>OX421896.1:0-4800000 GCA_949128065.1 Beris chalybata | reverse complement strand
CGTTATTTCGTATAACGCCTTGTTTTATTTAAAAACCTGCTTAATTAAAAAACGACATAAAATTTCTCACTGAAAATATTTTTATAGAGCAGCAGTACTGCTCCTCAACAACCAGAAAATTTTTAAATTTGCTTTTACGGTACATCCGGCTTTCAGCTATTATTTAATTGAATTTGAATTTAAAAACCGTTTCATACAATTTTAATTATCCTCAACAAAATCATTTTACCGCCTGCAGTGCCACCTGCATACCCTGAAAAATAACCTCAACGATTTGCTCAGTTTTGACATTTCATTGATTTTCTTCTCCGCACACAACTGTCAAAATATTCGCTGAAAATGGCATGTCGGAAAATTATTTACAATTATAGAAAAGCTGTAGTCAATCCGCGATTATTCAGTTCGTCGGCATGCAAAGGAGGCGACACGTCAGCCCCACGTTCCGACCTGGAAACTGTAACACACACAGGCCAGGTAATCTTTCGTCTCGCGAGTGCGGTCGGCTGTTACGCAAACATCTAAACTTGTCCTTTTCACAGGTCTTCGATAAGAACGACTACCGCAACGTCCGATTCACCAATGCCAAGCGGTATGTAAACGAAAACTGGGGCATTAAATTGATTGATGAAATCCCGCCGCAGGAGTGTACCGAGCGAGTAGTGTGCTGTGATGGCGGCAACGGTCCGCTGGGACATCCAAAAGTTTACATCAATTTGGTAGGTGGACTGGAACCGTTCGTTGCGATCATTTCCGAATGATTTTTTCCGTTTCAGGACAAGCCCGGATCGCACATTTGTGGGTACTGCGGACTGCGGTTCGTCAAAAAGGACCACCATCACTAAGGACGCTGGAAAAGCGTAGCGCCAATTGTCCTTTTTGTCTTTTTCGCAAAAGTTGTTTAGATTAAAGAATTAATTGAATTGCCGTGGCTTTTTTATGTGCCGAGTAGCTCGCGAAAGGAAAGTTCTTTACTGCTGACTCATGCATCAGCTGAGTTTCCTCCGAAAGCAGTTTAAGGTCAGAAGCCCTTTCATTTTTTCTAAAATGATTTCCACCGAGGGCTTCGATTTTTGAAGTATGTATACCAAAAAAAAGGTGCAAGTCTGTCAGTAAACGAAGAAAAAACGTAACAGAATAGGACGAAAATAATAATACTAGGTCTGTTCTATTTGACGGGTGTAGTGTACACTAGAGTCACTGTATACTCACACACCCTTCTAGTAGGAGTTCGGCCGATGGCCCAAAATTGGACTAGAAGACCACTACATAACCTGAAAAAAGGTCGTTTTCGTGCAGCCAAACTTTTAAGTTTGGCTGCACGAAATTTCGGTGTATAGGTGCATAGTATGTGTGCGCATAGTATGTGTGCATAGTATGTGTGCGCGAATTAAGGTTTTCTTTTGTAAATTTACGTACATTATCTATTTCTTTTATGGAAATTTCCTATTTTGTACCGAAAATTAGACTATTTCGAATTGATATGTGATATTCCCCCAATAAAATCAAAAAAATTTAAATTTACTGGTTTTCGACCTGAGCATGCATCGGCCAAACCTTAGGTAGGGTGAGTAGTGTGAGTGCGTATACAGGAACCTTAGTGTACACCTTCTACACTTTTTGCACTGGCTGTCGAGCTAGTGCAGGAAAGTGTAAAAGGGAGTGGTGGGGAAGGAACAAGAATACTATTTGAGGTTGAGTTTGTGTCATTGATTTGACGTCAAAGGCTGTTTAGAAAATCGGGTGCAAGAAAGTGCAACTTACACCGGGCAAAAGGAACAAACATTATGTCTGTTAGTTGCAGCCATTGAGGGGTGGGATGTACTCAAAATTAATTTTTAAAAAAATTTTGGCAGGCACTGTACTCTTGAAACACGCGCTGTACTCGAAAGTCAAGTCTTCCACGATACTTCCACTTTTCATCAGACTCCTGGAAGTCATTGGATGTGGAAGTCGAGCCGAAAATTTCCACTTGTTTATCGTTAGTTTGCCCGCTGTCAAAAACTCTTTAAAAATAAATCGCAGGCGCAATTTCGCGACAATTCGCTTATTATCGCATTATAAGCTTCTCTCGACATTTTCATTTCGAAGGATCGGCCGTGCACCTGTAAATTATTCGTGTAAATTCACCAGTCCGTACTTGACCGGGAAAATGGACGTGCTTAAGAAAATGTTCGGCAAAGGGGATGACGAAAAAAAAGAGCCGTAAGTCGATGAAAGAACGTAGAACCGGGCAAGCAAACAGCAAAAAAAAGACGAACCGCGGTCGTCAAGAGTCGTCAGGTCGAACGGGTGACCGATCGATAAATCGACCGTGCTACTCGCCCGCAAGTGATATAATTTTCGTTAACGAAACGTTTGCGTTTTTCAGGGCCCAGTTCAAGGACGAGTTCCGCAAGCCAACTTGGTTCGAGGAAAGCGAAACGGACGACGAACTTTTCGACAGCAAGCGAAAATTTCTTCAGATGTTCACGAATCCGCTCGAACTTCAGAAACACTTTGACCAACAGATGCAGGAACTGCTGAAGACCATCAAGCAGTATGAAGGTATTTTGGAGAGGCTTTGGGCGATCTAAGGGCCGCTTTAATTCTATTGATTTTTTTATTTCGGAAGACGGCGGCGATTTCGACCGGAACTTTCGCGACGAATACATGAAGCCCGGATTCGAGGAAAATTACGAGGAATTTAAGAAAAACGCAAAATCAATGGATACCGACTTGGATGACGAGTGAGTACTGATTTTGGCTCAACCATGCCAATCATTGCGAGAAAAGATTCAATATTGAGTAAAGTTTCAGTTTGTTTATGTGGTGAAATTCGGTTAAAAATGTATCCGCAGCTAGAGTCTCCGCGACGAGGCAATTTCCTTTTCCCTTTAACGAGTTAAGGGGCTGTAATGTTGCTTTCTGGGTTCAGCTAATAGTCTGCGTTGCCTTCGACTCTTCAACTGGGAGAATGCGATAGACTGCGAGGGCAACGCACTTAAAAGATTCCTGAATGTCGACAAAGTGGATCAATAAGGGCCTTTGTGAGCGTTTACTTTTGGAATGGAGACTTACGAGTTGTTGATCACTGTGGATGTAGTAACCGACTCAATTAACTTCGCAAGGCGGTCTTGAAGGTTTCCAACGACTGTGACTATCCTCATCGGTACCAACCCGTTTGACCCTTTTCAGTGCCTTGCTCAAGGCCTCGGCATTTGTCCACATTGGGGTCCCTGTATCTGTCTCGTTACCTTGTATTTCTTTATGTCTTCCAGACAAGAGGCTGGCTTAAATCACCGGCTTAGTACAAACAACAAGTAGTAAAATGTTTTAAAATTCTTCCAGGATATATGCGGATCAATTACACTCGTTACTACAACGTCTTTCACCAGACGTCCAATCGTTTTTACCTGGAAACAAGCCAAAACTCTCTAAACCAAAAGTTAAATTGACCGACGAAGAAACGATTCTAGGACGCATCCACGGAACTATTACGGACGGAACTAATCAAGCTCCTCTCGTAAGACGTCGCGATAAACTTGTTCAGAAAATACCGCCACACTTTGGTGGCATTTTCGAAGGAAGCCATCAAGTAAGACAATCACCAAATTTTCTTGTTTCTAACCAATTCGAATGTATATTAAGTTGAACAGAAAAAAAAATGTTTACAGGGTCCGAAAATGTTCGGTCAAAGTATTATGACACAAACGACCCGTAAACCGGACGGATCGTACGAAACGAAACGAATTGTTCGCGACACAGACGGAAATATCAAAACAACTATTACTCGTTCGGTTGATGGCAAGACCGAAACTATAACAACGCATGGAGACGGCAGGGAACAAGAGTTCGGTAAAAAGGAACTTTTTCCGAAAGCTGAAACAACTTCTGCTCTCCTTGCATCAGCTCGTAATATTTTCGTCTCGAAACAAGGTTACGCACTTCCGTTGAACCTATGGTGACTACAGGTAGTGGAGGAGCTTATCATTTTACAATTAATAAATAAATACTTAGCAATCAATGTAAGATTTTGCCGTTTTAGCTGAAAGTTAGATTAGCTAATTCAGTTTTTATCCCAGTAAGAAGAAATTCCCAATCCCTTTCGCAACTAGTCCATAAAGAAGTAGTGGAGCGGATTACTTTGGCTTGTGCCCTCCCCCACACTAGTTTTAGTATATTATAAATAATCCGTAGTGGATAGTTTCTGAGATATGTAACAGAATAAAAAGATAACTGAGAGAGCGTTGAGCTCGTTAATGTTCAAAAAAACGAAAAACGAAAATGGACTGAATGAAACATTTAGTTAGACGATTTGGTTTAAAAAAGAACTTGCAAATAAATTGAAGATTGACAAACAACAAAGTGTTTTTTGATTGTTTATTGATTAGGACGTAAAGGGGCAGTAGGTGGGAAAAAATTGGCCACCAGAATAAGCCACCTAAAAATTTAGATAAAAGTAACAAAGACGGTTGTACCGGAGGGGAGGTTGAACTGAAAAATATTTTGAACAAATATTTTGGAGAAAATGTATCCAGTTGGTAACATCAAAGTGTTTAATAGGCGTTAAGATTCGGGAGACGAAAGTTGGAATGGTTTAAAGATTTTTATAACTATTTCATGGTTTCGCTATCACTTAGACACGTTCTACTCTTTTTTCAATGCGCAGTATTCTTCCCTAAACTAGTCAATCTCTTCGTGTATAAACAATTGTGGTGCTCCCAAATTGTCTGAATGATTTCTTCACTGCATCCGAAATATTCATCCAGGCAGGAAGTCAGTTTGCACGCGCGGAACTAAATCGTGCTGAATGCGGAAAAAGTTCAATGCGAATCTCAATCAAGTTGGACAAATAATTTTTTTTTAATGTGATGAGTTCCTCTCTTCAAGGTAGAGTCGATCGCATCTTAAGAGACTGAAGTAATCGTCTTTTCTTAGGCCCGTTCCTACGATCGTCAGTAACGTTCTAACTGAAACTTTGACAGATGCTCATACGAAACTTACAGTCAAAGTTCTGGTTAAATTTTAACTGAAAGTCGTAATAACGGCCCTTAGTCTTTTTCGTAGCCAGTTCGCCGCATATAGTCTATTGTTTCGACTGATATCTTTTTCCTCTACGGTGATGAATACAATTTTGGTTTCTTCTTTTGATTGATTTTGTTTATTCTCCGGAATAAAATTTTCCGTGTCCAATTCATCGTACTAAGAGATGTACCACGGTCGCCAATTTAAGATAGCCACTCGCCACTCACTCTCTTCAAGGAAGTGTTCTTTCGGGACGGTTCACTCGTGAACGACCCATCTTTAATTCGTACCCATCAAGTTTTTTGGCCTCACAAGAAAAGTATGTTTTATCCGATTTTTCCCTTTCCGAAAAAATAATTAAATAGCTCGAATTCTAGTTTTATTAATTTTTCCACGTTCACTCGAAACGCTTGTGTTTAAATAACTGTCAAACAGACTTACTTCTAGCGAAGCAGGTTTCATAAATAGAAAACAATGCCAGGCCGCCCAAGCTACTGGCTTTGTGAAGTTCAACATCAGATGCAGTAAGCTTAGCCACTACACAAAGACCTCCAGCTTTTTGTATAGTTTTAGTATCCTTCTCTGAAAATTCTTGGGTTTAATTGAAAAAGTTCTGTTTGGCGTGGTGAAACTGCTTTATTCAATGCCAAACAAATTTTTATCGGTGCTTAGCGAACTGTCTGACTTTCTTCTCTGCAACCGATTAGGTCCGCAGGTCTGCAAAGACAACGATATCTTCTTTCCTGGAAAATTCACGGCTTTTGATTTCATTAAAATTTCAGCAAACATCTCTCATTGTCAGTCTCATTTATGTTTAAAGAAATCAATTGATCATCGCGTCCTTCTGTTGGCTATGTTTCTTTATTTTACTACATAGGTTCGCGAAACAGCACCATAAGAAAAAGGGATTAACAATTCAAAAAATGCATCGCTTTGAATTTGTGTCTATTTATTATCTCAATTGATAAAATCTAAAACAACAAGGAAATATATAATTTATATATATTTACACGGTTAATGTATATAACATGCGTGTACCGTAATCATATAACTTTTTTTTATAGTAATAACAACAGCCTAATCAATAAAAGAAAAAAATGCAACTTAATATAATCGTAATTGATTCTAGTGACAAATTAAGTCTTTTAAAAAAATTGTTGTGGTCCCTTCTGAATGTTAAAAAAACTGTTTTGAATTTTCGAGAAAAATAGGATAAATTTTTCGTGATCAATCACCACCAGAAGAGAAAATTAATTGAGCCCATTCGCGCTACAGACACGTGAAACTCCGGAGATTAACGAACAAAGTGTGCACTACTTTTATATATTACTGTACTAGAATTTTTGGAATATATGTTTTTGCGTTGTTGTTTTTTGTATTAATATATTTAATCCCGATAGTTTATTATCAACAACCTTAAATCAAAAGAAACGAAATGTCTTAGGTGCGATATGTTCGAAGTAAAAAAAATCATTTTTTCAACGTAAGTGACCAGTGGCATTTTATTTGGACGAGTTAATAAGTTTAGTGTTAATTTATTTTGTTAATATTTTAACCAATGGCCACGAAAAACAACAACTCGACTAATTGGCAAGTGTGTGAATAGAACAATTGAGTCTTAATAGTGATTACGGGATTCGTAAAACATTTGTGATATTTTCTTTGTTAGATTTTAATCGGATTTGGCCAAAACAGAATTTGTTCATAGCGTCTTGATTGGATCGTGTTACTGTACAAATAAAATATGAACTACTTAAAAGTTTAATAAACGTTAGAAAAATATTTCTAGGTTGTCTTTTATCATTTAAAAAATAAATCTTCATCTAATATATTTTAAGTTTATTTAAATTTTATCTTTTCTGCTAATTCGTTAATGCGTTTTTATTTTCTGTTATCTTAATCATGCCATTGAACCTCACGCGTAAATTCTATATAAATTATTCCCCCCCTCTACGATATTTACAATAATACAAATCACAAATTTCTACTTTTTATAGATATATATATATAAATATTAATTATATCATATTTGAATATCTTGTATTTATAAAAACAGAAAAAAATATACAGAAAATCAAAAAATAAAAACCAATTTTTTCATTCTTGACAAAAACCCTCAGTCTCTTCGATTGCGAAAGTTAATTTCTCAACCAGTTGATCGTAGCTTTTGTACGGCGGCAAATCGAGTCGGTTGAAGCACGTATGCGATCTCGGCAGCCACGTTTCCTTGCCGACCTTTTCAATACAGAAACGTTGTGGACCGTTCGAGCCCATCAATTCGGCAAATCCACCGACCGGAACACGACACGTACCCGTTACGAATTGTAAGAGTCGAGCACGTTTTTCGTTGTCGGTTTCGCGAACAAACTGAAATTTTAAGGTTTTATTATTTTTTGTAACGGACGGTAAATACAACAAGGTAACGAAATTATTAACAAAAATTTAATTAAATTTAGATTCCCCCTGATAGAAAAATTAGGTTGGATAAAGGTATGAAAAAAACGAATGGAACTTGGGACAGTTGGGTTGCGGCGCCGTAGAAGAAGAAACTCTTGGATTGAGAGCATTGTGATGTGGCAGACCAGCGCAGTGTACTTGGCAATAGAGAGGCCATGCGATGCCAAAAAATACTACAAAGGCAGCTACACCCTTTGTGGATTAACAACCCCGGCGAAGAGAGAAATATAATTCACCGAGGCATTGAGCATTTTATCGCGATATTTTTTTTTTATTTACATAGTGCCTTTCTGTTGAATGCCAGCAAAACACAGACTGTTGGATTGAAAGGGTATCATCTACTGGTTCTTGGAACGCCAAGAAACGAACTTATGATTTTCTCAAAATGAACGGGAATTAGGTTCCGCGCATGGCCGCACAAATCTAATCTATGCCATTGTGAACAACACGCACACAGAAGAATCAAGACTTCTTCTACTTTCCAACGTCGGAGCAATTGTATAACTCACCCAAGAATTTCATTTAGTTTTTACTTTAAAAGTTACCGTTTTCGTCAAGGTAATATTTTTTACACAACCGATAAAAAACTTACCTGCCAGAACCAAACAACTTGTTTACTATTTCGATTGTAATGCCGATAAATCGTATTCCTTTGCCAATCGTCAACATCAACATCCTGCATTCCGCACAAAATCAATTCCAATTCACGTTCATCGAAATACTTTAACCATTCCAGCGGCACAACTTCGTTAAAACCTTCCAAAAATGTTTTCGTTTGCTGTTCAATTCCCCTACAAGAAACGAAAAAAAGAAAAACCATGCATTAAATACTCCCACAACGCCTCGGATTGTTTCTCCAACCTGGTCATTCGCCATTCAGTCATCAGTGTTATATACTCCTCTTTATTCTCTTCCGTGACACGAACTTTTTCGCCATTTTCCTTCAGTTCGTGATGAATAATCTGTCCCAGAACTTCAAAGTCGACTATAAACCAAAGTTCCAATCCACACTCGTCGATATTATTGTCGCGTACCCAAATAATCGAATTGTAAAATTCCGGATCTATCGTTTCGATGTCCTTGATTGTTAACTTCTTATTTAACATACGTTTGTAGAAAGGCATTGTGAATCCCGAATAAATGAATCGACCGTGATAAAGAGCCATTGCAATAAATCGACCAATAAACTTAAAATACTGTAAATGATCCGGATTCACGTAGCTGGCAGGATTTATTTGCAAACTGTAATTATTTTTGTTGGCGTACTCGAACAAACAGTACATAGGATTTAAAACTTCGTGCGACAAAAGGAAGAACCATTCGCGCGAAACACCGCCATAATCTAAACCTTCCTCGCCGCGGAATATGATATAGAGTCGTCGACGTAGCTCATATGCCGGCAGTCGCATTATCTGATGATATGAGTCTTCGAATAATGTCTGTCGTGTAACAGTTATTTTAATATGCGAGGGTAGAGCATTACTCTGACATAAGTAACGAAATTGGCTTAGTTTCCATCGGAACGATCGCTCATAAGCACGAGGCACACCGTAAACTCCTTTGACACCTTTCGGAGCACCTAAATAAAAACCAACAGTTTCACATTTAAACATAACGAGAACCAAAAGAAAAATTACCAGGTCTAGGATCATCGAATGTTGTACGCCGTGTGTTGTGATCGACAAAGAATCGTTCGCCCGTTGTTGTATATCTGATCTCCCATCCAGGCGGCAACGGTCCATCATTTATTAAACTAACCTCCTGCAACGATGAGTAGTCGAACTTAATATCAGAAAATGTGATAAACTGTTCCATCGATAAGTTACCTGTCCCTGAGTTCGCGGATCTTCCCATTGCGTCGTTCTGTTCTTGTGATTCACGAAATAAACTCGATTATCGGTTTGAACTTTCCTTTCCCAGCCATCCGGCAATGGTCCTAAATTATCATCTTCCTCTTGTGTCAGAGCAGCAGCTGCAGCTGCATTCTAGTTAAGCACAATTGATGTTTTCGGTTTTAGTTTAAATTGAAAAAGGGATAGGAGAAAAAGTGTTTACTTGTTGATATAAGAATCGTTGATTTCCTTGAGCAACAACATGCGCTCTTTGTCCTTGCCAATGTTGGAAATTCATCAGACGTTCGCTATTAGGCCGTTGCCATGTTGTTGTTCTTGTGTTATGATCTACGTAGTATACCCGACCGCGAGGATCTTTTCTTATTTCCCAACCGGGCGGAAGGGGTGTTGGTTTCTCCCAATAAGTGGAACGTGTATTATGGTCAACGTAATAGCTGTTCATCGTTTAATTCAAGGATAAATGGAAACAAGGAACGAATGTAACGAGATTACTTACCGGCGTCCGTATTGATCGAAACGAATTTCCCAGCCGGCAGGCAACGGTTCGTCATCGTTTTGTGCAGGCTGAAGCTGTTGATCGTTCACATTTGAAACGGGTACAGGATTTCCCGTACCATTAGGAACGATAGCAGCGTTTGCGGCACTCGGATGAGCGGGTGGTGACATCGCGTCCGACAAAGATCCAATCGTCTGTGTTGGATCGGCAACAGCCGAATAGGGTGGACCTTCTCGTTGACTAGTTCCATTCGAATTTGGAATGGCGACTCGTTGTAGTTGTAGCTGTTCGGGCGTCTGTTGTTCCCACGTATTCCCACTATTTCGACGTATTGCACCCGTTGATGTCGGTGTCGCCGAATTAACGGCAACCGATGATGGCATAGCACTGGCCGGTACCGCCATTGCAGAAGTAGATGGCGAACCGCTAAGATTAAAATTACCGATAGCTGCACTTATTGGATTTGCATTTGGCTGCGATGAGTTTGACAACGGTACCGGGTTGCTGCAAAGACGCATTCGTGCTCTTATACCAGTACGTAAAATACTACTTTGGTTGCTTGTCGACGGACCATTTGAACTTTCTGTTTGAATTTCACTCGATACCGTCCCGTTTCCATTCGACACCAACATTTGCGACATATCAATATTCAATCCGTTCAATATTGCAACTAGTTCGCCATTTTGTATCGGCCAATTTCGTACCTTTTTGTTATTTACTAGATCCATGCTTAGCTCCAGGTTTTCACAGCGGCCGTTGTAGTGCCGAAGGATCTCGTTGAGGAACACCGTTGCTCCGCCAACAAATGCATCTTTGTGAAAGTTTGAATGATCGTATACTTTAAATACTAGTACCGAATTCGGGGTTACCTTTAATTAAAATTTTATTAATTTTACTCGGAGAGAGAGAGATTTTGATTCTTACCAAAACCGTAAATTCCTCATTCCACTTTGGCAAATTTGTGTGTTTTATGAAATCGGTTTTCCGATTACTCTTGTTATCGATGGATAACTCCACGTACGGATTTGGCTTAAGAAAGCCGTTGTTGCACAGAGAAGCATGTTCGACTGAAATGACAAAAATTTATTTTGTAATGCTGGGAATTAAAAAGAGGTAGTTAAATCGGGGACAAGATTTCCGCTTTAACCCCCTTAACTTCGAATAGAAAATTTTTTCACAGAAAAAACCGTAACACCAGAGTTTAGCATTTTCTGCTTCAATATCCCTTCAGATCGAAGACCAGTCCACTAGAGCTGAGGGTAAGAAAAATCGATTACTTACTTGTTACACTCAATTGGTAGAAGCCTTGATTGTTGCGGGTTCCAATGGCTTCTGCCATTTTTTGATGTCAAAAGAGAACCAGCAGCCACAGCTTTTTCTTTATATTATTCTGGGATTGTTCTCAACATTGTTTAATTATCTGAAATCTAGGAGTAGAGAAAAATTGGTTAATAAGACAGCAACTTGGAGGCATCGAGTGATAAAAAATTAGATTTGGGTAGTTGGCTTCGTAAATTTGTATTGTGAAACGTGACGGAAGCATCCTGTCCACTCCTAATCGCTAATCAGAGAAATTTGTAAACCAAACTAAAATATGCTTGTTTCAGCACAAATTATGATAAACTTCATTTTCCACTCACCAGAAGAACGTCAATAAAAGTATAAAGACAAGGATCTATTTGCACAGTTATTAAAAAGTGGTTCGATGCCCAAAAAACTCCCTTCTTCATAAAAAAAACTATACTACTTCTGTATCAAGAGATCAATGCCCATATCCATTGGACTACTAAAAACCGATAGCACACAACTCGTACAAGAATTTTCTGCAAAGTTGCATTGCAACTAAAATTGCGTACACCTCGCTCAACCGACAATCAAGGAAGATAAAAATTCGCGTCCGAACACACCAATTGTTAGAACTTCACTACATCGCTGAACAGCTAAGTTCATAACTCGTAAAGGAATTTTCTGTAAAATCTTTGCAGGGTAAAATTTCGTGCATCTTGCTCAACAAACGACGAATCAAGGAGCGGAAGGGACTCTGACACCAACAAACAGAATTATTCAGATTCAATTTTGTTTGAGGTACTCCAAATTCGCCACAGTACACACGTACCAATCGTTCGTAGTATTGAATTTTACGACTTATTTCAATATTTCTTCTCTCGAAAAGCAATGTTTTTTTCGTGTTCAGTACTGTTACAATACTGAGGTAGAAATCATTCAGATTAAAATAATATATACAAAATCGCTTACCAACAGAATTGCAGTACTGTATCAGGATTGGGATCAAGAATAAATTAACTCTCGGAATTTCGAATGAATTACTCTTTAATGAACTTAACCAGAATGTTCTGTAGTATTTTGTACGTTTCCGATAGGCACTCAGAGAAAATGAACTCTTCTGGAGGTTCCTATGAGCTCCGATGTGTTACTCAGGAGGAATACTTTGGAGGCTCTTACTAAATCTATTTTCATTTTCAGTTTCCAAACGGTTTTCTTGCAGTCTGGGTGGCTTAGTGGCTAGAGCACTTGTCTTCGGTGCACCTGGTACCAGGTTCGAATCTGCTTGGCGACAAGTAATTTTCGAGAATGGGATTGGGTGCCAGACTACCGTTCACTTAGCTGTAAATGAGTACCTTAGTTAAAAATCGGGGTAATAATCACGGACGGGCGTGTAGCTGACCACTTTACCTCCTAGTGTTAATAAAGTAACTCTAGCATTACTTCAAGGCCTAGGCCCGATTTGGGCTGTTGCGCCATTGATTATTATTATTAAAAGGTTTTCTCGGGATGCATAGGGCATCGCTCCTTTTATAGACTGCTTCCAGTATTATGTTTCTCCTTAAGATCACGGCAGCTCACGCCGATGAGAGATTAAAATCAACGAAACCTTAACACTCATTCGCAACCTACACGTGACTGGCATAGGAAGCTCATGCGCTAGCTTGTGCAACGTGACGATGTAAAGGCCATTAATCCAAATCAAATTCCACATTGTTCTAAAAATGAATCGGTTGCACGAAATAGAAACAAGAAACACACACTCATAGTGTGAAAAAAACAACTTGGAATTGTTTCTAATTAATACCATAGAATTTCGTATCTACATCCTAATCCACTTTAAACTATTGTTTCGACTCGTTTATCACAACAGAAAAAAATATCCGCTCGATCGATGAGCCATGGCTTTATCAAACTCCTTTTTTTCGCCAAAATTGATAAAACTAACAATTCTATTTGCTTATGTCCAACGTTAAAATTTACCAACAATCGGATTTTATTTCGATTAGCGGCAGAAAAAAATTAGTTTTGTAAATACTAGGAGTGTGGTAAACATATTATCGTCTGATACAATTAAGATATGCCTCAATTTGATTCGTTGTAGCGGAGGAGGTGTTTTTGTTTTTTTAATATTGAGTAAACGAGCACGGCAAATTATTTGTTTATTAAGAAGTTTACTGACGGTTTATACAGCGAAAACATAAGACAAAAATTGTTTGCATTCGGTGGATAAATAAAAATTGTATGAAACAATTGAAATTACCCTTTAGATAACATTACAGTTGGGGCTACTAAAGTTCGAACGTTTTTAGACTTCTACAATTTTTCTAATTGTTGTGTTCTAGCGAACACTTCTTTAAAATTTGAGTGAGTTAAATTGCTTTTAATTGGATACGTCTGTGTACTTTTACTGAACATGAGTAGATAATTTTGATATCAAATTTAGAAGCTCTCGAAATAGGTAGCAAATAAATTAATTAGTCTCGAGTCGAAAACGTTGTAGAACAAAGCGACAATGATAAAAGCCAATAAAATGATAAGAAATAATTTAGAAACAATATAAACAACATAAGTTAATCTCGTATTGAGCTTGCTTCAAAGATCGTAATCGTGAAATTATATTTCAGGAGTATGTGTGAAGACGTAAGAAACAATTGCGAGTGGTTTCTTGATTGCGTAGCCAGCAAAGTACACACTTTACATTTGAACACATTTGAATCATAAAGAAACCAGAAAACGAGCTGTGCCGTGAAAATTATAGAGTAAATTCGGGCAAAACCATCGGAGAATTTTTCTAACAGAGGCTGTTAGTTCTTCCTGGGTTCCTTTTCTCGTTCATTATTAAGGCGTTTGGTACACGCACTCAATTTATTAATAAATAATTTAAATTTCGAAAAAGTGTTTAAGATATTCGCTGAATCGCGGGGTTCAACTTCACTGTGAACTTACTACGTACGCCGTACCATCATCCCTCTTCACTATCGCCAGCTCAGCACCGCTCCTTCGCGCTCTGTTTTGATTGTGTGTGGACCCACTTCGGACACCAAGTAATCACATGACAAATAACTCTGTGGACCAAGCGATTCAACTTGCAACGATTCGATGTGGCAAATGAGGATCGAAAACATCGTAACGAAGAGCTCTTTAATCTTGCCCCGGAATATGTTTTACTGTTGAGACTAGAGGGTCACTGCAACCGGCTGGTAGAGCGTGGCTGTTCAAAATTGAACCGTGCTCCAAAATTTTATTATATTAAAGAGTCACTGCGAAAACATATCACAAATGAATAACGAGGTGACTGTTAAAGGATGAAGCGAGGATAATAACAAAGAAAACACAAACTCGGCTTTTGGTTCCTGGTCATAGCAAGATTGAGGGAAAAAATCGGGTGATGCTCTACTCTCCAAGACACTCAAACTATTTATTTCTCGCGAGATGTCTCTTCACTTTCTTCTAAAAGCTAACTTCATGTAGAGTAGATTCTACTGCCAGATCAAAACTGGCGTGACGTTCTTTTAAGTAGACGTCTCTAGGATCTTGCTCCCAAGTTGAGTATTCCCTTTAACGCCTATTGCTCTAGCTGCCGGGAAGCAAATGAAAAAATAAATATTTTTCATTTTTTATGGGTGGAATCTGTTCTGATTTGCAAGTTTAATCAGGAGCTGGAGGCATTCCTTATAGAGATGGGCAAAGCAGTTCCTCTCAGTGCAGTACTTCACTCCGAGTCACTCACTTTAAGGAACGAGTTCTGTGAAGTAGTTCCGGAACTCTCCGTTCCATCGTTTTGGTTTCTTATTTTTCTTTCCTAATTTATTTTAAAACAGTTTAATTCATAAGCACATTGGCTCCGTATATACCAGCTTATGGATCCCTGACTTGGAGTGGTTTTGTTTGTCGCCTAGTCTTTCAAGCAAGGTTACTTTAACGCTGTAAAATTATATTTCGGTATCAATGAGTCAGATAGAGGTTCCGCAAGTATGGGATCTCTGCCGAATTCCGAAGAAAGATTTGAGCAGGTAATTTCGCATTGTATCTCATACTCTAAACTGAAAAGTTTGTATGTAGTAATCCTTGCTTCTTTCTGGATTTGTATAGAAGTGATAGATTGAAAACCACCTCTAACAGGCGCGAACGCAGGGGGTGGTTTTGGGGGTTCAAACCCCCCCCCCCCCCCCCCCCGAAATGATGTAGTTACATACGCAAAACTAAATGTAACTAGCACTCAACGAGTAAATTTGTATGAAAACCCCCCCCAAAATATTTTTCTGCGTTCGCGCCTGACCTCTAACATAGCCATGGGGTGGAACGCATCATCAGCGCCATTCCAATATTTGCAACTCCGTCGAAAGTGGCCGACGAACTGGCTCAGTTCGCAGTGGTATCCTGTTGGAGACCTTCTCTTATCACAAGATAGAGCAATACAATAAATTTTTATACGACGAAACCATGAATTCATGGTGTACTCGCGTATTGTGCAGTTCACAGTACACCCCGCATACGATTGAATTAAAATACAACGTGGATGTCAGATCAACAGGAATAGATAACGGGTGGTAAAAAAAGAGCTTAAAAAAACAAATAAAGATACGGCGCGTGCTTCCGTAATACCAGAAATAATCGTTTTCACTAGACTCGAATGTTTCTGGTCCAGTTAACAGTATATGGAGACTTTGTGTAATTAGTTAGTGGCAACAAGAGTGCATCCCAGTAGCATTATGTTGTCAAGAGATGGTTTATTTATTGAAACAACATATGATGGCTGCAACAAGCTGGAACGCGCGCCAAATGTATTTCAAGATAAAGATTTAAAGATAGACGCGGCAAAATGTAAAGGGTATTAGATTGTGTAATAATCAATGGCGCAACAGCCCAAATCGGGCCTATGCCTTGAAGTAATGCTAGAGTTTAGAGTTTAGATTGTGTAACTGCAAGTAATTTCGGTTCGTTATCCTTGGAAGCATCATCAGCTGGCTACAACTCATGACAAATCCAACGAGCTGATTTTCATCTGAGTTATTACAAAAAAGTTTAGGAGAAACAACAAAGTGCTGCATCACTTTAGGCTCAGATAACAAAACGAGCTGTTCCGACGACGAGATGACCAACATTATTCGGCGAATCAGTGATGAAAAAGAAATCGCTGAAGCAAGAAGGAAATTGGCGAGATTAGAGATGACTTTCAGTCGTACACTGGTGCAAGATTAGATAAGAATTTGCGAGCACAGCGTAACCGCCATCAATTATTCGAGCAAAACATTGAAAACGAAAGCAAACTGTTTCCGATAAAAAAAAAACAAAAGCTAATGAAATTGATGGGCCGTGAAGGCGAACAATAAACGCGCTACAGTTAAAGAATTTCTTTGAAGCAACCGCCACAAGGTTTTCGGGCCGACTAAACGATTTTGTGTCGTTCGATTCGGTCCAAGCCTCTGCGAACTGCGATTCGGGCGTTGGATTCGTCATTCCTTTTGACTCTGTCCCAACAGTTCTGCACCACAACATCAGCTAAAAGATTCGCAATCTAATCTTATCAACAGTATTTTTATTTCCAACTAGATCCGTTTCGTTCGTTGTGTAAGCCAAAAGACAATTAAAAATTTTTTTTTTTTTAAATTGTTCGCCGTGAAATCTCCCGATTTCGATCAAGTCGTTTCCGACTGTTTCGTGGGATTCACCGCATCTGTGACTGGGGCTGACAAAGAGGGGGAAAAATCAATTTAATTACAACGATGAGTATTTCGATTTGTCCGCGTACTACGTCGAAACTAATTATCGCCGTTAATTGGTCCGGTTTGCTACGACGAGAAATCGGGAGGATACATTTTTTTTCCCAGTCTCTGCTGGCTGCTGGAATGAAAATTGACAGCAGCAGCAGCAGGCCCCAACACCCAAAAAGTCACTTACGTCAAAGGTCGGAAAACATCGACCCGTTTGAGAAGTTTTCACGCGATTCTTTCGCCTTTCAACACTTTTCACGGCCACTTCGAAGTCTCGACGATCGGAAAATGTCTTTAGTATCGCGGAGAAAACTCGCGGAAAATATTTCTCACAAACTTTCGATCGTTGGAATTCTTTTCACGGATTGTAATGGCTTCATGACTTTCGTTGCTGCACGCAATCGCTACCAGGCGGCACGGCAATCGCTGTTGACTAAACCGCAGTGCTACCAACGTGACGGCACGGACAATTTAGTGGCGTGGACCTTTTCCAGATTCCACGAAGAACAAGAACTTGGAGCAAAACAATCTTAGACCAGTTTTTTTTTCCAAATGTGTAAATAAAAACAGCCAACTGTCACTTGTGTTTGTCAACAAAAATGTGCTACTTTCGGTTTGGCTGTGAATAAAAGACGCGTATTCGAAATGGCGCAGATGCTGAAACTTTTCCAAGACCTCTCGAAGTTCTACGCGCCGCACTTATGTCGCGAACAAATCGAAGAGATTTTCGAAAAGGCGCAAGAAGAGCATGCGAGTAGCTCGGACGACGACGACGACACGGCGGACAGCAGCCAGGACGACGATAGTGACGATTCTGGCTCGACCGGCGACGATACCGACAACATAAACTCCATCGAACAGATCCCGATTATTAAGCAAGCGGTCGAAGACTCGCAGGTCCTTTCCGTACTGCTCGAGCTTTGTACCGCGATCAGGGAATTGCGCGAAACAAGCAACGGTTACGACAACACGTTCGACTGTTGGGACCGGGTTGTCGATGTCTCGCCCACAGAGCAATACTTGACCTTCATTTTTAGCCTGTTGGGCCTGGCGCGAGCCGATCCCAGCTCGAAAATCTACCGAAAACTGACAATCGCGACGGCCCGAACGTACATCCTGTCGCTCACCATTCCCGGATCGAAGGGCTTTCATATTTTCGACGATAAAATGATCGAGCATGCGATCGAAGTCTTCCACTTGATCGACATCGTGCAGGAGGAAAAGGTCGCGAAGAATATTTCGAAGCAGGATCGTGTCGAGCTGTGGGTTAATTTCTCGACTTTATGCGACGATTTGAAGATCATGTTTCGGTATGTGCACTTCGACGAGTACAAGGACATCCGGAACTCGATACTGTGGGAGCTCAACAAACTACTGTACAATAATCACGTGAATGGCTACGAAAATATTTGTAAGTAGGCTACTTCTTTTCTACTTTGAATTGGGCACTTGAACTCGCAACGGCGACATATACAATCTTCGACCAATTACTTTGTCTGTCCAAGGCGTTTGAGCATATTATGCACTCCCAACTAAACAGTTACCTTAACGAAAATAACCTTCTTTACAAAAAACAATCAGGTTTCAGGTTAGTACGAACTCTGCCCTACTATAGATTTCTGATTGTATTTACCGCAACATTGATGGAAATTTGGTTACTATACTATTACTGGACTACACGGAAGCATTTCATTCCATTGATCATAATTTCCTATGTGAAAAGTTGAGAGTATAATTTTAATGTGGTTAAATGTGCTGCAAGCCTCATCAGGCACTACTTGACTGGTGCCGCTTGCCGGCATGCCGGATGATGCGCAGATCTTTCTAGCCTGTTCAGTTTCAGAATTGTTTGGTATATTAGTAAGATGAATGACGAGCTGGATGCTGTAAGTTACTGGTTAAGAATGAATGGACTGTGGCCAAATGGTCGAAAAACTCAAGCAATTGTTATTTATTCCCGAAATCTTGATACCCAATAGCTGCCCGAGTTGCGACTCAATAATGAAACTTTGTATACCTTGTACACACTACGAAATTCCTTTCTGCTCAATTTGAGAAGAAAATCAGCGGTTCGTCCACTTGGGGCCTCAACAAGGTGACTGACCTGCCGCATTCCCGGAAGAAGCCGCCATCTCTCAATGTGTGATTTACTCACTCAGCAATAGCAGCCCTAACAGAAGCAACCGGCACACCGACCATGGCTGACTCCGATTCAGGCATGCAAAGGCTATTTTATTTCCATTGACACAGTTGCGATTTATTTTCCCAGTTTTTATTCCTATTCGACATCAAATACAAGAAATTTCATTCAATTTCAACCGAACAGATGCTGCAAATTTACATTCAAAATGCTTCGAAATCTACGAAGAAGTCGTGAACGCTCATAACGGCGATCCAGAAGATACTTTCATGAAAATAATGAAAATCAGTTGCTGCCTCCATATATTTCCGCCTTCGCCCAAACAGCGTGGAAGCTTCGTAGTATCGTCCGGCTCGTCACAATTTTGCGAGCATATTTCCGATTGGTTTGTTACAATCATCAACAAATCGCCACGAGTTGTGACCAAAGTTTTGAAACACTTTATCGAATGTGCTGTAACAAATCCTATAAAACAGGTAAACATAGAGTTTTCTTTCGTTAACTAATTTCTTATCATCCTTACCCGAATTTCAGTGGCGTGGCGAACAAATGCAACGGGTTCTCGACTACGCGGCCAAATACGATGCAGCACTCTATCGAAAGTGCAACGATTCAACGTTAGAGTTCCTTCTGAAGGCAGCAAATGCCGATGATGTTTCGATTCGAACAAATGCAGTCGAAATGCTCAATCGCGTAACGTTGATTGAAGCAAAAGTTAATTGGGAAGTTTTTCGCCATGAGATATCTAACGTACCGCGTGAAGTACACGCCATCAAGGAATTACTCAATCGTTTGATCGACGTGAACAATACGATTAAATTGAAAGCATTGAACGGATTACAACAAGCGTATCTCAAAGGAACGACGGATTCTGTGAAAATACTAACGGAAACACTACGATTTGCTCAGTTTGACGATCCCGATGTTAGCTTACCGGCCGAACCACGAGTACGATTTGGGGAAATTCGTTACGTACGACCGCAGCCCTTAAAGCCGAATTACACTTTCGAAGGACACGAAGAAATAACACCATCGATCAGTAAATTGCCCAGTACGTTGTATTACTTGTACCGGAATAATTTGGCGCACATTCGACGAGCTGCTCTAATGTTGGTCGAAACTGTTGTTCTGCAGAATCCTCTAGTTATCTATAAGACGCGATTTGTACAGGTACGTTGTATCCGATTCCACTCATTACTATTATTAATTTTTTCTCTAAAGGAAACCTCAAAGCTTGGCGCGGATCCTACACCCTTAGTCCGTAAACAGGCCCTGCAAATGATCGACTCAGTATTAAACAAGTATCCGAACTGCTATCCAGTAGTGTATGCATGGTCTCAAATAATTGTACCTCTATTCAAGGACAACGACAATAAAATTGTTGATCAGGCCTGGGAGGTAAATGGTTTCGATTTTTGACCATCGATAGTTTAATGAAAAATGATCAATTTTTAGTGCTTCAAGAGGAGAGTATTCGACAACATTCGAGGAATAGATAACTCGAACAAAGCCGAACATTTCATGCCTTGGGCGATTCTGCGAGTTCTTTTGTCGACGCAACAAAGGCAATTGCTCCAGACGTGCATAATCGAGGCGATCAATCGACATATACTAACGTAACTAGTTGAGGGTTTCCGCTTTTTTTATTTTCTAATTTTTTTGATTTTAGCGAGAAAAATCTAACATTAATTGAATCTCATACGTTAACGTCGAACTCGACGGAAGCTTGGGTTATGCTTAGCTTCGTTGCGAGCAAAATGAAGTGCAAAGAAGCGGATTCATTGATATCGTCGTTTATTAAGTCGACACTTGAACAATCGGTAATTATGCGCACTTCTTTCTGCAGCTCGATTAAAAACTGAAATTAATTCTTTCGTAGTGGAACGCCGGACAAAATCTTCAGATTATTTTAGAAGTGTTGGCTATTTGGGTGAACGAGTTTAGTCATACCGCGCTCAATATAGCCTTCAGTTGTATTGTGAACTTAATGAAAAGCGGAAATATTCCGCCCAGTGTAATTTCGAAAGCTTTCAATTTCTGCATGACAATAGCTGGAAAATCGGAAAATAATAAGAAAAATACCGCGTCCAACGCAAAAACAAGCAGCAAGTCACACTACGATCAGCTAAAGGATCGACGAAAAGACAAATCACAAATGAAATGGATGGAAGAAATTCATAGCACGGCCGAGAAATATCTACTCGAAAATCTCAGCCAATTTCACACGAATCGTGCGATCATTCTGTCGTATTTATTTTCGTACACCGAAGTAAATCTGGAACTTTTCGTACGACCGGATCCAGCGGTTGTTCACTTCATTCATAAATACCTGGAAGAGTACATCGATACGGCCGATTCGGACTTTTCCCCCGATGACATTAACGTTCTGAATCAAATTATCATTTTAGCTGGTCGATTTTCGATTCGTGACTCATCTATTGCCGGAATTACGTGCCTTCTGTACCGGCTGATTTTGAAGAAAACCGAACGACCGACTACCGTCAGCAATATAATCGTTTGCATCACTGACCTGTGCAAGAAACATACACAAATTGTCGAACTAGCCTTGGCCGAGATTCTAACAAAACTTCAATCGCCGTATCTGGAAATTCGCTTGGTCACTTTTAAGAATCTTGCTCAAATGGTTCTGCAGGATTTAGTAAAACTACGTGGCAATTTACTTTTATCGCTCATGACCGCTTTACTCGATAAGGACAAAGAGCTATCGAATCGTGCTACGGAATTCTTTTTCACGTATTTGGAGAAGAAAAACTCAATACTGTTTCAGACTTGTTTGGTTGAGTGTCCGTTCGTGTACAATGGCTACATGGTAAGTGGGAAAAAAACTTGGGGGTTGATGTTCCGAACGGTTTGATTTGAGATACGTTACTTGATTTCAGCATTTCGATGGCTTTGAAAGTTTTACACCGTCTGAAATGCAAATTGATTCACCATTAAAAGGAGGAGAATACACGAAACAGCGACAATTGCTGTATAAGGCGTTTATGTCCGAACAAGAGGAAACTGTGTTGTTAATGTTTTTCAGTAATCTGAAATTGATTCATGGTGAGTACTTTAGTAACCTTTATGTTGTAATTAGAACGAGTGATACCTTACCTTACCCGCTCTCCGAGCTCACGGTCATGGTCTCTAACAAGGACGTCAGCCCCTCTGCACACCAAAAGCATGAAATTTTCGAAGTAGTGGCTAGAATCAGAATGCTGATCTCCAATTTCACAGCAGAAGACATTTGAATTTTCCTCAAAGACTTCTGCTCATCTACGACCAATTCATTGCCTGAATTCCCTCGAAGAGTGTGGCCTGTAGCAGAGTGAAAAATTACCTTGACACAAAAAATGCCTTGAGTCTGGCCAACGTATTCTAATAAAAAAAATCGAATATCTTTTCTTCCTTTTCAGCGAAAATCTTAAAAGAGCCATCAGTAAATTCCACAGAAGGTCATTTCATGATCAAAGACATGTTGTTCATATTGAAAGAAATTTGTCAGCTTAGTTCCGATAAAAACGACGCAAAACCTTCGTCACAAAATCCAAACGAAGACCCGGACGAGATGGACGAATTTCCAAATCCAATGCCCGCACAAGGAATACCGGCCAAAGAGCACTCAAAGCGACACAATTCGATACCAACCATGAACGAAGCGGTACGTTTTTCTTTTCTTTTTGTTTAAAGCTCCCACCTAACAATTTCCAATTTAGCTGTCTACTATCGAAAAAATGATCTGCTTAATACCGAAAATCGCCGAACATACCATAGAATGGGACACAACCTTTGAAAAATCAATCGAAGATCTTGCAATTGCGATTTGTACACGCTTCGAAAACCTTACCGAATTTGCGCAACCACAAAAATTTTGGCTGCCCTACCGAAAGAAAGCCAAACTGACACAGTCTGTTTCGAAAAAGAGAAAATCAGAAGTTAAGCCAACGAGTGAATCGGATTCGGATGATGACGAACCGATAGTTCAAAAAATTTCGGCAACTGTGGCAGAGTCAGCCAGTGACAAACCTATTTCATTACTTTTTAAGCCCTTTTTAGTTTAAGATGCACGTTTTTAGGATACTGACGATTTATAGTAATTGTGAACAACAAGGTGAAACTATTAAATAGATTTTAACTACCTTATTTTGTCTTTTCGTTGTAAAAATTGCTTGAAATTGATATTGTTATCCTCCCCAAAAAATTCACCAGTTTCCTCGAAAATTGTTTATACCATGGAAAAGCTCCTAGCCCATATAAACTCCTCGCCGGAAACATTGAGTCAACGATTGAAGTCAAAAATGAAGGGAAAATTTCCTTCCAGGACGTTAGCGAGAAAGTTACTAGTTTAGTCTACAGGCAAAAATAAAAAAAAGCTCGACTGTATTTTTTCAGGGAAAACTTTTTATTCATGTTTGTCTGAAGCGTCAAAAAGCATCAAACTTTCAACTCTGACGTAATAAAATGTTCTCACGCATGTACACTTGATCTAAGAATCCTTTATGTTACCACAGAACCATAGAAGCCGATCTTGAGCTTCCGATGAACCGTTGAGTTCTTGTAACTTGCGTTATGAGGCTGATGAATACGTAGGCCTAGTTCAGCTTTCCTCCTAGCGAATAGAGTTCGACAGGCACAGAGAAGATGGAAAACTATCTCCTTCTCATCCAAACAGCAGTCGTTTAGAATATCGGCCTATAAGAAAAATTTCCGGTTGGTACACTGACTGTGGTGTTGATATCCGCCCGTTTTCATTTTCTTCCTCTTATTTTCGGACTTAGGTCTGAATATATATTTCAAGTCCGCGTCCGCAAGTTAGCAATATTGCACTTAACACTACCGGCATTTCCACTGGGTCAGTAAACAAACCGAGCTATTTACGTTTATTATTAAGACCCGTTCCTACGATCGTCAGTTACGTTCTAACTGGAACTTTAACTGACATATTTTCATACAAAACTTGCAGTTTAAGTGCCGGTTAGAATTTAACTGACGATCGTAGGAACGGACCTAAGTAAATAAGCTACAGGCAATGGCGATATGAGGGGCAGCATCTGAATTAGATAATAGGAATGCGGCTACAGTGCTAGGCACAACATACTGACAGATGGTGGTCTTGCTTTCGACCATTTTTTAGTAGATTAATTTTAAAGGTCACATGCTGACGATGTCCAATTAATTACAGAAACCACTTAAAAGCATTGTGATCTCTTTCAGGAACTAAAGAAAAAAAGTTCATGGTCAAGGCCACACTTGTGCTGATGAATATTTTTGTTGAAGACCCAGCCTATAAACGAAAGCTTACAAACTAATCGAATCTTCATAATCCATGGTTCTTGATTTTCGGTTGTTACATACACAATTGAGATAAAAGCCACAAACGCTTGTTTGTGGCACGAGGAGAGAATCTAAAATTCAAAATTCAAGAGTTTTTAGTTTCCTTCTCACTTGACCTCGCCATAAAAAGCTCCATATTTAGTCAGTTTTCAAAAAATATATTTTGAATCATAATTTAATAGCAGGTAATTTTTTTTACGTATAAACTAATAAAAATGACTTACATTAGTGAATATTCCAAAGTTTATTGTTTTTTTCTTTACTTTGAAATGAAAACATGAAACTATGCAATTACATTTAATTATCAAAAGAATTAAAAATAAAAATGTGACCAAACACACTCTCTTAATGCAATGTAATTATTATTTAATTCTAAAATAAGTCCGCTTAGAACTACCAAGCTCTAAGTAGCTCGTAGTACTGATCGTTAAGTTTACCGTCCTTCAACTGTAATTGAAAAGAACGAGAGAAAAATTACACTTTCGTTCCAATTTTAAATTCACAAAAAAAAAACTTACTGTACGAAGATAAATCAATTTCGTCGGGAAGTTCGGTTATGTTCACATCAAATCGGTCCTGAACTTCGTTTAAAATTTTCGCATCGGCCTCGTCCGATACGAAAGTGATGGCTAAACCTTTCGTTCCGAAACGCCCGGCTCGTGCCACTCTATGCAAGTAGGTGTCCGAATCTTCGGGCATGTCGTAGTTGAAAACGATATTGACCCGCTCGATATCCATACCACGTCCGAAAAGGTTTGTTGCAACTAAAATACGCTGCGAACAAAGACCATAAAGCACTGCGCCTGGTTGGAAGTTACCGCCGACTTACCTTTTGGAAATCCTTGAACTGTTGGTAACGCGAAAGACGCTCTTCCTGATTCATGCCGCGATGAATTCCAATGGCCGGGAAATTTTGTTCAGTCAATAATTGTGCCAGGGCCATGCAGCGTTGCACCGACTTAACGAATATCACGACCTGAAGTGATAAAAGGTTACGGTAGCAGCCCCAATTTTATTACTTTTTTCGGGTCTTCCCCCCATTACCTGATTAAATTCTAAAACGTCGAGCAATTCAAACAACTTTTTGTTTTTTTCATTTTCCTTCAACTTAACGTAATGTTGTTGTAAGCCGTGCAACGTTAATTTCGCCTCGTCGTCAACGTAAACTTCCATTGGCTGTTAAAAAATAGATAAAATTTACTCATGCTGAAAAATTACAATCAAATAAATTCAATTGATTTGAATCAACAACTATCAGCAACTTTTCCGGATTTTGTCACTCTCAACTTGGTTGTTATGGGGCAGACGAGGCAGCGGTCAGGGGAAGAGAATCCATCGATCAATCCGTCCACGTTTCAAAGAAAGCTTCTTCCAACACTTTTCAAGCCATTCTTAAAATCTAACATTTTTTGTTTTGATATACATACGGCTCGGAATCCAGTCCATCACTGCCATCAGTTGCTGCACATGGAGCACCCCCACATCCACTGATGGAATCGGAAACACATGCATCCCCCATTTTAGCATCCGAATCAGTTTGCTGCCGTGTTTTGTTATCTGCCGATCAAGATGATGACTTGTTCATAAATACAACTCCATCCGTCCGCCCATGTGTGTGTGCTTTTTTTTGTCAACAGTTCTTTGTTTCGAAATTCATCACCATCCCACACCAAAAAAAAACCCCTCTCTTAGCTGTTCAACCCCCGATAGACGTTCGAGAATCTTTTCAATGGAACATTGCAAATTGACGACCCCCATAACAATCGTTTGAAGATAACTTTTGACTTTCGCCCGGACTGACTTTACTTTCGTTGCAGTATTAGTAGAAGTGATAGCGATTTTTGAATTTATAGTATATATTAGGTCGGGGATAATTACATCTTGCATAAACTTTTTGCAGACCGGGCGAATCTCTTTGCTTAGCGTCGCCGAAAACATCATAACTTGTTTCCCGTGCGGTGTATTACGGAAAATTTCTTGAACATCGCGACGCATGTCTGAAACGAAATTAGGAAATTGTATCAAAACGAAAACAGAATAAACGGGAGGCACGAATCTTCTTCTTCGAAAAAATCAGAACAGATAATTCAACACGACAGTATCAATTTAAAATAAACGAAACTTTCTGTTGTCCCTATCAAAATTCTCATCATTTTCAATTCGAGCCAATCAAACCGTTTTGCTAAAACAGACTTGAGACACTTACCTAATTGCTCCAACATTTTATCGCACTCGTCTAAAATGAAATGCTTCAAATGTTTGAGATTCAATTTTTTATTGCGAATCAGGGCAAGAATTCTTCCTGGTGTCCCGACCACAATATGCGGTGTGATGGTTTTCAATGTATCTTCGTCCTTTTGAATGGGCAAACCGCCAAAGAAAACTCCTACCTGTAATTCAATCCACTCATTAGCCATCAATCCGAGCTCTCCAACAAAAAAACCGCTTACCTTAATCGATGGCATGTACTTGGAAAAACGTTCGTATTCCTTGCTAATCTGGAAAGCAAGCTCTCTGGTGTGGCACATAACAAGTACGTACACATGGTTTTCAGTTGGCTCCAATTGCTGCAGTGTTGCCAGTACGAAAACAGCTGTTTTACCCATACCAGATTTGGCCTGGCAGAGAATGTCCATGCCAAGAACAGCTTGTGGAATGCATTCGTGTTGAACTGAAAAGTTTAGGAGAAAAACTCATTGAATTTCTGCGCATAGTTTCGCTTTTTACGACCGATTTAATAAGCAGCATCAGTTTTATTAAAAAAGATAAATCGCTCATCATTTTCGGATGTCCCTATCATAATCTTTCATCATTTTGGAAAAAGCGTAAAATTTAAACGAAAAGTCGGAATATCTTCGCCAATCTCTGCCCCAGCTCTCCGATTGATCGAACTGCAACTGAACTATAACGAAACTAACCGAGCTACTATTTTTTTTGCTATGTGAACA
Organism: Beris chalybata; assembly: GCA_949128065.1. Lineage (NCBI taxonomy): Eukaryota > Metazoa > Arthropoda > Insecta > Diptera > Stratiomyidae > Beris > Beris chalybata. The sequence goes on along the minus strand of OX421896.1, from coordinate 4,772,764 downwards.
ATTTCGTCGAAGTGGTGGTGCTTACACAGTGAGAGAAGGGAAAAATTAGAACTCTCGTTAAGGACCAAGTTTTTGTTATGAACAGAACTTTGCTCAAAGTTCCAAATCAGTCCACCAGAAAACCGGCAACAATTCACGATACTGTAATATTAAAATAATAAACAGTCAGTTCAGTAGTACAACGTCGATGGACTACATTAGAAGTTGCTGTTCTAAGGGCCGGTTTACATGGTGACTGCAAACAATTTTCACTGAGATTGTGAGGGAGAAGGAAAATCTCTAATGTGAAACTGATCAGGAGTGAAACTGATCAGGAGTGAAACGAACAGATGTTATATTCAGCAAACAATATTGACGATATTTGTGTGAGTGTAATTTTTTGCAGTGGTTGCTTGCTTTCTACTCCATTGAAAATTCGATAAGCTAGCTCCCTCACAATCTTAGTAAAAATTGTTTGCAGTCGTCATGTAAACTAGCCATCACGTCAGACCTAACGAAGCATCTTTTGATCGAGAAAAATATTTAGGACAGAACGAATTTCGCCAAAAGACTGGTGGAGGGATTTAAGACGGATAGTTTAAGAAAAACTATCCGGAGGCAAGACCTCGTTACAGATGATCAAGATTTAGTCAACAACTCAACATTTAGTGAATTTCATCATGTATAAGCTTTTAAATACACTAAACAATAAGTTTGAAAAATTTGACTGACATGAGTTAAGAAGGTTGTTGCAAATTTCGAGCTACAAAAGAAGCATTTTTTCTTGAATTTGTTTAAAAGATAAATCGTACAATTTTATTTTATAGTATATAAAAGTACAGTTAAACAACATTATCCGCAAAGATTTCTTGCGACACCATATTTAGACGAAAAGTTTATTGTTTGCAATGTTACCGCGAAGCGATGTTTTGGAGTAGGAAAATCTAATATGGGGATATATGATATGTGGCCCGCCGAGCTATGATGCATTTCCAATGCGGCCCGCGAGATCATTTCGGTTGGCCACCACTGATCTAGAGTATAAAAATGAAACGCAATTTTAATCTATGCAGTTTGAACTAGTTTCTGAACTAGGATTGTCAAAAAATATTCAACAGTTAATTTCGAATATTGGAATATCACCCCGCCTACATATTCTACACGTAGCCCCCTAATCAGGACTGAGTCACAAGTCACAAAGTAGGCCGAAAGTCTCAATTTTGTATGAATTTTGAATTAATTGAGACTTTTTTGATATGAGACTCTGATCCTGAATAGGGGGGTATATTTGAATGTAATTTATGCAAAAAAAAAATCAAAAATCACAGGACTCCCTTGAGAAAAAGGCAATGAATAAAATAAAGCAGAACACGTGTTGCCATACGAATTAAATGGGAGCCAGAACTTTGCACCAACCACCTTAAGGAATTAATGGCATTTAGATTTCTGATGTCAATAAACCAACTTATTTTTATTAAAAAACTTTTCGTTTAAAAAAACAGGGGCGCACTCACATCTATGGTTGCGCCAGACGCCAAGATACTTCGGATCGGCCCTGGCGCTGGACAAGCTTGATTTGGAAGCCAAAGTCAAGAGATCTGACAATCTGATGGCCAACGCAACTAAAAAAGACGCCAACATTTATTTTGCTTATTTGGTGCCACTTTTCATATCCCTTGTGTGGCACCACTTCTTATTTTCCTTGTTTGGCGCCAGTCTTCATTTTTCTGGGTTGGCGCAAACATGCACACGAACACGAGAAATTTTCCTAAACATTCAAGCACCCGAGACTAGTTCAATCTGGGAGCCATCCGTTGCACTTATAATCAAAAAACAGAAAGCAGACGGACGGGAGGGGCGGGTGAACACTTTTCTACTCGACAAAATAATTTACAAAAACGCGTGTAGTAAATAAAATGAAAAAAGGGCAATTTCTTCCCGTAGCCAAGCAACAAAAATTCGAATTCAACGAAAAAAAAACTTTATCAATTTAAAACATTGAAAAAAAAAAAGAAAATATTTAATCACGAGTTGATTAGAGTACGAATTGATAGATCCAATCTGGCAGATTGCACAAAAAAAAGAGCCACGTCTTCACCTTGTAATGCGGCTATTTCCCCACGTTAATCGTGAGATGAATAATTTTTCGGCGGCATTTCACTTTTAAGTCGTCACCGAATTTCTATTACGCGGCAAAATGAATTAAATTTATAAAAAAAATTTTAAGTCTAAATAATTAGAAGAAAAATCTGAGGTTAGGTGAAATTCCCACCAGAACAAATTGTGGAATTTCCGACTTTTCGTTTAAAATCTACGTAAAAAAAACAGAAAAACCCGGGCATTTACTCACCTTCCGACGGATGTTCAAAACCGCAGTCGACGATTGCACGAAGAATCTCCGGCTTGAGCAGAAAATCACGGAAGCCCGAGCTGTGGATCGAGACGTACGTTCCCTTTACGTCCTTCTTCGGTGCCTCCGGAATATCAGTTACTTGCTGTTCCGTCTGCTCTTCATCCTCGTAGTCCAGAAGATCATCGTTATCGGCCATATTTTCACTTTTCTACGGAAACAAATGGAAAAATTGTGAAACTTTTCAACAATGGCTTCGCACGAACGCCGGCTACATGCACATGACGCCATACTTTTTTTTAAAGAATTTACCGAAAAACACGAAAAAATGAAGGGATTTGGTTGCAATTTTGGGATGGTGTAAAGCGGATTCGATTAATAGCGATAATGGAATAAAATCCGGTAAATTACGGACGAGAAAAATTTAATTTACTTACAAAATTGGAGAATTTGTCAACGCGGTTTTTCACCCACCTCGAACGACTGGTGTGAAGTTAGGTACAGGATGACGGCGGCCGGCCGGGCTTGCTTCACTGGAAAGCTCAATCCGTTCAGCAGCCGAGTTCTATGATGGCGGTGGCGCAATGGCGCAATTACATTTAAATTATTTTTCCGAAAATCAGACAGGTGTGAATTGAAAAACAGCAACAGAAAATTGGTGAAATTTATAAAATTATTTCTGAGCAAAATGGGTAAATTTTTCACCACCAACTACCCGTTCCATTGAAAACTAATCGCCACATTCCGCAAATAAACAAAACACGCACACAAACTCAAGGAACCGTACGCGTACACGTCAACGTCATTCGCATGTCATATGCCTTGACAGTTTTTGCACATTTACGAGCGGTGAAATTTTGTGGGCTTTGTTTTTACAAAAAAATGACTGCAAGACGTCGAGGCGAACCGTCTTTGGATGATTTAGTGCAATATGTAACGCTTCACGTTCAAAATCCGATAGTCGTGAGTGGTCTGGTGCTGCCGTTTGGAATTGTCTACGCGGTCGCCTTCTACCTTTGGTTCGGTGTATACGGAGTGGCGGAGCACTACGAGGCCGGAGTTATTTGCTTGGCCGCGATTATTTTCAGTCATATTTTGACGTCGCTTTGCTGCTTCTGGAGCGTACATGTGTTGACTTTCCTGAATTGTCGGAAGGTAAGTAATGGTCCTTTGGGATGTCAGAGTTTAGAGGCTTTTACTTCTGAAGCCCTCGGCTCAATGTTCTCCAGCAATTTACGATTCAATTGGTGCATCCTTGATCAAATGGGCGTCGTCCTATACAAGCTGCTACCACGCCACGTATTGTGCAGTGTTGTGTTGCTATTTATCCACTAATTCACCACAAAATGATTCAATGCATGTCTTATCTTCTCGCCATTGTCATGCATTTTGGGGTTCCCCGGCTTCGTTGAATTTTTAATGCTTTCCGGTATCCGAAACTGCTTACTGCGGTAATTAAGTAGTAGCAGACAAGTTTTTGGAAACAGAAGTCCTTCTATGAATCCAGGACGCACATTTCTCATAGAAAGCTGCTTATTTAATTATTGATTTAATCAGTTCATTCAAAATCGGTTGATGAAGATATCAAAGCCATTTTAAAAATTAACAGGCCTCTGTGTCCACATAGAGATTCCATTGTGTGTTCCGACGGGGTTGTAGTGCAAAATCCTAACAAGAGGTGGAACTGAAGCTATCGCAAAAAGCGAAATAACTGTGTCTAATCTTGGACAGAAAGCTAAACTGCTAAATAAATGGCGGAGAGCGTATAAAAAGGCAAAAACCGCGATTCTTGGACTTAGCCCAAATATAGTGCATCATCCACTGTACACGGCAGTTGCGAGTCATATTTTGTCTGGTATTTAGGGCTTTAGTGTGGAAACTGGATGACTTTTTTTTATTTTTTTTTTCATAATGCATTTAATCCTCTGTTGAGCGTTTTCAATCTCGTGAGGGCAGTTGGGATAGAGACGGACTTTTCAAGAGGTCCCGGTCGAGTTAGCGTGGATTCATGGATTTTTTTTACAATATTTCTGTCTTGTGATTTCATAATTTTGCTATCGTTGCATATTTTGTTTTTTTTTTCGTATGCTTAAATTAAATCTTTCTGATTATTTCCAGGTGAAAATACCGCGAAATGGCGTCTACGCAAAAGTCGTGCCTACCCCAAACAACGGGTCCTCGAAACTGGTCAAAGTCGAACAAACTTACATGGACGAAAAGGACAAGGAAAGCGTCACGTACTGGTTTATGTTTCAGAAAGCGAAATATGTTTGGGACGAGGATAAGGCCACGTTCAGAGCATTGATGTTTCCCGTGCAGAAAACATTAAAAGAATACACTCAATCGAAAGGCATCGAGAACGAAGTGGATCTTGTCGTCGCTGAAAAAGTCTACGGCAAGAATCAGATGGACATGGTCGTGCCAGAATTCTATCAACTATTCATTGAAAGGGCTACAGCGCCCTTTTTCATTTTTCAAATATTCTCTGTGGGTTTGTGGTGTCTCGACGAATACTGGTACTATTCGCTGTTCACTTTGTGTATGCTGATTGTTTTCGAATGTACTCTGGTCCAACAGCAGCTCAGGAATATGTCGGAAATTCGCAAGATGGGCAACAAGCCGTATTTGATAAATGTTCTGCGAAACAACAAGTGGCGACCGATTGTTTCCGATCAACTGGTCCCGGGCGATTTAGTATCGGTGGTGAGATCACAAAACGAAAATACCGTACCGTGCGACCTTCTCATACTTCGAGGATCATGTATCGTCGATGAAAGTATGTTAACGGGCGAATCAGTTCCGCAAATGAAAGAATCGCTCGAATCGTTGGGCGATTTACAGAACCCGTTGGATGTCGAAGGCGAGGGCAAACTGTTTACATTGTTCGGCGGAACTAAGGTTGTCCAACATACGCCACCGACAAAAGAAGGAATCCGATCACCTGATAGCGGTTGCGTCGGCTACGTACTTCGAACTGGTTTCAACACATCGCAAGGAAAACTTTTGCGTACCATTCTCTTCGGTGTGAAACGTGTAACCGAAAATAATTTAGAAACATTTGCATTTATTCTATTCCTTTTGATATTTGCCGTTGCCGCTGCCACTTATGTTTGGATTCGCGGCACCGAAGATCCCGAACGAAATCGTTACAAACTATTCCTCGAATGTACGTTGATTTTGACATCAATCATTCCGCCCGATTTACCGATCGAGCTCTCGCTAGCCGTAAACACATCGTTATTGCAATTGTCCAAACTGTTTGTCTATTGCACGGAACCATTTAGGATTCCATTTGCTGGAAAGGTGCAAATCTGTTGCTTTGATAAGACTGGTACATTAACTAGTGATAATTTAATGGTAGAAGGTGTGGCCGGACTAAATGACGATCCGGCAATAATTCCGATAGCACAAGCCCCCGAGACTACTATACAAGTTCTGGCAACGTGTCATTCGCTTGCGCAATTAGATGACGGATTGGTTGGTGATCCGCTCGAAAAGGCAACTCTTACTGCAGTCGATTGGAATTTAACGAAACAGGATAGCGTCATTCCGAAGCGTGGTAAAATGAAGGCGGTGAAAATTTATCAACGTTTTTACTTTTCGTCGGCACTGAAACGAATGTCGGTACTGGCCGGATATATTCAACCGTTCTCGAACGATGTGTGCTACATTGGAACGGTAAAAGGCGCACCGGAAGTGATTATGAAAATGCTGAAAGTCGTTCCGAAGAGCTATGAAAAGGTGAGCTTACAATTTTTATTTTAGGTCTGTTTTTGGATCGCACCTTTGTGTGCAGTAGAAAACTTTGCACCTATCGTGTGACTTAATGTAGAGTCTTCTGCAATTTTGTTCTCATTGAAGAGTTGGTATCAGCCTTGCAAATTTATTATTTATAATTAATGATACCAGGACACGGGAAAATTACCAGGCTCACCCTCTCGGTAAGACTAGTCCTATCCTACGAACTGACTCAAAGTCCCTGGTGCTATTTTGTGAAACTTGGATTCATAAAGAGTCTGCGTTTAAGAAGGTCTTCATCCTCCTTCCTGCATTGTAAAATTTTTCTATTTTATGATCCGATAGAAAATACCGTTCTCTTAACTCTTATTTCCCAACCACAGATCTATCTGGAATATTCTCGGCGTGGAGCTCGTGTTCTAGCGCTTGGCATCAAGCAATTCGGTCAAATGGATTCTTCGCAAGTTCGCGAAGTGAAAAGAGATGATGTCGAGAAGGATTTGGAATTTGCCGGCTTTGTAGTTATCTCGTGCCCGTTGAAACCGGATTCGAAAAGCATAATAAAAGAACTAATCCAGTCATCGAACAAAGTGATGATGATCACCGGTGATAATCCGTTGACGGCATGTCATGTAGCGCGAGAGCTTCGTTTCACGAAGAAAACAATCTTAATTTTAACGGATACCGGTAAAGATTGGCTATGGCAATCGATAAATGGCGAAATAATGAAATCAACAAGCGTTGAAATTAAAGCGATTGTCGCCGAATACGATATTTGTATTACCGGCGAAGGTTTGCAGCATTTACGAACTGAAAAGCATGATTACATGCTAAAAATCTTACCGTATGTTATAGTTTGTGCTCGTTTCGCTCCGAAACAGAAAGAATTCGTTATAACGACACTGAAACATTTGGGCTATTGTGCGTTAATGTGTGGCGACGGTACAAACGATGTTGGTGCTCTGAAACATGCTCAAGTTGGCGTATCAATTTTAAGTAATGCGCCGCTGAAGCGTCCATCACGGAAAGAACTGCAAAATGCTGCCGAAGGTAATGCAAATAGTACGACAGTTGCTCGTGCCGCACGAAATCAGATCAATAATCAGGAGAGACCGATTTTAACACCACGCGAACGTGCTATTCAGAAACATCGAGAAAATCTAAATTCGACTCAAGATGCGTTACAGAAGGTAAAGTCCATATTCCTACTTCATGAAACTTTTTTTTCAACTGGTTTTCTTACTGACAGGCTCTGAAGGATTTAGATGACGAACAAGTCCAATTAGTTAAATTAGGTGACGCTAGTATAGCTGCTCCCTTTACCAGTAAACTATCATCAATTTTGTGTGGTAAGATAATTGTTTTGTTTTTCGTTTTTTCCATCCACTAATCAGTGATTTTTCGATTTAATAGTTTGCCATATTATAAAGCAAGGTCGATGCACTTTAGTCACTACACTACAGATGCTAAAAATTTTAGCACTGAATGCTTTAATATCAGGATACTGCCAGTCTGTGTTATACATCGACGGAGTAAAGTTCAGCGATGCTCAAGCGACCTTACAAGGATTATTTATAGCTGCCTGTTTCTTATTTATAACAAGATCGAAGGTGAATAGATTTGATTATTTCTTGACATGTCGAAAATTAACTCTTTTCTTTAAATTCACAGCCGCTTAAGATGCTCTCAAAGGAAGCGCCGTTACCGAATATTTTCAATTTGTACACACTGACCACAATCTTAACGCAATTCGCTGTTCATTTTACTGCTCTGGTATATTTAGTAAATGAAGCAAACAAGAGAAGCCCGCCAAGGTAACAACTACCATCCTAATTATATAAACAAAAATTATAATATCCTTTTCGGTACAGAGAGGGAAAAATTAAATTGAATATTGATCTCAAACCTGACGAGAAGGAAGAATTTCAACCAAATATTATCAACAGTACTGTGTATATAATTTGCTTAGCGCTACAAGTCTCAACATTCGCCGTTAATTACAAGGTTTGTTCCTTCGCTTCGATTTCTATTTGGAAACTGTTTGATTAACTTTTCTTTTTTTGGTACGCATAGGGACATCCGTTTATGGAAAGCTTACGTGAAAATCGTCTGCTTTTATACTCAATCTTAGCGTCCGCTGGTGTTGTTCTTTTATTAACACTTGGCATTTCGTCCGATTTGTTAACGACCTTTGAAATAATCGAATTTCCTGATGACGTAAGTTTTTGCAATTCAATCCTAAATTTTTATTTAAACGAAATTTCTTTATAGTACCGAAAGATATTGATCTGTGTATTGTTGGCTGATACAATTTTTGCATATCTGGCCGATAGGATTTGTGCATTCCTCTTCGGAGACATCAGGAAACGACCGGCTATAGTAAATTATTGAATGGCATTTTGATGGTGAATGGGTTTTTGGGGAAAATGAATTATAAATAAATTATAAATTTAGATAAATAAATATGATTAATTTACATAAAATGCTCGTATTAGATTTGAAAAACCAATGAATTGAAAAGCTTAAATGACGTAAATTCCCTCTTAGGTTGTACGCCGGAAAGACCGGATGATGTTTCGAAAAGTTGATCGTAGAAAATCGGGACGAAAAGTGCCACCGTCTCTTAAGACTTGCATTATTTCTGACTTTTTTAATGCTTTTTGTCAATCGCAGTCGTCAATCGCCTGTCCTACCCAAATATTTCGATATCCAGGTTAGTTTTTGATTCTTTATACTGTTACGAACTAGGGGTTGACCAGGATTTCAAGTAAATACAATTAAATTAAAAGTAATAAGAAATAACAAATCTTTATTTATTCTCATTCAAATACCAATATCGCATTCAATGCCACCACTGTTGCGAACGCTTCCTTTATTTACTACTCGATCGCTGCTATACTAAAGAAAATCGCTTTACAAATGCTTTCGCGAAGAACTTATCATCAGCGTAGTCTCGTTTCCCAGCAGAAAAACAAATCCGTGTAGAAGTTCTGCGGCGCTTATAAAGTATTGTTTAACTGTGAAACTTTTTATCAGTTAAGAGAAATTTTCTGTTCCGCCATCCGCATATTTTTCTTACAGCCATATCCATCATTCGGATCCATTTCTTAATTTGGAGTAGATATTGTAATCGAACACAAGGTCTATTTAGACCGAAAAAATTTGATTGAACTTTCGTCAAATTTTCGTAGTCAAATATTTGATAACAGCATACAATAATGCAATATAACTTTTATTCGTCATATCACCTAAAATTATAGCTCAAAAAATTTCAATCATGAACTCTACCACGGTCTATCTAAAAAGTTCAACAATCATCAGTGAAAAGCATTAGTCATGTATTAAGCTATGATTGTTTATTGTACCTACTTTTGCTTAATGCGGGTCCGTTTTTATTATAGCTTTTATCATTTTGACGAGATGTCAAAGTCCACTGATGATACTACCATCCGAACACTTTGTTTTATTATACACATGTGTGAATTAATTTTAAACTTTTGTGGCATACACGTTGGACTTTGTTAAGTAAAGAGTTTAAAGTACGACTTATAAGCTTCCTATTGAAATTTCTTAATGTTAATTGAAGCAGGCTATCTAATGTTCAATCAGTGCTTAATGGAAGTATTTCTTCATCATAGATATATAGGTTTGTTGCATAATCCAAGCTTGTTTGTGTTATTATTTCCAATTTAGCATATCTACGTAAATATTTATTATTGTTGTCGATATGAGGTGAACAAAATAAAGAAAAGACAAGTACTGAAATGGTTATGAACAATTTTCTCGAACATTTAATGGCTTACAGTTATTTGATGAAGTCTATTTCCGTACTAATCTTATTTATTTTCCAGGAAACCTTATCGCGCATTATTCTTTCTTCACATATCAGCAACTTACTCTTGATTATTCAGGATTGCACTGTAGGTTAAGATTGATAAAAAATAATAGAAGGATCATTTGAAGAAGGTTCTGGATAGGGACTTAAAGTAAAATCCTTGCTTAACCGGCTTCTCCGGTGATGTTTTTTTAATTGTCATGTCGTCAATGGCAGTAGCCAGTAGATCGATACGAGGTAATCAAAATAAGAAATATCATACAAAACTTAAAACTAAATGAAATTATGTAAAATTTATTTAGGTGTATAAAAAAGTGTATTGGAAAATAAAACTTAAAGTTTAAACATAAAAATTGAAAGTTAATTAAATACAAGGAGGTCATTCCATCAAGAATTGTTAAAATGACGAAATTTGTGACCTTACCGTCTCCGAACCACTGAGGTTCTTCATTTTTTTGGTCCCAATCCCATTGAAATCCCAAGTGAATTTTTTGATATGTTTTGGAAAAAGTATAACTTAAAAAATTAAAAAAAAAAAACGTATTTTGTATATTCAAGGATAAAGGACAAAATCGTTATCCTTGAAAAAAAAATTACAAGGATAATTTGTATTGGTATTTTCTTTTTTATTGCAACAACCTTCCCCTTTACAATAAGCCCTATTTTATTATTAGGATGAAAATTATCGGAGATATGCATTTTCAAAGAGGACTCGGACACCATTTTTGCATACTAGGTATTACTAACAAAAAAAAAAAATTAGATCAAAACAAAAAATTGAATTTCAATTGTTTTTTCACTAGGTCTTTAAGTACAAAACCAGGGACGTCATTTGTGGGGGGCGGGCAGGCATTTGGAACTCCACACACACAACTTAGGCGATTCTTGATGGAATGGCCCAAGCCTAAAAATTAAATTAGGTTGCAAATTAAATAGAGAAAAGCTTCTCAAAATACACGCCTTTAGTCTAAGGTAGAGGACGCTTTTCTTGACCATTAAATTCTTTTCGGTAATAAATTTGGAATGGGATGTGGCTATATAGAATTTACCTCAGCGATCCCACCAGCTGTCAAGGTGTTTCGGTTAGTAGGCAAGAATACACCTTCTGAAGAGTCTATGCCCTCCGATGACGAAACAGCTCCTTCGGACCTAGTCCAACACAATCTTATGATGAACTGGCTTCTCCAGTGAAGTTTCTTTCCAAATTTGTCATATCCTCAGGGATGGCGGTTAGTCCACAGTCGGGGACTCTGTGTTGGAGTTTCACTCCACTGACACCGGAAAGAAACCCTAACTCCTAATCATAATAGCTTCTTTGGTAGCTTACCACGAAAAATCTAATAACAACAAATAGTATCTACTTAACATAAAATTAATTTCTTGAAATTTAAGCCTTAATCTAGCCCCCTATTCAGGACCGAGTCACAAGTCACAAAGTAGGTCGAGAGTCTCAATTTTGTATGAATTTTGAATTAATTGAGACTTTTTTGATATGAGACTCTGATCCTGAATAGGGATAATAGCTCATCATAAACTCAAAGTTTCAGCCTTCTAGAATAAACTGTTCCTGATATACTCGTATAGTAAAGGAAAGGTACCAACATTTTTCGTCTTAACCTTAACCAACCTCGCCCCTCACCTACCTCACCCTTTATACTTCACCCCTCTATCCATTCTCGCCCGATCTACCCACTAACAAAATTTGAGTTTGATATCTCAACGGATTTGTGAGTTACGCACTTTCAAATCAATGGGAGGACGACGTTTACGGCGAACAGACGGACATTTTTTTTCTGTGTCTATAAGTCCTAAGACGTAAATAAACAATATTTCAAAGTAGCATTTTTTTTAATTTCAGGTCGATTGCAATACCTACTTTGTTATTAAAAAATAAAGTAAAATTGTCTGTCTTTAGTGGCTTATGCTGTAAAATTAAAAAATGATTTTAGTGGGGTAGGGGTCAGTAGCGTACGATAGATCATTAGATGGCGATAGAACATAGAGCAGATAGTACTCGGGATGTTTTGATGTACAATAAAGTGGGTATCAAACCTGTTCCTATGAAAGATAAGTTCCTAGGTTTGGTACAGATTTCCTTTAATTGATTAAAATGGCCTAAGGCGCAAAATCTACTACCATCAACACCCCCCACTTCTTGGGCACGCCACTGCAGAAGTTGTGATTGTACAAAAAAAAACCCGTAGCCCAAAATAGCCACGTGAATGTGACTGATTATTTTGTATTTAGTGCGAATACCTTTGATAAGTCGGGTGATTGCGATATCTTTTGAATTATAAATCATACCTACTTGGCGTTTACAACTTATAATTGAGCGGAAATATCTACATACTTGCAGCGCAGGTAACTACTACGAGTAGTACGAAATGAGTGAAAAATTGAGGCACGAGGTAATCAACTTTGCTTGAATATGCGCAAATAGGACCATCAGATACTGTAGAGTGTAGAGCGTGTTCGATAGTGTCAGCAAATCAGGTTTCATATCCGTATAACGAATAAACTCAAGTCGATGAATTATTTATTAATTAAATTCTCACCTCCGGATTGCATTGGCCGGTTCATCGTAATAAACTCGATATGCACATTTCAACAGGTGGTTTTAGCGCGAACAACGATAACGACGGGCTCAAAGTTCACCTGAGTTCCGAAACTTTCGTATTGTTGATATAGAACAGCTGTAAGCCACATTGCCGTTTAATTGTTGCGTACCTGGTATACCTGCGGCCGATATGTTTCCTAAGAAGCGTTATTCACATAGATACTCGCTATCTTGGAATGCCGAAGCTTTTAAGTTCGCGCGCTACAGAAATAATTTGTACGGTCGCGTCGCCGGCAACCAACGACTCGTTTCTTTGGGTGGCGATGGGTAGTAAAATCTACGCCTCGCAGTCGATAGGAACGAACGGCGCTACGGCCTCGACAATCGATAAGACGCTTTTAGCATAAAAACTTTTACACTCCCACAACTCCCACTCGAGGGAAAGTCGAATTCGATTTAATTTCGACTGATTTTTTAATGTGAACGTATTTCGTGGCTAGTTAATTTTTATTCTGGTGGTTGGGACCCTCTAGTCGTTGAGTCGGTTCGTGACATTTAACGGTTGTGGTCCACACCTGAACGAGTTAATTTCCGTGCGTGCGTTACCTGTGACGTTGAACTTTCACCCCCGCAGTGAGTTTTTCACTATATTTTCGTCGTCGCTGTCGTCGTGTGCATTCCCGACGAACGTGTGGATTTTATTTACGGCGCGTGAGTTGTGTAAGAGCTTTGTGAATTTCTTTGACGTCGTTTTTGCTTCTCGGTTCCGTGGAGTAGCCAAGGTTGTTGCGGGTTAAATTGCATTATTTATTTGTGTACAGATTAGAGTTTCTGTTGCAGTGCATTTTACGTTTTTTTTCTATTTTTATTTTTAATACATTGGCGGTTATCGCGAGATAATTTACAAAAATACCAGACCGTTTTATAGTGTGTAAGATTTATAACGTTCAGATGCTTATCTCATCTATAGTGCAACTTTTTAGTTAACAATTTGTTTAGTTTTTTTGCGATACCTGTTTAACAAAAGTCCAAGTCGATTGTTGATGTAACAACGTACATTTAAATTAAATAATATTCAGGTAAATATTGAATCGATCAATCAATCAATCAATACACATATGTACTTAAATTCTACGTAGTTTACTACGCTAGATATTCTTACATTAAAGTTGTTATCTAATTATATGTGGTAATTAGATGTCATTGAAAAATCAAATATAATGCTAATTACATATTTAGTTGAGACTACGTTTAACAAAACTTTACTTTACTTTATTGTACAACCGGTTTACTTGATAAATTTGAGATGATGTTGAAAATTACGAAACAGCTGAACAGGGGTCTTACTGAATGAAGAACAATTTCAACTCAGAAGAGAATACTTCGCGTACAGAGCCAGTAATTAATACCAAACCACAGCAAATCCTCTATTCAGGACCATCTACCATTTAGCGAACAATTCGTTCTCAGTTTAGTTTCTATGCAAATCCTTTAGGGCCGTAGAGTGTCAGTAACAGTCCTCCTCTGTTCTGAGGTAATGTTACTACTTCAGATGTATTTTTTGCTGAAAGTACGATCCCGCTTTGCACCTTTTGCTGCGTAGTCTCTGAATAGTGACTTCAAAAGTATATTCAGTATAGTCTAGTCGTCAAAGCATGCATGCAACCTACAGTTTTTGTTGCAGCGCAACAAGAGCAAAAGTTGCAAACGTAGTCACACAATTGGATGCAACTCGCGCTGCGGTCAAATCTCGCACATTTAGATAACAATAAAATTCTGAATTTCCTATATTTTCATTACTCTTTTGCGGAAACTTGAGCTGAACTGTTGCTACAAATTATTAAAATGTGGTTACGTCTAAAATTTTACTGCAGGACTAAGAAAACTGCAGCAAAAGTTTCAACTGTAAGCACTGTTAATTTTACAGCATCTACATACTATGTACTTGTCCAACTGTAACGCGTGAGGCGAAAGGTTGCACAGATGTGCTGCGATGCAGTCAAAGTTGCAACGTGTGACCATACCTTTAGACTAACGCTTCCGCTTACGACCAAAACCACACAAAATCTTTTCTTTAGGGCTCACATACCTCTGACATTTTCAAAAAAATCATCAAATCAATAAAATCAATAAAAATATACAGGTTGTTATTTGGAATGTTAATTATTGTAGGATATTCGTAGCTTCTGTATCGTATACAAACTTAAAATCCAAAATATTATAAAGTTTTGCCCAGAATTTTGGTGAGTTTTTCTCCTTGTTTTTGATTTAATTGTTCAAAAACAGTTTCTCTTTTAAAGCAACCCGTCGGTACTTGAATGCATCAATTACTTTTGTTGCATGGTCTATTTATACAACTTTCCGTCGTAACGCTAAATTCGTTCGATCAATGCATTGTTCAATTTTATCCCGCGAACATAAATAGTACCGACACATCACACATGAATCTTTGATTAATTTGTAACAGCAATCTTTGTTCAATTTGTTTCCAAGTATGTACTTTTTTTTATCAAACTGATTATAAGAGTAATATTTTGCATCCAAGATGTTCATTTCAATTAGTCCGTTAAAATTGTACGTTTTGAAGATTATTCAATGAACTTAATAATAGTTATATTATATATATAATAGTTTTATATTGAACAGTCTATTAAGACAACTGCACGTAACATAGACGGAGGAAGACGTTACCCGCCTAGGACTCGTCACATACAGTTCAGATTAATATTTTTTAGCATCTTGTCAAATAAACGCTGCTCGTTCTGCCTTAATGGATTATCTCAGGAACGTCTTACGATAGAGGGTTAAAACTTATACATATTTGTACATTTGGAAACTATTTGGAATGTTGTTACTATAAAATATTTTATTTTATCGGTTTGGGATTATAAACCATAAATATAAACAAAATAAAAGTAAATGAAAAATAAACGATAATTATGTGTATCCAGTTTTAAAATTAACTGAAAAGCATTAACCAGCTAGTGAGTCTTCGGAAAAAGACTTTGAAACTACTATTATATAATAAGGCTAATTTAATGCGATTGTAACAAAGCGTTGTAATTTATTAATTCAATAGTATTACGGTTTTACTTGAACTCACAACAATAATTCAGTTCTGATAATGTAATTATGTAATAGAAACAGTGCTGCATCAATTAAAATTTTCAGAAAAAATCAAAATATTGAAACTAATCTGAATTTGCATCTGATTCCTATTTGCTGTAGTAAGTGTACATATGTCAATAAAACCACTGATGCCTGTAACATATGTACATATGTAATAAAGTAAAAACACTGTTTTTAAAAATGTTAAAAATATAAAAAAACATATGCAAATTATTATTTCTGCACGATAACAAATTTCGTTTATGTTTAATTTTATTTCGTTCTTACCTGATTGTTTAGCATTATGTGTTCCAGCTTTTTACTTATCAGCAATAAACAATGGCCGCTATTCACAGTCGTCATAAAGTTGGCTTTAACTTAAAGCTGACTTTAGTGTCATATTAATAATACGACACTAAAGTCAGCTTTAACTCAAAGCCAACTTTATGACGACTGTGAATAGCGGCCAATGTGTTTTCAATAGTTTTAACTTTTAAACCAATAACAGAATAAAGAATTTGGCACTTAACCAAATATTTCCCATTGCGTCAAGATTTTTCTCTAAGAGCTTTTGATAATTTTGTTTTTATTTTACTATTACCACATGAAATATTGTTTTTGCAGAATCATTCTAGTGGCTCTTTTTGATATTATCTTAATATAAAATAAAATATTAATAATATAATTTATGATAACATTTTGCTGAAAGATTTGTCGCGACGCTACTGAAAATGTTTTTCAATGTTAAGATGTCTCGTAAAATGGCACGGATTTTGTTTATTTTGAAATAAAATGATAATATATTTGTTAATAAAAATAGAATACATAATTATGTTGTCAAGCTTGCGATTGAAGTTATTTTCCAAGGCAGTTTAGCTGTCTTCTTCAAAGTCAAGAGCAAGTCATATTATGCTTTAATCTGTATCGGAATTTTTGGAGGCGTAGATTTTTTACTTTCTCGTAACGAAAGCTGTGCTTTTTGCGACTACCTTAAACAGAGTAGCGTACTCTAGGGAAATTTCAAATAGTAAAACCAAAAATTTCTAGATTTTTGATGATTTTTGTGATTTTCCAAATTTTCTGATTTTTTACACTCTGGATTTCGAAAGGACGAAGTTGCAAATCACTGAAATAATTTTTTAAGACAATTTTTTTATTTCCATTATCAATCTTTTTTGTAAATGTTTTTTTTTCTTTATTTTCAGAATGCTTAAAAATGAAAATAACGAGGATTTCCGCTTCCATGTATTGGATTATTGCGTGTTTGCAGCAATGTTACTGTTATCGGCTGCTACTGGCGCATATTTCGGATTTTTCAGGTGAGTAAATCTTAGATACATATAGTAGTTTTAAAAATCTTCAAACAGTGCGGGCGTAACTCGAGTCAGTTAAACTCGAAACTACTGACGCACTAAAAACATAATTTTCGGTTTTAGTCCAGACAAACAAGTTATTTGTAAATTTAATTTTGTCACTAGAAGTGTTCCATGAAAAATACATCTTTCAGCATCTATGTATCTGTGCTTCTTCCAATAGAAATTGAAAAAAATTTAAATAAATTGAAACAGAAAGAGGAAAAGGATCGAAGTTTGAATTCGTTTTCTAGCCCATGGGAGGACATAATTTGATATCTCATTAGACAGACCTAAGAGATGCCGAAATATTTGTGAAAACATATACAACACTCATCACCACTATTACTAGTGAAATTTTGAGAAACCATAAATTAATTTTG
The DNA here is from genome assembly GCA_949128065.1 of Beris chalybata. Classification (NCBI taxonomy): domain Eukaryota; kingdom Metazoa; phylum Arthropoda; class Insecta; order Diptera; family Stratiomyidae; genus Beris; species Beris chalybata. The sequence continues at coordinate 4,755,462 of OX421896.1, read as the reverse complement.
ATGCGTTTACATGAAAGCCCGTGTTGCGCCCAAACTGTTGGCAGTTTTTTTGAATATATAATATATAAGCAAAATTAAGAAATTACTTCTATCTATTTCAGGCGTAAAAACTTTTCACAAAACATACAAAATCCGGATGAACCGAATTCGAAAGCGACAAATTTTGGATCGCATTCCCTAAATGAATATCTGCTTGGATCGCGAAAATTAAAAGTTTTTCCAGTCGCTATGAGTCTTGTTGCAAGGTTTGTGATTATTTTTGGATTGGCAATAAAGAAAGGCATTGTTATTTTAATTGAAAAATTTCAGTTATATTTCGGGTGTAACTATCTTAGGAACGCCATCCGAAATTTATACGTACGGCACACAATATTGGCTGATTGTGATACCGGTTATACTCATGGGTATCACCGTATCTACCGTCTATTTACCAGTTTTCACAACTCTTCGCGTTGGATCGTCATATGAGGTAAAGTACAAAAAATTTATTAAAAAAAAAATATTTGTTATCAATTTCCGCAGTATCATGTTGGCCTTACCTTTGGACCATACCAAGCTACATAGAACACGTTTTTGAAAATTTATCATTTTATTGGCATAATTTCCAGATTGCTGCAATTATTTTTAATTACAGTACTCGTATGTTAGATGATGCGCGATTGAGACAAGTCGGTTCGGCTGATTACAGCTTATCGTGAAATGCAAACAACATTTCCGTCTACTCCGTCTAAAAAGAACGAGTAAATATTTAGGATGTACAATAAACAGCTACTAAATCTATTTAAATAAAGTATTTAAACAATTTTAATTGTCTATGGTAGCAAGTTCAACTACATTTTCATTGAACATGAATATATACCAATATTCTCAATCGATCATTAAAAATCGATAACTAACGTATAAAATGAAAGTGGCAGTAATTTAACTAACAAAAAGTTATATAAGTTTCCGTGGCTTACCCAAAATTTTAAATTAGACTTACATTCTGGCCAAACAATTTTATGAGTTGTTAAGTTTGCCCCGGAGGAAGAATACAAAATCAGTTTAAGAGATTTTGCATAAAGGTTACACCAAGAACTAAATCAATTTTCCTCATATTAATGTTACCTGAACCTATTTGTCAAATTTTAAAGTACGAGTTTGAAGCGTTCTGAAGATGTCTTCCAATGTTCGAGAACACTTGTTCTAATGACTTTTGTATGGGATACAGTCGGAGCTCCACGCTTTGGTAACTTTTTAAACTTTTCATACTCTTTAGATATCATCTAACTCAACATAGATACAATTAATCAAAAATGTATTACAAGATTCCGGAATAGATATATAAACAGAGAAACGAAAAACTCGCCAAGGCTTGGTGAACCAATCTTTTAAGCGCCAGCAGCACTATTTAAATAATTTAAAATCTTTTCAAATAATATATATTATACAAAAACCGGCAGCACAATTGTCTTTTTAATTAAAAAATATTTTAGAATTGATAAAAATGTGTAACAAGCCTCAACTTTTAAGTCATTCTTAAAATAAGTAAAACAATAGGTTTAATTCTGAGCCCCATTCTACTTTTAAAAATTCAGTACTGAAATGCGTTCTTTAGATCCGTTGTAAGCCTTTTGAGATCATATTTGCAGACGTTCTGGAGATTTAAGATGGTGTTTTCCTAAATAATTAAACCTTTTTTGTGACAGTTCCTAATGTAGGTATTCTAGTTGGTGTTGCTCGAATCATGCGGCGTTTTGTCGGGAGCTAGAAATACAAGCTAATACAACCCGTCAGCTATTAGCTTACTTAGCCTTTCCAACCGTCGACACGGCTTCTTCTTTTCTTGAGCTCAATAGCTTATTTCAATTTAGATTTGTTGTCGCTTCGGACTTTTGTGACCATTCAGCGACGTATGTTGACAAAACCCAACATAGGTCTAGCCATATATTCGTGTGGTTCGGGACAGATCATCAAAGCGACACGTTTCAACTTTCTATCCTAAACTGATCCTGAAGATATCAGTCTTTAAACCTAGTTTTTCCGGTGCTTCATGTCCTTTTTGCATGTGTTAGACCTCAGGCATAGTTTGTTGCTATCTGTCTACCGGTTGACCTTTGTATAATATTTATTGGTATTAATACGTTTCTAGACTATGTATCTAGAGGTAGACTAGACTATCTAGAGGTTAAAATCCAAAGATAAAATATAATACACGTAAAAAACGATAACAAATAAATTTTACTCAAAAACGCAATGAAAGTTGAATGACTGCTGCAACTTTAATCTAAGTAGATCTAATCTAAATAATAATAATTGTCTGGGTTATTTACGTCGTATGCGCTTTATTTCTCGATAATTCACATTAAAAAAAATGTGAGTTGAGCTTAGAAGTCAGGTATTATTTTTTGTACCTCCATAGCCTTCATCTACTAGTACAATTTTCTATATCACTTCAGGATTATTTATCTGGTAATTCATCAACCTGAGCAGTCATGTATCCGAAAAAATGCATTGAAAAGCTTTAAGTGAAAAACTCGGATCGGACTAAGGGATGGCAGTAGCCAAGACTGCTACCGCTCCCAGTTGAACTTTCGTGCTGCAGTTTTACACCAGAAACTCCTTGGACGACAAGAAAAATCCAAAAAATTCTTAAATGTCAATCGTTTCAAATTATGCTGTCAAAACGATGGGAGCATATGAAAACGAATTTCTTGGACGGCAAACAATGAAGTTCTTCTGCTGGATATATGGCAAGAAAACATTTCATAATTTTTCATTTCAAAACTGTACAACGGCATATCTTCTTCTTGATCGTTAGAAGAAGGACTGTGAGTAAGCAATTTTATATGGCCAATAGCCACGTTTATAGGGTACTCCATTTTTGCCAGGAAATTTTGAATGCCAGGTTCATAAGAAAAGGAAGAGTTAATAACAACATTGGAGTCCCAATTATATTTGATTTTTTTTTGCCTTCCCAAAAAGTTAAATTAAGCTCTCTTCTGGTTGTGACTTTCCACTGAATTGTGTCCTTTTCTGTGGTGTAGAGGAGCAGGCTTGAATCTATCATAAAATTTTAAATTATAATTCACTCAATAAAAACAATATTATTTATCTTCGAAGTTCTTTTAATTTTTTTTTATCTAGTATCTTGAAATGCGGTTCAGTTCTGCAGTGAGATCGTTCGCGTCCATAATGTTTGTCATAGACGAGGTAAGTAATATTCTATTGAATAGTAAATTGTAAGAGCATAAAATTTAAGCTGCAATTAAGTTTAATTGCATACTAAAAGTTGCTCTTATCGTAAATGAGAAAAAAAAATTGTTTTTAGTCTGAATTTATCGTATCCACGATTAGAAGACATTTCGATGAATTTCATAATTTGCTGACGTTATAATTTCAGATCTTATTTCTTCCGATCGTAATTTATGTTCCTGCATTGGCCTTTAATCAAGGTAAGGATAACAACATTTTAAACTCTAATTGCCACGGTTATTTGTTTTTGTATTTTAGTCACCGGACTCAATTTATATCTAATCGCTGGAGTTGTTTGTATCGTTTGTGTTTTTTACACAATAATCGTAAGTAGATAAAATGGAATTTTCATTTTTTATTAATTAAATGAAATTTAGGGCGGAATTAAGGCGGTTGTTTTTACTGATGCCTGGCAAGTTATGGTCATGTTCATTTCGGTTGTTGTGGTTGCAGTTTTGGGTACGATTCATCTGGGAGGCTTCAGCCAAGTATTTGAACGGGCCGACGAAGGAGGCCGTTTGATTTTCTTAAAGTATTCGTTGGTAGTTCTTTTTCTGGACAAATTTTAGTTCAAATTTTGAATTTTCTTTAGTTTGAATCCATCGCCGTACGAACGGAACTCTTTGTGGAGTGTGATGATTGGCGGTTTTCTGTACTGGACATCATTTAACTCGGTAAATCAGACAATGGTTCAGCGCTACATGTCCTTGCCGAATCGGGGGAAAGCTCAATGGTCGATAGCAGTTTTTACGGCAGGTGTCTTTCTCTTTATCTCGGTGTGCTGCTTCGCAGGACTTCTGATTTTTGCTTATTACCACAAATGTGATCCAAAGACGTCCGGTTTGATAGTGGTGAGTAGACATCAATTTTGTATACCTCTATCTCGCTTGAGTTTTGTTAATTCCTACAGGCAGATGATCAGCTTTTCCCGGTTTACGTTATGCAAACGATTGGACACCTGCAAGGTATTCCAGGACTCTTTATCGCGGGCCTTGTAGGCGCAGCCTTAAGTTCACTCTCGGTCATTCTCAACTCGACTGCAGCTGTGATTCTCGAAGATATTTTCAAGGGATGCTTCAAAATGCATTTCACCGAGAAGAATGCTTCGCTGCTGGTCAAAGGAAGCATTTTGACTCTGGGCGCTCTTTCAATGGCACTTATTTTCGTTGTCGAGAAGCTAGGCGGTATTTTGAGCGTGGCCACATCTTTGTCGGCCATCGCAGCCGGTACAACGTTCGGTATGTTCACATTGGGCATGCTGGTTCCGTGGAGTAATACTAAAGGGGCGGTTACTGGAGCTATCTGCGGAGCGATTATGTCGGGCTGGATCTCGTTCGGATCTCAGATCGTATTGGCATCGGGGAAAGTGATGCCACATCGACTTCCTGTTTCGACCGAACAGTGTTTTGCTAATTTAACCGAAGGTAGTTGGCTCGAACACGACTATCCTGACGAATCGAATGTCTTTCCACTGTATCGACTCTCGTTTCACTGGATCAATCCGATTGGAGTGTTCACTGTACTCATTGTCGGAACGATAGTGTCATTCATTACAGGACCGACTAAGCTGAAAAAAATCGACCCAGATTTGATTTCGCCAGTTATTCATAGGTATGAAACTGGTCAATTTCTTTCCGGAAATGAGTAATATTGTTGCCTTGTTGTTGCAGATTTTTACCGAGAGAGTGCTTTCCTGTGCCGAACGACGCAGACAGTGTGAGCCCACCAAGTCTCAGTCGCGATGTTACAGCCGAGACACTTACCTACCTTCTAGTTGACCGACCTGCCCGAAAAGAACCGGTGGTAAGACTAAAATAATTAAATTTGGTTTGTGTATTGAGTTAATATTTTTTTCTTATTTCTTAAATTCAGGGAACTGCGACGACGATAAGTTGAAACTCACGCGCTGCCATCACTAAGTAGTTCTAATTCTGAAGTATTTCGTAGTTTTAGCGGGTAACTTTTAATTTAATGACAACGATGCTGTGATAAATCTTGCATATTGTGGGTTTTGGTAATTAATATTTTTGGAATAAAGTTTTTCAACTGTGCCAAATTTCATTAACAATGGGACTTAATTATTACATTTTTATATATTTTCTTAAATTTAGGTCCTTAGGTTTATCACTGAACGGTTGTAAAGGCTAGAAACGAAATGAGAATAACTGCCAAATTGGCGCTTGAGTGAAGAATTTTTTGCTCTTTGGTTTCATGGAGGTCGAAGGATGGGCGAATACTACTAATACTTTCACTAGAAATATTTTTAAATTCAAACGTGATTGTTGGTAAAGAAGGAACGAGATGCGGTGTTGTTATTTTATCGGTTATATAGGAAATCAGGGCATTTGAGGCCCGAACGAACCCCTTGGGTGGAAGACGGAAAAGGGTCTGCAGAATTCGTACCTTATACTAACTGTCGACGGAATCACCTCTATAGCTCCAATCAGGACGATGATCTCAATCAATTAGAACATAGCCGAGAGATGTATTGCGAACCTTAAAAAAAAGTAGTTCAAGCAAGACCTTAAAATGTTAAGCATTAATCCGAATTAATACCAGACACTTGCCTTCAGATCGGCCGGTTAGATAAATGAATTTAGTAAATTTATAAAAATTTCTTCTGGGTCTTTTCACATTTAAATTTTTTGAATAAAGTTTCCATTGGTGGCTGACGAACTGGGCCGCGATAGCCACCAGCAATCCGTGGAACGGGAGTACTACTGCAAAGAAACTGTTGAAGAGGAGTTACAGAGCACATCTCGTTTAATCTTTGCATTAACGATAAAGTATTAGTTGCTAATAAGTACATTCTCACGTTAGATATAATTAAGTGGAACTTTGTAGTACCTACCTATGTCAGTACATATAGGATGATTCTTGTGCAAAATTCTTGTTTAAAAATAACATTAGCTAGCTCGTTATATTAGTAAATATAATATAAGTGAAGCTACCACATGATAGGAATTCAAACGAAAAGTACCATTGAATCTTTCAACCTTCTTCCACAAATCGTAAAATATTTAATTCGTCTGTTTGTTGAAGCGCAAAGTAGTGCAAATAGGAAGTACTCATATATTCGAATTGCTTGGAAGGTATGTCGGAAGTTCCTAATTTTATTGAAGTAAAAACCATCCTAGAACCTAGACACATCCTTCCAATTCCCTAATGAAAACTTCCTTGATTTTCCGTTGAATAATTAGCCAAAGGTGCACATATGAAAGTGAGCACAGAACGAGAGAGTTTATTTTAACCAGGGGCTGGTGTACTATCAAAAGAAAACTGAGGGTGAAACCGCTTTTCGTTCTGCTAAAGCTGATGATGTGGTCGAGCTTTGAAACTCATTTGCACACACAAAGCGGATGCAAAACTTGCTATAATATCACCATCCGCCCTTACCACTTATCAGTTTAATGTTGAAGAACTCTTATTTTGTAAAATAAATAAGTACACGAAGGTATTTTCAGTTTTTCTCTGGTTTCTAATGGTTTACTCGCACATCGTGTAGGTATGTGAAATATTAATTAGGCTCCATGGATATGGACCTTTCGAAAAGTACCTGGCTTCAGTTAATTAGGGCGCCGACAAATAGAACTGTTGAGAAAAACTTTTCACTATTTACTAAGGTTTGGATTTTATAACGAACTCAATAACAAAAATGGTTTTTAGTCGGTCTGCTTATTTATTTAAAATGTTTTTGAAATGTGTTTGAAGAAGGGTTTTTTCGAATAAAAAAATCATTTAAAGAAAATTTATATATTATACATAAATTTATGACGATGAGTAATTAGAAGACAAAAACCGATGAACATTTCGCTATAAGAGATACTTTTTAATGCTTTAAGCTCTGTATTGCATTAGTATCACGAGTGAATTACCGTGAGTAGTCAAACAGAACAACAGACAACTTAAAAAATAACGTTCCAAACAGCCTCCTGGTAATAACCAATATATTTTTTTTTAAATTTCAAAGAAAACCTTAGGGTGGTGAATTTCAAAAACATTTTCTGAAACCGATTTTTGGCGATTATATAGTAAGCCCGTAAAAGTAAAAAAAAGGATTCGATGTCACATTAGACACAATTACTTTGCATCCTCTTATAGGGGTGGAATATCGGGTAATGGGCTTTAGATCATTATATGTAAAGTCCATAGAAGTAAAAGCGGATTCGACCTCATTAAACCCTGTCGGAATTTGTCAAAACTTGAGCAATACTTTGCACCTTCTAGGTGGTCGAATATCGAAAGCTGCTTAAATCGGTTTTTCCCGATTACATTTCATGCTTTTAGAAGTGAAAGCGGATTCGATATTCCATAAGAGCTAGGATGTATATTGGAATTCGTGAAAATGTATACAAACAAAATATGAGCTTAAGAATATATACGTTGTTCTTTAATGCGGATATATCTACCACTTTAGGCTGGATTACCGACCAAAATATTTGTTTTTTTTTTTTAAAAAAAATATGGCAAGTTTGATCTGCAACAAGTCGCACGTATAATAACTTAGAGTAGTACGTGCGACTAAACTTGTTGGGTACAGGGCAGTCATAATTTTTTTTTAGTGTCATCAGAACTAGAATTTCAACAGATACGTATATTTCTGTGTTCGTTAGTTACTGCGTTTTCGAAATCTCACATCTACAAAATTGGGCTGATTCTGAAGTTTCCTGAACCAGTTAAAATTATGGATTCTTTGAAAATTCCTTTTTAGGCAAGGTTTACGTGCAGCAAGTTGCACGTGACAGAGAATAAAGTGTGTCAACTGAGAAATAATACAAATTGCAGACTATAATCTCAATCTAATTTGATGAGTTTCTAAGCTCATAACTATTCCGTTTTCGTTACCAGTTGGAAGACTTATAAATTTTTAATTTTCACTAACTTCCATTGAATATTCGGGATACGTATGTGCAATGCAATGCATAGAAATTCTCTAATCTTGATTAAACCCCTAACATTTGTTCTGCTCCATGTTGAAAATTTAATTGAATCCTTGCAAATACTTGAACACTTCAAAATTAAATCGTGCAGACCAATTTAAAAATACAAAAGCATCAGCAAAACTAAATCGCATTTACATAGGATTAATTCCTTCAACTAACTCGTCAGGCCGATGTGTAGTCCTTCACATGGTCTCGACTCGACAACATATGGCCTTCGTTGAGAGCATGAAAATCAGAAATCCTGGGTTAACAATCAACAATTTACGGTAACATGCACAACGTAGAGGCATCGAGTGTGGCCATGGTTCGAAACGACGAGGACTAGGAGCTGTATCGTATCCTGTCCATTGGAACGCCCGATTTCCAGAATTGTATTCGTTCTGGTGCTCTCATCTCGGCAAATCCTTTCGTAATCGTCAAATTGTTGAAAATTTTGTTCCGAACAATCAAAAAGCCCTTCAGTACGATTTATTTCCAACCGATTATGATGTTGCCCTGTACACATGTAAACCAGCTAATGGGGCGTATGGGCAAAGTTGGTCCATATCTGCGAACGGCTTAATACGACGAGTCCTTTCTGCTCTTATTGAGCTACAAATCCTTTTCCGTATTATTGTGGCCCATTATGACTATTGTTGAGTTATTGTTCGGGCAGCAGTATAATGTTTTTAGAAATCGAAAAGTTTTTTCCTCACAGAAATCTCTTCATTTAAATGAAAACTCAGTCATAGAAATTTAATTAACACCACTCGACGGTATTAATTCCATCTAAAATTCAGCTTAACGCGTAAGAAGATTATACAATTTAAACTCTGTCCGGTTTTACGAATTCACGCGAATTTACGTTTGTTTTTCCGAAATGAACATTTTCCGAAAAGGGATTATGGTGTGACCGCATGTACGGGATCATCGAGGAGAAACATCCTTAGTAATGACCGCGAAATCTCTTTTTTTTTCACGATTTTAAAGTGAGTATGGAATGTGTGATGCATGCTTAATGCATGATTATCTGATGTTAGCTATCTGGCATCAATTGGCTCGGTTCGTCAGCAACTATTGACATACTTTCCAGCAAACCATAGCTCATAAGTTTCATGGAGCTTAGCTGCGAAATAACAGAAAAATCGAAAATAGTAAACAGAAAGAAATTTCACGGTTATTTGAAGCGTTACGATTATCGCTCTTATCCAGTGCAGAGCAGGTTAGCGGCATGGGAATAGAAACATAGAGTGCGCTGATCAGCATCACCGCTGACTTCTGTGGTGTGGCTAAATAAAAAACACGCAAGATTTTAACACATAGAACGAACAGTGCAAAATTGTATCATACTTCAAAATATATCATACCAGAGTCAATAGTTTATTCCTTCATCCATATGTTGCACTTATACAGCTTCAATGCCATCTAGATGTCATCATCATCAATGGCGCGACAGCCCAAATCGGGCCAGAGCCTGCAGGATACATTGTCTGAAGTCATCTCGGTTCAGCGCCCGCGTCCTCCAGTTTGTGCATCTAAGAAATCTAGATGTAACCATTTACCATTTTCACCTAAAAGTACAGCAATAAAGCGTCAGTTACAATGGCTCCAATCGGATCTGACCTTGAAAACGGACAGTGTTGAGTTTCTCCATCATATAGGGTCTACCAATAGGGACGATAAGATTGTTATAGCTCATGGCGGCCATATTAAAATTTCAAAATTTGAGATCTCCTGGTAGTTGTCATCTGTAAGGTTTGCTATTTCATCATGAATCGTTTCACGTTGCCCCAGTGTTTGGAAATCATTCAAATATTCTATCAAAGTTCGGGACGTTTTGTTGCTTCTCAAAGAACATTTAGTGCAAATTTTTTTAGTCATTCTGCTCCTTCTGAGCTCGTTATGCGTCGCATAATTCAAAAGTTGGCGACTGATTGATTTTTTCTTTCCCAAATTGAAGAAATTGATTAGGACAATATTCATTTTCAACAAGACGGCGCAACTTGCCATACAGCGGGCGTTACGGTGGAGTTATTGCGTGAACAATTAGGTGAATTGCTGAACTGGCCACCAAGATCTTGTGATTTAACACCACTAGACTATTTTCCGTGGGGCTATGTCAAACCACAGGTTTACACAAACTCAATACATTGGGTCCAACCAGCGACACCTCAAGAATGCGAACTACAATGGCTGGTTGCACCTTAAACCAACATTATTTCCTTTCTCAGTAAATAAATGTAAACGCAAATTAACCAAAGATTTTTGAAACGATTTAAATAATAAATGATAATAATGAAGGGTTGAAATTAAGCGCAACTAAGTGCACAAGAAACTACGCTGTAGGACAGGACTAACAACTTTTTCTTATCTGGAAACTCCATCTTCCACCCGGAGGGGTCGTGGGTAATGAAAACGTACGTACCTTCGTCTCGAGTTCCTCTTATCTTAATAATTGCATCTTATGATAATTTAATTTGCTCAAAGCCATATTTAAATCGGGCGAGACGAGCAGTACGAATTTTATAATATTGCAACACGTTCGCTCCTTTGATCGTGTGTAATAGCAAAACGCCAGGTTTATAACGTTCTTCGTGGTGGTGTTTAGTATTCACATCGGACTCATTAGCCCCCAGAAGGGTATTTCTTTTGAGTCGGCCTTCGCCCACTAGCACTCCCCGTCCCCATGGGTTCATCATTGTGGAATTTTCACCTCTTACTTCGGCCTCGCTGAGCTTATGCGGTTTCCAGTTCAGTTTATTTGCCTTTATTTTTGAATTTTCCTTTTTTCCTCGCCATGCATCCGCTTTTCTGTGCAGCGTTTTATCTGAAATCGGTTTAAGCACAATTTGCATGCCACATATCGCCGTGTTCCGCTTGAAAGCCAAAAGGCATAAACGAAGGCGGAAACACAAGGTATACGTGTAATAGGTACAAAACTTTTCACATATCTCCACGATGGGTTGGTACTTTCGGATTTGTTGTATGCTCAGCAAAAAAGTACAAGGATTAATAAAAAAAAAAAAATTAAATCCCCGAACCTTTTTTTTCCCCGGTTAGTATTTTGGATGGTTTGTCCAAATACCTCGCATGCCCATTTTGCGGTCTGAATTCTCTTCTCAAAGTTTTGTATAAAATAACGTTCGCGAGTTCCATTTCCGTTGTAATTTTAGCTCAACATAACCTCATTCCTTACAAATAACTGAATGGACCAAAATCTACTTATGTGGTTAAAAACGGGGAAAAATGCCAGTCTAAATTATTTGTTAGGTTCAAATGAAGTCGAAAAATTTGCAGCTGGAATGTGCTAGGACGTTGAATTTTAAGGAAAAAAAATAATACATTTTTAATACCCGAATTGAAAACGAAACTACTTCCACTAACCATACGATAGACAAACAGTCTGGGCGCAATTTTATTATTTTTTGGGTAGGAATCCGAAACGTGTTTAATGCATCCCAGGATTAAACGCGTTCCAGACTTCTAACCAAAAAATAATAGAGCAATAATAGTAGATTTGTTTTTTATTCGATCACTTCATTTTTTCAATTTCAAAAAAAAACATTGGGGATAAGAGATCGATTCAGTGGTTGTACATAAAAATAGTCTGAAATCGATTTCTAGGCGATTATATCGTTACTATTCATCATACCTAAGTGTTATGTCGAAATTCGTGTTCTCTTAATGTTTGAAAATTGCAAAAACATGAAATTATGGCTTAGATCATTATAGATAAATCCCATAGAAGTAAAAGCGAATTTAAAATTCGTAAAACATGGGGCTTGATATCGAAAAATGATTAAATTCCCACAGATTATATATAAAGCCGTTAGATGTGAAAGTAAATTCGATATCGCATTTGATCTAAGAAAGATATCGGCATTCGTGAAGGTTAGGTGTTACATTTCTGAAAATCTTGGAAACTATACTTAGGCGTTTACATAAAGTGGTTGCAAAAGTAAAATTAATTTGATAACTCGACATGATTAAGGTTTAGCGCATACTTGAGACTAAACAGTCGGGCAACTGTTTAATCACATCGAACCGCGCACACTCTAACTAAACTTTTTAGTCGTTGTTCATTCGCACATTACTCAACTAACTGTTACAGCCAATTGGTACTAGAGAAAATCGCTCGTGTGAGATTTTTAGTTTGTTTAGTTTGTGCGCATCTATAGATAAGTTGCCGTGCATATAAAGTCCAATTCGAGAGTTTAGTCGCATATCGATCGAAAGGGATCTGGCTTGCCGATTAAACTGTTTAGTTCGTACGATTGCTTAGTCTCAGTGTGCGCTCTTCCATATAGCTTCATAGCCATTAGTCATTAAACTAAACTATAGGGCGATTTTAAATCTGTTTGTCTGCGGGTACTCTAAAAGATATAACGAAATACGTGGGAAGACATATACACGTACTAAGTTTAACAGCTTTTCTCAATTTTTTTGTTTTAATTTAATACGAACTGTTTCTTCGGTTTTTTTCAGTCCTATAATTTAATAATAATAATACTAATAATTGATCCTTTTCTGAAAAATTAAATTCAAAAATTAGAAGTGGCATCAGACAAAATTTACAATGACGTTTAGGGTGGTTTATTTTGGAAAGTTCAACCAAGCAAAACAGCAGTTTATTTTCGAGAAATTTCAGCTCTAAATGAAAACGGAGTAAGAAAAGAATCATATTGTTTGTACAAATACTTTTGGTTTACATAGGCTCAAACCGTTTCATATCGGAAGAGTTCAAAATCTAGAGCCTTAAAGAATTTTTTGTTTCGCAGTAATTTTGTTTTTCAGATTTTCACCTTTTTTGGTTAAGGGCATCCCGGAAAATTTAATTGATACTTCATTTATAGGCCCGTGTCTATAACTGGTACCAGAAGTTAAAATTTTGAAAACTTTAAAATTAATCTTACTTTGAATTTTTTTCGGCCTGACGAAAATTTGATTTTGATTTTTGTGGGACTTTAATGTAAAAATTTAAAATTTCTGAATAATAATTTTTATTTTTAAATTTCTAGGTCGATTACAATACTTTATTACTACAAAATAATAAAATAAAACTGCCCATTTTCTATTTATTAAAATGAAATTCTCGGAAGTTGGAACAGCCTTGGTTTTAATTTGTTGCATAGTCCAAAAATATATATTTTATTATCTACTTTGATAGTTTTGATTTGTTGGTCCGGTCCTGTTTAATTCTTAAGTTGTTTGAAAACATACTAAGCATATCTACTAAAATAATTAAATTTTTAAATTAAATTAACAAACAATTTCATTTCATAAAGTATAAAGGCAACCCATCAAAAGTTCGAGATTTTTAAATATCTATTGATATTTTTGTTAAATGGATAAAGGTATGACAAACTTACTCTTTGACTACGTTTTTATGTATTATATTGCAAATATTTAGGTAACATCAATAACTAATGAATCATAAATGAATCGTTTTATAGTCCATACGGCGACGAATCCCTTTTCAATACGCTTGGGTAAAATATCTAACGAGGCATTTTATGGCAACCACTTGGCCAAAACAACACATTTCTACAAATCGACCTTAAAAATGATTTTGACGTATTATTGTTTTCCCTAGATTGATACAATTCCCACTAGTGGGCTACGAATGGGGTTGACCCAACTCCCTCACAATGTTGTCATGTCTATCCCTCATTCAAACGGGGGCGAAGAATTAGGAACTAAATGAATATTTTAACGAATTCCATATGACAAGACGATGAGACCAGGTATCAGAGATAAACACGCCGATCAAATATCCGGCTACGAATTAAATATTAAGGGATTTATCTTGAAAAATGCCAAGAAGTCTTATGACTTGTTTTATTTTATTCAGGCGACAAGTAAACAGGTAGTTGACATGTTCGTGTCACATCACATGAAGAGAGAGAGAAAAAAAAACAATTCCCAAAAACGTCCAATTTCTACGTTGGAAATACACTCACCTGGTTATTTGCGGGAATACGAGAAAGAAAGTTCCTACGGTCGAAATGAAGAAGACGTGCCCGGTGCTTGTTTATTGCGACATCGGAATGATGTTTTGTGGCGCTATATTTAAGGAAACGAATTTCAAGGAGCTGGCAGAGTTGAATGCCTGTCTATCCTTTGGTACATTTTGTACGTTATGACACATGCTATTCCCCGAAGAACAAGAAATATACCGTCAAATTATAACCTGGTCTGATATGGTTCAAGTTGTTTGCCTCGGTTGCATACACCGAGTTCAAGTCAATAATTGATGAAGATTCCGCAGGATAGTACTGCAATCGCAATAAGACGCAGAGTAAGCAATAGGGTCGTAAGGAAGGTAAAATAAAATAAATTTATTTAATCGTCAAAACTAATTTCAAAGAAATAAAAGACGAATTTCACTGAAATGGGGGATGCAAGATGTATTCCCTTGGAACACCACTGCAATGCAGAGCAGATTTATAATAATAAGAACAAAAATATGTTGATAACTAATTATATATGCAACGTGTGAAACCAACCCTCCGTAGAACCTCCTAATACCTAACTTGAAAGAGTAGGCAAACATCCGATTGAGCCCATTGCAATTCCCAATGAAAGAGGCGTGAAAATTTGATTTAATCAAGTCATTGCTTTACCCCCTAAATATCAGTTTCTGTATTTTTCGATATTCAACTCGCTAAAGTAGTGACCAGGTTATCACGAATTCCGCTACATCTCTTAAGGCTCGTGTCCACTGGCAAGTAACTTGCGACATTTCTTGCTAGAGTAATTTGGTGCGATGTGTACACTATCTGTCAAATTGCAGCAATTTTACTCTAGCAAGTAGTTCTACAAAAATCTTGCAAGTAAAACTTGCTCTTCCGTATACACTTCATCATCAAAGTTTCGTTGAACTGTCAAAACGAAAAAGAAAAATACCCCAACTCTGGATAAAGTTCCACATTGGATATGAGCAAAAACGTGTACTCGGAACTTCACTTGGATTTTCCGTTCATATTTCGCACGTAAACTATGGAACTACGACTCCTAAAACTGGACTTAACCTCACATCCAATGCAATTGTACTGACTTGCTGAAAAATTTCGGAACCGTTCGGAACTTTCTTGCGAGATATCAACTCTGGCAAGTTAGCGTGTACATTCACAACTTGTTTGAAAAGGCAAGCGTTTGCTGGCTAGAGCAAAAACTTGGGCAAATGCGCTCTCGGAACCGTGTGCACATGCTGCAATAAATGTCATAGAGCAACTCTAACAAGTTTTGCTTGCTAGTGGACATGAGCCTTTAGGTCTGATGAGATAAAAATCGATTTCGGAATAATTCCATATTGAATTTTTTTATTCATATTTGTAGAACATTGACAAATTCTATTATACAAATAACATTTTTGTTGCGGTAGAAATGAATGTTATTTTTCCCTACACTTGCTAGATACCTTTCAGTAGATTTTACTTTGACACTATTTGTTCTACTATTTCCTTACTATGAATGTTTATATTTTAGCATTTATTATTTCATAAATTTAGAAATTGATGCTTTTCTGTAAATAACATCACAACTAGTTTCTATTCTAAATGCTTTTATGAAGTAGGAAGATATTTATAGATTACTGTCTCCATACCATTTATATATTAAATTTGTTGATTTAAACAGATTTCATTGAATGGATGAGAAGTTCTTTCGTACTAGTTGAAAATCAACAAACCGCAGACATACGAAAGGTAAACTTCTTCTTTGTACAGTAAAAGGCGCTTAAAACGAACTCTTAATGATGTTTCCCACATTTGTTTACCTGGAAAAGGATACGAAACCCAATGTTCTAGATTCGTTGAGTTAATTTTGTAAATAGCTTTATACACACATCCTACAATATACTTGGCAGTGGTAGCAGAGCAGCTCTGAAAGGATAGAATATTCTGGCAAAAGAACACAAATCCTTCGCAGTAAACTCAAGTTCTTCTTTTTCATGGGATTAATTATGTAAAGACAACGTGATTAAATGGGATCCTAGCTCTGTTCAATCGTAAAACGGTTGAGTTTCGTCCATAAGTGAAACTTATTCAGGGCAAATAAAGGAAATTTTACTGCAATTTCTGGGAACACCATTTATTTGGGTAGAGTCCCGAAAAGCTCACTACCCTTTTCACTACTTTACTGTAAAGGCTTGAATGAGTAAACCTTTAGGAATGAATGAAAAGCGGAATCTTAATAAGCTATTTGGATTTTACTTTATTATTTTTTAATTAATAAAATCTAGTAGTCTGCAGAACAGTGAAACACAAGCTTAAAGCTCAGCCTCACTAGCTTTATGCGGCGAGCCGCCACTGCTTTTTAACGCCCGTAAATCACACAAAATGTAAACAGCCATCTTAATTTACGTTAAACTACTTTTGTTCAGCTTCTTCCTATCTCAGTATTTATATACCTATACTGATTAGATCTATAAACCTATACTGAGATAATAACTGGAAAAAGCTGAACAAAAGTAGTTTAACGTAAACGTAAAGTCTAATCTAATAGGTATATAACAGACATTCTATTTTTCAATATTGAAAATTGGAACTTCACGAAACGTTAAATTTGTTTGCTTGGCTGGCCGTTGTGATCACCTATTTCCATAGTCACAATTTTGTCATGTTTTTTAAAATGTCAAAATTGTGACTTAAGTATAGTACTATGTTCGGTGAAACGAAAACGAACGAAAAATGTACCTTCGAAGTAGAGTGAAATATACTATACGGTTCGCTACTATATGTCAGTGAAATAAAAGCGTGCGAAATTTGAAAGAAATTAAAATATTCGCAAGAAATTAGAACTGCGGAGCACAACATTAAAAAATACAACTTACACAAAATTTCCCGAGCACAAACGAACTGAATTGACAGCGAACTGTAGAAAATTTCGGATTGTCAAACACTTCTACTTCTACTACTAGGCTTAATGCTAGACTATGATAAGTCTCAGATTTTCTAAAATTATGATTCTCCGCTAAAATCGTAACTTATGACACAGAACAGGCTTGTTAGTTTATTAAGACTTCTGTGCAAGCTGCCTGGATGAGGGGAAGGATACAGTCCTTTATTTTCTCTGTTCCAGTCCAATTTTATCAGCAAGGAGCCTACTTCTTCAACAGTCTCACTGACCTTGCCGCAACGGAGGCTGAGAGAATCTAACGCTTCATTATAAGCATTCAATGATCCTGTGGTAACACAACGGACCGTCCTAGACACACGGCAATATTTAATATGGATTTAATCAAAAGCTTTCATTGCAAATTGGAGAGTGACACACGCACGTTTATTTTAATCTATATTAAATCAAGAAAAAAGCTCATAAAGTTTGACAATTCAATTGCCGCTTTTTTACTCGTTTTATCCGTTTGCAAAAATTTCTATTTTAGTAATTATTCAATTTCATTCAACAAATGTCAAAAACACATGTTACTGGGGAAAAAACGGAAGCTTTTCGGTTCATCGCATCACATCGCATCGCACAATTTAATACAGACTTTGGAACTATATTAAATTAGTGAGATAATAGTCAAATAATTACGTATTAAGTCGAGTTAATATCCGAATGGCAAATACGATATTAACGCTGCCGTGTGTCTAGGACATAAGTGTGACTGTGTTCTCACGGGCATCAACACGTATCCACCTAGTTTATTAACACTTTGCGTGCCACACTTTTTATCAAAAATTTTGACAATGCTATTTAAAGGGTCAACATTTCTGTGCCGGTCACCTGTGACCCCCATGGCATTCAACGTGTTAACAAAGTTTTGAGTTTCTAACGAAAATGTGAATAAATAAAAATAAACTATGTAGGTAGTAAAATTAAAAATTTATTCACTTAATGTGTAATAATTTCTATTTTACCTTTAAGGGGCCACATAAAACAATACAGTGTGCCTTCCTAGGAAAAGTTTCAATGACTAAATTTCTTTAAAATGTCTTTCTCAAGTACAATTAATTTAATGGCTTTACTTAATTAAGTGCCGACGTGTTTAGAGTTTTCTTTGGAGGAGTCATCAACTATTTATTCTGTTTTGTCGATGACCAGATGTTTTTGGAAAAAAGGGTTTGTCGACAAGCCCTTAAAACAAGTTTGGATTTCAACAGAAACAGTTGTTAGTTATCAGTATGGAAGTCGACTTGGAACACAGTTCAAAACGAACATTTAACATATTTTTTCGCGGTTGGAGAATCCTCGGGGTTGTTCCGAAACCGGATGATACATAGATTAATTTCTTACACACGGTTTTAATGATATTTGTGATTGTAATATTTCCGATTCCGTTGGTAATTCAATTGTTCTACTCAAACAAGAATGAAATTATTAATAACTTGTCAATGGCCATAAATGTTTCGAATTCACTTTTGAGAATTTTTAACTCTTTTGTATTTCGTAACGACCTGGGGAGCATTTTAATATTATCGCAGAAGCTAGACAAAAACATTAAGAATTCGGACGAGCGAACATATTACATTTCGGTTCAGAAAGTTTGCGAGAAATTAGTTCGATATTATTTTGTATTTTTTTCTGTTCTGCTTGTATCAGTTGAATTTCGGTTATTTTTTAGTGATCGTAGAAAGCTCATGTTAGAAGGTTGGTTTCCGTTTAATTGAGAAAATTCCAATTTGGCTTACTATGGAATTCATGCCTATCAATGGTCCTCTGCTTGGGTTTACGGCTCACACTATGTTTTGAATGACACGTATCCTGGCATTTATATGAGGATACTGCAAGCCCACATGCGAGTTCTGAGTATGAGAATTTCGAAAATTGGAAATGACACAGGGAAATCTGACGAAGAAAACTATAGTGAACTGGTGCAGTGCATTTTAGATCACAAAGTCATACTGGAGTGAGTACATGAAGATAAATTTAATGAAAACAATATACATTTTTTTTAAATTTTTAGATATTGAGACAGTCTTAACAAGATTTTATCAAAATCGCTGTTTATTCATTTCTTCAATGCGCAAGTAATCATCTGCACTTCGGTTTATGTCCTAGTTGTCAGCGAAAATGCTTTTGATGTGGTCTATGCTTCGCTCTATATCATGGCACTGATTTTCGGAATTATTATAAGCTGTTATTGTGGTAGTAAGCTGATTTACGAAAGCGATTTGTTAACGCTGGGCTTGTATTCTTGTAATTGGATGGACCAAAATTCAAAATTTCGGAAAGTTCTCTTAATTTTCAGATGTCTAAGAATCCAATAGAAATAATAGCCGGAGGATTAATCACAATATCACTTTCAACTTTTCTTTCGGTAAGAGTTTTAGTTTGGTTTTATACTCTTTAAGTAATTTTATTAATTTTCAGATTCTGAAAAGTGCATATTCTTTGCTAACGTTTTTCAACCGGATAAAGTAGATTTGTTTTGCCAACAAAGCACTAAAGTCTTTAGCAAAATTAAAAAACGTTCCAAACTTTTGAATTTTCACATTTTAAGACTAAAAGAGATCATTTGAAATATATAGTCTTTATGAAATACATATTCTTGCTGAAACTGCTGGTGTCCATATTTAGTAGTGGAGTAATTAGTTTAGTAGTAGTATTCCAGATTTAATTAGACGTTTGAAGAATTGAAACTGAACAAAATATTATGTCAAAATAGTGAGTCCAAGGATCAGTTTTAACGATCATCAAAAGGGCATTTACGACAACATTTGAGTTGAAGTCAAGTATTTATAGCCTGGCCAGTGTAAGCGTCCAATTACTCTTTCTAATATATAAAAATTATCAGTTCTTCTTTGTTATTTTTTAATAAAGTAAAGTAACGACCTGACCTTAAAAAAAAAATTCTTACATCGTTTTAAATAAATTGACTTTTCAATCCAATTCCAGTATATTTCATTTTTTTGAGTAAAAGTACGCATTTCAAGCACTTTTACTTGAAATTACTGGTACCTATTAGTAAATTAGTCTTAAAAATTACGTTATTTTTCAAGTAAACGACGAAGTTGGTCGCTCCGATCGGTTTGGTTGTCTACTGAAATGAAAATGAAGTCCCTTCGGTGGTGCAGTAGCTAAGCGCGCCAAACCTATGTTTACAGTAAGTAATACCCTGTACAGACTATGCGTTCTAAGGGTTAAGGCGCAAGGGTTCTCGTCGGTTGTCGTGCAGAAAACTTAGCTGTAACTAAGGCAATTTTTCGATTTTCAATACCGCCAATGGCTTAAAATGTGCGTAACTTTTCAAAAGTTTTTATAAAAAATGAAAAAAATAACAAAAATAAAATCCATGGTAGGTCCTTAATGAAATCAGAGACAAAATTTTTTCTTTTATTACGAATAAGACAAAACTTAGGTTAAAATAAGAAGTTTACAATGTTTCTTGTGAACAAAAACTCAAATTCGTTTAGCTCCAGGTATTATTAATGGAATCGGGCTATTTGGTGGAATTTTCGCAAATAACTGAACCCTTTTAGTAGTTGCAATATAAAAGTAATTAAAATGAATGAACCTGCCTATTTTTCGTCTGTGTTATAAGTCAACCACAATGTAAATCATGTACTCCTTGAAGTTCCTTCGATACGAATGGCAAGATGGGTTCATTCTTTTGAGTACCTCTCACATAAATGTCCTTAAAAGTTACGGTTAAGTAGGGTGTTTAGAGATTTTAAAGTATAATACATAATGGATATTCTTATCGTCAAAATTTAAAAAAATAATAATATCTAATAGTAATAATAATAATAGTAGTAACGTTGCAATCAGGCTCCAGATTGTTGGTAAACATATTTATTATTGTAAAAAAATAACAGTCTAGCCATAATTTTACTATTTTTCAGTTAAATTTGACTTTTTATTTCAATTAATTCTTTTTCTAGTTCAGTTAGCTTGCTTCTAAAAAATTTTTTTTTTTATTATTTGTTGGTTATTCTGGAATGTTTCTTTAGAGCAGAAGCCACTATATTGAGCGACTCAGTGGAGAAATGATTGAGATTTTGGGCTCAAACTTAATGAACCAAAGTTTTTCTCTCGTTCTACTCAATTGCTTAACATCATTTTGAAGCTAGCCAATGACCGTCTTCTGCAGTCTGAGAATACGTGTAGTAACGACAAAATGGCATCATTTATACAGCATAATATTGGCCGCTTATAACTTATGAAACCCCTAGTTCGTTTATTATTCTCCATTTAGATTTTTTTGTTTAATATCAACCTTTATTTCTGGGTTCAAATCTTAAACCTTATTCAATTAATTTATATAATCTATTAACCCTTTCGATTTTGTAAAATATACTCAAAATTACAATTTTTCCCTTTTTGTCCTGATTGGAGAAGTTTGTTAAAAAATATACGAAAGGGATTGTTTCTATGGTTAAATGTGAGCCATTGTGCATTACTTGTGCTTAATATCAGGCTCCGCCCATCACTTGTTGCAATGTTATTGTTTCCACACGCAAAGCCAACAAATTGTGATTTTGCGCACACATAACTCCACCTTGGCCACGTGCTAATTTAGTAATTTACCTTTTTATTCCACACTGGAACGTTGTTTACATTTAAATTCCGAATTTGGAAAGTCATGCGCACATCTAACAGAATTCATTCAGACTGACAACACTTTAGAAAATAATCATGGAAGCACGTGGAAATAAAATGTTTTTAATATCATTTGTTATTGTACTTAGAAAGTTTATTACGATTTTATAATTACTTTATCTGTGTGCATTTGCCAGCGAGAATGGTTCAATTATTGAAATACAAGTTTAACAAAAAATGTTAATACCTTTATTATTATTATTATTAAGTACTATTATTATCTTTATTTGCCTTGATTAGACTTAACGCTAATATATTATATTTAAGAGATCGGTCTTTTCAATTGACTTTACAGCCTTTGACAATAATTTCATTATGAAAAGTACCTAATAATTTGAAAAAGTAATATTGATAAAGGAAAAATGGCGAAAAAACCACTATGAATTACAATATATGTTTTTATATAATGTTTTAATTTAAAGTACATTAAAGCATTCATACGGTATATAAGAAAGTAATATTAAACCAAGATCAAATAAGATATCTTTACAGTGTAGAAATATTACAGGGCCGGTAGATAGGATTTGTTTATTAAAATAGATGAATTAAAATGGTCTGTAAAACCTTATAAGCATAATTATATTATTTATTTATAAAGTCTATTTTGAGGGAGAAAATTTTTCTTAACTTTCCGTCAAATTTTAGTAGTCAAATATTTGACAGTAAAGCACATAGAGTAATACGAGCCTTAAAACGGAGCAAATTACTTGAATTTCGAGCGAGATTTAAGAATCATAAATTTAATCAAGTTAAAAACTTTGGCATTTTGGCACGCGTAGTGATTCTGCACCACAACTGAAAAAAGCGTTAAGTTTGAACCTAGACAAACGGACACAATTGCTAACATTTAAAAATTTTTAGATTACAGTATCTTTCGAACCATAATGTCCAGGAGGATAGAATATCGTCTGTGTACTCGTACATATACCATCACAAGTGGAGTCTACTGAATGTAGAATTTTGAAGTAGAGTGGTGGAGCACAGAAATGGCGTACAGTGATTTTGAAAAAAAAAAAATTGGTTTAGCCTCCAGAGACGTACTAGCTATGATCTTAAATATTTTACAGGAGTTATGTCTACTAGACCTCTCAAAAAACGAAAAGGAAAGAAATCTAAGAATTGGCAACTGCATAGATCCACTATATAGTGGCATTCTGGAAAAATATTATAACTTCTTTTTTTTTTTTAAATTTTGATAGGAGTATGAAGCTACTACTGGGGTAGTGGTTTAAGTTGAAACATTTTATGTACACACATATATGTAGATGTACCTACATACTGCAAAACAAAAGAAAAAAATTGGAATTTTTAGTATTCATCAAACTAGGGGTTGTAGAATCTTGTTCAACTTTTAACGAATTCCGACAAATCTTTATGGTTCAATGAGATCAAATTTACTTTTACTTCTATGACCAATATATCTACATATGTATGTATATATAATGATCTAAAAGTTATTTTCCGTGGTTTGCGATGTTCCATTCCTAATGTGGTAAGAAATGATTGTGTAAGTTTCTCCGAATCCCGACACGTAGGCCTGTTCAGATGACAAAATCCTTTTTACTTTAACGGGCTTCCTGATTAATCGGTTTCAGAATTTTTTAATATTCAACACTCACGGGCCGAACCATGCCGATATTTCATTCCCATGTTTTTATTGAAATTGAAAAAAAAAAATTAGTAAATAATGGGTGCAACTTTATTACTATTTTTTTTTTAAAAAAAGTAATGCAGTGAAATTTCCCGCAAATCGTTTTTTTGGCACTAAATTCGATGGAAAATATGTTCACATTTCGCTAGAATAACATATGTATGTATATACTGTAATTTCAAGCCTATTGGTAGAGGGAGCTTGACCATGAAGTTGGCTGCAGTATTGCCTGATAAAAGACTAAAATAATACAATCTGTCGAGGAATAGCAAGACATTTTTCAAGCCAGTAATATTAGCTTGAAGTTCCGCATTATCTCCAAATAAAATCCCTATTCCACAGATTGGATCATCCCAAGTGCAAGTCTGTTAAAAAAAAATGTACAAGGACAATGCCGAGTGGAACCCTCCCCGATCAATACAGGATCCTCTTAACGAAACTGTCAAACGCCACTAAACATACCTAAAACATCACTTAACACAGCATTCCATCCTGAAACTAATTATTACGCTCTTCACAGACATTTCGCAACACAAGATTTTCAGATAAGAGGAAGATTAGCAGCTATTTTATAAGGACCCATCCGAACATCGCTCCTTCGTTTCAGTGACAACAATTTGATGACTCCCGCCGAGATAAGAGACGATTATTTTGGGACCGTAAATCTGTTTATGTATTTGTCTAACCAGGAGCTAAATGAAACCGATTATACTCCACTCATATATGATTTCTCTCTTAATCGGGAGCCACCACCTGTTGATTGGGCTGCCAGGAATCCTTGAAAATCGGTTACGTTTCTATGCAAAACATTTTCGTCCTGCTCCATCCCGATGGGGAAATCCCGAAATTGTATGGAACGGTATCGGGCTGAAGGTGGTCCACCTGGGCGCATGTTCAGTACGGTGGAATCGGTCGGTTGGATACACAACGGCCACATATGTTTTTGTGAGATGAATCCATCTCTACCAGGAGCTGCCACAGCTTCCATAGCTTTCATAGCTCCATAACTCCATATAGCCGTCATAGAGACCATCGAAAATGTGATCTTCATGTAAGTATAGTGCTATTGATGTACAATTTACCCCTATAAAAGGCATGTGCTTCCCTAAATGTCTTCAGTTTCCGACGGAATTTGCATGCGAGTCTTCTTCAATGAACACTGGAGGTTATACTTTATTTTTGAAGTTAGTCAAGTAAAAGGACGTGGACCTGTTAGCGCTAGCAAGGACGACGAGAGAAACCGCGCGTAATTTCGCAATTAAAGTTGATTAGGTGCGGATTCGATACAATTGTTAGGGGTGGTAGTTAAGCGATAGATGATAAGTCTATTGTTGTTGTTAGTGATAAATAAATACCCTTAAGCAGAGTATAGAGAAATGTTTGTGTTTTTTTTGCGAGTATCGTATCCATGTGATCGCTGATGATACGGGGTGGTTATCGGGGTGTCAGTGTTGTTTGCTGGTTCAATTGTCAGTGGTGAAGCGGCTTAAATAGTTGATGACTTTCAGCTTTTAAGGTAAGTTGTTCAGCGAATTTCAGTGAAGTTACTGCTGCTATCGAAGTTGTTGTTAGGATTTAGTGAATCTTTGAGCTCTACTTAAGAAACATATGGTGCTTACGTTACAACTATTTTATTTTCCGTTATACAACTATTGGACCACCTTGTCTAAAACAATTTCAATTAATGTTTGAATAGTTCGTCAAGTAAATCAATTGTTCAAAATATTTTATTGTTAGTTAAACGTCATTGTTCAAGCACAAAATACTTGTAGTCCTTTTGGACTAAGTGGCAGATAAATTTTTTTTTTTTTGGAAAAGTGTAGCCTGAGGAGAGAGGGATATTTTTTTCTGAAAGGAGAGATAGGTACCATGATAAACAGCAAATTAGGGAGTTGAAATAAAATTAAAATATCGATAAATGTATTGTCAAAAATCTTACGACGGGCAATTTCATTGTAACTGTAGTTTTGAGACAATATAATAATAATGTTTCAATGACTTTCAATACAAACTATTTACATTCATTTAAGAAAAGGTTCTAATTAACGGATATTTGTTATTGTTCATATTTTCTGTTTTAATATTATGATATTTGTGCTCCCTTTTCGAAGGCTTTTCTTCCAATTTTGACTATATCGCACCCCGTCAAGAAAAGAGACATAACTCGAAAAATTCTTATTTTGAGGTTATGTCAGTTAAAAATAGGTACTGTGTTCCTTAACTTGCACGAAAAACGTCACATCTCTTACTCACAAATTAATCAAAAAAAAATAATATCTAATAATAGAGAAGAAAGAAAAGTGACATATGTATGTAATTGAGGAACCTCACCTATTTTTACCTGGTAACGCCAAATAATATTCTAGAAGAACTGATTTGCAGATCCATAGTATTATTCTATAGAATATGATAAAATTTATTTGTCAAAAATACTTATCTGAAATTTAAAAGAATGTATTTTACTATTTCAATATAAGTTTTATAGATTTCTTTAATGTGTTATTTCTCAATTACTCCGTTTTTGAGTTTATTTATAACTACTTTGAAAAATTATGGTGTTTGTATTGAAAATATGTGACCAATAAAGAGATACTGTTTGTAACGATTTAATGCTCTAACTAATATTTAAAAAATAGGTAATAAATTCTGTTTGTCCATAAAAAGGTCTTGTGTCCTACAAATAAAATAATTTAGCAAAAAATGTTGATGATTACACTATTTGCCTCCATTTGCTATCGAAAATGGCCAAATATTTGCAACAGTGTCATACATTCAAATATAGGGTTTACGACGTATAGTTTACTTTGTCTTTATATCGTTAGGCACAGAGTATCCACACCCCAGTTAAATTTTTCTTTGAGGATTTTCAAGAAGAAAGTAGACTTAACATTTTTTTGAATAGAAACCTATATTACTCGTCATATAGTGTCCAAATCTTTGAACAAAACTGTAAATTAGCTGCAGTAGAAAAAGCTGCGACGGGTACACACCTGCATACCTATATGGGATGCATGAGAGAAAATGAATAAAGCAGTGATTCTTAAATACTTTTTCCAATGCTCCATTTTTTTAAACACACTGAATAACGTTCCTTATCAAACTAATAATGTACTATATAAAGAGTTAGAGAATACAAGGTATTATAATTTAAAGCCAGAGTCAAATTGACTTGAGTAAAAACAACCTCCTAATGTGAACATCCTTTACACAAGTTAAATACAGATCGAATTGTTACTAACACACTGAATGAAACATAGAAGAATTTTTTTTACAGTTAATTTCGAGATAAAGGATGCTAAGACCCCAAGTATGATTTATGCCTACTTGTTTTTCATCTAAAACTGTAGCTTCTTAAGAACTCGTTTAGCGTTTTGCCAGGAAGTCGAAATCTTACGAAAAGATATTTAGTCCATTTTTTTTGTTCTCAGTTCAGTTTACTCAGTAGTCCCTCAAAAAACCTCCCTTTTTACGACTACGAAGTGAAAAAAAAAATCTTGAAATACCAACTACTTTTTCCAGTAGTTCATATACAAATGTCAGTAAGAATTTTGCAGCATCTATCAAATCGAGTGGTAACTCGACAAAATAATGAAATATACAAATACATATTATTGGCGTGATCCTTGACAAAAAGCTTATCTACAAAGACCATGTTGAAATGACGTGCTCCAAGGTCTCGAAAAGCATTCATGCTCTTTACCCTCTAATTAACAGGAATTCCAAGCTTTCGGTACATAATAAACTCCTAATTTTTAAGCAGGTCATTCAACCTATAATATCGTATGGCGCTCCTATATGGCATAGTTCCGCTTCTCATCAAAAAACATTGCAAGTCACCCAGAATAAATGCCTAAAAATACTGTTGAATTTACCCTACGACTTCTCTACTAAACGCCTACATAAGATAGCTAACGTGCATAACATAAAAACACTGGCCGACAAAAGACTTGAGTCCTTTTTAAAGCGATGCCAATATATACGTAACCCGCTGGTTGCATCGTTCCTCTAGATCATGCCTTAGGTTAGGTTAGGTTGCAGTGGCGGCCAAAGGCCTCACATAGACCCACGAGGGTCCATAGTGATACCACATAAAAATAGGAGACCCCATGTCCTTATGGTAGGTGCGCTTGAGTTGCGATCTGTGTTGAGAGCTCCTCGTTTAATTCGAAGGTCCCTGTAGACATAGCAAAGTTGAGCAAACTCTTCATGCTGTTGAGAGAGACTTCTTTGAGGTTTGCGAAGGTCGGTGCTCCCAGAGCTTTCACCCGTCTCCTAGCGAGAGCTGGGCAGCTGCACAGGAGGTGTTCTAGCGTCTCCCGTTCCCCGGGAAGTTTACAGTTTCTGCAGGTATCGTTAGTAATCAGCCCCAAACCATACGCATGCGCCCCTATCAAACAATGGCCAGTAATTATACCGACCAAGGTTGCGCATTGCGCCCTTGGTAGCGTTAGCAAGAGTCTAGTACTTTCCTTATTGAGAGTACCCCACATTTGCTTCGTGGTTCTGGAGGTTGATGAAGCCCGCCACCTGGCCTCGGACAGGCTTACCATCTTCTTTTCTAGGGAGTTGTAGATGACATTAAGAGGCGGTGGAACTGAAACCGCGGTTTCTAGCCCAAGGTTAGCACCCTTTTTGGCAAGATCATCCGCGAGTTCATTACCTAACACACCACTGTGCCCTGGAACCCAGCAGAGTTCCACCTTCCTATTTGAGCACAGCTCCTGTAAAGCGCGTCGACAGTTAAGTACTGCCTTAGATTTGATAGTGCAGGACCGCAAGGCCATTAAGGCTGCTTGGCTATCCGTATAGATAAAAACTGCACTATCCCTTTTACGCGATTTGTGAGCCAGTTCCGCCGCCTTCTGAATCGCCAGTATCTCCGCTTGGAAAATACTGCTATCGTTTGGCAGCCTGTAGCAAGAGTTTGTGGGAAGATCGAGCGAGTGCACGGCTGCGCCCACTCCGTCCTCCATCTTGGAGCCGTCAGTATAGATATTAATTGATCTTGCAGAGTCGCCGGTTCTAAGCTCCCAGAAATCTCTGCTTGGTATATTTATCGCGAACTTCCTGTCAAACCAGAGCTTAGGATCTGAGTAGTCCGTAGTCCCTGTAGTCGGTAGACTGATATTACTGTGCCCGTACGCACATGCATTGAGCTGGTTTGACTCTCTGAGTCTTAGTGCGCATTTGCAAGCTACGTACTTTGCGAACAGGTCAATTGGTGGCAGAAAAAGAAGGACGTTGAGCGAGTCTGAAGAGGTGCTCCGGAGAGCGCCCGTTATTCCCAGACAAGCCTGTCTCTGCACCTTTACCAACTTATTCCTGTAAGTAACTTTATCGAGTACTGGCCACCATACTAGCAGACCGTATAAGAGAATTGGCCTAACTACAGCCGTGTAGATCCAGTAAGTGATCCTTGGCTCTAAACCCCACCTCCTACCGAACATTCTCTTGCACGCGTAGAAGGCGATGGTTGCCTTGGATACTCGTTCTTCCGTATTTAGTTTCCATGACAGCTTACTGTCTAGGATTACTCCTAGATATCTGGCATGGCCATTTAGGGTTAGCTCAGTGCTGCCCATCTTAGGTAGCTTGAACTGCTGAGTCTTTGTTCTTCTAGTAAAAAGAACCATTTCCGTTTTCGAAGGGTTAACGTTAAGTCCTCTGGTTCTAGACCAGTGTAGCAGCTTATTAAGAGCCCGTGTCGTCAGCTCCGACAGCGTGTCTGTGTACCTACCCGATGCTAGGATCACCACGTCATCGGCATAGGCTACAACATCTACCCCCGAGTTTTCAAGATCTTTCAGTGCCCCATTTAGAGTGAGTATCCACAAAAGTGGTGATAACACCCCTCCTTGTGGAGTACCCTTGTTAGTAATTTTGAAGGAGCGGGCATTACCCCATTCCGATGATATGGATCTGCTTCTAAGCAGCGTTTCGATCCATTTACTAATAGTAAAGTGGACCTTTGCAGAGCCCAGAGCCTCAACAATTGCCTCCGTTGTGACATTGTTGAAGGCCCCTTCTATATCCAAGAAAGTTCCCAAAGTGAACTCCTTGTACTGTAGCGATCTCTCGATTGTACCCACAACCTTATGCAAGGCCGTGTCTACCGATTTTCCCTTGATGTATGCGTGTTGGACCCTGGAGAGGTGGCTGGGATCAAGGGATTCCCTGATAAACCCATCTAGTATCCTTTCCAGTGTCTTAAGAGTAAAAGATGTAAGGCTAATGGGTCTGTAGTCCTTCGGGTTAACGTGACTACTTTTACCCGCTTTCGGTATAAATACCACCCGAGCGTTCCTCCATGCCTGGGGCACGTAGTTGAGTTTCAGGCAGCCTTTGAAAATCGCCTGTAGCCATGGAACCACCAGGCTCTCTACATTTTGTAGCATAGCAGGTATAACTCCATCCGGTCCCGGCGACTTGTAAGGGGCGAAGGAGTTTATAGCCCACCTCACCCTGCTGGCCGAGAAGAGCCCTGGGATGCTGGACATAAAGAAGCTGTCCCCTGCTGTAGTGCGAGTAAGGTCCGGATCCCGGCAGCCCGGAAAATGAGCGCTTAAAAGGGCTTCAAGTGATTCCGCGCTATCCTTCGTCCAACTACCATCCATCTTACTCAGCAGAGCGGGTGGAGTAGGATTCTTAGATATAAGTTTCCTGAGTCTAGAGGCTTCTGACGTTCTCTCGATCTGGCTGCAGAAATTTCTCCAGCTGTCTCGTTTCGATTTCTTCAGTTCCCTCTTAAAGATCTTTAGCGAGTTCCTATATTCGGCCCACGCTTCCGCTTGGTTTGTGCGCTTTGCCGAGTCAAAGAGTTTTTGGACTTTCCTCCGAGAATCACCCAATTCCTTACTCCACCAAGGAGGTTGGGATTTTCCCGACGGTTTCCTGCGGGGGCAAGCCGTCTCGAAGGCTTTATTCAGAGTTTTAGTTAAGAAGTTTGTAGTATAATCCAGCGAGTGCGTGTTCCAAATGTATTCGGGAACTCTGCCATCGAGTCGGTTCCTTACCACATCTGAGAACAATACCCAATTTGTTTTTGCTGGATTTCTATAGGCAGTGATCCTAGTGCTAAAACTTGACGCCACAACGAAACCTATGTACCTGTGATCCGAGAAAGATGGTCTATCCAAGACCTTCCAGCTCTCCACACGACAGCCATCCGTATCCGTGTACAGCGTCAAATCAAGCACGTTTTCGCTAGTTGGGCCCTTATATGTCGGTGTGTCCCCACGGTTACCGATTAGTAGGTTAGTATTGAGAATGAAATGCAGTAAAGACTCACCCCTATCGTTGACGTCCTTACTACCCCAAATCGTATGATGAGCGTTTGCGTCACTGCCGACTACTAGGCTGAGCTTTCGTCGAGCAGCTTCCTTCACTAGCGTCTGCAGCTCCACCGGAGGAGACGGTCTATCATGCGCTAAATAAGCCGACGCGATAAGCAGCGGCTGCTGTCCATTCGCACCCTCTATCAGTGCCACCGTCAAATCGCTCGTGCTGTAATTAGATGTTAGAAAAGTATTAAGGTTCTTTTTGACCATAATGGCCGACCGTTTCTTACCTTCCTTCTGAGCGAAAATCGTGTTGTAGCTTCGTGACGCCAGTCCCTTGATATCCCCGTTACCAGAGATCCAAGGTTCCTGGATGAGTGCCACATCGTAGTCCCCTTCTTCAAGGGTGAGAAGTAGCTCAGCCGAAGCTAAACTACTGTGGTGGAGATTTATTTGAATCAACCTTAGCATCTTGGGGAGCTAAGCTAAGTTGATTCGGTATCGAGACCGAGGTAAGAGTAGCGTCCGGATCCAACGTCTCAGGATCGCTCTCTACCCCCGTATTGAGGCTGATGTTTGTGGCGGCCGCGGTCAGAATATCCATTCCCAGATCTTTCTCCACTTCGTTGGCCTCGAGAGTGTTGGCATTCCCGTCTTTGGAGTGACGTTTCTTCAGTCGAAGGTACACACTCCCGATACCCCACGCCATTTTACCGAAGCGGGGATACAATAGATCCTCAGCCTTCTCGTTGATCTGGAGAATGACTTCCTGACCTCCATCCACAGCGGCCGACACGTTGACCTTAATGACCTTCCAGTCATCAGTGGGTACGTCGGGATTTTGCCTCTGGAGCAGCTTGAGAGCGGTCTCTGCGGGCAACACCCTCGGCAGAAATACCTTTGCCTTCGGCACAGATGGTATCAGCGCTCTGTCCACTATCTCCAGCCTAGCACCTTCCCAGAGAGGTCTCAAAGAGAGGACGGTCTTCTTACACCACTCAAGCGTAAACTCGTCGTTGCACTTAATGATCTTGACCTCATTGAACCACCCTGCCCCATCGAATGTAGGCATGGGCTTGTCCAAATTGGTCTCCATATGTGCCACTAGCTCGTCCAGCAGCCTCATCTCCACTGATTTCCACTTGTCAAGAGTTATCCTTCCAAGCTGGTCACTGTGGTCGACGAGAGCTACTATGAGGTGTCGCTTAAGGACATCCGCCACCGTCTGACCTTTTTGGCCTGACGTTGATGCCTGCGGCGAGAGCTCCGCTTTGCCAGTCTTGGACTTTTTGGTCGACAAAGGGAGTGGGCTCTCCTCTGTCGACCGCTGTCTTTTACTAGCAAGCTTCGCGCTCACCTGCTCCTCCACTTTGTTGCAGAACTCCGGGTTACCGCTAACAAAGCCCTTGCGACCTTCCATGAAGGCTCTGCTTTCGCGAATGGTTTCCCTGGCCCAGCATAGATCCTTCAGCTCACTAGGAGTGAGGTCTTTTCTGTCGCCAAGTCTCGCATTACACTTCAGCGCACCTTTGTATCGCGCGAGCGCCCTCCGATTCTCCCGCGAGGTGTTGGACCCAGAAGTCATACGCTGCTTGGTATCCTCTGTCAAATTGGACCCAGAAGTCATATGCTCCTTAGTATCCTCCGACCCCTTGGGAGACCGCAAGAGACGGTCTTCGTCTTCGGTGTTTATCGTTCTGGCACTGCCCTGATCTGAATCAAGTTCAGTATCGGAAGTGTCCAGAGCGCCTTTGCGAACGTTTGAACCAGTAGTGGGACCACTAGAACAGCCTGGTTTCAACCCTGAACTAGTTATGGTAGCAGTAGCAACGCCACTCGCACGACCTGCCTCAATCATCGTACGAGCGTTTTTAAATTTGGAGTAGCCGCTGGCGACACAGGGGGTACCCGCACCCCCCGAGCCCTCGCCGGTAGTCGCAGCCACGCCTCCTACCGACATTTGGGTAGATATCCCTACCCGAGTTTTCTTCTTATTATCGACCTCCATAAAACTCCATCATCTCCGATGGGCTTTCTTTACTGTCTGCCAGCCCTGAAAAGACAAAAACTATAACACCTACGACCTTTCCTCCCCTGCATTGATGGCCTGGGAGGGGGTTAGCCACAGTGTATAGTGCCCAAGAGAGTTCGCCTACCAAAACTCCGGCCAGCAAGCGTTATGAGTTGGCGTTTCCCAGGTGTCTCCTCGTGGAGGACTCTCTACTTGGCCGCTTGAGGCATCCACTTCTTGATCAAGGTTGCTGCCTCGAACAGAGCGGACCACCCCTTCGACACCTAGATCATGCCTTACATTGCATCTTCTTTTTTCACTATATCCTGCAGTTTGTCACGCATTAACATAGCCCGGTATCCATGTTAATAACTTGGTAATCCTTTAGTTCTAAGTTAGTTTTAAGTAGCTTAAGTTTAACAGGCAAGGTTTTTGCTCTTTACTTTTCCTTGGCAAATTATAATACACAATTCAATTATTTCTTTTCCACATTGCCCAAGTGCTATAAATTTCACAACTTAGCTGTTAAGATGATAAGTCTAATCTCTAAAACATTATTGTTCTGTTAATGCATTTTGAAATATTATAAATAAATATTGTTTGAGTTTGTTTGAGTAAAAATACATATTATTGTATTTATGGGAGAATTGAAATTTTGAAGCCTTCAGCCAATATCAATTTAATAAATTATGGAACTCTTTTTTTAAGAATTTCTGATTGTTTTGAGGTTTATCACTTTCTTGACAGTGGAAAAACCAGTTTGAAAACTGTTTTGGATTTGGTCCGAAAAAACTTTTGTGTATTTAGGTTGCATTGTTTATCAGAGTGTGAATCATGAAATTACGCGAAACACAAAAATTTCCCTTTGACACTGATTAAAATTAATCTACAAAATATTCCTTAAAAAATCTAGACATACCAATTCCTCAATATCTGGTGAACACGTTTTTCTATTAGTTTAAATTTTTTTCAATACCAACAAATGAAAAAAACACTGAATCTTGAAATATCCTCGAGAAGTTCACATACAAATGTCGTTGAAAAATTTGTGTATCCTGCCATCCAATCGGACGGTAATGCGAGTGATTTGCAAGAAAGACTACTGCTTCTTTGAATGCACAATCTTTCTAAGACAAATTAATCACACCTGTAACTCGAGCACCTCAAGTTACGAATCGAAAATTTTGTAGACTTCGATTTACTGCTGCAAGTAAGGATATATAAATTTTGAAAGTCTAGGTATTTACGAGTATTCCAGGAAGTAGTTTCCATTCAGATGCTATTGAAAATTTTTTTAGCAGTCGCTTAGTTACTTCAAAGCGGCGAGCTTTGAAACGCTTATATCCTCCATGTGTTGAGTAAGAGTTTTCGGGCATTTTCGGTTAGATATTGAGAGTCGTGTATTTCACACTACAATTGAGTCGTGCGGGTAGCCAAGGTTTCGGAATTGAGGGTCGCAATTGAACAACTCAATTGCTAACCTTTTTCTTTTCTTATGCTGTGGCGTAGTGTTCCTTGCCTGTTGTTGCCGTCATCAACCGATCTTGCTGAAGGCTGTCCAGTTTTCAAATGAAGTACGCACCGTGAGAGAATATTAACTTTATTTTTCTACAGTACAATTACTTATCTGGAGATACTTCGATGTCTTATGGCTGTACCTCTTCCTTTCACAAATAATCTTACTAAGCTAGCGACTTAATAATAAAATTTAGATAAAAAAAAGTAATGTATGCGATGATTTATAGCAAACAATGGTCTACAAAAGGAAACTGCACAAGATAATTAGTAGGAAAGTTCTCCAGTGCAGAGAATGAATAAATCTTGGGCTTCCGATTCGTAGCCAGAATATTGCTTCGGCAAACGACAGAGTCCCCATATGTACTATATCAAAACATAAGCCCCGTGTCTCAGGTGTAGTCGAGGGACGTTCGTAGTTAAATTTTCGGGGTAAATTTTCTAACGATTGTTATGATTTGTGGGGAATTTATTAGAAATGAACGTTCTCGTATATTTGCATTGTATTTGTGTGGGTTATTGTAATTTATTGCGTGGAGCTTTGCAGTGCTCAATTGAATTCTGTGGCACGTTTGATATGAGCCGTTCACCGAATACGAATTTGTACAAATCGCTGTGACATTGGCCCCTTATTGTGCGCTAAATTTAATTTGTGTTATTTCGTTTTTCCGGGTCTTTTCTTTACAGACGAAAAAAACCATAATATGAAATTTATGGCTGGAATTCATTTTGATTTTCAGTGACAGTTATTTCACATTTACCTGATTATTCAAAGACTATAAACAAAATTCGTTGTATTGGCCATTTTTCGTTTTTTTTTTGTTTAACGATGGAATAATTTTTTGAAATTTCGTACTCTTGATGAGTAATCTTTACGAATCTGGTGCACATCAAAGTCTAATTCTCGGACTTTTAAAAACTGAAATATTCGTGGAAGAAAAATGTTTGGCTTAAGACGAAGTGGCGTGGTTATGAGGCAATGCGATGCTATTGAAGCTAATTTGAATGTCTGTTACTAAATGTAACCAGTTATAGTGATTTCGCATCACTTCATGCGCGTCGCTTCTATTGCCAATAATTGTATCGCACGCGCAACGCAAATCTTTCCTTTTGGAGTTTTACAAATGATATTATTGAATGAACGCCTATAGAATAAGATACCGTTTTCACTATAATTGCAACTTAACATGGAAATTTAATCCATACTGACATGTTTCTTGAAGTTGATCTACAATTATATATTTAACAAAATAAGACGCAAGAAAGAATAGGTGGCATTGTTTATAGAAGAAACCATTGATCCAATGTTGAAAACACATCATGTTTTTGGAACTACCGGTAGATAGGTACGACGCACGTACGAGAACATTAAAATCCCTTGTTTTCTTTCTAAATCCCCAGGTATTAGAGAAATGAAAAACTATGGCAGTAAAAAACAGATGTATTGGCCGGAAAATAAATCAATAAAATATTTAGGTACATACCTATACGTATAAATAAAATAGAAAAATGCGAACTGGGTCAGATGTTATTTTCCAATCAACAATTGGTTGAAAAGTTGGAGGTTTTCCTCCGCAAACTTTGTCTACGGATCTCGAATTTTAGCAGGGAAAAGTATGGTCTGTCGAAACAATAAAACTAATTACGAATTTTGCAGAAAAAAATACGTCTAAAAAGACCCTAATGGGCCGCATTCAAATTTCCACATACGCTCATATGCACTGTAAAATACGATTGCATACCAGCTATCCACTTGCATATGCAAAGAAAAGGATGCAAATGCTCAAACGAACGCAAAACATCGAGAGCCCGAGCATCGCATAAGCCAATTAAAAATTTTCGCTGCCTGAAACTGCAGAAGTTCGTACAGAGCTGAAAATTAGAGTTGTTCAACTCTTGACTCAATTATCCACTCGGTACGAGTATGGAGCCTTCCCATATGCCACACGAACGTATACTACACACTCAGTGCGATAAGTGAAAAGTGTTGGGAGTCCTTTTCCGGGTATTCCCCGAATGCGGTGAGATATTGCAAGGCGTAATTATTTACTAGTTGGTGATTTGATGTCTTTGAGGGTAGGACGGAGTTTTTTTTTAAATTGATAGATAGATACATTTACAGATTGGAGGTTAGTTGATTTTCCTTGAATTTTCCTTGAATTTTCCTTTCAAATTAAAAATAAGTGGAAAAATCGATCGATACAAATTGGAAACTTATTATTCGACTGATGTTGATGTATGGTGCAATCCAATACTTTATTCACCAAACAATTTTTGTTAAATAAATAATAAAAATACGAGTCGTTTTTCGCTTAATTGATGCGATGCAAAAACCGTAAAAGATAGGATGAAATTGTATAAAATAAAAAACAGCGTGTGCAGCACCGTGCACATGATAGAAGTGAAACTTCTTGGAAAATAAAGAAAAAAAATAAGAGAGATTAAATGTGAGAGACAGAGAGAGAGCATTTCAAAATAAATACAATAAGACAAAATTTGTATTTTCTGAGTTTTTTAATGTGTTGTAGGAGAGAGTAGGGGTTAGAGACGATGGTAGGGGGTAGAGGGATAGAGAAAGTAGATGAAGGGGACCAATAAGTAGGGTGAAAGGTAGAATGAAAAGGGTACACAGTGGGGGTATACAGTGGGGGGGGGGGTGAAGGGTTGAAGTTAGGAGAAAGGGGTGTAAGAAGAAAAGTAAGGGGTGAGGGAAATCAGTTGTTTAAAAAGGGATAGGTGAAGAGGGGGAAGAGATAGGAGTAGTATTCCAAATAAATTTTCTGAGTTTTTCAATGTGTCGTACGAGAGGGTAGGGGGTAGAAAAGAGAGTGGGAGTAAAGGGATAGAGAAAGTAAATGAGGGGAAACAATATGTAGCGTGAGAGGTAGAATAATAAGGGTACACAGAAGGGGGGTATACAGTGGGAGGGTGCAGGGTTAAAGTTAGGAGAAAGGGGTGTAAGAAGACAAGTAAGGGGAGAGAGAGTGGTGAGGGAAATCAGTTGTTTAAAAAGGGATAGGTGAAGAGGGGGAAGAGATAGGAGCAGTATTTCAAATTCTAAGAGTGTATTCAGAAGGGAATACCACTCTCTCGCAGTGTCTCTTTTTGGTCTCATCATTTCATCGAGTTTCGTTTCATCGTTTTGTCTCTACATAATATCTTTCTTCTCTATCATGTAACGCAATGTGCTTAAACGTGACGCGTCCTTGAAATTTCACTCTCTGCTAAAGAAGTTTAACTTCAAAAATTATTTAAAAATTCGACAAAAAATTGGGAGGGTATATTTCTGCATAAATAACTACGAGTACTATGGACCATACAAAGTATTATTGTTAAACAACGATGGTCAAAATTTTCTTACGAAAAACATTTTCACCTTCCTATGAATACTTAAACATTTTGGTTCGCCTACTGTATTCTATCAACCCTTTCCTGCAGAAGAATGAAAAGGTTCATCAAATTCATAATTAAACAATTTCTTTTTAAAAACAGAACATCACTTTCTAACTTTCTCATATGCTACAACCGCCTACTAGTTCTCCTACAGTTAGATTACATCAATATGAAAATTTAATTGTTCGTCCACATCCAGCGATTATGAAAATTACGGCTACTGACCACATCCTGTGATTTGCTCAAATAGTTCATTTCCGGACCGTCGCGTCGTCCCACCGATATCACAACATGTTTCCTCTAACTTTTGCCATTCTTGTGAGCAGGATTATAGAATATTTCAACCACTAAGCGGGATTAGATTAAAAGGAACACTATTAAAAAGTATCAAGGTTACTCACAAAAGATACTTTATGAATAATGCAGGGAAGTGTTTATGAGCACGATGTTTATTTTATGGGAAAGCAGAGCACCTGTCGAAACTAAGCCTTTTGTAAGATTGTGTTTCTTATTTGTTACTCAATTTCAGCGTTGACTTTGACTGAAAGCAAACGTGTCTCGAATAACATCGAAGCGGTTCTAAGCCACTGGGTATGACAACAGTAAAAAAGTTCGACTGTAAAGGTTTGTTGAAAAGTGCTGTCAAATATTTGACTGAAAGAAATTGACGAGAAGTCAAAATTTTGTCAAATTTGACAAATAAAAATTTGTCAGTGAAAAACTTTTACTGTAAAAGCTCGTTGAAAAGTTACACTGTATGTCACGTTGTCAAATATTTGACTGGAAAGATTTGGTGAAAAATTGTGTCAATTTTCATTAAAATTGACTTTTGTAGAGAAAATCAAATAATGTGGTAAACATAAATTTGTCAGGATATATAGTCGAATTTTTGACTGCGTCTCATAGTGAAATTTAGAATTGTCCGATACTTTTGTGGACTTTACTCTTTACCCACTGTAGCAATTCCTATTTGATTAGTTTTTACTAAAAAAAATAATTTTTCAAGTGAAACACGCTCTTCTCGTGCTTTATTTTCAGTATTGGTTATTGATTTTTTATTTATTAGTCTTCTAATCTTGGAACTTATTTCTGAGAATTATCTCGAAATATGAAAATGTACATTTGTGCCTGACACCAGTATAACAATAAAATTATTGTATCAGAATTTGAAATTTGTATCAATCCCTTAAAAAGGTACCATTTTTTGATAAAGTTCAAAACTGATATATTACTAAAAAAAAAATATTATAATTCCTATTTAATTTTTTGTAGTAAGACCTGAACTAACTTTGAATGTTTTATTGTAGATCTAGAAACGTACCTAGTTTAAATACGTCATGTTACGAGCCAGGGATTCGCCGGAGTATCAAATAAATTGGATTAAAATTAGTAATAAAAAAAGTAAAACGAAGGTTTCTTAATTTGATTTCGATAGTCATACTATTGGTAACTCTTGCTGATTTCATTTACTACAAAATTTCTGTTATCAATAAAAACCAGTATACAAATATACTTTCATAGTAGAAAAAATTATCCCGTGTAGAACCTCCGCGTCGCTCATAAACTGCATGTGTTAAATCGAGACATTACTAGCATATTGGGTTGTGTGAAGTGTAGTGGAGTAGTAGAGTAGTGGGTAGAGTTTTCTACGCTATTATGTGTGGAACTTTGGTAGTGTTCTCCGGAGACTTTATTGTAACTGATAAAGTTTTGGGTTACCAGGGTACATATCTAATAATATTATACCTACGAAAATTCAGGAAGAATAGATAGATAGGAAGAAGAAATGTATCCTTGATACAATTGTATCTACACGGAAATACTACCCGACACAATCGACCTTAGATAAAAATTTCTATTTTTCAGCTTGACTTCCTATGAAATAACACTGAACAGTTGGGAAGAATTTTATTGACTACTGGAGAATGTAATCATAATAATTACAAATCCTTTCGATGGTGCTTAGAACTAATGACTGCAATGTAAAGAAATTGTTGGTTTTTTTTCGGAGTCGCTTACAACACGAACAAAATCAAAGGAATCGAGAAAGGATTCGAACCATCCAGTAAAAACAGGCAATTTACAACTCCTCGAGAAAAACCATCTAATTGGCAAGAGTTCTCCTTTAATTAGGTTCCAACTCCAGTACCAGGACCGGTATTGCTAATAAATAAATCACTTGGGTCTGATGGCTATGGAGCAGTGGGGTCCCTTTGATGTGTGATCTCCGCTGAAGTTAATTAATTAAACGGACAGAGTCGAATGGCTCGAATCAGTTTTACTGTTGTCGGTGGCTCTTGTTACCGTTGTTGTTGTTGCGTTAATTTGTGTTGTTCTGCTTTCGTCTCTTGGTCCGCTTCTGGGAATTTCAACTACAACGTTCCACATCCTTCCGGCATGAATTGCATCATTTCCAGGCCATGTCCGACCACTGAAACATGCGTTTGGATGCTTCTTGTCTCTGACTCTCTGGCTCCCTATCACCGGTCCTTGGCTACTTTTAATCTTCTACAGACCGGAAATTTCCAAGGAATTTATTTTCGGTCCTGTTTCTAACTTAATTGACTGTGAATACAAATTGACCAGATTATCGAATGGACACATAATGGAGAGTCAACAGTTGAATTGAAGTAAGGACACGGCAACTGCAAGAACAACAAATTAATCGCTTTTTGTTAGATTTATTGAAAGGATGGATCAAGAATGTTGAAAATCAAGCAAAGGACTTGCGAAAACACCAAAAACTTTCTTCAGACTTAAGACATCCTTTGAAAATATTTCCGCTTTGAAAACATGACACAGAGGGTTCAAATGCAGTAGGGAACGAATTTTTCCCGTCAAATCTGCCAGCTTTCACCAATGTAAAATGAAGAACTTTCTGTAGTTCACCCGTTGATTCGGTGAGAACATGAACAAGTCGGAAGAGTAAGACAAAGAAACAACATCAAATTTTAGAGATATAGCGAAAATTGCTAAAGCGTTTGCACCCAAGTATATTGCTTAGAGGGTTGAATATGCAAGAACTAAAATTAATTGTAGGCGACTAATAGAAAGCTCGACGAAGTTAAGACCATGCATGCACCTCCTTTACATCCCTTTCATGGCTGAATATAATAAAATCCTGAAATCAGATATTAGGCGATTATATAAAAAGTCCGTCGAAGTGAAAATCAATTCGATATCCTATTCGACCTAAGGAATATGTGACGGAATTCGTGAAAAACTCTTTTACACCATCTTACGGTCTGAAAACCAAAAAATTTAAAAACGGGTTTTACGCAATTTTATAAAAAAACCCGCAGAAGTAAAAACTCATTCGGTATCTAATCAGACCTGAGGTTTTTGAAAATGTATGCAACCCTTGGATTAACGTTTCAGAACACCTAAGAGATATGATGAAAATCGTGAAAATATATGCACCCCATTTTCAGTGACAGTTTCTTTACACAGCTTCGTTCGACAATGGATAACTAAAAATTGTTTATCTAAATTATTTTATTAGTAGGTACATCGTTCGATGTTATCAGCTCATTCTCATGTTTAACCAACTAGTGCCTCTAATTAAGTTATACTAAAATAGTTAAATTAAGTCAAATTGTATTGTTTTAAATTAGTTTAATTTCAGTTAATGTTGGTTGTATCTGTATATATCTTGTTTGACAAATAAATAAATAAATCAGTATATTCTCACCAGCCATTCCAGATCAAGGAAAAACAACCTCAGCCCCGAACAACTACCCTACCTCAAAAAAATACCTTTATCATTAAGGCTCTCGAAAAGTTTTTCCAAGTCTATATCAAAGATGTGAAGAAGTGTAGAAGTCAGTGATAGCAATGCAATTAAATTAATAAATAATAAGTAATTATCTGAAGCCTTTTTTTTAGGTCGTTGCCAACCTCTTTTAATTACAAACAAAACCATATTGATACTTCTTTCAAAGCCAGCATTAAATAATGAAACTTGAAATTTATATTATCACACAAAAGAGTCCTGTGTAAGGTGTTTGATATTCTGAGTTTAATGTTGTACGAAATATCGCAAACGCATTAAAAACCTCCTTGTCCTTCCACCTCATTACTCCGAATGTCGAAAATTGCCCTACACTAAATAGGCTTTAGGCAACATTCATTTAAGCCCTACCGACAATCGCCATCATAATCGAATACCAAGACTGAGATTTTGGACATTAGGACCAGCCTTTGTACGCCCTAATTACTATTTATTAAAGCAAAAATAATTACTATCGAAAGTTTAAGGGCTTTCGAAGCAATTACGAGCAACAATCAGAACAGCAGCGCTAGCAG
Source organism: Beris chalybata (assembly GCA_949128065.1). Classification (NCBI taxonomy): domain Eukaryota; kingdom Metazoa; phylum Arthropoda; class Insecta; order Diptera; family Stratiomyidae; genus Beris; species Beris chalybata. Next base: position 4,713,609 of record OX421896.1, on the reverse strand, counting down.
TTAAAGTATATTTAAACGCCATTAGCCATTTTGTAACAACCGAAAGGAAATAAAATTATTTCGCATATGCCTTTATGGCGATGGAGCATCCAATTATATGAAAATTCAATTAGAGAAGTTACCCCTAAATGCTACCAACCCTTGGATCCCTTCGAACGGAATACACCAGCATGAAATTCCAACACAACAACTATAAAACGATCGTCTCGCCTCGGCTTGGAGCCACTTTTCCTTATATTCGAGAAAATGAGGAAATGTGAACGAAAGTGGAACAAGACTCTTTGCCGCTTAAGACTAATACCGGAAAACTGAATCCCCTATGGCCTTGTGAAGATTTAAATTTTAAGAGAAATTTCACTGCGATGTGGCCATTATACGCTCAAAAAAACAATGTCCGGAAATTCTCATTAGTGCCAGGGGAACCTTTGTGGTCGCAATCGGTGAAAACTTCCGAAGCAATCACATTCCCAGTCCGTTTCCCATTCCGACCAGCCAACTCCATTTCTATTACATCCAATTTAGTTTCATTTAATTAATTAATTCAGATTACATTTAATTTTACAATAGACTTGTTTCAGTTTGATTATTGCAGACGATAAGTACTTTGCTGTAACTCTTTCTCGGTACAATTATGCATTAAATGGTAACAATTTCGAATTCATATTTAGTGTGAGGTTTGAATCACTCTCACACTTTTTATACATCATCACCTCATATCAGAAATTAGTTCTTCATGCCTCCATCTCCGTGTGGTACAAGAATTATGGTGAGTATCTGGCATCCGCTACAAGGTTGGAGACCGCTGTTCGATTCTCCACCGTGACAAATAGTTTTTTTTTGTTTTACCTTGTTTAAAATAAAACTAAATTAAAACTGTGGTAATTAAACTAAAGCAATAAATTAAACTTAATTTATTATAGTGGTTTATAATGCTAGTTATAGTTTTAGACAAATAACTTTGGTTTCTGAAGGCCCCATGTGCATGGTAAATGCATTGATTTATGACTGATTTTATGCCAATTTTTCACGTTAATAGCAACAAAAAAACAAAATAAAATTACAGCACTTTATTAGCTAGCATGTAAACTAGGTCGCCCATTGAGAAAAAATTGAAAACGGTATTTGGAAAAATTCCTTTTAGAACAAAAACCCTTAAACATTTTTCAAAATGAGTAAATCCGAGTTTTTTAAGTGCATTTATTACCTATTTTTTTGAATAATTAACATGTCATTTTCATTAATATAATGCTAGAAAAAATCTTAAAGAATGTAGATCAAATTTTAATAAATTTTCATTTTTGTTAATAATATATGAAGTCAAACTGAAGCAATTTTTCACGATTTTCATGGCAGGAATTACATAAGAAGACCGCATTTCTTTGAAGAGTATCATAGATAGTATAATTAATTGGTATATCTAGAAGATAAATCAATGAAAGAAATATTGATTTTTAATAGTTATGCGTTTCAAATAATTTGAAAACACCTATTTATTCTGTAAATTCAAAATTAGAGTTTTGAAGAGCTCACAAAGCGTAGGGACGGAGGATAACAAACTTTTACCACATCTTCCGAAGCAATAGTACCAGGAAGATTCAATTTAATTTTTTAATGTCAAGAACTGCATTATATATGATCTTTAAGAAATTACAGGAGTTAGGTCTGGTGGACCTCTAATAGGAATGGGGTGGAAAGGAAAAAAAACATTTTTATTTCTCAAAACCGTGCAAGATACGAAACCAAAACCGAACTACTATATAACAAAATAAAATTTTTGATAGGGTTAGCAAGGTACGAGGGTGGCGGTGGATTTTGTATCTCAGAAACGGCTGATGCTAGAAAATTGAATCCTAGTACGTATGTGTATATGTACTTTGGAAGTAATTAGAGCAAAAAATTTTCTTAGCATTAAACTAGTTCCGGACTTCTACATGAAACATAACGAAGTTGCACCCAGTGTGTTGGTAGCTTTTTTATGTCTATTATTAATTATAATTCTTGATACTCTTTGCTGCTTTGTTCACAACAACTAGAATCGAAAACGAACAATTAGAATCGAAACAAACAGTTAGTTAGTCAGTACTTAATCATAGATCGCGACCTGATAAACCAAGCAAAGCCCGCCTAGCAACAAATGAATTTAATAACTACAAGGATTTCTTACAAACAATTTTGTAAGCAAACGGGCGTTGATTGCACCAAGTACCTACTTACAGCATTCGAATTGCAAATTTTTCCTAATTTCATGCTCGAAACAACACTTTGGAAGCGTATTGAGTCACAGCGTTAACAGCCAGATGTAGGCTGTCGATTGGAAAACCTCAATAGCATGAAATTGATTTTCTTTCCAATTCTCGCGTACAAATTGCAGGTAATTGACCATTAATGACTCCACTTTGATTATACTGAAGTACGGGCACGTAAATATTATAATTCATCTCTGTCTTCGCAACTATAGTTTGCTATTTTGCCCAGTAAATCCGCGAGTTTATAATAAATTTTATAACGTAACAACAGCAAAGTTAACATTTTACAATTATCTCTTGTAAGTAAACAAAGTGAAGTCTTAAATCATGTTCTTCTGTCGGTGTACGGAAGCTTACCCTGTCCGTACTTTCAAAAAGGACACGAAATTTATTTGAGTTTTCTTTCGGGATATTTCAATGGAAGAATGCGCACTTAGTAAGAAATTTTCCGGGATAGCATTGTTATCTCATTGGTGACCGGATGAATTAAGTAATTCATCCAATTTTTGTGATTGTAAAGTAGCTATGAAGGAAGTAAATCCGAAACTGGAGTTACCTGTAAAATTCTGCTGTACCTACTTAAGAAAATTTAAAAATGTAAATTAAGTCAGCCATTCTTTAAAAGACTGCGAAAGGCTATAGTAATTATATCGCGAAGGAAGTGGAATTAAGAAGTGTTCTGTCGCTACAGTGGTGAATGGAGTTCTGATGATTGTGAAAGTAGTAAACTAAAATTTACTAGTCGTAAAGCCAACCTGTATCAATCTACAACACGATATATGCAGTTTATATATGTAGAACATGATAGCGACGTTCATAATTTCGTCCACTAGCTCATTCAGTGTTGTTCATTAGTACTTGAATCGTGCGTGCGTACTGCTGCAGCTTTTCATGCAATTAAATATAGGTGCGCCTCGCAGCGGTTGCTGGTTTTATATAGGTTTGAATAGAGCATGGTAATATGCTATACTTGAGAATGTTATACAAGAGACGCAAAGATATCGTGTTAAGTAGTTGTGTTAAATATTTATTAAGACTCTGCAACAGTAATCAGCTTTATCTGCGTTCACCGGCGTACATAGTAGTAGATAAACAGTTCCTTTTTTCATCTCTGTGGATTTCTGTATTTCTGTGTCACTGTAATTTTTATTCCCAAAATATTCTTTTTCCAAATTCGAGTTTTAACTGTTAACTTTTGAAAACCATTCCCTTTTATGGGTTGGGAGATAGACTAGCAACGTGTTCCCGGAAAAATTTAAAGTTAAGTGGAGCTCGGATTTGCAAAAAAACGATTTGAGAAAAATAATTAAGGATGCAAAAGCTGTACGTGGTTGTAGGTACGCGATTACATGCGAATCTAGTCTTTCTCTCTGAAATATCGAGCGTATTTTAGCACCCTAAGAGTGAATTGATTTTCCTCGTTGTATGTTTCGTATCCTGCAGATTCGATAGGCCATTTTAAAGGTTTTTTTTGCTTACATCGGAACATGCAAATTGTTCCTTCGAAATGGCAAAATTTCCTATTATCGCCACACAATGGTACCTTAATAATTGCAAATCAGCAATGCGCCAAACATTTACCTCCCCTTTGGGAGTTGCCCCATTTGATCGCGAAATCCTGGGCGAACTATTGCCAGTTCGTAGAGCAGACACGACCGGAATCAATGAGAACGCCACACTATTCCTGGCCAAATATTGCAAAATTCAAAAGGCGTGTGTAAGCGGAGAATATTTTGCAAAACACGCACGAAATACCATACACCACTACGGGGCATCAATTGTACCTCATTACGACCCTATTCATCTCCCAACTGGGAATTTATGGAACTCTGAGGTTGTGAATTTTCCTCAACTGGTTTCGTTTGTACTCGAAACCCATAGCGTTACGAATCTTTCACATGAAACATACTCGTATTATCGTATCGCATCATGGAGTTAAGTTCTGTAAGACTGCATTAGGTAGTGCTTGATTCTTCCTGAAGCTATCGGGAACAGAATACACCGTTGAAAGGAAAAAATTTAAAAGCTAGATTAACAAAAAAAATGTTATAATACATTCAATTAACAAAAAAGTCAAATGAAGGTAACATTGAATCCAGTTATTACCCAACCGCAGCCCTCCGTGCAGGTGAAAGATTGAACAGGAAGAAAACTCAGTAAGCTGTTCGTGTATTAACTGCTGGAAAGTTCTTAAAAATGGTACTTGATAAAATTCATAAAATTTCGGAAATTAGTAGGGTGATCTAGGGACCTTGAGTACATATGTGAATTTATAGTAATCCTTCGAGTAGTTTCCATACAATAGCTGTGTACTATCGAGGTTATTAGGTTTATTGCAGAGTTAACGGTCTCCAGGAACTTAGGATCTTACTAAACACTTGAACGTAACAAAAATATATAAAATAGAATAGCGACTATTAAATGATCTTTTAAAACTTAGATCACTCATTTGCTCAAACTCACATAAAAAAAAATATATCCCTACATCGTCGTGAACCACGAGTAGGCACAGCAAACAGACTAATTAGTCAGCTAACATTGTAATTGAATCAAATTTAATAAATTGTTTACCTGTATAAACTCAACCGACTAGTCGTCGTCCGAGCGCACCCCATTCGAACTAGTCTGCCGATATTTTAAGTTGATTGAAGCAGATTCAAACTGATGGAGATGCTACTCGGCAAGGTTTATCAAAGGATTAACTGGTATAGTCGGATCAATAAGTTGGACACATCCTACGTCCCTACTTACCAGAAAGCATTGATAGAGAGAACCTTTATCACGAGTTTCATTATACGAGTATGTTGTAATACAAATCGTAATATTGTTGCAAATGAAATATTAGTGAAATTTTAAAAGGTGGGAGCAACTTACAGTCTTCATATTGTATACAAAAAATTAATTAGTCCTGTTAAATCGTGCTCAGTTCATTATCAACAGTTTATTCGTGCCTCTCTCGGAACTCACTAGAATCGAATGCTGGCAATTTCAATCCGAAGGCCAAGAAAGCACACAAATCTTAGTTATGATATAAGGCGGCAGATTCTATGATGTTTTATTAATTTCTTGCCTTCGAGAATGGCCAAGAGATGATCCATTTCAAATTGCAATCGGATGGGTTATGGGTTTTAATTGAATACGAGATGAGGTCTAGGGATTACAAGGAACTAATAAAACCAGTCGCTTATCAATAATTGAGGAATAAGTTAATGAAGAGCAGGATTTTCCAGCCATGGATTAGCCATTCCATTTGAGAAGATGAAGCAGTCAAGGAGTTTTCCGTATCCTTAATTACACTGACAAGCAGTGTAACTTTGTAGAAAGTAAGACAATCGTCCTCCAGCTAGGCCAACATACGACGGAGTGTCTAATTAAAAATTTCCATATTACTTTATAGGAACGTTCTTCGTCGGCCTAGAACACGCGACGGAGTTTGTCTGCCTTATTAAATCCGGACCCGAACCCCGAGCTAGTTGAGCTTCTTTTAAGTACTGAAAACCAGGATAAGGGGAATGAATCGCTATAAGGGAAATCGGTGAATAAATGCAATTAATGTGGGAGAGTTTCATTACTTTTTTTTGCGAGCTCCGATTAATTAGTTAAGGAAAGTTTTAATTAATTTCGCCCATTAGCCCTTGACTGTTAACAAACCGAGAGCTGTAGTAGTTTTTTTTTACTTTGAGTTGCCGAGTACCATTACGATTTGGGGCTTTGCTTACAATTCGAACATTCTGCTGAAAAGAGTTACAGTCATTACTCGGAAATTAAGAGGGAATATTACGGGAAAGCCATTACTTTTTCAGGTGTTGTTTCAATATATAGATGCAGTGTAATTAAATATTAAGATGAGATGAGATGAGGAATTCAATAACAGCCTAGAACGATTCAGCAGTAAATCGATTGCGATCCGCTACGACGAGTAATTTTTAAACCAGTGGCTTCGCCGGGTTGAAAATTTGTTTGAGAAAAGTAGTTCACCACGTTAGCGAATACTATCCCCAAATTGAAACATGATGTAAACCGTAGAGAAAGAATACGTTTTTTTTTTAAATAAATATTTATATTTTTGTAATACATCGAGAACCAGTGAAGACATCGTCATGAAATCTTTACAGTAGGTCGCTTTCTAATTCAACGATATTATATGTATAATCTGCCAAAAACTAATTTCAGAATTTTTCTAAATCCAATTCAGAAGCAAAGTCGTTGTTGACAGTAAGTCTCTACTGCTTGTTTCTTGTTGTAATTATGTCCTTTGTAACGAGAAATTTGTTAAAGCTAAATCTATGTGTGCTCAAAATTAGTAGTAGTTACAAGTAGTATACTTAATTCAAAGTACTATCAACTCTCGACTAAATAGGAGTTGCTCGTTAAATTCAATGGTATGGCCTAGTCTCCGAACATTTCAATGTTGTCTTCCTTACACAACAAATAAAACAAATCCTTATCCCCAAAAATTCCTTACACAGAAATTTAACCTGTCGTTCTACCCGCCACACCCCCATTCAAGGTAATTGTGTTTAAATTATTAACTGCCTGCTTTTTTTTACAATAATCGTCAATAAAAGGCCATAAAAACTCAATGGACCACAAAAAAATTGTTGATCCTCGAAAATTAGAGTGGTCACGACGAGCGCAGAGCATTGCCTTATGCAGAATTAATGAACTCAAATTATACGGTAAAGTTCTTATCGTCCTGGTCACTGCAAATGTGTAGAGGCTTCAAGTTAACACAAAGAGAGTGTACTTTCTCTGCTCCCGCTTTTGTCGGCGCCTATGTATCCGAAGGACATGCCGAGAAATCAATCCTTGTCATTCTCCTGAGTAGACGATTCTCTGGATTTCATTTTCTTTCTGCAATAAAAGGGAGCAAAGCCTTTTTGCGCAGTGGGCCTGGAAATTCGTGGATTTGAAATTCTCGGAGAGTTCAGTGTTTCTGGCAGCTTCGACGAGGAAAGTCCTTTCGAAAATACCCTACTGGAATTAGATTTTCATCTATGCTTTTATCGAGAGCTTGTAGTTAAGGGGGTTAAATATTTATTTAGTTTCACACACAATTCTTGAGCTCATTATACACGAGGTGTGGATCTTTCCTCCTTCTGGATGTGATTGGTTGAAACTACGTTGTGCTCACGTTCTTCATCAATTATATTATATTAACAGTCTTCAATGAGAACCGCTTTGGGTAAACATGAAAACTTTCCGCCACATTTCTGTCCTCAGTAGTTCCAACAAAGGTAACCAATACCAAAGAGAATATGATAAATTCCCGACAATAAATTACTTACTGCCCACAAACTCTAAACCATCTTTTAATTAGAGTGAAATCTTGTCAGAGATAATGAACTTAAATTCTCGTGCTGAACAATATCCTTAGTAGGTATGGCACCTGAACAGGGATCCACCTAGAGACACTACATATACATAGATTTCATCAGACTAGACCGTTCAAAGGAAGCTAGTGAGATACCCCGTGTTTAGAGGGGATGGAATGATGGCAATAAATTCCACCCAACCCCTCGTTTTCATATAGGATTTTCGTACATGTTGGGAACTTCTATGGAAGTGGGTACGTCGTCATTTGTACGAGTATTTGAGCAGAAATGAAAGACAGGACTTCGGCACCAGGATTAGTTGAAAGGAGTTTGAATATTGCTAAAGAGTCTCATTATATCGTGTTTCAGTATCATCGAAAACAGCTCATCAGTGCGAATCTGTTATTCGAAATTTAATCAGATTCTAATTAAGTCGCAATGTTCACAATATGCATTACGTTAATTATTGATTGATTTTATTTATAACAATTATGGAGTGAAAAAATGAGTTTTGATGGGGTCTGAGCAGTTACTTAAAACCATTGAACGTTATCCACGCAAAAGGTGTAGGTACTTTAAAATACATTACCAAAACGTTAACGTTTTTGAAAGACGTTTTTCTGGCAAAGTATTATTTTTAATCCTGCCGGTATATACATATACAAATGTTGGATCTAGAGTATCCCTAATTCTTAATTCGACGGAAGGAGCAAACATTAAAGAACAAAACTTACATTTTTTTTATCGATTTATAAAACTAATCAAAATTTCAACTAGATGCAACATGGTTCATGACGAAAGTGGATTGCACTCATTCGTCTATATGGGAGCTACTCGAAGAACTTAAAGATTTTTCTTAAAAAGTAAAACAATTTTAAATTAATAGTGTAGAATATTTTTCATTTATCGATCAATTCGCGAGGTGAAGGCATATTATTTTTAAAAAATCTTGGAACGCAAAAATGAATTGCTAAGAAACAGTAAATACACGAATAAATAGAAATAAATAACAATTAATTAAAAATTAATAAAAGGTAATAAAAAATGGAAGTAACAAATCGTCAGAAATAGAAGAATGTCGAAATCCACGAAGTAACAATTGAATTTTTTATTGACCTATAGAATTTCTTCTGCATAATTTCTAAATTCATTGAACAGCTTAACTAGCTGCAGCAGAACACACGTACATTTATACTTCTATTCCATACAGTTAACCAGATTTGAAAGGATTAGGACGAAAAGTTCTTGGGATTGGTTTTAAAGTGGTATGAAGACGTGTTCCAGCCGGCACTTGTAAACATACGAGTATTGCCAGTAAGGTGATGTTTCCTAAAACATTCATTGAATTTGCTGCATAAGAGCGGACTATTTTAAAGTTCGAATATTCGTCATTAAAGTTAAGTATTTAAGTGAGAGAAAGATCAAGATGGGATTAAACCAAGGACGAGAGTGGTCGTATCCTTAGCTAATTTAGGCGGCAAAGATTAAAGTATTTGCAGCTAGCGCAGATTGCAATCTTCTCGCATATTCCTTTAATTGAAGATTTAACTCGATAAAGTTAACCTATATTGAATTTTCTTTTTAATTTGCATTATTTTCAACTTCCGTAATAAGCAATTTTCCCCCACAGCGAAACAAGAAGTTGCTCTCGAACCAAAGGGAGCATACCGTCTTTCGGCTGCCATGCCACCACATTTGTTCCGAAATAAACGAAAACTGAGGGGGTTCAACAGTGGATGGAACGTAATAAAACACGAAATTAATGGCCGCGATTAAATTTAATTAAAATCTTGTGTTTGCCATTTCTTTTAATTAAGTTCCGAGACAAACGAATGTTTCGTTGTATTGGTACAAGGCCGCGAGGCTGCTTACATTCCGTCGTGTAACTTAGAGCTAGAGCGGCGGGAGTACGTCTGGTAGAATTACTCTTCTGACTCTTTTGGGAAGGAAATCGAAATATGTATGGACTGGGTGGTGTTCGGGATGATAGGGATAATGAGGGGTGAGTATAATGTACACTCAGTTTCAATTTCGTAGAATATCTTGAAAGATGAAGTAAGAGAAGAAAAACCGAACATAATCACAAACTGGGATGGAAGGCACTTGTTGATGCATAAAATCGAGGACCTGTTTTTCAAGCCGCTGGAGATAGTTAGGAATAAGTTGAGCTAATTGTAGAAAAAGTGTGTTGTAATTTGTCTTCGCTTTCTATGTGATCCCTTATAGACGTTGTGCAATAGCAGCAATCTTTTGAGGTATACTGTTACTGACAATAATGCGTTAGTGAAGATTCAAACTATTTTGCCTGCCACAAACCTACCCCTATTTGTATTATTTTGAGTGATATTAGAACCCTGTTCTAAGTTCAGATTCGGTGCGGGCTACTATGCGACTAACAATCTAAAGAGGAGACTGTTTGTATCGATGTTTTTTTAGCCTGTTCATCGTATAGTAACCTACACTCCATCCGAGGATTAATTGCGTTCTGGACTTTAACACAAAAAATAATAAAATTGCGGCCATACTGTTTTCAGTACGTTAAAATTGAATCCTACTTAGCATAAGTCTTAAAACTGTTGAAAAACATCCACATTTTGGCGGACAGCTTGCATTATCCTGTTCCAGAGCGATTTGAATATAGAAATTCGAAAATTTTGATTTATTTATTTCATAAAGTTTGTGAATCATCAAGTCTAGGGCGAACTGAAGGCGCCATCAAATTGCCTTAATGAGTTCTCAAGTTTATCTTCACGACTGTTGATACAGTTTCATATAAATGTGTGTATAATGCACTCTCAGAGCTACTATCTTTCAAGTATGTTTTCTTTGGAATTTATGTATTTGAATATGAATTTCTGATGTTTACTTGGGTTATCATGAGCCCGACCATTTGTTGCTTGAAGTTCATCAAACGATAGTCAGACTAGTCACTTCTGTTCCATTCAGGTAAAGATTTGTTTCCGGATGTTTATCAGTCGTTGCTTTCATTCTTCAAATAAAGATCAACGTCTTTGCTATCACTTGGCTACTTTTGATGACTAAAGTCATAACAGTATGGTGCTAGTGCAAGTATTGGCGAAAGACATACAAAATAAATTACCATTAAAATAGTAACAGTGAGTAATTTCTAATAGAAAGTGAGTAAATTGAAATCAATCACTGCCTTCTGGTGACCCCGGCCTTTTCTAATTTTGGAACATATGATCACCACGCCACTTCTTCTTAATAATTTAACAATTTCGATTCATATTCAAGGACCTCTACGTCTAGGTTGGCGCCTCTTCACTGAGCATCGCTTCTGCAACCATCCAAATAGTCAGCATTTGCTTCTTGAGTCAAACATCATAATGATGGAAATCTTCATAAGGTTTTGGCAGGCTCTTTCCTTTTGTTCTGAAATTTCTACTTCTTGAGAGTTGCAAGAGACTGTTAACATCAATAAAATCTAATCATTACCATGCTCCAGTTTGGTTGATGTCTCGGATAGGCTATAACTAAAAGTTGCTCGGACTGTTGTATGAGTATGAGAATGAAGCTGGAAACGATATTTTTGAATGGAATAGTAGTACATCACAATAGAAGGAAGAAATGCTTCCTACTTTGACGAAAAACACACTGATCAAATTCCTATGATGTGTTAGTTTGCTAGTTGAAGACGGTTTAGATGCCAATTGAAATTTCGCTGATAATCGCCGCCTAATGTGTTTGACTAAATTAATTATGTTAATGAGATTTTCTTGTTTTACGCCGCATACACACCGCCAAGCATGGCCACATGTAAACAATCAGCCCGAGAGCATCACGGCATGCACGAATGTTGATATGTATGCATAAGTGTGACAATAATTATATCAGCAAATACACTTCGAAGTGGATGTAATTAATGATAATAGTAATTAAACACTGGCAAGTACGTTGATTAAACATTTATGTAGTACTTTGGTTGGTGTATGTAGATTTATGTCTGTTTATGGAAGTGTGTGAGTGTGTTGATGTTTGTACAGCTAAAATAATATTTGCATATGCGTGAGTGCCTGTTTGAAGCTGCCATATTTCATTTGCTTCGGATTTCAATTCACCCGTCATCCCCTTAATGAAATTTACTTCCACCATTGTGGATGGAAGGTGTATGGCTTTGGCTTCAGATGTTGAACTCCTGAGTCCTAAGTCCTGGCGTCCAAAGTGCCTGCTATTCTGGAAGTCTCCAAGCAGCAATCAGTTGGAAGACTCTGTCAAGATTTTGATCTAGTGAGCTTCAGACTATTCCAACACTTGGTGAAATGAAGCAATTTGGGTGCTTATTAATCCTAGACCTTTGGAAATGAAAACATTTTTTACAGGTGAGACAATACAAACAGAACGTGAAGGAAATCAAAAGCTCGAGTGAATCCTTGCTTAAATTTCTTTACCTAAAAAAAGTAGAGTTCGTTAAATACCTTCAGTGGTTAATCAATCGGCGCAAATACGATTATAGCGCTCATAGCTCCTGCTTTTCATTGTGCTGTATGGCTGTTTTTTTAACACTGTCGAAAAAATTTGGTGCTCCCCCAATGGATTCTGAGTTTTCCAGGTAAATTTCAGGATCTGGAGCGGTGTCTCCCCTTTTAGTCATATCTTTTGATTTCGGTTCGTCGAGAATTCTGCTACTTCTTACCGACGCAAATTGCCTTCACATTAGACGACTGTTTCCATCGTTCTCCCTGACTTTATACCAGATCGTTTCGGGCTTTTTGTTAGCTCATCAGCCAGAAGTGGTTGGGAATTATTCCTGTAAATACTGTAATTTATTATGTACACTTCGAGATTAGGGCTTCTGGAGTTCTGACACTGTCTCCTTTCGCAAACGAAGTAATTTTCATAAACGACGTTTTTTTACATGTTTTCTGTTACTTTCTAGAGTTTATCTTGCGTTAAGTGGGTCCTCGGTAATAAAGTCACGATTTTGTGTCTATTATGTCAATAAAAACTCGTGTGCAATAAAAAGTTAACCAGATTTGGCACAGAGAAAGGTGTTACCTTTTGTATTTCTACATCAATTGATTTATTAGGAAACTCAATTTGGGCTAAAAATTTACTGAATTCAAAAGCAAACATAGAAAGGGTGACACTAATAAAATTTTCTATACTTACACTATGCATAGCTAAGTAATTTAATTTTCAAACCGTAAAAAATTTACGTATCATTCTATTTTTTCGACGAACTAATAAATACAGTTATATACACTTGATAGCGTACCAAAAATTATTAACAATTAACTTATCATACAATAATAAAATAAGACTGAATCCAAATACAAAATGAAAAGAAGAGAAATGCTTTTGCAAAATATAAAAATTTCCAAAAACATTATACACAAAACTCTCAAAATTCATATCGCCAAAACTAACATTGACATTCCAAATTATCAAAAACAAAATTCCAAAATCAAACACCCCAAACTGAAATCGACAACTTTTAAATCTCCAAATTTTTCGAAACTGAAACTACGGAATTTAAATTAAGAAAACAATAAATAAATACCCAAAACGGAAATGCCTAAAAACCGAAATTCTCAGGGCCAAAATGGATGAAACCTAAATCACTAAAACCGATATTGAAAACCGAAATTCTTTAAACTAAAATCATCAAAACTCAAATCTCAAAAACCAAAAATATCGTTAACGAAAATCTAAGTTTTCAAACAGAAGAAAAATCCACAAATTATAAGTGCCGAAATTCTTAAAATTCAAATTCAATATTGCCGAATTTTTATATTATCATATTAAATTTAAAGATTTCAGGATATATTTCATTTGATCGGAACATAGAACACAAAACTTCATTGAAGTGCAAAAATCCATGTCAAATTTTGGAAAAAAAATTTGGTTACGTAATCTTGAAGATCATAATTTTAAAAAATAATCAAAACTAAAATTTTGATTTTTCTTTATATTTTTCACTTACAAAACTTGGATCACAAAATATATTAATTCATTTAAAATTTTGGGATAAGTAGGAGGTTGAAAAACCCATTTTTCTTTAATTTGATCTTTAATAAAAAAAATTAAATTAAATTCAAAAATTTAAATGTTGAACATTTTTTGCTTTGATGTTATACTTAATTATTTTGTTTTTATTTAATGAATCGTATAAGTCATATTGATGGAGGAAGACATAAATTGCACATTATTTTGCATAATATTGAAAATTAATAATATAAAAGAGGTAAAAAATTTAGGGTTGAATTTCAATTTTATTTCTAAAGATGATATTGAGCACTTATTTTCAATTTGCTGAAAACGATTTTCAAATCTGCTCCAAAAAAAATTGTCCTAATTCGATGTTTTGATTTTTCACCTAATTTATATCATGTCTTTTACTCGGGGTAGAGAAAAATTGGACGCAAGGCTACGGAATATTAAAAGTTAAATCTGTGAAACAGGTCAAAATTTTAAATTTTAAAATTTTGAAATGCACAAAGTTGTCTGACGAAATACTTCCTAACCAGGAAACGAGCAATCACCTCTATTATATAGGAAACCAATAACCGCCTCTATTTTTCATAAAATTTAATGGCAAGATGGCAAAGGTTTCAATAATGAATGAGTGTCGAAAGTATTGATTTTGACTGTCTGAATGCTAGGCAGACCGGACGCATCCTACATCATTATTTCCATTCGATCCCCAGTTCTGTTTCGATCTCCAGTCCAATAAAGTTGGAATGATAAATCGCCACTAATTGTATGGTATTCATTCAATTTATGGCTATTGTATAAAATAAATCAAAAACGCGTCCAAGGCTTCATCGGAATTTGGCAGGAAAGTCTTTCGATATTTCATTTATTTTAAGCTAGGCCAGCTGAAAATGTTGTTAAGTAAACTAAATCAATTCCATTTGTATCTTTATCAAAATGTGTTGGACTTTTTGCACATTTTGCATTCGGTGCTGAACAACTGACCTAGAAATTTGCATACATTAGTGGTCGATATCATTGTATGGAAATAGGGCTCGATGTGGGCTCTTTATTCCGCCACTTGCAGACCAGCCACTACGAATACCAAATTGTGTCAGTACTTTTTACCTTTTTACCTATGCACAGTGTTCTGCCATGTGTCACTGGCAATTTATTGCGCAACAAAGCAAATAGCATAAATAAATCGGTCGAATCTTTGAACCAGGGTATCAGGGACTATGCAAATGCGTAGCCTATCAAAAGGTGTTTAGTTTTGTTTAGTCTGGTACTATTGAGTACTTTATCATTGGTCGTAACTTTTTATCAAATGTAAGTTACAAACGATTGCTCAATTTAATGATTTAAGGGTGTGATTAATTCAATTCTTCTTATAATCAATAGCGCGACAGCCCAAATCGGGCATTGAAGTAATGCTAGAGTCACGTCATTACGAGACCAAGGGAACATTAGGAGGTGAAGTGGTCAGCTACACGCCCGTTCGTGATTATTACTCCAATTTTAACTCAGGTACTCATTTACAGCTGAGTGAACTGGTAGTCCGGCATCCAATCCCATTCTCGAAAATAACTTGTCGCCAAGCAGATTCGAACCTGGTACCAGGTGCACCGAAGGCAAGTGCTCTAGACACTAAGCTACCCAGGCTACTTCAATTCGTTTTCTATGAGGCTTTTTTGGGGAAGCCAAAAAAATAAAGCACCATTGGGAACGAAAGTAAAGTGCTCATTATGAAGTTGTTTGATCAAGTTTTTTTTTGGCTTAAAAGAGCTTTCGAAATTTAAGTTAATAGCTCAAGCCATTCTCTCCTTGTCTTAGATTCTGTTATTTGCATGCACCAATATATAAGGACTATTGTATGGTATACTCAAACGAGACGGTATACAAGCTGATTATTTAATAAATTCATAATATTTTTTTAATTGGAAAATACTCTTGCGGTTTGAAGTACATAAATTAAAATTGCACATGAAACTACTGACAGGTTGATAAAATCTTAGAGACTTGCTAGGCACTCAACAACCGTTCGTCTAACGAAAATTAATGATCTAATCTATTCTGAAGATATCAGGGTTACCTTAAGCAGCACCTCACCTCAACTTACCGAAGTTTCTAATGACTTTGCCGTAATGCACCAAGGCGATGTCTTTAAACTCTTAATACCAAGATTAAATGTGTTGATAACATCGTATCCTCCCCCCAATCAGCAACCCCACTGTCGACAACCTGAAGCAATAAGTTTCCAGTTGAACAGGGAAGCACTTTGGCATTCAATTAACAGAAATTTTAGCGTTCAATTCAATGGGACTCGTCAGAGTGCTCTACGACGACGACGGTCCCCGGACCCACAGTTAAAAATTCATCAGGCGTTCAATAAAATATCGGCCCATAATTGCTGGTATCGATTTCGATTGCAATATGAATCCGGGCTTGGGGGAGGACGTTGTTAAGCCATTCACGTCACAGTTCCCTGGATCTTGTATTATGCTCGTATGTTGGTTGTTCGACGTATTGGGCGCTCAATTCAGCAGGTGTTTGTCGTCGTTGTCGACAAAAGCGACAACAACTAAAGGAAGGCAAGCCATGGATGCACCTCAGCACTGGCACCGGTATGTGATTCTGGCCGGGCTGTCGGCTCCATCCATCCATGAACAATCTCAGGTGAGTATTGAATCAGTGGAACCGGTTGTCCCTACCTGAGTGTAACTGTACCATTACTTTAGAAGATGATGTTGTCGGATACAGAGTTACAGGTAACACCATAGCCACCAATACCAGGACATTGGGTGTCTTCGTTGGCAAGGAATGCCTTGGACCAGTTATTCTCTTGTAATGACGCCATTAATTTTAATTAAGATTTGTTAAATGATGTTGTTGACTATCGTCTCCGATCCGCACAGCATGACATTCGGGTCGCCTTTTTCCATATCCGGCTGCAGTTGCCTAATCTCCATTAATATTAATTGGGTCGCAGATTTTGATTAATGCTATCATCCGATTTGGTAAATTCGATATGGGGATTAAGCAGCAGTTTTCCTGCTTTTAAATTAAAGATTGCCGATGGACGAACGTAGCAGGTGAACTAGTCCAGACAGTAAGTGATGTGGAGTCGTGAATAACCAGTATTTAATCTATCATTAAATTGGGTAGCCATTTGTCCGTATGTGACAAGTGTTCGTCCTTCTGTGAGTCAGGTTGGAACTGATAATCGTGCCGGTTTCTGTTTACAAGGTTGCTATTGCATCATCGTTGGCGATGACTGATTAAATCTCCGCCCTCATAAACGACTGTCATATCAATAAGCCATAAATTACTTTCAGTTCCGCAATTACGGTCAAGTCCTGTATGCAAACCGGGGACTAGAAGTCCTGAATATACCAGGCTGGTGCCAACAACAGTCACTTGCCTGCTGACCCATTCCACCCTGATTCCACCCTCCCGAAACTGGCTATTCTGTCGCACCACGTTCATACTAATGCTTGGATATGGGCTTTTGCTAAATCATGCGACTAATTGACTATATGACCGTATAATTCACAATTCATTTCATTCGGCGCAGTGGCGCTGATTGCCAGCTCCAATCCTCCAATTTCGTCAGGAAGCAAATACTGCAAAGGCCGGAAATGGTATGGTCCTGATGATGCATTGAACCCAGGTTCGATTGCCTGCGCGTGCATATCCTGAAAGTGGAAAATTAGTTTAAAATCGGAGGAAATTGACGAGATTTCATATTTGTGACAGGACTTTTATTATTATAAATATCATAAGATAGAAGAGTAGAGAGCTGGCTGAAATATCATGCACTGACTGGCTACAAGGTATTCTCTTTAACCATGGCAATGAAGTTTTAGTGGCTCTAAGTCTTGGGCTCACCACTAGCAAAGCTATGGTCTCCTTTTGTTGCAAACATTCTTTTGATTTTGTCAATATCCCACGCAATATCTTAATCTTAATCTCTTAATCTCGCTTAATCAAACGCTGCTCACCTAGTTTTGACCTCATGTCTAAAACACATGTTAAGCATTCTTAAAGACCATTACAGCCGCTGGTTTGGACTAATACTGCGTTAAAAATTCGATGGTACCTACTGGAAGCAGAGGGTATGCGATATTTTGCCAAAGTCGGAACAACGGATATGGACGACATTACAAACTCTGCCCTAAAGTTTCGTCCTTCCCTTCAACTCTTTCAGCCTTTTTTCCCCCATTACATCAAATTACAAAAGTTAAAGTCGTAATTAATTCAAAATTAGCGTACAGATGAGCAACCGCATAATATCCAATATGACGCGAGTGTTTTGAAAAACAGTAAAAAAAAATTGAAATTCTTTGAACATGAATTAAAAGTGAAAAAATACAAATTGTAGCGAATGACGCCTGATGGGCAGTGCCACAATTGCATTAATTAATTTCGGTTTTTAATTAATTCGCAGAAGACCAAGTCGATTCCAAACTAATTAAATTTCCATGTGCATGTAGGTACGTACATATATGCCGCGGCCATTATTAAAATCACCCATTAATTTAAAAATGTAAAATACGGTTTTTTGTGTTTTTTTTATTAGTTGCCGATTTTAATAACAGCAACGGCATCCATCTGCAAAAGTCCACGTCGAATGCACCGTTTGCAATTCTGATTTATTTATTTACTTTTCCTTTCGATTAATTTTTATTTACACGTGATAAAACCGTAAGCGCCACGCTCCACGCACTCATGTATGTATGTTCCGTGGATTCTTTAAGGGCGGTCCGTAATTGAGTCGAATTAAAATCAATCGAAGGATTGATTGTGGAATTTTTAAGTCAACAGAATTTAAAGTGTGTGCACAGTGTTTAAATGGAGAACGGAGCGATGGAGGACAATAAGGAAACCATTGTGCGTCCTTACTCGATTTGAGAACGCCATCAAACACTATTCTAGCCAATTAAGCGTCGTGTCCTGATTGATCAGCTTATAGCCTCGAAACGGGGGCTGGGGTGTACAAGGCCACAGCTCACTTTCCTGGAGGCGAAATTCGGATCCTGTACCGATGAATTGTTCACTCTGTGAGCCTGGCCTATCGTGGAACACGATACTCATGTTGTGTGTATATTGATTGGGCCTTAATGCCGTATTGTTGTTTATTTACGGAATTTACCCAAACAGATACTCGTACGTCGCGCACTTGACAATCAGCCAACAATGCGACTTAATTACGACCTGGAGATGTTTTTGCAACATTCAGCCTGCTATTGTTGTCTCAAAGGAGCTACCTAATTAGGCGAAATTCGGTTGCTGAGCCTAACGAGGTCCATTAGAACGGCATCCCCCTTTTTGAAAGGCTTTGCGCCAATTACCAACGAGAATCGTTGCAGTTACAAGTTACAGATTAAATTCGGAATTCTCTTGGTTGCTATTAGGTTTTAGTATCTTACAAATTGTATGAACAGATTTGGCTTTAATATGCCACTGGATGTTATGAGTATAATCGTTTTGAAAATGGGGAAATGATTGTATATTAACGGATAATTGAATTGTTTATAATATTCAATAAAAAAGTTTTGTGATTGACTTTAGAAAACATTTTTATGTTAAACAATTTGGACGGTAGGGGTGTGAGTGTGGACAGTAAAAAGGTTTGAATTTTTTTGGTAAATGGCAAAGATTAGAAAGTTAGAAATCGATCGGAACTCACGAAAATTAAAATTTTTGATAGCGCTAACAAGCTACAGAAACATTTTAGGAAAGGCTTAAGCTAGAAAGTCGACACTTAATACATATATTTTGTTGCATATCAAGCAAACATAAACATCATCTTTT
Organism: Beris chalybata; assembly: GCA_949128065.1. Classification (NCBI taxonomy): domain Eukaryota; kingdom Metazoa; phylum Arthropoda; class Insecta; order Diptera; family Stratiomyidae; genus Beris; species Beris chalybata. The sequence continues at coordinate 4,694,300 of OX421896.1, read as the reverse complement.
TTTGAAGTGCGGCTAAAATGTTTTCATCAGTCCCTATGGAATATCATACAGATCTAAGTATTTAATTTTCATCCAACCTTCTCATCACTGATTTGGGAGATGTCATAATGTATATTTTTTTTACCAACAAGCCTTTTTAGTATTTTTCTGTACAACAGTTATGTTTCAACTTTCTGAGTTTTCAGGAAAATTACACTGTCTTGGTTTCAGTTTTTGAGCACAAAACTGTACTATCATACTGCCATATAAATTCCAAGTTTCAACTTCCTGGAGAAAGCCGTTGAAGTTGCTACTAAAAGGACTTTTCAGAAATTGACATTTAAACTAGTAGTCTAAGAAAAATTACTCGCAATGCAGAAATAAATGGAAATACTTTCGACAAATTTGATTAAATATTCAAACTTGTCCAGACTCGCAAGTGCCTCTAATATCATCAACTTCAACTGAAATGAACAGCGTTTTTTCTCCGGTAGTAATGGTACCATCGATTAATAATATTAAATGCAAATGACGAGAAGATTAATTAACTAAATAGAATCGGCCACGATATCTCCGAAATCAAAGAAAGGTGAAGGCCGTAACACATCAAGAATCCACCCTTTCCTCAAATCCAAAGGACGACGACGACGACGACAACGATGACGACGGAATTGTTAAAGGGATAACATACCGCCTTACTTAATGAATTAGATGGTATCGCTTGACATCATTTCATTAACTAAATTATCGTTGTATGAGTTGATCGACAAAATAGGATTATAACGCTGGCCTTTGCTTTAGTTCTTTGGGCGGCTCTTGGGTGGATGGTACTTTATTGGCAAGAGGGATGTATACTACAAGTCTAATGAGCGGAGTAACTAGGGGGTGGAGTAAGGATGTCAGTCCAATTATCCATTGCCCTTGATGCTCCATTACACATGTTCTTTGATTGGATCGTCGCATGGAATGGGACCCGAAGACATTTAATAAGGTCAACTAGATTGCGCTAATTGATTGAACTAAGGGATTAACTGCGCTTTTATTAAGACTCTTATAAAACAAATCACAGTAACAATAATTATGTTATGTGTTTTGTCATTTTTCCAATATTTGCACATTAACTTAATTACAACTTTTCGTATTTTATAGCGCTATAGCCATTAATGTTTTTTCTCATGGTTCGCATCTTTGAGAAATCAATATTTCATTTCCCGTGAACTTAAATTTTCAACATTGATTATTAATTGAAACTGCTTTGAATTTCATTCGTTAACTATTTTGTCGAGATTTCGACAAAATTATGTATGACAAGAACAGCTTGCACAAGAAAGTTGAAAGTTCAACCTTAATACAAAGTGGTCCAGTTTGGGCCGCTAAGCCATTACAGATTGATTCAATGTTAAATTTTATGAAAAGAATTTAAGAGTAGGTCGAACAAAGCTTTTACCATTTTTCAGCTATACATTTTACTTTATTACTTTTTGATAATAAAGTATTTGTGTAGTGGTCAGTAACTATTTTGATTGATCGCAAATTACTGCACTCCGTTACGGAAAATGACAAAAAAAAAAGCCAAAAGGACAGACAGCTTTAATTTTCCGTTCACAGGAACCAGCAGTACGTAATACACTGTACATGCCAATAAATCCTTCCGCCACATCTTCTCCTTCCGTCACATCTTCGGTTGAGTTGAATAAAATGTCGTCACTGTACACACGTATCTTACCAACCGAAATCAAAAACATCGCTTAACCGGCCGTGACAATTACCGTGAGAATTTTTCTGAAAGTGTTCAAAAGATATTCATCTGCTGCATTTCGCCCGAAATACAAGTTACAGGAATACTAATGTAATGACATATGGCTTTGTATGTGGAAGAGAGTAAACTGCTGTTGTGATGTGATAAAACAATTTTTCAAGAACCAAATAGAATTTTACTTTATTATTTCAATAATAAAGTACATATTTGTAATGGCATTTCAATGGAATCGATTTGCTAATTTCCGGAAAATTAATTGTGTTTGATACATATTAAAATTGAGAAAAGTTGTCAGCAAGTTTTTGGATTCCAGATCAAATAATTCATTGAATATATTATTTCTTTTTGAGGTTTAACGAAGCAATTAGTGCCTGACACTTTCACACTTTATTATTTTGAGGTCGCATGACAGTATTCTGCAACAATTAACTAGAACAAGCATTTGTTTAATTTGTTTTAATTTGTTTGTTTAAACATGTTAAAAAAAACTACCAACTCAAATAAACATATTATTGTTCAAATTTTATGCACAGATGAATTCGAACTGTTATGTAGCTCTATATATTTAAATTATGGCAGTGAGCTTTTAACTAATTAATTTTAATTCACGTGCGGTATCTCGACAGGGAGGTCGAAGAGGGTTTGTGTTTTCTTTCAAAAATATTAGTCTAAATCGTACTTAGTTATAGCATTACGCGTATGACTCCTCACAATCAATTGAGCTTATGATCCACATTCACATTTAACTAAGCTGATCGTGTATACGAACTTTTTTATACTACAAGTGGCGCATCGCAAAACCTTTAGTTAATTGGAGTGCTGGTGTGGAATGTATCAAATCCTATTACAATAGATCAGTCTTATTGGCTATTTCTCACGACTTAGATCTTATTCTGCGATTGATTTACCGGCTTGGGTTTACTGCGATGCATGACCTTTAACATGATAGGCTAACGCGGCTACTCGCGGTCATGACGAATAATGATTTATTGATTTTTTAAAACAATCTCGCCCTTTTCACTGATTCATCCTTTCACTTTCTTTAACATTTTCATGCGGCTTAATGTAATTAGTTGATGTCGATCAAAGACTTTACTGTACTCATTTCCTATTCATCAGTTTCCTGTCTAAATATCTCCGGGACTCCCCTGAAATAGACGTCGACTATAGCGTCATCGAATTATATCATTGGCGAAGCACTCTCAAGTTTCATTCCACTAATCTGCTCCGCAATTCAAAACTTAATTAATTAATCACACGGCGCATTAATTAAATGAAATGCATTCCAGGAAGGAAATCAGCGCGCGCTAATCACATGATGTAATGAACAGCTCCAGGCAGTTTAATTACTTTTCTTTGCTTGGCCTTGGCTGCGAAAACTACCATTTGGAAAATGGTATACCCAGAAGCGGTTTGTTGGTGTGCGTGTATCAGGAGGAGAGTACCTCGTTTTACTATTTTATATTTTATCGTGTGGTTTACCATTGAGTCCTTGTACTCGTCCTCCCACCCCCTCCCCATTTTCACAACACCAAGTTTGTCCACTCGCCGTACAACAATGTGTTTACGGATGTTTGATTGTGAGCTCATTGGCCTCCCAGGCCACTCCCGCCCCCATTTCAATTAACTTAATACCCGCGCATTATTTCCTGCAATTTGTTTAGTGTGCTACATTTGCAGACGTGATTCGCACAGAGCGGCACAACTGAAATGGCAGAATGGCGCTTTGTCCGTCAACTACTTTACTGAAGCCCTTCCAAGTGGCATTCAGAGTTTAAGAGGAGTTCACTTTTCCGTTTTGTTAAGTGACACGGCCTTAATGGGTTTCAAAAATGCTTAAGTGATTTTTGACATTTTCCCAAACTAAATTGACAAAGATGAATTTTTTAGTACATGGATATGAGAACAGGTATAGGATAATCAAATTAGCTCGATATTGTAGAATATCTGCTAACAGGAACTGAGCATCGAAGAAACGGACCTAAGGACTCGATCTAGTAGTCAACGTTACACATATGCTGCTCGATTATTACTTAATGCAATTTTTGGCTGGCTTGGGTTGACCAGTTTTATGACAACCGCCGAAGTCAACGAAAGAGTTATTGTCAATGTCAAATATTTTACTTTGCTGTTGAACGCAGATAAATAGTTAAATCGGCAAATCATTGTATGCTAAATGCTTCTAGTTTTCACACACAAGGCTTATTTTGCCTGAAATATTACAACAATTTTTTTTCCCTTATTTTTAAACATGGCAAAGAAATTAATGCAATCCTTACTGTTACTGCAGTTTATTAAAATACTCTCCTAGTGAACTAAATTTAGGAATGAAGTTAAGAGTTCCTAAACATTGCTGGTTAAGTTTCGTTGCGTAGTTTTCATTAGTTTCTATACGATCTTCAAAAGGCAAATAGCAATTAGCGTTGTATGTACATATTTGAAAAAAAAAATATTTTCTAATTCTCATTATTAAGCATTATTTCATTACCAAAGGTTAATGCCCTACGTTGGGCGCCAAAAGTGCCCTACTGCAAAAAAATGTCATGGATAGGGATGAACTTAATTTAACTATGAGAAATAATAAAACAGTGATTTTTTCGTATATGAAAGCATACCTTAAAATTTTATAGTTAAACGAACAACGCAGAAAGTTAACTATAGAATGAATGAACAAAAACTTTGAAATCGAATCGATTACCTAGCGGCATATTTCACTGAAACTAAACTTACCATTGATAAGTTAAGCTTATTTAACTTAAACATAAACTTACTTATTAAGCTATAAGAAGAATTTGTTTTTGTGGTGATTGGGACTCAAGACGACAACTTGAATTGTAACAAATCAAATAGGGCGTTTTTTTTTCAAATGCATTTTTCTTCAAATATGCAAATTCGAATTTGTACTTTTGATCCAAGCCACCCTCATTTCTAAATTTTTTTTCCTGCAATACGTTAACCAAGTCTTTGAATTCCTATCTTAAACAATTCTAGAGGCATTAATCAGAGGAGATTTTTTAGAAAAAAAAAATGATTTCCTCACATTCATGCATAAAAACAATTTATTAACTATTATTTCAATCCTCCGAGAATCCACTTTTTCTCTCCTCTCTTCTTCCAAGCTCTGCTTAAAACCTAACTCTTAATTGATTGTAGTTTATAGGATAGTTTAATGTAGTTAAAAGTTAGGCTAAGTTTCATAAGAATTTTTTTTTTAACCCTTTTCAGAATTATTATTATTATTATTATTAACTATTATTTTAGTTATTTTTTCTAAATTATCTAATTTATCTACCTACTTTATTTATTTTACTTATTTTGTTTTGAATTTTGAATCTTTTTTGAGTTCCACGAGCCCATCAAGTCCTGCCAAAGATATGGTAGGGAGCGTAATCATTTAAGTCAAGTTTCAACTCTCTAGCACCTGCCGTTCATTAAAGACCAACGTCAAAAACATTTTTTTTTATTCTTAAACCATTATCCAAAGTCACTACATCTTGTTTTATTGCTAGAATCATGTTACAATTTATCATTTTAGAGTGGAGCTCATAACCAACCAAATTTAATGCGGGAAAACCCGAATAACGTAAAAGCGTCTCCCAATTTGCACTAAACCCGTCCAACTAAAGATTCCACGATGCTGCAAATCGTCGTACTGACAATTTTCCATTAATGAAATATTTCATTGCCTATAATGGCGTCTCCAATGGGAACGGAATTAATTAAGTTAGCTGGGAGACCCACTTCGATTAACACAAAATATAATTAAGAAAATTATCTGAAGCCATTTATCACGTGCGAGTGGTAGGCAGTGCGGTGCGCAGGGTACAAAATGAAAGGGGCTGCGAGAATCGGCAGATCTTAGATTAGGCAAATAGTAGACGAGGCACCAGGAAGCTCAGTGCTCGTTAGATGAAGAGGAGGGTGTGGGGCTCGAATTCGCCGTAGTAGCGGATTCGTACTGCAAACTGATGGCACAGAGCCTAAACGAGTAGACAGACAGACACTAATTTCCACATGATAGTTGGGGCCCAAACAATCAACTTAATTAGCTTAGGGGTCTCCCAATCAACGTAAAACTCTTGGCGTAGACCGGTGAGATGGGCGCGGGTGCCGGGCTGCCTAATTAAAAAACTTTAATTAAATCAAAATCAAACATCAAATTTGAAAAAGTCATTAATCAAATAGCGAGCATCCAGGGGAAGTGCGGCAAGCCCTCCGGACCCCGAAACGAGGCCTACATGTTAACTTTGCGTAATGTAATTAATATGTCGGGGGAGTCGGGATCGGCATGCACACTCACACATACGATTCGAACAATTTATGCGAGTGCGGGCGTAATTAACTTCCTCTTGAGGTGATTGCTATTTTGAGTCAATTTTGCCGCTTTTTTTGCTTTCTTTCCCAATTATAATTCGAGGTGGGAAGCGCGGTATGTCGCCATGCACCAGGTGTGCTCTCGCGACACACCTTTAATATTCGATAAGTTGAAGCAAATCCAATTAATCAGTCTAATTGGAACCGCACGTTTGATGACATTTGGGTACAGTTATGTGTGCCCTGCAGGGCATTAAGTTGGGACGTTCGTATAGAAAAATGAAAGTACCCTCCACCCCGCTGTAGTAGAAGAGTAGCGACCAATAGTCCCCGAACAAATCGATGGAAATCACTTCTTGCAAGTGCTTCACGAATCGCTTCGATTATTTTAATGAACCTCACCGTCCATTTCGAGATATCGAGATTTGTATCGGTGAATCAGCGCATTTTTTAAGGACATTTGTATGGTGTCATTCGAAGAGAAGATCCATTTTATTAATTCTTAATTCTACATTTTACCATAGTGTGCCACATTCTATGCTCGAGAATATCAAAATGTTCTGCGCCATTACAAACTGAACAATTTAATGGCTGTTAAAGTTTCCAACGTTCGCTTAGAATAAAAATCATAAAGTTACAGCTGAAATATGCAGATATTGTTTAGGGCCTTAAACATTGATGAAAGTGCGAAGCATTTTTTTTTTATTTTTTAATGTAAGTTTGGTAACAGAGAGAGGCTGGTGTTCTCTAAATCCTTCACCACGCACGTCCAATTTGCATAAACGTTTTACTCATAAAATCTGAAATAAAAAGCCAATGGAATAAAATCGAGTTATTTTCAGATTAACTGAATGTTTTTGGTCCGTCGAGCCAGATTTAAACAGTTCGTTTCGAGTTTTCGTCACACTTTTATTGCTAGAAAACAAAATTTTGACAAACAGGCCTTGGACTGAACCGGAAGAATTTGAGTCAGAAAACAAATACACAGACGAAAAAGTTGAAAAATTTTAGTTCTGCGAAGAAAAGCTATTTCTTGCCTACAACCACCGAGGGGAGTAAAAACGAACGACTTATCGTAAATTGGATAATTTTGGCTTCTGCTCCACTCTCCAGTTGGAAAATTTCCCGGTATTAAGTTCTATAAATAAGTTTCTCTCTGTAGTGAATCGCTTTTCAATGTTCTACATTTGCAGAATTGTGAAGTCGAAGAGTATTCCTGGACTGGAACTTTGTAATTTAAGTCGCAACGATATTAATTAAATGGCACAAACAATGCCAAATTTTAATTAAACACACATACCTTTGCACATACAAGCAATTAGAAGTAACTTGAAGCAAACTAATTAAAACACCCCATTCAGCAGGGTACACAAACGTCTATACACAGTTCTATAATACGTGGTATGTACATACATGTATGTTGACGTAGGTGGCTAGAACGGACGGATGTGCTTAGAGTCTACACATATTCCTATTCAGCGATAGGGGCTCATTTCGCAGGAAGCAAACAAGGACACAAAGGATTCGAAAAATACAATGACGAAGTCGTCAACGGGGTGGCGAGTGGATAGTACTCGGGGCCCGGACACCAAAAGAAAGTCAAAATCGTGAACGGCTAATTACAAACACATACAGAACGTCCGCGACAATGTGCGAAACCATACGCATTTATATTTATCAAACCTTTTATTCGTTCCGTCTGGCAATGCCACACTTCTTATTCCATACATTAACCCGTACTAAAGGTCCTCTACGTTTCGACGTAATAAATACGAAGCACAAAGCGAAGTAAAGTCCTTCCGCAACAACCACCACCCTATCATCAAAAAAAAAACCTGCCCCTGCAATTATTTCACTTTAAATGCTTTATTTATTTCTGAATAATTAATAATGAAGCGGGGCGGGGTGTGAAAGGGCTCTGGGTCGCCGGGAATATTTACTGCGACAAACACCCTTTTGTAGGATGCGAATAAACTGGCGAGTGTCCTTATCCTCGGCTCGTCCCTCATATATGGCGCTGCATATGTTTTTGTGAACAATATCAAGGAACAAGCTGCCACTACTGCTCGCTGCTCCAGCTCACTTCGCCTACCGACCGCTGGCTATAGGGTGAACGCTACTCTAGTCGCAGGGTTCAGGGGTTCTTTCGAGATCCCGACCAGACGAAAGACTAGACTCCCACTGTTCTTGTATTTCTTCAAACAATTAATTTTCTCATTCGACCGTATTCGCCTTAATATTTAGTTTAAATTTTAATTAGGTTTGTAATGAATTTGCTTAAACGCACACATAAATTGACAGGGTAGGGGTGGACGTGTACATCGTTCCTTTTAACATGTGTGTGTTAGTGAACATTGAATGAATTTAATTATAATTTAAAGTTCGGGAGATGAAAGATATGCTGTGATAGCATCTAAGGGATGGAGTTGCCGATGGAATTCGTTGTTCTTTTGATGACCCACACTAAAGAAATTTAGGTAATGAGAAATTAGATAAATTAATTTCCGTGATTAATCCAGGGTGGTTTCCATTCGGAACTTTAGTACAATCTGGAGTTCCTTTTGGATCTACCGGGACAAGATGTAGTTATAATTGATCAGTTTGTCGAGTACAATAAACCCGATTTGGGAAATAGGTTCCGTTGATGGTAGGATTCGCCGATTATTTGGAGGCATTTCTTAACTATTTGTAAACAAGCAAACTGTATTCAACATTGAAGTTGTAAAGACAGTAGTAGTCCAATCACTTGAATTTTTCTTAACAGCATCTACGTTATGTAATTATTATCTGTTCAATAAATATATGTATGTAAAAATATGATTTATGTTTTACTTCATTATTTCTTTAAAACAGTACTGCGATCGATTTTTTTTTATTACTAGTAGACATTGTGTATAAGCTGGGTGCACGCCTTATAGTGGCAACTTTAGGGGTGGGGTATCAGGGCTGAATAATATTTTCACGGATTTCCTCATATCTCTTAGGTCTTCTAAAAAACTTAATTAATTTCTTTTTTACGAATTCTACACCTGAAGTTAGAAGCCTAGAAAGTTTTTCTCCGAATTTTATTAAATCAACTCCTAAGGTGATGTAAAGGGCTATATACATTTTCGCGAGTTCCCACAGGTCTGATTAGATATCGAATAATTTTTACCTCTCAAGATTAGTTTATAATCGCCCAAAACCTGTTTTTTTTTCTTGTACACGATTTCATGAATTCCGTCATATCTCTTAGGAGTGATTAGACATTAAATTATTTTTTACTTTCTTGGGCAAATTCTGTACATAAAAATTAATTTCAGGATTTTTGGATGTACAGCCAAGGGGGTGAATGAGGGTTTTAAGTATTTATTTTCGAAATTCAATCCCGAAGTTCAATGCGAGTGACATGTATGCGGGATTCGATCTTCAGACTCTCTCCGGCGAATCGTCCGTCCTAATGTCTAGGCGAGAGTATAGAGCCGGCATTAGAAGATTGAAGTTAAAAGTCTTTTCGCATATCGCTAGATAGTAAGGACCTAGAGATGTGGCCAAATTGATTCAAAACGTATACAGCCCCCGACATCCCCTTAGAGGATGAAATTCTTAAAATCGTGAAATTAATGTTTGGGCGATTACAGACGCGTGTAAAAGATAATACCAATTTAATATCTCATCAGAGCTTGAAAATATTAAAAAAATTTATGTTACCCCTTTATACCATTTAGAGAGTGTTGATAGAAAGATCGACCTTCTACCCGAACTTTTCTATTTGAAGTCTCAACTCAACGCCTTCAGGTTTGCAATAGCCCGAAGTATTCTTCCTGCAACGTGAAAACACCGAAGAATTAATTTAAATCTCGTTTTGTTGCAAGTTGAAAACAATAAAATGAATTATATGGCAGCGATAAACCTCAAACGTTAACTAATTAATGCTGTCTCTGCCGCAGTATCGAGCTTGTTAATCACTTGAATCGCAGCTTTAGTAGTCCCATTTGGTCTTGATCAATGCTGAGAACTGCACTCACGGGGCGCTCGAACTCCATACCGCCATCCGACATATGTTCGGAACACTCGAACGATTGCAAGTTTGCATCGCTCCGGTCTTTCGCAAGGAGAAGGACGACAAACAGCATCCAATTATAAATAATGAACTTAATTAAAAGCGGAATTATAAGTTGTCGTTTTAATGAACTAATTAATAAATCTCTCAAGCCCGTTCAGTTTTTTTTTTATTCGGAACTAGCTGCGTTGCATATGGCCAATGATGTGGGCTCGTTTTACGAGTAAGAACAAAGCGTCAGTACCTTTGAGACATTTGCGCCGTTTAATTGCTGTCGTCAATGATTCCAGCAGTGCACGAATTATGGCCAAGATTGGCCAAATGAAGGCAAGAAACCTGCTCGGCGGATCCTAATTAAACGACGAAGACAACGACGATGACGACAACTATGACAGAGTGATGCAAGGCTCTCGACTAGCATACGGTAGTAGCGTTCTAACTTATCTTACGCAAGTCGACTCATCTCCTAATTAGTAACACAACTTATGGAGATGCAGCTCGTAGGTGAACGAATAACAATGAAATTTTCTGCTTCCACATATGGCCAAATTGCTGAGAATTTCTGCTGACAGCATTAATTAAGACCAAATGGAAAATATTATTTGTTAATTGGACCTGACAGGTATTTACAGAATCCGCAACATGTGGCTAGATACAGTTGCCAGTGCAGTCTCCTGCATTAGCGATATTCAGTGGGATTATTGCACGTTCCGTATGCAATCAGCAATTGTCCTAATATGGATTTTGAATGCAACATTTTCCTAACCAGATGCATTCGATAGATTGCTCCATCTTACCGCGAATGTAATAAGTTTGACTTTAAGTCATAAATATGAAAAATAAAATATTATAACTTTCCTGCTATTAACATCCTGCCGTGTGTCGTGTAATGTCCTATAGTGTGAAAACTATATTTCACCGCCCTATCAGATGTTTCATGCCATGTACCGGCCTAGCAAAGGTGAATAACAACAAGCAAAAGTGAAATGTATGCGTGATAAAATCTAATTAGCCAAGGAATATTAAAGTCCTCCCTGGCTATGCTTGATGCAATCGCTATTTAAGTTTTCTGTAGCACAAGGCTTTAAGACTAGCATAACATACTTTTGCCACGTCGGAAAAATCTTACGATGAAAAATGAACACGCAGTCGAATTGCTTTGGCAATTTACTTCATGTGTTTCTAATTGCTACACATTAATCTCATAAATGGAGACCTCTATTTGATTTTTTTTAATAATTCATGGCAGTATTTTTTCTAAGAAGGGAGTGGGCGTATTTCACTTTAAGCGATTGCAGCAGGATAAGCTTGAAGGTGCTCAACTCTAATGTAAAATTGGATTAAGAACCGAAAATAAACATCGGGCAAAGACAAAATAGCGGATACAAGATACAAGATACAAGATACAAGATACAAGATACAAAATACAAGATACCAGATACAAGATACAAGATACAAGATACAAGATACAAGATACAAGATACAAGATACAAGATACCAGATACAAGATAAAAGATACAAGATTCAAGATACAAGATACAAGATAAATCTGCTGGCAATGGAGATAAACCACCAAAGTACCCGATATTATTAAGTTAGTTAACTTTATTTTTTGTACGACTTTCAGCGATGTTATCTATTAGGGCTAAGAGGATCTCAACTCACGATCTTAATTTAGATTTTTATCTTCGTACATCCGCATACTTTTCACTTCCATTAGGTAACTCTTCAATTTTCTCCAACTACAGTTCGATAAATTCCTGAAAAATCACTGTGCGCATTACTCTCATTCCTTACCAATCGATCTTGACTGCACTCTTGACGGGTAATTTTTAAAATGCAACAAATTAGTACGTCGTGGTGGGGATTTCTCTAACTGCACTAGGCATATAAATACATAATAGCGAAAGATCGCGCTATTATCTGCTCTCGCTAACAGATTTCGAACGTTCAGAACTTAGCGTTGTTGCACGCTGGACCCAGCTGAACGTCCGCGTATAATTTAAAAGGCCTTTCCGTAAATAATAGTACTTGGTGGTAACTACTATCATTTCTGCGGCTATCACGTCATTAGTCCGATCATCATGAGCACATCGTGACGATTCCACGTCCGACAGTGGAATTTCTTGGGATCTTAGTCGCGTAGATAAATCGGTTTTTGATTTCACTTGATTAGCGGGCACAAGCAACTCGCTGAACCATTAACGCATCAATTTGTCGTCTTCTTATTTCGCAGTCGCCTGAGAACGCGAACTCCGACAGATGCCAACAATTTTCACACTCAAACCGCCACAGGTATTTATCGTAATGGGAATTACCTGCGAACGGAGCGCATCTTCGCTAGTGTAAAGTTGCAATTTTTATTCGCAAAAATGAACAGGTGATTGACCAATAACCGTGTCTTTCGATGGACAGTTGGACTTAAAAGTTGTAAATTAAATTAAATGGCCGATACCGTCAAAGGATCGCATTTACGGCATAAAAATAAACAGGCCAATCGTTTGCTTGAAGATCGTTTGGGCTGTTAAAATGCAACAACTGCTTATAATTTCGTGAGGCTTTCATTAAAGAGACACGGCAAGAACCAATGAACATTCTTAATTTATTTTGTATCGTTAATTATTTTTATGAGTTTAATTAGTGCTACAACCCGATTTTATTTATTTTTGGTAATGTGATTGTTAGCAGTAGCAACTTTGCCCCTTATTTTCGATTACATACCACCAAACTAAAATATCGTTCTGAAGAACCCAATGTCGCATTGATAATGATGATGAATTATCTGGTGATCGGAATTGAACGCTGAACTAATATAAGAGTTTGTATCTCCTAAAACATTGCTCTTCATAGAGAGAGCAATGTTTTAGGAGTTTAGCAATGTTTTGCGAGTTAATTCATCTAGATAACTACTAAAATGCTTCACTAGTTCTAAACAAATTACTCGTTTAATACATTGGCATTCCATTCCAGCGGAATTCGACCGGGACTCTTTTACCCTACACGACTGAAACATGAAGAACTGCTACAGTACTGAAAATAGACATCGACTCACTATATTCCGAATTCAAAGTATCTGCAGTATTGACTTTGGCATTTTCAATAACATTCATCTACAATTCAGATTTTAAGTCCTGCAGCACAAATATCTAAAAAAGTTATTCAATGTATGGCCAATGATCTAGAAAATTTATTTAACTGATTTGGACAAATTGTTTTGATCTAACTTTTACGGAATTTATGTCAAGAGATTGGGGGGGGGGGGGGGGGGGTTGGAATCTAACCCAGGGAGCGGTTTAGGTTTGGTCTTAGAAAACACACTCAAATTATCAACAAATGAGGTACCAGGCGACCCCAAAAGAGGAAGGGAACTGTAAAACACATTTAATGATTTCATAATTTTAATCAGAATTTTCATAATATCTATGATTATTTCCAATCAAATCCCTGAAGAAAAGATGGTCAGAGTTGGGAAGTAATTTTTTTGTTCTAAGATTTTACACGAGTTTCTGGCCAACACTATCATCAACATTCACGCGGATCCATTACAACTCAAGAATTACTTTCCTGGAACGCAGAAATTACTCGTAATGGAGAAAAATGCATTTATCTTGGCATCATCAACATCAAACAGTCATGGAAATTATACTCGATAATCTTAAGAAAAACTTGACAAGACTCAAGGTAAAATTCTTTGCCAAGTGCGATTTGAACAACGATCCGGGTATCACTTGCCATGCCCATTTGAACTGACGTATTATACCAAAACGGTTTCAAAAATTAACTTGAAGGAATGTTAATGAAGTCGTTAATGATCTTCCAGAGTTGTTAACAAGATATTTAAGTAGCCTTAGCTACTATTGTCTTTCATGGTCGGTACGGTAGATTGTAAGTGCAAATTTAAGGGGTTGTTGAATGCAAATTTTTCTTAATAGGAAACAAGCACAAGCCTAAAGTCTTGCAATGATGCAATTTTCTACACACGTTTAAGACTGTTCTAGGAAGTGGAAATTGTCTACCGTAAGGATTTTTCTAAACGAACGATACTTTTTTTTAACAAACTTCGGTTCTCAGTTACTACGATGGATGTCGTCAAGTACGAATGAATCTTGACTGGGACTCATTAGTAGAGTTCGATGAAAAATGTATACTAGTTCCACAACAAGACCGTTTTTCTTGCTCTATGCTTCAGCACAACAAACTGGTATTTTTTGTTAATTTTAAATAAAATATATTAGTTTTTAAATTTTTTTGACAATTTTTGTTATTTGTTAAAAAATAAGTATTTTGCTTATTTTTTGAGATGATGTTTGACACGGCTTTATAATATCTACAGCATTCTGACTTTAGCCAAAACCCGGAATTGAAGAAAAGAATACGAATATTAATTTGCCGTGTTCTGAAATCACTGCAGTTTTGTTTTCATTCATTTTTTGTATCTTCGAAAGGAGTAGTAAAGAAAAACATGGTCCTGTTCGAATTGAGAAAATTTTGTACCGTCCATTTACTTGGCCAAGACTTTTTTCATAAATTTTCGTAGCTCTTCATGTTTAAAATGACAGTGTTCTATTTTCTTCCATTTTATATACCAGTCAATATTTATTTTGAAAAATTTTATACATATGTCATTCTTCAGCTATTAAAACTTGCTGTAATAAAAAAACAGGTAGTCTATCTCTATGCAATCGTTCGCACCAATGACATTGATCACTGATGTTATAACGCTGCAGTACTTATTTTCAGGGAAAAATATCAACAGCTCTATGCTGAGTAGTAAAAAACCATTTTTTTCTTTCAAAGAAAATCTGCAGTAAACTGAAATTCAGATTCTCTGTTTTCATTCGGAACTGAAGAATATAATTCAGAATATTCTTATAGGTACTGATACAGTCTTGGTACTATATTTGCATTTATGAAACTTGTTTAAAAGTTTAGGCCTTTAAATACATAGTTCGGAATTTTGATATTGTTTTATATAAGTTTGAATTTAGGCTATAAAAAAAATTTTCCGGCAATTTTCAGTACTAAAACCGTACTTAAATACTCTTATGTAACGAAATTGGAATATTTTTTTTGATTTGTCAAAAAATTTTGAGCTAGTGTGTGATAATGAAGTCTATTTTTGGGAAACCGGTGGTACTGAAGGAAGTAGTGCTACGATGGATTTTTCTCGTCTTTTCTTTATCCACAAATCTTCGTCCTTCAAGTATAAGATTTGAGTATCAAAAGTTTAATCAAAGTTGTTCCCTAGAATTAAACAAAAATGAACTTAATTTTGATTTTTTTTCCTTCTAGGTGTTTAAATATCACAGAGCCAAGGAATTAAGTTGAATATCGACCGATAAAAAGACAGGTACGAGTTTCACGTTCCGGTGTCGATATCCAGATTTATTTCAAGAAAGCGAAATATTTCACGTCAAACTGGCAGTCACTATAGCAATGAACCCTCACTTTCAACCGTACGCGGATATTTCGTCACCACACACCCCCAGTCCGGAAAACAACAATTACACGAGTCTTGGAGCATCATCAGGAACGACAAGCAACAACACCAATTCAATGGTCCATCATCAGAACGGACATTCGCAACCGATTCCGTTGGACGGTGGTCCGCCGAATTTCCATCAGCTAAACAATAACAGCCCAATCAAACATTGCGCTGGTTGCGGAGGTATGCTAATGACGATTAGCGCCATTAACAACCCCTAAATTCATTGCAATCACACGGTTCTTGCTTTTTCGCAGGTAAAATTGTGGAGCGATTCTTCCTGCACGCCTTAGACAGGTACTGGCACAACTCGTGCCTGAAATGCTATTGTTGCGGTACGATGCTAGCGGATATTGGTTCCAGCTGCTATACCAGGAGCGGGATGATTCTATGCAAGGCCGACTATTCCAGGTGAGTCGAGTAGTTAATTGAATTAAAAAGGACTGAAATCACGCTGCCGATTTGGGACGTAGCACGAACACCAAGAAAAGCTCCCAATGCAAAATTCAATAGTTCGTAAGGATTTTATTTAAAAATTTGAAAACTCAAAATCCCCTCTCGCCAAAAAAAACCTTCATCTATTTCGACGTCCTTGCATTATTTCGTTTCGTTCTACGATGGGGGCTACATGTATAAATCATAGTAGCATTGCGAGTTGTGACTGTAAGGTAAGCCCCTCGCTTGTTTCAATTAAAAAATCGATAAAATCCGAATTTATGAATTCGAGCACGTCATTTTAACGAGACTATTCACGCTAGGAAAATGCGTATGTGTGTCTTTCGGGGTGATATATCGCATGGTCGACATACATAGGATGTTTACTATCCTGACGCCATACCGCAGAGACATATAATTTCGTTGAAGCTGGCTAACCCCATATTTCACACCCCACTGACTACCATTCGGTAAACACAAACAAATCAAGTTTAGTCCTTACTGTTCAAACTACGCTAAATTGCGTTTAACCAGAGGGATGATTGCTGTACATTACAATAATTTGTGTTATTCTTAACTGATGTGTACAATGATTGTATTCAATTGTTATGACAACCGAGCGTTCTTAGGTTGGTAATGAAAACATTTCATACTCCAATCTCCAAAAGGAAGGTTTTATACAGCCGCATCCCAAAGTCTCTAAAGCACGACTCTTACAATAAGACTAAAAATTGGTCTCAAAATATCATTCCTGTGAAACTTTAAATCTGCTAAACCATCGCATTTTAAAGTTATCACGAATCTCGTGAACTTAAGTACAATTTTTATTAAAGGGCATTTGGATGGTAGGCAGTAGAAATACTACTTAAATTTCTTTATATGTTTGTTCCTACAGGAACTCTTAGTTCCTGAATAACTTGAATGATTAACGTTGGCTCCATAATTCTGACATGGCCCAATTAGAATAAGAACTTAGTATGACTTAAAATATAGAGAACATGAGGAAGATGTTGTGGGTGTTTGGTGGAGAAGTTAAGCCAGATATACCCAAATAAAAAAACCTTATGGAACACAAATATGGACCAATTTTCTGAACACATATTGCCGCAAGTATACAGGCGTTTTCCATGAATCGACGACGATGATTTTAAAGACGTCACACATAAACTTGGTTTTTCTATTTTGATTTTCAATTTTCATCAAATTAATGTCAAAAAACATAAAGAAAAACGTGACGAAACTCCAAATATCCTGGCAATGTGTACCAAGTCGCATTCATATTCACACGGTTGTGCCCCTCTGGGCAGATTGACGGAGTTGACGGAAACACTCAAAAGTGTAAGGCACAGGCGACATGCGGTTATATGGCGACGTTATATCGTCCCTATTGAGTTATATAATGGCGAAGTTTAGATGAGGTGACTCTATCTGCTCCATCTCTTCGTATAGCCCGAAATTCGAGGACATTGTGCATATGTGCCACACCGCCACCGATTCCGAATCAGGAGCATCTTTTATGGCAAGAAAAAGGAGCCCGAACACGGACGAAAGTCGTCCCTATGCCAAACGACAACTGAGCAAATTACGGTGGCAAATTGTGGCAAGAAATTTAAATTCAACGAGAAACAATTAGATTTAAATGGTGCGCAAAATTGTATTAATGTCGTTTCCGGAGACATTTTGCCCCGGAGAACGAGAGCAGTCTAACGAAATTTCGTTCTGTTTGCCGTGCGAATGATGATGATGTCTTTTCTACCCGGTGTAGGGAAGGAATCCCGTAAGGAACCACCAGCAGGATTGTGGTCTAGACTTATACACTTCGGTTCAGTTCTTTGTTCGAACTGCTATTGAGGTAAAAGGGCCATTATTGAGTTCTACTTTTTACGAGCACTTATTTCAGGGTACTTCAGTAAACTTAAATTATATCAATTAACAATTTTTTGGTTTAGTTATACTTTTCGATTTATGGTGACGTGGGGAACATCCGGAAGGTACTACCAACCAAATAAAGATCCTTTAGCACCAGCAATGTTTACAAGCCTAGTACACTACCGCTGGTATTGGGTGTCGGTCTACCAATTCACTCAGCTGTAAATGAGTACCTGACTTAAAAACTGGGTACTTATCACGGATGAGCGTGTGGTTGACCACTTCACCTCCTAATGTTCCATTGGTTTAGTAATGATGTAACTCTAGCATTACTTCAAGGCCTAGGCCCAATATGGGCTGTTGCGCCATTGATTATTATTATTAAATTTATTAGTCTAACTAAGCACTTTGAAATATTGTTGTTGAAAATAATTAAGTTGTCGATTTTTTTAATGTAGATACTTAACAAAAGTACGAATTTAGTACATTATCTTCCTTCCTAGTTCAGTTCACACCAATTATAATTTGATATTTAGATGTTTTGAAAATTATAGTCCACAATACTCTCTAGTTTACGCCACCCTATGAAGAATTTTTCAGGAATAATGCGGACTATGCCTGCGTCGAACCCTATCAAAAGCAGGCTCCTATCTCAACCAACCCAATACATTCCACTTCCAATTGGAGTTGAATAAATCGATTATAAACCCCTTTTAAATCAGACATAATTATTTCCAAAAGTATCATCTTTCGAGCACCAATGGTGACTGTCGACAATCCGGGAATGGACAAGGATATCATTTCCAAGTACGACCCAGATCCTTATAATAGCGTTGTGTAGGACATGAAAGAGTTATATTGAATTCGTTATTTCTGTTGCAATATCCCTAGGTAGGATAAAATATTTTCACATTTAATGATCTCAATTTATTAGAAAGTTAAAAATCGATCGTGCAAATGATATGCAATTTAATTGAACGTCCCTAATTTAACCGATTAGGTAAGCTATTACCGAAATGAATTTACTGCTTACCGGACAGGTTTCCTTACAACCAAAGTGCATTTTGCTTCTATTGAAGTTCGGCCATTATGTTCAATTATCAGACAATGGAGCCCAGACAACGCTGCCATTAATTTAATGAAAATATGTCGAATATTAAATTCTAATGAATGCACTTCTTCCTAATAGAGATACTGGCAAAATTCAACGAATATTACAAAAAAACTGTTGGTGGTGACTTAATAGACTTAAGTATTTTTTGACTGGGTACTTAAAATGAAGTCTATGTTCGCCATTTTAAATAACGGAACGTCCTTTAATCAAATTAATATTCGAATTATGGCTTTATTATTCGCACGAACGATTGTTTGAGAATTTTTCAACTAATTTGATTGAAACGTAAAACCAAGTACGTTCATCTCCACACTTTTCCACTTAGTTCCTCTTCTGGATTTTCTGAAAAAAACATGTTTGTTGTTGAGAGCTAGAAGTTCGACGGGATTTCAAATAAAGCACAAATCATTTAAAATCAATAGAAATGACAATGATTATTTATTCGCATTCAATAATCGCACTACTAACAACGCTGCCTGATTGTATATATACATACATACTTACTACCTCAGCTCTGTGCGATCGCTACTACTAAACCAAATCGCTTTACAAAATCGTTCGCGTAGAAAGTGACCATCGTCTCGGGACATCGTAGTAGAGACTGCTCATGGCTGCAAAGTTTGCCGTGCTTGTATACTGCATGTGTTGAGTCGAAAGTTCTCCCGAATTCGGTGGTGTAGATGCAACGCTAGGGAAATATTTAGAATAATCCGAGTGGGGAACAGTGTGTTAATTAATAAAACAACATTCCAAGGAACACTTTAAACAAGTGCAAAGCATGCCTCCGGATCGCAGTTCGTTTGCCGTGTTAATAAAACTGCAAAAACTCATAAAATTTTTATGATTTTTCGTTTCAAAATCGAAAACTCAGATCAAACCCGATTGCTTTAGTTTGATTCGAAAGTTTCAGAGAAAGTGCCCTTGCATTTATTTGCAAACATCGGAACTCATTTACATACCCACCACAAGGCACTCATTTTTTCGCTGCAAACGTAGCCCATTTATAATGCAATCATGCCATCCCTCAATATCCTTGCACCACCCCCGCTTCCCCCGTTCTGAACTTGTACCGCGTCGGGGCATGTCGAGTGCACCTATTAAAAGCATTTCTCCTGTATGTCGTAATTTGAGTTGAAAATTAGTTTAAGTATGGAATGTGTAATGAAGTTTATTAATTAAAACTGTTCGGTACAACCCACTCAGCCCGAGCTCGTATCGCCCAGACAGTTTGAGGAAAACTCAAAAAACCTTTCGACTACACGTTGAAGCACAAGCCAAGCAAGAAAATAGGAAAACAAAATAGAAAACACAGCAAGCAGGTTAGTGGTGGGGGAGTTGGGATGGGGTCGTTTCCTTGGGCCGAGTCGAAAGTACGCCAGCGACACCCACCCACCCGGTGCAATTCCGTCGCTTAGTCTAACCAACTGATCCTGGCACACAAAAAAGCTCCGAAGAAATGAAAATCGATGGAGCTAAAGTAATTAACAGGATATTAAGCAGCACACAAAACACCAACCCCCCGCCACCCTCACCAGACGACCCACACGACCAGACACCAGCACAAGGAGCTCGCTTCTTCCCCGAATGAATAGAAGTTTCCCTTATCGTTGATGGAGCCAGCTGAAACCAGGTGGAGATGGAGATGGGGTGGCAGGTGGCACATAGCCTTCAGAGGTTTTTGTTTTGCCGGAGCTGAGAGCTTTTTATTGAGCGAACGCCACTTCTTCCGATGATTTATTGAATTGTTCCACCTGCTCGTTAATTGCTTAAGTGGTATCGGAGCAAAGGGTAAGAGCCCTGATGCCCCGATGGGAAAATGCTTGAGTAGCGCTCAAGTTGGCAGGAAGTGATCCTTGTCACGATGACATTCAAAAATATCGACAAGGGTGGCTCGTACCTGTTTACGGAGATTTAATATCGCGCGTTGTGTCCTAGTGGGGGCCTGCTTACGTTTAATTGAAGTTTTATTGTTGTTGTCGGATTGGAAGCCATTTGCTCCTGGTTTTCACGAAGGATAATTGATTATAGGAATTACAAAAACGTTGAAAATATCGGGGGTGAAATTGCTTACCCTATTTCATTTTCCCGAGTAGATACACCATTCGAATTCTTGTGTAAATTGATGAATGAATTTCGAAGAAATGGATTATTTTCATCGCCATTATATTCTCTGGAATACAACTGCACGACTCTAGTGTGGTGTTAAAGCGTAACTTGACTAATCCAAATGAAAGTAGCATGGTGATCCCGACTTGATATAGAAGAAAACGTTCATTCATGCGACGATAGCGTAGCGGTCACCACTGGACATAGGCAATGCCACGCCGTCATATTACACTTATGGTTGGCATGACTAACTATATATTATATTCAAAGTTCCTAAAATCCCATTACCATACAAAAGTAAAGTATTTATGAGAATCAAGCTGTGCATTCATATTTTATAATTACATTTTAATCTGATTTCCTTTGAATAAACTGAAAAAGTTTTTTTTTATTTTTTTAAAAAAAAGGCGCATTTAATCTAGAGTATCTTACGCTGTGACAACTGTTTTTGTTGCATGTAATGATATAGCCATGTTAAAAGGCGACCATTAAAATAATTTTTCGTCATATTCTAGAATATTCTAACCTCCAGGAAATATAAGAACTGAACGCAAAATACAGTCATTAGAGTCTTAATGGTGGCCATTATTTCTATCCCAGCAAACAAAGTTGTGAAGTGTTCTGCATTGCAAAAAGTTAGATACATGTAAGCGTAACTCATTGTCGCAGGTATTAAAGGGACGATTTACCTGTATGATATCGCATTTGTCATGCTGCAAACATGCGGCAGAGTAATTGAATTCTAGGGTCGACGGCAAAAAAGCACACATACGACAAACATCACATTTACTTATCAACACCATGAGATTTTACACACGAACACCAATCACTCTTCCTAGATGCGGCTAAATTAAATTATAAAAGAGTGATAGTGGAAGCCATGGTTAACTCTTCTATTGTTCTCAAAACCCTTTCAAAGTAGGATTCAAATTCTTATATTTTGATCATTACCTACGTAATCGAGCGGAAATTAATTAAATTAGAGTTTAATAATAAATTGGTCTACGAACTCAATAGGCCAAATTTGTTAATGGGGAAAATCGTGGTATGTTTAGGAGCAGCTCCCCAAAAAAAGTCCTGGAAACCATACAAGCTTCGATTCCAGAAATTTAGACCATACCTGAACGTTGTAAGAATGTCAAAGTAGCAGCTTGTACAAATGGTATGTTTTTCTACGTTCGGAAAACCGGTTCCCAACGTGGGGTTAAAAACGAAGTTTAAGGGGTCTTCCTACCATGAATACTCGAAAAATGTGTGTTTTTTAAAAAATTCATAACTTCGAAAGTATAAAAGAAATTTTTTTAATTTTGGGACACAAGGTATATTACAATTTGAGGAACGTTTGACATAATTTTTAATAAAAAATAAAAAAAAATGACGGTGCTGTGCATATTTCCCCGGAGCACAAGAGGATATGATGTCATCGTTTTCTCCATTAATATGCATCAGAAAAGAAAAAAGAAAAAATGGGCTTGTTCGTGGGTAGTGTAGCTAGAATGTAGCGTAGCAATTTTTTTTTTAGATTTTTTTTTAAATTTTAGTGAGCCGAAGAAAAAAAAGTTACATTTTTTCCTAAGAAAAACGTTGAAAAACGTTAATAAAAAAAAAACTAAAGTAGCAATCTTAAAAATCCTACGCTACTCTTTCCATAATACTTCTAAAAGTATTGTATTCAAAGGTCAGAGCCATCGGTCCACTAGTTTACGAGATATCGTGTTACGAGTTCCGAAAAGAGTAGTTTCGAGATAAACGTAAAAGAAAGTAAGCTTGTTTGCTGTATCGCAAGGGTTTTCGTCGGTGTTCGTGTAGAAAACGTAGCTGTAACTTCGGCAATTTTGCGATTTTCAATATCGCCAATGGCTTAAAATGTGCTTATAATTTCAAAGTTTTTTATAAAAAAATAAAATAAAAAATTAAGACAAAAAAATGTCCATGGTAGGAAGACGCCTTAAGAAATACTCGTATGTATAGTGATGAACGGACTTTGGGATTCTTATAATCGTTAATTGAACCTTTTTCGGTACTTCATTGCTTTATTAGTTACAGATTGATACTGCTACTTGTGGTTGTTAAGACCTCTCTTTTTAGCTGTCTGAAATATTATAAAAATATTGTTATCAATATAATCAAAAACACATTGCTACCCTTTAAAATATTGTTTTTTTCGATTTAGGACTGAGGCTTTTTTCAACTTTCCCAAATTTTATTTACGCATATATTTTTGCATAGATGTTTAATAGATTCGTTTCTAATTTACATTGAAAATCGTTAAAGCTATTTAGTTTACACCGATTGGTATTCTCTAATCTAGGACTCATTCGGATAATATTTTCTGTCTTAGGTACCTCACAAAAGACAATTCCCCGAAAATCTCAATTTCATGTCGAGTATGTAAATGATGTGTTCGAGCAAAATTTTATTCTCTTACAGAATGTTTGGAGCAACGGCGTGTTCAGCATGTGGACAAACGATAGCAGCCAATGAGTTTGTAATGAGAACTACGTCACCCATAAGCAATCAGCAACAGCAGCAACAACAACAGCAAACACCTGTACATCAACCATCCTCGATTTTAGAAACCCAAAAACATTTTCCAAGCCAGCTTGAGCATCATGTATTCCATTTGAAATGCTTTGCCTGCTCGAAATGTGCATCACAATTAAGACCTGGCGATAGGTACGTACTTGAAAACAATCACTGCACCCCTATGTCCTGTCAGCATCGAACTTATCACATGTCAATCCTTTGTATTCCCCACAGGTACTACATGATAGCAGGAAGCTTAGTATGCGAACAGGACTGGCATAAATTACTTAAGAGTACTACGGCTAATCCGCCAGTCCGAAAAGGTAAGGTAGGAAGGCCGCGGAGGTCACGGGACTGAGAGGCTGTGACACGTTTGGGTCGACCGCCAAAGCTAAAAAAGGAGCCGACAGTGATCGTCGAAACTGATGCAAAAGTTAATTTACCTGAAGTTGAAAGTTCCAATAATAACGGTTTCGAGTTTCAAGGTCCTGTCAGTTATCCCCATCCGACTAGTCAGCCTGCATTGACTACGCCAAAAGATCACCTCTTCTACAGCAGCCTGTATAGCAGAGAAGTCGAGCTGATGAAGAAGCTAATCACCTCTAGTCCATCTAGAGGTCCGACAACACCAATGAATATCAACGAGCCGGGATACGGGATGTACAGCTCGTCGAAATGCGATCAGGGCTTCTATAACGATCCAAGGATACATCATCCCGTTCCACATCTCGATCCTTTCGGGACCTACATTTGCTCAACAGTAGCTCATAGTAGCACCAAGCCACCAAACATACACAACGAATCTATGAAAAAAGTTCCTTCCAGTCCCGATCTACTTCTCAATCCGGACATCCTGAAATCAAAACATAACTCATACTACACCGGAAATCCCTTAATCTACGAACCTCCGTCGTATACAAGTCTCGGCGGATCGATTATTTCCGATAGCGTTTACGATTGTAAGCTCTTTTATGGCCAAAAGGATCAGCCTAATCCTTGCCATACCTCGCCAATGAATAGGGAGTTCACGTGCGAAAACTACGACAAGGTCAGCAACAAGGATTCCGATCAGATAGATGGATCCAAAAACGAATGTACAGCTGAGGATGCCACTGCAGTCTATAGAACCGGAACAGATCTAAAATTAAGTTGCGAATTGGGCAGCGAAGTTGAAAACGTTTCGGCCGAATAAGGCGCATATTTCATGCATCGACAATGATTTTATAATCGTCAAAAATTCTGTGAATATTAAAATAAATTACGTAGCGAATGACAAAAAAAGAACCTACTGCATTCAAAGAAATTTTAAATTAAAGTCTAATAATGTTTAAGAGAAATAAATTTAATTAAATAAACGAATTTTAAGAGATTACCAGTCAAAATTTATTTATTTAATTCATTTATTTATTTTAGGCTCTTCGAAATATTTGAAATTTCAGTTTAGATATCGACAAATTTCAAATAAAATCTGTAAAATTTAATTTGGAGGATTTTGAAAAATCTTCTTGTGTGACTAGATTTTGTGGAAATAAAATAATTCGAAGATATTTACGAATTTGTAAGGTAGGTATCCACATTTTGGAGCATTTTTGAGGTATATTAACCCTTCAAACCCCACTCTGCGTTTCAAACAAATTTGCTGAAAATTTTAATTTTTACGTCTAGTAGACGGAAAATCAAAGCAAATACTTGGTCTGTCTTTCCGCCGTACGCAAAATGTGTTTTCTAAAAAATTCATTTGGGATATCTTTTAAATCCGTAAAGGTATCTTGATGAAATTTTTGCACTAAGGTGACCACTGCTTAAAGTGAAACTAACTTAAAACAGTTTTAAGGGTAGTAGTATGAAAAGAACATACATACCTACAGTATGAGCTCAACTTTATGGACATTTAGTCAGGAACACGATTTAAGTCGTGAAGCGAAGGAAGTCGTAATCCTTTACGCGGTTATAGTCCACGTTTTACACCAGTTGTTTCAAGGCTGTCACTCCAACGTGGTAAATCCCGCTTGATAAATTTTTTAGCAGTAATTAAAATTAATCGCTCAGGAACCTAAGTAATATCAATGTAAAATTTGTAGTCCCAGTAGATGAGGGAATTCAATTTATTCGACTGATCCCTATCATCTGCATTAAACACAAATATCCATTACCAATTATCCTCATTAGTTAATGATATGAAAACTTAATGAGCTCGATATCCTACACTCGAGCCCTCGAAATTTTTCAATCCATTTCGGAGATGAGACTAATCACTTAAGCAGGAGAATAATCTTTTGATTCTTGAATGCCAACTACATTTGCCGGCATCCTTCATTGGCATTCTGGTGAGTGTGCGGCGCTATAATATCATTACAATTGGATAAGAGCAACGGAACAGCAAAACACTTAGGCTTATAGCAAGCCCTACGCCCTTCAATAATACAACGACAGTAGCTTATCATCCCCCATCCGAAGCCACTCGATCCCCATTCTACGTTCACCAACATCGCATCGAACAACTTAGCCGAATCCAGCTTTCGTAACATCTCTCCACCACCCCCACCAGCCCAGTTCCACCATCCACCCCCAAACCTCCACCCGTCTCAAGGATGGTGTGGCGTCTCAACGAGACCGAGACCGCAAGAAAGACAACAATAAAAAGATGCCAAGAATGGGGATGCGGAGACTGGAGAGCATTCAGCCTTCACAATGGGGAATGAGACTGCCACTTATGATGATTGACATTCGTAATTCTGTTAATGGGCTATAAAGTATGGCAAATTATGCTCGTCCCTGATCCCTAGCACAGATCTGGCATCCTGCCTGACGTACCACATGAAAATTTATTAACTTAATGGATAAAATCATAATTGCATTATAGTTGGATGGGATTTCTATTGATTACTGTAAGTACTGCTCGGCTATGGAAGCGCTTCTGCTGTGGTTTCGATGTCGGTTTCATGTTACTCGGAGTGCTTATTTGGCACAAACGTTGGCCGAACCTCTCGGGTGATTTCCTAGCAATTTCGAAAGTACTGGTCCGCGAGAAATCTAAAATTCAAATGCTAAAATATAATAATATGGTTAATAGCAACGAGGACGTAGACCGAGATTGGTAGGGGTGGATATTGGCTGCACTGCGGCGAATAGAGCAAAAATTTGTGTAGCACTCGCAGACGAAAGTGTTGGTTGTATCGTATGTGTTCGCCCTTATATCCTGAGAGTAATTCTGCAGTGATACCTCATGTTCTCGAGGTGGTCTCAAAATTTTTGGGAATGGGACTTCGAAAAATTGAATGCCACAAAACTTCTAATCTAAGTAAAACAAATAAAATCAATTCGAGAAACAACCGAAAAACATTCCGTAGTAGTAAAATCAGCTTGGGCAATCTGAACGAGTATTCTCTACTGAGCTGTCGAATGATAAGCAAACATTGTTCGCCCCAGTATGGTTAAGCCTTCAATAGTTCCAAATTGAAATTTTCCCAAACACACGGCAACTCGAATACGCGTTTAGCTATGAATATGAAGGAAAGCTCAACACTCCACAGTATATAAGCGCGGCAGAGTTTGCTGTCGAGTTAGTTATGTGCCACAGCGAGAGACGATCAGTTCAACGCCACAGTATTTGTAAAGCAATTTTGATTGGAAGCAACGAGCAGTGATCAAGAATTATGGTAATTGTTTGATGCGAAACAATACATTATAATAAAATGAAAAAAGTTAAATTGGGGCTTATTATTTATTTTTTATTTTTCATAAATAACTTAATTTATAAAATAAATTACATAAATAAATTTTGAATCATTTGAAACAATTACTAGAGTTTAATTTTAAATTCTTAAATTTACACCTGAAAAATAAATAAGCGTTTGTAAGTGGATTCGAAAATTGTTGTCTTAAGAACACATCAATTTCTTAAAACCACTTGGAATAAATAAATTACTGTCTTAAATGAAAGTACTTCTTTTTCCTCAGGTCCTTAATTAAAACCTAATAAAAATTAAGAGAATTGAGAACTGCGTGAAAACATTAACATATACATTAAAATCTTATTATACTTTCATAGGTGAGCTGCGTAATCGACATAATCCTCGGAGCAATTGGGTCGTACTTGTCTGGCGTTAAGTGTGATAAACGACCGTAGATTCCGTTTGTGGTTGGGGGTATTTTCGGCCAAGTTTCCTCCTCACCTTGAATATTTTTCACCTTTAATTTCTCTTTGGGAAAAACATTTGTCGACAATTTCGAATTATAGAATTTGTCGTTAGACGGCTGAAGGATCTCTCGATTTTCTCTAATCACTCCGTAGACTTCGTTCCAAATTTTTCGATTTTCATCGATTATCCATGAATAATTTTCCAGCCACTTTCTTCGTAGTCGCTTTTCAGTGACAAATCTTGTTCGATGATTTACAAGTATTTGATTCGGACTTAACGACATGTTTTCGAAGTTTTAGTTTAATTTCTGACAATTAATACTTTTTATGGCAACTAGACGGTTTTTTACCCTTTTATCTTCTTCTTAGTAGTCTGGGTGGTTTAGTGGCTAGAGCACTTGCCTTCGATGTACCTTGCACCAGGCTCGAATCTGCTTGGCGACAAGTAATTTTCGAGATTGGGATTGGGTGCCGGACAACCAGTTCACTCAGCTGTAAATGAGTACCTGAGTTAAAATCGGGGTAATAAGCACGGACGAGTGTGTAGCTGACCACTTCACTTCCTAGTGTTCCATGGGTCTCGCAGTGAAGTAACTCTAGCATTACTTCAAGGCCTAGGCCCGATTTGGGCTGTTGCGCCGTTGATTATTATCTTCTTCTTCATCTTGATTCTCTTGTCTGAAATTAATATAATCTTCATAGAACTCTGTCAAGAAAATCGTTATATCCATTAATGCAGGGATATTGTGTATGATCGCTTCCTTCGCCTCACCCACAGCCGAAGCTACACTCGCCGGTGGATTCCGATTTCTTTGTCAGGTAAAACTTTTACCTGTATTAAGTTAAAAAAAAATCATTGAAATGTGAAAATTGTGTTGGAAAGAGACTTGTCCACATTAATCTGATGCACGTCGATATTAAACTCCCAGCACTTTTCTTCTTCTTATATAGCGCAACAGCTCAAATCACGCCTTGATCTAAGCTTCCTTACGAAAGAAATATATTTGGCGTTTGGAGAGGAATAGGGACAGGGACAAGTGGCTAGCCAATCACCCAACATCCTATGGTAGTGTATTTGTAAGGACATCTGATTCATATCACAGCGTGTCTTGTTTTCTACAGTAGGCCACGTTGTCGATTTTGACGGAGAATATCGTCACAGACCCTGCTTGCTTTTTCAGTTCCTTCTAAACCACGTGTGATACATGGGGGTATTATTTGGTGCACGTCTCAGAACTTTAGTGTTGTTCGGCTTACAAAGCACCACTGGTGTAAATCATTGGGTCAGTATGACTTCGAATTTGGGCAAGCCTGTCTCCTTCAATAAAACCAGAACCTATCACAACACAATTTTCATTTAACTGATTCAAACTGAGTCCTTCTAGTGGAATATCCTTATTATTATTCATTTTAAACTACCACTTTAAGTAATTTATTACATTAAGGTTCTTATCCAACATGAATCCTTGCATTTATTTAGTTTCGTCATTCAAAAAAGGGCGATAACGAGGATGAAAAAAGAAGAGGTGTAATTTTTTTGCTGCATTCCGCCAAGCACCATAAGAGTCCTTCAAGGATGCCATTCATTAGCAAAAACTGATGGAGCTCGAAGATAGTATATGTGAGTCTCACTCATATGCGCCATAATATATATGTTAAATACAGCGAAACACTAAAGGAAAGGCAGCATGCAGACGAATGTGGTGTCTCTATCCTGGGGATGGGATGTTTCCGGTGTAATATGTTTCTACATTAGCGTAATTGGACCTCATTTAAAATGAAAATGCTGCCTAATTAGCGAAAGTGGCATGGCATTCGTCATGAGGATGAAAGTCGACGTAGGACGCACACTACGGGAGTGGTAAGAAGGCAACTGATGTTAATGGCAAAAATTTGATATGTGTGCACAGATTTGTGGCAAGAGAACACTTTTTTACCATTCCCTCTGCATTCACTTAGTTATTTTTGATGTAATGAACGTTCGTGTTTCGCGTCTACGCTTATACCTTTAGGTTCTATTGGCCGCACTCTATGTACACAGGTAACATGCATTCCATATACGCGCACTTATTACAAATAAGTGGTTATTTCTGTATCACCTTAGCACACATCTAGACATTAACTGCATATGACGTTGTACAGGTGAAAGCCATGATGATGTACCCAATTAAAGTGGGTATCTAGATAAAGGATAGGGGCTCAAGCTCGATGACGTATTACTGTTACCGTATGACGAAGGGCTTTCAGGGTAGATAATTAACATACATTTTCAATCCATCAAGAGATTGAAAATGCATGTTTTGTCCGCTCTGCAGATGGGAAACTAGCTACCACTACCCGTGCACTTCGAAGAACAAAAGGCCACGTAGAAAAATGTAAAGGAAGAACAGAACAGAAAACGTTGGCACTAATTGCTTCAGCTTTACCTGTCCCCAGTGCCGCCAGTTGTTGTTTCAACTGATTTTTGCGCACTCTGGACTCCCTGTTTTTTTCTCGCTCGGTAGTTCACCTTCCAGCTGGATTCCATTAGCCCCTTTGCATATGACTAGACGTATGTTTCGGGCAATTAGCGAAAGAAGACCACACCATGTAGTGTGCAAATTGTAAAGCTGGCAATACTCAAAGTGGTTGATATTTTAGGGGATTCCTTCATAGGGTTCCTTTTGGAAATGGAGTATAATAGAGAACTCTTCGATTATCTAGCGAAATGGATTCGAATCTAAAGGATACCTCCGAAGAGATAAGTTTCACTACGTTCCGCAAACTGTTTTCGGTTCAAGATCTGACTTTCTTTCTTCTGCTCTCTCGATCGTATATTTGACAGAAAACTTGATTAATTACCAATAGAATCACTTTAGTGTCATGACACTAGGTAATTTTTGAGCTGGAAAGTCATATCAATGCAGGTCAAGATGGTGTAAGTATAAACCGAGTGGCTCTAAAATTGGAAATATGTACTTAAACTAAGTTACCACGTTCGTATTGAGACAACATATTTGTCCTTTTATACGCCTCCACTGAACACTCATCAAAACGCCAACAGAAACCAACACAACCAGAGGGCATTAAGATTTTGAACGGTCAGTCCTATGGAATCACATATGATGCACCAAAGCGAAATAAGTTCAAATGTGAATGTTGGCAGGAATCACATACCTACACCAATATTTCACCAACCAGTAAATACATAGAAGTATAATTATCCAATCAAATGTGTCCCAACCAGTTCAGGTTCTATTTTAAATTATTAAAAAATTTGTTCACTTCCATAGGTCACAACTCAATGGATCGGAAGTTAATCATATGTAAATCATCTGGGTATGATGTGAACTGTTTTAATGATTCAGTGGCTGTACATTCAATTTAAACGAATCTGAAGCGATGTGTGTGCTACTTAAAACTGTCAATAAGTAGAATGAGCCAAAATAAAACTTTTAATTAAAATTTAATTTTTCTTAGTTTAGTTAACTTTTTTTATTAATACCTTTCTATTACCGACTTTCCCGTAAAAAGTACAATTTTGATTCACATGGTTTGTTACGAAGTTTCCGAAAATATTATTATCATTATCTGTTGGAGTGGGTGATTCTATTTTGATTCGACCATGCTATACGATTTTGACTCAGTTACCACGCTCCAGTTCTAACTGTTGTGAACAATATGTAATTGGCCTTTTAAGCAATCATAGTTCTGTCTAGTAAAAATATACACAAAATTCGGTTAGCTTGTTGTAGTTTTAAACATTGAAGTTTTACTCTTGCACTGTCCATTAGTATTATTGATCTGGAGTTGTTTTTGATTGGTCTCACCCATGCTGCAAGACAAAGGACCAATACTGCAGGACTAACACGTCTGGTGTAAATTCGGACTCAGCACCTAGGTATATCATATTTTCGTTTCAATACCAAATTGCTTTGATTTATGCAACTATTCCTCGACCTTGTCCATCGATGATTGCTCGATCATAGCGAAACCTATCTGTAGTCAATAAAAGTACGAGTATAGGGCGTACGCGTACATCCCAAGTGGCTGTCACATCCACACATTCAGTAATTTTATACGAAATATTTTCAATATTCTAAACGTACCGGTGCTTTTGTATGCGAAAGTAATAAGATTTTGAGGTAATAAATTTCGTGAGAAATTTAATTAAAATTTTCGTTTATGAAATACATCGTATAGGTAGGTAAATTTCATAGGTACGTACCATATCTCTCTAGCCTTGAAGCCGTTCGAAACCAGGAAGGTTTCAACTATAAAACACCCACCAGTCATATAAGGAATACCTGCCTGCCCGGAAAAACGGAAAAGACAATAGGTGGGTATCTTTTGTACTGTGCGACATAATTGAATGGTGTACACGGTTAAATTAATTAGCAAAGATGGCAGTTTCGTTGGAACGATACCGAAAAAGTTGGTTGGTTACGTATTCTCAAAAAAATGTACTAGGTTGCAGTTTTCGGTAGCTGATAGCTTAAAAAATTTTGTGTGTGAGCATGAATAGTTCTTAACACATCTCTTACCTCAATTCTTGCTATTTAAAATTTTGTAGAAAAGTTTTTTATCCAAAATGTGGTCCAACATTTAAGCGATATTCCCTGAAACAGATTTCTGAAAGAATTAAAATTAGGATTGTACATGCCAAAATAGTCCTAATTTCGATCCAAGAAACAAACTTCTGTCTTTATAAACCCTAAAGTAACATTGTGATTTCCCCAAGGTAAGTAAGGTAAGGGGAAATTTTGTTAAATGTTTGGAAGCGCTTACAACTGACCTGATATAATATTATTGATAGATTTTGGTAGGATAAGGAGTGAGGATGAAGCGGTTTATCCTTGAATGTTGAAACTTAGTTCACATACATATATATGGTAGCTTTAGCTTATGAGGTCGGAACAAAAAACAGTATCTAAAAAGACCCTTTAGCAATGGAAAGTTGAAGTGATATTTTTATTTTAAAAATAAATTTTTTGTGAAAGCAGTGTCTTACAGAAGGAAGGGTGTTCTTTTTTAACTCAGGACCGGCATAAATTTTGAAGAGCAAAAGTGAAATTCTTTTGCGTAAAGATTTGAACCCTGAAACTCCTTTCTTAAGAAAACGCTGAGTTCTGATTCAGTACTGCTACAGAGGTACTCGAGTTTGGAGATCCTTTTTTTCAAACTCCCCCCCCCCCCCTAAAAGATTTGTAGTATACCCTTTCCTATCTGTGCTGTCCTTCACATCAATCCTTCCCATCACCATTACTTAATCTTAATCAAAACTCATTCAATGAAAATGTTATGCGAATTTTAATGTCTTTTATCCAGAATGAAAAAAGGCCAGAATATCGAGTTATTAATTCACCCTTTAATTAGTTCTCCATTTAAATATATTTACAGGTTGAAAAAATTGACAGTATTGCTAATCCTTGACGAAAATCACTCGATTTTTGTCATGGATTCGAAAACATCGTATGAAAAAGTTCCGAAAAAACTACTTTTTTGTGCATTCTGTAAGTCGACGGAAATTTTTTTTAATTGAACGCCCTCAACCCACAAAACTTTTAATTAAAAAATTTGTGGTATACGACGAACACAATAAAAAAGGGAAAAGTAAAAGAAATTACGGAGAGAGTAAAAAGCTCAAAAGCTCCCAGATTGGCAAAAACTTTTGATAATGAACGGGAAATTAATTAATAAAATTTTATAGTTGCATTCTTATTTATGGCGTCTGTTGGCAGGGCACATTTAATGAGAGTGTAAGAACTAATTAGCGAAAATAATTACATGATGCCAGAACAAGAATGTCGGAAACTTTAATTTAAACTGTCTCGTGGATTACATGCAGCAAGGACCGGTGCTTACTGCTTAGTTCTCAAGGGTAAGCCAAGTTCGCTTATCGACCACCGCGAAGTTGACGCAAATAGACCGGCATATTAATCAACCAACAATTTGGTTGTAAAAACATTTCGGTATTTATTTCAATTCGGCAATTCCAGCTTGATCCCTGACTCGTCCTTGAATATCCAGAGTAACAACGCTATTCAATGTGGTGTAGACTTGGATATTCGGGTGTCTTAGGCTTGAATAATTTGCTGCCTTTCGCGAGGGTCTTCGCTTACAAATAGGTATTAACCCAACTACAGCATTGGAATGACACTATACAGGGTGTTTGGTACGCCCTGAACACCACCTTATTAAGGATTATTCCTTGATATATTTGGAGAAACAAATTTTTCTACAGGGTGGGTCAATTTTCAATATTAGTAGAGGTACCGGGTGGTTAAGGAAAATATTTTTGGCCGGTACCCTCACTCACTTAATTTTGAAAACGAATGATCACAAGGCAAAGTTCCATTTGTTCCACTCCTGCATATCATAGAGTAAGATCACTTCTCAACTTCCATCCAAACCACAATATCTGGACTCATAAAATGTTGACAGTACAATCGTCATTGTCGGTATGCAAGATTTAAGAAGTGAATTTTTTAAATTCCACTCTTAAGGTAGTGAAAATATCTGTAAGGACCAACAACATATCGAGTTGGTACCCACTTCCACAACCTAATTATACTAAATTGTTAAACAGACATTTTTGGGATTTTTCAATATTCAACCTCCAGAGTGTGAAAAGAAGTTAAATTTTTGAGAGCATAATCATACATTAGCGCCCATTCCAAATTTCTACCCCTAAAAGGATAAAATTTGGATGGAACATTATATTCATTTTATGACATAATCAAGGGTTGAAAAGGACTAGCACTAAGTCTGTCATTGTGTTTACAAAATCATTACTTAAAGAAACTTCTTATATAGCCAAAATATAACTCGTGTTTTCGCTCCTCTAGTTTCAACAGGGGCTGTGGTGCTTTTGATGTGAATGAAATTCTGTTCGATACAAACGTTGGAAATGTCTAAACCCTTACCTGGTTCAGGTCTAGGCTAGGGCTATTTAGAAATATGATTTTTGAGCACCAGATCAGTCAAGGTACGGTAATCTGCGTATCGATTGCAACTAGGGCTGCCACACCTTTCGTCTATGATACGAATTTAATTATTCCGTTTCGTTCGTTCATAGGCACAGTATCCGCTTTTCCTATCAAAATGAATGAATAATTTCGAAACTAAATCAATTTGGAAGGATTATGTATTTTTCATACCGTATACACTCTAAATACAAATAATCTTATAAACTAGATAAAGTGGAAATTGTGTGGACCATCTGTTGCACCTTTTCACCAAATATTCACTCCTCAAAATCAGAAATAATGTTGCGAATACGTTAAAAGTTGAGTAGTCCTTCACCATGTGATGCTTGGTATTGCCGAACAACTTCTGGTCAGGAGTAACAACTGACGCGATAGCATGACGTGAGGTAGGAGTTGTCTGTTCCGGTTCTCAAATCTCTTTTTAATAAAAAAAAAACAATCTGCAAATATTCCAGTCACCCTTTTCTGGGCAACAGCTCGTCCTTGTTCGCTTTGATGCAAATCAAATCGCTCGCACATAAGTTGACCTGTGTCCGCCGGACCTGGATCGACTCAAAAAGAAATGAGAAAAAAATGTCACACTTCATACACCACATGCTACACATGTGAAGCAATCAGGATCCAGCTGTTTTTGTTCTTTTTTTCAGTCCGAGGATTAAATCATATCCAAATTACAGTGACACTCAATCCTGCTTAATGGCTGGCATAAATTAAGGATGCGTGGCTGGAATGTGATGTAGTTCGGAGTAAAGGGTTGCATAGGAAACAACCTAAAATTCTCTCTCTCATGGTTCGATGTATCTGTTGAGCGGGCAGGACATAGAGGGTGGAGTGATCCAAGGACTATCTCTTCTCATAGACAAAAATCAGAAACCAATTTAGCAGTAATGCAGTGGAAAGTTATTTTTAGGTCCTTTAATTACATCGAGAGCTTCTGTCGGGCACGGGAGCGTACTAGTAGTTATCAGATGAGAAGGGCTCGTCTTCGTGGCCCTATTGCTGCCCTCGCCCATTATCAAAAACAATTAATGGCTCTTGAAACGGAAAATTAATTACTGTTTATTCGGACGTTTCCAAAATGTGTTCTTGTCTGGATTAAGTTTCTCATTAAAAAGTTTCTCGAAATTAAATTTAGTCGGTCGAGGATTTGTGGATTTCTCCACATAGGTAGTATGTCTCGTATGCTATGTATACTTAACAGGGTCGTCCTTGGAGAGGACTCCCAGTGTTCGTTTCATAGGACCATCTTAAGGGTAGGTAGATGCACTAGCATATCGGAATACTTAGAAGAGATCCAGAATGCAATATGTGAACGGGACTCGAAGCTTCAGGAGGAATGGGAAAAGGATTCGAAATAGAAGGTGCACGGAAGTATGTGCGGAGAAGACTTTGAAATAAATCAAAGTTTTTCGAAATGCGCTTGACGCGGTAGACGTGTGTATGTTAGAAGCATCCCTCGTCCAGTTTCAATTGAATTTAGTTGGTTCGGGCATAAAGTGTATCCTGGCATCAAATCCTGTTTCTGGTTTTGATTGAGCATTTTGCAAGTGGCATTAGCGAATTGCAAAGTGGACAGACGGTAGATTTTAAGTTGATTATTTAGCTTGATGAATTGATTGATGATGGCGTTGATCAAGTTAGTTTTTGGTTTGCTGAACGCAGTACTTTTCGTCTGGAAAGAAATTGTTGTTTATCGACTATCAAGCTCAACCCAAGAAAAAAGGCATTCATAATGTCAGAAGTTCAATAAATATGTTCACCTTTCCGAGCTGTGGAAGCTGTAGAAAAAGATCTAAGCTTATCTTAACATGGATGTTCTCCCTACATCTCCTTCCTACATCTGAACTGAGCTACAAAAGAATTGTTATATGCACGCTGAAAATCCAATGATATCAGTTTTCAGCGAGAAAACTACATCTCCCAATGTTCAACGGGAAAACTTCTGTATCTCGAATTCTCTCCAGCTCTCTCAAACATTTCAATTACACTAGCAAATATT
Organism: Beris chalybata; assembly: GCA_949128065.1. Classification (NCBI taxonomy): domain Eukaryota; kingdom Metazoa; phylum Arthropoda; class Insecta; order Diptera; family Stratiomyidae; genus Beris; species Beris chalybata. The sequence continues at coordinate 4,657,563 of OX421896.1, read as the reverse complement.
CTGGAAAGCTCTTGACTCAACGCAAGCAATATATAAGCACGATAGAGTTTGTATCCAGGGACAATTTTTACTAAACTGTTTTTATTACTCAGCGAAACAACGATCAGGAAAAACAGAAGAAATCTTTCTTCAACCCACCAAGAAAATCAAGTTAAAAATTCGTTAATTCATAAGAAATCCCTGTTAGACCGTACCTATAACGCAGAAGAAGTATTCGTACATCCGAAATTCGATATTCGATGCTTCGACACCTAAAAGTTTCTTCTGTTGGCTAACGAGTGAAATAACTGGTGAAACAACCAGTAAAGAAACCTGTAAGGGAAATGAGAAACAAACTTGTGAAATAACATGGAAATCAATGAATCCTGTTGAATTTCCGTGTTCATCGTATAGAATCTAAATCGCATTATTTATCTAAATGAGCATATAAAAATTGTATCTATTTTGTTCACCATTTTATGTACTTGCACTTGGGAGTACAATTCCAAGCCCACTTAAATAAATCTAATGTTTGTGATGTCTGTACTGTTTATGTGTTGATGAGGATTTATATCTGTCAGGAATCCTCCTCCGAAATCTTCCAAATGACTGCAACCTAATATTGGACTATACCCTTGAGGAAACGTAATTAATATTCACCTGGTCAGCGAGCGGTATTCAGAGAAATGAAATCATGCAACTAATTACTGGAGTGGCCGCAATATCCTAATTTGCCTCAACTGTCAGTTGCACAAAGCCCTGTGAGATGTAACTGTTCAGCACATACACATGGCAACTACCCACATGATCCCACGTCCTTGCTCCTTGCTAGCCTTCGAAACGGTCCTATAACTGAATCTTATGGCTTTGTGTTAGACCTTGTTGGATTCTAGAAACAATTAATTTAATAAGCACACACACAGGAACGGTGACGATACAAAGGTAGGAAGGTCCTTTTGATCCTCTGGTCCTTTGACGCTCTTCGCACACAGAACGGTTTAGCCCGAGTGTTACTTGTAATTAATAACATGTTTGGAGTTTGTCAGATAAAGAGCGGCCCTTTAAAACAACATTTGAACTCTTTGCCAAATTTAATTAAAAATTCTTCCTTGCTGATGATTTTTCGGTTAGCTTTGGGTATGTTGGTAGATTGCTACCTCTAGCCCCCGATTGTGTTTACAAGGACTAACCAACACCCCGGCAGCACAGTGTTTTGGACATTTTAAAAGGATTTGCTTGGACGTGGAGCTATCTATACTCTACGCAAAATGCCGGGCTGATTTTATGGCGCTTTAGAGTTTCAACTCATTTAATTAATTTTTTTTTTGTTTGGTGCTATTGTTGTTGTTCAATTTTACCACGGTGCGAATTAAATTAATGAAATTCTTGCCATCGTGCGATCGCCTCAATTAGGAAAGTTGCCAACTAAAATTAATCGTCTGTCCGGTTTATCATTAAGCGAAAGTTTCCTGAACTAGAAAAGAACATGAAAAGGTAAAGGTAATCATCTATTATTTTGGGGTTTTGTTAATTACTTAATTTTGCTTAACTACAATTTATTAGACGGAATTTAGGTGTTCCTACATCTGGACTGCATGAGCTTCATTATGAAATTTTTTCTCTTTCATTAAAATCCTTCGTACCTGAGCCCGGAAATTATTCTGCAGGTGACCTACACACATCAACTATTAGCCAGCTATCGGCCTTAGGTCTCAAAACACAAGTGGCCATGGGGCTGGTCTACTAATTTAGAGGTCGTACACTTAAGGCTTATCGAAGTCACGATAATAAAACAACAGCAATGCCTCGCCAGCTATTGTTTCTCAAAGACTACCATATAACTTAGAAAACTGATTAATGATTTAGTTAAAGAAGAATTTAAAAGATCGTCTAACAAGAAGGAATATTACCAACATTTTTAACTCAATGGCTCGAACCATACGAAAATCAATGAATGCAATACAAACCTTCACCAGTTTCGTAAGCGATTAAAGAAAGGTTTTGAGCACGTACTTCAATGACTTTTGTTTGTCTACTCCAAGGATGTTAAGCTGCTTTGTTTATTAATTAGCCAAAATAGTCTTTGAACCTAAAATTATCCACAAGTTTATAGAGTTATCTTACTCGACCAGTTCTACAAATTTGAATGCATACAATTGCCAACTTTTTAATGACTTTAAATTCATTCGACCTTAATTGATAGTCCCTCAAGTCGGTTCTATAACATACCGGAAAAATTTTCACGGTATTTAATCAATAAAACGCAATTTAATTATCATTGTTTTTTTTTTTAATTTTGATATTATTAATTCTTGTGTTGCCTCCTTTAATTTTAAGGTAAGTTTATCACACAAGCTAAACTAATTTAGAAACTACCTTTATTTCAATAAAACAATTTCGTCACTTGAGTAACTCTTTTTTTAACAATTGTTAAAAAATTAATGTATAATTCATACCCTTTTATTGAAATTTCGTTTAGTTTAATAGGCTGCTGCACATTCAATATTTTCCTTGGACCTAATCGAAAAACCAGTGCAGGTTTATTACCCTAGATGAAAACAAATATGCATTCCCAATGAAGATTATGCCATGACATCACGATTTTGGGAAAGATCGTGGAAAAGGTGTTGAAAGAGGTACGCGAAGTGGAAAATGGTCGCTTCTGCTCATTTAGGCCAATAAAATTTTACTTTATTACATATTTCAATAATCAGAAAAATTTTTTTTTTTTAATTTTTCGAAAGTCGCAAAAAAAACTAAAAATTTAAAACTGTTTGGAGCTACTATAGAGACAATTAAAATTAATGTTTGCTAGTGGTAGCAAGAGGGGGGTGGGGGCAACTAACACACTCGGTTACTACTAGTAACAGTTTTCTATTATTTTGTTATATAAAATGTTTGTAAAGGTTATCAAGTTGTGTAAGAAAAAAATTTAGTTTTAAAGGGTTACTGTTTAGTTACGAAATTTTATTAAAGTTATTTAAGGCTACCAACACTTCCAGTTTTATAAAACGATGATAGAAACATTTTCATTACTTGTCTATAAAACTGTGAGTAGTGATTACCTTTTGATATATAACAAAGTTGTATAGGGGTTTCCGTTACGAAGTAAGGGAACTGATTAATTCTTGGATTTTCGTGTCGACTGAGACCACTATATAAATCTAGTAAGAACGAAAGTCTTTTTTACAATTTCAAAACAGTTATAAGACTTTAGTGATTTAATGTTAACAATAACACTTCCATAAAACTATTTAGATCATTTTACTACTCCTACATAACGTTTATATAACTATTTTCTAAATGTCAGATTCGTTTATAAATGTATTCTCGCGTTTTTTCGATCGAGCTAATAAAATGTGTTTGTCCAAGAAAAAGTTATCACCAAGAAGTTTCACAAAATTTGTTTGAAATTACCTTACCTTACCAAATGTAGACTATGTTTATGTTGTCGTTTGGTGCTGAACGTCACTTCAAGTTTTATAGTGTAACTGACGTGTTGCAATTAAGAAATGAGCGTTACTTTAAGTTTTACAATATGACTGATAGAAATCTGTGGTACCAAAGGAACACAAAATTACCAAACGTCTTTCAGAGGACTACTTTTAGTTATATAAGACTACTTTAGTTTATATAGCGTTAGTATTCGTTATATAGAATCTCTCATGTAGTTATAAAGAGCTAAAAGCTGTATTATATAACTTATGGTGTTTTGGCTTTCGTCATCATGAATCAGCCATATTTTTATTATATACGAATGTATATGTACAATAATAACACGATTTAAGATTAGAGATTCACCTGAACTGTAGAATTTTTTTTTTTTTAATTTATTTCAGTTCCATGTATTACTAAAATCAGAACGTTTTCTTATGATCTATTTTTAAAAAAAAAATTATGCAGTATGAAAAATTTTTTTCTTATATAATTTTATTATTGCAGATGCAGCGAATTTTTGAAGCCCGCTTATTTTTTGAAGCTACATTAGCTATATTTACCATGTAAAAGTAATCGCAGTAAAAATTTTGGTAATACATATATACTAAATTCTTCGAGTCATATTAATTCATAATATGACTTCGTACCCAAAACGAATTGGATTTTCCAACACAAATGAAGATAGAGAAAGCATTATAATTGAGTTTGAATAGCATATGAGACAGAAAGATATAGGCAAATTTAGAAGTAAAGAACACAGAAAGGACTTATAAGGTTATATAAAAACTTATATAAGGGTATTCGTAACATTTCGGTTATCATCTCTATAAAACCTGAAATTTTTTAACGCTACTATAAAATAGGCACGGTAACCCTTATACGATTCTCCATTTAAGCTCTTTAAGGGTTATTTAAGAGTGGCTGTACCGTTTCCGTTTCTACATTATATAGCCTAATGTTTTATAAATTAGCACCTGGAACCATACGCTTACTCTTATACAACGTAAATGGTTAGTTGGGTACTGAACTCCGATTTATATTTTAGTTGGAAATATATCAAAAGAATTATTACATGACCTTTTACTTACTTTTGTATAGTGGCTACTCGATTTTTTGATTTATAGTGAGTTCCATTAAGTAAGTTAGGACATTTTACAGAACTTTTGTATGGCAACTACATGAAGGACTCATGGGATATTTTTCATATTAATAGTTTCAGTTGCGACTATTATAAAATTCAAGTGCATAAAATTTCAAAGTCGTAACTTAAAGCGTTCAAAGGTTATCGTTTAATATTAGTGAACACGTGTTTTAAGGACTTTTGTATGACAGCTACCCGAAGGAGTTGACGGATGGTGCCAATTAATAAACTGCGTCTTGGTTTTGGTATAAAACTAATTCCTGTAAGATTTAAAATTCCTGCTTTAACTCGTTCTGGAGTTATAGTGGATTCAGTAACAAGCATACATTTTTGAAGGACTTTTCTAAGCTGATACACGAAGGACTCATTCCATTTGCATCATATTCGGAACTTTCGATTCAAACATTGTAAACCTTAAGTATGCAAAATTTCAAGTTCCTATTTTCGTCCGAGGCTCGGTTCTATGCGTTACAAACTTTTCGGGCTGGATTAAACTTATAATACTCTTTATGTTCATCTAGAGTATAAACAGCTGTATTGGTTTGGTTGCACGACGTTGGAAAGACGTCGACAGTAGTTATTACAATGTGTTAGTTGTAATAAAAATGTTTCTTCTACTATGGACTTGGAATCTTCTATTTAATATTTCCTGGCGGAAAGTCTTTCGAGTGAAATTTTTTTTCCTGTCATTATTTTATTTGCTTCATTTTGCTTTTGTTAATAATTAGCTAAGGCACCGCTCGGTCGCAGTCTGAAAAGTATATGATAGTCATTACGGACTTCACTGATATCAAAAAACATATTTAAACTTCTGCCATCTGCTGAAGTAGTATAAAAAAAACTTCTAAGGCATGGGTAAAATTATTGTAAGAAAAGTGTTTTCCTTTATTTTCCAGAAAGACGTCGTATTTTCAAAGGTTTAACACCATTTTTTCGGATACTATATTCGTAGGTACAATAGGTGATGCAAGGCTGGAGCGAAGTATTGTGCTTAACAGAAAAGAAGAAGACTTGGGGAGTACCATCAAAAATGCTAGGACTCAAGTTTGACTGGTCATATCCCAAATCCACTTAATAGTATATTATGCGGTATTTGAAAGGAATCCGCGTCTGATTTATTTTCGAATCCTTCGATTCCTTTACTCGCGTCTCGTGTGTCATCCATAGTCGTCAATTTAGCAATAAAGTCATTATCGTTACATTTCCGCAGGAATATTGGAATGCTTCCTGGCAGTTAGCTAGATACTCTCACTCAATTTATGAGATATCAGAGGGCTCCTTTAATGCATGCAGACGTCAGTTCTGGTATTTCAAATTGTATGCTGTTGTACATGATTCAGACTTAATTAAATGGCTTTTACTGGTACTGCATATATGATGAGCCTGATGAAGACATACCGACCTGAGTGCAGATACAGTCCCCGGACTACGTTCAACATGCCTCCAACTGGAATTACCAACGGTAGCACTAATACCGACACAAGTTGCCAACAATAATTAATTAACGATAACGAAATATTCTCAAAGAGACAATGAACATCATTTGGGTAATTGCAAATAGTTGTAGTCGAGTATTATGGTTAATTATTAAAACAATTAAGTTGGCTCCCGGTACGGAGCATGTCTCCCCAATGTAGTGTAGGTTCGCTTCTGCTGATGTTTATCCTTTCAAAGGATAAACGTGCAGTCCTGATATAGGCACCACCACTATAATACACCCTCTATGTGTTAACTTTGTATCAGAAATTACCGGGGAGGTAGACCAACGTTTAGTCGCTTGAACAGAGCGAAATTCGGTGAAAATGGTAGGCATTGAAAGATCTTGTGAGCTATCGTGGTTCGGCATCGCAGTGTGGCTTCGACTCGTTCCTGTGGGACAAATCGCTAGGTACTTGTCATTCGACTGATGACAAATAACTTTCTGAGTCCAAACACACCAAGAACCAAAAACAATTTCACTATTTTCTCACCGACAAGCAGTAACAGAAAATTCGTGAAAATCGTTTAGGAGCGTCTAAAGCTGTACGCGAAGCAAGAAAAAATGTTTTCGAGTCACGCAAAGTATCAATTAGATTGAAGCAAAAACATGAACTCCTTTCTTTGTCGCCTTCTACTTCGCGATTCCAGAGTCATTAGCACACTTTTGTGGCATTAGTGGCTAGGAGAAATGTTCGATCAAATCTAAAAGTCATGACCGACTATCTGTACCTTGAATCTTAAAGTTTAAGGACTAAGCACTGAGAACGGAACTAATGAGCAAAGTTGTCTAGATCGTTACTGCGATGAAGAGTAATGTAATTAGAAATTCAATACGTCTGTTCGAGATTAAATAATTTAATAATAGCAGAAGTAACATAGCTCTTGGATTTGTGAAATCTAGAGGCAATATGCTGCCTCAAGAAGAGTGGTCTTAAAAAAAGGTGTTGCTTGGTTCCACCTATTACGCAGAGTAAAAAAATAAGTACGTACGCTTACAGAATGTAGTAAATGATTTACATTTCACTGCAAAATTGTAGATTTCAATAAAAAAAATCGAATAGATGCGGGACTTTAAAAACTACAGCCTCGATCCCAAACACACTTCCGTAACTAAGCAGTGTACACAAATTGGGTGCTTATCTTACCTACATAGGTACATAGGTATTATATTTTATCCTTTTATCAAACTCCATTGAAAATAACTGCAATTTTGAACTCTTCAAACTTCAAGCGTTCGCAGATACAGGTCTTTTTATAAATGAAATGCACTGAAAGTCACATAGATGATTCATTTACGATTCAATTACGAATAACTAAAAACCATCGATTATTACCTAGCATAAACATTAGATATGTGATAATCAAATTCATGGGACTCTTTCAATACGTTGACAGTTTTTAGTTTAAATAGTTAAAATTTTAGTTTTATAAGGAGTTGATTTAACCGAATAGGATAAATTGAGAAAATTAATAAAATAAAATAATTAATAAATATCACTTTATATTATAAGTATCTCTTATTGAATTAAGCTTTAAGCTGGCAACATGGAGCTTTTATACCGCATATATTGCGTTACTCTCAGTGCGCTCGTATATTGATTTATCAATGAATTGACCGCATGTGCACAAATATGCTGTGCTTTTTGGACGACACATATGACGCGTTGCAGAAATTTCTTTTTATTCGTTATCTATTGAGTACATAAGCTTAATTTAATTCTAGTCCTAGTACAAAGCATTAATTTGTATTTCGTAACTAAAAAAATTTCCAGCTCCAACTCAACTTTTATATTCTCAATTGAGTTGTCCACAAATTCGTCACCCTTAATTTCGCAGTAAGACAGGTATAAAACGCTCCTACATAAGCTCGCCCACCAGTTTATTTCTGTTACATTGTAGAATGCTTTTAAAATATCTTGACATCCACTAAGAGCTTTACAAATCGGAGTATTGCTCTTGTTCTACACCAACTATGGCACTAATTGAAAATAATTGGCCCAACCTACCACCCAACTTATCCACCACTATTTAAACTCTGTTGTACCTACCTTAGGGGCTTAAGGGAAGGAGTTGAAAGTTGTGAAAATGCCCATTTCAGTGTCGTACCGCAACTACAACGAGACGTTTACTTGAAAATTCACCTCCAACTTTTCCAAGCCATCGTACCACTCGCCCGCTCCTACCAGACCTCTCTTTCTCCGTTCACCGCTCTTACCAACCTCACATAATGGTAATTAGGTAAATCCGGTTAATTAAGTTTTTAATTAAATTCCTCGGAATATTTGCGCGGTACTATGTCTCCCCGTCTCTCATTAGAATGTCCTATTTTAGTTTTAATTGGTATTTGCGCTCCATGAAAAATACATCCACTCCTTGCTGGTACGAGATATGTGGACGCATTCAGGTGAAAGCAGGGCTAATTAAATTATAAAATGACTTAGTGACGTTGTTTTATGCATCATACGAGCAATGGTACTGAGTATGTTCCTATATCGGCACGAGTCGGATTCGAAAAGAAAAGGTATTTTAAACAACGGCATTCAGTTTTCAGGTGTATTGTTTCGTCTTATTATAGTTCAAGTTGGATGGCAGAAAACCCGTAGGGGCGCTAAATATTTTTTTGTGATCCTATTCACATACCTACACGACTTTTAGATATTTCAATAGGAGGTTCCTCTCTCTCGTCTGACACACATTACGTCCCTGGGCTGTGACAATTGAAAATATACTTACCTAGATACGTAATAGTAGAAAAGAAATTGATTAAAATCGAGTGGGCGCAATTTGCGATCTTAGATCCAACGGGTTCATGTCTATGCTGATCGCAGACTCGACTAGATCTACAAACTTGAAACTCAGCCCCACATTATGAAGAATTCAATCTTCAGAGTAATGACTACAATATGAAAATTCAATATATAGGTATATATTCATTATTAGAAAATTATGTAATACCAGTTGTCCTTTACTTAAAAGTGTTCTCATGTGTTCTTTATCTCTAAATATTTTTACAATTTTTTAATATTCTATGTTTGGTGGTTATCGTTCGCCAAATTAACTGAAGGGCGTTCCAGTCTTCCTTCAAGTTCCTCTTTCTCAATTTACCTTACTATGCGCGATATGCCTTCAGGTACTACATATTCAGTTTCATGGCTCTGCCCCTTTAATCTTATCTACAAATAATTTAATGTAATGATATCTGCGATCCTCTGCTGGGATTTTCGCCTTTAATTTTTTTTCAAACATTTGGTAGTTTATTTAACAAAAAAAAAGAACAAAGGCAAATCATTTGTAACACATCGAGCCATTCTCAATGACAAAATTCCGTCACCAGCAGCAAGTCGACAAATCAACGCTATCAATGTCCGCAGATCGACGTTTACTGCGCGCCGCCAGACAAAAAGGTCCACAAGGCTTCCCGCAACAAAACTTCGGAAGACTTAAGAAAGACGACTTATTAAATCAAATTCCTGAGATGCTGCTGGTCCATCGCGGGTCTCTGGAGTAAGAAGCCGCTATACGAGTCTGGTCCGGATTTCGAGCCGGCAATGAGTAAACGAAAAGTAAAAGACTTGGGGGACCGAAGGAGTTGTGTCGTCGTCCAATTATTTCCTCACCTTAGACGAATCGCGAATGAACGGCATTGGTCATGCGGCTCCTCTAAAAAGTAGTCGCTGGTAGTCATTAAAACATGTCCCACTATACACAAAGCGACAAAAACCGTCCTACTGCCTTTTGGTATATCAAAGCCTGAACTTGGATAACTACGTCCCACTATAATTGACGTATTGAATTGATGATGCAGTGGCCCAATTAAAATCCGCGAACGCTCCCGACTGCCAGCCAAGGCTCTAGTGAAGGCTCATTGTTAGCCCTGCATATGGGCGATGGGTTTAATGATGCCCCGCTGGATTTGTAGCCTGCAGTTAATTAGCGTTTAATTATGGTGTACTTTGAACTTGTAGTCGGAACAAGGAAAGTGAATCTCGCTATTATCGTCCTCAGTTCGAATTAATTGCCAAGGCGACGGGCTAATCCCTTGGCTACTTTTCTCGAATCAAGCAACTAATCAGTGCAGTCGATTCACTCAACAGATCGGTAAGTTTGGCGTTTCGAATGGTCGGTCCGGATGACCGATGGCAATCCGCTCATGAATCGTTTAACGAACTCGAGTGCAGACGAGCAACTCAAGCCGAGTAAAAACTCCACGACAAAGGCACGCTCCTAACGAAACGAACGTTCGGCTGAACACTGCCCGGACCCAGTTCATTAAAATTTCAAACACACATCGAATGGAGTTGCCAAAACTACTGGCCGTCGCGATTATGGGCCACTTAATTGGAACCTTCCCCATTAATGCAAAATGTCAATTAGGAACAACACAGCAGCCCCATACGTTCGTATATTGCTTCCCATATTCTCGTTTATCCCAGCACCAAGTTCGCGTTGGGGCTTTTTTGATGGGACGACGTGTTTTTAATGATCTCGAGTTGCCGAGGTTCCTCTCCTTTTCCGGCAGCGGGGCAGCCAGGATGTGTAGTGCCAGGGACCATATCCTCGCCCATCCAAGCTTCGCACATTGAATAATGGAGACAGTGAGACTATGGTGAAAGGGAATTTTGGGGGGTGAACCCCCTTATGAACCGAAGTTGTCCTCGTCCTCTGCGGACTCGAAGAGCAGCCCTTTTTATAGCTGCTCCCCTTTCGATTTTAATGATTTCGAAATAATTGAGCTCAAGACCATTTTTGGCTTTGGTTGCAAATATGGCGAACTGGGCTTAAGAAGAATGTTTTTTTTTTCGGGACTTCTAGTTTTTATCGTAATCCGTCTTGGCAGTTAACGGCTTTCATGGAATTAGTGAAGTATGCAGACGGAACTATGTGTGTTTTTGGGTTTTTGATGTGTGCTGATCCTTATGCCCGTTTTGGTAATCAATCGAATTCTTAACATAACGAACATTTCTTAAACGAACTTATAAGTATACATACTCGTACCTATACCCTGCTCCCTGCAGTAACAAGCGACAGTCCATTATTAGCAAATGCTAGGGCTACTATCCGTCTGGAGTTTGCCGATGTCAAGTTATCTTTTATACCACATCGGGAAATTACCAGGAGTTTCGCATTTGACTAAGTATTTGTCCGGAGATTAGAAACTTTAAAATTGTCTGACCGTGTAAAACAGTCTTCTTCTAGTAGGTATACTTCGTACAATAATGAATATCCCAGCAAGAACTATACCAGCTAGCTCCCTGTCGACTCCATCTTATCAATCACTATTATTCTTTCAATTAAAACATATACAATTTATGGTTTCCATACTTATGGGTGTTTTGTTGCTTATCCAAATCAAACTCCCATATCGACATGGGTGTTCATTGTACTGTACACCCATGGTAGTTGCAAAACTTTCATGGGCGTACACTGAACTCCAGTATGGTCTGTTAGAATAGGGCTAATACCAACGTTGATTACTTCGATAATATTCCTCCTCCGAATTTCAAACTTTTCTCACTTGTCTCCCGAAACTCCGCAACATATTTTTTTTATCGTAAATAAGATGTGAGCATATCGTGCGACAAGTAATTTTCGAGAATGAGATTGGGTGCCAGACTACCAGTTCACTCAGCTGTAAATGAGTACCTGAGTTTAAATCGGGGTAATAATCACGGACGAGCATGTGGGTGGCCACTTCACCTCCTAGTGTTCCGTTGGTCTCGTAATGAAGTAACTCCAGTATTACTTCAAGGCCTAGGCCCGACTTGTGCTGTTGCGCCATTGATTTATTATTATTATTAAATGGTCCAATATCTGAGGTAAATGGGTACTAAAGCATAATTAGACCGAGATGTTTGAGAATGGATATTATTGAAGAGCAAGGAAAACCATGAGATCTCGAACCCATGACCTCTGGTTAAAATAGCCTACCCACATCGAATGAATGAACCCATTGAAGTCGCATTTACACCAACAATCATTTACTGTGTCACTAATTTTGTCCGGTAATTATTTAGCAGTGGAGTTTAATTTACTAGCCATCCTTTAAGACGCTCCATCCGTCTAAATCCAATCGAATAATTTACACAAAAATTCTAAGAAAGCGCGTTAATCTCTGTAAACGACAGTCGGAGAGCAAATAAATTGACATCAATCGGAGTACGTTTCGCCCTAAAGACGGTAATTAAATTGATGAGCAGAAACACCACAGAATATGGCATGTGTTGCAGAGTCGTCATTTGCAGTACTGTAAAGCTTCCACAATTTACAACAGCACTCGAATTTTCTTTCGATAAGACTTACAACAAGAGAAGCGTTGTAATGTAGTATCGAGTGGATATTGGGGATTTGGTGCGACGAGGTGGCAAGCTTGTTATTTGTGTCTGAAATAGCATCAGCATCAGCAGCAACAGCATTAGCAGTACTAACAACACCAACAACAGCAAACATTTTGCAGCTATCTTTCGCTTAACGAAGAGAATAAACCGCATCCAATTAAAAATAATGAACTTAATTAAAACTATGTTTCGATTTAGTGAGCTAATTAATGAAATATTTGCAGCCATATCGACCCATGTGAGCAGAAGAGTTCTCTAGGTATGGTACGATCGTCAGTATCGGGGTGGTTTCTATACAGGATCCATAGCTAAAAATTCCACCTCTCCCTTGTCGATAATTATGATGCATTGCTCAGGCCACGAGCACTAATAAATGTAATTATTAAATTTAATTTTAATCAATGGGACTGACTGCAGTCGAACTCGAGACCGTCTTTTGATGTCCTGCTTGCCTGCTTCTGCTGTCCTATCCATCGATGGGTTCTTATGGCAGTGTATTAATAATTCGATTCAAATTTTTCGCTAATGAGATTTTATAATTTGCTTCATGTTATTGGCATATTCTTACCTGTCTTTTGAATTAATTACATTAAAATTGTGCTTAATAAGATAATGATTCTCGATTCTTCATAATACAATTTTTTTTTTTCAGAAATACTCCTATTAGTATCTAATTTGAATCAACTGCATAAGTCTATCAAGTGTTTGACAATACTTTTTTGAACTATGGCGTTCAAAATAGGGATGGTAAAAAATAACCGGCTATCCAATTAACCTGTATATAACCATTTTTTTTAGAGGTACCAGTTTTTAGTATTACTAACCGATGAGTTGACTATATGCGCATTTCGTTATTTACTCATATGCAACTCATCGGACATGCATCGATTGTCCTTAATATGCATTGGACGCGGGTCTTAAGGATCATTGGTAGTGTTTGTGGTCTGATGGTGTATGACTGATTAGAAAATATGTACCGAAGTGTAAAAAGCAATAAAAAGAAAAATGTACTACTCTTAAACAAGCAGTTAAAAAAGTATGAACAAATGAGGATAATAAGCCAACAAAAGTATATGCACGCTTTAAAATCATAAATTAATTTTATAATTTTTCTGAAAATATTTAAAATTTTCGAGATAAAGTTTCAAAATTATAAAGCTGAATATGTGGTATTAATGATATATATCATAATGTCATTAAATTATACCACATCATTTTATTCAGAGTATTACATAATTTAATGCCAGCTGTCGTGATTACACATGTTTCATCTTTTTAGACTATGGAACCATGTATGAATAATCCTCGAAATATTTATTACATCGTCGTGCACATTTACCCTCTTCCACGCACTTCAAAATTGAACATAATAACAAATGGTCAAGTTGCGCTCTTTTCCTCCGCCGACGTCTTCTTATACTTTAGACATTCAACTAACATATAGTAAGAAAATATTTCGCCAGGATATTTCTTTATCTTGCTACGCTAATTCAATTTCCGGCTCGCTTCTATCTACGTATTTGCGAACATTTTAATATTCGAAATAGAAAAATAATGAGCACTCAAGTCCGTAAATAGAATAATAGGCCAATTAAGCAATAAATTCAGTTTAGTCCTTGATTCATGCATAACAACTTCCTTCATATGAATCAGATATCCAAAGAGTCCACCTTCTTGTTCTTGCCATCTAAACTACAAGTGGAATAATGTGTTTCTACTAGGGATGCAAACCGAGTTCCATTTCGCGAGGCGTTGTGGGTGGTGTACACATCCAATACGCTTATTAGTAAAATTTTATTTCTGAAAACACGATTAGGATTTATAATTCTGTGAAAATGGAAACTAAACAAGGAAGAATCTAAAAATTATAACCTACGGATCAACGAAGAAGAAGTAGTGGTTCGGGTAAAAATATCCAGTTCTTGGAAGATTCAAAATGATCCCCTGTTTGGAAATTCGAGTGATGTGCTGTTTTATTACGAGGAGGAGATTTCGGATGGTTCCAATCAATCCACCCGTTCTACGACTATATCTTGTTTATACATGTATGTTTTTCAATATAATTGATTGTACATATATAATGGATATCCTTGCATGCTTTCTCATACCTGGCGTGGACTTGAAGGATATATTTCGAAGAGTATGTAGGAGTGGGTTTGTTAACGTCGAATGTCTTCCTCTTATGTGCGGGTCAGTGCTATAAAATAACAACCCGGCAACATAAACCATTTTAATGATATGCACAGTTGAGTTCTTCCGTCTTTGCTGGCCAGTTTTTTTGCCCTCCTGCGATTCCTTCCTTCCTAACAAGACAGGACCATTATTTTTCGTTTCTTTTCAAGGGACTGATGTTTCGATTTTTCGAAAAAAAAAATGAACAAAATACTATTGAGGTAATTCTGAAGTTTGTACCTTACAATAATTAGGGTAGGAAAAGCAAAAGAGGATATTTACTACTGATTTTTTTGGACACATAATGCTCATATCCGTTACCAATTAGATTGAATATGCCTGAAGCTTTCTCATTAGTTGACGTAATTCGTCGTTCTTATATACCCTATGACTCCTTTTGGTATAATAAGCAGTAAAAGTAATCGAAGCTATAAACTCTTAACGTAATACTAGAGGTACGCTCCTTCTGCTTCAGTTCAAAACCTAAAAAACTAAATGTACAATACACAGCTCCTCAGCAGGTCTTCCTTTTGACATCTAGGTGGCGTTGAGACAATATCGGTTCAACATTTTGATGCGAGCAAGGGGTTCAAGTAAAGGCCACAATTTTATTTGCAACACGCTTTTGAAATCAGTTTACTAAAACACTTTACAGAAAAACTGAGCATCATCACACTATCGCAGTAGAAAAACTGATCCCACGTTCAAGAACTACTGCGCTTATATACTTTAAGTTGAAAAGCTGGAGGAATATGACCAAGGCTGAACAAATTCAAGCCTTGGGAAACTCTAACATAGAATCTGGGGAGACTGTGGATGAAACACTACATGGGATAGCTGACACGGACGTGTTTAGGTACTTCCACGATTTTTTTTAATGTCAGTGCCAGGGGTTGCAAGGAGGCGCAAGGAAGTGCTAGTATCCTATTTCGGTGGCTCAGCACTGCGCCACTTCCTATAAAGTCTTCAATTTGGGATTTAGTTCTTTGTCTATTCTTCAATTATCGGTAGAACTCCTTGGATATCAGCCATCTATCATCCTCTAAAGGGATACATGCTTCTTGTGCTATGTTTGTTCAGGCAATTACAAATTAATAATATAATTACAATTTAAAATTAATTATATATTATATTATAATTACAAATTAATAATATAATATATATATAATAAAATAATATTTCAGAGAAAAGGATAAAGGATCTGCAATTTAGGCTTAAGCAAAAAGAGATGGTTAGAACTCGAACACAATCCGATACAATGGTCAACGATTTACCGAGCGAAGGCTTTTTAGAAATCTACACGTTTAAGTTACTCGAGTACCTTTTCCTCAACATACGTCTGTAGGTGTATCCTTTGATCGTGAAAGCAGGCATAAAGACTATTTCCGGCTCACATGTTTTAATTGCATGGTACAAATGAAACCGCCCTTGGGCTTTGTTATGTCAACCCCTTACTTCATAACTATTTTCCATATGTGGTGTACGTATGTACATGTGACGACTACATGAGATAGGTGTGTACTAGAAATGGGCAAGGAGTACACAAAAGTTTACGCTATTTAATGAAGTTGAGGCCCGAGTTATAATTGTTTCCTCCAGCGTCGTAAGAGCGTTTTGTGGCATCGCTCAACGTGCTGTAATCACCAAACTTTAAAGTTAGAAGTTTAGCCTGGATCTGTCTTTGCTTTTACATTCGCAGTCAACATTCCCAGAGGGTAAGACGAGATGTTGGAATGGTTAAGTAATTCGAAATTTTTATAGTGTCCACTTTGGAAGAGACTCGTTGTATTATCAAAAACCTTTCGTCTGAAATGTTCGAACCGGCCCAGACGGTAGCTCCTCATCAATTATGAACTAGCACACTGTTCGGACATTTTATACTACGACTACGTCCAAGATGTCATTTCCATCTCGTCTCAGACAGCGATCTATTATTCACGTATCGGATGGCACATATGTCCAAGATGTTTCAGTATTCTACGTTTCTGTCTATTTATTTCCTTTGGATGACGGAATATTTAGTGATACTTATCGAGTTCGGTAGACTACTGAAAGTGCATCCACTCGACAACGACAACGATCAAACTCTCCATCGTGTCCTAAGCCGATTCGAAACTTTCGAATTTAAATACTTCGCCTAACGAAATCCTTTAACTATATTCCGAAATGCCTTAACTTCTAATTATTATCATCTTATCATGGCACACTTATAAACGGAGAAAATTTTCGTCTTTGCATTCTGACTTTGAAAGGTTTTGAATATCCTTGTTTTAAAACTGGCAAAGTTTTTCTTCGCTCACCAAAAACTTTTTTAATTGCAAAGGAGCGCAGTGTTTCGCGGAAATTAATTTTAACTGTACGCGGCCGTAAGTACATTACGAGGAGTACACCAAGTAGCGCTAAGTATCGACACAAGCAGCCCCCAAACGAACTTTAGTTTATTATGCTCTTTGCTATTAATTCTCGCAGCCCTAGTACC
Organism: Beris chalybata; assembly: GCA_949128065.1. Taxonomy (NCBI): domain Eukaryota; kingdom Metazoa; phylum Arthropoda; class Insecta; order Diptera; family Stratiomyidae; genus Beris; species Beris chalybata. The sequence goes on along the minus strand of OX421896.1, from coordinate 4,640,540 downwards.
TACTGAGTTAATTTCATAACTTTTTCAAGGAGCAAAAAAAAAAAACTAAAAATAATGTAATTAGTTGGTTCAAGTGCTCCTATCTCTTTTCATATGCAGACTGATTAAAAAAATCTGCAATAACCAACGCTTCTATAGCGCCTTATGCTTCTATGAACATTTAAGTGCATTTATTTTACTATACCTAGGTACGTTAAATAACGTTCTGTTTTTGCTGGGATTTTTACATCGTATCCAAAAATTTGCAGCCCTAAATATTTTACGGTCTATAGTAGAAAATATTTTAACGATGATCTTCTATAGTTGTGTGGTCAAATCAGTCCACCCATATAAATTTTTTTTTTCGGAAATTGTCCTTTAATTAAAATTATAAGAATTAGAAAAACAGTAAATATGTTAAGCTTATTATTCTAGAATATTCTCCAAACATTTAAACATTTTTGAGGACTTAATTTCGTTTAAGAAAAACGTAGTTTCGTCTTCCAGATTATAGCCGATCACATAAAATTAAGCACCACCTTATGAATAAAGTGTTTATTTTGAACTAAGGCCACTGCAGAGATAGTCTTTTACAAATAGTCATTGATTTAATATATACATATTGTTTTTTTAATTTGAATTCTTTCTTGAAAATTAAGCGTACATATTGTCATGCATAGTAACCTACACCGCATCACAGAAATCAATGCATTCCGAACTTCTACCAAAAAATAATAGAGTTGCAGCCAGGCTGTTGGTCGATGTTTTTTTTATTTCGGCTTGATCACAATATTTTATTACTAACAAATAATAAATAAATACATGCGGAGCATGAGCCCCCTCTAAGGGGGGAATAAGAAAAATTAGCCCGAAACAAAATAAATTTGTACCCTTACTGTTGCAGATTTTTTTGTTGATAGCCGTTTAAGTAAGGCACTAATGGCCGGATAAACTTGGAACAACTAAAGATAATTGGGCAAACTCTAAAGTTCTTGATATAACTAACGAACTATTTCATCGACAATCATAATGATGGCTTGATAGTAGGCCTGTTAGGTTGCTCCCAACAACCAGCACAACAAGCAAGCACACGTTAAGTCTCCATCAAATTTCGCTTAAAGTTTTAACATGGGTTTATCGAAGCGTCATTATCCTTAATTACCCCGAAACCAATGCAGCCTGGTAAATCTGAAACTCGTTTCGTTAACAAGCTGAGGTTTCAATTAAAAATCATCTGAACTCTGAACAGATGACACATACGTGAAGCCCCTTCGAAATCACCTAACGAGTTCAATCAACAGCATCACCTCTACATGTCACATATATTGTATAATTGGCCCTATTTACACACATTCTATGCTCGAATGGACGGTGTACATGTATCCAATTAGTTTGGCCGGTCGGTCATTTAATGAGACACATAGACTTACTTGGGCTCAGCCCGATGGCCCCATCATCAACCGGACCCGGAGCCTGGGTCTTGTCTGTTTGTTTATAACAAATCCAATTAGGGGCCCATTCAAACAAGCACCTAATTCTATTTCTCATACCGTTTCTGAACAAACATTTAACACCTACGATCCACGTTTGGAAGTTCACATCAACGGCCGAGAAAAGAATGTGTAAAAACGGAAAAACAAGAACAGAAAGCGTTAGAAGGCCGTCGGCAAGTAGACCTCTGCAACGGTGGACATGGACATGCAGAAACTCAAGTTCACAACTGACCACAACGACCAGGTGCCACGAAACCGCCAGGTCGCGCTCTCACCGTCCAGAGTAGAAGGCTCCAACATAAGTGCGAACCGTTCTCGTATATGCAAAATAAATAAAAATAATTATCTGTCCATTTTCATTAGCATAAAGATGAGGTATCGCATATCGCATCCATCATTTAGCACTAATTGACACCTACCTACGATGTGTGTTTAGCTCCTGCCTGGTTAGTATTGTCGGCCAGCTATGCATATTCCAGTTTGTCCATAAGCGAGTGTGCGGCATTTAAGGAAGGTGCTGCAGTAGGTATAACCACTCGGATCGATTCGAAACTTTGCGACTACACAGCATAACTACTAAAGTTTTCACGTATGCATACCTTTCCTTTACCTGGTCTGATTTGAAACGACGACGACGACGGCCAAGCAACTTCAAAGTGTTTCAGATTTTTGACAAGATAAGGACCGTGAAGAGAGACAATTGCAATCACTTAAAGATCTCGAACGGATATTGAAAGTATGCGACTTCGGTGCTAATGCCTTCATTTAAGTCCCGTCCTGTGGGAATCATCGCGTTTCGCGTCGTCGTCGTCGTCATACCAAGACCTCTTCTCTTCGGACGGCAGGAATAGCTAGCACTTCACCTTAGTCAATTATTTTCTGAAACCACTACCACATCATTAGCCAAGGATCGGTCATTGTCAGGTGGAAGAATTTCCCTCATAAATAATCCAGTCTTGTCGCGGCAGCGGATTTAATTGAATTCAAATTTTCCGCAATTTAATCCACAAATCATTTTTCTTAATTGAACAGAAGGAAAATCAGCATAAAGAATGATTTTGTTAGCCATTCAAAGTAAATGCGCGCTACCACTTGAATTGATCAGAGATTTTGAAAAGAAATTACCACATCGATTAAGATGAAGACATGCGTTACGCTGCGCATAATTGCTATGGGTTTTCGGATGTTAAAAAAACTTTAGCGTTCCGTAAACTGACCAATCCAGCACTATAATGCAAGAGTAGATTTTACGTGTATTTTGGCGTCCAGCGTGGGGTTAAAACAAAACGAAATCTGTAGTTTTAAACGATGCTGTTTTATTATTCCACCAATTTATCAGTAATTGTAAGTGAGTGAAAACAGACAATTCCTATGATACTGCGGCCACCGCTGTGTTAACGCTTAACGCCTGGTAACGCGTTTACTCACGCCAGAAAAAAGGCGCGCTAAACTTTTCATCATTTTGAGTGTCCCCACTTCGTGTAACTTTACAGCTAGTGCGTTATATCGTTTTTATGTGCCAAAAAAAAACCAAGCTATCAGATATATTTTTGTTTGTAAAATGTGAAAACTCAAAATCTCAGGAATGAATTTTTTTTTTAAATTTCAGGTCGATCATAATACTTTATAATTAAAGAACAATTAAGTTTTGTCAACAAGCTCTTCAAATCTCGAATGTACTCCAAACCTCTCGGGAATATTCGGGAAAACTCACGACTCAACACAAGCAGTATATAAGCCGACAGAGTTTGCAGCCACAGGCAGTTGTCAGGCGGGATTATTATTAAATGTTAGAGAACGATTTTAACTTCTCATTTCACAACAAAAACTGTTCCCCGCTGGTAGGGAGCTTTAAAATACTCATCCTAATGGGACCATTCTGACTCCATATCATAAGTATCCAATAATAGGAGCTTACCTTTATGCGTCTGTAACAGCACAGCTTAAGAAGAGCGAGGTATGCCTCTAGTGAGTCAACCAGATCTCAGAAATCCAAAACTTCACAGACAGTTAAGTGTGCATCAGTAATGAAATTCATTGTAACTAGAACAATCAATTTCATTTCCATTTTGATACGTTCAAAGATTCGTTCGCAATCTTCAAATTTCTTTAAAAGCTGCAAAGCATATGAGGTTCAACAAACTAACTAACATCACATTCGAATATTAGTAATAAATTCACCTAGTTTTATAGTTGACTTAACGAGGTCCCGCCATAAGTGCTGTACGCTTATTGTTGACGATATTCCATAAAGGATTGCTTTGTTCAATGCAATTTCCGAAAAGAAGAATTCAATTGAGACGGCATTCATTCAGCGACTTAGAGCACAATCAAATTCATTTGATTGATTGGAATGAGAACCAATGGCTCAAATTACGGACAATCTGAATGGATCGAATAGCAATAAGACCGGTAATTGGTATTCATAAAACCCAAGACACATCATTCGCAGGTAACCAGTTCGAAGAATAAGAAAAGAAAATTTTCTATATGCCGTCGTTCAATGGCTAATTGCACAAAAAAAATATCGTTTTTTATTCTGTTCAAGCATAGGTGTACGAGTACTATGCTACCTCTCTGATTGAGGTACCAGCAACATGTCCAGGTCCACCTCATATAGCGACGTATGTGGAGTATAATGCAGACCCTCAACTCGATACGTCGTTACGATATTTGCTAATAGCGTATTTCTGTAATAATGGCGTGGTGAAGGTATGGCCGGTATACCCTGTCTGTACCTATGCAGTCCTTCGAAATCTGATTGCTCTGCGGTGTACGGACCAAGCTATGGGTTCATACCTTCGGAACGATGTCTCTAATACATCGCTGTGATATGCAAGCTATGGCGAGTTTTGTGGAATTTTAGGCTCCTTAATTGGCAATTTCGCATGAGTGAGGAATAGCCAGTTCAATGCGACCTTTGAGGTAATTGCCAAAGTTTGAATTTCGCGTCTCTGGAAGGAATTTTAATTAAACTATCCTTGACCGATGAGAGCTAACGAATGATTGGCCTTGTGTATGGGATTTATGATTTACTGTAACGTCCAAAATAGGAAAATGTTCAGGGGCTACATTTTAACAAATAATTCTAATTAGACAATACTTTACATTATGTGAAAGGCTAAACACTCGCGTATGCCATCGAAAGCGGTGAAAATGAATTATTCTTGTTTATCGCCTTCGAACTTTGTTAGATACACCAACTCTATAGCATGTCTCTTCCAGCTTACACTGTTCAACTCTACAGAACTGCTTCAAGCAGTACCATGCTCCATTGAGGTCTGAATCTGAGATAATAGTGGCTGGAATTTTTTTTTAAATCCTTCCGTAAGTTTCTTCCAATTTGGCGGGAAAATTTTTCTGCTTCTGCTTTCTTGTACAGTTATCATGGACACATTTAACTCTACTTCTATTTTCAATTAAAATCATTAAGCAGAGCAGAAAGCAACACTGTCGACGCTGCAATTGCTGCCTACTACCAGTTTTGTATCACGACCTTAAACATTAATTTAATTTAGATGTCTTATAAAGTTATTTTAGTATTAATTTGTACAGTTTTGCATTTCTGTTAATTCTAGATTTGAAAATGGTAGCACAATATTTGTTATCATACTGCACGTGTTCAATCATCGAATCTATAATGCTAATACATTTGAATGTTACTATTTTGCGTTTCTGAAATTATAAATTTTTTTTCAGTAATTACATTATTCAAATTGGCAGCACTTAATCGACCGTATTGTGATTGTCACGTCGCGTCACTTCGATGACGATTCGATATCGGCGCATGAAAAGGCGATTGTGAGTGTCGATTGTCATCGAGCGTTGTCACTTTGATCGTCATTTTTCGTCGATGACATTCCGAGTCCGTGACGCCTGAAGAAAATTAACGTTGATGCAAAAATGCAAGTATAGATTTGACAAAAAGATGTTTCTTTCCTTATTTTGATGGATTCGCAACAAGTAATCGTCATTAAAAGTGGTGTAGATCGACACAAATTAAAGAAATACGGCTCCAATTTTCGGCACTGTAAAATTCTTTGAGACTACCGTCACGAGATGCAAGCAGAAGTGAGAGCCAAAAATGGGCCGAACAAGATGTATAGCTTTTCCACTTTAGAAAAAAGCATTATCCGCATCTTAAATTTGAATGTAGGATTTGATATTGCATAAAAATAACGTCATAGTTGTAAACGAAGACATACAAAACCTTAAATTCGCAATTTACAGCTGATACACACATATCAATATGGCAATGCCATTGAGTCACGTCGATGGAGTTACACAATCGCTTTTTTCGATCGACGTGACACTTCGCATCGGCATCGAAGTGACGTGAGCGCGACATTCACAATACGGGTGAATGAGACATATAAATCCATAGAGTATACAGACGACGAAAAACTAGAAGATTTCTCCATATCAGAAAAATATTTGTCGTATAGTCAAAGCCTAACTATTACATAATAAAGAATAAATGGGATGATGGTAATTTAAGCTAACAAAATTATTTGTACACTTTTTATTGATTTTTCAGACGCCTGTGTTAAGAGTCAATTTTGTTTATATTTGCAAATAATTGTTCCACTCCACCTTCTTGAAATTTATTGTCTGGATCGAGAAATATATTATACCTATATTACAAGATATACCTAAATACAAATTCAATATTAACATAAATTAATTTAAATTAATACAATATACTTTAACTTAATTCAATGAAAGTATCAATTTTCTCGAAATTTTTATTACTGTGTTGGCTAAGTTCCGATATCGTGATTGCGCACTTCCTCGTTGTTAGTATTACTACTTTGTTGACAGGCTGTATAATCTATGGCATTCAAAGAACGTATACTTGTAAGTGGCTCCAGTGCCCACTACTTCTTGTGGCATAGCTCTATTTGTAGGTTTTCAGGAATATGCAAGTCACCACTCCGACGATAAAGATCTTTTTCTTAACATTGTTTCGATCCACTCGTTTTAAATAAATTGTACATACTATACTGAAAGTCACTTAATACTCGGACACTTCTATAAAAAAATTAAAACGGGTAAAAAAATAGTAGGAAATTTTGAATCAATACTGGTTTTTCGCTCAATATTTTACTGGGTACAATTACTTAAGTTAACGAGGAAAACATATATAAAATATAACAAAAATATATTGATTTAAACTAAATTTTACTAAAATCGGTCGCAATTAACTTTGCAGTTTGGACACTTTAAAAAACATGTAATATCCGTCAATCATTATTTAGTATTTCGATAAAACTTGTTTTCTTTAGAAAAGCTTTTAATCTATCCGGCATAAACTAAACCAACTTTTTGGTACCTAAACTCCTGCTGAATATTGTCAAACTCAGTTTGTTAAGCTTCCATGAGAGTTGTTCTACTGATTAGGCGATTGTTTCTTATCCTTTTTAATTCAGACCATACATTTTTGACGTTTTGATCACTTAAGGGCAATTATACAGTAAATACGATCGAAGGCCGGGTGTAGTCCCGTGGTACTAGTTCTTGTAAATATTGCTTTGGCGATGTCGTGGGTTCAATTCCCACTCAATGCATAAATTATTTATAAGCCTTTATAGTTGCTATTGGCTTTAAAATTATCAATATAAATAGTGATCAGTGCGGAATGTTCAATAGGATCACTACTAAAGGATTTAACACTGAGCAGATGAGTTCTGTTTACATTCTCATCAGATTTACTAACGCCATCAGAGATACCGGCAAGTAGTTGATTTGTTTGTGGCTATATTGCTGTTCTGGTACATCATATCACAAACACGAACTGCACGAAAAAAATTATTAACATCTACTAGTTGACTTACATTTCAAAAGAAATATAATTTTTTTCAATTTGTAGCTTGCCATTTGTGGTATTGCTTGTTTTCTGCAAACCAGCTCGTATGGCCTTTTCAACATCTGCAGCTCCAAAAAGCTCCGATTTGGTTGCTTCTTGTAGAAAAATGATAACTTGTTATGTAAAACATATAAAATGATAGTGAGTATCCCAAGGAATTTGTTAAACATTTTCTTATTTATTTTCGAGTCCAGTTTAGTTGATGTGTAGTAATAAGTCCTTTGAAATATTAACCTTATCAAATTTTCGGTGGCACTGAAGGTAATTTAATATCAAACAATTTGGTGGAATTTTTGGTTGTTCGATAGGATATATAAATCACTTACTAAATGCGCGATATCGAGTCCCGCCAACTGCAATTTTCTTTTATCGTTATATTAAAGAGAGTGCAATTTTTGAAGGTGAAGCTACTATTGAAATACCAGAAATTCACCTGACGCTGAAAAATAAAAAAAATCTTAAGATTTGCTTCTACGATAGCTTCATCATGAAAAAATTTAATAATGTACTTACATTCAAAATAACGTTCTTTACTTTATTTTCAACACTTTTAAACTTTTCGCTTCACTTTAAAATTCACAGAATTAAAATTCCTGCGTCAAGGAATACTAATCATATACATACTTGTCTTACAAAGTTCTTGAACTGCTTCCATAACGCTAGCTAGGGTAACGCCAAGGAGTGCTTCATACTTGCTACCTAGGGGAGCGCTTGCATATTTTCCGAATGGGAGGCTGAAATTCAAACCATAAATAAAATCAAACAACTCATAACCTTTTTATAAACGTTGCAAGTCTTGTTCCATGAGTGTCCGAATAGTATCTGTACATAAAATGAAAAGGTTACCTTTCTTCGCCGCCATATTCGATGCTGAGTCCTCTGAAATGTTAGCGCTATTAGAAGATTGACTCTAACTCCCAAGTAGATAACAGCCTGAAATGAGGAAAAAAAATGATTACTTCCGTGCCCAGTACGCCATTAGCCTAATGACTCCTCTAATAATAAGAGGCAGCCTATGGCATACGATCCGGGCGCCGTTAAATGCATTTAAAGATTCATGACACCGGCGAACGCTTTTATCAGTCAAATTGGCTTTGTTCGTTGTAAGAGTTCCTCCAACAATCCGCCCAACTTGGTGGAAAGGTGGCGCTGCATACCAGGCTCTCGTCTCGCTCGTCTACTACCCGTCAGCCAGCTTAGATTTTAGAACGGTCTCGTTTCGTTTCTCGTACGGAGAGATTTTAATCGTTGTTGCTGTTGCGGAGACCGGTTCCTTCATTCTACTCCCAATTGACCGCTAAGTGCGGCTTAGACAGTTCATTAATTGGTTCCAATTCCAATTAAGAAAGCTGAATGTGTCCTCTTTTCCTTCCCTCGACGCTGCTGGGGGGTTTTTTTTTGCGTCTTTTAATAAAGTTAAATGCACCTTCCGCAACGGCAAACAAAACACAACACGAGGAACGCGCGAACCAAAAATTGGTATTTGCGGTTGTGTTATCACAGCTTTGCAAGTGTGTGCGAAACTGGTTTCGCCTACAGTGTAGGAGATGTAAACACTTGGCTGAAAGAGCAGGATGGCTATATGGGTGAGGGGAAATTTACGGTTGTTGGCTCTCTGGATTCAATTAAACTGATTGCGAGATGTTTCCCACTTCACTCACTATAAGATGGTGTGCGTGTGGTGTATAGCTCTGGATTTGTGTGTTCCGTGAATGTTTGCTTTGGGTTTAGTCACGAAAATTGAAAAAACTGCCAACAGTGTTGTCAGGAACTGTGGACAAAATTAAACTTAAAAAAAAAAAATTATACTAAAGGACTTTTTCATTACGACGATTGAAAATAATTGATACGCAAACTATCAAACAATTAGGAGTATGAATGCAGGTTTGAGCGAGTGTCACTTCTTGCTGCCTCCATATTCACGTCCTTGGAGTCAGCAACTGCGTTCAAACACTTTCGAAAGAATTCAACCTTTTTCCCGTTAGATAATTTTGCAGAGATCTAAAAGATAATAATCGGATTATGGTATATCAGCTGAATATGGTGGGTAACTAAGAACTTCCCATCCCAACGCACAATTCCTTTTCCGGACACTAATGCTTGCCTTTTTTCTTTGATAGCTGTTTGCAGTAGGTTCCCATCCGCATTGATAGTTTTTTCTTGTTTCAGCAACTCGTTATAATCGTTAACATCTCTAGGTCCTGAAAGTATTGATTTTATCAGTTAATAATAATAGTAATTGCGAATGTGTGCTGTAGCAAGATTAAACGAGTCAAGCGTCACGAACATACGTCAAGTTTTCGGCGTTCTTTATTTTTTTTTTAACGCTCCGTCTTTCCGCCATTTGCAAAAAAATGGTCGCTTAACAAAAGAATGCGAAGTGAGAACACTGCCAGGCCTGCTCTGCTTTGGAATGTTTTTCGTTCCCCTAACTTGCCAGAACTGCGCATGTCGATACATCGATGAGTTTGTATGCGGCTGGGCAATGCGTGTGTATTATGCCATTTTGTGCTGGTGTTGGAAAGTGTATGGTCTTAAACGCATTCACGGATTGCGGCATGTTTCTGTTCCGTCGTACTTCAGTCTAGTGTTGCCTAATGAATCGTTCGGACGTTGATATTCCTCCGTAGAGTGTAAAACGACACGAACGTCAATTGGTCCGGTTACCGAGCAGTGCAATTTAGTTTCAGTGCCAGTGTTAAGTTCATCAAATTGTTCATATCCTTGTTGATAGTGTGACAGTGACATTTGCTTTGACTGTTTGTCTGTGCAGTGTCCCAGCGGCGTTTGTTGATATTCGCCCGCCATTTATCCTTGTTTCGCCCTACAAGTGAAATTAATCGGATTTCGTGGGCCATTACCCCCGAAAGCGAATCGTGTATGTCCTTTCGCAAAGGACATTTTTTGTTGTGACGAAATTTTGTGTGGAGTGCGTTTTGTAGCGCTGTATCCGTGTCCTAACCGACCCGAGACTGTCTAGGCTTCCACTCTAGTTTTTTTTGCTGCGGCTGCAGCGTCCTTTGCGTTTCCAGTGTGTTGATTTCAAATTTTTTTGCCAGTGTACTAACTGCGATGCCTGAAACTTCCATTTGAGTGCGGTACAACAACTTAAGCTGAAGGTAAGAAGCCATTGCTTGGCGGGAAATTAGATACTCGCCCGGTTTAATTAGTTATTTCTCTGGCCGCCGCCGTCCACATCCTGACTCCTTGCCTCGGTCCAGCGGATGCGAGCTCGAATTCCTGCAAGTCTTCTGTGTCGCAGTCCTCCAGCCTTCCGTCACTTTTCATAAACCAAAACAGCTGTGTACGTTCTCTACAGGCAAAAGCCCCTAATCCGTGCACGTATAAAAACTGAGTTGGTGTAAAAAAGTGCCTCTATCCGGATACACCCGGTGAGATTGTGTTGGTGCCGACTTGCTGCGGCAGTGTTGCCGAAAAAATGACATGATGAAGCACTATGGCAGCCCCGACGGCAGTAGCAGGGCGCGGGGTCCTTACAATAGAATTTTAGTTCATTATCTTGGACAAGGTTTTGCTCTAATTAGAACGTGGTTGTGGGGTAACAATTATTTATAATGGGGGATGCCTGTGTATGCCGTTCGCCATGTTCCTATTCATACGTCGATTCAGGATCGGGATAAGATGTACCGGAGCCAGAGCACAACTCTTCGTGCATACCTACACAGGCCCACGTCGCTTTTAAACTTCCAAACGATGGAAGGGAATTTAATTACGGCCGTGTGCCTTGCAGGGTTGAGTGAGAGGCAAGATGAAGCGGGAATGGAAGTTTTGAGCCTCGAGGACGCATCGTTGCTGTCAAGTGCGAGAATAATAATAAAAAAGAAGAAAAACGAGTGTACTATTATCATGCGAACCAGCGTCTATCTGTCTGTCTGCTGCATTGGTTACCTCGTTTCATCTGACAGTTAAATATCAATCAAATTACCGTCATGTTAATTTGATTAGAGGTGAATTTTCTTCCGGTCTCTAGGGACCCTTGCTGCGACTTCCTGGACATAATCTACGTTTTTCTTCCGTGGGATTGGTGCCGGTTTAGACAGCTGCTTGAACACAAGGTTGCCAGATCGACCCGCAGTAACCACTCTACACGTGGATTGATCTTGTGTGTACCCAATCTTAGACGTTTTGCGGATTTCAGTGCTATTTGTTTGACTCATTATTAAAAGACCAATCTCCATCAGAACTAAGGTGAACGTGGAAAGATCTTCCTTAAAATTTGATATTGCGGGGCTCGGTAAGATTTGTCAATACTGCTCCTGTTTCGTGCGAACTGCATCAGAATTTTCGATATCACTGAGTTCGTGTGCCTTTATGCGACATCAATTTGTAGTAAAAATAGAGACGAAACGCGTTCTACATAACAGTATGTAAGGCGAACATACCTATTCAGTGGAGTTATTATGGATGCAATAAAATGTAAATTTTAGAAGTTCCTTGAAAAGAAAAAGAAGAAAACTTGGTCCAAAACTCACCTACTGGATGAGGACTAAATTAGCCAGGATCATAGTAACAAAAGCATATTTTATTTAAAGACGTAGGATGTTGTAGAAAAATCTAAAACCTACCAATGATTCAGTTCATGTCACCCAGTGCGGTATTGAAAGTACGAATGCTACTCTTGAATTTGAAACATCTATACTTGGACTTACAAAACAAGCCAAGATTGCTGATTACATACAAAAATCTTCTGAAGATACAGATTCAGTCAAAGCTTATTGAAATTTGTAATACTCAAAACCTGGGAATCCGTAATAGCGACGATACTTGCATTAGCATCAAGCGTGACTGTAGTTTCAAAGTAATGAGAAGTACTAAGGGGTATCTCTAAGTACAATAAGACATAGGATACAAAAGAGGTTGGCATCGGAGAAGGAAGCATACTGACACTTGGCTCCATGAGGTCACTTCAAGATATTTGTTGCAAATCCTGTTCCGCAAGGATGTAGAAAAAGTTGAGCATTAACTAATTAAGCACGCAGTCATTTCACTAAAAGATGCTTTTGGTCTCGGGATGAGATTCTAAAAAATGCCCATGGGTGCAGCATTTCCATTAATGGGTGTTTCACTCAACACACATGGGTGTTTCTCGAAGAACCAAAAAATATGGGTAATACGAAATACATCCGCTGGCGCTACAGCGATAAGGTAAACCTCAGCACACTAGTAGGTACCAAGAAAAGAAAGGCTATAGAATTACTTCATAAAGCTCTTAACCTTAACTTTATTCACCAGAGGATAAATCAGTCAGAAGGATTTAGTATATTAGGTCGGATCCTCATTTTAACATTTGCCAGACGCTCACTTTTGTAAATGTTGAGTTCAAGTTGTTGCAGGAGATAACTAAGAGGCAAATTTTGGATTCCGAAATTGTAAACTTCATCTTGTAAAATTCCAAATTTTTCCCATACACCGAATCGCCGTTCCTCACCAAAATTGCTCTATGTCTTGATGTTAACGTTTCATGTTCCAGAGTGGATATAACTCTTACTTGAACGCCAAGCTAAAGAATTTTAGTTCAACTCTTAAAGGTCCTATCGCGAAAATAAGTCATATCAATTCCACAATCAAAATTATCGCTTTGTGAAAGTAGTACTTATATTTGCGGCTAATTTTGCAATATTTGTGTAGTCACGTTTGTTTGCAATAATCTCTACAGACAGGAATCGATAAAATTTTATTGATAATCTACAAAAAAAACCTGCAATCATATTATATATGTATGTATGTAGGTATAAATAGCTAATCAAGTCTGCAATTTCATTAAAATCTGATGTTTACAATTAATTCGCAATTTCTCATGTACTCCGACGTTTTATCGGAAAATAAACTTTTCTATCAGATAGTCAGAAGAAAGAAGTGATTCATAAAGACCTTTATGAATTGCGTACACTATATTTTTTCTTATTATTTTACGTTCAAGGCTTGGGATGTAGTTAAAGTTGGGGTACGGTCGAATTAACTACGTTATTAAAGTGTCTAGATTATGGAGATGACTAAATATGATCAAAAATTGTATTTGCAAAGTGTGTCCTTAGGATAACTCCCAAAATCTGAATAACTACAAAAATCTGTATGTTTTTAATCAAAATTTGTTTTAAGTGGGTATATACCTAACTATAGGCATTCCCAGCATAAACTGTTTCAGAGATAGAAAAACACCTCATACCACGGAACAATTTAAAGTAAAGTAGTATCTTCCCTCTCCGCGTGTATGCCTACTAACAATCACGCTGTACGGCGGACAGACGGACATACTTTTTTTTTAGTTTTTGGTGTGAAAGGTTCAAGGTTGCAATTTTTTAAATTTAGAAGTCGATCACAATTTTTGTGTTCATGAAATAATAAAGCAAAATATAAGTTTGGACGTTGAATTGTGAAGCGCTCGTGCACAGTTAGTTAAAGGTTAACTAGCTGGGTAGAGAAAACATGAAGTAGTCTCACCGGTGATAATAAAAACAATTTATATTTTCTGTTTAACTCCATCAAAACAGAGTCAGTTGACTGGTCCAGCAGATACATATTTAGGTGCTTGCATGTACTCGCTTGTACCTCAAGAATTTCATGAAATAAAACAAAATAAAAATATTGCCACCGACCGACTAGATAAAAACATTTAAAATGACACCTCGATAATAAACATCAGTCTGGCTCGATTCCAAAAATAGAACCAAAGATTTCGCACATCTCGTTGAAGTAAGACGCTCGAAAATTTAGATTTAAGACTTCTCAGTTTTATTGCGTCGAGATAAGGTAGAACAAGTGAGAGAAAAAGCGATACGAACCTTTCCAATCGAGAAACTAAATCGAAAAATTCGCAGAGACAAGATGCTGAATAAAAAATTTAAAAGGGCAATTTTCAATAATTAACTTAGGTACATCTTTACCTGTCACTCGGAACTTCTAAGCGAATCTCGACTAAGTCCACCATGGCCCAGGAGGGAGTCAACGAAAATACCCATCCAGACAGACAGTGAGACAGTGCGGCATTTTTTTAAATGACTCGAAAAGCCGTCGACCGTGGCTCTGGTCGTCTTAAAAATTTTCTTAGAGCAGCGTCTCCGCGTACACGATCCGACCGATTTTACAGCTCACCAGTGATGGTGCTCGTTTTTATTTCTCCAAACGAAGGTGACTACTACACCTTGATCGCACCGGGCAGATGTCTGCGATCTGTGTGAATCGACCGTAGAGCGAGATCAGTTATAGCATACGTAAGTAAGTGAGGTCTGAGGTGACCTCAGCCCGCTGAATCGGACCCGCGTCTCAGAATTTCTTGTCTACGCTTGTGTACACATCTCGCGAGTACATAAAGAAAATGATCTTGAACGGACGCCTGATGAAGCCATTTCGGACGCCTCTAGATCGTAAATTTGTCTCAAACATGATCTTTTGAATTTTTATGACATTCGTTGTATTTCGTATGGTCGACTATGTGCCGATCAAAGCGAACACCTTCGAGGCCCGGTCAGTTTTTTCTATTGCTGATGTCAGGATTGGAAGTAACTTTATGAAGTTATTATCAAAAATTTGTATGCGATGCGTTTGATAGCTGATATTTCCTGATATTCGGGGACTCGTATGTCGGGGCTTCTGATGCAACTGGTTTATAGTTGGAAGTTGAACCATAAATTAACGGTGGCGATGGCGGATGAGTCGATAACCAGATTACCGGTGATTTATGGCGATAAATTAGTGAAAATCAGGTAGTACGAGATGAGGTATGCAACTGTTAAAGTTCAGATCACGGACCACGGAGAGAAAATGCTCCTTACCTGTCGATTGTATAAGTAAGTAACATCGACATTACGGCGTCGAAATAAATCTTGTACTTTTGCCACATAATCGGTAGGAGGGACATTAGTAGCTTACTCATACGGCTAATCTTGCGGTAACTATGTAGTTCAGTGTATTCGATGCAATTGAAATTCCACGCCTATAGTGAAAAATCCTCCATGCTCCATCTTTCATCCTCCGTGCTACATCCTTTATCCTTCATCTTTCATTCCTTCCTATTATGCTTTTCTGTTGGGAGCATTAGGTTAGATTAAGAGAGGTAAATTGCTTCTATCACCAGAGAGTACTGGATTAGAAACAGGCAATACAAGTCTCTTGATATCGAAGTCGCCATTTTACATTTTCGAGCCATTGGAATAGACTGGCAACCAATATCAGGAGTTATTATTCCAGACTCCAACCTCTAGGTTAGGTTGGAAAGGGTGGACTGAAGCACTGTGCCAGATTTCATCACTCATCGCATTGCATCGTCCACCGTTTACAACACCACTTATCCAGAATTTTTCGGAAGCATTTCCCGATTTCACTCTAAAATTCTTGTTACAGGACTCGTATACACCGGTTTTAACATAAGTAGTCCGCATTAAGAAGTCATGTAAACGTGTATTATTAAGTTTGTCCAGTTCTGCATGTAGATTAGAACTAGTCGAAATTTAACTGAGCACAGTTGGAATGGCATTATGGCAACACTACTTTATGGCGACATTACTTTACTGATCCTACTTTTGTTTTTGTTTGTTCTTCGGCATTTTTCACAAAATATCACTCTTGTTTATGAAGACGGCAAAAATGTGTGCTTCAATTAGAATATCTGTTTGACATGTGACATTTCATCTGCATATTAACTTCACATATGACGTTCAAAGCAAAGTGAATTACTTGAGTACGTTCAGGCGGTAGAAACGGCAATTGTATTAACTTAATACCGAGAATAGTTTAATACGTATTAACGATTGCGGTAAATACGAGGCCACAAATGTAATTTAGCAGTGTACTTAGACCGGAAACTACAGGACATTTCATTTCTTAAATTCGAAAAATCCTCCGAATGGTCATGTCCTTAAAGAGCCCGAAGTTCAGTTCCCGGCAATAATTCTCGCCTTAATCATTAATCGCCCGATTGCGGACTCTCTAATCCCAGGAAGCCACATCCATCGGTAAGCACGCCTTCTTCGTCCTTGTTGCCAACGTCCATTTCTTACCACTGCGGCCATGACGTATCGCTAATGAGCGTTTTAATTCAAGTACAAGATGGAGAAACTTTTCCGAATGAAATTCACACGTGATCTCGAGGTCTCAATCCGGAAATTAAAATGCCGAGCAAAAGATGAAGTGCACAAACCACCGGAATTAAATACAGAGGGAGTCGATGGGGCCAGCAGATTGCTTTAGGTGAGCGGCATTAAATTGTACGTCCGACGTCGCCACCGCACCGTGTTGAAATTATTTCGTGAAAGTTGCACAGTTCCAGCGTTTGGCCGCTCCTTTGTATTTGTGCAGAAGTAAAGTAAGGAATTCCTTAAAACGATAAAAAAAACGAAGAAGAAACGGTTTAATGATGGCTCAGTCATTCGAACACCAACTTACCTCTTCGTATCACCTTTTGTGTAGGTACTACCGGTGTACCCGCCAAGAAAATGAACTTCTACGAGGAAAAGTTGAAAAGGAAATGCAAAGAGGTGACCCCAAGTAAAATGAAACGCTGAAAACTTCGTAACGAATCTTCACACAGTTACTTTTTATTTGTCGATGTGCGTGGGCAAATAGTCGTCGTAATGAGTCCGTACTCGGGATATATCCAGTCGTCAACAACAGTGACGCGCAGAGAACATTGAACAGCTGATTGTTAGGGATTTGGTCAAGTAGAAAAACCGGAGGCACCCAGCGCGATACACCCTCTGGTGACCGAAACAGTTCCTTCGGACCTAGTCCAACACAGTTTTAAGCTGGCTTCTCCAGTGCAGGTCCTCAATGGCAGTAGCCAGGACAGCGATCGATACCAGTTGGGCTTTCGCACCAAAACTCCCCTGATGCCGAAAAAAATCTTAAAGTGATAAAAGCTGTGTATGATTTTAATTCTGATGGACTGTGTGATCCAAAGCCCGAACTCGGATGATGACACAAACTAAGCCGTGATTCGGCTCATGACTACAAAGAAATTTCGGCCTGATGCCCGTAAATCCGAGCCTCACATCACCACCAAGATTTATGGCCTCGTCAGACCTCTTTCGATTTAAAAATAAGCTAAGACGCTAACCCGTCCCGAAGGTAGGTGCCCTGGAGACGTCCATATCGACGAGATTCTCTAGCCCGTTCAGCAAGCCTTCAGTAATATAAAATAAAATTATAGTAAAGTGGGCCGGACTCGGAAATTGAAATTATTTGCGCAGGTGATTAATTCGCTTGGGAAAAAAATGATTGTGAAAAGAAATCTTGTCCAAGCAGCCAGAACAAGAAAATACGTTGAAGTAGGACGAGTCATTGTAGTGCACGGAAATGAATAGATCACTCGATCTCGAGTCGGAGCTCCGCGATAAAATAATGTGCCCCACACAGCGCTTGGGTCCGATCCAAATTAATGTTGGATTTATTTTAGAACAAGCTTTCTATCATTCGTAGTAATTTCGGTAGACCGACCGGACGCTTGAGAGTTTTCAAAATTCTTCATTATTTTCCAAAGTTTACATGACTAAAGACAAGATGAATTTCGAAATTAAGATCAGTAAAGATCGGAGGGCGTTCGATCGTCATTCAACAACGGTGCGAATTTTCCCAGTCAAATACGATTTTAGTGGAATTTCGCTTACACTTTGAATTAATTTATTTCGAAGTGACCGAGCCACAAGCATTCGCCATGAACTAGAAAAAGACTATCAACTTCTTTCCGAGTAATTTGAAAGTCACTAAGCAATGCAAAATTTTGTTCGGTATGCTAATGGCCTAAATATGCATTTGTTGACTTCGGTACTCCTATTCCAATGATTACAGTCAACCACTGTAAATCGACCCTTTGTATGTCGAATATTTCACGTATTTAATTCTTTCATATTTAGTCCAAACAGGAATTAAACTTTATGCCAATAGTTTCAATATATTGATGTATTTTACTGCATCCATCTCCTTGGCTTTGTCAGTTGTTTTAAAAAAAGCTAAGCTAATAAATACACCAACCAAAATTTAATTGGAACAGGAATCTTCTATGACTGATGTCATAGACTGTTATAACTAGATGTAGACACAGCAAAATATTCGCCTTGGAATTATCAAAACTAAGGAGGGAATTCGAACTTGAAGACATAGACATAGAAAGTAAAATCTTTCACTGAAATTGAAAATATAAAAGTGAACAATGAAATTATGTAGCTATTTTGAGTCTGGACGAGACGCCTCCACAGTCCACAATGTTTAAGCCACCTTTATAAAATTCATATCAAAAAAAATACTTCAATTTGAAAGAAATGTCCTGTCGCTGTTGCATATGGAGAAAACTATTTTTTTTTATCATTTGATATTTGTTTATCCATTCAATTATTTTTAGCTCCACAATTTTTTTCTCTTGCGTTCATAATTAGATCCCCTAGTTATACGAGTTTTTTGCTCCCTCAAATGTTCTCAAAATTATAATATGAAACTCAACGTGATGTCTATAAATCACATTTAAAGCAGTCAAAATTTTATATTAATTTCCTTCCAAGTTTATAAAATGATTTCTTTATTGCGAATTGTATGACGCTCACCCTTCGCGTAAAAAAGTGCCACAACGAACTATAAACTGCCACCCCTTTTAATGTTACTCCCGCCTGATGGCAAGAAGTTTTACGCTTTAAAAGAAGTCAGCCAAGTAACATAACAGTCACCTGGCGTATAGGCAGCTTTGGTCGCAATATGTGCTAGCCCGTTCCGATTCCTCAACCTGAACCTGTACCCGTATCCATTTCGAGGATGATTCCGAACTAGAAGAATAGGGAAAAGGACTAATAAATTATTTTTATTGCCCGAAATTTATTTTTAATATGCCATCAAAGGGATCAACTAGTATTAGAAGCGTTCAGTATATGCCAGCCCGTCATGGACATCGCTCATTTTTATTTTGGAAATTACATTTTGCCTACTACTGGAAGGCATTTCGACGTAAGTCGTAGCGTGGACTTAATCGTTTGGGAAATTAAAAAGAAAGTGGATTGAAGGGCATCAGGAATGGCTGAAGCCTCTAAGGTCTAACAGATCGACTGGATTTTCAATGAAATTTACAACATTGTTCATAATTCAATCTGCTAAATGCGACTTTGATTAATTGACGCAACTGGCAAAATGGCAGAATTAGTTGCGCACGAAATGATGTGCAAGGAAATGAAACGTTGTACATACTATGCTTTCTTTCGACTAACGAAACAACTAAGAAGATTCGTAGATCTTCGGATACGTTTTGAATTCTAGACAATTTAAATGTGACGGATACAACATTAGGAACGATAAACACCTCTAGCTGCTAGTCGCTTGTTTTAACAATAAGCTCAACAAAATTGAATCCATTGAATGGATAAATAGGGAGCTTGATACTAGTAGACCAAACCTTAAAAAACTTCTTCTTCCCATTGCTCACATTTACATCCCTAATAGGATATGTTACTACATTCTTCCTGTTTCTTGTATAAAAAGAAGTGTTCTTTGTGTACGAATGCTAAGCCTATCGGAATCGAACCGTTGTTTTTGAAGAAACATCAGATTTTTTTACTAGTTTTAAATTCGAACGCGTTCATTACAACTGACTACATCATAAAGAATTCTTCAAATGCGATCACAAGAAAAGATGGACTGACTACATTACATCAGAGTTTTTGTTATTGCAAATCTCAATCGAATTTCTGATTTCCAAAATCGTTGGATTTGCAAAATCTGCACATACTTGTGCGAAAACTTCACAATCGCATCAATCGATATCATGTGACTCTCTTTGTCAATCAGTAGTTGATAGCCTGTCCGAAATGTTCCCATGATTTATCAAAGCTTAAATTAGCTTCAATCCACATAATTTGATGCATTACAGACGTATACATACATATGTTATCAAATTTTCGCACATGTTATGACTAATTCTACTCCAAATCAAATCTACCAAGTGTTGGTATGTATAATAAATTTGATTGAAACTGTTCGCAATAGCACGAAATCTTGAGAGGAAAAACCTTGTCCACAATCCACAAAATCCGGTTGATCGTGTGATTATCCGTACATATAACTTCTCCGAATCAAAGAGATTGTAAATGGATGAACGTGACTGACGTCAATATGTGTTAATGTAAAAGGGTTTTTCTTCGAATCCGAAACAAAATACGGGGCATAAATTCACTTCATCAGCACAAATACATATGTATGTATGTTACTTTCCTTTTTAATCCAAAACTTTCATTTTCTGATTTGAATATATCGCGAGTAACAAATTTAGCAATAGTAGGTATTAAATTCTACTTTGCAATTTGGCATTGCGTCGAATAACTTTGTAACTTGTGAAAACGATACTAATTTGTTTTGAGTTTGAATTTCATTAATAAAAAAATTGCAGCAAGGAGCGTTTTTTTGCACGAAACTGCAAACACCGTACTACACTTGCACAATGCTTGTGATTCTTACGCGGATCATCGAGCGTTCTGTTTTGTTGAATCATATAGGTGGACCGAGGGTGAATCACTTACGAGGCTCATATGTGAATCAACTTGGTTAACCGCATTTGTGATTTGTCTAAAAAACAATAAATTTTTTGCATGGGTGTTGTATATTTTTTAAAGTTCATTTTTCTTCACCTACACTGAACAATTATAATTTTTTTTTAATGATCTGTGTATGTTTTTCATATCACTGAAACCTTCATTAAATTGTTTGCTTGGCATTATGAGCTGTAGTATCTTTTTAGTATGTATAAAATATAGATTACCAGTGACGTACGAAGGTGGGAGCGAAAAAATGGATTTCTGCTGAATATCCTTCAGTTTTGACTCTTCAATTTTCAATGATGGTAAAGAGGGCGACAAAACTGTACGTTGTTACAACCCTTAAACAAAATTTAAATCTGAGTTGAATTTTATTGTTCAAGTTCAATTAAGGTAGCAATGGAAAACCAAATGTTGATTGGAAACAAAATAAAGTTCCACCCAGGCGAGCGGTGTCTCGACTCACTTACGTGATTGCTTCCGAGTAAGAGGTTATTAATTTTGTTACTACAGGTACCAGCATTTACCAAATGGCCTACGTTAAAGGTCAATTTTAGGTCATATTCAAGACAATATTTTGACGAAGGGATTACATGGGTGTTTGCCTTTTACAATCGATTTTACAATTTCCACGGAATTTTCCTAAAGACTATTGAGACTTGATGCACAAAGGTTTTGTTGGGTAAATAGGGTGTAACTAAGAACCAATGACTTACAAAACAATAAAATTATTAGGGGTGGTCCAAGGACTAAAAACATATCGAGTAGGTTAGGTATGCAGAAGAGTACCTGTCGTTTGCCTGTTTTTATTGTCTTTTAAATTAACTTCAAGTCTAGTTTGTACAATTATCAGGTAATCTATATATATACCCTTACGAGTACTACCTGTGGTTGACTCCTGTAGAAAGAATTTGTTTCTTATCGCAGTCGCTAAGCCTAAAACCTGGAGCAAGTCGTTCCTCTGATGGCGTTGTTAAAATTTTATTAGCAACAATCTACAATTGGATAGGGCTACTCCTATACACCGTGGTTTTTGTATCTCATAAACGGCTTATGCTAGAAAATTGAAACTTAGTGCATATGCGCACATCTTCAGAAGTAATAAAATTAAAGAAAAAAGTACAGCTTTTTTTGCGTGCAAAGAACCGTGCTTTTGATATATAATATTTTGAAGATTATTTTTACTACTTTGCGATTTTGAGCCCCTAAGAAGCTGAGGCTTACGGTACCATATCACATAGGTCTGACAAGATATCGAATTGATTTTTCTTTCTCCCAAGGTTTTTTTTGTTGATGTTCAATCCCTAAAGGCTATGTCGATATATTATCCCCTATATTTCTATTGAAATTAAAAAACAATCTGAAGGATATTTGGAACGTTAGTTTTAAGATGGTCAGCCGCTTAGTAACCTTCACCACAAAATTAACGTATTATTCGGAAAATCAAATTTAAAGCTTTTGTGTAATTTTGTATGGAAGTATGCGACAGAGTGGGGGTAAAAAAAGACTTGGCCTTTCAAATTCCATTTAATGAGAAGATACTTTAACGTACTAAAAATTTCGACTCCTATATGCAATTTGCCACAGTTTTAGATGAAACTCATGTGAAACTTTCAGTGGTAGTCGCTGAAAAGAATTATGTTTTTTCAGGAATTTCCAGGTATGAAATGAAAATAAATCATTTATGAAAGGATTTAAAATTTTAGTCGAATTCGTAAACAAACTCCGATGTTAAATTAAGTTGGGCGCTATAAGCCATAGTTGTACCAATCGTTCCGAAATCCCAGCAGCTAGCTGCATAACCCTGAAACGTGCTATCGATTATGCATTTAATCGACAGCAAACGTATTAAATAACTAAGCATCGAGTCCAAACTGTGAAAATTTAAATTTTGCCATTGGCATTTCACCCAGCAACTCAGAAGAAATATTTGAACAGCTTTAAGCATACTGTACACCTAAGTACTTTCCTCATGACTTACGAGTACCAAGCCAAATATTATGAAGTAATAAAAATCTCGTCAGCAGCATTCCCAGCCATAGACAATAGCCCAGCATTGAGCTGATCCGAAGCGTTTTACGCAAATGAAATTTCCAATATACCAGCGGACGGACCAACTACGTGTAGGAAATTTGTGTAATCAAAAATCTTTAAGTGTTTGTCTCACGAAAACTTTTCCTCAACGACCATGACTATGATTAATGGGGAAAATGTTGTAAACGACGGCGGAGCGGGTCAAGTGTGCCTTAACATTAATGGAAATCTGATCTCGAGTACTATCTAAAGGCTACGTCTACGTTTCAACAATAATTCAATTGTCATCAGCTCCATCGCGCTAATCGAGAGCACAATGCATCTGTCCCGAACATCTGATTCCATTCCTATCTGAATTATGCACTTCAGATAATGCCCCCCCCCCCCCCCGTTGCATTGCGCTCAACATCACAATGTAAAATCCTTGTCGGATCCAAATATTAGCGTTACCTAATTTAGTAGATTTCTTGCTAACCGGCTGATGTAATTCGGGCAAGATGTTTTTCAGATTTCGACGAAATTTCGTTCAGATATTCATTACAATATCGAATTGGGCCGGCCATGAGCCGGCTACCCTTTCTAAAAAGGTTCGGACCATATTAAACGTGATACGTTGCATAATTGATGTCACCGATGGAGTCCTATTGATTTTACGAAAAGTGGAAAAATCATTGAGAACATTCGGAAAAGTCCGATGCATTTCTAAAAAGTTTTTGAAACCCTCCTCCCTGTCCCCATTCGTATCGAATGTAATGGAATTTTCAATCGGCCACTGACCAAAGGATAGAGTTGTGAGTGACTTTTTCTTTTTCGTCCTTTTTTTAAAATTGGACATACTCAAGTAGATCAAATATGTATGTATTTGTTTTGTACTGCACTTTGGAGGTGATTGCTTGTGTTTGGGAATCTCGCAAAAGTTTTCGACAATTTTAGCATTATTAAAAAAACATCAAAAATAAAAATAATGATGGAATACATGAAATTGAAAATATTTTGGTTAGATGTATTATAAACTAAAATGTGTTTCCCAATAAGGTTAAATTATCTTAGAGCTTGACATTACTAAACAAAGCAGTATGCTAGTATTTCCTTAAAAGAAGCCATTAATTTTTAATACTTCACTGTGTATATAATGTTCCAAGATTCAACTTTCTAGTATAATCTCCAAGTTTCAATTTTCTAGTATAATTTTTTGGCACTTTTTGATATATTTCAGAAAGGACATCCCAGGGTTTTTTTTGAAAATTATTCGTCAGGCACATTTGCTACTCTGAAATTTTGTTTATCACGATTTAGTCTTCTATTTTTTATTTGTTCATTGTAGGTACCTATTAGTGGTGTGCAAAAAGTAATTATTCGTTATGAAGTATTCGTTACTTGAAACGAGTACCGAGTACCGAATACTACTTTACAAAAGTATTCGTTACTAGCCCCACAAAAAAAAATATTCCCGCTTCCGAGCGGATGACCTTTTTTTTTTAGCTTCTCACATTGTGTTTGGTACTGAAATCCCAAAAATTCGGAGCGGATTATTTTTTTTCTTTTTTTTTGCTCACACGAATTACTCAATAAAGTAAAGAATACTAAATTGAAACAATTCAGTAATTATTCGTTACTCCAAAATAATCGCTTTGCACATCACTAGTACCTGTACTTTCTTTTATTTTTTCAAGTTTGATTTAATGTTTTCTTATTTTTGTTGTTACTGGTATGTTTTTTGCCGGAACAGAAACGTCTGACTACAGTTTTTACATGTTCCTTTTTTCGAGGATGCTGGTTCTAAATGTTCTTACCAAGAAGGAAATCTTTTTGGGACGACCCTAAAATGAATAGTTCGGGTTATTTCAATAATTGACAACCGTATAACTATTTTACGAGTTCTTTTTATAATTTTATATTCTGCGTGCTAGGCTAGTAATAACGTAACGAAAAACAAGGAAATAAGTGCAACATCATTAATCTATCAATTGTCTAAATCTCAATCAAAAACTAAATTGAGTACTAAATGGTCACGATCTAATAAACAATTTTCATAGACTAAATTATTACATAACACCTTATACAATAAGGGCAAAAAGTGATATAATAAATCGCGGTTTAATTGTTGACTGGCGTGATCGATCCAATTACATTTTGTGGTTTTTCGTTCGAAAAACAATATTAATAAATAAACTTTAAAAAAAAAATAATTTAATATTTTTTTATTATTTATTTACAGGTAAGCACTGGATTGAGGTTATCTTCTACTAGACTAACTTTATAGTCTCTACAGGATCTGCTATAAAGGTAAAAGCTAGAACTTATACTAACATAAGAACAGAGCCAGTCCACAAGTCTTTGGTGACTAGAGTAACCAAGATACGTTTTTCATTTATGTTAGATGCTGTAGTTCAATAAATATATGATCAACGATTTCAAGAAAAAATGCTTATTACGCCATATTGGCGCACGGCTCATTCTACATATTGCGACTGCCTGTACATATCCAGTTTGATGCTCAATATCCACGGTTCTAGACCATTAAAATGTACTCAGCTCTATCTGTTAGTGAATAGAAATTTCGTCCTTAAATTGAGCGAATTTTCTGTGTTTTTCAGTTGATGTCTTATATCGATATGCTTATTTAGTAAGTTAGATAAAACCTCATTTCGTCGCCACTTGTTGATGCGTTGCCGAAATATAGTGCAATCACATTCAAGCGAGCAAGCTCAAGTTCACTCTGAGAGCCGATGCATTTGCTAAAGTACTGTTGGTGACCCCGTCGTATTGCAGGATTTTTACGTTTTTAAATCTGGTTCTAAAGAAAAATATAAAAGGAATTTGATGTAAGATAGAAGCAACCAGCTTATCTGAGGTAAGCACTTCAAACTAGTAGATTGACTTGCAACTCACCTAGCCCATTATCACGTCATTGACGGGACTTGGTACCCGAAAATATCGGCTCACAATACCGTGAATAAAGAAAACACTCAATGGAACGTAAGATTCCAAATCACAAATAAAAACTGCTAATGGTTTGATCATAAGAAAGGCATGTAACGGAACAGACAATCGAAAATCTTCAAAAGAATTTTAATAAATAAATAAAAGCTTTGAAATTAGCTGTCAAGTGGTTTGAGGAAAGGCAAAAAATTGAAGAAAAAAACCCATGAAGTAGTCCATTAACGATGCAAATTTTCATAGTGACTGTCGCGTCCCAGTAGTCCCATCTAGAAAATCTGCAAGTCAAATATACGACAGTCATTACCTAATGAGCGATTCATTTCGAGACGTTTTTCTTGGGGCGACCTTTCGCCGCAGAACGGTATTTCTATTTTTTAAGAAGAAGAATAATTTCTTGGCTGGCTTTGATGAGCTCTAGCTCCGTTCTAGTCGCCCACACACCACAAACTTCCAGAAATCACCGAGAAATGATCACTTCAACGTCGTACAAGTGCCAAAATCAGTTAACGATGGAATGCAGCAAACAATGCGGTGACATCGATTACCTGGGCTTTTTGTTCATCGTCGGTAGACTTGATTCGGCCATCAGGTGAAAGGTAGAGTCTCCTATGTCGGATTTGTCCATTTGGTAGAAGCAGGTAGCGTTGCACCAGGCCGGCTCAGGTGAGCGCAGTTCAATGAACGTTGTCGTCGACAATTCGAAATGTGAAAATCAATTAGCAAGCAGCCTCCTCTTTCGTTCCCGTTCGCAGCGATTTCAGTAAGTCACACCGGGCTAGAGCTAGAGCCTATACACCATGGCCATGGCTCGAGCACCAACACGAAGCGCACAATGGGAACTACCTTTGCTTTGGCCAGGTACTCGCCGGCTCAAGTGATGGACCTCCTTTCTGTTTCTGCCTAATCATTTGCCTGATTAGCTGATCGGCGATTTACCTGTGTACGGACGTAGGACCGGATTTTTGAAAGCCGCAATCTCGACGGTTGGCCAGCGTGCGTCCAAGATCTTGACTAACATCTTCTAGCTCTTTTCTATCGTCGGAGCTGTGTGGGCTGGACGATAACGTGAAACGCGAGGCTTTCTTAGTTAATTACTCGCTGGTACCAACAAGGAAACTAATTGTTCGATAATTGAATGGGGGCAATCGTTTTGGCTTTTAATTAAATTTCAAAGAGCGCATCGGTGTCGGTCTTTCGCAATAGAAAATGGTCGCAAGGGGGGGTTAGTGGACCACATGACGGCCATCGCTTACCTGATGGTTCTATTATGGCGCGTTTGCCTTCTTCACGCACTTTAATTGATCTTATTCAGCGCGCCGCACCGATTTAATTGTCTCAGTTCGATGTCGAATTACCGACCTGGTTGTAGAATTGATTAATTTAAGGCGATTACGGGGATAAGCCGATTTAGTGAATTTCACGCCTGGGTACAGGAAATGGAAGATCAAATTCAACGTTTGACGAAGGTTTAACCGAAATGTTGCGGGTTTTTTCCACGTTCTCGGCTTGTCAAGCGTCGGTAATTGAATTAAAGCGTGAAGTCCATTCACCTAGTATCCGTGTCCCATGAAATAATTAATTT
The DNA here is from genome assembly GCA_949128065.1 of Beris chalybata. Lineage (NCBI taxonomy): Eukaryota > Metazoa > Arthropoda > Insecta > Diptera > Stratiomyidae > Beris > Beris chalybata. Next base: position 4,613,120 of record OX421896.1, on the reverse strand, counting down.
GCTGCTTCTAGTGCTGCCTTCAATCAGTTGTTCATAAAACTCGAAAACGGTTTGTTTTTCCGGCACCACGATGTAAGCCAACCCTCAACCCTTCAAGTGCAGTGGTTGGCACAACAGCTAAATTTTTAAATATCAAACAAACCATGAAAGTGTAAAAACGCTTTTTGTGATCTTGAGCGCGCGATGGCACAAACGCGTCGCGCCGCCCATATTGCAATACCACAGGTAAGCACGTTGAATGGTTTGCTACAAATGTCAATTTTATCCAACTTGAAGCCAATAACTTTCTTGAATGAAATTTTTTTCTGGTACTCTCACTTTTATTACAATGGTGAAGAATTTCAACAGCGGCGAAAAGAAACAAAAGTGCTACCAACTAAATAAAATTTAAATGTGCAAGAGCAGAACTCTTTCGCCGAAGAGAACAGACCAAGGTTCATTTCCAACAAATGAATTAATAAATGATTACTTGGAGACTAATTGATACACTACACGCAGTCCTTGACGGTACTCGTTATTCGTAGTCGCGTCTTTCCTTAATTCCAAGTTGTTCCGCTTCTTCTTCTTCTTGGTTTCGTCCTTCTCGTTCGTCTTGTCGACGTCTTTTTGCCCTCCTTTTATATTCCCATTGACTTAGGAGCCAATTAGGAGCAGCTCATGTTGTTGTTGCTATAGTTGTCGTTATCAATGCCGTTCGTCTTCATCCCTTCGAGACATGCCGAAAAAAATTCCACCCCATCTTCACTGCGCCCGTATATCTTCAACGGTGACCCCGCACGTCCATCCCACCCTCATTGGCAAAGTGTAATCAACAATATCCCTTCATTAGGATCTCGTCGAAAAATTGCAATTATATCACTCACCCGCAAAACACATCGCGTCGGAGTAGATTTCGGGTGGTTGAGGAGGTGGTGGTTGGGTCCGAAGGGCGGAAGTCCTGTCCGATCCGACCCGACCCGCTCACACATATGCACACACATTCCAAGCAAATCATTTCAACAAAAGTAGAAAAACACAATTAAAATAAATTACTGCACGGCGGCTCTCCCCATTTCGGTCGACCCTTCAACGGTCGGTGGTTGTCGGCGCTGAATAAAAGGAAGACGCAAGGTGGCGAACGGATAGTCAGTGAGCGGGGAGCTAGGGGATGGCAAGGCAAACTTTTCGTCGCCGTCAGTCTGTTGGGAGCGGGAGGGAACTCACCTTGCCACCCGTCATCCCTCGACTATCCCCTCGTCCTGTTTCGGGCGGAACACGAAGCCTGTTAATCAATTCGCCCCTCAGGTGAGTTCTAAAACGTAATAATGGAATTAAATTCGTGTCTGGGTGGTTGTTTCCCTCGGCCGTTGCGCCCCACTGCCCCCAAGGCCGACGGGCGAATGTTTCGGTTCGGGGCTCTTTCTTTTACGCCTGCCGCGTGTTGTACCACCCCCGTATCGTGTAATTTGTTAGTTGTTGCATAACCGCACTCCTTGCGTTTCGTTGGCCTTTGGCTGGTTATTCCGGCAAAAAGGGGTGGACGACGACGTTAAGTGGTTCGAAGGATGTGATGGTAGGCGCTGGCCCAAGGACGAGGAAGGTGAGTTCGATGATGTTGGCTATGAGGGGCCACTGACGGTACAATTCGGAACCGAATTTCTCGCAAATTCGTCGAAAGGACGAAGTTGGAATGGGGTGGGTAAACTGTACGGTGAGTGAAATAAGTAATTAAGGCGATCCGGAGTGCGGGTACGAAAAGCGAAGTGGCCAGAGAGTTGTGAAAGTTTATGGGGGGGTTCTACCGAATTTGATATCCCCGCTATTTTCTTTGGTAATAATAACTGAATTAGCATGTGATAATTTTTGACAAGTGGAACAACTTTGAAATGCTATAGTAGCCGTTAATGAATGCTAAAATGTCACAGGTAGGTAGGTGCATTCGGAAGATCCGAATGTTTGTTGTCAATTATTTCATTTGTTTCCTTAGTGAGTAGAGAATATGAATTATTATGCATTTTTGTGATTCCGGTTCCATTCAAACAAAACTACTACTGAATTTTAATTTCAGTTTTCAGCCTGCTAACCCACTAGGAACAACCAGCAATTCCGAAGGCTTCGACCTAGCAGCCCATACTGGGTATTGACTTATAGAATCAATTATATATCATCAATTACTCCATTCATTCCGAAACAGTAATTCCATAACCGTTTCTGGGTAATGCAGAATGGAGGAAGTATGTTTGGTGTGTTCGGCTTCGAAATGTTAAATTGACGAGATTATCAATTCTTAGCTACCAGTGAAATAACCTAGACCGAGAGTCTGATTGCCACTTTTCAGCGAAAACAACAGCCTGTGGGTGGACGGACAGTAGCGAAGCTACTAAGTGAGTGCTAGTGGTCTTAATCCATCTTCAATGTAAATGGGGATAAATACTTGGATGAGATATCTAGATTATAACATGAGAGCAAAATATACCTCAGGACAATGCTTCGATGAATCTGTCCGGCCCCAATAAAATTTCAACGTAAATCACATTAAAACTATGTATCTCAATCCGCCACAGTCCCGGGCTTGGCGAGCATGGTCTAAGCAAACGAAATGATGTTAGAAACGGTATTAGTGCCTCAGAAGATTGTTGTTACAGTCTTATGTCCCAGAAGTGGTTAAATTTATCATAACTTATCCCGCAAAATCTTATTCCCATTTTAACAATACTACCAGAACGCCTACAGACAAAATTTAAAATACACTCGTGCTAAGAAGGTTCCTACTTAAGTACATTAAAGAAAACACAAATTTTGCGTATTCATCATAAAAATGCTTACTCCAACCCATTTTCTCCATAGCCAGTAGTAAAATTTCTTAATTAATGGATCGACCTCCTACGTGAATTCCTTAGCTCTTTAGCGTGTGGGCATTTTAGCATTTAAATTAAAAATAATAATAATAACTCGAAAGAAAACATGTTATCGCAAAAATTCTAGTTTCGTCACAATGACCGCAATTATTTACGTCTCTTGGTATCATCTGGGTCAAGTTTAATGATCATCATAACGACTATCTCTTCCATCGTATCTTAATCTTTCAGCTCGTAGAAATTTGAATTATCGATGATAATAATAATTATGACCTTGCTTTAATCCCTACATACATTATAATCCGAAGAAAACAAAAACAAATTCGCATCATTAAACCAAAATTGGCCATGTTTTCGGATACCTTAATTAAAATAATTGTAGTAACGAACTTGAGCTGATACTCCCACGTTGCTGCTAAAGTAGCAGTCGTCCTTTGATTATATTTTTAAATTCAAGTCGTATGAAAATTCGGATTTAATATCATGTTGAAATTGGGCCGAATTTATTGGCTTGTATAATATTATAATAATATTTTCTTTTTTTCTGTTAATTTCAGTTTATTAAGTCGTTTTATAAATGTGATCTGAATGATTTGTAACAGGCACTGCCATACATTTCAATGCATTGCTGGACGACAAACCAGTACTTGCTGTCTTTAATACAAAGGTACTGTAACATTTATACGCTATGCCTATGAAGATAACAGAAAACGATGAAGATATCTCTTAAAATTCGGCATAGAAGAAGATGGTTTGCTGTTTTCTTTAAGATTACAATAATTTTCGATAGGAGAGCCATAGATGCATTGTGAATGAACATTTAACTATTGAAGAGGAAATAGAATTGCAAAATTCTATGCATTTTCTGCATCAATAATGGACATATTGTTGTTCAGGAAGCCACCTTAGCATTCCGTATTGTTGAAAGATGGTATAATAGCTGCCAGTGAATCCCAGTAAAAATAAGATGATGTTGTTCGCACGCAACTAAAACAACCCAGCAAATGTGAAATACCTGGATACGTTCTTCAGTCCAAAGCTTACTTTCAAATCATACCAGCACTGCATGGTAAGAATCTTAGGGACTTTCTGGCAATCACGCAGGAGGTTCTGTAAAACCTATGACATTATTTCAAAAATAGTATACTGGATGGATCTCCAAAAAATCCTCGGACCAGCGAGGTAGGAAACCGCTATTGCACCTAACTATGTCCACAATAGAGATTGTTCCTAAGGCGTTTATGTATTTCTAACTCTTCGGAATCTGGACGCAGTCTACCCGTGAATTTTGTACCAAATCGAACCAGTTGCGGCTAGTGCAGGACGAAAAAGGGGCTGAACTGACAACGTATTCACAAGGGACGTTATTGAATGACCTTTCATTCCCGTCCTAAACGCTTGTCGATGTTGATCGTTTTCAGCGTTAACGGGTCAGCACAGCAGCCTGTGAACTGTGCTTGTGTACAACTCACGGAAATACGCTGCGTACAGTTGATGTCATCTACGTTTAAATTACAATTAAGACGTAATCGTGCGATTTAATCGAAAAAAAATGTCCAGACCAATTATTTTCGGCTAGAACACCCCAATGAAAGCCTTCCATTCTTCTATGGTGCAAAGATTTACAGCTTTTAAAGCCATCATTTCGGTGAGCGCCCCGTTTGATGTTTAATGCCGAAATGTTCAATGCACCATTAAAGTTTAGCTTCATTACGTTTTGTAAATGCATTGTAATTAAGCAAAGACCTAAAATTCGAGTCATTTTCTAATGTTAATTTATTTTTAAGCGTCCAGATATCATCTAGCACGGCATTAACTCCCCGCAATTAGGCTCACATTTTGCGCTCACTTTAGTTTCTCGTTGTTGTTGTTGCTTTTGTTGGTGATGTTGATGTTGCCGGGCTGCGCTAGTTGGGGCTTTTGTAGAGAGGTTTCGTATCTCCCAGACAACTCGTCCGCCTCCCCCCGAGGCAGAACAGCGTACACCGTACAACCCACCAGTCCCAGACCCATTCGAACAGAACCGAGTTGAAAACAAGACGAACGAAAAAACAACAACAACAACTGGCGGCAAATAAAAAGGTATGAACAGCACGGAACACCTATAATTAGAGAAACTTTACCACACGTTAATTTCGTAGCCGAGTCCAAAACCTTTGAGGGCGATGCGATACTGGCGAGCACGGACAGGCCCTGGCACTGGCACCATACACAGCCGTACGCTGGACGAACCTTACCTGAGGCACCTTTGTTTTTAGGACGCTATCTGCCCAAGTTATCTTGAGCGTTTTGGAAGTAGCGGGAGTTTCACAATCGTACGGAACGGCAACCAACCGAATTGAAATTATCCCATGCAGTTGGAGATCCAAGTCCAAGACGATGGATGGGTTTTGAGAAGTGGAGGTCGAAAGACCTCAAGCTCCTCCAGCTCCGCCGACTTAGGAGAAGGAGAACAGAGCTGGCAACAAGACAAGATGTTGCCGCTAATCGGAGCAGAGCAGGTTCTTTTGGGGTCTTCGGGCAGGGGCTGGCGTGGAGGTGGAGGTGAAGGATGGAAGCCCCAGAGCCCATCATCAACGTACTTGTCGGGCACTCACTCATTAAATAGCTCTTAAACTTGTTCTTTGTTTATTCAGTCATACACACAGCACACATCCGCATTCATCATGTGCTCGTAGCCGGTGTCGTTAGGTGGCCTCGTGGGCTTCATGGACGTCATGGACGAGCGGCGAGGCTGTGTAGGTCGACGAGGCTTTTGGACCATAGTCCCAGACCTAAGTGGGTAATTTATTTCACATTTCTAAGTAATCGGTAGTTTTGTAATGTTCACGTTGCATAGACACTCAAGTCGGATTCGGGGTGATCCTTGCTGCCGAAGGAGTGCTCCAATTTCACCTAAGACGTACAAAATCAAAATAACTTTTTTTTTTCTTTAAAAAAAAATCACACTAATTCGCCACAATTGCACTCTAATTGAGAATTGGCTAATGTAGTTCCAAGTTAATTGCCGGTGTGGGAAACAACGCGGTGGTAACCTGTTGGCCAGGTACGGATGGCATGGCGGAATCTATAGAATTTATTGAAACGTTGACCATAATCATGGGCACATTGTAAGGAGGAAATCGTGTGTTGTCTGCGCTATGAAACCCGCGCTAACCTGTTCTTAACATGAAACAAATTTTTAGATGGGCAGGTAGTTTACAATGTTTTGCACTTGTATTCTGAACATGCGTGACAATAATTTCGATTTTATTGTAGGTTGATATGTCGGACTCTCAATAGTTACGAAATACCCCTTCATTACGTTTCTTTTTGTTAAGATAATTGAGAATTATTCACGCAGGCTTTCCTGTTTAGCCCCTAGTAACACAGAGTCTGGGCTGCCTTATTAACCTGTGAGAAAAAAATGTAATTGAGGTACTGCGACTTCTAGCCCGATGCAGTGTTGATATTTTCGGATAGCTCTGTTTGTCTAATGATCTTGTTTGTGAATCGGTGCTGGACTTTTATACTGCATGTTACGCATCGCAAATGCTCTACTTTCTTCGAAACAACAAAACCATACCTAACCACATAAATGTAAATTTTAGCTTGATTCGGTTATGTATGTTGTCCTCTGTAAAGTAATCCAGTGTTATAAGAGCTTTGTTTTTTAATATTAAAAACAAAATTATATTATAATATTATGTTGAAGTTTTGGGTTTTTATATACGTATGAACCTTCACATTCGACCCCTTATTCTCATGTATCTAAAGTGGATATAATGTGTTTTTTGTTTATTTTCCTAGTTCAACAAAAGGTTTGTTCTTAAAAAATTATGTGCCTCTTTTATATTTTAAAATTTGTTTACATGGTTTAAACAAAAAACTCCCATTTAAAAGTAATCATCTAAAATTACAGGTAAAGAAATGAAACTAAATAATAAATAATATACTTAAGAACTAAAAAAGGTTAAAATAAATAACAGTTGAAACTAAACTTAACTAGAACCTAAAAATCAATGGCCGCTATTCACAGTCGTCATAAAGTTGGCTTTAAGTTAAGGCTGACTTTAGTGTCTTATTAATAATACGACACTAAAGTCAGCTTTAACTTAAAGCCAACTTTATGACGACTGTGAATAGCGGCCATTAAATATAAGAAAAATATAACGAATCATTGTATACCGTTAAACCAAAACTAATCTCACTATAACTAAATTAAACCTATAAGTAACCAAAAATTAAAACTACAGTTAAATAAAAATACACCTTCCAAATAAATAAAACTAAATAAACTCTAAATTAACATAAACTCAAAAATTAAATTAATTAACTTATTCCATAAAATTCAATAATAAAAAAGAATAATTTTAAATAATTTTGATAATTTACTGATGAAATTTTAAAAAGATTATTCTTTAAGATTATTTTTTAATCTTTAAGATTATTTTTTAATCTTTAATTTTACAATAATTTTCCATTTAGAATACTGGACTTTGTCAAAGTAGCAGCTGAGCTGAGCAGCAATGAAACCCCTACTTGACCTAGTGGATGAATTCAAGGCATCTTCCATGATCAGTACCCCGAAAAAGCTCTATCTTTTGAAGCACTGACAAGCATAGAGCTTTGAACGAAATGCTCATCGTTGTGAAAGGCAATAAGAAAAATAAGATTTTTTCTCTTTCGAAACAATTTGTAAATCCATCTTCACCATATTTCAAAAGATAATTTATGAAAGTATCATAGTCCTGTATATTTGTCATAATTATTTAATAAAATCTCAAAATTCACCATACCTAAAAAAAGCTTCATTATTGTCGATTTTTTGTAATAAATTTTCGATTAATTTATTTATGCCAACGGTCAAATAACGGAACTGTAATATGACATTTATTCGATTTTATCTTCGATATGATTTAGTGCCATAGATATGAATATTAAATTTTATCAATTTTAATTGACTTGTAAGAAATTTGATAGCCATCGTTAATTCGCAAACTTCGCTCGTTATGTGCATTCAAAATCACTGCGGAACACATTCGAAGTGAGGGTGTCATATTTCGAAACTATCGTAATGCAATTTTCTATGTGTGTACGGTTTTGATGGAAACAGGAACAACAACACCATCATCAACATGATATTTTCAACTAATTTGCTATTTGATATGGTCGTATAATTGGTCGTAGCTATTTAAAGGCATGCGGAAAATAATGTGCCCAATTAAATGTGAGTCGAGGCGCCAAATGCCGTATAATAATTGTGGGAACAGATTGGTTGTCCTGATTTTTTGGCCTTAATCCACAGTCTAATATTTTAGTTCCTCATTAGTTAACGGCATAATATAGTAAAAACGTACGTTACTTGTAGTGATAGCAACAAACGAGAATATCAACGTGAATGAATGAAAGCAATATGGCTAACAAAACACTTCGAAGTAATCATAAGATCTTAAAATGAAATGCTGATAGTTTTTGCACTTGTCATATTATTACTGCCATTGGTTTATGAAATATATTCACTATAGTGGTGAACTGAAAAAGTTACTGAAGGTTAAAGAGTGGAATTTGGTAGATATGTATATGGATAGACAATTATGCTCACATCGTTGCACTTGGAAAAGAGGTTTATTTTGTAGTAATAGCATCATCCATCTGGAAATCAGAATAGAATTTTAATGTTCCTCAGTGTAAATACTCTACTAAATACTCCTACAACTAAGTTTAGTTGATAATATTTAAAATGTTGGTTGACGTGTTTCTGCTTCAGCGAAACTATATTTACAACTGAGTACAATTCGCAAAAAATGTCCGATCAATCATAATTGCAGATTACTATAGTCAGCCGATTCTGCGCTTGAGGCCCTCTGAAGACATAGAAACAAGCGAGAATTTATTTGGTTATTTTATTTGATAAGTAGCGTAACCATGATTGAGTAGAACCCAAAAATTTTCTGTCCGTCGATCCGGATTTCTTAAAAATTATGATTCATTTGGTCGAATTAAATTTTATTCTTCACTAAGATCTTTCTTTCTAGGTCTAGTCCAAATATGCGAGCGGTTTTCTTACAGAATCAAAATACTGAAAGTAGTTAAGCCACATTACAAAATCTTCATTAAACTTTGAGCCTGACTCATTGTGTACACCGAAACGCAAACTCTACTTCTTGTATAAAAAACCCTCTCTAAAAATATTTTGTATTTCCACTCTTTGTAATTATTTAGGTTTAATTTGATTTAATTTTTATGAATTTATTGCCAGTAAAACATGAGTTAAGATTTTCATAAAATTATTCTTTTCGAAACACTAATAAGACGTATCTATTTTTTTAGTATCGCCATCGAATGCAACTTTCAAGCGCTATCAATTCGCCACAAAGTACTTAGATTACGATTGGATTAATTCCGATTAAAATCAACGTGTAATTTGTCTTGTTAGACAGATAAATTTGCTGTTCTTATCTTATCGCCGTTGCTAATCTTGTCTTCGAAAAAGAGCGGTTTTAGACTCGAGGTGGATTGTGATTGTGGTGTATGTGACTGATTTGTAAACGAATTGGTTTACTTAATTTAGTGATTTAACTGGGAAGGTAAAATGTTTTTCGGAGAATCGATGCGATTCATTTTGTCGGCAGGGTTCTAGTGGGTATCTGACCGCATTTTACACATATATCTTCTGCAGGTAGGGTTTTTTACCTTGTCATACTCCCAGTAGCTTGAACTTTCTTGCTTTGACCTCAGCAAGGTTCTTCTTTAGTCGGGGATTACGTGCGGCTGTCTTCAGTTCTGACACCAAACAGGATACAAAATTTTCACGATAAATTAGACCGCTGCTAAAGATCTGACCAATGGCTGATAGAGCGGTTGTAGAATGGGTCGACCCAGTTTTGTGAATAAGCCGCGGAAAGTGTTAATTCTGAACGGACCGAAACTTCGTGGCTTCAAAGCCGTTTCAGGGCGCTGACTTCACCATAACACCATAAAATTAAAGACCTTCCATTCAGGAAAAGGAGTGGTGGGCGCTAGAGTAAGCGCCAAATATTCCGTACCACGGATTTTTTTTTTAAAAAAAAGAACAATAAAAAAGGAAGATACAAGCCCGTAGGAGAAGATTTAATGTGGATTTTTATTTTTATTTGTGGTGGATGGTGTTGTTTTATGTATTATTTTCTTTTAGTTGTATTATTTTTGCTGCGTTTACACCCTTCGATGTCTGCCCGCATCCCCATTAGCTTCTCTCTGTTGCGGTCTGTATGCCATACATTTAAACATACAAACAAACATAGACAGAGTTTGCCGTGTGGAAGAAGTTTCCATACTTTTGAACACACTACACATGAATGCTGGGACTTTTTCTCTGGACCAAATCCGCACTGCCGTTGTTCTGTTTCCGGTTTTATTCAACGCAAAACTGTAAACAAAAGCAAGAAAGGAGAATCGAATAAAATTTTACGAGAGAATATTCATATCGTAATAATTTATTTGCCGTGAAATTTATACTCGCCCCTGAAACGTCAAGAGGCACAGCAATTATCATTTCAATACATACAAAATCCGGACTCTGAATATGTTTTAAGGATGCGCATTGCAACGTTAGGCTTGGCGATTGTAAGACTCTAGTTTTGCATCTGATTTTGTTCTTATGACATGGACCAGGGCATTAGAAAGCACACCCATGAGTGTTCCTGTTGTCTCAAAAAACGTACGACCTACATAGGTATGCTACTTCCAACTCAGAAAGCTCACTCCTCAGAGTTGACAATGACTTCATAAATCTTCACATCAAGAAAAAAACAGGACTCATTGTAATCCTTCGGGATAAGCAGTTCAGATGAGTCCTGTTGAAGAGGAAAACCCAACAGGGATATAAACTCCGTACAAGGAGGAATCTAAACTCGATCTTTCGACAACAGCTATTGAGAGGTGCTGTGGAAGCGTCAAATATCGACATCGACCAGAATGAACAACTTGGACTAATACAAAAATACTGCATTGAATAAGATTCTTGTTTAACTAGCACTGTAAGGTCTATTATGTTAAATCCTATGACCGTTTAAGAAAGCGCAACCATTTTAAACTAATATCTTTCAATATTAATTAATACATTGATGTCAATAAGTTTATAACAATGATTTTATTTTTTATTTTTAGATACTCTTCACGTAAACAAGGTAAGCATTGTTTCATTTATTTCTTATCCTAATTTACCCTTCGGTTATTTTGATATTTTAAAGTTAAAAAAACATCTTAAATGCAAGTTGTACGTAAAAAAAATTTGGCGCCTAGCGTGTGGCACGTATTTTATATGATGCTCTATTTATGGATTTTATTCACCACAATCTGTACGAGTTTTCACTAGGACTATTACATCTAAATTATTTCTTATTTTATTTTCACTACAATAATTTTATTTTATTTATTTATTTAGTGATAAAAATTTGGGCAAATAGTTTTTTTTAAAACACAAACACTACCAAAATTCCCTCATTTGTACCGACCACGTTTCAAGTTCTTATCGTTGGCTCTTCATTTTTGTATCATTAATCATTAGACAAACTACGGTCACTACTGTAGTTAACCTACATATAAGTTCTAAACATCGACTTCCTAAAGTTGAGTGTGATGTTAAAGTAGCGCCCAGCGTGGGGCCATAACTCATTGCAAAATTTGAACTTTTACATATGTATGTAGGTAGCGAGTGATGTTAAATATGGTGCCCAGCGTAGGGCAAGAACTTACGAACATTAGCTTCAAAGTGTGCTGATGACTGAGCTGTACACCCCGAGAAATGAATGTTAATTTAAGAATTAGGTTTCCTCATCAAATTTGATACAATCACAAAAACCGTTAAAATTGCTGCTATTGTCAAACAATGGCACTAATTTCGCGATGTTAAACTTGTGAATTCACAATCGTTTCCTAGTTGCGGCTAATAAATAAGCGCAATCGATAAATGTTATAAAGTCTGTAGCTACATGCAATGCGCGGGAAATGGGTAATTAAATTTCTGTAATATCTTAGATTTCACTTTCTCTATAGTAATTAGTGCAGCCGTTTAGATTGTGATAGGCGATCCAAACGAGCGTTTAGTCTTTATAATAATTTAATTGAACAACTACCGGCCCATACGCTGTATTCCGCGTAAATGCAAGTAACAGATACCGAGTTAAAAACGAAGCACTGTCGCAAAGAGGGAGCCTTTTCGAAAATTCAAATTAGAATCAATGTTGGTTCATTATCGCACATTGTCTGTACCAGAAAGCCGTCCATACGCTATGAAAGCTGGCAACACTCGCTTATGCCGCAGAGTTCAGCAAGCGCCTAGCTCCCATGACAAGTTAGAAGTTTAATTAAAACTTTGTTGTTTTTTTTTTCGTCGTTTTTAATTAATTCTTTTGCTTACGAATGTATTTATTTTGTCGGTGCTGCTGATGGTATTTGTTTCCCTTCCACACCATAAAACTGCCGAGACATTGCGCTCGGAGGGTTTGCGTAATTCGCATACAGAGAGACGTATGAAGACCAAGTTAAATTAAAATTAGTCCACAATTATCATTAGGGGCCATTAAGGAAATTAATTGCTCGAATGGTGAACCCCTCCGCGTAGCTGGGGGTCGCCCTAGCTATTCGTAAGCGAACACAGTTGTTCGGATGGTGGGTGAGAATCATGGGCTTTAATTGAAATTAATTTTTATCAGAAGGGAAAAGATGGCTTCGAGTTATGGCTTGCCGTCAGCGAGCCAAAGAAGGAATTCTAATGGGTTATTAGATGGCGCTGTTTAGATACTTTCATATTAGCACATGTGCTTTTGATAGGCGTCTTTACTGTACTTAAAACCAAAGGATGGATTTAAGCTGTGTCTTTTAATTAAATGGATTTTGAGTATCAATGAAAGCGGAGTTGGGGAGCGAAAATCAAATCAGGGTGAAATCTATCCGTTAATGTGATTAAAAAAGGACCAAACTTGATGTGCTACAAAAGTGAGAAGGTCTGTAATTGCGTTTCAATGATCAAAGCAAATCAAACCATTCGTCTGTGTGCTTATACAACGGAATTACTGAATTGCATTTCTCGAAATTATCACCTTGATTTTCCTTAGGTCTACCACGAACGGGTGGTGTCTTTGTATCGCAATCAAAGTCTAGGGGAAGATGGATGAAGGGGTAAGTGTCAAGTACCTTATCTTAACCGACCGGTTGAATAAAATAAAATTATATTTTCGATTTCCAGGGTGTCCGCTACTTGGTATGACGAGTGATTCCTTGATATATTTTGAGAAAATAAATGTTTCGTTGGGTGAGTTTTTTTTTAATATCCCGGAGATATAGGGTTTGCAACGCATAGAGCCAAGGCTCGGATTACGGGCTGGTTTTATAATCACATAAAATCCGCTTTCAAGAATTTTTTCCTTTTCAACCCTTAAGGGTGTAAAAGAGTTGAACACCATTATCACGAATTCCGTCATATCTCTTGGAAGTGATTAGACATCCAATTGGTTTTTACTTCATCGGGCTTCTTCACACAAGTGGTAAGAGGGTTGTACACGTTTTCACAACTTTCGTCATCCCTTAGGTCTAATGAGATACAAAATTGTAATCGCATAAAAACCATCGCATCCACCAATTAAATGTAATAAGTTTTCATACGTTTTCACAATTCTTCATATCTCTAACGTTCGATGACAGCAAATTGGTTCTTACTTCAATGGGTTTATAGTGTAATAGTTCCTTTTTGATAAATGTTTATTCTGCTGCAAATTTATATCACAGATGCTTTAAGTTCTATTCTAAGAACAAAATTAACTTTATACAAGGAGTCTCCTAACCTCGAAACAACTGGTGGTGTTATGCTCCGACTTTGACCCCATTTAAAGCGATTCCCGAACTTTGACCCAGGAGTAATCAAACTCCCTACCTTTTGATATGGGCTAAAAGTGACTTTCTTGTTGTACCACATACGATACGCTGGGCTGAAGAATTCAAAGACACTAAAAGTAGGTACTATAATTGTCTTTTTCAATTACATCTGAAATACCAGAAAGCTGTAGCCAAAAGCACGAGTAAACGATTTATCTAGCCTATTTCTTCTTCACATCTCATTAAATGGAACCCCGATAAATAGAAGCCTTAAGACGAAATGTTAGTACCAACTACCGAGCATAGTACAATTGTGCACAAGGACTACACTACAGTGAGTATACTTGCTGTTCGCACAGCCAGCCAGTTCGCCACCTGGCAAAGTCTCGAGACAAGAATTCCCATCCCTTGATGTTCCGTTTGCCCCCGAAACTCTTACAACTTTCTTCCCGGGGCAATTCCTCGAGACTTCATTTGAACTACTCCGTATTCCGTATATTCCGTCTACCTAAGTATTTATAGTGGGTGTGCAATATGTCTATGGAGCGTTTGTACGAAAAACCTTTTCAATAGTTAATCTCTTTTTAAATGCAGCATTACACCCGAGCAACAAAGACAACAGGTGGTACGATTCCCACAATATTTAGAGGTCTGGTCTGGTTGTAAAGTTTTATTTCATACACAAACACCGGTGCTGCTATCTGTTCGTCAGTCGCATTATTGGGACGGAGGAGTTTCGATGTGTTTGTTGCTCGTATATCGACACGCGTACTTCTCCTCCACGCAAACCCAACCAGGGCGCCCGGTAGGGGGTTAAGCCAGAACGGATCCATTCACAAAGTTGAAAACGGGTACCGAGATGGGAGCACCCACACCCGCTTAAAACCTGCTTAGCATAGAAAAACGCCATGGCCGAATGCTTTCACAATTTTATTTTAATGTGTTCGTTTCGGTTTGCACTATACCGCACGATTCTACCGCTGTATTGGTCTGGTCCATTCCAGAGTCCATAAATAGTGAACCGAACCAAGATCCAAGCGTTGGGAGTTCGAGGAGTGAACGCTGCTTCTAGCATCTTAAGCCGGACGGGACATGGCATGCCTTTCTTATGCTTAGCGGGATGAATGCCAAATTGAAATGGAATTGCTCGCCACAATAATTTAAATGATGAAAATAAATCGATAAAATGTTTCTCGGGATACATGCAAAGATTCAAGCAGGTTCGCTCAATATTGAGGAACTGATGCAGAAATCGAGAGTGAAAAAATATGGATACAGAGGCACCACCTGAATTTGAGCTGACCGTACAGTCCTGATTCCTTGCAGAATTCTGACTCCGTCAATTGGGTTGTATGACTGCTATAAATAATTGAATAGCCATCAAAGGGCTATCGGCCCTATTCTGAAATTGTGACCTATCACAGGTTATAACCTGCTGTGACGTCAATTTTGTGACTACACCTGTGATCGAATAGTTCTTTCGCATTCTACCGCTGAAGTCACAAGAAAAGTCACAACACTCCACTGACGCCGGAAAACAACTAACGTTTATTCAAATTTGCCTCTATAGTTAGTAGCTTACCATGAAAAATTGATTAATAAAAAAATTGGTAAAAAAAAATTCCAGTATAAGGATTGGTTTCATTTTTCCCATTGCTCCCATTTCTTATGTTGCTTCCGTTGCTTCCATTTCTCCAATTACTTACGTTGCTCCCGTTCCTCCATCCTCTATTCTCCATCCTTTATCCACCATCCTCCATCTTCTATACATCATCCACCATCCCCCGTCTTCCATTTACTATCCAACTTTACCATTTAGTAATGCCCTTTCTCAGATGAACACAACCGAAAGCGATAAATTCAGCATTAATTTTTCGATTGAAAGACAACCCTTCCTCGTGCCATTCAACTCCTCTTCGAATAAATCTCAAAACTGTCGGCAATTATTTTACGTCACAGGAAAATGCCTATTTTCCTCTATAAAACTGCAGTTGCTGGATTACTCTATTCAAATCGAGTGTTTCGACCACCAGGTGTCATCCTTAAGTGATTTACCATGGCCGAAATAATGATGATATTGTTTTCCATTTGTTAAGGTCATGACACCTATGCAAAAAAAATATTAACTGTACGGGGGTTATAAAGGAACTTAAACAATTTGCTTTAATACGAAGAAGCATAGTCTTTCGCATATACCAGTAATAGGCTGATCCCATTAGAGAAGGCCAAGGGACTAGCAAAAACAAATATGTCTCGAAAGGAACTCGTAAAAGAATCGCCTTATTTGTTTCCATTATCTCCCTAATATCGTTTCATCGAAAATGAAACTAATTTAATAAAACCCGATGTCAAACGGAGTTCTTTTCGTCACCTTGATTGGAGTAAATCCTCTTACACGTGTATTAGAGTGTCTTATTTACATATGGTCCATGGCATTAAGGCGACAACATCCATTCGCCATTAGTGCCGTTCCCAAAGGCTTTCCTTGCCGGTTCTTGGCTTGGCTGTCTCGGCAGACACAACTTAAATGAACGCCGCCATTGCGCAACCGAGGGCCTAACGAGGCGACGCGAGGCACAGAGAGTACGAGTATTCTGTTATATTAAAACATAAATCAAACGATATCTCATTAAAATATAATTTACGGCCTGGGTATAATACCCTCATTTAAACACTTAAATGCCGCATTGTGTGTCCTTAATTAAAATCCCTCCACCTATCTATCTGGCAGTCTGGGACGGAGGGGAATCACCAAAACATCCCTCACCGGTAAGACATCGACTTACCCCCAGCGTTTGTAACCCTGTGCATATTTCGTGTAGCCTTGTTACGTAGGAAGGTTCCTCCACGTGGCAAGTACATCACGGACTGGGACCGGGACTAGGACAGGGATAGCGAAGAAAGGGCTTGTGTGGTGGTGAGATAATGACACTGTTCGGCAAATGTATGACGGTGCGAAGGAAGGGCGAGCGTTGACTTCGCTTCCAAGACATTTTGCCGAGACCAGGACTAAGCCCTTCTCTAATTGTTCGAGGTCGATGAAAAATTGATTTCACAAGTCCACCCACCCCCTGCGTTGTGTGTATGTGGCTCAGACGGTTTGTACGTACGGCGAATAATCTACCCGCAGGAAATCCGGATTAGGGGTCTCATCTCGTGACGAGACTTAGAGACAAGGACGTGAGCGTCGTAGGAGAAAGTACCTCGAGATTGTTATCGTCTAATACATACGCGCGTGCTGTTTCACCTCACACGTAACGAAATCGATCAGTCGTGAATGGGTGACACATTACTTGATTACAAAGTGGATCAACGTGCTGCTAGTGCCCCTCGTCCTTGAAATTCACAAATTGGGAGGGTGTCACGTGTTTTCCGTAATTTTCTCCCACACATAATTCATAATGTAAGTTTGTTACGAGACGTTTGGCTGGCTCGAACATTATCGCTATCACCCCACATAACAAATAATTGTCATGTTTGTGTGCGATGATTGTTTCATTCAATTACCTGCCTGGCAATATGGCCACGATTTGGAAAAAAATTAAGAACGTCACTGTCAAATGGTCCGTGTACTTGGTTCTAGGATGAGGGGAAGGGGTATAAGAACTGATTCGGGTCATAGCTATTTAGAATCGTTTTCAACGGGCCTTTCAATTTATAATAGAAGTTTTTGCAACATCTCGAGTACTCGTGAAGGAGTCATTAAATGTTCTCATGTTCAACTTTATTATGAGTGGATAGGTATCTCAGTGATGGCCGTTTGAGTGAGGAGTTGCCTCCAACATATTCGCCGAAGATTCGAAAAATTTGACTGACCAAAATATGAATCATCGCAAAAAAACGCCTTCATTAACGAATCTGGACTGTAGTACGTGAAAAGCAAAGCCACTTGACAGAAGCTGCCATCTACATGTCAAATGCTGAACTAACTCGACAATATATACGCACCTAAAATTCATAGGTTTAATTCGATAAAATGGGCCACAGAATGTCTGCCCCTCGTCATCAGATACGTGATGTAAGTCCACATTTTAGCAAATTGCAATTAAAATCGGACAATCACTCAAAATATCCCCCAGCATCCCGATGACGTATAACCTTTCTCGTTCAATTAAACTCGGTACATATGAGCGATGCCATTTATCTTTCGTTGCACACACAAACTATACGCGTACTGAAATCGGATTTCGCATGTCACTCGTTTATGGTGACATCGAGCGTTCGAAGCATATTCATATGAGTCGGAGGGGACGAGAGGGATCCTGGTCCAGCTCAAGGGATGCATATAGTCACTCATACACGCTACGAACGCTCCTTCATCCCGACCAACATATTATAGAAGGCTTTTACCATGATTTCGCCGGTTAATTTAATGGGAAATTGATGATAATTGCGAAATTCATTTTGATTAAATGAATCGCCATCGGTAAGGATGTGTGTATGCATGTGTGTAATTTGATCGAGAGATGATTGCAGGCTATTGTATTCGGAGGTGGAAAAAGGGACGCGAAACAGCTTCGGGTTTAACCGTATTCGAATGATTCGATGTCCTTTAGTGTGAAATTCGCATTGATGACGACAAATTGCGTCCCTTGATTGAAGCTATTCCACATGTGGTGTGCGGTACGAAGATGTCGTCAGATATGTAGAGAACTCCGGAAACGCTTCGATTTATGTTTTGTTGATTTACTGGGATCTTCGTCGAAAACAACCCTCTTCAGGCGCGAATACAGTTGAGTTGGGGATTGTAAGACGAAATACCGAAAAATGTTAATACATTAATCGCAGCAACAAAAAAGTATCGTAAGTGATTCACTAACGATTAACCTAAGTGAAACACATGTTCACTGGTGAATTCACTTATGGTGCTTAGGTGAATCGTTGGGAGTTCTGGTTTGTTACTCGCAATTGAATCATGTAGATGAACTGTTTCGGTCCTCCGCATGTACGATAGACACTTCGTTTACATTAGGCTGCAATGTTTTAGTTCAGCACATGCCAATTAACTCAAAGCGCATATTTAATAAGCCAACTGTCTACTTTAACCCAAGATTAAATTTAAAATTACAGAACGTTTCGAGGTTGTATTTTAGAGGCATTGAACTCAACGCTGTTTTGTTTCCGAATTTCGTTACACAATTTTCAACGAATCCGCTGCTCAGATTATTGGCAAATTCAAAGTGTAATTTTTGTTTATTAGCGAAGTATAAACGGTGTACTACCTGTTCGAGAAGCACGTTCCCAGTCGGGAAACAATTGCCTGTTTTCTTAAGTCGGTTTAATATCCCTTTAGACATTTAAGCTAATAAATGATGTACGATAATAATTTCTCTTCTAGTTGTTTACAAGAAGCAATTTAAAAGAAGGTACTCAGAAAAAATAAGCTTATTTTTGAGGCCTCTTCAGCAACGATACGAAATTGATGGCCTTATACTTCCTAAGCCTCTCTAACATTTTCTTTATCGACCTTTTATTATTTTATCTTATGATTCCAATTATTTTTATTTAAAGGCAAGCAAGCTGTAAAATTTGGTTGATTTTTTTTCCTGTATTTTAGTACATTGGATGACTTTAAATCGATGTCTATAACTTTTTTTTGTAAGATTTCTTCCTTTTCTAATAATCTCGGTTTTAAACTCATAGTTTAAAAAAAAATCATAAATAGTTTGTTTTTTGGTGGGTGTAAAAAAAACATGTTCAACTGACTGACTGTTGACTCAAAAATGACAGAATTTGTAAAAACTTAATCCTTCGTTACGTATAATATAATAATTCCTAAATTTCAGTACTGTATAAGTATCGCAAAATTTCTTCTGTATTATTCGCGCTAAGTTACTGCAAAGTACCGACACGTAGTATTAAATCACTTATTTATTGCCTTTACAATACAGGCAATACAGATTGAGATCAGTATTGAAAGCTTAAGGAGTACCGATTGAATTCCGTTGGAGTGCTGATGCATCATGGGGATAGATGAAACGCATTATGCAGACAAAATTCATCACATAGTCCTGAGACAGTGGTTAGATAAAATTTGACGAAGTTATGTTGCTCAATTGTTAAATTTTTCAAGAACATTCAAAATGGTACCATAGTTGAAGACATAAATCCCGATGATACCCAATTCCCGAAAGTTGATTCGCTTAAATGAATACTAAAGAGGTAATAAAATTAATTCGAAATAAAAATAGGTTTCGATGCACAGCATGCTTCCATTTGAGCCAGTTTTTGGCATAAAAATCGTCCAAAACGTGTGAATTCGAGCGGTAAAGTTATGCAAAAGCGGTGACCTTAACCGGTAACTGTTATCGCCGCATTATAAATTTACTTTTCGGATATCTGCAATTTGCATTTAAACGTGTTTCGGTAAAGTTGCCCGATGTTGTTGGGTCACCGGACGATATGTCGGGGTCACCAGTTCTAACCGACTCCATCTTAAGGTCAGGAAGGTGATTTTAATTAAATGGAATTAATTTGTTCCTCGAGGGATTGCAGTAGTCGTCGTCGCTCTAGGAATCCCATACAGTGGCCCTTGGAAATTAGTTCAGCAATGGAATCAGGCAGGGTGAAGAAAAAAAAAACGTCACGATACCACACGAGCAATTCCTCAATTCTCGTCCGGATCACATGTGGTGCCCGTTTATCGCATATGGGATATGGCTGTGATGCGGTCGAGCCAGTCCATGGGTGAATTCCAGGAGTCACAAACCCGGACCCCACTCGAAGCAGATAGCCCGCACTGTTGA
The DNA here is from genome assembly GCA_949128065.1 of Beris chalybata. Lineage (NCBI taxonomy): Eukaryota > Metazoa > Arthropoda > Insecta > Diptera > Stratiomyidae > Beris > Beris chalybata. The sequence goes on along the minus strand of OX421896.1, from coordinate 4,592,701 downwards.
GCCGGAGAAAAGGTACCTACAAGAAATGGAGACCATCTTCGACCACGTCCGACCTCAGTGTGTGAAAACGTATGTTGTAATGGGATTTCGTATTTTACTATACGCTCACATCTCGGATGTAGTGGAATTTAATTAAATTAAGGCATTCGGTTCTTTGTGTCCCCCTCACGATGGTCATGGCGAACTCACTCTGGCAGGTCGGTTGGTCGGTCTGTTTTTTAGTCCGGCTCGTTCTCCTCTTTTGGGATTTTTTTTTCGCCGGTGTTGTCTGGGTCGCCCTCGATGGTAATCCCCTACAGGGGGTAATCGAGGTAAATGAAAATGTCTCATCTGTCGTTAAGTACCGGAATGCATGGCGATCATTGTTAATCTGACGAGGACGCATTCAACCAAATCTAATTCACAAATGAACGTAATCAATCTTATAGAGGTCGCAGCCATATACTCGTACGAGGAACCGCCGCCGTGTCGTGAGCTCTTGTAAGTCACTCAGGTGGAAATGGATGGGATTAACAAAGGTGCTTTAATGAAAAGTATGGCGGTGCGTGCAATTCCATTGTCCGACTGGAATAAAAGGAGAGAGGCTGTAATAATGGTGAAAAGCGCGCGAAACGTGTCGGAGAAGCTTCGCTAATGTGTGTAAAAAAAAAAAAGTCTGTGCACAGGAAAGTTGCTACTCCCAATTATCGTTGCTATTTCGCCCTGCCAATCAACTCTTCAATCAGATGAACAAACCCATGATGGCTTAGCAGCTCGAAATAAACAAGTATCTCTCCATTTCAGAGAGATAAAGATAGGGCAGGTACATACTTTGTAGGTAACGATAGATGGCGAGATAAATGACTCACCTAGGAATGATTGTAATAGAGGAACTTACTTTCTTAACTCTGATTTTTTAATGTGGTTTGTTTTTCGGTACCAGATCAACCTGTGAAAATTGCCATATGTAACATCCTGATACTTCTGGTATCTGATACTTCTGAATCCTGATACATTTGCAGGCAGCTTTTGTCTTTATAAATTTCTTTGGCGTCGAGACGATAAATATACCTAGCTGGATTACTTTGGAGAGTGTAAATTTTTCGTTGTAAAACAAACATTAAATTTAATTTTAAGGTTCAGGTTTTATTTTCTATAAGTTGCTCAATTCTTCAGTTAATGACAAACAAAATTTTAGCTTCACTTCAATTTCATGTATCAACTTATGGTACAAAATACAAAAAATATCTGATAGTCTGTGTCTCTTTTTCCGAATTACCATAGACACTATAAAGCATCAGGTATCATTAGGCACTGTAAAGATACAACGTTCCCTAACCTAAATAAGATACCTACATACCAAGAGCCGCGATAAATTGAACACCATCTTTCGAGCACCAAGTTTATTTATTTAAAAAGATATTTGCATAAATATGATTTTTTCAAAAAGATAAGTGTATCTTTTATCCTGCTTTTCGTTTGTTTTGTTTGGATAAATTAGTATTTTACTAACCCTCTTCTAAGTCATGTATTTGTTTCTGATAAATTGCAGTTCTATTGCATAAAATACCTAACCATGTGGTTGGAATTTTCTTAAATTGTTTGGTGAAGTTTCATCCTTAAGAAATGCGCATGGGTATAATTTTAACGCTAAAATTTTAAATTCAATCTAATACTGACAGTTTGAACAAAGATTTGCTCAGATAAAAATTTCGATATCTGAGACAATATTTTGGATTCAAAAAATCATAGTATACTAGTTATTTACCCGGTATAATTTTAATATGAATTTTTTACTTTTTGAAATTCCATCCAAAGATGGGTTCCCTCACAATTTCACCAAGACCATATTTTTGAACTATTCATTCAGTTGCGAGTAGTAATCACTTTGATTTTTATCTGTAATTAGTTGGAAGGAGGGGAGGGGTTGTTAATTCCTCTAGGTGATTTTAAATCATTTAATAAGCGATAATTTGCTGAAAGTAATGACATGTGCGAGTAGTCCGGTTCTTTATATAGCGATCCTTTCTTTTCGCAAAACAGCGGGACGCATGGTACGAAGAAGGCGGCAGATCGGCGACATCAGCAGTGACATACGGACGAGATTTATTAATTAATTAAAAACGACAGGCTATAATATCGCTCTTTTAATTAACTTCATTATTTTTAATTGGATGCGGTTTATTCTTTCGTCGGCTTTGGGTGGAATTGCGCGTTCGCGGCCAGAAGAGTAGTGTAGTGAGTGGACGAGCGCCATAGTAGGCCGGATATCATTGGTGCGGTAGTCGGCCCAGTGTCCAGACCGGTCCCGGACCCCGGATGGATCATAGATATGATAGTGGGCACAATATTCACTCTGCCGGAGCATTTATCTTTTTTTTTTTCTTCTTTTTTCATATATGACATTATTAGCATGTTGAGTGCCACCTATGCACACACGACCGTATGTGTGGCACACAACTTTTAATTACTGCCAGCCGAGAATTGTTGCTAATTGAATTAAATTTAGTAGGAACGGTGCGGCGTTGTAAGGAGTTTTGCGGCGGTTTTGTTATAGGCGAGACCAGGCGCTCCGCAAATTAATCCGGAATACCCCGCACCGTTTCAGATTTTTATGGTCACAATAATTGGACTGAGTGCAATTAGTTTAATTGTAAAGTGTCTCAGACTTGTCACGGTAATGATTAGATACTTTACGGGGGTAACGTAAAATTATAATGTAAGAAAATGTTTTTGTGTGTGTTTTTCTCTAGCAATTAAGCGCAAATTGCAGTCGCCATGAGACATGTTCTCCTCAGATGTAAGGCGATAAATTGCAACCAGCTGCTAAAATAACTTTCGCATTTTTCATTAAATTCAGAGACTGAGAAGATCGCAATGTAAACAAACGCCCGCACTGAAGACGGGGTAAATTTTGAAATTTTAGCTTGATTCTTGTGACGTGAAATTGCGTCTAATCGCGACGAGACTATTTTTGGGAATTGGGTTAAATTTTAGTACGTTGTGACGATGAATTCTAAAAATTTAATTTTTTTTATGATGTGTGAAATATTGCTTATTGGATTTATTTTTAGTGATATCAACGTTAAAATGCTGAACTTGTGAAAGAACCACGCATACGTACGCGCAAATTATTGTATCATTTGTTTAGATCCCCCAAGAATCCCTAAAATATTAAATATTCAACATCCTATCACTCAATTTTTTGTATGAGTTTTCTTTGAAATGTAGGTAGATACTTAAGTACTTAAAACTCAACTGGTATCTAGATAGTTGTGATAATAAAGGCTTTCTTTTATTACTTACCACCAGTGCTACCAGGCGTACGATTTTCATCGTACATGTACGATTTTTCAGCCTTATGTACGATGTACGATGAGAACCCTTCATCGTACGCAAAATGTACGATTTATCAACCATATGTCGAAATAAAAAATTATAATGAAACATTTTTGCCAAACTATCCTAAAGGAACGCGAGGTAATGTAGCTCGAAAATGTTCTAAGAAAGGATATTATCAAGGGAATGAATTCACAGATATATGCGAGGGGAATACAAGTGACGGTGTGACTGGGTTAGAAGTTGCAGGTTTCTTATATGCTCCTGGAATCGATGATTCCATAAGTCACTAAAACTAATAGTTTTCTCGTATTGAACCTTTAAACGCGATTATCTCAAAACTAGATCTTCAAATGCTGCTCCTATTGTAGCTCAAAAAGTTATGGATGGATTTGGTTAATTGGGAGCTTTCTGTCTATATATGGTATATATTGGAAGGATATACCTAAAATTTTGAGGATATCGTGTAAATAAACCACTTTTTTGGGGTAAAAACTGAACAAAAATATTCAAAAAATTAACATTTGAGAGAAAAGCCCCATATCTTTTAGGTTTTTTTTTTTATAATTGTTTAGGTCCTTTCCATTCATCTGTTAGTATTCCAAAAATATTTTAGTTTTCAACTTTAGATCAATAGAATAAAAATGACAAATGGAGCAGTTTTCGATATCACACAAAAGTCACCTATAAAAATGCCATTTTGTTTTGTAAAAAAACAGCACTTGAAAGTTGTAATAATGTCATGTCAAAATCTTAAAATGATGCGATTATTTTATCACCACAAAAAAATGCATGAAAAATGACTCATTTCTGGCATTTCTGGGCTCCCCTTAAATATGTAGTGTGTAAAGAACACTTCCATGTTTGACTGATAAAATTTAACATTAAAGTGAATTGTACGATGAAATCTTCCTCGGTACTATTTTTTTTATGGTATGGTACGATTTTTTAGGTTTGCAAATCTGGCAGCACTGCTTACCACTCACTTAAACTGGGCAAATACCTAGCCAAATATTTAAATATTCGGGTAGTGATTTTACCTAATATTCGATATTTGGACTAAGTTCGTAGCAACTCCACATTCACAAACTCAAGTTGCTATAATTAATTTCGAAAGGTAGTATTTTCCACTGCTGCTTTCATTAGGTCCTGTGTGACTTCTTCATATCGGGTGGCTATAGGAAGAAGTGGAACCAACTTTAAGAATCATATTTGTTAGATCGTGAGCTGTGGTAAATTTGACTTCATCAGGTCTACTACTCTTCTTTACTACCTACCTGTTCTGTGGTGCTTAGGCAGACAACATCAATGCATCATAAAAACTCATCTCCTCCGGGACTGATCATGATCACTCCTTGTTAAGGATCGTGATCGTCTACTACTATACTGTATTCCTTAGTTGTGGAGGAAGATAGTAGGCTTCCTCCTGGAAACACTAACTAATATGATGTCACTATGGGACATCCAATCTCTCATCATTCGGACTTTGCATCTGAACAGACAGGATCATTTTATTGAAGGACGGTTTGTCGCTATTAACTTCAGTCTCTGTCCAATCCAACTTTATCATCTTTGTATGCACAACAATTAAAGACCCCCATTTCTCGTTTCTTTTTGCAGATCACAAACAAACTCCATATTGACATCGACTATTGCGTTCTGGATTCGATCGTCTTAAGCCGCAATTGACTGACAAGCTGCGTCTTAAAGATCACAGCTGCGGACCACATCGTTGTCAACCGAAACCACGCACTCTCCAAGTTCTAGCGAAGTGTCTGCGCATCTAGTCTAGTCTGCAAGTACATCTTGAGTCGGTGTGTCCGTCTTGCTCGCGCGGGTAGTCATCTTCTGCGCTCAACCGTCAACAACCTGCGCAGCATCATCTTCGGCGGCGACTTGAGAGCGTCTTCTTCCAACTGCTAAGCGGGATCGGAGAAAGCGGACACGACGGGCGTAATAGTTTAATTTAAGAAGACAAATTGCATACAAGCCACATTCCAGTTTGGAAACTGCTTCGTACAAACGCGAACTTGGCTTGCACGCAAAAACAACCAACCCCGGGTCCACCGTATCGCGTAACCGCACAACGTGAAGTTCTCACCTTGCCGTCGTCGTCTTCGGCGACGTTCTTCAGTCCCGCAGGTGTTGATTGCACCGCCGAAGTTAATAAAGTTCCGCGGCCGTGCGTTGATGGGACTCGATTAAATTGATTGATAAGTGATTATAATGTTCCGAGCTGTTGTGAGCTAAGATAAGGGCGAGTATGTTAAACGCATACGCTTAATTCAATTTGTTGTCGATAAGAGCGGGCCGCGTGTTTGCCAACCGCCGCAGTGTACAGTGTCTTATCGCGTTGAAATTGCCGTCGCGTGCATGACAGACTGTTCGTCATCAGATTTGGAATCCGAGTTTTTGCCTTTTAAAAACGTCAAGCTGGCGGCTACCGTAGCAATGAACACCCAATACCATCCGTATGCGGATATATCACCATCACATCCTCCCAGCCCGGATAATAACAACTATCCGCCGATATCTGGTGGATACCATAATGGCCATTCGGGCGTTCATACACCCCAACTCACATCGATGGAAGGCGTTTCACCTGACTTCCATCATCATCACCACCATCATCACCATCATCATCAGCAGCTCAACAATAACAACAATAGTCCAATTAAGCATTGTGCCGGCTGCGGAGGTAAGTGTATTGTCGAACTCGATTCGATACGATTTCATATATTTCACGCGACACACTTTGGTGTGGATGCTGACTGACGCAGAACTTTTAAGTCACCATGTTTTCTTTTCGTTTTTCAGAAAAAATAGCTGATCGGTATTTATTACACGCCTTAGATAGATATTGGCATAATTCGTGTCTTAAGTGCCATTGTTGCGGTGAAATGCTAGCCGATTTGGGAAGCAGCTGTTACACAAGACGCGGACTGATTCTATGCAAAAAGGATTATTCCAGGTAATGTAATACGTTCAATGTGAATCACTAGAAGTTAAGCTCAACGAGGACTAGACTAGAAGCTACTCTCGTGATTGACACGACATTGTATTTATGCATATCGAGTTGAGGCGACAGTTTGAATTTCTACAATTATAAGTCAAATGAGGCTAAGCGTTCTGTACTGTTTATTGACCAGTCGAGGTCGAAGTGAACTGCTACTCAGCAAATATTTCTATTCCTAAATGATTCAAAATTGAATCAACAAAGTGAATTAACTGTACGATAGTGAATTATTCTACAACTCAAAATTCACATTACATATGAATCTTTAACACGATTCAGAAATGAATCACCTAATCTTCACCAAAGTGAATGTACGTAATGCTTGTATCTAAGTCTTCAAAAGTTAAACTATGAGAGTTGTTTGAGCGTTAAAAAAGGACGGTATTATTCACTTTAAACTAATAATTATAAAATTTTGACTTTTTGACTAAACAAATAGAAATTTGCGAAGAATAATCACTCAACTTTTTCAAACACTTTTGCATGGAAGCTACGCGAAAAATTTTCTTTATTCTCTTCTTATTCTTAGTCTTATCTGCAATTATTATGGCATGCCATAATTTTCTGCCTATCCCACTTTTTCCCTCTCGCCAATTTTCGGGACCGAAAGGCCAATTTGATAAAACGAGATAATCAGGATTGAATTTAGTGACCAGGACTTGTCGATATTTTTCCAACACTGAAATTACAAGCTTTTGTAAAAAGTCTTTGCTCAGGTTCTCGATGAATTCGCATTCAGTACGGTGCTCATTTTTTACGTTATTCCGTGCTGGTATCTCATGCTGTGTGTTCTTTGACTGATTGTAGTGTTGATTGGCAGGGCGAGGTTTTTAGTGTTGTAGTGCAAGAGGATGAGACAAACCCATTTAAGTGATGAAGTAACATACTTAAACAATTCTTTTGTCCTATTAACTGATTATTGCAATACATGCATCAATAATCTAATTCAGAGGGTAAACTTATCAAATCAAAGACTTCTCTCAGCGGGTAATTTTAGGCGCCTACGTCTTATGAAACGTAACGCAAGGCAAAGAAGCCGACCATGCAAGTAATCTTATTACCGAAGGGACAGATTCTTCATGTCGTTATTATTTTTGGGCCGTCCATCCTAGCCACTAGACTTGCAGGACGGAAACTGATTGATAGTCTGTGCACGTTGCCGTCATGTGTGATGTAATTTCGATAAACGGACCAATCCAGTTACATCGATTATGTGTTCTTGGAATCGAAAAAATTCATCTTACTATGAGATCTGCTCTTCATTTATCAGTCGTCGACTATAATACACGTAAGACACATAATACTCGCACCACATTTGGTCGTTGGTGTGAACTGTTTTCTCTTTTTCTGATGTCGGGTTTTTTATTTCAAAGGAAATAGTTAGAAAATGAGATTATAATGACCTATGAAGCTTACAATTTGTGTGGACCATTGACCACCCACTACGATGGATTTCTCACGATTAGTTAGAAGTTTTTTCTTCATTTTTAATGTAGAATTTGATATAATAGCAGGTCCCTAAAACGTCTTAACTTTGTTATATTTGTTCGCCAATTAGGTGTTTTGTTCATATGCGGTACATGCGATTTTCCTTTAATTAAAGAATAAGAAACTTAATTGTAAAAAGAAGTTTAAAAGTTGATTGTCGTTATTGTTGTAAGGCGGTTCAAGTACATCGGCTTGATTAATCCATTGTACTACCTGACCGCCTGCCTCCGAGCTGGGTTACCGTTTGTCCGCTTAAGAATCGATTGTGAGTTGTATCAGACTACCAAATAGGATTTGAACAAGAAGAATTCTCAGCTATAGCGAGAAATTTACGAGCTTCTGTTATGAGATTTTAATGAGAGCAATAGCTTATAAAAACACAATACTTGATAAATTAATACGAGTAATGTAACTATAATTAAATAATAAGTAAAAAAAAGAAAAAAAAAATGTATAGAAATATGGAGAAAGTAAAATAAAATTGTATATAAAACGGAGATCAAAAATAAAATAAAAACATTTAATCAATTTAAAAATAAAAATGCTATAAGAATATAAAAAATATATAACATAATCAAAGCATATTTAGAAGTCAAATAAATAGTTCGAAAAATGCATAAAAGCCTCGATAATCCGCCACTCAAGAGATATTAACGATTTTTCATTTAGGTGAACATGAATCACACCCAGAGATAAATACAATAAAAACCTTAGATTTGTTGTGTCCTTATTATGTATAAGAATAAAGTTTGTTAGTCTTTTGATCATCATTATTGAAATTTAATATTTATAGGTCTCTTTTTTTTGGTAAGTTACATTTAAATGGCAAAGTTCCTTGCCTTTTTTATACGCTGGTCAAACAATTGAACTCTAATTGCTGAGCAAGTCATATAATTTTATCGGCTATAGGACGTATGAATAAACAGAAGTAAGTTAAATTGCTCAATTAATTAAATAAATGAAAGCCATGCCAAGTGGAGGTATGTTCCTACATTACTCCCTACAATCTATAACTGGGGTTTACAATACTCCAGGTCTATTGTGCGGCTCTTGGATCAACACAATCACGCAGATTGAATATGTTAACAGTGGATCGTCCTGGAACGTATGCATATATGAAAGGGATTGAACGAATCGATGCACACGGTCTTGACATAGGCACAAACCTACTGTATATTCTAAATTGTTATCGAAATCCCACTCTTCGTACCAGCTAACGTTCCCCAGTATTTCGGCACCTACTCGTTCTATGTGTGGACATTATTTTGAATTCGTGTGAATTAAGGAGGTGTGCTGTAGAAACGAAGAGCCTGATTCAATTAAATGTGTACACATCACCGAAAATTTCTCATTCTCGTCCCCAACAAACTGGAAAAACAAGATAGCAGCCGAGGCAGACAGGTAAAGGTACCACCAATTTGCCTATATATCAGGTCGGTGGGCTGGCAAGCTAGAAGGCAGTCCGCCGTATTGCTACTATTATAGTCCTCAATTTTGTCAGTCGTCCAATATACGCTTTTAACCGCCCCAACGGTCGAACAACACGTTCTCGTTCGTATCGTACGACTCTCCATATCCTTGCCCGTACGCTCGGAACACGGGGCTTTAGCCACTCGTTCAATCATCTTACACGCCATCACCCTGGCTCCTATTCCCCCGGCCACGTTGAGTCGGAAACAAAGCTTCCTCCGCCCTCAGTCCATGGCGACCACCTCAAGCGCCGTGAATACCTCGGATTTTCGTGTATCTAGCCCCACTCGTTTATGCCACATCACTTGGCAAAACAACCGCCCTAATTGGATTCGTTAATCAAGGATTTAAACGTCCTCCGGCAATATTTCACTTTAAATATTGTATCGCCGGCCGCTATACCTACCCTCTCTAGATATTCCGGAATTCTTCATTTTGCAGTGGTGGTCCCCGGAAGCTTTCGTACTTGCGAATATTCGACTGGGGCCCCATTGTAAGTTAGTAGTGGGCTCCACGATACGCTTTACTACGGATGGACCTTGTTTTGCCGTGAACTAGAACGTACTGGAACGTAGATGACCTGCAATTTGTAGGCAAAATGTGCATCATTTCAATCGAATAATTGCAAACTTTTGAACATGCTGATTGTTGCGTTTTGCGTACATCACGCTGGTGCTTGAATTGGTTGCCGTTTGGAATTGATTTCATTCTATTCTTCTTAATAAATTGCCACGTTGAGAAGATATCTTGCTGTCCGAATGGGTAGGTATTAAAAACGTTTCGTAATAACAACTAATTAGTAGCGAGCTTAATTCCTCCCTTTTCGGTGATAGAAATCGAAGCATGAAGTCTGAGGAGTTGAATCATTCCGTAAAGCAAACTGACCATTACCACCTGTTCATATTTGAACCCCCTCTTGGTCAATATCAATAACATGGCTGGCTGTTCCAACAGTTTCGATCAAAATTAAATATTCAAAATCAATTTGTTTTGGTCATTTAAGATATTTTAATTACGTACTTGCTGAAAGGTAAATATGTTTGCACAACGATCGGTTCAACATCTTTTTTCGATCCTAAAAAACTGATTCAATCTAGATCCTGTATTTTTTGATGAGACGGAGGATTCTTGATGAACCAGAGGATGATGATCTTTAGAAGGCTTAATGGACAGAGACTATTTGAGAGAGATCAGGTATGCCATGAAATAATGAGGCTTTAGTTAATTGGACTACAAACACTTGACCCGGACAAAAAAAATATACAATTCCGACCTTTCCAGCTGTTGGAACAAATTTGGTCCCACGAGATCGAGAACGTTTTTTTTTTACGAGGACGAGGACTAAACTAGGTAGGTAAGATACCAGAAATGTGCTACTTTTCGCGTAGCAAAGTAGAAGTTTTTTTTGAAGCCGTATGCCAAATCTGTGTACTCTTATAGGAGTTAACCTTAGCTTATTCATCTCCCAAGAAAATCGATTTTCACATTATTTCAAACTCTTTCATCAGTTCTAATCAACGGAATGTCTACCACACCTTATAAAGAGCGCTAAATTTTTGCTAGAATGTTGAAACAGCTTCTAATTAACGATGGATCCGCGTTATAATTACAGCCGTTCACCGTAGTACCGAACGCGATAAGGATAACCTTAATATCTTGTTGGCACAATCAGGTAAGACGTTCGAAGTAGCTGATGAAGTTCTCAAGGAAAGTTGGCCTTGTTTTGCGAAACGTTTCGCAACTGGAGTGGGAAATATAGTACTAACCTCCCACTATTCTAGCTTCTCTCCATTTCCAGTGCAACTTCCACCCACAAAATTTTAATTGTAATCATCTCATGATAGACGTAAGATAAGTGAACGTCATCCACTCAATGAACCACCCCCCAACTCCAATTGCTGCAATCGCGGTAGAAACTTTTCACTTCCCTTAAAACTTACCGATGATTCATTTGGAAAGTTAACCGGCACTAGGAAGCTATCAGGAACGTCAGGAGATGCTGCTATCCTTGTCGAATGATGAGAGTTATAAATTTTAAAAGCTGCACGAAATCGAGTTCAATGGCGAAGTTTCAATCTGGAAATTAGTTTCTGGCGAGAGCATACATGGCTTATACGATGGCGCTACAGCCAACGCGTCGTCCAATGCTTCCAGTAAAGCCGTTCCCATCATATCGGCATCGCCTTTGCAGCCGAACCACCCTCGTTATGCTCTTAACATACAATAGAGAATATGTAATGTAGTTGGGTAATTAATATCGATTCGTGATGAGCTTCGGAATATTAAATGCCGGCATCCAGATCCTTGAGGTGCATACCGTAATTAATTAATGTGAAATGTATTAGCTCAATCGCGTCTAAAAGGTTTGCACAGGTTCTAGGGTTGCTCGAGGGTGGGGTGGTCTGTGATGGGATGTCCTTTTTTTACTTGATACTCTTTTCGGATCGAGGTAGACCCGGGATCAATTACTTACGCAAGATTAGGAGTTAAAAAGGCGGAAAGGTTGCTATCAATCGCATCTGTAAATTAGATTTCAGTTCAGGTAATTTTTTAAAGAAGGTTTTCTGGTTTTTTCGCATGATAAGGGATTTCTTGCTGACGGAACGAAGGTGACAAATTCAATTAACGCGAAGACTTTCTTTCATGTTGTTCACCCGAGCAGATTTTGCAAACCACCACTGAAAAGACACTTTTTTTAAAATGATTTTTTCTGGAGTTAAGTCTTTTTTTTCCATTTTGTGTTTGATTGGATTTTTTTCAAACGATTTCAGGTGAGGAGGTGTTCGTCTTAGTTGTGGTTTTTGATGAATGTTCAAATATAATACCCTGTAGCAATAGAATAGTCTTTGACAGTTGTTATTGCACAAATGTATCCTTTGTGCCAATAGACTAGGGATAGAGGTAGAATTCGCCAATCCAATCATCTGACTTAATTGGCTCTACCGAAAGAATTCTAATGTGTATCTTAATTCATAAATCCCGAATTAACAAGGATTTTTGGCTTCCGGAATGGCTCATATTTTAGGGATGTTGGCTATATATGTTTATTGAACCGTGGTTTTTAAGCCTATGATCTGCGTGGAATTAGATCTAGACATCTTTAATTTGAGAACTAGTGAACGTTCCAAGAGAATATTGAGATATTAACCTTACAATTTTGAAACAAATGAATCAGTAGTACCTTTCAAGAACAGCTCAACAGTCCAAGGAATACGATTTGAAAACGGAAGTAGCCACACCTTACACAATATTTCCGGATTGGATTCTGCAAGAAAAGCGTTGGTAGGTCGTCCACATGGACAAAAATAATTGACGATGAAAAAAAAATTAACAGAAAAGGAAAAGTAATTTTAATAACTAATTGGTCCTGAAAAATTAGCCAACCCTCAACGTTTTTTATAAGTCGGCTAAGAGTCGGATAGTGGTTGGTACAGGGTCAGTACAAAATCACGTGAACGTCTAAAATTAATCAGTACGACGTTGAGGCGGCACTGAAGCGACTTTTAACATCCAAATCCGTGTTACTTGGAATGTAGTGTATAGTATACTCGTAGAACACCCTCCGTATTATCAGAGGTCTATTTTTGCTAGTTACCAACGATATTTTGTTTTCGTGGACCTTAGTAGAAGAAACGAATAGTGAAACATATCGTTACGACTATTATGAAGACCATCATGGCTGATTGATGGTGGTTATTATAACACCCATCATGACGGTCTTCATGACGGTCATTATGACAGCTTCTCGTATGGGGCATCAATTACATGGATGATTATTGTTATCATGTCATCTTCGCTGATATCGTCGGAAATCCACTAAGGCTTCGATATTTTTCCACTTGGAGGTGGAGTTTGAAGTCCGGCTGGACATATTATTGACAGCTCTGCTGTACTAGCCCCAATCTTCCGTACCTGTAATTAAGCTTGAATTTATATGTAGTTCAATTTTAACTTGCACACACTGTTCGATAGTTATGCGGTTTCTGATTAGCGACGCCCATTCGAAACCATCAGTTGCATTATTATCGCTAACTATAATACGAAATGAGGGACTGTTACTTTTGGATAATAAAGAGCCTTATCTTAACCGAAACTCAGACAGCTGGTTGCCAGCATAAATGAAATGTGCGGTAAGTTATTTCGGTCCGCCAAGTTATCCACAATTAAATTAGATGTTGCGGATGTGGTCGATATGGGGCCAGGGTGTAGGATATCGCTGATATCTGCACAGCCGCTGATAGTGTCCAGTCTGGCATTAATCAGGTCATGCGTATCGCTAAACCGCAGATAAACGCCGGCTTGCCGGAAAGCGCCTTAAGGTAAACATCTGTAAAGCTAAGTAAAATCTATGACATAATTTCCTATGGAACTTACCATATATTTGACGGTACAAAAAAATGGTTATCTGCTGGTCACTAAACGCACTATCATAATGAAGTGTATAACACTATATGTACATATATTGGTCGGAAGTAAACAAAGATTGTTGTCTTTTAATTAAAATTTTGCCCTTTGACCTGCCTGCTTAATAAGCTAATAACTTGTTGTGATTGATAGCAGGCCGCCGCTCGCAGAGTAGGACAAAGCTGAATTAAAAGTCTATTGCTGTGTGCGGTTTGGAAACCCATCGATACACTCAACACATGGCCTCACATTAGATAATCCATGGAACCCATACTCGAAGTAATTAGACCATGCCAGGGGTAATGAATTACCAACCCATAGTCTTTTTCCGTTCGTAACAAAGAATCCAATTTAATTATAATCCGAGCAGCGCCCTTATAATGAATTTAATTTGATAAATGGACATGGCAAATACATAAATAATGCGTGCATAAATTCTCGTCCTACCCGGGCTCTCGCGTTTTAACGGCCCTCGTTTACATCCCCTCCCCGAACGTACACACAATTCGAATTGAACGAAAGGATCCTCAAATCTTTTGTCGTCTTGTCGAAATGAAATCATACTAATTATAATAAAATTTTAATTAATTACCGCCACAAAAGCGAAAACTGTAGGTGGTTGTTCCGGAGGGGTAGTGAGTGGATTGTGGTTGGTGAGAGCTGAAAGGGGTCGTGGGTTGGGGTCGAATTAAGGGAAATATATGTATATATAAAATAAAAGACGGTTAAGAGGAGAACACATTAAATAATTCATGGCACTCTAATGATATGTACTTAAAAGGGCGGAAGAATTGGTCGAATGTTCCCTTTTTTATAGCTCCTCGCCCACACCCCGTCCAGCTCATCTACGACTTTTTGTCCGACTCCCATAAAATGATAAAAGTCAGTTTTACGGGGGACCACCAGCAACAGGAGCGCACAGATAGGAAAGGAAGCAACGATTAATGGACATCCGAGTATACACTTAATGAATAACGGAGTTCAGTCAACTAATTAATTAATTAAGAAATTTATTAAAGTGGTTCGAGGCTCGGATCCTTTTCAGTTCTACTAGCTGCCAATAGCTGCGGACTATCTTCCTATCGGAAAATCGCATGATCAGTTCTTTCGAATAAATGTGATTCTTCTCTATCGAAACTGGACATATTCCAATTAAAATAAAAGGCGGGAAAAATAAAAACGCAATCTTTCTAATTAACAGAGGCGCGACAACCTAATGGACTAATGATTTCAAAATGTCAACAAAAACCGGCGCGATGGCGTTCTAAACCGTTTAATTAGGAAAGACTTATTTTAGCCAAGAATTGTTGTTTTGTTTGTGAATTTTAGCGTCCCCCACCCGTTCTTCCGTCCACCCACAAAATCGTTAGATAAAGTTTGAACTCCATGCAACTCAAACCTTATCAAGCTCGTGTCTAATTTGTTGAAAGCCAGGCTTATTATTGGCGATCAACTTCTCCCTAAACCCCTGCACGCGTTCCATGCTTAACATAGTCGCGCGACATATTACATGAGACACATTTTATCTACCTATGTTATGTTGTACCTGTGTAGCAATCAAGCATCCCTTGATTTTGCTTATTATTCAAATTAGTCACGCTCACGCGGTTTTTCGTTTTAGTAGTTATCTTCAACTTACGTGGTTATGTCGCCAATTGCGAGCGTTCTTAGCGTGAAAGCGGCGTAGAATGCTTCGAACTAATTAACTATAATAATTATGGTGGTTTCCGATTCAAAATTTAATTAGACACATCTACTGATAGCTTTGCGGCACTTAGGCTTAACGTTGATTTTTTTTCGTTTTTTTCAAATCTCCAATTAATTGACATTAAAAAAAACAACCGCTTTTATTATCAGTTGCTTGCTTATGTTCGAAAATTATGGCGGGGCCTGGGGAGCTTTAATTAAGTCTTAAATAACAATTCTAATACGATCCAAATAATACGAAAGTTTTGTAAGTACAGTCAAACTTCGATAACTCAAACCAAACTGTGTAGCATTTGCGTTTGGAAAAGAGTACCACACAATTTGATAACTCGAAATCTTGATAGCTCGAATTATTTTGTGTGGCAAGTGGTGACTTGAGCTATCGAAGTTTGACTTAACTACCATGTCCCATACTAGTAGCTTCTTCATTTTTGTAGAAACTTGTGCACGTTCGCTGAACACTTCCCAGGTTTTTGAATTGGAAACTCGTAGGTCAGAGTCTTAACTTTCATGCTATATTTATCTAGGGTCATGGTTTCGTTTGTGGCTACTATAAGAAACATGTGTTTGATTCATATTTTCGTTGTTGTTAAGAAAATTGTTCTTTACATAGTCCCTACTTTCGATTATTACTAACTAACTACTGGGACTAACTATATTTAAAAGAAATCAAAAATTAATTATATTCTATGTTGTGCTTCTGTAGTATAAACTGCATTTAATTAAACCGACAATAATTTCCCTCAGAATTTTCCCCTTAACTTTTACAAAATTAGTACCGACTTTCGTTCTTACCACACACAGTAAACTTATCTCGAATGAAAATACGACTTGATTTCGACCGTTCCCATACAGAATTGTCTATCAGTTTTTTTTCCTTCGTTATAAAATCAAATTACCTGCGAATGACGAGTAGTTTGTAGTGATCGTGGGTACGGCATTGACAACAAAATAAATTAGATAATAAAAGCAATTACGGACAATTACAGTGAAATTACACCTGGTATCAGTCTGATGCAGTTTTTTCTGTTTTTTTTTTTTGTATTTTGTCGCGACACAAACTTTTCTTATCTTTTCAAACTGTTGTGTTGCGGGTGTGTGTGATTAATGGTGAAAAGAAATTAAAACAAAAACTTTAATTAGTTAATTGGTTGATGATAAACGTGCATTACTGCACTGCGAGTATGACTGAGTCTAATTATTATGTTTGATTTGGAATCATGTCACAGTTTAGCCGCAATTAGGTTTATAAAAATAATTTTGTTTGTTTTACTCGTATGACCTTTATATGTCAATTTAGTTTGTTTTATATGTATTTGAACAGTCTGTAAACACTAAAATTTTGTAATAGTGCTTTTTCATCATATTATAATATGCACTATAATTGAGTAATTCCCGTCATACCTATTTGTATAACCTCTCGTTCAACGCAATGTTCAAACTTTTTTGTCAAATGAAACAGACAGTTTTGAGCCATTATTTTTTTTGAATTAAAAATGCATCACACACTAGGTGCGTTTTTTTCAACTGGATCAAGATCAAATTGAAAAAAACGCTGTGGGATGATCCAAAAAAATCAATTTAAACGGTTGGCATTCCTGCTAGAAATGTCATGTATTATGTGTCAGCTGCTGTCTGTCAAATATTTATTGATATATTCTTGGCAGATACAATAGTGAACATAATGGATATAAACGAAGTAGAAGCAGTAAGTTCTTAAAATTACTATGTATTAAACCGATACTGTGCAAATATTTGTGAATATTCTTTAATAAATACGGAAAATATTTATTGACGTTTGACAAATGTCAATTATCAGCTGTCATTGCAGTTGAGTTGCAGGGCGACAACTGTGCAAATGCGAAAATTTTGTTGAATTCAGAAGCAGCTTTAGTGATCCAACTATGATCCCATTTTGATTTTGGATCATCTCAATTGTTGTTGTTTTCAATGTAAAACGAATGATCTTGATCGTGATCCAGGCCGCGGTCCGAATTACGCTTACGGTGTTTACATTACCAACAGTGCTTACAGTCGGTCCGATTTGTATGCGCGCTTACAACGCATATAATTCGGACCGATCGTATGCACACAAATGTCAGTTGATTATTTGAAATGTCAGTTGTGTCATTTATTTGAAAATGACACTTGACTACCGACGTGAACAGCTTCGGTTGAAAGTCTCAAGTTTTGCAGCTTTTCGGGATCTTGTGATAGCGTGGCCGAAAAAAGCATTTAATGCGTCTAAAGTAGCGATTCGTTTTCGAGGTCGTTTAGACAAAGCGGTGCCGATCGGCCCGACATGAACATGTCCGACGTTGCTTTAACAAGTGCGTCCAAATGATACAACCAGTTGTGGTGGAGTTGTTCCATGATTCGATCGGCCTCATCGATACCGAGGAATCGCAAAGATTTCAAACAGAAACCCTTGGTTGCGTGCAAATGTTCAACGAGTCGGCCGGGTGTCGTGATAACGATATTGAGAACAGACAAACTGTTAGGCTCGAATTTTACACCAACTGCTTAAAAACCTTGTAGACTTGCAGAGCTAATTCCGTCACGGGTAAAACACCAGTGCTTGGATTTTCCTCTCAACTCGTTTCGAGAGGAGCTGAACAATTGGGACAGCGAAAGCCAAAGTCTTGCCGCTTCCAGTCGGTGCCGAAACGCGTCGACAAATTTTTTAACCGACAATGTGAATTTGATAATTTTCAAATTTTTAACCGTCAATGTGACAGATTGCAAAGCCGTACACACAGTGCATATGCTCGAAACCGTGAGTAGTGTAAGCGCCAGAAAATTTTCCCTCCGTGCAAATTGTGTACGTTGTGAGCGTAATTCGGACCGGGTGTAAGCGCGCTAAAAGCGCAGAAAGCGTAATTCGGACCGCGCCCCCAGTTTGAAAAAAACACACCTACTATGTATGTTTGTATGGCGCGTAGTCCATTTTAAAGTATTTCGCCTAATACTCTCATATTCGTTCATATTCAATATTATTAATATACTTTTTTGAAGATTCGTACTAAATTTTCAAAATCCAAATCAAGTTTTTTTTTATTCGTCATTTATTATAATGCCTGATGCACAAAGTAACAAATGCGTTACTAAAGCATTAATAATACTCTACGCGTCATAATACTTTAACTGACTGATCTAACGGTTTTGTTAGAAATTTTGTCTCAATCCTAGTATGTATTATAGGAAAACCATTTCAACGCATAACAAACGTAGCTACACGTACATAGTACGCAGTTTCTTAATGTGATGGGTTAAATATGTTTGACGCATAATTTTTTTCTAAAGAAGCACTGAAGAAGAGCTTCTCACTCGTGATCTAACTAAAATTTGAATCACTAACTCAGTTTAGCTCTATTACTACTCTACATATGTTCTAGAGAGTGGTCATACAAGAATTGGGTAATAATTCTTTTTTATTATAGTACGTGTTACATTCTTAAAATTTTCGGAATATTCAAACACCTATTTTAAAAAATATATTTTACATATAATAATTTTTTTTTATATTTCAATAAATTAACGGAAAATATTTTTCTCTTGTTCTTTCAGTATGTTCGGATGTTCCGGAACATGTTCAGGTTGTGGTCAAACAATTCCTCCTCACGAACTAGTGGCAAAAGCCATATCACCGCTTAATCAACAACCAACGAATCTAGATAACCAAAAAAATAGTCCAAGCAATTTGTTTGTGTTTCATCTGAAATGTTTCTCCTGCACAAAATGTGGCGCACATTTAAATCCAGGCGATAGGTAAGACAAGTTCACCTTGCTGCATACAATCAGCCGCTTAACAAACTTTTTTTTAACCGAATTTCGTCTAATCCACAGGTACACAATGTTAGCCGGAAGTTTAGTTTGCGAACAAGATTGGCATAAGATAATTAAAAATACGACAGCAACAAATGGTGCGAATCCTCCAGTCCGAAAAGGTAAAGTGGGACGACCTCGAAGATCCAAAGAGTGAAATGCGGAGTCGGTCAATGCAAGAGGCAAGAAAAAAAATGCTATTGGATTGCAAACTACACAAACTGTTACTTCTAGTCGTTAACTTCAGTTAACCACTAAAAAAAACAATGACGAATTAAGGAGATTAAGGATCGACCCGCCTAGGGACAAGGAAGAGGATCATTTCCTCTGCACATTCCACGTGCATGACACACTACAGACTTAAAAAAAAATATAAAACAAAAATTAAATCTTACGACGAACAAATTAGTTTTTAACGCAGTGACAATTAAATCGAAATTTAATAAAAAAAAAAATGATTTAAAAAAATATTAATAATTGCTAATCACGGTACGAATCTCATCCTTGTGATTAGCAAGGACCCAACCATCTATTCAGATCAGTCTTATCCTCTCATCAATGTACACACATCATCCGTATTTGTAATAAACTTTTACAAATAATAAGAAATCTCCTTAAAGTAACCCCCCAATTCCTTAAGCTACCTAAAAAAACGAAATCCTTGATATACAGCACTACTTCGACAATTTGATCAATCAACGAACATTTATATAAGTACTATAAAAGTGATATACAAAAATAAAATAAAAAAAAAATAAACTATAAAAATTGGATAAACTTGAACGTGAATTTATCTCCAATTTTAGATTATAGTTTGGACGCGAGCAAGCTTGTAAATAAATAATTGTAAATATTGAACAAAAAAATGATCTTATTATGTAAGTTTTAAGGCTATTGTCAAATAAATTCCTGATTATAGTAAAGACTGGAGTTTTTATTTTCAGAAGAGGATTTTATGTACGTTGTTGTTTCTAGATAAACACAGGTGAGATTGCTACCCACAACTTTAGGATTGCAAGAATAGTACGATCACTTCGGTCGATTCGGCTGGCAAGCTGAATTTAGTTTTCCTATGACTTCCAGTTTAATTTTCTTAGCAGGAATGCGGCGTTCGCAGAAAATATTCTCCAATGAAGCTTGGAAGTGGTTGGTTCGAATAAAGAGATCCGAGAGACTCAAAAGTTGTAAGTATTTATTTATTTAAATTTAACTACAGTTCTCAGTCACAAGAAAGTATAAAAATAATAAAAGTTACAAAATATTACAATAATAAAAAAATAGAGTAGTAGGAGCTGTGAGCACCACACAAAAATTTTGATCCGTCGAGCCCGATTTTATCCAGCGAACTACATTAAAAAAGTAGAAGAAGCTAAAAAAAAAATTATTGCCAACCTGATTTGCAAAGTAGTTAGGTCACATTTGATTGGAAAATAAAAATGTATTGGCGAAATGGGGAGCCGTCAGGAGCGTATGCCATAGCCAAAATATAAATATCCTTTAGAGCCTTTTTAATTTATATGAAGAGGCAGTAAGCGTTTGGGAATCTAATGTATGTACCTACATTTTAAGCGAGGGCAACTCCTAAAGACGCCCATAGATCGGTCTCACCTGTATTCGAACAATTCGAAAAGTAGAACATACGAGTATAATAGACTGAGAAAATGCTTAATTTTTCGAACAAATGCGGTTATACTAGTTTGCAATTCAGATTCATTAAGCAGTTTTTGTCTGCTATAAGTGCGGCTCGACGGACCAGCAAATGTGCCATTCTTTTCAAAAACAAAACAATTAATTTTCTTCGACAAATTTTAAACAAACGATCAAAATACACACTTGCTTTCAGTCAATAGCTTTGGGTTATGGATTACATGGAAAGCACAGTGAATGGGGAATGGGGCCTATACTGCCCACATATTATCCAAAATTAAGGTTAAGTCTCCGTCGATTTCTACACACACATTTTATATAGTGGATTTATGCAGTTTTTAAAACTGTTTACATTTACACTTACTTAAGTATTTTAGATCACTCATGGGGCCATGGGGAGTTTCCTTCTGTTATGACAAGTTGAGCTGGTAATTCGAACCCCAGCCAACAGGTGGACATTAATAACAAAAGTCAGCGATCCCCCAACGTCGACGAAAAAAATTCATAAATTAGCAAATCCACTTTGCAATGAATGTGTCTAAAACCGTTGTGCTATTGTGTCGAAACTGGGGATGGGGGCGTAGTGGATGACATTTCATACCTGTGACATGCAATAATCGAAGTGGATATTCCAACTTGGAAAATGAATTCTTTAGGCGACGAGGCGGGCGTGGGGCGATGGTCTGAAAATCACTAAAAACCCAGGCAAAAAGCATTTCTGCTAGCACGAAGCCTCGCCAGTGGCAATTACATTACGCCAAGGCAATAAACTAAATTGCTTTTATTCTCTCCGAAATGATTAATTCATTTTCTGGAGAGAAAGGCAATCTTCCGCCTTTTTTTTTCTGCAGTCGTTTCGCTTTGAATCCACCCGGCAGAGTGTCCTTATTTTCTTTGTATATATGAGGAAAACCATAGTCATGAGTGTGTGGTTCATCCATGTAGGAAAACATTGCTGCTAATACGCCAAGTTGGATACCGACGGCTACCACTATCGGCTGCCGTTTTCAGATTTAATTCTTGCAAGGACACTATGAAAGTGTGGTGTTTGTACAAGTAATCGGCCGTAAAAGCACTCAACGCATCGTCAAATTGGTAAAAATAGCGCTGTATCGTGAAGTCCAATCCAATAAAAAATCCATTATTAACGGAATCTATTATGATTCGAATTTCTTAACGGTTTCATATAATGAGTCCTACAGATGGACTTCCCACCTTCCTGGCAGCATAGACCAGAGTTTGAATATTGAAATATGTACCTCAGTTCTGATTAATAGAAATAATGAAATCAAATTCATTTATGGCGATTTAAAAGTCAGTTAGCTTTCGAACATAATGTTCTACCTTCTCGCTCCACCCCAAGTCCCAACACTATTCAAATATTATTCCAGGAACATATGAATCATTTCCAGTTCACCTAATTTACAAGGACGATATTGAGAAATTACGAAAGTAAGGTATCGCCGCGTTGGCTCCCTTTCCCGAGTGGAACCCTAAAACAATTCCACTCCCATAAAATTTCCAGAATTGTTTACTTATTACAGGGCGGAAACGAAATTAAATTGCATGGGCTGATGGTATCAGATAAAGGGTTCGAACCACTCACCAACCCCCTGTCTCCCGCATCAACAGATAGAGCCGAGAGGAAACTCTTGAAAGCAACGACGGCTAATTAAAATTTAATTAAACAAATAAAGTGTTATTACAAAAAGCAGATAAATTAATGAAAATTTTAATTGCATTTCTGACCCCCGCTGCCGACGGACCCATGGCCGCTAAAGTCAACCGATCTCGTAAGAACAACGCAAAACTTGGACTGACAACAGAATGGGGCGGCCTGTTCAAAACCTCCCCCGCGGTACACACATACTCGTACGTTGAAGTGCCTGTGAGGGATTTTTTTCTAACGGGGGTTTGAGTGGGATCCATATATCCATCCACCTACCACATAGCAATAATTACGTTACTCCGGTTCGGTCGACGAAGCCCGGGATGGGACGGGACAGTACGTCGTCGTCGACGCCGCCGCCACCTTCCCGTTTTACTTCGTTGCGACCCCGGCCACGGCTAACAACATGACTCAATAAATAACCCGCGAAATTTAATTAAAATTTTTTTTTTTTTTTTGATTACGAAATAAGTAGAGCCCCGTCCACGGAGCACAAGACGAGCAACAGCAGAAAATTATTTTGATATTAGGGGCTCGGCTGGGGCAGGGCCCGGGCCTTTTGTTACACGACCAGCCACAGCCAGCCGAGGACCATCTTTCGCCGCGTGATTGATATGTGCCAACGAATTATTTAATTACAATTCGCTGACGGAACAGTGGGGCTGCGGAGCTGGCCCACTGCCCGGCCGGCAATAAATGGGGTTTTGCAGGCGGCCTTCGTCGCTTGGGTCTTAGCAATTAAGCGGATAGAGCGCGGTTACCATCTCGCCGTTGATTGGAATTTGATTGGGAAATTCGAGAAGTGTGAACCGCCGCGTGTTTACCTACAACAAAGGTCAACGGTGCCCGTCCCGCGCATCGCAACTGGCGCTCACCTGTCCTAAGTGGTCTCGTATTATTCCACAAAATTGATAATATAATGGCAGGTTGGCGGGCTAGTCGGTTCGCTTAATTGCCGGCTAGTTGCATAGCAAAAGAAACGCGAAATCCCCAATTAGCGATTGCGTCTCGTCATCACGACCGCTTAATTGTGTTTCGTAACTTTAAACGCCTCTAAATGCTCTGCCCGGGCCCCAATTAAGCCGCTCGCGAAATACTTTCGACTCGAAAAGTGCGAAAAAATCACACACGGAACAAGTTACCGGTTTTTTTAAGGTTTTTATTTCATAGCTCACACAGGTGATATGGCGCGGCCAGGTAATGAACATTTCATCCATTACATGGCTGTACTAATTTCTAGTTTTCAAAATACAGAACAAGGCCGTTTAAAGAATTCGTTGGAGCTAAGCGTA
Organism: Beris chalybata; assembly: GCA_949128065.1. Taxonomy (NCBI): domain Eukaryota; kingdom Metazoa; phylum Arthropoda; class Insecta; order Diptera; family Stratiomyidae; genus Beris; species Beris chalybata. Next base: position 4,568,865 of record OX421896.1, on the reverse strand, counting down.
TTTTTTCATTCTGTGGAAGTTAGTCAGCGTCTGGATGACGAAGGGGTTTCTTTTAAAGTTGTACTCATTTTTAGACCCCGATATCTAGAGAAGATTTGTTTTCTTTAACAGCATTAAATTGAAACTATGTAAATATGATTTTTCACTGAGGCATGAATGTGGTCAAAGTCAAAATGCAACACTGCTTGTGTTGACTCTAAAGAATCAACTGCCTAAATTGTCGCCTGGATAATTGCATATGATTCAATTTGATATCTGACTAGACCTAAGAAATATGTCGGAATTCGTGAAAACGAACACAACTACTTTAAACCCCCTTAGCGGTTGAGTATCGAAAAATTTGGAAACAGTTTCTATCGGCTTATATAAAGAGCCTATAGAAATTCCATGGTTCAACTTCTTACCATAGGCTGTTACTCAGATCCGCCTGCAGACATGATAGTGAACTGCTATGTACTAAAATTGTAAGTATTGAAAACGTGTGATCGATTCACTTTCTCGAAAAATTTAGCATTTGAAGCACGTCGAAGTAAATACCAATTCAGGACCAAAATAAATGGCAAAATTCGTGAAAAACATATTTACAATCCCACTTACCCCACCTTAAGCAGTTGTAGGTACATCAAAAAATCCCCAAATACCTGTGGTCCGTGGAAGTGAAAATCAGTTTGAAATCTTTAACTCACACTTTAAAGATATTGGCCGCTATTCACAGTCGTCATAAAGTTGGTTTTAAGTTAAAGCTGACTTTAGTATCGTATTATTAATATGACACTAAAGTCAGCTTTAACTTAAAGCCAACTTTATGACGACTGTGAATAGCGGCCATTGTGTAAAAAAGTACCATAACCCCTTACACTCAACTCCCTCTAAGTAGTTGAATATAAAACAATTCTCAATTTAATATTTACGCGAATTTATAAACGTGCAAACCCTTTTACACTAAAGGTTAAATTTCCAAAAATTTTGCTAAAAAATTTTGCTATTGTACCAGTTTTCTATCCTTAGCGGTTTTCGAGATAGAAAAAAACATGAGTATCTAGCATTTCACACTTACCCACCCCATAACTAATAAATAAAATAATGTAAAGAAATTCCTGTAAATAATTCCTTAAATCGTTATTGACCATGACTTTAGATGTTTTACAAATATAGTAAGCCCCCATCCACTATCATGGTATATAACCTTTTTAAACGTTTTACATTCAGCAAATATACAAGTACACAACCCAAATTTGATTTTGCTCGCGTAGTTTGTTAGTAAGATAACTTAATCCAAATTTATAAACCCCAGCCCCCCCCCCTCTTTTAAAATTTCTATTTAGAGACCCACCAAGTCTCAAGTGTGTGACATGGACCGTTCACAAAGTCAATCTTTCCAAATTTTCGATGTATTGTTTTCTTATGATAAAGGATTCAGTCGAGTTCGAGATTTCAAAAATAGACTGCGAAACTAGTATTTTCAAAATATAGCTGTCCGTAGTTTATTGACCTAAGGTAACTTTTTCTTGTGGGAATAAGTGAAAAAAAATTCTTCAGGAAATTCCTTGGGACTGGTAAATTTGGAAAATATCTAATAATCTGTTTGACAAATTTGTATAGCAAAATGACTGTACTTAGAGTAGGCGACAAGAACTTCGAGAATAGCATAATACAGTCGAGAACCCTTTTTAACAACGCAACGTGCTTTATCTTAATAATCAATGGCGCAACAGCCCAAACCGGGCCTAGGCCTTGAAGTAATGCTAGAGTTACTTCATTGCGAGACCAACGGAACACTTGGAGGTGAAGTGGTCAGCTACACGCTCGTCCGTGATTATTACTCACTTTCAGCTGAGTGAACTGGTAGTCCGGCACCCAATCCCATTTTCGAAAATTACTTGTCGCCAATCAGATTCGAACCTGGTACTCGGTGCACCGAAGGCAAGTGCACTAGCCACTAAGCCACCCAGTTTTATTTTTGTGTTCGTGTTTTAACTTAATTTACGCAATTTTTAACCCTGTCTCGAAACTGTTGTCTGAGCGTCTATAGCGCTACCAAGAGCATAACCAGGAGCACATTTCGAAATTGCTCACGTGCCGAAATGTTAATTAAGTTTTACCACAAGTCTGTAAGCACCCTCGCACTTGAAGACATTCTAAAGAGCAATTGAATGAAGTTTCGATATTTCTACGATGCGATTTCCATTTTGAGTCAAAACTGCAACCCTTACATGCCACGAAAATCCTGGCATAGCTGCAACTACAGCAGGATGACCAGAATTCACTATACTCAATAACTCACCATTCACCATTCAACCGATAATAGGTACCTCTCACTAATTTCTGACTGCCGAGAGATACACCACATCTGAAATCTAATGGGGTTGTGAATATGGGTCCGGGGTGCGCTGTATATACGCTTCCTGAAAATTCGTGATACGTAAAAGTCGAACTGAGGAGCGGAGCCTTGAACTACTCCCGGCTGGATGCTCCTGGCAACATTTCCACCCAAGTGTGCCCGAGAACAATATTTTCCTAATTAACCGCATTACATGCTCGGTTCTGTGGCGGAGGTTGTAACGGAACAAGCGCCTCATCATGAACCTCATGAACTACGTGAAACGCTCGTAACGAGGTTTGAATCGGCAAATTATAGTCCTTGATTGTACGGGAAAACGGAGGACGGAGCCCCAGTCCGACCAGGAGGAATCCCATCCCGGTTCTGATCCCGGTCCCAGCTAGACTCACGTAGGTGCGCAAATTGAGGTGAGCTAAGGTTTAATGCAACCGTACGGGACGACCGGCACAAAGAGGCCTGTTAGCCGGGCTGAATGCGCCCCTAATTTTAGACAAACGCAATTAAAATCAGCACTGAATCGAGTTTTTAATTTTTCCCCGCATCGGGAAGGATAGTTTGGAAAATTCGCACTTGATTTCTGCTTTCAAAATGATTTCCGTGTGCCGGGGAAAAAAAGCTTTGCTCAAATTTATAGAGGTTTTATACGGGTAGCTGGGCTTTAGATGTACTCAATCGAACTTCCTAATTTAAAGCGGTTGTACGAAATCAAGTATAAATCGTACTTTTATTGAGTTTTACTGAACTAATAATTGCACTATTAAGAGTGCTCTTTCTTTCACGAAACCCAAACAATTATTCTGATAACCCACTTACGTGGTTCATTCGATTTGCGTTAATTAGAAAAGGGGGCAAAGGACACCGTATATTTGCTCTTGTGTATCGAGTACTATTTGTAATTTCAACAGATCTCACACTAAGAAAGGCATGTTCCGTTTCCGGATCCCTATTTTTCTAAGCTTTGCTTAATTCGGATATAGCACCTACTATCCGAAACACCCTTATAGCTGCTGGTATTGCTGAGGATTTCTCTATGTGCGCGATGTTGAACCGAAGTTCATTTCCGCGAATCATAATTTCGTGAAAAATCATCATAGTATTTTATAAGTAAATTAAGTTCACCTCATATTTTAACCAATTTGGCAATTACACACATAATTTCATTTGATTTTATTAAAATCATATTGTTTGTCTTAGTTGATCCATTGTCATATTATTTCGATCCAGTTTTGGGAGAAATTATACTATATCCCTTGGAACGGCTGACTTTACCCCAGTAGTGGGGCGAAGTGGGCTCTTTGAAGTATGTATGTTATAGAAAGGAGTAGAAAAATTTTTTATTGGCAGCAATAATTTAATATCACGAATACATGACTAAGCTAACATTCTAAGCTATCGATTTTGCGTGAAAAGGACTCTATAACTATTACCCATTTTACAGAATCTCGGTACAAACCTTAGAGGGCTCACTTTACCACACCTTCATTGAGGAAAATTCTTTTTAAAAACCAATTAATAAGAACAAATGAATGAATAACATGTTTAAGTACGTAAATAAATAATTACATTTCTCCGGGTTTGAAGGATCAGGAACTTATTTCATCGCGTCTGTCTTCTCATTTCATAGTGAACAAATTAAAAATAATCAGATAAAGATAATTAAATACTTCTAGAAATACGATAACATTGTTTCTGCGGAAAATAATATTCGCTGGTGTATTTAATGCAATTAATGATCTAATTAATATTCAGTTTCTGAAACCGAATGGATTCAGAGTACCACAGTGCAGATCAATGAATAGATTAGCAATAATATTTCTATTAGCTTTTGAATATTATGTAGCAACCCTATTATCTGTTAAAGGTGTTGTAAGATAATACGTTTCACTAGTTAGGGGTGGGGTGTGGTAGTTGGAACGTGAGGACACAAAGAAGGAAATGCACTTTAGTGTACTAGAGGCGGAGGTGAAAGAATCCACATTGTTAATAACGCTATAAGCAAAGGGCATCACAACATACTGTGAGCGTTCTGCATAGAACTGCACCGCACTAACAAGCAATTAGACGACTGTTTATGAATACAAACTTTAATTTACTCGACATGTCACAATTTCGCTCTTAATTGACCACTAGAGAAGTTGCCTTTAGTCGGACCCCGATTCCCATCTGGCCTTCCGCCATTCGCATTCACCCTCAACATTTTGTACGCCATAATGCCTAGGAGTTGTGGGATGTGGCAGCCTCTACTACGTTTAACATCCCTGTTCGCAGATTCCACATCGAAAGGTGTAAGTGTGTGTGTTGTCTGCGCACTAGTATGCGAGTACTGCGAGATGTTGCTGCTGTTGCCGTTGTTGGTTTCATCTACTAATTAGCTTAATTAATTGTGTATAACATTCGGTTTAATTAGCCATTGTGTTCTCTGTACGAACCGCTTTACATTCAATTTGCAAAAAACATGAGAAACCGGGACTGCTTGTTATTCAATTGCGCTCGGGCTAATTACACTCGCCTAATTAATTCTTCGGTTGACTATTCGCTGCTATCATATTCATATTGTGTCGTAATAATCCCACGTGTCCTTGTTGCGTCGAAAGGTAACGCTGATGAATTGGAGACGAACACTGTCGCGCTAGAGAGCAAGGAAGGGTCTTAGCTTTCATGCATTAAAAACAGGGAGTTCAAAAATACTACAAAAAGATTTTTTTTAAAGTATTCGTATACTTTTCAGAGCCACTGTTGCTTCCATAACTGCCAATTGTTTCCATAAATGGAAACCGTTAGTGTTGCAACGATAGCTGTGGTATAGTTATAGATTAGATTAATTCAAAGAATTTAAAACTTTGAGTTTACATTTAAATTGTCCAGGGCATAAATAATTTTATATGTAGCAACAATTCCCCCCGCATGTGTCCTTTCGATTTCAGTTCGAATAGGCGAACAAAGTTCAATTCGAGCAAGCGATCGAATAGGCGAACCAATGTCGGTTCGAGAAGAAGATTCATTTTAATTATCGCGACAACGAACGCATAGCAGTCCATAGAAAATTTTATAGAGATGAGAGAAGTTGTCGTTTTGGAAAATAACATGTAACAAATTAAGGTTAGGATCAGCACTACAAATTTTCAAAATGTAATATGTGCTGGTCAGTGGCGAAGCGAATGGACCTAGGGATAAAACTCACCCTCCTACCCACAAAGTAATCGTCATTAATTGTTGATTTCTTCATTTTATTGTGATTTATGGTTTATTTAAGTAAAGTTTAAAATAGTGAGTTGCGGTAGAATTTGCCAAAAAAGAATTTAATTCCTAATATATCTATTTTACATTTTGTTCGACGGCATTTCAATGTAATTACGACTAATTAGACTAAAAGGATTTAACATGTTCTTAATTTTTTTTTTTTTTTTTAAATTTTAGGTGTGAGAATTTTTTGATTCACCCAAGTGAATCATGTAGTTGAAGCGGAAATAAATGCATCTAACGTTGTACATTCTTTATTTAAAATCACATTTTACCCCATTTACAGTGAACTTATCTGAAATTTTCTACGAGCTTCGAGAACGAAATTTTTCTTATATCACCGACTATTTCGTATACGATTCAGTTTCGATTCATTTGCTGAGAATTTTCACCAAAGTTCTGGCTGATTCGGGACAATATATATTATTATATTGATATTGAATGTAATTTTAGGAAAACATTGAAGTTTTAAGTTTTCTCGATCAGGCACTTAACATTACGTTCTCTTTGTTAAAAAAAAACGAATAATTTTCGAAATATTCTCGATTGATATGTTCAATGCTCGTTTATACGAATATTAAACGACACTTTCGCGATAGTTGGTATTCGAGAAAAGTTCGCCTATTGATGATGTCTGAGAAACTATTCACTGTGATGGTTACTAAAGCCTTCTTCTATAACGAAACAAAATTATTAAAATATTATACAAGTAACTCCATCGAATCGACCTTTTTTCGCTTCCTAATTAGTGGAAGAGATGTCTTAAGCGAAATCACGTGTCGCCGGAAACTACGCCCATCTTTTAAGGCTGATTATGCTGCCCAATTAGATAATTGAAAAAAAAGGAAAAAGGAGAAGTCTAATTATCGCAGTGATCATCAATCATGTAGTAGGCATAGCTCACACACGTCCCTTCCAGCTTGTACATACTTACGCTACACATGTACGTATAAATGTTTTATACGATTCAGTAATGAGGCACACATAACTTAATGAAGGGACGGCGAGGGGTCGAGGACAGGGTGAGCGGACAGCGAGGCAGGAAGATGTGAAATGTTAATTAATGAGAGTAACGTTTTCCCGTGAATCCCACTATACGACTGTTTCTGATGCTGTGGTGTCTCCTGACTGACTCTAAGGAAATCTGAGAAGGTGATCTCGGGATGGCTAATAATGAAAACCTGCTTGCTGCTGGTTCCCGGGAAAACGAGAAATGAGAAACGAGAAAATTTCTGCAGGAACAAGGACTAGCTAGGATGGGCGGAAGGAAGGTGGTGGAAACGGGAGCGACGGTAGCAGGATGGCATTGAGAGTATACGCCGAACCGACCAACCCACAGATGTTGTTGGAAGACGCGAGACCACTTTACTCCACTTTTAATTAACGGAAAGTGGTTCATTAGAGCTTATTCATTAAAGCTGGGAGTAATTAGTGAGCTCTAATGAATGCTTCCATTATAATATTCAGAGCTGAAATGGTGTTAAATGTATATATTTAGAGATGGCAGATACAGAGGCAAAACTGATACAGATACATTTGCAGCGAGTCTACCTCGGATGGAGATTCGAGAAACCGCACTAGTCACCCGACTCTAGCTCCTTAAAGCGTTCCAAGTACACGATTTCCTCCACTCCTCGAAACAGAAACACCGGGTACACAATTGGCTAATGACATTCAGTACTAGAAAATCAGTACTGAACCTTATATGTGTGACGTGTGTCGCTCGCAAACTTCACGGTAAAAAAAAGAAACAAATTACACTCGGATCTGAAAGGTACCAGGACTACTACACTACTCATGCGATGAAGGACTCTCCGTTACCCCTCCCAACCCACTCGGGTATAGTTGGGGCCCTCCGGCAAGGACAGCCGGACGAACCAGTAGTTAGGATGGCGCTTATTAAGATCTCTCTCCAACTGAACAGAGTCAGTTCGTTGCCTTGCTACTTTTTAATTGACTCCCTAATTAAAACTAGAGGCTTTGGAGTGCGTTCATAAGGAGGTGATGGCAGTTCGGGCTGCGGAAAGAGAAAATTTCGGTGTGGATGAAGTCGGGCGAAGAACCTGCCTATCTGTCAGGAGAATCGTATCTCATGGAAGGGTGATATTTATTCAATTTAACTTTTTTAATTGGAACAAACAAACGAGAACTGAACTGAATTAGTATAGGGATGCGAAGCCTACGCGAACGAGACGGACAACGTAAGTGTAGTTGGAGAAAATATCCTTGAAATTAACAAGGATACACGGAGAATATTGTGCCTTTTCTCTGTTGTTATTTTAATTGGGCTAGAGAGTATAGCGTGTAGAAAAAAGAAAGGAGCGGAACGGGACAAGGGGAAATTCGCCATAATATCTTTGTATGGCGAATAAATCTCGTCGGGAACGTTTCTACGGGAGTAGTGCGAGGAGTGAATCTGCTACTTTGTAATTAATTTTGAAAAGTTTTTCATCCCGTTCAGGATGAGGAGTATTTACTGACATCTTCAACAAATTGTAGCATACGGATAAAATGAAAGTTAATTTATTAAGGAACTTGCAATAATTAAATAAGTTACCGTTGTGGTCCTGTTCTAGCGGGTATAATAAAAAAGATTGAGTAAATGAAGGAACTTAATTCCTTTGACATATACATACGGGTATGATATATACATATATATGCCTGACATTCAGGTCGAAGAGAACGATCCAAGGTTGATACACAAAACGTATTGTTACATGCTACCCTGGCAACCTGTCACACATACAAAAAGTATATTATATTCTAATAAAAACTAATTTAATATTCAATTAGACCTAAATAATTTGTAAGAATTCGTGAAAACTTACACAACCACCTTCCTTTCCCCCACCCTACTCTCCGCTTTCCTCCTGGGGAGTTGATAATCCAAAAAAAATCTTAAATCCGTTTTATTATAACGTAAAATTAACTTAATTTATTATAACGTAAAAGCGAATTCTATAACTCATTAAACCTATGATATATGTCGGAATTCGTGAAAACAACTTTACAGCCTCTTAGGAGTCGAATATTAAAATGTTTGGAAAGAATTTCTAGGCGCTTATATAATATGTTTGCAGAAATAAAATTTACCTTGACAGACTTAAAAGATACGATGGAATTCGTGAAAATGTCTTTTAACTAACAATTTCTTCTTTGCCTCACCTCTGTGCAATCTGATTTTTATTTTATTTATCTAACTTTCTTTTCAAGAACATCTACCATATACTGGCCTATCCAGTGAAGGTTTTCCAATTGCCATGTCTTCAAGGACAGCGATTTATCAACAGTCGGGGATTTCGTATTGGGGTTTCACTCCACTGACGCCGGTAAACAACAAAAATTTAATCAAATTTGCTTTTATGGTAGCTTACCATTAAAAATTCATTAGTAACATCTGTACTTTCCAAATTTCAACTTCAAGCCGATCCTGAAATACAAAAAAAAATGCAACAATATTACTCTATGCTCCTCAAGGAAACCAATGAAAACCTGGTAAATCACAAGTGCAATTAACGAGGAACTGCTATAAGTATAAATGCGATAGACGATATTCACGAACAAGAAATGTGCACTCAGTGACCCTGTGAAACACGTGTTTTTCTTCACCTGAAATTAAGAAATATGACCGGTGAACCATAACAAAGGATTATAGAGAAGCAGTTTGGTGCGTGTGGAGAAACTACTGTGAATATTATTCATAAGGTATTGGAGTTTTGTGGCCATGTTGGACTTGCCTAAGACCAAATGAATATACTGTAATAACTGCATATAAATTAAAAATTTCATCTTCTTAGCATAAGCAGTTCTTGGGACATACAAACCAAAATTGTTCACTTAATACGTTCCACTTCCCCCTCCCTATTCTCCACTGTCTAAGTGATCTTTAATACACCGGAGACAGTTTCAGTAATTGAACGATGACAAAATAAAGTTTCTTATAAGTAAATCTTGTATGTACACCCCTAGATACCTGAAATGATTATTTCCGTTGAAACTACACCATTTGATTTTGTTTATCTCCGAAACTTACGGCTTTGTTCCAGTAAACAAAAGTTTGAATTTCGATTTATAAATTACTCTCATTATTCGCAAACAAAAAACAGCGAATTTGCAATTTCTTTTAAAGTAAAATACGTCCCAAATTCGATTGTCAGAGAGGGCAAAGTCTCAAACTTCACCGAAATACTAAACATCTTGACTGAACGCTCAAAACTCCCTCGATTGCCTTGAAAACGGTCTCGCCCGTCCAACGAAATTTTCCAAAAGCATCAGCGCAATTCTTCGATTGACATATGAAGTTTGAGGTCGAACTAGAAAAGGGCGGTTCTCCCCCACAATCCCGTCAGATTTTACTTTCCGTGAACCGCATGGAAAACATTTCAAACTGCTCCCGTTGATTGATGGAAGATCCCGCTGAGAAATCGTATGATAATTTTGTGGGACTACCGCGAATTGAAATCCTGCTGCGAAAAGATTTCTCACAAGCCCGTAAAGGGCGCTTAATGTCTGGAACTCGCTAGTTGTGAACGTTCTCGAGGCGATTGGTTTATTGCTTGGAACGAATTGGTTATGTGATTCTGTATGGATTTCGATTCGATGTACTGATCAATCAATAAAAGGACGTCTAGCTGCTGTATTCAAATAATCAGCAATGATTGATAAAATACGTATTTTTTTCGCATTTTTCTCAGTTCTGATTAAAACTTTAAAAATCAGATGTAATGATATTAGAGAAATACACACATATTTACATATGTACATAATTAATGTCCATTTAGGTTATGTTTGGCATGTGAGTATTTAGCCTAATGGTCATTATATGACCTAAATGTTAATCATTAGGATCTCTGCTTAATATTTTTATAAATCCCAAGGACTAGAGGAGCTAGCCTTTCGCGCTTCAGCACAGTTTTGATGAAGAGGGGATGTAGAACGAATTTGGGGATTGAGCTGAAAGTGTCCGTGAATGTTTAGCTTAGATTACTGCAGATTACAGCAATCAGAAAATACAAAGATGAGAAATGAATTCCACAAAATGAAACCAATTCGATTCGTATCACAGATAGAACGAAATTCGTGAAAACGTGTTAAATTTTTGTATACCCTCTTGAACACCTAAGAATCAATATTTTCAAAACGGGTTTGAGCCAGTCATGAAACAAGCCCGTGGAATTGAAAAGTTATTCGATATCTAATCAGATATGGCAGAATTTGTGAAAATGTTTACAACCACTTGATTAATTTCAAAAAATCCTCAAAATACTTTATAGGCATTTATGTGGAGAATCCATTGAATAAAAATTTAGTTTAATATTTCAGAAGGGTCAAAAGATATCACCAAATCCATGGAAATATATGCATTCCATTTTAACTAATAAAACATTTTGCCCTCCTTCGTACGCTATTTTTGATGTTTCTATCTCAATCACATTTCTAGTAGATCTACATATAATCACCAAGCTTAAACTTTTTAGCACAAGCCGTTTTATTGATAGGAACTATATTTTCACAAGATACCACTTCTATAGCTCTATCTAAGTTCCAAGTAATGGCTATAATACATCATAATGGGTTTTCGTGATAAAAAAAATCGGAACTTTTTCTTTATTGCCCTCCCCAACAGTTAGATTAAGTAAAAAAACTTGTGTTCATTAATTAGTAACATTCTTCAACTCCGTTGGGAAGCTCCTTTATATAGCGGGCAATTAAAAATCCTAGAAAAACTCCATTGATAAACTCCCGCAAATCTTTTCCATATAACTCATAAACATGTTAAACAGGTGTAACAAATTTTACTGAGATTTCATATTTTCTATTTAAGTGTTAGTCAAGTTCAAGTACATATTCTTTTTTCCAGTCCTTATAACAAGCCTTTCGAGCCCACATATGTCTACACATGTATTGAGTGTACCATCTGCCAATGGGTCCTATTAATTGAAATTGATCCAACCAATTATAAGCTTTTAGATCCATATATCCAGGTAACTGGAGATGAACGAAATACACTCGAGGGCAATTATAAAGTGGAGTATACATACTCGTAATTATTATGCTTGCCGTCTTCATCGCAGAAATCAATTAATATGTCACAAATTATCCAGTTTGCCATGGCTTTGACCAACCCTTACCCTCGTTCTATGCGAATCTAACGAACTAATCACTTCATTTGGCTTCATAAGATCCAATTATCTCCAGTGATGTTCAACTCTAGTGTTCATATCAATTTATCGTCATAATAAAAAGTATATTTATCTCTGTGAATGTATCAACAAACAATTGCACCGTGAGATTTGATGTGGAAGCTTTTCGGTTGAAAAATTATATCTGGAGATAGGTGGAAATTAAAAGTTGAAACTTGAGTATATTCGCGTATGAACCAGTATGTATTCATTCGAAATCTGATCGAGAAAATTTTCAATTAAGTTCAGAACTCCTTTGGGGATGAAGGAGGAAAAAACAGGGTTCGGAGATAAAACTTAACTATATTGAATCATAAATTTTTGAGTTAACTCCGGTCATATATTTCAAAATAATTAATTTTGTTGGATTCTATGGTTCTGCAGATTTAGTTCTTGGCCTTGACTACTTGAAACTTTTTAATTATTTAAATAAAAAAAATTATAATATTACTAAGGTAGGCCAACGAAATGTGTTGGTTAAAAGAGTGTGAAGAAGTTTTCACAAACCGCATCGGTACTCCACCGGTATTCTAGCGGAACTTCTTTCTTCATTCATGAAGTTTTGAACTATCTGTAGATCTTCAACGAAATTTTAAGTAACTTCTGACTAAATTCTGCTACGCCTAATTCATGTAGTATCAAGCGCAGTACATGTTATTAAAAAATAGTGTATTTAACGATAATATAAATTATTCTGATGCAGTAGGTACTAACTTAAAGAATTCGATACGGATACCTAGATTCATTCAATCCTGTTGCAGTACTGATTTCTCACGAACTTTATGTCTCTTTCACAGTTCGGAATCTTTACTGGAAAAAAGAATTGATTCAGAGCTAGCTATAGAAAGTTTTGACGCAAATACCATTCAGTAGATATTGATAAAACAAAATTGCCAATACTAAAAATTAAAATCCGAATTCTTCTATATTCAACTACTGAGAGAGCGAAAATGAGTTATATCATTGTTACCTCTTAACTCTTCTTGACTTCAATAATCTAGTACATACCTACTCTCGAATGGACGTTCAACCGTATTGTTTTGGTCCTTGATTTATATCTGGGTGCACAATCCACTTAGCAAATGCAATTATTACTTAATAGCAATCTAATCCAAGAAGCAATCACTAAACTTTCATATAATAAATAAAATCCATCGGAATGATTAAAAAAATTTTGTGGCGGATTGTAAATTACGTCCTTCCCAGCATTTATCTGGATCCGAACCGCACTTACCCTTAGCTTGCCGAGAGATACGAGTTCCATATCTCTGGATCTTGAATATCAGTACCGACATCTCTTCCCACAGCTCCGACATTTTTATGTATGTGACTATGAAGGATACCCCGCTATAAAGTATCTGTTCGACAATAGTGAAATATCTCGAGCTTCAAAGCAATATTCGTGATTAATTTTTGTGAGTTCGGAATTAGCAATCAACTAAATGGCTTCCATACACTACTCCGCCTCCGTCCAATCGTTCTTCGGGGATATTCAAGGTTTATTTCAGTTGATATCAGTGGCATCCTAGCACCAGGCCCAGCATTTATGTGGCATTCCTACAGGGGCGAGAAGGTAGCCCCAAATATGAATGCGACTGTAGTTAGACCAACCCTTAAACGTTTATGGCGACCTCTCAATGATTGGAATAGAAAAGAAATTACACGTTGATTTCTATAATTTCGTTCAATTAGTGAAATTAAAGGTTCGGCTTGTTATGTGGAGGACTTTTGGCTTCGTTAATTTGTTAATTGGCTGCCTGATGTCCACCAACAATTTTGATGGGAGATTTTATTGATGGGGTGGTAAGTTTGCAGGCTGAATGCTGGGGTAGTAGAATCGACTGATTTATTACGGAAGTAACTAGGTGGAGCAATTAGTAGTAGCCATTCCAGTGATGCCATTCCAGTGATGCCACACTGGTCTATAAATCAAAATCGTGCGGATACTTCAAATGTACACCTATTACTGAAGGATCCAAGAACAGTTTGTCCTAAAATTTAACACTAGCAACTGATTTCTCGAAAATAGAGAGTTAGTATATTCGTATACTGCTGGTACGTAAATATATGGAGGATTTAACCAGCATTGTCTAACCACAAGCAATAGATTCAAATTTACTGGAGTTAGATCGTTTTTTATTTTTCACCAATTGCAGTCATTACTATTAACATTTAATTGAAAATAAAGTCGTCAACAATCGGAACAACGTAAGGGTACGAACGAATTAAAACAACTATCGGCACGGTACGAACCATTCTCCTATAATTTCGCAGAGAATGCTTAAGTCCTTGATTAACGAATTCAATTAGGGCGTTTGTTCCAACATTGAAGCGTTCTCGTACCGTACCGACTGCGCCAATATGTTGGAAGGAGGGTAATGGCGTTCAGTTAGGGGTTTGTGGTAGTTACAATTCTCAGTCCTTATAAGTCCTCTTCTCGACAAGGCATTCAGTAAAGGCAAAACTACACTATGGTATGCATATGGCAAAGTCCTGATAATTGAAAACAGACAGACACTTGTTCTACTAGTTAGGATTTGAACGGCGGCAGTAAGAACTTTTTGCTCCCGGCAACAAGAAAGCTAATTTGGCTATTTCACTTTATTGGGATTCAACGTGCTGCAAAGTTGTAGGTTTGAATTTTTTTCACGTAGTCAGATGTGGGATATTTTCTTCGCTCGTTAATGTGGCAGGAGATTGTTGGGAAAGATTACGATTGTAAGTAATTATACTTAAGGTTCAAATGAAGCGTCATAAAAACCGTCCTAATTGACTCCTTTTGTATTCCGTTTAAGTTCTTAGATCGCCATTTCGAGCATCATTTACATATTTACTCAAAAATTATTTTCTTACATATAAGATTTTGTTGTTTCCAAACCATCAACAAATTTAAGCGAAATTTGTTTTAACATCAACATTAGAGCAAAAAACTATTCAAGCAGAATGTCATCTGGAGAATGTCATCATCAAGTAAAACTTATGCCATACAAATCGAAAATTGATTCGACAGACCTTATTTAACGTTAACATTAGAAGCTATACCTTAAATTTGATGTATAGGGTGCGGTTCCTCAGAAACTTTTTTTTCTTAATTTTTTTTAATTTAAAATTCTTCTAAAACGTGTTAACGGTTCGAAATTGACTCACTTAAATACCGAACTCTTAATGTACCTTTGCATAAAAGCCGATAAGAATCCAAGAACAGAAAGGCGACAATAAATTTAAGACCACATTCGTGGACCCTATGTTCTCTAAAGCTGGCCAAAGAAAGCCTGTGAGTTCATTGATCATTTTTCGAACATAGCTAGCTAAGTCTATTGGTCAGCCAATTTTATTCCAGGACTCTAACCCATTTCCTGAGATCTATGAAAATCCAAACTGTGCGGTGAGGAGGGGATGTAGAAAGCAGACATACACAAAATCTCATAATTAAATCAAATAGTACAAAAAGCAATTAAAATGTTTTAACCGTTCAAGAAACCCGACCTCTTCAACTACCTAATTAATTAAACTTCCAAAGTAATAAGCTCTGCCACAAATACATACATGCATATTATCTTCCTTGGCATTCGCATACCTATAAGCTTATTTTGAAGTAACAAGTTAAGTTGCAGTTAACTCTGTGAAATCCATTTAATTACACTTTACCCGGTTGTTAAGTAACTGATCTTATTAAAACTTCTCCAGGAAGTTTTCTTAATTAAATTTGAATGGATTCGTCTCTATAGTCTATGTCCTAGTAAACATTTTTCAATGTTGAGATATAGTAAGTATCCGACTGGATAGCTTTAGTGACAAGGTTTTTACGAATAATCAAGAAAATGTCATTAAAGCATCGATAGAGACCTTTAAGCACCGAAAATTTAGTTTGGTCTTAGTTCAAGGAATTAATAACTGCATATATTACATTTAAATGTAATTATGGATACATAACCAAACTACCCTCACTAGTCTTAAATGATGCTACGTCAATGAAATACTAACTTGCGTAATTAGAATTCAGTACTCTCTCAAGTGGATATGGCTCCTCTCATCCTTGGTCACATTCCGAATTACACTTCCAGCCGAATTAGTGGTTCATGAAATTTCAGTAAATATATGCGTGTGTACTGCTGCGGATATTTATTCAATTCAAAGAGACATGTGAAATTCTTTCGCTTTGTAAATTACGATTCGACATTTCGATCGAAATTTTTTAAGTAGATAGTGGAAATTTATGGCTGATTTACATAACCAAATTTCGGCAACTAGATGTCAAATTCTTGAAGACCACCGTTTACACCGCTTTAAAGAGGCAAATTTTTTCAAAACCTGCAGATCTTGCAAAATTCAATTCGAAATTTTGGAATAGGAATCAACTTTAAAACTTACTGAAAGGTACCATTAAGTACATCAACTGATGAACAATATTCATTGATTTAATGGCTGGAGTATATCCATATAAGAATAGTATTTTTTTCAACTATATTATCAATTTTTTGATGAATGTTTTCACAGTACATTTTGAACCGGAGAACCTTGTATTTTCTATATTATCAAAGTTCATTGGTTCAACGAGTGGAGAGAACCAAGTTCATTGATTCACTCACTCAAATACATCATCTTATAAACAAATCCGTTGATTCAAGGATTAAATTTTTTGATCTTATTAACAAAATCAAGGAAAAGAGTTCATATATATGTGAAAAAATTGATTAATTATATGACAAATTGGAGGTTTATTAGTTAAAAAATTATATTCGAGGAAATTTCTCTCAATGATTTATTTCCTTGAATTCACATTCCAATTTGTTTTTTTTTTATTTTCTTAGACCCCCAAATATATAAAAACATTTGTCCGTCCTTCCGCCATCTCATTACGCTAATTCGCTTGAAGAGTCGTGACTCCTAGGCCAAACCCTTAAGCTGTTAAGTTCAAATTTCGTTCAAATATCGTTAATTCTCTATAACTCGAATATTCTGTTTGGAAATGTCATTTATCAAAATTTATACTAATATGGTTTTGAACTTATTGTTTCATTTTAACTTAAACAACTTGCCACATTCGAGCTATAGAGACTATACTGTATCTTCAAGCGATACTTTAATACATAAGCGTTGAAACAGAAGGGCGAATCAATGCTAAAATAAATCCTACAAACAGGAGTTAATTTGCCTATATCGTTTTTTAACGCATAGAGGGAATCCCCTGTGATATCCAAATGCTAAACCCGATTTAGATATCGCCTGAAAACATAATCTCCATAATCGGTTTATCTAAAATAACAAAAAGGACTTCGAACTCAATTAAACCTATCAGAACAAGCTAACTGCCTTGACCTGACCTCTTGAAATAAACGACTGGCTAGCCTTAAGTAAGTAAATCCACATCGAAGCACTCCCCGAAATTGCACTTTCTCCACATTAGACCTCGGCGTGTTTTTTTTCATAGACTTCGCCATCGAAATGTTTCCATCCAATGCGAGCCATGATAAACGAACATATCTTGGGGTGGTGGAGACAAAAACGCTCCTCATACCATTTTTTTGATGAAAACACCCTCGAACCATTTACGGATCTGAAAAGGGACGATGATTTCTATTGAGATAACATCATATTTTATTGTCCCACAGGACCCACGAGGATTCCGAGCACTACCAAGTGTTATTAGGGATTGAATATGTCAATAAAAGCTAATCTTCAAATTACTTCTATTTTATATCCAGCAATGAAGGCCGAACGCTGGACCACCCGTTTAAGGTACCAAGAGTCCTGGCCATGGATTACCAATGATTTTGATTTACGGTCAATCAATAGACACACGAATCTTACATATTGGAACTCTGTGTACGTTTCCAGAAACCTGTCTATTTCAACGGACGGTATGTTCCTCGTCGTACAAGCGATCCTGTTCTTTTGAATCCCGTCTTGAGATAAACTTTTCTATAATTTCGTTTTTTTTTTCAAAGTTCTTGTGTTACCATTTGCCTTCGTTCGGTGTCCTTGATAGTCTTCTCGTATTCCCTTCCAAGACCAAGGCATAGCCGCAGTTCCATTCGAACAGTTCTTCTGTTTTTCTTCGATTTTCTTCAATTTGGGGATACACTCCTCTTACCATCGGGCTGGCTCTTGTTTTACTTTTTTATCTGGCATCAAATCTACTTTAAATGACCAATTCCGAGCAAATCTTGTGGTATTTACAGCAAAAGGAAAATGTTTGTTCTACAAAGAACTAGAAAATTTGTTAAATTGCGGGATTTGGACGAGATAAAGTGGGGTTTGTTCGAGTTATTTGAGATAAAGCAAAGATTGCTTTTTGTCCGATGACGTCTCTTCGAGGAACATCAGATTGCTGTTGGCCTAAGGGTGGTACTCACATTTTCTAGTCTTGTGCTCGAAGAATTCGATTTTCTCTAGCACCTCGGACATCTTATCAAGATGGTCCTGATATTCACATTTGATAGATAATAACTCCATTAAAATTTCGAATACAAGTTTCTGGTCTAGCACCAGCATAATACATGGGGTGAAATGGAAGCAATTTCCTGGATCTTATCTTCCGTTGAGCGGTAAAAAACAGTGAAAGTAATGATGTCCGGTATAAACTCATAACGAGATACTTAGGGAGTTTTCCGTTTTTATGAACTTGATGTGTATGTAATATCCCAAATAATATCATAAGAAAATTAGAATGAATTTTTCAGGAATCTCAAACCTAATAAAAAAAAGGTCCTTATTGGAACAACCAAGGATCTCACTGTGGTTTTAAAAACCGACGAAGGCTGCAGAGAAATTTAAGACGAGATCTTTACCGTTGTTTTAAAAAACCTGACATCTGCCAATAGACTGCGCGAACCTTTTTAATTTTTCTAAAATAACAAAAAGCCCTTGTAGGTGTAAATCGGGATTTAATATCAAAAAATCTTGAAATCAATTTTTAGGCGAGGCAATAAAAACCAATTTGCTGTTTCATCAGACCTAAGAGATATAACGAAATACTATTCCATTCTGATTTTTATTCTAATATTCTCAACTTTACGTATTCTGTATGCTGGCAAAATTTTTTATGGTGACTGGCAAATTCTCATATCGCCATGTTGCCTGACTACACTCTCAATTTTTTTTTTATTTTTTCTCTTTTATCCCTTTTCCACTATATTATATTAGTATTTTTGTTCTCCTTTTTTCTGTTTTTTTTTCTCTTTTTTGCATTTTCCTGTTTTTATCTTTTTTCCTTTCACATTTTTATCTTATTTTTATTTTCTATCTCTCTATTTCTGTTTCTTTTCCTACCGTTTTTCTTTTTACTTTCAGTACCTTTTTCGTGTTTTCGTTTTCCCTCTTTTATTCTTTTATGTTGTTTTCCTTTTTGCTTTAGTTTCTTTTTTCAGTTTTCTACCTGCCTTTTTTCTTTCCAGCTGCCTTTTTACTTCATTTTGCTTTTCTTTTTTTCTCTTTCTTTCACTTTTTTCTCGTTTTCACCTCTCCCCTTTTCTGATTTTTCCCTTTTCTTTTCCTGTTTCCTTTTCCTTTTTTTCTTTTTCTTTTATTCGTTATAGCCTACAGTAAATTATTATGAAGGCGATCCAACTACATAATTAATCGCAAATTCAGGCCCGAGAAACGCCTTCACCTTTCGCCTAAACTGAGTGAGCATTAAAGATCTGAGGATTTTTATCCCAAGAATATTTTGGTACCCTCGGTCCTCTTTCATCGGTCCAATCCCTCTACCACCCGGCGCGGTAGTGTATTGTGAGGAATAATTGCTGCCGATAAATGCGCAAATGAAACTGATTCTGAAGCGTTGGGCATCTCCAGCCTCATCCATAATGGAAGTCTGAATTAGGGTAACTGAGTGAAAGACGTAATTAGTGTATTTGACGTTAATTCACTTAGAGCGGATTAATGAGGAGCGTGTAGAACATCGGATGAATTGCCAGGAACAAAAGCGATAATTGCAGCGACTGGAATTGAGTGCTTTCTTTCGTTTCGACGAATTTGCTGTTTTCGAGCGAAGCGATGCTGAGGTGCTTGTCATGGGGGTGGTTTTGGGTGGCAATGACTGACTACTGGCTGAGTGTATTTGATGGTTGCGTAGAGGTAAGGGGTGCAGCCACCGATGCTAATTAAATTAGAGCGCAGGCAACTTCATACTCATTGGCATTTTCTTTTGAAATTATTCACTGTGGCCCAGACCAGCATTGAACTCGACATTGTAATTGAAGTTCATTTGAAATTCCAAGCTTAAATATTTTAATTGGGATCCCATCATCGTAACTCAAGTATATGCTTAACTCATTTCTAATTAAATTGCTACATAATTAGTAAAGCTTTGGTCATCAGTTCCTCACGGGTTGGCGATAAACTATTAAGGTAAGTATTGCGTATAGCTTTGATGGTATGTTACTCTTGCAAAACTAGTCAGACGCCGTATCTCAACTGGACTCCTTAAAGTTCTAT
This sequence comes from Beris chalybata, assembly GCA_949128065.1. NCBI lineage: Eukaryota > Metazoa > Arthropoda > Insecta > Diptera > Stratiomyidae > Beris > Beris chalybata. Next base: position 4,548,663 of record OX421896.1, on the reverse strand, counting down.
CTCTTCATTCTAATGTGTTCTATAGTCATGGAAAATTATTTCAAAATCCGAGTTACATCACGTCTGAGCTACTTCGATGATTCAGTTATGATTCACATAAATGATTTGCTTACAAGTAACCAGACCGAACGCATAGTGATCCATATAGGAATCGTAAGTGAATTAATGGAATGGTTGTACGGTAAATCTGACCTAGATGAGTCGATTTTAGTTTGCTAGACATGCGGCTTGATTCTTATACTCTAAAGTCTGTGGTCTATGGTCCGAATCCTTTTCGTTATTACATTTGAATTTGATGTTATCAGAGCGTTATCATAATCATTGCATATTTTTATTAACTTTTCTGTAACCCCTGGAGGGAAGAGTAGTAGCAGCGGTATTCTGAAAAACTTTTAGTACTTGAATAATTTTCTTTGAACACGGAGGTTCTCTTTTGGAAAGTGTTGATATTTCGTTATTAACTATAAACTGTGACTTCTAGTACATATTTGAAAAACTATAAAGTAAAATTTATAATTTTTTAATAAAATAGAATTTTACAATTTATTTATGCACTTTTAAAATAAGCCAAAAAAAACCGGATTAATCTAATTAAATAATTGCCTAATTTCGAGTAACAGAACACTCGAATGCATTTATGAATTAAGCCACCAGAATCCATCCATCACCGTTGCATTCGTAATCACCAAATGCATTACCCTCGTCATCATCATCCCCGGTGAATGTTTAATTACCTAACCTCAAATAGCACTCAGCTCTATGGAAAAGTTGTTAACTTTCATCTCCTCTAAAGCCGTCAACATCAATATCACTACTTCTGCTAATAGGGAAAGCGACGGATTTTTCATTTTAACTAATGTCCAATTACACTAATGCATAAAAGCTTTTTCACATACTCTCCCGTCAATTTATACTAATGAACACACACTTCCTATATGGTCATATGGTGAGTACTGGCGGTACTGGGTACCTAAAACCTACTCGTTCATATGTACGAATGTACGCCAGGACGAACCGAGTCCTGTAAAGGAATAGCCCCTCGATCCGGCAAAGCCAGCTTCAACTGAATGTGGAAAGTTACTCACCTAATACGTCGTTGACTACATGTCCGGATAGGGGGATGTGGGCACGAAGGTGTATCCTGTCCGTGCTTCGTAGATCCCTAGTGAGATGATTTCACAGGTAAGGGATAAGTACAGGTGGTAGATAGTAGATGGCAGATCTGGTGAACTATTACCAAGCACTGGAAGCCCAAATCTGTGAAATGTGAAATGCTTTCGTTTCTGCGTAATGACGTGTTCCTATTGCCTTGCATTGAATTTCTATGGAGGATGAGCAAGTGATTTTTTTTGCCGAGGTACGAGAAGGACATATCGTGCAGCTATTAACCTGATGTAGACAGAAAGGTGTTTTAATATTCGGATTTAAGTAGGCAGGCGGCAATAGTACTCAAGTGGAGCAGAAGGATTAGCGAATGATGAACAGAAAATGTGATATATGCAGAGCTACCTTTTCGGAACTGTACCACCTTATGGACAAACAAACAAACTTCAGTATCACACTGCTGTATACGCTGTATGCCAGTCTAAAATTTCTAAACGAGAACATACTGTACTTGTGAGCTACAGTAACCAGAGATATAACATCATGCATTACTGTAGGAGGCATAAATATGACCATTACGGATTTGAATTTGCTATACAGCTTCATTCCATGTTAGTTCCATGCATCGGCAAGTATGCAATGGTAAGGATTGATTTAATTTAGTGGAACTCAATATGACTTCAAAATTATTTTTCACGTGGATTTTAAGCGGATATTCTCACTAATGTATAGTAAACATTTGAGATGAGAAAACAATGAAAATAGTTTGAAAAAACTGTGCCAATGAACGCAGTTTTTACGTCAAAGCACGGGACGTGGTGTAAGTATGAATGGAATCTAAATACAATGAATCCCGGCCTTTGGTAAAAGAAATAATATAGTTTGAACCTCTTAGTAACTTTTCCATTTATGGTTTTTTTCCGTAATATATTATTACTCATTTTTGTATTTTTTTCTTCATTCTTTTTGTGTTTTTCTTCAATTTTTTATTTTTATTTGTTGTTTTCTTATATAAATTTTTTATTTCAGCTTTTCCCTGCGCCTTTTTTTTGTATCTGATTTTAGTTGTTCTTTCTTGAATTAATATTTTGTCTTGTTTTTTTTTTTTTGATTATTTTGTTTTGGGGGATTTTCTTTTGGTGCTTATTTTTTTCTTTTAGTTCTTCTAATTTTTTAATTTTTATCTTGAAAGTATTAAAAAAATACTTTCATTTTTATTTCTGATGTATCGTTTATTACTGAGTACTGTGTATGAATATTAAAGGCTAAGGTCATAAGTCCTATTCGGTATCCTTAAAAAAATTATTATCCTTTTATTTATTTTTTATTTCTTGGCTTTTTGTAATTTTTTCAGTTTTGTGCTTACTGCTTTAATTTTTTTCACTTTTTTCAATTTTGTTTTTTTTTTGTGCTTATCAGTGTCTTATTTAGTTTTTTATATAATGTTGTTTTAATTTTTTGTTTTATTTTCTTCATATGTTTCAGTTTTTGATTTTATCGTTTTAGTTTTTGTTGTTATTATGTTATTATTGGCTTTTTTCACTTTTTATTTTTGCAGTTTTCTTTTTTAATTTATTTTCCCTTCCTTGTATTATTAATTTTTTCTGCTTTTATTGATTCATTTGTTATGTTTTGTTTCTGATACTTCGGTTTGTTTTTTTTTAGTTTTTATATTGCCATTTTGTTTTTTTTATTAAACAAGATTAGTGTAATTTTTTTTAATTTTTTTTTGTCCTTTTTTGGATTTATTTTTGGTTTCTTGTTTTTTTATATTATTTTCATTTTATGTCTATGTTTTTTTGTACTTATTTTAATTTCTTAAATGATTTTCTCCCACTATTTTCGATATTACACAGTTCATAAAGTTTTTTTTTTCATTTTTCTTTAAGATTTAGTGGATCTTAATATTTTCATTATTGGATCTTTTTTTGAGATTCTTTTCTGTTTTAATTTTCTTTTTCGTCGTTTTTTTTCATTTTTTTCGCGTGTTTTTATTCGTTCTCTTAATTTTTTTTGATACTATTAATTATTTTGTGTTTTTTTTTAATTATTTAACGTTTTGTAAATTTAAGTAAAATTTTGTGGTGTCTTTTAAAAATTTTTTGGATTTTATTTACTATTTTCAAAACCTGCAAAGTTATCGCAACTTCTAAAAATAATCGTATATATATAAAAATTTTTCTCATTTTATTTTTATTGCCGAAAAGCAGCAGCGAAGCAAATATACCTCCTGATCGCTTGTAGTTTGCAATTCAAAATTTGGCGTCTGTACGTTAATTTTACAATAGTTTCAGATGAAAGTTCGAATATGAACATCGAGCAACTCCTTCGTTTTTCCTCCATACAAAAGTCTATGAAAATTTTCTGCATGCATAGATAACCCTCGTTAAATTCACTATTACTCAAGAAAGAGATTCGAGTGAAGAATTAGCACGTAGCACTTAAACGTATGGTTTAAAAGCCACTGACGATTTGGTGCTAGATTGGCTGGTTTTTAGAAATCCTTTAAACTCAAACTCAAACAATATTTATTTATAATAACTCAATATGCGTTAACAGAGCAAACATATTTTAGAGATTAGACTTATAGTATCGTCTTAACAGCTAAGTTGCAATAATTGAAGCACTAGGCAATGAAGAAGAAAAAACAATAGAAAATAAATGTATAATAATTTGCCAAGGAAAAGTACAATGAAAAACCTTGCCTGTTTAAACTTAAGCTACTTAAAACTAACTTAAAACTAGAGGATTAGATAGTAATTTACATGACTATGAGATAAGAATTATGTATGCAGAATTATGGGAGCAGAGAAAAGAAGGTGAAATGCAATATTAGTCAAACTATTGGAACGATGCAACCAGCGTGTTATGTATACCATATTTCGGCATCTCTTTAAAAAGGACACAAATCTTTTATCGGCCAGTGTTTTTATGTCATGCACGTTAGCTATCTTATGTAGGCGTTTAGTAGAAAAGTAGAAAGGTAAGTTCATGATCATTTTTAGGCATTTATTCTGGGTAACTTGCAACGTTTTTTGGTGTATAGCGGAGCTTTGACGCCAGATAGGGGCGCCGTACGATATTATGAGTTGGATGACCTGTTTAAAAATCAGGAGTTTGTTATGCACCGAAAGCTTGGATTTCCGATTGATTAATGGGTAGAGAGCATGAATGCTTTTTGAAACTTTGGAGCAAGTCATTTCTACATGATCTTTGTAGATGAGCCTTTTGTCTAGGATCACGCCGAGGTACTTTATAGAGTCATTCCATTCGATGGTATGTCCAATAAAATTGAGGGGGTGACATGGAACGCTTCCTTTTTTTGAAAAGAAAATTGCTTGCGTTTTTGTTGGATTTATTTTGATTTTCCAGCGATTGTAGTATTAGAAATCCTTTAATTTATATTCTTTATTTGTCCTAATGAGTTTCTAAAGTAATAAGCGAGTAAAAAACTGAAAAAATTACTAAAAATTTTGATTAGTGTAGGTACCATCGGGAAATTACCGTGTTTAATAAAAATTTAAGTGCAGAATAAAGCTATACAGAATGAAAAATTTCACATATAAGATCAGAGTTTGTCCGGAGGTATAGTGGATTGCCGAAGACCAGGAGCGTGAGGATCCTTATCTTTCTGGAATCAATAGAAGCTTACATCTCTTACAAGAATCAGTTCACCTTCTTTGCCCAGCCACCCCTCTGTTCTTACACAAAACATGCGAGTGTATCTGTACGATATAATTAGTAAAATAACATGACGTGAAAAATGCTCCAGCATCCAGGAGGCGAGTTAATTAAAAGTTGATACATGATATTAATTAAAACATGTGCTCTCCCGTTCGACGAAGGGCTATTGAGAGAAATGTTTCCAGTACTCCCCATTCGTCCCGACTGTATCTTCGTTTCATGTTCTTCGACTCTGAAATGGGATGCACAAGAGCTGTTCAGAAAGTTGCCCACGGCCATGCTTTACTGTTTCGCGGTTCCTTTTTACTCCTCCCTGCTTGTCTCCGTGCTGCGCTGCTGCTCGACAGAATCCTATCTAAGTACGTTCCAGCATCGCGCTTCGAAAGCTTACCAGCCCCATCTGTTGTTGAGAAAAGACCGGCAAGTCCCAATTAAGTTAATTCGGATTGATGTCGTAATTAGTACAAGTAACGCGTTTCTAATTAAATCACTTTTTTCAGTATTTTGTGGTTGCTCTATGCACCACAGTGCAAACAATGAGAGCTTGCAAAAATTTACTCGCGAATAGATTGTTTGGTAGAATCGCTTCGAAGTAATGTTCTGAAGATGTAAATGAAATGCGGCTTGTGGCTTTGCGGACGATATCTATTGAGGAGCTTGTAAAGGAGCATCAGCTATTAGGTGATATTACTTGCTGGTTCATAAGAACGTACTAGCTCGCCGGTAACCGCAAATAATGAAAGACGTCCAGAAGAAAGAGATCTAGACGAAACTGGATTAGAGATGATCGCGCACAGCATTAATCAGAGAAAGCCTCACTTGCTCACCGGCATCCAGTGAATGACGTTCCTAGTATTAGACCTAGATTCAGATCATTTCAAACCTACTTCTCAGACAAGTTCGTGTTACGTGCACATCTAACTGACAAAGTACATGCTCACAACTTCTAATCTTTTAAATTTACTTATCCTCTATAATTTTACCACCTCAAATATTCAATTTCACATTTAAATAAATTTCACTGATAAGCAGCAATATTAAAATTTAATCGATTTGAAATTCGCAAACTATGCATTTAATTTATCGCTTATACTAACTTGGGTTTAGGAGAACCGATTTATCGCACAACTATTCTGCACAGCGGTGCATTTTATTAATGAAAATTTGTCTATTGTGGGGGGAAAAAACGCCGAGGACCAATTATCGCTTCGATTGCATAAGTTAATGATTTTCACATTTTACATTATTTATTAATGTATTGTTGCATTATTATTAGTTGTATTAATCGTTATTAAACCAATTTTGATTGAAAATTTAATTAGCTCGCGGTGTTTCAAAGTTATTTAGCGAACTAATTAAAAGCGTCCCTGATGGAGTTCGCTACTACCTACTCAGCTTTCCTATTATAAGGCCTAGAGCTTCGTGTTTTTAATGACTGAACTGAACGGCTGATTGAAACCTTCCACTGATACCCAATTACGGTGGCAAATTTCACATAATTAATTAATAATTATCGTTGCCTATTTAATTGCGAAGCGAGAGTATTTTGATAAATTTGCATGATTAAAATAGTATAAGCTTTTTAATAGAACCTACATTATAGTTTTATTTTAAAAATCTACAGAATGATTTTTTTTAAATATAAAAAAAAACTGATCACATTTTTATTTTCATCAAACTCCTTTCAATCGCATTTCAAATTCTTTCACATTCAGTAGCATGAAGTATTTTGCTGTTTCTTCTATGGACACTGCGGTCCAAAATTTCGCGGTGCAGAGAAGAAACAGCATGACTATACTATCTCTTTTAATACCCATTACAGGTTCTTAGCCTCCAACTGCAAATGCATCAAATACACAACTTTTAAAAGCTCCAACGGGTGTAAACCTATTTACAACACCTTCGGAATTTGTTGGACCAGGGTGGAAAATACATTTAATTTTTTTTTTGGAAAAAAATTGTGGTTTTTTTAGAAAAGTCATAACCGACAATTTTTTACATGTTATATTGAAGACATACATACAAACATACATCCAATATCCGATGGAAATTTTAATTTGAAAAAAAAATAATAAAGTAAAAAAATTATTTGGTTTTTCTTTAGCGCTATATGGATCGCACTGGTACTTAATTATATATTGTTAAATTAATGCCATAGCATAAAATATTAATCAGCATTCACAGATGTCCCTTTTACGATCCGAGTTTTTGAATTCCACTATTTCCTGTGCTTATTTTAAATAATTAATAATAAACAACGAAAATGATTTTGTAAAAATATTGCTGCGATGACACTGTTGAAATCTCGTCATCCGGGACGAAGGTTTGTCCATTTCTTAATTAGTCAATCCTTTAGCCATTAACTGAATCAAAGCTCGTAAAATAACAATGATAATATAATTTAAGTAATTAGGGGGATGGGGCCGAGGGCGGAACAGTGGCGGCATTAACTAAAAGTGACGGATGGTTCAAAATTTTCGAATGGTATGGAATCCCATAATTTATGTAGAAAGCTTCAAAAGCAGGAACATGGCCGTGTCCTTTGGAACCGTCAGTAAGACTCCTCATAAATTGGTAGCTCACTCAGCGGCTTAAGTGAATGAGCACTAATGAACCACTTAACGCTAATTAGATGAAAAGCGAGCACACATACAGCACTGCATATATGGCGTGGCATTCGCAATACACCAACTCACCAACGAGCATACATTTTATTCAGAATGTCACGTCGCGTATGGGATTTGTTGTTTGAGATGCGTATGTAGTTGGGGCCATTTCCATCAGGGCACGATCTCCTTGTTAATTTTTTTATTTTGCCCGCCGACGAGCACTCACATCAGCTCACGGTGCGTTACACATGTCAACGGTAATTAGTCCTTTTTCATGATTGATGGGGTTTTCAATTTGACGTCATGTAGGGTAATTAGCCTGGTGTAATATAATTCATGTTGGAGCCCTTGCGCCTCTAAATAAAACAAGCCCCGCTGCGTACGAGTTAATTTGGGACGCAAATTTTGTTGTTTTCTTATACATATGAGTGGCTCATATCTAATTAGAAATTCTATGTGGCCCGTTTAATTTGCGAGCTTAGTGAACGGATTGATATCACTTTACATCATACGTTACGTAAATACAAAAAATCGGCTTTTAGCTTAGCTCAAATTATAAGTAGCTTACAGTCCCTTTTCTTACAGCGTAACAACAAATAAAAATACGAAATGTGCACCTACATAAAACTCATAGTTAAATAAAACATCAACAAATTTAAAACTAAATACAACGCAAAAGCCACTGTCCCGAACGCGATTTGTAATAAGAGCTCTCACAAGTTAAGACGGAACGCACTCCCATAATTTCTTCACTCCGAAGTTAGCAACATTATACAGACGATATGAACGTAGTCCACGCCATTAAAATTTCATCAGGAGTATGAGGCATCGATAAAAAACTTAAACTGTTTTAAAGGAAACTATGAAAAAAGAATTTCCTACCACTAATAATTAGCTATTACTTAAAATCAACAAATAAATTAAACTTAAAGAATTTTGCGTAAAATTATCCGTTAAACACTACAATATTCGGGCGGCAAATCATAGAAGTATAAAAAAAAAACATTTTGAAGTTATTTGCTAAAACATTCTAGCGAACCGACAAAGTCAAGGATCATAAGAAATTTGCTAAAGAAATTTTCCACTTATTCCGATAAGAAATAGTAACAATTTTTAACGAAACCGAATTCCAACTTTTTGTACCTCAAATATCATTCCGATCTATGCCGCTGTACAAATATCAAAATTTCTTGAGAATATTAAAAGCAGTGACATCTGTTGCTTAACACTGAGCTGCAGATTTTCCTTCTGTTCTTTAGAAGTTCTTATTAATTTTACACAGGTGTAGATGCGATTTTAAACTAAGCACTTTTTGCATTTATGATCATTATTATTTTTTATTATTAGGCCGTCATATTTTAAAATAATTACTACATTCAGCATTTTCTTTATTTTTTGTTTACAATTACCTACTATATTTTGTGATATTTTTCTGTATTTCTTAAAGTTGTTTTTTATTTTTTATATTTTTTATTTCTTATTTTTTCTACATTTAAAAATTGATGTTATATTTTTAATGATCTACTTATTTATTTTTTGGCCTATAACCCAGTTGCCAATCTCTCTAGTTATAGTTTATAGCATTTTTAAATAATATAACTTAAAATATAATTACATTATGTTATACCAATTTTTTTTATTATTTAAATGATATCATGCTTTGATGAGTACAATTAATTTTTTTAAAACGTATAGTTCAATAGTTTGTTGTGAATTCACACCATTTAAAGAGACAAAATAACGAACGCACTATTTTCGAAAAGTGTAGAGCTTAGCCCGATTAAATTAAACAAAGCCGCGTCCCATCAAATTCCGTCAAGCAATATTTTTTTTTAATGAAAATGTTTAACTTTAACTCGTAAAATTTAAAATAAAATTTGAAACAAAGTTTACATTGGAGCACTGTTTGTTATAGAAACGTAAATGTCATTTTAAATTTACATAAACAATTAAAACGCGAGCAATGAGTTCGAAAAAGTTTATTACATCTTCGGTAAATTATGTTGAATTGTTTAAAAGGTGCCCGAAGAACCAGATGCATAACCTGCTAAGCGTACAAGCCAAAAACAAATCCTACATTGAGTAAGTTATTAGTCCAATATAATTGAACTTAAATTGACCCAATCTTCTTTAAATAGGAAAGTAGAATCTCTGCCAGAAGGAAAAACGGACATTAACTGGGAGTATTATAGAACAAACATAAGACCAGAATTTTTGCCAATGGTCGAAGAATTTGAAAAGAAATATACCGAATTCGAGGTTCCCTATCCAGAAGACCCCTATTCCGAGCAAATCGAAAAATTGGTAGAAGAAGTTAAGGTACATATTTTGATTGCAATTAAACTTTAATTGTACGGTAATCCACAAATTTTTGATTTTATTTTTTAGCACGAAATTTGCAAATACAAGGCCGCTTCAGACGAGCGCATTGAAACGTACGAACGAAGGATTTGCTATATCCTCTCGCAGATTCCATTCGAAGAGATGTCCATGGAAGAATTTGTGAACGCCTTTCCAAACGATGCTCCTGACTTCATAAATAGACCTACCTTTTGGCCACATACGCCGGACGAACAAATCAAATCGGAACCAGGTAACGTTCCAGCAACTCTTGATGTTGATCAAAGTGCAACTGATCGAAAGGAGGTAAATTTTGAGAAAAAAATGACTAAGAAAGCCACGGAAGATGGAAACGAAAGTGATGAACAAAATCAAGTTGAAAATAAAAGAAACAAAGCGGAAAATGATAGTAATAAAGGTAAATAAAAGGAATAAAATACCGAAAGTTTTTTACGCAATTAATCAAATTCAAATTTATCTTATTTTAATTGTGTATTATTTATTGTATAACTCTATTCCTAAAATCCAACGTAAACCTTTTTAATAAACTATAAATAAAGTTTTTTTTTAAAGAAAAATCTTTTAAAGTATCAATTACCAATTTTTTTCCTTCTATACATGTTTTATTTGTATTTATACATTATTGACAATTTCTATGTTTATTGGTTTTGATTTTTGTTCTAAAATTTTTAATTTTCACGAATTAATAATTAGACATTTTAAAGACGTTAGTTTCTATGAGTAACTCATGTACGGCTTATGCTAGGTAATTGAAACCTAGAAATCTATATATATATATATATACCTATATAGATTTCTATATATATATATTAGGGTGGTCCTTAAATAGGGTATGTTCGAATTTTTTTTCACGCTGTTCCTAAATCGGTTCCAAATATATAAAAAAAAATTCCTGCCAAATTTCAGCTCTTAATTTTAATATTAACCCCAGCAGCCAAAGTTTTAAATGGAAATAACATGGGAAAAGTTCTGATGTACTTTTGGAATTTTTTAACTGATGAACTAATGTACGGACTATAATCACCAATAGATATTCTTATAGGAAATTCAACGCTCTACAAAAAAGGTCCTATGTGATTTTGCGCTAACTCTATGATCCAAAGTTATTAGAGGTCAAAGTTGAAGTTATAGTCAGTTTCATAGTTTATTACTAAACTAAAGTAATGGAATTTGTTTCTCTTATTTACATAAACTGATCATCCAGAACTAAGGGATTTCAATCTTATTTTTCAAATTAGCACTACTTAATCTTATTTAAAATTCCGCATAGAATGGTAACCGAAAAATCCTTTGAGTATGCCAAAGTGATAAAACAACCACAATTCGATGGAACAAAATTCGTATGCACAGATGAATGTAATTCGGGAACAAATTCCACATGAGAAATTCGGAAAACGTCCTGGCTGCCTTTAATAGAAATCAAAACCCCATTGCGGATGTCATGCGAAAATTTAACGAAATTCAGCAGTGATGGAGAACTGGCAGAACTTACAGGTCGTACAACGTACAACTTACAATCCGAATACAATTATCTTATAGTGTGTATTATAGGTAGGGTACAAGTACTTGTTAAATCCATACCTACGTGTACTAAACCCGTTGAATCGAGCAAGACATGTTCCTACATCTTACGAGGACAAATGCGCTTTTGTAGATTTTGTGCAACATGGAGAGCTCTAATCGTACATCGTCTTATGTGGTTTTAGTTCCTTAAGAATTGCTAATGAATTGGTTGAACCATTTTATTGTCGATGCAAAGATGAACAGTACTGTAACGCCTTGTAGACAATGGTGCCGACATGAAGATGAAAATTCGGAGACAAAGGAGGATCCTGCTTAATTAATTTAACTGTAACCTGCCTTGTGCAACAAACTATTAAAACACGGTACGTATGTGATATATGTGGCAAGGAATGCTCAAACATGTCAGTGTAATCCATAAGAAAATAAAGTATTTTCTTTAGTATTCCTTAGTATAAAGGTGACGATGCAGAAATCTACTAAAATACGATTGAAATGAGCTTCACTCGCAAATATTTTTTTATACATAAATTTTACCAATAATTTTGTAATTCTTACATTTTATTATAAATTAACAAGTTTTTTTTTTTAATTTAAAGCAAAAACAAGAGGAACTCGAAATCTGAAATCAAATAATCAAAATTTCAAGAAATAAAAGTTATGGAAATTTTTAAATTTTACTTTATTATTTTTTAATAATAAGCAAATTGAAATTTACCGACCGAAAGTTGAAAATTACATTCAAATTAACTTTTACTTGAAAATGTGTGGCATATTTTCCTACTATCCAAAAGATGTAAAAAGTCAATGGATTTTGTTTACTGTGTACTACTTCCTCGAACCACTTTCCCAACATAATTACTGATACCGCGTGTAATTAGGATTATGCACGAAACTCCTCTACAACAACGTACAGTGTAAATTCAGCGAAAATCGTGTAATTAAGTGCCTATGAACTGCAAAAGTTTAACGCTTGCATTAAACCGACCGCAGAACCAGCTCAGCAAAGTTGAAAACTTCTCCGAGCGGTTTATAAAAATTCCAGCTAAAGGTAATTTGGTATTCACAAACAGTCCAAAAATAATCAATCAAACTAATTTAGCAGTTAATTATTTTAAAAGGGCGGCAGGCTGTGTGAGAAGGGAGGCTGAGAGTGAATGAAAAAAAAATAGTTTCCAATCCCTCGCGGCTGTAATTCACTCGTAAAACTGAACGTACGCCCGCATACGTTGGCGTCCCATTTCCTTTTAACCCATCGGGACTATGGGGCTAGTCCTCACCAGGCTAGAACAACAGGAAAATCAGGACGAGGGAAAGGTCTGCTCGCTGAAAACTTTCAATTAAACCAGCGTCTGCTATTATTTTGATAAAACTTTTATAATTGGTTTATCGATAAGCAGATCCATTCTCTGGTCATGACATGCGGTGCATTACGAAATTACTCGCTTAATGGGATTATTGTGTAAGCGATCCGATCTCCTGTTGAGGTTTTCAACTCGATTCCAGGATTTTGTCGACATTTAGGACAAATAATCCTTCAAAAAGTATTTTTCATTATGGTAATTTCAAACCTACTTGTTTTGAATACTTCACAGGTACTCAATTAAAATAAAACGGTAAATTGTGACCTGTCTGGCGGAGCTACATAGTTGCTAATGTCAACGCCCCCATTAAGCTTTGTATCTTTTTTCTTTAAGAGACTGTTTCTGTTTTTAAGAACATCAATCAGAGGAGGCTGTTGGGAAAAAATATCGAGATTGGGAAGCATCTAGTTCATTGTATGTATCAAGAACGATGATCACGCCAAGTGATCATCCAATCATCATTTGTCTTGGTCTTTGGGCTGAGAATTGATCTCTCGACCAACAATTGTATCTACTTTTTAGCAGTACTGCAAATTGTAATTGGATAGGAATTAAGTTCTAAAAAGCTGAAAATGCCGTCAAACTGAATTTAGATTTTGCCTATTCGTTACCAACAGAAAGACAAAATTATCGAGCTAATTTTTATCCTTTTCTATGTTGAAATTTGCTATTATCAGTACTGTACAGATATTGGTATTGGTTCAATGGAAAAAATCTAGTTCTGGACCAATTTATCTTGTATTCGAAATGATGAATACTGAACACCAGTGTAAGGGAATATGCACCATTATCAAGTGAACAGATGTTGCCGATGCCTACTTGACTTCAAAAATTTTAAAAATTTGCTCGTTTCAGAATTGGAAAAGAAAAAAATCCCAGTCGTATCCCGCTGGAGTACCGATGTGTTGAGCGGTCTTAAAGTTTTGCCATTTTTGTCAAATACATATTGATATTCAGAAGTATCAAATTTTAGTGCAAGAACTTGAACACAATTTTCTCTTTAATTCCAGGTAAATCAATCAATTTTAGTTCAGGCCGAGTACCGAAAATCATCTATATTGAAAAAGAAAAACAGTCTGATTCCGCTGGAATGTAGATTTGGTATAAATGAGCTTGTAGTCCTCGAGTACTGAGACTAAGACCCGATTTCAGATTTTCTCAAAGATGTTGGTTTTTCTGGAGAAAAAGAGATCAAAAAACATTTGAATATGAACAAGGAAATGAAAATTTGGAGAGGGAATAAAAAAGTATTTACGGCAGGTAAAGGCTGATGATCATTTCTTGAGGTAGAGTATGCCCCCACTTGGAAGTCACAGTGGAACTGCAGAAGAAAAAGAAAGAGATGCAATCTAGTTCCTAATGCTCCCAAGCTCCTTAAATAAGGAAAAAGTCAAAAAACCTTTAAACAAAATGTTTTGGTTGATTTCTTTTTATAAGTATTGTACGAGCTGTGAGATACTTCGAAAATATTCACTCCGACTGATGAAGGACATTATCCAACTATTCTATGAATTCAAGCAAATGAGTATGGCCAAGTTGAACAATTTTAAGTGGAAGGACCTGATGAAATTTAGTTGGAGCTGGGTCCGAAAGTATCGTATTATCGTCTTAAGATCAACTCAGTGCTTTTACTTTTATGCGCAAACCTTTGTCTTAAAACTTTACGTTAAATGAGAACTATAAATAGGCCTCCTTACTTAACTTTTAAGTTTCAACTTTTAAAAATTAACTCTTCTTGAAAACTTACAATATTTCACTGTAAAATCGGTGTTAAAATGTAACGAACATATTTTTGCAGTCATTCAAATTATTAGGTGATAATCCTTCACATAAGTAAATTTTAATTACTGTTATTAGGTAAATGAAAGGTGGGGAAATTCCCCTTCAGATAAGTAAATTTTAATTACTGTTATTAGGTAAATGAAAGGTAGAGAAATTCCAGGACACCATCCAGATATTTTGTTTATCGAGACCTTCAATATTTTTAATGCCTTTTCCCGGTATTGGAAAAAATAATTAGAATTTTCATTCCTTCGAACAGGAGACTGGTTGTGTTCGTTTATTCCTAATTATCGAAACCATCAAAAGTAACCGCCAAATTTAGAGATTACCGGATTGGAAATGTGAAAAGCTTTCACAGAATTAATAAAGATGTTCCGAAAGAAATTAGGCTACCGCGAGGCATTATTCAACGTACGTGAAAGTTGGCAAACAAGAAATTCAAATTTCGATAAAAAAAACCCTGTCTAGTGATGGAGAAGTCTTCTGCGTGCCTCCTAAGGGGATCTTGTAGACTGGAGCGGACCTCTTTTAATTATCGGCCCGGAAGTAATTATGTTTGAGTACACCTAATGAAACATAAATTGGTAGGGTGCCGTAAGTCATTTAATTTCCTTTGTTCCTAAATTTTGTGTAATGTTTCGACTTCTGACTTGGTCCACCCAGGCCACCAACAGAATTTCATCAACCTATTTTCCACGCTTTTCTCGATGTCTTAGCTGGTCGTGTTATCCTGAAATTGTAGGGTGAATTGGAAAAATAATAACTTTTCTTGAATTCTTGGAACTGGGATTAAGTTAAATGACTGAATATTGGGTGGTTTATGAGCCCAGTGGAAGAGACCATGGATTGAGATCGCAGGACATAAATCCCAAAGTACCACGTCCTTATCGCATTTGATTGGCCTTAAAAAAAATAAAAAAAAAACCAAATCGAATTCGTGTGAACTCTGCATTCAATCCTTTGAATGTCCTCAATCGAATGACTCCAATATTTCCATTGCCAGGATAAAATAAATTCCTCGAAAGTAATGAAAAGTTCCCATTTCAAGGAGCAATTAATCCTCAACTATGGCCCACGTATATGCCGGGGGTTTGAAACACCACAACGACAAAGAAACCAATTTGACGGCTTTGTGACTCACCGGCCAACATTTATTTTTAATTTAAAATCCAATTTGCGGGAACAACTCTGTCGGAGTTATACGGAAAAAAGCCCCAAATGAGACACTTTATATGGAGAATGGGTTTCTTTTATTTGTCCCGGCAAGGGATGGGACTGAAACTGGAACGTGGTGTACTCCTGACTCCTATAGATGGTCCTATAATAACCATATCACGTTTTTCTGGGATAGTGTCCCTGTGCGCTTCCTGAAATCAATTAAATTTCAAAAATTGATAACAAGAAATATGGGTTAGGTCTGAGTGTCCAGGACTCTGGGAATATATGTACGGAATGTGTTACAGGTAAACAAATTGGTTATTTGTTTTAGTTCTAGGCTAGGGAGTGTACGATGGCAAGTTCGGTTTGATTGAAATACATGTTTAGCAGGAATTGATGAATTATGGATGGAGTGACATCGTATATAATTGGACCGGAAGGAGTTAACGTGTTTTTCACTGCACATTAAAGCCGGACTGTATTTATTAATCTAGGAGTTTTTGTTAAAATAAAAACATATATGCACTCAACATAAGACAGAAAATTCTCACGCATAGACTGTTGCCTTGCCCAGACAACAAAACACTGGAGCGATTTTCTCCCTCACCTTTAAAAATAGTCACCGAAAAGTACTCTACAAAATGTAAATATTGTCAAGTTTCAGTTCACAGGGTTTTTAATATATTTTAGCGTCCTAGATCAACGTGTTATTGTCGAGTCATGAGCTCAGACAATCACAAAGATAGACCATCAGAAGAAAACATTGTCGTTTATTTATTCAAGGCTTTTGAAAGTTACAATCTTTTCAACCTAATTAAACTTTAAATACTCCAAGGATTTTATCTACGTAAAACATAAAAACTCTAACTGCTCACCATCAAGATTTATAAGAAAATTATATCAAGACGAGAAAAATGCACGTACAAATTCATTCCCATAAAATTCAATAAAGTTGGGTTCAAGTTATGAATTTTGAACCGTAATTTTGTTAGAGATTTTTAGCAATATTGAAGGCTATGAATGGTTGATTCAGGTTACATCTTAGTAAATGGGAAAAGAAACTTCTCATTAAATTCACAAAACAAACATTAACCCTAACATTTCATCCTGTTGATTTCTTTAAGTCGTTGGCGTTGGCGAACGAACACAACTCATCCCCGACCGGTTATTTTTTCACTAAACAATTTAACCCCAAACCACCCCATACCCCATACCCCAAGCCATTGCACCCTTCCTTTTGTGGAAATGGAGCTCTAGCGCGCATAAACTTCTTCTTCGGTATTGTACGCGTTCCTTTCCTACTTATTTGGTGAAAATTTTAATTGGCTCTCTAATTAATTTGCTTTATATTTTAAGCAAATAAAAGTTTTCGTATAAATGGAGGAGAGATAATTAATTCGGGGATTTCGAAATGTGTTCGGGCAAAATTTTGAATTCTGCCGCCCGACATGTTTGCAAGCTTCCGTTTTCATGTTAATTTTCAACTAAAATTGCTTTCTTCGGTCTAACAGAAATATAATTAAAATGCTGAGGGATGTTCCCGACGTAATGGCTGGTCAATTAATACAAATGAAATTATTGTTTGTGCAAATTGATATAATGTACTTGGTGGATGCTAAGATTCGTTGTGCTCCTCTAGACAACGAATAATTATGGGAAGCAGTCCCTGATGTAATATTTGCTGGAAAGAAACGCTAAGAAGCTTGATACCGTATAGAGAATGCAGGTATTATACAATTAAGGTCAGTCCTACATAAGAACTAAGCCTAATTTATGCAAACAAAGTACAGAGCAGACAGACTCGTTAGCCGAATTCTAGGACCGTTGGCAAAGGATTCGACGGCCAATTTCGGTTTTCGCCAGCAATTACTTTTTGCAGCTTAGGAAAGTGGATTGGCAGACCTCATGTCTACTATGCTCCACTATTTCCTATTATAATATCTGTTTAGTGCTTTCAGATGTTGGGGTAGGGTTCGCGTCATGTGTGTAGGGATTCTTCAAGTTAAACAGTCAGTCCATCGAAGGATATCGTCTCCAAAACCATTTCTGATATCCATGTCTGCTTGGATTTGGCACTTTTTCCAGATTTACCCACCGCGCCAATGTTCTTGACTAGCACACATCCTTCCTATGCTCAACTGTGGAGTGATGATGTTGGGGAGCTAGCTTCACTCGTATGTGCTAATGTGATTGCTTTGTTTCATTCAGCGGGACAGACGACGGAATAGTTCCATGAGAAATTGAATTAGATTTAATGAATCAGTGAAATGGATTGGTTATTGATTTCAATCAAGGAAAATTCTGTTGGGAGATCTTCGCAAGTGAAGGTGGTAGATATAGGAGGACTTAAGGATTGGGTGTCCTTATGAAAGCAGCCTTCTTAGTTAATAAACACTATAAGTTATTCGAGCTTGACAAGGTTAAAGTTGAGCAGTTATCGATGGTCCGATAAATATACCGATGTCCATTTCCAAAAATCCCATTCCTATTGTGTAATTGAATTTCTCGCTCGTAAGTTGTGGAGCTCAGAACGAATGGAGGGACGATGGAGGTGTTCCCGAAATCGATTAGATTAAAATTCTCGAGAGCGCCTGAAGCCAAAGAGGACTGTAGCGCCATAGACGGTCATATCACACTATTAACTTTATTCCAGTTAAGTGATGGTAATTTAAAGGGATCCCTTTGGATCCTGCTTTAGATCTAGTCTGAAATTTCTTAATGCGGATGTTTGGAGAGGATGAGACGGAGGCATGGGTTTTTACTTTATATATTTTAATAAAAAAATAAATAGATATATAATCGACCTGAAATTTAAAAATATTTTGACTACCCCCAAATTTTTTTCTTTCCAGTTTAGACCCCAAAAAAGTGAAAAATCCCGGCGTCAGCCGTATAGACCATACGCAGACTTATTTGATGCGTCATAACTCAAGAGATAAGCTTCCAAATTTTGATAGTAGTTGGAGTGGGCTGTCTCCTATTGAAGGTCAACTTTTTGGGGGTAGAGGACGAAGGAGGTTTCCGTCGAGGGATTAAGGCAAAAATTTGGATAGCTGGGATGTGATTAGGGAGCATCCAAGAAAATTTTTGTAGTGACTAGATTCGGTAGATCTTCTTAAGGCTCCATGTGCACGTTAAATGCGATATATTTCACGTTAATGGCAACAAAAAAACAAAATAAAATTACACCACTTTATTAGCTGGTATGTAAACTACGTCGTCTATAGAGAAAAAATTAAAAACTTTATTTGGAAAAATTGCTATTAGAACAACAACCCTTGAACATTTTTTAAAATGCGTAAATTCGAGTATTTTAAATATTTAACATGTCATTTTCATTAGTATAATGCTAGAAGAAATCTTAAAGAAGGTTTTCCATGGATCAAATATTAAAAAATTTTCATTATTGTTAATAATATATGAAGTCAAACTGAAGCAATTTTTCACGATTTTTAAGGCAAGAATTACATAAGAAGACCACATTTCATTTCACATTGAAAGTATCATAGATAGTATAATTAATTGGTATTTCTAGAAGATAAATCAAAGGAAAAATTATTGATTTTTAATAGTTATGCGTTTCAAATAATTTGAAAACCTATAACACTATTTTTTTCTGTAAAATCAAAATTAGTTCGCTGATAGACAGTGAACGGTGCATGCGTATTGTCCACACCAAATTACACGAACGAAAAACGATTTCAATCGATTAAAATCCTCTCAAGAAAGAAAAATCAAACTGGGATAAAAAATTGTCGTACCGGATTCATGGGGCCTTACGTGTTCATAGGTAAGTAGGGTAGGCTAGGCAGGTAGATGACTAGGGATACATGCGAGGTCCATTCGTAGGTGAGAGGAGTCAGTGATGTTGTTGCTCAATAGACAGACGGTCGCTTTCGACAAAAACTTGAAATTTATCAAAAAAGCCGGAAATTATTACGTTCGAAAATACTGCGATTCTTATCCTGAGTCCTTCCTGATATGTCTGTTTCTATGACGGGCCTTTCACTGATCCCTTCACGCGTTCGGTTTGTGTAGTGATGACGGATTTTTTCTTCTTGTGTGGTGCTTGAGTGAATTATCGCAAACAGCGGCACAAAACACGCCATCAAGAAGTTCGGTTTTCCCATATAACGACTTTTTTCGTCGTATCGTTTCCACTTTTATCGGTTTAAGTCTTTACTTATCCAAAGAAAACTACGTGTAGCCACCTAGTGTTTCATAGGTGTAACCTCTGGAGTTCCATATGATTGTCAACGGAAATGGCAACTATGCGGGCGAGAATTGCCTGTCATTTGATAAAATTGATAAGCCCCCCCCCCCTCCATCTACAAATTCGTTTCGAATGGAAATTGGACTGTCGGACATTGGGCTCTAAAATTTAACTTTGCTTGCTGTTGAGTGTTGATGTTGTCGACATGCGGTTTGTTGCTGGTCAGCTATTAAAGTGTACAGTTTAGTGTGGCGCGAAAAGGTTTAGGTGAAAGCGGTACAGGAAAGGTTCTTAAAGGACGTATTTGAGAAGAGCTCCGCGTTTACCGTCACCGTCGTGTCTAATTTTATATTCACACGCCAAAGCCGAGGCCTTGTTCGTGCCTTAGCTCGGCAGTGAATCTTCTTTCGCACGTGCTTCAGATCGTATCGCCATGCATTAAATTGTGGCCTAGAAGCTCGAGAATTGAAGCTCAAGGTCGAATCGCGCCCGCCAAGTGCAAGAAGTGTCAAGTTTGTTTATCTTTTTTTTCTCGCGTAGTTGTAAAATAGTACACTCGGGTGCAAAAGTTCGCAATCGCACCGTCGCCTCGTGGTTTTTTTTTCTTCCCCATTTTGCTGTTGCTTGCCGGACTGGAAGTTTTTGGTGTGCGCATATGCAAATTACCGGCGTATTTTATAAACAACAATAGGCCAGGTTCGTACGTAAAACTTTCCCCTTGTTCCAGTTGTTGAACCGTTTAAAAAAAACTTCAGACAAGTAAGTCTGGCCAATGTGCAATGCATTACAAAGTTTCCTGATAACGGGTCTTTTTAAAAACTGCTTTATCTAAAATTCTGATCCCAATCTGTTTTATGGTCGGCTTTCGGCCCGTACTCGTTGCCACGATTTCTTATGCAATCGCCGGTTTATTTTTGGAAGACGAATTTAGTTCTGATCAAAAATCCATCCATCCAAAAACGAAAACAAGCGCTGTAAATTGCTATTAATGAGGCTTGCTGTAAGAACTGTTTTTTTTTAGTAAAAAAAATAAAAAAAAAACATTCACAATCTGGATCTCTTTCCAATTATCTCACGGTCACCTACGTAATTGTAGGAAACAGAAGTTTACCTGGAAACACAAGAAATAAAAATAGTTTTTGATGTAGCTTAGGCGTCCGATGGAAAATGCTTGAAATTAATTATTTTTCTTTAATACTGACTCCTACGCCTAAACTAGAGACGCTCGTTTCGCCTCGAAACGCCATAGCCCATTTCGCCTCGACGACGGTCAACTGCTAATGGTATTTAGATTACAATACAAACCGATTCTCCAACCAGTTTTCGAACGGAATGTTGTTTTAAGCAGATAGATGGCTTAGCCCCTAAGCTTTTCAACTTGATACTGTACTCTGTTATAGCAGCGAGTCGTATTAACGCGAACATTCGAAAGAAAGGTCCTGAAGATAAATGAATCCTCAAAAGTGATCTTGATGCCAAAGCAAGTGGTAACAAGCCAGTCGGCAAACCACTGCTGTGACGATTTTTCTAATTAAAATACAGCCTAGATATCTCCAAACATACTACTACCAACAACAACAACAACAGTTAATAATTTTAAATTTAGATTACATTCTACTCATAGCCCGAAGATGCCGTCTGAGTCTGAAGAAACCAAAGTGCGATCGAGACGCACACAAAGTCAAACACGAGCAGAAGAAATTACAACCAATGAACAAAAACAGAGAAAATCACAACTAGACAAACCGTAAATTGATATCAAACCTAATAAAAAAAAATTAATTAACAATTTAAAATAATCTTTTTTTTATTATTATTAGATGCCATCGACCACGCGATTCGTTGTTCTCATGGAGCTCAGGATTCAACAATTTTACCGGTCTGGTGAATTGGGGATTTCTACTCCTGACGATGGGAGGATTTCGTTTATGTTTAGAAAATCTTATTAAGTATTTGTTTTACTGTCGTTTATGAAGCTCAGTGAATATCTCGGAATTTTTTCAAACATTTAGATACGGGATTCGAATTGATCCGGTGCAATGGTTCATTGTATTAAGTGGAAGGAACGAAGGAGAAGGTCATCCTTCGCTTATTCTTTTTGTGTGTAAGTATTCCAAAATGACCGAAAGATTGACTAAACAGCAACTAACGAAAATCTATGATTTCATCCTTAGACTCTCTTGTGCCTATAGTAGTCTGCTTGTTGGTTGAAAAAGGACTAGCTGCAGTGAGTTTAATTCTCATTATTCGTTTTTTAAACACTTCTAATTTCTCTATCACTAATCTAGGAAATTATTCTTGAAACTGCTGGAATGTTTGCGCACATAGTTAACATTATTGTCCTTATACTAATTCCAATGGTAGTCATACACATAAAAGGACATGCATTTAGTTTAAGTAAGTTGAAAATTTCATAACATTTTGTCTGTTTGGTTTTCTTCAAAGTCTTTGTTTTCAGTGGGCGCATCGGCAGTGTCGTTTCTTTATTCGGTTCTATTTATGAAGATTTGGAGCTACGTACAAGTGAATATGTGGTGCCGTCAAAGTTTACGGGAAAACAAGTCGAACAAATCAAAACAGAGACGTCCAAGTATATCTATAGCGGAATTACGTAAGTACTAACAAAAACCTTAAATTACAACTTGGGAATTTTTGCTATGGCATCACAATTAATGGAAATGCCATCGAAATGTAATGTGTACAATAGTTCGGAACAGGTTGGATGTAATTGATGTAAACAAGTAAATGCAACATTAATTACAGCTTAACGCAAAGTGGGCGATAAATTTTATGTACAAGCAGTAAACTTATTTCTTTCCACTTTATGCTTTTGACAGAAGAAAAATATAGAAAAGCTTTTAAGACCGGAACATAAAATAGATATAAAGACAATGCAAGCCAGTATAGTTCATTTACGATTTGTTTTTAGTTTCACGCATGTTAGGCTTTAGTCTTGTAACGAAAGAGAAAAAAAGTCTGCTTCGATTTGTAGAAGAAGTCGTTTATCAGTGCCTCTGGTTCACTGTTAAAATAGATGCAGAGGATCAATAGGAAGGATTACTAAATATCTCATAAAGATCAGAAACCCGTTTGATAAATTAAACGCACAGCTTCATCTTTTCTGTTTAATCATTCGTTGAAAAAACAATCTAATGAAAGGTGGAACGGATTGTACGTTGATAATGATATAGAATATTCCGATTGATAAGAATTAACAGTACAATAGCGATTCATCCAACGAAATCACCCAAACGATAATTGGAATATTATTATTATTATTATTACTTATTAATTAGGTAGGCATCACGTTTGCTGATATCTTATGTACAAATTTATATATAATGCAACATAAAGAGCAAACAAAAAAAAAATCATGGATGTGAGAGAGCCCTTGCCTTCTTAGTGCAGAATGTGAAATTTCTGGTAGTGAGTTTCTTCAGTTTTTCTTTTGGCTCTGTATATGATTTTTCAAAATCCTAAATCATATCGGTTAAATCCTTCGTCTTAATTTCATTTAGAATTTGAAGGTGACCGAAAAGGTGGCCTGCCTTGAATTTAATTTCTGTAGCTTCATGAATTCTTTCTACGTGTTATGTTTGTTGATTGAAGTATACCTCATTTCTTTTCTTTTCCATCAGAAGAGAATTCAATTCTATTGCTATTGATTCTCTAGTGATCTTCCTTCCCTTGATACAGTCTCCTTTGCCTCTGGCAGCTATGACCAGGTCATCGGGATATGCTTGAATATCAAATCGCTTGGTAGCCAGCTCAATAAGGAGATATACTTACCAGAAGGCATCACTTCACCGCACGCACAGTGAGCCCTTTAGTCTGAAATAGATAAACTGCCAAAAGATACATTCTCCACTTCTACTACGCTCTCTAGTTGTTAAATAATCTTCTCAAAGGCATCAAGAACATTACATGCTTCACTTGTGTGGCGATGAAAGTTTTGTAGCTACGAATTTTAATTTTTTTTATATACACCGCTGAAAAGAAGCTGCTAATAAAAACATTCTTCTTTTAGAGCATCCTCCCAATCATCACGACGAAAATGGAGTAGTAGATGCACACTTGGTGGAATATCCCAGCAATTTGTGCTTGAAGGATCTGCTGTATTTCTTGCTCGCACCGACACTTTGCTATGAACTGAACTTTCCGAGAACAACCAGGTTGGACGCAACTTTCTTTTTATAAACATTTTTTTTTTTTAAATCGTCTGTTCTTTTATTACAATCAATTCCAGGATTCGCAAAAGGTTTCTTTTGAAACGTATTTTAGAGGTGATGATCGGTGTAAATGTTGTGATGTCCCTTTTCCAGCAATGGATGATTCCATCCGTAAAAAATTCGTTGGTTCCTTTCTCGCACATGGACGTACCGAAAGCAACCGAACGTCTGCTTAAACTGGCTGTAAGTGATTCAACTATTATTCCTTATTTTGTATTATGACAACATAACCAATTAACTTTCAGATTCCCAATCATCTTGTGTGGCTTTGTATGTTCTACTTAACATTTCACTCGTTCCTAAATTTACTCGGCGAGCTCTTGCATTTTGCTGATCGTAACTTCTACTGTGATTGGTGGAATGCAAACAACATTGATACTTTCTGGCGAACATGGAACATGCCCGTGCACAGGTACAAAATTTTTAATAATTTTTGAAGAAAATATTCGTTTACTAATTTCTTGTTTTATCGAAGATGGTGTGTTCGGCACTTGTATATTCCAGTAGTAGAAATGGGCTACAGTAGGCAAGTTGCGTCTATGACTGTATTTTTTATAAGCGCATTCTTTCACGAATACTTGGCAAGTTAATCGAATCGATTGAGCAAGACAACTTGATTTTAATGGTAAAAAAACGAATTTTAGGTCAGTGTTCCGCTTAAGACGTTTAAAATTTGGGCCTTTATGGGAATGATGGGACAAATCCCGCTCTCGGCAATTTCCAAATTTATGGAGAAGAAATTTGGCCATCGGTGGGGCAATATTGTTGTTTGGGCTTCGATTATTCTTGGCCAGCCGCTTTGTATAATGATGTACTATCACGACTACGTTATTATGCACTACAATGCCTCACTCATTGATAGTTTTGAAGACTAAGGAGACTGTTGCTGTATCAAACTGTATATTAAGTGTGAAAACGTTAGCGTAAAAGAAGTGTTGCAATTATTTTCTATTTTCTAGTTTTTTTGTAATTAACAAATACTACTTTTGTAATTTTTTGATATTTAAAATTTATATTTTTAAAGAAAAAAAATGAAAGCCTCGCGGGCGAAAATCTTAATAATTTTGTTTAATTTCGCACGACGTAAGAGAAACGAAAAGGTTTCGAGTAGAAGTGAAGAGACGCAATGGGCAATGCAGTCGAAATGTGTATCCTCAATCGTGTAAAATAAAAACAGTAATATCACATACCACCGACAATATACGATTCCAGACTATATTTGAACTCATCGGGTGTTATAGAATCGTAACGGTTCCCTTTCGCCTGAAGCGTTGAATGCATGAACGTATCTAAAACATCTTGGGACAAATTGGCCGTTCCGATTGCTTTAATGGCGTACGTCTCTTTCATATACTCGAAGAATTGCGGCAGGGCAGCATTACATTTCCGAACACCCTTCTGAAATGGATATTCGTAGCCTTTTTTCAACATCGACTTATTATTCGTTCGTATATCGACCATTAGATTGTCCATGTTTTCTAAAATTCTCAGCTGCGTACACATTGCGTTCCCGAACGCCATTTTACGTTCGTCTTTTTCCGAATTCGAAATTTTCGACGTGAATACACCCAGCCATTCGGCAATCGTTTGGATAAATTCGCAGCAATCGATTATGCTCGGATCGGAAATGTTGCTCTCTTGAATCAAATCTCGAATCGTTGATACAAGCGACGTAGAAAAACATTTCAGAATATAAGCTATGTCCTGTCGTCGGGTATTTTTAACGTAAGCTGTTTCGTTATTCGATGATCGGTACGTTATGCCCATGCTTTGTAAAATTTCCGGTTTTTGTAATTCACATAATGGCGCGACACAAATTATTCGATCTTGAATTTTAAAGCCGTTATCGACAAAATGAGAGCGTAGCGCGCGAACTAAGTGCAAAGCATCGGCAAAAATAAAAATTTTGTCGCCGCTTCTGGCCGGATTCGGAAGCCATGGATCGACCGAATCGATTCCCAATTCTTTCCAGAGGTTCTGGTGTGTGATTCGCATATCAGCGACTATGGCAACTACAGTAAACTGGATATCTTCTAATTTTTGGATGGCCTCACTTAAAATTGCTAACGTTATTCGCTTGTCGTACTCGTAGTAAATCGGATAGCTCCATTGATCCAATAAACCTCGAGCCATTATTATTTGCGCGTATTTGGCCTGCTTCGAA
This sequence comes from Beris chalybata, assembly GCA_949128065.1. Classification (NCBI taxonomy): domain Eukaryota; kingdom Metazoa; phylum Arthropoda; class Insecta; order Diptera; family Stratiomyidae; genus Beris; species Beris chalybata. Next base: position 4,522,474 of record OX421896.1, on the reverse strand, counting down.
TTTTCGTCGCCTTCGTTTGAGACGGAAAATCGTACTTCGTCGAAGCAGAGGACGCATAACCGTTCGATATTATCATACGGACTGGACTCCATATTACTTAAAACCGGTTGCAGCATTCCCGCGCCGAAGTTGTTCTTAGCAGCCCATCGCCTCAGCGTGTTCACGTCGGGCAGTGGGAAATTCTTTTTGGCCAGTTGCCGGTAGGCTTTTGGTCCGGCTGAGTACAGACAATACGCCGACGACAGATCGACTGTACTCCAGACAATCCGTTTTTCTGGATTTTCCAATTTCCTTATTTGTCCTTCAGTCAGAGTTCGCTTTAGCGACGAATAGAGCGTATCCGCTTTTGCCATTCTTGTCTGTAACTTTTTTACATCCTGCTTCGCCTTCTTAAGTTCCTTTTCCAAAGCTATTATACGCAGTTCTCGGCTAACTTCGATGTCTACGTCTGGTTGTGCGGCGGGTACTACTTTCGGCCTAGCCTGTTCATTCTTTGGCACAATTTTTAAAAGTAAAAAGTGTCCATTTTTCGTATCAGGATGCAGGACAGGTGGTACTACGGGTTGTTGTTCGGGTTCCGGGTTTACGGTTTCTGAAATAAAAACGGTTTCAAAGCCTTGTGTGTCCATTGGTTCTTCTTTTTGTTTCCGGTTCCTCTGGGCCGGTTCAGTAGTTCTCTCTGCTGAAATGCTAGAAAGAAAATAAGAATTGAGGCAATGTTATTCAATGTTTAATCGATTAAGTGGTTTTAGAACTGGGAACGCGAGAAAGAAAATCGACGGCCATTGCGCTCGTTACTCCCGACTGTTTTAAATAAGGTATTCTTATCAGAATGCAAAAACAGCTGTTACTTATTTCTCTAGAGACGTTCGACGTTCCCAAAAATATCTTCAAAACGGAACGTCCTGCAGGAGCGGGAAGAGAGTCATTGATAGAAAACAACTGTCTCGCCTCGGAACATAGTAACGCATTGGATTGTTATTTCTTAGATTTATAATTTGGCGTTTTGTGGTTCTCTCTCAAGGTCGAACGGAGAAACGAATTGAACCCGACAATACCTAAAAAGTTGCCGCCTTTTACAATAATTAGGAAAATAGTACCAAAAAGAAGCAAACTTACTTTTTTTCATACTCCTCGATAGCCGACTGAACAAGTTCTTTTCGCGCCTGCACCTCGGCTCGTTTATCGCGTGCCGACTGTTTCTTTTGAACCGTCGGAAGATTTAGTGTTGGTACGACGTCACGTTTGAGCCGTTTATTCGAAACATCCAGAAGCTGATCCATTAGCGTGTAATCCTCGTCGGTAAAATGCGTAGAGCACATTCTCGCATTAATCGGATTTATAAGACGGATTTTGTTGCCGCATGATTTTGTCCACAGTTTCAGCAGCTCGGCGTCTTTCGGGAAGCGATAGAACCGTATGTTCTTCTGCTTCGCTTTGGAGCTGGTCACCTTGCAACCGTCCACGGCGCACGACACCATCGCGACAATTGGCTCACTTCGCAAAAATAGTCTGGAACAGAAGTAAATTCGTAAGTTTATCAGTGGAACGGAAAGTCACACGATTACGACACAAAACAATATGGCAGATTGTTGTTGTCTCGTAGGTTACCCTTCTCTTTGACGTTTCTGAACTTGCAGCCTTGCAGCGGATTTTAAAACAGCACTCCTCAAACTGTGACGAACCCACCGGCGTCCGATCGAATTTCGAGCGGGTGATTTTAAAAAAACTTATACAGCGGGTGGAATGAGGAACGGAGGGGGAAGCGATAATCGAACATGCAGCAGATGCGAATTATTTTATATCGCCGGTTAAAAACTACTGATTTCGGGATTGCAAAATTTTTTTAATTTCTCAACAGAATCCCACGGCGTTGTCAATGAAAGAGCAGTTGTTATTTGTTCACAAACTCCGCCAGGATATTCAGGGCTCAAATTTGTTTACTTAGAAGCGCGATTAAAGCCTAATGGCCCTGCTAAAATGCTCCTGCGTCCTGCCTCGTGATTTCGTTTATCTTTTATCACTTGTCAACTAACTGACAGCGGTTTCTCAGTCGGAAATTTTGTTGGTTGGGAAAAGAATTTCACAAATATTCAGTAGGTGAGGTTATCGTGTTCGTGTTGCGTTTTATGAGTCGGCCGCGACACGGGACACGACAAAGTTTTTCTAAAAAATTTCACCATGCTCTCAATTTGCAGCACACGTACAATACCAAGGCTCGCGGGCTTCACAAAGGCCAGCATTAATCGAAGCAGCTACAAAACACTCCGCCGAAAGGTTTGCCCCTGTATTTCAGCCATTCTGAGAAGAACACCTCAGTAACGTTTCGTTGTTGCAGATAATCGCCAATTACAAGATGAGCGGGAAAACGGATTGTAAGAGTAAGTAGCTTTGACTTGAGCCGGTCTTAATTGAATCCATCGTTTCTAGCCGGCGGCATACCGTCTTTGATGAATATCGATTTTATGCCAATGCTCCGCTTCATGGGAAACAATCCCATGGGCAATTTGATGTCGAACTCGTTGAATATGCAGCCGCCACCACCGCCGCCCGTTGTCGTCAATTGCGGGGAACTCCAGGCCTCAGATGCCGGGAAATTTGTCGAGATTTGCGGTAAGATTAGCAGGAAACGGATTCAACGATTTGCGGAACTTCGTGACCGGTTCGGTGTAACGCAGCTGCTACTCAACGAGGAATTGGTAACTGGGAGGCATTGGTTGCTTTTTTTTTTAATGTGATTCCAATAGTTAGGTCCTTGGAAAACAGAATAGTGGGGATTCTTTGCATGTGTTCTCGTTAGGAAGCTCATGTTCCATGTGATCATCAAGCAACTATCGTACTTTTGATTGATTAACTTCAAAGTTAAACACCGCATCAGTCTGATTGATAAACTCTTCTTCAGTTCAGGTGTAACACCCACTACCCAAGTGTAATTGACCGGCTGTAGTGCTCCTCTGCCAGACACGATCCTATGCAGTTGTGAACCTTGGTCAAGGCGGAAGAAGTGTAGATGACGATATTTTTAACAGAGAAAATGTCTTGTTAATCAGAAGTACAGAATGAAGGGAGAACCACGCAAATCTTCAAACGTATAGCTTACACTACAATTCACAGCAATGTTTGTTGCAGTGTTTAATTATCCTGTTTGGTGTTGACCTCCCTATTGGAATCACTCAATTCAATTGTCGAGCTTGAAATCAAAATGAAAATTTTCTAGCATCCTCGATTCTTCCGAAGATTTGCTAAAATGCCCGAACACAGTATGGTAACGATCGTGGGAAATGTCCTTGCCAGGCCAATAGCTTTTCGAAATGCATCAATTAAAACAGGCGAAATCGAAGTCGAAGTGGTGGACATACTGAGCTGTGTGCCGCCACCGCAAAGTCGGCCAAACAACAATCAGAAAAGATCGTACAGCACGATGACCGAGTCGAATTATCGTGGAATAACAAGCACCGAGTTTAAGTTTGCCAGTAAGTTTTCTTTAAAAGTTTTCGTTTGTTGCATTAATAGTTTAACCTGTTACAATTAGATACCGACAATGCTATCAAGTACTTTGATAATCGCGACAAAACATGCAACGATTTACGTTTACGAGATGTTGGAACAACTGTACAACTTGTGGGCTGGTTCTCAGGAATTACCAATACAAAATTTCAACAGCTGAGGGATGGATACGGGCAGACTCAAGTTATCGTTGAAAATGAAAATGAAGTAATCGGAAAACTATAAAAATGTTGTGCAATTTTTTTATTTTTTGCTTTTATTATTTCAGAAACTACTGCAAGATGTAAATGAAAAATCGTTGGTTCTGGTGAAAGGTCGGGTGGTTGCGAGACCAGTCTCGAATAGAAATGTTGTAAGTACAAAAACGGTGTAAGAATTTGAAGCAGGGGCGACATTTTTCCTTGAGAAAATAAGTTCTCCGTGTGGTCTCAATTTAATTAGGTATTTTAATGAATAATAAATCAAACAGGTTCATGATACCGGTGATATCGAAGTGATCGTTGAAGAGTTTAAGATCATAGATCCCGACGAGCCCTACACGGGACCAGTCAAAGAAAAGATATGCTCAATCCAAACATCACAGAAAACGAATGGACGCATCACAACTCCAACACCTCTGGTTCCAGATATAAGTAAATACACGCACCGAACGCATACCTGTTCCGAATTGAATATTCACAACGTGAACGAAGAAGTTGTCTTATGCGGTTGGCTTGAATTTCAACGTATGAACAAATTTTTTGTGCTACGCGACGGATACGGTCAAATTCAAGTGATCGTTCCGCCCGAAATACTCGATGAACCAATCGAGGCGTTAACTTTTGAGACGGTCTTGAAAGTAGCAGGTACTGTAATACCGCGGCCGACGAACATGCGAAATGCCTCAATGGTAACCGGCGATATTGAAATTGCTGCTAAGAAGATTGAAATATTAAATGAAGCCATCAGAAATCTGCCTATAGAAGTTCGCGGACATAACAGATCGAAGGAAATTTTACGTATGGAGTACCGTTACATCGATTTGCGGTACGAATATCTGCCAGGCTTACGTCATCATTTGAAATGAACCGACTGCTCTTTTTTCCAGGTTTCCAGATATGCAAAAGAACCTTCGATTGCGTTCTTCAGTTTTGATGAAGATGCGAGAATTTCTTATCAATCATGTCGGCTTTGTTGAAGTCGAGACTCCAACGTTGTTTAGGAGAACTCCGGGAGTAAGGCGTTCTGTTTGAAACTACGTAAACAAAATTTTAATTAACTTTCCGTTCGAAGGGTGCACAAGAGTTTGTCGTGCCGACGAGAAAGCCAGGACATTTCTACTCATTAGTACAAAGTCCACAACAATTCAAACAAATGTTGATGGCAGGTGCGATCGATCGATACTTTCAAATTGCTCGATGCTATCGTGATGAAGCTACGCGACCGGATCGACAGCCCGAATTCACACAGCTCGACATCGAATTGTCTTTCACGAATAAAGAGAGCATACTGCAACTAGTCGAAGATCTTTTGACGCATTGTTGGCCGGAGAGTTTACCGAAGATTTCCATTCCATTTACCAGGATTACGTACGATGAGGCGATGGACAAATATGGAAGCGATAAGCCCGACATGAGCTTTGACATGACCGTGCGTAGTTTTAATAAGCTCTTTTTGTTGGTGTCCGAATTATTTCATGTTTTTCTTTCAGTTAAAAAATATTACGTTTGTGGTGGCGGCAAATGAGAAATTAGTGAACGACTGCAAGGACTTTGGAGCGTATGCAATTGTTGTGAAGAGTCCCAATAGCGTTATATCAAGTCTCTTGAAGAAGGAGTTGGATATTTTGACGAAGAAATCAAATTGTAAACTCGTTTACAGTAAAGTGAATGCAGGTGGTAAGGTAAGTGCGTGGCTACTACTCTCAAGTTCAAAATGATAAAAGTGGCTTTTATGTCGTGACAGAAAACAATTGCTGAGTGGTCCAAGGGTCTTGCTAATCTCTTATCAGCCGATATAATGGATTCGCTCGTAAAGATGCTTGAACTTGAAAATGACGACGTCCTTTTCCTGTCGTACGGCTCCAGACGTGAAGCGGTATTTCAAATTTCAGTCGCTGCTAATAGATTTGGTAAAGTTTTTATATTTTTGTAGCAAACCGCACTTGGACGAGTTCGTCTACTCTTTGTCGAAAGTCTGGAAGCGAGTGATATTATTCCCAAACGGAAACGGGATCAGTTCAATTTTGTATGGGTCGTTGATTTTCCAATGTTCACAAAAATCGATGGGGCCGATGGCGAATCATACGAGAGTACACATCATCCGTTTACCGCTGCACACGAAGAAGACAATGAAAATTTACAAAGCAAGACCGACCTCGAAAAGATTCGTTCGCAAGCATACGATTTAGTTTTGAATGGACAAGAAGTTGGCGGCGGTTCGATTCGTATACACAGTCACGACCAGCAACTGTTCGTATTGGAAGAAATCCTGAAAATTCCGCACGAACATTTACAGCATTTATTGGACGCATTGAAGTCTGGTTGTCCGCCACATGGCGGAATCGCTTTAGGACTTGATCGCCTAATGGCCATTTTGTGCAACGCAACTACTATCCGAGATGTTATAGCATTTCCGAAGGGCTCGGACGGTAAGGACCCTCTGTCGAAGGCACCCGTTCCTATATCAGATGAAGAGAAAAAGTTGTATGGCTTAGTGATACAAGGCGATGACAAAAATGATGGAGGGAATGCATAGCTCTTTTCTATAAGTAATTTTTCATTTTTACGATATGTAGATTTTAATGAGTAATATAATTTTGTGTTTGAAACACTTTCGTTGAGGATCTGACCTAAATTATGTTGTCTAACTCGTTCCAATATCATTAAACTGTAATGCAACTACCACTAAGCAGGCTCACGCGAGTGTAAGTCATATCAGTTCTCAGGGAGGTGAGCACTTTTATTTAATTGCTTCGAGCAAGAATTACCTAATGTATGTAGCCGTACATGTCAGTCTGTTTGCCAGAGATGGTGTTCAGCTCTTTCCAGCAAAGAGAACAATCGAGCATATTTTACGCAGTGTTCAGCTCAAGCCTTAACGAAGCCAACCATATTTACGCACCCATCTTGAACCTTTTACTTCACTCGTTTATCATGAGACCTGCTGGTAAAAAAACAACAAATTTTACAATTCAAAAATCTATTTTAAAAAAGGGGAATTAAATTAACAGTGTAAATGCATAGAAAAGCATTAAGTAAGCAATAATCTCGTTTTAAACTCGCAATCGAATCAGGCAGTTAATTTTGCGCTTGCAAAACTCTTTGCTAACTCAAGAACTTCGTTGGCTTTTTCGTAGTTAGGTCCCGAAGCTTGAGCTGATTCCGCTTTACCGCCTCCTTTTCCGCCCATTGCACCGGAGATATGTTGAACCCATTCGTTAGCCTTCAGGCCTTTCTCGACAGCCGCTTTCGGAACCGACGACAAACAGAATATTTTCTTCGAATCGGCATCAACCGAAATGAACATAGCAGACGTTTCGGGACTCAGCGAACGGACTTGTTTGAGTGCGGCATCTAAAGCCTTAGTGTTATTGAATGCTTCCAACTGATGCACCAAGAACGGAACATTGGGACTGCCTTGGCAAATTTCCTTGGCCTTTTCGACAACGTTCGTCGCAACGGCAGCTTTAATGGCACGCTCTTTATCGTCGAGAGTTTTCTTCAGATTTTTCAGTACGTTTCTCATTTCGTCCTTCTTAACGTGCGGAATAGTAGCTTGAGAAATATCCTCGGTAAGTTCGACGATATCTTTCACATGCTCCTTTGAATCCTTTCCGGTTTGATCGGCGTCGATCGTTTGTTTCAGTTTACTGATTTCATTTTTAAATTGCTCCGTCTTTTTTAGAGCTTTTATAGCTTCGGGACCGGTTAGAGCAACAATTCGACGAATTCCTTTCGCGATTGCCTCCTCACTGCTGATCACAAAGTCAACGATATGACCGGATCGATGCAAATGTGTGCCGCCGCAGAATTCCACCGAAGTATTCTCACCGGCTTCACCTTGAGGATCTTTTTCGAGACTTTCGACAGGAACACCGAAAGAAATGACTCGCACCGGGTCCGGGTATACTTCGTCGAATACTGATCTAAGACCCCTTATGGTTTTTGCCACAGCAAGTGTTGATTCTTTTGCAAAAATCTCAACATTTTTATAGACCATATCTTTCGTGAGCTGCTCGGTTTTCGCAATTTGTTCGATTGTCAAGGCTCCTTTGCTATTGAAATCGAAACGAAGTTTTTCCGGTACAACTAGGGAACCTTTTTGATCAGTATCTTTACCAATGACTTGCAGAAGGCAATGGTTCAGAGCATGCGTGGCAGAATGATTGTTCATAGTGAGACGCCTGCGTACCAAATCGATTTGCAAATTCAATTCGTCGCCTACTCGCAAGGTCCCTTCAACCACGCCAATATGTAAAATATATCCGCCTCGGTTGAAGACTCTATCGACGAAGAATTCAGTTGCATCATCGCCAACTTTCACCATTACGCCCTGATCGTAAATTTGGCCACCGCTTTCGGCGTAGAAATTCGTTTTATCGAGCACAAGTCCGCATTTTTGACCTGCGGTCACTTCATCGACAAACTTATCTTCGAATCGTAAGGCAATTACTTTTCCGGAGCAGCTAGGAAAATCGTATTCAGCGTCTTTGTCGTCTGACTTCGCTTTGTAGTGGTATTTGAAAGAGTCGTTGGTAGCAGCTACGCCTTTTCCTTGCAATTCCGAAATTGCATGCACGTCCAAATTAATGTCGGTAGTTTTATCAGCTCCCTTACCCTGCGAAACAACGAATGACTTCTGCTTGGCTTGTTCATAGCCCTCCATGTCGATTTGAAGATTCTTCTCTTCTGCCATCAGTTGAGTCAAATCCACTGGAAAGCCGTAAGTGTCGTAGAGTCGCCACGCTACATCTCCAGGTATGACTTTGGCAGCTCCTAATTTTGCAATGGTCCGGTTCAAGAGGTTGCGGCCACGTGTCAATGTTTTCAAAAATTGTTGTTCCTCCTCGTTGATCACATCGACAATGTGTTGCGGATCTTTCGTTACCTCGGGGAATGCATCGCCCAACAATTCAACGACAGTGTGTACCAACGTTGAGAAGAAGCCTGGCTTTGCATTTAGTTTTTCTGTCGCGTATCTAACAGACAGAAAGAATAAATTTAGTTTTGTTGACCAGTGCGAAGTACAACGAAAAAAATACCTGACTGCACGCCTTAGAATTCGCCTCAACACATATCCACGTCCAGTGTTGTCCGGCATTCCACCATCGGCTAGAGAAATGGTCAATGTTCGGGCGTGATCCGCTAAAACACGATAGGCCATGTCAATGCCATCGACATCTTCGCTACCAACTCGTCCCTGGTAGTTGGGCGCTCCCGTTCCCTTCTGAATAGCTTCGAAAATCGGCACGAACAAATCCGTGTCGTAGTTCGAACGCTTGTTTTGAATGACGGACACTAAACGCTCGTATCCCATGCCACAATCAATGTGTTTTTTTGGCAGTGACCGCAAACTTCCATCTTGCTCGCGATTGAACTGAATGAACACCAAATTCCAGATTTCGAGTACGTCCGGATCGTCCATGTTAACAAGTTCCGGAACACTTCGTCCGCCGATCCGATCGAAATGAAGTTCTGAGCACGGACCACACGGACCAGTTTCTCCCATCTCCCAGAAATTATCTTTCATGCTACCCGGCAAAATATGTTCTGCTTTCAGGCCCAACTTCAACCACATATCTTTGCACTCTAAATCGGGCGCCAATCCAGCTTGTTCATTGCCACCGAAATAAGTCACGTACAGTCGATCCTTTGGAAGCTGAAGACGTTCGGTGAGAAGCTCCCAAGCCCATGCACAAATCTCCTTCTTGAAGTAGTCGCCGAACGACCAATTGCCCAACATTTCGAAGAACGTATGATGGTAGACATCTTTGCCGACATCGTCCAGATCGTTATGTTTGCCGCCGGCACGAATACATTTCTGAGTGTTTACTACTCGAACCCATTTCGACATATCGCTGTTCGGATCCGCTACACCTAGGAAAATCGGCTTGAATTGATTCATTCCGGCGTTTGCGAACAACAGTGTTGGATCATCGAGAGGAATTGTCGACGACGAGTGCACGTAGATGTGTTGTTTCTCCTTGAAGAAATCGAGGAAAAGAGTCCGGATTTGCTTGGAAGTTAGATCGGCGATCATCTTTGCGGGTTATTCTACAAGAAAAAGTTTCAGTTAGGTTGTGTGTTTATAGTGCTGCAATCTATATCCTGAGAAACTTTACTGTTTACGGAAGTTGAGAGGTTTTGCCTGACAAATTTAAGGGTGTAGTGAGACCCTTGATTAACGACTACAGGAAAGCGTATTGTTTCCACTGTTCTTAGTGGTCCATGTTATCCCTTGATTCAACTTAAACCCAATTTTCCGCTCTTCTGCACCATCGCACCGAATTGATCCAATGTACGAGATAACGAAACAATTTTTTTTTTATTATTGAATACAATGCGCCGCACTGATCAAATCAAAATGCGGACGGATTAACTGAAACTAAAGATTATACGCCCGATAAGAACTGTTTGCATTGTTCGTTAGAAAATACCCGAACAACTTCATCAGACGATTTTCATTCCAAACGCACCACACGCTTGATCTTGGGCCCGACAGTCACCCGAATAGAAAATTTGCCTTTCACTTGATCGTTTTATAGATCAACTGACTAACCCGTTGGCCGTCGTGTGATTTCATCATCTGGATCACAGTTGGATCAACTCGCTAGACAAAAAACTAACAAGCGGCATGGCATGGGCAAGTTTCTGGTTTTTCACTGCCACGGTGATGATTTTTCCGGACTCAAGATAGGCCCATTTTCAGGAGCAATTCGATAAATGCGAATCGATTTCATTAAATGTGAGATGAAAGGGTGCGCTTGGAGTCAGAAAATCACGGACTGGTTCTTATTATTCTGGTCAGCGTTGCGCCACTTTGGCACTTTCACCTGAGGCCGCAGGTTAAGTTTGAGCGAAGCCCAGAAAGAAAAGTTCTACTCTACTCAGAAGTTTTTTTTTTCATTTTAGCACAAAGAACGGAATGAAATGTGATTACCTTCTGTCTCCTTGTGGTTGTAGATTTCGTAATATCACTTTTAATTCTAGCAGTACAATCGAAACACGTTTTACATGCACCCAAACTCACAGACTGCACTTTTCGTACCTCGTACTACCTCTTACGTCCTACTTCCTTAAAGAAGTTTGAATGACAATTGGGAATTGTCAGACTGTGGAACTAATCCACTGAACCGATTTAGGGAGAATTTTTTTGGGAAAGATAATAATTTGAGTTTAATTATGTTCCCTTTCATCTAGTTATATTAAATTATTTTATTTTAAATTTAATTGATATTTTAAATTGTAATTTTGAGACTTGAAGTGATTCAAAAAAGGATTTATTAAAAAAAGAGTTCATATGGCATCACTCGTAAATGGAACTTAAGCAAATTAGGTTTTAGCTGCTGTCAAAACAAAAGAAAGAAACAACGTGTGGCGTAGAGTTGCTACGAATCCAAGAAAAACTCTCCGAAACTGTTTCACTTAAAACCTGCGCCAAAATGAAGATGAAACTAATTGATCCGGTCGTGCGAAGTTTCAAAGTAGCCAAAGTATTTCGCGAGAACACCGACAAAATCAACGCAATCGACTTTTCGCCGAATGGCGAGCACCTGATATCGTGCAGCGAAGACGATCAAATTGTAATTTACGATTGCGAGAAGGGAACACAGTCGCGAACGGTAAACTCGAAAAAATACGGCGTCGACTTGATTCATTTCACGCATGGAAATAACACGGCGATTCATAGCTCGACTAAAGTCGACGATACAATTCGATACTTGAGCTTGCACGACAACAAATATTTGCGGTACTTTCCGGGGCACACGAAGAAGGTTATTTCGTTGTGCATATCGCCCGTTGAGGACACGTTCTTGTCCGGCTCGTTGGATAAAACGCTCCGACTGTGGGATCTACGCTCGCCCAATTGCCAGGGATTGATGCATTTGTCCGGCCGCCCTGTAGCTGCCTACGATCCGGAAGGGCTGATTTTTGCAGCCGGCGTTAATTCAGAAAGTATTAAACTCTACGATTTGAGGTAAATATCCGACCTTCTAGCCGGTTGAATGATGGGAGGGTGCTTTAACTGGAAAAAGTTTCAATCTCGAAGTCACATTATTATTTTTCTCATTTCTACGATTTTTCAACATATTTTCCATTCTACTTTCAGATCATTCGACAAGGGACCATTCGTAACATTCAAACTGAATCAGGAGAAGGAATGCGATTGGACCGGATTGAAATTTTCACGCGATGGAAAAACCATTTTGATCAGTACGAACGGATCGATCATTCGTTTAGTTGACGCGTTTCATGGCACACCCCTACAGACATTCACCGGCTATCCAAACAACAAGGGAATCCCAATCGAGGCATCGTTCAGTCCCGACTCACAGTTCATATTTTCCGGCAGTACAGACGGCCGCGTGCACGTTTGGAACGCGGATACCGGCTATAAAGTTTGCGTATTGAACGGCGATCATCCCGGACCAGTTCAGTGCGTTCAATTCAATCCGAAGTACATGATGTTAGCGTCCGCGTGTACGAACATGGCGTTCTGGCTGCCGACAGCCGAAGATGGATGAATTTCGTGGTAGGGTTTAGGTTTAAGGACACTGAATTACATTTGGTTTTAATAAAACTGCATTATTTTCATAACTCTTTGGATTTTTACGCTTTGGTGATGCGGATGAATGGTTTGTGAACTCCTCTTCGTTGCAGTCCCCTCCAGCACCGTTCGTAATAGGGAAATGAAGTGCTCGACCCGTTTCTTTAAAAACTTTAATTATATTTCATTTTACAAATTTCTATATCACAAATTTTCGTTGACCTCCTCGCTCCTCGTCTTCTGATTATCGTACAGCATTCGAATCGCATCCAACAGAGCTACAAGATTTGTTCCCAGTTTCGCGCTTATGGCAATAATTGGCTCGTCGACTTTCTCCTCGAACAACTTTAAGTTACTCGCCGCATCGGGCATATCGATTTTATTTGCTACGATTAATTTCGGTCGACTGATCAATTCCGGGCTGAAGTTCTCCAGCTCGTAGAGAAGCGTTTCGTAATATTGCCACGGTTCCGGAAGTGAAACGTCGACTACGAACAGAAGTACGGAACAGCGTTCGGCATGCTTCAGAAATTGTATTCCAAGTCCTTTGTTTTTGTGCGAGCCAGCTATCAGGCCCGGTAGATCGGCAACAGCTACCTGCTCGTAGTCGTCGTAGTGAATCATTCCAATGTTCGGTCGAAGAGTTGTGAATGGGTACGGTGCCACTTTTGGATGAGCTCGGGTTATTGCCCGTAAGAGTGTGCTTTTGCCGGCATTCGGAAATCCGATGAATCCAACGTGTGCCATACTTCGCAGCTCCAAGTGGTAGGCTAGATCCTCCCCAGCGGCACCGTACTCGCAGATTTTCGGTGCTTGTTCCGTGTCCGAGCTGAAAAAGTGATTGCCTTTGCCTCCACTGCCGCCTTTGGCTGCGACAAATATCAGACACTCTTTGTCCAAATCGGCTACGACTCGGCCGTGCTGGTTTTTTATTATTGTGCCGATCGGGACCTTTAGTGTTGTGTGTGAAGCATTTTTACCGTGGCAGTCCTTGTTCTGTCCGTTCACGCCCTCCGCTCCTTTTAGAAGCGAGTGGATGTGATTGAAGTTATTTACGTCGTTCGAGGATTCGAACAAAATGTGGCCACCGTTTCCGCCATCACCTCCGTCGGGCCCGGCATTTTCATTGCACCATAGCTGCAGGAATGAGATGCATCCATCGCCTCCTTTTCCGCCGATAGTCCTGACGTATTTGGAGTCTATAAAATACTGGCCCTGATCCCGAGGGTGTGAATTTAAGCAATTTACTTTCAACTCTTTTTCTTACCTCTGTCCGTTTTGATTTCGCTTTTTGCGGTCGCAATGCAGAAGCAACACGCTTGCTAAAGTTGATTTTCTGCCACTGACCAGGTAAAGTTAAATTTACTCTAATTAACCGGCCGGAAAGAACTCTTCCAATATTGGTAAACATTCTTCAAATTCTTTAAGGTTATGGTTGACATTTCTTTTGACGTTTCGTATCGTCCGAAATTCTGCAGACTGCAGACAGTGCCTCTATCGTCAAAGCTTAATAATTATGTAGCTTGACAATAGAAAATACCGTTAAAAACAAGTTTCTTGTTCATCGGAAAAATGAACCAAAAACGAGAAGATTCGATTTGTGAATCAATTAATTCTGCACAACGCCCTTGTGTGGTACCAGGTTCGAATCTGCATGGCGACAAGTAGTTTTCGAGAATGGGGTTGGGTGCCGGACAGTTCACTCAGCTGTGAAAGAGTAGCGGAGATGAAATTGGGGTAATAATCACGGACGAGCGTGTAGCTGACCCCCTCACCTTCTAGTGTTCCGTTGGTCTCGTAATGAAGTAACTCTAGCATTACTTCAAGGCCTTGGCCCGATTTGGGCTGTTGCGCCATTGATTATTATTATTTTCGAATTTAAAGATTAAACGATATTTTTAAGTAATTGTCGTATCACTCAAACATTTCGGATCTAAGATAAGAAATACAATTCATTAAGCCGCTTTAAACGAAAATTATGCACTTCTCACTGCTTGTTCAGCATTCCAAAACCAATGTACATAGCTGGAAAGCAAACCTGGCAATTGTTGCTAAGTTCCATATCATATGGAGCATATTTCGTGTTGGGACGGAATTTCATTCTCATTAAATTTGAATTTATAATACAATTAATCAAAGAATTTATTTCAATGCAAAAATTCCATGTAAGATTGAATTAAATTCTTAAAACCCCACTGTAAGAATTTGGAAAAATCGATTTTTTTTTTATTTGCTTAAAAAATTCTTTGAACCTTAGAGAATATGGGGAAAAAATTTTAAAACATGAAAATGAATTTTATCCTGGAATTTGGAGCTCTTTAGAGAGCGCGTCTTCGAAACGACTACCTGTGTCGCATCAGGTATCCATCTGAGAAGATACTGCCTAATGATTTACCTGTTGGTTTCTAACTTCTGGATAACACTAATAGATATCGCTAGAAAGTTTTTGTGTTCCATTGGATGTATTTTCACACAGAATTTCGTTATAATGGTGTCAGTCCATGTACAAAAAGGTAAAAATCCTATATATATAGCAACGGATATCGCTGTATGCAATTTTAATAATGGACTGACTAACATACCACGGATTACGAAGGTATTGGATGTAGATATTGGCGTCTAATGCTACACTTTTTGTGTCAAGTCTGATGCTAAGCGAATCCAGTACGCTTAGAATTCATTAACAGTTGCTGCAAAGAAGGCGCGCTCCCCCATTAAATCGTCGAGGAAAGGGATTGAAGAGGAATATTCCAACTTAGAAGGACAGCTTCATGGTCCTGGAGTTGCAGATTAATGGTAAAAAAAATTAAAACTAGAATTATTTACTTGTTCATGTCTGTAACACATTTCAAAACTTTGAACGCGTTTTTCTCGAAACACGATTTTCGAAATCGGCCTGCAACTTAACTCGAACAATTTTTATTTTTTTCATTTGAATTTTTTACCATATCTTCAAAATAATATTCCTAAGAGAATCACGTACGGAATTTTTGACACGTTGATTTAAAAAATAGTTATTAGCAAAAACCTGTCCTGTTTTTGGTCGAAAATTGAAAAAAATTATTCAAATACTCGCCAACCGCACAAAACTCAATATTTCTCCGTACGTCATTCTCTAGCTATACTCATGAAGAATCAGTGTTTTTTTTTCTTTATGCTAGGTTCAAATTTACGCAAGCTAAACTGCAGGCCGCAGAGCGCCTAAAATTTAACATGCCTCGGGAGAATGGTTTTAGTGCCGCCATTTTGTAAACTTTTGACCCAATTTTTTTCTTATTGTATACTTAAATATATGGTTATTCACTTCCTAAAGTATTATTTATCTATTTTCTTTCCTTCCATTTAACAATTTTTTTCGAAAAAGAGCATTTTTTAGACTGTTACAGTGGTGTTGCCCCTTAATAATTGTATGTATCTGAAAATCTCGACAAAATGTTATGAACCTGTGGAATATCCGTACACATAAGGGGTTCAACGCTATTATGATTGTAGGCAATTAAAATTAATTTCTGTGTTAATTAGATTCAGATTAAGTACATTTCTCCCTATGTACAAGGATCTGTCCAACAGATTAAATTTCACAAAATTAGATCGGAAGGACTCTCTCAAGATAGCATTTAATTTTCAGGAAGAGAGGAGTTACACATTCTGAGCTCAGTTATTGCGACAATTTACAAAAAAAAAACAACAGTGTCTCTTTCATTTTGCGTAAGTGCTGTCTAAATTTTTATTATAATAATTGTAGGAAGAAGAGGATGTAGGTGAATACTTACCTACTTTACGTATGATCCGGACTGTGGTTTAAGCCTCGCTGTCATAGTCACCCACACCCACCCCTGACCTAGATACACTATTCTTTCCTTAAGTGTAATATATTTAAAAATACCTTGATATACCCTGATTGCATTAAAAGACAATTAATCAATTAACTTATATTCGAGCGGATACGTGTTATGCGAAAAATACATGTTATCATCAGGATTGTGAATCATATTGAGCTATTGTAATAAGAGGTCGTAAATTTGTTATCGTCTGCAAACTTTCAAAATGCTATAAAAAAAATTTACAGACGATTAGTAAAGTATATAATATGAGTATATATGATAATAATTTCTGTCTTACATTTTCTGTACAGGTGTTTGTTTCTGTATTATCATAAAAAAAAATCTTACGATTACATTAAATTAATTAAAAGTTTTATTAATAGTGTTACGTCGTAGCATATCCATAAACACAACATCTAAGACAACTTGTACATACTTACGAAAGAATGAGCTATCGCCATTTTCCTATAACCGATTAAGCGGTGTTTCGAATTCTGGTCGCTGTTATGCAGCCATTCTTACAACTTATCGGAATATATTAAAGAGAACTTCTTTTTCTGTTTGTTGCATAACGAATTAATGCTGGTATCTGTTGGCGTAATAATATTTCTTATCAAAAAAACAATCAAAAATTCCCTAGGCTTTAGAAAATGACCGTTATGTTGCATAGTATGTGGCTTATGTAAATGGGTTTTCTCCATGAAATGCTTTAGTCGTTAGGAATAAAATAGTATGGTGTGTCCATAAAGTATAGAGGTATGTTACATATGTAGGTAAGGTACAGAATACTTTTAGTTGTAATTTCTGAATTATGTGCTATTACCTGTTAAGTTAATACACCGATTTAGTCATTTGCCAGTTCATGTGGTTCACTACCCTCTATTAAATAGTAAAAAAACCCCGGCCTTTGAAATGATTGTAGCAAACGACTAGAGCGGGCGAAGAGTACTAAAATTGGCTTTTATATTACTGTTCGGATAGGCAGGGACAAGGTAGTTTATTTACGAATAGAAATTAACCCTTGATGAGGCCGCGAGACTAATCACACTATAAAAAATCAATAGGAAAGCAATAGAATGCCAGTAGCCAGCCACGATTGCGACACTAACCGCTGGGCGGTGTGTACCACCTTCGAATTCCTGGAAACTGTCCAAAACACGTAACATTTTTTTTGCCCTCCCTTCCCCTCAGAGAAGCCTTTTTAATGAAGAAACACGAAAATATCCTTTGTCTCGAATCCTTAGCGCCTCAAGTTCTAGTATTTTTGTCAGTTTTATTTTCAGTGACAAGGTACTTGAATGTATTTCTAGTCGTCAAATGGATTTAGGAATGAAGCTAAAACAGAGCGCGATGAATGTTTAATTGCCCCTAGAAAATCCTGTTTAATGACTATGACATGGCCTATGCCGGTCAATAGTTGCAAATACACATTTCTAGTCAGGAATAGTCTAACAAATATCACAGGAGGAGGTGGATGTGATTCATATACAATCTGCACAAACTAAAATTGAGGGTGAAGGGTTTATTTAGGTATTATACTTTTCATAATGTATTACCGTTTTTATACTATTGAGGTTTAGTGACTTAAACTTTGCGGCCTCTCTAGTTCTTTCTATACCGTAGAGTTAAACCGTGTACTGTAAATGAGTATCTGAGTTAAAATCGCGGTAGTAATTACGGACGAGCGTGTGGCTGACCACTTCACCTCCTAGTATTCCGTTGGTCTCGTAATGACGATCTGGGCTGTTGCGCCATTGATTATTATTATTATTATCAAATACTTTTTCTGTATCAGAATATTAAATTATTATTTATTTAAGGTATGAGTTATAGCTCAGAAGTCGGAGATTACGTTTCCATTCCATTGTTTACTTAATATATCTCGATATTTGGATCATATTTCTGTTAATAGACGAAATCGGTTGCACAAGATCCGCTAGGACGTTACAACAAGAAGAAACGGTTTCATGATATCATTTAAAGGCCTTGTAATGTTTGTAATCCAGCATCG
Organism: Beris chalybata; assembly: GCA_949128065.1. Lineage (NCBI taxonomy): Eukaryota > Metazoa > Arthropoda > Insecta > Diptera > Stratiomyidae > Beris > Beris chalybata. The sequence goes on along the minus strand of OX421896.1, from coordinate 4,504,384 downwards.
GATTTCATCTAACACATTTTTCTGTCCAATCTAAATTAGATGGAGTTTTATGAAAATACATAGATGGTAAGTCTCAATTTCGCATACAATTAATTTAATGTTTCTGGTTGTGGCTTCGCTGTTTGCTCAACTTTGTATTGTCATTAAAATTTTTATAAACTTTTTATGGATAATAAATTTTAAATCCAATCACTAAATATTTTTTTTTATTTTTTATTACATAAGTAAACAAATTACGAAAGTAAATTGGCTAAATATTTTTTTCCATCACCCTCCAGTTATTTAAAAAAAAATATTATATAAAAAATGATATCTTAATAGTTTTAATAATTTTAATTTAAATAAAATAAAACTTAAAATTCAAAACAAAGTAAAGCTTTCTTTTGGATTAAACTTTCGAAACAATTACATTAACAAAATCTTATACCTAAACAGGCCTATTAATAAATAAAAATGATAACCAAATTAAAAAATTCATATTTATTTACAAGATTTGCAGCAAATTTGTGATGGCTGGATGCGGCTAGGATGTATTTTGCTTTGATCTGTCGCGTCATTGATGGCGAGACATACCTTTTTTTTACAATAATAATTTTTATTACTTAAAGACTAGTCAGTAAAGTTTTAGTAGTAACTTACGATTACAGTTTGCATTCGTTACAGGTGAAAGTATTCTTAAATGCTGCTATTAATTAAGTAAAACGACAATTTTATAAACAAAGTTTGACGCAATTATCGAACAAATTAGTTAGAATTCCGGTGTACCACTTGCTGAACTTGAACATTAGATTAAAAAGATCTTATTACGCATACAACAACGATATTATTGTCCGATTGGAACTGGTATGATGCTTGCATAGCTTATTATGGAAATACCTAATTTATTGCTGTCCCAATTCGTAAGAGTTCTATTGAATCAAGTGAGATGTTACACAGCATTCGTATACATAGACTCCAGAATCTAGAATCTAGAAAATAAGTTTCGATCTTCTGCTCGTAGTGATATCACCCGCGGCTCGATCAAGGTTACTCTGCCGTATTTGTCACATTAACGCATTTGCCAATTGATTTAAGTTTTTATTCGTATGTAGTGTGAATCAAATAGTCGCGTGAGAAATTGCTTCAAACAGAATAAAAGGGTTTTGTGGAAGAGAGCGATTAATTGTAACCAGAACCGGACAGGTAAGAAGGTGCCGCATTATCTCTTAATTGTTTATATTTTCCGATTGGCAAAGTTCAGAGATCCCAAGCCCAGAGGTGTGTCGAACTGACCAAATTTTTGTTAGCAGGGAATATTCTGCGCACAGTTGCTAGTTGTGGGAGTCGATAGTTTCTAAGCTCTAAAGAACGTCATCGTCTATATTTTGGTCAGGCTCATGCTCAAAGAATTAAAGTTCTTGATTTAAAGTTTTAAATGAGAATCTAGCTACTGGCTCTATCCCAAATTAACAACAAAAGCGTACTTTCGTACGGTTGAACAAATATCTTGTATGTCGGGGTTCATACTCGTATGTTCTATTGAGGCTTTGTAATTTAATTTAAGAGTTCAAAATAGTTGTCGGTAAATAAACGAAAATTTGGGTTGATCTATGAAGTTATTACGGAGAACCATTTAAAGAAATTAGACTAAATTTTGAAATGGTCCGCCGGGGAAAAATATTTCGTATACAAGAGTTGTGCATTTCAAGATTTTCTAAAACCCATCAATTTTAGAAACTGGCAGATTTTCGATGTTCTACTCCGAAAAATTCATAATTTATGTATGTAAAAAGTATTACTTAGTATGTTAGCCAGCGCGTTTGGTGGCGAGCTAAGAAAGAAAGCAATTTCAAGAATGGTAAACATCCCGACCTATTCCGCTTTTGTCGTCAAATGCTTATATGTCCCATCATTAAGGCCTAAGGGCGTACCGAGTATATGCTCATAATGAACTTAGTTTTAATCAACTGTGCAGAGCGCTACAATTTTCTGTGGGTATTACACTACGAAAATCTGATCCCGACGACTAGTGCAATGAATTCGATTGAACTAGTCGACTACCACTAGAATGCCATATTATTAATAGTTTCATGTTTTTGCTATAGTTACCTGAAAAATTTAAAGAAATAAAAACAAAAAATCAATTCAGAAAAATTAAATTTAATAAGAATAAAAATAGTAAAACTAAACAATAATTAATAAAAATATCGAAAAAATAAATAAATTAAAAGACAAAGGTAAAGACAAAGAAATAAGGTAAAATTAATACATAAATGTTGTATTGTATATAAAAAAAATTAATAAATGTAAAATAAATAAATATGTATATAAAGAATGTGGACCAAAATAAGAAAAAACGAATAGTCAATACTAAAAGAAAGAAAAATTTCCATGCAGCCACCATTCGCGAAATTTTCAAAACTGATGTGCTTTTTTTATTACCAAAGCTAGTATTACACTGTTAAGCAATGCGAAATTGCAAATTTAACCGAGCGAATATTTCGAAAATAATTGGAATTCGCTATTACGCATTGATAATTACTGCAATATGACCATATGGTCAAACAGTGTAATACTAGGTTAAGTTCCACTTTTCTAAAATAAGCCCTTCCTGATAAGGAAAAGCACCTAGCTAGCCCTAAAATATTGTTTTTATATATCATATATTTTCCAACTTTCCATCGTAAGTGATTCTCGATATGTATATACATTTTTTCACTAGCAGGGGTATATTGGATCTACCTCTTGTACAAATTTCAGGATCCTTATCACATTTAAGACGCACAATTTTCTAAAAATAAAAATGTTTTTCCCCCTTTCGCCCTTTCCCCCCCTTTCGTTCCCTCAAATTAAGCACACTTTCCTCGATTTGTAGATTTGATTATTTTATTTATTTTCATTTATTCTGCTCAAATAATCAAATCCACAAAAATGATGAAGGCCGATCCTAACCAACTTTTATCTAACTATTTTTCAGAATTTTTTTTGTTGCTACGAATATAATATTATAGATAGCATTCAGATAAGTTCTCGGAAAAAAATTGTTACTTTTTTAAGGTATGCATCTAGGCTTTACCTGTAGTAACTTTCGTTATCAAATCGCCGAAGCTCTCAAGCTTTGGACGACTCATCACAACTTTAGTCATTCCTGTTCTCATATTCGCAGTGTCGTAGTCCGGAATGGCGAAATTATGTCATCGTGGAGCAGATTGTGTCTCTGCTGAACAACAAACACTTTATGAAATTAGCAGGCGTGGTGCGCTTTATTATCATAATTTATAAATGTCGTGCTAAAAGTGTTAAGAGAAAATTATCAAAAATTAAAATTTATTTCGAAAAATTTCGAATCTAACGTGTTCGGTGTGGAGTTCACCCGGATTGAACCCGAAACTATTAACACCAGTAGAACTCCGCCTGAAAGTGGTAGTTAAATCGGTGAAGAACTACTCCGTGTGTAGGAAGTGATGCTGTGATTCGGTGATTTTGTTGTCGAATGGATTAAGTGGGATCACACTCGAACTCGCACTAAATAATAATTTGGCCGGCGATAACAAGTATCTTTCGCGATAGCGGGCGATTCTCGTCCGCAAGAAACAATTAACGTCTTTAATATAATTGTCGGTGAAGAATAAGAGTTTTAGTGTTCTCGACAGTTGGATGTTGTTTGTTTTGTATTTTCAATTTTTTTTCTGTTTCGGAACACATCGCAAGTATAAATAATATAAAGCTGTTATCTCGTTACCTGATAGTGAATTTCAATAGAGAAATTACCTATACATTGGTACAGTGGTTTTTTGGAGCTTATTGTCTACAAACAATTAAAAATCGACCAAGTTTTAGTTATTCTAATTGTTCATTAAGGAAAACTCGTTAAACGTAAATGTTACTGTGTGTCTTACTATAATTTTATTCTTTAAAGTTTTTTTTTTAATAAACGTGCGGTCGGGTTAAAAGTGAGGTTGGTATATAAATAACTATTACTTGTAACATAAATGTCGAGCAGAAAAATTGGTCATTCAAAGCGGAAAAAATTCAAGAGATTGTGACTAGCTCAGATAGCTTTGTATTGAGGTCTTAAAGAAACGACTAATTTTTCTACTTGAAAAGATCAAGGGTTTAACATTTATGATCACTTTTGAAAAGAACCCGAACATATGTCGTTTTTTTTCAAATAACTTGAGATCTGAACAAGATGTGATCAATATAATTGGAACCAGCAAATTAGACAACAATATCATGTACAAAAATTATGAAAGAAACACGATAAACAAAAAAAGTCTGGTCACAATTTTATTATTTGTTCGGTAAAAGTCCGAAACGCGTTTATTGCCTGATATGCGTGGCTGGTTGTTATGCGATTGACAAACTTTAAAAAATAATTTTCGTCCTGATTATTCCTTAGGTTGTTAGTTGCAAAATAATCTGCACCGCATATGAGCATTAAATCATTCTACCCCAAAAAATAATCAAGCTGAGCCCAGATTGTTTGCCACATTTCTTTTATAGAAGTACGTACGAACGAACACATTCATTTTACACCCACATAGGGATGAAAATCTTGAATGCAATTTTAAACCGATTGATTATTGACAAATATACCGTGTGCTTTGGTAGTGTAAATTTCAGAACCTTCCAAGATAGACAGAAAGTGGCAGTTGAAAGTTATGTTTACACAAAATTAGGTTTTTGAACGAATAAAAGTATTTTATTCTAAAAGATTGCTTAAAAAGAATTTAAATGAATCTTATCATTAAAAAAGAAAGACAAGCGTATCATAACATATCATAAATTTGATTTATTTAAAAAAAAAATACAATTTCAAGTTCCAAAATAAAAGCAAAATGTAAGGGATGTATGTTCTCCTCAAATAATTTATCATATTTATTTTTCTCGGAATATTAATCTTTTGTGAAAATTTTACGAAGTTTATGCTATCATTTATAGAGAAAAGTTATTCATTTGCTGACTTAGATTTTGCGGCTTGAGCTTAACATTTTCGAAATGTAGAACCGGAAACAAATTCGTTGCTATCAACCGCACTGATTTTCATCAATTCTTATGAAGTGTGTCATAGAAAAATTTACAATAAAAGCGAACTCGGTATCTGATTAGACCTAGGAAATTGGTTGAAATTTGTGAACACGTACACAACTATAATACTTTACATCCTCATAGGGTTTTAGACCCCGCAGAACACAAGTGAAAGTAGTTCGATGTGATGAAATTCGTGCAAATCCCGCATCAATGCAAATCAAAATTTTACTTGCTTAAATTAATTTTCTAGTACGTCTATATCAGTATAAATTAACTCTTTAAAATAATTCATAATTTTCTTCATTTCTGCCAACGACTTTGATGAATCGGAATTCATTAAATTAATGAACAACTTTTTTTTAGAGCAGAATTAGGATGATGACATCGCTTTGATCTTGAGGGAACTGTTTATCAAATGCAATAAACTTGAAATAAGTGCATCATCACATCAAATACGTACTCGTACTATGTACAAGTGATAAGATTGGCGCTACATTTAAATTTTATTATAAATTATCCTCCCCGCTCGTTCACTACCCCTATCTCGAGTTTAATGTGCAGAGGTTCGTTTCTATAGTCGCACAAATTCACTTTGATAGGCACTTTTTAAATTACACACTCGCCTATTTAAGGAACAGAAAACGTGCAATTTGCCTATAGGCGAGTAGGTCGTCATCGTGTTGATTTACACGATAGGCTTCCATTGCAGCTTGGAAATCGATAAGGAGTCAAGAAGGACGACATTGTGTGCTGTAGCTGTGGAGACCCATTTCGTGTAAAATAGTTTCGGGTTGACCCATCCTGGCACCGTCCCTCCCCCATACACGACCTGTATTCCAGGATAACGACCCAACAAGCAACAAGAAAGCGGCGGCGACGACGACAATCGGTGGTGACTGCAGATGTGCAGGTAAAGCGCTAGTCGCTTGCTCTCTAAGGTCACATCTAGCTTCTAGCCCAAACTTGACGCTTCCGCTAGATTGCGTGTTCGACGACTTGTCGTCGCAAGGTTTTGTCAGTTGGTCACGAAACGGAAAAAGAAAGCTCACACGCGTTTCGCTGGCGGATGGCAGCGTCCAACGATGACGTAGTCGTCGAAATTAGAGTTCGGCTTTTCTTTTCCCCACATCGGAAACCCGCATGACCGTTGTTAAGCTCCTTGCTTTAGTTACTACTGAAGTAGTGGTAAGGTCAGTTGGCGTCAAAATTTCGAGTGTTCTTAATCTCGCTGGGTGAAATCTGCTGAATTGTTGCGATTTTTTTTTTCTAGTCCGTCGAGCCGTAGAAGATTCGCGCAATCTAGCAAACGGTTGGTTCAGTTTCGGCTCGGGATTCGGGTATGCTATAGAAGAAAAAAATCTCATTCAAATTTTTGATTGTTTTCATACTTCGTGTTCGGGGCACGGTGCCAATAGTATTTTGTGATTTTCTCATTGTGGATTTGTTTGTCGTCATGTTTGCAGTGCAGTTCGTCCCGAAATAGAAAATTCATCCACTTAAGTGGCAAAGACAAAAATCTCCGATCGTGTGATTAATAATCGTAGCTAAATTGCCCGCGTTTCGGCCTATGAGGCTGGGCTGATCTACCTACTGATCTCTAAGCTTTGCGTCTTCGTCGACTGAAGATCGAATTAAAATTAGCGTTTTGTGTGTATAGTTGAGCTTGTGATTCAATTTTGCGATAAAAAGAAATGTGCATTATTAGTTTTAGTCGGAATTTGCGCACTCTACGTCTAGATTTAGGAAATTTATAGAAGCACTGGCTTTGCTAGTACCTCGGCCATATCGTAGTGTTTTCAAAAATAAGAAATGTTGAGCAGATTGTAATATTATTTAACATGAGTGTGTGACATACGTACAAGCAATCGATTTTTCTTTTTATTAATAAATTTAATTGATTGCTCTTAGTACAGCCGTTATAAACCATAAAAAGTAATTAAATTTTTTTCCCTTGAAACTGGTTTTAATTTTGTTGCAAAGTTTACTTTTTTCTAAAAAAAAAATTTGTGTGTTATGAATTCTGAAGATCAGTTTGTGTTCTTATTTATCAAATAGAAAATGGATATAATATCGCTACCGCCTTGTACGAGACATCAAAACATTACCACGAAAATGCCGGATCAACAATGCTTATCGCAAACTTCGGTGCCAGCTATTAAAATTTCAACAACATTTCTGACAACGGTAAGTTCCCATTTATCATTTTTCGACGATACATTATTGCTCTTGTCATATGAACAGTTTTATTGAATGTCCAATGTATTTAATGTATGGTCTATGGATAATCATTTCGATTGATTAATTCTTTTTTTTATTTTATAAAAATGCCTATCGGTATCTCAGTCATTATATTATCGGAAAAGATTAAGTGTATTCTGTATGTGGACAATATTATGGGGAAGTATATTTCAAAAGCTCAGGCAGGTGGAGTTCTATTCTCTAAAACAAATCCAAACTTATATTTTGACAAATTTTTTTTAGTTCTGTATCTGCACCTTTTATTTTTTTTCTGTTACTTTGTTGATCAGGTACGAACGTAGAAAATAATTTCGGGGGTGGGGGTGGTTTCAGACAAATTTACGCGTCGAGTATAAGTTACATTCAGTTATGCGTTTGTAATTACATCATTGGGGGGGGGGGGGGGGGTTGAACCCCCTTCGTTCGCGCCTGTTGTTGATGACTGCTGACACCGAAGGCCCCAGTCCCGATGTGCTGACTCCGTCCCCTCAATAGATTCCTGAAAAGGTGAGCAAAAGATAACATACCAAATGTGTGTAGCTGATAGACAGGAAGTGTGCCGGCACACAAGACGTCCACCGGAGCAAAAAAGCTGTACACTATCATGGGATCGGTAAGCACCAACTTTGGGACGCTGGTATTTCCTACAAGCAGTTTCATCAACGAACTAGCGTATTGGAGTGATCGGGTGACGCATTGAAAAAACCTCAAAACACTTTATTTGAGGAATTCCCAAATGGTGGAAAGATTCGCTTCCGAGTGCTCAACTTGATTCTGTACGAAACCAACGAAAACATGCAAGGATCATTACCTCAGTATATACTGATAGTGATGGATCACACGTGATATGTTCAAACTATTACAGAAATCAACTTCAGCGTTGATGTCTCTAGAGACGATAATAATTATAACACCACTCGGAGCATATCCATATGGTAGCACTTATCTATCCATAGATGACCGAAACTTTAAAACGAATTGTTGCGACAGAGAAATTATAGTTTCAGCGCGATCTTTTAAATACCGGAACTGCATTTCATATTGTATGCGCTTATTTCAATATTAATTAATTAATCAGCATTAACATTACTTCTATGCAAATGCATGTCACAATTCAATATTAGATCAAACGAAGAAATACCGGCTACAATTTGTACACATATAAAATTGAGTCATCTATTTAGCTTATTATAATTTGCATTGAAAAAGATTATATCCATGAATATCACCATTTACGCATACTCGATTTATTGCACTCTGTCCTTATCTTGTTCAAAAAGCAAACTATACTATCGTACTTCCTGACCATTAATCGATATTAGAAATAAACAAATACTTAAATATTGTAATAAATAAATGATATTTACCGATATTTAATCATATATAAAATTGTGGTAATTGCGAGTAGAATCGTACGATTAGATACTCGAAATTGGCTATTAGAAAACGTATAATTAAAAAGAATTATTGTAGCAATAATAATTGCTTATCAGCCGGTTAAACCACAAAACTTTATCCGATTGAAGGAAATTTTACGTGAATTGGAAATTTCAATTGTAGCTAGTAACATTGAATGTGAATTATGGGAACAACCATATGGACATTATTATCTACGCTCGGTACTACGAACGTCGTTTTTCTCATCTAAATTATTAATTTTCTGTCACCTTCTCAATTTTGAAGTGGATCGATTATAGAGGCAATCAAAAGTATCAAGAGACATTAAACGTTTGAAATTCAAAATGTGTTTGGGAAATTAAATTTGAAATGAAAACAATTTTCATTAATAATAAAGTAAGAGATTGGTTGAAAAAAGGGCCAATGTCAACGGCTTGTTGAAGGCGAAGTTGTCCCCACAACAATCTGTTGCCAATTTAATTTATTGCATTGCATTCTGAGTAAGAATCTGAGTGTAAGCCAAAATTTCAGCTATTTCAGATTAAGCTAGTTTTCACTAACTGTAGCAATTAAAGTTATTTTTTTTTTCCTCTGACTTATGAGATATGAATGAAGGTCGTGGAAAAACAGATGTAACAGATGTCCTGGACTAAGAGTTACATATTTTTATTTCTATTTAAAAAAAAAAAAAAACAATTGTTTGATTGGATTAATCAAAAACAGAAATAGAACAACAACCGATAAGTGATTCTTCTTGATCTAGCTTTGCCGAAGTTTAAAGATTTTTACACCTCTTACTTACTCTTATCATTGGATATTGCAATGTGGTCAATCTGATGATTTTTATATTCGCAGTAAGATATTGGGAGTTATTGTTTTTCTCACTGGAAACTGATCGCGGGTTGCATGTAACAATATGTTAAAATTGTATAAGATCCACAGTTTAGATTGACCGAAATCATGATACCTATGTACGTGCATGTTCAAGTTCTTAATCTAAGGGTAGGATAACTAGTGTGTAATGTGAACATGCTACCAGCTGGTCGAAGCAATTCGAATAATTTTCAATCATTTGAAATGGAACGCACTTAACTTGCAGCATAAGGCATTGCAAGAAAGCTCCTTTCTCCGGTTATTTGTCCAAAAGGTCGATCCCAAGACATTACAGCAGGCGAGCGTGTCAACGAAATTTTATTAATTATGAAACCCCCATCAGAAAAATTAACGAGGAAATACGACAAGAAAGAAAAAGCTGAATGGGATAAAAATAAACAGAGTCACATTAGCGATAGTTATTTTTACATTATGTACGTGTTTCGATAGATATTTAGATTGGCGTAAGTTTCAGTCGAAACAGGAAATGTATAAACAGCCTTGACATTATATTATAGAAATCAGTTGGGCAGTGCCCATTGAGTAGCTTTTTACGAAGGTTCGGCTATGAGTCCTGTGTAATGGAATTGTAATAAAGTGCGGGTGGAAAGTGATTTAGGAATAGAAACGCTACTATACACGCAGGCAGCTTTGTTCGAAAGGATGAGTTCTTTTCGCTGACGTAAACATAGTAAAGAAATTGTCTTCACGATTGCCGTGTAATGACACGTAATTGTAATAACATTGAAGACAATTCTTTTTATAGAATACAGTGAATCCAAAAAATCCTTAGAAGCTTATATCGGCGCCTAGGTCTCAAAATGCAATGAGGCCATACAAAAATAAAATAAAAATCGCCAACAGTCTAGGTGCAACTTTCTTATTTTTTGGGTAGAAATTGATTTCTGTAATACTTCTCTTGTATATTTCTACACTTGTAAGTTCTAAGTTTTTTCTAACTGATGTAAGCTATTTATGAACTGCGAAAAAAAAAATTTAGTTTTAAATCCTTCCCTAACTCCTCTCAAAAATATGATCTCAACGTGGCCTTTCAATTGCGACAATAATGATATGTCTACAGATTTTCGAAATAGGTATTGTCGAAAAAATTTGCCAAAAACAACAACGCGAATGGCGTATTGTCCAAATTCGCATTGCTTGTTGCAAATTTAATACCAAAAACATAAATCTTATAGATACTAAAAACTAAATTATATGAAGATGAGTAAAATAAAGTTGTTTAATTAAATTATTAACAAAAGCGAACCATAAACGCGTTTATGGTATAGCTAATGAATCGGATAATAGAAGCAAAGACTGTTGATACCACCGGAATTAATTACGCATTATTAAATTTACTAGTACACGCAATTTTCGTGTAAGCACGCAATGAGATCATAACTGAAACAATCGAGATAGATTGACTAATATTGTTATCAGGATAGCGTCTATAAAAAAACTGCAACTGTTTAATGCTGAGATGCGGTGCAAGTTACTCTGCGACTCTCTGTATAAATATCAAGTTTCAACTGCTTATTGTAAACAACTCCTGTGATTAAAGACCAATACTTTTCGTCCAAAACGCTCCACTACTCACATGCGTTCTCTCAATCTACGCACCAAAAATATTTGAACTTCATATTGTTACATGCTACCCTGTCACAACTCGATCAGTTTCCAGTAAGAGTTTTATTGCTTTTGTGGTTTACTAGTCCTAAATCGATAAATACAAAATTTTAGGAACTAAATTTGTTGAAATATTTTGGCTTGATTATAGGTACATACTTACCTTTTCCACATTTTGTTCTTATTAAAGATCCTCAGTAGCCTAATCTACTATCAGAGACCGTGGGTTTCAATTCAACTCACTTATCACTATCACGCGTGGTCTAAAAAAAGGCAATCATATTGAATTAAAAGTGTTTTAAAGAAGAGTTGTAAAGAAGCAGATGTTGCCCTAGAAGGTGTCATATATGAAGTAACTGAAGAATATGTGAAGAAAAGTTTAGTTGGATTTGTGTAAAACCTCTCCAAAACAGTGTAAAAAAAATTGTTTAGATTTCTTTTTCAGGTAATATTTGAATAATGTTTTAGCGTAATTTATATTGCAAAATTCAACATCTTTTTTACATTTCTCCTATTCAATATTTTCTTACAGGCCCCAATAAAAACAGATCGAGAAATTTTAGAAAATTCTATGCTTGAAGATGATCCGAATGGTAATTCATCGATAAAAAGTTTTGTAGCCGAAAAGAAATCACCGCGATGGGGACCACAACATAAAGGCGCACAAGAATTAGCTAATCTTTATAGCCCAGGTTAGTGCTAAAATGTCAGTTGAACACGTACTTGTTATATTTTAAATTAAACTAGTTATTCTTTATTATATAATTTCGATTATGCCCCTTTCATGTGTGCCAGTTTTATTGCACGTAGATTCGTAAATATTACGATATCTACATACTTTGACATTGACATAGAGTTCGTATACCTAAACGGCAATTGTATCAATATTAAACCTTAAGCTTGAACAATTGTTGCAAAATATGTGTAGTATGGACTTTAAGTAAATCGTACTCAATGTTAAGACGTTTTTGAAATATATTTTCATAGATTAAGACACTTACATCTCATATGAATTTGCAATCCATGTTAAGTTCTGATTGTCAGTACTGGTATGCTGATGTCGGTTAGAACTAACTACTGCATTTTCTTATAATACCTTTTATATTTTAAAGTATGGTTTACACGAACGTCTAATATCAAAAAGTTGAAACTCAGTGTCTGCATTTATACCATATATCACCCGGTTAAAAAGAGCACTAGCAGCAACATTCATGGTGTATAGCTGATAACGATAATATTGTTTTCATTAAGCGTTAACTTGCTTTATAAATTTTAGTAATTAGCGATAGAAATTAAGTACTAGGTACTATGAAATTAAATTTCTTAATAACTATTCAGAAATATACACATTTGTATATTTACAAAAACTTTATTTCGACTACCACCGAATTTTGGTAGTCATTTTAATCCATTATTTATGCGAAATTCAAAGGAATGGAATCGATAAAATTGATTAATTCAAAGGAAGAAAGAAGCTTCCCAGGGCCATTAAGCAAATGTTTGGTCACATAGTGCTGGCGTATGGCATACAACTTTATTCATCGTACTATCGACACGAAGCTTTTAATAAATTATGAAGTGTTAAACGTATTGTAAATATGTGAAGAAAGTATTTGAAACAACCTGATTTCGGTCCTTGGGTATCGAAGATAGGACCTAAATTTGGCGGGTACTAAATTAAGTTTTTATTTTCAATTGAATAAAAGTTGAAGTTGGTTGAAATTAAATAATAGATTTAATGTAGCTGGTTTTTGACCGGTTCTGTCCTACCCCTTCAATTTTCCAGATTTTTAGAAAAAATTCAAGCGACTATTTTTAATTTTTATTATAAACAATAGTTTATATTTAAATCACAAAAATTAAGTGAAAATAGCGTTCAACGTAGGGTACGAATTAAATTGAAATTAAATTAAATTTTTTTTTTTAAATTGGTCGGTCTTTTTAATTGTTTTGACTAGATTTACGACACTTGACGAAGTCAAGAGCAGACCTGAAAACATTTTTTAGAAGCAAATCTTTAATGTTTGTCTCATAATTTTTAGAAATATTGTACAGTTAAAATTCTGTATTATTTAAGGAATTCTTTAAATCAAGTTTAAGTAAATTTGTTTCTTTTAGTCGCTAGATTGTTAGGAAAACAAGCGTGAAATAGATCCACATCAATATTAAACGATATCCATAGTTTTTTTTATCACGTGGTGTTCATCAGAATTCACGTTGGGTGCCATATTTCCTTCGTATAACGTGTCAATTATTCACCACAGTAATTCAGATATTATATTTCCGTTCGTTTCATTGCTGAAATCGATATTTGAATCATATCAAATATATTCTAAATTTAAAGCGTAAAGTTTTACTTTTTGCAGTTAAAAAAAAAACCATATCAAATTTGGCAAGAAGCCAGCGAAATTTGTTATGAGTGAGGAATTTACAGCCGGAAAATATAATTCTGAGCGAAATATACGAATGTTTGCGGTAGATGACATGGCGAATGTTTGTAAATCATACGAAGGCATTTCAGTCAGCTCTTAACCGTTGATGATTGAAAGTCAAATTTTAATGGGTCAACCAACAAACAAACACACAATCATCTACGGAAATGAGTTTTGGTTTCGTATGGAGTTTTTTTCTTCGGAAAATAATGAAATTGGAATTGCAGAGGTAGTGCTATGTGAAAACGATCACCTGTTTTCCACTAGATTTACAATTTTTCTTTTGTTCAATTTATTCTAAGTCAAAGTGGTTTCCACATTTTAGTTGAAGAAAGAAAAGATTTTCAATTAATAGTTTATTGAACTTACATTTTTAATTACATTTATATGGGTGCTGACTAGAAGGAGTGTGTCCTTGCGAATTCATAAGAATCAGACCATTGAAGAACTTTTTGTTTATTTAAGAAGCAATAGATGGGAGCCAGCATAATTACTATTTCGCTCTTGATATTTCTAAACATCCTAGAGTTACGTGAAAGTACTACAAACTTTGTAGGTCCAGATTTAATACATATGTATAAACCTTTAAGATCTCGGTTATATTCAAGCATAGAGATATAAATAACGGAGATGGCAAGACGCCGTTTCTATATAAAGCACTTTGAAGCATTCGATAGAGTGTGGGATACCTGAATTTTGAATTATTTTTTCGTTTTCCAGACTATCATTTCGCCGACTTTTTTTTAAAAATTTATTAAGAACTTTTGTTTGTTTTTCGGAGTCAGAGGAGATTTTCGTGTTAAACACTAACACAGAAACCACGACAGGCAATCGATCCCTATACCTTCGCTACTACCATTGAAGACATGAGAGTTGAAAATCCTTCAGCCAGTTCAAAACTATCCTCTAAGTACCAAGGGACTGTTTTTCTCAGGTGGCATTGAATCAATTCTTAGCAGTTTTCATTTCTTTAACATACATTTTTTTAAATGGAAAGAAGTATTCCAAAATAATATAAAATGAGAGAAATACGCGTTTGCTCAAAACATCTGATTGTAAAATGATCCCAGTATTTTAAAAACCCAAAGTATGTTTCCTAAAATTTGTTATATGTATATCAAATAAAACCAGAGCCAAAAAGTTGAAGCTCTTAGTGAAACAAGGGGTGAACTTGATTTTTCAACATAATCGACTACTAAAAGTAGGTTAACCTGGCGTCCCCAAGTCTCCACCCCTTTCATTAAATTATTAAAATTGTTCACGCTTCTGTGTGTTAGTTAGTTTCAATTAACATATTATAATGATTTGGTTTTAAATTTTTATTTTCTCTTTAATTTTCAGGAAAACGTGCACAAGAAATTATTTGCGTGTACTCATGCATAGCATTAATGATACTCGATTTATATCTAATAATTAAGCACTTTCGTACGGAAAGGATTAGCGTGGCATTCGTGGCTGCATTTTGCGGCATTATTACTGCAGACTTTGGCTCCGGCCTAGTACATTGGGCGGCTGATACCTGGGGTTCTATAGACTTACCGATAATTGGAAAGGTAAGAAAGTCAGTAAATGTTGAAGGTTAATTTACGTTTGAATAGCTTCAAGTATTGTACACGACAGTGTTCAGTAAGTTTTCATAATGGTGTTTTACTTCCTTAGAACTTTTTACGGCCTTTTCGAGAACATCATTTGGATCCAACGTCCATTACACGTCACGATTTTATAGAGACGAATGGCGACAATTTTATGGTAACCTTGCCTCTTTTATCAACGCTGGCTTATAAATTTTTAGCGAGAAGTAGTCAAGAAATTCAACAAGACTTTGCATGGAGCGCTTATCTGTTTCTATGTTCGATATTCGTAGCGATGACAAATCAGGTAAGATATTTTTATGGGATTCGTTTGGATACCTATGTACTCGTACATTAGGTTTGGAAATCGATTGCATTATTTTATACAGCTGTTACGCAAATTATGAAGATCGTATGATTAATAAACTAACAAATTAATAAACGCAGAAATCGTGAAAAGAAACGCAAACTCCCTAGCTTATAAAGTTGTTGTATTAAACTTATAATAGATCAACTTTATAATTATGATAGCCACTTTTTTCTATCAAGTTAAATTTCTGCATAGTGTTTCAGAGTTAAGACAAACTTTATACAGTAAAACTAGATCTACTTAGTATCGCGTCAAAACTAACTGTCTGAAAATACCCACTCCATCGTCCTTTTATCATAGCGAAAAAAATAGTTACCTTTCACATAATTTTAATTTTTTTTATTGATTTCTTTTCTTATTTGAAATACAAGAATGAAGTAGGATTAAAAATAATTAAATTAAAACCTTGCAGCAGATGTTGTAGGACCGGCAGCCTTATTTTTTGTGTCCATAATTTGGTAAGACACTAGGTGTGCTTAACCACTTAGACGGTTTGTTAGAAAAATTAATTTTGAATAATTCAAACATAAATAATCAGGACAGAAAACAAAGTTATGTTTGTATACTTTGCTCCAGAATTTAATTAACACGCAGGTTTTCTTCAACCATTTGTTGCCCCCGTTTTGCGCTATTTTAATGGATGATTTTGTCATGCCACCAAATAGAGTAGTCGTGGACTAAATTTATTAAGCTTCCACAGGTTTTTTTTTAGGGACAAACTAAGTCACACCTTTCATCCGGCATACGCATAACTATTAATTAGATACGTGTTATATTGAGTGAATGGGAACGTGATCACATCCCAAAATAGAATCGAACCGCGGACAAAGCAAATCTGATTGAACTTTTCAATAATAAATTGGTTCAAAGACCATCCCTAGTAATTACCTTTAAGTAATGTACTCATATAGACATAATTGTTTGTGTACTAAGGGCGGGATTTTAAACTTCTGATTAAATCAAAATAGAAATAGACCTGGTTCGGTTACAGAGCCATCAGACCCATTAACGTTACCTAATAATCAATTATATTTGTAACCATTATAATTGGTGAAAAGGATAGACTGCGTTTTGGCAAAACCCGACCGATCTAGAATATAGAAAAAAATTCACGAAGTAGAAATGTTTTGATACCAGTAGAAAGGGCATACCCTTTAGATATTTGGATGATACGTGAGTATATTCTCCAGATTCTTAGCACTCTATGTGATAATAATTATTCAGTACGGTTTCCCCAAAGATATGGTGGTGTTAAACTAATTTCTAATTCACGAGATTTTGCAGAAATCGGAAAATAAAATATTTCATTTTCCTGAGATATCAGTTTTTTTTAGAAAAGAATGGATTTTTTTAAGGACTTTCGTGTGGTAGTAATTTAAAGTAATGCCTCAATTTATCTGTTTTACTCCTGCATCTACTGTTTACTGGCGATTATATTTTGCAAAATTTTTAATTCATGATAATGGACTAATAAGAACCACGTGTTTAGAGCGGGGTCATTTCGTGAGAGAGCTTCAAACAAAAGACTTCTAATAGAATAACTCGGTCATACTATCGACTTAAATTTTTTGATATTGCTGATATTGATTTGCTATTGTACGATTTTTTTTGCTTTTATTTTTTTTGGTATTTTCGGAAACACCCATGAACATATTTATGGGTATTTCGAGAAACAGCCATGAGCGTAATCGCTGAAAACCATGGAAGTTAGAGGGTCATCCATTGAGGTTTGGGTTACACCCATGAGTTACATCTACGGGCATTCGAACAAGCTGCTGGGTTAAGTTATAATGGGATTTATTTTGGATCAGGGTTGTGTAGCAAAGACGAACTTAGTTTAATAGAGTAATTTCCGTACAATAGAATCGCAAAAAATCGTTTGGCATAACACAACTTGCTGAACTTGGAAACTGAAAGCGAATATTTGCTTCCTATTATTATGTACTTTTTGCAAAAAAAACTAGTGAAAATAAATCAATTTTACATTTCAGATACATAAATGGTCACACACCTACTGGGCATTACCCCGTTGGGTACTTTTTCTACAGGACCACCACGTCATTCTGCCGAGACGACATCATCGGATCCATCATGTTGCACCCCATGAAACGTACTTCTGCATCACGACTGGCTGGTTAAATTGGCCACTAGAGAAAATAAGGTCTGTTGCTCTCACTTCGTCAACAACCCGCCAATCACTTAAATCGAACATCTCAAACATTTCTTACAGATTCTGGTCAACATTGGAAAATGTAATTGAATATCTGACCGGATACAAACCCAGGGCTGACGACATGAAGTGGGCACAGAAAGCCGATTAGCGACAGTAAGGACCTGCTTCAAGTGGTGCTACAAAATGCCTTCACTGCACATCGATTTAGTTGTACTCGTTTACAGGAAGAAGAGAGGAGAAATGCTAAACGACATATTGTATGGTAGATTTTTTTTCGCAAATTTTTACACTTTGAGTATTTAATAAATTTATATAAGTGCCTTTTGAGAACTCGACAAATGCAATCTATTTCGATACTTATGAATAAAAGCACAGATAGCAACTATTTAAATATACATAGTTTACATTATATTACATAACATGTTCACGTTTTTACCTTCGTATTTTCTAGAAGTTGTATTTAAATGATGAAAACATAAATATTATTTATATATTATACATACATATATATGTATATATTTAAGAGAAATTGTTAAATGAAGGTAACTATACCTCCATAGGTTGTAGTATCATATTTATGTACAAATTTACTCTACGTAATTGAAAATGATAAAAAAAAAAGAAATAAATAAATTGCCTTTCTTGCTTAGCAAGCTTACATTAAGGTGATTACATTTAGCTGCATACTCAATCTGTTATAATATTTTATAAATATATTAAAAAAAACAAGAAATAAAATAAGTTGCGCCTTATACGATGAAAAAAAAAATAACAATTATAATTCCTACAAAACTGACCAAAATTTTACAAAACAAGGGATAATTGATGTCTTATATCGTAAATAATAAAATTGTTATTTATAATTAATTTCACAAATTGATTAGTTTTTTACTGTTAATTTAATCCCGAACAATATTCCTAAATGGACAAGATGTGAATGAGGAGGAAAAATTGTACTATCTTGAAAGTAAATACGTCCTGGCGAGAGATAAAGAGATCACCCAAGATCATGTCCTGTCTAGTAGCATCATTGCTGCTCTATAGTGGTCACACAGGAACTGTATTAAAAGTGCAATTCAATTTCACTCCTTAAAAATTTAAAAAAAAATCCCGCTCTATTATTATAGACTGTACAACTTTCAGCTATTGTACTTTAACCCTACTTTTTTGTCACGATGTTTCCAAACTGTGATTCAGAAAAATTCAGTACACAGAATAACTGCAATATGAGCACGCAGCGGACGACTATGGAAAAAATAATACACAGAATCATACACACGTTGCATGTGTAACGAAATTTGATACATGGGTCGGTTGTATTTCGTATGTTTTTGCAACAATGGACTGCAAACGGCAAATATTGGAGGCTAGCAGGCTGGGAACAAAACATTCTAGTATTTTAGAATGTTATTTGAAAGTTTCAGAAATCAATTCCGCGCACTCACTATACCTGGTGTCGCAACAAAATTCCCGTTGCGTCGCGTGTATCACTCCTACTGCAATTCCACCTTGTTATATAGTCAAAAACCTACATGAACTGTATGAAATAAAACCAAATAAATACTGCAGTTTTTGTGTACCTATAAATTAAATTTTGGTGACTGGACTAAATACTATTAGGCCCATTCCTACAATCGTCAGTTACGTTCTAACTGAAACTTTAACTGATAGATTTTCACACAAAACTTCCATTTAAAGTTCCGGTTAAAATTTAACTGACGATCGTAGGAACGGTCCTAAGTATTTTAAGTTTTCTTCAGTTAATCCACTACTCTAAAAAAATTTGTTAAGAGCGTATTTGGAAACAGAATTTATTTTGGTAGTGAGCATAAAAAAATAAATAAAAAGCTTTTTTCGTTTTCGTTTATAGTACAGAGTATTATTGTTTAAGTAATGAAAAACATTTCACTTTCAAAATCAATGAAGCTTCTGGGGCAGAGAAACACATCAGCTAATTGAATTAAGTACAGAAAAGTGAAGGGTTTCAGTTCGAATTGAAAGTGCAACGATAAAACACGTTCGGGAAGAAGAAAACCTCAATATGAGCAAGGAAAGTGTAAAGCAAATAACTTCTGACTTCAGTGATTTCGAAATAATTAACCACTTGGACAGTGAATTAGATACCAACGGATATTTAAAAGCTGCTTACGACTACGAAGGATATGCCAAGCCAAAGAAACGTGATTCTCCGTCTAAATCGAACTACGAACATATCGAACTTGTTAACATCTTAAGCAAGCGTAAATCCGAGAAGAAAATGCTAAGTCTTTCGCAAGAGCAAGTTTTCGGCGTTCACAACTATCCGGAATCGGAAGTAATAAAACCGTCACGATCGGCAAACTTTTCGATTCCATTTAGTCTGGTGCCGATAAAAATTCCAGACGATAATAGCCCTCTTCGGAAGCCAAATTTACCGGAAATTGTTTTGACTTCGTTTGAAAGTAGTTCCCACGGCGACAAAAAGGAGTTTAACTTCGAAGAAAACAGGAGGAATTTAGTCGATATTGGCGACTTGTTTCCTCGTAGTAGTAGCAGTGGATCGGAAATTCGGACAGTTTTCAGTTCGCCCAATTCGATTTCACCGAAGGATCGGGAAATCGGTCAAGAAGTACGGAAGTCGGAACGGCGTTCCACCCAAATGAAGCCTTTGAACTTAAACAAAGCTCTGCCGTATCCAATGTCAATCGATAGAAGCCATCGTCCAAGGTTAGTTCTGTAAGTTCTCGAATTAATGTAACTTTAAATAAGAAAAGTTTTAATTTAGTGCATCAGCTTCGGGCACATGTCGTGGTTTGGCACAAATATCACTGAAGGATTACAAGGAGCCGATACCCAGTGATTTAAAATGCCGACTGTGCGATCAACTCTATAAGGATCCAAGGGCACTTAACTGCCTTCATTCCTTTTGCTTGCAATGCTTGATAGCTGAGAATGTTGGTAACGATAGTGCGATTCCATTCTGGTCTGAAGGGGATAGTTCTTCTTATGAATGGACAGGTAAGAAGTGAATGTGAGTGAGTTTATTCGAGGAACGCAAAACTATTAATAATTTCCGACTGTGGTGCGAATTTACACTAAACGATTAAAAAAAAACTGTTTATACACCCTGAAGGCACGCCACCTTTTAATTAATAAATAACGCTTACTATCTTACCCACTGTATTATCAACAAAACATACTACAGCTACATAATTGTACTTCAGATGAAATACTGAAACCTGATTTATATTGTTGATTGAGGTAAAATTGAATGAGGAGTAAGCATTTAGTGCGTAAGCAAAAAATGCAAAGTTTTTGACCACGTAGGTATATTATATCGACTATCCACTGATGTACACCCACGGGTGTGCTATCGATAACCATGAATGTTTCTCTAAACACTGTTTCTCGAAACACCCATATATCTGGGTGTTTTAACATGGGTGTATTCTGAAAAGCATGGTTGTTTCTCGATTTAGGTACCCATAAATATTAGTGTATTACCATGGGTGTTTCTCGAAACACCCAAATACGAATAAATGGGTGGTCTACGGTGGCTGTTACGAAAAACCCATGAAGATTGTTAAAAAATGGTAATAGCTACTTGAATAACAATTTTATTGTATTGAATTAACAGCAGCTTTTTTTACATGCCAGTACGCACTCATAATAATAATATTGCAATTAAAACGTATTTATATTCGTGTACACGTTGCACTGAAAATAAAACTTGTTTACCCATGTATCACATGTTGGATAATTCTTGTAAGTGATATTGATAGAAGTCAGAATCCGGACTAAGCTTATTGTTCTTGAATATTAAATTAAAAAAAAAAATTACACACGGCACAAACGATGGAAAACGTTTAGATTTTTTCAACCGTCGATTCTTATATCAAATTGTAATTACAATGAGAACCAAACAGGAGGAGTGCTACTGCAAAAGATGCGTAATACATTGCATGTCCCTATTGATTTTTGTGTATAATTAGGAAAATAGATTGTGCAGAATTTTTATAAACAACAGCGATCATCCGACTCTGAACTTTTGATATAAAAGGGCTGTATTCAAGTACGATTAGTCAGTTCGCAGTCGCAATTTTAAGACAACATGGACTACTCTCGAAATTTTGAAATAAGCGTGATAATTGTTTATCGGATATTTTCACTTTTGGGCGTAAATATTTTCGAAAAAAACTTTGCTTTAAATTATAAAACTTGGATTACTACATTCGTGGTTGTGTTCGGAAACGTAAATATCACATACACGCTGTTCTATGGTAGAAATGATTTTAAATTGCTCTTCCGATGCCTTTGTGCAGTACCCGAAGGCTTACAATTTTAAATTAATTGCAATGTTTTTATCTTAGGGAGCTGTAAATTTGCACACCATTTTGAAAAATCATAATTTAATCGCTTCAGCAAATCGATTCATACGAAGAGTGTATGGAGAAAATGCTAAGAGTGACCCAAGACGTTTAAAATCACAGAAAATTTGCGCAAATTAAATTGTTAATTACGTGAAAATAGTAGGGATTTGTCTCATGTTCACCTGGTGTGTGGGTTGCATGAATCCCATTTGTTCGATGTGGCAGCTTGGACAGAGAGAGCTATTTTTTGAAATCCTGATCACCGGATATCCCCTGAAGACCTTCACGGATTACATCGTTTATATTGTCGTGCAATTAATAATAATGATCTTTACGTTTATCGGCAACAATGCGTGCGATTTGGTTTTTGCACTACTAACTCTTCATATTTCAATGTTTATGGATATCTTTGCTTCAGCTTTGATGGAAACTGAACAGATGATCAAGGACAAAACACAGAATATAAGATTTGCGCTGAAAAATTGTATAGTGATGCATCAGGATATTATTAATTATATTACAAAAGTTAATAGTGCTTATGAAACCATCCTTTTTTTTCCGGATGATAACTGCTTCGGTATCGATGCCACTTAATTGTTTCTGCATTGCGACGGTAAATTTGATGATATTATATTGGGATTCTTCGATTCTTGCATTTTTTTTTAGACTGACTGGCTTGGAGCCTATTCATTTGGACTTTTGTCGTTAATAAAAATTTTTAGCTTATGCATTTTTGGAACGTTTGTGGAAATAATGGTAATTTATACTTTCTGATTTTTACTCTTTCTTAAACCAAGTTTCTGAAGTTTGGAACGCGTTGATTACATTTTAAATAACCTAGAAAAAAATGTTTAAATTATAATATTTTTTACTGATTCTCATTTTCAAAATAATCGTTGAAGGCAAGGTCTCCTTCATTTCTGTCGTTTTCATGACCCTTATGGTAAAATAAAAAAATCCTCAGATTTTCTGAAAAAAGTGCCTCATACCGACAACAAAACTAAACCCTTTTCTTAAAAGTAAAACATAAGACCATTAAGTAATTTCCAAAATTTTCGTAATTTCATGCGAACAGAACATGCCAAAAAAACACAAAATTTCAACTTTGTATTAGATACAGGGTTTTTCGCAAGTAACTTTTTTTCTGGAAGTGAAATCTCATTTATTTTTCTATATCCCAGTCCAAAATTTGAGAGTTTGGTTTTTTATTTCTTCTACATTCGTTTTTTGGAGTAGCGTGACTACATTATGTCCAAATTTATGTGGTAAACACAATTTCGAACAACTTTCGTAAACATTTTTTAACGTTTTTTTGTAGTTCTTGTGTTTTTTCATTATTAATTATTTATTATACGTTACCAAAAGTGTCTAAATCTTTTCCCGACTATGAACAAAGCATTTAGAAGCGAAAGCAAATCGATATCTCGTTAAGCCTAAGAAATATGTCGGAATTCGTGACCACGAGTCCAACGAGTAGGGATTGAATATTAAAAATTGTTTAAAACGGTTTCTAGGCGCCTATATAAAGAGCTTGCAAGAGAGCTTACTTGATATCTTAATATACATAAAAAAATAAAGAAATTTGTGAAAATGTTAGAAAAAAATTTGCTCTGATATTTTTCAATGTCAATGGAAATCTAAAATTTTTCTTGCCCAAATTACTTCTGTATGTACTAGATTTCTTACCCCCACTCGTACCAAAAAAATAATAAGGTTTCGCCCAGACTGTTACAGGCTTTTTTTTAAATAATTATAAATAATTGTAGTAATAATGGTATTTGCATACAAGTAGCTCGATACATATCCAGAAGGTATTATATATATACAAACGTATCTTCTATAGTATCAATAATCTAAGTCGCTGCAATTAAAGAAAATCCCACTGCTGTCTTATACATTTTTAAACAGTATTTTCTGTTCCCTCAAAAAGAAATTGTTGGTTTTAATCGTAGCAGATTTTGCAGATAATTGTTAAACGATTTATAAAAAAAAATTACACACGATAGAATAAATCGTTTAAAAGGAAGTAGCTGATTGTTTCCTAAGTAGAAGTATTATGTCGATTTTCTATTAATTTATAATTACAATGAGAACCAAACAGGAGGAGTACTAGTGCGAAGAATGCGTATTTCATTGCATGTGTTTAATTGCTTAAGTTCTTTATGATAGTTTGTGCAGATTGCTTATGCGAAACAAAAACAATCAATTTGATATAAAAGGATTTCAGTACTAGCTATAGGTCAGTTAAAGTGAAACTCTCGGTCTAATTGAAAAACAAAATGGGCTACTCCCGCAATTTCGAAATAAGCATGAAAATAATTCATCGGATATTTACATTTTTGATCGGAAATTTTTTCGAAAAAAACTATTCGCTGAATATTAAAAAAATTATTACATCCTTCGTGGTTGTGTTCGGAAACGTAAATATCTCATACACGCTGTTCTATCGTAGAAATGATTTTAAAATGATCTTGCGATGCCTTTGTACATTACCCGAAGGCTTACAGGTTTACTTAAAACAAACTTTATTTTGAATAAATTTCATTGTCGTTATTATTAGGGAGCAATGAATTTGTACACAGTTTTGAAAAATCGTGAATTGATAGAATCAGCCATTCAATTTATACGAAGAGTCTATGCAGAAAATGCTAAGGGCAGCCCCGAGCGTCTCAAATCGCAGGAAATTTGTGCAAAATTTATCGTTATTTACGCAAAAACAGTTGGAATTTGCCTTACGTTAGTCTGGATTGTGGGTTGTATGAATCCCATTTATTCGATGTTGTATCTTGGCCAAAGGGAACTCTTCTTAGAGATTCAGATCCCTGGATATCCTGTGGAGACACTTACCGATTACATCGGTTATATTGTATGGCAATTAATTATAATGATCGTTACTTTCATTGGCAACAATGCGTGCGATTTGTTGTTTGCTATTCTAATTCTTCATGTTTCAATGTTTGTGGATATCTTTGCTTCGGCTTTGATGGAAACTGAGCAGATGATTAAGGATAAAACACAGAATATAAGATTTGCATTGAAAAATTGCATACTGATGCATCAGGACATAATTAATTATATTACAAAAGTTAACAGTGCTTATGCAAACATTCTTTTCTTCCGAATTACAACTGCTTCTCTATCGATGCCACTTAATTGTTTCTGCATTGTGGCGGTAAATTTCAAGTTTTTATATTCAGGTTGTTCGATTTTATAATAATTTTTTTCAGACTGACTGGCTTGGAGCCTATTCATTTGGACTTTTCTCGTTATCGAAGATTTTTAGTTTATGCATTTTTGGAACGTTTGTGGAAATAATGGTAATTTATATAATATTGTTACCCATATCCGCCTCCATCAGAAGATAGAAAAGTAAAGAACATATTCCTGTAGGTAAACTCTGGAAGGATTTTGATCTAAAAGGTTGAAACTCGGTACCCATGAAGGGCTCATATCACTTTGAACCTCGATTTTTTTTTTCTTACAAATTTTTATATCTTATACTTTCAAGAATTATAAAAAAATTGAATTGAGTTTATAAAATTCCACTCCATTACAAAGTTATAGCACTAAATGTGACATACATCGGTTTAAAGCGGCTTCCTGGCTATTTGCCGCGCCACTCTCAACAGCAGCGTTTAGCATATATTTTTTCGCAAAAGCCGAGTATCATATAAAACAAGGTCATTCATATGATCATCTGTGAAAACACGAAGGAAGAAGAGGAAGAAAGCGTACAGTACGAGGCTAGAATGAGAGACTAGCCGTAAGTTAACGTTTTACCTATCAAAAACTTTAAACGCGTTTTTCTCGAAACTATGCTTTTAGGCATGGTCGGCACGATAACTCAGTCAGTTTTCAATAATTTTCAACTTTTTTTTTTTAAATTTTGATAACTGTTTTCTCTATAGTCTATCGAGAGCTTTTTTTAATTTTTTGCTTGGAACTTTTTTTATAAATTATTTAACGCAAATTTTTCTTAAAAAAACTGGTTACTAATGTTTGAAATACTGTAACTTACTTATTTTTGAAAAAAAAAAAAAAAAAAAATTCCCTCCGTTAGACTATAACTACTACATTCTTTTACAAGATTCTTTTTTAATTTTGGAAATTGAATTATTTTTAGTGAAGTTATGATGCCGACCAGCAGGCGCCATGGTTTTCATAAGTAGTCCATTTATACCAGTAAAAAACAATGTTAATATTAAAAAACAAAAAAAAAATTTTTTTCTTTCTGTAGTTGAATATATAATAAGAAATGTGAACTCAACAATTAAATTTTTTTTTCACCATATAACCTTCATAATAATTTTTAAAATTTACTCGATTTTCTGGGCGTTCAGAGTTATATGAGTCCTTAATAAAATACACTTTATAGGCTGATAACAAACCCACTCCCTCAATTGGTAAATCAATTTCGAACGCATTTTTTCAAGAAATATTTACGCATGCGGTGTCACCATCACATCGCGCGTTATATGGTGACACCAATTATAATAAACGAGCTGAATTGCTTCTCACAACTGCCAAAAAGTATCTCAAGTACTGAAATATTTTATTTGCAGCATGCAAATGAGTTGGCTGTTTTTTAATTAATAGGTATTCATTTTCTGATATTTATTAGTCGAGTTCAGCTCAAGTTTAAGTTTTTTAATTACGTAAGATCGCTAAAGTGCAATGAGTAGTTTAATTGATTTTTACTATCTCAGGTTACATGTCCAAATACCTAAAATTTACTTATTATATTTTCGTTATTATAAGCCTTCGTCATTAGCCTTTCGTTATAAAGTCTGTAGACAGTTTATAATATTAATTCGGAATTATTTAATGACATCTAGTAAAATATATATGAATAATGACGAACCAACGAGTGCACTTCAGAAATTTCAAAAATAGTAAGTAGGTAGCTATAAACTCATCAAAAGTGTTATTTGCCAACCAATTGGCCCAATTGTTTTGCAATTTACTGAAAAATGATTGCTGGTTAAATAGGCCACAATCCGGACCAAAAATATTCGATTAGTTTTTCGGGTAAACTAGGGATTTCGGTTTTTTTTTTGGATTTCACTGAGTCGTTTATCAAGTTTGAATTAAAATAAACAGTAATTTACATTGAGTCAACTGTTTTTTGCCAAAATAGAGTAAAAAATACTTTATTATTAAAATAATAAAGTAAAATAATGTGAAAAATAAAAATTTGACATAGTGGCATATGGTGTAATACAAGCTTGTGTCTTTAGATACATTTAGTTTTTTGGTAGTCCGTATCTAAGACTTATAACTAACTCCCATCACGTGACGACTATTTATTTAACACAGGAGGTTATTCATAGGACCATTTTATTAAATTTCAACACTCTGGAACCGTTTGTAACAAAGTTTCTGGCTATGTTTTCTTACATTGGTGTATAGTTTATAGATTATGCCAAATGGTGGGGCAAATTCGATCAAGTTTGAACTTGGACTACTTTCGAATTAGTGTTGAAATTTTCAATTTACTTTCGTAAATCCAAAATACATCGTTCTTCCTTTATATAATTAACTTTGTCAAATAATTTTATGTGTAGAATGATAAGATGGTGAACTCAATTACAAATTATCCGTGGTACCTTCTGCCGCGAGATTGCCAGCAAATGATTTTACTCGCGCTTGTAAAAGCTCAAAACTCAAAATTGCTGATGGTAGCAAATGTAACCCCTTTGAACGTTGCACTAGCTGCAGAGGTAAAAATTTACAGAATTCTTTTAATTTCATTACCAGTACTTTTGATATTTCTATTTCAGATTGTAAAGGCCACGTATTCCTACTTAATGATGTTGTTAAATTTTGAGGATTAGGCGGAAAGTTGACAAAACTGAAATTTGTTTTTCTTTAGAATTTTAGAATATATATGTATTAGAAATTTAGAATATTTTATTCAGTCACTTCGTTATAATATAAATCAGCAGGTTCTTTGACCCAATTTTTTATATTACAAGGAGAACATGGTTCTTAGTGATATCTTACGTTTAATCTATTTAATGGACATAAAACTGACGCTGAATAACATAATGGCACACTTTCGGCGAGACATTGGGACGTAAATGTCCTCATTTTATGCAAACTCAATTATTCCATCATATTCACGCCTATTTATTCACTCACACTTCGCATATGCGCAAAGAGTAGTCTTAATATTAAATGTAATGTAAAATAGATAAATAAATTGTAAATTCCGCAAAAAATAAAAAATTTAGAAATAGTTTTCTGTTAACCTGTTGCAATTAAACTTTGGTTCATGTCATAGCATAGACTTACTTTACGACAACTGACGAAGTCAACGAGGGAATAATCTATAATATTATTTATTGGATGAAATTACAAAATTTAATTTCTTCTGACGTCTGAAAGAAGAAGGTAGCCGGGTAAGGACAGTTTACCTACACTCTTAAATGACCTACATATAACTCTTCTAGTTCATTACTTCATTACTATTTCAAACCCTTGCAATATAAGTAGACTAAAGCTAAGACGGAAAAGTAAAAAAAAAATTTTCGACATAATAGTAGTTCGATGTTTTTAATTGGCAAATTTATTACTATGATAATTTCTAAATTAAAGTCTCCTGGAAGTTAACAATATTTTTAACAAGATTAACAATTTTTTTTTTTTTTGTACTAGAAATTATACAAAACTTAACAAACAGTGTTGTTTGTAAATTCTTGGCAAGAATTTTGCGTCTTAGGCCAGCTCTTTATGAAATTATCAAGCCAATGCGTCGTTAAAGTCAAGTATTTCATTGGCTTTCCGGGACTGTAGTCTGCAAAGCCGGGATGTGAAACGGACTCTTCGATTTGGCTACCTTCTTGCCAATTATTGTAACTTGAAATGCTTATAAAGCCTACATGATTCGATATTGCTGTCCGCCAAGCAACTCCGTAGTACTGAAAAAATCGAAAAATCTTTAATTTTGGAGAATTTTCTTTAAGGAAAATTAAGCGATTTCACTACATACCCTTCCGTTACTTCGGTGTCTTTGGATGTTGCCGTGGCGAGGCAATTTATTACGTTCTGCATATCCTGGACCTACCGACGGTATGAACAGCATTTTATAGGTTTGCGCAAAGGATCTTAGATATGACCAATTCTTCCATGTGCTCGCATATGTTGCACCATTGCTTGGTAGACGCGTATAGAAGCCGTCGTAACACTGTCGCCGCATCAATTCCGTATGTTGCTTTAACCTTACAAAAATGTTCTAAAGTTGTTAGCATCCAGAAGATCAATAAATTCCTTTCTTACCTAATATGACCCACAAAAATGGCATCCAATGCGGTCTCCCGCAACGAAGCGATTTGATTGTAGCAAAGGCTCTTTTCTTCAGGATCAATTTTATAGGCATTCCTTACGTAAATCAAAGGCACAAACGTTTTTTTCGACTCGGAGAATACCTTGTAGAAGCCACGCTCGTGAACAAAGTTCCGAGCCCAAAGCAACTGCTGCTTGATATGTTCTACAGACTTGTTCTGCTGGCTACTGATTTCAAGCGTGACCGTCAAATTGTATCTCGGAGCCAAGTCCAGAACCAGCTTGAACAGCTTCTCGGTTAGCTTCGTTCCAGACGCAAGGACGACTACACCAATTCCACAGCTCCTGATATTTTCAAAGTGTTTGCGTACGATGGCGCTTGTTGGCTTGTACAGCCCCATGGATGGATAGAAGGCGATATTCGGCGTCCTTGTAGTATCGATTATTTCCGTTGTGTTCCCTTCGATTCGCGTGAAACTTCGGGCTTTCGTTTTCTTGAACCACACGACGGGAAGTGTGTAGAATATGTGAACATGTTTCGTTTGGGTCTGTAATGGTTTCCGCTTCTCGTCGTCGTCCTTTTCGCCTTCCTTGTGTTGCGTTAGGAGCTTTATTTTGTCCTTTATTAGTCGCGATTTAATCTCTTGTTCGTTGTACTTTTCCGGCACGACTTCGTCCCGTTCGAAGTTGTAGACTTTTTGCGGAATTCGGAAATATGGTCCGGCTGTAATGTCGTTCTGGCTACTGGACTTTAATAAAACAATTGTTAAGAATATTAGGCACACAACCATAAGCAATAAGAACAACTTAAATTTTCTTCGACTTTTTACATATTTTTTTAATGTCATGTCGTTCTCGTTTCTTCACACACTTGACATTATAAGAAGTTGATAGAACGCAGGTCCTTTCCTTTCATCTTTTTTATCCGTAGACTTATATCCTTGTTGATATTATTTGAGCGCGAATTTTTAAATAGTTTAGAAAGACGGATTAATCTTAGGTCTATTGAGTTTAGTGGCGTACTAAGAAGGTTGATTCTTTTTTACAGCCTTTATTATTAAATATTCATCGATAGTGAGGCTGATGGAAAATTGCTAGAAGATGAAATAAATTCCAACTTATTTTAATCTTCATTCGACACTGTAAATAGATAGCACTTACGAGCGAAGATTTAAATTTTATATCTCATGACATTATATCATGGTTAATCCTACAATGTCGAATGTTAAGAGTCTAGCTCACAAATATTTAAGGAGTATAAAATAAATGACACCGAACAATGGCGAGTAGAAAAAATACTCAAATTTTTGCTTCTACAAGAAAATCCGTTTGTAAAGGAGTTAAAGAGTTAAGGAATTTTGTAAAGGAGTTAAGGAATTTTGTACAGGATTACAGAACCAGTTTTGTAGTCTCATTAATTTTCGAGGATCTAAATACATATCATAATAGAAAAGAATTAAAAATTCAAATTATAAAATATTATCTACAACTAGGGCACCCTGAAGCACAGATGGTTGCAGGAGGTTTGGACGTACCGACATCCGGAAGACCGGAAAGTCGACCGATAAGCCACAATAAAAAGCCGGATAAGAATTTTAAATCTGTAAGAACTAAAATTTTTTAATGAATTTCGTTTTCACTTATTTAAGCACTTTTTTGTATTTTTTTCCAGTCAAAAAAAGGCTTTAAGAATGCAGTGAGTAGCGCGGGTGCTGAAAAATTAAGAACTCTTGTATGTTCCACATGCCAATACTGCACCGAAATGCCGCTAGGTGGCATATATCAATTGCCACAAAATTCCATCTTAGTTCGAAAGATTGAAAATCTTCTTCTCTCTGTGGGAAGTAATGTTATATCGAGCCTATGGTGTAATTTGTGCTGTGAAGAAATACCCGTATGATTGTTTGCTTGGAATTTAAATTTAACGACATGTTAAATCGATTTGTATCTCTGCAGGCAACGTATCTATGCGTAACCTGTGCCATGAATTTATGCGGCTCTTGCAAAGATGCACACGAAAGACAGCGAATGACTGCGCATCATAATATCAATAATTTATTAGAATTAAGAAAATTGAAAGAATGCACTAAACAACTACCCGACGGTCCAAAGTTTATTCTAAAGTGTTCACTACATCCAGGATTCGAGCTGAAATCATTTTGTATCACATGCCAACAGGTGAGTTGTAATCAGCTTCTAAAAAAAGATATAACATTTTTTTTGCAGATAATATGCTCCGATTGTTCCATTCTACTACACAAAGACCACAAATGTGAAGGTGTACATAAAATATTCCAAACATATCACAAGATCATCAAGGATTCAGTGGAGAAAACGAAACCTCTTAGTGAATATGCAAATCATTCGATTTCAAAATTGGCGAGTATTTCGAAGAAAATCAACCAGAAATGCGATCAAATACAACACGAAGTCGAAATTCATATTGCAGCCTATTTCGAAGCCTTAGAGGTCCACCGGAATACTCTTCTGCAACAAGTTACCAGAGCTCGCGAAACTAAGATACAAATGATTTTGGAGCAACAACTAGATTTGGGTAGGACGACCTTCACTTAGATTTTTCATATTTATCTAGAAAATTGATTTCAGAAAAACGATCGTCCCAAGCAAAAGCAGTTGTCGAATTTAGTGAGGAACTTGTCAGCCTTGGTAGTGAGCCAGAAATTTTATCTTTCGTAAATATCTTGCTGAAACGATTTGAATTTTGCGCCAAATATAGGCCACCACTAGACCCAAAAGTTAGTTTGAATTGATCGAACTTTTTCGTGGAAAATTTTTCCAGTTTTCCTCAAGATTTCAGATACTCTTCATTTTCTGCCCGAAGTGAGAGCACCGTCGACTAAGGCCCAAAATAATATCCCTTTGTACGGAATCATCACCACTCAAACTGTCGAACCAAACTTTTGCACTTTGGAAACAGAAGGTAAATTTATTAATCTAAGGAATGCATCAATTCAGTAACCTAAAACAGAATGGACAATTTTCATTAGTCCACTTTTTAATTTGATCACCTGAACTCTTTTAGGATACGATCAACTTCGAGTACACAGAAAAGCCGAATTGATTATCTTTTCCAGAGATGGCGATGGTGTTCCATTATGTCACGGAGGACTTACGATTAATGCTATTCTAAAGTACAAAGATGCAGCAGCTAGAGCTCTAACCTTTCAGGTATTGATATACAATTAAATAAAAGGCGAAGAGGACCTAATTTGATGGTTCCTTAACAGATAAGCGACAGGCGAGATGGATCGTATGTAATATCTTTCACTCCCGATATGACCGGCATTCTTGTATTATCAGTTACCATAAATGGAAAACATATCAAGGTGGAAATATGAAATCAAATAAAATCGTTTCTAATTTGACCAAACGTTTGTTACAGGGAAGTCCTTTTACTTTAGGTGCCAAGACGTTACGTCCCCATACAGGCATATATCATTGTTGTGCTTTCTGTTCGAGTAAAGGGTCTAAAACTGTTCTGTGTGCATGTAAGGGGGTGATGGCAGGATTTAAAGGATGTGGTCATGGCCACACAGGACATCCTGGAAGAAGGCACTGGTCCTGTTGTGCGAGTGTTTTGGAAAATTCCGAGTGTACGACTGCGAATAAATTTTGAAAATCGATAGAATTTAGATGATCATTGAATATATGAAAAAAGAAGAGCATTTTGTTTATTTAAAGGAACACAAGCTTTCAAACAATTCTATGAAATTTGCACATATTATTCATTTCAGTCCAAACGATCGGTCTTTTAAAAACGTATACACATTAACGCTTCGCGGTATTTTAATTCCACCTTATTACAAACGTGAGAAAAAAAATAAATATTGATCGAATTTAACAAAATAATAAAACATAGGAACCTACTAGTAACAACTGATTTATTTAAACAGATTATGTATGTATTACGCATATAAATTTTTCTATTCTTCAACATTAAGCAGCATCATCAGATATGAATAAATTGCCTTCATAATCTAAAACGGAAGAACATAACTGTTATTAAATTTAGCAGGAAAATATAACTCTAAAATGTACTTCGGTTCCTGTAGAAACATTAAGAGGTTTAGTATCAGCAATCATTAACTTCGTAAAAGATCGCGATCTTCTGAGAGCTAAGAATATCATTTTTTGGCAGTCGACAGGTAACAGATACCACGAAAATTTCGAAATGATATTAAAAATTTCATCGCTCTGCAATCATTAATTATCCATTGAATTTAACGTATGTTAGTTTTAAAACTATATTCGATTATTTACCATAATCTCTACAAATGTTCCCAGAATACAAAACATAAATATTTTCATTAATGCAAACAATCCAAAGCCATAGGCTCCTAGCCAGTCGGTCTGAATTGATGTTCATAAAAACCAATGTGAATCATATAATTATTATTATTATTAGAAGCTCTAAAGTAACTTTAAAGAAACACTGAATTTTATACACACATATTAGGCAAAATAAAAAGAATTTGAATTTGAATTTGAAAATTATTATTATTACTAAAACATCACCTTTACGATACAAAAACAGTTCAACGCCAGGGACAACGAAGCAGTTACTGTCTGAAAAAAGAATGTTGCTGCGTAAATATTGTTAACGCACGAGATGTACTTGATGTGGTCCTGATGCATTAGCATACAATTTCGCAATAATTTCCGCAAATCGTGATTCTTCGAACCGATTAAGGATTCCGTTTCCTTCAAGGCTGTTCCATAAATACCGATCAATAACGAAAGATGAATTACCAGCATACACAGAAGCAAATCGCAAGCATTGTTTTCACCGAACGCGAAAAGCGTTTCGATAAGCTGCACGATCCAATTAATAATGTAATCAACCAATGTCTTTGGTGGATATCCAATTATAATTATTTCAAAGAAAAGTTCCCTCTTCTCAAGATACAACATCGAGTATACTGGATCAGAGCAAGTATCAGAAGTATCGAGGTGAGTTTAACGACAACTATTTTCACACAAGAAACAAGGTTGCCGGAAAAATTGAGGAGCGACTGGATACGATCCGGTCCTCCTTTGGCGTTTTGTTGGTACACCAGTCGTATGACGTCGATTGTCGTTACCATCATTTTGCCGTGTTTCTTAATCGTGTACAACTTTACAACACCCTTCAATTAATAACGACAAAAGCTTACAATATTTTAATAAAAAATTGATTTTCCAAAAATAACCTGAAATGCTTCTGGTGCGGCACAGAGGCAACGAAGGATCATAACGAAATTTTTCCTATGATAGAACAAGGTGTAAAAAATATTTATGTTGCCAAAAAGTGCCAATGATATGCTGCAGATAGTCCTCCAATTCGGTCGATATTTTAAATCGAAAATATTAATGCCGAGCACCGAGAAAACCTTATTGACGATTTTCATTCCGACTTCAAATTTACGAGAATATTCCATTGAGTCTTAAATGCAGAGCTGACTGAATTAAGAATTGTTCAACTGAAACTACTGCACCCTCATAAAACAAATTCATATTTCTCTTTATATACCGTTATCAAAAAAAGGTAGAGATGGTAATTGATATTTGCAGTAGCTACTCGTTTTTTCCTTTATTTAAATTTTAATATCGGAAAATTGTTCGAAAAAGTACGTAATTAAATGAAATCGATAAAACAACTAACACAGGGTGATTCGTTAATGAAAATTTCAAACCAAATTAGTTTCTGTTTTTACTATTTTCATGAATAAATGTCAACAAGTTTCAACTTTCTACTAAACGACATTTTTCAAAAAAGGAGTACTCTTTCACCACTATTTTGCGCACTAAAGTTATCGAAAAAGGAACTGGAATACGATCGTACAATAAAAATTAAAAGGTCCTGAAAGTCCTTAATACCGTCTGACTTTGGCGGACCAACCTCTATTTTCAGTTATATCATCGGAAGAATGAAATGTAATCAATTCTATCTATATCGGGATTGGTGGAGTCCTTACAGACTGTTCTGAAGCGATTCTTTGTTCAAGTATCAAAGTAGTAGTGATACAAATGATTGGGCTAAGTATTTGAATTCGTGAAATTCGCAAAAAGAAGAAAGTCCAGTTCGGTATCGTTAAAAAAACTTCTAGTT
Source organism: Beris chalybata (assembly GCA_949128065.1). NCBI lineage: Eukaryota > Metazoa > Arthropoda > Insecta > Diptera > Stratiomyidae > Beris > Beris chalybata. The sequence continues at coordinate 4,468,948 of OX421896.1, read as the reverse complement.
TTTAGGAATACCTTGTATTGCGTGCAAAATATCTATTGCCTATATTTTCATTGTATTTGATAATTGTTGATTTCTGTTCAAATGCCTTCATCCTGTTCGAATATACCATTTTATAATAGAGAAGGGAGAAATTAGACATTTACCAATTTTAATTTTTTCATATTTATCCTAGCTGCAATAGTAATCCTTTAAGAGATAGTACCTCACTTTTTTTTTCGTACCCTAAAAATGTAGTTGTGTTTAAAATTCAAAAATAGTTAAGAGGAATCTTTGTGAGAAATATCCGGTCTTAATTTATCTCCAAGTAGGAAAAGATGCTAAAGAAACAATTTTATTTAGATTAAGCCATTTCATTTTTGTAAAATCTTATATACAAATCAGGATAGAAACCATGAAACTATGATCCAATCTTATCTCATGTTGCATAATTAAATACAAACATAACATGGTTAAAAGAAACCATAACTTGCTTCAATACAAGAATATTATGGTTGCATCCCCACAAGTAGTAATCAGGAACAGAACTACAACATTATTCCGATTACGACTTCTGCAACTGTATGTGGTGGTTAGTTGCAACCCTTTTCTCATTTCTTGAATATGTAAGATTAAGGTTCAATAAATTGCGTATAAAAGTTCGAAAGAAAGTCTATAGTCTTTCTAACTTTCAAGAAGTTCGGTCGCACAGTTTAAATATTTTCAGTTTCATTTTAATTGTGAATTTAGAATTAAGTTTTAGCGATATTCATAATTAAGGGGTAATATCTAGTCGGAAGCAAAAAATGAGACGGTTTTTTGTGAATTTATACATATGGATTTGTATTTCATGTAAGTTTTGGGGCCATTTACTAGGCTCGAATGAAATATTGACGGAATTATCAACGATACGGAAAATATCAGCAAAGTGGATCAAGACCTCAGAAATAAGATTAAAACTAATTCGAGATGGGATTTCTGTAGCTACTTATTTGGAAAAATTCCCAATATTAAAGGACCCAAACGGACATACACTGGTAATGTATTAAAACGTTTCTCTATTACATAAGTGAATATATTGATTTTCACTTTCATTTTAAGCTCTATGATGATGTTCACCGACTTTACGGTAAACTACCAAAAGTAAATATTACCGAAAATACTTTTCAAAGATTAATGAGAAAGGCAAAAAACCTTAAACAAAGGCAAGTTGTTGAAATAATAGAAACTCTGCGAAATGAAGTAGAAAGTAAGTTTGTTTTAATTGATCAATCAAAAAAATTAAGCTTATAAATATAAAAAATATTATTTTAATATACTCCATTATATTCATATTTTTGAAATACTTCAGTAGCCTATAATTTCTAATTTCTTTAAAAACTTGTACTTGCTTTACGATGTTACCATCACATCGCAATATACTCTACTGGTACAATTCTATATGTAATTTAAGTTACAGCTTTTAAGTACAAGCCATTAGTGGGATTTCTGAAAAATTAACTGGGTTTTCTATACAATATATTAAATTTATCTCAACATAATTTACAAAATCAATAGATATAAATTTGTTCTTCATCTTTATAATAATAATTTTATTCCACAGTTTCAAAAAGAAATTGTTTGAGTTTGTTGCTCCTTCCTTACATTTTGCCCACAACACCGACCTTCAAAACTGGAAGTACAACAACATTTTATTATAAGTTACAAGGTAAGGAGCACCAATCTGTAGTTAAAAAAATTTTCAAGTGCTTGTCCTTTCCAAAAAGAAAAAGTTCTTAAATCAAAATGAAATTTCAATTGAAAAATCTTTTCAATTTTTCATATGTTTTTCTTTTCATCATAAATTCTTAACAAGACCGTGGCAGATTCAGAAAAATTTCATAGAAGATACAAGGACGAATGCCGAAGAAACAACGAGGCAGTTTATCCACGCGTTGTCCTTGTTGGCTACCCTTTGCAGTATGCCAACGTCCTGCTAGCGGATATAAGATTTTCATTTGAAGACGTACAACGGGCGATTGAAGAGGTAATGGTTATGTTTCTGGGACTTAATATTGACTATCCCCAGCAGTCAAGACGAGTGTGGTATTTCCTTCAAAAATACATTTTTAAGATTAGTACTCCTCATGATGTACTTGATTCTGCACTAGAAACTCTTGCAAATGACTTGTCTTTAATTTAAGATTTTTAAGGATTATAAAGAAATAAAATTTTTAAAATATTCTAGAAAAAAATTTTGGTTATCGGACTTCAAAAAGTAGCATAGAACTTATATATGGAGAGTTTAATATATGATAGGACTGTATTTAAGATTTTGACTGCAACTCTCTTTGGTTAAAATTTTGACAATGGTTTTCAAAGATGTCAAAGGCTATTGAGATAGTGTTAAAATGGTCTTAAACCAGAATTTTTATGCGTACTACATTCAAGTAGTCTTTTGCTAGATGTTAGTACATACAGAATACAACAAATTCCGGATTGGAAAGGGACTGTACCTACTCTATGTAATCAGTATTAATAAAGTACAGTAGAAATGTTAACAGAGGCCTTAACAATACTTGTGTGCATACATAAGAATATCAATAATACTAAAAAATATAAAAATAAATAAAGTTAGAACGTACATCTCACTATTGAATGGGAAATTAATAAAATCTACCAAACCAGAAGCTATACAACAAGTGTTTATGCCATTTTTATTGATTTCAGATCTGTTTACCGGTTTGCATTATCATTGAGCATTAGGAAGTATAAATACCCCCATGCGCTACTCGGGAAGTGTTATCTGTTTTATCAATTAACGATGGATCTATTCACAGTGCATTTCAATTTAATATTTTTTTCAAGTAGTAGAACATAAATGAAGAAAATGTAAAATTTCTTATACAATTCTATTCTTTACTAGCTCTGTGTTTTGGAAGTGCCGTAGATGACCATTTTCGCGATGTTTCGTTCAGCCTGTTCACGCGAATAAATCCGAAATCGGGGCAATTGTTGAAAATTAATGATACCGAAGTTTTAAAAACGTCGAATTTTAATAGTGAATGGCCTGTAAGGTACTACCACTTAATCATCTAGAGCGACTTTTATGATAGAATATTGATTGCAATTTTTATAATATTTTAAAGAATCATCATTCACGGATGGCAAGCAAGCAACAAATCAGATCTTAATATCATAATTCGGGACGGATACCTGAAGAAAGGCGATTTTAATGTGATTGTTGTAGATTGGTCAGTCTACTCACTGCTACTATACATTTATGCGCACAAGCATGTGGAACCAGTGGGTAATGTTGTAGCACATTTCACTAAATTCTTGCAGAACGAAGGAGTCGCATTCGACGACATGTACCTAATTGGCCACAGTTTAGGGGCACATATTTCCGGAATTGCTGGATATAAGATCGCACCCGAACAATACAATACAATTTTCGCATTGGATCCAGCAAGGCCGGAATTCGAGACGGCTCCTCCAAGCGGAAAAATAGATCCAACAGACGCTAAATACGTGGAATCTATTCAAACGGATACCGCCTTTCTTGGCGTTGGTATGATCCAGCCTGTCGGAAAAGCCTCGTTTTTCCCCAATCAATTTTTACTCGAACAGCCCGGTTGCATTACAATTTCCTGCTCGCATGTAAGATCAACCGTTTATTTTGCAGAGTCGATTAACTCGCCTATTGGATTTTTCGCAAAAGCTTGCTGGTCATGTAGAGAATATTTTACAATGGGCGGCGAACCATCGACACCAAAAAGCGGAGTTTTCAATTTATCAACGAATTCAAAAGCTCCATATGCTAAAGGAAAAATGTAATATTTTTTTTTTTTTTGAGAAATTAAAGTAGTCCTGTGGCTTTCTTTATTCTTTTCTTTAAAACTTTTTTTTTCTAATGTTTTTACGTTGCAGCAAAAACGAAAAAAAATTTACTTTTCTAGAACCAGCAATGCTAAAAGGTTAAAAAAATTATGTTTATGAATATGTACCTACATTTTTGCAAGAAATATTGCTTGTAAAGATAGTATAGTGTAGGTATCACGGTAATTATGCACTGTATCTTGTTATTGCATTTTTTTTTTTTTTTTTTTTTTTTTTATTAACTTTGTTTTTAATTAACTATTGCAATTGCAAAATTGTCTGTATGTTCTATGATATTTATTTGTACAACAAATGCTTAAATAAATGGCAACCATTTAAAATCAAATATGTAAGAAGCAGTCGCCATTGAAAATAAAAAATGCTAAATAAATTAAATCAAAAAATGATAATCACCCGTATTGCGAATGTCGCGGTCACGTCACTTCGATGCCGATGCGAAGTGTCACGTCGATCGAAAAAAGCGATTGTGTAACTCCATCGACGTGACTCAATGGCATTGCCATATTGATATGTATATATGTATCAGCTGTAAATTGTGAATTTAAGTTCATGTATGCCTTCGTTTACAACTATGACGTTATTTTTATGCAATATCAAATCCTACATTCAAATTTAAGATGCGGATAATGCTTTTTTCTAAAGTGGAAAAGCTATACATCTTGTTCGGCCCATTTTTGGCTCTCACTTCTGCTTGCATCTCGTGACGGTAGTCCCAAAGAATTTCACAGTTCCGAAAATTGGAGCCATATTTCTTTAATGTGTGTCGATCTACACCGCTTTTAATGACGATTACTTGTTGCAAATCCATCAAAATAAGGAAAGAAACATGTTTTTGTCAAATCTATACTTGCATTTTTGCATCGACGTTAATTTTCTTCAGGCGTCACGGACTCGGAATGTCATCGACAACTGTCGATTGCAATCGACATCCACAATCGCCTTTTCATGCGTCGATATCAAATCGGCATCGAAGTGACGCGACGTGACAATCACAACACGGTCGAATATGAAAACTCGTCATTTATTGACATCACTTTTAAATTTTAAAATATAAAAATCAATCATTAGAAATCGTATAGTTAGGAATCGTTTACATAAATAGGGAATTGGAAAAGTTATAAAATGTGGAAGGTAGCTTATCTTAACTTAAACTTATATTACAGATTTAATTTACTGTGTAACCCTGCCCCAAGCAAGTCATTGATTTTCCATTGATTGCTATTTGTACAAGGTGATGCTATCGTTGAGTAAAGAAGCAACTTGTTCACTCCTAGCTTTATTCGGGTCGTACTTCTTAAAAATATCGACAGCCTTCTCAATGAATTCTAAGGCCTCAGTTAGTTTGGCATTACCATCAATCTCGAACGGGAGCTCTGACGACTCGTCTTGATTTTCTGTTTCCATACTATAGGCAGGAAGTTCGACGGTTTCTAATGTGACTTCGGCACGATCCAGGTTTGCTCGTTTTTTAAACTTGTAGTACCATCCGCGACTGGCATTGAAAGATTCGGTATTGCTCTGATCTTCCTTCGACTCTTGCTTCATAGTATCGTATAAGTTCTTAGCCTTGCATCGTATAGTCTCTGCGTTCAGCGGTTCATGTTTCGCGTTCATAACGTCGATCCACTCAAGCACTGCGTTCTCCATTTGATCCATTATCCGGGGCCGGGTGTACGAGTTTATTCGTTTAGACGACCTTCTCGGAGTGGACAGTGGAAGAGTCTTGTGTCCGCTTTCAATAATTGTTACAACACTATCTGTTTGAAGTTCGAGTAAACCGCTTATATGTTCTACACTTTGACCTTCGCTATACAGTCGGTATACTTCTGTTCGAAGACTTTCATCTTTAACGTTCTCGCTTTTACTCATCTTAACCGAAAGTCGATAGTTACAAGGAACTCTTACCTTGAAGAACTGTCACAAAAAACAGCTGTTTTTATTATGAATGAGAAATAACAACTGCTTTATTACACTACTAAATGATGGAACAACAGTTTCACGTTAAAAATGGATCAAAAACGTTGGCAATAAATTCTTTTTTAGAGAGAACATAATATAAGCATAGGTATGTACTGGGCAATGCTACACTTGAGATTAAAAAAAGAAATAATTTAATTTAAATTATTCATAGCTTCAACAAATTCCATTGTTTTCTTTTATTGATTGATTTTATTTATATCATGCCAAAATGTACATTCACAGGTTTTGCTATATAAAATTATTATATTTCAATTGGCTGTCACTGATGTAGTTATATTTATCATAAACACTTAAAATTACCACCTTAAAAAAGGACAAGGAATACAATATACAAAGAATGATGTTTAAATGCTTTACTCTGAATCTTCCTATTTCAAGTTCTCGTTTTTCTTCGCAACACCGCATCAAAAAAAAAAGTTATTTACGAATGAATATCAAAAAGTTTAGCAACTTCATTTAAATCGTCAAACTTTTTGTTTTCGTTAATAACCTTTCGTGCGATATTTATACGATTGAAAATATTCCATAGCAAAACACCAACAACTTTCTCATCTCGTAAATAGAATATGACACCTTTGTCGTAATCATCGACCGTACTACTACCTTCTTCTGGACGTTTCGGATCGTGCTTAAAATCTACCTGGCTCAAGAGTGGTTCCTCTTTTCGTTCCTCATCAACTGATGTTCTCTTTGCAAATACGCCGACAGTTGGTAATGAAGAATCGACTAAGCCAATTCCTTCGTAGCCTACCCGTGGTCCTAAATCTGACCAGAACATGCTTTGATGTCGGTATGGTTTTTCTGTAAAGCGAGCAGAAACGATAAGATAATGAAAGGATAGAGCGTTAATGTTATACTCACTCAGTCCGATCATGTTCTCGCCGGCAAGTCTTCCAGAAACGACTGAATGGTCATGGTGTTCGACTCTTCGTCTACCAAGCAATGTATCATAGAAACATGCTGCGTCGCCAGCCTGGAAATAATTCATAAATCGATTTAGTGAAATATACACGAAAAAGTTGATTGGTTCGAAAGCTGAAATTTAAGTAAACATAATCCGTACAGGAAACACAGTTTTATACTAATCGAATCTGGATTTTGTGGGGGAAAAAACCTTGTAGCATTTAGTGAATCCTGAACAATGGAAGAAAACCAAAAAGTTCTTTACTCACAACGTATAAATGTCTTCGTGCCTCTAGTTCCGCATTAACAACAAATCCGCCGAGCTTTGAATCAGTTTCTAATCCCGATGTGTCCGCTAATGATGTGTTTGGCTCACAACCAACGCATACTACTACCTGAAACGTTCGAAACATAAAACAAATAAGACAGTGTTCACTAACGAATTTAAAAGAACCAAAATGACTTACGTGATCAGCAATAACACTTTTCCCATTACTTAAACTCAACTTGAGCTGATTATTCTGTAAGCTAACTTCTTCGATTTGTGTATTGGGAATGACGCAGACACCCTGTTCATTCATTTTATCGGTTGTCCACTTGCTTAAATATTCTGGTAGAACTTTTGCCATATTACCGGATTCGAAAAATAATTGATAAACCATTAGTTTCTTTGATTCACCTACAGAACAAAAATCAAACATAAAAAAAAAATTTGTTCAATGAAAACGATTGGCTTCAAACCATGTTTAGCTAAAGCACAAGATAGTTCGCTTCCGAGAAATCCACTTCCAATAACCGCTATAGATTTTTTGGTTTCACTCAACTCTTTCAACTTGATGAAATCCTGTGTTGTGCGAAAAACTGAAACGCGTTCTTTAACATTTTTCGGAGCTGATTCGAATACATCTAGGCTTTTGGGCGTGCCACCTGAACAAAACAAATTAATTGAAAATTAACGATCTGAATTACATGTTTGTTTTTCCTAATTAACCTGTAGCTATTAAACATTCTCCGTACACGATTTCTGTTCCATCCACTAGAATTACTTTCCTCTCACAAACATCAATTTTTTTCACCGTATATCCTTGTGCTATTGCAACCCCACCGTTTTGACTTGCCAGTAGTTCGGTTGGGTTAATGTAGAATTCCTCTGGTTCATAGAACAAACTAAAATACAAGAAGCACGTCGGTGAGTGAAGCTCCGGACCCTAAAATAAGCTCAACATTTCACTTACCTGCGTTCCGCTCCATTCCATTGTTTGAATTTATAATCTTTTGGAATAACATCGTTTTCTGCATGATACCAAAGCTCTTTGGAAAGTGGTGGCCTCATATATGGTTTCTCAAATTCATTCGATATAACCAAAACCTACAGAACGAATCAATTACAGCAACAATTACAACAAGAAACTCAGACGGATTGTGTTACTTTTGCTTTTGGGTCGTGCGACTTAATAGCCCGGAATGCTGAAAAACTTGCGGTGCCACCGCCAATCAGAAGGTATGGAACTTCTTTTGGAAGATCGGCCGAACTTGCAGGAACTTTCAATGCTGTTGATAGAAATATTTGGGATTGTAAATAATTCGTCTGTCCTTTTTTATTGACGTGCTCGTTTTTTGATCATAAATTTGGCTGTAACAAATTAACACTTAACGATTTTTCAATACCATCAGCAATAGTCAGTAATTCATTTTCTGTTACAGTAGAGTGTTTCGACATTATAACTAAAAGTACGCTACCATACCAACTTTTACAGTTATAAAATTCTTTCCCTACTGCTGCTTTATTCAAAATAAAAATATTCAGACAAACAAAAAATAAAATAGTAAGGATGTCTCTTAGTCTTATAGGGCGCCACAGTACAAATTTGTCTTCATCTCCAGGATGGACACAATCTCGGTAAATCGAAGTAGCAATCTTCAATCTACTTCCATGACTTTTTTCGGTGGTTGATTGTCATATGCTTTAAATTGTAGAAAGCATCTCGGACTTTTTTCTGTCGTACCCATTGCAATTTTCGCAGCTTTTCGAGCATTAATTCTGGCGAAGTTGTACATCTCGTTGCTGTACCCGATTCGGCATTCTCAGCGTTCATTTCTTGGTCGTACAATTCGTCGCATGATCCTCTGGTTAACTGACTATTCAGACGATTGAGTCATTGTCCACGTTTTAGATGTTATTGTTTTGTACAATTTATTCTTTATGTTTCTACGGTCATGTTTTTATTGATTGGGTCAATTTTCTGGATTGTGCTTAATATTCAAAGGTCAGATGATGTCGGCGCCGATTGAACAGACCTACGAAGAGGTTCCGGCCCAGGCATACATCGTGATTCACTATGCGACTCGACTCACACGTGATAGGCCTTCCAGACGGCGACAGCAAAGATCATGTCGATACTTTAACGTTATGGGCTCGTAAGAACAATGCAACGGAACAATACACAAAAGATTGCAACGCAACGATGCACAGGAGACAGCTAACTAGAGGTATCATAGAATAGCGGTGGTTCTGGGATGTTTGGATGGTTTTAGTATTTATGAAAAGAAAAGGTTTTGCTCAAACACTCGAGCAACACCAACCAGAATGATTGCGTTTCGAAGACATAGTTCAACCTCTCGCTGCCTTGAATAGCATCAAAGAGTACTGCCTACACCGAAAGGCACCACCCATAAATGTATAAGCGAGCCGCAGAGACCCATAAAAAAGAAAAGACCAATAAGCTTGGTGCCATGTGGAGCCAGATTGAAATATTTCTCCAAACCTGGTATTGTCACAATGTAGACCACCTACCTTTTGTACCAGCGTTCCCACCAGCAATTGGCGTCTTGCCAGCCAGTCCTGATTTCGCTTCAGACGCTCGACTCTTTAAGTAGAAGGCCTGCAACAGAAACCCAACTTAAGTATCAGTCCAAAACGAAAACCGAACAATCCTCACCACTGCCGTCGCTGCACCACCTAATGCGAGCAAACCGGCGAGCCATCGCCAATTTTCGTTTCCACCACCCGGAGAAGGCGGTAACGTCGGCCCATCGATCTGTTTCTTTGGCACCGGCTTACAGTACTTCGCCTTGTTGACAGAGTCGTTGCCTCGCGGTGGACAAAGACTGCCCTGCTCCTGAAAACAAGAAAAAAAACAACGACAACCATCGCAACGTGTTAGAAGTTCAAATTCAACATTGAAAACAAATTCAAGGACGGAACTGTGAGTTGCTTGAGTCGCAAAGTATCGGGACACACGGTATTCTGGGAAATTTTGGTAGGCTTTAATTTGGAGCGTGCCTCCAGGGCGCGTTTATTTACCGAATCGTAGATAGTCCGTCGCGTGATGCATTTCAGCGATCCGGGAAAACCTGCAATGGAAAACGAACCGGATGACAATTCAGAAAAATTATGAAATTGCGGCGCAACTTTCGTGCGGCACGTCCGAACGGCATAACCTAGAAAAATCAACAAGAGGTCCGCGCAATAGCTCACCGGAAAAGATCTGCCGATTTGCGTAATTCGTGCACCGGAATACTTGCAAATTTAGTCTACTCTGCAGTACTGTTATCATTTTCTAATGAGCAATTTCGAAACGAACTCGGGTCTCGATGATTCTCGATTATAAAACAAGAATAATAAATAAAAATCGGTTCATAGGTTAAATTTGAATGTTGTGGCTCCTTCGTTCCTAGTTTTGTGTTGTTTTGCTCTTGATCACTTTGCGAGATTTTTTGTTCGAGGCGAAGTTGCTGTCATCGTGCCCTTTCCTGTGTTTTCGTCGTCCTCCTTCTTTTCGCGGTCGGCCGTTGATGGCGCTGGTTGTGAGTAAGTGGGTTTTTGTTGTTGGATAACCGGTTTGCGGCTAGGATAAGAGTTCAAAATTTTTTCAAATTTACTTTTAATTATTTTTTGTTATTGGTTTTTAATTGAATTTTGTTCGTTGGTGAAATGAATTGCGAAAAAAATTCTGATAACCACAATTTAATTGATTATAAGTAAGTCAAAATAATTTTCGTTGATCTGAAGGAGTCCATGCATTTTATTGTGGCAGTAGAAAAGCTTAAAGTGTTTTTTCGGTCGTTGGGCCCTCATCTTTTTTTGCACTTCACCAGATTGTGATCTCTACCTTCACCATTTGAGGGCACTAAAGTAAGAACCTCATCTCTGTTAACTCCAGTTTGAAAGTTCTGTTGGACTGAGTTTTGATCTTGAATATTATACTTTGCGGCTCACGGTTCAGCTGTTTTGTATCCACCCAATTATTCGGTTTAATAACAAATTAATTAAATCCGTTGCCAGAATAAAAACTCGATTCTTAACGGCTAAATACAAGAATCCCTCATCTCGCTGGGAACGGGCGAACTCGCCCTGAAAACTCGACGAACGTCAGAAAAAAAACCTCCAATCGGAAACTTGTGCGCTGGCCGGAATCCGAACTGTCAAAGTGACAGTACGGCAGCCCGATCAGCGACATAGCCCAGGAAGTTGTTTTGATTGCGGCATGAACGTGATAAGAAAATTCCGGTAAAAGTTCACAAACGAATCGAAAAATAGCTTTAATCACGGAACTAGTCATACAGAAAAATGGACGTGCCACACGACCTGCACGAAGTGGTCAATCCGAACAAGGTAAGTGCCTGTCCGTCAGCCGGTTCAATCAATTCATTAATTGGCTATTTCGTTGTTTAATTCAATTAACTTTTGTTGCAGTCGCTATTGGAAATGACCCCCGAAGAGCGCTTCAGGTAAATAACCTTTGCACCTCAATCGTACTGTTTTATTTATGCGCGAATCTACCGTGTTTCAGGTATGAACACCAGAAGATGCACGAGAAACACAAGGGTCACGAGGCAATGCATTCCGAGATGGTTCTGGTGCTGCTGGTCACCTTGATCGTAGCACAGATCATCCTGGTCGAATGGAAGAAGCGCCACTACAAGTCCTACTCGGTAAAAATAAAAGGCGTGTAAACAAAACGATGTAGCACTCTAATCGGGATGTTCGTTCTGCTTGTTTTAGATGACAGCGTTGTTCGCGCTCTGGATTATTCCCCTCATTATTTGTATTAAAAACTACTGGCCCAGGTTCATATTCTTCTGGACGTTGCTGACTCTAATAACAATCTTTGTGATGTGGAAGGCAAGAGAAAAACCGATTAAAGGAACAACGCCGAGGTAAAAATCGATAAGTAACTGGTTAATGTCGGTGGGTGTTTGACGATCCAATTAAATTAGTTAAACTCAGTTAAAGAAGCACGCAATAAATTCTCCTCTAGTAAAAAATCAACTGCTTTCCGGGGAGCTTCGAAGTAGAACTGGACTCTAAATAAAGAGACGATAACTTTTTTAAAAACAATTGACGCTATATTGTCGGAACAGGCCAAGCCCTAATTTGAGCTGAGGCGTCATAGAAAAAATAGTACCTTGTCAGTGAAAATGTCAACACATTCAACTTGAATTTGCACGTGGTCATACTCAGCCCGATGTCCCAATCTTCTCATCAAAAAATACCTTCCCTTCTCGCCGGTATTGTTCTTCAGCTTCGACAAAAGAAAAAATCCCTTAAGCTCTGACGAATTGTTGGCTGTGAAGAAAGAGATTTCTACTAACGATAAAATGCATAAATTCTTATATCTTTCAACGTGGCATTCAACCCTTTTTTGTAGATGCGCCGGCGCCAGTATTTTCAATGATTCATCCTCGATAGAATTCCCAATGCTGACCCAGAGTTAGTTGAAAAGTTGCATTACCAAATTAAAGCGAAGGTGGAGCTATCACTGAAATGTCAAATTGGGTATTTTTAGTACAAGTGCACATCTGACGAGTGGCGCCAAAAGCATCCCTGATGGCACAGACTTTCAGCAGCAACTTTAAAAGCGGATATAAAATAGCTTCTCAGAAATTTTTCTAAGGAACCCATAGTAAAACCGATTCGATGCAACGAATTTTTTTTTTGCAAAAATTTTTTTTTGCTAATTTTTTTTTTCGCATGTAGCTTTCCTTTGCACTTCTCGTTCCGCCTTCGTTACTGCACCTACCTCTTCTTCATTTGTTCCTTGGATGACCTACTAAAACACTGTCTTACGAATTTCAATCCATAACCGGTTTACAAATGCAACTTTAAAAATCCTAAATATTTTACTAAACTTTGCAACAATTCAACGTAATCTAAATTTTATTTCCTTTTAGGCTAGTCTACAAATGGTTTTACCTAATTTATAAATTAAGTTATGGCCTTGGTATAATCGGGTACATAATTATGACGGCAACATTTTGCGGTTTGAATTTTCTTTTCAATCAACCACCAAATGTTTGGATGGATGTTGGAGGACTTTTTGTCTTCTATGGCTTGTATTTCGGTGTATTAGGTCGCGACGTATCAGAAATTTGTACAGATAAAATGGCTGCACATATAGGGGTTAGTTGTTAAATTGTTCGAAATTTTGTAATAATGCTCTTTCCCCAGTACTATGCACCGCAAGGGATGCCTACAAGAAGCCTGGAAAGCAATATATGTGCTGTGTGTGGCAATCATATTATAGTTAGTGAAAAGGAAGAAGGCGTTATAGAGAATACTTACAAACTGTCCTGCAATCATATATTTCATGAATTCTGTATTCGTGGATGGTGTATAGTCGGCAAGAAACAAACTTGTCCGTACTGTAAAGAAAAAGTCGATTTGAAAAAAATGTTCAAAAATCCGTAAGTTAACTATGCTTCGAAAAGTACTGTGCATCTTGTAACAGATTTTACTTTTTCAGATGGGAACGACCGCATGTTTTATACGGTCGACTATTAGACTGGATTCTGTGGCTGGTGGCATGGATACCGCTGATTTTCTTTATAGTTCAAGGAATTAACTGGGCCCTAGGCCTGGAGTAAGTGGAGTGGTATTTATTTACTTTCTATGAATTCTTCTTATGTGTCTTCAGTTAAAAACGAGCAAGAAACCATTTTTTGTACCTATAAATGAACTTCATGTGCACACATTTTTTGAAACCATTCTTAATAAAAATATAAAAGGAAAAAGACGATTTCATCATTGACCGACATTTTGTCTATGGATAAAAAAAAATATTGTAAATACTTTAGGTTATTAATTGATATGCTTTTGGAATTCCTAAGTTGTATGATCGCTTTTATTTAGGCAAATATTTTTCAACTATCTAGTTTACCTACATTGGTAAGTATTTTTTTTCAGAGTCACTGGAAGACTCTAACTTGAATTTATCTATGTGTTCAGTATCAACGATTAATTTTAATAGCGTTAAAATTGTTTTCCTCGCGAATTGTTCTTATATGTATTTATGAAATTATGTATTTGTATGATTATGTTAAATTGAAAATAAAATTTTGGTTCACAGTTCAAATAATATTTCATTTTCAATATTTCTGGTTTCGCCTTCGAACATATTCATGCAAAGTTAGTGTTCAGTTGTTTGTCATTCATTGGTGCCTTCAAGTTATTGTGGGATTTATACTATACACTACTAAACATTCCTTATCATCGGACTAACTATGGGCAACATGAACCGATCACTTCCATTTCACGTCTTGTTAACCGTTATTATCATGATATTGATTTTGACATGAGGAAGTCAGCTTTGAATAAAATAATTCAAAATTCTAAGTAATTTGTCCTTTTTAATTATCGCTTTTTGGTTATAATTTGTTATAATTACTGCTTTTTTGTTGTTATAATTACTGTAAGTAACTACTGTAATTAACTGTAAGTAATCAGCTTTTGATGAAACTGAAATAAATAAATAGATTGTGCGCTGGCTTGAAAAGTACCATAAAATCTCGTAATATAGGACGTTCAATAAATTTTAAGATAATAGATAAAAGTATTATTTCTGTAATCGTATGTCGAATGGAGATCAATAAAAATTCGCATCTTTTTATATGTTTTTCATGGATTGACCAAATGTAATATATGCCCGATAAAATAGCTCCTTTTTGAAAAATCAAAAAAAGTGAAATACACAAAAAATCGGGATCTAATAACAGATTCAACAAAACTCCTCACTTCTATAGTAAAATTTTAACAGCACAAATTGAAACTTCTTTTTTTCCTCCAAATTCAGTACAAGCTGCGTTATCTTTTCGAGCCATAACAAGACATCTGAGGTCGCACAATCGGGTTTTTCGTTAGTACCCAAAAATAGAATACAAATTCATCTACTTAAGGGATTTTTCAGGTTACATTTCAATTTGGATATTAAATCGTTTCTGCAATTTATTATGAGAGCTGATTAGTTTCTTCTCTCCAAGTCCTCCATATTTTTTCTCCGGAGACTATTCCGCATCAAATCTTTCAGTAGTGGACCTAGTAATCATACAACGTTCGTTATTTTATACCTCATCCTCATCAGGGGTCTAGTGTACGCAGTGGCCTTTTATTATAATCACGCACTTACCGTTTCGAATTTCTTAAAAGATTAATTTAAAATTGAACTCAATAGTTTTAAATATGTCGGTCTAGATTCGCGCCTTTCGGGTATTTACCACCCTTACTTCTGTCACGTAAATGGCACCGGAAAAATCAATAATCTAATTTGCAAATCAACAGATTGCACTTCTATAAATTACAAACTTAGTTTTTATTAAATAGAATATCAACAGTTTTATTTTAATACGAGAACAATTCTGAATATTATTCAAGTAACGTACATCTGGTATAATATTGATGTTTATTTTATTTGTGTAGATAATTTTATTGAAGGCTTCTTGGAGTAAAATAATTGAGATCTTAATTACAGATAAAATGGTGTTACAATAATTTTAAATGAATAATGTTCAAAATATTTGATAAAATACTGCCAATAAAATGTAGTGATGTAGAAATTAAATTATTTACTGTTTAGTTGTGTTATGAAATGCCAATATTTGTGTTAATAAATATGTAAATGCTTTAGTCATAATAAAACTAATATTTTACAATGTAATGGTATTATTAAAAAGTGTTCACAAAACACAACCTACGAATTAGTTACCAAGTAAACATTTGATTCTTTCTTCTGAATGATGAAAAATCAATTATTTACCATATTCATTGCACACTGTTATATTGATGTTTATAAATTGGAATCTATAGAATGTCATGGTCGAGTCTTATACTCGTATGTTCAATCTGAGCTAAAAAGATTGTAATGCAGAAAATGGTGGCTCAAAACATTGTCTGTAATTGATGGTCAAAACAATTCAAACCTTTTCGTGTGTTAAAAGGAAATCAATTAGATCAAAAAAGTGAAAATTCAGCAAAACTAAAAATATAAAATTCGAACTAAGTCACACTATTTACGCGCGAAATATTTTGAAATCAGTTTATCACTTCTTCAATTTTTTTGTGTGAAGGAAAACTAATAAGAAAAACTATTCACCGTCCTCAGCATCCTATTTATTTTAACATGAATAGAATGAATAGAATATTTTCAAAGAATAGTTTCAGCACACCTACCTATTCTTTGAAGAAACCATCGTCTAGTAGCCTGATAGTTTCATTTTTTTCTTCAAAAGCTATGACAAATTAAGTGTATGTCTCTGAAGAGAATTGCTCATATTAACAATTTACGAGTATTTACATATTTTTGTACAAGAAATTTTAATTATGTAGTTTTTCCTTTCTGTACCTACTATTGCTGATTTTAGAACACAATTGTCCTAAGCCAAAATTTCACGAAACACAAAAATTATGAAATTCACTTTCATGTGATGTTATGTAATTATATAAAAATGTTGCTGATGTTAGAGCCCTTGTGATGAATCAATTCTGGAATAAAAAGTAATTGTTTGCTATTTTGAAAAGAATCTTTTGGTCCGTCAATCCGCATTTGAATCAACGACCATATATTTGGGATATCAACGTTTCTTATGGAAGCCAGAATAGAATACAAATACAATATCTTAATAGCAGTATATAATTATAATTCTGTACACTGCAGTCATTGATTAAACAAAATAATTAAATTTATGTACTTAACCGTACTATCGTATTTTCATCACATCAGACAATAGACAATCAATTACAGTTTTACATGATGTTAAATGACAAGATAACAGAAGCAAAGTGTTTACATCCGAGTATATTACAGTGCAATACTGGAATACCTGTAAATCGCTTGGAAGCCTTCTTTTCATTCAGGTCTTCAAAATATTTTTATTACGAGTATTTCATTCAAGAAATGTGCCGGTTATTATTTTCTTTATTTTTTATACAATCAACTATTGGCTGGCTACTCATAAAAAAATAGTTTTGTAATAGAAAATTTTTTGTTAAATATTTTGTTGAGTAATAAAGAAAAATTGTCCATAATAAATATTCGCGTATCTTCAAAAGAAATATTCTTAAAATTTTAAAACGAAAAATAAGTTATTTACTAGTCCACTCTCGTTATCACTGGCTAGATTTATTTTAAATTTTACTAAAATTGGTAGCTATACAAGTATTACTTTAAGCATTGTGCAATAATTCATGTGGTTACAAACAGTGGCAATATAATTAACAAATGAAAAATAAATAAACTAATTTGTGCAGAATTTCGGAAATTAAAATGACTAAACGTTTGAAATTATCAAAACGTATCGGTAAAAAATCGAAAGCGGATGATAATAAGAAAAATATTATAAATTTGGTATCACCGAATGATATAACCGAGAATTCATTAAAAGTGTGGAGCGAATTGCCGTCAACAATTCGACATGATCCCAGTTTAGCGTCCTTTCGAATGGAACATGAGCGACTACATGGTAATATATATGCATTTTATAAACTAATTAATTATTATTATTTGATCAATTTTCGAAACTTAGTAGATTAGTCTCATGATGTCCAATATTTAACCAGAAAAAATTATTTAAAATTAATCAAAGGGAGGAAGTCTAAAATTTTCCGAACAAATTTATTTTGGAATACTCTTCTATCTAATACTTTATAGGTGGTACCTTTCATTGGTTCTAGGTTTCAATGATCTAGCTTAAGCCGATCCTAAAAAATAGAATCTGTCTGCCTACTGTAAAATTTTCGAACCCTCTAAAATATTTTAAAGCAAATTGCAGTAATATGGCTTATGTAATGTAAGTAATTATGTCTTACAATATAGAACTCAATATAAAAATTTAGTTCATGGAGACACAAATTTTAAAAATGTTAAATTTTTTGCACATCTTAAAAAGGTCATTAAGCCTTTCTAAAATGGCTTAAAATATTTACTTAATTACTATTTTCAAAAAAGATAAGAATTTGTAAGACTAGATTGATTTAAAATTGTTAATATTACACTTTTTCTCCATTTAAAAAATGAAAAAATTAAATAATATCACAGTGCTCTTCGAGTAGATTAACACAAAGATTTATTAGTCTTTTATTTATTTAATTGTGGCTTCGAGTAGATTAACACAAGGATTATTAAGAAAAGAATGCAGGAATACACCCGAACTCACGACAACTCGAGAACGCGTTGTGCTCTAAACTTGAAATTTTATATAATTTAGTTTAGGAAAAATTCCCTTTTAAACGTTATAAGCGTTGAGGCTTAATAGTTCACGTTTAAAAAAATTGTTGTAGTGTCTTGAATCTTAAGAATATTGGTAACATTTGAAAACAACTCGAGTAAAATTTTGGCTGCTGCACTGGTGATGCTTAACTGCTTAAAAACCTTTACTTTCGATGGAAGGGCTAACAAACTATATCATATTCATGAAGTATAACGAAGCAGAAAATTTGTTACTAGCAATCGTATGTATCAATGAATTTAAAATTCAGTTACGTTTTATTTAAATTGTCAGAAAATTAGCTCTCCAATTATTTTTATAGAGAAGCGCCACCATAAAATTGATATCATAATTACAGACTTTCCAACATTTGACAGTCTTATTAATTTTAAAAGTAAGCTGAGGTCATGAAGGAGTTAGCAATTGTGAGCTCTATTTAAATAATCTGCTGTAACGTATTTTAATAATTACGGTAGATAATGATACATACCAGTGGCAATTGACGATACTCGTAAAAGCAAAAGAAGACATTAATAATGAATTTTTCCAGTTTACTCATGATAACATCAACTGTCGTCAGTTAATTAGCGGAAATATAATTACCCATAAATGGAATCACTTAACTCAATTGTCTTGTATATTTACGATTCGGAGAATATTCTCACTACGATTTTATTACCGCCTTAGGTAAATCAACTAATGCGGAAGATGGCAATACCAGCGACAACGAAGATCCGGACGTAAATGACGCTACTACGAAAGAAACGGAATTCGTTTCGATAAAAATTAACAAAGCGGATGCTATTATTAATGACGAAAAGAAGTAATCAATTTTTGATTTATTGTAAAATTTCTAGACATCTAACAATTCATTCGCAGCATATCGGATTCATCGAATACCGGACTCACTAAGCCGGAAAAATATAGAAAGTATACGAAAATGATATCCTTGTGTATAATCTGGCTGATAATGACGATCGTATTGGCAGCAACGAAGGAAAAGAAAGTAGAAGGAACCCAAATTGTTGTACCACTCTCAGGATTCAAAGGTACCTATATTTCTATTTGTGACGAAAGATTTTAGATTAATGAATTAGCTATTCGCACAGAATACACCTTACCAGAACTTCCATTCGATAAACAATTTCGAATACTCTTGAAAGGAGCATTTACTTCTTCGAGCGACTCAGCCAGTAACGAATCAAATTATATCTCAATAAGGATTCGGATTGTTGACTTTATTAATGAGACCGACCCGGTTGTAAGTTTGATTTAGCTCTTTGTACCAAATGAACTCGTCTATCGAAGAACTTTATTTCAAAGGACATTCTTGATATTTGGAAGATACCTACAGTCCCGCCTGAATTCTACGAAACTGCAAAACTAAAGGAAATTCAGCGTCGATTTAAATTATCATCGGTCGAGCGATCGACACTAAATTGGGGCGAGAAGGACATTCAGCTTGAAATTACGAAGATGTCCGATTCCGAGGAGGAACCGTTTGCTTTCGAAATTTTCTACGATTCAAATCTGATCGATATCGAAAAAGGTGCTCTTTTTGGTGCCCTTGTTCTAGTGCTCATGTATATTTTGATTATTTGGGAGGTAATGGTTAATGATCGCTTCTTCATGGCATTGTACCATCGTTTGTTTTTAATCCTTTTTCAGATTGTTCACCGAACATTTGCCAGCATGATTTCATCAACATTGGCAATTGCAATTCTCGCAGTTTTGGGCGATCGACCAACTATGAATGAAATTGTTATTTGGATGGATCTCGATACTTTGATTCTTTTATTTTCTATGATGACCCTTGTTGCTCTCCTTACGGAAACTGGAGTTTTTGATTATATTGCTGTTTTAACTTTTGAAGTAGGTGTTTTTAAATTTTTGCATCGATACGAATGAAACCAACGTCGAAATTTTATTTATTTGTAGATTACAAATGGTAAAATTTGGCCACTAATTCATTGTTTGTGTTTCATTACTTGCATGGTTTCATCGTTGCTTGATAATGTGACAACAATACTTCTAATGACTCCTATAACAATAAGGTAGGTATTTTTGCTATTAATGATACATGCAGATAAAAATTTTAGTTGTATAATACAATTTTATTTTTTATGACGAAACTTTCTATTTGCGTACAGGTTGTGCGAAGTAATGAAACTTGATCCCGTCCCAATTCTTATGGCCATTGTAGTACACGCAAACATAGGAGGAACTATGACACCCATTGGAGATCCACCCAATATGATAATAACAAACAATCACTACATTCAGACTCATGTAAAGAAAGATCAACAGCTATTATTAATAAATGATTTAATTATTTATAACAAATTTAACAGGGTGTAACATTTCTGACCTTCATAGCTCACATGGTCCCCGGAGTGATATTGGTAGTGATTCAGACGGGTTTTCATTTTCGTTACATTTACCGCGATATTCATAAGTTGCGCCTGACTGAACCGGAAGAATTGAAAAACTTAAGAAGAGAAATTACCGTGTGGCAACGTGCTGCGGGCTCTATATCTTTGTATTCAAAGGATGCCGATGTCGTCAAGGACACTTTGCTGAAGAAGGTTAAAATTTTGCAGCATAAACTTAAGAAAATGGAGTTAGCTGGTACGGTGTCGACTAACGATTATCAGCAAACCCTGGACAGTCTTCGTTCATCGGTAAGTCCTGAAAATAATGCTCCTGAAGGATGTTTAGGACACTTGTTTTTTTTTTCTCCACCTAGTACCCCATTAAGAATAAAGGGCTTCTGATCAAGTCAGGATCAGTTTTGGTCTTCATCATTTTGCTGTTTTTCTTGCAATCTGTTCCGGAACTACAAAGATTATCGTTGGGCTGGGTGGCACTTCTTGGCGTGATTTTGCTCCTCATAATCTCCGGTCGGGACGATATGGACTGTCTAATGTCACGAATCGAGTGGACAACTTTATTGTTCTTCGCTGCCATGTTTGTCACAATGGAATCGTTGTCTCGTTTAGGGCTTATCGCTTGGATCGGACAACAGACGGAAAACATAATTTTAAGCGTCCCACACTATTCGCGTCTATGCTGTGCTATTTTTCTTATCCTCTGGATTTCAGCAATTTCATCGGCTTTTGTTGATAGCATACCAATAACGGCGATGATGGTGAAGGTTGTAGTTGCGTTGGCAGAAAATGAGAAGTTGGACTTACCGGTGCAGCCCTTAATTTGGGCTCTAGCTTTTGGTCCTTGTTTAGGGGGTATTCAGTTTTGTTTTATTTTTAAAAAAAATCCGAAGAAAATTTAAAAAATTTTAGGTAACGGTACGTTGTATGGAGCTTCAGCGAATATTGTTTGTGCTGGGATAGCAGAACAACATGGTTATAAGATTTCATTTATGAAATTTTTCAGGTAATTTTTCATAAATATAATCAGTAATATATTGTTTCGTGGAATCTGTATTTTTTCTTTCTTTCAGAATCGTATTTCCAATGATGCTCTGCAGTGTTATTATGATAACTATTTACCTATTTTTTTGTCATGTGTTAATTGAATGGCATTAAAGAAAGCCACTTGATGTAGTATAAATAAATTAATAATAATCAAACGTTTATTTTTTATTTTTCGAATAAGACGACTTTATATTAATTTTTTTTCAACACAAGTTGCTAAATGAATCGTAGCATGAATGTGATCTTCCAAAAAAAATCTAACATGATTTTTACAGTTTTCAATGATTCGACATTCGTAGTGTGAGTATAAAAATGTAGTGCAAGCTCGTACCCACGATCAATTGATTGTTTTTAATGAAGTTCTTATGTCTTATTTCCTTTATTTATTTTGTTTATATGAAATTTGCAGAGCTTATTCTCCCTAAAAAATAAAGTTCCAGGTAGTCTCCTTGTTATTCTTTAGACTGTCAGTCGTATAGTAACCTACATCACCCAAAAAATAATAAAGTTAGGTTAAATAGGGATTTTTGAATTGGGAAATACATCGAAGTTCGTGAGAATATACACGGCAACTTTATACTCCCTTAGGGGTTGGCTATCGAAAAATTTGGAAAAGTAAAATTAATTTTATAACGACGTCCCTTACGGACATTGTTTTACTCCAATTTCGTACGCCAATGAAAAACTGAAAAACTTAAGTTTCATTTTTTAGCATTAGCCGTTTCTGAGATATAAGAAATCAGCCCAAAAAATTTCAAGATTTATATCCTTATCTGATTTCGATTAATAAAAATCAGAATTATATTCTTTTGACTCCCTTCTACCATCACCTCCTACATCCGCACCCCAAGGTTTACTAAAGAACGAGCAGAGTTCAATTTCGGTAGTGACATCATGATAGTCATTCGATTCTATAAAAAAACAACCAACAACATGTTGAATTGTGATGATTAGTTTTGAAAATATAACAGTTTATGTTGTACATGCCGTAAATCTACTCGGATATTGAAAATTGGACCATCCTGTTCAACATTTATTTTCTCAAAATATATCAATTTTATCGCATAGCAGATAGGTACTTAAATTCTAAATAGCAATATTTTGTTTCTGATGTTACGATACAACACATTTACCATATATGTACGAACTTTCTATTTTAATTATGAAAGATGATTACGCTGAGAAAACTTTGTTTGAACGGAAACTACAAACCTATCCGAGTAATGACATCGATGAGTGAGTTATGAGTGACACATACTATAAAAGTTATAGCCATTAGCGTCATGCATAAGGAGGTACATGTTATATTATTCATCATCATCATCATCATCAATGGCGCGACAGCCCAAATCGGGCCAGGGCCTGCAGGATATATTATTAGTTTCCAATAAAAATTTCAGAGCTTACATAATTTAATATTAACATTTATTTATAATTAGAGCAATTAAAAAATGTTACATTTCATTTAAACAATAGCAATAGCGTTAAGTTAATAATATAAATTAACTAATTAAAAAAATAATAATAACTAAAATTAATTAAAAACTACAATAATAAATAAAATTAATTAAAAACTACAATTGGTTGAAAAGTTAAAATTGTAGTTATTCGTAGTTTCTCTTTTGCAATCTCAGCATTAAGGATTGAAAATAAGCGCGAATCAATCACGCGGTAGATGAGATATAGGTACTTACCTATGTATATATAATTTCCTGGAGGAAATGTTTGAAATCTAAATTTTAAATCCTTGGTTTCGAGTAAGTATTTGTATCCCTTTAATAGAGGCTTCGAAATTTGTGCTCTTGAAACTTGTCGTGTGCGGCTGCATACCCTACACCCTTTTTTCGAAAATTGTTATTTAATTAAGGTGACTAACTATTGCTTAGCCATAATTTTAAATTAAATAAATGGTGTTATAAAATTTTCGGCCTACCCCCTACTTACATCCATTAGTTTATGCCCAGGCTATTTGGAATGTTATTTCCCTTACTTTCAACTTATTTTGATAATATTGTTATGCCTTTAATTTATAATATTTTATTGTTAATATTGTATGTGTATATATTCAGACATTATTATATAGTAATTATATTTTGGAGACACGACTATAGAATCTACTAACTGAGCTTTTAAGATTAGACACTCACAGCCAAAAATTCATATTTTAAATGCTTTTTAATTATAAATCATTGACTACTATAGACATTTATTATATAATTAAATTAATAAACAATAATAAAATCTAAGCTTATCAATAAATTTTTTTTAATTCGTCACCTAGATTTTAGTCAAATTCACAGCATTTCGCTTGCAATTCTGTAAATAGTCTAGTATTCACCTGTAAGTAAGTTCCCCAGAGTAATTATTTCTACAAAGTTAGTTCGGAATCCGGCTATGAGAGGAATTAACAGAAGTGCCAACATTCGCTATTATCGACCCAAAAACAATTAGTTATATAATCGAATGCAGATAACACCGTGAAATTTACTTAAAGCTTGAATATAAATCGAATTTAAATGTTCTCGGAGATTACAGCTGACTTGTGGCACCCAACGCGTCTAACTCCAATACAAGTCACTTCAGCTCAAATCGGTTACCGATGCAACGGCTTCTTTAGTCCAGCCAACTTATCACTGTTAGAAGCATTCGCATTATAACATTAGTCGCGACTAGTTCACATCAATAAATCGTTCAATACAGCAAAAAATGCAATTGGATTTTCCGTTTTTGTGAAAATTACTCTACGTCGGAAGGGTGTTTCGTTTGCGTTCTATTCTTGAAGCGCTAAAGCAACTTATCAAGTGTTAAATAACAAGAAGTTTTACGGGACGCGAGTGAAATTCTCCGATTAATTTAAAGGAATTAATTAAGTTCGGTATTGTTAGTGACAAAAATAAGATTAAATAGTGTTGACGAAGAAATTACAAAACTGCGTTACTCGAGTTGGTTTTAGGGCTTAAAAGAACAGAACATTTTATTGAGTTTTTACACCCCCAACAGAACGATTTGATGGGGTTATTACAGTGTGGCAAGAAGACAAAACGTGTCTATTTTAAATCAATATCGGAATTATAACGAAGCCAGTAAGGAAACATCATGAAAGTCAGGGCAATTAAGAAACGGATATTCAACCGGTCATCGAGAAGCAGAAATAGTTTGGATAGATTTCCGTTACCACAGTAAGTTTTAAGTTAAGCTGTAAATAAATGAATTTGGCCGATTTTTACGAAATATTAAATTGGTACAAGCGAAGCGTTAAACTGGAGCAAATTTTACAGTTCACAGTAT
The DNA here is from genome assembly GCA_949128065.1 of Beris chalybata. NCBI lineage: Eukaryota > Metazoa > Arthropoda > Insecta > Diptera > Stratiomyidae > Beris > Beris chalybata. The sequence continues at coordinate 4,444,010 of OX421896.1, read as the reverse complement.
TCCGGTTGACCTTAATTAAGAAAATTCTGATTGTAAAAAAGATTTAAATGTTGGAATACTAAATCTCGTATAATTTCACAGAAATTGAACTTCACTTTCAATTTTGGGTCTCACCCTTAAACTCTTGAATTTTTTCATAATTTACCGAAATTTCCAAAAAAATTAATACCCCAAAACAGCAAAAAAAATATCGAGTATTCTACTATAATTCAACCTTAAGGAAGTATTTTCATGGGTGTCAAGAACTTCTTACAAAGTGTATTTTACGTATGATTTTATTTAATCCCAAGGTTTGCAAGGATGCATTCAAACTTTTCCGTCTAGATTAAGCCATATAGCTTGCATACAAATAGGTACTTACCTTAAGTATAAGTATGTACATTTAATATTGTCTTATTCTAGCACTGAATAATATTGTCTTATTCTAGCAATGGATAGCTCACTTCGAAAAGCGATTTTCCACCAACCTAATCCATCATGTCTTTCTGTACTTTCTTTTATAGTATCTTTATTTTTAGATATTAAAACTCTATAATTTCGTCAATATTTAAACATTTACGATTTACGTACTTTGTTTCAAATCAATGCCAAACATTTCTGTACTTCACTAATGTATTCCGAGTAGTGATAGCCGCTGAACTTATAAAGCCGGGAAGTGTCTATTGTTCTATTTAATGCTAATGACGACCCCACCACTTCATTTCAATCAGATGCATCTAGTATTTTATTTGGCATTGTACTATGAAGTTCTATGTCATCGGTGTTATCGTTATCATTATCAGTGTAGATATTACGGAGGCAGATTAGATGCTTTAAATGAATGCTTTAGGAAAGATCTTTCAATGAAGAATTAGCCCCAATCGTAAAAGTTTTTTAGAACAAAATTATGATGAATTTCAGGCAATGGTATGATTGAATAATTTACTTGAGGTCATTAGTAGCGGCTTAGTAGACCTGTAAAGAATAGTGTAGTTGATACGTTGAGTGATCTTAATGTGCCCTTGGTACACGTACACGTACCCAGGGGGTAAGTACATTATCTGAGTGGATCGAAGCTACTGGGCTAGAGCACTAGGCTACCAAATCCCCTGTTAATCTTATGTTCTAAACTAAACGATATTTTTTAATTGGTAATTTTTAACAAATCGTCACACTAAACGATCTTCCACACTCTGCCATATCCAACAGAGTTGATAGAGTTGTCCAGTTGAAATTTGCATCATGTCATATTGTACATGAGTGGATCAGGTCCAATTTACTGCTCTATTATTGTCCAAGTGCAGGTCCACCACAGCACAAATCGTTTCTATTTTATAAGTAGTCACAAGTAATTCAGCCTGTAAAGTGTAAAGTCGCTTTTCGTTTTCGGGACGGGATTGGCGAGAAGATCAGTTTTTTTAGCGGTCAGTCATGTTTAGATACCGCTCAAGTTGAATCCAGCGCCTTTTGAAACGCCTGCAATAGATACGAAAAGTGCAATGTACAGCCCTGACGAAAAGTTAGTGAAAATTCGTAAATAATTGTGTTGGTGGATAACGGCCTTCATGATCAAATTGTGTAATTTTGTTTAATTTCATGTGAATATGTATGAAGTGGGTGTGCCTCGGATTTTCCTTTAATTCTTTAAGTGATCTGGATAAAAGGAACTTTCTATTATTAGAATATTTACATATAAAGCGTTGTCTTCCGATTTCGTTCATTGTTTAATTGGATAATGAGTCGGGATTCTTATACATTTCCATTTCTGATGTCAACCTCGCATTTAAGACTGACTGAATAATATCTTGTTTTTACATTGTGGTATTCTAAATATTGGTTCGTTGATTTGTCTTGTAGATTTTCTGATATATCTGGGATGTGACTAAAAACTAAAGTCCTATAACTGCGATAAAATATTATTTAATTTTAGTTAGCGGGTATCACGCTATTTTTTATACTTTAGCTGTTATTACACTAAAAATCACAAGAAGCTCGACATTCATCGTCCATCCTTCTCCAATGGGGAGGTACTTATCATTTCTGTTTGTTGATTCGAAAATACAATTTTTCCAGACAAAAACAATTCATAGAATTAGCAACAATATCGACTGACGTTCCTTTCTCTTAATTTAAAAAAAAAAATATGTAAAATAAAACATACTAAAACTTCAGAAATTTGAAACTTCAAAATTAAGTTTTAATAAACGACAAAAACGAATCACGTGAATTAAAAATTTGGTCTGATATGGAAAACAACAATTTCTATTAGACTGTATGCTATGCATTCAAATGTTTAAGCAAAAAACAAATTTTCAAAAAATTCAGCCAAATTTTATAAGCCAAAATATATTTTTGCAAGGTCAGTAATAATAATAATACCCAACAATTATTTGGCGACTACACTATTTGATTGAGTTTGATAGCGAAAATAGTAAAATATTAAGCAAAGCTAACAGTTTTGCTTATAAATACATACATATATGTATTCAAAATAGTTTGAAGTTAAACGTTTTATTAATAATATTCTCTGTATTAAGACAGACATGACCAACTGATTTTTTTTTAAATAGATTGTTTAAATGTAGATTAAACATAGGTGTAAACTATATTTATTTATTGAGTCCAGAGAAGGGTTCGGTATTGAAAATTGTGACATATGTATGTATTCTTTTATTAGATAAAATATATGTATACTTTAGAAATAACTGCAAAGTGCTAACGTCGTTACATTTACAATTACAATTTTACAATTTAAATTCGGAAAGATTCAATGCCCTTTTGATTTTCATTATTTTTAAGGTAGGCATGTGTATTATATTTTATTTAATAAAAGAACCACTAAAAATGTCACTATTTTTTACCTAATATGTAAAATTATTAACATCCATCTGATTTTTATTTTTTCGAAATAAATAGAATTAAATCAACCGATTGAATTCCTCCGGATACACGTGCACAACTCCTCACCTTCTATAAGAAAATAAAACTTCTCAAGGAAATAATCAAAGAGACCGTGACACTCGCAACTTTTTACCATGCGACATCGCGTGTAAATTGTCCTATAAAATGAACAGGATTGTCCGGATTAATTTTTCAAATGAATTTCAAATGGCAGCTATAAGCAATTTATGGACACTTTAAGAAGTAAGTTGTGACCATGTACAAGATCCGAGAGGCTTCCCTTAATTTTGATTACACCGATCATATCCTGAGCAGAATGAGTAATTATTAAAGTATAGCGGAGTGGATTAAGTAGTTATTCGCGATGTTATGCTTTGGACAACGACCTCGATATTATTTCGGTCTGCCTAATTCTTGTGGTATCTACTCTGTAGTTGGAATAGTAGTTGGCTGATAGTGACCATTTTCAGTTTACCGGGAATTCGAAAATTCGGAAAATAATTTTAAACGATTTGTTTATAATAAAAGATAATGTGAACGTAATTTATGTCACTACATCCTAATATCAACGTTCAACTTATGCCCAATAATTTGGAAGAATGGTGTGTATTTAATTTTCAAAATAAGTTAAGTAAAATAAATATAAATGTGAGTACGAAAATATAATATAATAGATTAAAAAAATACGTTAAAAATTATGTATTAAAAAAATACATTAAAAAAATATGAATATAAATTTTAATTGAACTAAAAAAATTTTATTTTTGTGGTTTAAGAAATTATGGGTAATAGAACAAATGAAAGTTTATTATCAAAATTTATAAAAAAAGAGCTATTCAAGAATTGGAATAGTTTTAATTAAATAAGGACAACTTCTAAAGAAACCATGCTAGGTCTACTGTAAGCTTTTGCTTAAAATAAAGATCAAAATAAGATGTCAAAGAAAAATTTTGTCAATGATTTAATTTTTAAAATAAATGGCGGTGAATGAAAGTTTTTACTCAAGAATATTATCAAAATGGTTATGATTAGACTATATAACCCTTCACATAAACCAATATTTTCCCTTCGACGATGAAAGATTATTTAAGTAGCATTAACCGTTTGGTTGTTAGTGATATAAAAATCTGATTGGCTGGAGTCTAAATTACACCAATATCGTCAAGTACTCACTAATCACATGTTACCCTTATTTCATATTTTATTGGAAGTAATTGATAGTTGTTTATTTTCAGTGAGGTGACTGAAGGTGCTCTTCAAGTTTGGCGAAATTTACCGCAGAAAATCAGACATGACCCAAGTTTAGCATCATTTCAGGAAGAAAATGAACGTATACATGGTAAGTTGTAAAAAAACAAAAAATATATAGATTTGTAATTAATCTTTGGCTGGAATTTAGAAAAGATAAGCTCAAAATCTCAATGGTAATGTTATCGTCATTCTTAGAATTCAGGTGAACATTTCAGTATACATTCATGGGGTCACAGAAGAGTAAGTGGCTGCAAACAAAATTAATCGCCCTTTCGAATGATAGGTCTGAAGCCTTGTTAATATTAACGTGCGTGCACTGTACATAGTTACAATTTATGATCCATAAGTAATTTAGTTAATTATTCAATACAATAATGTCCTCCTATTGTTTTTTTTAAGAAATATTGATAATTTACAAGTACTTTCAAGAAGTTTAGCTACATTTTTTCGAAGTTATTAACGGAAGTATGTGGCATGCGATTCGTATCTTGAGAAATTTATTCTACTCGGAAATATCAAACAGACAGATTTTTGTCGGTACAATTATTTAATGCAACATGATATGAGCTAAGCTGACTGAATAGAAAAAATGGGTTTGTTTTACCATACGTCTTAGAAATGAACATATCCATTAAAAATAAGTTTCTACTGAGATTGCTACACGTCTTTCATGTTAACCAGAAAAATAAATATTAGTTAATAACAGCTCTTTCCGTTTTAATTGCGTGTGTAAATCACTTCTGGGAATTCTTAATGAAGTGAAAATGAATTTTATGTGTGTTTCGATTTCAAAACTGCTACAAATTATCATTGAAATACTAAATACATTTATCAATCGATTTCGGGTTATAATAGTTCTATTTGTCTAGTATTAGCATGAAAACAGCTCAGATATTAATTCATTTAATGACAACTTTCAAATTTGCAACCAACAAAATCAGGTTTTATCTTTCAATATGTCTCCAATACTTTATTAACTTTTACTTTTATTGCTAAGACAGAGCAAATTAACTTATTCATTTGCCTCAAGTCAACCAAGATTTAAAAATCAACTTTAGAAAATCAACGCACATAATGCATGACTGGAGCAGAGATACGCTAACTAAGCCATTGAGAGTATAACAGATGAAATACTTTCAACAGTAATGCCAGTTCATCAAAAATTAATCTATTTCGTTAGCGGATAGAATATTTCTGGGTCATTTAAGGCAGCTACACGAATTACTATATTTATAAGACAAGATGTGAGATCTATGTATATCATCTAGTATATGTGATTAAATCTAAAAGTTTTGATTTTGGGTGATAAAACTTTACAGCATTAAAATACAAACATCTTATTGTACTAAAAAAATAGTTTAAAACTTTATTTTACAGGTGACGATCCACCTGAGGAAGATCCCCTGCCAGCGGAAGATACACTAATTACGGATACGGACATACCTTCCACAAGTAGTCAACATAAGGACATAATGATTAATGTAACAAATGAACGAGGAGAAGTGAAAACTTACAACAACAATAGGTAAGCTTTTATATTCGTTTAAATATAAATAAATTGAAATAAATTTGTGTTATGTTTATTTAAATATATTTCAATAACGATTAGATGAATTACTTAACTTTGATTTAGATTGTATGGTAGTTGGACTGGGAATATTAAAGTGAAAGAGTTAAAGCGAATATTTTCAGGGTTTTAGGATGGAAGCCACCACAACTAAAAGAACAATTTTCCTTATTAATACACGGATCCTAACCTAATATAGATTCTTATTGTGCCCGGCTAGAGAAAACGCTACTCGACTTATATTAAAGCAATTTTAAGCCTTTAAATATAGCGGGGAGAAAATTTTTGTTCTATTTGCTGTACATATTTATCCATAGGTTTTTTTTCCGTGATTTTTATCGGTGCAAAATTTTTGCCGGTACCATTTTGTTTTATTATATTAGTGACACAAACTATTTATATTTTACCTTCATTCTACTCGTATCTTGTACAAAAAGTTGTTTCAGAATATAGTTCAATCAAATAACAAATTATGTAATTTTAAACAGTTTATTCAGTTAAATTAAATTAGTTGTTTGGTAAACAACTTTATTTTCTTCGTTCTGCCGTGCAAGGTCTCCTTTTATAGATTTTCAGATTAAAAAAAAAATAGAAACTAGAAAAGCGTGTCTTTTCCATTCACATCAGAAATCGATAAATTAATTTGATGGCAGTTAATAGAGTGTCAAGTTCTAGATACTTGTACTAATCTAGATATTGGTCTTATGGTTGAAAGGGTTTGGCCTCTGTGGAGGGTAAAAATATAATAAATTAGATAAGAAGTAGAGAACTAGGAAGCTCGTTTTTGCTTTTCTATTTATATTTAGGGTCTATTTCAATATGCGGCTAAATTTAATGGGTGCACTATTTAAGAAAGTTTTTTTAATTTAGACACCATTTAGGAACGCTAGGCACTTTATGTTGGGGTTCGCTCGCTGATTTGAATTACAATTTTTTTTTTTAATTTAATTGATTTTAGAAATGATTCGGATAATTTCATCATAACCGAAACGGCTGGCGGAATCGTAGACCAACATGAGGTACATATTTTCAACATATGTATAAATAAAATTGTTAATGATAACAATTTATGTAGGAACATGCCTGGTGGAATTGGATAAAAATAGTCATCCTACTAATTGTTTGGGGATTTTTCACCGGCTTTTTAATGACAACATATGAGAAAGAAATCGAAATAAAACAAATGTCCATTTCACCTGGGCAACCAAAAGGTAAATTAGACCGAAACTGGATAAGATATTTTAGTGACAAAATTATAAAATGTGTACTTCGACTCGTAGACTTTATCATCAAGGAGATGCCCTCTGATTCACGCTTCGGTGTTTCTCTGAAAGGAGCATTTCTATCGGACCACTTTAGAAATATTAGCGAAAACTCCTTAATGGTGTACATGCAATTGGTGTACACAAATAATAGTACAAATGAAACCCATCAATCACACTTTGAGGTAAAATTAAACAATTTAAGATCAAAAAGAAGCTTTTTTTCTATTGAAATGAAATTGTCTTCAGGACCTCTCTGAAGTTTGGATAGTTCCTGTTGCAAACAGTAGCCGACTTGATACATCACCGCAACTTTTCAAGGAGCACACCTTCGACCTAAGGGAAGCTTCCCAATTGAAAAATTTCGACAATAAGACAACCCTTCGAATCCGCATGCAACATAATTTCGATGACGACCTGCCGATTCAGTTTGGCTATGATGATACTCCAATTAATAAACAAACCGGTGTGATTTACGCGGCTATTGTCCTTCTGGGATTGTACGCTATGATCATATGGGAGCTAGTACATAGGACATTTGCAGCTATTATTGCATCGACAATGTCGATCGGTATTCTTGCAGCGATGGGCGAAAGACCGGCAATGTCGAAAATACTGGGCTGGATCGATGTTGAGACTCTGCTCCTGCTATTCGGAATGATGATTATAGTGGCGATTTTGTCGGAAACAGGACTCTTTGACTATTTGGCTGTCTATGCATACAAAGTTCGTACTATCGATTTTGGCTGTAAGTATGTAGTGCGATAGATTCAAATTAAATCCTTATTTTGTGTATATAGATCACAAGTGGAAAAGTTTGGCCACTTATTAACTGCCTGTGTATATTTACTGCTATCATGTCGTCTTTTCTGGACAACGTTACGACCGTTTTACTTATGACCCCGGTTAGCATTCGACTGTGCGAAGTGATGATGTTGAATCCGGTTCCGATCCTTATGAGTATGATCATCTACTCAAATATTGGTGGAGCACTTACACCAGTTGGTGATCCGCCAAATGTTATCATTGCTTCAAACAGCTATATAACGAAAGGAGTAAGTATTATTTGTTTTTTCGATCAGCTCATTAAATTTATTCAAATGGAAATTTATCAAAATCATATTTCATCATCAGTCTCTACTCTTTTATCGTTTAAACTTTAAGTTAAATTGGAGTTTTGCATCTTGCCGTTTGCATCTATAGGACTATGTAATTATTGAAACGATAAACTTTTCCGTCAATTTTAGGGAGTAAATTTTACAACATTTACACTACATATGGCAGTCGGTGTCTTCCTTGTGATGATCCAAACGTACTTTCAGTTGAAATACAAATTTCGAAATATTAACGATTTACGTTTCAATGAGCCACAAGATGTTCAAGAACTTCGTCACGAGATTTCGGTTTGGCAGCGAGCAGCAGCTTCTTTGTCGTCGTACTCAAAGGACGAGGACTTTGTACGCGAAACGTTGGTGAAAAAAGTGAATCGTCTGAATCGAACACTAAAAAAGAAACTTGTATCGGGATCCGTTCCGATAGACAACTACAAGGCCACTCTCGAAGATCTTCAAGCTAAAGTATTTAAAATTTGATTTGAAGATTTTTTTTATAAAATTAATTCTCTGATTTCCAGTACCCAATTAGATGTAAGGTGCTTCTGATCAAATGCGGTGTGGCACTAACGTTCGTTATAAGCTTCTTTTTCCTGCACTCTGTACCGGAACTGCAACGTTTGTCGCTAGGTTGGACCGCTTTGCTAGGAGCCTTGCTCTTGCTAATTTTAGCCGATCGAGAAGATATGGAAGCAGTTTTGGCACGAGTCGAATGGTCAACTTTGCTTTTTTTCGCTGCCTTATTTATCCTTATGGAAGCACTTTCTGAACTAGGACTAATCGACTGGATTGGAAAGCAAACAGAAAATGTTATACTCTCCGTTGGAGAAACATCACGACTTGCAGTTGCAATTCTTCTCATTCTTTGGGTACCATTTCCTTTTAGATTCTTGCGATTTTGGAATTGAAATTGGTGTTTTTCAGGTGTCTGCTATCGCATCAGCGTTTGTGGACAATATCCCTTTGACGACAATGATGATAAAAATTGCCATTTCTTTAGCACAAAATGAAGAACTTGGACTGCCATTACAACCTCTCGTCTGGGCATTGGCTTATGGCGCTTGTTTTGGAGGTTATTGTAATATTGTTGAAATGGAACGTTGTTGGAATAATTCCGATTTTTTAGGTAATGGAACTCTAATTGGGGCATCAGCAAACGTGGTTTGTGCAGGTGTTGCAGAACAACACGGCTACAGATTTACTTTTGTTGAGTATTTCAAGTAAGTATAACATTTATATTTCATCAAAACCAAAATTTGATTGATTTAATCAATTGCAGGGTTGGTTTTCCGATTATGATTGGAAGTGTTGTAGTAGCAACTGGATACCTAATGATCGCACACGTAGCATTCCAATGGCATTGAAAATCCAGGCCAATATTTTTGTTAATATAAAATTATTTAATTTTAGATAAATTAAGCCTAAATCTAAATATATTTAATATTTTCTGATCGAATAGTGAATAGATAGATTAAAACAAGTGTACCTACTCTGATGAAATTGGATTCAATGTATTAGAAACTTAATTATTAATTTACATATTATTTTTTAGATTTTAGTAATGAATTTATAATCTATTTTCATATTGGACAAACTCAAAATGGTATAAATGTAACAATTGTAAAAAATATATAATATTGTATAAAATTTATTACTGAGATTTTATTTTGTTCGCTTAGTTACTGCATACTTCTATAGTTAGACTCTCTTACACGTGTCATGAGAGACTAGTCAGCGCTTTATTTACCCATCCTTCCTATACCCCAATCCTTGTATTTCTTATTTTTATTTGTATTTCTTATTTTGATTATAAGTTTAAAATTTTTTTCTACACTCCTCATCCTAAATTAGTTCTTAATCTAACGCATTCTAAAATCAAAATCGTAATAATTATATCCCTAACCCAGGTTTAAACAATAGTTTCTAAATTCAGAATAGCACGTTATTGGGAAAACTGACAAAGTTTTCGTAAATTATTATTTCAAATATAACGGTCTCACAAAACTATGACGTACAACCGGTCCAAGAACACTATTGAATGTACTACTAGAATGTACTAGATTTTCCACCTAGCACTGCACACTGTTCACCTAGAGTCAATTTCCCTGAACTACTCAGACAGCACTCGGGCTGACAGACTTCTGACAGTTTACATATAAACAAACGGTGTCTGTTGTTTTATCGGTGCAGTTCGCACGAAGTTTTGCTATCGCTTTTGCCTTTAATTTTGAATGATTACGTGATTTAGTGACCCGGGGAATGTGTGACGCTCCAGCTTAACTGAGCAATTGTATTATGTTGTACGGAGGAACCGTTTTCACGGTACGTTTCAACGTCGTTTGTGCTTTCGGGCGGTTTCCTTTTTCACGACGGTTTCACTTGTTGCAGGTCGCTAATAAAAATGGTCGAAAATTTCGGAGTGAGCAGCGCTTCAGGAAAGTCGCACGAAGGGACCTCTGCGCTCTTCGTTTTTGCCTCGATCGTACCGATAATCTTCACGATCATCCTAACCATCCTGCTGAACGTGCACGCCAGAGTAGATAACACCAAGCGGCGATTTATCACCGAGTTTATCGTTTTGGTTTACACCATAGTCTTCAATGTGACGATTTTAAACGCGTATATAACGGGGGTGGTGTTGGGACTAGTCGTTTTCACGTTACCCCTGATTTTGATAAGTTTGCGACAATGGGCTGTGAGCACGGACGTGGAGAACGACCCCACCGATCAGTCCCAATATTTAACAAGCATAAAGTCGTCCTTGCAGCGGATTGCCGCAAAGGCCAGTTCGGTTGAGGTCGCGGCCACACATCCCGGCTTCTTGACAATGTTACGAGCAGTCATCAACTTGATAACGGCCGTTTGTATCCTGGCCATTGATTTCAGTTTCTTTCCCGGCTACTTTTACAAAACGCACCGGTACGGTTTCAGTTTGATGGACACTGGTATCGGGCTGTTCGTGTTCAGCCTTGCTGTAGTATCGTCAAAACCGGCACAGGGTCATTTTAAGTCGCCGACGAAATTCTTGAAACTTCTATGGAACATAATTCCGTTTATTGTTTTGGGCGTTGGGCGCGCTGTAATAATCAAACAGATCGAGTACAATCAAGGCGTGACGGAGTACGGGAAGCATTGGAATGCATTCCTTACGCTCGGCGTGACGAAATTCTTCGCAACATTACTAGCAAGTCTTGTTCCGCACGCCAAACATCTGCACTACGTTGCAATCGTAGTTTTAGGATTGCACGAAACCGCCTTGCAGTTTGGCGTCGCGGACTTTGTAATGGACCGAAAGACGGGGCGCGACAACCTCTTCACGGCTAATCGCGAGGGTATTATTTCGATTCCGGGTTTCGTGGCGCTTCATCTTGCCTCGATGTACTTGGGATATTTGCTCAAATCGAGCACGGAACGCATCACGCTTAAACAATTGCTGCGTAAAGCTTGGGCTTTTGGTGCGATCTCGATCGTATTGTGGCCAGCAGTGCTCGGAATCGATTCGGTGTTCGGGGTGTCGCGGCGCATCTGTAACATGGGCTACGTCATGTGGATTCTGTGCATTTCGACGACGATGTCCGCTCTGCTCATTCTTGTCGAGCTGTTTGCCGCGATCATGACACAACATAAGTCCAAGGACCGAAATTGGACATACATTCCGTTAATCCTGCAGGCGATTAACTTCAACGGGCTCGGATTCTTTCTGCTGGCCAACGTCCTGACCGGAATGGTCAATATGAGCTGGAAGACTAAAGACATGGACACGCTTCACAGTCTCGCGATTTTAATGGGGTACATGCTGACGATTTGCCTTGTTACCACTATTTTTTATGTAAATAAATTGAGACTTAAGTTTTGGTAGAATTAACACGTGTTTTTCCTTTCATTTTTGTACACATTTTTATCTACAGAAGCCTTATCTTGCCCGGCTTATAGATTGTGGCCGATATTGAAATTTGTTGTACATTGGGAACGTAGCCAGAGTTTTTCGGAATAATCATTAACTATATTACCAAACTTATAATTGAGTTGGCTATCAGGGGAGCATTAAGAATCATGGAGTCAATCTAATCGACGTCGATAGCGCTACTTCTCGTCGCAAGTTTTTGGAATCAAATTCACATCTGGGGCGGGTTGGTTATCACCGCACTTAATGCTCAAAACGAATTGTCGATATTTGCACCTTGTTCCCTTTATCTGCGTTTCACTACCAGATAAAATTTTCGAATAAATTAAGTTGTGATGTAATTCCTAGAAATTCGTCATCAAGAAGGGCGAGATGTCGCAATAATTCTGTGATGCATTGTAGAGTAAATAAATAAATAAATATTATTTCTAAACGATAAACTGTTGCGTAGTTAAACCAAATAAATATTTGGAGTTTCTTGGGTGAGACTAGCGTTTTACAGTCGAGGGTTTTATGCACGGGTCGTAAAGTCCTCTAATCATTCCAATATTATTACTAAAGCCAGTTCGTAGCCGTCTAGCCAATTCAGTCATCGTCGTTTGGTTTATAAAATGAGAAGTACAAAACTTGAGATTTTATTGTGAGCGGAAGCCTTAAAAATTGTGTTATTTAGTGAGCTACATCCCCCTCCCCTGCCTTGAAACTAATTGCTAAAATGTGAACATAGTACGTGTTGGCTTCCAAGGTAGTTGCAGCGGTATGGGTGGGTTAATCGCGCCAACTTATATCCAGGTGTAAGATTGGGATTCCCAGGTGATTGCATGGGACAGAGAAAGTTTGCGTCATCGATCCCCCCTCCCCCCCCTCCCCCCGACCGCTTCCATGCAGACCAGTGAACAAGTTTCAAATGATAAGAAATATTCAAATATGAATTTTTAAATAAATACAATTTTACCTAGGCTTACTATATATGTTTTGTCGGTATTTTATTGATTTTGTAACTGTTTTACTGTATTTCTGTCTTTCATGTGTGTTTGTCAGTAATTTTAACGAAACCATGACGTTCTTATTGATAACTGTCCGTTACTTTATAATATATATTATTATAAAAACAGAAGATTTTAAAATGAGGAACATTTTGAAGAGGGCCTAATATTATTAACTTTCTTTACGAACTTCTCTTGCCGTAAATCTTGAATTGATATCACGGCAATTTTTTCCTTTCTTGTCTGTTGTAACGGTTAACAAAACAGACAAGAAAGATAAAAATTGCCGTGTTGTTAATTCAAGATTTTTATCAAGAAAAATTGTAAAGAAAGTAAATATATTAAGCTTCCTTCTAATGAAAGAAAGGAATTTAAAATCTTGATGCAGGCAATGTTTGAAATTCTTTAGAAAACAGGTTCACTCTGTCAAAGAAATCAAACCCACTTCGTCTTTTAAACGGTGTTGGTGAATTAATAATGAAAACCGACACCGGATCTTTATGCTGTGTCTGAAATTCGCATTGGAACTTAGCCAAGACTCTAATCATTCCGCCGTTTCTGCTGCTCTAGTACAAATCTAATCGTCTTTGACAGCAATTTGGTCCATGGCCATCCATCGCCACTCACCAGCCAAACAGCGGACCAATCTTCAGGTGTTCTGTCAAAGCGCAGTTAGTTCCTGGTGGGTGTCATTCAGTGGGGGAAACACGAAACATGATCCATTCGCTAGCACACAATTTCCTTGAGAAGTTTCGCGTGAAATGTTAAATCGTCGCGTGTTCTCGTCACCCGTCCTGTTGTTAATTGTTTGTGGCATCGCGACCGCCGACAATTTCACCTACATCGATCTTCCCGATGGTCACCTGCCGTCCTACTTCAACGCGTACCGCTCGGAGGCAAAGAGATGCTTGCGCGATGACGAGTGCGACTACAAAAAGTTTCTCGAAGGTCAAGGTTACGACAGATCGGCGTGCTGGGGCTACGAATCGTATTGCAGTCGGGAGCGTGGCTTCTCGAAACCGCGCTGTCCCGGAAATAATTTGAGCTACGTCAAGGACAAGAAGACGCAGGTGGACACTTTCTACGCGCAGGCCGACTTTGGCTACGTGAAGCAACAGCTGCGCGAGATGACGCTGATGTGTGAGCCGTTGTACCCGAACGATTCGTCGCTCGAATGCTCCAAGTACCTGCGGTTCTGTCGCGGCCGGAACTTGATGCTCAACTTTACGGACGTGGGCAGTCGAAAGGAGCCCATTCGGTACAAAATGGATGTTCTGAAACAGGGCCAAATCGGCGGTTATTGTAAGCTGCACAAAGACCGCCTCATGCCGGAAACTGAACATCTCAGCGCGCTGCAGTCTTGGGCGCCCGAGTTGCGCTTCTTCGAGGAGTTGGACTATCGGCCTGTCGAGGAGAAGAAGTGCGACATTGTCATCGACAAGCCAACATACCTTATGAAAATCGACGCTACATCGAATATGTACCATCATTTCTGCGACTTCTTCAACCTGTACGCGTCGCTGCACGTGAATCAGACCCACCCCTTCGCCTTTCGAACCGACGTGAACATCCTCGTCTGGGAGTCGTACAGCTACGAGTCTGCCTTTTCCGATGCCTTTCGTGCGTTCACCGACAACCCCGTCTGGGACCTGAAGACGTTCAGTGGCGATGTGGTCTGCTTCAAGAATCTTGTCTTTCCACTTCTGCCCCGAATGATTTTTGGCCTCTACTACAACACACCGATCGTAAGGCGGAATTTTTGTTTATTGACCACCTGCTGATTTCCATTTCATTTCAGATTAACGGCTGCGAGAACAGCGGCCTATTCCAGGCATTTTCCGAATTCATGCTGCATCGTATGAAAATCCCTCGATATCCAGTCGCACCGGCCCGCAAGATTCGCATTACATTCCTCGTACGTCGCACCAAGTTTCGTCAAATCCTCAACGAAGACGAACTCTACGCAGAGCTCGTTCAAGATCCGCAATACGACGTTCGCATGATTGCGTTCGGCCGCGGTATTCCGTTCTCGGAGCAGCTTGAGATTACGCGAAATTCGGACATTTTAATCGGGATTCATGGGGCTGGACTAACACATCTTCTCTTCCTCCCGAACTGGGGTGCCGTCTTCGAGCTGTACAATTGCGAAGATCCGAACTGTTACAGCGACTTGGCGAGATTAAGAGGCGTCAAATATCTGACGTGGGAGGACCCGACGAAAGTTACCGCACAGGATGAAGGTCAGCATCCGGAAGGTGGAGCCCATGCGAAATTCACGAATTATTCGTTCGACAAGAAGGAGTTCGCCCGATTGGTTCGTAAAGCGGCCGACCATGTACTTAGCCATAGCGAATTTGAAAAGTTCGTGCCGTACGAATCGAGCGGCGGCCGCAACGAATTGTGATGACGATTTTAATCGGATTTTAGTATTAGGGCGGCGACGGTACGCCGGGCTCGAATTTATTGTTCGAGCGTTTTCCGTGGGGTAATTTTTTAATTTTTGTAAAATATTAAACGGTCGGGCGCATACCAACTTAAAATTATTGTTTTATTTTTGTTTTGCTGTAGCAAAACGTGAATATCATTTTTCTATTAAATTTCAGTGCGCCTACCAATTCGAATTCAGTGGGTGGCATCCAATAGGTCACAGAATATATTAGAACTTCCTGATGGAATTTCGTATCTCACTCGCATGAAAGAGCTTAATTATAAATTGTTTGGCTTTGTCCATATTTGCACCTACATATTTTCATTTTTTACGTTTGGCGTTAAATAGGAAATTTGAGTCTGGGAACGTGATATTATCAGTCGTAGCTTTCTTATGAAATATTTCTACCTCACTTACCAAAACAATAAGACTGCTAAATATTTGATAATGGTGCACATTAAGGGCTCTTTTCATAATTGAGATTTAGCAGCTACTTGCATATTTTTACAGACAATTTGAATACTTTCAAAATGATTAAAATAAATCAGAAAACCGAAGAAAAATTAAAATTGGATACTACAAGAGGACCACTATCCAAATCAACAAAGCAATTTTATCAGCTAGCACCAAAGTAACTCTGCAGTAACATTCACGGTGTCCATCTTTTTCATTCAATATTACAGTCTAATACCCTTGGCAGACGACGCAATCGAATGATCATTCCGCATCACGTCTGTCACAACGAAATTGTCCAATGAATTGTCGAATTGGTCATTCATTCCATCATTCGACGAATTACGATTCCGAAAGATTGGTAATTCATGCAAACGCTCGCAACGCTATCTAGCGGCGAGCCCATGAGATTAGTGGAACAAGTGGAAAATTAGGTGTTCCACCGTCCAAATTTTTCTATTTGTTTCATTGGTGCAGGCGCGAACGCAGAAAATTATTTAAGGGAAGAGGGGGGGAGGGCGGTTTCAGACAAAAAATACAAATCGTTATTGAAATCATGATATGCGATACAAGGTACCCATGATACACAGCCCATATATGTTATACTTTGACATTTAGCAAAGACAAAATTTCAAGTGTCTATCAATCGTAGCTTCGACTGCTAGATATTCGTGCCTATGATGTTCCAGCGAAAAGCACTTTCATTGCTAATAAAGATATGTACAAAGTGGACCATTACACCACACAAAAAAGTTAAAAAACTCTCAAAAAAATGTAATTTTGGAAAAATATCAAAATCCGCAACTGTCATTCATATCAAATTTCAGTTGATTGTAGTAACAGATGGCGAGCTATATCAGCTCGAATTATCGAATTTGTAAACCAGGAAAGACTTTGGATACTACGTTAACATCACTTTGATGTACTATATGCGCTTTATTGGGTGATACACTGGTGATATTGACGATATCATGATTTGTATACAAGCAGTGTATCTAGGGTATAAGTTATATTTAGTTATGCGTTTGTAATTACATCATTTCGAGGGAGGGGGTTTCAACCCCCAAAACCCCCCCTGCGTTCGTGCCTGCATGTGTGTTTGAATTACGATCGATCTATTAGCAATTTTCTATCACTCTATTTAAAAAGATAATTCGTAGCCGTGTGCCAATGCAAAAATGCCAACCTTTATGCAGCATTCCCACAACAATAATATTTTGACAAATTGAATATAATTCCGATAGGCGTGTGTCAAGGTTAAATCTAATTGATCATTCAATGTGAATGATCATTCCCTAACGTACATTCGAATGCGTCGTCTGCCTAGGGTATTATTCACTTATCGCTCAAGATAATCGTTAGTTGACTACTAAATTACCTGAAATATAGTACAAAACTACCAGTGAATATCCCCAGTTATGACTACTAAATTAACTACGCAGGATACCTGTAAAATGTGATGCACTTTTCCGAAGCTGGGTGTAGGATAGTGGTAGCGCGTCCTTGTAGGGACGATGACCTACTGGATTGACCGTCACATTCGACAAATTAAAATCTCATAGAAAACCTTTGCTTTAAGGATTAAGCTGTGAACATTTAAAAACCCTCCACGTATGAGAATTTGAGAAGTAGGGATTCACTAGTAAAGGGTGTGATACGCCTATGCCTGGTACATACATCAGGTCAAAGGTGTCTGGAAAAAAAGAGAAACTCCTCTGTCGCCTCTACTGCGATGTAATGAATGTGAACGTTTTAATATTTGCTGGATGGGAACTTTACATGTTTCACTTATACGTTTTGAATTATTTTCTGGATCGAAGTTTATTATCTGTTGCGTATTCAAATATCCGTACACAGAAATCATATGCACAGTTTTAACAAGTTCCTGATTAATGACTAACCGTGAAAGAAACATGTGGTCTCCATACACAATACATGCGTTCTCCATTATGTAGGAAGTACTAGGAACGGGTTAATGTGTAAAAATTATTGTCATCTTTCGAACAGAAATATAATCCACTTAGCAAAGTGTTACTCCGACCTCTCAGCGATGACCCCTTCTAATTGAAAGCGATCTTTGGAATTTGCCAGTTAAAACAAACACTCGCCTACATGAATTAGATTCTCGTAGACACAATTTTATCCGGCACAGAACTCTAGACACTTCTTGGGCAATTTTCTATTCTCTCACTATTTTTCGCCTGATCACAAGACCAAGGAAACAATTTCTTAAGTACTTTGCATCAAGCTCATTGGGAAATTCCCTTGGCGAAGCTAAGGGAACAATTCATCATTTCAGTTAACTATTACATCACAACTAGAACTCTGAGTGGGCGGCGCGGCGGTGCGACGCAATAATTTCTAGTCTCAATTAACTAATCTTCCGTTTGGTTAATTTTTACTGTCTGATGATTTGATGAAAACGAAACGAACTCAGGCTAGAGTTGATAAAGGAAAAACAACATCTTAAACGACATTGTAATTTGATTATAAAATAATCAAGTCCAATTGAATTATTATTGAAACTACTAAACCGATAATATTTCACGATCCTTCCCGGTCTGTAAACTAAAATTGTCGTCGATTTTCATTTCAGTTTGTGCTATGAGAGGTAAACGCTGGTAGCGAGTACTAGGAAATACAGCATTCTGATTTTTTAATCCCTTATACGGATGAATTGTAGGCTATAAAGCTCCAGCTGGAGCCAATAAATCAGCGTTATAAGCATGATTAAATCCGAAATGTTTTACACGTAAGATTGCTTCAAATTGTTTGCACCCTCAGCAAAGTAACAACTTGTACCTACGCGAAAAAACCATAGCTAAAAAAGTTAAGGCTTGCGACTTAATCAAATATAAACAGAAAAAATGAGACTATAAGATACAATTAAATAAAAAAAATATTGAAAAAAAATTAACAGCAAGAATATAATTAATTAAAATTAGAGCAAAAAATCTTCGCTTAAGAATAAATAAATTCAATATACAGATTCTAAAAACTTACAGTAACTAAAACGAAAAAATTTGAAATAATTAAAATTAAACTTAACAACCTATTAAAAGTTAAAATAAAAATTGTAAAAACAATAAAAATCATTAAAATTTGAACCTAGAAATAAAATAAAATTTATAATTAAACAAAAATTTAAATTAAGAAAAACTTAAAACAAAAGAAAGAGGGAAGAAAACAATTTGACTCAGCCCCTGCACCAAATGGCACAACTCGTACGGGTCACCGGATCAATCCACCGGATGGACATTTTTTTTTTGTTTTTCGGTTTAATACATAATCCTAAAAAGTGAAAATAAAAATTTTAGGGTAGTTAATTGTTTTGAACTTTACTTTTGATCACAATACTTTAAAATATTAAAACAATAAAGTAAAAATATGTGTTTTAAAATATTAAACGTGAATAAAAACATTTTCAATTGGAGACCCCATTATATTTTTTTAGATACTACATATGACAATTTTAACTTATTAATAAAAATTCATTACTCTATTTAAATTCGATACACCATCACTTAATTACGCTAAGTGGAATATGATTTTGTTAAATTAAGCAAACAGACCGTACATCTCTGATAATTTCAGGACCATTATTTAATATAACTCTGTCTGAATTTGTCGCAATAGTCGCTCATCTAATTTTATATAAAAGTTAGTCATGATCTTTGTTAATTGGTGTCCAGAGAGCTACCTATGGAGCCACTAACACATGAAAGAACCCATTTATTTTGGTCAATATTTCAGTTGTCCAGTGAAAAACCGTATGTACATACGTAGCGGGCAACGTTATAAGCATTGATCGTAATGATCTGTTCCCCGAGATGAATCTAATTTACATTTGGCTTAATACAATACTGAGGCAAATCCGTTGGCTGCGTGCTACCAAATGACGCCATCTGCCGTGGCTAGCTAATAGTTAATCAGGGAATTGTCGAGCTGCAGTTGCGATTTAACTTCCGCCATAAAAAGTTTTATCTTTCTGGTTTTCCGTTAAGATTGACGGTACACCGAAAAGACGATCCGTAGTAAGTTACCTCGAGGTGTAGTGAGTTTAAAAAAATAATAATAAGTGTGTAGAATTATATAAAAATACGGAAGCATTCAGGTATAAATCATACTTTCGGGTAAATAACCGGTTTTGTGAGCAAATTCGATAACGGATACTACACGCCGTGGATTCGAATGAAAAAAGTTTTTATAGCCGGAAAATAAGGAGAAGTATTTCCTTAAGAATTATTTCAAAGGGTTTTTCTGAAAGTGTCACGTGTGTCGAGTTTGTGATTACTTAAAGGAACCGAATAACCACCCTGCATGGAAACTAGATTTGGATTAAGGAAAATGAGTTTTTAAGTCATTGAACTTAGTTTTTCAAATAGATTTCAATATCAAATTAATCAATAATCTTACGGGAATTATTTTTAAAACCAAAAGCACATCTTTCCATTAAAATCAACTTTGATAACTTTTATTGTTCCTTAGAAGACAAACCGCGCCCAAAACTGGTTAGATCCAGTGCCACTAATTTTTATGCCTTAATTGTTTTGTTTTTCATAGATCTTGTTATTTGAATCCTTGGCAGTTAACGGTGCATTCAATTCGAAGTCCTCTCTCTTTGTCACTTTTTTTTCTTCAGTCCACTTTCTGCACTTCGAAATCTAGTAATTATGTCTTCGTTAATAAACCGACCTGTTCGATTACGGAATTCACTATTCAGCTTTGTTACCCTTACTTAACTATTTTAATATCAAGAGATGATCAAACTGCATACTTATCGCGACTTCCATAAAAGTCCTTGAATACATTAGAAAGTTTCCTCTTATCGCCTCACCAACTATTCCTATTTAAAGTTAGCAAACATCTTATTAACGAGTATTTATAAATGGGCGCCCAATGTGGGACAATGCCGAACTGTTTAGTAAAAATTTCCAAAAAATTATGTGTTCAATAATTTGCCAAGATTTTAGATTTAGATAATCGATATCACTACTACTTTCCACCTTATTATGCAGTACCCCACTCAAGGGCAGAGCTACTTTACATTTGAGTGTTATCATCTAATTAAGCGGCAACGCATTGCGTCCAATCAAAGTCTCATTGTTATTACGCCCAACAGTTTTGATATTTCGAAATAAAATTGCATTTGTTGTCGGATTAAAACGCATCAAGTGCATCTGTGGTCACAATTCGAATCTGCATGCTTCAGTCTTTCCGATTCAATTAAAAGAACGCGCGCGTATTAATAACAACGGGTAACTAGTGGTTATGTAACCGTAACTCTTCATCAACAATATTGTTGCATAGATAGTTCGATACATGGCCGCCCGAGGTGAGGCTAGAAACTGGATAAGCTGTAAACAAACCGAAAAATAAATTGTAATAGAAATAAAACAATTGCATGCCGGAATCGAATTTCGTAAAAAAACAGGAAAAATACTTCGAAATCAGTGCGGACAGGTAAAAATAGTTGGCGCTGTTTTGTAACGGTCGCGCTTGCAACCGGATTATGATTGAGATGATAAAGCCGCTTAAATGGCGGCCAAGTACAGAAGTGCGGGCGTTGTACGGTTTGCGATCTCAATTGATGCTCGTTGTGGTGATTTTAATTAGTGCATCCCGCGTTCAGTGTATGTCAGAGGAGCCAAAAGAACCAACGTATCTGGAGGCCAAGGTCGGATCGTACGTTGTGTTCAATTGCCCCGTGGAATTTCCACAGGATATCGTCATACCATACGTTCTACACTGGAGTAAAGATGTGAGTATTGACGGAGTTGAACTGCTCTAAATTTTGATTACTTTAATATATTGTAAGAATCTCAACAATTTGATCAAACCGAAGCTGAATTACTTGAACAAGGCCGCTCGCTACATCCTCCAATTGTTCCGGCACTCAACACAGCATTTTTCTATGCGGGATACCGCATTATTGAGGTATTCAAGCCAACTAGTCGGTGACCTTGCTAGGTTAGGGCTTGATTCTCTACTATAATTGCGATTATAACATATCTCTACGACCTTCACATATAAAAGACTGCTTCACAAGGTCATACTTATAATCATGATCAGCAGCTAGAAGAAAATTTCACACGAGAGGGTAGTTTTTATCGAACATGAACCTTTATTCGTTTTTTAATAGCAAATATTTGTAGGTACGTGTGAAATAAAAAATAAAATCTTCCCTTAATCTTCCGTCTCGTCCCATTTGAGATACAAAACTTTGCAATCTTAATATAAAATTGTTTTTTAAAGCTTTCCATCCAGCTCTAAACATATAAATATTCTAAATACATATTTTGATTTTTTTCTCCATACCTTACCCTAAACTTTTTTTTCTTCTGGGAGGGGGGTCTATTGGGCTTAACGTCTGCAGCTCCAAGATCCTAGTTGTAATACAATAGCTTTTGAGATATAAGACTTGATTTTCTTGAAAAATTGTTTGTACACAGTTTTTAAGATACATACTTAAACGTATAATTTTTCCTCTCTCGCACCCACAAAAAAAATTTCCAGATATCCAGTTCCTGAAATTTACTCACTGTAAACGGCAGGCGGACAGGCCGGATTAAATTAGACGATTAAAATATTTTCTGATAAGGAGAAATATTTTTAGTTCTTTCGTTTATTACAATTGATTTATTCTTAACTCGAAAATCTATTTTTCTTTGAGTGGTTATATGCGAAAAACAAAAATGAAATCATCTCCACCTTCACCAATTAGTTCCAAATTCACAGTTTTATAAATTATACTATTAAGCAGCTATTACCTCACAAGCTAAAAGTTGCTACCCTAAAAAGTCATGTATTGCAGTAAATAACAACTCTTGAACTGAGACGAAATATACCCAATCCTCGAACAATACAGCAATAAGTCAAACAACACTCAGGATGAAATATCAGCACGGAACGGAGTAACATCAATACAATAAACGAATTGGTGCGTATTTCATATTCAAATGACTGACTTTTTTCCAATATTACGACTTAATGATGATGTCATAAAGAAAAGACTTTATTTTCAACTGTTGTTGGCATTAGAAGTGTACACTGCAATATTGTATCTAAATTGTATAATTGAATCAAGACGACATATTCGTATAGCCGCCGCTAGCAAAAAGCGCTATCTTCAACATGATGATTGCAATCAATTTAGTTAACTTTGCATTTCCATTTTAACCATGCACCACACATTTTAATTTTCGAGTTGAACTCACTCCTTTATGCGACATTTATCAATTTGACAACATTTCCGGTGGTAATTTAAGACAACTCAAGACAAGGAAGCAGACTTTTGCCGTATACGCCCGCCATATTTTTCGTTTTGAATTTAAAATGAAAGAAAAAGTGATTATTACAATCCAGTCTCGTTCACTAATACTAAAGTTGGTAAAGAAGATATATCGAATTACATACTAGTAATCGTTTGGATTCTTGTATCGCATCGATTGAAATATCTGTTCAACTTATGGAATAGATTAGAAAGATACGCATCGATAACAAAACTACTTAAGTCGATCTAAAGAGCTAGGAGTAGGAGTAGCAGAACTTTTACATTAAGAATATTAATAATTTATTAATTAAATTATTTTTAATAATTTTATATTGGGAACTGGAAAGTATACCATAGTTTTTTTACTACCTTTGGTCGAAGTTCTTATTTATTATTTTTTACTAATAAATAATTTGTTTTAAAGTTATTTTGTTTATTGGTTTATTTTGGATTGATATTAATTTGAATATTTCTGTTTTTCTTAAACGGGACTATTTTTTAGATACAAGTGTAAATTGGGGTTTGGTGACCAAGAATACAGACCCCCTGAACTCAATCCAGAACTCACGAATTCGTATCCCACTTAGGACCATCTAGTCTAGAAGATACGATTCTCCAGAACAGGATAATTCTGTTACAAACGTAGATAACAGAGGCCACCCGGCATCTAATAAAATCAATATGTGATGATTCTAAACGAGGATAAGTAATTGTTTTAAATAAATTTTCGGAAATGGAATGAGATTTCCTCCTTCCTCCTTCCTTCCTCCTTCCTTCCTCCTTCATAAAAAAACGTCAGTCTAGATCCACTATTGCTCATTTTCAAAAATAAGATTTCTGATATATGTATTTATGTCGGAATTCGTGAAAATGTACACGCACGTTTTAAGCCTCATAGTGGTTAACAATCGAAAAAGTCTGAAACTTGTCTGTGAAGAACTTGTAGAAATAAGATTAATTCCATAACTCGACAGATAAGACGAAATTTGTAAAAATATATTCATCTTCTTGTTATGAATAATTTATTGCCTCACTTCTTCCGTACGCCAATTCAATCTGAATGTTATGCTAAAATGATTTTTCTAGCTCATCTACACAAACACACCATGTTTCAACTTGCCACCGTATCTTGTTACCTACATATATCTTAGGTCGAATTCGCTATGGGCTTAATGCATAAATGAAAATTTCAGATTTTTTGAACATTTAGAGAGCAGAGTAAAAAGTCATTATTGTCCAAAATTTCGATAATTGCTTATTTTCTGAAAACAAATACTCGATTCCATAAAAGAGTTTTGTAAAAAAAAACCTGAAAATTTAACACTTCCTAAAGCAGTCTGGAAAAAGTTTTCTATGCACTTCCGCCAAATACCTATATAATACAGATCGTTAAGCTCCTATAGATCAGTGGCACTAGTATTAATTAATTTCCACTTTATTGGTCCGGAAGTTCCAGCTTTCAAACAGCCATCGAACTATTTTGGACGCAACTAGAAAAAGTCATTATCCATCGATATCTGAATCTTTTCAATTGGACACATGTGCGGATGTGACGTGCGATTCCGAGATTGACATAGGGATTGGTCGCTTTGTTGTTGCCCGTCAATTCCACTATAGCAAATTGCGAGCAATTACGGATTATCTATGTGACACAACAAAGAAGACGTACTAAAGAGAAGCGTAACGCATTTTATTGAATTACTTCGTAACTGGTTTCAATTAGTTAATATAAACTTGCAGTCTTCGCTTAAAAAGTTCAAAGCAGATTTCTGTTATCGGGCATCTTTAATAGCTGAAGGGTCATGAAGGTTAGATGCTTCATAGCTAATTAACTTTAAGAGTCCAGATTTAATACGGAGTCAATAAAATTATAAGTTTATTAAATTACATTTTAGTTTGTTCAATTAGAGAGTTGCGCAATTTTAATGTCGAAGCGATAAGTGAGTTTATAACAGCTGCTGCTGTTATTAGGGAGACCCACTTTAACATTTATAGAACGATATCAAATGTTCATGACATAAATAATTGCAATTTCGTTAAATGAAAGACTCAATTTTTTGCCTACAATCGCACAACATATGCAAAGCGAGGCCGTTAGTTACATTGAAGTAATCGTTACGAATATAGAACTGTGATGAAATGTGAGACAAATGGTCGCCTTATTTTGCTCTAGATGAAATTATAGAGTATTATAAGTTTAATTTATCCCAAAAGATTGTAAAGTTATTCATATAAAAATATGTAATATTGTTTCTTTAGTTTTGACCAAAAATTTCAAATTCTCTTGCTGTCTGTCCGTCAACTCCGGAATGCCCTGATCTAGGATTTTGAAATTTGAAATCCAGAACCGTCGTCGTTTAATTATTCTCCACTAGATACTATAATAGTTTACAGAGTGAAAAATATTAGAAAATTAAATATATTTCTATACAACATTATACAAATTTTGGGTAGTTTCTGATATTGAGTTTTTTTTTTTTAGGAGAAAAAAGTATTTTCATGGTACGATGGGCAGCTTTCAGCATCAGATCTCTTTATTGGCCGTCTCAGTTTACTGGATCGACACGAATTCTACGGGAAAGCGTCAGTTAACTTGACATCGATTCGAGAATCCGATCAGGGATGGTACGAATGTAAAATCACTTTTCCGAATCGGACACCAAGTTCGCGGAATAATGGAACCTGGTTCTACTTATCAGTACTGGGTGGGTGCTCCTAATTTATTAACTGTAAATCCTACTTAAATAACTTATTTCTTATTTGCGTAGGAGGATCCTTAATAAAAATTCCGCCAGTAAATCAAACTATTATGGAGGGACAAACTGCGTTCTTTCATTGCGTGATGAAGAGCCCCGATAGGTCTACTCTGCGCTGGTTTAAGGACGGCAAAGCACTTTCTGAACTTCATGATCTGTTGCATAGGTCCTATTGTGCTCCCGATGGCAGTCTCAGCATTGATCCAACGATGATGAGTGACCTGGGCGAGTACGAATGTGTAGTTCAGCATAGGGATGGCGAAACCCAGTCGGCCCGGGCGTTTCTTAATATTCAATGTAAGTGGACATATTGCCTTCATTCGTTGTTAATCTGCTTTTCTTTCAGATAAGGCAAAAGTAATCTACGCTCCTCCAGAAGTTTATCTTCCGTACGGTCAACCTGCAATTCTGGACTGCCATTTTCGTTCCAATCCACCTTTGCGAAATCTACGCTGGGAGAAGGATGGCTTCCTATTCGATCCGTACAATGTGCAAGTAAAAATCAGTCAGTCAACATTTCCCACAACTGCAATAACTAATTCATTTAAATTGTCTTAATAGGGGGTGTATTCGAAGCCAAATGGAAGCCTGTTCTTCAGTAAAGTGGACGACAGCCATGCGGGTCGTTACACCTGTACGCCATATAACGAGCTGGGAACTGATGGTCCATCGCCGCTAATTTCCGTGATTGTACAGCAGCCGCCCGTATTCACCATCAAGCCGAAGCCTGTGTACATTCATAAATTGGGCGACTATGCGTCAATGTCGTGCGATGCGTCGGATCGAGACGGAACCCATCGACCTACGATAGTGTGGAGCAAGGTACTACGAAACACTACTGGTGTTATAATACAAATTTCTTGCATTTTCTGATTTTTAGAGAGACGGAAGTGGATTACCGTTAGGTCGATATTCCATCGAGGGCGGAAATATCACCATCGAAACCATAGTGGAATCGGATCGTGGAATCTATCAGTGTTCGGCTACAAACGAGGCTGCTACTATTACAGCGGATACGGAACTGATGATTGAAAATGTCGCACCACGACCGCCCTATAACTTAACCGCAAATAGTTCACAAAGTGCCATAACTTTAAAATGGGAACCAGGTAACTCTGGTAATTCTTTGCTAACTAAAACCAAATAACTCTGAATGTTTGAATCCGCTGTAAATACATTGCCTACTAAGAATAGGAGCATAAACCTGAAATGCCATACAAAGTGGACGGCTTCTTCGTGTAAATATTATGCTATAAAAAATGTTGCTTTTAACACTTTTCTCGCTTAAGTATATGTAGTCGATTTATCATTAGATAGATTAATAATATTTGCGTTCTTTTACGCTTCAGAAAAGAACGGTACAGACCACAGTAGAAGGTTTGGATTACTGATATTTAGATATAGAATTCGGTTTGCTTTACGAGTAGATGAGGAAGTAACACTGATCTAATCGGTCTAGTTATAAAAAAATATGTAGACCATTCACATCACATCTACTTTTGGTACCTTTTTGGCAACTAGTTTTATTAGAAACTCTCTATTTTTTAAACGCAGAATTAAAACTAGAACTCTTGGGCCTAGAAAATAATTGCATTGTGTAATTAAGTCCTACGTTGGGCGCCATTAAGAGCACCCCTAACTACTTTGAAAATTGCCAAATCTCAATTCTTGAAATCCGATTAACAATTTATTTCATGTAATGGTCAATGTTAGGATCCTAGTAAGAATAAGAGTAAGTCAGTGTGAACGAAATGGCAAGTTTTGTATGATCTACATATATTTTCTTCAGTGATCAGTGCGAAATTAGATATCGCTCTATGCCAGGTTCATCGCAACGAGCCTTAACATAGTATATATAAGGAAATTTAAAATAAGCCTCGTAGTATAAATATTAAAAACATTTGCATTCAGGCCCTACGTTGGGCGCATTAGGTACCCTATGCGTTTATTCCGAATACTGCAACATAATGGTCGGAATTGATTGTGATATTAACAACTCAATAGAAGGAGAGCCTGTCTAATATCTTGAGAAATGTGGTCGTCCTCACGGTAGACATCTTCAGGAACAAGACGACCAGCACAGGCTATCTTGGACCATGCATCAAATAAGCGGGACATCCCCTTTAATGCTCACAGCTGTAGTTGAACGGATCTGAACACGAGAAATTCACTTTTGCGATTATCAGCACTAGCCAGGGTTTGAAATTCTGTACTAGGTACAGCTTTTACAGCCTGAAAGAAATCCACCTACCACAGGAAAGATCAGCTGGAACTGTTAAAATATTATTCAATTGAAAATCATAAAAATAATAATAATTTATAAGAGCCACACCTTTTACATTATTAACATTGCAGCTTGAAAAAACCCTTCGCTTATTTGCACGCACATATTTGCACTATACTTTTTTACAAAAAAACATTTTCATTATCATAAAGTACAACATAATTGAAGTAACTGTACTAAAATCATCATCCATTATTTATAATATTTCAACCCACAAACAAATAGAGGCGTACGCAGGAATTGGTTAAGGAGGCGGGGTCTTCAAGATTAACTTTACTTTCTTTTCTATGAAAAATTCACATTTATACAGTCATACCCTGGTTCATTAGGTGAAGGTGAACATTTTTTATTGTTTATTTGTAAAGAGTTTTTACCAATGACCCCCCCTCCTCGCTTATGTACGACCTTGCCAAAGTAATATTGAGATTGATTCCAGTTGCCTTAAAAATATTTTTATTGTTCGAACAAAATCCTTGTACCACAACAAAAATGGTTTAGGATTGATTTAAAGTTCAGCATGGAATCAGTCTGAAGGTTTAATTACGATCCAACCCCTTTAACCAACTGTCCTCTTTCTTACGTTCGTTTTATTCTTAAAGGTTACATTCGACCACATTTGGAGTATATTGTCTGGTATCGATTATCGAACGCAACCGAATGGCGAACGATGCGCCCGCTGGTGAAGAACACAATGGAAGCGACCATAAGCAATCTGGACGCTGGCCGCGAATATGAATTTATGGTGCTCAGCCAGGATCGATATGGTGACGGAATGTTCAGCAAGGCCTTCCGGTATTTCACAAAACGTATGCACCAATCGATTTCTTATGCCACCATCCAAATGCACCTACTTCCTTCTTCTATTGCAGCTAAGGAATTCCAGGACTCCGAATTATACCACAACACCATAATGCCGTTCAGTCAAATTGGCCCGCCACGAAATTTAACCGTCCACCAAAGGTCAAACGGATACGTCGCAACCTGGGATCCGCCAGATTACGGCATCGAATGGCTTCGAATTTACATTGTCCGATGGTGGCAGGAACCGGGACATTTCTTGCACGGAACCGCCGAAACAAGGGACAATTTCTACGCTGTCGGACTCCTCAAGGAGAACGAACGATACACCTTTCAGGTATTCTCGTTGGCAACAAACGAATATCATGCCGGAAGTAATGAAGTTGAGTTTGTTGTGCCGTCGCATCGATTAGTTCGCGCAATAGCCACTGGAAGCGTTGTTGTCATTATTTTTCTGATTACTGCCGTTAGTGTTTATATTTATGTGAAGAAGAGCTGCTTCCGATCCGAAAAGACAGATAACGAAAAAAATGGTTCGTAGATTAGAAAAAAAAAAATTGTACAGACTTAAGAGATTTTATTTTCTTTATTTTTGTGGTAAATGAAGTTTCAAAATAAAAACTGAAATTGTTCCACTACATTTTATTTTTTATTAAAATCCGTTCAAAAATAAAACCATTATCACTCAATCTCATATCATGACATGACATTTCATAATTAAAACTATTATTTTCATCTTGATTCTACATAAAGCATCATAAATTGATCTTTATATCGATTTAATTTTGGCGCAGGAATTTAGGTTCAATAACTAATTTTGAACCATAAGTCGAGATACACTCGGTAGGACGCAGCAGCGGGAGTTTAGAGAAGAATGCAAGAAGCGCAATCAATTCATACGTATTGTCGGATTTGTAATTTTAACGAAATTTTAATTATAAGATAAAATAACATAAAATGTTAATTTGTTTTAACATAAGTACATACATACATTTCATTTATTGACCGTATTATAATTTTATAACAATGATGATTATATTATAAATAATTTGTTTTTAAATTCAACTGCAAATTTACATTATTGAAAATTAGTTGAAAGTAAATAATTTCGTTGTAGATTTGAGGAATGCTGGGTTAGGCGGAAGAAATGATCTTAGTTAAAAATTAACTTTTGTTACTAGAAATTCTGCTGAACGTCAAGTGTAGAGCTTTTAAGCTCAAATTAAATAAGGCGTTAAGAGCGAAGTATAAATTTGGCTACAATAAAATCGATATAGAAATTCAAAATCAGATGGTGCTTTATATGATGGCAATCTTTGAAAATAGACTCCCACCTGAAGCCTAGTACGAACCTCGATGAAAATTGTCAGCGGCTTGTTTGAGATTTACATTTTCAAAACTAATCTTTATTATTCGCTTGTTTTTTACGATAATTAAGTGTCATGGATAATAATATCGAACACGGCACATTTAAAATAGTGGCTAAATTTGTCTCCACGTTTTCAGCACCATCTTTTGGTCGATAAGCGAACTATACATCGAATGAAAATTATCATTACCGTATTTTCCGTACCGCAGAACGAAAGCGAACGCGAAAATCAAGCAATGAAAATTTTCATAGCTTTTTTAGCATACAATCCTATCGATAAATTGGCATTCACAAAAATAATGTAACGTTATCAAAAAACTGTTATATGATAAAATTTTTACAAAAAGACTCTGGAAATCAAAATAACTTTATGGAGAATACTAAATATTTATATATTTTAATTAACTTATTATTATTTTTTGCATAAGTTCCAAGTATTCGACAAAAGAGAGGGCGTGTGAAACATGTCATTTTACATTTCTTTTTTCTCTGATCAAGTTGTAAAATTCACTCAATTAGCTTCGGTATGAAAATTAAGAATGTAAACAAAGAATGGTCACGGTTACTTGTTTTTTTTATTTATCTTTTGAATGAATTTCAAATTACCAGCTTAGCAGTTATCACTATGCGTTATCGTTCGTTATCACTTATCTATCACTACGTATCATTCATTAAAGTTGTTTTTTTTCTCTCAAATCCCAACATATGCAAACTATGTCTACACCACAGGCAGTGTTACCAGAAAAAAAATTATGACTCTGCTAAAATTAGCTTTTTATCCAGTTTCTGCTAAAAATTCTGCTAACAATAATTTTCAAAAATTATTCTGCTAAAAATTCCGCTAGCTATCATTTAGTAAAATTTGTGTACTAAGTATACTTAATTTTCATAAAATCGTTGATTTAATTTAACGGTAAAAATGCTGTATAACGCTTAAGCGAAAGAGGCTACTAACTTAGTCTGCTAAATTTTTGCCGATCTCCCCCTGCAAAAAATATGCTAAATTTAGCAGAATTTCTGCTAAAATGGCAGCACTAACCACAGGCTCCTCTACACTAAGAAATACAAATCTCCTCTACAGTCTCCACACTTTCATTTCCCCAGCCTTCAAAACACCAAGTTGGCTCTTTTTCCTTCTCTTCTAAGAGAAAGATGAGAATTCGTGCTCGCTCTCTTTACTCTTTAAACACGCAAAACGTTTCAAGTTCGTTCATTCCGTCTCCCTCGGCCAATGCTCTGGGCATGTGCCAACAAAGAAATCAGCTGAGAAAGAAAATTTACCCCCTTTCTGTGGGAGTTTGTGCTATTCTCGGTACGCGTGCACCGAAAATGTACTCAACTCAACATCTGATCGAGTGCAAGTGAACTGAACTGCTCCAGTGAATGGCCGAGCGTTATTCCTTTTGACTTTTTTTGGAGTCATGAGCAAAGCAACAAATCAGCTCAAGCCGCCGCTTGCTTTGTACCGCTTGCTTTGTACCGCAACGTTCGTGTGTTACAATTACCCAATACGCATTACATGTACAATTTTTGACGAAGACGACTCATTCGAATTGAGGTTTCGCCATGGGGTCACTTTGCCCGGCGATTATCGCGGGAATTTTAAAAATAGCCGGACTTGAGACGAAATGAGGCCAATCAACTGAAGCGCTGCAACTGCTGGGTGGTTTACTGATTGACCTTCCTGGATAATTGTGTTTGCGTTGCACATGCGTCATTATTGTGGAGGTAAGGAACTTTTACTTTACTCGTGATTTATAGAATTTTCCATTTCCCAGGTTAATGGCTAAAAGACACTGGGACGTCCTTGATATCTTTATAATGTACTGTATGTGGGGAAATTTTGGAAAATTTACGTAAATTCCAACTAGAGTGAGGCTATCTCTTTGCGACTAAAAAGAACTAAGTAATAAAGAAACAAATGTAAGGTTATATGTATTTCATTTTAACAACAAAACAAATGATTTTATTTATTTCGGTTTACCTAATCAGTTGGCCATGTGAGAAGTTATTATGATAAGAAAGTTAAGTTAATAAAATTCTACACTCGCAAATTTGTAGTAGACACCAGATACCACATCTTCCTGCATGGCAATAAATCAAGAAAAAGAAACATGGTAAGCTCACTAAATAAAGTTGGGTACATTGAAGTATTAAACATGAAAACAAAAGCAGAAAGTAACGAAAGAAAGAGCAAGTGGATAAAAATAAGATTGCAATGGTGGATAACATTACCTTTCGAAAATGGATCTCGGTCAGAATCGGGAAAGTTCTAAGACAATAATTCGTCATTGGAAGACCGAAACGAATATTCAAAATTAAACGAACAAGAAAATCGGCTGTATCTAAGAAATAATGTATTGTAATTTTTTGTATATACTTATTTTAAATTTTTTCTTAAAATTTTATATTTTATTTTATTGTTATTATGAGTAATCAGTATTTGATGAATATGAATGAATAAATAAATAAATAAAGGGATCTACAAAGTAAATGTGGTTTGTGGAACATGAGTACATTAGAGTAACAAGACACACGATCAATATAAGGATTAGTCAACACCAGCGCTGAACAGAGGAGAACTAGATTCGTACATCTGCAATTGTGGACCATGAAATGGTTGGAGAGCAAAAGAAAAAATTTAAATTCTCGTGACTAATAATTAAGTAATTAAATTCATTCTAATTTTTCTATGAAATAATTAAGAACATTTGACACATACCACAGAATAGTGAAGAAAGCTTCACAGCAAGGCGATGATCAGTTTTTACGCGAGCAGTGATCGCGTTGTATATAACATCAAGCAATGTTGCCAGTATTGCCATTATTAAGTGCGACTATCAATTTTAAGCGAATTTGTCTTGAAATCAGACCTAGCTCGCAACAATACTATAACTAACAAAAACATTGGCTAAAAAAAAATTAAAGTGCAATTTTTTTCACTAATTCTTCGAGTACAAAACTTTCAAGAGAACCGCCGATGTTGAGACAGATTTCGTAATTTTTGCCAACTCTTGGTGAAATGTCACTAGATAAAATATCTATATATGTAGTTATTTACGAGAATTTAAATTTTTATCGAGCTCGAAAATGATATGTACCGACATTAATGAATAGCTGATCGCAACGGAATGCATTGTGAATCGTTTTTGATTGTTCTTTATGAACCAAGAATGAATTATTAATGATTCGTTTGTATAGAATAATCCTTAATGAATTGTTCTTTATGAACCAAGAATGAATTATCAATAATTTGATTGTATACAATAATATAATAATACTTTCTGATACAAGCTGTAGTAACAAACTTATAAATTTATTTATATCACACTGCCTTAATGGATGAAGAATTTAATAAAAATTTTTGAGAGACACATTATTTGAGTTATTTTAATTGACGTAATAATATATTATCATCAAAGAAGTCTATAAAAACGAGCACGTTTTAATGTTTATAGCACACGGCGGGCGGCCTTTTAATATTCTTATCTTAGTTGGTCAGTCCCATTAAATAGTTATTGGCCTTGACATTTCCTAAATCTAATTGTTATCTTAGGAGTGAATTACAATTTTCATTTTAAGATGAACATCAATTATACTGCTAAAAATAGTAATTAGCAATTCGAAATAACGAGTAGCGTCCACAGAAAAGTGTGACGGTTTTAGTGTGTTCGACCTTGACGTACTAGTACATTACAATATTGAGTTAGATTTTTTTTTCAGAGAAACTAAAGAATTATTTAAATTTAATTCCATTTAGTTGTGATTTGCGTCAGGATTTTGGCTGGGTCTTAAGTTAAGGGCGGCAACGGTTTCGGCATCCGATACCATTTCTTGGGTCTCATGAACTCGAAAATTTGAATTGAAAAGCCAAAGAACTTTGTAGTGGGTACGGATGTTCTAAGTATATTGAGGCTACTAGCCATTGTGACGCACAGAAAAATTGGGTGATAACAATCTTGAAGCTGGAACTAAAATTACAATACATTCGACTCAAAATTGTATTTTTATTGTTAGAATTAATTTCTAATCGAAGATATGTAATTCGAATCTGAATTTCAATTTTGTAATATCAACCAAGAAATAAAGTTCGAGATCAGTATTGAATTAAAGCCCGAAAGCCAATTCATTCGCACATAGGTACATGCATACCTAACTACGTAAGAATATTCATTATTTGTATCGATGTTTGGAAACCACACTGATTTCCATCATCAGAGCTTCTGCTATTTATTATTACTTCTTTAGTTCGCTTACAATATTACTGATGTATTCTTGATTTCTGTATTGAATATTTGTAGTTGCACCTAAGCCGTTAAAGTATTGTTAAATTACCCACTGCCGAATGAGTAATTGCATATTAATAACAATGAAGCAATCGAAATTCAATTGTTGAACACTTTGTTGTCGTGTTATTCACTTGTAACGGATGGCGCAATCATTTCTAGAATTTTATCACAATCATGTGAATTAGCCGTGCTAATGTTTCAACATTTTTCTAGAGTTTGCAAATTGCTAGTACAAAGGCACTGCGACCATTACTAGCTCCGCTACAGCTTCTGAAACTAACTCGGCTTGTAATTATCGTATCGAATCGAGCGCCTTTGTTAATCACTCGATGCTCTCTGTTACAATCAACGATCGTTTCTAATGTTTCTTAAACAACTATCTATCCATAGGATCCTATTATTATAGACCAACCAGGGCAGGGTCTTTGGAGCTCACATAGTTTGTTTGCCTTGCCGCGTGTCTTGTCGTCTTAGACTTTTTCGCCAACAATCACGACCAGCTACTTTAGATACAATTAGAAAACACTGTAGTAGCTTTGTTTTCAACGCTTTAGAACATTGTTGTAATCTTATCGGAAACGGCATACTCGACCTTATAGTCGCGTGCTTCTGGTTCCAATGTACTGGACAAAGGCTGTGGAGGCTATAATCAATGTCACAGACCCAAGTTGATGACGCAGACCAATAAGTTCGATAGAACGGATAATACACGCTACCCTTATCAGCTCCTCGAATATGTCGCATACCCATATCGCATGGTACAACTTTTATGTGACCGATTAAGGGGACATGCACCTGATGAAAACAACTGTAGCTTTTCTAAACAATTATCTACTTATGAGTATTATCTAATCTGAATTTTGATTTAACGTACGACGAATCTGTTTGGTTTTTGAGTGCAATTAAAATAAATATTATGTTGTACCGAGTATTGTTTTACCATTTCAGTACTGATGTACTAATCAACGATTGAAATGTGATTTTTTTTATTTTGCATCTCACTTTGTTTTGTCGCATTAATTTTAACAACAAGACTTTATTTTTTAAGTTGCACTGAATGATTTAAAACTAGAAAAGTGTAAGCCAGCGAATACGAAAAGGTAGACATTTAGTCGAAACGATCATTACTCATGAATTTAAGCTGAAAACTTTTGTTTAAACGAAGTAGATCATAAAATTTTGGCGTGTAGTTCAATATTATTTTATTAGTGTACTGAAACGAGCGAACAATTTATTAATAATAGAAAAATTTGAAGGGTATTGTAGTGAGGTCTAGCACAAAATTCATGCTTATTGCTTTTCTTTATCTCATTTTGAGTATTGTCTTCTAATTAAATTTTTAAAATATTCCATTGAACTGCAAATATTTTTTTTATGCACTTCGCCAATCTGCGCCTGCTTCGATAAATCTCGGCAGTATGACATTATAGCTTGAGAGGAAAGAGTTCCAAATAAATAGAAGACTTCAGTTTTCGAAATACTGCTGTTTGCATCCTGCCTTCTATCACAAATTGACAGAAATTATCAAAAATATCCAATTTTATAGAATCTACCAAATCTAAATCGTTTATCATTAAATGTTCGCTTTTCGGTCGCCTCTCTAGAACATCATTACCCCTCCCCAAAGTTTTAATTTTTTACACCTTTAGTGTGATAGGCGAACACTTCCAGCCAATAAAATTCAGAAATCATTCATTCATTCTTTTTTACTAGCTTATTTCACTATTAATAGGATATCTATGCCGTACTGAGTACATAATACAGAAGCAGTATCTCAATTCAGTACTAACTGAATTAACTTTAATAAAATTTAGTCAGTACCAGAAATGCTCCGCTAAGACGAATCTATAAAAATACCAAATTTATAAAATAAGATTTAATTTCTCGTCTGAGAAATACGTTATTATATTTTATTGCAATTGCAATCAATCCGTTG
This sequence comes from Beris chalybata, assembly GCA_949128065.1. Taxonomy (NCBI): domain Eukaryota; kingdom Metazoa; phylum Arthropoda; class Insecta; order Diptera; family Stratiomyidae; genus Beris; species Beris chalybata. Next base: position 4,407,462 of record OX421896.1, on the reverse strand, counting down.
CATTTTAAAGCGCTCATGTGCTGTAATCTAAAAAAACCAAAACGATAGCAGTGTTCGTAGTACTATGGTATCTATACATACTTGTATGTAATGTACCAAACTACAATTTTCTATTATTAGCAGCTTCTTGTGATGTTGAAAGAGTAAGTTTGCCGCATATATGGTATGAGAAAACTATTTTTCGTTTGCTTTTTTGAAAATGTTTATGTGTAACAAAAACATAGGATCGAAAAACAGAAAAAGCGTATTCATTTCATTGCATTGCATTTTAAATATTGTGATAAGCTAGTGGCTGAAAAATAAAATAGAGCTCCACTTTGTACCTCCATGAACTTCAGTTAAAATATTTGTTCAGCATTGATGTATTTTTTTAATACCGAAATGCGGCTGTTGAAATTGACTTGGGATTAAGTAATAATTGACTAAATAAAAGAATTGATGTGAATTTTTTAATTGCTTCCATTGGTTTTACTGATATTTATACAATGAAACAAATAGTTAGTATAAATATGCCTACTAACCTTTATAACATCGAAATGTTTTCCATTAAATATACAGATATTTGTGAGGGCGATATAATACACACATTTCTTTGTTGAAGGCGAAAATGAATTTTTTTTGTAATTGTGTTTGATAAACATCATTTCAGTATCAGCACTATTTTAACCATCCCTAAAAAAAACTCAAAACCACTAATTAATCCACGACCAGTAGTAAATGATAAAAAAATCAACACATTCATAGACTTTAACGTATGTTGAAATTCATAGATCTAAGAGATATGACAGAATTCGTAAGAATATGTAGATATATAAGCCCTATTTTTTGTCAATTTTTCCTCCGCCGCACACCAATGCATAAGAGAGGGAAAGGAAACTTATTATTGTTTAAATTGTTTGAATTTTTCGTATCACACACTCCCACGTGCTACCTCACACCCTCCAGAAATCAGCAGCCAAAAATGAAGTTCCTCGTCCACACAAACTACTTACTAAAGAAATTTTAAGGAACTTTAAGAAGTAGCGAGACTTCTAACGGTCGATAGGCGGACAAAATATGTTTTGTTTGTTTAGGGACTATAATATAAAAAAAAAATGTTTTCAAGGAAGAAAATTTTTAAAATGTGTTTTTTTTAATATCAGGCTTTATCAGCTACAAGCCTTAAAAAGATTTTTCAAACGGCGGTTAGACGGACAGAATCTTATTTGTTTTTTGTAGGTTAAATTTTTTTAAGGTTGCAAACTTCTAAAAAAAGTTTATATTTTTTTTAATATTTTAAAGGGCTTAAGAGCTACGAGGTTTGAAATTATTGTTCTATAATAAAAGATTGAAATTGCTAACTATTTTAATGCTCAAAACTTCACTATTTTATAAACATTTGTTTTGCATGGTTATGAAATAATCGATAAGACGGAACCGGGAAGCCACTTTATGATCTTGCTAATAATAATCGAAAACTAAAAATTTAACCTCACTCATAAACTTGGAAAGCATGTGGATGGAACAAAAACCCCTAAGTGACAGCATCTTTCATTATCCACGATACCATCCTCTTCGCATGATTTTTAATTGGGTTGGTTTTAAGCATAGAGCTATAACTAACGGAGATCACAAGACGCCGTTTCTGTATAAAGCACTTTGAAGCATTTTGATGCAAAATTGAATATTTTTGTTTGGAGCGTTTCATGCCCGGTGGCAGTGAAATGCAAATAGTAGCGAAGTATTTAAAGGTTGGGCTTTTTTTCTTTTCAATACCGGAGTATAGTATAACATACATGTGAGTAAGATGCTGATAGTAGCATAGTGAATATCGCCGGTCTTTTCCGAGAAAACCTCCTGCTTCAAAAAAGTCGCTGCACGCTATCTCCATTATACATATAGCTCTATGGTTTTAAGCGTAAACTCTAATTAGTTCATACACACGATAGCTTACGCTATTTTTAATAATCTCAAGTCAAATATTTTGCATGTTCCGATTTATCTTAACTCGTTTCTTAAGATAATGCTCATTTTTCTCTGCCCCAATATGATCAATCCAAAAATCTTTAGCTTTCAATAACGTGACGTACGACGGTCTTTTTTATGACAAAGAGAATTTGCTGATATGATACTTCGCCGTACGGCACGGGACGGATGTAGGCACCAGGTACAACTACAGGTAAGCTATACGAATAGGTACATACAATATTTAAAACTGCTTCTTGTCCAAAGATCACAATAAAACAACAAAACCGGTTTCTTTGAACTTAAAGACGAATACCGGAATTAATCTTGGTGCCAAGCCAAAGTACTTTTTTGGTTGAATCATCTTAAAACCATGCAATCGTGTTGTGATTTTGGGTAAGCTGCTGGCTCTAGAAATGGTCTCTGGATGTCAATCCAATGCGTCTCTTATTGGTCGATCAAGGACTATCCCTTGGATTTGTGCAATATAAACAGCGTTATCTCCGGAATCCGATGTAGTGCATTCTACGATATGCTATGATTCCTTTGTGCGTCAACCTAGCTGTATTGTTTTTGTTGTATGCACTAAGTACTAAGCACTTGTGTACCTACCGAATGTACGGGAATCTCTTTGTCCGCGTATGATGCCTCCGCGAAGAAACATATGTCGCTATGTATGGGACGTGTCGTGTGTGACGTTAGGTACATAGTCCATAATACCATATGAATGACTTCGGCTTCAGATTCAGACCCCTCGGTTTCGATGATTAAAGAGTGCCCGAAGTGCCACGCTTGGGACTATAGCGTAGCGTTGGAAAACAAATCGATGGGAGAGCGTCGACGCAAAACATTTCAACAGTTTCCCCTGGCTCGGTTTATGCTGGGTAAAGAGCGTTTTTTTTCGGTGTCGACGACTGGTACAAACTACAAAGTTCCGGACTGTCGCGACACGTATTGCGGCAATCTATCCAATTTCGTTTTCAATTATCACGGCGTTAGTTCACCTGGACTCGGTAGAAATGACGTGATTTGTTGTTGTTGTTTTGAATCGTTGTGCTTCCTACAGAAGATAGCAAATTATGCTTGACGTGATTGTGTTGCTAAAAGTGGGGCTTCCAAGACTCTACACAACCAGCTCGACACGTTCTCTTAACTTTTTAATAGAATTGTGTAGCTCGCAAAGTCGTTACCGACGTCGTCGAAGTCGAACGTCAAGACGCAAATGTTTTTCGTTAAGAGAAGCAACGTCTGGTCTATCTCTGGCGTACGTAGACGTAGACAAGGCGTACAGTGTTTAGTTTAGTTTAGTGCGCGATTTTGGGACGGTTCCATAGAATCGTCGACTTGAAACAGGAGGTCCATCGACCAGCCAAGCCAGTGCGCCCAGCTTCACTAGAGTTGTCGGCCGTTTTATCAGCTGTTTCCGGTTCGATTTGTACGTTGCCACTTATTTTCCAGTTGTTCAGGTCATCACATATCCAGCTCGACGAACGGAAGTGTTAAAAATCGATTTTGTTGTTCCGGTACGAGTTCAGTTGTCCGCTTGCCGATACGTTTTGCTGCTCTAAACGGTCGGTCCGTCAGACTAAATTGGCTTAGTGCGAGAAAAGTGCTTCTCTGGCCGCAGCAAATATCATCGACGTGCCAAAAAAAAAAGTAGTAAAATTTTCGACGTCGACATCGACGACAAAGGAGCGCATGCGCGCTGCCCAGTCGTTCGTTCTTTGTGTGTAACGTTGTGGCTATACTAATCCTCTAGGAAAATCGGTGGAGCAAGTTTTCCTCGAAATTTTCCAGTCGTTCTTCTTTGCTGTCGCGTCAAATTTCAACAAAGTTGTGTCGATGCGATAAAATAACCGCGTGAGAATGTTCCGACTGTGTCGCTAACGAAACGGAAGTGCAGTGTTAAGTTAAGAACCAGGCGAAATATACGAGCTCAAAGTAAAAGTTATGAATGAAGAACAGGTGCTCTGTCCGACCCAGGTGAATTACTCGTAATATAAGCAAAACTATAACTTCATTGAAACGTTGAACATAGCTCGTACTTGAACGCATTGCTTCTTATTATATTCTGCAGCCTCGCACATTTGTCAAAGGAAACACTTACGGCAATGAATTATTAAAAAACTTTTGATGAAAGCGAAAATGTTCTCCACACCAATTCTTGTCCGGATAAAAATTCCATTTCAGCGAATTTCAATAAGCAGAACAGAATGCTTCTAGCCTAGTTCTTCCAAATCGGAAACTCCCCTTGAATGGGGAGTCAGAAAAAAATTGCTCCGTCAAGGATGTGCTCCTTACTATTCCCTGTATTATGTGGAGGCTTCTTATCACTCGTAGACTTGCAAGCACCGGTTTAAGTCAAGTATCAAACAAAAAAAAATAATGCAGTAGGTTAGGTACAAGGGTGGGTACCTATAGAAGGTTTTGATTGGTGTATTCAGGACGCCATCCTCTTATCGCTAGACTATAAGATTTTCGGTTTTGGTTGTTTGAATATGTAGTCGGTGTAAACATGTGATAAATGTGGAAAAATTCAAGACGGAATTTAAAGAAAATTATTTCCTCGTGTAAATACTCATACAAGTAATTGCGGATTGTGATTATGTTAACCGCCCATTGTTTCTTATAATTGCGATTTTCTCTCAGTTTACGGATATTGTGATGCATTTATCTTGTTCCTGTATAACCCATAACACAAACGTTGCATTTTTTTGAGCTTTCACGATCTGTTTGGGATTTGAACCCATGACCAGTGGATTGATGGATTTTCTCAAAGACTACTCTCACAGCAATCATTGAACCACGGAGTCAAGTTATGAAGAATCTAAAGAATTTGTGGACGAAGTGAATGGAGTACCACCACTTGAAGTGGAGTAACACACTGTACGCAATTGAATTAATTAGATAGAAGTAATGTCAATGTGATGCTAGAACGTGCTGAGCTAAACTTCTTATGCTATCGGACTTAGCTCGAAAAATGGGAAGCCGGGAGCTATATTTTGCACAGACAGCAGCATTGCCTGTGTACAGTGTTAAAAATCATAAGGCAAAGAAGGACACTAATTAGTGTTTTTCATCTATGGGTTTGCAGAATACTCACGAACTTAACTGCCATGGCTGTTTGATTTGAATAAACAACAGCATTTATTTCCTTTGATAAGAAAACAAATAAATTGTTAATTTTAAATAAAATAAATGGTATTTTTAATTTCTAACTAATACCCATTAGTGCAGCGTTTGTTCACATAATTATAGGTGTTTTTCGATACACTTATAAATATGGGTGTACTATCATGGGTACTAGGATACTCCCGATTTAGGATTTGTTCGACGAGGGATATCAGTCTGATTTGATCTTTCTAGACAGAGTGCAAAGAAGGTCATCACCTAAATCATCAATCTGCTACAATTAACTTTTTGAAGCATTGACTTGATGTTGATTGCCTGGGTTTTTCTGCGATTCGAAATTCGTAGAGTTAATTAGTAAATTACGTCAATAAATGCGAGATTTGGTGCCAGCAGCGTGTGTCAGTAAAGAGCTCTACTAAATATTTTAACGACTTGTTTTATGTTTGTTTTATTTTCTTGTTAAAGCAAAACAATTTAAACTGAGAAATCAATAAAAGCCACTACGAAAAGAAAATAAATATTTTTACTATTGTAATTTCTATTCAGATAACTAAATTCTACAAAATTTAAAATCTTTTAATTGTTTTTGAGCTATAGATATATCTTCATTGAAGTTAGACTGGGGTCACTAGCGGAAATTAAATAGACTGAAGTATGTAGAAATGAAAGTAACATCTTGTCAATTTTGTTTGAAAAAAGCCTCATGCCTCATACCTCAGTTCGTATTCGGTAAAGTTTTGGAGCAGATCGGAGCTATTATGAAACCTTACAGCAGCGTATGATAGAGATGTTTAACTTAATAACACTTCAAACGTTAATTTTTATGGGAAACGAAATAGGATAGGATAGGAAAACTTACTGTTTACGGAAAAACTAAGAATATTACGTATAAGACGAGATATTCTGACAAAATAAATATATCACGAAAGAAGCCAGTGCTTTTAACATTAGTACTTCAAAATTGGATAACGCAATCGCTTCTTTCATTGAACCTAGTACTACTTATTATCCTTGAACACTGGGTGTCTTTCAGCAGGCATTAGCTTCTTAGGTCTCTAGAATTGAGATAGACCATAAGGAAAAGAAATTAAGTCAGATTGAAGAAATTGACCCGAGAGTATCACATGATTGTAATACACAAGGACCAAGACGACGCATTTCAAATATATACTCTAAGAAGTAGGACGATGCAACAAAGTCTTTTTTGGGTGCAAATACAGGAGTAGAGCACCGAGTAAAATTAAGGTGCCAAGCTGCATTTCTGTAGCTCCTGGGAGGAAATGGGGTAATCAAATAATATTTACGAACAAATTCACCTATATGCATACCTACCTATAATCGCAACTAACCAAATTCAAAGCAACACGACATACGAAAACCGACACAAAAATCGATTTTAGAATTAAAGGATAAAAAATTAACAACTTAAAAAAATTGGGGTACTTATCCTTAGAGGATGCAACGTAGTAAAAAAGTCAAGCTTCGATAGCGTAACTTTGTTTTATCTCTTGTGGGATACAAAAATTCCGAAAGGATTTGAGGAATTCAAAGTTTTTTTTCGTTTTTAGGGTTATATAAAGAAGCTGTTAGATACACAAAGCGTTCTCAGTTTTGGTGATTTTTTTCTCGTTTTTGTATCAAGTCTGCTATGTTTATAAGCTAGGAGGTAAAAAAAGCTACAAAAAAGAACCAGGTTAATCCTTTTACGTAGTAGTAGTAGCTTACATGCATTTCTATTTTATTTGTCTCGTTTCATTCTTTATCATCATAAGGATTTCTTCTAAACACCACAAGTTTGAAGGACGCTGAAGAAGGTTTTTGCTAAAGATAAAGATTTAAAGCATTCCTCTTAAAGCTATCGCTTCATAGTAGTCACGATGAATCTTGAGTGCACTAATATTAATTTTTTTATATATCAACTTTACTATTAGTAGAGGAATATGAAACGTCCTTTGGCTATCAGTTTTTATTTCCATGCAATTGTTGTCCAAGTGCTTGTATCGTTACTAATCGTTGATCAGAAATAACTAGCCGCACTAATTAAACAACTAACAAGATATTTCCACTTAATTGTGAATGAAACTGTATATACAAATAAAATGTATTTATTCAGAGTATCTGATGACTAATCGCATTAAGTTACGTATTCTTTTCGAATGATGAACTATTATACTAACTGTTCTGCTAATAGTTAGAACTAACTAGAAATTCATTAGAACTTATACTTGTATGGACGATAGGCTGTCAACCTGAATCCAATTTAACTCGCAATTGCATTTATTGAATGAAAATCATCGAATAAGAATGTGAAAATTTTTAGATTCAATCAATGCAGCGCTTCGTGCAGCATTGATAAACCAATTTGACTGTCTTTCTTCGTAAAATTTTAATTCTAGAAAGCGGTAGCTATCACAGGGAAACAGGAAAAAAAAACTTATATATTCTGATTCAAGCGTGGGGGTCACCAAGATTTCAAGTAAAACACAATTCGTATAAGATCAATAGAAATAATAATGAATTATTAATCGGATTTAATAATCGCACTACCGGCAACGTTGCCCGATTTTATGTAGTAACTACTTGATCAATGCTCGATCGCTGCTATCAATCCTAATCGCTTTTCACATACATACTTGATCGTAGACAGTGCAAACACTGTCGTGCTTATATACTGCATGTGTTGAGTCGACAGCTTTCCCGCATATTCGGTGGAGTGTGTTGAATGTGCGAGAGTGCTGAAGAACATACGACGAAAGAGTGAGAAGAGTAGGTACTCTAAAAGTATTCCCCGAAGATTGGCTTTCTCACTGGAAACTGATGTCAATGGGCTATCCGCGTTGCCAGGGTGCATGTAACAAAACGTTTATTTTGGGTAAAATTTCACGACTAAGTTTTCAAATCAGTGGACATAATATATGCAGCCTACATTTTCTTGAAATGCAGCAATGACCGCAGCGCTGCTTTGAGCATCGTATAGATCAAAAGCTCGCAACGTCATAGAAGAAGATACATAAATTATGCAGTAGGCATTGTTTGAAGTGATACTTCACTAAATAAGGGCTCTAATCGAAATTCCATTATAAAAAACTGAAATGGTATATCGACCATGAAATATGACCTTAACGTTCGATGAAATTCCCGTAATATTTCAGATTACGATTCGATATTAATCTCTACTCTGCGAAACTTTACGGCTGCAGGTGTAAGGCTACCGTAAATTTAACGTCAATGGTAAATTATATTTTATTCTTAACTCATAGGCATAGTCGTCAATATTATGAAGTAGTATCGTATGACCGGCACATATGTACATTAAATTGGCAAACATGTGTTTCTTTGCAGTATTTTTACTGAGAACAAATCGATGAAAAATTTTCTCAAAAAATATCCAATCCGTTGCCATTCGTATTTGTCTCTAGATACTGAATACTTCCCGCCAAACCGATTTAAAAACGAAAATCCGTGTTCTGTCAAGTCCAAAGTACAGTCAAATTCCATTTTTAACAATAGAGCTAGCACTGATATAATTGAGTATCTCCGTAGAGCTGTCTAAACACCGCAACTAAAGATTTGCGACTAGAAGAATTTGTTACTCAAATACCATCAAAGCAGTTCAAAGTCAGTGAGAATGACAAAGATGAACAACTAAATTATCGCGTGGAATGACTAAAGTACTCTTCTACTGATACTGCATTTTTATGATATTCATGCATCAATTTTAATCGAAATCTGGGAAGTCGTGTTTTCTGTTCAGGCCCATTAACAGAGAAAACAATAGAACATTAAAATCATTAAATAACCGTCACAATAGTTAGATAGATAAATTTGTGGTTTAGTAAGCCTCATTTAACGGTTACGATTACAGCACCTAGTCACAACTAAGTACAATATTTTTGTATTTTTAATGATATTCACATGGCATGTTTTCAGGTACCTACAATTTGATCGATCATCAAAACAGATAACATCCAAAGTGTCTGGTTTTTATGTGATATCACTACCATTAGCATTCGCGAACCAACCAGCTGTCCCAGTTCATTCAAACAAAATCGGAAGCATTGAGCCGCTTCCGGAGTTCATGTTTACGCTCAGATAACCCCTATGACTTAGTCCACATTGCGACATACCGTTGCCTCTCAACGGTGTAATGACTTTCGATTCTACATACGCACACATTTTCTTAATTGGCATTATCGTAGTCGCTAAGTGAGAATTTCAATCCCCGATATCAGCCTCCGATTTTAATGATTGAATAGTACAGAAAAATAGCGACAATACAATGTTTCGTTTAATCGGAGAATAATTGACTCGTATCGAGCCTAGTGTAGTTGTGATCGATCGAAGCCATTTCGAATTTGATAGGCATCCGGTTGTACTCGTACTTAAACACTTGCTCGAAATTGGCATTGTCCCCAGTTTAAGTTCATGTGTACTTCAATTGCCATTTTAATCTCGAACTAAGTACATCAGCGTTTCATTAGTGCACCTGGTGCTTGACGATTTACTCGTTTGATTGTTCTCACCTTTGAAAAGAAATCGTTGGAGTGTATTGTGGCCTGCGGAAAAAGCTAGCAATAATTGAAAAGTCAAGGCCTCCATGTTGAATGTAGCTATTGCATTTGTTAATTAATTGCATTGTTTCGCTCTTGTACTGCAGTTTTTTTTAAACATTTTATTGAAAAGTGGAATCAGATGTCTTGCACTGTGAGTGGTGGTATTCATAAATTCCGTTGGATAAAACATGTTTATCGTCATTTTCTAGATAAATTAAGTTCTCGCGGAACATTTGTAGCGCTAAATGATTGAGCGGTGATTTTGATTTCTGTCGATAAGTCCATGTTACTGCTCGCCATTTATCCATCATTAACAATCGATTTCATAAAAATTATTCCAAGTGAATACTGCTATATAGACAAATTGCACCTATTGTTGGCGAATTATAAGTAGTGAAGCAATATTCGATGCTCGAGAAGTTTAGGTGGGTCGACATCAAGGCCCAAAGACTCTAAATTCTTCTTTTTTTGAGATAATCTAACATCTTGAATTAAATTGCGTTTAACTAGATTTTTTGTCTTGCACGTCTGTAATCTCATTGCATAAGATTGTTGAGAAAAGAGACTCTCTAAATTTTTCGAATACAAGTTAAATGTTTCAGTTTATCTCGATTGGCAATAATTATAGCCAACAAATGTCTCAGATTAGAAACATTTAAAATGTGATTTTGATTGTACTTGCGAGAAATCTAGAGAGACGTTGATTTATTACCAGCCCGATACTACGGAAAGCGCCCGAAATTCGATTATATTGACGTCTTTTTATTATCTAAATAATTTCCAGCGATATTTTAAGAAATTAAAATGCTCGGTGACCGTTTATCATCACTCAGTAGTAAATGGTTGGCTTTGCTCTTTACATTCGTCTAGTCAAACTGACCAAAGTACTAGACATTATTTTTTGTTTACGAATTTCAAATAGAAAGTGCCTTCAAGTAACAATAGAAATTTATTTTGTTTACTTTTAGATCGAACCAAGGATTAACGTCGCTCTGCATCAATAATAAATTAATTAGTGAATAAATTGATTGTTAATTGTGTTGTGATGAAAATTAAATCAAAAGTTAATTTGTTTAGTGTTATTGAAAATTGATAAAAAATTAAAAATCTCATAAGGCTTTTCCTATGAATCTCAACGCGGCTGAAAGTATAATATAGCATTTAAAAATAAAATAACCGCGAAATTATTGTTTACATGTCGCAGCAAATAAACTTCGTTGTTTTAGTTTGACTCGATTTCTCGAGAATTTTTGGCAAGAATTCGGCCTTTTTTGATACCAACGAAAAGGACTAAAGCTTGAGAAATATGGACGACGGAAAAATAAGTTTGCCGCTTGTCGGCAAGGACGAGACAAATGCCGGTATTATAATGCCGTCTGGCGTTGTGTCATATCAAACAAATGCCCAGCAACATACGAATGGTACCAAAGTTCAGGCAGATTTTGTGGAAAACTTGAAGAACGGTGCCGCTAATTTTGGGTGAGTATTTTAAATATTTTTCTCTAATTAAATAATTGTAGGGGATAGAAAAATTAAATCGGAAGTACGTCGCCGTTCTCTCTGTAGTCCTGTTCGGAATGTTCAACTGGCTAGGTTAAACCAAAGCAAGAACTGTCGTGTAGGGAATAATAAATAGAACCAATGTTGGCAGGCTTGCCAAACCTGAAATGTTGGCTCTGTTTTGGAAACCAAAGACACAAAGATGGGGCAATACAGGAAACTAGTGGCGGATCTCCACGTCAATCAAAACTATCGAAATAATAAATAATAAAACCAGAATTGACGAACGCTAAACTAGAGCAATAGTTACTCAGACTTGCCAAGACTGGTACTCGCATCATGGTTCGCCCAATATTCGAATCCAATGTTGGCATGGGGAACTAATACTGGTGCAATACGGAAAACTAACAGTTTCCCACCCCCTAAATCCAAGCTTACGCAATGATATAAAACCAGGATTGGCCAATTCTGGCAAGCAATGGCCAAATACGACAATAATTAATTTTTATTACATATATGAATTATGTGGATAAGCGAGTGTGATTAAAATGAGGAAACCTTGTCTCTGTCATCATTTATAGTTGCTTACGCCGAAAAAATATTTGTTGCACGTCAATTATGAATTTCCGGCTTTTTTCTTCATGTCCCAAAAAATCCTTCCTATACTCGACAAAATTGCCAGGGTTTTAAATCCCTGATTACCTTGTTCACTCTCTATGTAATCATCACCTTCAAACTTCTTGCCTGTTTCACTAAATCTGTCTGTCTCTTCATAGTTTCGTATTTGTTATGAATTTATGTCGTAGCTCTCTGCTGTCTTTACACAATCTTGATGAATTATGTGCGGATGTTAAGGATGCTGTTTGACTTCTTTTATAGTGTTCCAATGCAGTTGTTATAAATGATAAAACAAACAGGCAGACGACAGATCTGTTTGCCATTTCATTTCATTTTCAATTCAGCACAGACATTTATGAAATGAATCTTTATTATCTGACAAAATGAGTTCTTCCGGGTTCATTTTTCGAAATGGGATGGGATTAACGGGCTTAAGACTTGAGATAAAGGTTCTTTGGGCATGAACTGGCAGAATTCTTGAAGACTAGAAAAAATAAGGTTATGAAAAAAAATCTTGAACTTTTCTGAAGGCCTAGTCCGTACCACACTTGCTAGCATCTGTTCGGGTAGTTTTATGCTAGTTTAGAAATAAACAACGGCTTTTCGTAAAAACACGCGATTCTGATTCTAAATTTATCTTTAATGCCTTCTATGTATTCTACACAAATTGCTATCATGTTCAGTCACTGTATATTTCCACATTTCCTCGTTTTGTGAACGACCTTCATCATCCAGTATAAAGGGAAATGTTCTTTGTTCTCAAAATCAAGCCTAGAATAATGTGTTCAAGTTCTTATACTTGATTAGTGTCACTCGTCACAAGTATCTATAGATTCCTAAAGAAGAATAATGTTAGTGACTTCGTGACTAAAGGTTCTACACGAGAATTCGATTGCCCTTCCTTAAGCCTGAGTGAAGGTCATCATATGTTTTTAAATATGAAACAATTTAGTTATTAAATAATTCAAATTTGATTAAACGATTCTTTCTTCTTTAATTAAAGAGAAGAAGCTAATTGATACTAATTTCTCAATATTTATCGGAGAAACTATGGTCCGAAGAATCATTTAAAAGTGGGCGAACGGAACAATGACTGAAATCCAGTACTAGTTAGATACTGGTGATATTATATGATATGAGTACCAGCGGTGTATGAATCAATAAAGACTTGAGCAGATTCGCATAACAGCAGCGCCTGTCTAACAGTGCCCGTGCCTATCTAATCTGTTTCATATGTGTTGCTTTAATGCTCAGGGTTTTGTGGATGCTGCATAGAGATTATATAGTTTTTTTTCATTTATAATATTTTAAAATATATTTTATTTTTGAAATATAAAAATAAACACAATCTTTCCAATTCTGGCATGCTTGACCGGTAGGTTCATTTTTTTATAATTCGCTTACTATCGCTTGCACAACGTGTGTTTTCCCCCGCTTTCTACTGCGTTCTTTACTACAGCTCTGTAATTGTAGTACGAGTATGTACTGTTGCTAGTCTAAAAACAAATCGCTACCAATAATATTAATATATCAGTATACCCTCGCTACTATTTTTAAAACATTCTCGCTCGCAGCTTGTAGCATCGTGCGTCGTGGCACACTGTCCGAAATCTACACTTTAAATTTTCTATAATACTTTCTTTCCCATCTTGTTTATTTTTCCGAAGAAATTCTCGTAGCTGGTAGCATCGCACTATTTCTAGTTCATGTTTACTTTTTTGCGTCAATTGAATGAAGATAAAAGATAAAAGATAACTTACACACGCACACATCCATACACAAGTACACATCATACCATTTCATTCAATGCATTAAAAACACGAATTTTAAATTCAATTCGTAAATAGATTTGAACTCAATTTCAGTCCAGCCAATTGCTAAATGGATTTGATCGATGAAAGAATTTAAAGTATGCAAAATACCTTTTTCGTCGTATTGGCACGAATCGAAAGATGAAAAACAAATCCGTAAAAAAAAATTTTAATTTAATTTTAAAATTGAAAGAAGGTGTGGGATGAATAGGCGCATTGTTCTGTAATTGAAATGTCAGCCGAGTGGTTAGAGTTAATTAGTTCCATTGAGGCTGAAATCATCGAAGACGAGTACAAAAGATTCGAGATAGAAAAAAGTTGAATGCACTGACTTGGACCTTTTTGCATAAGGGTTGACTTGGACCTTTTTGCATAAAGGTTGAAAACTGTTTTGGCGAATTCATAATATTGATGAACATTGTAATTTCTGTTAACACCGTAATGTACCAATTCATTATTTCAATGAATCCTGTAGCCGTACTAACGTGGAGGTACCTATTAGTTTCAAAGTGCATAAAATGAGGGAAATTTTAGAGTGATATCAATGAGCTTAATGCTAATGAATATGGTGAATATTTTCATCGGGGTAATATGCATTGCTATAAGAAAACAGAAGTATTTTTTCTACATAAGGGTAAGAATGTTGGTTTACTTAACACTGTATGTATCTACTATCATAGTTTTTTCCAGATAACATTTTCCACAAATTTTCGAGTACTTCCTTATCATCTCTGATGAGTCTCAAACATTATAACTAAAGACCGACCTAAATATCTTACAACGAAATGTTTTTATTTCTTTTCTATTTATGTTCTTTAAAAGAAATTGTGCTTTTCAAGATAGTAGTGGGTACTTGATTGGACTTGAATATCAAGGTCGTATTTATAATGTACCACATGTGCAGTACATGTACTTGAGGCGAAAGAATCATGTTTCGGAGTGCCTTAATCCTAGTGTCTGCTATTCATGGAAGCCATTCAAGGAATGCTCCATTCGATATTCCAAGCAAGCTAGTAAAATTCAAGGCTGATTCTTTGTGCAGTAATCTCGGCCAGCTTGGGAGCATGTACTTCAACTTGTCGTTTCAGTGTCAGATATTCTAAGGACGTAGTCTAATCTCCTAGTTGAGATTTCTATCGCATTGGCCAAAAATCGATTAAAATTGCTTTAAAAGGTTCTAATCGGGCGTAAAAAAGACTACCTGGTTTTATTTTATTCCGCGCGCAACATTGTTGCTAATGGTGGCATCTTGAACTTTGCACGTAGCTGAGGCAGGTGTTTGATTGCGCCAACAGTTTGATTTGTAGAGTCATAAACTAAGGAAAATTTCGCACAATCAAGCCATTGTACATTGGTCCTTCTGATTTAGCAATTTATTGACTGCTCACATCTCGCGTATCGTTCAGATAGCGATTACTTTGCAATCGCACACAAGTTACACCCTCGGTTTGCATAACATACTCCTCGCTCGTTAGTTTGATGGAATATGGATAGGAGCCAGCAGTCGTCAATACATAAATTATGTAGATTTTATGATTACTTCGATATGATGTTATCGTGCGCCATTCCACACATGGTAAATTTTGTTTGCGAAAAATTCCATTGCGTGCTCAGAGACTTGTGAGAGCAACGACTAATTTACGGACAATTCAGAGGGAAAAACATGCAATTGACATTGTAATTAGTGTTGGTCAAGTGAATTTTACGTCATTTCTTTTATCGATTTCGTCGACCTTTGATATCGACTTGTGTTGGTTTCGGCACGCACTACTAAAAAATACTCGCAAAATGCGAACCGGCTTTGTAATCACATATCTGCGTGAGATAGCAAAGACACGAACCGTCATCCGAATGTCGTCTGCAACAATTTCGAAGCGTCTGCGGATGAACTGCGACCATGCATAAAGTACGAAAGTCATAGAAAAAATGGGTTAGAATTTCTGTTTAGTTCATCGACTTCAATTCAGAACTATTCGAATCAGTTCAACATCATTGCACTAATTTAAAACATGCAGATAGCCATAGAAAGTACGAAGCCGAACTGCAAAATTTAAATTAAATTCAATTTATGCTTGAATACGAAATGCCGTGTTTGTTTTAAAAGTGAATATGAAATGTATCTGCCATTGTTCACTCTTTGGTATTCTTATTGTTAGTCGGGCCGTTATGCAAACTAGAAATTCTCACTGACGAAAGTGAATGTGATGTGTTGAATGATATTGTAATCGGAGCGTACTATACGATTTATGATATACCGGCCGCAACTACTGATTGCTTTGTGGTTTTTGAACTTGCGAGAGTTTTGCGCGATTACTCGTAAAATCATTGTTACGGGATGAAATTACAGACTCAACCAATTATTGGGTTTGATATTAAGCATCACTTTCTAAGATCTAGACAATATTTCTAAAAGGGAATCTTATCTCATTGCATTGAATTCAATGAGCTCATCTTCTCCAGCAAAAATTTGTTTACGAAAATTATTTGAAACCAAATCGGAGAGGCAAACAGGTTCGAAATTAACTCGTACCTACTTTTCAACCATTATTGCAATTATCAAACGATTCGCGATATATTCACTAAAAGGCTATACTCACTTCGGTGAACATAAAGCGAATCGTTTCTAAATCATTTCAAAATTCGTTAACAAGTATACATTGGGTACAGATACAGAATGGAATTTAAGTTCAGGCGATTTTTTGGTATTTATTCATTTTATCTGTAACAAAAAACTCGGTACTTAAATCGTAAACTTCATACGTTTTTTATTGAAAATACATAGTTGAAAAGTCTAAACTCGATAATTTATGATGCGACGATTTATATTGGTCTTGGGGTGTATTTAACAAACATACGTTGCTTTAATGAGAAAATTAAATAAAAATCATACTTGAATTCTAAATATAGAACCTATTTATAACGTTTGTTTAGACGCCCGGTCTAGGTTTATATTAATATAAATAAAGATATTAATGTATTTTTTCTTAAGATATTAATGTATTTTTTGTTTACAAAAAGATATATTAAATATATTTATACAAATTATTTTTACATGTATAGTTTGTTTGAGAAGTACATACATATTATACAAATTGTAATATATTATAAAGTCTTATTCCAAAAACTTCAGGACAAGAGTACCTACAAACCATATATGTTAAAACATATTTCTATTACCGTTCGCGCCAGTTGATCTAAGTTCTGAGGTTATTAAATCAAGTTCAGATTGATTATACGTTGACTTTGGTCCAAATTTTTCCCTTATTATTAGAATAGCGAAAATTATTCCACATATTATTAATTACTCAAAATGTCTTAAATAAATTGAGGTAAATAATGAAAATGCCAAAGCTTCATCATAACTTCATATTTTACCTACAAGGTAGCATTAGTAGGTCGTGTTCGCTTTCAACATTTAGATTTTATCTTCTTTTATCGATTTAAGGTGCGGTACTAATTCGGCATGAAACCTGCTTATAAAACTTCTTCAAGCGTTCGTATTGTTTGTTGTCTTAAGAATGTTAGATGACTTTATAGTTCTTTAAATGCCAAAGATTTAATCAATTATTTAATTTATGCTACCCCAAAAAAATTCACTTCACCATTCTAAAAGTGTTCTAGTTTTTCTTTCTCTCTACAAGTGCATAATGCACTTTTCGTAAATAAAAGCACCGATTAGCTATGCAAAATGCCTGCAACGAAATCTAGGCCATAGTACTAAATAGCCTACTGAAATATTTATTGCCAGGTTTAAAAAATAGTTAAAAAAAAAATTCGGGCTAGAACATGTCATCGACTGGTTCGTGAAACTCACGGAAACAATAAGGTAAAACAGGTGAACATTTTATAGGCAAATTGGCTATCCTCCAACAACCGAAAATAGATTTATTGTGCTCTATCTGTCGTAAAATTGAATTATTCAAAGTCCAAGATTTCTCTTTGTAAAACACGATGCTGTCTTCAAATTATTTCGAAATTTGCAGATATTAAGAATTTTAAAACAGAAATGATAACTTGTTTGTATAGTGTGATCTTTTTTATTTTATATGACACATAACACTTATACTTATCTCTTGAAAAGCGGGATAGATGCCATTTTTTTTTAATAAAAAATTAAAGAGCAAAAATATTCGAAGCAGATAACAAACAGAGCTACCACGTCTTTCGAAAATATAAGAAGCTACAAGTCTATAGAATTGTTATATTAAATTGTGTTATGGAATCAGATGTCTGCACTCTGATAATAAAGCCGATTGATTGGTGGAACATACAAAGGTACAAAGATAAAACTTTTTTTATTCTAATTAAGCCGTTCGTGCAACTCTACCACCTATAAAAATCGCCATAGAGAATTGTGCTTATGGAAAAATGTTTATTCATCCAAAATAAACAATTCTTAATTCGTTTATTTCCCAGCACCATGGTTAGATTTTATCCAAACTACTTCACTAGTATAAGATTATTTTAAAGTTCCTTAGACAGAAAATATAGCAAAGATGCCTGTAACAACCTATCCTTTGGGTGTGCTAAATACACTGTGTACTCATGGAAGTTTTTCAACTACCATATGTTGAACAATTATTTGTAATACATGTTAAGTGCTTATTGCCAGTACTGATTTCATGGACTCTTTCGGATTTTGCAATTCGGTCTGAGTGGTATTGGCAATACCGTCTTGCTTTAAGTTTCTCATATTTTCATACTGAGTTTAGTTGGTACATACATATATTCTTTACGAAGATTTTGTAGATGGATATGAGACACTAGAGTTGAAGCTTGCTTGGTAAAATATTAGTCAGTATCTTCAGACAGAAAATATGTCTACCAGTGGTTGAATTATGTACAGAATTTTCACGGTTGGATGAATATTCTAAGAGGAATAAATGTCTTTGGCTCACTTACAACCATTCAAAATTCTTAGCGAAAGCATACAATATCAAATTGTTCGGTTCATTGATAATCTTCAATTTTCCTGAACTTAGTTTAAAAGCGCAATCGGTTGACCTATTTTCCGACATTTTCCAGTCGCAAAGCAAAGTTTCAATTTCTAGAATTTTATGTAATAATGGCGCCCAACGGTACCAAGACTGGGTCTTGGAGTCCACCTTCACTCCCACAACAAATTTATCTTCACCTTCTTCGGTTATTTCTGCACGACTTAGTGTGCTACAAAAATCGATAGAATTCTAAATCAGGGTAGAAAAGGATGGGACTCCCTCGCTGAAAAATTCATCGGCAGATTTCTGCATATAATTTCTGTGATATGATTAAATCCGATATGAGACCGTACCGATATATCGTATACTGTGTGCGTACTTATGTGCTATTGTAGGTACTGGATAACGCTATGGCTCAGTTGTCGTAATTTTGCTGAACTTTAACTCATCAATTAAACAGAAAACGTTCAAATTAAGAACAAAGCGAATAAGAACCTAAACACGAAGAGCTCGAATTTCGCTGCCTTATTTTTGTGAAAGCGATTTGAGTCGTTGGTGTCGGTCTGCGATATATTCATTGGAGCTAATAAGTCAGTCGAATGGAAACTTTACAAGACAGTGGACAAGTTTTGGGATCACAAGACCAAACATAAGTCGGCTTCTTTTATCTGCCCAGTGATTGCGTCATGTGTTAGTAAATCAGTGCTTTGTTAAGTTTTTAAAACAAAAATCGCCAAAAATGGCCACACAATCGGGTTGCAGTAGTCTCGAAAGTATCGAGTTGACTCACCCGATTCCATCGCCTTCGAATCTTCAGTTGAGCCGACAGGACAGTAACCGTAGTCGCGTGTTGAACATCTACAGAAATCCTCTGAGAGTTAGTCGGAACGTTTCCACTAGTGCTGAAAGCTTAACCATCGACCACATCTGGATAAAAAGAATCAAGTGCGCCCCCTAAATCCTTCAACTTTAATAAGCAAACCGAATATTATACTGATCGAATAATTTTACCTTCTCTACTTTCAGCTCACAGAACAACATCTGCAATGGTTCCGTATCGGGAAATCACGTCCTGGCACGAAAGGTTCACAATAATAGCCCCAACGGACAAAAGAAGCCAATGGTGGCGCTTACACATTTGCCGAAACGACCCCCAGTGGATATTGAATTTGCCGACATCTCATATTCGGTGTCGGAGGGTAGGAAGCGTGGTTTCAAGACAATCCTTAAAGGAGTCAGCGGGAAATTTCGATCTGGTGAATTAACTGCCATCATGGGACCATCAGGTGCTGGCAAAAGTACCCTTATGAATATTTTAGCTGGCTACAAGTAAGTATCAACACTTTTATCGATAGAATTAGTTTTCGTTTTCAATATTTTTGTGTAGAAATGTTATCGATTCCTTTGAAAACCCACGTGGCCCAACTATAGCTTAGCTCTTTCTTCTTAGGGAAACCTATTTTTTTTGTGTGTACTGTAAAAGAGTGCTACTTATGTACCCTGTTCCGTGTTTAAAATGAAATTATTTTCTTCCGAGGGAAGTTTTGTGAAGTGCTCTTACAAGCCCCAATCAATCGCCGGCACGACATACTCTAGGAACACCTGGTAATCTTAAGGATATATCTCGAAAAGACACAGCTTTGAAGGAATTTTTTAATTTTTGCAATTCTTCAGCTGAATATGGTGTCAAAAGATTTAAATTTGTATTTTGTGATTCTGAGTCTTTGAGAAACTGAAACAAAAAAATTTAATTTTTGGATTGAAAAATTGTGTTCAATTGATTTATATACCTCACTTACAAAATGAATTGAGTGATTTCTTTGAATGCTCTAAACGTGTTGTTTTCGTGGACTTTTCATCATCCTCTTTCCACCCATTTAGTTATGGCATCCCTCAAGGCTCTGTTCTCTCTCCGAAGCTATTTGTCTTCTTTCAGTTTTTCAAATAACAATACGCTTGATCTTGATTGTACCTTTGAGGATAAAGAGGATCAAATATGCCACTAGTATGACAAGGATATCCACACTTAGGCCAACATAGAGTCCCATTATATATCCCTGTTTCTTCATTAAAACGCTTCTGGTGTACATTCCCAAGTCTTGCTGATTTGATACGAGTGTCATTCGAAACTCATTCGCTGACTGGGTACTGATTGGTTACTCCTCCTTCATCAGAGTTTAAGGTTTATCAGCTTTTTTTTTTGCTTTCCGTAATGAAAGCTTCTTCCTTCCTTAAGCCGGTTCAATTTTATTCGAAATTCACTCACTATTTTTAAAAATTCAATTTGAATAAACTTATCAATGTTCTTTTAACTATTTGTAGGACATCGCAACTTAGTGGATCCGTTCTAATTAACGGCAAGGACAGAAATCTTCGACGCTTCCGAAAACTCTCATGCTACATCATGCAAGACGATAAACTAATCCAGTACTTAACAGTACGGGAAGCTATGATGGTGTCGGCCAATTTGAAGCTAGGAAAGGACATGACCAAGGAATCAAAAAAGGTGGTCGTCGACGAAATCCTTGAAACATTAGGCTTGATCGATTCGAGCAATACGAAAACGTTAAATTTGTCGGGCGGTCAGCGAAAAAGATTGTCCGTAGCGCTCGAGTTAGTCAACAATCCGCCCGTGATGTTCTTCGACGAGCCCACTTCCGGGCTGGATAGTTCGACCTGTTTTCAATTAATTTCACTGCTCAAGTCGTTGGCACGCGGTGGTAGAACCATAGTCTGTACGATTCATCAGCCATCGGCACGTCTCTTCGAGAAGTTCGACAATTTGTATATGTTGGCGGAAGGACAATGCATCTATCAAGGACGTGTTCGTGGCCTGGTGCCGTTCTTAGCTTCTCTCGGCTACGAATGCCCTGGCTATCATAACCCAGCTGACTATGTGATGGAAGTAGCATGTGGCGAATATGGTGAATGTGTTCATAAGCTAGTGATGGCAGTTAGTAGTGGCAAATGTAAAAATTACAATCACTCGAACCTGACCGAATCGAATGGAATCGAAGCGGTTATGAATGGTTCGGCAACAACAACGATCTCCAATGATCTCCTGAAAGGAAGCAGCCATCCGACATCGTCGCCCGTGGCTGGACAACAAAATAGTGATAATCTAAAACCACCGAAATATCAACAGCAGGACTCGTTAATTTCGAATCAGTCGGACTGTACGGTCATTGCGATACCGAACAGCGAGAATCCTTTAGCGAAGAATCCTGTAATGCCGGCTGGAGCGACCTGTACCACGTC
This sequence comes from Beris chalybata, assembly GCA_949128065.1. Taxonomy (NCBI): domain Eukaryota; kingdom Metazoa; phylum Arthropoda; class Insecta; order Diptera; family Stratiomyidae; genus Beris; species Beris chalybata. Next base: position 4,385,709 of record OX421896.1, on the reverse strand, counting down.
GCTTCTGGATTCCAACGAGAGCGTAGTTACGTTACCGAACAAATCGGGCTTTCCAACAAGCGGCTGGGTACAGTTCTGGATACTCCTGAAGCGAGCCTTTCTGACGATAATGCGCGATAAGATGTTGACGCAGATGCGGCTCCTTTCTCACGTGATTGTCGGCGCCATTATTGGTATGATCTACTACGATATCGGGAATGAAGCATCGAAAGTTATGAGTAACGCTGGCTGCATATTTTTTACAACACTTTTTACAATGTTCACAGCTATGATGCCTACCATTTTGACTTGTAAGTAGCGAAACCCAGTCGTATTTTATAGCGAAGCTTTAAAACTATTTTCTTATTCAGTTCCTATGGAAATGGCAGTATTTATACGGGAGCACCTGAATTACTGGTACTCACTGAAAGCTTTCTATTTTGCAAAGACTTTGGCCGATCTGCCGTTTCAGGTAAGAAAACCTCTTAAATGCAAAACCGATTATTTTATAAGAGAATATTACTACTACATTGATTGGTTTTTTTTTGTCACTGCGAAGTCGAAGTCCAAACTACTTGTAATGTTGCTTGGACTTCGACTTCCATTGTAATAAGAGTGGGAGTTGTTCTAAGAATGTATTCGCACTGATCGATTATGATGAAGTGTGCTTCCTCATGCCTCTATACCTACATATATGATGGTTTCTGTTAATATACGAGAAGTGTATATTCACTTATTAGTTTAACTAAATTATCGTATTCTCGCTAAATTGGAATGAACCAAAAAATGCTCAATTCTTTTCCAAAAAAGACTTTGTAAATTTCCCGTTACAATATCTTGCGGACATTCCCACTACAATATGAAGCAATGTAGATTTTAAGGGCTAAATAAGGGTAAATATCATTATATTCGCCAACAAAGTATTATTGTTTTATTTGGTGGAATTTTCAATTCTTTGTCCGATTATTGGTGGATTATCAGAATTTTTATTGGTGTCTCGTAACACCCATGGTAATTCACTCAATTTATGGGGGTTTCGAATAACTATCATCGTTGTTATATCAAGACCCATAGGAATTGCGTGGAACACCCATGAGTGTAAACGCCGCAATCAGGGGGGTACTCCCATTAGGAACCCATGGAAGTTGTGCACCCATGGTAGTTCAGGAAATTCTATGTGTGTATACCAATGGATGAACCAAAGTTTTCTGGAAGGCTAGTTCCTAAGTTTTTTTTTTAAGATTAGGACTGGATTCTGCCGTACTAACATTTCCATTTATCTTTCATATTGCAGATCGTATTTTCCAGTGTTTATGTAGTAGTCGTCTACTACCTAACATCGCAGCCAATGGAACCAAAACGCCTGGCCATGTTTGTTGTAATTTGTGTATTAACGTCGCTGGTAGCGCAAAGTTTAGGTCTTCTAATTGGTGCCGGTCTAAATGTAGAGGCTGGTGTATTCTTGGGACCCGTCTCAACCATACCAACAATACTTTTCTCCGGCTTCTTTGTAAATTTCGACACAATACCAGGATATCTACAGTGGGTTACGTATGTTAGTTACGTTCGCTACGGCTTTGAAGGTATGGTTTTTTAGTTTTGAAATGAACATTTTGAATAATTCGGTGATTTTCTTCTAGGTGCGATGGTGTCAGTGTATGGCTTGGGTCGCGAAAAACTGAAATGCTCGACAATTTACTGTCATTTTCGTAGTCCGAAGAAATTCCTGGAGGAAATGTCGATGGACACAGCCGAGTATTGGATCGATGCTCTTGCATTAATCGGAATTTTCATAGCATTACGAATCATAGCGTATTTTGTACTACGCTGGAAGCTACATTCCATCCGTTAATTTTTAGAATTTCTTATCATTACTCAAAAAGAACTTTTTTTTAATTATATATAATTTTACACACACCATTAAAAAAATTACGCGTAAGATTTTAATATTATTATCGAAATAAGTAAAAGAAGTAATTTATTATTAATTACATCCATGAACCGATTTATTGATTCATAGCTTTAGGCCAAACAGTAAACTTTAGGTAGTACGTTAAGTAGGAAAAACTAAAGGCAATAAATCATTAATTGTTTGACGTTGATTTCACACTGGGATACATAATATTATTGAATAAAATAGTTAATATATCGAACAAAATAATAATGATCGCCTTTAAAAATCCAATTCAATAAAAGGCGTGTTATTTTGCGTTTCAGTGCAGAGCAAGAAACTGGCTGTTCTAATTTTTCACATCTAGATGGAGTTGAGTCTAGGCTTTCAAAATGATTTGGACAAAATTAAGTCACTGTTTGTTGATATTTAAAAGTCGGTTATATGTGATATTTTTGAAGTAGTTATTGAAAATTATTTTAAAACTGAATAATTTTGCTACTATTCTGATATGAATTTAAAATTGAAATTTTCAAGTTCTAATGATAATTTTAAGAGATGTTGTTTTGAAGTCTGATGTCGATTTTGCAATAAATGTCAACTTTTATTTGATGAAATTAAATTATGAAATATTATTGAGATTTGAACAGCTTGACTGCCCACCTAACAGAGGCAAAATTATTGTTTACTCTGCATTGTATGACGGTACAAACTAACACGCTTAATATTTTCTATCAATACTTTTATTTTTTCTCTTCAGTAGAGGGGGAGGGAACGCTCGAATTTATTAGAATTTTCAATTCATTTCCGATAATTAGTTTTTGTTTTTTATTTTATGGATTACCATTCGTTTTAACGCACTGCACAAATACAATTTTTATTTTTAATTCGTTCTTTGACTTACAATCATTTTGTTTGCATTTTATTGTAATTTGACTAATGTTTTTAATCAGAATTAATTTTTTATTAAATGATATTTTGATCACATTCAAAACTATTTACTCAAATTGAATAACGTAGTGTAAGAAAGAAACCACAAGAACAGTATTTTCTAGGATCAAGAAATATTTTACAGACGGAAAATGTATCTTCAAAACATTGACTTTATTTTAAGTAGCCAAAGGTTAGATAGAGTTTTCATTAGGTTGGTGGGATGGAACATGCATAGTTATTAAGAGAACATCTTCTGAAGTCAGATTACAGTAAGAAGCTAAATGAAAGTTTAAAGTATCGTTAAGTCATGATGGAATTTGAATTGGTTTGTATAAAGGTTTTTATATTGTTAATTGGTTTTAGTTAAATTTTTTTTGTATGTTTTTGCCTTTTTTTTACACATACTATATTTTTATGTATACATCGCATTCGGACTGGGCTGTGCTATTAAAACTGAAAACATTTGAGATTTATAAACAAATAAAAATAAACCATGCGTAGTTTGCTCAAATTGAAGGCATTAATTTATTTTCTTTTTTCCTTTTTTGTTCTATTTTATTGTTTGCGGATGAAACCAAAGAACTGCGTTCCGTCATAGGGTTTTAATAATCAAGTAACTAAATAGTTCGGTAACAAATACCGCAGCTTTTTGATTTTGTAGCCAGAAGTAGAATTACATTTTCCATTTTATTTAAATGTTCAAAAGCTTGTAGGGTCTCGAAGGCCCTGCTACTTCGGTAGGAAAACTGAAGTAAATGAACCATATTAAAATTAAAATTATCGGAAGCTAGCTATTGGTCGATTTTTTTAATGGAACGAACAAAATCGAAAAATTTTACTTATTTATTTGCAACGAGAGTTCTGACCCCACAATTCAACCCTTCCCTCCTCGAAAGATTCGATTAGACTATCTGATTTTGAGAAATTTCTATCTATTCATCAAACAAAAGTTTTGGGGAATAGTGCGATCAAAATCAAAAGTGTCGAATTTCTGCAGTTTCATCTTCCATTGCTTTTGATTATCTCTGGTTTAAAAAACTTTTATGATACGAGCTTATTATGACACTAGAGTCGCGTGAGTAATGTCGAGTTGTTCTTAATTTACTCATAATATTATGAGACTGCAACTTTTGTATTTTATTCAAATACAGTATTCCTAAAAAACTTCATGCTTATAGTTTTCGTTTGACAACTTCATACGTATTTCAAATTAGCTTTTGTATTGTTTGATTGACTGTGAAAAGTCAAAATTATAAGTTCTCGTATATTGAAATTAATATAATGATATTGCAACGTTTCGGGCACTCAAAGCATGTGAAAATGAGATTTGTAAAAGCAATGAGTAATGAGTACACGTTGAAAATGTACGTGCTCTATTGTCGTCTATCCATTTTCAAGCGTTTCTTTCATTTCAAAGTAGTCGACTTGTTCTCGTATAGTCACTCGTTCGAGTCGCATAATGTCGAATGTGAGTCATTAGGACGAGTCAAGTGAACTGATAATCTTAAAATATTGTGCACGGCACGGTTGGTATGATTGCTTCGCAGTCGATATACTTATGTTTTGAAAATTGTTTTACAGAATTTGACCTAAAAGATCTCGATATGCAATCCGAATTATAATTTTAATACATGTTGTCAAAATCAAGAGCGTGCTCCGGTGAAAAATACACGATTATAAAATCAGTTAATTTTTATAGGAGAGAGGTTTTGTTATGGTTTGGAGCGGATAGAAGGATGCAATTTAATTAGTACAACATAGTGACGATTCAGAAAACAATAACATAATTTTTAGTCTAAAGCTTGACTTATTTGTTGAGCATTCTGTTCTTAACATATAACAAACAAATAGTCCCTACTTATAATGCTCACAATTAAAAAGTATACATGCAAAGACGCCAAATAAAACTGAGCACCACTACTCCAGTTAGGGTCGATTAAAAATAGTATGGTAGTTAAAAAGTTGGGGCAGATAATCAAAAAACCTCCCAATTGCAGCACTTGATAAAGAGAGATCCATGAAAATTCTTTAAGGTGCTTATTATGTCGTCGTGATGAAGATTTGGTATTACGAAGGGTACTGTAATATGTAAAGTTACGACGTATGCACCGATATCAACTCCTTCTAGGTAGGATTAGTGAATTCGTGCCAATTTGAAAATCAGTAAATTGGAATTTTGATAAGTTTAGGAGTTCTGCGGTCCCAAGGTTAAAATCAATTTTGTTTAGCATTTTCGATTTGATAATAACTCAAAGTTTATAGTGAAACTCTCTCTTATAATTATTTTAGTTGTTTTTGTTGGTTTTGTTTTGTTCAATATGGCCAAATTTATCGGTTTAAATTACAAAAAATTTAAAATCCATAAGCACGAAATTATTATTACGAAATCATACGACCTCTTCCATTACATATTAATTTAAAAAATACTAATAAACAACAAAAAATCTGATATTATTATTATTATTTCTTCAATTCGGAACGATAAGAAAATTTACTTAATTGCCACTTATTTCTTATACACAAATACTTAACCCAACCAATATCAATTGTCAATTATATTGTAACAGTGTATCATTTCAATCCACATTTTAACCACTGAAAATTATTGTGACAACCAAAGAAAATTAGTCTGCTCAATATTTGCCTAAACCAGGTCTTATATATTTCATTGCGATATTATCGATGATTAATGATCATAAATCAAAACATTTTAAACAATTTTATTTTTTAAGTTAATCAAAACGAATGATAGATACCTTTAGTCATACTGATAAAAGAAAATTGGCTTTAAATTAATATTAAGAAAATAAATAAAAAGAAATGTATTTTGTCGTCAAAATTAAATCCATGTTGTTGTCGGTAATTATTAATAGGCATAGTTACGATATTTTTTTATATAATATAAGTTTAATCGAAATACAAAATTATATTTTCTCACTGAAGTATTTTTATCTAATTATTGACAATTGGCTTCTTGCATCCATCATGCTAAAAGTAAACTATAAAAAATATTGCCTGATATAATTAATATTTATTTGTGTACTTAAAAATGCATTCTATCAATAAAATCATTCCACAAATATATGTAATAAATTTGTTTTTTTTTTCAATTCAGCTAGTCACTTTTTCATAATATATCTTGACTAAGATAAAAAAAACATTAAAAAATATATTTATCATAACTTTTAGCATCTAGAATTTTTGTATATTTCAAAAATGTTAAAAGATTATAACAATAATATGTAATTCGTAACCGCGTAGTTTCTTACTAAATAATTTACTACAAGTATAATAATTGCTATACATTAATATTATGTAAACTGTGTAATTTTAAGCAAAATTTTGTGATACGATCAATTATTGAGGAAAATTATCTTTTTATTTAAGAATTGCATCATTTGTTAGTTTTATTCATTCGATTTAAGATTGAAAAAAAAGATGAAATTGAAGCGACTTAATTGATGATTAAATTTAAGTTAAATTATAACTTTAAGATATTATTTTAACAGTAATCATAATGGTCAATAAATTTATTATATAAAATAGTTTTGTGTACATTATTTAGTGAAAAATTTACAAAATTGTTTGATAATAATTTGAAAAATATCAAGTGAACTCGGTAATACGCATCACTCACTAATACAGAGGCTATGAGTTCGAGACTCATTCTCATGTTGTCCGATTTTAGATATAAGGGAAGTATTTCATTTGCATTGGCGTATGGAGAACATTTTTTCATGAATTCCGTTATATTTCTTACCCTGATTGAACCAATTTAATGGATGCTTCCTAACAGCCATGGTGTGTTTCGAGAAACACGCATGGTTCTCCTAAGAACACCCATGGTTGTTGTGTAAAACACCGATGGATAAACGACGTAAAATGAATATTATACATTAATAATACATAATATTAGATATATATTATTTTATAATTAATAATTTATTTTTTCATCCGATGAAATAAATTATTGGCTTATATCTTTTTTTGGAACATAATATTTATAAAATTAAGAGCCACCACAGGTACACACATGTGATTTTTGGCATAATTACAGAGGTTTTTTGAACCAGGACATATTTAATGATATATCAAAAGCATTTTTTATAATCGCCTCACAACCGTTTATAGAATTTTTTTATTCAGCTCCTAAAGGGTGAGTGGGTTGTATGTATTCATTTTCACGAATTACGCCATATCTCTTTATTAGATATCGAATTAATTTTTACATATTTGTTCACATATTGCGAGATAGCTTAGAAGTAATAATTTGATATTATTATTTCTGAAATTGTAGAAAACTAAGTCAGGCTTCCAAGAACCTTACATTCAAATGCCCTTGGATTTTTGATAATATTTGCAAGGCTAAATTCGTTAGTAACCTAAATTTGTTCACTTCTTCGTGCAGTCCTTGGAACAGGTACTGACAAACTACCCATTAACACGAGAATATATCAAGCTACGAATTTATAATACTGTGCTATATCAGCATGCCAATAGCTTCCATGCAAATGTCTTTGAAAAGCTGATGAATTTAAATCAGTGTAAATAGTATGGCACCTTCATATACCTTTGATTAGTTGAATTGCATCAAATCATCCTAAACCGTTCCATTTGGTTTATAAAAGTTTCCCATCTCTACTATCATCGATTTTCCATTCTATTGAAACATTTCCATTTCGAGACAAATCACCTATTTCAAAACTGTGAGTTATTTTCCCGTACATTTATCTGATATTTTTAATAGACCACTTTATGGCTTAGCATTTTCATTGCGTATGGGGCTATGTAACTAAAATGTTAATTGCTTGACTTTTAAGGCCTCACCTGTGGATTGTTTCCGATAATGAGAGTTTCTCGTTGCCATTGCACTCGCTGAATGTCATTTGCCCATAGTTTGAGTATGCGCAAAATTGAAAAGCCGCGATTATTTTCTAATAAAGTCCATTATCTTGCTTAGTATCGTCCAGATGACAGTAGTCAGTTTCGATACGAATGTGACAAGGGCAGTTGTGCGTTGTTTCTTATAAGTTCTAGTTTTCGCTATTTTCGCTTACTTCTCTGTTAAATGTTTCTTATAACTTTTATGTAGCCCCCCTGAGGCTTGCTAGTTGAGTGCCACTACATTATAAAGTAATTGCAAAGTGAGACAGTGAAGGTGCCTGTGAATATTTGATACCTGTAATTATGTGCTAACCTATGTCCTTCTTCAGTATTATCGAATAGTAAGAACGTCATTATGCTTATTGATAGTTAATCGATTGTGTATATGGACACAGCATGTGAGTCTGGGATATAAAGGAAGTCAGAAGGTCTCAAGGGTCTAGTTAAAATAAACCGGCAGATATTGGATTGCATTACTTACGGGTTTAAATTAATTCGGTAAATATGTATAAGTTCACAATACCTGACTACCACATGTTTATTCTCTTCACAATGATAATAGGACATTAACATGGTTACTATTGAAATAAATATGTAATTATTATTGGGAAAGAAAAGAAGCTGTGTTTTTGAAAGAATATTTGAAAAACGATAAATATAAAGATATGAATTAAGTTAGAGGATTTTACTGTTTTCTTTACATTATCAAAATTCACCTTTCCATACAATTAATTGTTCTCTCAAAATGAGCCAGGAAATTCCACCTTTAAAATAAGAACCGGACAACCCTCCATGTGATCGGTTTCTTTTACATACAGGTGGTGCTGTAAACTTTTACATTTATTTTCCTTTCTATTTTGTCGTCTTCTAATTAACTTAAAAATCTGCTGACGGAGTAAAAGATTAAATTCCGTTGGATCGATTTAATGGAATTGTAACGTGGTGAGATTTTGTGATACGATTGGTGCTTTAACAAACGTTCATTCTGGTTAAACACATGCTTTTAGTACTGTTTGTCTACGCTATTAGATACATTTTTTTTAATTTAGATTGTAGTTCCGCGTTTAGCTACTTATGCATCATTCCATCATTTAGACTATATGAAAGCGCGCAAACCAATCGTTCCGATTCGTCCAAACTATATAGTTGATTATGATTCCCTTTCGATTGAAGCCCGACTATACTGTCGGAGTGGATGGTGATGACAGTAGCTATCGGTCGAATGCTTTCACAAATGTGCGAATTAGCATCGACTAATTGTTTAGTCGGGCAGATAAAAGTGTGCACATGACCATGCGATTAAAAAATTGCAAAGCTGTTTAGTCTTTAGTGTGCGCTATCCCTCTACGGGATATATTTTACCAATGGTCGTTTCAAGATTATTTAAATTTTTTATTTGTAACTTAGTTTCTTGTGCTTATTAAAAAAGTCTTTTTTCGGAGAATGTCTCATTTTGACCTCACACCCTTTATCCAACCTGATTCAAAATATTTAAAAAAGAATTTTTGAGGTAAATATTGAGACAGTTTTGAAAACAGTTTTTTCTCGGTAGAATACAATACAATGAAAAAAAATTAGACATTTTGTAGGGCCAATATATTCGGGGAGAGTACAGCGCTACGAACTTTTTGTTTCTCTGTGTAATGAAATAAATTGTTAAATTTGGTAAATACAGAAATATATGCATTAGGGTGGTAGATATAAATTAAATTTTTTGGGCCGCCACTTAAATAGTTTCATTTTCACGTCAAAACATATAGTAAACGGGTCTCTTTTTTAAAAAAATAAAATAACACGTTCTGCAAGACAATTATGAATTCTTTTCAAGGAATTGCAAATCTCCCAATGTTAATCTGTAAAATAAAAAAAGGAAATATGAAATACTCGTCAACGCAGAAATAAACATTTTACCATATATATTTTCGAAATTTAAAAATTGAAAGGTATTTCGGACATGTCAACAATTTTTTTTTTGTTTTTGAAACACTTAATAAGATATAATAGTTTTAAGCAAATATACGAAGTGACCCATTTAAATGTAGAAGTCTAATCAGAATATTAGAACAGCAAAATAACTTAAATCTACCTTAGTTTCGTTAATATTTTTTAAATACTCCCCTCTTATAAGTTTCAAGATTGAACTTTATTAGCATGAGCCGTTTGTGAAAGGTCAGGAGTTTTACTGTCGTACCAACCGTTGATCCCCCGGACTATGTTTTACTGAAAGTATACTCTGTAATGTATTAACAGATTCAGAATAGCAACACTTAATAAGTATTGCTCTATTTGATAGCAAATTTTACAGTCTATTTTATTTTCTTATTTTTAAAATGTTGTAGTTATTAAGCGATGGTTAATGTTATCAGGAGGGTCACCTAGTTTTGCTTATTTTGAATTGACTTAGGTCAAAATGCTTATCATTTATGATATGTTGCAAAATATTTTTAACTCTGCTACAAACTAGGTCTGTCGATTTTTATAGCACTCGTCGCCCGTCGGTGACATTCTATTTGTTTGGAGTCTAAAGCGGGGCTTGACTTCTTCGAGATGATTCTTCCATCGCATTTTGGGATATACAGTACCTTTGTCGGATCTGAGTTCTGTTTATCTCAAATCCTCAATGTGGTATTTTTTCTGGGTATTGGATTCAAGAAAAACATTTAAGTTCCGATATATGGAGTTACATAGTGATAGTTTACATTACCGTTCGAATAAAAAAGAACTTTTTCGAACCATCCCCGAAGATTTCAACCATTCTAAACCGTTCTACATACTAAGGAAGAAACTAGAGCGTTCGACATGTGGAATATGTGTGTCCGGACACACATGCAGTTGATTGAAAATGACGAAATAAGTTAAACGTTATTAGAAAAACATAAATCGAATTCGTGAAAGAGAAAAATTAAAAAAAAAATTTTACGGTTGAATTAGAACTTTAATTGCAGTTCAGTTTTTGTTGAGCATACACCGTCCCAAAATCTCGCTATATAAATCAATCAAGTTGCATCAAAAAGTTGCGCAGCAGTAGAACTCCTTCGTTCGTGTTTGCAAAATACATAGTTTAATTTCAAGCTGTTATATTGCCACGCTAGCTCATCAGTCATGTAAATAATTGATGATGATTATTTATTATTGTTTATAAAATAAAGAAATATTTTCAATGCATACTACAGTCAGAATATTATCAGAAAATAAGCCAATAAATACTTTAAATGAACTACCATTATATGTAAATGACCTCTTCGATAGCTGTGAGAAGTGCAAATAGCTGTGTATGATTTTAATCGATTTTATATTGTCGATTCGTCAATAAGACAAAGTTCAATATACTTGAGAAGCGTAAAGCAGCTTGTCTTATCGCGGAATTAATTAAAAAAAATTAATAGTATTGAAATTTTTTTAGCAAGTTTATCTAGACATTGTTGCTGAGACAAGGTGGTTAATAATTAGTGATATTCATTTCTTTAATCTTTAATGTTCAAAGTTCAATAATTTTTTTTTTGTTTGATACCGTTTCGTATAGTTTGCGATTAGAAACGATATCGATAACATGATACGAGTAGCTATAGGAAGAAGGTCAACTGCATAGTCGAGAATTTATTGATTATGACGCATTGGTTCACTAATTGGAACATGATATCATCTTTGCTCGAAATCTAATCTAATACATACCTATATAATATCTGATTGAATAATGTATCCCGTTTTCCATCTTTCAACGTAAGGTACTTCTGAAGTTGTATCATTTGTTCGATACAATTCACATATTATTTTCATACAAATAAATATGGTACAGAAAAAAATCGAGGAACAAATCAAAGGAAAATATGAAAATTATAATCAGAAAATAAATTTCCATAAATTGCAGTAGAAAATCGTAAAACATTTTCTATTTTTATTTTCGAACAAGAGTCAATTTACGAAGTTCAATAAAATGGAATGTATGATCAATATATTAAACTTGTGCATGCATATGCAGCGATTTCATTCAAATTCTTATCTGTTGCAAATAAGACGCGATGAGAACTTTCAAACGAATGGAACTTAGAAGAGTTTAAGTACCTTAAGACGTTTAAGTACTTTTGAATTTTTAGAATAAAAACGAGGAGACGGCAAAGTAATATATTTTAAAACATTATATCTATTTGTTTATTTTGGGAATAGTAAATATCTTCATATAGTTTCCGGGGAATTTTTCACTCCCACATCATTCACAGGAATAAATTCTGAAATATTAGTAAATTTATTGTTGAAATCCCGAAAAAACTACCACACAAAAATAGCATAGGTTCAGCACAAGTTTTTAAGTTTTATATGGTGATTTCCCAATGAAAAGATTCGCTCGCGAATAGATTTATTGATGATATTTGAATTTAAGAAAAAATATCTTAAAATAACGTAAAATTAGTAGAAAGTTGCAACAGCATTAATAGTTAAGATATGAAATTTAGTGCCAATTATAATTCAATGCAATTTTCAACTGTGAGAGTGCATGCCCAGAAAATGACTCGTATATTTTGAACAGAGTATTTGTGTAATTACATTCATGTATGGAGATACCCACACATATCGGCAACAAACACGTCGGTGGAGTCTCTATTGCAATTGCCCGAACCATATCAATAATAAAATAATATTTTTTTTTTCCATTACTTCGTATGTGGGAGAATGTCAAACACAAATTATCACTAAAATAATATATGTACACTATCCCATGTCGTACGCTGTTCCGTACCGCTTTCCAGTACGTCTTTTCATATAGAGATATACGATCAGTACTTTGTATACTGTATACTGTATACAGTGTACACATTATCGTTGAGAGTTTTAAGTATGGATTTAGATAGTATAGTAAAAAAAGATTTCCCAGTAGGAATTTACACAATTGATTAAAGTTTCATTAACGAAATAATTGATGATGAAAAAAGTCATTAGCAAAAATTGTTGTCTAAAATCCCACTCTAATCTATTCTAGTAAAAAAGTAAAATTTTTAATCTGACGCTTTTATGAGGTAGCTCAATAATATTCAAAGTTTGTAGTAGCACAATAAGAAACTAATTAATTTTAAACGTTCCACTAGAAGACATCGAATCGGTTTGTTCTTTCTTAAAATTGTTATGTATTTTGTTTCTTTAAAAATTAATTCCATGATTTATTTATCATGCAAGTGAGTGTAAACGGGTTGCTAACGTTTTCTCAATTTTCGCCATCTCTTAGGTCTGATGAGGTATAAAATTGGTTTTTACTTCTACGGACATTTTGTGTAACCCCTTAAAAAGCATTTCACAATTTTTCAAAAAGAAAACCCTCACCAAAAATTGTTGTAAAGAAGGTGTACATAGATGATTTCACGAATTTCGTCATATTTCTTAAGTCTGATGAAGTATCAAATTGATTTTGTTATCTGTATGGGATTTTTGTGTAATTGCCTAAAAACTAGTTTTAGTATTTTTAGAACCCCGAAGAGAGTGTAAAGGGTTTTATGTCAACAAGGACCTTTTATATATACATAATTGGCCAAAAATCGATGTATTCCTTTCTGACTGATATACTGACTAATTCATCGATATTTTTCTCTAAGAGGAGAGCCATTCAAAGCAGAATTCCAACATCGATAGAAATTTCCTACTGGGTATAATAAGTACATATGTGGTGATGGCGATATTTTTAAATGTGTGACCTCTGTTTTGTTGTTGGGTGAGAATTAGAAGCCTTTTTGAACTCACTCCAGGTATTGCAATTCGAGAAGGTAGTGATTCTCTCTTGGTTTAAAGTGTCATGACATTTTGTAAGATGTTTTGAATCTTGGTTATACCTGGGGTCTGAAGCTCTGGACCTGAATCCTGGAAACTCAAGAGAGTTGCTCGTGATCGATTTGAGAGCGTGTGATGTCATTGTTTCGTGATTCCTAGCAGAGCAGTAACGTTTGCTTCTTAATGGACATTGATCATTGATCGTAAAATTGGGTTTCGGCGATAATGTGAAGACAAATTTCTATATGGATATGGCGGCACCACACATGCTTCTTTTTTGAGTTTTGATATGGGAGTTTTGTAGGTGTATGGCGTTTCCTGGATGTATAGGTTAAGTTAAGAATTCGAGTTATTTGCTTCTTTGCGTTCGAATAAAATCGAGGGGAAAAATATCGCTTCGCTCACTTTTCAGACAGTTTTGATCGTACAGTAGTTGGGAATAGGCTGTGCGCGATTCGGTTGAAACAGCTTATCCCGAAATTCCCCAAGGCAGTGCCTCTTAAAATTATCATAATTAATTTTGTTATCGCTCTGCTCGAGCGAACAAAGCACTAAGTTACCCTTTGTTCTACAGCTCTTCGAAATATTTGTTCGGATTATTTCGGAAGCGATTTTTTTTTACGTCCGTGTGGTAGGCATATTCGATTTTTGTTGGGCAAATGTGACGATAAATCCGTTTTACAGAAAAAAATAAAAAATTGATTAAAAGTTCCACTTTAAAGAAGTTAACTAAAAATCGGAACAATGCCGGAGGATAACAGTGTTACTAATAATCTCCTTGTGAGTGATAATAATAAGAAACGTCCGGGTATCTTGAAACCGTATATCGCTCCAGTCCAGCCGAAAACATTGCAACATTTACCGGAACGTCCGCCAGTTGATTTGGCCTTCCACAAATTAAGCTATCGAGTTAAAGAAGGACGACGAAACAGTAAGTACATGAACAATATTATTTCAACCTCACTTATTTACTTAACTCGGTGTCTTTTCATTTCATTTCTGACAGCCTTGCATACACATTACTTAAGTTTTTTCGACATTGCCAGATCGGAACAATTTTTTTTTTTAAATAATTTTTTTTAATAAGGAACATTTTTTTTATATGGGGTCTTATCGGAGCAGCGATTAGAAACAAGGGTCACAATGTTTATGCTCTCTGAAAAGATCAAGGAGTTAGTTGAGACTGTAACAAAATATCTTTTACATCGGTCAGTTATATTAATTTCACCTTTGACTTTATTTATCTCTAAGAGTAAATACGAAATGCACAACAGAATGTTTTCATTGAAACTAAGGCTTATCATCGAAATGAACACATTCAACATCATCGTTGAAAAGTTAAAGTTGATAGTTTCTCGTTGAAGAAACAATGGAAAAAAGAACCAAATACATTCATAAAACTCCTGGGCTTTGAACATCAACGTGGACTTGATTTTTTCGAATTGAAAATTTAGAAAAAATAAAATCAGTTATATTAATTTCACCTTTGACTTTATTTATCTCTAAGAGTAAATACGAAATGCACAACAGAATGTTTTCATTGAAACTAAGGCTTATCATCGAAATGAACACATTCAACATCATCGTTGAAAAGTTAAAGTTGATAGTTTCTCGTTGAAGAAACAATGGAAAAAAGAACCAAATACATTCATCAAACTCCTGGGCTTTGAACATCAACGTGGACTTGATTTTTTCGAATTGAAAATTTAGAAAACTGTTTTTCTGTGTTATCTTAAAGAATCTAGTGAATGTATAACGATTGTTGCGCGTTCACACAACTGTATAATAATGCATAATCAACGATTTACGGGGTGATATGGGTTCTTCGTTTAAAACTATGAATATGAATACGGTTTACACCCTTACGAAGATCACTTTAAAGGAGTAAGCATCAGAAATAGCTAACCAGTGCACTTCTGCCTAACTTAATCAGAATATTCTAAGAACATTATGAGATGATGGGAGGTGATGGTAGGAGTAGGAAAAGCTTGCTGTCGGAACTTAAATTTAAATTTTACTAAGCTTTCGGAAGGTGAGGAAATGAAATGCTTCGGACATTTGTCGAAGATTTCGGTAAGAAAAATCGCACGGAACAGCGTTAACCTCGCCATATGGAAATTTGGAAATCGCATGGATTTCTAGCGCACAATTTCAACTATATAATGAACTTTCTATCGGAATTCTGATGGATTTCTGTCTTTTTGGTCTGTTGGGTTGTTTCGGTTTTGCGAAACTGATTCTCCCACATTTCCGGTCAAACATTTTTGTAGTAGCTCCCATTCATCTAACTACTATCTATCTACGTAGTGAAATGTAGCGTATTTTTAAATGCGGTTGAAATGGATATATTTCTGTAAAACTAACTGTTTCAATCCTTTTCACATTACGTTGTTTTGATTCGGAGTAGACAAACACTGCCTAGTACGTGTACCAGTCTTCCCTTATGACTACGTGTCCTTACGTAGTTGACAACGTGAATACTGCGATCACTAATTATAATAACATTCCTTGTTTTTATTTAGATATTTCCATTATGAAATCAATTCCAAAAATTTGGTTGTCTTGCAATTAATCGTAAATTTCAAGTTGGATACTAGAAAATTCAACTTTAATTAAGTGATTTGTTTCTATTTCTTATTTTTGAAAATGCGATATCTGCTTTTACTGTCAGATTAAATGATAAACCGAAATTTATATAAATCTTATCAGAAATTTACAAAGTGCTGCTGTAAATAATATGACTCTAATCTGCACTATATTTATTTTATCGTACCAATTTATTGGTGGGGAGCGTCACAATTACCTTATGGAAATCGGATTTTTTGAAAATTCCGTCATGAACTAAAGTAACTAGTTTTATTTACTACGTGATCGCTGTTTTCAGTGAATATCACTTTACAAACACTTTCGCGTAGAACTGACTGGAAAATTCTGCAAACAGTCTGGATGCAGTTTTATTATCCGGAACGAATGCTGAGATGCGGTGGAGGTTACTATACGACTGGAATTACCCAAATTCAAGAAATTGTATTATATTGTATATTTTCTATTGCCTATAGAACTTCAAACTGTTATTTAACATTTACATAGGTTCGATTCCTCAGCTAAAACTTTACCACTTAAATTCGCAGTAGCATTAACCGGTAATCTTGCAGTTCAAACATTTACAAATAATAACAATAACCGGTAGTTGACTGGTAAAATTACGTCGATCGTTTGATTATTATGTGCCAGTGGCAGACGTCATCTCTGTGTGTTATCGTTTTGATTTAATTTTTTGTGCTGTCTTAAAACTTAAACTTGACAAAATTTAAAACCAATATGAAAAGTTAAATTAATAGATTTCTATTAATTTATATTAAAAGTTTAATAAATATGTTAAAACTTAAAAAAAAACTATTGTAACTACCTATCATTATTCTTTTAAACTAATATTGGTATGAATTTTTTTCTGTTATAATTAATATAATTTAAAAAATTATGGCCTTGAATTAATTTTATGCGAATAAATATTAACAGTATATATTTAAATTTTTTATTTAACCGATTGAATGAATCACTTTTGTTTGATACTTGAAGGCTTACTTTTTAATATTCTGTTTACTTTCGCATGAATGAAGTGGTTTTTATGAATATTTTGTCACTTTACTGACCAAACCATATTTTATGACTAAGTAAAATTAGAATTAATTTTATTACTGATTAGTTTATAATGAAAAATTTCCGTGCAATGTATGTATGCTTGATGCTCTTGCTTGATTTGAACGTGATCGGATAATAGGTATTTATAAGAACAACTACTTATTGCGTGACGTTGATTAATAGTAAGCTCTAGTTCTAGTTAGGGCGTTTTAAGAAGGCACATAGTAAAAATTTATGAAATAACCTACTTAAAATATTCATAAATACAATTTAATTGTTTGAAAATAAAATATTCTATTATGTATAAAAAAAATAATAAAATACCTACAATTTAAGTTGAATGCTTCGAAATGAAATGTGGTTTAAGGAATTATTTGATATTACTATCCGCGATTGTGGACTTTCAACTTGGCTTGTAATACTTGGCACTACTCACCAAGTGTAATCAAATTATTAACTGCTATCAGCAATTATTAGAACGCAATATACATACTCACGTACTTCTGCACATACAAAAAGTAGATAGCTTGACGTGCCAATTAAAAAAAATAACGATAATTTAAAACAGCAAGATTTTAAGTCAAAACATATTCACCATGACGTGAACTATGGACTATAGTAATCACATACGGTCTTTGTAATCTGACGATACGTCCAGCATTCTTTTAGGCTTGATACATTCCAGTATGTTTATAAGACAAATTTATATATGTATGTGCTTAGCACTTAACACCTTGACGGCTTGACGTATAGGTTATCATTTATGACCTATTTGGTCATCGGGATAAATTCGGTTCTTAAATATTTTATAATACTAGTACCTGAAAACGTCAAGTAAATAATATTTTTTGATTTCATTTGGAACACTATGACTCGGTGAAGCATCGTGAAGAATATTAACCTTGGACAATGAATTGTAAAAATTTCGGACATTGAAATTCAAGTTGCATACTAATAGCTTCCAAGATTATTCAGTGTTTGGTTTTCGTGGATACCCCGAAATGTTTACACTGCAAAGTGTAAAATCATGTAGCCAGGTACTACGAACGATATGCTAAATAATACACCCATATTTGATTTACTATTTTGCTACCAGCGTTTATTAATGCGGTCCTCGTTAGTGCAGTGATAAATGCCGCTGATCGACTCATCCAAAGTCGGAAGCCATCCAGGTCATTTAGATTTATTAATTTGACCCTAGATAGAACAAATAAATTCTCTTATTAGATACTTCCAAGTCTTTCGAGTAGCTTCAATTCTCAATTGTTTTTTTTTTTTGTATTACACAAATAAAGAAATTTTATAGTTTGTTATGTTTACTTGCGCAGGGGCGTTCGTAGAATTATGTCTTGGGAGGAGTCAAAAGAGATAAAATGTAGCATGAACGAAATTCTTCGATTGTAATACTTGCAACCCTAAGATAAACAAATCGCAAAGATAATTCATCTGTAGTCCTGTATTCATCTTTGCGAATATGTTGAAATGGGGTGCAAGCTACCCAGCAAACAAAAAGTGTCGTAATTAATTCATTCGTTTACGAGTTCGCAAATGAATTAAAAACGACTCGTTGGGCATACTAAAATGGCCATCCGAGAAGAGTCATTTTTTACGACTCATTAATGAATTAGAAAAAATGTGATTTAGCGAGTACAAATACATACACACTCGTTAAAAATGATTCTCTTATGAAAAGAAGACTGAGAATCTCGATGAAGAGACGACTGAGTCTCGGTGCGAACTACAAGGTTGGAAACTAGAACAAAAACAGGCACAAAAAAGATTCAAGTGAATTTTGGTTAGGATAAGTAAGTCATTTTTTTAATAATTACCAGAGATATGAACTTTCAAAGATCACTCGGACACCTCTTTTGCGAAAACTTTAACACACTAGGTATAACTTACAAAAAAAAAGAAATAGAGACAAAATAATGACATATGTTTGACTGACGACTGAGAGTCTCGATGCGAACTGCAAGGCTGTAAACTAGAACAGAAAAAAGAGAAAAAAATTAGATTCAAGGGAATTTCTTGCATTGGCCATTGTGCGCTCTCATAGCTAGCTGTATGCTGATCGTTCCATTATCCTTTTACGCGCAGCTCATGTCCTACATGTGCGATATAACTATCGCGAAACGATCGTTTTTAGTAAACGCTCGTGAAATTGTTTGCTGGGTAGTCAGGAGAATGGTGTACAGACAATTAATGCTTCCACTTCTACTTCGTTAAATTTCAACTCTGAAGTGATGAAAAACTAATCGCAATAATTGAGTCTCTGTCAATTAGCGATACAAGGCAGTTACAGCGACCATATTAAAAATACATTTTTTGAGATTAGATTAATCTAGTTCTTTAGATATGTCGAGTATAGGTAAATAAGTCGCAATTGCAACAGAGGTCGAATCACCCTCAGTTCATCGACTCATTACTCGAAATCCAAGAAAACTTAATTAAGGAAACAGCTCAATTTACTTAGGCAACTTAAGTCAGTTTGGGTTTTAACAAGTGCTTCTCACTCTACTAGTTAAATAAAAATTTTATAATTAATTTTAAATTTTTTGCTAGACTACAAGTGAGACGAAACAGAACAGAATGTTTCGAACAAAAATTTAAAACAGATAACTGAAAAACAAACACAATTGCAAATTTGGTTTCATTTTTTTTTTAATCAACTGATACTTTTAATTTTGTTTCTTCTTATTTAATGTACCTAGAGATTAGAGAACAAATAACTTACAAGTAATATCTTAACAACTATATATCAACCCTACTTACGAGTGCATATGTAGTAATAATTGCCACTAATTTACGAACTATAATAATTTAAATAAAAATCGAAATAGAGAATTAACTTAAAATTAGGATTCATATTGTTTGTTTGATTTGAAATGTTTAAGAAAAAGCAGACATTTACTATTGCAATAAAAATGGCCATTACAGACGAAAGGGATTAGTAGTCAGTCAAGCTGCACCCCTTTGGTTCCAGAATGTAGGTTATTTTTATTTTTTTTGCACGAATTTCGGGTTGTTTGTGGGTCCATGTCGTACCACCGAAAGAACGACTTCCTTCCAAAAATACAAAAAAGTGGCAACCACTCACTCAGATTCCGATTCTTCAATACAGCCTGTGTGTATTTTTTCAGATATTTGATTCACGTGCCTTGTATGCATATGCTGCCGAAGTTAATATGTATGTGGTAATGATCAAAGGTGAAAATCGAAAAAAAATGCGTTTTTCATGAACATTTGCAGATAAGAAAATCGATAGCTGTACCGATAGTAGACTACAACGTCCGTATTAACGAAATCTAGCGTAGATTGCGGTACGTAACAGAAAGATGTGTTTTATAGCTGGAACTAAGCTGTTCAGCGCCCATCTGAAGGGGTGTCATACATTAGACACTCAAATTTGAGGACCCGTCAAGGATTCGAAGCTACGGCATAGATGAACTTACAATTCATTAATAACTCGAATCGTACGAGTACCTATGGTATATTGCCTAATTTTTACAATCATCTTGAGCTAATGTTTCCAAGACAATTTTGTCAACACATAGGAAAATGTGTCTTTGGCATAAATGGTCAATGAAAAGAGGTGCATATAATTTTGTAAATATCGTCATATTTTTTAGATCTAATGAGGTAATATCGAAATTAATTGTTTTTTTCTGCAAGTTTTATGTAATGACTTAATAACCAATAGAAGGATTTTATTTCATTCGATCGATAAAAGAGGTCGTGATCAGAATCAGGTACCATGGGCTTATCATACGAGTACATTCTACAGTGACACATAAGAATGAATATGTAATTACTACCAAGCAAGTGATTATTTAGATTATATTATGGTAACATTACTACAGAACTCGTCATTTTTATACATTTATTGCATTTTAATCTGGTTATTGGTTCTGAGTCACACGTTTTAGTCATATACCATAGATTCTAGAACTTTATTGATAAATAAGATTGTAATGTAATTGCCATTATGGCATCTAAACAAATCGTACAAATTTACGTAATAGAAGCTCGAGTTTCTTCATCGAATCCATGAAACTTTTCTTCAAAGTACAACTGTAGGTAATTTACACAAATCTTTTGCTTTTCTCCATGGAGACCCTGGAATTGTTACAGACGAGTGCACTTTGGAGCTTGGCTATACTTTTGTAATTACGCTGATGAGTACCAACCTCACTTACGAACTATTTCGCAGTTGCTATATGTTCGGCGACAGTATGAGTTGGATGTAGACAAAAACAACCTCACCATCACTATATTTGCTATAGCACTAACATTACCTGAAGTTTATTCCGCCACTTAATTGCATGGCTCTGTGTATTACGAGTATTATAGAGTTTTCTTGAAATTCAACTTGAAGGTAATTTTAATGTAGTAAATTTGGTGAAAATATATGCCCTGTCTGCATGTATAAGTTAACCGGTTTTTGTTTTTTCATGGGATTACCTTTATTTCTACAAGAAGGAAATAAATGTTGAGTTTTTGAGTAAAGTTTGACTATAGTAAACAACATTAACAACGTTTTTTTTATAATTTTAGTACCTACATACATATGTATATCTTTATTTTCTTGAATCTTGTTGATACTTGCTCCAAATCCGTAATGTGTTTTTCTTTCGTTAATTAGTCATTTGGGTAAGTTATAAAAAATAGGCTACTTAAAATTTCTAGGTAGGTATACTGTTAATATTTTAGTGGAAAACTACTTGACTGGAATACAAGATCTATTAAGGTGCGTACCATGCATCATGCATATTTGTAGTAAAATGGCGTCAATTCCATAATTTTAACAAGAATGACCAATAAATTTGAAACAAAAATCAAGGTGCTGGAGTAGTTATCAACTTTTCCTTTAAACTCACAGTTAAAAATCTACGCAAGAAGCGACCATGATTTCCAGCTATAATATCACTGTTCTAGATCTATCCTCATCGGAAAAGAATCTCAGAAGTATTATAGTACCTAGTCCTTTCTGCTGAAAACCTTAGAACTCTGATGAAAGTAAACCAAATTTGATCAGCAAGGGCTCTTCGATAACTTTGATCGGATAATAAGAGAGGAAGATAGCGAAATTTGCACTACACTTTCAAATCATTCTGAATCCTGCTTATTGTTTGGCAGATGATTGAAGACAAACGTTTCGAGTGGACGTGAAAAATTGATAAAATTGTCCTTCTTCTAAAACCGCTAAAGTTCTCAGCCGACTAAATTAAAAAAGGGAAATAATTCAGAATGTTTTTACATGCTGATGAACCAAGTTACATACTTCAGCTCAGTATCAAGGTTGTCTCTAATGAAAGATATGGAAATTATTACATGATCATTGTCATGGGTTTCATTTGTGACAGTTCCGTTTACATTTCTCAGTCGTGAAAAATGCAAGCTTTCTTATATTCTTTTGACCCATTCATACATTAATTTTACTAAGTCGTAGAGGTCGACGAAGAAATTATTACAATTTTTCTTAGTTTACTTCATTTACTCGAATTAAGTGTCAGCAGACATTTTTGATATATTAATAATATATTTTTTTATTTTTCAGCTTCAAAACTTATTCTCAAAAATGTCAGCGGAAAACTTCGGTCCAAAGAACTTACAGCCATTATGGGGCCATCGGGTGCCGGTAAAAGTACTTTGCTCAACATTTTATCCGGTTACAAGTGAGTACAGCGTTGTGTCAACTCTTTCTAAAAAAATAATAAAATCGTACAACGATCATTAAGAATAATGTCACGTAAATTATAATTGCGCTTGTTCGAAGGAAATTAAATAGAATGACTTTGGAATAAAACCTAGTTCAAGGCAATTTAGTCAGAATAATCTACTCTATTCGTATTTTTCTTAATTGCACACACAACAATTTAATTTATGATCTGAGACATTAAGTAACAGTTTTTTTAATTCTATAAAATTAACCTATGAGATTTCATGAAACTTTGTGGCAAATACTCGTCGGGGAAGTTTAGCAGCTTCTCGTAAACTGGAGAGATTTTGTAAACGAAAAACCAATGACGAATATACCAAATTCTTTTTTTTTTAATAAAGTTTAAACAAAATCAACTCAATTGTCCTTGTGTCAATTTCTATATAAATCAAAATTTGTTGAACTACTCGTACCAATAGAAGGTCTTGAGTTTGAAATAGCACATCAGAGGGATATCGGTAGTATGAGACGTTTTCACATTATTAAAAAAAAAAAAACAAAAAAAGAATTGCTAAATCTTATAACGGTTTGGATTAAGGCTACATAACTTCGAAACCACTTAAACTCTCGCAATAAATTTACCTTCATATAAAAGGTGACAAAATGACCGTACACACTACTATTAAAAAACTTTATGTCAACGAACCCCTTTTTCAGTGAATTAAGAAGTTGTGCCATGGAATGTTCAAAAACTGGGAAACAATATTTAACTCTGAAAAAGATATGTTAATGTTGGGTGTTAAATTTTTAACGAAAAGTACTTAAGTAGTTATATCCAAAAAAATGCTTAACTATGCGTCACGCATATATGTAAGGGTAACACTATCAGTTATTTCGGCTGTCGTTAAAATGGTTGATAAGTATACTAGATAGTTTTCATAGTCCTACCTTAAACTCATTCAAAGTGTACTTAAAGGTCACTCTTTTTCGTTCTTCAGATACGTAATTCATTATTTAATTTTTTATAATACTTTTTATTTCTATTTTTATTTTACATATAGAATATTTTTGTTCTGTAATTGCGGCAATTGTATAATTGGAAATAACTTTCTGTTCAATTGATATTGTTATAAATAAATAAATAAATAATAAGAAATAGGTCCCGTTAATATACAACCTATTTCAGAATCCTATGCACTTTACATGGTTGTTGTCAAGCCCAATTTAAAATTAGTCATTTCTTTTCATATCTTTGCTTGATTTGTAGCCATTGTCCGGGTTTTTCATTGTCATTATCAGTTTTTGCTAAACAGACAATTCGTCGGAATTATTCTGTCTGGAAATTGATAAAATTATTGTAATTCAGACATTAGCTTAGCTTTGCATGAAAGGAGGCACAAAAGGGTAAAGAACCACTTTATGCGGTTCTTTATCTGACTCCAAGCGGAAACTCATTTTACAAGGCAATGCATCTCTAATCACTTATTAGAATTTTCGGTTCAAAATATTATACCATTGCCACATACGAGTAAGCCAACTATTCCGCGCACTTGCGACTAAAATTATCTTCAGATTTAAGCATAGCGTCGCTCAAATCTTATCGCTGTGAAATATTTCCGTAGTTTCTTAACGACAACAAAAATTGTAATTATGGTTTTCATACATGCCCTTTGGAAATCTAATTAAGCCGGACAAAATATTTTCTAGCTGAGACAATTTTCTGACCTTTGATCATTATCACGCTCTACTTTACGATTTCAAAGTCGTTGCTCCAAGTGATTGGCGAGTGTGAAAACATGTTTTTAAATAAATTTATAAAATAATGTTTTACGTAAGCGATTTTTTTTTTTAATTTTGAAATTTTTTAATTTAATGAAGCGAATCTAATGAATTTTCTAAACTTTGTACCTTTTTTTTTGTTTCATTGTAGAACGACGAATATCGATGGAACTGTTTTGATGAATGGACGCGAACGAAACTTGAGCACATTCCGCAAATTGTCGGCGTATATTATGCAGGACAATCAATTGCACGCGAATTTGACCGTCCAAGAAGCAATGACCGTTGCGACGAACCTCAAGCTGAGCAAAAAATTCAGCAAGACAGAAAAAGAAGCAATGGTAAGAGCGGAATTTGAATTAAAAGAAGAAAAAAAAACAGTGTTGAACACAGTGTTTAATTTTTGACCATATGTGAAAATAGGTATTATGTAGTAGGTCTGTTTGGTCTGGAGATCTTTTAGTTTGGTCACTTGAACCTCTTCTCTTCTCGCCTATAATTAAAAGTAATTGAAAAGGAATTCTATTAGAATAAAACATTTCAGGATATTGAAATGAGGCTATGAGGGCAGGGCAACAGTGGCCTAACCCACTAAATCATGAAAACTGAAAAAAATATATTTCTAGTGTCTATAGTGCATTTCTGTTGTCATTAGATTAATATAAAATACTGTATTATTAAAATAATAAAGTAAAATAGTATTATAAACTGCGGTCAGATGGCAGCAAATCTTATTAGTGAGAAACATTTGTATAAAATATGTATTATGGAAACAAAAATTGCATTTATCTCCAATAGGTGTGCTGGCGAGTTAGGTCACTTTTGCTCTCATAGCCAGAAGTTTATTAGGGAGGTTGTGTATTTGTGAAAACAAATTCAACTCATTTTCATATCTGATTTTGAAAATTTAATTTTAGACGTTTGTACAAGTCTCATACAGAAGTGACCTCAATACCTGTTCGGTTCGAAGAGACTTTGAATAATTAGTAAAAATACCTCCGACAAAACTGTGATTTTTTTAAGGATTTTAAATATGAATCACGTCTGTAACCCTCGGAAGTTCCTATTTTCAAAAATTTTCTGGACATAATTTTATCATTTCACAAACTGATTATTTTTTAAACAGCAAATTTTGAAAAATGAAATAAATCTTTTGGTACTGGATTGAATAATTGTTTGTGAAAGTTAAAACTGAGTTGATTCTTCCTTCACTATGTATATTCAAGATTATTATAGAAGTAATTAGAAAAAGTTTTTTTTTTTCATTTTTAGATAACCGAGATCTTGCTAACACTGAGCTTGAGCGATCATAAGCAAACCATGACACGAAATCTTTCCGGTGGTCAGAAAAAGCGACTTTCGATTGCCCTAGAATTGGTCAACAATCCACCGATTATGTTTTTCGACGAACCAACGTCCGGTTTGGACAGTTCGACATGTTTCCAATGCATAAATCTCCTAAAGATGTTGGCTGCCGGTGGACGAACAATTATCTGCACAATTCATCAACCGTCGGCGCGACTCTTCGAAATGTTCGATCAATTGTACACCTTGGCCGATGGTCAATGCGTCTATCAAGGTAGTACCAAGCAATTAGTGCCTTTCTTAGCGCAACTGAATCTGAATTGTCCGAGCTATCACAATCCGGCCAGCTACGTAATTGAAGTAGCGTGCGGCGAACATGGCGAAAATACCAAAAAATTGGTAGAAGCTATCGATAACGGCTGCAAGGACATTCGAACTGCCGAAGATTATTCGAACATTAAGACTCGAAACGATGTCGTACAGGTTCATAACAATTTACGAGCAATTTTGAATAAGAACGACGCACAAAATAATACGGGCGATAAGTTCGAGGATAACTTATCGCTGAACGGAAACGGCCTGCTGCAACCGAATTTGATAAATGATATTGCCAAGGACGGTGAAATGCAGGTGACTAGCAAGGGCGATACTATGGTCATTGCTGTCGAGAAGGAAGATAACGCAACGACGGGACTTCTTTCGCCCGAGATCACGTCGCCGGAACGCTATCCAACGTCGCAATTCCATCAGTTTTGGGTGGTCTTGAAGCGAACTCTTTTGTTCAGTTATCGAGATTGGGTAAGAAAATCGAATTTCTTTCCGGAAAATCTTATTTACAAGTTGGCTTTCTTTTAGACGCTCATGTATTTGCGGTTATTCGCCCATTTGGTTGTTGGATTTTTGATTGGAGCGCTCTACTACGATATTGGAAACGATGGTGCCAAAGTTCTTAGCAATCTGGGCTTCTTGTTCTTCAATATGTTGTTCTTGATGTACACGTCCATGACTATTACAATTCTCTCATGTGAGTTGGATAAGGTGTTTGCGTCGATTTTGACTCAATGAATAATGTTTTTCTATTTTCAGTCCCGCTGGAATTGCCTGTTCTTCTCAAGGAAAATTTCAATCGATGGTATTCGCTCAAATCGTATTATCTCGCAATAACAGTGTCGGATCTACCGTTCCAGGTAAGATACCATCCGCTGTAAGAAGCCAGCAGTTTCTAACATCTTTCTCATATTTCCAGGCAATATTTTGTGTAATATATGTGACGATAGTTTACTACTTCACATCGCAACCTTGGGAGCTAGTCCGATATTCGATGTTCCTTTCGGCCTGTCTACTGATCTCGTTCGTTGCACAAAGTGTTGGATTGGTAGTCGGAGCAGCTATGAACGTACAGAACGGTGTCTTCTTGGCACCTGTAATGTCGGTACCGTTCCTGCTGTTCTCCGGATTCTTTGTATCTTTCGATGCGATCCCGGTGTATCTTAGATGGATCACGTATCTATCGTATATTCGATATGGATTCGAAGGTACGGCGCTTGCCACCTATGGATACGAACGTGAAAAGCTCAAGTGCTTCCAGACTTATTGCCACTTTAAGTCACCGATGACAACGCTGGAAGAATTGGACATGGTCGACGCAAATTTCACACTCGACATTGTTGCCTTAATTGTTATATTTTTCGTTTTGAGAACTGCTGCTTACATGTTCCTTAGATGGAAGCTGAAAACAGCTCGATAAGACGAAGTAGTTTATTCTTTGCAGCTAGTGATTAATCAATGTTATAGGTGTTTTTGTTTTATTAAACTTCGATAGGAGTACTTCTTTTTTTTATTATTATTATAAAATAAAACAAAAAAATAGTAAAGGATAGGTTAAGGTACAGTACTCACCGTTTTCTATACAACGCATTATTAACTTTGGCAAACTTCTATTTCAACTGTTTGGAAGCATTTTTTTTTTCTTTATATAAAAAAATAAAATATTTTACTAGAGTTGATCGATTTTTGTACAATTCAAAACGTAACTATTTAAAATAGTAAACGTTATATCAGAAACTACATGTGGTCTATTGGAATTTATATACATTCAACAACTTTTTTATATATATATCAATCGACTGTTTTATGTCAATTTATGGATGTAATTTATATGTGATAACTTTTAGAAAAAACCGTTATATTTTATAAACGAATCATGAGATTTAAATAAATATAAAAATTGTCGTTTATTGGTGATAAGAAGACTTTAATTTATTTGTACTTTAGAAGAATGTGCATAGTCCCAAGAGTTAACGTACAACGGAATTGTCAATATATTGCTTTAAAACCACTAAATATGATTAAATTTGAATGTGTTGTGATGGCATTTTAAGATTTAAGAAAAATATATTAAATTAAAATAAACAAGTCCGTTATTATCAAATGTGAAGTGGCCTTCCAATGAGTTCGCAGGAATGTTCCTCTCAGTAGGAAGTTTATATACAATTCACATCGCTTCTTCCTATTGGATATCCTTTACGATATCTAATTTTATTTGCTTTCTTTTCTGCAAAGATTAAGGAGGAAATGCTATACTATCATTTTTCTATCCCATAAAATATCTGTAGGAATAAGATCCAGCGACTACGATCAGGTTTTTTTCACTTTATAGCAGTTTTATACTTAATATTATAATATTGAACGATTGGATCCTTGTTTTGATTATTATCTTGGTGAAAGATAAATTTATGTTTAGTTAAAGTTTTTTGCTGTTTCTAAGCCTGGTATGCAATTCGATTAGGATTCTCCTTTACAATTTTGTAATTTTTGTCTTTATAGAAAAATATTAATAGAGTTAGAATTAGGATCAGATCATAAAAGTTAGAGATCTTGTTCGTAGAATAAGAGTAAGAGTTTTTGAGATATCAGCTATAATACCCGAAATGTGGTATATTCCTGTTTCTGCGATATAGAAGAATTATACGAATTTGCTCAAGCAATTTGTCCACTTATTCTAACAAAAAAAAAATAACAGTATAACTCAAGAAAATTACAGCAAAAAATTACTACTTAAAAAATAATAAAATAAAACATATTCCAATATGCTTGCAGGCTGCAAAAAAATAGTTTAGTAGTGAGTTGAATACTATTTTGGAAGTTGTGTGAAGAAATTCAGCGTTGTGCTCTGAAAATAAATTTTTACTTGGATAACGAATGTTTGATGTTGGCTACTCAAAGTAAATTAATAACTCCTTATAACTTAAAAAACCAACCAATCAATCAACTAATTTGGTGGAATTTTTGGTTTTTCGCTAGGATAAATAAAGCTCAACGCGGGCGAGGTATTGAATGATTTTCAGTGCCACCTAACTTTAGTATAACGATGCGATGGCAAAAATTTCACTCCGGTATAATTCTTGATAGTGAAATTAGTTTCAATATCCTCTATATAGAATATTCCAAAGCAATACCACCAACTGTCAGGGTGTTTCGGATAGTAGGCATAATACACCCTCTGAAGAGTTTATGCCATCCTATGACGAAACAGCTCCTTCGGACCTTGTCCAACACAGTCATATAAAACTGCCCTGTCCAGTGAAGGTTTTTCAATTGTCATGTGCTCAAGGGCAGCGATTAATCAACAGTCTGGTATTCGTGTTGGGGTTTCACTTCACTAACGCCGGAAAACTACTAACATTTAATGAAATTTGCTTCTATGGTATCTTACCATGAAAAGTTCATTAATACACAAATAATATTATAAATTTATGGTATTAATTTTTTTTTTTTATTATTATACAGTAAGATCTTCCACAAGGGGACAGCTTTGTAATATTCTTGTCTGGTTATTTAAGGTGTCAGAAAAACAATTTATTTATGCCGTTGTTATTCACAAGAAGGAACAATTTATTACTAATTATCCTAAATTATTTATTTTGTAATTTTACATTAAAATTTTTTTTAAAAAAATCAAAATTGTGTCCAGTTTGCAGAAGAACAATACGTATTCAGTGGCAATCAACTGAATAATTAAGATTTGCCCATTTCGCTGAAGCTAATTTACAGAATTTCTGAGAACTCATTCAAATGAGCGGCAAATCATTTGAGTGAAAATCCAAAACTTAAAATTTCAGTTAGCTGAAACTTAGGCGTTTTGAATTACTCATAAGTTGCTAATGTTGTTGTCTAGTGCCCAACTAATTGCTATCCATGATAATGCTATATAATTTTTATTTTCAAGTCGAACATTACAAGTTTTATAAATTTGATCTATGACGCAAACCGGATAAAAGTGGATGGTGAATAATTTTAATAAAAACAGCGATGCCAATAGAATTCACCATATTCTTAAAGAGAATTCGGTACAACATACAAGTGCATACCTATGTAAGTGTCTGACAAAAACAGTTAACTCAGTTAATTATTATCAAATCGAGCATGCGTTTCATAGGTTTCAAGGTCTTTAATTGCATCAGTAAGCAAAATTTTTTGGAGTTTCATAATTAAAAATAAGCTTGTTTAGCTTTCAAAGTCAAGGTAGGCAGGTATTTCTGATAATTTCATTTTAAAACCGGTTCAATGCAAGAAAGCAGCTTTAAGAATATAAATAAGAATATACTCCTAAACACAGATTATGAAATACGAGAACGACATCAAGTATTATTTTGAAAGTGTCTGAAATTTTAACGGGAAATTAATAAGTTGCATCCAGTCTGTTAGCCGTGTTATTGCTCATTAGAATTTGTAAGTTTCAACTATCTAGCACTAAGGGTTCTAGAAACATCGAATAAAATTATATTTGAAATGCGTCTCGGAAGATCTGAGTTACTTAGATCTACCTACACATGCTAACCAATTGATGTAAGTAGATTAGATTATGTATGTATGTAGATGTTACGTTCGGGATTAGATAGATCCTTTTTATTTTTCTGTGTGGTAGTATTGAGCTCTTCAATTTTACCAATTCAGTAGAATTAGTAATTTAGTTGTATTAACGCTTAACAATAATGAAAGTTTGAATTCTTCTATTCATTAGCACCACAATGTAAATGGACAGAAGGAACGAAACCTGTTTTCAGCATCTGAAATTAAGAAAATTGATTCTGCTGAGTCAAGGTCAAAATCGATTATAGAATTGGCGCCATTCTCCACTGGACTCGAATGAATAAGCCGTTTTCTTCAATAACCGACTGAGAAGATGCAAAACCAGTTCAACTTAAATTAGGGGGTTTCTTTGTTTTGATTCTTTTTAAAAACAACATTTTCGCAAGGGGTTATTTAAAGTCACCTTTATTGCGCATTTTTTGCTTCATTGATATTGCAATTAGCGTGAATTTGATTATCGATCATTTTATTAAATGTGGGTGTGCAAAAATTTCGTACTATAATACCCATTAACATATTTTATATACCTACTATTTTTTTTTATCAATGACGTATGAGACCAGACTATGCGAAAATAAAATACGAATTAATTTAAACCAAATTCACTGTCGTGCCTAAAAATATTCTAATCGTATGGCTGCGTTAATTTAATTACTTATGAATCAACTTGAGAATATTTACCAACTGGGCCAATAAAAATAAAATAATTCTAGAAAAAAGGGTAATACGTGAGAGTGCTACCGGAGTCTTAATTAAATTTTATATATTGTGTCTAAATAAAAAAAAAATGTTGTTTATGTTAGATTATTAGGATATTTCAACTCTATGCCCTTACTTGCAGAAGCTGGGCCAGCATTCAACTCAAGTAAATTCCTTACAGAATTTTCTGATGACAAAAAAACAAACTGAAAATCCTTGTTATGTTTGAAGTTTAAATATACTAGTCTACGCCATTTCTTTCAGGTTGATGTCAGAAGGTCTGATATATGATTGTCTTTAGTCATATTAGGAGGAAATTTTGTAGGGGAATGTGGGGTGGAGGAGTGTGGGGCGAATGAATTTAGATAACAATATCTTCCGAACCAATTGCAGGTACGAGGAAGATGAAATTAAATTTTTTTCTTAAAACTTAGTACATATTTATATATGAGGGTTAGTCTGGGTGGCAGTTAAAATAAAAAATTCACATTTTCATTGGCGTACGAAGATGGAACAAAAAAAATTGATCGCGAAAATGCTGTTTTTTAATTTTTCATAATTTCGTTAGATCCTTTAGGAATGTCGAGATATTAAATTTATTTTACTTCGACGGGCTGTTTATGGAAGCGCTTAAAATAATTTTCTAAATTATTTGATATGCAACCCCTTAGGGGTATAAAGCGGTTGAGTACATTTTCAGGAACTCCGATATACTTCTTAGGCCTAATAGGCTTTAAATATTATCGTGGAATAACGATTTAAGCATCTTTCGATAGTCAACACCCTGGGTGGTGTAAGGTATTGTTTGAGTTTTCACGAATTCCGTCAAACATTTAAGGTGCAAGGATATATTTTTTTATTATATATTTATATATTTATTTACATAATAATATAAGAATTAATTTCACGATTTTGTGATATTCAACATCAAAGAGGGTGTAAAATGATTGGCTACGTTTTACGAATTCTGACACATCTTTTAGGTTTGATGAAATATCGGTTCGTTTTTACTTTAAAAGGTTTTCTCAAAAATCGCTTAAAAATCCTTTCCAGAATATTTTATATTCAGCATAGAGGTTATCAGTTACATAATAGAAACGTACCATCTCAGCATAAGAGGCGTTCCAGACTTATGCCCGAAAAAAGTAAAGTTGCACCCAGACTGTTGGCAAATATTTTTTCTGAGCTACGAATACGATATATTTTTTATATTACTGATTAATTTCTACGAAACTTGGTTCCGTTTTAACTACGATGAGTTTTCACCTTCAGAATTTCATTGAAGTGAAAAAACCTATCTATTCCAGTGCACAAGTAAAGTCTAAATGTTATAAATTAAAGTGGCAGTGAAATATCAAGGAGAAAAAGGTGTACAGCTCAAAATATTCCACTAATTTTTGAAGACACGTGTCTCTCTACATTCAGTACATGATCATGAAAATTTTTTTTTAGCTAATAATTTCCATACGTTTTTGTGAATCATTTTTTAATCATAATAAAGATACATAAGTAAATGTGAATTACGTACGGCTAGGGAGTCAATCTTAAGTCGAAGATCTAATTCGCTTTGGTGACTTGCTTTTGTATCATTTTCGAATATAAATAGTTCTAGATTGTAATAAATCACATCGAAGTTTAATCGGATTTCGGATCTGTATTAAGGGTAGTGCCGAAACAAGCTGCTAAAACCACAAAAATAGACGAGGCACGGACTTAAAATCGATCGGTCATCGGTGTAAATTCTGTTCACCTCTGAATGAACAATAAGTGCTTGTTTACGGATTTCGCTGGGAATATGTTCGTCATTCAGCACGTGTATTATATTCATTGTGCTCTGTACAGTGCGGACTATGGAGGAATCAGTGTGTGTCAATGGCCAGAAAACAGAGTGACTACGGCATAATGCCTCGCCAACGTGAAAAAAAATTGTAAGTTGAGAAAAATACCCGGTTCCGGCGACCGGGTCAGCATTACGGACAGCAACGTCTTGCATATTAGATCTTTAGATTTCAGTTCTGTTCTAATAGTTCGTCGGTCCGTTCGATAAATCGAAATCAGAGCTCCGTAGTCCGTACGGCAAACGAACTTCGATATCATAAGACGGTCGCGCATGCCCATCAGAACAGAACCGATTTTATGAATTCAGTCACTGATTAAATTCAGTGTTCAGTCGCGTTGTTGTGGGGACGAGTAAAGAAGTCTTTCGCCTTTATGAAAGTTTTAGTGAATTTTATCGATTTTTTTTTGGTTCAGTGAAAATTTAATTGAACCAACTGTTCGGCTAAGTGATTGTAAACTTTATCGAGCTGGAAAAATACCCGGTCCACCCCCAAGCGATCTGGACAGTGAACAGAGTGAATTAATCAAACATACATATGTATGTATGTCTTCTTTATTGTGTTCTGAGTTTAAGATCTGGTTCTGAGTAAGCAATTTTGATTATTTTCTTTCTGTTGCGCGGTACTACGACGAGAAAAAGTTGCAGAGTGTGAGAATGCAGGGATAGTAGGCAAGGCAGGTAGGCGCGTACATGGCTCAAATTTAATACCGTACCTGGCGGCACAAAGAAGTTTGCTTCTACTCGAGAAGAAACTCGATGAAAGTACATTCACCGGGTGACCTATTACTGCCTAGGGTTCATGTTTTCTTCTGGCTCTTGTAAATTGTAGTGCACATTTTCTTGAGACATTTTTTACATACATACTCAGCAGATGGTATCGTCGCCGTAGTGAATTTTCTTGAATCTAGTTTTAGTTACACTCTGTCTCTGCTTTACAAAAGACCGCACAATTTTTATGATTTCATGGCGAGTTGGTTTATTGTTCCGCAATTTCTTGCGCACAAGTCCTAGATAAGTAGCAAAGATAGCGCATATCTGGTTCGTTCGTTTTACGACAAAGATAATGAGAAAAGATAAGTAGCTATGCATTTTGAAGAAATTGAAATTAAATCACTATATGGAAACATAAACAAAAAGTCAATCTCGAGAACGAGATGCCAACTAAATTTTTGTGTGATTCGGACGGGTTCTTTTTGACAGGGAATATTTTATTAGACCCATTAAAAAGGTTCCTCAAGATCAAGACCTCTTGCTAATCGAGTCCCGATTAAACAGGTTTCACTGTATTTCGTTTATATTATTGTTATACAAATAATTTATTTATGTTATTCAAACCAGTTGTTGGTTTTCCAAACACATCCACTAATTTTTTCACTTATCCATTAATTGCAAGGGTTATTCACGTAAATTACGATTAGTAGCGGACCTAACTATAACTTTCAACCAATATATTTTTTTTTTTTTTTTATTTTTAAATTTTAAAGGCTCAGTGGCTGAAAAGTATAAACTTAGTGATTGTTAGTAGGCACTTAGGGATGGGTACTAAAAATAAAATGTTTTATGGCCCACCCTAACACCGGTGGGGAAGGTTGGAATGCAAAAATTTCGGATTTTAGTGCCTTGAAAATAGCTTATGAATTCTGAAAACCTGGGGCAATTTCAGTAGTAAGTTCTACAAAGGTAATCTGCACTGATTTTAGGAACAGTTTGTTCAAGAAAATTAAAGCTTTATGTGTACATGCAAAGGTACTAAAAAAGACATGCAAAAAAAAATCAGAAGGTTTAAATTGGCGTACAGAGGAAGATTAGTGGATATATTTTCAAGAATTCTGTCATATAACTTAGGCCTGGTGAGATATCGAAATAATTTTACTTTTAACTTTTCACGATTTTTCGGAATATTGTAAAGGTCTCGTGTACTTTTTGACAAACTTCGATATTCTTCGTACTTCGTATGACAAAGTATCGAAATGATTTTCACAGAATTTTTCGGTTTTCAACTCCTTGCTTTCACGAATTTCCAACAAATCCCTTTGGTCCGATGCGATATTGAATTGTTTTCTCGTGCTTTACAAATTACTTTACTTTACTCTTAATTTAAAAGTAAATCGTGTAAAACACCTTATCTTGGCCGAATCATTACTTGAGTTATAGCACGTTCCGAAATAATAAAAATTTCTCAAGTCTTTTGTCTGGTTGCTATATGTACATTACTCATTAAATATACTTCATATTTATTTTTTTATTATTAACTTCTCAAATCTCAAAGAAGTATAATAATATATTGATTTTATGTACTCTTATTGATTTTATGTGATACTTTTTCGATTTTCGATTTTCTGATTTTATGGTATCTACACATTTTAAAATCAATTCTAATGCTAAAAATATTCGGTCTTCACAATCTTAAGAAAAATGTGGTTTCAGCATTTAATTTCAACTGAAGTAGAAAATTTTATTGATAATTTTACTGATTTACGTTAAAATTTCCTAATATCGAATTGGAATTTTATTGCTGAATCTTATTAATTAAAATTAATCGGAGCGGTGAAATCAAATTTGCGGAACGATATTAGTAGGTATCGTTAATTTTGATTGGTTAATCCCATCGAAAGAACATAGAGTTAATTCGGTGGCTTGTTTTATTTACTTGCTGTAACTCCATTGGATATACATATACAAAATAGGAAATATTACAACAATTTGGCATTTCGTCATCAAAAATATTATTTTATATTAAAAGATAATTAAATTTTGCATTCTAATTTCTAATCCAATTAATTATTCTTATTAAACTTCAACAGCATGTGTTTAATATAAAATGTAAAAACAAATTTTTGTTGTAATAGCTTTTAACGATTTATTTATATATATGCATCAGAGGTAATGGTTTCTGGTCATGATATGTAATACGTCATCTCTGTACAAAAAAACATATCCTAATTGAAATAATAAAGTAAGAGCAATTTAAAATCGGTATTAGTACGATAACATGTGTTAAATTTTGTGCAATGATTTTGAAAAGATAAAGTGCCTAACACTAAGTTCAAGTCACACATTAAAATATACATATATATATATATATATATATATATAGGTATAATTAATTTTAAGTGATTGTTTGAACATGAAAATTATTGAAAAGAACTTGTAGAAAGAGAAATATTTTTTTAAAAAGAATACTAGAGTTGTTTAGATATGTATCTTAAGTTTTTTTAAGCGACACAAAATACATACGAGTAGGTATTGTACATTAATAAAATTACAATAAATACGAAAACCAGTACATGACTCATAGTAATATGTAACGCGTGAATACAATTATATTAATTTGTTCTTACTTTAATAACTAATAACAGGTAGATGTAGCTATGTATAAAATTAATACAGGTGTCAATTATTTCCAATTCCAGTTAACCCCATGGGAAAAAAATCTGGTCTATACACCGGCATGCCACATCCATTCATTTTGTTTATATTTAGATGTCTAGAATTGATTCATCAGACTTTTAAACCACTGTATCCAGTTCTAGAGTATGAGGATGCAACGCACTTTAATACGCACTAAACAAATTCGGGTTTAGTTTTGCGCAATCAAACGAACATTTTGTAAAAAAAATTCATGTGATTCAAGTGCTGTGAAGATATTAAAATATTGAATTAAATTTACATGTGCTAAGTGCCTTTTATTTGAAATCTTTAGCGAAAAAATGTTCTTGTTGCCTTCTTTGAAAATGAGAGCTTTGCTAAATTAGTAAAAAAAAAATTCGTTGCTAAAAAAGGTTTATATAGTGGCTTTTTTATAGTATTTT
The DNA here is from genome assembly GCA_949128065.1 of Beris chalybata. Taxonomy (NCBI): domain Eukaryota; kingdom Metazoa; phylum Arthropoda; class Insecta; order Diptera; family Stratiomyidae; genus Beris; species Beris chalybata. The sequence continues at coordinate 4,348,660 of OX421896.1, read as the reverse complement.
ATTACGGAAAAATTTTTTTCGCACTATTTTCTTCGTTTTATTTATGACGAAATTCTCGAGGAATTTGTGTAAGAAATTTCTTCACTTATTTCCACAAAAACTATGTCCCGAATTACTACTTATTTCATGTTAAACAATTTCTTGAAGTTTCACTTCCTTCAAGGAAAAATTATATTTAAAAAAATTTTTTTTGTTTGATTTTGATTATAGATACAACAAGCAAAATTTCTAATTTCTGAATTCATTCTGTAGTGGTTCAAAACTGAAAATAATAATTTCTTATGAGATGTCTATCGGAAAAAATTTCAGAACTCTCCAGATTTAAGATGTTGTTATTAGTAGGTACTGATTTTCAGGACTATATCAGGATATTCAATTTTGAATTGATATCTGATATTTCTAATATTGGCTCATTCTTTCTTCTGGTTCACTTCATTGTTTACTTCAGGAATTTAATTTTGTCGGTCCAAAATGATTAGTTTGTATGAAATTTGGTCTAATTTTCCATGCCGCTCAGCCATGACAAGCGTTGTTTCAAGCCTTTCTGAATATTGTATATTATTGGTCACACATGTGTGACCACCACACGAAAATTATATTAAAGAAATCGGTCAAGCAATTTTTTTCTTACATGCTGGTATGCATAAATTATTCAGATCTATAACAGTTCTTTATCAATAGTGTAACAATTTAATTAAAAATTTAGCAGACGTGCATTATTGTCTGTTTAGTCATTTTCAAAATTCCTATTTTTTTTTTCGTAAATTCTCATTAGCAGGAAGCAATAATTCATGGGTGAAATTGTTTGAAATGCTCAGTAATAAAACAAATATCTTAGTTTTTTTCCAGTAAATATAGGAAACACTACACGCTAGTTTGCTAAGTAAGTATTTTTTTCTAGAATAAACACTCGCATGATATAGATGATTAATTCGAATTAATCTTGTATACATATTTATGTAAACTTAACAATTACATAGAAATTACTTAATTAAAAACGTACTTTGAATTAAAGATTATGACAATTAGAAACCAATAGATTATATAGTGGTCTGGTTCAATTGTAAAGTTATATATAGTTCTTGGCATTTGGTTAATTTTCTACCATTAAACTGGATTAAACTGGTGACGAATTCATTTGTTTCAAACTAATAACCACCTTAAGAAAACATTTTTTTGCCGTTTTGAACCTACATTAGCATACGGGGCTTAGGAGCCGAATTTAGCATAGTCATGGGCTTATTACCCGTGTGGTCTAATAAACATTATGATTACAAACTGAATCAGTTCCTTGTCAACCCGGAGTAGCCAAAAATTGTCACAGTTTGTGAATCAACACAAAATTATATAAATTAAGTAGTTAGTCAACCCACAGGTCTTGGTTTCAAATATTATATAATTTGTGTTATCTGAGACCGGAACTATCTGAAGTGACTAGGTTGGAGTGATCGACCTGAAGTTGACATTAAAGTTAGTGAAAAATTAATGCTTCATAGCCAAGATATTTTACATTCGATTTCAATTGAACGTAAATTTTTTCAAAAACGTTTGTGTGGTGGTTGTTTGAAAGAGAAGTATGACTTATTTCATTCCCACTTCTTTAGCTGAATCTGTTTGCTAAACCTATTTTATGGATTTTCGTATGCCATGTTTTCCTTTACCAAGGGTGTACTATACTAGAACTTAAAGACTGCATCGGATAATTGAGGAGGTCATTATTGCTATCCTACATAATATACATGAATATACCATACATTATTTCCTCACCATTTTTTGCTTCAGAAAGTAGTTTAAATCCAGCTCGACGGACCAATAAATGTTTGATTCGTGTCAAAAAAAGCTTATTTGTTTATCTTCCAAAAACACGGCCCAATTTATAGTTTTATAAAAATTATTCTAAAAGTTAATTTTTATTAGCTTTAAATTGTAAAGAGTTCCCTCTTGTAATATTAATTTAATTCAAATTTATTCATAATAATAAACATCTACAGTAAAACACATTTAAAACACTTTGGAGTTTCAAATTCATGAACTTTACCTAGAATTAAAATATAATAAATTTTCGATTCGTACTTTTGTAGAGGATTTGAGCTGCTACTGCAAAAACCGACTGAAACTAAGAAAGCTATAATTTTTTCTGTTTTCTCAATTTTATAAAGTATGATGAGATATCCAAGTGTTTAATGCGCAAAAGTATAAATTTAGATTGTTGATTAGAACATGACTAAGTCCAAATGCTATTGGTATTAAAGTTGCTAAATTCAAGGTTATTATTTGTGTTCGGTGTAGAATTTTTGAATTGTTTATGCATTTTTTTATTAATATGATTCTTAAGAAGTCCGTAATGGAAAGACATATGACGAAGACTGGTTTTTATGTCTAATCGAATTTGCAATTAATTTTTCTTGTTTCTAACCGAACGATATGTAAGCGGATGACTTTGACTTTGTATAGACATAATCTTTAAGTCAAGTGTAATCGTAATAAATAATATTGAGATTCGAAAAAATACATCAAGCGAAATTGGTTAATTTTCTGTAGAAGTTTGCTTCTATTTTGGTGTGGCCAAAAATAAAATTTTTAAATAAAACCGCATCTTGACTAGAGTTCTTAGATAGACAAATTCTGGTTCAAGCGTCTGTGGTTGACCTATAGAGCACAAGTTTTGGCTTTCCATATAATAGGATTATCTGGCGAAATAAAAAGAACGCCGACTGCAGTTCAGATCTAAAATCTAAAATTTGAACAAATTGTAATATATAAAAATTTTAAAATCTTACAATAGCGAAAAAGCAAAAATAAAAAAAAACTTTGAGTAACTTATCATGTTAAGATAGGTTGTTCGGTATAGAAATAATTTCATGTTCACTGTATTTACACTAACTTGCGAAATTGTGTGCTAACGTTATCTCTTGCCAATTTCTCAACTCAATTGGAAGATTACCCAATCGACTCAAGGTTACTTGTTAATATAAATTCTCTAAGTGTAAACTCTTATAATCTTCTGCTAAATATAAAAAAATGCAATTATGTTTTTAGACCTAAGAGATATGTGGAAATTCGTATTTTACACCCTATTAGAGGTTAAATAGCACAAAATCATTAAATTAATTTTTTGTGCCAATAGAAGATGAAAAGCATTCGATATCTTATAGGGCCCAAAAACTTCATATAAAATAAAATTCCAAATATGTTTTTTAAAAAAAAAATAAGAAATAAAATAAATAATATCAAAAATAATGAAATTATTTATATTATAAAACTTTTAATTGAATTTTATTTAGCACTTAAACTAATATTGGATGCTAAGAGCATAGTTAAAACGAAAAAAACGACCTATCAGCGCTGTCAAAAATATTATTAATTACTATGACTCCATTCTGAGTTTGCTGTGGAGCTCAAGAGCGTTTGATACAAACTTGGAGTTTTCCGAAAGTCGTAACTCGTCCAGTGGGAGAGTGTTATGCAGCGGCACGGCGGCTTTAATTCAAATCTTATCTTTAGTTGGCAATATGTGCTATATTGGCGCCCAGCGTGGGTACGAATTCTCCTCATTGAGATTAAAGTCTAATTATGTACATACATAATTTTTGCATATTAAATAAATTGAAATGAAAAAAGAAACAAAACAATTCTCTCGGAAACGATTAAAATACGACGAACATTGATTTAATATCAATTGAAGCATAGACTAAACCTATCCAAACCAAAATTAATTATATTCGTAAAATGCTTTAATTTAATCGGGAATTACTAAGTACATGTGTGTGAATCTACTGAATGGAGTGTGATGTATAGTTAAAATTTTATCATGACTTAATTTTAATCACATTTCGAACTTTGATCCAAAAATAAATAAATTTGCTCCCGTTGGCCGACATTTTTTTAGTAAAAGTTCTCTTATCTTCATGCTATGAAAGTCTGTTGTTCCCACATTCTATCATAAATACTATGTACTATACCAGGTCAGTAATTTTTATTGTCCATGGTGGTGAGTTATAATTTCATTGTTACTCAATACGAAGCACCAGACTGTTAGCGATAAGCCCACTTCCAGCTTTTTTCTAGCGCAATTATACCCCATTTCTTATTGTGCTGGTATGTACGAGTATGTAAAGTACTATCATGGAAATTTATTGACATATTTTGCTTTGAGTCATTTGTTGATTGAACCCTCGTGGTGACATACGCAAAAAAAATAATATTTAATGTTCAGGTTCGATAAGTTTATACAATCTGGTTAAGTATCGATTGATTTGAAAAAATTAATATTGAATATTGTCAATATATAGTGCTCCAAAAGTTATGATATACGAAAAATCAGCTTTTAATAATACTTTCGGTGATGAAGAAAAAAGTGAGTTTTTGGTAATGTATTGATATATAATTTAATATTTTTGTAACAAGCAACGAAAAAAGTGATACATTTCAAAATTAAAATCCAGAAACAATGTGAAATAAAAAATTAATATTTTTGGTGTCATTTAGGTATCTACAATTATGCAATTACAAGTGATATCTTGTTTGCTTTTATTGATGGATGTGTGTGTGTTTTAAGGCGGTGTGTTTTTTAATATAGTGATGAGTTGGATTTTGAGTACTTGATGGTGATTGCTTTTTTGAAACATATTTAAATCGAAGAATACTAATACATCATTGGCTAACGACTAGTTTTACTTTTTTTTAACTATTAATGAATTTTTATGAAATGTGTCTTAGGATATTCAAATGGGAAAGATGCAGAAAGCGTGGAGAGTGAGATGTTTTAGCAGCTTGTAAGGGAGGAATGTGATTTCTGGGCATTCTTCAAGGATGTGATTTGTGGTAAGCCTGTGTTGGCTGTGGGACATGATGGACATGATCAAAACCTAGTGGTCTAGTCTTAATCTTACTATTATTGCCGCCAACCTCTGAAGCAGCGTAGTGTTCTGTGCTGGATATAAAGTCTGTGGCCAGTAAGATTTCACAAAGGTTTTCGGAAGGAGGCATGATTCCATGCAATAATGATATACCTACATAGAAAAAAACTATATAATTTGGGAGACGCTATGAATAGACCATTGGATATGAGCAAAGAAATACTCCATCTTCTGTTTAAGATACCAAATATAAGATGGAAAAAATAAAATCTAGTCCAATCTATAAAAAAGTTGCTAATTATTTTTATTGAAAAGTTAGTTCAAATTTTTATTGTATAATATATAGAAATGTCGTCGTTGTTGGAAATTTTAGAAAAGATTGTTTCGATTTTTTGTAGGTTCAGGGTTAGAAATAAAATACATGTGTTCTGAGTTAGCAAAATGTTAGCACAATTTAATGAAATTACGTAATCGCACAATACAACCAAGTTGAACTTTTTTTGAGCTTCTTATATACATATATATTTAACAATACGGTGCTAATAAAAAATTATTAATATTTCAAAAATTATTAAAATTTTAGCAATATTAAATCCTATCATCAAGCACTTAATATTGCTAAAATAAAAATAAACGATTAATTGACTATTGTGTGATATTAAGATTAACAATTTGCATCTTCTAGACGAAAACTCTTTGATGATGTTGACTCAAGTGCTGTAATTTGAACGAGAATTAACAATTTTGTATGTCGAAACTGAAATAAAAAATAATTAACAGAAATCGGCAAAAATCAGAAGAATACAATAATTACATCGCTCGCAAAATAATTTGCAAAACAGCTACATTCTCGGAAAAGTTAAAAAAAACCATGCCTATTAATTTTTATTATTGAAATAGTTTTTGCAACAATAACATCCGAAACGGTACCGATTTTCAATCCCAAAAATTTCGCTCAAGACAGCAATTCTAGTACCTAAGTCTCGTTATCATATTCCTATAATTCTTCCCCGCGCTTGTTAACAATAATTGTAAATTGATTAATTGTTATTGAAGTGATTACAGTTTATGTAAACAAATCGGTAATTTAATAATGCGCATTGAATTGATTAAGTTGTAATTGAATATTGAAAACATTTCAGACAAAATTTTATAAAATTGTTTATGATTTTAGATTTTGTTTTTCTTTGTCGTGTCTGTAATATAATGTAACGTAATTAATAAATAATTAGACCTTTATTATTTCCAGCTAGTTTCAAAGTGATACATTTATCATTTGACAACATCAATTAAAAAATTTGCAGTGGATACAAGAGTATGACTTATTGTTAGTCCGAAACCTAGAAAATGTCAGCTCTTATCACAAGTCCGCTACTACTAAATTGATAATACTTATAATTTATTAAAATTAAAAGATTTGTCCGTTTATTCTATCAGCCACAGTATAAACAAATTTCCACGAATTCATCACAAGGGCTTATCGTGTATTTTTTGTGTAGAAAGGGAATTTTATAGAATTGAAATCTTTTATTGAGCTAGATGGCAACTAGTCGAGAATTAAAAATAGACGAAATTTAAATTATCAGTATTAAATAAAAAAATATGTATCTTTACTCGATTGACGCTCTTTACGATGTACTTTGCTTTGTCTAATTCATGTGTAATATACGGGCGATTATTTTATACATATGGATGTGTATGTACTTACCAGATTCTTAATGTAAATATACTTTTGATAGTCTCAGTTCAATGTCGATTGATGATGAGCCCAGTAAAAATATTTGTAAAATGTTATTCCACCATAATTTAAAAATGTGTTTGTGGCCTTACATAATGTAGAACGGGACCCTCTATTTTCTTTCTAAGATTTTCGATGAATTTTTGGTTTTTTAATTTTTGATGAACCAGTCATGAGTTATCCTGTCCACGCAGAGAGCACTTTTTTTTGAGAGATCAAGGGGAATGAGGTCCCAACGGATGAATTTCCAAAATTTTTACACAAAAATTTTACGAAATACTTACGAAATATGTATCTTTGATGTACTAAGTTTTTTAAAAAAAATATTTCATTAGATATATTAAGAAAAAATTAGTGAAAATAAATTTTTTTTAGGCCTTTGAGACCCACCTAACCCCTTAATGGCGTTGGCATACGATTTCAGACCTCCTGGGGATAATTTTGACTCAATTCGAATAAAATATCAGTGTAACTTCGATTAGAGTGAATTTGAATTTTCCCATGGATTTTTTCCAGATTTATTTTTGAGTGATTGGTACAATCTTAATTGTATTGAGAATTTAAGTATGTAGATATGTATGGTATATTCCCACAGCCTCCAAAAATCACAATATATCCTAAAAAAATTAAAAAAAACTGGGATATCATTAAGTTATCATTGGTGAGATTATGAGGAATATTGTTAGCTGTGAAGTTAACTATATGAGTGATTAGGTCTGTTTCTGTTGTTGAAGTGAAGTTGAATTAATTTTTGGGCTGCTCAAAAAACAAAAACAACTCAACGCTGGAAATTGTTTACTCATTTCTAAAAACACTCAGCAACATAGTCAAATAAACTAAATTATGCACGATTACGTACATTTGCGATCGAGTTTGCCAATACCGAGCATTTCTGCGTTCTGTTATATACATATGTATATACTTATTAGTTCTATCGAGTTAAGGGGTAAAGCATTAATAAAAGTCGCTCCAAATAATAGAGTGAAATTTTTCATTGAAGGACTAAATTATTTTTTAAACTTGAATGGAAGTTTACTTCGCTTGAACTGGGAGATTTATTGAAAAGCTGAATTTGAACAGTACACAATTTTCATTCGTTTCACCTCTCAAACGTTCGTATCAAATTTTGATATAATTTTTTTTTTGTATTTCAGATAACACAGAAATGAAAGGAACATGATAATATCAAAGTTCTTATTAACGACAAGATAACTTTTACTCATAATCAGACTAGAAGTCAGACAGATACGACCACCGACTGAATAGAAGGCTCAAAGTATTAATATTAGACTTGACCTCGTCAAAATGACATCAATTAGCAATAAGAGCATTGAATCGATTAATTGTATCATAAAAAATAATGCTACCAACGAAATAAAATTAAAGTCGACTGATTTGGACGAAATTAGCATAGAGATGGATCGTTTGACTGGTTCGGGTTTGAAGTACTTGCCAAATTGGCCGCCCGTTAACATTGAATTTCAAGATTTGAATTTCTCAGTTCCAGACCTATCGACAGGTTGGTATAATTAAGATTTGTTTTCATTGTTTTCATTAATTATTATTTGGGTAATTTAGAAAAAGTGTTAAATATTTAAAGTGATTCAACTAAACAAAGTGATTAGGCCTACTGATAGGCTTCGCGTTTTTACAATTTGGTCTAAATGCTAGATTAGTCGTTTCCATTCTTCATGGCAGCTTTATTGAAGAAAATGACTTAAGGATTTATTTTTAATATTTTAGGATTGACATTGAAATTTAAAATTATTATAATTCGGACCAAAATTTGAATACCTACATCAAGGATTTGAGATTTCGTCCACGACAGCTCAGTAATAAGACAAAATCATATTTTTTTCTGAAAACTCCCCTTCCAACGTTTTTTTTGCTATGATACGATTTTGAAATTGAAATCAAGTTTGTAATGCGCCCTCTCTGAATGTATTGTGTATAATCTCCATTTAATTTGCTTTCGCCACAGAACAACTCGAATTTGGCTTAGAGATAATAGAGAAGAAAAGGAGTTAAATATGTTTTCACGAATTTCGCCATATTTGTTATTTAGTTTATTTCTATACTCAATTTATTTTATATTTTTCAGGAAAGAAGGTAATTCTTCGCGGTTTGAGTGGGAGTTTCCAAGCCAATCAATTAACAGCGATCTTGGGACCTTCAGGATCTGGCAAAACAACTTTATTGAATGTCCTTGCGGGCTATAAGTACAAAACTCAGTCACAAATTTAAGCGTTTTAATGTATGACGTTAATTTATCTATAGGTCAGACTCTGCCACCGGTCAGATAAACATAAACAACCGGCCTAGAGACATGCGACTATTTCGCAAGATGTCACGTTACATAATGCAAAACGAGGTGCTTAGTCCGCAACTAACAGTGGAAGAAGCAATGCAAGTATCAGCCGACTTAAAACTTGGCAATGATCTCACAAAAAAGGAAAAAATTGAAGTGGTAATTTCGTCTTTTAGTAGTTTTTAATTAGCTCAGGTACGCAATGAAACACAACTTTTAGATAGACGAAATTTTGGAAACTCTAAGACTAGACAAAGCTCGAAGAACAAGGGGTTTACAGCTATCGGGCGGCGAGAAGAAACGTCTGTCCATTGCCCTAGAACTAGTTAATAATCCTCCAGTGATATTTTTAGACGAACCAACCACGTGAGCTACTATAGCGGTCAATTACCTGCAATTAAATTCAATTAATTTAATTTTGTTTTGCGTTGTCACAGGGGTCTAGATGACTTGGCAAGTTCACAGTGCATTTCGCTTTTACGTCGACTAGCGCAATCGGGGCGAACAATTGTTTGCTCGATTCACACACCTTCGGCAAAAATTTTCGAAATGTTCGATCACGTGTACATCGTGGCGGAAGGACAGTGCCTCTATCAAGGATCCGGAATTCATATCGTCCCGTACGTACAGGAATTCGGTCTTAACTGTCCACTTACCTACAATCCGGCCGACTTTAGTAAGTATTTTATTTTTATGCAATCGTATGGTCAAATGAATTTTAAGTTTATGCTAATGCCAGGTCAGACTGAATTGACAATAACAGAAGAACTTGTTTTAATTGATTCATTTACGTTGCAATTTGGTTAAATTTAGTCGAAATTTGTCCGGAAGAAGAATACCAATCCATTCGAGGCCTAGAGGCAGCACGAAATATTTAAGATACTAGAGTTATGGCTAAGAAAGTTTACCATATAAATTTCTTAATTCCTGTTACGTATAACTTGCCTGTCCCCCGCGTTCTCGAGTTGTTATGCATTTCGATAGGCGGATAAAGATTTGGGGTTTTCGGTATTCTTTAAAAATCATATGAAAGGCACTTTTGTACTACCCTCTCTTATAGGATGCAATCTGTAGATGTCTTCTTAATTAAAAAAATTGAAAGCCTTATATTTTTAATATCAAATTTTTTCAAAAACTTTAGTAATCGAAGTCGCTAGTGGCGAATATGGTACTGAATATAATGAACAAATGGTAGCGGCAGTGGAAAATGGACGTTGTTTCAGCTGGTGTTCACACGTTCACGATAATCGCGATACAAATAATCCACCACACGCTCAGGATAAAGGATTCGTGGAAAAATTTGAACGGGAACTGGACTTAAAGCAATTAAAATCCCGATCAAGTTGGTGGATGCAGTTTTCAATCCTACTGCGACGGATGCTTCTCGAGATGTGGCGTGATACAGTATGAAAACTTCGAACCCTCTGACTTAAGGATAAAAACATTAATAATTTTTTTTTTAAATTTCAGAACTATATCAAATTGAAATTTTGTATGACCATCGTCCTGGGACTGTTGGTTGGAGGTCTGTACGAGGGAGTTGGAAACGACGCAACCAAAGCTCTCTTCAACTTTGGCTTTGCATTCGGCATTACAATTGCGTACTTATACAAGCCCATGATGCCTGTCTTATTACAATGTAAGCGTTTTGATTGCCAATAGAAAATCAGTTAATTTTTTTTTGTTTTTTCATAGTTCCTACCGAGGTTCGATTACTTAAACGCGAATATTTCAATCAGTGGTACAAACTAGGACCTTACTATTGCGCCATGATATGCGCAAAGATGCCTTTTCAGATCTTCCTGGCACTTATCTACCTGACGATGATCTACTTGATGTCTAGTCAACCCCTAGAACTTGCCCGAATCGTAATGCTCTACGCAATTTCGTTCCTGATTGCTATGACATCGGACAGTTTTGGTGTATTGATCGCTTCTCGATTGAGCATAGTTGTAAGTTTTGCTAGGAGGAGTGATACTCTAAATAAAATCCTGATTAACTTGAACCTATATTCCAGAATGCTATGTTCATTGGACCAGTTCTGGCTGTTCCTTTGATTTTACTATCGTGCTATGGCGTCGGATTCGGACGAGATATTTACATACCAACTTTTATCCGATTTCTGATGTCGCTGAGTTATTTGAGACATGGCCTTGAAGGACTTATAGCTGCACTCTATGGAAACAATCGAGCGGACACCATTTGTCCGGATACCGAAGTTTTTTGTATGTTCCGGAAAGCAGATTTCGTCCTCAATCTGCTCGGTTTCAATAATCTCGACTACACCGTTTCAGTATGCGCATTAATAGGATATTATTTCCTGTTCACGATCGCAGCGTTTTACATGATAAAGCGCCGACTAGCCTTTAATTCAAGTAACTATGCTGCTGTGCAGTATATTACTCTGTTAATTAAGAGCCACTTAAATTTCACGTCGTATAAGTACTAACTTTAGAAATAAATTATAAGAAGTAGATGAGTTAATTGTACGGGTGAAAGATCGAATTTTTTTACTATACAGAGGGTGTACTTGACCCTTATCTTAAACTACTGCAGTTAGGTGTGCATGCGTATCAAAGAAATTTCTTGTTATGGTTTTTATAATGTGATTCAATCTTGTAAATAGTTATTAAACAATTTGTTTACATATTTTTTTATTCATTAAAATATAATATGACTGACTACATATTTGATTCTTGTTCTTTTCTAAATACAGCTTAAGAAGATGATCCAAGGAATGGAAGATATTATTATTATGATATTATTATTATTTTACGGAAAATTATTCTAATAGAGAATCCCGTAAATCCTTTCAATTCGAGGACTCCTTTGTATTCCTACACCTAGAATCATTAAATTCGAGTCAGTTCTGTTTCGAAGTATCGGTATTTGTTTCAATTTGAACACAGGCAACCGTTTGTTTGTTACGGACTGAACTCACCATACCACACTTTATTTAATGAGTATACGATTAAAAAGGTTCCGGTCTCGGCTTTGCAGTATGGAGTTGCCTGATGCACATCATTTATATTTTATGATATGAAATTTTTTGAGTGAGAGAGAGGAGGGAGGGAGATGGATATATTTTTAAGGGCGTCTGTAGAGTTGAACAGAGGGAGCAAAGTGGCAATTCCATCGGCGTCCGATCGATTGTGAGGGGGGGCGGTAGAAAATTACCGATTCCCATCGGCGTCCGGTAAAATTGGGGGGGGGGGGGGGGGCCGCGTGCGTTTGCCGATTTTTCAAAAACTTAGAAGAGGGGAAGGACTCTATGAGGCGAAAGGGCGCGAAGGTCGCAAGACCCCAACCTGAAAAAAAAGAAAAAAATATCTTTAAATCTGTCGATATTTTAAAACATATTGCGCTATGTTTCAAATCTCGCAAACCCTTCAATAAAAAGTTATAGCGTTTTGAAATTGACTTACTTACTTATCGTCGCCGTTCGACACAGTGCAAATATGGATGCGTTGTTGATTACGATTTTTCTAGAATTTTATTTTCAACATATGTTCGTTAAAAAAAACCTAATTAATATTGTTACAAACTTGTCGTTTTCGGAGAGTTTTCATATTTTACTTTAAGCCTTCTAGTACCATACAGATAAGTTCTATTTCTTTCTGGGGACGGGCTGTTAGCCACTAGCCAAATCCCAAGGGTTTGGGAACTGTAAGCCTTCAAAGGATTTGGCTCCTACACACCCTTATCGCAATATCCTTAAATTAATTATTGAGCCATTATGGGTATATAAAACCACAGAAGTAAATAAGTTGTCTATCCCATTAGACCTAAAAAATTGGTCGCAGTTCGTAACCAAACTGCTTGGGGAATATCAAAAAATACATCAATTGAGGAAAAAAATCAAAAAGCTTCTACCCAATGAATGATTCTCGAAAAAAGAATGTGAAAGAGCAGTTACTCTCGCGGCACTAACGATTGCCCCATTTTACATCGCACTAAATCGCCAAAAATTTAATTTCGTAGTGCTATGATTCCTACTAACAACTAACACAATCAATCTGGAGCAATACCATTCAAATGCATTCAATTCCGACCAATTTACAGCGCTTCAACGCCACTACTAACCGAAATTGAATTAAAAACCTAACAACTTTTCGAGCTGAATAAATTCCGAAAACACTTAAAATGCAATTACTTGGGCCGCGGCCACCATTCGGTGCAATATTTCGCATTTACTTATGCGAACAGCCGTCCAATCGAAAACATCATGTTTCCGGGGAGCTACATAAAACCCAGTCTCTGAACCCAGTACGGAATATCATGGTGACAGCAATTGAATATTCATCGCAGAATCCATCGCAAAAGGCCAGGACAGTCCTGGATATCTGGCAGGGAGATGTAGTGAACCATCCCAACTACATACTCCAAAGTCCTCAAAAACATCTGAATATTATTACATCCGTCCGATTTGCATTAAATCTGCTAAAGCTTCCTCCCTTTTCGAGGAGATGGGGCAAGCTGACGTTCGAGAAGCGGGTTCTATCTTCTAGATGGTGATGGTGGAGTATCAGGACGATATCCTAGCTGATTTATTCACGGAACGTATGCTATCAATCACTCAAGTGCAATCCTAATTGCTGTAAGACTTATCCAATTAGTTCTTATAACAGTTCTTAAGAATGACCAGTCGTGACGATAAGAAAAAGTGGGTGGGTTTTTCGAGCATGACGAATTGCTCGTACCTAAGTTTTATTAATGTTTGTATGTATTTCGATCAGATGAGTTGGAGAAAAAGTTAATTACTAGCTTTGTTTTATGTCACAGAGTAGATTAATGCAATTATTCTGGATCCATATTGACAACAAAAAACACTTCAATGTTGTGATTCAATTTCCTACGAACTATCCCTTGGTTGAGTAGTAAGATCGGGATTGTGCGGGTTTAGTTTGGCACATTAAACTATAATTAAATTTATTTAAGTTATTTACGATGGAAATACTAATTTATCGATTCCCATCATAAGTACTTGTGTACTGCTGCAGCTGCACGGTTCTAATTCAACTAACATCAATCGATGCTGGGGTGGTCTTTCGCTCTGCAACATTCGATATTGGGTCTCTGTGTCTGGCATAGGTTTCTTATTTCCTAGTTCTACCTCTACTTCTCCACTGTACCACTGGTGGCAATTTCATGAATATTAATTACAAATCACTTGAAGTCATTGGTGTTCATGGCTTCACGCAACCCATTTCACACAATTTAAACTTTGTTCGTTCTGATTCGGATACGAAAATTCAAATCAGCATTACATACGTGTCAGGCATCCGCAACATCTTCAATTAATTCCAATAAATTTCAAGTGGTTTATGCCTTTCGTACCGAAAAATTCCACGTGCGCATAGCCTGTAAGGCCCGAAAACCCTATACTGTAGCGCCCATGAAAAAGGAAATGGTGTAGCCATAAAACGTCGCCTTGAATTGAAGGGTTTTCTGAAGGATTCACGCCAGAGATGATTACAAATTGAATACGGGAAGAATAGATAAATGATTGTAATCGATACGAAGAGGTGTAGGCAGGAAATTAAATTTAATGGTGCCAATTTGAATGATGAGATAATAAAAACTTTCTTTCCGATTTATTTTGGAGCTCTGTGAATAGGCAATAGAGTCGAGTTTGGTACTGAACAATAAATTACCTTTTAATAGGCTTCCCTCGAAAGTATTTTCAACGTTACTGATTCGGAACGAAAGTGGTTGCAAAAGTTTTTTGTTATTCTTGAATTGAAATAAATGAACTCGAAGAAGAAAATCGAAGAAATCAAGCTATTTTTTGAAAATCTCCAACGCTGAACATTAGTCTTTGATTTAATATGCAACGCTGCTTTTGTCGGATATTTGTATATTCGCGCAGTTCAGGAATTAACTCAGCTACCCACATGCATCGCAAGTGAATCACAAGCGATTCACCTGGGTGAAGTATCACACGTGAATTCGCATTCGATTCTTGGGTGAAACATTAAGCATTCGATTTTGTTACTTCGCGGCGAATATTTTGGTTAATGCGCATCAAAGGTGAAGAAGACCCGAATGTTGTTAAACAGAAACTATGTGAATTCATTGAGGGTGAAAAAAGAAATGTTTTAATAACGCGAAAAAAGGAAGAAACACCTGCAACTGGTATTTTTGAGCAAAAATGAGAAACCTGTTACCTTGTTGAAAGCAAGTGAAAGTGTTCGTAGCAACGCAACTCAAAAAATGCACTAGCTTTTTTTTTTAAAGAAAATCGCACAACTTAACACTTTTGTTTGTTTTCAAAAACTTAAAAAAAAGAATGATTCATTCAAAAATACTGTCTTGAAAAATGTGAAGTCATGTGACGTAGTATAAAAAAGTGTATCTCAGATCTCAAACTAAAATGAATGAATAGGTCAGTGGACCAAAAGACTCAAAACTAGTAGAAGCCGTGAGCATCCACACAAAACTTGTATCCCTTGCGCGAAATTATTCAAATACCAAAAATCATCTAATGAAAATGTTTGACACGTCTTTTTGGAAAAGAATTGAACATTTTTTGATCCGTCGAGGCAGATTCAAATCAGCGAGCGTTAGGGCAGCCGAAGAGCTAATCGAAATTTATACTGAAAATTGCAAATTGAGCAATTTGCGCCATTTTCGGTTTAGTGTAATACACACAGGACAAATGCCTCTCCTTAGCCGCCTCTAAGTGATAACCCTAGATCTCAGGATCGGTAGACTAAAGGAATCTAGCTAACAGGAAATGATACCGTATTAAACAGAAAATTAATTAAACTTGTTCCTTCATCTAGAACTCGAGATACATCCTTCTGCCGCATTAAATAACATATTGCTTCCGCGAAAAATACTCCCAATTATCATACTGCATGAAAGTTTCAACTTTTCACCCACATTTTCGCTTTATTGCAGTTTAATTGCGTTCAACGTTTGTGGAGGCAACGATTTCCTCCCTATCAGTTTCCTAGAATGAACATGGCTGAAAAAACGCAAGCATTATAACGATTTTCTCCGAAAGTTTAATGGAGTTATGTACCGACTATTAACTTATCATTTGACACATCAGTCTTCTGATTTAAATGTCGTTGTGGGGTAGAAACGGTCACCCTAAACATATTTTATGGGGCGCTAGTTGAAACTTTGGCCAACAAAAAAAAAACGCGACAAACTTTTGGCAATGTTGTGCGGTTAGTTAATACTCCCTGTCTTCACCCCCTCGGCGGCTTTTTTCACCCCACAGTTTTTAACTTCTTGTACGTGTTCGCATGCTAATGGGCCTCTTAATATGCGAAATGTTTACTTAAGTTCACGGAAATCATTTTGAGTTATGAAAATTTATTAAAGGGAAGTGCAGAGTTTCCGAATGAATGAAAGTTCGTAATAAATTTCGAGTAACTGTTTTAAGTGATTTTGTTGTATCTGATTTTGGCAGACCTTCTTATGGTGACTGTCGGAACAGAAAGAATAACAATATTTTCTTTCGGTTTTTAAACCACAACCCCTATGCCAGGCACCCTTAGAGTGAGCGCACTTGCCGCACCTGTATACCACGAATTCAAAATATGGTTTTATAATAGAGAAATATTAATTCTTGCTGCCAATTTTTAATCCATTTACATCAATCCATTGAAACACACATGATGCAGTCACACGAAACTTTCCTGAGATCACAGTCAATCGCTCCACTCAATTACCTGACATTTTACACCTTTCGAAAGTTTTCCGGAGTGCAGATTACCATACTTCCACCTGATGGAAACGAATTTATTCAATAAATGGATTTACATAATAATGTGCATTCAGTATGTCGACGGCTTTTATGAAACGTTACAGTCAGTTCTTCATAAAAAAGGAAGTAAGTAGGTGCAAGATAAATCGCAAAGTGCATACTTTACACTTTTCGTAGTCTCCTTTGCGACAATCTTTCCACCTAGTATTGACGATGAACGCTTAATCCTTCCACACGGCGACGATGTGATAAATGCTGGAACCCGGAGAAAGGATACGAAGGAGATGTTCCACTTTAGGAAGAGTTTCTTGTACACTACAACATCGACGAGATTGAAGATACATATTCGCTTGGTTGCATTCTAATGGGGAAGTCGTTACCGGCTTGTTGGCTCGAATAGTGTTCTTAGGACAGCAACAAAATTCAGTTTGCCACGGTTGTGGTGATTAGTACTCCTCTCGTTTTCTATCCAGTTTGTCGACGAATTCAATTAGGTTGAACAGAGGCCTCAGGATAAAGGTTATTGCATTTACATGGAGTTTCGGGTTAGCCAGCGCAATAATAACTCTATTTTCCCGGTCAAATGAAGTTCTCAGGATGTGTAATACGAATTTGATGGGAAGACTTGACATTGGTGGAGCTAATAACATCTGATTCCGAAAGTTGTCTCCTTGTTGTTATGAAGAATCTTTTTACAGTGCACCATTTTTCTAATTGTTTTATAAAAGAAAACTCCCTCCCAGACAATTTAGAGAAAAGTTTGTTGGCGCTTATATAAACAGCCCGCAGAAGAAAAATTGATTTGATAATTCGACATGCCTAAAAGTTATAAACGAAATTCGTGAAATGTAGAAAGAACCCCTATTTCATGCGCATTTTTAAACTCCACCTCTTTGTAATTATTTCTCTAGTAAATCTACATACAAACGTACTAAGTTTGAACTTTCTAGCATTAACCGTTTCTGAGCTGCAAAAAATTAGCCCCACTCTGCATATCGCTTCTATCGATTTTCAACTTCATGTTCCTTGAGATATAAAAATTTATTTTTTTGAAAAATTCCTAGCATCCACTTCTGACTGCCACCTACCGCCCAAAACTCTTAGATTTTATTCAGAAGCTATTGTAACCTAAGATTTTGTACCCCAAAATTTCCAAATTGTATTCATTTTCTAGGCTTTCGCATCCCCTAAGACAACAACAACAACAAAACAAAGATTCAACCGTTTAGATTATGTATTTTTAAAATGATTCGATCCCAGCTTTCGAGCAT
Source organism: Beris chalybata (assembly GCA_949128065.1). Taxonomy (NCBI): domain Eukaryota; kingdom Metazoa; phylum Arthropoda; class Insecta; order Diptera; family Stratiomyidae; genus Beris; species Beris chalybata. The sequence goes on along the minus strand of OX421896.1, from coordinate 4,330,764 downwards.
TTCGGACGCATTCCGTTTCACTTTCCTCTAACACCCCTCCACCCCTCCACACCTCATAACCTTTTTTCATAATTGGGTCCACTATCATAGTTCTGTATATGTGCCAAGTTTCAACCTCCTAGCATTAACGAGTCCCGAGATCAAGAAACCAAAATCGGTCTTCTCTAACGCTCTCCCTTACACCTCCCCCTCACACCTCACACCCTCAAATGGTACCGTGCGTTGGGGTTCACTCAATTAACCTACCAAAAATATTTCAACTTAGTATCTTAACGGTTTTGCAAGTTACGCGCTTTCAAACGCTTTTACGGCGCACGGCGCGGCGTTTACGGGCGGACACGCGGACATTTTTTTCTGCTTTTTTGATTTTCACTAGTCTTAAAACGTGTAAATTCAAAATTTCAGAGTAGCATTTTTTTTAAGTTTCAGATCGATTACAATGATTTATTCTTACAAAATAATAAAGTTAAAGTAGCATCTGCTAAAGTAACAATCATCCGCATCCCTTCATCAACTACTCAGACAGATGCTAATTTAGTTCGCAACCAGTTTACCTACATAAAGAACCATAAGGTGAAGCTTTCGTGATCAAAACAATCGCATATTGAAGGCGTCAGCTGATGAAAACTGCATCACGCATGACCTTGCGCATGGTCGAATTAGGAGTTCCCCTTTTAACGTCTAGTCGATTTGCCTCTAGGACTTGGCTGATTTGTGGGCAACAAAATACGAAAAATGACATCATCAAGCCATGCTCTTTCCGTGGAGACACTACCCTTGGGATGATGGGATATAGACGTGGACTGGGCGGCGAACAGCGTATATGACGGGCATAAACTAGGGGTGAAATGTGAGCGCATAGAAATTTGATGGCGACGACAATGGCACCCTCTCACCGAATCGCCCAGTGAAGGAATGGCTGCTTGGTGCACTGAATGTTGCTGCCCCTTCGGCTTCCTAGTTGTTTTGATATCGAAAAAGTCCTTTCGCCGCGCGGTTCTTCGGTTCAGTTTCGGTCGTCATGGATTAAAAAATTAAAGAAAATGCGAATTCGGGGCCGTCCCGGTCGACCGCAATTTCCAATTTCTCAGAAGATTGAGGTTACGGAACCGCCCGAGTAAATTACATGTCGACGGGATTAAGGATATTCACTCGAGACGCCAGAAATCCGTCGCCAATTTAATCGTCGTGTGCAAGTTCATTTTTTTTTTGTTTTTCTTAAGAAATTTTCTCTATGTTTTCGAATGGCAAGTGCTTTTCGGGGCAGTGTTTTTGTTGTTGTGCGCGTTTTAAGAAAATCGAAAATAGTAGAGCTTACAATTTTCGTTTTGTACCTGATAATTATTGTGCTCACGACGACGTGAGAATCGTGAAAATTTTCGTAGGGGTTTCCAATTTCGCGGCGAATTAGGTCATAGGGTCCAATAAGGACCGCCAAAAGAAAGGAATGAGAAGCTACGGTAAGGGTGTGTTTAGATTTGGTGAACGACAACAAAATTAACAACAACGTTGACACATTTCGGTATTTATGGCAATTTTATTCCGAAAGTAATTCTTTCCTTCTATCTATTTTGAAGACGTTGCCAGAAGATTGCAGATTCTAGTTATTAAAATTGCCAATCAGAAAATTTAGTTTTTAAATTTAGTAAAAATCGAAGACATAAACAAACCGCTCACTATTTGTGATAATAATAATCAATGGCGCAACAGCCCAAATCGGGCCTAGGCCTTGAAGTAATGCTAGAGTTACTTCGTTACGAGTCCAACGGAACACTAGGAGGTGAAGTGGTTAGCTACACGCTCGTCCGTGATTATTACCCCGATTCTAACTCATTTACAGATGAGTGAACTGGCAGTCCCGCACCCAATTCCATTCTCGAAAATTAATTGTCGCCAAGCAGATTCGAACCTGGTACAAGGTGCATCGAAGGCAACTGATCTAGCCATCTAAGCCACCCAGACTACAATAGACTACAGTATTTGTTTACTCAACTCAAAAAATGCGATAGTAAATTGTCCGTCTGTGAAAAAAATATAACCCCCGAAATTTTTCTATTTTCGCATTTTATAACTGTCAGGCCCGTCCGTCTGTCCGGCTTAAGGGGATCGTATTTCACGAATTCCGCCATATTCCGCAAGATATCAAAATAAGAGAGAGTAACATGTATGCACTACTCCATCCATTTCTTGTGAAAATACAGAAAAAGATTTCAGTTTTTCATCTCGAGTATCTAGACTATAGACAAAGACAACAAGGGCTATTTTCCCCATTTGTATTCCACAAATCAAAACATGTATATATGTAAGTATGTACTTTAAAATGAAAAAAGGATTAATTTCTCTACCAAATTTTTATAAACTAGTTTACAATTCAGGATCTTTAGGATACTACTCACTGGTTGCTGATTCAAATCCGGATCGACGGATCAAAAAATGTTTGATTTTTTCTTCATAAAAATGACTATTTTTTCCCTTTGGGTATTAAATTACTACAAAGTCAGCCGCCTCCAGCGCAAGTGATTTTAAACAATTATTCCAAGATTGAATGAATTCTACTGAACTTTAGTTCTATCGACACCGACAGACGAAAATAATCTTTGTCTCTCATCAAAGAGAGCAACTTGTAGTAGCTGGCTCCAAAGCTGCACTTACCTATTTATTGTACCCACTTGGTAAGTCTGACAGCGCCTACTGGAGTACTGGGGAGAATGTGGGTAGTTAGACTTGGAGATCGCCTCACATTGAAAGCTTTACTTGCCTGGGGAGCTCACAAAGTACCACATGTCCACATGGAAGGTTCCCCTTACTCGATTGGTAACTTTCCCTTTCACCGCTCCACTTTTGGCTATCTTTAGCCGCCGCCGTTTGAGACGTTCTCCTCAAATCTTGGAGCTTTTTCGCTGGCAGCAAATGTAAGATGTTGGCTCTACGGTGGATCTACATATACGCTTCAGCGTTATCTCCACTCACCACGCTATCAACTGCGGCGAATGGGGTCCCACTGGCAGTGCGATTCGAGACGAATTCGCTGCGAGCTTTAATTAAGTTCGGAATTAAGAAGGGGTTTGTGGGGCCTGATATGCTCCCCCGCTGATATGCAAATCGGGAAGATTGGAGATTGTGTGGAGCCGAATTTCGGTGACCGCTTGAATTGAGTCGAAAAAAATGGTTGGTTTCAGTCCCATGCAGTCGGCTGTTTACTTTGGCTCGATAGGAGCGGCGCGAGCTGTTTGCCACGATCCGGTTCAACGTGCGAAGCTTCTTTGGCATCGTTTCTTGTATTGTTGTTGTTAATTTTGTTCGTAATCTCTCGATTTAGTGTGTTTTGCGTACATTTAATTAAGATTAATTAATTAAATTGTCGGATCTAAAAATAAAAAAAATATTTATAAAAATTTTTTTTTTTGCATATCTTCTCCCTAGTGTCCCAGTTGCGTTTTAGGGCAACCTGTCGTCGCACATTGTAAACTGTGCGAATATTTCGGTTACGGCTCGCGTAGTGATCGGAAATTTTCTTAAGCGGTTTTTTAATTCGAATTGTTGTTTAAATTGTTATTAATTCGATTGGTTTGTTTATTCATCTCGGAAACGAAAGTGTAAATCGGTTTGTTGTCTCGAGCGATTTTTTCGGTGTGGCGGAAACGGCAGGTGATTCGCGCAATTAGCACTTCGATCTGTTGTAATTGGAGTACCGCGGCGGTTCCCGGTATTTGTTTTATGGTGAATAGTGGCGGCGAGCAGAGCACCCAAAATGCGAAGAAATGTAAAATTGATCGTGTTCGTGAGCATCCTTTGGATGTTTTTTATGGTTTACTACTTCCAAACGAACAGCGGAAAGGTCAGTATTTAAGCGATTTGATTTCGATTTAATTTATTCTTATCCCAAGTATTGAGTTTGTGGTACCTACCTATTTACACTACTGCATTCTGTGCTTTATCTTATCATATTTGTCCGAATTTTCTGAATATCATCAAGAGTTTATCAGTACATGACATGAAATTTAATGTTATCTGAAGTATGTACACCTTGTATCTGATATAATTTTCATTTCTTTCTGATAAAATTGTAAACTGAAAGAGGATTTAAAATTACGTTACTGCCTTTAAGAAGTTCGGAGAGAGTATGAGTTAATCTTTGAAAAGTGTTTTAATCCCGAAATTTGAATGTCTAGCTGTAGATAAGAATAATAACTGTCGGAATGAAATCTGGAATTGTTCATCATCGAAACACACCTTGATCTTCTTATTGAACTTAACGATTAAAACAGACAAAGTGGAGCGATAAGGAGTTAGCAGTGCCGGTGAATGTTGTTGTTAAAACATTATAGAATTCGTTCTTCTGGAAATTAAAGCATCTCTAAGTTAGCTCTTTAAGCATGATGAAGGATATAAGTATGTGTTGCTTGCCTATCACCTGAAAATTAGCAGTATTTGAAAGCCTTGCTTGGAAAAACTCAGATCGGATGAAGGAGCAATGATGTTTCTAAAAACCACTGAACCAACGATCTTCGACGATGATTCTCATATCAAGGTCTTCATGAAGCAAGCATTATGTATGCCAAGTTGTCAAATATTTGAAAAAAAAAATCCCGTCAAATTATAGAGCAAACAAAATGAAATGCAAACAAAATTTTTACGACTAAGTCAAATATTTGACAGCGTAGCACACAGTGTTGCACTACTCCCCGGAGTACTTATTGTTGAAGAAACAAGAAACAAGAGTTAGACGACCAGCATTACGTCGATATTCAATAAAGTCATTAGCAGCTGATTGTATCAGCATTCAGCATCTTAAAAACTCTTCTTTGCACTCTGTCCAAAAAGGCCAAAACAGATTAAGAGAAACCAGCCGAATGTAAGATTCAGAAATGGAAAATTAAATGGATACATGTACTTTTGACATCATAGCTCAGTTAAACTAACTCCGAGCATATTGAAGCTATCGACGTAAGATATACCATAGTTTCCCCAACTCAAATGAGACAGTTGGGATGTGCGTGACAGATGCCCCGTTTAATTTGACTCAATTCTTTCTGCCTTAGCATTTTAAAAATGTCTAAGTTCAATGAGTCTGCCATGTTTTCACTAATATGTGACTATGACCTTCAACGCAATTGAGTGATACCCATAGAGCTCTAAGAGAAGATACTTTTTAGTTGAGCGGAAAGTATAAGAGATGAGATGAAGAAGAAAGTAGGAGAAAGGACAGAGCCTTTAAGGACGCCAGCGTGTCAAGATTTGATGCAACAAAAAGCTCCAAACCTACGCAATCTGCGTGCGCTTAATGGATTAATTGGTGTCTACGAATATTTCCCTCTCATGTGAGTCACAGGTGCAAATTACTCAAATCCTAAACATGTTAGAAAACGAGTAGCGAATTGAGATCTCTTCCTAGGAACAGTGAAACAGGACGTAATGTACACCATTGTTGCCTAAACCGAAGGATCTTACGAAAGACTTTCACAGCATTAGCGACAAAATATAATTAATAGTGGACCTTGATGGGTTCTTGAATAACTGAGGATAGGAGTCTGGTGGAAACCCCGGTACACCCAGTTTTTGATTTTGTCAAATACAATTTGCATGTTTTCTTCAAAATTCTTTTTGAGATCTCATATCAATGCCTCCATTAGGTTGGCTATAGTAGGGAACCTTAGGGAACCCACTTTGGAACGGACTAGTAATTAATTTGCTATTGTTGAACACTATTACGCCCTGGGCAATATATAGCTCCAAAGTGACATGCTAAATAAGAAACACAGGGGAGATAACATCGCTGAACAACATCACTTCATTATAAGCTATTTGCTACCACAACTTTGAAATAAGATTTTCATACCACCATCTGATGAAATTAGCATCCGAAAAGATTTTAAGATATCACAACTTAAACCATTTCAAAGAAGAAATTCGCTTGTTATGAATAATTTAGCGAAGGAAATGTTAATGCCATCGGTAACCTTGAAAATCAGATTACCTGAGACATTGGAACTTACCTTGCTTTTAGCGAAGGAAAAAGAAAACAGGTTCACTAAACTGAGATGGAACTTTTGACAACAGGCGGTCAGTAACGCGATTGTACCGCGTCAAATGTCAAGGTGAAGTAAAAAAAACCTATCCGTAAACCACACGCATATATCGATGAAACTATAGAGTGGGATCAGTGCAGCTTCGTGGCTTAAACGGAAGATTAATAACGACAGAATTTAAATATGTGACGGTGTATCCGATCACTAAACCTCTACAATGCTGAAATCTATAAATTTCCTTTGCATTATCGAAATGATCCGATAAATATATTAAAAACAGGTCCGGGGCCACAATCACATCACACGGAACTCAATTTAAAAGCAAAAAACCAAGGAATAAATGAATCTGTGGAATGGAGGATTACTCCACTACAACATGATAATTAATTTTCCTGTCAAATATTCATAATACTTACAATTACGAAATTATGGGCCAAATTAATTACACTTCGAACTGTAGTCAATTCGATATTGAATGAACCCCGACTGTGTGTCGGGGTTTAGACACTTCTGGCTTTGGTATTGTCGGTTTATTGTCGTCATGATTGCTTTTCAGTTTGATGTAATAGTTGCCGTCCCTAGGTCACGTTCGGGTGTAGAGTAACAACCAGTACCATTCTCATATTGGGTTAGATTTAGTAGGTATTGAGTACATTTAATGGGTGTTTCGGAACACCCCTAGTAATACACCCATATTTATGTGTGTTTCGGGAAACACTCCTGGTAGTACACGAATATTATGTGGGTGTTTCGAGAAACCTTCATTTTCATTGTAGGAATATTCACGGGTGCGAACGCCGTACCCATGGGTGTTCACGTCTCACATGGATGCTAGAAATTAATAATACTATATTTTATTTAACATTATCAATTTTTTTCCCAAATAAATTTTGTTGCTTATACAAATCAAATACGCATGGCAGTGGGAAACGCTCGCTGATGTACACCCATGTTAATTGAGATACTCACATATGTATACAGTACACCCATGAAAGTTGAGGAACACCCAAAAAAGTTGCTGGTGATTTTTATAGAGCTGCCAAAACACTAGTACTTTCTGACTAACTAGAAGCTCTCGTTTCATAATTCAGTACAAACACATTCAATTCAGTTGACTTAGGCAGAAATTATTCCTCAGATTAAACTTGTCAAGTATTCCAATCCGCGCGCTAACTTAATTATTTCGATGACATTCAGTTCACGCTTAAATCTTCCAGCCATTGTTCTTCTTAAGTCAACTGCTTGAAAATTTCTCTGAACTTTATTATAGTAATAAAGAAATAATTTTTTTTATAATGGGGAGATCCGAATGTTCGTTCAGAACATCCAGAATAAAAGGCATAAAAAGACGATGCCGGTTAAAACGAAAAAAAAAAAAAAATTAACAAAGGATAACGCTATCCAACCTCAACACTGTTGATGTGAATATCACAAGCGTGAGTCCGAAAACAAACTTGGGGGAAAAACATAAGAAGTTCTAAATGAATGGAAATCCAAGCGAAGGAAATAAAGTCGGCTAAAGAAAATATCCTCGAATGGAAAATTTGTACGTAGGAGTTATTTCTGGTTAATGATTTTCGAGTTTCTAAAAGTACGGTAAATATTTTATGCCTTGATTTTGAAGGAAGGTCAGAACTGTGTAAGATATGCAGAAAAATTGGATAGTTCTGAGAATATACCGATTATATCCTTAGTTATGTATTGTCATATTTAAATATGCTCAGAAGTACTAATTTTCATAGAAATTTGATCAAATATTTACTTACAAATTTTGCCATTTTTGTCGTTCTTTTATTCTCTACCATTTTTTTTTAGTTAGTGACTTAAATTAAGGAAATCTGAAATCTATGGAAGCATATATTTTATACGCTTTTCATATTAGTCCCACATGATAGAAAGTAGGAACATCATCAAAATAAATACAGTGAATGCAATCAACTCAAAAGATCAGAACGGACTAAAGTCAATATTAAAGCACTTTTTTTTCTTGTACCTATTTGATTGTGACTTCTATTTTCGTTTCATGTGCCTCAATTTAGATGTTTGTCCTACGTCTACAAGAATTATGTTGTGGGAAGCCGTGTATGAGTTTTGTGCAATTTGTAACAGTTGGGCACAGAAGTTGGATTGGGAATCTGTAGATTTAAAAGCTAACAAGTAATACCTAAAATATGACGTACAAAATGAAAAAACAAAATAAATACTATAGCTTTATAAAATACTATAGCTCCATTCGCATTCGGTTTGTGTACAGTTATTTCACTTGGTAGTTAACCGATAAAGTTACCAAAAACATGCATACCTCTCATGTCTTTGGTGAACCTTAAGGGTATTCTGGCAAGATACTCCCAGCGACGACTGCATATCTCGGAACTTATATAGACTTATGAAATATATTTCCCAATTCTTTTTCTACACTTTCTGACATGCAATTTGTCAAATTACTTTATCATTTCAACAATAGAGTATTGTCACCACTCAATAAAAAATTGCTACCCTAAAATTTTAATTTTCAAGCAAAAAAAACAAAATGCTTATTCTACTTGAAGCTTTTACTGCTCTTAGTGTGTAGCAGTTGCTCACCGCAGTTGCCGACCAGCCGAGCCGTCCTAACCAACGACACCTCCGTGTCTTATTACAAAACAACCTTGATTTAATTCGTTAAAGGCTAATCGTGTTTTCGTGTTGTAAAGTACATCCGAACAATCAGGGGAGTAGAACGACTTTTTAGCTACATTTAATCCATATAACAATCTTTGTAAGGCAACTCATAAAAAAATACTGACCACTAAAAAATGTTTGCATAGTCCGAAATCAACGTGCCAGAGTTACAATTATATCGTCATAGTCTTACCCACTTTTGCTGCTGGTGTATCGGTCCAACAATCACGTTCACCCTTACTTTCATCACTTCAAATTGAAGTTAATTGATGACTAAAAAATTATTTGATTTGGTGAATTGGTTTTCAGCACTTGCAGCCGTATGGCACTCAGTCAACAGCACTTTGCAATGACATCATTTCGTTATAATCGTACAAAAACCGTCTACGAAAAATATTAGCAGACAACAACTTCAGCAGTTAAAAAACTACAAATTTAAAAATATACGATGTAGATGCCATCTATAAAATTCTTTTAATTATCAAAAAAATAAAAAACGCAATGATCAAAAACGGTGGATTTTTAGTCACTTTAATTAATTGTTCCATTTTTTTTAGACATAAGCAAGTCTAGTTCGAATGGATGAATTTTATTTCCCATTTTGCTTTGTTAAAATGCGGTTTTCTATTCGAAACTTGTATAGCAAATTTTTTTACGAATAAAATGTCAAGGACAATTCGTGAAACACGCCAAAACCCGAAATAGTTCATTAATACAATTTCGCATCATATTTGTGGTTAAAGTAATTTCTGGAATGTTTCGATTGAATGCTAATTTATTGTAATTTTTCAACATGATTTATAAGTAAAATGCGTAGAAATTGTATTTTATATTCGCATTTGAGAGTTAATTTCGGTTGTTAAAATTCAATTATAACTTTGCGGAAATGAAAAAGTTGTATATTGTTCTGTTTTAATGACAAAAAAGTAAGCTTTTTATTGATTTCTTGTTTTTACCTTTGTTTGTTTGTTGTTTAATATTTTCACAAGAATTTCCCTGATTGGATGGAAGCCATGGGTGTTTCCAAACACCCATTAGCAGTACACACATATTAATGGGTGTTACGATAAACAACAATGGAGGTACACCACTATTTACTGGTGTTTCGAGAAACATCCATGGCAGTTTATGAATATGTATGGGTGTTCTTAGAAACACTATTTATATGTTGTATTTATGGTTGTTTTGGGAAACACTCGTGGTCACCCATATTTATGGGTGTTTCGAGATATATATATAAATATATATATATATATAATGAAATTGAGTCCAAAAAGCAATAGACAAGTTTTCCAATTCAAACGACGTAGCTATAAAAAACACTTTTGGTCCGTCGAGCAAGATAAATTTTTGATTGCAAAAGAAGCAATTTTTTTTGAAGTAGTACGTAGTACTTGCCCTGAAATCAATTAAGTTTGTAAGCTCACTGCCACTAAGTCAGAAAATAATATTTTGGCGTTTGGAAAGTTATAAAAGGATCGTAACTCGTACTTTCCGTTTCTGCCTAAAGCGGCGGACGTTGATTTGGTCTGATACCTTTTTTTTAATGAAATAATGAAATCATTTTATTTTTATACATTAAAAAGGCAAAAAAAATTCATATACCCAGTGCTAAATCCGTCCATTTCAATCCTATTTCGTATTCCATACTGTTCTATCGATTTTTTTCATTCACGTTTTCAACCCAACGACCGCTGCAAAATGGAATAAAAGTCAAATAGAAATTAAACTAGATTAAGCACTCCACATACCACACACAGTATTCATACATAGTTCACACATTAATTGATATCTATTAAAATGATTGATACCTTCATACTATAAAATGAAAGGCATATTTTGAAAAACTGACCCACAACATAAAATCAGCACAATGATTAACTTAGACATTATATATAACTTTTGATCATGATGATCATCATTTTAAAGTATCACTCTGGAAGTTTTTTAAAAAAAAAAACAAAAAAACTTACCAGAAACCTAAAAGCTGGTCCATTTGCATTAAACTGGCTATTCCAGGTTTTAGGTGAGGTCAATGCTTTCCAAGTGGTTCCGTGAATGACGATAAAACTGATGAATTAATGGCAGCTTGATACAATCTTTGTAGTCAATTCCTGAAAATCTTTAGCAGTTAATATGTGAATTTTTGAAGTTTTTATACTAATAATGAAATGATTAGAACCAGACTACACCAACAATACCAAATCCAATTTCAACGCACCTACTTCTGCCCAAAAAGTTGAAGTTTTGAACCCAGGAAATATTGTTCGAATTTTAAAAAGCTTGGTTTTGATCAGAAAAATTTGACAAAAAGGGTAACAGAAAAATTTTTTCAAGGCTTTAAACACAAAATATTCGACAAAAATACAATGATCAAATATGTAATAACGAAGTTATGTACGGCTAATAAAACAATTTCTATGCATTTACTATAAACTAAAAATAACGCCTTTTTATCAATTAAACAATTAAACTTCTTACATTCAGATTTACTCAAGAGTTCATTATTTGTGCACTGAATCACACACACCAATCTTTTGGAGGCCAGGTTGTTTACGAAATTCAATTACATAATTAATTTGTCATTAGTTTTGATTATTATTTTGAGTATAGTATTTCGGTAGCTAAAAAGTTGCAACTTTTCGCTAAATTCACTCACTTAATTGAATGTATTGTTCCCAATATTTTCGGCTAAGGCTCAAATCTGTTTAGACGTTTAGGTACAACGGTGTGATGGCATCATTGTCAAACCACAGCGTTTCGCGTCAGGGAACATTTGAATTCGGATCACACTAGAGCCGCACAGATTACAATAAAAATTACGAGTCATCTGTATTCAGGAAAACAATGAGCACCAGGTGAGACAATGAGGAAGACCCGACATTAACTTTCATTATCAGCTTTTCTGTGTATTTTTTTATTATAAAGTGTCATTAATCATTCGAAGAATCGACTATGGCATGTTTTTACCTGGGGTTTATTCATCCATGCCATAGGCAGATGCACTACCGTGTTTAAATTACTTAATATTATCATACAATAAAAAGAAACCCAATGGATTCTCCATCTAATTTATTATATTCTTGATCAGCTAAAAAGACTAAAGCTCCGCAAAAAATTTCGTTTTTAAATATTGAATTCTTGGAGCGGACTTAGCTTGGAAGAACATACATACGTTCAAAACATTCGGCAAACTCGACAGAGAGATTCGTTCATATTTACACTAAACATTAATTAAAATAACTCCCCCGAAACTTGTGCCTCGAAGCGTTGTAAACGTTTCATATCCTATGACAGACAGCCAATTTAATTAGAAGTTGTTAAGCTGTGTACAATGCTATTACATACCGCTTACCGCATTTGCAGCTCACAGCTTTTATTGAGTCTTCGTCGCCTAAGTAAGTATTTCGGGGATCACAATAACTTCCTCAAGATACGAGCACAATAGCTCAAGTACTTAGCGCTGTTTATCTTCATTTCATACGAAAGTCCAATTGAAGTTTGTCATGAATTTAAACTCCAATCGTTTTGGATCGTAATTGATACCGTGTATCTATGATATGGAAGCTACACTTAAGTCTACTTATCAAGTGTGGGTATTGTTCAATCAATCAAAATATTGGCTTACAAATAAGTCGCTATTATTAAATCCGATCTTATGTAATGAACGGTTCTTGAGTGGAGTGAATGTTGTTGTTGCCGAACATTTCGAAGGAAGGTGATACGTACTTTGAAGATATTCTTTGAAACCTGATTAAGTGACCTTTTCAAATGCTGAGTATCGAATGTGTTGAGTTTGAGTACATGGGATTGGTGCACTTAGACCAGAAAAGCATCACTGCACTGCATCGTTGATTTGAACAGATCTTTGACACAGTCGAGCATTACAAATTTAAAAACAGTCTGCGCTGGGGGCAACATTATTATTTTTATCCCCATACCACGTTGTGTATGTTCCCGAATTAGGATAGTATGTCACTCCCCATAAAAATCGCCATACTGAGAGTGTTCATCAAATATTATATTTGATGAATATTTCCCTAGAATAACTGGTTGTAAGAACATATTTCAAATTTTATCATTAGTTCTTCGTCAAATATAAAATTTGAAGTAAAAAATTTGCCAACTGTCTGGGCACAATTTTATAATTTTTTGGGTGGAGTTCCGGATCTTGTTTAAAGTTTAGAAGAGGTCCAAGAATGGGATCCATGGGATTGAATTAAAAAAAATGTATACTTAAATGGAAATATTTAAATCAAAAAAACTTGAAATTAGCTTTTTAGCAATAAAAGAAGAAAAATGAAATATATCATCAACAGTTAAATTAATGGAGTAGTGACTAGTGACTATACCGAATGGCAGGTTAAAGAATATAAAAGACGAAATGAACAGTTCAATTGAAGTAATTCACTGAACTAACTCTTTAAAGTGAATGACTAGTTGTAAAGTGCTGCACAGCATTGCAATAAAATATGAAATTTGAACCGTTCTGTCGTACCTAAGAATTGAAATTGTATAAGTACGATACTATGGTACTAAGACTCTATCCATGCCTATCTTATTTGTTGTTTCTTCCATTGGTTCCTTGCATTACAAACTTCTATTTCTATTCTCAGACTGTATTAGCTCAGTTTTTTGACCTGTTGTCACCACTGGAGCAAATCTGGAGAATAACTTGAGTGATTCCTACACGCTTGTTAGTTCTGCAATGCTCTCACGAATATCAAAAATAATTCTTTGAGCATCCAAGCAAGACTTCTGGCATAGATATCTCAAACTGTGATATCCAATTCTATCGATAGTCTTACAAATAGCTCTTCAACTTGACCTAGACTCTTTTCAATCTGAAATCCGACTAACACCATACTGCAGTTATCCGTAACATGGGTAACATGAGCTCCTTACCAAAGTAATGACTAACTTAGTTTATGAAAGATGCACGCCATTAAATTAAAACTCTGTGCTGCAATTGCAGCAGAACAGAACAGAATTAACTCTTAAGCATCCGTTAACAATTATGAGTTGGTGGTAAGCTATCTGATGCTCTGGTATAATCCACGGCCATTAACATAAGTCTTCCATGTGATAAATGTTCCTTGTTTCGTACATTTCATTCTTACAAGTTGTATGGGTAAAGTGCAGCAGAAACCCCACCGTAGCTGCATTTAACGATGCAATTGCAACGCAAACGAAGAAAACTAACGCGAATACCTAGCAATGCGCTACGTGCTCTACTACAGTCATTTGAATGGAAAACTCCAAGTCAAAAGAAAAACTCTTTTCTTTACCACGCTGATTATTTCGCGTTTCGACGTACGTATAGTCGTCGAAATGAAACGGGCTTGTAGTTGCAGCAACTGCATCCCAGTGCACAGCGAGTCCGGAACAAATTAAGACCCTTTCAGATCGACTGTATGCGGTTGATGCATTCAATTAACCGCTACCAAATGCACTTATTGTTCATCGAGGCTTAACTTGTATAAATCCACAAAACTCTAATACCACGGACCAAACGAATAGTTTACTTATGGCGAGTTAAATCAGTACGCTGCAATCTACAATGGAACGCGATAGTGCGACGTGATGTGCTGTAATTATTTTATTTGTTCCAGGACCGAGTTCATTTACCGTGAATTCCACCTTCAGACGGATCAGAAGTATTGTTGCTATTGTATAATTATTTCAGAGAGCTTGTAAATGTTTAGGAATAGTTAATTAGACGACCGGTTTGCGGCTATTGGCTATACTTTCTTGTATTACAGACGTAAGAGATATTCTTCTGGGCGAAACTATTCTGTTTCCGACTTTATTATAATCTTTTCATTGTTTTCCTCCTAGGTATGCTTAATCCTTCTTCCTTCATATACTGCACTAAGTGATGTTCTCGTAGTACATCCTGCATATTTTATATCAACTGTGCCGAAAAGTTTGACTTCCTTGCCGGATTTGAAAGGCTTAAACATTCATCGCGCTCTTCCTTGTTTTATTTGCAGAACCAAAAATATAATCCCTTAGAAATTCCTAGTAGATTCCATAAGTTTTATACCTGTGTTCAGAAGTGCCCAAAATGTTACCGGTCAAATCTGCCTAGCTAGGTGCATGCTTTGTGCAAAACCCTTGCTCTTTCAGAAATTTTGAAATTTAAGAAAAATTTAGTCTTTCAATTCAATGCATGAAGCATCCTTAAAAATGTTGGTATAAAATTTATAAGTTTCGTGCTGTTAGACAATATTTTGATTTATCATTTCAGTAGTATAGACAAGGGGTCACAGATGATAAGGAGCGTTTGAAAAAAGTTCCTGCGTTGTGGACTCAAAAGAGGACAATCTGCCCTAATTTGTATGGAACGTAACTAAGAGTAATTCAAGCGAAATCACTTATCGCTAATTTTTCAACCGTGCTAAAGGCAGAGTACTAGTGGATTACCTGAAAAGAAAAATTTTGCAACAAAAACTAGATGAGAATAGTATCCTTTCTCTATTACGAGAGTGAACATACTTTCTTATCATTGTGAACCTTTGTGTTTTTTGAACTCCGGTAGACAGTTCTTTGTTGATGTCGTTTTCCATTGAAACTACTTCTAGTAGAAATTATACGAAACGTATGAAACACATTTCACACTTGAATCGGTAGAATAAGGTCCTGGCAATGTATGAAAATTGTTTTCATATTTTTGTTATCATAAGTGCATGATATACATGATGCAATTTTTTCATCTATACATTTTCTGTTTATGGCTAATTTTCAAAATAATTTCACCAGATACTTAGCTGATATTCTAAATTTAATCTATAGCCTTAAAAACTTCGAATATTTGAATTGAACTTTCCTTGGAGCGTGCTAACACTACAAAAAATGTGTTTATGCAACAATAGTCCTACAGGAGCCTCAATTTTTTTTTGGAGGACTCCGTTGCTCCCACGATCATAGCTATGTCTAAACTCTACCATCTGTAATCTGATTGAACCTTTCCGAATGCATTAGGTTCCCAGAATTAGGTAGGCAAGGTTCTGTTCTTCAGGACTTTATCACGGGACCTGTGTTGAAGTGCCGTCAAGGACTGTTATGCACCAAAGACGACTGACGGGTCATTATATACGTTCCAAGTTTCAACTTTCTAGTATACATTGTTCCTGAGATGTTGAAACCAAAATATTTCATCTCTCCTCTTCACACATCGCTCTTTATATCATAACTTCTTAAAAGTAACGATTTAAAGAGGTTGAAAAATGTAGGGACTAAAAAATTTTAGCTTAATAGCTTAAAGGGTTTGCATACACAAATTTTATCTAACAAAAAATTTCCCGAAAAATAAAAAAAATTACTTCCTGATACATATCGTTACTTTTGTGCACTCTTCGCCCTTTTTGCTACCGATTAACTTCTTCATTTTCACTTGTAATGCTCGTTCATACAACGATTTGTTATTCTTCAAGAAGCAAAAAAGAAAAGAAAAACCACTCAAGGCTTGAAAGATGATCTTAGGTAATCTCTTACTTAAGTTAAGGTTACAAATTGGCCTTCAAATTTATGACTGAGTGCTAACAACTTCAGACTCTTGAGTAATAAGCGGTCCATCATCTTGGAGATTGAAATGAACACTCCCATTACAGATATTTGTTAACCGAGAAGTAGATCGATATTTCAGATAAAGGTGGAATGAGTAAAGGTGGAAATATGTCTTGCAAGTGAAACGGCCTTAACTTTAAACATCTAATACACTTCGACGTGATGGTAACAAGTGAATCCGTCAATATTTGTAAGAAAACTTGCTTTAACCGAATTTCGAAGTGGCATCTTACCACACAATACCGCGTCATGTATTCATGGGAATTCAACTAAATTTGAGCAAACTCAGCAGATGCTGTGAATTGTATTATGTTCCCGTTTTTTTGCGATTAAACTTGCCACATTTACTTAAACCGCAACATCAAGCCACTCATAGTACAAACATCTTTCCTGTTCGTAATATCGACTAAAAAGTAAATTAAGCTGTAATGTCTGGGAATAAGTTTGCTTTAGCGTAAGGAGGTAGCACGAATGTGAAGCTCAAGAAAAGGTGATCCCATGCGCTAACATGTGCACAGTAACCATCCGCCGGAAGTACCTAACTAGAGCAACCATCAGACCGGCTAAATATTCATTCAATTTTCAAAGTTCGTCGAAGGTCCTTGGCAGCACGATGCGCTTATTCTTCGCATGCACATTTCTTACTCCTTCCGGAATGATGTGTGTTCCTTTTGTTTTCAAACATTACTCCCCGATGGCAGACAATTTCTTACGTTTGATCCCTTTATTCTAACGAAATGCATTCTGGAGGTACTCGTATGTGTCCGTATGATCCAAGAGCCAAGTAATATTCTGTCCATAGTTTGTGACTGTGTATAATTTTGTACACTTGAAGGATATCCTTTTTGCACAGCAGGCTTCCATTTTCCAATAGATTTTTCTTCTTCCTTTCGCTCCCAAGATACCACTGCAATGCTGTTCGAAATTTTCAATTCGAAAAGATCGAGTTTTCATCTTCCCAGTAAAACGTTCTTTTCTTGGCAAAATCTCAAAAAAAGGAAAACCGAACAAGAAAAATAAATATCGTCGTTCATTCTTTTATGTGCCCACAATCCATTGATAACATTTGCGTATTGAATTTTGATAAGCGAATGGTCTTTTAGTTTGCTCTCTTGGCTGTTCAATATAAAAATAATAATAAAAATGGGAAAAAAGGATAATGGGAAATCGACAGATAAGAAAGATTTCGATCGGATTCTCTTCTATTCATGATTTATTGAAAATTGATATGAGTACGTTGAAAATAATTATTGGTGGTACCCTTTAGATAGATTAACCGAACGAACAATGGAGACTGTGCTACGCGGATGCAAACAGGCACCTTATCCATTCAAATTTAAAAAAAATCAACTTCCAACCTTCATAAATTTTGAACAATTGAATCTAATAATTTTTGTCCCGTCGAACCGGAATAAGCAGCCAACAGAAACCAGATGAGTGTAATAATTTTTAGTTAAATCGCAAGTTAATTCTGATTTGATTTGAAAACTATACTTTTCCTCATTTTATAATATTTCAGGTATTTGTTGATTACAGGTCCCAAGTACCACTTCTCCCGTCTCTCTTAGTGCCCCTTTGGAGACTGAACTTTTTCAAAATCAAAATTTTTGTTTTATCTCAATTTTTTCTGGTTTTTAGTAATGGAAAAAACTAGATTTGCGGTTGGGTCCTTTTAAGGGTTGTACCTATTCCCCTACATTTTTCTTAGTTTATTGATAGTATGGCTACAAGAGCAACTTCTAGGATGTCACACAAAATCTTGTCAAAATCTCTCATCAGCTTCGGGTATCTTAAAATCAAAAATTATTAAAGATTGGTTGGTTTATTTTAATCGATTCGCTTCACGTGAACGAAAGTGAAATTAGTTGGGAAGAGATATGATGCCGCCACAACCGCCGCATAAACTATGCACCAGACGAACAACGAAAGTGAAGTTATTCAGAAGCATTTGATGGGAACATGAAAATTGTATGCAGAAGTTTCTAAATTTGGTTCAGTACAAAATATCATAAATACTCGTAGTTGGTAGCATCAAAAAGATTATTCATTCGGGCTAATTTTAGATGAATGGTAGTTTTCTTAGAGTTGAACTCTCGCTCTAATTTAACATTGCGTTATTTACGCAAATTGTACAACGGCCGAAGAAGAGAGGGGAGTTCCACACACTCGCCATATTGCTTCTGAATTTGGATTATATTGTTTCTTATTTTATTGAGTCATACCGCAGCTAATGCACCTTTTCACAACAATATCGATTTTTTACGTGACGCTGCCGGATCAATTTCAGTACTACATTTTTGCAACATTACATTTGACGATTTTGCAACCAACTTACCTAACGCCTCTGTAAATGCAACAGCCATGATTGGCTTGAAATAAATTATGAAATATTACAGCATGCCTGGAGGATATTAAAATAAATGGGATGAAGCTCATACGAAGTCGTAAGATTCACCAACGACCCAAATTCAGTATTTGCTAATTTCCAATTAAACTTAAACGGTCAATTAGAAAGTTTCGTACATACGGTTCTTTTACTAACGATAAAGCCGATGAATATTATTTCACTGTTTTACTTGAAACCAGTTTTTATGTAAAGAACATGGATCAGCAACTCCAGTAATAAATGCATGTCCTACGAATTTTATTTTTCAGATTAGAGCTAGAAAAACTTTTCAGTTTTTAGCAAATGATGTTTCAGTTCATATAAGTTTCATCGTAAGAAAGATGATACAATTTAGTGATACGTTTTTCGGCATTTATTTCCTAATGCCCAACCAAAAGCGTAACTGAAGGAGCAAGAGCACTTTCATTCTACCAATCTGAAAAGTGGTATGAGTACATATTATACGACGTAAAAATTATAATTTTCCAGACAAATGAAATTTTATAGCCGTAGACACGAGACCACAAGAGTAACAAGTTTGGTAAGGATGGTGAACACAGCAACTAATATTTCTGAGACTACATAAATATTCGTCACATGAGTTCACCTTCTAAGGCCTATGCCTTAGAGTTAGTTTGTCCCTTCATATGAAATGAATGGACACTATTGTGGCCAACCCAAATCGATCATTTAGCCAAAATCAGAACTTAAATGGACATGAATTACTATAACATAATTATAAAGATTTGCAGATACAGATGATACATTTGTAAAAATAATTAAAAATATAAAAAAATAACAAAATAAACAAGTATAACAATCTAGACATATGTATGTCCAACATTATAACAACAGTATTTCTAAACTTAATTGTATTTATTTTTAGATTATCTACTAATTTAAAATGTAAGACGTGATTGCTATCTCTTGACAGGTTCCATTGAAGAAATTTTTCCTTATCAAACTTACCTAATTTAAAAACCAAATTCATAAAAAAAACAAAGTCTTATGTCTTATTTCGATAGTAATTATTTAAATAAATATTATATAAATTTTATCTTCATTTACAATTTTGATAGATGTCAAAAGTACACAGCACAGTACTCACAACAAACAATATAAAAATGAAAAATGAAATAAATTAATTTGAACAAATAATAGGATATACCTATATAATATTTTTATATATTTTTTATTATTTAATAATAAAAAGTATTTTTTATTAAGTCTAAAAGGTAGTGTAAAGTCTAAAAGTGTTAAGTCTAAAAGGTAGTAATGTATGGGAACTTACTAACGAAGTAATTTGAATGAATAATTTTCATTTGCGTACGAAGGTCGGGTTTCACGAATTTCGTCATATATCTTGGGTGCTCTGAGCTATCGTATTGATTTTATATCCGCGAATACTGTCATGCGAGTACTCTTATAGCAGCCTTATAGCCGGCAAGTGTAGAATTCCCTAATTTTTTTAAAGTAACTTATTAAATGGCACAGTAAATTATAAGTGGGACGAATTCTTCACAATCACTTGAATGTGATTTAAAAAAAATGTATACGATTTTTTGTAACCAGTTCCTCGAAAATGTGTGACAAAAATATTAATGCGAAACTTTTTTTTTTGATTTAATCACTACAATATTTAAAATATGAAGTAAAGTCAATCTTCCGTAAAATTGTGAAAATTACGAATTGTTGAAAATTCATGGTAGCTTGTTTTTTGTATGAATTTCCCTTCAGTGTACTAGAGCTGCACGTCGACGTAGTCCTTTCCGAGTAAAACTTTTTCCGTTTTTCACTGATTTAAATGACATGGCAGCAATTTTACGTCCGGTAAAAAAAAAATTTTATTTTTGTTTGTACAATTTTTGCAATTTACGGAGCGATGGTTTTGTGGTCATTCGTCGTAAAACTGCCTACAGTGTGAAAAGAATTTAAAATTTATTCCTTGATTCGTGAATGTATTCAGAAAGTATCGTCCCTTCATGAAAAAAAAATGCTCGTATAAAGTGGCAAGTGCAAAAGCATGGTCACAGATTGTGATGACAGTAATGGTGAAAAAAGTTCAACTATCACGACCGTGACAAGTGAAGAATTCCAGCCGAATCTGGCTTCACAAATGAATGAAAAACTGAAATCAATGATGTGAAAATGTGACGACAATCGTCTTGCGAACGGGTTAAATGTCGCGAGGTAAAAATGTTAATAATAGTGTGGAGTAGTCAGTGGTGCTCGACTGGCGCGATGTTGAAACTTTCTTAGCGTCTTTGGAAACTTTTTCACTGTAACCGCTCACTTCTTCTGTCCGTTCCGTATACTGGGCTGCCTGTAGGTTGTAATGGTAGGTCTATTAGACGGCCTTTAAATTTCAGCCAAGTGGCCGACGAATAAAAGCGACATTAACATACCGGACGGCACTTATATGGATGGCTTGGAGCGCGTTAAAAATGTGAAAGTGAATCTCCAATGTACTTTATGGCAAGGTCGTATGAGGTGTGATCAATTGAAAGCCACTGCATTTTCAGTTAGTTGTTATTCACATATTTTCGTATTTTCGATTCGTGTCAGCCTTTTTGTTCACTTCCTCCAGTATCAATTAATCTAGTGGACTTCCTTGTGAAGAATTGTTGACATTCCGGATTAGCTTTAATAGATTTATTTATCTAATCAAAAAATTCAGTACGCCCACGCTCATATGACATTTTAGATACATTTGCCATTTGGAAAATAAATTACGCATAGCGTGAACCTGTTATAAAGCAAGCAATAAAAATTAGTCCTGTCTAGCCGTTAGCACTTTTAGAGTCTGGATTAAATTTATAGAGTATAATAGCTTTCATCACAGAGGGTTATACATATTTTTGTACGAGAATCACTAAAGCGAGGAATTTAAAATTTTCGAATAAAAATTAGTTAAATGGAAGCCTTTAGTGTACCCTCCACACAAATGTCGTTACAGAATATGTGTGTATTGGGCATTAACTCGCCAGTACTCTAGAATACAAATAGCTACCCTGGTCCAACAAATCACATGAGTTGTATCTGGTAGTTTTCGGAACAATTACGACTACCGTGAATGTACAACTGGCTTAGGCTTACAAACTTAGAAGTTCCACCCAACCGCCATCGAAAAAAAATATGGGTGTTTCATTCACCCATAATTATGGGTGTATAAAACACCAATAATTTTTCAGTTTAATCGCATTCGAGTTATTATTTTTTAACATATCTATTTCCCATGGTATTTCTTGTAATCTAATTTCATTTCTTTTAATTTTTGAAATTAATATTTTCAATAGTTTTTAAACGTTTGAAAAAATTATTTCATGGAATTACTCTTTATTTTTTAATTTTATTTATTTAATAATTTTATTTTTTCCGTTAATTTCTTTTTTTTTACCATTATATAATTATACGTTCATTAGGGTTAGTTAGTTGAACCTTGGTCTCGATATATGATACGGAATTGAAATGGTATGATTTATTGGGGATCTACGACCCAAAAAAAATAAAACTGATTTTTTGACAATTTTAATTGATTTTAAATAAATCTAGTGGAATGTACATATATGAAATGAATTAAATCAGTAAACCAATTAATTTTAGTGAAACATTTTTTCTATTTCTCTGTAATCTTACCGACTTACTAACAGCTTTAGCAAACGCAAACAACACTGTCACATTTCTCGTTTATCTAGTGAAACATTTGGCAAATGTTTAATTGGAAAAAAAGTACCTATATCGGATGTTGTAAAAAACAAACATTCAATTGTACTCAACTCTTCGATTCTCGTCCACGTCGCTTCGATTTAATCAACTTCAGGTTGTTTGTAAGGTCATTCAATTGCATGAGTAGATTGGCCATTTGTGGCCATTCACGCAATCTATTTGAAAACGGCGCCCGTGGGAGAAAGTATAAAATTGCATCGATCGGAATTCGGCAATAAGTCGCTAAATTATTAGCAACAAAAGTCAATACGATCCGTGACTTGGCTGTGTACTTTTGATATAGTGGTAGAGCGGAAAGTTGGTAGTTTGCTTTGTGCATTGGCACAAAATTGGTGCAAATATTTTGCGGTTGCACGCTTGCAACGCTTCGTGTCGACTTTGTCTACAATTTCGTAAAATTGAAATTTTCACCTGGGCTGTGTCCATTGCAGGTAACGTCGTCGTACGTAAGCCCGTCGACCCGACAAAGTTGAGTTTGAGTGATTGCAATCAAAATTCACCTGATTGTGTGCGGAAAAATTACCAGGGACCTTTGATGTGTGAATATGCGAATTCGCGTCAAATACAATCAGCTAGGTGGCTGGTTCTCTTCGAACTTTCGGTTTCCTTTACGCTCGCAAAATTTCCATTAATTGCATCTGAATGTTCAGTCATGCGAATCACGAATGGATTGCCTTCCGATTGCGATTCAGGCTAGTTTCTAATCTTCGCATCATCAAGCCGACAAACTAGAATTTATCGACTTTTGTCTGTGACATTTTGAATGAAGTGCGTATAATGTAGATGAAGGTAATTGCGATGGTCACAATCACAACCTGTAAATTCGCTTGGATTATTTATAACATTAATAACCGAAATTCAATGCTGACTAGGAAAAATTTGCAATACCTATAGAGTAGAGTCACTGTATAAGAACTAACACAAACATCCACTATCTTGAGTACGGACAATGACCGCTTTTGGTACCTTTTTAGTACTCTTGAACCCTGCGAACTCCAAAGTTCGCAGGTTTCTCAAATGGCATAGTTTTAGTGTGTATACGTGTAGCAGATGGATTTTGATTAAAGTTTCACGGAATCGAGATACATATGTCTCATGAAATGTCAACTAAACACAGCGTTTATCCACTTTAGTGGAGATAAAAATGAAAAGTCGGACAACTGCAAAAAAATTTCAAATGTACTGGTTTCAAATGAAACACACATTGTCCGTACTCAAGATAATGGATGTTTGTGTTAGTTCTTATACAGTGACTCTACTATGGAGTAGGTACCTCATTTTACTTTATTATTTACAAATACATTGTATTGTTATCGATTTAAAAAAATAAAGAAATAAATTAGGAAGAAATTATGTATGGAAGCGAATTTATGTGAAATTGTATTCTTACCTTGTCGGGCTCTGAAGTTATTCGTCAAATCCCATTTGAGAGTACAAATCCCATTAGAGTTGTCGTGCGTTCGCAATCGAATTCTGAGATCGTAATAAATAATACAATATAAATAAAATGAAATTTTTGTGCGTCACCAACCTTTGGGCTGCACCATGCTCTAAGATTTCGTGTGCAAAGTGCGAACAGACTTTTTTTTTCATATTGCATTGCCAAGAATGACGCACCAAAAAATATTAAAAAAATTTGCCAGTTGCCAGTCCACATTTAGTTTGCCATAACATTCGCCATTCACAAAAGAAATAGACGCCGACGAAAAACGCTTGCAGCATCATGAGAACGAAAGTAAATCAGCGAAAAAACCACTTCGAAACTGGAAACGGTATTGCTGAAACCAAGGCAACTTGAAAGGAGCAAAAGAAAAACACTAGGAATTCTCCTGCCATCTAACAAGTAGCGTAGCGTATACTCAGACCGTACTTAATCCGCTACCAGTTCTGCCATTATTGGAAGTGGTTTGGCTTGGAGTCGCTCGCTACTGGAGTGGAGACAAATCCATCTGGTCGACTCCATACTGCGCTTACCACGCGAACTTGAAAAGATTAATTAGTTGCCAACGTAACGCTTCTGTCCAATACTAGAACACCCTAAAAATTCCGAGCGCTTACAAATAGGACGCCAAAAATCACTCCTCCAGTCCTAGAAGATTGGCAAGCAACAAGCCCTAGGAGGGCGATTTTCTTGGTTCTTTCTTCGACAAGCTCCGCTTGACTCGAAATCGATAGTGAAACCTTCGTGCGAAAGTGAACGTCTTTAAGGTTTGGAATTCAGTTTGACTAAACTGCCGAGCAGGCGACATGCTGGCCATTTTATTTGCTGGTGGTAAATGGCAATGTCCCCATTATGGCACACCATATTAAATTCGAAGCCTTTCAATTTACTGGAGTAGAGTATATTTAGCTTTTCAGCTCGGTACTTGCGGACGATTTTGCGGTTTAATTGGTAGCAGCTGGGAATGTTCATAATTCACTCACTTGTCTTTCATTCCTTCTTTTTTGAGAGAAAAATCTGAGCACATCTTTGCTATATTCTGGCATACAACGATAACAGCATGCTGCAGGTTTAAGGCGAATTGAATTTTCTCGATGACTCTGGTGATACCGATAAGGGAGGGCTATGAAACCCTTATACAATTTTATGCTCATACTGAAATGGAGAGCACGACAGAGAACCACGTTTTAAGCCGGGTTGACACGCTATGAGTGGAATCGGAACGAGTGAACTCCGATAGTCAGTCTGACATTAACTCGGATGTTACTCAGACAAGTTGAGCACTGTCCGACTTTACTCGTATGGGATTATAACACGAGTACACGATGAGAGTGAGTATCGGAGTTCACTCATTCCGACTCCACT
Source organism: Beris chalybata (assembly GCA_949128065.1). NCBI lineage: Eukaryota > Metazoa > Arthropoda > Insecta > Diptera > Stratiomyidae > Beris > Beris chalybata. The sequence goes on along the minus strand of OX421896.1, from coordinate 4,305,587 downwards.
CGTAACGTGTCTACCCGGCTTTAGTGAAGGAGGATGATACCCCCACTATCCCACATACCATACCATACTATAAAATGAAATCAGAATGGTCGCGACGCGCGCGCGTTAAGCAACGCGACGCGAAGACAGCTGCTTTGAACGTACATTTGTGGGTGAAACCAGTTGATTTCGCTTCGTGGGTGAAACCAGTTAATATCGCGTTATTTTGATGGTCTATTTTCTAATTTCGCCAAAAATTATAAATCCGAAGCCCCGAAAAACCAAGTAAAATTAGACGCAATGATAGAGTAGTGGACTCACCTGTCCATGAATACAATATACAGTCCAAAAAAATTGATACATTTGTGTGTAGAGCTCAAGAAATTTATAAGGGCTCCATATTTCTAAGCGATTAATAGTACATTAATTACAATCAAAGGGACGTGAATGAGTAAGATGAAAGACAGGCGGAATTCTCCTTCCACAAAAAGTTCCGATATTAAATTCATGGACTATATATTGACCTAAACAAAGAGTGCGCAGCATGTTTCCAAATGATTAAAAACGTTTATACACAACTTAGCAAAACAGACAGCTCAAATTAGTTTCTTAGGAGGAATTTTTAGCACCAACATTGAGAAATAATGAAAGGACCACCTGTGATTATATTACAGGTGAATCAATATAAAATTCTTGTACAATTTTCTTTATTTTACATACATTTTTAAAAATATCCATATCTTCCCCAAGGAATCTTAATTCGATTTGCTGGGTTTAATGAAGGCATCCTCACTAGCTTTAATCGCAGTGTTCTACTGAATTCGATTAATCGATTCCGCTATGGTACCAATGGATTCGCGGCGCTGTTCTATGTTCTCTACTAATTACCTATACTCTCAATAACAATGTTTGTGCAAGTTACTAAAAACCACAGCGGCGAAATAGGTTGCTTTTTAAGAAATGTTTCCTTGTGATTTTGACAAAAAAATCAATTTTCCGAAAAACAATCAAATATGGTAGGTACCTACAACTCTTGAAAATGGCCAATCCATTGAAATTTTTCACGTGCAACAGATATCAGTTTGACATTATCTGGGCGGCGTTTTCTTAACTTTTACAGTACGCGTCGAATGGTCTTTATGGACTACACTCCACGAAAAATACTTTTCATGTGGAATATTTTTATTTATTTATTTATTAGTTTGCATTTGATTCAATGTTCATCTAATTGATTAATTTCTCCGAAAAAAAGGATACTTCATCAATTTCAAATGTCTCAGCTATTAAATCGTATCTGTCGTACTTAGCAGTGAATTAAATTTTATCTTAGTACATAATATTACACTTGTTGATAAAAGTTCCTAAAAGTATTTAACGCTTCTCGATTTATCGTCTTGGTCATAACTCGATACTAAAAATATTAAGGGGTAATAACAAAATGATGGTCATTGCACACTTCATATCTTTATGGTTTTTATATGTTTTGTAGCAAATTCAAATAATTTTTAATAAACAACGTCATTTCTTACTAATGGTTTTTATGTTTTTTTTTCTTTCAGGTAAGATACGAGATTCACAGTAAATTTCAGTAGGATTTGAGTTTAACGACAAGTAAGTAATTGCCTATATATGTAGGTGAAGTATTAGTTGATCACGTGGTTGATCCAGATAGGGGCCAATTTGCGGTGTGGCTTTTCGATGTTACGAATAACATGACGTTGCTGCTTGATGCTCTGACACGAAACTAACACTCAGATCTTAAATATGGTACAGAACAATGATCTAGACTTCCGACTGCGACCGCGAAGTCCTGACTTAACCTACTGATAATATATGAAGAATCTGTTTTCAACGTATGTGTTGATCGACTGCAACGGTAGATTTGAAATTGAAATGAGCGCACGACTTCGCAGTCGCATTAACGCGCTGCTGAAGTTACCATTGTGATCATCGGCATACACGTGTGTTTGAATACTGTCGAGCGAAGTTTACAGCGAAGTCGATATCTGTTTTAGGCATTAGCACTTACTGCTTAAGAGCTGCTTCAGATCGATTATTGCACGTTCCTTCGTCCGTAGCGTCCTCAATCGAAGAATTCGACTTCTAGGAGACTTAATACTGTGCTGTTTGCAGTATACTGAAAAGTGCAGCGAACCCATTACCGTGCTCCACGATCGATGATATTGACGAATTTCTGATGTAGTGTGGCTCGAGCCTTACACCAAAGTTACATGACTCCTTAAATTTCCTAATTTCCAAGTATTTCTTTCAATTCACATTACCGATTTCAATTACAAATAGCATTATGCTAAACCGATTGTCGTAAGCAATTTTGAAATAAATATTTCTCCAGCCCGATAGCAAAAAATTGAAAGTAATCCGCCTCCATACACTTAGTGTGTGCGTTATGAAATATAAAAAACATTCGGTGGTCATAAATCAAAACCTTATACTCCGAGTCTTCCCGATTTCTGCATTACACTATCGTATAGAAAGGCCAGATATATATTTCATGATTACAATCTTTCAAGTTCCCGACGATATATAGTACTATGACCTGCCGTATGAGCATCCATTATACATTTTCTATATTATAAGATTTTATCGAATGAAAAATGTTGAACGAGAAAAGTTGCACAGGACAAATAGAACGTTAATATGCGGAGATCCTTGAGGCATGTTTTCCACTGGATCACAATTTAAAAATCATTTATCATTCCGTACTACTACTACTGCATATATAACCCGAAAAGAACATATATTTGGGGATGTTGGCAACGCTGCTCTTGGCATTCATGAAATGAACCAGTTTCAGTTCATGTAGGACAAGTGGAGGAAAACTCATTTTGGCACTCGGATAAAAGGAACCAAACGACGAATTGGGTTTAAGTTCAACGCTGTAAATCGATCCCTTCTCGTGGCATGTGCCTACGTCGCAAAATCCGATTCGTTTTTTATTCAGTTTTTCTTCTGGCCGTTTGAGATTTATGGCAAATCTAGTCCTTCTTTTCCGGATTCTAAGATATTGCCATGCACATTTTCCTTATCATTCGGTTTTATCTACATCAGTGTGTGATAGATAAACGATTACTTTACTGTTCATTTCCTTAATGAAATTTTACAAAAGTGTGCTACAAACAGCTTCAAACTAAGGCTCACAATAGATTCACAAAACAGATTCTTGAACGTACTCAATGAATGAGATCCATGCACCGGCGAGTATGCACTGACTCGATTTAATATATATTCCAATACTAAAAGGCTAGGTGTCACGTAATCTGTACATTTCCAAACAAATTTGGATATCTCAAGAACTCTAATTTATAGAAATGTTGGGTGTTGGTATGCACCTGGAGTAGAAATGTCATAAGGAAAGCTTTAAGCTATAGGATCAGTACGTGTCCTAAGACTACAATCTTGTTTAAAATCTTACTATTCTCTGTACTTTATAAAATGAGTCAATGTGTGTCCAATGAAATTGAAATTGTTATCCAACGATGCCACAACGAGTACGTACTGGTGACTCCATTGACCACCTACAAAGACGTTCTTTCACATGACAAATGACCACCATCCTCGTAGAGAAGAAGTAGCTTGCATTGTACTGACATCATGAAAAGACAATAAATCCGTTTATCGGTTTTGAAATTCAGCTCGATGGTCGAGATCGTTCGCATTGAGTTTTCCCATTTATCAGTTTTGGATCAGCGTATAGCTTCCTTTTCCTCTTCGGCTCAAATTTCCATTCGGAATAATTTCCTGCGGTTAAAAGAAGCCTACTACTTGATTGGTTTCAGGAGGAATGAACAAAACTGGTAAGTTGTGGTTTTATCGAGCAGCATAAGATAAAATCGTCTCGTATTTATTTTTTTTATTTCAAACTCAATGCCCGCACTTTACCTAATCGAACGTGCAAAAGAACTCAGAAGCTTCGACTTAGAAATTCGAGAAAAGCAATCGATGTGTGTTGAGATTTATAATGTGCTTTACCTGTCGTCTTTAGTTTCACCTTTGGATACTACCTGAGAACTGCGAGAATCGCATATGTATGCCAGATACAAGAGCTATTTATCATTCAAGGTATCGGATTTTTTAATTTCCTTTGATGTAATCGAAGCGTCGACTATTCTCGCTTTGTACAGGATATGGCTTTACGCACAATCCATATCTAAGTGAATTTACGGGTGTATCGCAACGACACGAATATAAACTTTATGTTTGTACCACACTCAGTAAATCGAAATCGATTTCAAACTTTCAGGACATGAAAAGTGTGTACTTCGGAAATTGAACGATGAGACTTTTTCGACATAGTCACAATCCCATCAACGAGTGAATTTAAATGAAATTTAAAACAAATTAATTTACGTAACGTTACGTACTTATTACTAGAGCTAATGGCACTGAATAATTAAAAGTCATAGATACAAACCATCATGTTTAATTAATTTTGAATATTTCAATTAAAGCTCTTCAAAATTGAATAATTTAAGTTAATTAGTTTTGTTTCTTTGAGAACGAAAAACTATTTCGTGGTAACAAAGCAATGGGCTATTATCTAACTTCAACGGATTCCATAATTGCTTTTAGTTTCCAGAAAAAATTCTCAAAAACTTTCATGATCTTTTTTAATTTGTGAACCGTTGCGAGAAACCTTAACAGTATCGTCCTGCTTTTTAAAAAAAAGACGTCTTAGGATTCTACGAAAAATGAGTTAAGATTGATTTTAAAAAAATTCTAAATAGACGGAATCAATACGAAAAAACAGATCCTATTCCGAGAAACAGTCCGGAAAAGTTGCTGCGTCTGTCTTTAATATGTCCAAACAAAAATTTCCTGGATTTAACGAAAAATCGTTTACTCAAACAAACACAAAGCATTCCTTGGGAACAAAACACAGTCTCATGACGATACTTCTGATGAAATACTGAACTGCGATTGATTGGCGAGGGGTTGAGCAATTTCATAAGATCGGATTATTTAAACATTTAATCGCATATAATTTTTTCTTCGTAGCTTCAATTGTATTATCGATTTAGCGCTAGTTCAGACTAATGCAAGGATCTGCAATTTTTTCAATGACATAAACTTGTAGCAACTCTAACCTAAATGTATTTTTTTTTTAAATTCATAATTTGTATAAAAATATCAACACATCGTAAATTCAGAATTTTGTTTCTATAGTATCGAAAGGCTTTACTAAACCACGTATTTTAAGGACTTTTGTAAACGAGGAATTGGATAACTTTTAACAGTTCTGCTTCGGTACTAAAAAAATAAAATTAATCAAGAGCTAGTTAGTTAATGTTATCGTAAGTACGAGCACTACCGGCTTAGTACCTAAAAATGTTTTCAAATTCACATAGGTACTATGGAACCAATCTTAAAAACGGAACTGATATCAACATAAAATTTTGTTTCCAATTTTCAGTGTGGGTAGTTTTCTTATTTATTTTTTTTTTATGTCAGCAGTTTTCGATTTGCGCAAATTTTCTAAAAGTCTGTTGTTTTTTATCAGCGGTCATCGAATAATGTTACGAATCCTTATCTTCCGAAGTCCGCAATCAATTCAATGACCTAAAAAAATATCATCCTTTCTCTATAAGCTTTATAAAAGATGAAGCAGGTCCGATAGATTCTCAATGTTTATTTTTTAGCTCATTTTTTCTACGTTAGAATTAATGTTGAACTTTATCGTGTTAAAGAATTTATTTGTAAATCAGTAATTGGATTAAGTCCTAATATTATCAAATAAACTTTATTGCCTCATTTTGTCAAACATTTTCTTATCTAAATTATCACATCGACTTAAGGTACCTGTAGACCGTGTAAATGATTATCTTTGTAGTTTTTGGCATTATTCAGCATGTCTAATAAAACCACTTCAGTAATTGAAAAAAAATTTCACAGTGATAAATTGGCAATTAAACTAATTGAAGAAGGTTTTTTTCATGGGGTAGGTGACAGGCACTGTTCTACCACAACCATTTCGATACCTGATTCGCCATATTTTTACTATGATAATAAATGAAAAATGTTTGCTTCACAGATGCAAATACAATATGATGTTAAATCAGAAGTCAGCATGCGCATATCGGTACTCCAGCGGAATTCTAGCAGAACTCTTTATCCCATCCACTACCGAAATATTTTAAGTTAACTGACTGAACTCTATAGCATTTTATTTAGGCCAAATGTAGTCCAGTGCTTAATATTGGTGAAGATTGCTTGGGCTTGGAAAATTCGTAAAATCTCAAATTCAATTGGGCGATGTTCATTCTAGTAATTTTCAAAATTGAATTCATGTGCAATATAAATAAACTGTCCTGCAATACCGGTACCTGAAAATATGTGGACATTCTGACGGGTGTAGAATGTAACGGAAAATAACTCAAATGATTATTTCGGTGGTGCATTCATGTTATCATGACGGACAAGGCTAACAAATTGTTAATTGCTAATGGAGTAACATTTGAGAAGCATCAATATGGTCTGAAAATAATCTGTTTTACTTTATTATTTTAATAATAAAGTATTGTTATCGACTTTTAAAAAAAAAAAATTTGCTACCCTTACACGTTTTATGACTAATAAACACCAAAAAAGCAAAAAAAATGTTCAGTCCGTCTGTGCGCCGTCCGCCGTACGCAAACTCGTTTGAGGAATTATAGTTGCCAAACCGTATGAGCAATTAAATTGATTTTTTTTTCTGAATAGACATGGTGGACCCCTAGAAGTTGGGTTTTTTTGAGGGGTGAGGGTGTAAGGAGGAAGGTGGGGGAAGCGTTTTAGACGAACAATTTTGGTTTCTAGATCTCAGCAACCACTTATGGTAGGAGGCTGAAACTTGGAATTTCTATAGAACTTTGATAGTGGACCCATCTGCAAAAAAATTACTGATATGGGTGAAGGGGTGTGGGAGTGGAGGGGGAAATAATGCGTCTGAAACGCAAAAATGACGAGATCGACACATTCTAAAATCCATATCTCCTAAACCGTTAATGGCTTGCAATTAAAACTTTTAGAACAATTATTTGTAGTTATACTCGGAGAGTAGATTGAAACAAAATTTTTTGGTGAGAGTAGTGGCGTACGGGGGTGGGGGGGGGGGGGTAAAGTACTTAAGATTACGGTATCTCACAAACCAATTGCACTAGAAAAAAAAAATTAGGTTTGAGTATAAAGCTTAATAAATAAAAATTGCTCAAAGTAAAATCTTTGAAGGGGGCAGGGGAGCATAGAAGTGGGGAGGATAAGAATTTTTCAAAAATATCACTTTTCATATCTCAATAACAGTGTAACATAGATGCTTCAAATTTTTTATCAGAAGTAGGCCCAATAGAATCCTAGTAGGGAAAAAAAGTTTGGGGGTGGGGATGTAGAGGGTGAGGGTGAGGAAGGGTGAGAAGGAAAAAGTTCCGATGTTTATATCTAATGATATAAAGCTGAAAGTTGGTATTTAGATAGAACTATAGTAGTGGCATGGTGGAAAAATAAAATTTTTCTTAGGGGTAGCATGGTACGGGGATGGGGGGTGTTTTTCCTAGCTTTAGAACGGCTTATGCTAGAAAGTTGAAACTCAGTGTGTATATGTAAATCAACTAGAAAAGTAATTCTGATAAAAAAAAATTCGAATATTCATTGGCGTTCGGAAGGGAAGGGGCAAAAAAAATTATCATTAAAAATAAAATGCATATATTTTCACGGTTTTCGTCATATCTACTAGGTCTTTCAAAATATTGAATTCATTTTTTTTTCTACGGATTCTTCATATGAATACCTAGAATGCGTTTTCAAGATTTTTTGGAATTCGACCCCTAAGATTGTGTAAAGTGGCTGTATACTTTTTCATGAATTTCACCATATCTCTAAGGTCTGATCAGATACCGAATATCTTTTCACTTTCACGGGCGTGTTTAATAAGCACATATTTTTAAAAAAAAATTAATATTCATTGGCGTTCGGAAGGAGGGGGAGCAAAAAAAAATATTATTAAAAATAAAATACATACATTTTCTCGATTTTCGTCATATTTACTAGGTCTTTCCAAATATTGAATTCATTTTTATTCTACGGATTCTTCATATGAATACTTAGAAAGTATTTTCAAGATTTTTTGAAATTCGACTCCTAAGAGGGTGTAAAGTGGTTGTATATTTTTTCGCATATATCGCATATCTTTTCACTTCCACGGGCTTGTTTAATAATCACATATTTCTAAGTTTTTTCTTTTTCAACCTCTAGACCGCATCCCGGAATATGACCCAATTATATAATTCATATGTTACACCCTATTCCAACCGCTTTCCAAACTTTTTGTTAGGTTTTCAGTCACATAGTAACATAAACCGCAACACCGAATTGAACACATTCCGAACTTCTGCCGGAAAAATAATAAAGTTGCGCCCAGACTGTTGGCAGATTTTTTTATTGTGCTACCACGTTCATGCGCAGTGTGGATTATTTATAGTTGTAACGCAATTCGAAACCGAATATCCAATACATTTATATCGGACTTCTGTGGTAATATTCAACTATGTTCGCTATGGTTCGTCAAGGACTCAATCACAGTTCGGGAATGTCGCAAGTATTCTTATCTTATTACACTACTGAGATGGTATTTCGAACACGGCCTTCGGACAGTGGAGCGCAACTTAATGACCAAAACTGCTTCATGTAAGCATCATCGGTATTACACCTACCGACTGTATGAAATTCGCCATCGGATTTAGTGTGCTCACCAAGTTAATGAAGTATAGCCCACGAATCATCAAACAAAATTGTTCACTAGTCTATAAAATTTGTCCTTCGCATTTCTTACATGGAGCGTATGTGAGCAGTTAATGTGAGCAGTCAATGTCCAGTGCGAGTACATGTGTGAAATTGAAGATGAGCTTATAACTTTATAGTGAACGCAAGTCGACAAGAAATCTTTCTACGCTCGAAGATCTTATTGCCGAGTTGAAGAAAGTGGATCTTTACCCAAGTCTCTAGTCAGGCAAGCCACACGATCGTATAAGTGACCAATTGAATATTTGATTGATTCGGATTACGACGACGCAGTTTGCACTGTAACATAACGAAGAAGCCACCCATATGTCAGCATAAATGTCGTGATTAATTACATTTTAATTGCAAGAGACGATCTGTGATTAGGGGAACTTACATATATTAAATTGCCTGGCATGTAACTAAAACTGATTAAAAGGCTTGTCAGACTGCCGCCGATTGGATTTCAGCACACGATTTCTACTGTAAAATGAGTTAAAATTGAATTTATGTTATGAGAAAATAATATTCACTTTCATTCGATTAGGCTTTTTTTAGGCTTGAAGAACTCTTTATTTATTATTTTACTTCCGTATTACAAAACAGATTTAGGGTATATCAATTTTAATGATTCGGCGATGAAAGCAACGATTAGGGTCGTAATACGATCGAACAAAATAATTGTTCGCTGGATTAAAATGAAATATTGAATATTACGAATAATTTTAAGTTTCCAAACTATTTGGCACCGTAATGGATTATTATTAGTGCATGACTTGAAATTGTTGTATTAATCCACGGATGTTTATTATCGTACTTATTGGAATTTCTGTTTGAATATTTACAAAAAATGAAATGAGAATAGTTCAAAGAGTATTCAGGAAATCGATTAAAAGTAGTCGAAATTGGACAGAAAGAAAAGTATAAATAAATGAGCGGGTATTGCCTCAATAGTCAATTTAAGAAGCAAACAATTAGCCTACGAAACTTTTAAGACGATCCATCAACTGGTCGTTTGATCGTTTGATTCAACAAAAAAATTGCGGCTGAACTAGTGTAGGTGCAAAAACTATTCATGGACTAACCACCGTCCTAATGATAGTCAGAGTTCTTTTCACTCAGTTATTTCAACTGTCTAGTCTAAGCTGTTGATGAAATAGAAAACAGCCCAAACGTAACCTTCTGCTCATCGATCAAGTTATGTTTGAAACGAGCCTCTACAACTATCCCTGTTTTCTAACGTCAGCGTCACTTCCTGCTTTTGCCCACACTAGCCACACTTACGCCTTATCGCAACAATTTCTTTGCGTTTATTTCAAGTTTAAACTCCCCAAGGTAATCCGTTCATACTCGTATATGCAGAAGGCATTGATCAAACCATTTCAACTGGTAGTATTGGTTTAGACCCCACGTTGGGCGCAGCTTGTTTTTATTATACCTAGTATATGTAGTTTTTTAATTTGATTTTTGTTGTTAACACGATAATATTTTAAGCTGAAATGTAGTCAAAAAGATGGCAAAAATCATTTTCCTTCAAAAAATTATATTTATTTATTTTTTTAGGTATATTTCTCAAGTACCTGCAGACAAGATAACATTAGAAACAAATTCTTCATACGTTAACTAGCCGGCTTTTCCTGATTTGCTGGAAGTGATTTTTCCATTCTATTTCCGCTTTCATTGTAGTCATAGTGTCCTCATGATTAATCCTAAATTAACAGCACCCAATTTTCTAGGCAACAAAGCGGGGAACTTCTGCAAATATTGTAGATTGGTTTCGTTGGCGCTCTCCATAGCCATTAGCACCATATCCACTGGTTGTGTACACCTGTCAAGGGTGGAGTATGTTTAGCAAAGGTAAACAAATTTAAAGCTATTTTCAGGATATTTGTCGACTAAATTAGCGGACGCTCCGCACTTTAATTGAAATGAGTTTTCCGATTTCATGCCCATTATAACGAGAGGTTTCGTTGAAGTGCTCAAGGTATTGTGAATTTGGCTGAAATAGATTAAGGATAAATTTTGCTGTTTTATTTTGACGAATTCTTCTTAGCTAATAGAAATTTGATACCCAGTTGCTTTTCCCCATAAAGCATATTAAGAAAGAAAATAACTTTTCTTGGAACTGTGCAGAGACTTACAAATTAGTACAGAGTTCACGGTCTGATGGAAAAATGGAGCAAAATATTTAATTGGAACCTAGAAGGATCTATAAAAATAACTTGTAGGCCTGTCCTTTTTCTTTAAATAACATAAATCAAATTTCTTAGCGAGTTCTCAACAATTTCTAGTAATGTTCGATAGAAGACTGTGTTGTGTCCAATTCATAGAAAAATAAACGCAGCAGTATTTTTACCTGATAATCTTGTTACCTATTCAATTTAAAAGTTTTCACAAGCAAAATTTGTTTACGTGAATCATGTTTTTGGTGTATAAAAATAAAATGAGATGCTTCAAAAAGAATTTTTCAAGGACATTTTGACTCTCTCATGCTGCTGAGATGAAAAAATTGGTTTTATCTTGCAATTTCCTTAAAACCTTTCTTAATTTTCAATACTAGCGCTAAATCAAATTAGTTGCACTATAATCGTAGTATTTCGGTATTTCTTAAGAAGCCTCTTTCCATGCTCCAGTTTGGTTTGAATCTCGGCTGCTAGCGAAAATTTGATGTGGCAATTTTTATTGCGCTTGTTACTTATTGCTGTTTTTCTTTTGTTGTATTCACTGCTACTGTAACCAAAATTTTTTTTGAATTCATGTTATTAAATGTTTCGAAGGTCTATCGAATCCATTATAATTTTAATCTGTGATTTGAATAGTCATCTTCCAATTGAAAGGAAATATATTTATCTATCTTTATATCTATCCCTAATTTCGCAACAGAAATCTTAAACCAACATTTAATACATGCTATGAGATACGATCTTTTAAAAACTTTAAATCAAGGGTCTTCTCGGTATCGGTTCATCGAATAAATTGAGTTTTTTGATTAATCATTTACCTTCATGAAACCTTTCTATCCTTTTGATATGAATATTTAAAGACAAGGCCTTAACTACTTAGCCTTAGACCAGGGAGCAAAAGATTAGTTTTTAAAGGGAAAAGACCTATAAATTTCGTGGAATCTTTTACCCTAAAACTTGTGAAGCTGAAAAGTAAAATAGAACTCACTAAAACTATATGTACGTAATAGACAAGTGTTTTCTATCTTAGTAGATGGCTAGTGGATGAATACAAACCGTGATTATAAAATTGTAAGCGGAAACTTTATCTGTTAATCGTAGTATTTCGGTATTTCTTAAAAAGCCTCTTTACCAACTTTATAGGTACATGCTCCAGTTTGGTTTGAGTCCCGGCTGCATGCGAACATTTTATGTGGAAGTTTTCATTGTGTTTTATGTATAGACTTTGATTATTTTTTTATAGTCGTGAGGGGGTTTGAATTCAATTTTATCCAGGCGTCAAAAACAGGATTCCAGCAAAATAAAAAAAAAGTGAAGCATTTTATTTTAAGAATTAAATTTTTTTAATTTCTAATTAAAGAAGTATCAAGTTCTGGGCCGAAAAAAGCAAATCTATCAAAATAATTGCCCACTTTTTGTAGTTTCTGCAGCCTTCAGAAACAAATCTAGCACATTTTTATGGTACCTAATATTTTCTATAGGTCAAATATTAGTTCATTACTTTTGGTGAATAAGTTGCCACAATGATAAAAGTTAAACATTAAAGTGAATACCCAAATTAAATTGTCGAAACTTTAGTATTTTTAGGTAAATATGTGCACAAGATGGTTGGTAATACCCGAAACTGACGAATATCTCACACTCAGTCATCGGATACCATGATCTTCAGCACGTTATTCAATTGATTAGTTTTTTATAACCTTCGGCGACATTGACCGCCAATTTGAGTCAGGTATTACAGGTAACAAGAAATCAAATACAGCCTGAAGCATTGAAGAAAATTTTAAAGACATAAGCTCTAATACGCTTTTGGCAAGTTTATCTGAACCATGTTACATAAAAATTTCACGATTTGATTCGTTTTATATTGTGCAACTATTTTTTTATATGTACCTGTAACGGTCAAGTACCTAATTAGCGAAAAAGTTTTTGATTATAAAAATTGCCTAAGTACTTTTTAAACGTAAAATTTCCCACAAGGTGCTAAGAATTCTAATACATTTGTAGTAGAACCGTGTGTGCTGTACTTTTTAACATAAAAAATTTACTAGATTTTACTCTACTTGACAGCGGTATAATCCGTCTGGGAGGTTAAATACGTGACTGCGGATATAAATTTGGACCGGTATGACATAAAATACAAATTATATTTGAATTAAATACGGAGTAGTCACAAAACGGAAAAAATTATTTATATCATGTTTTATTTTCTGCTGAATCTGTTCAATTGTGACAAGGTAGGAAGAGAAAAAAATACCGAATATCTGCCCGTACCACTTAACTACATTATAATGAGGTCTTGTCTACGCGGAGAATACCGGGCTACTCTATTTTGTATTCCATATGTGCCGTAGGTGTGTCTGCTTCTGCAACAATAATTTGCCCGGCTTTGTTTGAGTTTATTATTTCTTTGGACATTGGATGACCTTTTTTTTAAATCGATATGAACGGATAGGACGTGTGCGTAGTGTATAAATGTTCAGTGAGTTTTATTACATTACCTTTAACGCGTACATTACGTGATAAGGGACGATGTATCCCAATAACTGAAACAATAATTGAGGATGAAGGTGATTATGGGATGCTATGTGACCTGCATCTTCTAAGATTTTCTATCAAAGTTTTATAACACTGTATACTTATCCGGAGTTTAGATGTTACCCTATCCTCGAACCTTCAAAGAATGAATCTTTGGAATCGAAACAGATAATGTTCAAAACCAATGAAAATCTGGGTGAAGTGTATCAAAAAGCATGACCACTCTTTGATTGGTATTCCAGACAACATCCTTAATTAGCGAACAACTTCCACAAAGTTCTGAAATTTGTTTACAAAAGGTTCAAGAGGCCTATTCTAAAAAAATAATTGAAAAAATGGCCTCCAGTCTAAGACAAACTTAAAATTGTGTCAAGAGCAACACACTTAAATTGCGCAAAAAATTAAAATGTTAAAAACTGTCAAATCTCTGTAGGTCGACCCTCGTAGTAAACTTTTGATTTAGTCTGAAGAGGATCTTAATGTATATTAAGTCAAACTCTTCATTAATCAAAGACTTGTTATAAATTAATTGAAATAATTAATTTCTAAAAAAAAAATTCTGGAAAGAAAAGTGAAAGTTTAATAACAAATTTACTCAACCATCTTAAATGTTACTAGTATCGCTCAGGTGTCTATATAGAGTTCCTTGTTATTTTTTTTGCTATAGAGTGTAGTTAGCTTTTACGGCAGTGAAGATTTGCCAGTTCTTGGAATTATTTCGAAAAATGTTTCAGACGAAGATAGTACTTAACTCATCAGGAGGAATGTAGTAGCTATATCAGGTACAATCTAAGGTGTAATCTAATATTTACATTAGTGTGATATTCAAAATAGCGTCATACAAAGAAGAGAGTCTTTAATGAACGAAGATCTCCGTGGATCTGTGCGCAAAATCTGTAGATCCCGGTTACATTGCATTAAACTGTACTGTACCCCTTTCGCACCTGCGGTTGCAGCAATTAACACCGACAACACCTTTGTAGTGAATAAAACGCTCTTAAACTCGTTCACAAGCTGCAATCTAAATCAAATGAAGTGTGGAGAATTTTGCAGGGTGTGTAATTATATAGTACTGGCGACATAAATCTTACAATAAATCGCAACGAACTTCTTTTTTTCATTAAGAGTTCCTAACCTGATTGGCCGGTTTTTCTAAGTCTAATCATTGAAGGTATTTCAATTGCTTTTATCACACTGATTTTAAGGATATTTACTGTTAAATATACAATTAAGTCATGATTTGGTAATTGTAATTGTAAAAAAAGAAACACTGTATATAGAAAAAGAATCATTTATTGTGTTGTTCGGTAAGATTTTAAAAGATCTTAAAATGTTAACCTGTCTCCGCGTTACTTCCTCTTAATTTTGATCGCACTTTACCAATTGCTTGTATATTATCAAGATCGATATATGGCTATTTTAGAATTTCCATCAAAGCTAAATTGGTTTCGAAGAATGTCGATCTTTTCCTTGACGTTTATTTTATTTGCTTCCTTGGGATAATGCTTCCTATGGGGCCCAGGAAAAAAAGCGCGTTGTAAATGAGACACTATCGGTTCACAGGTGAACTGACTTACGATTCTTAGCCTAATCTTTGGGTGTGCAGTTGCTATACTCGTAACTGAATCATGTAGGTGGCTTGTTTTTCATAACGTACAACAAAATAATTATATTTCCAATCTTTAGTTTTTGTAGTAATTCACGATTTCTTCAGATTCCCATGGTTCAAATGAAAAGTAAAAGTAATGATACTTCTGGGCAAATATCTGTCCAAAAGTATAAACTATTAGTTAGCATAAATTCAACTAGAATCGCTGTATCGTAATCATTAACATCTACTTTATTTGCTCACAATTTGATCTAACTTTTTCTCCGTCAAGCGAACTATATACTCAAACTCCAAAATTATTAGCAAAATATTTTCGGCCCAGTTTTGATTGGCAGCGGAGCACTTTCTCCTCGGGAAAAACAACAGAAAACAATCGAAATTTAAGAGGGTTTTGATATAATATCTCATAAACATACTTACAAACTTTCAGTCTGGATTCGGCTTTCTTTAACGTTTAACATCTGCGTGGACAATCGCCGAGAAAGGTGCTGTGCTACGCCACCCATCGAAATAACACGTAATTATATTTCCAATTTGATCGTCGTCGAGTGAATGTCGTCGTACTACTGGCACACACTCTTCAACTGAACCTCTTGGAAAATGTTTTATTTAATCAAAGTTTGTATGGCTCTACAAAAATAGATCAATTGGTGAATTTTCGATTTTGAAAAAAAAAAGTTAATTAATTATTCCTCATGCCGGCAGCTGGTTTCTGTCCGTTTGTTTGTTTATAAGTAGATAATTGCAGCGTATAGTATCTTTTGGGCTACCAGTCTTTGTACCTATGCTGCTGGTATGTTGCGTAATATTTTCACCATATCCAGGTCGCAATATAGCCTTCGCATCCGCACTGAAATTACCTCACAATTCCGATACTGCATGGTCTCTCTCTGTCTAGCTCTTCGTTAACCTAGTACCTGGTCAGGTGAGGTGAGGCTATTGTTAATCTTGTGTAATGTGAAGATAGCATCGTAATATCGTATTAAAGTGTTAAACGATTTGCGTTTAAAAAAGCTCTCTTTGAGGAGCACTTACTCGAATCGTTTGAAGCGTTATAAACTGCAGTCGCAGGTGTTTTACAGGTAAAAGTGGTAATTTCAAGCAGCCCGTTACACTTAATATTTAATCAAAAACAGGGAACGTAGTCTGAACGACGAACTGGTTCTGTTACCATCTTTGCTCGCCATCAATGTCAACCAGTTCTCGTTGAATTTATAATCGGCTCACCTTGTTTAGATTTTGTTGAATTTTTGGATTTTTAACACTTCCGTTTTCTGGTTTTTGTTTATTTTTTCAGTTAAATTAAGACCATAAATTTAAAGGCTTTTATAATATCCGGTTTTAATAATGTAGCTGTTCGATTTCTGGTCTAGAACGGAGGGGCGGTCATGTGCTCAGCAACAATCACTTTCGATTTTTGGAAGTGGCTTTCAAGACTTCAAAGAGATCTTAAGTCAAGCTCGGAGCTCAATAATGTAATACTTAATTATGAAGTTTGTTTGACGTTTTTTTTCCCCGAGGAATCTCTTACTTTTCATATTCGGATGTTATAACGTCAAGCGGATTATGTAAAATCCAAACTCGTAATTAGCACTTGGATGGACTGTTAGCGCTGTCCTGAAGAACTTAATTGTTAAAAATTTCTTCAATCTCGCGTTGATTGTACTCGTACTTATAAATATAAAAAGTTTATACTTTTTCTGGTGGAACTAATGAATGGTAGCATTTTAAATAAATTTCGAATAGCGGGGGATTATGTAGCTCTTTGCAGAAAGTCAGCATGCAATTCAATTGGTGCCTATTTGCGTTGATGTTAATGAAATAGGAAATAAAAGTGACCTTTTTTGTATTTTATTGTTACGTAGTTCCAGAAGTACATACTTCAAAATAGTCGTAGCTTTCCACTCTAACTATACTTTTCCTTTAATATTTAATACATATAATAAACTGTGTAGTTGACCCCGACTCTTAAGCACAATTTGCAAATTACTGTTGATCCAAAATACTAAAGATATAAATTTCGTTAACATAAACTACTCACTTAAAAAATTGGGTTGCCCAAATTTCACTTTATAATAATAATAATAATTCGTTTATTTCCCAAAATTTTTCTATAATTTTAAGCTAAGCTAGATATAAAGGAATTGAGTGTTCTGACAAAGTTTATCTTTACAACTACGGTATAGTAAACATTTAAATGCTAGAATATCTTTATCGGCTTATCAGAAAAATCAGAACTCATCTCAAAAATGTATCTTGTGTGAGTTTAGTCCTGAAATCTCTCAGTTTTTATCAAGTGAAATATCCATTCAAAAATGGGGGAAAAAAGAAAATTTAAATAATCGATTAAATCAAAAGTAAAACTCAAATTGACAATAAAAATTGTTTGTGCGAATTTCCAACAGTATGCACAAAACTCTATTATTTTTTCGTGCAAAGGATGGAGCACATAACACCGAAAATCTTCACTAGTGTTGCACTTTTTCATCAAAAATTAGTCACACTAAGCTACTAAATGTTTGATCCGATTAATCACTTAATGATGAAGTACCGGGAAATATATCCGAAAACTTTGGCTAGGTATAGGTACACTTAACAAAAACACAATTTTCGTCTTCAATTGAAACGAATGACAAACTCCTGACGGCACATTGTTAACAACTTCCTACTCCAGCTTCTGTTCATGTCTCGATCCATTAAGTTTCGTAATTTATTCATTAACGCTGACAACCATTAAATTTTGCTTGCTTTTAATACCACCCCGACACCGAATAAGCATTTCCCTATACGCACAATGGACAGGTCTCCAACTATTGGCTACAGTCGCTGTACTGTCTACGCGCATACCGAAGGGATGTCATTGGGAATTATTAATATTGCTAACTAATGTCACTGTGCCCAGTACCTACTATAAAACACGTTTATCCGGGACTTTATGAAGCAGTTAACGATATTTTCAGTGTTTTATCACCGCTTTTGGACCTACTTAAAGGGATAAACTCGTTGTAGGCGATATCCAAGGCAATGACCACAAATCAACGCTATGAATCGTGGATTTTTTCTAAATGCTTTTAATTATATGAGGATTACTGCTTATTTATTCTTAATTACTACCAGTTTTATCCGAGCTTAGACAGACGGAGCTGGAAATTAACAATTTCGCGGTAAATTATTTCAAATTTGGCATTTTTGTGTGGTATCATTTACATCATCAGCCCCGGGAGGTATCGTCTGCTCGTTACAACTTTTTTATTATATTCCAAAGGTTTTATCTCCAAATTACAGCTCTCATATTTCACCTCGTGACGAAAACGGAAAATATGAAAATTCACGTTTTTCATGCATTCGTTGCGGCCATTTGGTCGACTCTAGTTCCGAAAATTGTTTTCTCTTAATTAACCCAAGAAAACGTATCAAATTTACATAGCGGTCGGAAGTAAAATAAAAGTGAAATTTGTTTCGTTAATTGTACATACCTAACCATAAAAAGGACAGTAATTTTCTTAATATGCCCACGTTATGCTATTGAGCGTAAAGTGAGGCCTATTACCGGTTTTATTCGTAAAAGTTTCCGAAGATCTTGACATTTAACTTTTTTTATGTAGCTATGTAAAAGCATGAAATCAATGTCGAAGAGTCAATAACTCGATAACAAGGTTTCATTAAATAAAAAATTAATTTATTTATGATATTGTGAATGCTTTGTTGGAACATACGAGGCTTTGTGTAGAAGAATGAATGCGTACATACGCCACAATGACGTTAAGAATTTCGTACAAAAAACATGTCCCAACCCTAAACAAAAGGCTTTGACTTTATTATGATGTTGTTTACTGAATATTTTGTGAGCCGTAAGTAATTAATAGGAACAGCATATGCATATGAAATTAAATAAAAATGAATTAAGTTTTATGCAAAAATGAAGCCAGAAAGCAACTACATCAATATGATCATCGAGAAATTATTGAATAAATCTCAAAATTTGAGCAAAATAGTAAATTAAAAAACTGTTGCTAGTTCCAAAAGAACACTTCGTTGCAGTGAGTGAGTGAAGTTACTCACTCATTTTGGTGAACTGCAGTACATTGGATACGTGACAAAAAACTTGACCGATCTTTTTGTTATCATCATGTTTTAGATGAGCTTCATTTTTTTTTGTCATCATCTTGTAGATCTACTGACGAAAGGAAGGATCAATGAAACGAAGAGTTTCGGAACTACTTCATTGAACTCATTTCATGAGGTGAATGGCTCGGAGTGAAGTACTTCCTAGAAAGAAACTGCTTTGCCCATCTCTATAGTATATAGAGCTAAAATGGGAGAATCATTTCCAAAATTGTCGACTGAGGGAAACGGTGCCAAAAAGTGGGTCCGGTCCGGAATGCTCGAAAGCTTAAATCAAAACATTCTAAAATTTATACGAGTGAACAGCTCCTCCTACAAAGCTAAAACTTGGGGTGCGCAAGGGGATAGTGTCGTGCAGGGATGGGGTTAAAAAAATTACAATTTAAAATTAATTAAGTAGAAATGAAAAAAGATGTTTGAATCAAAGGCTTCAATGCGTTCAAAGTTGAGAGAACACAGAACAAGAAGAAATTGTTAGGCTTTGATAGGTCAAAAATTTTCATCAACAACCTCTGTCACACGCTGACGTTAATAACATCGCATAGTTGCCTCGGTACCGTGATGAATGTGGTCATAACCGATCTGGAAACAAACCTCTTGGTTGGTAGACGCTTACCAGTTAGCTAGCGCGACCCATTACTTTAAATTAACAAAGCGAAATGTTAAGTACATCGCCCGTATGAAATGTTAATAACAAACGATACACAAGAAAGTAATGTCGCAAATCTTCGAAATCGAGCAAGAAATTATTTCTTAAGATTTACAGCAATGATTATCGCATTAAAACGATCATCTTCCATGCAAAAAGCCTGCCATGTTATTGTCTTGTCACTTTCTGAAACTCCCATGGCAATTTGGTGAACCGAAACATTTGTCACTCCTTTCACTTTCCATTAAACGCGTCATAGTGCCCACCTTCACTTCGAGCTTACTAACGTAAATCTTTTTGCTTTTTCTTTTCTTACAGATCGAGAATCGTGCGCTACGTCTTCGTGATGTTGCGACAGCAGCTCAATATCAGGATGAGTTGACATCGTCGACGTCATCACATACTCTACCCAAACAGGTGCTACAACATCAAACTCAACAACAATACGCACCTGGAGTACAAGTGCCTCACGGCAATTTAGGATTAAGTGGAATCGGTGTACTAATACCCGAAACATCGCCGCAGATAACGTGGGATTACTTCGATGAAATCGGCTACATTCGAAGAGGTGGACTCCGGCAAGGCGAAGATCCTTACGTTCGGAATCGTTTCAATCAATTGGCAAGTGATTCACTGCCCAGTAATCGAGAAATACCTGATACCAGAAATCCCATGTAAGTACAGCCATCATTTCTTTTCTGTAACAAATACTAATGGTTCTTGGATCGTGAACGACGGGACCTTCCTCTGAAGATAAAATCCCTATAACATACACAGGAGTAAGAACGTCCTTCTTTCGCCATTTCTCTTATTCACGTTATTTTTTTGGCAAATCTTATCGGGGGGTAGTAAGATTACAGTCTTTTGTCGTTGTGCAAAAGAACTTTGTTGCGTGCAATTAAATTCTGCAGGATGTGCCAGTTAATGCTACGGGGAAGTGCTCTGTCAGCACCTGACAAGAAAGATGGAAAGGTGGATTATGACGTGAAAAGCACCCACCGTACAAATAATCAACTATGAAAATTATGTTTTTATACACGGTCATATGCGCATGAGAAAGCAATTATGTGCTACAAAGGGATGATATGAGAGAACATGATACAAGGTGAATTGAATTAGAACACTTTAAGAGGAAATGCTGTATACCTACGTGTGGATGTGTTTTATGCTTATAACGGGTAATAAACGAAAAAGGCAATTTGAATCATTATTCTGTTTATGTTTTCAACAAGATTTAACTTTATTATTCTGAAATTGTTATCTTGAAAAATCGCAAAAAAATTTACTGATTCATTGGAAAAATAACGAAAACAAAATACCGTCGTCTATAAGCCGATTCTACTTAAAACCGGGCATAATAAATAGGCGTAATCCTGAAGAGGATGGATATAATGAAACGTAGACTATTTTTATTAAATTAAGAAGTTATCGCGTATGTAGATGCATTACAAAATACGTAGTCGTATAACAAACCCATTGAGATATTAAATTGAAATTTTTTTAGTGGGTAGATTGGGTAAACCCCTACGAGTGGTATATTTGAGGGATTGGCTGTGAAGAGGGAATGGGAGCGTTTTGATCATAAATTTTAAATTCTATGCGGGGGAGTCAGTAGAGAGGCTTCCTAGGACAGTAAACAATTTGATATGGGTTGGTGGTGTTTTATCTCTCAGAAAAAGCTTAGGAATATTTAAAGAAAAAAAATCGTACAAAGGCTAAGTAAAAAAATGTCAGTGGAAAAAATTTTTCCACATTTTCACGAATTTTGTAATATCTCTTAATTTTCGATCAGTTTTCACGAATTCCGACAAATCTTTCATTAAGATCGAATTCACGTTAACTTCTATGGTCTTTATTTATAATTATCTAAAAATTAATTTCAGAATTTTGCAATATTCAACCTCTAAGAAAGTGTAAAATAATTATGTACGTTTTTAGGAATTCCGACATTTCACTTAGGTCTGATCAGATATCGAATCTGTTTTTAGGTAGAAGCCCAGAACGTGTTTAATGGTGAGATAGGGCGTAGATTATTCTGCGACTGAACCCCGAAAGAATAAACATATTACTATTTTTAAGGTTGTTAATTGTATAGAAACATATACTGCATCCCAGCATTTAACACGTTCCGGACTTCTACCCAAAAAATATTGAAGCTACGCCAAGGCTATTAGCAAATTTTTATTTATTTACTTTATTTAATTTTTTTGTGTCGCACAACTGGTCATCTGTTCTTTTTTTTTTTTGGTTTTCTTGGAATCTCCTTATGGCTTAAAATATATTTTTTTTTACGATTATTCAAATAACCATTACCAGGATCGGCTCCTTTTCAAAATATAGGTATGTAGAGACAAACTGGTCTCAATGGTCAAGTAACCCTCTGTCAACAAATATTTCAAATTATCTTGCACTTAGGCGGTTGAATGAAATGCAAATTAACGCCTAGAATACCACCTGCTCGAACATATATTAAGCGATTGTCTAGGTACGTACGTAGTATGGTGCCTCCACAAGTTCGTATACTTTCATTACGACCGGCCATACATCTTCCAACTCACCAGAGCATATAATTTTGCGTTTACCAGTGCAGCATCTCACTGTAATTACATCTGGTGACATGGTAACGAATTTACGTATAGGTGGGATTCTAATTAGAGAAATGCGTTCGTCTAATTAGGAAGGGTTTAGGTGGGTTCAAGTGAACACTCGCTTTATACATTTGTCGTTAATTCCTGCTTCTAGACTCTCGATAAAATTCCAACTAGAAGTTTTCGTTTGCGTTGACTTTTCGGGCAGAAGGCCCCAAATGAAAAACCGAAAAAGGTCAACTCTGACCTAAACGGCCCCAATTCAATTTAATGCTCGAGTTGAATGCAAAGTACCACGGAATTGTGCGGCGATCCGTGACTGCGATAAATTTTCTGCAGAAGTCGTCGAAGAAATTGGAGAAAGTTAACTGACCGACTAACTGGACATGGTAAAAGAATTGCGTGACGTAAAAGAAAAAACTTCGAAGACGTTTAGGAAATCTGGGAAGCGTATCGAGCAGAGTTCCCAAGTGACCCATCGCAGAAGAAACCATGTCATCTGGATTCTGGACCGGGTACTTGGCATCTTGGCCAAAATAGCTTCCAATTGATAAGAACCTATTGACATTTTTTTTTTAAATTCAACAGACCGTACTCTCGATTTCTATAGGCTGTCGCATATCGCATCTTGTCTCGGACGAATATTTTGCTGTAATAAGCCGACGAGGTTAAGGTCATTCTCAGTTTGCGATTATTCAGCTCGACAATACAAATTGCAAAATGCCTCGGGGCTAATTCCAGGCCTGAAAATCACACACGGTTACGTCAGAGATTATTTCCGCGAAACAAGTGCAGATAGTTGGGACAGAGTGTCCCACATCACATAAAAGAAATGACACTATCGGAAAACTCCAGATTAGCAATGGCATTGAGGAGCTAGTGAGCATATGAGCGAATCTGACCCCAATGGGATATGAGCATTTTTGCAGGCGAATTTAATTGCATTTTTTACCGGCTACCGCGAATTGAAGCCGAAGTTCGGAAAGCTTATGAGCGTTGACCGTGAAAGTAACGAATTAGCTTAAGCCAAGACCATTTTTGTCGGTTACGGGTACACTAACTACTTCCATCGCAGCCGTTTAAATATTTAATAGTTTAATTTGCTTTTACTAATCGAATTTACACACTTGATATGATAAAAGTTAGTTGGTCGGGTAACAATTGAACAATAGATTCTACAATGTAATAGACTGTATTTAAACGGGGGGGTTCCCCTGCGGAGTACTCAATGAGAAGTACACCCATAGCCTGTCTTTGTTAACCTGAAAATGGCAAAGCAAGCCGTAGATTTATCACTGACATCTATTTGTAAATCGAATTTTAACTTTTTAGAATACGCCCTTCTAGTCAGCTACACAAATTTAGCTCTTTCTTTTACTTTTCTCTTTTGTTTATCCTTAACGTCCGGAATACTGAAATACCTCAAAATTTCTACATCGAATCAGGCTACGATACAATAAATAAGCAATTTAATAAACCAGCAATAATTTACTCGCACGATCAGAATCGTGTAAGAGCAACTAACGAACAGTTGATTGATAAAGCGACACCAGAGTAGATTGAAAGTGGCATAAGATCTACGGTAGTAAAGCCTGATGTAATAACACTGGTGTGAAAGTATCATCGTTGCAAGTGTGATTATTAGGTAATAATATTGTTTACATGAAAGGATTTGAATCGTTTTTACTTGACATACATTCTCGCATAATAACTTCTACATAAATATCATTCGTTTATTTTAGATACTGTTGTATTAATTAATATTTTGGTAATCAATTCGCTAAGCTTCTCAATAATAATCTCTATATAAATTTTATAGGTGGTTTACAATGATGTAAATCATTTGCTTTTAATAAAAAACGTGCATAGTGGGTGTACGACATAGTCAACATTGTGCAAATATTAATAAAGTAATATTGTGATTGACGGTAATGTGCATGATAAACATATGAGATTAGCTCTTGTGTACTATTATCACAAGGCGAATTTGTTTTCATATATTTTATTTGTGTTTTTAGTAGAAGAATACCGAGTTATGTCGAGATTGCTTTATCGATTGTTAATTATCCGGTGGTTTCAGAGTTAATCATATGCAAATGCTAATGCATGTTTTTTGTTGGTTTTATATTCACAGTGATGTGATGATTATGTAGAGGAAATTTTTGGTACCGAAAAGTAATGAATATTTTAAGTGGCTTCGAACTTTGATCATTTTCCTGCCATACCTTCCTACTATTTCCCTCTTCAAACCCCACCTTATAAATTGTATGAGTATGATGGACAAATTTCAAACGAAATGCCTTAAAGAAGAAAATATGAAATTATTGTTTTTTACATTATTATGAACAATTGCTAATATTTTTCAACTAAAAAATAATAAAGTAAAATTAATAAAAGAAACTCTACAATTTGAACTCTTTCAAATACTGGATATCTAAAATAAGAAATATTCATGTGAATGGCCGACCCCTCGTTATACAAAATAAATGTTTGTTTAAATTATTTCATACTCGCACCTGAAAATATGTTCGCGGTAACAGTTCAACATCATTCAAAACAGTATGGTTCATATTTTATGCTCCTACTCGTAAACTAAAACCCAGAAAGCACCGATCTTTTTTTATTATTATAAACATAAAAACATTTGGTTTAATCCGGTCTGGTCTGTAGAGTATCCTTGAGTTCTATTAATTACATAATTTTCCACTTTCCACTTTTGCAACGTTAGCACGCACAATAGGCCGCAGTGTGAAATTATTTTTATTAGTTTTTTTCATCATTTCGTTGCAGCCAGATTAATTCCAAATTCAAATTAAAAAAAATTGAGAGTGAAAATAAGCCAACATTGAACGTAAGTAAGTATGTTGGTAACCGAGTGGTGGTGAACGAAATAGTGAACATAATTTGCATTGAAGTTAAAGACGTGAGCATATTGCAGAGGTACTGCAAAGAAATAGCTTGCGGTTGAGCGGTAGCTGGGTGGAATTATGGCCCATTGCATTTATAACATTGCACTATTTCACTACTTCCTTTGAAAATTGGGGCCAACTATTGTTGGTTTTAACTTAATTACAGCAGGTGGATTACAATTATGCCGTATATAAAGTGCTTGAACCACAACAAAAACAAACGAATTGCCCTTTAGTGGGTTCTACAGAGTAGTCGGATATGTTTATGCATTACTGTGGACTTGAAATTGCCGGCGCTTTTTAAGTTAGTGAACTCAACGCTAATGCGAAGGGTGTACTTTCTGCTTTTGTTGAATTTTTTTTAATTTAATTAATTTGCTGTGAGTGCAGAACACAATGCCAGGTAATTTATCCAACTTTGTACTACTTTTCAGAATAAGAATTATTTAGTATAGCGATTTATTTTTGTGTACCTTAAGCAGATTAAATCAAAAATAGACAAAAAATCGAGAAGTGTCATCATATTAGATGGTTATCAAAAATTGTCGAAACCGATTTTTATGTAATTAAATAGAAAGCCCATCAAAAGTGAAAAACAATTCAATATCTTTGTTACCTAAAAAATATGGCGGAATTCGTACTCAATCATTCTACACACTCTTAGGGATTACATATCGCAATATAATGCAATTATTTATATAACCCATAGATGTACATAATTGAATTCAATATTTTATTAGGCCTAAAAGATTTATCGGAATTCGTAAGAACTTGGATAACTACCTTACAAAACAGGAACATCAAAAACTGTTTTTAAAGGAATTTTTTTTAAGTTCATAGAAGTTAAAACGAATAAGATATATCATATCCGACCTAAAAGATATGTCAGTGTTCGTTAAAATATACACAACTACTTTACATCACGTTAGGGGTTGAATATGAAAAAATTGGGGAAACAGTTTTTACGTGCGTTAATAAACAGCCCGCACAAGTAGGTAATTATTTAAAATATATTATATTATCTTTATTGCCTTGAATTCTATTTTGACTTAACGCTAATATATTATATTTAAGAGATCAGTCTATTCAATTGACTAGTACAGCTTTTGACAATTATTTCAGTTAATTAAATTAAAAAAAAATTCAATACCTCGACAAACCTAAGAGATATGAGGAAATTTGTGAAAATGTAGAACAGACCGTCTTCACGGAAAATGACCATTGCTTCACGTTCTGGCTTTCCTCTCCAAATATTTTTTCATACCCCCCACCCTTGAACACCCTCCTTAAACATTTTGTTTCTAGTGTCCCTATAAATATTCACCATATTTTAACTTTCGAACATGAACCATTCAAGACATATAGATTTATAATGTTTTGACTCGGTCGAGCGTTTCGGATGTGTTGTTTTTTATGTTTTTTATTGAAGAATTTATTTTTAAAGAAGAGATGTGAACTGTTGATGCAGTCTACTTTGAGGTGCCGAAAATATTCCATTCGTGCGACAGGAATATAAATACGATAAATAGTAGATAACTTCAAAATAATAACGCCATACATTTCAATAAATTTGTTCGAAACTATCTTTATACTCATTAGGAAATATATTATATTTAATGACCAACAATTTTATTTAATTGTTCGGAGTCAATTAAATTATTATTAAAATAATAAAGTAAGATAGTAAATATTTGGAAATGTACTAGTTTAAATGTTTGCAACGTTAGCACGCACAATAGGCCGCAGTGTGAAATTATTTTTATTAGTTTTTTTCATCATTTCGTTGCAGCCAGATTAATTCCAAATTCAAATTAAAAAAAATTGAGAGTGAAAATAAGCCAACATTGAACGTAAGTAAGTATGTTGGTAACCGAGTGGTGGTGAACGAAATAGTGAACATAATTTGCATTGAAGTTAAAGACGTGAGCATATTGCAGAGGTACTGCAAAGAAATAGCTTGCGGTTGAGCGGTAGCTGGGTGGAATTATGGCCCATTGCATTTATAACATTGCACTATTTCACTACTTCCTTTGAAAATTGGGGCCAACTATTGTTGGTTTTAACTTAATTACAGCAGGTGGATTACAATTATGCCGTATATAAAGTGCTTGAACCACAACAAAAACAAACGAATTGCCCTTTAGTGGGTTCTACAGAGTAGTCGGATATGTTTATGCATTACTGTGGACTTGAAATTGCCGGCGCTTTTTAAGTTAGTGAACTCAACGCTAATGCGAAGGGTGTACTTTCTGCTTTTGTTGAATTTTTTTTAATTTAATTAATTTGCTGTGAGTGCAGAACACAATGCCAGGTAATTTATCCAACTTTGTACTACTTTTCAGAATAAGAATTATTTAGTATAGCGATTTATTTTTGTGTACCTTAAGCAGATTAAATCAAAAATAGACAAAAAATCGAGAAGTGTCATCATATTAGATGGTTATCAAAAATTGTCGAAACCGATTTTTATGTAATTAAATAGAAAGCCCATCAAAAGTGAAAAACAATTCAATATCTTTGTTACCTAAAAAATATGGCGGAATTCGTACTCAATTATTCTACACACTCTTAGGGATTACATATCGCAATATAATGCAATTATTTATATAACCCATAGATGTACATAATTGAATTCAATATTTTATTAGGCCTAAAAGATTTATCGGAATTCGTAAGAACTTGGATAACTACCTTACAAAACAGGAACATCAAAAACTGTTTTTAAAGGAATTTTTTTTAAGTTCATAGAAGTTAAAACGAATAAGATATATCATATCCGACCTAAAAGATATGTCAGTGTTCGTTAAAATATACACAACTACTTTACATCACGTTAGGGGTTGAATATGAAAAAATTGGGGAAACAGTTTTTACGTGCGTTAATAAACAGCCCGCACAAGTAGGTAATTATTTAAAATATATTATATTATCTTTATTGCCTTGAATTCTATTTTGACTTAACGCTAATATATTATATTTAAGAGATCAGTCTATTCAATTGACTAGTACAGCTTTTGACAATTATTTCAGTTAATTAAATTAAAAAAAAATTCAATACCTCGACAAACCTAAGAGATATGAGGAAATTTGTGAAAATGTAGAACAGACCGTCTTCACGGAAAATGACCATTGCTTCACGTTCTGGCTTTCCTCTCCAAATATTTTTTCATACCCCCCACCCTTGAACACCCTCCTTAAACATTTTGTTTCTAGTGTCCCTATAAATATTCACCATATTTTAACTTTCGAACATGAACCATTCAAGACATATAGATTTATAATGTTTTGACTCGGTCGAGCGTTTCGGATGTGTTGTTTTTTATGTTTTTTATTGAAGAATTTATTTTTAAAGAAGAGATGTGAACTGTTGATGCAGTCTACTTTGAGGTGCCGAAAATATTCCATTCGTGCGACAGGAATATAAATACGATAAATAGTAGATAACTTCAAAATAATAACGCCATACATTTCAATAAATTTGTTCGAAACTATCTTTATACTCATTAGGAAATATATTATATTTAATGACCAACAATTTTATTTAATTGTTCGGAGTCAATTAAATTATTATTAAAATAATAAAGTAAGATAGTAAATATTTGGAAATGTACTAGTTTAAATGTTTATGAAGTTACTCATTGAAAAAAATTTCACGCTAATCCAACATTAATGAAAAAAAATTACTAATTGTGATTGACGAAAATTTTATGAAATATAATTCGGAGCTTTTTCATTGCGTGCAAAATAATAGAAAGATTACACTAACATAAAATTTTAATATCATATCTTTGCATCAGTGGATATTTAATTTCATAATACGCTCATTGCGTACCTAATTAAATTCCAAACGATATAAGTGAATAAATACTACTGCTCTTAATTAACAATACCATAATTAGAAATTAATCATTATTTTTGATGGTCCATGAGAATTTATTGTCCTATTTAAGACAATATTATTTTATCATTCTAATAATGTGGTATGAAATATTTAATTGAAATTCGAGTACCTCCATAGCATTATGATTCGAAATAATTGAAATCTAGGGAGATTATAGTTATTTTCGTTAAGTCGAAACGAGATATTAGTTAAGTGTTTCATTGTAGTATGACATAAATAGAAAAGTTGAAACTATTGGAAACTATTGAACGTTTATGAAGGCATACAAAAAAAGTGAAGCTGCAATAAGTTCAAGCATATTTCTTGATGGTTGTACATATAAGTTAAAGGAATAATAGATATGTAAATGACTACGTTCATTTTAAAATAATAGTTTCATGGTCAGCAGTCAGAATTTTTCCACTGGGCCAAGTTTGTGATATTTTCAAATTCGTACTACAACCCAAAAAAAAAGCTATCTCCGTTACCATGACTGATGAAAACCCACCCTTACTGTAAAGACCGTTGAAATCTTGAAAATTGCTCGATAAAAATTATCTATTGCATCGGCAATACTCGAAAAAATTATACAACACTTTTTCTATTTCTATTTCTTGTGTTATTTTTTGCGAGTATTGAAAGTTTACATACATAGATACGCATTTTTTATAGACATTTGTACGGTAGCTACTCGCATGTGAGTGTTCGTTCTATACTTTTTGTTTCCATACTTATTGAAACATTACAGCGTTTTAGCATTTTAGATTCCAATCTAAACGAAATTACGCGTTAGTTTTTGCTCTATGATAATGTGAAGTAACTTCCTTCACATAACATAATTAGTTGATAATTTGATTTTCTGGTTTAAAAAAATAAAGGTATTTGCATTACGCAGTATGTAATAGAAAATTGGACCAGGTGTAAACAAACAATTTTCCACCATAATTACTTCCAAATCATTGGTGAAAATAGTGAAAGTGGAGACGTGTTCACACTGCGATTTGTGAAGCGTAATTATCTCGAGAAAAGTCAAGAAATTAAAATTATATCGGCTCAAATTTGCAAATTATATGTTTTGAGCGATATAAGAGTAATCGCATAACAAACGCTTAAAAAGCTCGCGAATGTAAGCAGTGAGAAACACGTACGAGTAACTGTGTCTTACAGTCATTTTTATGGAAACCGTACTCAGTACTCTGCATGAATTCCGATTTGAACTTTGTAACAAGTTTTCTACTTGCGGCGAGTTAAAGTTGTGGCTGTGATGACATTTGCAGACAGCTCGCAATAGTCATTCCAATTAGTGCAGAATTATGCAATTAGCATCAATGCCGGTGATATTTTTCAAGGTTGTTAAGGTGAAATTACTGGAGAGTTGGGGGAGTTTTTGATGCACTTGAATATCAAATTCGAATTGATGCGGAAAAATAGGCCAGCCGGTATTTTTCTTCAATTAAAAGCTTTATAAATCGTTGGGTTTCTGTACCTGAGATGTTAGTTGATGTAAGTCTCGTATTTAAACAAAATATAAATTTACTATTACTTTGATAACCCTATGTTAGTAATCATTGAAAATTCGTTCGTCACGGGTTTGATTTAAAAAAAAAGAAGACATTCTAAACACCGAACTGATAAAGAGCCAACTTTTTTGGTAACCATAAAAAATCTGTTCACTTGTATTTTAATCTACTGAATTCCTGTAATATTTGTTATATGTATTGTTACATGGCTCGCCCGATTATCAACGAAACCATAGTTTACAGAGAGATCCCCTTGTAATATAATAGTCAAGAACAATTATGTAATAACTTCTCAACCATTCGAGTATATTTCACATGAACACCATCGAATGTACTCGAGAGCTTCCAAAATCATACATATGATATAAAAGCGTAGTGTAGGCTTGTACTTTACATCTGATAAAGCGACATCTGAGTGAATTTCATTAAAAACAAGCGACCTGATGTAGCTGTCAGGACTGGTTGGAAGCGAAAAAGTAGAATAGAACCCCGAAAGAATTGATAGCGTCTGTTCTGTGTCTGTCCAGGATATCAAACTTTAGGTAAAGTTGTTCTTGGCTTGTAACCATCTTTGAGCGTTTTATATTTCTTAGGGCTAGTGCTTATGACTTTAAATTGGATGAAATGCTTGACCTCCTAATAGTTGTTCCGTGTCTGCTTTATTTGTCTCGTTGAACTATCAGAAATATTCCGCAGCAAATCAGATAGCACAATGAAATTTTCCAAGAACTTCGTAACCGCATAATTGGTAGATTTCTGCATAAGATAAAAGTGCATATTTTCTCTTACTGTATCTTCAAGCTATTTTCGCAATGAAAAGATGGCCCTTGATGCAATTTCAAATTCGTATCGCATATTCGAAAGTCTTGCGATGGTGGAATATTTATGCGGTGATTGATGGGGCGCTGTACGAAAACCTCCGTGTATATACATAGAGACCCACTTATGCCAATTTTATGGCCAAATTCTTAACGTAAATCTTAGTACCAACATGATAACGATATAAAAAAAACAGAATAGCGTAGGAATTGATCTTCAATGCTACCGTTGAATGTTAGCTGGAGGGGAATATAAGTTTATGGTATGAGACGTGACTGTTTGTCTGTTTAGACGTGATTGAAATATTTTTTATGGGAAATGAGCGAATGTGATACTGAAATTTATTCAGTTTTGAACGTCACTCCATTAAGATGAGTAATTCTCCGCACAGGTAATTGTGTGATTTTACGTTATCTCTTAATTTTGTTCTAGTCGCATTTGAATTTCACTTGGTACTGTAAATGATCTGTATTAGGAGTTTAATCGAATTTATTTAAATTTAGCGGTACTCTTCCAGTCAATAGTCACCATCGTCATAAATACCCGATATAATTTGCTTGGTTCTATCTTGACGACCCATAAAGGATCTACTAGAGATATTAATTGTGTTTGTATCGATGTCATAAGAAGTTGTTAAAACGCTTATACAACTCTATTATGACACTATCGTATCAACCTTACCTACTACTACAACTAATATTATGCTCAAATATTCAATAGTTCAAATAACTCCAGAAATCGTTTAGCCACGTATTTTAGTGGAAAAAATAGAACTCTAAGCTTTTAGAAGTGAAAAATCTCTACACATTCCAGTACTTTTCATTTAAAAGTCCTTGTAACACGTTATTAGATTTTTGACCTATTACCGCTGACGCTGAGTTCTTTAAAATTTCCCATGAAACAAAAGCGGGTAGAACCATGAGCTGCCACACAAATGTCCTTAAGAAATTGGTGCATGCGTTTATTCAAACTAATGCTTTCAAAATTCCTCAACTTGAAACTTAAGAAAAAGAAAACTTAAATACAAATTCTAGATATGGAAAGCAGAAATTTTTAGTGTTCACTACTGTAAGCTACCCAAAATTCATATTTTTGAATATTGCGAGAGTATAGGCATTGGGGTTTATAAATTTTACCATAAAAGTATATTAAATTTTTCCTAGTCAAAACTTAAACTGTAGTGTCATTGGAAATTAATTCAGAATAGAGCGAGAGTTTTCTAGTGTCCCGACTCTTACTTGAGTTCATATTTTTTTAGGTAATTTTGTTGAATTTTGTCTTGTTCTTAAACTTTGTATTCTTTTGTTGCAGGTGTCGTAAGAAGATATGGTCGATCGATTTACAATCTACTAGTGTCATTATTACATTCCACAATGAAGCCCGGTCCACACTACTCCGAACAATAGTAAGGTAAGTATTACATAAGAAACCACCAAGCCAGTACCAAATAATAAAAAAAATTTCAGTGTGCTGAACCGAAGTCCGGAACATCTCATCAAGGAAATTATTCTTGTCGATGACTTTAGTGACCACCGTAAGTAGTTTGCCCTTCAGAAACAGGGAGTCGCTAAAATCATTAAAAACCAATTCTTAAAAAACAGCTGAAGACGGTCTCGAACTGGCCAAAATCAATAAAGTCCGAATCATCCGAAATGAGAAACGAGAAGGACTCGTTCGGTCAAGAGTACGAGGAGCAGATGCTGCCACCGCGGAAGTACTAACGTTCCTCGATAGTCATGTCGAGTGCAATGAAAATTGGTTGGAGCCTTTGTTGGAACGCGTTGCCGAGGATCCAACACGAGTAGTGTGTCCAGTTATCGACGTTATTAGCATGGACACATTCCAATATATCGGTGCTTCGGCCGATCTTCGCGGAGGATTTGATTGGAACCTAGTTTTCAAATGGGAATACCTGAGCCCAACTGAACGACAGGATCGCCTTCGAGATCCAACCAGTGCAATTCGAACACCAATGATTGCGGGCGGACTGTTCGTCATCAATAAGAAATATTTCGCAAAATTGGGCAAATACGATATGAAAATGGACGTTTGGGGTGGCGAAAATCTAGAAATCTCGTTCCGCGTATGGCAATGTGGTGGCAGCTTGGAAATTATTCCGTGCAGTCGAGTCGGACATGTATTCCGAAAAAGACACCCTTATACATTCCCCGGCGGCAGTGGAAACGTTTTCGCCCGGAATACAAGACGAGCTGCGGAAGTTTGGATGGACAACTACAAACAGTACTACTACGCAGCAGTACCGCTTGCGAAAAATATTCCATTTGGAAAGTAAGGATACTGCGTCGACAGAACGTTTTTATGACTACGTATTAACTTTATTGCATTTTTTCTAGCATCGAAGACAGATTAGCCTTGAGAGAAAAACTCCAGTGTAAATCGTTCAAATGGTATCTGGAACATGTTTACCCCGAACTGCAAGTGCCTGAGTCGCAAAATCTAGGAACATTACGACAGAATAACTTTTGTATGGATACATTAGGACATCTGTTGGACGGTATAGTTGGTGAGTAATTAAGAATATACTAAAAACCTTCGAAATCTGCACAAAAGCTAAGGGTGCAATTATAGAGAGAGTAGTCGGCGCCACTATAATTGCTATTATTTTTGTTTTTAACCACTGTGATGATACGCTATCCGGTATCCCAGTTCATTGATACTTCAAAAAACCTTAAAAATTATATTATTTTATCAAATTTTTTTTTCTCGATCTTAATTTAGGAATTTACCAATGCCACAATACCGGAGGCAATCAGGAATGGACCATTACAAAACGCGGACAAATTAAACACCACGACATGTGTCTAACGCTAGTTAGTTTTGCGCATAGTTCACAGGTCGTACTGAAATTCTGCGATGAAACTGAAAACCAAGTGTGGAAGTTACGAGAAGGAGGCTTCTTACAACACGCCAAGATGAATATTTGCCTAGATTCGAGTTACGTTAACGAACGCGGAATTACAGCGGAACGTTGTAATTCCGCACTCGACTCACAACGGTGGCATTTTGTTAGTAAATTTTCGTGAAAATATTCAACTAAAGTGATTTCTGTTTAAAATTTCCTGTTTTTTTGAGTCGTCTGAGTTTTTATTTATTTCCTTCTTGTCGTATTTTGTATTAGTGAAAAATATAAATTTTCCAGTATATTCCCCATAGAAACAATGCGGAGACAATGTTATGTATAATAGCAAATTCAAGGAGTCCTGTTCGGATTTTGTAGATGGTTTTCGAGCAGGAGGAAAGTACTTCAGGTATCTACCAATTTACATAAATGTACTGTGTACTCGTATCTATACGGTTTCAAAAAACTCTGCATATCTAACGTGATAGGTGTTACTGCGAATATTTTCACATTTATTTTATTATTTTTTTTGTATCTGGGGATTTAATTTTGTACACAAAAGCATGTACAGCTCTGGATAACAACGTTAAAAAACAGATTACACAACATTTCGCCGTATACGAGAGCGTAGAAAATCGAAAAGAAATTAAATTCATTAAATATTTACGAGTACCCACTTGATTTAGCGTGTTCGCAGGAACTTCTACGAAATACACCCTCATAGTTCACCCTTGTTTATTAAATTGCGGGTAAATCTGGATCAAAATTAAATTTATTGGATTTAAGGCATTCGTAATATATTTCATGTGATGTAGTACGGTACGAATCATGGTGGTGTTACATCCAGAAATAATATATGCAGGAAGATATTTTTCATAGTTATTTTTTGGTGTAAGAGACGTTTTTGCAATTTTGTTACAGTGTCAGTACGTCTCTTCTGATCAAAAGGCATATCATGCCACCTCGAATGCGTCGATAGCTTAAATCTGTGCATTTTTATTTTGTTTATTAGACAATTGCTAAGCATCTTAGCCCCTCCTCCTACTCAACTCATTAGAAGCATTTTATTTCTAATTGTTAGGTAAAAGCTCATAGACTACACCAACAATTAAATACCATTATTTCGCTATATTTTACATTTAATTATAAACAAAAGATTTATTGAAAAGAAGACTTGCTAAATATGGACCATACTCCATATTGTTAAAATACTCATATATATTTGAAACCTTGAATTTGCTATAAAATATTACACCATCAAATTTTAATCAACATCTTTTATAATTAACATCTAAATAAATAAGAAAAAACTCGTCCAATTCAATGTAGAGAGAGAGAAAAAAATCTTTATTATTCCCCTCTCCACTATCGAATTATTTTTGAACATTCCGATCGAAAGTATTTTTTTTACCGCGAATTTTTAATTTAATGAAATTTTTTTTATAAAAATCTCAATCCCTTAATTTAGATAATTTATCTACTGATTTATTTTTAAGGGTCAGATAAAAACCAATCTGGTCAAGCTACTTACCAAGATACCAGTAATTAAAAGCATAAAACAAGCTACAGTTAATAAATAACAAATTGTAAATAAAATTTAAATATTAAGTGATGCAAATTACATAAGATAAATATATAATAATAAAATAAATCAAATTGTTTAAATTTATTGTATATGTACGACTATTATATATATATATATATATAGTATTAAATTAGGATAACGATAATTTTTTTATTGTAAAGATAATTTACCGTAAATTTATTACAAAAAAAAATATGTAAAATTAAAATATTAAAAGAAAATCTGAAGAAAAAATCACAATTATATACTGTAAAAATTACTGAAAGCTATCGTTCATGTAAAAATAATATTTTAAAAAATGTTACATTAAAATTTCGAACTGTTTACTTATTTAGGAAATATATTACTTAAGTACGGTGCTTTTGAGTTATTTTTTACCTATAGTGTTCCTTACATTATTATTATCTGTAAATGATTTCTTATTTTTTAATAAAGTTATATACATACATTTTTGATATTAATATTGTTTTATTGAAAAAGATATTTGACAAGATTTCATTGTAAGAAACTACCAAGACTAGGTAAGATGTAGAACTATTGAAGAAACTATGATTTGATGCCTCTTGAAAATTGTTTTATATTAACTTTTATTTTATTCTAATTTCTCCAAATTTTACAGAAAAAGGAGGTAATATATTAAGTCAAATTCTGAGAATGAATCTTCAGTTAAAAAAATTTTATTTTATTTTGAATTTGTACAGTTGTTCAAAAGAATTTATAACTACTGCTATCTACTAATTAAACTAATTTGTGAAGGCAGAATCTGGAAGCTACAGTAAAAAATGTTTCAGATAAGTAGGTGTCACACATACCAGCCGATAATTGCATAATGTTTGAAGCTCGAAATTTGCAATTTTCTAATAGTTCTATGTAGATAAAATAATTTAATGAACTTAAAGGAAGTCGAACTTACTTTCATATAAAATAAAAATTATAGTTGTTGTGCGAATACAATCCCAAAATCTGTTTAGGTGGAACCAAGCCTGCGAAAGCAGCACTCACTTTTCTATTTTCCTGCCCTACAAATGGCTGTCCATATTTAATTAATTACATATAAATTAAGGCTGTAGTAAATTCCACTCCCAATTTGTTTTAAACTTTTGAAATAAATTATTCAACTTTTCTGCATTTTGTCGTAGTCGTTCTGTTTGACTAATGACCAAAAATGTACTTCATACATTTTTATTTGCAAGTGTAATTAATGCTCTGTTTTCAATTTTGTTACATACATATTTATAAGGCATGGGTACATTTAGGGGAACTGTTACTATGGTTTTTATAAAATTACCGGAACACTGAAGTTCAGTATGCAGTTCGAACGGAATGAAATCGAATTTTTCTCATGTTAGTCAAAAGGTTCATAAATCACGAAGATCACCTTTCAAGTTTGTATCATTAATAGCGAAGCCCTTCAGCTATCAACAATCGCCCGTATCGGACTATTCATCAGAGTAATCTCGATAAATCGTTAGAATGGAATTTTCTGGCCGGAAAAAAAAACTGGCGAAATCCGAGCCCATACCCGCGTCCTTGCTGTTGCCTATACCGAAGGCATCCTTTGTCCATTTTCATTTACATTTCAATCAAACGAGAGAGAGAAAATGGAAAACGTACACGGCCCGGAAGGAAGCCACAAAACAGCAAAGGTCGTTTGGATATGACCAAAAAGCAGGCGAACTGTAGATAGTCCTTAGTCCTGCAAAAGGTTTCCCGTAGACAAATTATACCTCATTTCCATCGACACTCGGAAGCAGGAAGCTATGCATTTTCCGGAACGTTATCCACTGGATTGGAATGGATTAATAAAGATTTCCATCTTTTGATGACGGACCATCGGAATGGAAAACTTTCGGTTTTTGGTTAAGAATTTTCGAAAAAGGACCGATTTCGGTTATTGGCTTCACCACAAAAACTTTTATCCGAAAAACGTGACTTCATGGATGATTGATACTGCTAGCGAAGAGTCCCTTTTATTTATTATAGTACGAAAGTATGGACTGATAGATTTTGTAAGGAGTTCCAATAAATCATAAAGTGAAACTTCGATAGTAGGCGGAACATGTGGAAGTTCCGCCCATACCTAAGAATTTGATAGAAATACGTTGTAATTGATTTTGTTCCATTAATTAGATTGTGCAATTAAAAGTTTTGCTCAGAGTATCCCAACGATACTCGTTAAATAAATTATAAAAAAAATATTCTATTAGTGCAGGGACGGAATCATAACTAACAACTTTACCTAAAGTTCATAAGATTTCCCATGAACTATTTACAGTGAAACTTTTGATATTATGCACGAATTGCTTTGGGTAATAAATTTTCAGTTTGAAAAGTTTAACTTCTTGCACCCCGTTACCACAATCAGGCAGCGTAAACTTAGCAAAATGAAGTGGACATTATTGCCACAAGATTTAGCCACAATACTTACGAAAATGTTGTTTAGCATTTTTCCTTATAGTTTCACTTTTAAAAATGGTGTGATTGAATTTGTGGTGTGCACCATGGAGCAGAAACTGCAATGCCTGTGTTATAGCACGGTTGGGTAGAAAAAAGTTTGAAATCTTTCATTAATTTTGCTTATAAATTTAAATTTAACCTTCCACTTCTGGTTAATAAGCTAATAAGCTTACTAATAAAAATTTGACATAATTTTAACTTTTTATAAAAATTACAAAATACAATTAAATGTACCCAGTTTCACCTAACTACCTCAGGTAAGTGTAACAATTATATCTCATTAAAATTTAAACGATTTATTGGGAACAAAAACGTTTAAGTACAATTAAAAATTTTATAATAATAGTTTTGTTTAACGAGGATCACTTTGTTCCATATTACATTTTTCGCTTATAACCAGGCAATTAGTAAAACCTTTCTCAAAATCGTACAATATCGACGCTTACATCAAATAAAAGGTAATTCGATTACCTAAAAACAAGCTGGAATATTTTGAATCGCGGCTATTAATTTAAAGATATCGGAGGCGCGTAACAACCTTTGCAACATCTAAACTTTACCGAGTCTTTCACTATGCATTGCTCTGTATCACAAATGCTCTTCCAGAAACAAATTCTGGAAATCAATATATTGCCTCGATACGTTCAAGCTATTATATAATTTATTATTCATATTCCGCTTGGTAACCAACTCCCAAATGTAAGATACCATACACATGACATACAGCTGACACTAAGTGAATTCCTGGACCACTTCATGTATGTAGGTGACTTTAGTACTAAAATCGAAATTTCTTACGAGGCTTCTCAAGTGCATGAAATTCTTCAAATTGCATCAGAAGCCGAATGTAGGTACCATGTCAGCTTTTCAACCGACATTGCACTTTTTCTCTCAAACGACTCGAATCTAAAGTAAGAGTCCTGTATTTCATAATATGCAGATGCTTCGAAAATTTATGCAATGAGAGCAATATGCATCTATGCATATTTCAGTTCATGCATAGAAGGAGTCGCTACGTTGGACAGAATCCGCTGTAAGGCACATACATCGCATAACTTCTTCTCCTTTGCCATCGCTTGTCCACCCATAAATATCCTTTTTGTGTGTGCTAGACGTTCGGATGTTGTTTGAAATAAATTCGCGTATCTGAACACCGAATTCGTAATTTATGGACAACCGTGTATCTTGTGACCAACTGTTCTTATTTAGCCATTTTGACTACTTCAATTATTTTCCAAGTCTGCATGAAGCTGTAACCTATAGGTACCAGATTCCCAAAATGAAATCTTTCATATCCGATTTGAATAGACGGTGATTACATTTATTAGGCACATTCTTGGAGAGTAATTGCTCGTTTCTGAAATCGAATAAGCAAAACCTTGTATTGATCACCCCGAGCAGAATTTTCAATATTTGGATAATAGAGGGCAGCACTTGAACTCTGGAATTCTCAAAGCATTGAAAATTGGGAATCGCATGGTAGGAAATTATTCCAGTAAGTAACATCTCATTTTAATCTCTGTTCGTAACATTGATTTATTGATATCTGTATGCTAATAATTTATGGATAAATCTGCTTTCATATGGAGCAAATTTCAATAAGATGCCAATTCGTAGTGATAGGAACAATTCAGATGTGAAAGAGCTTCGGGGGTTGTGGGTCTAATGAAGATTTTAATAAGAATAATTAAACTGGAACAATATCCGGTGAATCATCATAATAGCTGTTTCCTTCACATGTCATTAAGGGAGAACTTTTCCATATTTAAATATTAGTAGATTGAAAATTTAAGTGTAAATACGATCTTGCGCCATTCGCAGTTCAGACGTAGAAAAGTGTATCCAATTCCATTGATAAACGGAATCTTTCAAAAGCTTCCATTCTAATTTATTAAAATTTAAGAAAAGGGAATATTCAACTTTTTCACGAATTTCGTCATATCTTTTAGGCATATGAAGTTATCGAATAAATTTTACTTCTGCGGGCGCCTATAAGCGCCAAGAAATATTTTTCAAAATTTTCCGATATCCAATCTCTAAAGCGGTGTAAAGTAGTTGTGTACATTTTCACAAATTTCGGTATATTTCTTAGGTCTAATGAAATATCGAATACACTTTAACTAAAAGATTTTAATATAATCGCGAGAAAACCCGATTCAAGCACTTGTTGATAAATGTATTTTTTTTCGGTTATCAGTCGCATAGTAACCTACTATGCTGCGAACGGCTAACAGATTTATTTTGTGAAACTTTTTATCTATGTAGGTGCCAGATGCTTCCCTCCTTCATCAATCTCATGAACCTTGACTCCTGATCCAGACAAGCTATTAAATCTGTTATTAAGATTACAGTAGTCCGTAGAAACCAGCTGTCGAAACCAAGAAAGTTTCCTCTTTTTACAATGTTTTTACAATTATACTAAATTCGGAATTAATCCTTTCTAAGATAGAACGTCCTGAAGTATAGAGTTCTCTTCTGTGAGCGAATTCCTCAACGAGTTGAATTAATGAATAAAAATTAACTAATTCTGTGAATCACAATTTTTGGCATCCTTGTTTGAAATTGTAAAGTCAGTTGTTTTCCAAAAAGGACACCACACATCTAGACAACATCATCGAACGGAGTCTCTGTTTCTCTAAATCAAAATAATCAAACCTTTCGAGGGACCTACTTAGGAACATGTCACTTGTTAGTTACAACATAGCACTACCCTAGATCCTGGAATATCCAATGCTATCATGATTTATGCAAGA
Source organism: Beris chalybata (assembly GCA_949128065.1). Lineage (NCBI taxonomy): Eukaryota > Metazoa > Arthropoda > Insecta > Diptera > Stratiomyidae > Beris > Beris chalybata. The sequence goes on along the minus strand of OX421896.1, from coordinate 4,264,364 downwards.
GTAAGGAACAGGCACACAGAACCAGCAGATGTACAAACATTTCGAATATAAATAAAGTATAAAGGAAGCCGATGGCAAAGAACTGTAAAAGTGCAAAGAAGGATCGACTACTGACCGAAACGCTTAATCACCTACTACAGTAGGTATCCTTGCATACAGTCGGACAATATTCCCGGTGTCATTTTGCGGGTTGAGCAGGAATTAAGCTATCTTCCACCCTGCAGCTATTCTCGGTGGATGATACTATTTCCACTTATGTTCTCATACTTGGAGGATATTCTCCAACCCACAACGTTGTGCTGATCTATAGGCGAAAACCATAGCTTGAATGAAGATAGCAAACTGTGCAAGGACATTCGAGATAGCTATGCGACTTTTCGAAATGTCCTGTGGTCTTATGTACCATGCTCCGAAGTACGTGTTCTATGTTACAGTACCGCAGCATTATAATGCTTTGTTGTAATTTTCTGAAAATGCCTCGTGGGAAATTTGGTTATGCCAAGTTTGTTGTTTTTCGTTGGAGTGTAATGAGACTGTGTAAATTCACTTCTTTGACCGATTTAACGGTTTGACGTGGTCTGCGTTGGCGAATGTATAAATAGTAATAAATGCAACTTAAACCTGTATATTATTTTTATTGACACACATTTATGCATAATACAAACGTGTAACGATGCAAAATGGTTTTGAATTCAATCTCATTTATTTTCAAATCTCTCTGTTTTTATTTTCTAGTCTGAGTTCTGAAGATGTGCTAAGAAATTTTATACAATAATAATAAAAAATATTATTTTTAAACTACAGACAATAAATGTTAGCTGTATTGAACTTTTGCTGTATTTTCTAAGAGATGCAATATTTGCCAATCGACAAACAACAATTTGTATAATTTAGGTTTTTTGTATGTATGTATGCAAATAATTTTATTGAATGAAAAGCTTCTAAATCTTCTTAGGAAAAGAATGTAAGAATTGCGCTTATTTCTAGTGTGACAAAATCGATCATAAGCTAATAATACTTTTTTTTAAATTATTCAACCGTATTATTACCCAAGAAACCTGAAATTAACCGAATAAATCGGCTTCATTTAAATTTATTAAGATTCCAAACTGCTTAACTCTGATTGTGTATATTCAGGACTTTCATTCGACTCTCCCCGTGCTATTTCGGAAGGACTTCAGACAATTTATTTTAGGCAATATTAAATGGAATTTTGTTCGTATAAAACTAAAGAAATATGGTTGTGAGAATGGAAGCGAAACCTTTCTATGGAACTAATACAATATAGATGTTCCTCCTCGTTCATACATCTATCATATTATAACTGATGAAGAAGTGAGATAGAAGAAGCCATTTCTACTGTTAACTTATTTAATGTTTGGTCAGCTTATCCCTTATCAAATTAAATGAATTTCCTTTAGCCCATATAGAGGATTTAATGTTTGAATTTTTGATGAGGCGTCAAACGAATAGCACTTCTCTCTGGCAAACTTCTTCGGAAAAGTTTGTATTCAGGAAAATTAAGCAAACTTTGAAATTAGAGGAATATACACGTTATAAGCGAATGTTTATGAAATATTTTGTGAAACCATTAAAACTTTTTGGTTAAATTACTCGTATATATTAGATTTATACGCTCAGCAGATTAACAGCCATTTTTAAAACTAATTTCCAATTTTTTTTCCTCCAACTTGTGGCATGGCTTGAAAGTATCGATGGCAGCTCGTCGGTAACCAGTATGAGAAAACACAATATTTATCGACATTCCATAAATTTCTGAGTACACAAGAAAATTTTTTAGTTGATCAATTCTCTAAAAGGGACTCGTTTTCTTTCAATTAAGTTCTTTACGATAAGTGGTTCAAAAATTGTACGTGGTTTAAAGAATACTCAGATTATAGAAGTTTGGATGAACATTTGAGCTAACTTATTTTTCCTCTAAATTATCATATAAACGAGATGTTTCAAAAATTACCCTTCATTTCTTAAAGGTGGCCTAACAAAAGAATACAAGAATGCAAAATGAGGGTTTACTTTAGGAACAAACAATTTTGTAAAATAAAATTCAATCTCTGCCGTTTTCGTTTGAATTATATTGTCGCTTACTTCACGCTTTTTATTAGTGATTCGTCCGTTTTGCTCCCAAATCACAATTTTTTCAGCAAAAAATTATATATCTCCAGCTAGAGCAAAAAGTATATTCGAGATGTGAAGCTTCAAACCCAAAAACGTGAACAACTCAAACTTCAGGGTGGCAATTTTTTCAAACTTCAGGTCTATCACAATAGCTTGTTATTCAAATAATAAAGTCAAAAATCGGTTACACTTTCATAGGAGCACATTTCACACACCCATCCCATTATTATTCATCAGATGGTTTACAAGAAACTCTCGAAAGTTTTTGGCACTGCCACTCAAAATTTTGAATGATGAAGCTAGATTATAGGTATTAAGAAATAATCAGGTACGATGGGTACAACACTGAGGACGAACTTATATCCTTACCGCACTACGTTAAATTACATAATATCCTACTGTTGGTATCTTCTGGGAAATCATTATAGAACCTTGTACTTATGGGGTGATACGAGTTACTCCGTCGCAAGTCCTACTAAAGAAACTTCTTGGCATATCGTCATAAACTAAATGAAAGACACTTTCATCACAAAGAAGGACGAACAACTTTTCCCTTGTTTGTATGAAACTTTCTGTCTCAACTCCAAGACTTCTCCTGCTCAATACTTTCGAGTGGCATCGATGGAAGTTTCCAAGTGTTTTCACATTGTTCCAAAGGATTTCAGACTTTTTATTGTCGTACAAAAGTCCTAATTTACTTACCAGACAAATTTGTTTCGGTTCGGCTCGACTGCGGAAGCAAGTGAAATGCCAACAGCCAGTTTAAATGTCGAGCAAGGTATTGTCTTTTCGGACAGGTAATCCGTTCCGTCAGAGTATTTTTAATTGTTTTTCAGTTTCAAGTCGCTGAATTTCGATTTTGTTAGTGCTCGAGATACAGGACAGCTTCAGCAGACGTTTAGGGATGCAATCGAAGGATTCTAAATGGAATTGCATCGAAATTGCTCGATTCAGTTGGATTGCTTACGGTCCTTCCGGACTAATTAAAATTGGAATTAATGTTTTCTCTGGAGGATGGATACATAACATAGTCCGAAATGAAAATAGTCATTGCGATGGAATGAACTTGTGTACACTACTGGAATGTGTACGATTCAAAGAATGCTTCCGTAAAATCCTAAGTTCATAAAATGTTTATTAAAGACAAACAAAAATCCCAGAAATCTTGCTAAGTTCTGCTGAAGAAAAGAAGTTCGTGTTCGTGGACAGTGAATTATCGAAATTGGAAACAGTAGGAAAAAGTCGGTAGAGCAATAAAAAGAAGTCTATGTAGTCAAACCCAAGACCACCCTCAGTCAAACAAGATGAAATATGACAAAAATTGTAAGACACGTGTACTAGATAGAAGTTGAGCGTTTCTTTCACGACTCCTCTCGCTACCAATAAAGTTTAAGACGACGATGTCAAAAATCTGCAAAAATTGAAACACCAGGTATTAATGGAATTTGTGTGTTTCTTTCGAAAGGGACGTGACTTCAAAATGTACTTTAAGGTGGCAGTTTTAATGGGGTTGACGTGATTCAATCGGATGGACAGAAACTGCTAAGGAAACGGAACTATAATGTTGCTTTATAGCTATACCGCATGGGAAAATGTTTGTCTACTGCATTTCCTAGTAGACACCCTCTGGGAATAATATCTCTTGAATAATTCACACCTATGATTTGGGATTCGAAAGTAGACGAGACGATGAATTAAATCATGATTTTGGTTTCTTGTGAGGCATGTGGTAACAACACTCTGAGGAGACGTTGTGCAAAATCAACGAAACTCTTTACTTTAAATTTTGAGCTCTCAAGTTTCTTGTCTTTTTCAGCTTATAACTTTTTTTAAATATTAATGGTAGGTACGTGAACAAAATTTAGAATTGAACTTATAAACAGTTTAATTCTTCACAAACGACTATTGTAGAAAAACTGGTCGAACCCTGCATTTGCAATGGCGGCCAAGTAGACATGGTATCCCGAAATTGATCGGTTCTACTACGTTCAATAAAAAAATGTCAAATTTACGGTTTGAATAACATTTTTTTGGAATATGTTTAATAGTTCGATTTTAACATGCAATCATGATTCCATTTGAACAGTGAGCTTCGTCTATGTGTAGTTAGAACAGTTTATAACGAGCGCATAGTCGTGTTGTAGCGGTTACGGTTAAAGCTTCAATATTTTAAGAGAATTTGTATGGAGGACAACCTTTCATTTTCCTTGTTTCAGTTCAGTTTCAAAGTTTCATAAATAAATGAAAATAAAATCTAAAATAAAATAAACGTATTTTCTTTTAAATTTCGGAGTAAGTGTGGTGCGTCGTGAGCAGACCATAGGAGTGAATTTCAAAGACTCACTTTTTTTTAGATATGGTGATTATTTTTTATAGGTCAATATTAAGTTGCGGTACGAACTCACTACTCCTATGATAGTATACAAGCGTTTTCGTAATTAAACAAACGAGGTTTATTTTGGGACAAATTAAGCATCCAAAGTTTGACCTATTAGGTCTTGTAAAGCTCACCTTTATTTTAGTTTCGACCTAGAACACTCGCACATGCCAATATCTTACAATTCGAGATCCTGATAAGCACGAAAACATAACAAATGGTAGAAAATCGATAAAATCCCATGACACTATACCAACCCTTATTATTTGATAGAGCCAGTAAACCACATCAACCACCTTCCGGATATACCACACTCAGCTCCTTTACGTTACTCGTATAACTCGGAAAATTTCCGAATCGTAACAATATCTTGACAAAAGATGTTTATATCTAGAAATTTCGAATGAAAAAGGTTACATTCGCCAAGCGGCATAAGTTCACGATACCGTTGTCTGATAAGGTTGAAAGGGCGGCCCTTAGTACTATGCTTGGTTGCCCTCATTCAATAGAACGCTGCATTTAAGATTTGCCCTCTTCACTTTATCGCAACTTCAAGATCTCAGACTCGGTCTTGATTCGGGGAAAAAAAAACCTCGAAATACGAGAGGACGGAAACAGAAGTTTTGAAAAGAAAAGCTTGGACGGAACAACCCCCATCGTACTGGGTGATTATTCGCAAGCATCTATAACATTCAGCTGGGAAATAATCGAAGAACATTCAACAAGGTCACAAGACATAGTCGCCTAATTGCAGAGGAGTTAATTCACTTAAACTTCTGAATTCAGAAGGATAACAAATTATATCTATCACATTTTATGCAATGGGTTTTTAGGCGAAAGGGATGTATGTTTTCTTAACTTTATACAGGAGTAATATTAAAGTACTGAACCTTTCTAATCATAAAGTGTAAGGAATTGCTGCTATATTGCTATTTCATGTCTAAAAAGTAAAATTTCAAAATCTTCAAAAATCGATAGTTAAAAAAATTAAAAGTGGTTAAAGAAAGATAATTCTTTCCATATATCTCCATATTAATGTTTAAAAATGTGTATACCTTGGATAGAAACATACGTTCACAATTATAATACTTGAATCAGAATAACTTCGAAAAACTACAAACAAACATGAAGCATGGATTACGTGCCAGTAATATCATGGATACACTGCTGGTATTGATATCATAATATCGTCAATACCAGCAGTGTATCACCCGATACTAAGCATCTACGAGATAAACGAACTGGTATACATCTAGTATTGAAGCCGTTTTCATGGTATACAAATACAATAATAATGTGGCGAGTATCGCAACTAAATGTCGTTGCTTGCTTATATAAGATACTGTCAAATCATACTATATGTGCAGTGTATGCAGCTAGTTTTAATACTATGATTTCAATACCATGGTTTGTATACATATTATAGCTGTGTATCGATGGTATAAGTTTTCATACTTAATATGACGAAACGAAACTGTATAATTACATGCCGGACCGCAACATATACCAGAATTTAAAAAGAGTGTTTATAAACCACTAAAATGTTATACGTAAATATTTCACATATGTATAGTGTCCATACACAGTATACGACTATACGTATAAACGCAGATATCGTCCAAAGCAATCCACATGGTTTCATTTCGACGGATAGAGTACAACTTTGTCGACTGCTACATAATTTAAATTCGAGATTATAAGTGAACGTGTGAACGACCGCAGCCTCAGAAATACAGAGATACCCGACTGCGCAGTTAAGCGCAGTTGAAGTTGCCATTGTGGCATTGTGGGCATAGGCTTACAATCGTGTGTATTCTAATGAGTACGCAGCTACGCAGTTCGCGGTCAAAGTCGGTAGTCGAACTTCAGTCGAAATCGCAGTCAAAGTCAGAAGTCGAGATCGTTCAGTAAGCTAAAAGCTGTTACTTTTACCTCAGTAGTTCTCCGGCTTTCACAGCCATCGTATCACGAAAATTTTCTTTGCATCTATGTATAATCAATTTTAATAGTGACCGGTTTTTGTTTTTCTGGAGCTTAGAATGGATCGATGGCAGAAGAAAGTGGCTGTAGTAACTGGAGCAAGTTCAGGAATTGGAGCAGCCGTAGTGAAGGACTTAATTAAGGCCGGACTTACTGTCGTTGGTTTAGCACGTCGTGAAGAACGCATGCGTGAATTACGTGCCGAATTACCTGCAGATCAACAATCACGCATGCACACAATTCGCTGTGATGTCTCGAACGAGGAAAATGTGAAAACTGCGTTCGCATGGGTCGATCAAAATTTGGGTGGAACAGATATCCTGGTCAACAATGCAGGGATCAGTAGACGAGGTGTATCCCTTACCACCCCCGATAATACGATTCCCATGAAAGAGGTGCTGGACATTAACGTGATGGGTGTACTCTTCTGTGTACGAGAGGCATACAACTCGATGAAGAGGCGAAATTTCGATGGCCACGTCGTTATAGTGAATAGCATAGCGGGTCATAAGGTCAAGAATTTTATGGGCAACAGACAAGTGCCTTCGTCAAATATGTACAGCCCATCGAAATATGCAGTGACGGCTATGACTGAGACGTACAGACAAGAATTCGCAAACGATGGAACCAAAGTCAAAGTTACAGTAAATTTCAAGCACTAACACCAAATTGTATCCAGATATTAACATCTGTTGCTATTAAATTTGTAGAGCATCAGCCCAGGACTCACCGACACTGAAATGCTTTCAGAGAAAGCCAGGAGTATGAATCCACCAATTTTAAAACCTGAAGATATATCCAATGCCATCCTATACGTAATTGGAACACCACCTAATGTGCAGGTATAAAAAGGTGGTTATTGAAATTTTAATTTTTTTTATTAAAAACATTAATAGGTACATGAGTTGACAATTAAACCTGTTGGAGGAGAATAAATTTAAAGAGAATTTAACGGATTAGATATATCCAGTATTCGACAACTTTAATATTCTTACAATGATCACAAATTCATATGGATACAGTGCATGCCGCTTAATCGGGACACATTGGTGACAGAACGTTTTGTCGCAATCAACCGAAATATTATCGTTAAAAGTTCGCCTATTGCATTGAAATTCAAGTTAACAATTGAAGTAAATAAAAAAGAAAAATAAAGAATAAGGGATAATTTTACTTTATTATTTTGTAGTAATAATAACACTGTTGTCTAACATGCTAACCAGTTAAACGTTGAATTTTGAAGGATTTGCTATGCAATTGTGTACTGCTGTGGCTATTTGCTGAGCACATAAAACACCAAATTTGCTTGGTTTCTTTCGAGTAAAATCGTTATTGTGGAAGAAAAGAACATATGTTACATAATGCAGTACAGTTTATCTTATCGACGAGCAGTATATCAACAAACACATCATATCTTTAGATTTCTTTTTTTTAGTTATAGCAGTTCCACTTCCAATATTTTAATGGATTCGTGAAATTATCACATCGTTTGACTTTAGCTTTTATGAAACTGATCAAGATGTCTCTTATCACGGAAGATAGCCGTATCGCCATCACTGTCTAGCCTTAATCATATAATTTGCGCTGTACAGTATTCTTGTGTCTTTGACAGCGGTCACATCATAGAAACTGTGTTTTGAATTATAATAAATTTTAATAGTGACCGGTTTTTATTATCCCAATTATTACAATGGACCGTTGGCAGAAAAAAGTGGCTGTAGTAACTGGAGCAAGTTCGGGAATCGGAGCAGCCGTAGTGAAGGACTTAATTAAGGCCGGACTTATTGTCGTTGGTCTAGCACGTCGTGAAGAACGCATGCGTGAATTACGTGCCGAATTACCTGCAGATCAACAATCACGCCTGCACACAATTCGCTGTGATGTCTCCAACGAGGAAGATGTGAAAACTGCTTTCGCATGGGTCGATCAAAATCTGGGTGGAACAGATATCCTGGTCAACAATGCAGGGATCAGTAGACGAGGTGTATCCCTTACCACCCCCGATAATACAATTCCCATGAAAGAGGTGCTGGACATTAACGTGATGGGTGTACTCTTCTGTGTACGAGAGGCATACAACTCGATGAAGAGGCGAAACTTCGATGGCCACGTCGTTATAGTGAATAGCATATTGGGTCATAAGGTTATGAATTTTATGGGCAACAAACAGTTGCCTTCGTCAAATATGTACAGCCCATCGAAATATGCAGTGACGGCTATGACTGAGACGTACAGACAAGAATTTGCAAACGATGGAACCAAAGTCAAAATTACAGTAAATCTCAAGCACTAACACCAAATTGTATCTAAATAATCATATCTGTTGCTGTTAAATTTGTAGAGCATCAGCCCTGGCGTGACAGATACTGAAATACTTTCAGAAAAATTAAGAAGTTTTAATCTACCAATGCTACGAGCTGAAGATATATCCGATGCCATCCTATACGTAATTGGAACACCACCTAACGTTCAGGTATAAGAATTGGTTTTTGAAATTCTAGAAACGATAATGAAAAACATTCTAATAGGTACATGAGTTGACAATCAAACCTGTTGGAGAACCAATGTAAAGAGGATTTAAGTACATCGAGTGTTTGATAAATTTTTTTTTAAATGATCTCAAATTCCATACTGAGAAAAAATTATTGTAAAAATAAATTTGAAATAAAGAGACCTTGTGAAGGGCAAACAAAATGTATGTGTTATATAATTCATTGTCGAAATAATCTGACTGCATTTGTAGCTGGAAATAGTCAAGTGTTTTTTGTAAGTGTCATACAGTTTAACAGTTCTAAATGTGTGAAAGTTCAATATTTTTGGAGTAGCATTTTTTGGATTGCAGGTCATCTATAATACATACATTATAATTAATAAAATTACGGCGGACCTGCGTTAGTGTGATGGTAAATTATTTTTATGCATTTATTGTGCAATAGTTTTGCCTTCTGAAGTATGTAACTATTCGAATGGTCCCGATTTGGTACAAGTTTCTCTTCTGTAGTCTTAACGTGTTACTTACGATCATGATAGATTTCTAAGTAGTTTTCTACCTCTACTTCTTCTAATGAACTTTTCCAATTTTCGATTTAAGTATCGGTATCAATTAGTGAATTTGGCGGACTTTGTATTTGGTCTGCGAAGAAATTATTTTAGTTCAATCTAGAACGTGATTCAATAGATCTTGCGCCCGTTCTAAGTCAAATCTTGCACGATTGTTTTATATGTACAACATTGGGCCTAGATATAATCCTTATGGAAGTCTGTTGATCACTTTCAATATTATTGGCTGATAGACGCCCAAATATGACTTAAACAACGAGGTTACGTGGCTGGATAATCAGATACTTACCCCAGGTATTAAAATTTGAGATGATTTGGGATATTATTATAAATTTATTATAAAAAAAGAAAGGAAAAAATTATAGTGATATCTTCATTTAGAGGTTCAAAATCGGAGATCTGCGTGGATTCACATTGATTTCACCCAAAAACTAAAAACAATGTGAAATAAAAGTTTTTGTTTTTTTATTCTTGTGAATTTTTTATTTTTATTTTTTTACTATGTTGTATACTCGTAACCTCGCGACATACAGTCACTTCCACTTCACTTTATGCAATAACTAATCGTGTAATGAAAGTCTAGATTGATGCTAACAAATTAAGCGGTGATCGGGAATTGTGGAATTCGATATGTACCTACTTATGTACAGCTGCGATTATTTACACATCAGATATTCTGGACTCATATGCTAAACTTCTCGTAATATTGCTATTGGCAGATAAAAAAAACATTTGTTATAATATATTATATAATACCGTATCTTATCGACAAGGAGTACATCAGACAATTGACATGCCGATCAGTAGCAATATCTTTTTTTAAATTTATAGCTTTTGTTTTTCCACTATTTTTATGAAATTGTGAAATTATCACATCGAATGACTTTCGCTTTTATCAAAATGATAAATATGCCTGTTATCACGGAAGGAAGATAGCAGTATCAATTTTCATCAATTTTTTTTAAAATAGGCATACCTATTTGATACCAAATTATCTTCAACTTCTACTCAAGTATTTTTCTGGTTTTCCCAGAGGTTGTATGTACGTTTAATGTTAATACAAAAATTGGGTTTAAAATAAACAATATTAACTTTTTATATTAAACGGTTTTAGTTATTTCGAAGCTTATAATGGACCGGTGGCAGAAAAAAGTGGCTGTGGTAACAGGTGCAAGTTCTGGAATTGGAGCGGCCGTAGTAAAGGACTTAGTGAAGACAGGGCTGATTGTCGTTGGTTTGGCACGTCGTGAAGATCGTATCCGTGAGCTGCGGTCCGAATTACCTTCAGATCAACAATCACGTCTGCACACAATTCGCTGTGATGTCTCGAACGAGGAAGATGTGAAAACTGCTTTCGCATGGGTCGATCAAAATCTGGGCGGAACTGATATTCTGGTCAACAATGCAGGGACCATGAAGGCAGGCATAAACCTTATTAGCCCCGATAATGCAGTTGCTATGAAAGAGGTGATGGACATTAACGTGATGGGTGTACTATTTTGCGTGCGTGAAGCGTACAACTCGATGAAGAGGCGAAACTTCGATGGTCACGTTATTATAGTGAATAGCGTCTTGGGTCACCTGGTCAAGAATTTCATGGGCAATCAGCCTTCAGTAAATATGTACAGCCCATCGAAATTTGCAGTGACGGCTATGGCTGAGACGTACAGACAGGAATTCGCAAACGATGGAACTAAAGTCAAAATTACCGTAAATATTATATTAAGCAGTAACTCCAAATTGTATCTAGAGAATCACAACTGTTGTCATTAAAATTGTAGAGCGTGAGCCCAGGACTCACCGAAACTGACCTAGTTCCAGAGAACCTTAAGAGTATGAAGCTACCAATGCTACAACCTGGAGATATATCCGATGCCATCCTATATGTAATTGGAACACCACCTAACGTTCAGGTACCTATAAGAAAATTTGCTTTTGAGATTTTAGAAATATTCATGAAAAACATTTTAATAGGTACATGAGTTGACAATCAAACCTGTCGGAGCACATGTATAAAGCGGGTTAAACAGATTAGTTTAAAATTTATCCTGTACAGAATAAATGTTCATAAGAAAATAGTAATAAAACCATTTTTTTTATGTAAAATAAGCCTTTCATAGAATATCTTGACAAAGTGGAATACTGATCTGATAAAGGCTGGTTTTCATTGTTCCGACATTGTAGAGATGTCTGTCAGAATAAGAAGGAAGTATAAACTGCATATGTGTGCGAATGAGAGGAAGTATCATATGTATAGATCTGTAAAAATAATGTATCCTCGTCTGGAAATACAGATCTGTGCTCTGTAACTAGAAAGTTAGAACGCACATTATAGCAGAAATACTTGCTCACACATCTTATTCCTATAATTAAATGCCGACAAGGACAAACCTACACTACACCATAGACATGTACAAAATTATGGCAGTTATTACTTTAAAATTTGTCAAGGTGCCTTGTAGCAATCTTCGTCCTCGCTGCTACTTGAAAATACTAATCCATTACACTTTTTATCTCAGTTGCACTTAGTAAACTCTTTTTTTTATTTATTACGCTCACGTTTGTATGGTGCGATACTACCCAAACTGCACCTACTAAAAACCATCTACCTGCATTATTGTAGTTCTTACCCCTATACAACATTATGGGTTTCTATTTTCTTGCAAAAATAATAATACCTAGGCTTCCGATGTAACGCGAGGGGTTTCCATCTTAGTTCCGTTGCTTCCTTTGTTCCCGTTGCTCCCATTGTCCAATTACTCCCGTTGCTTCTCGCTGTTTAAGTCTGTAAATGCGATTGATTTCCACTCTTTTCGCTTGCTCCCGTTGCTCAAAAGATCACCAAAGTTTACGGGCCAAACAAACAAACTTTCATTTTAAAGACACAAGAACTTTTATTTTTGCTATTTCTAGATTTCAAAAACTGTTGCAAAAATTTTAGATTGGCCTTAATTACAAAATAGTTCAACTTCATATTATGTACTATTTTTCGGATTGGTCTTTGCGGATTGGTCAGTGCTTAAAGAGCGCGTCTGAGTAATTTCTATCATTCGCACCTTAATATCCTCTTTAATTACCAAATCCATTCATCTAGAGTTTGGTCCCGATGGATTCCGTGACTGGTACTATGTTTTTTTCACATATCTTCCTAAATGTAATATCGCAGAAAATTCATGTTACAACACATTCAATTTTCCAGCAAAGTAGACGGTCACGTATTGTGAAAGAAAGGTATCCTGATCGAAGTTTTTGCCGTTGCATGTTCGGAGCTATTGGCATAGATTTCCTGGAAGTTGGCGCGGATGGATAAAAGCGGATACAAAAATCCGAACTGTCTGCACGTTTTACTTCCACATTTTCGAAAACAACAACGCTCCGCCATAAACAAAACCTGAAAGGACTACGGCACTATTTTCTAGCGACCTTAATCGGAAATACAGTGCCTGTAGGAAATTTACCCAGATTGCAATTTACGTGGCCTAATTAAGTGCTATAATTCTCATATGCAAACAGTGAGAACTTGATACACTTTGAATGGAAGGAACGCCTATAAGGTCGGAACACAAAGCAGCATATGTAGTAGAAGGCTCATATGTATGTACTTATAACATACATATGTGCACACTGTGTTCATCAGCTACAATAAATTTATAGTTAATTTGGTATAATACTGATTACTATGTAATTAGTTATTATTATACGAGGCTCGAAGTATTGATTTATGGCATGATTCATGAATGATAATTATGTTTTGTCCGTAGATAACGTGGGACTTAATGCGGTTTCCCTGTATTTCTGGATACCATGGAAATCGGGGGAAATAGAAAAGCTGAACTGTGTTCTAATGATCCTATCATTCGTGCTATAAATGAAAAATTATACAGTTCCAAACCAGCCTACTTTTTGAAACTAATGGCACGAAATGTTCCAAAAGGCAACATTTAACGCCTTTAGCAATACTCATGGAGCGCGGCCAAATACTTTATTATCTTTTACCACGATAATTGGCACTTAATGAACAGCTCATTACCTCTCGCATTACCCGGTAAGCACTGTCAATTTTTCGATTTTCTGTGTTGAAAAAAATCACACATGCTTGGTTTGACGCTTATAACTTTGGGGTATAATACTGTAATGTGAATGAAACGCTGGTAGGATCTGTGATAAATCACACCAAATCAGAATGTTAGAGATTGGACCTGTGACAAAAAACTCCTGTCATTCCGAAGAGTAATAATCATATTCTTCTTCAAATAAAATTGTTTTTTTTTCGGATATAAATCGGCATCTTAAGACATAGGCTCTTTATAGATTTTAATTTTGAATTCTATTTCTAGAAACAAATGTTTTAGTTCCTTACCAGAACTGAATTGATTATTCCTTTTTTAACAAGCATTTTTTTTTTCTTAACAATTCACACTCCAGTTCTGCTGCAGTTACGATTAAATCAATTAGATTTAAATCCAATTTTTAATTCGTCTATAATTACACTATTTCTTATAATATTTGAAGTTCAAATCTACATGTTGTGCATGTAAATTAAATTGTTTGAGAACATACATATAAGAGAATAAGAATATTAAAACATATTCATGTATAATTGTATATTTATTCGAAAATAAATAGGAAAAATTTAGGAATACCTATGATGATATTAAATATGTTTATATTTAATAGTTGCTCTTTCACATCAGCTACAGTAAAGGTTCACTTAAACGGAAATACTGAGTTCCTAAGTAATGCAGAGATCGACAACTGAACTCATATCCAATATTGATTAAAGAAATTAAAATTTTATGGAATTCCAGTACTGTATCAGAGTTGGGATCCAGAACATTGTCAGCGTCCCGAAATAATTACTATTTAAAGAACATATGATCAACCAAAATATTCAGCAGGGGATGAATTCAGCTGGAACTCCGTATGAGTTCCGGTGTGTGAGTGTAGGAGGCGTCCTCATTTCACTACTGAGACTGCCTACTTACCAGTGTATGAAGTTTTTGCAGTGTGTCATATAACGAACCCGTGATGTATGAATTTCCTTTAAACTTGTGTGTGTCAAGCATCAAGTCTCAAAGCAAGTCAAAAACATGTTTACTTATGCATTCCAGGGAAACAGCTTAACGTGTATTAACTTGTATTAAATTTATTTAAGCATCCCTGAAATGAAAATGAAATGAAGCGATAATAAAAGCAATCGGAAAAGTTATATATGTATATGGCATCAAACCTTTTTGAATAGAGCGATCACTTTTTAAGTAATTCAAAATAGCATATAAACTTGTACGAAATTACTTTGGGAACCTTAGAAACACAACGCAATCCGCCACTAAATAGCAATAAGGCCAACTGGAAACACTCAGCCGAACTGTTCATTTTACATAATCCCACAGAATTTCCGGGAGCACTAAAGGCAAATAGACACGAGATAGCATAAGGAGCAAAGCTGTTTCAACAGATGTCGCAAATCATTTTCCCACATGTCTCGAGAAAATTGAGCTAAAAGAGGCCGCCACCACCCCTAATCTTCCATTTAGCCCCGTAATGAATTCAAATCGAGTAGGTTTTCGTCGAGAGCTAGGCATATTTCGGTATAAATCCGAAATTACATAAGGACTCCCTACATTACTTTGCAGTAATAGAATCAAAATTTTTCCGGACTCTGTTAAGGACTCAATCCGTAGATTGCCTGATGTCCTCGGAACCATCCATAGAAACTTATCAATTGAAGCCATAAAATCTCTCACATGTTGTGATTTTATTTCATTTACGTAGCAGGAAGCAATGAGGCCCATTGAAGCTATCGCATTCCCCCAGTATCGACGGATCGAGTGCACTATCTAAAAGGATGTTTTGGAATGATATATGTGAATGTTGATACCATTGGGAATATGACATCCTGTTATTTCATACCGGCAATGTCAGTGGTAATGATGCAGTCCTACGTATCGGGACAATGTCACAATTCCAAATGGATCATACAAGCACGATAGCGCGATGGGAGCTACTTTTATGGCGTCATTGGGAATACTTTTCAGTTTTCACGCTATTCGTATGCAAATCGATATTTTTGTATGACGTTCTAATAGAATTCCAGGAATTGTTAATAGCGTGCTTGATTGAACGAAACGTTCCGGGTATCGAAGTATGGAAACTGATATTTCATAAAACACAGTGTGGGTTGGACTAGTAGTCTCTAGGGTATATTAAGGACTGTACATCACAGCGAAAGATTATAAGCATGGCTAGATTAGGTGGGTGATACTTACCTTCTTTCCACAAAGAGACATCCAAACGAGAATCTCCAACGGTGGATTCACTTTTAATCACGGGATACCGAATCGATAGTTGGCGAAAGGCTAAACTATTCCGGAAAAGAAAGACAAATATTTTTTTATGGGAGTTCACCGAGCAGAATTCAATTACGGGTGATGCGCCGTAGAAGAAATATTTTTTTTGTATAAAAGGATGTCCTACTTTTTCGGTTTCGATTGAATTTGAAAGGAGGGAAAAGGGAAGATTTGCAAAGGATGTGTCGTGTGTAATTTAAATTTTATCAACTGAAAGCATCACCGGAAAAAAATACCACTGGCAATAAACCTGAAGAAGTACTGGACTATCGCGCCATGATAGCGTAGAGATGGGGAAAGCACTTCCTTTCAGTGAAGTACTTACTCACTCAGATTCACTCACTTTAAGGAACGAGTTTCATCGTTCCTTATTGCGAACTAGTTCGTTCTTTTAGTTCATTCATAGTTCAACTTGATGGGAGAAGATGATGAGCAAGAAAAAGGTCAGCCGATCTAGTAATGATGACCAGAAAAGCGTGGGTAGAGTTTTTTGTCACGTGTCCAATGGAACTGCAGTTCGTCACTCACTCACTTCAAGTGTTCTTTTGGTACAGTTTACTCAGGAGCGACCCATCTCTATGATGGAATTAAATAAATCGGAGTAATTGTGAACGCTAACTTTAACTAAAGCTCGGACTCCCTTATAAGAAAAAACGTTACACCCAAGGATCTGTGTCCATCAATTCATTGATGCGAAATGCAGACAAAATATGAAACATCTGTTTGCGAATTTGAAAAGAGACACCCGCACCTTTAATTTAAGCGGTTACTTGTAAAAATCCGAGGCCATAAGTTTGGAGGGCACGAACGTTAATTTAAGCGACTCAACGGCTCCAAATGTTGGGAAATAGCCTGAGCCAATGGAAATAAGTGATTTACAGAAAACTTGAAATTGCCATCAAATCACTAGCATCAAAATTCA
This sequence comes from Beris chalybata, assembly GCA_949128065.1. Classification (NCBI taxonomy): domain Eukaryota; kingdom Metazoa; phylum Arthropoda; class Insecta; order Diptera; family Stratiomyidae; genus Beris; species Beris chalybata. The sequence continues at coordinate 4,247,539 of OX421896.1, read as the reverse complement.
CAGTCTGAGACAGACCAGACCAGACATCAGACGCCAAAGGGCGGATTACAACTTATAAATGTTGTTGAAGCATTGCATGCAATTCTCGTGATGTTAGTTACGAATAATTAGTAAAACTTTAAGGGTTATAGGGATCGAGGTACGTGCAGAAGAAGACGCTGCATGGTTGGCCTCTGAACTCCATCCGACTGAGCTCTGCTCTCCTGTAATAGCTCACATAATTGGCCAGCTAATTTGCGCTCCGAGGTCGCAGGTCGGTACTAATTATTCCGCACAATTAGAGCTCCATTTGAATGGAAGTATGTGGAACGATTTCTCGGGAAAATTCGCTATTTGTCTCGCAAGCTATGGCACCACCCCAAAGGATTTAAACCCTTTCAACTGTATTTAGCCCAGTCATTGGAAAAAACCTTAGGAAAAGTTTTTCATTTGGCAAGTTTGTTCATTAGTGGTGCACTCCATGGCCAGAAAAATTGACGACTAATTAAATGGCCAGTTTTAGGAAGTCGTTAACTTCGGCTGAAGTTAATGAAAAAAAAAACCGATGTCGACCCCAGAAATTCCCAAATAAAGGACGAAAAGTGAAAACGCAATTTAAAAAGAAAAAAAATTTATTTTAAATCCTAGTCTTAAAAATTATTTTGTCTTCAGTTTTTTCGTAGCTTTCCTGACTTTGTTCTTGAGCGCCTCCACGTCCACTCGGTCATTACTCGCTTCACGCTTTCGCTTGCTCTCCTCGGGCGGAACAAAGTCCTTGTTGCGTCGCTCCTCTTGTTTCTTGGCGGCTTCAACTTGCCGCTCTTCGCGCTCCTTGTTCTTACGGGCATGTTTCTGTTCGTCCTTGAGGAAATATTCACCCGATGCCAATTCCTTGTCGATTTTGCTTTCCGGCTGTGCCGGCGGGAATGGTGTGTACTCCTTCTTCACGTTCTTGTTCTTCGGCTGCTTACGTTTGCTGATGTTCTTGTTCTTAAACTTGGGCAGAAAGCGTGACCAGTCCTCGTTCGCCAGCTTCGGATCCTTCATGAGTTCGCGCTTGATCATCAGCGCCTTTATGTTGTAGATGGGATGCACGTTGTTCATGGTCTCGATGACGATGTCGCGGACCTGCTGCAGTCCTTTGTACGGCCCGAGAGCGGCTACAGTCGTGCCTTGGACGAGAACGTAGCAGCCGGTGAGAAGTTCGATCGATTTTAAAGTGGCGCCGTTCGGTCCGATTATTCGCTGCCGTCGCTTGACGAACTTCTCGCGCTTGCGGACAAGGTTGCCGATTTTAATGATGTCGCAGCCGGTGTCGTCTTGCAGCACTCGCACGGCCTGCTCGTAGGGAACACTGCGCGCCAGCAGCTTGATTAGGTCGCGCGACTTTATTATGATGAACGGGTCCCACGTTTTGCGAGTCGTCTTCACGACCATGCTGCCCTCGACGAGGTCCAGCTCGGCCTTGATGTTGTGCTCGGACAGTATCTTCTGGACGAGCGGCCAGCACTCCTTCAGGTACTTCTCGCGGTACTTGGGGAACAAGGTCGCGAAGGTGCTCTCCTCGGCGAGACCGTGGGGGTTGTCTTGCGGCTTAAATTCGGGGATCTTCATGCCCCAAGCGTTGTCGACGGGTTCGGTTGACCTCGTTGCAGGCCCCTCGTCGTCGCTCATTTTTTATTTAATTCGATTTTAGAAATATAAACACGTGAAGAAAACTGTCAAAAACAAATGTCAAACTTGCTGGAAGATACATGTGAAGCTGGTTGCCTTTTATTGATCGGGGTGCGGTGAGTACGTTTAATCCTGTACAAGTGAACTGCAATACCGACGTGGATGACAAATTTCTCTCGGACACTTGAAAACAAAAGAACTAAACGTCAAAGTCAGCTGTTCTTCAGATAAGCAAATTTCGTAGATTGTCTGAAAGTTTACAAACAAAATTGTCCGTGTTTTTTTTAAGTAAATCGGTGGCGCGATGGACGTTGGCGAAAAAACTCCCGAAGTCGGAAGTCCCGGCGAGGACAACAAGGCAGAGGGCAGCCCAACTCCGAGCATGGAGCGGAGCTTCGAGAACGGGCAGGTACGTCGCAAAATCGCTCGACGATGACGAAATTGACTAACTGTTAATTCCAGGAACTGTGCATCCACGACGGAACACTCCTCAAAGAAGCAAGCGCCGAATTTATCGGCGATCTGAACACAAGCGGTGCCTTGAAACTCGTCCAGCACAGCTCCAACAAACTTTCCATCGAATGGCGACCGAACGAAAATATTCTGATCACTGACGAAAGTTCACAGGACCAGGAAGACTGGTCGCTGGTCGACACGATCCAGAAGCGACACCGCACCGTTTCCGAGAGCAAAGCGTTCAACACGAAGTATGAGGGCCCGTCGAAACCGCGCTGCCTTGAAGTTCCTTTGTCCGATCTCAAGTACATCGAAGTCTTGTCCAAAGGTCAAACGATTCGGCTGATAAAAAAGTCGGACAATTCGGTTCATAGCGCGTACTTTTTTCAGCACGGCAACGCCGACATGTTCGTCAAGGATCTGCAGCAGCGGAAGGTCGTGACGCGAGCGCACGGATATCGAAATATGTACGAAGTGCTCGACGACGACACCGTCAAGAAGATGAGAACGTTCGAGGAGCTGCAAATCGACGACATTAAGGAGTCGGGTGGATGGCTTACGAACGTCGTTTGGAAGAATATGGAGTTCTTGGCCAAGGTATCGGACTATGTGCAGCCGTTGCAACCGCAATCGCCACAGCGCAACCCGTCGCCGAACAAAAGCGAAGACTACGAACTCCTGAATCAGGAAAAGGCCGACCTGGACACGTCCAAGGAGAGTCCAGTTCAGAAACAGACCGAAAATCGACAATCGCCTGCGCCAGTTCTTCCACAGCGGAAGATAACACCACGAGGTTTGTACAATTTTGTTTTATTTTACTGCTCCGAACAGGACGGGTCTTCCTCCCTTTTTTCAATACGACTGGACGAACTGATGGCTTTACATCTTCCTTGGTCCCGTTTCCATAGTCTCAAATGAGAAAATTCCACAAGGAACCTTTCCAGCTCAACTTCTGCCCCAGTAACAACTTCCATTAAATATTTACACATCCTTCTTTGCAGGCTCGCCGTTAACCGAAAAGCAATGGTGCGAATTTCAAACAGAGGACGGTCGAATATCCGATGCTCAGCGCGTTAAAGAAATAATCTTCCGCGGCGGAATCGAAGGTCATCTGCGCACCGAAGTCTGGAAATACGTTCTCAACTATTATCTGTGGGACGAGACGACCGCGGAACGGACTGAACGTCGCCACAGAAAATCCACAGAGTATTATCAAATGAAGGCGCAGTGGCTCTCCATGTCCGTCGCACAGGAACGGAATTTCTCGGGCTATCGCGATCGCAAGTGTCAAATCGAAAAGGACGTGAAACGTACGGATCGAACCCAGGAGTTTTTCGCCGGCGACGAAAATCCCAACATTGCCCTGCTCCAAGACATCCTGATGACCTACGTCATGTACAACTTTGACCTCGGCTACGTGCAGGGCATGAGCGATTTGCTCGCCCCGATTCTTTCGGTGATGCGAAACGAAGCCGACACGTTCTGGTGTTTTGTCGGCTTCATGGACATCGTCTACTCGAATTTCGACATCGATCAGGCCGGCATGAAGCGACAGCTGAGCGATCTCAATCACCTGCTGAAATTTTGCAACCACGAACTATTCGAATATCTCAAGGATCACGGCTCCGAGAACATGTACTTCTGCTTTCGCTGGCTCCTGGTCTGGTTCAAGCGGGAGTTTTCCAATGCCGACATTATGGAACTGTGGGAGGTTTTCTGGACCGGTCTGCCGTGCCCGAATTTCCATCTGTTCATAAGCGTCGCGATCTTGGACGCACAAATGCCAACGATCGTTGAAAATCAGTTCGAATTCAACGAAATCCTGAAACACGTCAACGAGCTATCGATGAATATCAATTTGAACAGTACGCTCGAGTCGGCCGAGGCAATTTACGCGCAAATCAAAGAACTGGATTGCTTGCCGAACGAGATACGAGTCATTATGGGCGAGGAGCCGATGAGCAAGTCGGGCGAACAAAGTGAAAACGAGAACGAGGAAAGTTTCGACGAGATCGTCAACGAATTGACCAAAGAGGAGACGGAGCTGCGACAACGTAAGCTGGACGAGGCTTGCGACCAGTCCATGTTCTTGTCGTACATGTGAGTTGCCGTAGGTGTAAGATAGAAGTCTAGCGTGTTTGAATTTTGCGGGGGGTCTTTAGTGTAAGTAAGTCGATTCGCCCTTTTATAGGAAAAACATAGTTTTACGAATTTTTGTTTCCGATTATTTTTAGTGGCAGTGTTAAGTCATTTTATAATTTTTTTTTTTTCTTTTCATTACAAATTTTTGCACTGTATCAGATTTTTTTCTCAAGATTTGTAATATTAAGAATTCGATGAATTTTATTTGGAACGTTCTTTTCTTATTCGCAGTCTTTCCTAAAATTTCTGAACATTCTATTCCAGCCGTGATCGATTCGTGCTCTACATGAATTTGGTGAATTTAAGGGCGCAGTGAAGGGCGTTGATATTTCGAAAGAATTTTGTAAAGTTTGGAAAATCGTGTGATGCCTTTTCGTTAGATTTTTGGATTGAAAATTTTTTTTCTGCACAAACTAAAGCCTTCAGACAGGAAAAAGGAAAGACAGCAGTCGCAGCTAAAGGAAAGACAGCAGACGGAGCCAAAGGAAAGACAACAGACGGAGCCAAAGGAAAGACAACAGACGGAGCAAAAGAAAAGTTAGCAGACAGAGGAAAGGGAAGCCAGGGGCCTTATTACTGAAGACGATACGATCAAAGTCAATCGTAAATTCTATATTTCAGTAGGCCGAATTTAGGAATTTACAATTGATTTTGATCGTATCGTATTCAGTAATAAGGCCCCAGGATATTAGAGAAAGAAAGCCTGCTGGTAGGTAGCTGGTAGTCATCAGCCAAAGAAGACAAAAACTATCAGACAAAGGAAAGGAACAGAATCGATAGCAAGGGAAAAATTTCGCGTCCGAAAAATTAGTTAACTCTAACTGAAAGAAAAGTCCTCAGAAGAATCCTCGGATTATGAGGGATGACTCGATCTGGAAAATACGATGCAGTAGACAATTGTATGCAATCTTCGATAATCCAGAAGTATCGATCCTCATAAAATTCAAAAAGCTACAAATGGGCTGGTCATGTGGGGCGGATGGATAACAGAAGCGTCCCCAAACGCACACTAAAAGGAAAAGTTTATGGACAAAGACCAGTTGGAAAACCACGAGAGCGCTGGGACGCTCAAATTACTGCTAAGATTCGGGAACTGGAGGACGCGGTCACTGAACCGAGAAGGCTGGAGGCGGTACATTCAGGAGGCCAAGGTCCGATTTGGACTGTAGCGCCCTCGCAAGTAAAGGAAGGAACACCATTAGACAGGACAAGGAAAGCCAAGACAAGGAAGTGAAAGCAACAGATACAATGAAACCTTTAAACCTTTTATTTAATTTTATTGACGATCTAGTTCCATAATTTGGCTGCTGCCTCCTCGGAGCCCAGAGGATTTTATTTACTCGTTGAAAAAAGAAAATCCGGCGCGTCGCCAAACAATTTTTTTGGCACGAGAGACTGTCTAAATTGTACTGTACTGAATTCAGGCGGTGTCACTTTATAGGACGGGCTAAGCAGAGCTAGGTCGAATGGTGTAAACAGCATTTCTTCAAAAAGCCTAAACAATTTAACAAGGGGCAAAGGTCCACCTATTTTTTCCAAAGAGTCTGCATTCCGCTGACTTACTTACTGCCTACAAGATCTTTTACTGGTAACCAAACTTGTTCAAAAACTCAACAATCTTCTTCAACGGCTCTACAAACCTCTCCAATAGTTTATTAACTAGCTCAAAAGTCTACACACTTCTTTAACAGTCTCCAAACGTCTTCAAAAGCCGACAAACTTTTGCAAAGAACCTATAAACTTTTCAAGAGTCTTACCAACTATTTCAAACGAGTTATTAAAACGTCTACGAACCTCTTCAAAAAGTCTACAAACTTCTCCAAAGAACTTCAAACTTTTCAAGATGTATACAAACTATTTCAGTTTTATAAAGTCTACGAGCTTCTTCAACGGTCTATAAAATTCTACAAACTTCTTTCAAGGGAATATTATTTTTTTCTACCGTCTACAAGCCTCTGTCAAGAATCTACAAACTTGTCTAAAAGTCTACAAGCCTCTTGTATGGTATGTATAAAGGTTTAGAAACTTATTCAACGGTCTGTAAGTTTGTTAAAAAGTGAATAAACCGTGTTAGTCTCTTACATAGAGCTAGTGGAGACAAGCCACCGGTTCTGAATAAAGCGCTTCGAAGCCAAAAACACGATGAGAATGGAGACAAAACGTGGTCGTTATATCAAATTGTTGTTGACTGAGGGCCGTTATTACGACCTTCAGTTAAAATTTAACCAGAAGTTTGACTGTAAGTTTCGTATGAGCATCTGTCAGCTAAAGTTTCAGTTAGAACGTTACTGACGATCATAGGAACGGGCCTTAGCGTCTGAGTGAGTGAGACGAAACAGCAGCCTTATGTCAATTTGTTGTTGTTTTGCGTGCAGGTGAATGAGCGACGTCCGCCTTCAACTCGACCACTGCTGGTCATCTCCAGTATATATATCTCTATGGTATCTTAAAAGTTTTTATATGGTCTACGGAATTTCCAATGGGTTTACAAACCTATTCTACGGTCCCAAAACTATTTCAAATGGACCCAAAAACATCTTAACGGGCTACTAATATATCTCCCTCAACGGTCTATATATTTTTCCAAAGTCTACAAACTTATCCAAAAGAGATCAAACTTTTCACGGGGTCTACAAACTTGTCAAGGGGTTTGCAAACTTTTCAAGGGGTGTAAAAACTTTTCCAAGAGTCAACAAACTTCGAATCTACAAATTTTTCAATAGGTCTACAAAATTATCCAAAAAATCTAAACACTTTTCAAGGGGTCCTAAAACTTTTAAAAGTGTCTACAAACTTTTCAAAGGGACTACAAATTTTTAAAGAGTGTTTAACCACTTTCAATGAGACTACAAACTTCTTCAGAAAGTATACAAACTTTTCAAGCAGCCTATAACTTTTCAAGATGTCTACAAACGTTTAAGAGCGTACAAACTTGTTCAGTGCTCAACAAACTAATCCCAGAGCCCCAAAACAAAGTTTATAAGTAAAATCCACAACCACACCACAACTTGTTCAAATTCCAAAATTTTGCGTTACAAAATCTCATCAAAAAGTTTCCACAATAAATTGCTGGGACTTTTTGAACTTAAAAATTATTTATTATTCGAATCGGTTTGAAATAATTTTCTGCAATTTAGTAGGCTGGTTCTGGTTCATTTGTTTGTTTCGATTTTAGTGCAACATTCACGTTTTTGTGTGTGACTCGAAAGTTGGTGCTTTGTTCTTTTCTCGATAAAATTGGGAATTTTTTTATTATTTCTTATATAATTGTTTAACCGTGCCAAAGTAAGTTTTTAATTTGATATTTCCCTTGCCAAGTCTAGAAGCTTGTCCGAAAGTGTACAAACTTTTTTGAATGGGTCTACAAACTTTTTTGAATGGGTCTACAAACTTTTTCATTGCTCCACAAACTAATTCCAGAGTCGCTTTCCTTGTTTCGTCGCTCGCCCAATAGAAAGGAAGTGCAACGAGCAATTAGAGAAAATCAAACAAAACGGCCGACAATTGAAGAGTGTATTCGTTAGCTGCAGTTAATTTAACAAAAAGAAAAGAGGAAATTGTGTTTGTCCCAGCGAGAAGCCGGGCCAGCTTACGACCCGCTCTCCTCCTGCTCCTTCTTCAGCTTCAAGTCGGCTCGATGCTGTTGCGTGATCTCCATGAATTTTAAATACTTGGCGTCGACCGGCACCTCCTCTTCGTCCGAATCGCTGCCCGACGATGTTTCCGGCTGTCCGTTACGCTCGATTTTCTGCAGTTGGCGCTTAAGTTCGGCATTTTCCAGTCGCAACTGTTCGGCCGCATTTCGCCAGTAGCTCGTCTGATGCTTGGTCTGCCATCTGACGATATTGTCGTAAGTTTCGCGCCAAAGTTCCAAACCTGGTTGGTTCTCATCTTCGCCGACAGGGACGGCCGGAGCAGGGCGAAACTTCTCCTGTTTTGCTTGTTGGCTTTTTAGTTTTCGCTTGCGTCGCGATTTGCGTCTAGTTCGCGTTTTCGATGCACCACTACGCGACGATGTTCCCGCCGTTGCACTCTGCATTTTCAATTTTCGTGACGGTTTTTGTTTACGTTTCGCTCGGAAAAGAAATAACTGAGCTCGGGAGTCGCGACGAGAGCTGTCAAATCGCGTAATCAACACAAAACTGCATTGTCGACGTTTTAGTACCGCGTATGCAGTTCGAGCGAAAGTTTTGGTATGGCCATAGTCAAAGCTGCTGAACGTGTGGAGCAACGGAAAATTTTAAATGTTGACACGTGTTTTTGTCTTTTGGTTGTATATTGGCGATTCTTTAACAAATCGTACTAAAGTTTTTCCCGCGTGCACATTTATTAGTACTGTTACAGTAATAATGGCAGTTTATTTCATGACCTACTTTTCAGTAAAATATATTTATTTTTATCTCAATATTCTGTTAGGCTATTATTATTTAAACTCCCTTGCTTATCAAGTCCACAGCACTGTAACCTTCTTGTTAAATTAGTGATCGAAAAATAATTGCAAACGCGACCCTATTTTATTGCTCAAAAAAAGTCTGAGAAAATACTACGCGGTTCCTAGATTTTTAACATCTTCGCTGTTAAAAGTGGTCGAAGTAGTCCTCAGAACTCAATTCTTTAATCCAGCGCTCTTCTTTTGAGGTCGGAAGATCCTTATAGTGATTTCTTTTCTGGAAAAAAATGTGACCCGTTTCTGCCCTCAATTTTTTTCTAGCAGTTCCACCGTTCTATTTGGATAAAAATTTGACCTGCCAGAAAAAGGGGTTTGAATCCGTGGTTAAAATTGCCCTGAAAACTCGCATTTCTTGCCCCGAAAATTTCGGCGGTGTAAAATGTAAAAATGTGACCCGTTTAGATGCAAAATTATTGCAGTTCTGCCCTCTTTTTTGACAGTTCCGTCCGACAGGTCAATTGACAATAGAACGCTTTCAGGTCAAAAAGTTATTATGAATATTTAAATATATTTACACTACACTCCGTATGATTTCTAATTACTGTATGACCCGTTTGACAGTTTAATTTATGCTTTTAAATCGGTTGCCGCTGTTATCGTAGGATATTTTTTTCTTATGTTGTCGCACATTTGAGGTTAACTGAGTTGCACCGCCGAAATTTTCGGGGCAAGAAATGCGAGTTTTCAGGTCAATTTTAGCCACGGACTCAAACCCCTTTTTCTGGCAGGTAAAAAAAAAAATTCAGAATAGAACAGCGGAACTGCTAGAACAAAAATTGAGGGCAGAAACGGGTCACATTTTTTCGCAGAAAAGAAATCACCATAAGTAGTGTTCAAATTCAAAAATTTTCCGTTACAAAATCTCATCGAAAAAAAAAGCTTTCACTACAAATTCCTTGGACTATTTCAAATTAATAATAGCTTTTATCCGTATTTATTAAAAACAATAAACACAATTCCGGCAAAAATCTCTTTACCTTTGTTTCTAATTGTAGGTTCTCAATTCTCATGGAATATAGGCATCGTCTACTTCACGTTTAGGTCCGGACCTTTGCTTGATTTCTGGATGACCGTTTTTTTCGGAGTCATGTAGGCGACAAGCTAATCTCTACATTTCTATGGGACTTGAAGAGAAACTTACGTATATTATTAATATTCGAACATCTCCTTCTTACAATTTATAATAATGAAAGTCTTCTTCTCTCGTTTGATAAAATCTCTCAATAAATTTTTTTTTGTTAAAAGTAAACATAATTTATTACAGTAATAATAAGTCTTATTAATAAAACATGAATTAAATATTTGGCAATAATATTTTTAAAGTTACGTAAATTGCAAAACATTTACTGATGAGAATAATTTAAAAATTAGATTTAAAAAAAATTGAAGTTTCAATTAATTTTAAGAAATTTTTCGATTTAATATTTTAAAATATTGTTGCTAGTTTGGACCAAAGAGTATGAGATAGAGGAGGAGCGCCCATATAAGCTCCATAGAAAAACCCGTATCGAGTTTCAGCACCTCCACAGTCTCAGTCGATTACCAAAATTTGACTTTGGATCGAATCCTAAATTTTATATCGAATATTGCTATGTGGTAATAATTAAGTGAAATGAAATCAGATTATAAGCTATAATAAAAATAAATAAAAATAAAGTATTCAATGTAATTTTAAATATTTATTCTAAAACATTTAAAATATGAATTACTTATATCTAAAGCTTATATGGTACAATGTTACGAGGGAACGTTCATCGAATAAACAATTTGTGTGTGGAAAATTTCGGTACAAATTTCATACAAGTTTAACTTATTTTAAACTACATATGTATAAAATCAGTCTCGTAGTGGATTTGTAAAGTCTCGTTGTGCACGGTTTCCGGGATTCACTTTTTAATTTGTGTTTTGGGCCCTGCTTCATTTTGATATTTGGTTCAATTTTTTTTGTCATATAAATTACTTAGACAATTTCACTATTACTAGATAAACTATAATATCAAAATCAATTTTTTTTGCGAGGTTTATATTATACAATTTATATGCAATTATACAATAATAAAAATTATAAATAATAAAATAAAACTAAGTTGTAAAAAATCAAATAAACTTTATGTTCCTGTTCGTTTTTACTTATTATTTTTAATGTAAAGTCTTGTTGTGCACGGATTCCGGGATTCACGTTTTAATCTGTGCTCTAGCTTCACTTTACTGTCGTTTCGCCATCAAACTCTTTGATTTGTTCACCAAGAATTCGTCTAATTTCGGTCAGATTCCGTTTGTTGTATTTCCCGCAAAGTCGTACAAGACATTCAATTTCCGATAATAGGCAATAACTGGTTTCGTGCACGATTCGTAATTCGAGTCGTTTTCGAACAGTTTCGGGGTTTTTTTTAGGGTTTTAAAGTGTGCTTTATTTACGCCAATATCTTAAATCTAACAGCTTTTTTCTAAATTTCTAAAGCTAAAATTAATTAATATCTATTCTGCTATATGTTCTTAATGGCCTCAAGTGGGCACTCTAAGTTATAAATTGTATCGTGGAATATTTTGTGGGGATCAGAGTATCTTTATTTAAATAACAATTTTAATGTATAATTATTACTAAAATACCCTCGAGATCCGTATGGAGTCCTTCCAACTATGTTGGGCGTCCGCCCACAGTTTCGGGTTTGTCATCGTCTCGTTGTACAAGTGTTTCACGTCGTCCCTTAACGGAACTTTTGGTTCGTTAAAGCCCACATTGTAACCTCGTCCTCTGGCGGCATCGACTGGATCCTGTACGTTTAGTTGTTCGACCTCGATAACAGTTCGAGGAAATCCACCTAACAGCCACGATTTGCTGCCGATTTCAATGATACGACTCGGAATACACTTGATAACGAGATAGTCCGGAACAAGGTGTCCTTTTGACCGAGTGCGATTTTGTTTTAAAATTTTAGGCGTTTCAAGGATTACAGCACGGAAAATCGAAGCCATTCTTTAACGCAAGAAACGAAAACAAACGGACGAGTGAATCGATTTAGGTTCGAACGCGGATTTGACGTCTGCAAAGAGTATGAGATTTTTTTGCATTTAAACTTTAATGTTTTTAGAGTATATCAGTCGACTGAGAAAACAGATTACGCTGCTTTTCGAATACGGTCAGCTTCCACTCGATCTAATTCTCTTTGGTTTGGACGTTTAATTAAGACTGAAAAAAAAAATAATTTCATTGACGACCTTGATTGATTCCTCAAATCAACAAAGTCGTCTACAAATTTAACTGTACCTTCAGTGACAAAAACATTCCTTTGTTAAGGATAACATTTTTATTATCGTTAAATGCTACAGGTAGCAGGTCAAAATCCCGTGTTCTAAAATCCAGTTTTCCAAAATCCCGTTTTCACTCAAATTTAGAAATCCCGTTTTTAATAATTGAAAATAATTAATTTTTTTTATTATTATAGTTTCTTATTTATAAATATAATTTTTACATAACTAAATAATATTTTTCGAATTAAATATTATTTTTAAAAATTTATAATTTTATTATTGCTGATATTAGGTAACAAATTAATTTAAAGCAATATTAAATGAAATGTTTTTAAGAAAATCCACCTTACTCATATTAGCTCTATTTTCAACAATTCTTCGTATATTTTCGTTTTTCGCCTGCTACTTTTCTTTATAGGCCGAAGTTCACCTGAGGCCTTATTACTGAATACGATACGATGAAAATCAATCGTAAATTCTAAATTCGGCATTACTGAATACGATCGAACGATAAATCGTAAATTTCGATCGTAAATTTGGCATTACTGAATACGATTTTTTGAGAAATCGTTAAGTTTTGGTCGTCAAATTTTACGGTCGCTGTCGACCAGTCGTAAGTCACTTAAAAGCGAAGAAATACGAACAAAAAAGAAAAAATTTGAGCATTTGAATAAAGTATACCTACACAGAAAAGCGAATATACCGTATGTAAACCTTAGATGTAAAAAAAAGTTGAACTGGGAAGTTGAAAACAAAAATTTAAAAATGAATGTACTACGCGACAGCATTTGAAGAACAAGTGCTCGCTATGGCTAGGTCTTACTATGTGTCCGATCAACAGAGCCGATTACACCAGGAAATTTGAGTTTCTCATAAAAGAAACGTTTCGCGGCATCGACTACGAACATAGCTTCGTTCCCATCACGTCAAAGAGCTCTGTAAGTACAACAGAAACCTGCGGTTGAGACGTACCGCTCTGTCCAACGCAACACTGATGCCGCTCAGAGTAGATGCTAATTTCAAGATTAGTGGCACTGTTGAGGAGCGACTACGTACTTTCAATTTGTTCTTTATTCCATTCAACTTGCAAAAATGCGGTTTGGATAATCGGAACAATTGTTTGAAACTGTAATTTTTTACAATCAATTATCTAAGTAAAAATAAAGTACAAGAGAAATCCTACCTTGGATCAGGAACTTCTAATGGGTTTACAGCGTCACGAATCCGTTTAATATTTTTAATCGAGTTTCAACATCGATCTTCTCGTCGCTATGTACATACTACACACGTTAAATACACCGCCAAATCAAACATTTCTACGTCAACAACAGTAACGAAAGCAATATTGAATTCAAATTAACGACATAAAAAACAACCACTTGTGTAATTTATTGTTTAGTATAGTGTGTAGTTGGGCGCAATACACTTTCAACCGTAAAATTCACACACTTTTGATGGCAGCACTGTTTGGCCCTTACGATCGTATTCAGTAATACCAAAGTCAAATCGTATCGTAATTTCAAATCGTAAATATTTTTGATCGTATCGTATTCAGTAATAAGGCCCCTGGCCGAATTTTGGAAATATGTAGTATTATAGTATTCGCAACGATGAGTTCTTTTGATAGCTCTGTTATCAAATTGTAAGCTGCAATATGCGGCTTTCCTACGTTGACATTTGGTCACCTATGCCGAGCTTCAATCGAATTTTGGGTTCATCCGATGTACTCAAAAATTGAGGCCAATAATTTATTGGACCGTTTTCTTTTGTTCTCTTTCGGTTTGTTCGTTTCGTTTAATTGCCCGTCAAATAAATCTTTTTAAACCATTTAGCAATACGCTTAACATCTGAATCATCAAATGTACCATAATCCAAAGTTCCTTATAGTACTATAAAACTTCTTCAGGAGGAACAAACTCCAGTCTTTTAACCATTCGGATTTGAATGCTAAAACTTTTCGGAATTTCTGTGCTTGGCTGCACAACCCTCAGACTGAACTTTCTCTATTATCTGGCCTAAATGAAAAAGGCAACCTTCATAATATGCATAGGGAAAGCAACTCGTTGCAGCAGTAACACTGGCCTTCTTAAAATTCATAAATTTGCGCACTACCTATAAACTTATCGCCATTTGCTTATACGGGAATTCATTAGGTATGCTCTTCAGTGTAGCTACCGTACAAATGTTCGTAAAAAACGGTGTTTGCATTTAACTGATTAAGCGATAACTCTAGATTGTTTTGAGCTATAAGTCTGAGAAAGCACCCCTATTTAAATAGAACCCTCATCGCTCTTTTATACATCACAGTTCTGAGTAAGTAATAAAGTCTCTAAGATTGTGGCAGCCTAGCTGGCACCATAGTCTATTTTCTATTTCGCATAGCGTTTCAAAAGACTGAAAATGTCAGGTATCCGTTTCAATTGTAATTAGTCAACCTTGTGATGTGCATTGGGAAATCAATTCAATTAACATAATGCTAAAACATAAATTTACTATTTATTCGATTTTAATTATATGGCTAACGCAGAAAGCATTTACAGCCGCGGCATATTTATGAGCATTTTGTCGAGATTTTCAAATAATCTCGTTTAAGATTAGTATCCCCACGACATACGAACAACGTATATACATAAAATTTGGACATGTTTATCGATATTTAAAAGCTCCCAGAAAAATCAACTCTGCCTGCCCGATATCTTGAAAGTTTATCTCGGAATATAAATTCGCTGAGTTACAGAACATTGCATCTAATTACCACGTTTCCATTTTGATAGACTCATGCATCCAAGCCCGAAGACATGGTACATGGCCTTTTAAGATGATCGCATCGGATCGATTCAGCTGATAAACTGGAACAAGTTCGATCTTCGGCGTCATTCCGATGCAATTCTTACTCTCAATGGTAATTAAATTCTATAAAATTAAGACGAACGCTCCAACCTGATTGTAATCCGGCTGCGCGTCCTCAACTCTCTACGCTCCGAAATGCAACTAAGTACAACAAATAGATGCGGATTATAATGTCGAATGTCCAACTGATGACACTCTAAGCTATTGACCATGTCCGATCAATTAAGTCACAATTAGTGAAGCATTTAGCTATGATATATTGCGAAGTTAGCGGTACAACTTGCAACATTAATTTTGTTGCAATCCCCAAGTTCCGTTAAAGACATATTCTTCTTTTTCTTGATTTCGCTAAGGACGTCTTCATTGAAGATCCAAACTCGCGTTGCTGGGTTAATCGGCTCAGTAACAACACTTCTTCGGAAAGACGAAAGCTAAAGGGATGTATGGCCCGAAATGTGGCACACTATGGCTAACCCAGACCAGAGTCAGGGCGCAACGATGATGGATTCTTCGTCTTCGTCTTCGAGATGATTAATTGCGTCATTTGGTTAACGAGTGAGAGAATGAGCCACACGAAGAAGTAATTAGCGCATGCGTGTCTTAATCGTCTGATCAAATTATGTCGAGAATTTCTTCCATTCCTGCCAAATATCCCGATTGTGTGATCTTCACCGGTTGCTCTTTTCTTCGCTGTGAACGATGTGAAAAAAGTGGGCAAATAAGTGCGATCTTGCGAGCTGGCATTTGCTATGCACTAATCTTTGCTTTAAATAACTCTCGCAAGACATAATTAAGACATTTGTCTGATATTTTTGATCCGTGCATGTAATTGAGGTTCTTTTTAGAACGATCTTTGTTTGAAATGCTAGAGAACTCTTTGAACAGTGCATGAAAAATTTAGAAGTCTATCTTCCTTAAAATCTGCACTAATTGCAAAATGGAAAAACTATTTTCGTACGTTTGTTTCGAGAACAATGCAATCAAGATAAATTTAGATTACGTTTAACGATATCTTAATAGCAGTTCATAAAATGATATATTATGTGCTAGCGTGTCTAGCGTGTCAAGGATTAATTGGTTCTCCAATCCTTATTTTAATTTATGTTTTATTTCGGTGTCCGAGCAGTCTACGAAGTTTAGTGCATCAATCTCAGACAGGTATGACAGCGTGAAAAACTTGGACCGAAAGTCTTAGTTTCTTACTCTATCGTTTCATGGCCTTCCTAAGTCGTATCAGTTGTGAAATCACATTAAAGGGTCACTCCTTAAGATCAGTAAGTCATCTACAAAGAAGGGGCCCATCTCTTTCTACTTTCTCCTCATTTGTATCAGATGCCAAAAATGTGTGAATATCCCCTGTGTTTTTTCTATTGTCCTTAGATGAAACGATGCTAAACAGATGAGTCTGTATGGTTTTTCTAGTCACACAGCCAATGTGAGATTAGGGATCTTCGTCCAACAACCACTTTGTCCCCAATTATAGGAATCCTTTTCTAGATTCGGGTGCCATCTATTATTGACTAGATTAATGCTCAACTGATCGTATCCACACCAGAAGTATTCCCGTTATAGTTCCTGTCGTTCGATGATCGCCATCTTCCATTTGTCAGGTTAGCACCGTAGGATCACCGTTTCATCAAAGGTGCTAAGACACGTAATAGCTACCGTTCTGGGTGATTTTATATGGTGAAGATGATTTAAGAAGCAACTGATACCGATAGAATGTTGTACAGAAACCATCTTATAAGCAGAGAGATGGGAAAAAAACTGAACTGCGTAAAAGTAAAGATCAAAGGCATAACACAGTGTGCGCTATTGAATCTGTCAGCAACAGTCAGGAACTTCTCCAAGAAAGAATCGAATCACGGAAAATCGTGAATTTGTTTCCTTTGATAACACGTGTATTTGCCAGGCATCACCGCAAAATGCTTTTAGGCCGTGTTCGAGGCGACAAGGGAGCCGACTGTTAAAGAAGGTTCTGGTCCCGTCGTCGATAGTCTTGCGAAATAAAATTCTAGAAGCAAACACGCCAAATGGTTAAGAGATCAAGAAGAAGTCTTAGCGAAAATTTCAATTCACAGTTCGCGTTTGTTACCTGTCGAATCTTCCTTATTTTGTGGCAAACGTTTTGGACATTTACCGATGTTTCATCGAGAGAAAATGTCAATAAAATAATTCAATCTGTGGCGGCTATGGCCTTAGTCTGGCTGATGGTATCTTCTTTTCTGCGGCTTGAATCGATAGTTGCACCACTCACTTTCCTTTCCTTTCCTTTCCGATTGTTGCCTTGATCTAGAAATATTCGGAGTCGCTTGTATGCTTCAATGTTAGGAGTTCTTTGTGTCGATAAATTAAGACAATTAATGATTGTTCGCACCATTCTGCAATGTTCTTGAATTGTTTTCGAAATAAGTTGACATTATTCCAACGGTGTATAAGTACTACGATAATTACCCACTACTTTTTACTGGTTTTCAAGGAAGTCACGATCTTAGAGGATTTGTACGAGTTCTTTTGTCATTCTGTTCTTAACGGGTTGCGAGTTGCGATATGGCTTTAACTTTGCTATAAATATTCATTCGTAGATATCTTACATGGAGGATTGAATCCGGATTCAATCCAGATGCAATCCAACAAAATCGCATGTAAACGCAGATCGCATTGGAATGAGATCGACTCGATCCAAGCCAACTTCTTGACCTGGATCGAATCGAAACCGGTTGTCATATACGCGATTCAAATTTCGATCTTTCGGTCTTTGGATTCTCCATGTATACGTAGTATCTGGAGTGAATACACTTTCCCTTTTTCTCTATCACCGTTTCTCTCTCACTATTTCTCTCTCACTGTTTCTCTCTCTCTCACGGTTCCTCCCTCTCACTGTTTCTCTCTCTCTCTCTAACAGTTCCTCCCTCTCAATGTTGTTCTCTCTCTCACAGTTTCTCTCTCTCTCATACTGTTTCTCTCTCTCACTGTTCCTCACTATCTCTTTTTTTGTTTTTATCTCTCCGTTTCACCCTCTCTCCGTTTCTCTCTCTCGTTCTGTTTTTCTAATCTGTTCTCTAATCCTCTCGGTTTGCCTCCCTCTCTCTCTTTTTTATTTTTTCTCTCTTCTCTATATAGGTGGAATTATAGTGAATGCGTCGCGAGTAATTTTTATCGTTATTTCAACTTCAAACCAAATAAATATGACCTTATTTCATAAGGGAATCCGATCGTGTAAAATCCACGACTGTCAGTAAACTACGGTGCGATCATAAACTCTAGTTCACTCTACTTTTTCCAAAGAAATCTATAATTAAAGTAGTAGAATGCAAGACGAATTGAATATATTGTCTAAAGTGTAATTAATGGCACTCGGGAAGAGTAGATGATTGGTACGTATGTACATGTTCCAAGATCCTATGCAACTAAAAGCGATGCACCAATGGCTTGATCGAACCAGTACTACGCGAATGGATGGAGTTTTATTCAATTGATTAGCCGAACGCTGCAAAAGCCTCAATTTATGTGAGATGCAGATGGTCTGGGTTTTATCCTTGCCTCTATTTTACTTTTAATGGTTATGATGTGATCGTGAAGTAATTTCTTATCGATGCACAGGTTGCGATCAAAGCGATTGCCTTGATTAGTACCGAAGTGTTGTAGTGACTTGAATACAAAAATCACGGAAATATTTTAGGAGATTGTTTTTCTTTCGACTTATTCTTAAACATTTTTTTTTTTTTTTTTTAAGGAAAACCATATTAATAAAATGTTATTTTAATTTTATTTTGTTATGTGCTATATCATAATCTAAAAAAGTAGTAGCAGCGAGAACTTATAAAAGTTAAAAATTTAATAAGTTAAAAACTGACCCTCGTTAAACAAAACTGCTAAAATTTTTGATTCCACTTAAACATTTTCCTTGGTCAGTATTATTATTTTAATTATCGATGAAAGCATTTCATTTTTAATAAATTTTGATATAATAAAGTATAAGCGCTCCGCTCCTTGGTGCATAAATTTGAAGCATAGTTGGGTTAGACTAAGCGACAGCCAGGATTATTTATATATATTTTTTTTTAATTTCATGTCAATCATAATTCTTAGTTATTATAAAATAATAATTTACTTAAAATTCATACTACTTAAAAGTTTACTTTATTTAAATAAAAATGAGTAAATAACATTTGATTTATATCATACGCACATGGTGAATAATCAGACTATGCATGTGTGGAACATGTTGGAAGTGTGTAGAACATGTGAGAAGTGTGTAGAGCTTTTTTCGCTATTCTAATTTGATATTGAAGGTTGTAGTTTTCTCTGGAAACTTCGATGGCATTGATAAGGATGTGTATATAACAATAGTGTGATCGGTAAATAACTCGCCGATCTTGCTGAAAAACTAGTGCACTCTCGTCGAGATTTTGAGGCAAGACATATTGAGCAAGGTACATTGTTCTCTACGCATTCCTACACTTTCGCGTTCACTCTTAGCTTATCATAAAAAACAATTGCATAGACAAATTTGAAATTTGAAGTCTTAATTAACAGACAAAAGAGACAGAAAATCGATCGAGGTTAATAGGAATGTGACTAGGTCAGTCGTCCTTTCTACATGCTCATACTCGGGCGGATTCACCTAGTCTCGACAAGAAAAATTTGAATAGATCTGGAAGAGGATTCAACCTCAGGTTAATAATAGGCATTTGAATTAATCTTCGTGCAAAAGTCTTCTCAATTACAAAGTTTGAGAGAAAACAGGTAACGAATGGGGTCAAATAAATTAAGAAAAAAAAAAACAATTGTGTTTTGCTTTCTTTTTTTAGAAACCTATCGCGTTGTAGGACTGTTTTTTTGTACCTAAAATTTAGAAAGAATATCCCGATCTAAGTTTAACTCTCTACACCAAGTATTGAGGTCGATTGAGTTAAACTTCGATTGCATTCAATACATAAATACGTCGAGTCATCGCCATGGACCACTATGGAGCCATTATCCACAAAAGCACCTCCAATTATGTTGTTCCAGTGTGACCTTCTCCGTCTATCTCGAAATCAAACTTCCTTCGAAGAAATTTTCCTTTTAGTTAAATTTTCATCACAATCGCATTGCTCATGACCAACTCTAGCCTAGGTCTTAAGATAGTTCGGTTGTCTTGAAAGCTATAGTTACAGGTGGTTCACGATTATTTTTTTTTCTTCGCCAACGATTTATCTAATAATTCACTTCTGTATGATCAATTCATTGTTCTCGGTTACTACCGCTACGGCGCTATCATCCTAGCAAAGCTCTTCTAGCCTGCACAAGTCAGAGGTACTTAGTTATTAAGGTTAGTACTTGTTAGTTAGTTTTCGAACAGATCAATTTCGTCCAGGTGAAACTGTTCTTTGTCTCGTCGCATATTCTCTCGTTCCTTGGGTATATTTTGTAGTTGTACCGAACACGTTCTATTACCTGTGATATACTCGTTGTTTCTTATGGATTCTTGTGTACCGCCCACTTCATACGGTAATTTTAGAATCGTGATCGTGTAAGATCACATCGAAATCTGTTAAAAAAGTCTACTGAATGGTGGTTTTGCCTCTTGCCTTGGAATTCAGGCGAAAAGTGCACACTCAGTGGTGGTTTGGGTTCGCGTATTCGCTTTCCGGTCGTAACTGCTCGAATGTACCATAAGTGATTTTTTGTTGTTGTTGTTGTTTCATCGAGTGCCTCCTCTGAGAAATTTATTAGTACTTTAACCTTCGAATTATTCTATTCACAGATTCACACTGGCTCAGGCTATAACGGATTGGATGATTATTAAATTGAGATCTTAGGACAATCGTTGGCCGACAAGAATGCATCGACGGCGGCGGTAAGCAGGAGGTCGAAGAAGTCGGTGCGTGCCATCGATGGTCCATGATTTTCTTCAGAGTCATGTAAGTACGTTAAAACTGGGTCTCTATGTCAGATGGCAGTGAAAAACGAGCTTGTGACTGTGTACATGTGAAAATCACGGCAATAATTGATTTGTACCATAACCGCCAATTTAAATTTTATTTATGTAATTGGTGCCAACTAGCATTCAGACGCTCGTGCGTGATTGGTTGGGATATGTTCGCGTATCGGAGTTTGAATGGTCATATAATGTCTCGTGATTGAAGGCTTGAAAAGGATTTGTCCACTACATTTTCAGATATACAGTGCAACCCGGTTATAACGTACCTCGTGGGGACCACAACAAGTAGAACGTTATAACCGATAGTACGTTATAATCTACATATGAAAACAAGTTGTTTCCATTTATAAGAATAATTTCTTTATTAAAGAATAGAATAGGCAGATGGGATGAAGACATTCAGCAAAATCTAAAAGGATTCTCCCGTTTATTTATCAACTACATATTGGGTCATTCCATCAAAATGGGCCAACAAATTTCCGTCAAATTGTGTACCTTACTATCGTCTATTCTTTTGAAAATTTTTCTATACTTGAAGAATTAGTAAAAAAATTATAATTTCAATTTTTTGTTTCTATCTAATTTTTTTTGTTCGTTATAGTACCTATGTTATTAAGTTTTCGCTCGAGTCCTCTTTGAAAATTCATATCTCTTGTAATTTTTATCCTAGAATAATGAAATAGGTCTTTTTTTTAAGGAAGAAGCTGTCGCATTATAAAATAAATAACAGAAATAAAATAAAAATAAAAATTATCCTTGAATTTTTTTTTTAATTCAAGCGTAAACAGATCGAAATAATTTTTTGTACGTTATAAAGAACTCAAGTGCTATGAGAAATGGTACGTTATAACCAATATGTACGTTATAAAAGGGTACGTTATATCCGTACACGAATACAATAACTTTTCACATTTGTGCATGGGGATTGAAAAAAAGTACTTTATAACCGAAAGTTCGTTATAAAAGTGCACTTTATAAGCGGGTTGCACTGTAATCCAATTCTGGCTAGCTTTTAGGGTTTGCACCTTCTATTTGTTGCAATTTTGATTCTCGCGGAAACCCCAATCGCCTTTAGGGTTGATCGTTTTTAGTTTTTCGGCGCAGATTGCAATTTGTTATTTGGGTCGAACCAATCCCTTCTTTTCTATAGTTTTCACCAGTCTAGTTTAGTCTGTCATTCACCGGTCAGAAATGGCTAGCCTTTGGAATGTACGAAGTGTTACCATGATTGATAGATTCTGCCGGTTCATTGTGGCAGCACATCTTATTGTACAGGATTTGCTAGACTGATAATTTGCTTCTTATAGTCTAAGGATTCATCGACTGATTCGTCTATCAACTGCTTCTATAGATTTCTCATACGTTGCTTCTGCTTCACTTTACTATTTAAATATGTACAATAAAGTTTTATGATCGATTTAAAAACGAAAATTTCTTAGCCGTTGATGAGAAAAAGTAAATTTTAAAAAATTGTGAAAAATTTGTGCCTTAGGATTCATAAGATATAATTACCATACTTTTAGGGGTGGAGAGAAGAAAGACCTGCCTGAGGCCAGAACCAAAGGTACCATGCTTAGTGCTGGTAAAAAACTAGTGTAATTACTTACCATCAATTGACTCCCCGTCTCAAAAGTCGCTATATGAAATCACTTTGCAAAATGCAGTGTGAAATTGGTCTGGCCTTTTCCCAACGAAACCGCAACATTATGAATGGCATGGCCAAGAATACAATATGACCTCTGGCAGTGTTACATGGCGAATTTCTTACACAAAGTGAGCACGAACCACGCTAAGGGTACCCTACTTGGTCTATGAGTATATGAATGGCATTTAACTAATTTACCCGTTAACGTTTCTGCACGTAGACGACACAAAAGATAAAGCGGCCAAAGCTGCCGTTTTTTCAGCACATATAACAAATACCGTGGAATAATACATCAGGAAGCTGCACGTATCCAAGCAAAAACAACAACAACAACCGCTTGGATATCACCAACGAAACTATCAAACGTGAAAGATTTTACAGATTTCATTAAGGTCGAGGTTATCCAAACTCCAAACATACCACACGGCAAGACTCAGCCTTCGTCGTCTTTGCGGTGCTGAAGTTGTGCGAATTCCGATTTGCAGCTTTGTAGCATTACGAAACGATACAACAAGGAGATTTGAACTTGGAGGGACTTTTGTCGACTGGCTCGTATGGCAGTTTTAGCTGTTGTTGTTGTTTTTTTGTGGGTGTTTTTCTCCCATCAACAGTTAAACCAAATCAAAGAATCTTGGAGTAAGATCGCACGTCCAGGTCCACTACCAACCAGTTGGCCAGGTAAGCGTTAAATGAAGGTGGCAAACTACTGGCAACAACAACAACACAGCAATTGAGAAGAAGAGTATGCAAGGTAGGTTAATGTGGACGAAGATGGTAAAACGATCTATACACATTGATTTTTCGGTATAAAAAATCCAAGCAGTGGTGACTCTGGACAGGCTTAGAAAGAAAGCCAGTTGGCAACTTCATGATAGATCTGAAAAAGATTAGGGAGAAAATTCGTTAAGTATGATAATGTGCACTAATTAGATGCACTTCCTGGATTTGAAGGTTTCCAGTTTTAATTTAATGGATAATTGAAGCCTATTGACGATTCTAGTAATCCAGAGGTCGGGTGTTCAAATCTTATCTGACCATAGTTTTTCGCCCAAATCCCTTGGATCTTCGCCTTCTGGTACACGAAAAAGATCCAGAATCCCGCATTTTGAAGTCTGTCATTTCTCTGATTCAAAGAAAATATTTTTTGGTTTGGAGATTTGTTTTTAATTTTTTGGGTCCTTCTGTACTATCACAAATACAACTTGTTTGCTCCCTGTACATTATTACACATTACACTTCAGATCGTCATCTATACATATGTGAAAAATTAAACTGAAGTCTCGGGAAAAAAATTTAACTTAAATTACAATAAAGTAAAAAGATATTTTGAGGAATACGTGAGGTTAAAATTACTTGCGATTAATTATTTAAATAATGCACCTATTTGCAAAATTTTTATTATCCTCCAACTTCAATAAATTTAAACTTTAAATTTAATTTAAATAAAATAAAAATCTCTCACTTTACTGAAAGCACTCTGATATAGGGCCCGCCGCCTACTATTGAAATGTTAATTTCGAAAGAAAATAAAAGAGAATCGCAAAATTAGTTGACATAATTTAGCACATCTTTAAGATTAGGATTTTGAGGCGGCTAAACTTCATTCGCTTAATTTCTTTTCGACCAAAAATGCCGGTGAAGAAAAATTGATAAGAAATTCGTTTTCAAACTCGGCGCACAAACTGATGGATACTTGTAACGCCTGGTAGCCTTCGTTTTAAATATCAGGTAAAGATTTCTTTAGCGGTGTCTTATCTTGTAGTAATCACGTGTAAATTAGCATTTAACTTCTTTGTATAAACATGAATTTAATTTGATCGTTTTCTTTATCCGCAGGAAACGCCAAATGACAACGATTTTTTCGTTTTTGATAACTAAGGGTTTTTACCGTGCTCTTTGACACCAAGCAAGAAAGAGTACAACCTAATAAATGATCGCTTATGGGTAAAACAAACATAGCTCAATTTTAATATGATACGAGGTAAGGCTTAAATTAATCCTTAAAAAACCTTATTAAAATTCAGAGTTTGGGTAAAAAACCAACTCAGTCTTTTCCACTACAACTCAATTTTTACGAAGTAATAAGATGTAAATAAAACTATATTTTGGATTTCATTTTATTTAAGAACGATAGAACGGTGGGTTTCTATTCAATAACTTTATGTTGGTAGTTAAATTATGGCTAACTATTTTTGTTAAAAAAAGATATTACTCAAAGTTTCATTTAAATGAAGATAGGGTTGCGGTCGATATAAATACATACATACCTTTCGATTTAAACTCTCTTTGGACTTCATTTAAATTGTATAACTTAAAATGCTATAAATTATTAATTGCGATGCTTTTAACAAGTGGATTAAGTTGATGCTTAATAAACGAGAAGACTTTTGCGCTGACATCGAGCGAAGGTCATCATACTTTACATTTTCATAATCTTTTGAAAATTTTTGTTTTGGATCAACCGCCTGCATGTAATCTTGGAAACCGCAGGCCGTGCATGTGACGGACATTCTTTACGCCGACCATGACAGCAGCACCCCCGGTTGATTATATTTATAAGAAAAAATTATAAGCTTACCTCAACATATATACTTTCGAATAAAACCAACCTGGATTAAATCGAGCAAATAGTTTTTGAGATAATTTTTAAAATTCACCTTTTTTTTCTTCTTTCTACTCGGGAACATCCTTAAGCTTGGCAGTTTCGGTTAAACGCGTTGTAGCTATGTATTTTCGTAACCACGTTCCGGAAATGTTTTCAACGCTCTTAACTCGATTTAAACGCGTTTATCTCGTAGTCTGAAATTTCTTTTCATATTCATGTCTTGAGTGACGATCCTTAAATTTCTATACCAGCGCAAAATTAGAACTAGATTGAAAAGAAAAACTGCACAATATAACTTCTAAATACTCCTTGTATAATTAAACCCTTTTCTTAATTTTCCGAATGGGGTCCTTAAAGGTGTCTTTTGAGTAGCGAAGTTCATTTTAAGTGATTGCCTTGTATTTTGAGTAATGAGTATCTCTTATTGCGCTATCTAACCAGATGTTTAGTGAGTATTTACTTTCTTTCGCTTTCCATTTAAATATTGTCCACTAATCTTAAAGCAATTATTACGGAAAATGCGCTTAGACGGCAACAGTCACAAGTTTGAGATCCGGACAAGTGCGCCTGCACACTATCGAGCATCGTGGGCAATAAATTAAATTGCAACAGGAACAAGTTAAATGACTTTCATATGCGTTTCATAGAATTGTATTAAGCGGCCTATTAGCTTGGAAACCACACCAAACGACAATATTACTAAAAATTATCGATACTTATAGGAAAAATAGTTAGGTGATTAATGCCCGTGACGAAATATAATGGTGGCGCAATATTTGCTTATACACGCGGATAAGAAGAAGTCGAAGGCGGGCGTCTTGGACACACCATTCACATTCACCATCTTGCCGTCTATTGCTTGAAAATAAACGGCTACAGGCAGTCTGTGCGCAACTTATTCAATTTTTCAGAAAGCGAAAACACCTCACATCGTAGACATCAAATAATTGTTAATGGGTTGCCTACAACTACAACTTGTTTATAGTGTGGCCGACTACCGAGGGTGGTGTTCATTTTGCACGGAGGTTCCTCGAGTACCATCAAAAGTTTCAATGCATAAATCATGAGATCGAGCTGCTGCAGAAACGATCACTTAACGATAGAATCGCGGTAAATGCTAATTAGAATTTAATTAAATTTACAAAGCAGTAATTATCACTGCCGCTTCAAATACAGACGTTCGGTTTTTCGGAAACGCAGGTGGGCTGCAATGCGATTGCGTATCAAGTTCTTATTTGAATATTTAATTATTACACGGGCTATTTGTGTTTCGTGTGCTTCTTAAGCGAGAATTTAAAATGGTCAGCATGTGACGTAGCAGAATTTAAGTACACAATATGGGGTAGAATTGTAGTTGTACGTTTTAATTGCATTTTCTGTACAATGATATCGATACAACATAAAATGACTACCACATTCATTAATAAGCATGACTTCTTCGGCAGAGTTTTCACTTTTTATCTGCCTTCATTTAGGTTGAAATGATCCGTAGTAACGTAGTGCTCCAGACTACTATTAAGTAAGCTGTAAAAGATCTTCAGTTCTTCACTCGATAAATGTTATGATATTTGCGTTCCCTACTGGCCACATTTACATTATCAACCTTCAGCAGAAATAAATCTTTGAACATTTTGCATTTCCACACCAGTAGTAAATTTACACATTTTAAACGATTGATTTCCACACTTATGTGTAAATTTCCGGATTAATAGTGATGTGTTTCAGCGAAGGTAGTAAGAAGCAAAATTGGCAAAAGTAATTTTACTGCTTTCAGAGTAGGGACTAAATTTGCCTACTCTAAGAGTAGAAAAGTTTTCTGTGCGGGTAATCTATGCGGTAATCAACGTTCCTGTTAATGAGTAATTCGTTACTTACCACTGTAATCAATTCCCAATTTTCTTACTGGGATGTGTGAAATGGAACTCGATATCATATCGTTTTCTGGAATAATGAAAAATTTTCAACTACTTATTCCATTATTATTATGAAGCAGTGCT
The DNA here is from genome assembly GCA_949128065.1 of Beris chalybata. Classification (NCBI taxonomy): domain Eukaryota; kingdom Metazoa; phylum Arthropoda; class Insecta; order Diptera; family Stratiomyidae; genus Beris; species Beris chalybata. Next base: position 4,220,560 of record OX421896.1, on the reverse strand, counting down.
GTAATCTTCAGTCTTTCCATCAATATCAAGGTTATTATCATCATATGGATTTGGCTATCTGCTCGTAACCATATTCCTAGCAAGATTTGCCTTCGGTACGTATCCGTATTTCTATGAAAGCCACCCGAAATGACCAAATCGGTATTTTATTGCATCATTAAAAGACTTTTGTATACCGGTGGTTGGCTGTTGTCTCCTGAAATTCACCTTCGTCTTGGCCAAAGGTAGGTATCTATATGAGCGATAAAAATCAGTTTTCGACTGAACGACAGCGAATCCATTGTGCAATGCTATGCGATCTGTACACATGCTGCTTCTCTGCATAAACATTATGCTACCATCATCACCACACAACATATAAGTAGATGGACCAGAAAACCGCACATTGAAAAACTGTCAGGAAAGAATGGCAGCCTAGGCTATAAATGACGCTGCCTAACTATACCTAACTTCTGTGCTTGTCTGTTATCGAAAGATATGTCCTTAGATGTTGTCGTATATATTTAAACTGTTGCCAAAGTAACCATATGAAGAGGTCCGCGAAGAAAGAAAAATAAAAAAGAACCAGCTAAGTTAAAGAAGCATCAGAGGAAAATAACCCAGGTTATAAAAACTACAAGCTTAGAGATATACAGTGTCCCCAAGGATTTATTATATGGGTGACAAATGAAGATAATTTTTATTTAACACACACATACATATAATCTTTCTGGTTTGCGCCTTTATAACCATTTTGCATACCGCAAATATATGGAGTACAAAACGATGACCGTGACTATGAAGATGCCAATAAATGTTGGCTATAGCTCTATCCCAAGTTCTCAACGGCATGGACAAGCGGCCACGATCATTGTGCGCATTGTTAAAACCGTGCCGATGAATAGTCCTTGGATAATTTCCAGCTATTAAATTGATATGATTAAATCTTTATCGAAGATCCAAGACCGAGATTTCCTCTAATTCTTGAGCTCTGTGGCTGGTTTTCTTCTTGTCTTCCTTCTCTTCTTGGTTTTTTTTTCGATTTATCTTCTGGTGATCCTGCGCGATTCACTCACTCTGAATCGATCGGTGATCCGTTGAAGAAGCCTAAAGAAGCCGACATAGTATAGCCCTGTAGGACTTTTGTTTTTGGTTTCGAAAGACGTCAATTGACAACTTGATGAAAGGGAATTTATGCTCAAATAAAGGCGCAGAAAACGAAGATTGCAAGGCATATCGCTTCTTATAGCTACTCAATGGGTACGAGCTATTGACATGACCGGAGAGATGTCAAAGCGACTGAAGGGACTTTAAGATATATGCAAAATAGTTTCATGTTAATGCTGTGGGCAAGTACCTTCAAATCGCTGTGTTTTATAATCGAGGTCTTTTTCTTTATGTCGATTGCAAAAAATTTCTTATGTAGCTACGTGTTAGCTATGCTGTGGATGAAGAGTTAGGAAAAATCTTCAGTTCCTGTGTGATTTGCGATTAAGGCTGATCCTGGACGATAGTCTGTAACTGTTGCCAGGACCTCGAATTACTTTTCCCGTTTGTTCACACGCCTTGCGGATTTTAATCCAGAGCCTTGTTGGACCTGTTTTTCTCTGGCTTCCTCAAGGTAGACTGCCTTTATAGATTAGACCCTTATATTTTTTAATTCAACATTTACTGATTTGAATCTGAATTAAAATATTAATACATCATTTATTTATAATTTTATCTTATTATTTTTTAATAATAAAATATTGTGATTGACCTAAATTTTCTTAATAATTTGCTACCCTGAAATTTAGTATTTTCTCGTTTTAGTATATACTAGTAAGACCCAAAAAACTAAAACACTGTAACATAATACTGTAACATTTAGGCGCTGCACCATTGCATACGACTGAACGAATTTTCCGAAACAATTTTTCGTTTTTCAACCTATTGTGAAATCTTTAGTTATTGAAAAATTGGTTATAATCGTAAATTATATAATTTTCAAGAATATCATGAAAGAAAATCTCAAGGAATTTGTTATTTTAATTGAAAATAAAAAGAAAAATGAATCCGTCATACGACTAAAAATTTTCATACCGACAGACGGACTTTTTTCTTAATATTATCAACCAAAATACAAATTTCTAAAAATTTTCTCTTATAAAATTGTTGAAAATGTTATAATATTAACGATTTGAACCAATTTTTTAATAACTGAAGATTTGATAATAAGCAGAAACGCGAAAATTCGTATCGGAAAATTCTTTCGGTCGTGTGCAATGTGTACAGCACCTTAGTAAGATGTTCCGTTCCATACCTGAAAAGTTGATTCTGATGAGCTAATATGTTAGCCATCGCAGATAATGCACCTAGGACCTTCATCTTATGCACTTGCAGATAACATACAGTGTACAAATGTTTTCTTTCTAACGTGAAACTGATGATCTTGATATCTTAGCAACATTAAAGTTTTGAGTTTTCTTCTCTTTTCCCGGCCATCAGCAATTTTCTTTCGCGTTTCACCTTGACTCCTATACACTAGACCTATGAAGGCATGGGTAATAACTTTACAATTGGCAAATGCTAAGATGCCCAAGCCAAAATGATAAGAGAACCATTCGCAAGTAACTGCCAATGTAACATTTCGCGTAACAACAAAATTGAGAATAATTACACAGAATCCCGGCAACTTATAACTGAATTATGTAAAAATAAGTGAATTGGTAAGTATGAGTTTTTGTTGTTGTGGTGGTTGAGTCGGGCAATGGATATCAGGTAAACAAATCTCGGTAACAAACAAATTTATGTGAAGTCACGTATTTTCAGTTTTTACCTACTTACCGTGCTTCTCAATGCCGACTACTATCTGCTTAGCTCAGCGGAAACGCCTCTTAGTATGCGGCTCGAAGTTTCAATGTTAAACACATCAATGTATGCTATGCAAATGTTTCGTTCATCACTACATTTCGATACTAGTGTATACATCCGCGTTCAAAAACACCTACACCACTTCAAATTTATTAAACGATTTGAAATAATAAGTAGGTATCCTGTTTCAAATTACAAAATTTTTTGGGCTTTGTAACAATTTCCAATATCAACACTAATAATCTTTTGTGAAGCCGAACATTTTCTGTCCTGTGAAAATTGCGGCGACGTCGAATTTTGGAGTTTTTACCATTAAAAATTTCAATAAACTAAGAACAAAGCGAAAGGAAAATATGAAATCTCCTTACCGTGGAAAAAGAACATAAATTTTCTGAACACAAAAAGTATGGCAGTTCAAAGACTGAACTTTTAGGAAAAAACGACTACAACGTGACAGCCAACTGCAACGAAATAAATAGAAGAATTACGAATTAATAAAGGATTTGCTGTGCCAATAACAGCACAAAATACTGTTGTGAGCTAGGCGTTCGCCGGGATTTCAAGTAAAACACAATTCGTTTAAAATCGAAATAAGTATTAATTTATTTTTCGCGCTATTATTCTTTTCGCATAATAGTTCACACCATTCTGGCAATACCGCCCGCTTATATAACGCTTCATTCGATCACTTGCGCTTTTTACCAAAACGGTCACGTATACACAGTACACACTGGTTGTCACAGGCGACCTAATACAAATTACTATCTCCCTAGCTGAAAATTTCACCTGCTTCTATACTAGTTTGCTGTAGTCTAGACTGTACTTGAATGTTCGCTCGAAGATATATATGCGAACGGTTCTCGAAAGCTTTAGAGCTTTCGATTTTGATCTTCTGCATTCTGCACTGTCTGGCTTATAAGCTAGATAAGATAAAAGATAATTACTTCGACTAATGTAGAAAAGCAATCCACAGATAGGACAAAAATAATAACTGTAATTGTCTAGATAAGATAACAAAAATGCTTGCGATGGCTTAAAATTGTCTATAAAAAATATTAAGTATAAGTTGAAGTGTACTTTATGGGAATGTATTAATTTAAAATGAAGTCATTTTTTCCAGAGTTGTATACTTCATCTACGCTCTGATTGGGTTACTTTTCAACTAGCTATTCGATTGTTGGTGTTATGGGGGGTCAATGTAATAGACCCTTGAATTATATATTTATTTTTGTTTAATTTATTTAATTCCCAACAAAATTAAAATCGATGAAAATTATTAATATTTTAACACTTCGTTTAATTGCGTTAGAATTAATTATATAAATTATTTAATTTCCAACAAAATTAAAATCGATGAAAATTATTAATATTTTAACACTTCGTTTAATTGCGTTAGAATTAATTATATAAACGTCGTAATGATACATTTAAAATAATTGCATTAATTAGTAAATTGATATTTTAGTTACATTAAATTATATTATACTACATTATATTCTTTTAATAAAAATGATTGTTATTGCTTTCTTATTATACGCAAGACTCACAAGAAAAAGAAATTTATTTTTCTAAAATGGAAATCCCGATAGCTGGGATAAAAAATATATCTTATCAAAGTAGCGGTAATTTTGACTGCATTGCCAGTGACAAAATCATCGATTTAAAGTGGGTAATTTACAGTGGGAACATTCCACTACAGTGTTTCCATTATTTGAAACAGGCTTGCATATAACATTACTCCCTCCTTAGTTTCTAATCATTCTGAACAGATGTCACCCTTCCACTCGCACAACCCCAACTTGAGATAAGACTTAGCTTACCTTATCCTTACTCAAAAGTTCATCACTGTAATTAGTATTCTTGTGTTTGTTTCGCGCCACATCGATTTCGTTCTTTAAATCAGAATGAACTTGCTTTAAAGATTAAATTAATTGAAAGAATATATTAATTAATAAAAATTAGAACATACTGTTCAATGTCTTAGGAAATTTTCTTTTATAGTTTTTCTGCAAGTTCGGCATTGTGCATCAACTTTTGTACCGTCTTTTTTTGTATTTCAAAATATCCGTCATCTTCAGTCAACAATAAATGCAATATATCAACTGAATTTATTTACGTCAAATAATCAAAAGAAGCTCTGAACAAAAAAAATATACAGCCGAGCTGAGTTCTGTATTAAAACCCAAAAGAACTGAATTGAGCTTTTCGTTCCATACACTCTCTGTGAAATTAGCACCCCATTTTAACCAAATTGAATAAAAAAATAGTTTTCGGGTGGAGCTTTGTTTATTACTTGATTGTCCCGGAAAAAACTTTTGTTTGTACCTAAAAGGAAACGCAGAAAAAAAAATCTGCCAACAGTCTGGGCGCTACTTTATTATTTTTCCGGTAGAAGTTCGAAACGCGTTCAATTCTGAGATGCGGTGTAGGTTCTTACTATGTAACCTATCAAAAAGTTCGAGAAGCGTTTAGAATAAGGTGTAACATATGAATTAAATTGGGTCAAATTCCCGGATGAGGTAAGGCACAAAACAAAGCTTTGAATTTCTGCGTTTCTGAAATTTTCACTCAGAAATTTATTCATTTCATTCTCAATCACATTTTTGAATAATATTGTCTTTGGTAAAGAGATTTCTCTGTAGAAATTTCATCTGTCACTACTTTAAAAATTTCCAGTATAGCACAACTTTTCTCTAATATTCCCCACTCACTAGATGTCAACTGATCCAAGGTAGTATTGAGAATAGCTGGAGTGGATAAACCCGCTTCTTTCAGCTTTATTATACGAGAAAGCATATCGTATGTTGAGTTCCACCGTGTGACGACATCCTGTTTTATTTTTAGGGGCGAAAGGTTCATTTGGCCTTGGACTGATAAAAATTTGGCCATTGAGGTGGAGTTTTGCTTAAAATATTGCACAATTACTTTCACTTTATCAATAACGGTTTTGATCGATTTCACACTTGACTGGACAATTAAGTTTAAAGAATGGGTAAAACGTCAGATGGCACTATTTTCCCAGGCGAATTGCAGCCGTTATGTTTGCTGCGTTGTCACAAACAATAGCAGCTATTTTATGAGTAAGACCCCACTCAACTATGACATTTTTTAAAAATGCGCACAAGTTTTCTCCGTGTGTCTTTGATGAAAAATAATAATCCCAGTAAATATGACTGCAGTTTTGTTCCCTTCTCAAGAAAATGAACAGTAATAGCCATAAAGCTTTCCGTATTAATTGAAGTCCATCCATCCATCAGTTGTAATACAAACTAACTTAGCTTTTTGGACATCCGTTTCTAGTTTTTGTCTAATTTCTAATAAAGTAGAAAGCTGTAGGTAAATTGTAGCTCAAACAGAGTATGTTTACAAAAGTTCTGTTATTATTTATTTCCAGTTTCATCAAAGCCAATAGCAACTGAAAAATTCTTATTAATGATTTAATGCGTAGAGTGGGAAATGAACCCACGACATCGCGTTTACAAGCCTAGTACGCTACCACTGGACTACACCCGGCCACGGAAGTGACAGCAGATACCTCCAAAACATGAGAATCCGTTCTTGAACTCTGTGAAGGTTCGTTGGTAATTGTGGCAGTCCTAACATTACTGTGCTGCTGTCTATATACCGCTGTAGTTGGATGCTTCGTCCTCAAGTGCCTTATAAGATTCCCAGTTGAGCCTTTGGAGATCTTTACTGGTAGTGAGCAATATCGACATTTTGCGATATTATCCGGTAAACCAATAAATAATTCCAAACTTCGCTAGTCTTACGAGACATGTTATAAAAAAAACCTATAATACGTATTTTTAGAAATAAAAACTTTGAGCACTATTTATGCATATCCTTACCGTGAGAAATTTAACAAAAAAATACTGAAGCAAATCAAGGGTATAAAGTTGCCAATTAAAAAATAATTTAACGAGTAAAATCAGATTATTGATTGGTTACTTTTGCAAAATATTTTCGAATAAACAACACAATAATCAACTCGATTGCAATAGGCAAAAATTAGATTTGAGGAAAACATATAACATTTCCACTAGTCACTGTAATACAGAATTCGTTGAATTGTTTTATTCGTTTCCTTCAGGATATACATCTAATTGAAGACATTTTTACCTTTCGTGAACACCTTCCGCTAAGCACAGCTTAGGCCTAATTACGTGTTCTTCGGTATAAAACAGGTTCTGAAGATTTTCTCTGCATTGCACATCTGAGCATATTCGCTGTACATAGGCGTTATTTTATACGTATACAAATATAAATAAATATAAATAAAAAAAACAACAACATTAAATTGAAGAAAATATTTTGCATAGCACAAGAACTTCAGTTTGTATGAACATTTACGTTAATAGTGGCATGCCGGCGCATCGTTTCGAATTCCCCAAGACTATGTTTTGTGTCTTCCTCTTAAACAACTAACTACCTGATCTTGCGTATACTCACGGTCAAAGAAATGTTGAAAGTATGTAAATATTCTGTTTTCGTTTACCAAATTGCACAAAACTATTTATCCGCCGGAGTACCTGTAGATGTTGGGAAGTTTAGTGATCTGCAACATAGCTTCCATGCAAATTGAAATTTAAAACCTTCCATGATTTATTTAATTAAGTTTGTTAAGGGTGCGAAGGAGGAGGGGGCGATTACGGAACGTTAAAGGGTATTATTTTATTAATTATTCCGCAAATATGCAGTCAATCTGATACTCACTCATCACTGTTTACAAGATTTCGGATTTCGGATTTGAAAGCTATCCACGGCATTCAACAATTATTTTATATCGAATTTGCGCTAACAACCGAAAACTAGATCTTGGCAGTTATCGCAAACCTTACAAATTGCCAATCCTGCTAGTGACCAAATTACTGAAGTACTGCAAGAGTTTTCTATCGGAACCAATTTCCGCAATCATCAACTCTCCTCTAAGCGAAAAGCCTGTACCTGATTTTTTGAAAGATCAAAAATATAGTCCCAGTGCACAAACGAGGTTCTACAGACGCAAAAGTTCGAATTACCGCCGAATACATATCAACAAAAATATGGAGCAATGTCGCAAAAGCAGTATGGGTTCAGGTCCTATTCAGACAATACCGGCGGGAAGCAGCGGCTGCGACAGTGCTGCTTTTCAACAAGATGGACTAATAAAGAGAATATTCAACAACAGTGTTCTCGCCGAAACGATTGAAAAAAAGAGCCCAAATGGCTATCAACAATGGTGGTGCCTACTAGGCCAGTATTATTTTCAAAAAGTCATGGAAAACATTTTTAAGATTTGGTTTTGGGACAAATTCTCTAATTTATCCTATTATACACATAGTCTATGGAAAAAAGTTATAAAGAATCATAAAAACAGCAACGTAGTTGTTATTTTGTATATAAATTTTCTAACCCACTCTGTTCTGGATAAGTGCGTAAGAAAACACACCTTATACTGTTGTAGGATACAGTGTATCAAACAATTTTTTTCCTAAATTGTCTATCTCTCCCTGTGATCAATATTCTGTCAGCTCCTTTTATCTCTTGTGAATTAGTGATTTTGTTTGGAAATTTGCCCTCACTTATCTGTAAAAAAATTTCCTGTATATATTCCTTGTATATTGACTGCCCAGTTTTATTTAGAAAATTTCAATTAGGAGATGACTTAGTTCTTAACCTGAAATTCTAATTCACGTAGGACAATCTTTTGACTTCTACAGCAGAATGGTTCCAATCTTGCTCCAGATCGGAGCGGATCATAGTGTTAGTTTCTATTAACTTTTTATAACACAATTATTTATTTAACTTCTATACCAAAAATATTTATTTAACACTAATAAAACTTTTATATTTTCATAAAATATTATTTAAAAAGGTTTATTTAAAGTTTAGATGTTATTATTAATTATTCAATTATTTAAGGTGTTTTTAGTTGTTAGTCGATCTTAAACGATCAGTATTTATAATTATTTATTATTTTTGGATTACAAACTTTTTGATTTGAAAGTAGTATTTTGACTGACTTATAAAAATTGCTTTTATTTTCTTATCGAATTCGCGGTTACTTGATTCTTAAAATTTATTATTTTTTTAAATTTCTAAAATAATGTCGGGACGTGCACTATAATAGGGTCGGTTCGGTTAATATCTACTTATACTTAAATCGCGAATTATTCTATCTTATTTTTCTCGCATTGGCAATTATGAAAAAGAAGATTTTTTCACTTTCCTGAAATCTGGGAACTTAAGTATGCAGCTTTAGTCAGTAGAGTCTTGTACAAAAGGCAGTTAATTACACTTTAGAAAACATTGTTTGCAGTGTTTTCCACGTCTACTCATCCGTGTCATCTAATACGATTCTCAGTTCTTGCCAGTGAACATTCGCATTCGCAAACACCTTTTTATCAGACATGCAAAGTTGTTGACTGGTGAGTTCGAAAGGTTATTCCCGGGATAGTTAGATATGTGATCGCGCACAGTTTAGAACCGCAAATTTAACAGTCCAATGACAAACATTGAATGCTAGCCAAGATCATGAGGATCATTGCCAACGAAAAATTCAACACTTCACCTTCGATAATTTAGTGATGTCGTGGTGTCGTGAAAAACGTGAAGTCTTGATAGAAATCACTGAAGAAAGTTGTGACTGTTTCTTCCATTGATTAGTCAGTTTGGTTTATGCTGGCGAATTCTCTCTAAGAATGTCGAGATCCTATCCAAAGAGTTTGAATTATTGAATTCGAATGTCCACCGAAGGAATTTCGTTAGGATGTTGCATTAGGGCCGTGATTTGTTGAAAGCTCGACGGTACATAAATTACCTTTGTCCATATATTAAAAAAATGGAAGAAAAAACAATTTGAAATTGCAGTATTTAATCTGTGGTAATCGAAATTTGCCCTTCGGACTTCGGAGCAATTGGCTGAATATAATGTACAAAGTACTCATTTTTATCGGTATGTCATCATCTAGAGATCCATCTACTTCTGTGTTTTTTATACCTATATTTAACTCAAAAGTAGAATGGCGTACTATAAGCAAACCATCACAATATCAGATCGGGTATCTTTTTTTCTTGTTCTGAGAAGTGAAATGAAGGATGCAGATAAATGTAGCAGACGGACGAGACGGACAGATAGATACCTTCAGTATTTCAGTACTGAACTGATACCTGATTTGGAAGCATCTGAGGAGACAAGTGAACCAAAACGACACAAATAAAAATTGAAACTGAAACTGACTTAAAGGCCTGGAGACGAATTTATGTATGCAAAGTAGTTTTTTGGTGACAGAACAAAAGAAATATCTTGGATACGTGAGGACATTGAAAGAAAAATGGTCAAGTCAACACAGGACAGACGGAAAAAACTACAGAAACAGAAAGTTCCGAGCCGACTTGGGTTTATTGTCATTCCTATAGGATCTTATTTAAAACGAAAATTTAATGACATTTTAAGTTGGGTAAGATGTCCTTTGAAGTCGGAGCGCCTCCACCCTTAATTGTCATTTTTCTTCGTCGGTTCGGTAACGATGTTTAATCTCTAATTGCCACTTTGTTTGATGTATTTCGCGTCACTGTATAGCTAAAGATAGATTTCGAAAAGAAAAATAATAAGACCGTGTAAACGAAAAAAAAGGGGAAAATTTCAATGGCCACGGTTTTAGATGATATACTGTAGCACACGTCTACAAATGCTGAGTACTTTTACAATTGAGAAGAGGGGCATACCTGAACGGCAAAAAAATCACCTACAATGGGTTATTTTTTCGGTTTTCGGGTCTCAACGGGCTGTCAAGATGCAAGTGAATGACATTTGCATATGTTCGGACATGCATACTGATCGCGTGCATTCTTCTACATTTGCCGTGCGAATGTTCCCTGGGCGAAGAACTACTGAGGGTATGGTAATCGACTTTTTGGCAACATTCACCATCTTTGAATGCACTCCTGAAGATCTGATTCCTTGATTTTGATTGAGAGACTCGGAAGGTACAAGGTATATCTCAAGCATCACAGCCACTGCTTTGATTTGACTTCGAACTATTCAAGGGTTTCTGTCTTAAGTCTTTTGATTATCTGCGATTTGATTGGGGTCTTTCTTTGTGTTTCATTTCGAAACGTCACATCGGTTGCTGACTCGTTTAAATTGTCACGCTTTTTGGTAATCGTGAGATTGATTCATTGTGCTAAAGTGCATAATGCTCTGCTTATAGTATGTTCATGAATTCACACCAAGTTGTGGTTGTGAACATTTGCAACACTTTTTTCCGAATTTCATCTATGATCACATACAAGTACTACCGAAGTGACAGCCAGAGTTTCTTCTAAAAAATATTTTTTTAATTTCTGGTGTAGAACTGACATTGTCTGACCTCATATGCGAACTAGCCTTGCATCATTTCCTTCCAAAGTTTTTTTTCTGTTCTCATTTTCTTAAGTTGAAGTTCTAGCTTCTGGTTTTTCCTCCAGTTCCTGAATTCTTTTTTCTAATTGTTGGATCCTATCCGAGAAACGTTCCATGTTCCCTTTTTTGTTTTAGATTAGATAGACTAGCTTTACTAACATCCCTATGCATTCATCCACCCTCTGTTAAGTCAAACTGGAGATAACACTATGCTATTGTCCGTCTTGTTTTTTTTTTCTGAAAGCAGTTTGACAAATATATTTTAGTACCTGCACCATTAAACGTACATACCTACTTTCATAACTTTTAAAATAAATGTAAATGGCCGTAAATTTATTATTTCATTTATTTTCGATTTGTCAAAATTTTTTAAAGTTCTGTCAATATTTTTCGCATATTTGCGGTCACGTTTTACATTCCTTATCATATTAATACTTTTATTTCATTTTTCATCACATCTGACTCATATTCTTTTTATGGTTATAGTCAAGAATTTAAGTTTGCCGGAAAATGCCAGACTGACTTAATCTTGCGGGTTAGTGTTTAAACTTTTTTAACGCGGAGTGCTTTGATGAGTATGCTTGTATTAGAGTGTGTGCCACTTTGCCAAATATTTGACTATTTTCGCTTTCAAATGCAGGAAATGGTGTGTAGCCAATTTTAGTTTGCATAGCTCATGCTGTGTTATGGCTGAACCAATGTCTTCTTTTACAAAAGTAACATAACTACATATACCGAAGTTTATATTGAGAAAAATATGGCTTGGAACTTAAAAAAAATATATATAATAATAATAATAATGGAGTGTTGAAAATTAAATTTTTAGAGGCAATGAGCGCGTCAATTGTTTTGATTACCATGGATCATGCCAACTACAAACTATTCTTCCCTTATTAATAGCTTTCGCTAAACATAAAAACATAACAAGAAAAAAATGTAAAAAAAAAATTTAAGAAAAAATCATGAAACGAAAAAAGTAATAAAACAACTAAATAAAAATATATAATAAAAAAAACAATAGAAAAGAAATTCAAAGAAAAATATTTAGAAAAGTATGAACATAAAAATGTAATAAAAGATAGTTAAAATGATGAAAAAATTTAACAGTTGTGTCAAAATTTTTGGTATACTTTAAATTATCAAGAAATAATAAATAAATGAAAATAATTATAAAAAGATGTAAAAATAAATTAGTGGCAATCAAACTATGTTTATGGCAATGTGAAAAGAAAACACCTGAATTGGAATTTTTTTGGCTGTTTTGGCGAAACCTACATTAATAGAGTTCGTATGTGAATTCCGGAGTTCTACTCGTATATTGATAAACTAATCAATGGAGACTACTTCTAAAACAAAACAAAATTACAAAAAAATAAAAAATTAAAACAAATTTAAGAAAGAAGTACGATTGAAATGTATTATGAAAGGAAATAAATAAAAAGTATATTTAAATAATAAATAATGTGAAAAATAAAAATTAAACAAATAAAATAATGAAAAAAATAAATAAATATGAAACAAAATAAAAATATGGAAAGATAAATCAATGGAAAACAAACTAAAATTTCCCACCAACAACGTTTATATGCTATTCTTGAAGTTTCGGCTTAGAAAAGAAAACTTGTGATTTTAAAATATTCTTCAAAATTTGGAATTACTTTGGTTCTGGCATAGAACCGACATAGACAAGCTCCGTATGTGAATCCCGGAGTTTTGGTCTTATATTGGAAAATTTAACAACCGAGTTCACTATCCTACAAAGATCGAGATGAAATATAAACGGAATTTGGCGCAATTAAAAATTTCACGTGATCCTTTTGAACGATGATATTTTGAAATAATATTTACTTACCCGTCAGATCATGGGCTTGGAAGTGAATAAATGGTGTTTTTTAAAGGCTGAAATTTAACGAAAAAAAAGAAAATATGGTTAAAGCGCAAAGGGTTGTCCTCATTATCCAGAAATTGAATAGAAGAGTAACCTTGATTTTGAGAAGAGAATTTCGTAATTGCTTTCATAAATATTGTTGCTTTGATAAATAAATAATAAAAATGTTTATAGATAATAGTAATAAATTAAAGAAGATGGTAATTTATGAGTGAAATGTGAAAAATTGAAGAACTTACCGCGACAAAATGTCGCTAAAGTTCTGAACTTACAAGGAACGATAAAAATACATATTTTTTTCAAATGTTGCTTATATTATGTCCAATATCCAATTCTTTGTTGCAAGACACAATTTCTGTAAATTACTGTAAAGCTCGTTGCCTTATACAATTCACTTTATTATTATGATATTAAATTGAATACATTATTTAAAATACTACTCATTGTTGGTATTCTAATTTTTATTTTAGAGATCCAAAGCCTATTTTTTCAAATTCCCTTTTTTGTAAAAAAGACATTAATAAAAGTATTTTCAGCATTTGCTAAATTTTAAAAAATAATGAGGATTTACTTGTTCCTTGTAATCTACCTATATGAACTGAAATACTCGAACTTTAAATTTTTTTAACGGTTAAAGGAAATAATCATAAAAAACCAAAGATATCTGCTATTAAAAATATCTTCCAAAATGGCTGTTTTGATATTGAAAATTTCCAAAAAACGTGGAAAACATCGCATGCACACAATCTAAATAATTCATATTCATTTTATTTTTTTGCTGAGAATGCGGCGTAATACATATTTTTTTTTTAAATTAATAAACGTTTATTGTTGGCAAACCCTACAAGATTACAAAAGAGTCTATTCCGATGTAAAATTGAAATAGAAGTACATTTAATCAAAATAAAAATCTTCATCCAGTTAATAAATGAAGTTTGAGATTAAAGAAAATAAATTCAGTCAGTAAATTAACGAATTCATTAATGAAAAATTTATAATTATGCCATACTCCACTCTACATACACTCGTTAACGATCATCATTCGCTTACATTTCCAGTCGCCCTTAGTCTATTTATCCACACACGTAATTTTCAAATTAAATTAAAAAGTAAATGTTTTAATTTATAGTACAAAATAAAAAATAAAAATAACGGTACAAAATAAATCAAACTCTAATACAAAACATTGCGTATGGGAATAATTTATTTTGTCTATTTATAAACGTTTTTGACGTGAGGCATTAGAGGTTCATGGCCCAACTAAATTTTGGTTGAAGTCTTCGCTTTGCTTGACTCGCTTTAACAGCTGACGAATTCAAAGATAAGGTTCTTGTTGTAGTTTTCGTAGTTTGTAAAATTGATTCTGATGAAATAATACTTAGTCATTATGATTCGTTTCTGTCATACTCAATTATCTAGCCAGCCCGCTGCCAGCTTATAAGTGATTTTATTTCAAAACATCAGTTATATCTTTTTTGTCCGTTTGGACTATTTACAAGTCTTATTGATTGTAATTATTTTTAATATCAAATATTATGATAAGCCTGAAACCAATACCCATTTAAGTCCTTCTACAATTTTAAAAGTGACTCCTAAACGGTCTTGTGATCGGTGCCTATCTTATCAGATCGCATCTGTGGGTGCACCAACAATAGAAAAATAAATAAAAACCGCTTTAATTTATATTCAGTGCAAGATCTCGATGGCAAAAACTCTTCACCATATTTAAATATAATAAAAAAAAACAAAAAAATAAAATAAAAATGTCTTAAACTGCAAAGACTTTGTTAGAAGACTCACATGTGAATCGTACCATGATTTTGTCTCGGCCCGAGTCAGAAAAAAAATAGCGAAAGTTACAAGCGCTGAATTTCTGTTCTATTCTATTCCATACGTCTATAGAATGTTAGTACATACATACTTAATGTTTAAAAACGAGAAGATACAGTCACATCTTCATACAGAAAAACGAAGCAAATTTTAGTATCTTCGCAAACCACAAACCGTTTTACGTTGTGCAGAATACACTTTGGCTACTGAATGTCGGAAAAGGTTCTGTAACTCTTTCGAGATTCTTCAGTTAAGTCTCGGGCTTGGAATACCTTTTCATTCGACTGAATCAATACCCAATGTCCGAACCACCACATTGCCAATGCTGCTGCAGGAGGCTATGTACCATCATTTTCTGATGCAAATTTATAACACATGAACCTCACGGCACCGATGAATAATCGGTAACAGAATAAAACTTTATGAAGACTTTCAGAAGTCTGCCACTGGTGTGTGCAAATGTATCCCGTACTTTTATCGTTAATGTGAAAAGTATCTATCCTATTTTGAAAATATGAACCATTAGATGATCATTTGTTAAATGTTCACCTGATAACTGATCAAAGTTTATTGTTTGGATGGAAATCTACTCGTTTTCTGGGCATTTTTTTATTGTGGGTGTAGAACGAAAGATATTCAAGATATTCAGTAGTGAATGTGAAGTTGTTCTTATACTGCATTATATTGTGGAACGCAGTGTCCTTAATTATAATTAAAAGCGAAAATACTTTACTCCAGTGCAGATTAAAAGTTTGTCATTAGCTTACTTTTTGTCATTAAAATGTTCGTAAGACGTATATTTAAATGAATTTTATTATTTCCCATTCTGTTGCTTGTTTGTTCTTCCTCGCAAAGAAGATCATAGTTGAGTGGCATTATTGAACAGTGGCTTAATTTTTTCTTTGATCCGATCCTTGTACCTTGTTGGGTACGACAAACTGCACATTGATTAGGCTCTTTTTCTTTTTGCGACTTCAAAAGCGTCGATCTATTCAATACGACGAAGGGAATAAAAACGTTTTGATTTTGATGAATACCATTTCTTGTTCTGTGCGATCATCGTCTTTATGGATAGTAATGGTGATTGTTTTGTTACAAGAACCACTACAGCTCCATGTAATAATGTGAATCTAATTAGCTCAGTTAGAGCGTGTAAAAAGCCCATCATTTCTGATTGTATATACGTTTTTGAAGACGCCTTATTTCGTAAAGTCACGCCTAGTCGTATCATTAAAAAGCTGACTGTAGTCATGTAGGCAACAATTATCGCTAATTATGATATTTTCATCTGTAGAATTCAAATATCCGCCATAACTGAAAAACTGCCATCAAAGTCAAAGAGTTAATGAAGGCCGTCGTAATATCAACAAAGAAGTAACCTTAGTGCACTCTGCAACAATGTGATGGATGATGATAAGCTCTTCTTCTGTTTGTAAAGTGATGCAGACTCGTACGTCGCGATTTGTCGACAATTTCAAGAGTAAGATGCAAGAAATTCGTAGGATCGTAAAGGCACCTACCCGAACGTTTCAGCTCCATTGAACAATTCTGACCGAAGAAGCTATCATATGTCCAGTTGATCATATTTGGTATCCGTAGAGGAGCAGTGCATCATCTCTACCAATCACAACCTCCTTTATATTTTCCGGTTATGAATTATTGTTATTAAGAAGCTATAAGGTACGCGCTCAGATAGTTGGCCGTTGATTGTGATGATGGCTAGGTCGAATCGTGTAAAAAATATTAACCGCGACAAAAACCCAAGGGGCCGAACAAACTTATCGCCCATCGTTGGGTACACTAAAAAGGAAACTAATTATGATGCCCAGTCAAATGAGACTGATGTTGGGTGAACAAACCTGACTGGGTACCTGTTTAGGTGGAACTGGGACCGGTGGGATGGCTGGATCTCTCACCAGACGAGGAACCTCTACATACTGGTTGGCTCTAAAGATACCCTGACAGTTACAACTTGTGCCATGCATACAATTATCATATGATACCATGCATCTTAATGCGATCGAATGGACGACGCCATTTTTAATATCGAAAGCTATTTTATAGGAACATGGAGGCTTTGGATGTACGCAATCTTATTCTGGATGGATACGGTTACACACGATGTTGCAGAATATTAGTTTCAGAAAAAGAAACAAATAAGAAATAGGAAAATGAAGAAGCTGCAGAACGGAGTGGACGAATGAAAAATATTGGATATCGTGGCCACACCCTGCAATTGTAATCCTAATTCAGTTATTAGTTAGTAATATTGTTGGGGTTTTTAATCAAATTCGATCTGCACGTATTCCGGTTTTATTGTGCAATGTGATTGTTAAGGACATTTGAATGCGAGCTACACAAAAATATGTGTTTTGTTCACAAGTTCCCTAGGAATATGGTTTTAATGTGAGACGATACCGAATTTCTACTACATATTATTGATATGTATCTCAAGACATTTTCTTTGTTGGTATTGTTAAGGAATTTGTTCACAAAGTCAGTGTATGTATATTGCGTCTATCTCTAGTTTAGAGAAATGCGATTTCTTTGTTGATTGAACTGATGCTGTTTCCAGCTCAGTGATGGCTTCCTTTCAGACTCTTACGTAGTTTAAAAATCAAACCATAAACCCTGGGCCTCCGACTTACCTCGGGTATAAAAATGTGTGATAACTTTCCCAATAGGTCTTGAGACACCGAGAAGCGAAAATTTTGGGCGACTTCGCGACTTGTAAGGTTGCACTGGTGTAGTAGCGCCTCGAAATCCCTAATAAAAAAATTGTAGTCGTGGCTCCAGTTAGAGGTATAATTGTTGGGCTAGTCAGAATAAAGTCGATAGTCCAGTCTATCTTCAGCTCATTACAGCTTTTCTCTTCCCGAGGATTCAATGGAATTTGGGTGTGCACTACCTGCTTTTTGGATCTTTAAAATGAAGTGAGTAGTTCGCTTTGAATGCCTGAATCCCTTATTTTCCAGACAATGGTGCTCCTGCCAACAATCCGAGATGATAGTGGTACCCTCTTCAATCCATTCCATTATTACCATTCACGCCAATCTTGACAATATTTGTGTAGTAAGACTTCACGACTAAAACTAAAATTTGACGTATGGATAATTTCGAGCCTCTAAAAAAGGCTCAGGCTGGAGTTCGTTGTGTGGAAGCTCGGGCTGGAGCTAGTGGTGTAGTAGCTCTAGCCCGAGTTACCACAGCACGTGGGCCTGGCTGTGGTCTCGTCAACATCTGTCCCAGAAATTAAGCAAAACATTATCAGAAAAAAAGCTTAACAATGGAGTGGAGGAACACCATTTCCTACTTTACGACCTGCAATTAGAAAGTGTTAATTTAATTAAAAAAAAAAAAAAAACAATATATCGAACAGCAATACATACCGGCTTCTTGTCTTATCACCTCTGCCAGCGCTCTAGCTGCAGCATCTTGAACTGCTTCAGTCGGATCGCCAAGCACGCTCGACTATGCAAAGAAGCGATGTTCTGTATCTAAAAAAATTTATAAAGAATTCAAGTTTATGCAAATTAAAAGAAAAAAATATAATTAGTTTTGAAGTATTTCACTTAAAAATTTCAGAAAATCTTTCCTGACATCGGCATTTCGGCTATTAAAATACGGCGTTAGGCTGGTGATTATCTCCTCTGGAGTAAATACTTTCGATTGGATAAACACCTTCAGGGAAGATTTCGCCTTTTCGCGGATGGTTCCATCGCTGGATCCAAAAAATTGCAACAGTCGATCAAGTGACATCTGAAAGGAACAAATTTAATAAATTTGCTCAAATTTATTGAAAGGAACAAATTTAATAAATTTGCTCAAATTTATTATTTTGTTCCTTTCAGATGTCACTTGATCGACTGCTGCAATTTTTTGGATCCAGCGATGGAAACATCCTCGAAAAGGCGAAATCTTCCCTGGCAGTGACTATCGAATACGACCTATTTACTCCGGAGGAGATAATTACCAGGCTAAAGCAGTATTTTAACAACCGAAATGCCGAAGTCAGGGAAGATTCCCGATAATTTTTAAGCGAAGTACTTCAAAAGTAATTATATTTTTTCTACCACACGGCCACTCGCTGGTACCAGCCTCGTAATCAATTTTTACCGGGGCGAAGATCGCAGATGCATCGAAGATTTGGTAACAAATCTCGGTGCGACTGTCCTTCTGCGTTACCAGCAAAAAAATGGTTCGATTCTGGTATGTGCGGAGGGCGAAGGAAACAACTTTAACCACGTCAGAAAGTGGAGTGAGTGGTTGTTGCAGAGTTGTGAGATTTTTAATATTCAAGCCACTATTGACGCCACACTTCCAAATTTATTGGAAAAAGTAGTCGAATTGAAGAAATCCCCCCCCCCCCCCCCCGAATTTCCCAGATTAAATGCAACCAAGTAAACTTTGCACATCATCTTTTTTCCACGACGAGCGATTGTCGAGTTTCTTGGAAAAATTTAAAAATCACAAATTTGTATACAAGTGTAAGTGGAATTATTAATAGAAAGAAAACCGACTCTGTGAATATCATCCCGTTTTGTTGAACCCTTTTTTTACATTTTTTAAAACGTTTTTTATATATATATATATATATATACCATATATACATATGATTTACTACGAGTGCATGCTTTATAAACGTTAGTACCGATGAATTTCTGTCACGTAATACGTTGCAATATATTTGAAAAGTGCGTTTCTCTAGCACTCTCGATCACTATAATGTGCACAACGTGACTTATTAATCTTCAATCACGGATCGAATATTTGTCGGTTTTTCACATACGATCGCGCATAGTTAAGACATTTTTACCCGGAGCATAAAATATTTTCTTTCACTGCCGAACTCTCGTGCACTTTTGTCATAGTTGCGATTGTTTTCGTCGAGGCACAGATATAAAAACGTAAAAATTGATCGTATAGCTTAGATCGTTGCAAGCGATCATAAATTTCCTAATGGACTTGCTAACCTGACGGAAGAATGTTTTGGTCGACAGTTTTATAAAATCTACACAGGCACAAATCATTTGAAGAATAAGAGTAAATCTTGCATGCGGTATTGAGGCGTCTACGATAGAGGATCCGCGATGACGCGATCATGATCATGATGATGAGAATGTTTGACGATGATCGTGGTGATTTTACTCGCTTTGACACAAGTGAAAGTTGTCGAAAAGATCGATTTCTTTGAGCGAGGAAAATTTACGATAGATTTTCTTGCTCGGAAAGTCGTGCTGTTAGTTACGAGACTGATTTCCCTTTACTCCGTTCCGTTGTTTTATGTAATGCCTACAAAGTTTAAGCAGATCAGTTTTAATGCTTTATTAATATTTTCATATATATTTGTTCTTACTTTTCGAGGTAAAAGCCGAAATTTCTGGCTCGCCGTATCCACGATTTCGCTTTATCACGATATGTGGTGACTCCATCTAAACGAGTAGATTTTGATTTGATTAAGCACGGAAATAAACTTTGTATTGATTTAATTTAATTTATGTTTATTTTCGATCGATGGATTTTGTAATGAACGGCATCATCGAAATACGTCACAATCACCAAATCTCGTAAGTATGTACATTCGAAATGTAAAAGTAATGATCGGATGTTATGGCGATAGGATCCACTGGGTGTAAGCTTCTGATCAACTGCCATGTAGGGCTAATCCGAGACACCATACCCAACGATATGCACCGGATAAGGGAAATTTTACAATCCGATGTCACAAACCAGACGCTTATGGAAACAGACAAAACAACCAAACAAATCAGCTGTCAAAAAAGGAAAAAAAAAAAAAAAAAAAAAAACCGTACTTAGATGTCTAATTTATGTGCATACTGGCACACAGCTGGAACACGAGTTGTTCCCGACCACTTGTAGTACAAATGTGTCATTTTACATGTTAAAATTTGCATCTTATCGGGATCGAGCCCGATATTGTTGTCAACAATACTGTAATGTGTTGGCGAAACAGTTCCCTGACGAACTGATTGTGAAACCAAAAAGAAATCGTAACTTTCCGGCAATGTAATCACATCATCGACAATAGTACCTGGCGGTGGATTCTGCTGACGCAAAAGGTAACGTGTATTTATTCGTTTCGAAACAATTACGAAAGCATATTTCGGACCATCAGAAATGTAGGCCTATTCGTAAATTTCATTCAAACGCTTGCGAATCGTTTCGCTTTCGATCTTTGCAACCTGGTGGAATTGTCCCTCACCCTCACCAACACCGTCCTGATAGAAAAGAATATATTCGTCCCGATAGAGAAAAGAATATATTCATTTCTATCGGGACGGAGTCGGTGAGGGACAATTCCAGGTTGCAAAGATCGAAAGCGAAACGATTCGCAGGCGTTTGAATGAAATTTACGAATCGCACGTGCTAAAGCTAGATGCACGCTACCTATCGGGAAACCATGGGACTAACGTCACCCAACTGTGGCTTGGTCACCGGCTGACAATCGTTTTCGCAGTAAGTATATGTCCTGACTAACTTGGGACAATTGATCAAGGAGACTTACTCCAATCAGTTTTTCTGGGGCAGGATAATGGACATATACATTCCGATGGCTAAGACCAAAGAGCTAATGGAGATGGCATGCAGCGACTTTTTTGAAGCCGGAGGTTTTCTCGCAAAGGACCGGCGATATTCACTATGCTACTATCAGCATCTTACTCACATATATGTTAATCCCCGGTATTGAAAAGAAAAAAAGCCCAACCTTTAAATACTAGGCTAATATTTGCATTTCACTGCCACCGGGCATGACACGCTCCATACAAAAACAGTCGCTTAAACTGGAGAATGCTTCACAGTGCTTTATACAGAAATAGAGTGTTGCCATCTCCGTTACCTCTGTGGTTTGGATGGATGGATACTGTGTTGTGATTTAGGTCATAATATAGCGCCCCAAATCTCTGCAGCATTACGGCTCCAAAAACATGCTTGTGTACATTATAATTTATTACGCCAATAGCTGTGTCCAATTGTTGTCTTAGAATGTCAATTTTTTTTAGCTAAAGTCGTGTTCATTTTCACTACTCTAATTGAGTTCTCCTTCAATTCAGTTCATTGCGTTTGTTAAATCTATAACACGTACCTACTTGCTTCACACATTGAATGTGAATACTGGTCATTTGTTTAATGAACGGAGTTCGTAAAATTATGAACAAAATTTATTGATTTAAAAAAAAATGTTCAGATGGAAATATTCATTGAACCAATGAAGAAAAGATAGTAGTAATTCACGACGACAGTATTTTATTTAATGGATGAAAATATAAAAAAAAAATTAAATTTAAATGCTTGAAAAAAACTTTCTGAAAATTCCTGTAAAAGAATTGTATGCTGGTCTAATGTATCTGTTTGTTCCCGGTGTAGTGATTTCCATATGGAATCCTTAACTAGTCTTTGATACAATTAATAAATATATACGTAATATTATATTTACACATTTATTTACACGTTATTTTTTTAAATTAAAATTCTTATTAAATTTTTATATAATCATATGAATGATATATTTATATTAATAAATTTATATTATTAAGATTCTTGATTAATTTTAATTTTTAATTTATAATTATTTTCTTAAAGTTGCAACGTTTCATGTATTGTGAATATCGTTAAACTGACTTCCATTTTTAGAACTTTTTTATTTTTCAATAATATGCCGACTTGATTCAAATTGAAAATCAAATGTTCTTCTCAACCAATTGGCAATCAAAAAATACAAAATACTTGGTTAAGAAGAACATTTAATTAGTGTTGAGACGTTTCACCACACCGAAAGCATTTCTCAATATTTTAAAAGTTGTCTTTTAGTGATGCCACAAATTCTTTTGCTTATTTTGACTATGAATATTTTTATGTAAAACGAATGCAAAATATGTATCTTTAATATTCACGCTTATTCTGGAAAACGGCAGATTTTTTATTCCCGCCGACTATGCGGTTCCCATTCGCGGCACATAATAATAATAATAATTAATCAATAGCGCAACAGCCCAAATCGGGCCCAGGCCTTGAAGTTATCCGAGACCAACGGAACACTAGGAGGTGAAATGTTAGCCACACTCTCGCCCCTGATTATTACCCCTATTTTAACTCAGGTACTCATTTAACATACAGCTGAGTGAACTGGTAGTCCGGCACCCAATCCCATTTGTCGCCAAGCATATTTGAACCTGGTGTTGAGATTATGTTCTATCGGGAATATCTTTTTCAATTTTCCAATAATGATATACATACAAATTTGTCGTTAAGATGTACAATTTAATTCTTTATATTATGTAATTATTTATTAACAGTAAAGTTCAACAATTAATTCCAAGATAATAAAACTGCCTTATCGTCAAACTTTAAAAACGACTTTTCTGTGTATTTGAAAACATATTTTAATTATATCGTTTACTCCCGATAGGAGAGAGCACTCGCGTCGCTCGGTCCCAGGCGTTGCGATCTGGAATCCCCAAATTTTTTTTTCCAAAATCTGCGATGTCCTCGCGCTTTATTAACGTCCGAATTCTTTGATAACTCTTCCTTTTGCGATAAAACTACTGAAACCATCTTTTCTTACTTTACGGTTCGATTTTTATTGCTTTGTCGCTAACCAAACATTCACAATTTTTCTATTTTTGTCTTTAAAACTAGATGTTGTCTCGATACATTATTTCGGCGACACTCAACTCTAAGTTACAATGTAGCTTTAATTAGATTTACAGGTTTCGACCGCTGCTGCGCTTATCAATTCAAAATTTAAGTCAAGGAAACATCGAAACGAAACAAAATGGCGACTCATTTTGCTTGAGATACGTTTTTGCCCAGGTTCTTCAATACCATTCAATCAATAAAAAAATTCAATTACCACGTATTCTTTCATTCTATGCCCCGAATAAATCGTACGATGACTTCAATCGGCCATTTTGTTCTTCTTCGATGCGGCTGAGAGTGATCTGATCACAATCTGTTAGAATCTCGGCACTGTCTCATGGTAAGTGGGTGGAGGCTACACTACACTTGCCTCTTGGTGACCCCGTCTTTTAGTATTTAGATTACTATTACCACCAGATTCCGAGAAATAAGTAGGTATGTGTTAAAATTTGTGTTCCATTTGCAGATATTTTAATCGCATTTTTATTATAATAATAATATATTTATTTATTGAATTCATAATTAGTTACAAGCTTGCTACCAGACAGCTGACAGCTGGTATAAGGGAACCAAAAATAGAAAATTAATTAAAACGTAATTCAAAGTAATTTAAAAAAAAAGAAATAGGAAAATACATTTAGAAAAAACGTAATAGAAAAAATAAGAAATTATAGTTTAAAGCATTTTAATATTAAAAGGAAAGAGAAAGGCAAAAAAAAAAAATAATGAAATAGAAGAATATAATTTAAAAAAAAGAGTAAAAATAAGAATGTAATTCAAAAAAAAGAAGAGTAAAAATAAGACTACCTATGGTATATAATCTTAAAGACCGGCGAGAGAGATTGACAATCCTTAATCATATCATATCATATTTTCACCTTCTTATCCCACACACCCCACATATTACTTTTTTTTTTTTTTTAGAACATACCTAGTCTGATGAAAGAACACAAACTAATCAAAAATTGGAAAATAATATAAAAATCAAACAAGCATACATCAAATGTAGATAAAATCCTTGGCATTTGCAAACATTTTGCAGAAATTTGAACTTGGATTGCTAAATAAAATAAACATTAGAGAGCTGTCTTGAGGTATACCATTTTGGTTTGGGAAAACAGATAAAGTCATTATAAATTCAATTGGCTATGCTAACTTGCTTGATAAAATAAGAGGCGCAGATGAAATTTTAAATCCTATACTACGTGAGATAATACTTAGATTTCCTAGAACCCTCTTTTAACATTTTGATTTGCACTAGGCTTTTTTGTTAGTGGAAACAAGAAAGAAAATTGCCGAATAGAATTTAGCAATAAGTGCGTAAAGTGAACTAGAACTATTAACTTTTCTCCAAATAATAATTAGAAATAATAAGTATACACAATCTAAACCGTAGCACATAAATTAAGACGTCTAGCCCGTGTGGTCAGTAAATTGAAGTTTTGAACAGGTGAATTCAAAGAAACACCGAAATTTACACTCGTCTCGATCGAACTCTTTAAATAGTTCGGCACGTAATTTGAAGCCCGGCTTTGCCTTTTATGTTAATGGCGAGATGATTAGCTCTGATCATAGGTTGGAAATGGCTTATTAGCGATTACGTTCAATTGCAGGCCCATTAGTAATGAGTTTTCAATATGTAATAAGCGCTTCTAATAGAAAATCTTTTCCCTGCTTTATTTTGCCTACATACTTGTCCGATAATTAGCCAACATACGAAATTCCACGAGATGGTTTCTCAATTTGTTTTCATTGATTCAATCACTGTTCTATTGCGTATCCCAAAAGGTAGTTCGACTCAGATTTAATTACATACTCGCACTCGTACCGTGTGTATATCTAAAACTCAGAAAAAATCGCAAACAAGAAGATTTAAAATGAGAAAATTACAAAAGCGTTGAACTCGATGCAAGATGCGCTAAATCTCGATTCTTTTGTACATTCGACTTTAAGATTCCTCACAAATTTCATCTTTGCTCAAAACGTATCGGGTCAGTTTTCAATTTTGTTTGTTGCCCCGAACTCGATAATCGTTAAATTGCGCCTACTCGTCGCTCGGTTGTATATTGGTCTTGTTGCAATTTCGCGGCATTATTCGTCGGATACCTGGGATTTGGCAGAGTTATTTAGCATGCCGTAAAATTTAAGTGTTAAAGAAGGTTATTCATTTTAACTGAGCAATAAAGCTTAAGGAGATTTTCAGAATTCTGGTCCTAAAACGAACAAAAAAACAACTCACATGACACTGAAATTGACAAAAAATGCAGCAATTCTGGCTTACGATCACACGGAAAAAATGTTTATGCTGAAATTTACGATATCCAATTTATTTCCGTATGTCGTCACATTAAAATCTTTAATTTTTGTATAATAAATTGAAAAAGAGTCAAGCTGATTGTATTTTGAAGTATTAAACTCAACTTCAATTTTTTTCACTGCTTTTGCTTTTTGTCCCCATTCATGTTTTGTTTTTGTTTTAAAAACATGAAAAGTACAGCACTGAAATATTAGTATTCTTGAGTAATCGTGTTCTAATTGTACCACATTATGCCGTAAAAATAAATAATTTCACTTTCATTGATATTTTATTATGACCAGAATACTAAAAAATGTGTTAAGTTACCCCGTCATTTTAGAAAAAAATACAATTGAGCAATTCTGCTGAATTGTGCTCAATTCCTGCTTTTCATCGATTACGACCAAAATTATATTTTTGTGGAAACAACAATCAACCGCTTTTCTGCATTTATTAAATTGTCGTTTTTAAGGTATCGTTAAGTAAATTTACGGCTTTCTCCAGACTGTTAATAGCTGCAAGTTGATTCGTCTCATTGCTTTCCGTCGGCCGTTTTCCGCCGATTTGATCAAATGTGAGTATTTTTACTTACCCTCTTCAGCAAGACGTCAAACATTTTTCCGTTCAACCGTAGAAAATTTAAAAAACTTCCATTTTCTTCGAATAATCGTCTCGGAGGCACCCAAAGCGTTTTATCACTGTATCTACTACTTCGCGCATATTTTCCTCCATTCGTCACATTACTAGCTCTTCTTTTTGCTACTTCACCAATAACTGAAGCTACATTTTTACTTGATATATTTTATATTATGAACACGTTTCACAACATAAACAATGTAACTATTTCCTAATTTCACTGTCGTACTATCGCGCCGTGTACACAGTAGACTGTCGCACTATCCTACTCTCACACTGTCGTGAAATGCTTTCAAAAAAGCTATCACCGTATAACCAGGCTTAACAGGTATTGCTAAATGTTTCTCTGCTAGACTTGGTTTATATTCGACAAAGTCTCTGAATTGATTTCCCAACGAATTATGTATTTTTTAATTTTATATTGCATGTTCATCATTATGAAATTTGTCATGAAATTAACCACTAATTTCATCATGTTTTTATGACAAAATTCTTAAAGTAGCTCATCAAATTAAACATGGTTGATTTGATCTTGAAATCCCAAATGAAAGTAATAACTTAATCACTGCTAAATCGTAGCTTCCAATCCAAATCGCTTAACCAGTACTTTCGCCCAGAAGCTGATCGTTTTATCGCTGTCTAAACTGTGTTTGGTTGCAAACTCTGTAGTGCTTTTATACTACATGCGTTGTCTCGAGATCAGAACTACCCAAACCCATTTATAGAATAGTTTTACTCATTCACAAATTCACCAAAATCTTCTAAAGTATAATGCTAAAAGACGTAATCCCGAATCCATAATACACCTAAACTCCGTCAAATATTGTTGTTTTTTTTTCAAACTAAATTCCAAACGAAATTTACAACATCAGGGAAATACTCCTGCGAATTCAAACTTATATGATCAATAAATAACAAAAATTGTGATCACTGCCAACAGTTTTAATTCAAGTTGAAACCCCAAGTTTTAATTCAAGCTGAAGAAGAAAAGTGTGAGAATAAATTCAAAAGATCGTTTGTGGAAATCCGTGAAAATGTCTGCTTCTCCCACAGTGGATATAATCTCATATTAAAATTGTGTCTGTCATAGCGTGTTAATATTTTTCGTTATAAAAAAAAGAATTGTCCAATTTGCCATTATTTTTTTTGTAATTTGTCGGAGCTCAGACCGAAAAGTCTTTGTTCTGGTTTCTTTAGTTCAAGTAAGAAAATCCGTGAAGCGAATCATATGGATCCACAATTTGACCGACAACCATCAAATTATACGTGATCTTATGACCGCAAAAGGGATTTGCCCAGGGAGTGATTGCTAACCGACAGACTACTTGTGTTCTTTTATGCGTATACATTTTTTTAAAGATATTAAAATATATTTTACACAGTTTTTGTTGAGTTATGGTTTTGTGGGCTGTTAAGTTATTGATGTACGTAGAGGTATGGCAAGTGAGAATGGTAATGATTTTAACTTGTTGCATAAGTAAAAAAACTGTTTTGTATTCGGACAAATATAAAATGAAGACAGAACTGAAGAATTTGCGTAAATATGATCATGAAGAAATGTTTCATCAAAACTTAGAATGGGCATCATTCATAAGTTTATGAACATTATAAGTAATGTGATGAATGTGTACATCAAAGATTTAAGTTGGTTGGTGTGTGTACATTGCATTTTTTCACATATTTTTAATCAATTGTGTTGCCGTCAGGTTATTTATTGCTTGAATACCTCACAAATAATGTGAGGCAATCCTTACAGGAAATGTAAAATATCACCTCTTTTTCGATGATGGTGCTCTTATCTTTAAGCGTAGTGTAAAACAAATCTTTGTTACTGATAAGAGATGTAAAGCACATTTTCGAATCACAGCAGTCATTGTAGTTTAATTTAAGATATTTCGAAATGTGTTTCTGTGGACTCAAATATGGTAGAATTACCGTCACCTTAGAGAATAGTGATTTTTAGTCTGATTCGTTTCTTTCCATCTGAGATTCAATTTTTAATTTTCGATTATGAATCTCACGATTTCATCTGCTTTGTAATCTGATTGAGATCTGGTAAGTTTGCCGGGATAATTACTTATAAATTTTCATCCCTATGTTTCATATGGATAGGCTCTAACAATTTTTACAAACACTTGTAACTTATAACAAATTTAAACTTTAAGAGAAACTTAAGAACATCAAATTTTACTTGTAACAAATCTAAGCCGAAGGTCCTAGTCACTAGCGCTGTTAATAATAATAATTTTTGTGTATATATATGTATATATTTAATTATTTTTGAAAATAAAAAAAAAACAAAATAAAAAATAAACAATTTTTACAATACAGATGTTATTCTCAGTCTAATGTACTTTCTCGGGTATATGTTGTCACATGAGTATATCATACCAAATTCTAACATTCAAATTAAGGAAAAGAACGTCTGATAGATTGAAGACTCGAAATAATCTTTTCGCGACTATCGAAGCTTGTTGGCCCGGATCCATGTTCGTAGTGTAATGTAGCATTCTATTGGAAGTAATTGGCTTTCTGTGCCAATTTAATATGAACTCCTCTTGAACCCTATAGATTGTACAGTCTAGAAAATTTATCTTATAAGGGTGCTCTACGAATTCAGTATTGCTATAAAAACCTGAATATTTTTTTTTTTTAAATAATAAATAATAATTTACATATTACATAATTCCGAATTAAAATATTCTTATTGAATTTAGAGTGATTAGGAATTACTAAAACTTCTGCCCCAGTATCGATTAAAAGTTTAAGTCTCGATAGGTTATCAGAAATACTTAGGTGATTTGATTGCAGTAAAGTGGCAGAAATTACCGTTACTGACTCTTCATTTAGTTTTAGTTATTTTATTACAACACAGGGGAATACATTTATGTGCCATTTCTCCATATCGTTCATGGAAGTAGCAAACCAAAGATGTTAAATTTCCATTTGATGGAGTTTAGGATGTAAAATTTTTAATGTTAGCTAGTTTATTTACATATATTATATCTGAATTACATATATAACTAATGTTTCTAATTTGTCCAATTTTTTAGTTATAAATGATAATTGTTTTTGAATCTTCAGATTCATCAAATCGCAAAATCATTGCGTCTTTAAAATAAGTATACTGACCAGTTGTTGGAATGTTCCCAATGATATCAATTGAATTAGAACATGCACTTGCATTCAACATTCTTATTGCATGGTTGAATTTTGTCGTTTCAACAGTTATATTCGCCGTGGCGAATTGACTGTCTAGAATTCTAAGCCACGCTGCAGGATTGTGTAACTGTATCTTCTGGATGGCAACCGCTGCCATTGCAGAAGGTCTATCTGAATTTTCACCCGCTCTATATGGAGTTGAACCAGACCCGGTTTCCAAATTTTCTCCAATCATATTAATTATTTATATTGGTATTCACGTAGGTATATAAGCAAAAGATATTCGCGATTATGTTCAATAAAATTAGAATAAAAACAAAATAAAAAATCTCGGAAAATATTACACGATTTTTTAAAAAAAATCCTCCTGTAGAGAAAACCTTGTAATTTGCAAGTGTAATAAGAAGTATGTAATATGATGTAATTAAGGTTTTACTTGAAAAGAATATTCCTGTATTCTTCGAATATATAAAAAGTTTTCTTTTTCTATTTTCCTTGTAAACTTCCAGTTACTTTTTCAGCGTTATAATGACTTTTTTTTTCTTTCTTGAGAGGAAAAAAAAGCTGAAATTTTTTCAGCGTTATACGACTTTTTTTCTTTTTTGAGAAAAAAAATCTTCTCTAAAATTTCTTCAGCGTTATACGCCTTTTTTTCTCTGGTATTCCTTTGTCGGGGTCACCAATGATGTGATTCCAAAAGGAATCTTATTATTGCTTCAGTTTAATAGATTATAGATTCATATAAATAATACTGATCTTTAATTAATTCGTTAGATTATAAAATCTCATAATTAATACATTAAACATTTGTGAATTCTTATTTTGTAAATTTAGTTAAAGTCAACTATTTAAATTACTTTTCTATTATTTACTTTTATACCAAGATCTTTTTTAAAACTCATTTGATATATCTGAAATTTTTTATTTCTCCAAAAAACATGCCAACTTTAATTCAAATTCGTAAAATGTAAAGTTGGCATTCATACAGTGACGCGACGTTTCACCACAGTATTCTAAAAGACAGGGACTGCGCGGTCGAAGTCGAAGTCCGTGTTCTGTTTGGGCCTTAAGTCTTGGGTGGATACGTTCGATGTTTCTTTCACACCTTTGGTATAAGCTGCAGCGGAAGATGCAACCGCCGTGTATGGTTAGCTGCTACCGCTGTTTTAGCGCAGCTATGTTGCGTCATCGCTTTGAAGTGAGTCGAATGCCAGTCGGCGAACGACTGGCTACCACTTCGATTTCTCGTCCTTATAAAGGAATCGAAATGACAACCAGCCTCCTTGGATCTGTGATCCAATCTGTGAGGAGTGTTTTCGGGCTGAGTTGTTTGGCCGCAAAACATCTTCCCACAGACTATCTTAGCGACGCGATTAGAGCTACGCGATACTACTGTAACTGGTTAACTAACTAGTTATATTACTTGTGTACGTCAGAAAACGATATTACATTCGAAGAAAATTGCACATCTAATTCTTCTGTCTTACGGAAGCTACATATAACATTGTAGAGGTTCATAATTTTAATGATCCATATCATTCAGTAGTATCTTAAATTCTTCACGTCTGATTACTCAAACTGCAATTTCTAACAATCAATTTAATAAATAATATACTGAATATAAAACCATATTTATTATATATAACTCCGCTTAGACTTTTCTAGACTAGTGTACTTGCTGATACAAAAACCCTTCATAGTCTAGTCAGATAAAAAATTCAAATAATCGTAATAGAAAGAAAACTCGAGTGGAATAAGTTAATGGTCTTTTGAATTCAAGACAAGAGAAAGGCACGAACATAAAATAAATGTTAAACCAATATACTGCAATCTAACAAAAACATAAAAATCATTTATTTTTCTGTTATTGCGATCAAGGTCTTACTTATGTACATACAGTAATTGCAACAATTTCAAATTAAACTTTTTTTTACGTTTTTTTTTTTAATAAGACGTCGGTTTGTATTCTCCACTAATGAATTCAAGTAAACCGCAGAGTCGTAATTTTTTTTTATCGTATAAAACATGTTGTGTTGCTGCCGAACTGAATTAGTGTAA
Source organism: Beris chalybata (assembly GCA_949128065.1). Lineage (NCBI taxonomy): Eukaryota > Metazoa > Arthropoda > Insecta > Diptera > Stratiomyidae > Beris > Beris chalybata. The sequence goes on along the minus strand of OX421896.1, from coordinate 4,188,817 downwards.
ATTGATAAATTTCTGACACCTCTAACGTACCGGTCTCGTTCATCACTCCATTCTCCGCACATGTAAAATTCTAAAAAGAAAAAAAAAATTGCGATGACATCAATAGTCATCTCGGTTCATTTCAAAATTAAAAATATTATTCTTGTCTTTAGCGCAGAGATTTATCTTATTCGTTTTAGACATCGTTTTTTTTTCCATATAATTTTAATTTTTTTAATTCCCAAAGTTCGACATCCGCAGAAGTCGAAAGCGATCCTATAAGTTTATTTGTACGGCCGTATATCTAGTTATGTGGGTATGTAGAACTTTTCTTAAAATATCAATTATTGATCTTACCAAGGTATGGACGAAGCGACCTTGTCGACTTGTCTGTGGCTTTCTTGTGTTCTCCGATTGAAGGGCCGTTGAGACGTACAAAAAAGTAATAATTTTTCTCGTCGATTTCTGGTTATATTGGTTTCAGCGTTTCTTTGATATACGAGTGTTATGTGGTCTGCTAAATAGTGTTGTCTTATTAAAATGATAAGAAGGCAGTTAGTTGTCCTCTGCACTATAGATGCATCTGCAGCATTGATTTTTGTTTCTTCGTTTAGGAACGAACGTTCAGATTTTGCGTGCCACTTTTAATAACCTTAGCTAATGGGAAATTTTCTATTTTTAAAAGGTGTTAAGAAATTGCGTTCTTCTTGTTCTTGTTAAGATTGTTAATGGACTATAAAACCGTGACGATTATACCTACATATATATGTATATATACATACCTATATTGGAAATGACTATTATATGTTTTCATTTAAGAATTTGTCCGCTGTGGACAAACATTTGAATCTCTGTTTAATTTCATTCATGTTCTCAAATGGAATGACTGTGGAACCTCTATCCCTTTGTCTATACTAGTTAGTGCTACCTTCTATACCTCTAGTGTTCAGGAAGAATATCCAAATCGCTCTATGCCCATGCTCAAATAAGAATTGACACTACGAAATCCTTTACTCCCTAAAACTGTATGCCCACAGCATAAAATCTCGCAAAAAATTCTTTCAAATGAGAAATCTTAGGAATGAAAAAAGTTTCTTAGAATGAATCTATAGTATGTAGATGGGTGACTAAAAACCTATTCCGCATCCTACCTTATAAAATATTAATGACACTATTTAAGATGTATCTCAATATGTCTTCTAATTGTTCAGATATTGTGTGCAAACAAAAGCGACCTACTTGCACTTAACTCCTGATTACTTGAAGAAAAAAAATACAAAAGGGGTCCTACTTGTCTCTCTTGCGTCAGACCATGATATCCGTCTTTCAGATCAATTGCCATATGTTAATTTATCGAGATGCCATTTAATGATAATCACTCATACCGAAAACGGTTCGGATCCGTATTGTAAAGCAGCACTGACTCAATCGAAGTCCATGGAAAGGAGATACTTTATCAACATTTTCAAAATACACGACTCTGCTATCGTATAATTAAAGTTTGCAGCTAGTTCGAGCGTATGTGCAATATGTAATTAATTTCAATAAACTGAAACTGGAAGCCGAAACAAGCAAGTACCTAAAGGTCTCTTAAAAGTCTGTTAATTACAGGCTGGTTCGTTTGGCCTTGTTTCGACGTGAGATATAGCTGAAATAATGAAATTGACTGACAATCGGTTCGAAGCAAGAAGGCTACACCACCAGTGGACTCTCGGCAATTTCTGCTAGAATCTTTTCATAGAAAAAAGTTTCTGCCACATACGAGATTGTACGTACAGGGCGCTTGCTCCTGTAGTTAGCCTTCTAGTAGGCCCGTAATTAATTACTGATTTCTGCTTTTGTTGATCCAAAGAAAGTAAAAAGTAAAGTATTTATCTAGTCGAAATCATGCGGAAATCTTTGGAGAAGTCTCAAGATCTTGTAGGAAAATTCGGACAATATTTTGTTAAAGAGTCGGGGAAAAGCAAGTTCGACCTAAGACCTCGTATATATTCCTGTGTCTATCTTCACGTAGTGTTACTTAAAGTTTAGCGTTCTATCTTTTAATGCCACACACATTCTTTTCCCCGGCTAATAGTTTAGCACGACTTCTTCACCGGCCAAACTATAGTCAAGATCTTTGAAAATTTATGTCCAGCCAAGAGAGTTGGTGTTGGGACTCTTTGTGCGGCGGGTAAGAAACGGAAAACAGCACGAGTATCTGGTAGAGAATAACAAGACAAGAATCTGGACAATGCAGTGAATAGTCGAAGCTTCAACTTAAACAATTTAAATATGGGCAGCGATTTATAAAATCTCTTTTGTACCAGAAGTTGTGATTAATGTCCGAATTTCTAAAGCAACTATTTACCACTGACATGATTCGCAATCGTATCTGATTTTACATTTATCATTGTTGGCTTCTTGTCTATGCCGTGGCGTTGTAAGTTGGCTAATTGATGAGAAGAATAGGGTGGCCGAATTGAATAGAATTTGATTTTTCAACGAACATTTTTCAAGCAAATCGGAAATTAATTGTGCTTAGATCTAACCACAATCGTGGCCAATGACCATCGATATCTGAACTACGCGGATATACACAAAATAGAATATTTTAATCATTACATCTGCTAAGAACGTCTGGGTACAAAGAATATCTCACATTCTTGAAAAATATTTCTTTACTGTAAATTTATATAAGAACTATATTATAATATAGGTAAAATCGTCACGTCGCTGTATTGTTATTATAGCTCCGAGTAGTCAGCTTCTTACTTCAAGATTCAGACGCCTTCGCTAGGTTTTTGTCAAAATTCAATCAGATTTTCTTAGATATCTCCTATAAAAATCTGCCAACAGTCTGGATGCAACTTTATTATTTTATGGGTAGAAGTCCGAAACGTGTTTAATGCTGAGATAGGGTGTAGCTCACTATGCAACTAACAACCTAACAAATAAAGTTTAAAATAGCCTCCTGGTTATTCCTGTTGGCAGATTTTTTTTTATTTACGTATTTGTTTCTTCTATAGAAGTGAAAGTGAATTCGATCTCACAATGTGCCATTAGAATTAATTTCCTTAAAAGATAATTTCGTATCGACAAACATCTTCAGTAATAAATTGTCTTACGATAAAATTATCAAACAGTTTACGCGATGGATAAAGATGGTTTGCGCTGGTTCTTATCTTGTTTCATTAAAAATCGAATAAGTTAATATGGTACTTAAATCGAAAAGGTAAGACAAGATCACAAATGCTGTTTGTTTTCCATAATTACTGCGTACTGATTCACGATAAATGCCACCTAGTTTCCAATTAGCATAACAACGTCGAAACATTGCTCATTAGCAATTTATCACTTCGAGTGGGTTCAATCCTAATGTAGGTATGCAGGTACTCGTTATTTAACTTGTTTAGTTAGTCACAGCTCACGGTATTGTGGTTACTGCTCACGAATCAATCAATATTCGATCGGACTTTGATCGGTCGATTGACACCTAAACTGCACCGATAGTATTATGAATTTTAATTGTTGCGTACTTTTTAATTTCCTGCATTTGTTCTGATCGATGGTCGCGCTCATATATGCAAATTTTCAAGGTGGTAAAAGGTGCGAAATAACAAATTCCGGACGGTAAGGATCAAAGTGATTGAAGGCGAAACTAATCGCATTCGAATTATGAATTTATAATTATTAATAATTTTTTTTTTTGTTTTTACAATTTATTATTAAAGTGCGCACCTTTAATGGATTTATTTTACCGAAGAGCTAATCTGCCGAGCGGTCTCATTAAAATGACTTGCTCGGCTTTAAGAAGCTGAGAAATGATCGCGGGCGCACAAGGTAGGCATGTCGCATGTGTGCTGTCTCTTTGCTCTTACCTTTTTACCTTTGTAAGCATAATTAATTGTCGTAAAGCATCGAAACGATTGTTCTGGTGCGCGTAGCTCTTATCGTCGCATTTAAATTCTCGACTGGATAAGAACAGGGAGGAAAATTAAAGTGAAATGCCATATCAGGCCATTACGTCCGCTTAGGTGTTTTAGTCCATTAATCAGCTCTAATGATCCTGCTGATGGCTCCCTCCTAATCGTGTGAATTTTCTTTTTGGCGGTGTTTTAACAATTCCTTTTTTTGGAAATTTTCGTTATTTTCTTTTTTAATATTCAGGAAGAGAGGGCGATCTTCGTTGTTTGTTTTTTGGCTGACCGGGGTTTGTGTTTCAATTTTTTATTTTTGCCCCCTTGTTGGTCAGATCTCGTTTTTCTCATGGTCATTAGAGGAATGCCAAATAATTTTTTTTCTTTTTTTTTTGAATTTGTTTGGAGGTCCGAGAGTGGCCACTTTTCATATTTTTTATTGCCACCGAAGTTTTTATGTCGTTGGTTTTATTTCGGACTTAGTGCTAATGGTCTTTTTTTATGGTGGTCAAAAGCCGATTCACTGAGTATTTGGGTATGTACCCGAGACCGTGTTATTAATAGATTCCACATGGTTCAGTGATCAATTTGGATGATTATCTAGAACTTGCTAGTTCATCCTGTTATTGTAGTGAGTTGCTGTAGCCATTAGCTTTTGTTTTCTTTCGCTTGAAGTGTGTTTTGATATCAAAGCGAATTTTGTTAAAATGCTTAACGGGCTTAACTTAGTGATTTTTAGTTAAAATAACAAAATTCATTGCTGTGCTCACGGATTTGAATTTGATGTATGTATTTTCGAGTCGAGAGTCAGAAAGAAGCATTTCAAAGCTTTACAGAATAATTTAATGTTAATTATCAAACAACTGTGGGATATATTGCTCTTATCAAATCTCAATCAGATGGACTCCATACTTTAGACAGTATTTTTTTAAATTTGTTCGGCTCTCACTGAGGTTTTTGTCAGTAGTGTCTCCACTTTTGAAGTTCGACCTTAGTTAAGGCCGGTTTTATGCGTATTAATTTGGAAATTATTTTAAACTGTTTAGTTTTCTTATAGTCTACAAATTTTGATTTGGCGTTTGAAGCGCTATGTTCAGCGAAATAGTTGCCGCGCCTCATTTCTTATTAGTACCATTCATAATTCAAAGTGCGTTAATATCGACAGCGGTACGCACGTACAGCTCTACGAAATTTGAAGAATATTTGATGTACCTGCCCAAGTAGGTAGGTACTACTAAATAGTTTAAATAGTAATGTTTTGCACTTCACTCACAACCTAATGGTCATTCTACTTAGTCGTAGCCAGGCGCGAACGCAGGGAGGTTTTGGGGGTTCAACCCCAAACCCCCCCCCCCCCCCCCAAATGATGTAATTACAAGCGCATAACTAAATGTAACTTATACTCGACGCGTAAATATGTCTCAACCCTGAAATATTTTTTTGTCTTGTTAGGTGCTACTTGGCTAAGATTCAGACCTGCTTCAAAGGTCAATATGCTGTTTAAAAGAAAACTTTATTATTTTTTGGTTAGAAGCCCGGAACGCGTTTAATGCTGAACTGCGTCATAGGTTACTATGCGACTTACAACCTGTAGAATAACCGGGATGCTATTTGGAACGTAGTTTCTCGTAGCTTATAGAGAAGCATTAGTGCTGTATTATGGCCCATCGTTGATCTTTGTCTACCTTTAGGTACTTGAAAACAATTAGCAAATAGCACGAGCTCTACTAATCTTGTGCTTGGTAATTTAATGTATTTTACTATAGATCCCTATTAAATATAATGAAAAATTTCTCAGACAGATTTCATATTGTTGCCGATTAATTTATTTCACAGTGTAACAGAAACTCACATTATTTCAATTACAGATCAATTATTGCAACTTCACACAGTATAAAATGTAACGAAATTAAATTATGCATTTTGCAATGTTCCCATAAACTGAAAGTACAAATGCTGCAAAATGAATACTCTTAAGAGTATTACTGTACAAGTTTTCTTCGAGAACTAATCTACGATTTCCACGTAGTAATTTACCAGTCATTAGGTATTGCAGTGTGAAATTGGTACCTATACATGGTTAATTGCAAATTTTAAACGAATGTATTACCACATTCCGGTAGATATCGTCGAATATATAGAATAGGAATGAACATACGGGCCTTATTTTGTCTCGTAGGTGAAAAGAGAACTAACAAATGAGAAAAAAAATTCTATCGTTTTATCAATTCAGGAGGTATCTTATTCGAATCTATGAACAGTTATTAGCTCGAGTGTTAATTACATCTTGGACTATCGCTCGCTCTAACCGGGTGAGAGATTCCACCTCTGACATCAATCAAGCCATAAAACGTGGACGTTATGTCTAAGTTTAGCTGGGAGAGAAGACCTGTCCACCGAACGATTACCATAAAGAACAATTTCATAACTGTATCAACCGTCACATATGAGACTTAAGTACGTGCTAGGTGCTATCTCGTAGTCTACGGCTTTAGAGATCATTAAGGTGGCGTATCAGTAGTACGCTTTATTGGAAACACTTTGTCTCACCTTTTTGTCCGATACTCGGCTACTCGAGCCTTCTTTTATTGTGTGAAATCCGTCTTTAAAAAGAAATGAGAAGGAAAAAAACCATAAATGGTAAAAAGAAGAACTTTGCATCTACTGCTCTTATACGGGGTGTGACCAAACACTTCATACAGTAGCCATGGCCCAAAGGTACTCATATATGATTGCAATTACCATAAGCAGCTCAAGATGCAGATCGGAACGCGATCCATGTGTAACACAGCCGCACATCAGATTATTAATAAATCGATCGATAAACAATCCGATCCGTACGCGGTTTGATGGTGTGTTTCTCCCCTGATGATCGATAGATTACGATTATTTACATAATTGGGTACTGATCTTCGACGATCGTGAATCAACGGCTTGATGAAAAACGCACCACCAGAGCCAGCCCAGACAATGGCCATCGGCAATTCATTCTTAATGCGAGTCAGTCTGGAGTCTTGATCGCACCCTTTTGTCATGTCGATCGATTTAATTCGCATGATCATTAAAGTTCTGACAATTTTATAGCTATTACCGATATTTAAAACAATTTTCCTCCCGCTATGATGTAAAGAGATGTGATCTTGTTCACGATATTCACTTGGATTATATCCTTTAGCGGTTGGTATGATCCTCATATGGTTCCAGATCTCCATATTCTTCTTGTAAACCATTCCTTTTGATCATTGTAAATGATGAAGTCAGAATTTTTCCTCAGTTCCTATGTAGCCACTTTTGTTGCATAGAGCAGTTACTGGACTTATAGCACGACAACCGCGGAAGACAGAGAGCGAGAAAGTTAAAATGTTGCAAGCTATAACTAAATCGCCATTCAAAGGTTCAGAAACAAATATAATGACCTAGGTAAGCTGCATTAAGTGGTTAACACACAGATGTCCCAAAAAATATATTTGCAATTGCACGAGCTCCCGATTGGTTAAGAAGTCAAGTGAAGTTAAACTTTTATGTCATCAACAAAGAGGAGGACAAAAAACTATTGATCAAGATTTGTTTTATTTTGTATTTTAAATTCAAAAAATGTGAGTACAAAATCAGTAATTTTTTTTTTAATTATATGTTTCGATTTTACTACCGGCTAGTTATTTATAATACAGTATTGTTATTGATTTAAAAAAAAAAAAATTTGCTGCCCTCAAAATTTTTTTGTGTACATTTCATGACTAGTAGACACGAAAAAAGCAATAAAAATGTTCACTCCGTCTGTCCGCCGTACGTCGACCGCCAAAATCCATTGAAGGCTCGTAGCTCTCAAACCAGTGGACCCCTTGAATTGACATTATTTTCAGAGGTGGGGGTGTGAGGGGGAAGGTGGGGAAAGCGTTTTAGACGAAAAATTTTGGTTTCTAGATCTCAGCAACCGCTTATGTTAGGAGACTGAAACTTGGAATTTCTAGAGGGGAAAGCAATGCGTCCGAAACGCAAAAAAGTCGAGATCGACACTTTCTAAAATTCATATCTCCTAAACCGTTAATAGCAAGCAATTAGAACTTAACAAATATCTGTAGTTGGACTAGGAGAGTAGATTGAAAGAAAATTTTTGGGTGAGGGTAGTGGCGTACGGGGGTGGGGTAGTGGCGTACGGGGGTGGGGGTTGAAATACTTAACATTACGATATCTCCCAAACCAGTGGCACCAGAAAAACAAAATTCGGTTTAGATATAAAGCTTGATAAATAAAGATTGCTCAAAGTAAAATCTTTGAAGGGGGCGGGGGAGTACGTAAGTGGAGGGGATAAGAATTTTTCAAAAATAACACGTTTCATATCTCAATAACAGTACTGCACTTTTCACCATTGTTGACGACCACAATACGCCTTTCTCAAATAATAGTAGAATAATAATATTTCTCTCAGGGTGGACTTTAGACTAACTAAAGAGGACTATAAAATGAGAAGAAGCAGTATTATTATCTATCGCGTTAGTTTAATCAGATATCGCCGTCATAGTTTCAGTAGAAATTAGTTGATACATGGAGAGAATTAGAATCATTTATTTTATGTTTTCGTATTTCAGGTCCTTAGTTACCTTCGCCTATTAAATTTTATGATTTTCAGAAATTTTACGATAAAAATGATTAAACTCGGAAATCTATTTTATCGTTGCGAATATTTTCTTTCGTTTCAAGAAGCGACCGAAACGAAACGATCGGAAAGTGATCAAACCACCTTCCACAAACCACACATGATCGCAGTCAGGTCTTAAACTGCAAATCACATAACTAAAGATTACATTCCTCGGTAAAATGCAAGTTCTTCGAATAACTCCTGTCATTATTAAATAAGTTTTTTCTATCTGTGCCATCCATGGACAAAGGATAACGACTGGCGATGGTCATAAAAAGTTGACGAGTTAATTTACGCGCTTGGCATACCAAATCCGCATATGTTATTCGCTAGTTGAGGCTCACAAATGGTACTTCAGCCACTGATACACATATGTGAGAAGGAGCTGAGGAGCGTTCCTATTTCGAGTCGCCGGGCATGTACAGTGCTTCCGAGCCTCAGTACTAGCGATATAGTAAGTGTGCTATGGCTAGTCTAGAAATGTTTGTGTTCGGCGAGAAACTAACAAATCAAAAGTTGTGATGACCAGAAATAGTCAGAATTGAAAGGTGAACAAAGAGTTCGACGACGGCATGTAGCTACTACGAAACTGAAAGATTGTCTTGCGATGGCAACAAGTTTGATTTGTTCCAGAATAAGGACATTGGAAGGTAGTAATCTGCAATAGCAAGGTTGGTATCTCTAGAAGTCCAAGTGTGCACGAGACTCCGATGATTTTTCCATCCCTAATCCAAAAGGACAAGGTCTTAAATCAAATTCGACGAGTGGACACACACAACATCCAATGGACACACACAAATGCAATACATCGAAGAGTATATCTGATAGATTCTTTAATTATATATTCATTCATGCAGTGGTGTAGATAGACATGATTTTCAATATTGACCAATTAGAGCTTGGAACGTTCCTTTCGTAATGTGTTTTAATTGATCGTTAACTTCCATTTGATGCGTCTCGGTTCCCAAGTTTAACTCTTGGCTACTTGCTGAAGAGTATGTCGACACAAATTATCGAAATGTGAAGACATCCCTCCCACCGAAAATCATGTCTAGCTACGCCACTGTATTTATGGCTTTCGTACGAACAGCCATCAAAAACATGTCAGCAAATCATATACAAAAGTTGAATTGCCATCAAGAAGTACTCGCTTAGTAGATGTAAGGCAGTTGTAAAAGGTGGAAAAAACTAGAACCAATAAAGCCAACCTCATATAGTTCTTAAGTGTGCAGTTGCTGCAAGGTGTAATGATATTTCGAATCGGGGCGTCATACAGCGAAAGAAATAATAGAGTAATTTTGTGACTGTTTGTGAAACTGTGGACTAAGAAGAATCTTGGACAAGTTTTTTTTGTTGTTCGATCTCCTTAAGCGACCACCTCAGATTTTCATATATATATTGCAGTAACCTCTCGTTAATTCTTGTAATAATCCAAAAAATTACTGCACGCAGAGACAATTGACTTAGCGCGCGCATACTTACTGGCATTGTCATTTTAACTATTTACGCGATGAAACCAAAAGACTCCCTAGATAACTTCTAAAAGAAGTTGTGCTTCTCTTCAAGATGCTGCTTACCATCGTTTATGAGGCGGTATGCGACTTATTTTTTCGCCTTTTAAAAATTGATCTGTTCATACTTGATGCTGTTCAGTGTCATTTTAGATAGCGAGTCATGTAGTATCATCTTATGCCCTAGCAACGCATAGGGAGCAACATTTTTCACATTAATTTCTAGTTTTTGTTCTGACGAATGTTGTGCCTATATATTTATTGTGATTAATCAGATCACTGTTAGTAGAAATATTCGATCGAAATAATGATATTTTGTACGAGTAATGAATTGATTTTCTAGTTATTTATAGAAGAGAGCCAGCTACACTCAGTTAAAATCAACTATTTACATATTAAATTTTTCTATATTTAAAATCGGTACTACCATAAAATAAGCTGAAATTTAACTATTATGTAGTAAGAATAAAATGAAAGGTGAGTTAAATACAAAAAAGTTGTTTTACAATATAGATAGATAGATATACAGTGTAACAAGCTTATAAAGTGCACTTTTATAACGTACTTTCGGTTATATCGTACCTTTTTTCAATCCACATTCACAAATATGAAAGGTTCTTATCTTGGTTATAACGTACTACTTTTGTGGTCCCCTCAAGGTACCTTATAACCGGGTTGCACTGTATATATTTTCAATATTATTAACATTTAGTGCTTGGGCTAACTTATAATTAATTAGTGCTCAGACTTTCGTCTCTACATTAAATGTTATTACATTACATAGCACGGAGGCTGGTGTCTCTAATAATGATTGTGTATTTCTGAAGGAAAATGGAGCAAAACCTTCTTGCGTATAACTAAACTAACTTAAACTAACTTAATAAATTGAATGATTGGGATATGATTTACTGTTTCGGCTCTTCCGGCCGTCTGAACTTATGCGCGATTTCTTTCCACCAACATAAAACCCCGTTTCTTTGAAATGCGAGGTACGGTGTTTTTTCAACGTTATAGAAGATCTCACGTCTAGGAAGTCATCTTCCGACTGAGTGAGAGATAGATCGGACAAGAAGGAGCCTATAATCTAAAATTAGTAACTTTATATTGTTAAAACCGTTAATGGGGAAAATCCTATTACATACCTGTTGAGTTTATATCATTCTAATACTTCTCATTCTGACGGGTATTTGCCGATTTGCGTTTTTTGGGAAGTGTATTCAAAAATTCAAACTTATCTTTGGTTTCGTCCTTGATATTTCTTTCGTTTCTCAGAAGATCTGCAACTTCTTTTCCTAAGCCGATTTTCATTGAATTATTACATGCCATAATTTTCAAGTTTCATATTTCAGTTACACACCATTTTTTCCCGCTCCTTTTCTGTAACCCGCTGAGACCGTTCGGTTTCAATAATTTTTCGGGCATGGTACAATTTTGCTTCAAAGTCTGACATCACAAAATTAATATCTTCTTTAAGCCCAATTTGTGAACATGTCATCATTTTGGCCCGAATGATCTTCGTACTATCAGGCGTGAAAATGTTTTCCATATTGATGTGTACTTCGTATTTTACCAAGAACTCTTTTGCGTTAAGCATGTAGATTTAGTACTTTCTTATATTCTCACTATTTCCCATGCAGTTTAGTTCGTACAGATTTTTGAAGAATTTAATAAAAAAAAACATTCTTTTATTTCGAACAGTATTACCTGGCAAGGTGAATAGTACAAGTTGATGTGGACTGTGTTGTATTTTCATGATAGTTAGCAATAATAAATAGAGTAGGTCCTAGTTGATCAAATTCCTATTTATTCCTATTGCCTTCTCTTCAATCCAGTTCTGTGCTTAGATACAAAGATAAATTCCTGTAATACCATTGTGGGTTCCAGGCCATAAAACATATTCAACTCGGAGTGATTAAAGCGATCTGTACAAAAAAAGTTATTACATGTATTTTTTCGATATACTTCAGCGACTATGTGAAATATTCGTTCTCACTGCCAAGTGAATGCCATTATTATTGCAATGCAAATTAAATATGTAGTGAAGGTCTAGGCATTCCCGGTGTGCGAAAATTATTTCATAAGACCGCCGTCCCAAAGATTCTTTTCTGCTGATGATGAAAGCGAAGATGCGAATCAAAGGAGCCGTATAGTATTTCATACCGAAAGATCCATGGATCTTGTGGTCCGACAATTTGCTCATGTTCGCATGTTATTGCATCTTCTCATTTGATAATTTTGACAAACTCCATCTTTGCATACAAATAACAAACAAACCGTTGTACCTAAAAAAAACCGACGAACAAAATTAAAAAAAATTATCTATAGGTAGAATTTTTTCTATAGGAGTACATCGTGGACGCCAGTCATACAAATTTTTTTTTGACAATTCAAACTTAAAAAGACGAAGAATCACTACCACGAATCCCCACCGTGTACATGTTCATCGTGAGCTGCACTTTTATTGTGGGAAGGATCAAATCGAAAACTAATTCTGCAGTCGGGTCTTGTATTCTATTACAGGGGTATCAGGTTCCCAGGCGATGTATCCTTTCTGTAGAGGTCTACTAATTTGTCAAAACTGTTGACTCCTAATTTTGTATGACGTTCAGGCAGATCGTGATTTTTATGAGATAATACGAAGACGGTGGCCTAACATGTACATTAGACAGGTATGACTGATCTGAATTTTTGTAGACTTTCTGTTCCGACTTCAGCTCCTAAATCCATGATATTCAAGGCTGCAGCCTACATTATATCGAATATCTTCAACATTCGGTTTATGGTACTAAAGCTGCAAAACTACTCCCATGCTCTCGTTCGCTGCAGTTTTGCGAAGAGGTACGCTTGATAGAGTAATCCTTTTCTCGCAAAACTTTCGCCGTTCTTGGCTATATCGAACAAAAGGAAAGAAAATAACCGGGTCTACGTATAGCAAACTTATGATGTCTGGACATAGTGAGTTGAATCGGATGGCCAATTCGTCCCAGGGTTCATTCTTCGTCTTGGTTGTTGTGCCACCAGTCCGCTTACACTCAATACCATCTTTAACTTCCATGGCAAGCGTAACCACTAAATCGGACTCCTTCTTCGAAAAATTAGTCGAACGCGATGTTCTCTCCCTTTTCGGCGGCATAATTATGAATTTTTTTGTTGAATTTATTGAAGTATGCAACAAAAAAAATTTCATTCTCAATCTTTGAATAATAATTAATAAAATTCTTGACGTTTGACTGGAAAAATAATGGGAAAATGGAAAACCAGCCGATAAGATAACCCGACCTACTAAATAGCTAACAATACAATTTTTCACCCAGAGAAATAAACCAGTGGTTAAATTTAATACCTCGGATAAGTTAACAACTGGATAAGGCGAAAAAACCCGAAGTGAATAATACGGCCCTAACATTAAAAAAATAATCGTTTTTTTATTTACTGAACGTCGTTTTGCTTCCGTAGTAGAAAAATCCAGTATACCCGACCTGCTGCACTTTTAAACGCCATTAAATGAAATGTACTACAATTTGTAATCTATTTTACTGTGCGACCTACTCTGGGGAATAGGTCAGGAGTTATGCTTCTGTGGACTTCCAGAATTTTTCTGGGACCTGGAAGGGCGAGTGATCTTGATGCCTCCCAGATGGTAGTGTGATCATGGCACTTATCTAGTAAGGTCTAAGTTGTTTTTAGCCAACTATTAAGTCGCAATTTACACCCAGTTCGACCAACGTAAGTCGTTCATTACGCCTACCACCTTCTCATACATCTGAAATCTCATCGGAATCAATTCCCATCTTATGTAGCGGGCAATTAAAATTTTGTAAGTTCTGTCCGATATGTGAAATGTTCGAAAAGCGATTACGTGCGTTCGTTTTCTTTTTGAAGCGCAGTGGGAACAGAGTTGCATGATCACGCAAACGGGAATGGTACTAACCCCAATTGACCGCACGTCAAGTTCAATTAATGCCTCGGACACTTTCTGAAGTCGTCCGAGTTCAGTGAGAAATTACAGCTAAACATTGTTGGACGACACTTTCGGTTACATACGACTGAGGCTGATACAGATTACACGTACGAGGTCCGAGTATGATGGGAGGATGGTGGGTCCGAGTTCGAAATGACCACACCGTCATTCCCCGAACACCTTGCCCTCCGCCATTACTAGTGTCAGCGCAAATGGCTTTTTAGCCCAAGAACCCAACTGAAATCTCTACCATCTTGGCCGGTCGGGGCAGTCAGCGGTACAATGACCGGTCCGGTCCGACCGAATCCTTCTCCATTAAATCCCGTGGCAGTCAATAATTTCTGCGGCAACACGTTGACCGCTTCGCATTGTTCGGATTCGGCTGAGTGGATTTTGAGAAAATGACTGTAACTCTGAAGGAGTTTAAAGACGTCGAAGAAAAGAGGAAGAGGTGTGACAATGGCAATCAATTTCCTTGAAGCGCTCCACTCCGCCATTATGCAATAAAATATGTGCATTTCGATTATTTATGTCTACGGGGCTTTTCGTTTCTCAGGTTCTGTTCGGCTTATTTTTAGGGATCTGCTGATGATAGGGCGCTTTTCGGTATTTAGCCTGAATACGAGCTCGATACATTTCAGATTATACTCGTATGAGCGATGGCCACATGCATTTCAAATGAGTTTTCCGCACAAAATTCTGCAACGATTTCCATATGCGAATAAATAAATAAAACCGAATTATTAATTACATCGAGTTGTTTTCGGACCGGTGGTACACCCTAAATTTAAAATCCACTCGCATTAATAAAAGTATCGGTAATGATAAGTTCGTTTGGGAATACTGCAGATTTGTAATATGTTATCTTAGTTCGGTCCGTTGAATATTCAGTTTGCAGTTATGATCATTTTAAGTTACCATCTTTGTGTTTACCTCGACACTTAATAACTCAAATTCGGACATTTGTACCCGAGGATTGCGAAATACCAAAAATTATAGCTGAAAAGTTTGTTTATTTCTGTGGGTGCCTAGAAACGTTTTTCCAATTTTTTTGATATCACTAAGTGGGTGTATAGTGGTTGTGTACATTTTTCAAATTCCGAAATATTTATGAGGTCTAATGAGATCGAATTCACTTTCACTTCTAAATCCTTTAAATATAATAGGGGAAAACATACCATACCAGTAGTTACATACCAGTAGATCTAATAAAAGAAAATAAAAAGGTCTGTCTGTCTGGAGCAAATGCTCGTACGATCATTGTTTCGAAAACCAACATCTACTTTTTTTATGTGGGGTGCATGATACATAGCTCATTTCCGCCATGGCTTGCGCTAAAAAGTTGAAAGTTGGTAAGTATATGTACTAAGGAAGTAATTTAAGCAAAACAAACAACCAGACTTGCAGCAGCATACGCAGTTGAGACAAAAAATTTAATACGACAAAATTCTGCGTAACTATTAGGTTTGTCGAAATATTCAAGTAGTTGAGCACGTTTTCACGAATTTGGACGTATTCGTAGCTCTAATAAAATATGTACCTATCAATTTTATTTTTATGGGTGTTAACCTAAAAACGAATGTAAGAATTTTTCAATTGTCGACTCCCAATGGTGTATGACGTTGGTTGTTGCAAGTTTTCACGAACTCCGAAGTTTCCATTAGGCCTTATTATATATCGGCAGGCCCGTGCGCACGGTAGCGGTTTGGGGTTCAAACCCCCCATTGGCCCATTTTCATTGGGCAGTGAGGACCTATTTTTTAGGTCATCACATTCAGTATGGTGGGAACTTGAACCCCCCCCCCCCCCCCCCCCCCCCCCTTCATACAATCCTGCGCA
Organism: Beris chalybata; assembly: GCA_949128065.1. Classification (NCBI taxonomy): domain Eukaryota; kingdom Metazoa; phylum Arthropoda; class Insecta; order Diptera; family Stratiomyidae; genus Beris; species Beris chalybata. The sequence goes on along the minus strand of OX421896.1, from coordinate 4,172,989 downwards.
CGGGCCTGGATATTGAAATGGTTTTTCTTCCAAGGGCTTTAAACATAATCACATAGACGCATAGAACTCTGTGAAAGTTAAGTTAGATGAAAAAATAGTGAGTAACGACTGCATCTATAGTGTCACTGTACCGCGAATCTACTGAACAATCTGTAGGTGTGAAGAAGGTTAACTGCATCAGTACTCCATTGATCAAACACACTGAAAACTGGAAACCGAGGGATAACTTTAACAAATTTCTGGGAACAATCTCATTCGATTGCTTGAATAAACTGTTCGATTCGGAGCCAATTAGCACTGCATATTGTCCTACCTGAAAAGCCTTCAATTTAAATGGACTGACCAACACCCATATTCTAGGAGCTAGTAAATGCCAGCATTTCTACAGCGCCAACGTTCGGACCTTTCAAAATTAGCAAATTAATGCAATCTTCGGAATGAACACAAGCAAATCGGCCGTTTCCGAATGAAAAAATGCCTGCGAAACGTAATTAGCTAATGACATTGATATATTTGAGTTCGATTTATGGGCGTAACACTTGGCGAGTAAAGAACGCAAGTGGCTGGAAAAAAGCAATACGGTATTTGCTTTAATCAGAGATCGGGCGAGTGGTGCAGTTTTGTTTTATTTATCGGACAAATCGATCGATTGGCACTGGTACGACGCCAAAGATATACCGAGTGAATTTGCCTAATACAAAATCGAACTAAATGGCAAAGTGGATGCTTGCATACCTCGTACCAAAAGCAAAAGACAAAAGGTGAAAATGAGCTCAAACGATGCACAAGAAGAGTGTCGTGTGGTGTCGAGGAATTCGATATTCAAATCGAGAAATTTAATTAAAAGCAGCAATCGAGTGCTTCGTGAGGCACTTTTGGCCATTGTAGGCTGATGACGGTCTTCGCGGCAACGTAACAGACTTGAACTTGCGCGAAATGAGCATCAACAACAGAAGCAACGACACTTAACACCATCGACCACCGCCGCAACCTCCACCTTCTTAGACGAAAGAAGAAAGCATAAGGCAGGTTTTCTACGATCTTTTCCTGAAGCATCTCGATGAAGTTCCTTATAGTTACTCTTCCGTCTTCGCTTCAATAAGATTCCAACATCAACCCAGCGTTCACCATAAACATTCATGGACCAAATCTCGCTAGTCGAACGAAATGTTCTTAGAACGGCGCAACATAGACGAAAAACGTGACCATGTTATTTGGAATTGGGCGTTGAGGAACACAACAGACCGATCTGATGATCTTTAATTGGAAATAATCATCTAATGCTACCTATTTGCTTGCTTAGGTCTTCATTCCTGCTGCTTTCGTTTCAGGTAACCAACTGTTGTTCCTCGGTATACCTCTACTATACAGTTACTATACAAAAAAAATAAAGAATAAATAAAAGAAAACACGGCAATGACTAATCACATCTTTCTATACTCGAAAATTCGATGATTGTGCAAATTTTTACCTGTTTGACCGGTCGTGTATGGAGAATTGAAATAAAAATTCTTTCCATTCTTTCGCGTCTAGAATTCGGAATTGGGAGTATGAATAATTGCAAACGGCGACCATCAGTTTAAATACGGCCAGTATTTTTCACTCGAATACATCCAAGCCTTGTATTTCGGTTATTGACACAGCGTTTATGTGTACACGTTCGCCATCATAAAGTCATGTAGGATTACCCAACATTATTTCAAACATGGCAAAACTGATTAAAAATCAAGTGATTTTCCTGATTTTTATTTCGAGACCTATTTATTTTCTCTTGTCCCAATTAGCTCACACTAATGCCCATGCATTAGATCTACATAATACCTGTAAGATGTTCTGCATAGAACTTTATGAAGTCCTAGACTTTAATCGATTATAACACGACGGGGTTTCATCGTAAACTGTCCATGCTCTCAAAGAATTCTTATAATGTAGTCGTATGGCTGTAATGTGCCAACTCGCCGGCAACCAAGAAACCCAAATTTGTGGAAATGTCCAAATGCAAATGTTCAGAAAAATGGCTTTCATATATTTTCACGAATTTCGGTAAATCTCTTGGCTATTTTAAAATATCGAAATAATTTTACTTCTACTAACATTTCAGATACTTTTTTATACTTACAGTTCACATACTTTTTTCATTTATTTTTTTATATTGAAGCACCAATGGGATATAAAAGGGTTGTATACTTTTGTGGTTTTCTTATACGCGCTATATTTTTAGTAAAATTTGAATTGGAGAAACCACTGAGGAATGTTAAAAATTGTATCTTAACAAAAAATCATTTTCAATCAAATTTTTACTTGATGTTTCCAGTATATTTGATTTTATCAAGTAAAAGTACACATTTTATAACTTGTAGTATTAGTAAATTATTCATGTACTTTTAAACTGAAGCGTACCTACATATATGAAAAGGCTGACAAAACTACTCAACATTTCGTGGAAAATTAAATTTATGAATAGAAAATTACGTTCATTTTTGCTTAATTCTACTTATCTAATTGAATTATACTACGAAAACATGTAATATATGAAACCACGCTTCCTTCGTGTTTGTTTTCTACTGTAATGAAATTGAAACAAATCCGGTGACGCAATGGCTATATGCACTTTTGCGGCAAAAACTAGAATTGATCTCCGATTCGATTCCTACCTACAGTCAAGTGTTTTGTTGGTAATATACTGATTTCGAAGTTGAATTTTACTGATCTCAAATTGAAATTTACTGACCAAAAATTGAGAATTATGCACTTTCAAATTGAGGTGCGGCATATTTGCCTAATATCCATAAGATGTAAAATTCAATGAAATTTTGTTTACTGTGTTCAAGAAGTTAGCAAAATTTCTTTTACAAATAGCCTCTTTGTTTCTTAATAACCGACGATCAAAATTCGTGTTTTAAGGCTACCATCGGTTCTTCTGTTGCATCTGGCTGATACCGTTTACCTGGAACTTATGTTGAAAATTAATAAAGTAGCGCCCAGACTACATTTGAGGACTTTTTTTTAGTTCTACTAATCATAAAATGCGAAAATACATTTTTTTAAATTTTACTTCGATAAACATACTTTATTATAAAAAAAGATTAGTGAAGTAGGAAGATCATCTCGGAAATTCGTGAGGAGGTTGACGAATCTGAAGGAAATTACTCGTTCATAAAGGATATAGCTCCATAACGATTTGGTTGTTATACTTCACATAATTGAATTACAAGAATTATTATTTTTGCTCGATTTCGATTTATTTACCCGATTGGTAAAAAAATTTAATTTAAATATTGTTCTTCTTTTTTGTTGGTATCAATTTAATGTTATTTTTAATTATTACAAGCGAATGTTTTCATAAAATCAAAGATTTGCCAATACTTTTTTCATTTTGGAAATTCGTGTTTTGACAATAATCCAAGGCTAAAAAATAAACAATAGGCCAAGTAAGCAATCCAAATTACTTGTGTATTTAAACCCAGCTTCGCAGTATTCGTCGAATGCAATGGTAAAAAAATTGAAAAACAATTAATCGAGAAACACTTGATACAAATTAACCCAATTTTATTTTATTTTAGCGTCCACTCGACGAGATCCTCGTCTCTAACTTGGCAAAATAGTCGCGTAAACCTTAGCATTTTGTTAATTAGCAAGGCAAAATGTTTTCAGTTACGTGATTATTTTATCAGTTCGGAACTAAAAACCACCCAAGTATGCGATATGCACTGAACGCGGGCCACCACTCCTAGATCTTAAGAGTGTCATCCATAAATCTTTGCACAGACACTAATTGAGACGAAGAGTTTTAATTCGAGTGAATGTCTTGTAAAAGTCCGAGTGTTGCTGGCTATGAATCCTTAAGTAGGCTTAGTACGAGCCGCCCGACTTATAATAAAGCGGCCGATTCGAAATGAACTTATCTCGGCGGCCGGGCGGATTCTGGATTGTTGCACAATTATCCTTGTGGCTATGGAGTTTTGCCGCTATACGCGGTTAAGTGGTATCGCGATTAATTATCGCACATGCTAAGTATCTGCCATTATAAATCATCAAAACAAGAGGACGAGCGAGTCGGACTATGGCGGATTTCACCTCGCTCGAAATAAACAATACAATTAGTTGTAATGTCTTAATTTGTTGATGATGCGAAAATAATGATAGCCCTTCGCGCCTGATGCGGTTGTCATTTGAGCTAATATTTCGGCACTCGGTGTGTAATGATGCAGCCGAGGTGTTTAAAGATTTTGACGGGTTTTGTTTGCGATTTTTAAGGTTTCGATTGCATATGAATTCACGCCGTAAGATGCGATGATTACCTTAGCGATCTGATAAAGTGGACTGAAAATATTAAGAAATTATTTTGCGATTTTGCAAGAGCGTTTTAATAGGATTAAATACGAGTATGATTTTTCCAGAGCGCTCTTGAAACAACGGCTGACTTAACTTTCAAAGGAGGAAGACTGATACGCTTACTACAATATCATTAAAATTAGATTATCACAGAATACCTTAATATTATTTGGTTAAATAAAATCACCTAATTTGTCTCCTGATCAAATGCTTAATTCCGAATTAATTTTTATTTTATACAAAGATCATCCACAGTAAGTTTTTTGTTGCTTAGGACATTAGCATCAAGACAGTCAAGTCTGTTCTCAGACTCTGCAAATTTGTTAGGAACTCTGTCATTCAACTTCCCTGTTTTTTATCGCATTCTGCACTACATTAAAAATTACGGATAGCAAGAACCGATTTTTTTTGTATAACGACTAGTCATTAAAAATTGTGGCAAAATGGATATTCTTTAATTTAATATTTTTTTTATTTTTGTTTCATAAATTTTTTATTTTGAGTTTTACGTTTTTAGTTTTATGTTATTAAATTGAAACAAATTTTTTTTTTGAATTATATCTTTTAATTTTATTTTTGTATTTCTTGTTACATTTGTAATTGGAAGAAACCGTTTTTGTTTTGTTGAATTTTTATGAAATAAAATAATCATCGCTCGCTGACCTTTGTGTTACGTTCGGCAGCTTTCTTCAAATGCTCGCACGTCAAAAGATGGATGTCGAATTCAATTATATGTATGTAGTGAGGAATTCTTTTTTGTATTCCAAACACATCCAAACCTATTAAACCAAGAAAACGGGCCATAATCGCGAGTACTGTACAATGTGCGATCTTCACTTCCACGGTCATTTGTCGGCACATCGAAAATCGTAGGGCCATTTGACTTTAAAGAAGTAAAACCTTCTTCAAAGTCAAATGGCCCTCGGATTGTCAATGTGCCGACAAATGACCGTGGAAGTGAAGATCGCACATTGTCCAACATTCGCGATTAAGGCCCTTTTCCTTGGTTCACCTAAATTGTTAAAAAAATAAAGTAATTTATGAATTATACAGCTAAGATGTGAGTACGATATCTTCATATAACCAACACCTTCGTAAAAAAAAACTCATTTGGGTCCACCTACACTGAAAATTTATAAAAATGTAAAACATATTAAAACTTACCCAAAACAGAAATCTTGAAAAGTTTTCACTGCTCTGAAACTGCATACACAGCCAATTTTAAATCACTCTTTTATCATTTCAGTCGTCAATAAGAACACTTCATTTCAATTATTATTTATAAAATTTTTATATTTATCTCGTCTTGATCTTATCTTTCTATAATTTGTTCTTTTCTACTTTTACAAAAAGTAGAAAGCTAAATGCTAAACTAAAATAATTAAAGAAGATTTTTTTTGTACAAAGGATTTTAATATAAAACTAAAATTGATCTTAATATGAGTTTTTGTCCTAATGCTATTTAAATGCCCGTTTTGTAGACGGAGATTTTTTTCACTAAACAAAAATCCTAAGGCACTACTGTACAAGGAATATTATAAATTTCGGTTGAAAAAATTAAGCAAAATAAACTTTATTATTATTATAATAATAAATTTGCATTATTGCCAGAATTTAGTGTTTTTATAGAACATCTTACTGAGCATTTTACACCTAAACATTGTATACATTGATGTGTGTAATATTTGGCAGTACCTCCTCCTACACTTATTATCTTGGGGCGAGGGAGTCGTGTGACATTCAACGTTTATGGTACAAATTTAAAAAAATGTCTGGTGAATATCGCGGTACCTTATTCTAGTGGCATTTTCTTTAGACATGGGCTTTTTTTTTTCTCTAGAATTATTATTACATAATTTAATAATTTACAAAGTATTATCGAGTACAAAATAATGTTTATGGCGATGAGTGAAATTTTTTTATTTTTTCTGTTTTCTTTTAAATTAGGGAGAAGTACGAAAATTATGATTTTCTAATCGATTTTTAACTATATTTTAATAATAATTATTGTTATTTTTTATGAACAGCAGTCTTATATAATATTTTTCTGTATTTATTTTTAATGATTCTGTTTGTTTTTTTTTTACATTATCTTAGCTTAGGCTACAGGATGGAGTATTTCTACAGGGTCACAATTTTAATTTCTTTCTTATTATTTCTGTATGTACATTTGTTTGGTTGGAATTTCAAATTGTGGCAATCACTGGAAATTTTGCCCAAAACTTTTCCGATTTTTTTTTTCAAAATTAGAATATTTTTCACTTACCACAAATCCGAAATTCCATCACAAGCGTATTCTTGTTGCACTCTGAATCGGTCTTAAGGATTATAATAAATACAAAGGACAGACTTTATTCGAAGTAGAGAGCTCTAGGGACTAATTAACGAGAGCCAAAGATTGCGAAACTACACACTTAAACACTAGATTACAATGTTCTTTGCTACCACAGCCGAGGGGGGTCACTTAAAATTAAATCACCTGTGCGATCATATGGTGGAGGATGTTGGATCACTACATTCGGACCCTTAGTTCCTGTTCCAAGGTTTTTCGTTGCGTCGGTTGCGGCTGATGGCGCGGCAACGAGACCATATGATGGCTTGTAGGTACCCCCGTGGTAACAACGTGCGGTGATATCGACGGTGATCGTGTCGCTAGTGGTGAAAGTGATGGTGAAAAGCTAGGTGACATCGCTGTCGACGTACTGAATCCTCCGGGCGCGTCGTGACTGATTGGTGATCGCGGCAAGAGGTACTGATTCGCCGACGCGGAATGATGACTGCCGCTTCCGCGACTCGATAATACTGGAATATTGATGGATCTGGGCGCTACATTGGTGAGTAGGGGCGGCGGTATGTGTTTAGCGGGATGCTGTAACGATTGTTTACTTTTAGCACTAGACGCGCCACTGTTTGCACTATGCACGGACAGCGTGTCGTCTTTCAGTCTTGCAATCTCTGAGAATACATGAGCTAATGGTTGATACTGTGGGCCCCAATCAAGAAGATAATCCCAGTTGTAGCTTCCAGTTAATTCCTCCTCGCTGTGGACTATCGAACTTAACGAGCCGTTCATCGATGGCCCCGGATTGCCATTTCCAACGACTGGAACATCACCGAAACCCATTACATGATCGACTGCAGCGCCTATGCTTCCGGCCGTGGTGGCTGCTTCGTCGGCGCTACTGGCCCGATCGCTACCGCCCGTTACGTCATTTAATTTGGCATAAATCAGATTCGTGATATCGGACTCGACCGGCTCCTCATCGAACATATGCAGCGAATCAATTGGCAACGGATGATGAAGCATAGTGTCTTTATTGCTACCACTGATACTTTCGGAACAATGGCGCGATGATGTCGAAGCAGCACCTGTAGTGTTCGTATTATCGACAATACCGAGCCGTGCCAAATATTCTTGGGTGTTTTGTACCGAGATATCGGATAATCGGCCGTCATCTCCGCGATGATGATCACGATGTATTGGACCTTCATTGATCATTCGGATTTCTTCATCTTCACCGTCTTCGCCGTCTTCAGCTGATCCCCGACCACTCGAGCCCGACTGCTCGGAACCGGATAGTTCAGATGTTGTTGCTGCACCGGAATTCGAACTGGCCGTATGCGGTCCATATGGCGGTATTTCATCGTATTTCGGCGGTGCAAATTGTCCGCCAGAGTTTGTTCCGCTTGGATTTCCCCGAATTGGTATCGTATCGAAGGCACTTGGATCAACGTAACTATTCGAATTGCCAACCGTTTCGGTGCTTAAGCTCGGCTTCGTGACTTGCTTGTGTCGCCTGTTCCGCACATGAAGAAAAAGAAATACGGCTGCAAACGTAAAGATGACGAGCAGCAAAGATATGAGCAAGCCCAGCGCCCAGTCTGCAATACCACCATTTCCTGAGGATCCGCCACTGCTAGCCAAATTTGTTCCTGGATCTGCCAACGGATCAAGACATATTTCCACTACACTCATGTTGCTCAACGATCCCTGCCGACCTGAACTTGCTGTGACCACGAAGGTGATCTCTTGGCCGGCACTCAAACCACTGTCGATCTTCTTCTTGATCATGACGGCACCGCTTGTGCGATTTATTTTGAAATAGGCGTGCTGTGCATTCAGCTGATAGACAACGTGTCCGTCGGGTCCTTTATCCCGATCGGTAGCTGCAACATGTCCGACAACGTGACCTATCGGCAAACTACCGGACGACGAAGTTGCCAAGGTGAATTGGTAGGTACGCTCCGTAAACTGCGGAGTGAATTCATCTCGCGAATCAACCATAATCCTGACTCTCACGGTTGCCGATTTTCCACCAACATCTGTAGCCTTCAGCAGAAAACTGTAACGGCTGCGTTGTTCATAGTCAAAAACAGCATTAGATATCACAACGCCCGAAGTAGGATCCACTCGAAACAACTTCCAAGCATCGTTTATCTCTGAATATCCACTCGAAGCTTCGATCGTGTAATTGAGGATTCCGTACTGGCCACGATCGATATCTGTCGCTCGCGCTGTAAACACGCTAGTTCCAATTGGTTCGTTCTCACCAACAAACTCCATGTATTCGGTCACTGGAAATCTGGGCTCATTGTCGTTCTCATCGGTCAGAGTGATATGGTACGGTGTCAAGGAGCACCTCGGGATCGAACCACTATCACAGGCTCGTATGATCAGATCATACTGCGAAGGCTCCACGTCGTAATCCAGTTGATTGTTAACAAACAAGACGCCAGTCACTAAATCGATAGTGAACATTGCCGCATCATTGCCTGACGTTATGTCGTAGACAACTTCGGAATTAGGCGTGTTCTCCAGGTCCTTATCGATCGCAACAATCTTTGCGATCGAGTACCGCAATGGTTCTGATTCACTAATTTCTGTTTCGTATTTTCCGGACTGGAAAACAGGAGCGTTGTCATTCGCATCCTCAACCGTAACGAATACATTTATCGCAGTGGCGTTATTATCGCTGCGTACAGGCGATCCTTGTTCGCTCATCACTAATCGTAGTTTATACAGATCGACTTTTTCGCGATCTAGCTCCTTCACCAGAATGATGGCACTTGACTGGAACACCTCAAACATACCATCCTCGTTTCCGGACATAATACTGAACATAAGATTTTGAGTCAGATCGGTGTCAAGGACATCACGCGATAGTCGCAAGACTACTGTGCCGATTTCCGCTTCTTCGTTTATCGTTGCTCGGAATTGGCTCTGCAGGAACTGAGCGCGTCCCTGTCCATATGAGTTGGTCTGGATCCGCACTATAGTCCTTGCCATCAAGGTTGGTTTTCCCGAATCAACGGCCACTACAGGCAAGTAAATTTGCTCCTTGAATGGCTTGGAAATGCGGCTCGCATTCACATAAATCGCTCCAGACTGTTCGTTGATAATGAAACCGGAAACGGGTGGTGATATTTGATAACGAATCTTTGAGTTGGTTTCACCATCCGAATCGGTTGCGTTAATAGTTACCAGGTCGATGTCGGCATTTGTGGATTGATCAGGAAGTGAGACATGATAAGCTGCTTGCTGGAAGATCGGAGCGTTGTCGTTAATATCGGTTACACGAATTGTGAGGGATGTGGTCGCTTCGTGGGCAGTATCCGATGCGACTATTTCAAATTGGTATTCCTGCTGGGATTCGTAGTCTAGAGGCTTTTTAAGTATGACCTTGCCACTGTATCGATCTATCGAACAAATCGACAGATCGTGTTCGCCGTTCATGTCCTTGGCGAATCGATAAGTAAGTGCTGGATTTGTATCGACATCGTTGGCGGAGACAGTTGTTAGTACGCTCCCCAGTTCAGTTCCTATAAATGAAGAAGAGAAAATATTGTTAGGATCCTACTCGTAAAAATGGCTTCGAATGAACAAAATAAGTTTTTTGATGCGTTTTGATTGACGTCGAGACGGGAGGAAAAACTAGCATGAATGGTTGAAGACATGATTTGTGATTGAGATCTGATTAATAAAAAAATTAAATAAATTCTCAAAATAAATAAAACACCGAGAAATCTAAATACCGACAAGAACTAAAGATCAATATTTAAATAATAAAAATAAATATTTTGGTACATTAATTCCTTGCAGCTCAATCCACTAATCTATGAAAGCAACGCTTCCAGGGAAAACTACAGCTTTCTAATATCCAAGTAGAATATCACGGAGCGCTTATTTCTTGCATGTTCTACACATACCACTGAATGTGGTCGAAATCTCTTAAGAAATATCACATGCGAAATACAAATTGTTAAATGATGGTTTTTGCAAATTTTCAGGTGTAACAATAATTAAACTGCGATTAAATTATCGCATAAAAACTAAAAGGAAAAAATATCGAAGAATCAAACTCAACATAGTGAAAATATGGAATGACGAAAGTCTGTATTCTGCTTAAAAAAAAGAAGTCAAAAATTCAAAGTTCAGTTTAGTTTTTCAGTACTGTAGTTTCTATGGAATTTTTGTCGCACGTCTTTTGAACTTTCTTCAACAGTACAACTTTGAGTTTCGGAAATAAAATGTACAATATAATTTAGAAAAAAACATAATACGACTATTAATTCGCAGGTTGGGTGATAAAACGATATAGATCAGTAACAGAAGCCCAACATGGGGCACAATCTTAAGATGTTAATAAAATTATTTCAATCTAGTGTTTCACAGACTGAATTATTGGCTAAGGTGTCATACACACAAAAGCCAGAGATTCTTGCTAATGTTGAGAAATAAATTTAAAAAAAATGTTCAGTTCGAGAGCGCATTGCAATATTAAGTAAATTCTAGTTTAGATGGTTTGATGGAAGACTGTTACGCAGAGAAGTGAACGGGAAGATGTTAGATACGGTGAGTGGATAAAGTTCTGCATTGTTTAATAATAATCCAAGTAGGTCCGTTCTATTAGACAATGCAACGTTTTCAAATTAAAACCAAAGATTAATACACCCACGTTTTGTAATAAAACAAACTGAATGTAGGTCAGTCAGCGAGTTGCTATTATAGACGCACACCTGATTCCGATTTATCGCAAATCAACATAAAACTTTATTAATCCAACTCACTATAGTCTTAAGCTGCGTTCACAATAAAGAGCTCACGGCAATCGACTCGCCCAGTTCTACTCTAAACGAATCGCAAACAACTTAATCTCGAAGAAAATTCGAACAATGTCCGATGTTAGGGAGATGAACGCCAACACAACATCTTCTGGAGCTAGCAAACTTTATCGTATAGACCGGAGCAAATATTGTTTAAAGAAATTTGAGGGAGCCGGGAGGGGTGGCCTTTCGAAAATAATAATAAATAATTAAATTTTGTACATACCCTCGCTGACACTGATGATACTCCGTGGCGGAAATGTCGGCTGATTGTCGTTGACATCGATAATGTGAACACGTATCGTGGCCGTACCAGTCATCTGCGGTACACCTTCATCGGTTGCGATCACTTTCAATCGGTATACGTCACGAATCTCACGATCGAGCACAATATTTGTCTTAACAATGCCACTAAACGCTGGCTCAATAACAAACGCATTATCGTGATTGCCGTCGACGATATGATATAAGATCCGCGAATTAGCTCCATGATCAGCGTCATAGGCGGCAACTTGCATTACATAGGTCCCTTTATTATTACCCTCCCACACCGTAGCGGTATATTGCTGCTGGGTGAAATGTGGGCTATTATCGTTCTCATCTTGTAACTGAATTCGTAGCTCCGAGTAGCCGTAGAGCAACGGTGAACCGTCCGTACGTGCGACAATAATTAATTTTATTTCGCTCGATCGATGATCGAGAGGATCGTCGACGCCGAACGTTCGATTGCCGTGATTATTGAGGTTAGGTATTGTCACATAGCTCCATATGTACCGTTCGTAGTCCAGATAGTCCGAGTTGCGGACTTTGATCTCGCCGGTGATCGCATCGATCGAGAACGTACCGTCTTCGTTTCCCGAACCGAATGAGTAAATGATCTTTTGACGACGTCCGTCACTACGTACCGCGTTCACTTGAAGTACCGGTCGACCGATCGGTGTATTCTCCATTAAAAAGACTCGATAGGTTTCGTTCGGAAATCGCAGAATCGGTGAGGCCGCTTGTATATCGCCGACACGAATTTCAATCAAACCAATCGCACTTTGTGGCGGATTGCCTTTATCGCGGGCGACAACGTCCGCGTGCACCAGATGACCGTTTTCACTGGCCAGACTTTGCGACGCACTCACAACACCGGTATTTGGGTTAATGCGCAACTTTCCACCGGTCGAGTCATTAATCAGGCTGTAAACAATTTCGCTATTGGTTCCTTGGTCTACGTCCATGGCGGTCACTTGTAGGATAGTCTGGCCCGGCCGTACCAGTGCTGGAACTTGACCGGTAAATGGATACCGTTCGAAGATCGGCTTGTTATCGTTTACGTCGTCGACAATTATTTCCACGGGGACACGTGTCGAACGGGCATCGTTACGACCGCCATCTGTTGCCACAACCATAAAATTGAAGATGTGCTGTCTTTCGCGGTCCAACGTCCTAAGGAACAAAAAAGAAACAAGATTTTATTATTTGGTCATAATATTTAAAAATCGATTAATAGTTCCGTTTATGTGTATCATCAAAACCGAGTCTGATTTTTCCGCTTTTATAGAAGATTACTAAACCCATGACTAAGGGCCGTTATTACGACCTTCAGTTAAAATTTAACCAGAACCTTGACTGTAAGTTTCGTATGAGCATCTGTCAGTTAAAGTTTCAGTTAGAACGTTACTGACGGTCGTAGGAACGGGCCTAAGTGAATCTAAGTGAAGTATACAATCCTAGTGAGAGCCACAAATTTCCAATATCCAATTACACTAACACCATCGAATGTACTCGAAAGATCGTACAGTGCTCCAACCATTGTATTAAAGCATACACGAGACCACACACAGGAATCAGGTTTTAATGGTAAAGCGAGAGAAGTATTTTTTATTCACAACTGCTGGGCGTGAGAGGCACTGTATACTACCGGTAAGCATCGCCAAGTATAAAAGTTATTAAATTACGTGATTTGCAATTGCCAAGTGTAATAATAACCATTGAAATACGATAATAATACATACAATGATGAATGAATGGAATTGTTCTACTTGAAATCCAGCCGGGTCTCCAGCTTATAACCATATTTTTTGAGTTAAGTCCTGCAAAGTATAGCAACAATAAAATAATAGTTCATAATTTTTTATTCAGTGAAGGCCAAAAACCACCGAAATTCGCTCGATATCCAACTGTGGGTCGGTCGCTTGAATTTAGCACTTGTAAGTAAAAGAAGTTTCGAAGTACATAACTGTCTCTTATAATAATAGTGACGCTCTATTTATTTCTAAGATGCTACTCCCTGCTGCTATTCCAATCTGAGAGTTGGCCATCTCCTTGATGTGTTGTATGGCAGTACGGAGTTACGTGATAGGGAAAAAATTGTTTTCTTAAAAACATGATCATAACCGATGAACATTGAACTCATTACCTCAGGGATAATAAAAATAAGCTGGTCGAAGCTGAACTACAAACTATTATATTTTCAGTCTACTGTTGAAAGCGATTTTACAGCCAAATCTTAGTTCTCTTACAGTCGCCCTAATACTGAAATACTCCCCTTCAATCGAAATACCTTCTCTCTATTACTTAAAGTTCAATAAAATTCAACATGCTATTTAAAAAAAACTATTGAATAAAAAGTATTCAGCAATCGTCATATCCCGCGATATTCCAACAAAATTTCTATCAAGATTTCAATCAGCAACAAGATTTCCGATAAACGCTATATTCACAGGGTTTCTAGGTGCACTCGTATCTCGTTTATTTTGTAATTCATAATTGTAGCCGTTTCTTGAGTGATTGCTGCTCGATCCGATAGACAGGTAACAAGAGTTTCCATATGGACACAAAAAACCGGGCCAGAAACTCTGAAAAACAACTTGGTCTTAAAGCAAGCGACTATGTAGGCTCGCAACTAGCAAACAAAAAACAACATTTTCAAAAAGATCGAGATGTCGTAGAGTAGATCTTGTTGCGGAGTTGTATACAATTTTACAGGTATATATGTAGTGGTAGGTAACAATCAGAAGTCGGAAATATTGGAACCTTTCAAAGACCACAGACTGGAGTTATACTGTCACAGCCTTAGTTATAGTTAATGATGATTAAGGTTGGTAAATATGCGAGGTGTCATAGACAAATAAGCTTCTATAATATTTCGATACCTTGCCTTCGAGATTGGTATCGCTTGAGATATTCGTAAAAGGTAAGTACACACGGAACATTTTAAATTTGATAAATGAGATTATCGCGTCACTGAACATACTTCACGGTCGAGAAAGAATTTTTAAAGTTCAGTTTTTCGAGTATTCAAAAAACGTTGACGGGGTCGGATTGAATTTCATGAATATCTCAACAAGCTTGTTTTTGGGTTTTAGTAAATAGTGCAGTCCAGTGAAGGGTCCTAAGTACGTAGAGCCCACAAACAAAGTACCTACCCAGTAGTGGTGTTTCCCGTCCTAGCCATGGAAATATCATTGGCTTTCAAATACTTTTCACATAGTTAAATCGCATCGAACAGGTTACAATCGAACATAACTACATAATTCAGCTAGTAAATAATCAAATTACGAATTTTATGTCACATACTATTCGGAACTTCTTTTTTAATTTATATAGTACTACCTAAATTTTCAACTGGTTTTTGAATTTTTTAGAAGACATTTTTGCTTCACCAAACCTTAGGTACTTGCTGTAAAAGTTTGAATTTCAATATCTCTGATCAGTGTGGTCTACCGTCTGATTGATTAAGGCACTTACCATCTATGAATTAATAAGTCATAATTTATTGTGAACTTTATACTGGCCTCGGCAGCGAACACTCTTTCAAACATAATTAATGTGAAAAGTACGTAATACGCTATTCCAGCAATATAAATGCAATGCTGTTCGCAATTCAACGATTTTACAGGTATGGCATTAAAGTGCTGATCCATAAAAAAAAGGAAAAAAAAAAATTGCTCAAAAGAAGCAAAACGTTGCAGACATTCAATAAACAGTCGATCGTCTGCATAAAAATTACCAAGTGAAAGATTTTGAAAATTTTCAATTTGCATATAATAAACATTCTGAGAACGATATATTCAATCCGAGAAACACACAAAATATAATGTGGACATAAACACAGAAGGAATCAGAAAAAAAGAACGACTGCAAGAAAATAAAAGATGCAAAATTCAAGTTATTCGCTGATTCGAACTAGTCTTCAGTTTATTATGCACTTGCAAAAACCACTGGTTGTGGGGCTGTCTGCCGATAAGTTTTCTTGCTTTTTCGCGAGGATCACCGCAAAACCGATCAATGGTCGATGCTGCTGAAAAACCACCAAACAGGACAGACCTATACCCTGGACGTTATTTTCCTGTCCGGAATCGATACAAAACAAAAACGGCCAAACAGAAACTAGATGCTGGGATATGTCTTCTTCTATAAGATTGCCCATAGGTAGCCGGCCATATTAGGTCCATAATCTTTATTTTTGCGAATTTATTTCTCGGTATTGATCAGACAGGCGCGTACGTCGGTTTCTGAAGATTTTCGTCGCTGGATTTCTGATACACACAAAAATGGATGGACCTTAACAATATACAAATAACTTACCCAGCTGTCGTTATAAGTCCGCTTCGGTTGTCGATCGAGAAGAGCCATTGCGTCTCATTGGCCAGCGAGTAGACAATTCGCGCATTAATTCCCAAATCGGCATCGGTAGCGTGGACCTTCAAGATCGACGTGCCAATTTCCACGTCCTCCGCAACGTTTATGATGTATTTGGCCCTGTCGAATCGAGGATCGTTGTCGTTCTGATCTTCGACGATCACGGATATGTTGCATTGGCCGTGATACGTATTCGGCGAGCCACGATCTTGTGCCTGAATTTGTAGAAGATAGCGTGAATGCGATTCACGATCCAGAGGCTGCGCTGTTAGTTCGCCCGTATGCATATCGATGCTGAATTTGTTATTGAAGTTTCCACCTATGGAGGTCGAGGGAGAAAACGAGTGTTGATCAAACGCCTGCATTCGCAATATGGGCCCTGTAATTTTCTTACCAATTATACTGTAAATGATTTCGCCGTTTGCACCTTCATCCAAATCGGTTGCGACAACTGTATGGATCACAGCACGTTCGCTGTTCTCCGGTACGGCGAGCGGATAGCACGAGCCTTGACGAAATTCCGGTGCATGATCATTAACGTCAGTTATTTTAACAACGATCGTCGCCACATCAAATTGTCCGGTCAATTGGTTTCTAGTTGCATCGCCTTGATTAGCACTGGACTCAATCACGTAGATCGGCAACGTGTACTGATCTTTAGTTTCACGATCTAATTGACCCCTTGTTGTTACTATGCCGCGAAGTCTGTCAACGGCAAAGTGATCATCACCTACCCCGGGCGGTATCTCATACGTAAGATTCACTGTAATGCGGAAAAGAAATAATAAATTCGTGATTAGTTTTTGACACACCTGTGATTGTAATGCATGAAATGTGTTTAGGAAATAGAAAGTTGCTTCTAATTGAAAGAGGCAACCACTAGGAAAGGAAAATGCTAATGGGTTTAAATTTTTGAACGAAAGTTACTTGGTTCAAAGCGCGTGACGATGTGCTTCGATTTTTTTTCCGAAGCAGTCATTCTCGCGCACTGAATGGTGCATAGCTACAACTCAGTATTCATTCAGTAAGGACTTGCTTCCAAAGTTACTGTGCCTATATCTATGTATATTTTCACGTAAGGGACGTTAAGCAAAAGCTGACCTAACCCGTCGGCAAAAATTATTGGATCATTCAAACTTCATAGTCGAAGCGGAAATACAATAATGAAAATTCTTGCTATGTCTTAGACAAATCCCTAGAAAAACTGTTCATCAGGGAAATTTAAATACGGACTGCTTTTGTCAAATAAAAAAAAATTATCGTTAATTTTGTCAGCAGTCGTAAAACAAATCAAGTTAAGCCAAGGCAGCAACCGAATGGGATGCAAGATATTATTAAACAATGTAAATACTGGACGTAGTCGAAGCTAACTATTGTATCATTTCTTAACTTTCGGAACTAGCCATGCAACCATAAACATACATGGCATATCGAAATTTATAAGAAATTTAGGCAGAGTTCATCAGAAACTCCTTTTCTAATAGGTATACTGAACTAATAGATTGTTCACTATATATAAACTAGTTCTTTTTAACCATTGAAGAATACTGATCAATTGATTGAGCGATGGTTCATCCAAATCTTAGTATATTGAGGTCTACCTAAAAAGAAGGAACTATAGAAATGGCAGAAGTGAAAGCTACAGACAGAAGAAACTGGAATCGGTGTCTCCATTCAAACGGAGATGGCGTCATAATAAAGGTTTGTCAAAGAAAAGAATCGAAATAAATCACATAAAAATCTAGAATAGCAGTTGGTAATAAATTCGTCATCTCATAGGTATACGTGATACGTCTGAAATGACAAACAAGATTATTCTAAACAATACCCCATGTGATTTCCCTGACGATGAGATACTCTTGTAATTAAACTAAAGTCCATAAAAGTCCACTGTAAAAAACTTTCCAAGTCGTTGATCTCATCATAGTTAGCTTTCAGGTATTAGTAGGTAGTCGATTTGATTGGCCGCGGACCAAAGTCACACCTTCTACACATCGTTTAACTTCTTCATCTGGTTAACAAAAAAAAGCAACAGTTTTTGAGACAATGCGAACGACTGGCCACTCCTCTGTGATGTTCATTAGCGGCATTCAGGAGATCTTGACGGCCTCGTGGATGGTCATCTGTGGAGGCCAGAATGTGACATAGGCCAATCCTAAGCCGTAGGTAAATTCGAGCGCGTCTTTTTGTCCGTAACGATGTAATAATTACCTGGAATCACCGCTTTGTGGACATCATCTTGGATTATAGTCCATTAATCACATTGAGCCGAAGCATTTAAAAAAAACTTATGGGCCACAGAACGATCTCACATCGGTACATGAGAGCGCGATCAACAGTGATAAATATTGTGTATATTATAAATGTCGGTTTAAGAATAAGTTGGATGGTGTAGGTAGGCAATGAACTTTTATTATGGAGATCAACGCTTTACCAAATTCATTTTGTTGCTTTTTTTAGATACCATTTATTTATTATAGTGGGCTATGCTATGGTTTATTACAGTTTATGCAGTATCGAAGTCGGTTCTTTCTGACGACGGAGCTGTGAAAACTGGAGAAAAAAATCTAACAGTACTCCACTTTTATCACGTCTTCATCATAAACATATTCATTCGATATTCGGTGAAATAGACGCCTATTTGCGTTTGAAACGAGAAGCATTACCCTATGTAACTTAATGTTCTCACAATTACAAGACACGATCAACAAATAACAAGATTTCGGACCGCAGTGTCCATGGATGAATACAAAAGTGATTCACTTGAGTGAAGAAGTCAATTTCTTCTTGATCATAACTCCTCTCTATATGAAAGTGAACTCTTAAAAAGGACGTGGGAGTAATTATCGTCAAAAAAAATGCAATTATACCACTTTTTATGCTATGATAAAAATAAAGACACATTTGAGGTCTTAACATCATTTTATTGAAATAAAAATGTTAGAATTTATCAAAAAACCAATATTATTTATATCCAATGTGAATTTTTTTTCGTAAAATTTTCTTGGTCAACTATTTATCTTACTTAAACTTTGAGGAAATGACCCAGTTCCTTAAGTGTATATTTTGATGTCAATTCACTCGTCGTCTTTTTCGGTTGTCGTAAACCTAATAAACCTAAAGCTAAGACACCAACCAAAATAGTATTGGGATAGAAATTTGCTTTGTTTGACTTCATATAGGTATAGCTACGACAGTCGAGATTAGGTTCAAAAGTTCTCATTGTGAGTAACAACAAAATTAAAAAGAATTGAACACGGTTTTATTTTTTAATAAATTCACCCTTAGGTCTAATACACTTAGTGGCTCTTTCATGAAGTAACATTATGCCTCAAAAATGAATGTTCCTCCTTACCCTCAAAATGTGAATCCACGGGGTCCTTATTCTTTAGGGGATTCGGCACTCTCAACAATTTTTTGGTGAAGTGGCAATGATTGGTCTTCCACTCCGCGGATCGTCTTCCAACGAATCTCTGCCCCATTTCAAAAGGACACCTACAGAGAACCGCAGGACACCTACATATATTTAACTCTTATCTGAATGTGAACGACATTGATTTTGCAGTTTTCTATCATTTGGATTAATATGTCAAAAGTAATTACAAAAGCATAAACAAACTCAAGATTCTTAAGGGATTTGACCTAAACCTAGAAAGCAAGCGAAGTAAAAGTCGTTAGAAGACCGCCATCAACACTTAAGTGTGAGCTCGCATATATCCACAGAAGATCCCGTGTACAGGCCACGGACACAATTTGTTTTATTTATATTTTTATTTTTATATAAAATGCTGAAAACTAGCGGAGAAATAACATGTTGAGAGACGACGAACGATGCTGTAAAAACAATGGACCAATATATTATCGTCTGTACAAGGGACAGGAACCTGCTGGAGGAACACAAGACAGAAGACATCCAAGAGATTCGTTGGCCTCCTCTTATTTTATCCCTCCGGGCAACAGACTCCATTGTCTGTCCTCCGGTCTTGATATGTGGAATTTAGTGCAATAGAAGAATGAGGTGATTGCGCGCGCGAATGGCATAGCTTAGTTTTAGCGCAAGTTGAAAAAGAAAAGGTAGAACGAGTCGAAGGAACGCCATAAGAAAAACGCTCGACTTTGTAAGTCGATTTGATGTTTAGGTGACCGAGTCTGAACACTTTGTATTTTATTTAATCCAGAAGCGAAAGCATTGGACAATGTTTCTTGAATGTATGCGGCTCGGAATACCTGGCACGTAAGACGTTGTACGGGAATTTAATCAGGTAGGTACTCGATATACGTAGCACCAACCCAGCCTCCTCTATCCAACCACAGAGTGTCATAAGTGCGATAAAAAGAAAATCAAAGTCAGGTAACGCTCGTGTCTAACATGCGCGGACAGATAAATTTGATCAGATGACAGAATATGTCAGCCCCTGAAACTTAACAGCTTAAGCGAAACGCTTAATCCGACAATTGAAATTCGTTCAAATGCGATCGCAAAGATTTTCGGGGCAAAAGTCGCTCGCTCGATAAGTCGCCCGAAAACAATATTTTTCTTAAAGCTAATTACAAAAAATCAATTCGTTTCTTAAAGACGCGACCGTCCATTTACTTACCGTTGTCGCCGTCACGAAAGGATTTGGCGCCTACACGCAGTACAAAACTATCTGTTGGCGAATTCTCCGAAATGTTGACGTGATAGACAGACTCCTGAAAACGCGGCGGATTATTTGTGGTGCCTTGGAGGAATATCTGCAAAGTTAAGTGTGTCTCGCGCGACACCGGCGATCCATGATCACTTGCACTGATCATTAAATTAAACTTGTTAAGATTTGTCTGCATTCCGCGATCATTAATAGGGACCTGCTGCGGATGCTGGTGATGATGGTCACGTATTAGCTGAACGGACTTGGCCAGTTCGATCGAACCGGTTCGCGAGTCAATCTTGAACCGTCCATCTTCATTACCGGTCAGTATGGAATATGTGAGATGTCCATTATCACCGGCGTCCTTATCAATAGCAACGACGTGAGCTACTAATTGACCGACTTGCGTCGAATCGCTTAATAGGATGGTTGTGTCGGCGGTAGGTGACACAAATACCGGACTGTTGTCGTTCGAATCGGTTACCATAACTCTTGCGGTGACCGTTGATTGTAGGCGTTCCGTTACGTTCGATGATTGATCTAGGGCCTGAACGATCAGAATATACTCGGTGAGTGTTTCGTAGTCGAGCGTGGCTTGAAGTGATAGCGTTCCGGTCAGTGGGTCCAATGTGAACAGCTTCTTGTCCGACTCGGGCATATGCCGCACCAAACGATACTGGATCTCGCCGTTTGTTCCCGAATCGGCATCGGTTGCGGTAAAATTGTAAACGATCTGACCGATTGATGCACTCTCGCTTACGAAGATGTTGATCGGATCCTCGGGCCAGTGTGGCGCATTGTCGTTCACGTCGGCAATCTCAACCTTGACGGTGATCGCACTACTTTGTGGATTATTCGACGCTGTCGTGTCTAGGGCTCGTATTTCTAAGCGATACTCGCTTTGCAGCTCACGATCGAGACGACGTGCCACAACCAATGATCCTGTTTGCCGATCCATATCGAAGGCACCTTCGATAGCGTCATTGGTAAGTGAGGTCAGAGTGTAGGTGACGTGTAGGCCGGTACTCGAAATTAAGTTTTCGGCGTCATTACGTTCGGATGGTCCCACTGACCCGACAAAATGACCGACAGGTACATCTTCGCGTACCTGAAAAGATATTGAAAAAAAATCAGTAGCTTGTTTTTTAAACATTTTTTTACGCTGTTAAACAATTTTTTTTATAAAAATCAATAGTCGCAAAAACCCTATTTTAGGGGCTCGGGTAACTCTTATCATTTTTCAAACCAGTCCATACAGTACTCAACGGTCACGCATGTCGTAGACTGAGAAATTAAGAGAACACCAGCCGCTAATGGGAGCCCTGAGGGTCGCCCGATGAAAATTTGTTTTCACGGTCTCACCAGCCATCCAGTTTCATTTGAAAAATTAAATGTGATATTACATCAATAACCTTTGCTATACTCCCCTTAATTGCTTTATTTTTAATATTAGGCCGGGTGTAGTCCGGTGGTGTCTACGTCTAGGTCTTGTAAACATTGCTTCGGCGATGTCGTGGGTTCAACTCCCACTTTATGCATAAAATTATTTATAAGAATTTTTCAGTTGCTATTGACTTTTAAATTATTAATATAAATAGTGAACAGTGCGGAATGTTTAATAGGATCATTACTAAAGGATTTAACACTGAGCAGATGAGCTCTGTTTACATTCTTATCAGATTCACTAACACCATCAGAGATACCAGACAGTTGTTGATTTGTTATAGGCAACATTGCTGTTCTGGTAGATCACATCACAACGACGAACAGCACGAAAAAATTATTATCACCTAGTAGTACACTGTCATACCCGACCCAATTTCTGACCTCACATCCCTAAGCTGACTGCACTGTATACTACAGTGTATTTAAGGTTAACCACTTACGATTCTCTATATTCATAAAAAAAATAAAGCATTTTTAAGCTATTTTCGTTAAAAATGTTAAAACTTACGCAAAAATTCAGGACGCCAAGCCCTGATTTGGGATGTCTCCCCATTGATGAGTTGATGGCGCAAACTAATTTATCTAATACTTTAATTTAAAAAAAACTGTACTACTACCATAGCTACCTAACTAAGTTATTCCCCCTAAATTACAAAATAATATTATAGCTTGAATGGCGTAGTAACTACGAGTCAAACTAATTTTCGAACGGGCGGCAGTCAGACGGACAATATTTTTTTCGTTTCAGCAAATGTGAAAAAATGGTCTGGGTATCAAATGTTTGTTTTTAAATCGAACGTAATATTTCATACACTATTTGTTACAGGTAAGGATACGTTAGGTAAGGTAGGTGTCCACCGATGTGTCAAAACACATTTGTTATAAAAAAAATAGTATTTTATTTCGTTGAAATCTTGCAGTTTTGGATTTCTAAAAGAAACATAGGCAAGAACTTTTTAAATGCTTTCCACTAAATTTAGAAAAACCGTTTCATAATTTAAATATACCACACCAATGCACAAAAATAATTCCAATGGGCATATTGAAAGTAACCATATATTTCCGGAAATGGAATAAATAGAACAATTATTACTCCCTGTTTACCCTAAGCTAACTCTGTATGTCGGTACCAAAAGCCTTGTAATGAGGATATTGTCTCCATTTAAAAAGCCGTCTGCAGAAGATACGTGCATGTCTTCAAGGAAGTCGAACAATAAATTTGACTTTGATGAAGATGTTTCTTCGCTGTACATCAAACGACAGAACTTGTAACCGACGCGCAGCTCTAAAAGTCCTACCATTGTCCTCCACTTATCTTAAATATTTCGAAATTACAATAATTTTCAAGCTCCTTTTTATGATAATTTTCCATAAGATTCAGTATGCAAGGCGTATGAGCTGCATCTCGGTGTATTCATACTTCAGTCTTATCATCCTCATCCGAGGGGCATTAAGACATACGAACGCATACAAAACATGAGCTACCTACTAACCAAATAATAAAGTAAAATTAGCGTAACAAAAGAAATGGTAGCTGGTTGTACGAACTGAAAAGAAAAAAGAAGAAGAAGAAATATTCAGTCACGTGACTGGCATAAAAGTCGACATGAGTCACCTACACAAGTCAATTAAAATTCATTATCCATCAGAATGAGTTCGGCATGAGTTATGAACTTGTTGAAATATGCAAATTCATATTTGACGTGATCCGAAAAGTTCTTTGCTTCCTTTTCTTCTCGGGGTCTTCTTGCGGACATAAGATTTTTGTATACTGATCGGACCTCCACGCTCCGTAGCGGGCTTAAACGCCTATCCCCAGAGCCTTCTTATAAAAATCTAGAGCAGAACGACCAAAAAATAATACCAACTACGAAATATAACAAATTGCCGTATGTCCGATCTCGAGTGGAATTCTGACCTGGCGGGATTCTTTTCTTTCAAGATTTCTTTCTATCTGGAGCGTTGTATTTTGATGACACAAGCTCGCGATGCTGGTGATTATTTGGATATACATAGTCGTACATATGCTAGTCGTGCTAGATTTTAATCTCTTAGCACTTGGATAAAGTTTTAATTTTTTGATGTCAAGACGTGGTTGACATAAAGACGAACAGACAGACCAAACCAAAAAAAAATAAATAAGATTAAAAAAATGCTCTGAATTCCCTTGAACCATAAACAACGGCCCGGGGAATTACAACGCGTCTGGAGAAAATTTTTAAGACAAGTTGCCCACGCATATTTTCGGACATGATTCCGTAGCGTCGAATTAAGATAAGAGCCCCAGTAAGGCGAGTGCCTAAAGACTAAGATTCGGCCGGTACTACAGAGTCTACCCTGTAGCCTGATGCCTGAGCCTATGTACAAAATACCGCCATCTTACTTACCCTGAAAACAAGACTGGAACTGGTAAAGGTCGGCCGATTGTCATTTAAGTCGAGCACTTCCACGCGAAGCAGTCGAACTGTCTGCTTCGGTGGCTTACCGCTGTCCGTTGCGGCTACTGCAAGCCGGTAGATTGATCGTTCCTCGTGATCTAGAAGCACTTTGGTCCGGATCAGTCCGGTCGTTGGGTCAATGGTGAAAAGACCGTAGCCATCCGAGTCACGACCTTTCAAAATCGAGTAAGTGATCGATGCGTTATAGCCGTGATCTCGATCGACAGCACGGATTCGAACCACTTCGGTTCCAGGCGGTTGTTCTTCGCGCACGCTAACTACATCCTCCTGCGGATCGACGATATCCGGCGCGTTATCATTGACGTCATTCACACGAATTTTCACTGGCACTCGCGCACTTCGATACGGAATTCCTTGATCGCGAGCCTCGGCCACAAGATCGTAGTATTGACGCGATTCACGATCGAGCAGTTCACGTGTCATTATTTCACCTGCAATGAAAATCATAATTAATCAAAGGTATGGAAAAATGCGAGAAAGACGTGGACGTGATCGGTTCGGAGCGGGGCAAGTCTCTTATAATTCGGAGGAACTTTTGATATTTTGGAATGTTATTCAGCCTGACGGTGACAAACACACCAAGAAGATTAAATTTAAATAACATCTCAAAAAGTTTTTGGGCAAGTTGCTGTTCTGGTTACAACCTTTGAAAAGTCCAGTTCCTTATCCAAAAGTTGACCCATCGCAATGTAGAGCTTGGGTAACCCAGAGAACCTACCAAGAAACTGTTCAATAACGCGAAGAGTGGGATTCATAATTAAATAAATATTAGGAAGAGTAGGATATGCCAGCCAAAGAATTCAATTGAATGCAGAACACACCTGATTCATAAAACCCAAATCCTCACTCCCAGCAGATCGGTACTGCTTACTCTTTAAACCAACTACTTGAGATTCAAGCCTACGACAGCTCGACAATCTAGCGAACTTAAACACGATCGAATTAAAGATAATGAGTCTGTTAGCTAGCAGACTAGCAAAAAAGGAGACGGATTAAAATTCATAGAACCATGGCCATCGTTTTTGGAAGGATACGCCAATAAACAAACAAGCTTCTCAAAAAAGGACTAGATCATGTTCTATGCTGCTGTGAAGAACTTGCATTTGAAGGACTCAGGTTTCTTCAGCATAACTTTCGTAGACTAGCGGAACTCACGTCTAACTCACCCAAGAGGGTATCGATATTTCTTGAAATTCTGAGTGATTAAGAAAGATAACCACAATTGGTCCAATAAAGTAAGGTCGCGGTGAATCGAGATTCCGGGATATCATCCAAAATCTACAATCCATGAAGTGTAATAGGGAGTCCAGAGTTAAAAGACAAAGACGGAAAATACTGTCCAGGGACCTCTGATAGGACGAATATCAGCCAAGAGTAACGCCAAGCAGTTTACCTACTACCCTGGTAGCGCACTATTTCAAAGCCACTGATAGCAACGTTGACATTGTTGGAAAATAGAAGAGTCGCACCGGTTTGGATAGAATCAGGAGAAACGATTGGTAGGCGACGATGATGCTTCAGAGGGTATCAGCACATCAGCACATCCATCCGGGGTAAACATAGTCCGCGAAGGATTGTATAGCTCATTATATTCTTAGCTTGGCTATGAATTCCGCTAACCAACGTACCTGACTAACTCATTATACAGACCTACATAACTTGATTGTGTTTCAAACTCTGGAAAATTTTCAATTATTTTCGGTCAATATAACTGCCATCACTTCTCGAACGGTAGATACGATCGGATCCTTTGAGCACTTTTCTGAGGACAATTTATAGGTGAAAAAAAATAACACAAAACACTGGGATCATGAAAATCAATAATTTAAAAACACCAGGAACGAAGCATAACGTAACACGCTTAGTTTCACTCGATCATCGGCTTTTTTTAATGTATGTATGGCTTTCCTACAACGAAAATAATTGCAACAACGGAAATTATGCACGGCTCTTGGAAACAAGGCAGACATAGTTTTGAGAAAATTGCAATTTTTCGTAGGCCATCAAAAACATGTGAAACGCTCAAACGGAATCAGTGATGCATGACACTTAGTTCGGAACAGAAATTAATTAAAATTACACGCTTCAAGTCCTGGTACCAGTAAAACCCGCCATCATAAAAGCCGTAGTCGCAATTAACAGAGATTTACATCTTAAGAAAAAAATCCGGTATTCTTTAATTGAATATTTGTCGTAAGAACTGATATTTTCAGGCCGGGACTCCCCAATATCCTATACCGAGCAACCCTATTAGCGGATAGTACAAGCCGCCTGTATTTGTATTTAAAGACCGCGTATAATTGCCGCGTGACCAATTGGCCGAACATCGAGAAGCCTTTGGGCCAATGGGACGACCAACTTATATGCCCCGCTATTCTTCGCACGTCGGCAAACTCTGGTGCCGATATCTTCCTTTCTAAGGAAGACTTAATACGGTAATTCTACGTACCTGTTACCGGATTCACTTGAAAGCTCGTATTGCTCGGTATAAGGCTGTAACGAATCGCAGCGTTTGCGTCCAAGTCCAAATCAGTTGCCGCTACGACGCCGACTACCGATCCGCGTCGCATATTCTCCTCGATCGAAAACTCGTAGGTTTCCCGGGAAAATCGCGGATCGTTATCGTTCGCATCCAAAACGTTAACTACTACACGTGCTTTAGCATGTGCTGACGGTGTTCCGTTATCACTCGCTACTACAGTTAATTCATATCGATCACGTGTCTCACGATCAAGGGTACCACGAAGGTAAATCCAGCCGCTATTCGGGAATATGCCAAAGAGTTCAGTTGCCTCATGATCGGCATCTTCATCGGCTATGCCAAGATTCTCGTTCGATTGCTGATTTCTAGATGAGACGGATCCACTGGTGGCTGCAGCCGTTCCGCTAGTAACGCTCCCGGATGCCGACGCTAGAGTTCCTCCTCGCGATGTTGTGACATTGTTGTATGATCTTCGGTTGCTGTTGTTGTTGTTGGAAATAATTTGATCGCCGCCTACAATACGGTATGTGAGTCGTGCGTTGTTCCCAGTGTCCAGGTCAACAGCAGTTACCTGGAGGATCTGTGAAAAGAAATAAGAAAATCGTTAGAGGCATGAACAGTGAACAGTTGAATCAGATAAGACGCTCGGGGTATCTTCAACGGATTATGCTTATGACTTCCACGTCTCTATGCTTCTGACTTCGATGTGTGTGAGTGTCTAATTTCAGGAACATGGTGACATGATTTACAACTGTGACGGAAGTTTTTAACGGAATCTTAATCAAGCTGGAAGATTGATACTTCAGTCGGTTTTCATGCTACATGAATTTGATCAAATCTGAAAGTATGACAAACTTTCAGTACTGGAAGACTGGCATCTTCATAGAGGTATCAGTGCAACTGTTGTGCAAAGTCTTTACTTACGTGCTTCATTTTCAGCCTTTCAAAACGTGCCCATAGGCAAGGCGAGAGGTAAAATTTAGACAAAGGTACAAGTTATTTGAACTTTGATCTACCGACTTCAAAACACAGACTGCCAAACTTTTACCAAAAATGTTGACGATGCTATTGAAAAGATCTAAAGATCGTAGGAAAAGAATCCCAAACGTTCTTTTAAGGGCAAAGCGAGTGGTAACAGGTCAGTAGGCGACCAACGCAAGGGATGGGAAGTCTCGGTCGATGAAGATAGCAAGACCATCTTAAAGATTAGCTGCTGGAGGACGCAGTTTTTGGGTCGAAGCGACTGAAGGCGTGAAGGCCAGAGTCCGATTTGGGCTGTCACGCCATTGATGAAGAATCGTAGGATCTTATATCCACCGGACACACAGTATAGAAGTCCAGCACTTATTCACACACATGAGCACTTCCTTAATAAAAATGCGACAGAGAATCAAGTAGGTTGCTAGAATACGCGAATGTAAATCCTAAGATCCAAAGTCAAAACGCCATCATGTACGTTCATTATGACGTTGAAGAAACATAAGACTTTTTTCCTCAGAGAATTCACCTTGTGATCGCTAGATAGTTCACTACAGTTTTCAGAGATATTAGGCTGTGTCCATTTTTTTCAGTAAAGTGCGAACAGTAATTTTCAACATATTTCGCAGTAGTCATAATTTGTGTACAGTAGTCTCTTGAGAAGAAAGCGACGTAAGGAGTTAAAAGTCGAAAATTTTTTGGATCCTTTTTTTGTAAAAGCTAGCAAAGTCATTCCGTGAAACAATAGTATTTTCTATTTGTAGTAAAAATAGATTTCCGACAAAATTGTCAACTGTGTACATACCTGCGAATTGATTGGCATCGATTCCAACACCTTAATTGAATATTCATTACGCTCGAAGACTGGGGGATTATCATTAACATCTTGTACATCGACTATGATTGTTAAATTAGCCGATAATGGCGGTACACCGGAATCAGTTGCGGTAACAATTAATGAATGCCTTTGTGATGTCTCGTAGTCTAAATGTCGTGACAATGTTACAATTCCAGAACGTGAATCGATCGCAAATAAGTCCGATGAATGTCCTGATCCACTTTGATGATTAGCATTTGCGTTACCATTGAAAGGTATCGAGGCTAGCGACAACGACGACGTCGACGACGATGAAGAGGACGCTAGAGATGAAGATATCGATGATGGCGATCCCATTGGTATTTGTAGCGACGAAGACGACGACAGTAGACCTGCTGATCCAGAGGATATCAAAGTTGAAGATGTCGCTGGGATTTTCGTTGGGGTGGAATCGATCGCTGTTAAACTGTACGTTACAATTCCGCTCTTCCCCGAGTCCTTATCGTGGGCATTTGCTTGATATACGGCGTAGCCAAGGACTGAATTTTCCGTAACCGATGTTCGAACTGAACTCAATACGAACTCGGGCGGATTGTCGTTCACGTCTTCAATGTCGATGTTGACCTAGCGAAACGAAAATAAAGAGTTTTAACTTTTAGTTCTTTGAATTCGATACAAGAATAATTGCTTAATTAACATACGTCGCGGGTATTTTAATTAACAGTACGAAGAGGCGGACCTTTTGTTCAGAATTCCAAACAACTCGATTTCCGAACAAGAAGCCGTACTTCTTCGTTTTATTCCAGAGTTCTTTTAGGTCATAGGAAGTTAAATGAAAGGTCGACTGGCTAACAATTTCAATTGAAAGGAAGAAGGAGGAGACGATCAGACTCACAATGTTCTAATTGCGATCGTTTTATTCACTACAATTACCTGAGTATGTCCGTAAGCCGGAGGATCTCCGCTCGTTGCTTGAATGTTGAGTAGAACTTGCGGCTTTGTTTCGTGATCTAAAGGATTCGCGATCCGAATATTCCCAGACATCGGATCAATGCTAAAGTAGCCATCTGGATCACCTGCGTAGATCGAGTATCGTACAACTCCGCGACTTCCTGTTAGAAGAATAGACAAAAAAACCGATGAATTGCATTTCAAACTACTAAAGGAGCTATTTACCAAGCTCTCTAAATTCAATTGTACTCCAGCGGGAGGGAATATTATGCACTTGGTGAGTTCTTAATAGGCTAAAGGGATATCAATTTCAACGTCGTGAAAAGAGTATACCTAAAGTTGAATGCAAATCCCACCGCCTCCCTGTCATGTTTAAGGAACCTGACGTATTCCCTTCGTTCACAATACAATTATATATGAAAATTCGCATTTATTTGAACCATCATTAAGTTCCGAAAGTTGGTCCGACGGACGTCTCGAAGAAGATACTTCCCCCCGCGTGTTCATTGAAGACCGCATCCAAATTTCGAGCAGAAAAGACGGAAACAAGGAGAAAAAAGTTTCCAACGATTTTCTTCTTCAGTTTGCATATAAGAATATATGTAAATTCGTTTGCTGTCCTTCAAAAGTGCAGATCCCTTTCTTCCAAATCACTGAGCTAACAAACTAACATTTGGACACGAAGGCAACCATCAGAAGATCGAGGAATTCAATAGGCTCAATGGTCGGTCGTTTTGGAGCGAGCACAGGAAAAGGGCACGAATAATAAAAAAGGTAAAATAAAATATATATAAGATAAAACAACAACATTAAGAATCGAATATAAAGGTATAAAAAAAAATTGATGAACAAAAAAAAAAGAGCCCGGCCAGCAAAATTCACGATGAAACAACGCCGGGGTGCATTCAGACGAAAAATGAAGCCCAAAAGTCTCTGAAATGCGCACTAAATTGGCGGCCCCTTTTCATATGTCTTCCCATATCACGATCAATCAATGGAAATCTCAACTCCAAGAATATTCGTCTTCGGCTGAATTATTTTGTTCTTTTCCCGGGTTTTGGAACCCATCACACATACTCCCTGTCCCGGTGGATTCTTTTCGCGGTTGCCATTGAATCTTGAAGGTACTTGTTGCAGCGCAAACAACTCGTTGGTCTTTTAGTTGGTTTATCGCTGATATTGTTTGAATGTTGGGATGTACGAGTAATTCTGGTGCCGTTTTGGTTTCGGTATTTTACTGGACACAAAAATTATGTTTTCCTTATGCCCTTTGCAATTTGCGACCTTAAGTGCTGGCGAATGGTTGTATTCGTCCCAAACGATCAGTTTCTCCAGTGAATGTTTAATCGTTGCGCGATTTAATGGAAACTTTCGGACTTTGCATCTTTGCGATATCTTCAGATTGTGGGTTTAATGTTGTAGACGTTGGTTCAGTAAAATTTTGTTTAGAAAAGTATCTGCCCACGTTTGATACTTCGGCACATAAAGTATTCAGACTATTAGTATTTTACAATTCCCAAATTGAACAAAAAATTCGTAGTGTACTAATATACTGTACTGGTCAAATCAAACATGTGTTTTTTTAAGTTCAATCCCGAAGATAGTGAAAAAGGATTAAATATGGTTTTCTTTTTCATTTCTTAATATTTCTTGATTTCTTCTGCTGCTGGTTCCTTGTATCAACCCTGTTAGGGTGGAAAATGATTTACTTTAATTACTCCTGTGGTAAATCTACATATACGTACTAAGTCTCAACTTTCTGGCATAAACTGTTTCTGAGATATGAAGAACAACCCTCCCGCACCTTGCAACATCTTTATTTTCTAGAATGTGTAGAATATGGCCGTCACTTTTTAGCTGAAATAACAATAAGTGTTTTTGCATTTGCACCATCCTACCACAAACCATACACTTGCTTCAATCTTTTCTGATTGAGGTTTATTAGGCAAATAAGAGAGCATCATGAACCTGGTGGTCAACACGCCAACAACATAAATTATAATTCCCTGATACAATGAACGAAATATCTACATGAAACTATGAAAGGAATTCATTAATTCGTAATTCTACATGTAAAAACAAATTTACTCAAAATTTATTGATTCAATGAACAGAGTACGTAAACTTAGGAACCATAAACATTAATTCAATCAAAGGAATTCGTCAAAAATTAAAGAATGTTCATCTATTTAACGAACTAATTATGTCGGCAAAATCATGGAAAACAATTAGTATGTAAATTAATGAAAATGTATCATTTTGGGATTCTATGCGTAATAGAAGCTTTACATTACATTGATTTTCACTATTTTATTTTTTTTGTTCTTTTTATAAAGTTCATTGATTCAGTAACTGAAATACGTCAACTTATAAACAAGTTCATTGATTGAAAGAACGAAGAATGTCTAACTATGAAGAATCAAAGAAAGATTTGTAAATATATAAAAAAAGGGCATGATTAAATGGAAAATTCATTGTTCAACGAACCAATTTTACTTTACTATTTTTTAAAAATAAAGTATTTTATTTATGACTGGTACTGGTACAGATTGATAGACTTAATGAAAAGTTCTTTGATTTAATTACTTATTTTCATTGAATTCATGTATTGAATAGAATTTTAATATTCCTTTGATGTTCATTATTTTATTTATTGTTATCATTATTTATTATTATATATTATTAGTTCATATTTTTCTTTCTATTTTTTTCTCTTTTGATGTAAATATTTAATATTTGTTTTCGGTTTGTTTAGTGAGTTGGGTGTTTTTTGTCCATCCTGGCATCTGAATTTGAGTGTCCAGTAATTTTTCTCCAAAAGCATTTTAATAAAACGAAATGTCTTACTTGGTTTTTTACCCAGATTGTTTTGTAATTATTTTTGTTTCTATAAACACTAATACTGCGATCAGAGGGATACCCAAGGTTTTCGAAGTAGAAACCACCCCAAACTTGTAGATGAAAATAATGGTAGTTAAGGGGGTCATCCCGTGTGCAGGCTCTTTTTTTACGCCATTTTTGGGAATTTGTTCTGGCGAACTTAATGATGATGGAACTGTGAAATTTTTACCATATATTTATTTACATGTTGAGCACACTTTAGAATTTTTTCAGCCCCAAATTGTCGGTCATTACTGAAATATACGCACACTCAACCAACTATTTTTAAAAAACCTTGTTTTCGGTAGACACGATTGCGGGCGTTCTGCTTATCTCAAATAAAAAAATTATAATCTGTGAAGTTTGAACTAGTTTTGGAACTAGGATTATCAAAAAGTATTGAACAGTTAATTTTTGGCAGCTTGTTGAACTTTTTTTCGTGAATTTTGGTGTGTTTTTACGACTTCTTCAGGTCGCCAAAAAAACGGCTTGATGAATCACAATTATCCTAGTTTGGAAACTGTATACATGTGTACTGAATACGTTTACCAAATTTCACAGAAATCCTTTCGTTTGATTTCGAGATATCTACCGATTTCAAAACTACTGTTTTGAGAAAAACGCGACTAAACTTTTCATGTTGTTCGAAGCAACACAGCAGGTTAGAGAGTATAACGGCCTGTAACTTCCGAACGGCTTCGAATATCGGAATATCACTCCGCCCACATATTATACACTATATTTGGAAGTAATTTATGCAAGAATCAAAAAATCGATTTTTGGAAACCGTCACACGGGATGACTTCCTTAAGTCCAGTTGAATATACTATATATAAGAATTTGACTCATACAGTAAAAAATAGGCCATTGCAAATGCTGATAGTACGAAAGAAACTACTCTAGCCTTTCGGGCAGTACTTCACCAACTTTTAGATTACGAAACTTCTTAATAAAGTGCGATTTGAAATGTTGGCCTATATTTGACCCAGTTGTGCATAATATTCCCCAAGGTTATATCAATTAGCAAAAAAACACTTACCTGAATCGCTGTTAGTGGCCAGTACCGATCCTACTACAGTGCCTCTGGCTACATCCTCCTTCACGTAATAGTTGTAGCGCGGCTTTTCAAAAATCGGCGGACGTTGCGACGAATCGATGATGCTAATAAAAATTTCGGCATCTTGAGACGTTCGCAATCCGCCCCCGTCGCTAGCCGAAATGTTCAGCTGTAGAACGGATTGCGTCCGAGTGGACAGACTATTCCCCCGATTGATGAAAATTTCGCCGGTATTCCGATCGATACGAAACATGCTGGCCTCGTTTCCGGACACAATGCGATAAGTTACGGTCCCGAATCGTCCTGAATCCGCATCGGTAGCAATGACAGCAACCACCGGCGTCGACGTCAATGCAGCGCTGGCCGATTCGCGCAGCGATACGTTATACTCGCGCGGATAGAATATCGGCCGATTATCATTAACGTCAGTTAATTGAATCTTAACATTTGCCGTTGTGCTGAGACCACCTGCGGAGCATTACAAGACGACCGTAAATAAACATGACAAGAAATTGCAGATTTGCATTTTCCGCAACGAGAAAAAAACTTACCGCGATCGGTAGCCATAACAGGAAATTCGTACGTGTTGCGTGTTTCATAGTCCAGATCGCCCGAAATGCAGATTTCGCCTGTTGCCGATCTCACCTCGAATTCCTTTAAATTCTGAGTGCCTTCGCCGAGCGTGTAATTAACCATTGCATTGACTCCGCAATCTGGGTCACTAGCAGACACCTGTTGTAACGAGAGGAAGAGAAAAAAAAGTCAGGTATTAGAAAAATGTTACTACATTGGGTCATCGAGCTGAAAACGTCTTAAAGTTAAGACTAAGTCATACAAGTGCATGTGCGAGTTCGATTCAAATTATTTTCCCGATCATTAACATTCCGCACGTATGGCTTTTCACTAGCTTATGATTGCAGCGATCGCGCATAGGTGCTACTCTCGACTCTAAGTGCATTCGGTTTTGAGCCGTTGACCATTGCCGGGCACTTGAACGGCGCCTTCGAATCATAAGACCAAGACTCGATTTGCACCTTACCCGTGTGATACACATAAAATGCAGTTTGCAGCGAGAGTAAATACGAAATCGCTTCGAAATGTTTAGAAATCAATTTTATATGCTAATATTACAATTAATTAGATTTAATGGACATATTGACTCGGACATTGATTGGGAGATTATGTGCGACTTATACGAGTCTGTTATAAGCGTCTTGTTCGAATGTTTTTTGTGAGCTTCGTCAGATATCGATGGAAATTATTGTGAAAGGTATTGGCTGCGCGTACAAGTAGCTCGATTTGATGGCGGTAATTAGGTTTGATTTGGCGTGTTTTTTGCTTAATCGCGTTTGTCAGGCAGAGTGAAGCTTTTACTATTACGTATGGCATTTTTTCGCACCCTATCTTTAAGCGATTTAGTTCGATTTTTGGACATGTCGCTGATTTTAATTGAAATTAAAATATGCCTAGTGGCAGGTCTATAGATTTTGTAAATGCCAAGAAAAAATAATTAAGCTACGTCGATTTATAGTACGACCTTCACTCCTGGTTGAGATTGGTAAAGAATGAGTAGGGTATGCCAGCGAGTTTAAAATACTAAAAAATAGTATGTGAATAAGTAAAAGAAAAACGGCGAAAGCATGAACAATCAAAAGAAGTTCGTAACAAAAAAAGGTCAGCCTTCTTTGAAAAATAATGCCAGAATAATCGCCAGGACCAGTTTTCGGTATATTTTCAAAATTTAACTTCTTAACAAATCACAATCCTTGAGAATATATCCTTACGGTTTTGAGGTTGTAGATCCTTAAAACTCAAAGGATGAGATGAAAAAAGGCCAAATTAGTGGTAAGTTAAATCAAAAAGCAATTAGTTTTAAGTCAACTATGTTTCACACCGTTTTTTAGTTAGGCATTACTTTTGCATAGTTGAAGTTTCAACACCATCTAA
Organism: Beris chalybata; assembly: GCA_949128065.1. Lineage (NCBI taxonomy): Eukaryota > Metazoa > Arthropoda > Insecta > Diptera > Stratiomyidae > Beris > Beris chalybata. Next base: position 4,137,273 of record OX421896.1, on the reverse strand, counting down.
ATATCTAAGACCCAGATAAAACCAGCTCTGGACCGCCCCTATTAAAGCGACTTCTTCTCACTAAATTTTACTTTTACAGATCTAATTTGTGAATCTCCGAATAAAAAAATACCGAAAGTAATTTTTTTTTCCATTATGCATAATCTCCACCAAAATATGATAAACTCACATCACTGAACAGTTTTCCGAGCTAAAGCTCAATCAGTGACCGTAAAAAATTACAAACAATTCGAAACGCTCGATTTACGATTTACTCATCGATATTGCTAAAAACCTCATTATTACATCGAACATGTGTAATCTTACACGAAAATTCGGTGTATGTATATATCACGATAAGTGTGCCTCACAATATTACTGACTCGTGAATGCTGACAATAAAATTTTAAAATTGCCAATTACGTGTACTAAACGGGGTAAAAGTTTTGCGCAAAACCTTAGAAGATACGGGGTATATTGCCGGTATACAGCCGGTATTTTTAACGGTTGGCTCGGCAATAACAACAATTTCTTCTGCGAAAGCGTAAAAACGCAGATTATCAATCAACTAAGTGGGTATAGAACACGTACTGTGTGAACACAGGTAGCAAAGTTAGCCGGAGGGTCGATTGATTACAAACTTAAACTTAAACAACTTGACCAACATGACCATGACCAATACTTAGTGGGACTTTAAGAGCATGCATATAACTTGATCGGTGGGTAATTTCATCGAATATCCGCGCTCGACGAACGCATTTTATGACACGATCTTTTGACCAAGAAAAAAAATCCGATCGACCTCCTTGCGATGATCGATGAAAAATATCGAATTTTTGATGTAGAGTCAATATACAAAGCAATCGGCATATGAAGGATGCTGAAGATAACGTATTGAAGAAAAGGCAGTTGTTTGCATCTTATAGCCATTTTTCAAAACTTCAGATTATTTAATTATGTATTTCGAGTGGTTTTTTAAGAAACTGGAACACATGGCGAAATGGTTTGCGTTTCCTTATTATTCCGAAACCATTCTAGCTAAAAAGTCAGGCAAATTAGATGCAAACAAACGTGAACTCAACATAGAAAGTGATTTGACTCAAGTCTTCAGCTAGATTATCCATCGATAAGAAATTTGTGTCCAGCCAGTGCTTAATGCCATGTTTCCACTGACTCGTAATCTCACGATTAGGAGAACGATATTAAGCACTCAGGGACGTCATTTGTGGGGGGAGGGGGGAATTTGGTATTTTCATATATTGTATATAACAAATGTGGCAAATGCCCTGGCTGTCGCCCCCCTCATCCGACTAATAACGTCCCTACGTGCTTAATCTAGTTCTCTTAATCGCGAGATTAAGGTGTAGTGGAAACGTGGTATAATCAAGAACGTACTACATAGATCATGCCACGATGAATTAGGGATGAGATAAAAATTCTGCTTTTCATCTGTTATATTTTAATGGCTTAGTTTCGCTACTGAATACAAGACCCCATATCCCAAAAAAATATAATACTTCGAGCCCACGTTGGGCGCAGTTTCGGAAATGGTGTTCGCCCTCATTGAAACATTAGATAAATCTAAATCAAATGTATTAAAATAAAATATTTTTTGGTTGTGGTAGAAATATAAATTTTTAATATGGGTATTACTAGTCTTTTTCGAATTTGTATGTTCTTATCATTTTTATTGACATTTCATCGCTTTTCGCATCACACCGCAACATTGTATCCGGGAGTTAAATTTTCGCAAGAAACCATGCAATTGTATGCCATACTAGGCTGCCGAGGAGCATTCTACATTATACCGCCTACTGCGCCTTGGAATGTTGATGTAGAGCATAACCTTCTGCTTCCAATGCCATTACACGTACCTCATAATTTCAACTTCGAACAGCTAACATGAATTTGTTTGCTGTCTTCTTAGTATCTAACTTACAATGTTTGCAATAAGCAGCTACTGCCATACACCAGCCATAATAGCGTGATATCTCTTTTCACGGATCTTTAGCTTAAAGTATTGAACATTTTATTGTGGGTAACATTTAGTGTCAGTTTACACTCGCTCATCTCCCCGCAGTTCACTTAATCTAATGGTTAGATAGTCCCGGGAAAATTGAAATTGAAGAAAATCTTTAAGGCTTCTTGCGACATCATTCAGATCGATATTACCACACAATTGAAGGAAATGTAAATATCTCATTGACTTATAGGTACATATGAGATCGCTTCGCCAGCTATACGCTATACCGCATCGAACACTCGGACAGTCCGGTAGCTGCAATTTTGTCGTCTTACTGACAAGCAAACTGGTAAAAGTGGTAAATTTACATTTCTTCAATCGAACAGACAGCATTTTAGTATAACTGCCACGGCTAGTTATCACTCTTCTCATACTCGCCGTATAGAAGATAAAATTCTAAAAGGCAGTGAACTTATCGACAGACACTCCTCACAGCCCTTAAATCGGCAGAAATTGTTAAATAAATTATCTTGATCGCACGATTTCTATGTTGGGTATTTGCTAGAATTAAATAAATCACGAGTATGCGCACATGCGAAATGTTTAAGACGTTTCCCCGCGCACAGACACCAAACGTCTATAGAAGAACCGCATTATTGCACTATAGCTCCTATCGTATATTGGGTCTAACATGTTAGTTTTGTCGGGCGTTTTGCCCGTTTTTTTATCGACTTGCGGAAGAGTATATTGAAGGTAAGTTTCTCTAGGTCTTTTACTTTTTCTCCCCGAACCTATCGGTATCTAAGTGTATTTATTTGCATGGTGCAAGAAGATTTGTTCGAAATTCTTTAAGCAACGAAGAAATCGGTGTGAATTCTAGCGAGAACTTTCAACGAAATATCCACCGGCTTAGCTAAGTGTTCTGGTTCAGTAAATTGGATAAAGAAAACCGGGAGTTTAAGCGAAACCTAAAGATCCTGTACTGGAGGATGTCCAAGTTGTTTATATCGCTTCAGGTGGAGAATAACTCAAACCAGAGATCTTATGTTTGATAGTAAAAGAACACGGTTTAAGTGCGTTGTCAATGTACTGAAAGTATGTTCACTAAAATTTGGTTCGAAGGCATCTGTATTTATCTTCTACACTTATAAATAAAATTGAATTATCTCTTCGGTTTACCGGGGTGTTTGTACCGAATAAAGGCAACATTAATTTTTCAATTGTTTGAAGTGAGAGAGATTAGATTCATTTACCTTCAATATAATTTTATTGAATTTTTAGCACTTCGTGTACAAGATCTGGAAAAAATTGAGCATACAAAGGTTTATCATGTCATATTTTTGCCATTATGTCAGCAAACTAAGCCTTCTCTATTTTCTGAAGGCATTCTGGACAAGTAGTTCCCCACTCAAACGTCTGACAAGAGAACGTAGATGAAAGCTCAGCAATTCCTAGAAATAGGGATGTAGCCCGTACTGTTGCGAGTTTGTAGTAAAACTTGATATGTACTTTGTTTGACTTTATAAGATGAATTGAGCGCCTGCCTTTCGTATATTAAAACTTGAATAAAAGGCAGGAATGGTCAGTTATAGAAATCCAGGGCGGTTGATTTAATAATGGCGATCAAATCAACTTCAATTAGCTTGAAGGAAAGGTAATGGTTCAGGTCTGAACGTTGGAAGTTACTTTCATCTGATAATTGTTTCTCCATGACATTCGTTCCATAAAAAAACTGTTTTGATTGCCTGGGTGCATGTTTACATGGCTGGTATTTTCATGTGCTTTGTATTGGAACGAAATTAATTTTTTTTTTTTTTTTTAAAGAACATGCATTGTAAAGAAAAGTGCATATATCAGTTTACATCAATTCTCATAATACAAATTTAAGGGAACTGATTTTTTTATTACCTTCGACGATAACAACAAAATCGTTACCTTCCGATTTACGATATAAGGACCAAGTTTGAGTGATCGAACTAATCAAACATGAAAATCTCTGGTTCAGACGACTGCAAGCATTTTAAAGTTTCTCTCTTCTTTTTCATTAAGACGTGAAATCAACATATCTCTGAATTTTGTCCTTTAAATACATACGCTCTTTGTTTTTCTTTTTCCTTTTAATCCACATTTATTTTTAATTTATCTTTTTCTTACATCTCCGAAGGTGCATTTAATTAACGACATAGTCCGGTATCGCATTGGTTAGTTACGTTAAAAATATATAAAAAAAAATCTTAAAAAAATTGAAAACGATTTAAACCTTCTTTTTTTCCCCGATATAACAAAAAAAAGAAGGAACACGAAAGATCAAAAGTCCAGTCAGCCCTACTAAAGATTTCGCAAGTCTTTAGTGTCCACACCAGACACCCGAAGAATTTTAAACCAGCTCTGGCCATAGAGCGGTACATTCCGGCATACGTACGAGAGTAACTACATGGCACATATAATGAAATCCGTTCATTGCACAGCTTCCAGCCCATATAGGAAAAAATCCAGATCAAAGGTCATTTTAATTTAATTTCTTCGATTCGATCCGATCCGTACGTTGTCGGTTTTTATTCTTATATCGATTTTATTTCGTGTATATCGTCTGTATTCTCTGTATTTAGAAAGGAAACGCTTACACGGTCTACTGGAGTGCGAACATGGTTGCAGTTTATGGTAAATTGCAAGCTAGTTTGGAGACAATATCGTAAAGACATCATCAAGAAAATGGAGGCGAAGGGCAAATCCTAGAGTTAAATTGTGCCTGTTTGTTGGACAATGGTTGGTAGGTGGAGGTGGACGGTATCGCTTAGTTGAATTGGACAGCATGCCACATATACTTTGTGGCTATGCGATACCTGGCTCGAAGTACCTTTGGACAAAAGGCAGATATACCTAGTAAAAATTTTCTTGGAAACAACACAATGACTCGTCACAAAACTTCTCTTTTCTTTCAATCAGCTAATCGCTCCATATCACTTAAGATCAGTTCATGGAAAATCCTACACTAAATGATTCAACCATTGCACGGCTCCGTATATTTTCTTTTGTCTTATTATTGTATTTGTGTGAAGAGACCATTAATAAGCCCCGGCCAACAATCAAATCCAATCATCTTTCCATTAATGTAAAAGCCTCTTCAAACGAAAATTATAGAGTCTTGCAGATAATTCTTAGTTTCTCGACATGAAGGCACAAAAATTGCGCCACTCTCAATATTCTTATGAGGTTAATATTCTTGAAATGTATTGACATGGAACGAACTTTTAACTGATTTAATGCAACATCATTTCGTGATGTGTTTTTTGTTACTTTTGGTATTAAATCACCGGAAGGGTTCGTCTTACATGCCTAAGCCTAGCATCAGTGTTTTTATCGAGGGCAATGCAAGAATAGGCAAAGATTGGGTAGTGAGACAAGATTTTAGTAGAACGACTATTTGAGAAGACGGTTGAAAACCCTGTCTTTTGGTGTTCGTCCAGAATTCCCCAAAATGTATTCAGCTCTATATGCCAAAGGATCGTTTTTGATCTACTTCAATCTCCAAGAGAAAGAATTTCTTGAAGATTGCACTGAAAGCTTGAACAATCTAATCAACTTTATGAGAACAGACATCGTGATAGTATTTCCTGAATCTTAAATCGAAATTGCGGTTTGGTGCAATAAAAATAACTAGAATTGTATAACTTAAACAGCAAATTTAATTCTTGAAAACTATAGGATGCACCCTGAACCGACGACCTCTAGACTGGCAAGTACTATCACGATTCATTAAAACTTAGTTTACACTTCTGCTCTATTGTACTCATGTCCAGGAATAGCTTCGGTATCTACCCTTGTCATTTTCTAAAGAACCATTTCAGGTCGTCATATTTCTCCAAAAACAATCAAAAACATGACATGTCCACCTTATTAGTCCGGACAACTTACCAGTACGTCTTCAAGAAGATGAACATTTGCGGGGGATTGAAACATCCACAACTAATGGGTTCGATCGAAAAGTGCACGAAACGCCAAGGTTCTCTGGCCACAAAATATCGGTCTCATCTTTTTAATTTTCCTTAACGCACTTTACCTTCTTTACCTGGGCAAGTAAAAATTTCATTATATATAGTCGTATGTGGTAAATATCCGTATTACTCGTCGAAATTGCTGGTATGTTGGGTGGTAGGTGGTGAGCAGAAAATTTGCAGACGACATTCGATGGCGGCGACTAGAAACTTGACCGTTTTCAGACGACGAACGGACTCTTTTGGTGGCGCTGTGGGTATGTTTTTTTTTGTTTAATTGAATCTGTGAGGGCGGGATTAAATGGCATCTTACACAGTAATTAGTCGATTTAATGAGTGGTCTGCAATTGTGATTACTAGTTGGAAAAGAAGAGAGCTATGGAGCTAGTAGTTGCTTCTTGCCAAGGATATGTCATTCAGGTATAGTTCGACAGGTAATTAATATTATTCGACTTTGGAATTTTTCTGCTGGTTGGTTGGTTTAATGTGGATCGGATTCATGATCGGGCTGATGATTTTATTTTTTGTTATTCAAGTTTGGCTTGAATTCGGACGCACCCGTTCAGCCATGTTACTAGAACTTATTTGCCATTTATGTTGGCTAATGAAGTGGCTGGAAATTTATTTTTTTCAAGTCGCTTTAAGCGCTGGGTCAGTATCGGATACGATTTCATTGTAGGTACGTAGGTACTTTCAAATGGCGCCCAAGAATATTGCATACATCATTTGGTGCCATTTCCGAAATGCCTTTCTCACCTTTTATAGATCTTCAAAGCCCTACTAATTAACACCGAAAATTGAATAGAACGTTGCTCAATGTCGAATGCATTGCAAATAAACACGTAAAGGCAGCCTTGAGCGGGAACAATGGAGCACGAAGTCTATTGAGCGTTCATCACGCCGTCTAGCATTTAACAAAAACGCCATACTAATTGCCATCTCTAATACCGTGCCAAGTGTTGACCACTTGATTTTGGTCAGTGGGTCCAAATCAGCATTTTTTTCGCACAGCGGCTGTACGAGATGTAAATTGTAAATTCCAATCGTTAAAAATGTTTAGGTACCTTATAGCAAGTGCTTGTCAAAATTTCTGACAAATTTTGATTTCGTATACTTTCGATTATTTTTTTCGTGTTCTTTTATCTGAAGGCTTTGCTTTGAATATAAGAAAAGTAAAAAAAAATAAACGCGAAAAGCTCTTCACCTTTTACCCAGTTTCTCGAGATTGACAGACATTTATATCGGGGATTTGCTGGCGTACGATCCATCATTCGGCCAAGTATAATTGATTTTTTTTCGGTTACGAACACGAAAATCTGAATACTGATAAAAAGCGTAAGTGCTTTAAGACACAATAACCAGATTCAATGTGTCATACACGGTATTACGTTATATCGTAAATTTATATTAGACAACACCTTCGAATTGTTTCGAAAGTAATAGCTCCGTCTTGATCGGTGTTTTAATATATGACATGAGATTTATTTGTTGCATGTTTGCTGATATCTAAGTGGACTGAAAGAGGAAGTAAAAGTACGTAAATGTCTATTAGTGCTGAAATTAACATTTTGAATTATTGAACTACTTCTTACATTCCGATATTCCATCATTTTTTCAATAATTAGCCACTTAGTACTTTTAATAAAGTAAGTGTTACGCTTCATCAGTTACAATTCATGACCCAACTAACCATTTCTTTTTTCATACGACCCTACCAGAGTTTTATGAGAGCACGTATGCGATTTTGTTGCACTTTCATTTTACTTTTATAGCGTACTGTGAGTATATTATAAATTTACCGTGAGATTGCTTTGAGACTTATTTTCAGGTTCAACTTAAAATGAGTTCTAAGATATGAAAAAATTGAAATTCTCATTTTATTATAGCTAGGAGTACCCATGTGCCCATGCCGTTTCTGCGCTGTACACGATTTCGGAGCGTAGAAAACATATACTATGGGCGAAAAGACGACAAAACATTAACTCGAGGAAGATGCATTTCATCGTCTTAGTTTTTCTAACTTCTCTATTATAGAGATATTCACAGCGAAAATGTGGTAATAAAAATGCAGATCTTAAAAACGGCTTCAGGACAATAGTGGTAAGCAATTAAAAAAAAATTCAGTTCTACCCAATATAGAGATTGCCGAAATTGCAAGCCTATAATTTGGAAGGTATTATGAGATGTGGAAGGTGTATCCGGAGATAACTCCCGAAAAGGATATCCAGAATATTGTTACATATCCAGAATATTGTTGTTATCCTGGCAATACGCACAACTCGATCCGCAACAGCGTTCCAATACCTAACTGGAGGGCGAAGAAAAGCATCTGGTTGGCCAGCTTCCAGTGCTCAATGGGATGGGCGTGAAGGGATATGCGAAATTCTTAAACACTCTTCTTCTCACTTTTTCTCCAGCCTTCCAAAACATTCCACATAACACCTAGTATGAACCTTTTCAGTTTGTACGCAAAGTATTTGTAAAGTAATCAGGTTGTATATAAATCTGCCAGCGAAGTCGATAGTGCGAATATTTAATGCAAACAATATGCTAAATCTTTATTAACAATTTTATTTTGTCCAGTATCTTTTTATCATTTAATTTTTTATTTTTCTTTTTTCTTTTAACGTAATTTAATTTAGATCTTAAGTTAGGTTTAAGGCATGAATTATTAGGTTTTGAGAGGCATTTTCTATAAAGAAATGCACTAGTTCTAAGGCAATTGTGAAGTATTTAAAAACCAAGCAAATTTTATTCAACATTGAAATTATAAAAACAATTCTAGTCTAATCACTTGAATTCAATTCTAAACAGCAACTAATCTATGTAATACTTATCAGTTCAATAAATATAGGTATATGTAGATAAATCATTGTTATTTCTATTGATTTTAAACGATTTGTGATTTGTTATGGAAATCCCAGTGAACCCCAATTTGTACCAAGTTTCCACTTTAATTAATTGCTCCACACGTGTATCACGAATACGTTTCCCCTTTTCAGCGTTTATTCAAATGGTGCTAATAATTTTTACTTTTTTTATTTTAATAATAAGGTATTTTTTAATCATTTGGCTCATGAAAATCAACGAGAAAAAGCACGAAAATACATAGAGAACTCAAATTCTGTAGAATTAAGAGTTGGATTTAAAATGTCGATGAAATTTGAAAACAACCAAAAAAAACCACACGGCAATATTGCAAGGACTGAAGTAACAAAATTTGAAATCTACGACGTGATAGTTCTTAAAAAAAAATATTTTATTGACTTTTGTATGGCAGCTACCCGAAAAACTTGGATCGAAATTGCTCAAAGATTAAATTAACAAAAATAGTAAGTTAAAAAAATTAAACATTTTTTAAATAGTAAAATCAAGAATTTTTAAATGTTGAAAATCAAAATTTCGAAACTCGGAAGATTGTTTTATTTTTGTTATTAAAAAGTTTTGCAATTTTTAAAACCGAATAAAATAAAATACTGGATTTTGACTTGTAGATCGTGATGATCGTTCGTTAACCTTCCGTTCCCACTAATAATACTAAAAGCTACCTGCTGAAGAATTAGCAATTTATTTAATTTAATTAAGTCCGGTGACAATATCTTCGATATTAATGCCATAAACAAATTTTCGTTGCTGTTCGGGATTGATAAAGAGCCGGTAATTAGCACCGAACCAGTTTCAAGGGACAAATAAATTGCCCATGTGAATTATTTACGTCGGGTCCCAACAGCCGTGTAGAGTTCGGGCTTGACAATTTGAACAGTTTTTTTTGTGGTTGTTTCTTAAATTTTTTATTTTTTAAACAGGTAGGTACAAGTAGGTACCATTCCCAAGGTTTTAAATTTCACTCATTTAACGCGAGACCTTTGGAAACGGTACTGCGACTATAAATGAGAAATTGCCGAAAAATTTTCATTAAATGTTCCCGCCAGTCAGGAGATGTCTTCAAATTTCAATTTGCCTTCCACTTAATTTTTTAAAACTAAGTTAATTCCTGTTGCTGTTCGATGCCGTGGCCAATTAATTATCGCCATGCAATGCAGCCAAGAAATTTACGAACTTCTCATTGACATTTACAAGTTGGCTGAATACTTTTCTGTAATTTAGCAGAATGACACAAACTTAAGAATAACCTGAGGACGGAAATCGGGTCGTAGTGATTCTCATGTGCCAACCTGATGGTACACTTAGCCATCATTTTGTGAAGTTGGCGTATGTTTCTCCTGAATGTCGTCTCAGCTCGGACTGGGCTGTAAAGGATCTTGAAAGATGTGGTCTATCTTCGCCGTACTCAGTACCATTTAATTTCACTTAACGGCCGAAAAGAGAAGATCACAACCACGAACAATGAAAACATCAGGCAACATTGCGAAAATAAGCCGAAAGGTAAAATAACTAAGACGATGCTTAAATAGAATTATCTGCTTAAAACATCCGAACATAAGAGATTCGAGCGTGGGGCGAAGAGTGATCATGGGAAGGCTAGTCGCGCAGGAGAAGGGCACATAGCCTAGTATCCAGCATCCCAGCATACGTACTATATCTCCGTCTGGCCGTGTCTATACTCTTACTCATTATATTAATTTAATTCGATTGTCTCTCTCATTACCTTTTAAAGTAATTCGAAACACAATTTGCTATTATGGTATGGGCGAACATGTTACGAGGGTATATCCTTGCTATATCCGCCGTATCCATGCCCTGAGTATAGGGCAGTATTCTACTAGAATTGCCAACTAAAAGCCAATCCCAGAATCTTTGCTTGTGGTTTATTGTCGTTACTTCGGGTTGCTTTTATTTGCCTTCGGGTCTAGCCATGTTTTTTAGTTTCTGCTGTTTGTCTTACAGTACGCCAAGGTACTTCGGTTTGCCCACTTTTTTTTCTTGTCCTTCTTATTTTTGAGCATCTCGTGTAATATACAAATAAAGGTTTTTGTCTGATCCGCGATATATATAAACATATATACATACGCCCAGCCCTTTGTCCTTTTTCTTGTACCTGTCCACTTATTAACTTTTCTTCGAAGAAGCCGAAGATCTTGAGATGAATGTGTGTACATGGCAGAATTACAAAACTCCAAACAACATTTTATGCGCACCATGCGGAGAAGATGATGGACAGATAATAGACAGTACTTCGATTGCCAATATCATTGTACATTATTCGATCGTTTCGAAATAAGCATGTCGTACCGCTTGTATCCTTGACGTTGTTCGAAATATTGTTGCAGTTTTCTTTCATTTATAAAGATTATTATTTAACATTCTCTCGGATAGATAACGTGAATTATGTTCAAATAATTCAACTGTTCGCATGGTAGGGCAGCGCATGTAGGCAACAGAAAACATGCCTAGAAGACCCATTCGAATTTATTTCAAACTTTTTTTTCGGCATTGTTGTGTTGTTTCCTGTATAGTTAAATCGATACGGTCACAAGACTTTGAAATTCCAACGAAAAGAGCAAGTATCTGCACCTAAATGTTCAGCGGAAATAATTGTTCATCGGTTGAACGATCAATGCCAAAAATTCAGTTTCATTCAGTCTTCAATATTATTTCAAGGAGATTTTAAGACATCGATGGTTCTGGTAACTTGTGAGTAGCCTAGGTGTTTCCTTCTCAATTATAGGACAGAATTTTCGAGAATAGAATGTCATTCTGCTATATAAACTTAATTCAAGTCAAATAAACTGTCGCCGAAGTACACATGTACATACCGACCGAAATTGTATTCACCACTTTATCGGTTAGCATCATGAACTTAAGAATTCTGAAAACAAAAATCTCGAAATAGAATATGCACTTTTGTACCATTGGTGAATCCGAATTTAATAAAATCAAATATATGACGGTGTTTTCTATTATGCAAAATTTTAATTTTTATATTTCAGAAACTGCTTATACAATGACCTTGATTCTTGGAACTTTATAGTGAAGCAATTTAAACAAATTTTTCGACTTGGCTGCCGAATTGTGGGAGTTCGATAGCTAAGTTCTTGGCATTATAAAATTGCGTTTCTGGTTGTCGCTTTCCTTGGCTAATTCGTTTTTAAATTAATAATGTTAATACAGTGTACGGCTGACATCAAGCGTATTTGGTTTTTCTGTTGTGGAGATGTTGCTCGTATAAGGTGGAATCTCACTATCTTCCATGGTAACAACTCGAGTTTCATAAATTGTTTAATTTTCGTAAGATGATCAAGTTCTCACTCTGTTCTAAGTCACAAATACCTAATTGGATGAAATTTTTACTCGATGAAATCTGAACGGCAAACACAATTGACCTAACTGCTACCATTCCTAGACTTCAGACTTCAATTAAGGCCAATAATGAACTATCTTCTTCAGCACCGACCAGACAAGATTTAACTTCTCACATGCGCCCACTTAATATCGGGGCCCTCGAGTCCTTTTGACAGAATATCCAACACCACTTGTTCGCATCTACCGACATCAATAAATTTTATCGTAATCAGAAATGGGGGAAAAGCCGACCGGGACTACTGACTATAAAGATTTATGAGGCAACGCTCATTATGCGATAGGCGCCAATCTCAATTGCATTTCGATTCGAATTGGACTGTGCGAAGACGTAGTAAATAATAAGAGCAAAGTTGAAATAAAAAAACATGGAATCCAATCAACTTACAGGTGAGAAATAATTTAAAAAACCGCAAAAATGAACAAGAACTTATCGTTGCGGCGCAGTGCCTTTTTGCAACAGCTCTGCTTCCTATCTCGAGCGGTAATTCGCCAATTTAGGCTAATTCCGAAACTCCACTTGCAACTTATTTATTGCATTCTACACACTTTCGCCCGAATTAAATTCAGGTTACTCGCTTAAGTCTTTCCTTTTTGTTTCGAAAATCGAGTTACTCGCCTAAGTCCTTTGTTTCAATTCGATAAATGTGTATGTGCGAAATTGTTTGCTATTTTTTCTCGTCGATTTTCAAGCGGTTCGCAACACATTCCTGTGATATAAGGCTTTCATTTTCAAATCTATTTTCCTTCTTTAAATTTAAGTCGTGTCGCATAAATAAACGAATGTCTCTATTTCCTTGTTTTTTAATCATATTTTTCTCGGATTTGTGTTTCGTGTTCGTTGCTTTTATTTCGGATTCGGATTTTTCGTAATATCCTCCCATTGCACTTTATAGCAGTTAAATGAGAGATAAAAAATCTTTTTTTTCGCCGTAAAATACATCATCGCGCATGTATCTAAATGATTTATTGTTCTGAAATTTTTTCTCTTCATATTTCGTTTTGTTTAATCTCTTTAGTCGGATGAGTTTGGATTTTGTGCGGAGCTGATCGTGAGCACTGCACCTATCTCAATCCCAGCATACGTGTTGGCATATTTTCATAAGCTATAGAAGCGTATAGTTGCGGATATGTTATGCGAGTTTGTAGCTACGGATAAATTGCATTTAGTGCGAACCTGATGTAGTCGATCTGTACGAACATAACTCTGCAAATGGTTCGTTCCACCTCTTACTGTCGGGCCTATTTTGATTATGTTCCTCTTTGGTATCGTTCAATATCTCATGCATTCGATAAATGTTACTCATTGGCTTCGTAATGCGTGTAACTGTATGGAATATGTGTAAAACACTTATTTTTTGTGCTTAAAAGTCCATTGGATTTATGTTTCATTGATGAAAAATTAAAAAAAAATCGCAGTATACCGTATGAAAGTATATCAGGGTCCCTATCACAGAACACGAAACGAAATTTCGAGCATCAATTTTCGTATAGTAGGCATCACAGAACTCGAAACATGTGACATTTCGATACGTTATTTCGTATATTCTCTCGTTAGAATTTCAGAAACGAAATTTCGAGCAACGTTTTTCGTCTAGTAGGCATCACAGAACTCGAAACATGCGACATTTCGATACGTTTTTTTCGTATTTTTTCTCGTTAGCATTTTAGTTTTCGAATTCAAGTTGTAGTTGTAAATTTTGTAAGTTTTTGCGATGTAAGTAGTCTTTATTTTGTTAAAAAAGAGAAAATTACGTAGAAAACTAGAAATTTAATTATTGAATTCGCGGATAGTTAATAGTTATACTTTTAGGGCGAAGCGAAGCTAACAAATTCAAACCGCAGTACAAAGTGTTGGTAGAACTCCAAAAATCATGGAAAAATTAAAGCTTAAGAAAATTGAGCTTGACTTAAGGTACGCGTCCACCAGGGCATTGCAAAAATCCGCCTGCCATACATTCTTATGGAAGTGCGTCCACTGAAGGTGGCAACAGAACAAAGTACATAGAAAAAAATGCTCGCCACACCGTTGCGATGAGGCTGCCCGCCTACGAGAAGCGAACGAAAAGTGAATACAAAGATGCAGTTTTTATGTTGATTTTTGTTGAATGTAAAGCAGTATTTTTTATTTACTAAGAAGAAGTTTACAAAGCCATGTTTTTTTAATTTAACAAAAATTTTAAAATATAATTTCTTAATCTTGCTGCTAATGAACGTTCTTGTAGTTATGTCGTAACAGCCAGGTGTAGAGACAGTGGATTGAGACATGTCAAGATTGAGATCCTGCTCTGTTCCTCTTTGATATCTGAATCTAAGCGAAACAGCAAGAATCAACAGAGGGGAAAAAGAAGAAGTGGTTGATTTGATTCGGGCTGAAATTCACCTAAATTGTACTTAAAAGCATCTTCTTCTTAAATCTAAAAGTATCATTGAAATTATAAGAAAAACATAACGCAGTCACGATCGGCTGCAAGCCAATCGTATGATACTCTAGATGAAATACTGAACTCCGATTTATATTTTAGTTGGAAATATATCAAAAGAATGAGAAGAGCCCAAGCAATTATTACATGACCTTTTACTTACAGGTAGAAATTGTTGTGTAGTGGCTACTCGATTTTTTGATTTATAGTGAGTTCCATAAAGTAAGTTAGGACATTTTACAGAATTTTTGTATGGCAACTACATGAAAGACTTATGGGATATTTTTCATATTAATAGTTTCAGCTGCGACTATTATAAAATAAATGTGTATAAAATTTCAAAGTCGTAACTTAAAGTGTTCTAAAGCTATCGTTCAATATTGGTGAACATGTTTATTAAGGACTTTTGTATGACAGCTACCCGAAAAAGTCAACAGATGGCGCTTATTAAAGAACTCCGTCTTTGTTTTGGTATAAAACTAATTCCTGTAAAATTTTAAATTCCTGCTTTAATTCGTTCTAGAGTTAAAGTGGATTCAGTAACATGCATACATTTTTAAAGGACTTTTCTAGGCTGCTACACGAAGGACTCATTCGATTTGCATCATATTCTGAACTTTCGATTCAAACATTAAAAACCTTAAGTATGCAAAATTTCAAGTTCCTAACATGAAGCATTCGAGCAATAATTGTGAAAACGTGTTTTAAGGACTCTTGTATGGGAGGTACCCGAAGGAGTGGAAGGATATCGCCCATTAACGAACTTAGCCTTACTTTTTCCATTTTACAAGTTGTGACTAAATTTCAACTTCCTAGGTCAACGCGTTCTTGAGTTATCGTGCTAACGGACGGACGGGCGGACAGCAAATGGATTTGGGGGTTTTGGCCAAAAATAACCACAAAATACTATATAACTTTTTTTCGTCCGAGGCTCGGTTCTATGCGTTACAAACTTTTCGGGCTGGACTAAACTTATAACACTCTATATGTTCATCTAGAGTATAAATATGTTGTACGAATTCTAAATTACACTTACTGGGATGTTTGGTATTTCACTTTGATATTTATCTCGAACTTCCTCCCGAATAATTTTTAAATTTTGACCATGCACAACTAAGAAGGAACGGACTTCTCGATCGGGCAATGGATGAGTGTGGATAGGTCCGAACAACATCACAATCTATTTTGTTCACTTTTTCTATTATTGTTATTATAATTTAACAGATAATGAGCATGCAATTTTTAGAAAACTGAAACTTAAACCGAAACTGAAAGTGAATGAACGGTTATTTGAATAAAATAATTTCTAAAAAATTAAAATCAACAACTATTAATCCTAATTTATGTTTTGGCGCGACTTCAAAATCTGATTCTGACATTGAATTTAACAATTAATTGTACAAATTGAAATGAAAATCTATTACGATTCGAGTTTTTGTTCGATTTAATGAGGTAATGCTTTCCATACGTTTCGTTCGTATTCTGTGATGCCTCGATTGAAATTTTTCGTACATCACTTTCGAGTTGTACGAAATAACGTTTCGAGTTCTGTGATAGGGGCCCAGCAAATATTTGAAGTTCTACTTGCATGCCAATGTAGTGTGAACAAATCCGTTTTAAAATTTAAGAACGACACCGAATATAGATAAATAATCACCTTATTAGCTCCGGATGAAATCAAAACGGATTTGGAATTTTCGATACGTTTAAAAGAAGCCATATGAAGCACTTCACTACATAACTGCTTTCATCAGAAAACATACAACTACCTAAATACAACCTGAAAACTAAACACGTTCTTGAGAGAAGGCCTAGCCATCATACGTCAATCATATTTTCAGTAATTTTTCTTTTCTTACTAAATTTTAGGTATTTTTAATAAAACTCATATTCAAATGACAACTCAGAACAGTCTTCAATCAAACATTAGGTGGCAAAAGTTTCAGTGAAAATACGGCGAACAGACGGATAAAAAAATCATTGAATAAACAAATCGAATTGGTTTTGTTGCCGAATAATATTTTTAGGAGACTTTTATACACCAAAATAATTCACTTGCAAGACAGTAACAAATAAGCAAACTGAATGTTCAATGATCCTTCGCAATTATCTTAAAATCTTATCGGTTTCCGAATATACATAGCTATACATTATACCTATCTGTACATTTTTAAACTAATATCCGATAGTTTCATATGTTGTAGAACAATCGATAACTCACGTTATCTACATGAAAAATGTGTAGAAACTTTCCACTTCTTTTAACCGCTTGGCCCGTTACGTTTGGCCCTGATTGCAATACTATTTACTCAATTTTCCAAAAAAAAATTAAGAATATTGGGGCAAAGTCAATAAAAATTGCTAGTCGTTATGGTTGGCAGAGATTTAAAGATTTGTATTGCAAGTGCCAGGCAGAATTTAAAAAAATTGGTCAGCTTCTAGGAAAGTCATAAAATAGTGCCATCAATTTCAGAGAAAAGAAATTTTCAAATTTGTGGCAATGTTGACCTTATCTCAAGGATGCCATTAAACTTTTAGGTGCATTCAAAAGTATTTCCGTTTAAGAATCCTTTTCTATTCGATTGATTTTTATTTTTATTATCGCCCGATTGGAATAAACACACATTAAAACATAAGCACTTAATGATTTTAAAAAAAAAGTCCACATAAAATAATTTCCTGGAATATTGTTCGTGCTGGATATAACTTAGTGAGATGATCGTTAAATTAAAATTTCCATCTCGATTTGATTCTCTGAAGACGCTACCGAAATAACATTCGAAACAGAACCTGTACATTAACCGAACACTAGTCTTTTTAAAATTTGAAAAGTCGAAAAATGCCATAAAAAACAAACATGATTTTCACATGAACCTGGCTTTAAAAAAAAATTTTTTTTTTGTCTTAAAATCTAACATTCCATTCAAGTTTTAACTTGAGTTTCGATCATCGTAGCTTATACAGTGGGCACAATGTTAGCCGTTTGTCATAGATAATTTTCAAGACAAGTTCAGAACTCATTCAAAGTCATAAAATTGTTCGGCGAGTGGCATAGGCACCTATAACATATCCTAACATCGTCCAAAGTATGTACAACCAATCTACCTATCCGTAGCGTTAATGTATCTTAAGATGTTCCAACTTTGATTACTGTTAGAGAGGCTATGCCTTTGCACAAGACGACCAATTATTTACCTTTTCTTCGCTTCCCCGGATTTATTACCTTTCTCTGGTCAGTCGTTACCTACTACCACCTATCTGCCAAGATCTTTGCCCGGATTTCTCAACTTATATTTTTAAAGTAGGCGCGCACTCTCCTTTAATTTTGTAGTTTTCTTCGTTGTTTTTCGTTGTTATTATTTAGTCTGTTTTCTTTTCGGAAACATGATGAACGACACTTTCCAGAATGTACAGTTTCTCATTTCAAGGTGAGCTATACAATGCAGGTAAGTACTTAGATATTTCAGTTGATCGTTTATCATATCAGCGCCACTGAACTAGCAGCAGCCTACCTTAACCTACCTATGAATATGAAATGTATCTCTATGCGCACGTAATTATCTGATGATTGGCCGTAGATTGTGCCCAATGACGGAAGTATTTTATACTATTTAACGCGCATTTGTTATCATCGCCGAGAATTAATGCGAACTGAATGAACGATTCGGGCCAATGTACACGCTGTTGGGATTCGAGCAATCAAATCTTATCTTTTTTAAAGATTTAAATAAATTAGTGAATAAAAATAGTCTTAATGCGAATGCAATTCGATAAAATATGTTATTTTATGTTGATGAACTTTTGATATTAATTATGAATTTATTGGGTAGATGAGAAAAGAAGAAGCACAGGATAGAAGCGGATAATTAAAATATTAAGAAAACTAATAATCTGCAGATTTAATGGAAGTATCGACTTGAATTGGAGACGATAAGAGTATTATTGCCGTGTGCGATGGAAGCTAGTTTAATTTTTTGCACTTAATTGTGGATAGTTCGGTCATCATTTACTTAAGTTACCAACGACGTGGGTGGTTTCATTTAAATGGTCAAGAGAATAAAGTACGACAGGACAACTCTTATATCGGCTATTCTAGTAATGAGTAGTAACGATAATGCGCTGTACTTTAACAGAAGGTACAAGAAAAGCATGGATCGAAGTTCTAAATTAGTATAATAAAAGCCCAATGTGGTACGTTCACTACGAAGCCTAATTCATGCTCACATGAAAATATTTGATCTAGGTTACTATGCTTTATGGAGCGTTAATCTAAAATGGTCCGTCGATCCGGGTTGGTATATGGCATCTGTTATTAAACAATTCTTCTATGTCAAGAAGAATTATTTATAATAATGCTATGGAAAGCTTTTTAAAGAAAATTGCTTCTTTATGAATTTCCTACAATTCAAAAATGTAGCACATAATATAAAAAAGTTCCAGAGAGACATATGCTCAAATTTACGACTAAAGAACAAATTTACAAAGTTTTAATCTTTATATTTCTGCGAAAATATATTATATTTTTGTGATGATTCATTTATCATCAGCAAACATAATTTAATTCAGGAGGCCATTGATGATGATAAAACATAATTTAAAAAATTACCAACAGCTCATGAAATGGAGTGGTTGTTTACCTAGAACTGTAAAGTCAGATTTACAATTAAATATTTTTAATTCCGATCTTGTGGTAGATTTTAGTATTGAAACTGCAATTATACATTTCCGTAATTTGAGCAATGGTAAATTATATATTAGCCATAGTAAATATACTTTTTCAAGAATTTCTAAAAGGTCTAACCTATTTCCTAGCTGGATATTTTTGGGTTACGTTATCTAGCGACGGCTAATGTGTAACAGCAGATTACTACAAGAGCTTTGTATGCAGCTTTAGGCTACAAAATTTGTTGCATACGAAGTTTTTTCAAGGTGCAACCTAACGCCTAAACATCTAGTTTATGTTATTGTGGCTAGCTTATAGTTCACATAACAATTTGACCCAAGTGCGCGTGTATAACAAACCGTGGCAAATCTTCGTGAGAACAAGCGGCATATAAATTCATCATTTTGCGTGAATATGCTCAAAGTTGCAATCATCAGTACTTGAGGCAATTACCTTTCGCCACCAAACACCAATAGGATTTGCTCGTTTTTTTAGTTTAAATACTTGCAAAGGACATGCTTCATCCATTCGTAGAACTTGAAAACTACACTCACGATACGAGTGCCCATATTATGTCTAGACTACCCTAAACCGAGTTGCTTTTATTTGTGCACTTATTTGCACTGGGACATAAACTCGAAGAAGTGCAGCACATATGCTGGACGATAAATGCTTACCATGGCTAGTTACCAACTGCCACGGCTAGTTACCAACTACCACGGAAGGCTAAATGTCTCGTAAAATCAGTCATGAAGTGCGCCGACATACAGTAAATTACATTCGGGCCACCTACATCCGAGTACAATTAGATATGTGCGTCCAATTACTTATAAATATAAGGTGAAATTGAAAAGAGAACCATTTGAATTTATAGCAAAACTGTTTTGACCTTATTCACTGTGTTTTATGCTTACCGAAAATAATGGGTAAAGGGGTCTACGGTTCGTCGGGACAATAGTCGGGTGCACTTAACATCGTACTGCCTGAGGAAGTTTCGTATTTCAGAAATCATCTGTAAATCTATTCGAATATGAAGTTAGTCTTGGAAATGCTCATTGTCGTATTTCTGAATCTATTGTTTGTTGTTCTGTAATACAATCGAATAAAAATATTTAATGCTAAAAAGGATGGCATTCAAAATAAAGGTAATAGCTTTCTAATCATCATTTATCTAAGACATCAACCTAATTAGAGCATGGTACTTATATATTATGAGCACTCATTTTTGGGTGTTTAAAGGGTTTGCTCCTTTTAAAGGCAATGGCATTACTTGTCTCCTCTCTCGCTCTGCTCCTAACCAATACCTGAGTATGCCACTTTATCATTTTTTGTTAATTGGCTTCAGGTGTAGGTGACTTTTTTTTTTTCATTGATCCCCATCCTGCGGTAGATTTTGTTGGTGTGTAATACAAAAAGATACTCAATTCGTCAAAAGCCACAGCTAGCCTGTGAGAAAGTAACGAGCTACGTGGATCCTTCAAGTTTACGTTGGCGCTCGAGCTCGTTGGGCTCGAGCTCAGATTGTAACTTCGTTAAAGGGGCTAATCATTGTGCTGTTGAGGTGTAGGTAGATACTACTTCTCGAATACTATGACTCAATGAAATCTACACATATCTCTATCTTAGAATACAATAACGAAATTATATGTAACTCAACATAGCCCCACATTGCGCGCTACTGTTGTCGCTATTTTAATGTTGCTCTTCCTCTTGAAGATTAATGGTGAAACTTTACCGAGCTTCAAGGTTTGTATTCAATACATTTTGATCCCCTTTATACAAAAACACCCCGACGTTGGGCGCCACTGCTGCAAGACTGTAGACACTCCAAAAAATGTTTTTGTTATACTTTCCTCTCGTACAGCCTTGCCTTTCCCACAAAGTTCAAAGGTGTCGCGACAAAATATTCCAACAATGTTCCTTACCTTTTCACATATTTCGCAATGCAAGTCGAACGCGCACACTCTCTCCAAATGCAATTTAACGTGCGCAAAACCTTCGACATAATTTAGCTAACCTGTAATATCGAAAAGTGCACCAGGTCGCGCGATCAAATCCCATAAATCACGCATTTTGTCCATTTACGACATATCGCCATACGAGCTGACGCTCACGGTATGAAACATTCGCGGGATGTTTCGTTCAGAAAGTGAGAAAATAATCAAACAAACATTTAAGCTGGCCGCGCGGACGCATGCAACCAATCGCGGGGTCCCATTTAATTTGCAAACGAATGCATTTCCCATTGGTTTTTCTCGACAACTTGCAATTATGATAATTCCGATGCCAAAAACTGCACGTTCTGGTGTCCCGGGGGCAACCATATCATTAGTAGACGTTATGTGCGATCGGTTTTCGTGTGTTCACCTAATGTGAAATTATATGCACTTAGAAAATAAGAATTTTAATTGGCTGTTTGACAAAAGACAAAAGACACTGCATACCGGGGTATTACTAGAACGCCGTGCCGGTGCCGTACTGCAAACCGAAATCATTTCCATTTCACCTAAGCGATTACAAGAAATGGCGAGAGTGTTATACTCGACATTACTTCCACCTATTTGCTAGCTGATTACCTGGCGTTCAAAAGACACGATACCTTGCCGACAAAAGTACAGCGGTGAAAGTTCCATTGCATGTCTTACCTGCAAAAGAAGGTGAAAATATGTTAGTTAATTGATTTGTTTTCAGTTTTGTAATAAATTGATTTTTCAGTTTTTAATTGGGAAGAGCAAAGCCATTTTCGATGAAACGATCGGACCATAAGCGAGTACCTGGCTGATTTATTTCTAAACACACATTATAACATTTGTTTCGTTGTTAGGAACATGACGTGTGAAAATTATAAATAATGAATGAACTGGTCTCTCCGATCAAGGAAACAATCTCGGCAAAGGTCTTAGCATAGTGAAACTTTATGCAATCGGTTCGAATTGTATACATAGTTTTAAAGCACTAACCGTATTATACGTACAATACACATACGAGCACTCGAAAATTTGTCCATAGTCGAGTGGATGAATGGACCGAAAAAATAGCTCATCATAAGCTTCTTCTTAAAATTAGTCAAGTGACTGGCTTACATTCTACATCGAGTTCAAGTGTTGAAACTTGCAAGTTGTAATGTAACAGTATGATTTGCAGAAAACAGCGCTCCGTTGCCTAGGAAAATATTCGAAAATAGTTCAAAACTTTCATAAAATGTTCGTTCGCGAACAGCCGAGAAAAAAAAATCGAAGCGAAAATGATTGACAGTGTGAATTCATCAGATTTTGTAAAACTAAAATCGCTAAACTGTACTTTTATACTTGAAGTCTTTCGATGAATTTCGTATCGCAAATTAGTGGTAAGATCCAAGTGAAATTCTTCAGCAAGTTCCCAGTTATATTGCCACCGAGCAACCACACAAGCCCCGGATCTATTATCCAAATTAGAGCAACATCCATTAAGAACATTCAATTGCTGTCTTTTTTGCTGTAAGATCTTGTTTTCTATGAATTTACCTATTACACATCATTTAGATAAATCGACTTACACAGAAGACAAAAAAAAAACACAACAACGACTTACACAGAAATCAAGACAAAAATTATGACTCTAAACAGGGCTTTCTCGTTAATTACACTATTGTTCGAATTTTTTTTATATCGCACAATTTAGAAGAAGCAAACGTTTTCGATTTAAATCCAAGTGGATGGACACACATCAATTTTAATTTAAAATAACAACGAAATTAAAGAAACTGCTGATATGCAAATTTCACTAAAGCTGAGAATTTAGAACGATTAGCAATTAAACAAAATTTCATGAATGTTAGACAACTTTCCAGCATCTGCAAGAAGTGAATAAATGATAAATATTGAGTAATCGAAATGTATGATTTGAAATTACTTCAAATTGAAAAAAATTCATCGAAAATAATCGTCTCTTGAAATGTAAAAAAAAACAGTACAGTAACAGTCTAATTTTAAAATTTTTATTTTTAAGTGATTACTTCTGCTTACGATCGTTTTAACAAATATTTTTTTTCAGATTTTCGTTTTATAAGAGGTTTGCACATTTTAGTTCACTGTAGTGACCGATCATTTTCGGTTCCCGGTCCATCGCGAATTAGTTCATTCTTTTAGTTCACTAGTTCGCGGGAGTTCAGTGTTTTGGTTAGAAAAAAATTATGACATAAAAAAAGGTCGTCAGCTTCCGAAAATGTGATGAGCTCAGTGTTTAAATATATGTCAATCAATGAAGAAACTAACTAATCAACTAGGAGCGCAACTCACTGCAAACTAATTCCTTTCCAAACTAGATACAATGGGATGACCTGCGGAACTCACTGCGAACTAATTCGTTCATTTTATTTAGGGGAGCGCTCTTCTGAACTAATTTGTTCGCGAACTACATAAACCTGTTATATAGTCTACAAAAATCGGACACTGTATCACTTTAGACACTTTCTCCTTAGTTTTGAATGGTAACAAGGTTTTTGTTTATTTTTAAATTGATCACAATAATTACAAAACTAATAAGAAAGAAATTAAATTGAACAACACGTAGAAGTTGAAACCAATACATTCGCGAAATAATACATTTATATCTTAAGTTAGAACACCTCTCCGATTTTCCAACTTATCTAAATTATCAGAAAAAATGTCAATCTATTTTTTTCACCTTAAGTGACTCGTGCTCAAATAAAAAAAAAATGTTGTGTGTTTTAACTCCAATTTTCCACTTTTGAACCCAATTAATATTTATAATAAGAATATAGAGGCCATGCATATCTTCACAATAGCACCAAAAACTCAAATTTTTTTCCAAATTTTTGGAATCTTTTTAGCTTTTTACTGTCATATTTTAATGCAAATATTTTATATGAATCAAAACGCAATTAGTTCAGGTATGATTTTCCGGACTCCATTTGGCAGTTTCAATGTTTAGTACTGCATTTCAGTACTTGTTTATGCTGAATGGGGTATTAAGAGCCAATAGTCCGTATTTTAAACTGATAAGTATTTGCTAGTTTATACTGAATTAATAAAAATAAATTAACTTGTATGGCATTTCCCAAGTTCCCAAGCTAACGAAAACTTTTGTGTAGGGCCACGTTTCAATGCTTAGGTTGCTGACGAGCTAGAACCTACGCACAAACTTATCCTTGTTCATTACAAAAATTGGAATGAAGTGTAATTCACATGTGTTGTTCTCCAGTTGTACACACCTCTAATAGCTCTGAAAATCCATCAGATGATTGTTTGCAAAGATCGGCTCTCATACTATACCACAATCATTCTGATGAAGTATACGAAGTTTTTATACATTTTCCAACTGGATATGCGTATAAAATCACATTAAGCAAATAATACGCTCCGCTGTGAATGAAATACGAAGGCAAATCGCAAATAATGCATTAAATTTGATTATACCCATAATAAGTGGTCTTTTATTTATCCACGTAGTGTAGACGCTTAAAACTACTCAAATTTTCTCAAAAGAAAATATTTGCTTGTAACTGATCCACGTACGAAACAACACACAAAATGCCATCGCCCTCATATTCAATTACCTGCTCGAGAAAAGGCCATTGCCGGTATTTTATAATTAAAAAAAAAATCAAGATTTTGTGCCAACATGTAATCACACCTACTCAATCTGTTGGAGCACTTTCACATCAATTCCCCTATTATCAGCCAAGTGTGACGCCACTAGCGATCATTGTTTCACCAGTTTCACAATGGCGTACAACATTCGGGCGCACCAAGCAATTGCGATCAGAATACAAACGACAAACTTTTTTCTTTTGCTACGAAGTAGTGTACGCAATACGCTGCGTCAACATTGCCCATACCACGATGCCACCAACCATTCCACCAAAGATCACCACACCAGATTAGGGTGGTGCAAAAGAGCCACTGCATATCCGAAGACAAATACCAACTGTTACGCGGTGACGACAGGTAAATAATGAAACTTGCCAGGTGAGTTACACATAGAGCCAAATTTTCGGGAGGAGGAGCAATCCAACGCCAAGCACAAGCAAAACACTAAAAATCCAGGTGAAGGAAAAAAAATTGGAAATAACCAAGAGCGCATAAAAACCTCGATATTTCTTTTAGCTGATGTTTTTGTGTTTTTTTTTATATCGCGGTATCCACCTCTTCAACTACCATCAAGTTTGGATGAGCTGCCATCAAAGAATTTCACGTTCGTGTTAACCGGTGCTGCTGCCGTTGCCGTGTGCTTGTGTTAAAAAAAAATTTACAAGAGAATTTTGCTTGAAATTGTTCTGAGCACACCTTTCCTTTTCACCAGGTACGCTTTGACGATGTCGACTGGTCAAACATTTGACAGTTTGTTGACGATGGTTTTCGATGATGAGAGTGTTCGGGCTACGGGGGCCTTCAATTTCTCTGGACGATCTCCTTTTTGGTTGGCCAAGACGCGCGATAATCTCAGATGGTTTCTGTCGTCATCTTTATCATCATCATTACGATCATCAGCACATCAACGTTACTAACTTTGATCAGCGTTGGATTGTGGTTCGCACTGATGAGATGAGTGTTAGAACTCTGCCAGACGGTCATAATTTCATATGGGATTCTTGTATAGGCGGCCACCGACGTACAGGTAAGTGTCTTGGACCGCTCTGATGCGGCCGATGGATTTGTTATAAGTTGCGATTATAATGATATGCTTGTGAGCAGAATGGGGTATAAAGATGAAAAACGAGCGTTTTTTTTTGTAAAAAAAAAATTCTCAACAGTAATGATATGTATGTACACCATATGACGGACATTTTGCGTTATCGGATTGGTTTGTTGGTTGGAACTTCCAACCGAGATAGGCACTTGAGCCAGCCTTCTAGCCGTCATTTTACTTCACAGTTTGTGATTTCTTTCATATATTCTCATATTTTGTTGGCATAACTTGCAAGAATAGCATGCAGAGGGGAACCTACTACCTACCGCCTAATAGAACTAGTAATGGTGCACCATAGGAAGCAACCATTTTATAATGGCTGCGCTTGTTTTAAAGAATGTCGGAGAAAACTGTTTAGCTGAATTTATGGGACTATGAAAGTACTCGAACGAAGTGCCAATCATTGAGCATTTGCTATTTTAAAACGTATGCTTATAATACTCTTATATTACAAACCTGTGTAGAAGTTCTAAATGAAATTATTTAATTACAACAATAACAGCACTACTACTTAGATCAAAATGACGTCATAATAGGCCTCGAACACCTCTTTACATTAAGTAGCTTGACAAGTAAGATGCAACTGAATGGATTCTCCCAATACATACTATATAATTGGCCATATCCGGTTCGACGGATCAACATGACTGTCACCGATAATATAGAATTGGCTGTCGATACCTACTATTAAATTAGTCAAATGATATTGACAAAGTAAGTCACAAGATTTTGTGGACTAAATAAATATTTAAATTTTTTTTAAGAGTTTTCTTTTTTGGTAATGGAGTTCCTGAAGGGACCATTCTGGCTCCAACAGTCTTCGTAAAATTAGGAAAACAGCTTCTCAGTTTTTCGCCATGTGATGCTCAATGATTTCCAATCGTTTTTATATTAGACGAGTAGCGTCTTCTCCAGTCGTAGTACACATTCTGTAATCTTCGTAACTGCTCTGACAACGAAACAAAACGGTATAAGATTTAGCTTCAATAGGAGCTCCCACATGAAAAAAAAACGAAACGTAGTTGGGCTGCTTAATGTTTCTAAATGGAAAAGAGTGCTACAATAGACCTTTGAGGCCTAAGTACCATTACCCACACTAGGACAATAGTTGCTTAGTTTACCAGAATTTCCGATTTGGTTTTCTACAGCCATCATTTTCTTCATCATCACATTGCTTCTAAGACCTTTTGACATGAAAGTAATTTTCTGTCAACCATCTTATGAGTACCTACTCTTTAGACCCTTGAGGGTCACTCGTGGAACTGAAGAAAGTAGTCGATTATCGAAAAATTATGAACAATGTATAGCTGTTAGTTTCTACGGTGTACTTTAACTTTCTTTGAAATGAAAATGAAGATGCAAATTTATTTTAAATTGATGTATTTTTAGGTTCGGATGAATTTTGACTTACAGCTGAATTTTGTCATGTAAAATCATTAACCATAGGAATAATCTTACATGGTTTGCTCATATTTTGTATTGTGTTCATCGGTAAGCAATTATTTCGAAACAATAAAGTTTACTCGCTATAACATACCAAATACCAAATACCAAAATGATCACCTTTACTTTAATTCTACTTACTTTACTTTACAATGTTCAAAATACCGTGCAAAAATCGAAACTGCTTCACTAAGAAAAATTTAATAAAATTTATCATTATTTTAACTGCCAAAAATAATTAAGCAATCATTTTAAAAAAATTTCACATAAAAACCAATAAAAGTATTAATTTTCTAGAAAAGAAATTATATATTTTTATTATATATTTTCATAAGATTGGCGTAAGAATTTGTCGACATTATCTCAGTAAATTGGGCTCAATTTTCGCTTATTCTTCAGATTATGATTTCTCATGAAAGGAAAAGATTAAGTTAAATTATGTGCAGTTCTTTTGAGATAGCCAGTATATCACATTGGAGATAAACTAATATAAATCAATTGAAAATACAAGGTTTCACAGTACATTTCGAATTGAAAATACAAGTTTTTCCGGTCAATACTGTTAAATTTATTTTGTGTGACGTTTCGGCACAGTTTGATAAAGGACTCAGTCGAGTCCGAAACGTCACACAAAATAAATTTAACAGTATTGACCGGAAAACCTTGTATTTTCAATTCGAAATGTACTGTGAAAACATTAATCAAAAATTAAATATAAATCAAGTTTGGGCTCAATTTAAACTAAGAAACTGTTAAGATGTGGAGCACGTTAGAATTTAATATGCTCCTGAAAATCTAAAAAATAACAAGGGCGATATTTGGAATGCATTTCTATTATATTACCACACTTCAGCTTGAATTCGTATGTTTGAAATGTTTTCTTAACATATTATATCATATTTTAAAAGCCCAACGGGTCCAATAAGGGTTTGTCTTTTTGAAAACAAAATACCTCAGCCCGTCCTTAATTTCATACTTAGTAATCAAGCATTTTCTCTCATTCCAATTAATCTCCAATCAAATTATCGTACCGAGACAACAATAAATTAATTGCGATAAATTTCATTTTGAAATAAATTATTGTTATGGTCGATCCTAACGTTTTCATCAGTCAATTAGACGGTGCTCAATCATCTTCAATGTTTAATGCAAAAGAAAATAAGAAAAAAATCTTCGCGCGAAATATTTATTACTTTTGCGCTTTTGTAGTTTGTTAGCTAACAGCGTGCCGGCATTACAGGTATAGTACATCGGACAATTTAAGCACTTTCTCCACTCGATTAATGCAACAAGCTATTATCTGTGACGAATATTGTTTAATTTTTATACGCTTGCAGTTATTATTTTTTTCTTTCGTTCGTATTATTATTGTAATTTTTGTTTTGAAAATTCCATTGGTTACAATTGAAGGTGGAACAGATGGATTTGATTAAAGGTGGGTCAACACACGGCATGATTCACAATATGGTTTATTTTCCTTTTTCAACGTGCACCTTAAATATCGTTCTTGCATAGATCTGGTTACTTTCGTTTTCCAACTTCATCGTTTTTTAACGAACTGATTTGTTGTTCCTTTTGTTAGCAATCCGTCAAATTGTCTAAAAGTTATCTGCACATGTTCACTTTTTTTAAATAATGCACTGAAATTTTATGAGCCGTTCATTTATTATGAAGTTTCCAAGATCGATTACTTCGTTTAACTGTGCGAAATATTCCTCAATAGTTCACCTTTCTCTTATCCAGATATGAAATAAATCATGTAGGTATTACCTAAATGAGCATTGAGATTCCCTTCTTTTATACTATAACTAGCATATAGTCAAAAAACTTTAAAAGGTTTAAGGTTTTCCCTTTTGATCTTTTAAATAAAATTAAAGACGTTTTATGTGTTCTATTACGTTAATTTCTCAAAATATTCTATGCCAATAATAAGAAAACAATGAGCGACTTTTAACTTTTCCATTCTGCAGAATTATTTTTTCAAAAATACTTAAATAGCCCTTTGTAATAATTTACCTTTAGTAATGTCCCGACCAGAAAAAGATGTGAAGCCGCCGCACAAATGTTTATATAGTACCAAATATATTAAGATTTCCCGAAATTTTTTTGATAAGGAGGTACTAACTGTTGAAAAATACTGGTTGTTATATTGATGGATTGATTGATTTAAGATTGAGAAATGAAAACGAGAAACTATATGTACTCATTTTACGCTTCTATCCAATATATCTTATTCTTATAAAACACTTTTACTTATTAGTTAGTTTTTGATAGGGTAGCAAGTGGGTTCAGTAGTGTAGCTACTCTACACATAAAATTAACACGTCGCTAACCTGCTCTGCACTGAATAAGGACATACCATAAGTACAGGAATTATTTATGTAATTTTACGGCTGAAAACTAATACTCCAAGCCACAAACAATACTCTGTGATCTTGGACTTGTTCTTGTTTTGATCACCTCTATAGCTAGGTAAATGCGATTCAGCAATGAGCACGTTTATTATAAACTCCAAAGAATGGATGGTAACTTTGCAGTAATTAAATAAAACTTCTAAGAACATGGTCAGTCACAAGCTCATTAAAATTGACTGACTGAAATCCAACTTAGTCATGATCTATTATGTCCCATAAAATGGTATTTTGCTAGAATACCAAGCCGTTACTTGTCATAAAACTTAATGGCACCGAATGCTGATTTTATTCTTACATTGAATTTGAATCCAGCGGTATGCCATAAAAAAGAACAGGTAATGCAAGTCGGATTGCTTGAAGCAATAAATTTGAGCGAATTCTGGATTCTAGTCATAAACTTAGGAACAAGTGTTTTGACGGCCTAGTCTCTACTTATACTACTCAAACCGTACAGTTACCGTACCCCCTTACTCCATTTACTTTACGCATATTTCAAAAAATGATTAAAAAATGCTTAGTCTATTCTGGTCATAGAAGATATTAACTCTTCCTAGTATCTATTAACCGCAAGACCAACTTACCGGGAATAAAGATACCTGACGTCATACATCAAGAATCTTTCAAGTCGTTAAATGACCGTAAACATACCGCAATCTGCTTGAAATATTCTTAGTTCTTCACTATACCTACCTTTGGCGGAACGATTCAAAAATATTAATGTGAAATTGATTGCGTTAATTGTTTGATAAAGTCTTTCAATCGGATGCGGTGGTGCGAATTTCAGTCGTCAATCTTAGGGTCTTAATGCGAACTTTTTCGAAGGGTAGGTGTATGGATTTGTGAACAGCAAATTTACATTTTAAATTTCAGGTCGAAAATTGATTTAAAACGCATTTTAAATTGTCTTGATTTCTGGTTTCGGGATCTCGAGACCCCTTCCTGCTAAAAGTGTTAGCAATTTTCTCATAAGATGACGGGGCTCGAAAAACAACTAGATCTATCCAGCGGCATATATTTCTTCTTTACTGATATGGATATGGAAAAAACAGAATAAACTATATGTAACTACTAGCGTATGCAAACGAAAGCTATTAATTGGATCGGTGTAATGGAGACGTCGTCCACAATCAGCAAAGCCTTTTTTAAAAAAAAACATTGAAATGAAAGTCTGCATCGGTTAAAGTTAAGTCTGTCTGAAGCTAACCGACAAGACTATCGAATGTCGACCATCAGAACTGATCTTGAAAGTTAAGCCTAAATTTCGCTGAGTAGGTCTGACAGTGAAAATCTAGGCCCTGTTGCCGGACATTCTTCATCTTAGCATATCCACCTGCAGCAGAAATAATTAGCCAGTGTTATGTTTTCTGTGACAAGTCTAAGTGATGGTTCCATGACAGGAAATTGTTATAATTACGCCATTTTTATGAAACCAGGTCTTCGAGTTTCCAACTATCGGGACTGAAAATCCTACAGCCAATCGTCGCAATGACACCACACCAATTTGATTTTCAAATGGAGAAATAATGAGTCTCCAATTACTCGTAATTACGTGAGCACATAACTTATCTTTTCGTTGTTGTTGCTGTTTAATTTTTCTGCTTATAATTTAAATGTTTTTTTTCTCTCTGTTAGTTGAAAGCCTCTGTGTAATTTTGCAATGAGAATTTTTTATGCAATCTCATGTTGAGATTATAATCACTCAATAAAAAGATTCCTGGTCTGGTGTAGTCCAAGATGGGTAAAATTTCTTAGCAAAGATACTCGCCAAATATGGGAGTGTGTGGCGGTATTCCGGACTGAACTCATATAAAACTGTAGCAATCAAAAATGACATGATTCTAAGCGGTGTGGTCTACGAAAATAATTTTATAAGATTGTTTTCGAAATCGCTTATTATATTCGGCGCGGTATTCGTGTCTTACGATTGGTTCGAAACGTGTAATCAGGTGCATCCGCCACCGCAATAAACGCGTCTTCATAAGCCCTACCACGAGAGTAATTTTGGAAAAAATGAGGGTAAAACGAAATTGGACATAATGCGTGAAACTTAGCTGTATTATAGTGTAGTAACTTTGTGTTTTTCCGCGAAAAGAAACGTCCAAGATCTAAGTGACCTCATCTGAATTTCGCCAGAACTTTATATTGTTTCCGAATGAATAAAAACCGAATTGGAATAGAGTGGTTTGAGTTTGGTTTATGGGAATCTGATGGTATCAACACCAAGATCGGTTATTTCAGATTTATCAGTAGTTCTGTAGCTGTTTTTCGTGCTTATTAGATTTGAAAGCATTTGGTTTTAGGCGCAGTTATTCTTTTAATTAGGATGAAAATAAGATGACTATGAAATCCATTAGAGAGCCTAGGATCTAATGATAAAATTGTACTCGCGAAGTAGTATGCAATCATTTAACGAATTGCCTAAGTGGGATTTAATGTGCAAATCACACACACTAATTGACTGAAAAACGATATAAATCAGTGCCACAAGTAGTTGAAGAGCTCTATTTTACCTTCAATTTTTTTAATGATTTCACAAAAATAGCAGCTCCAGTTGAATTGATAATTTGATCCAATTTCAGAGGGAATACATTGTCGTGCACAAGCCCTGCTGCGCTTATACGTGTGTACACAGAGATTTCGAGCACATTTGGTACTGTGTGTAGAAGAAGCGAGAATTGTGTACAGCTTACTGTTCTGATTTGATATTGGAAGGTTGTCATCATCAATGGCGCGACAGCCCAAATCGGGCCAGGGCCTGCAGGATACATAGTCTGAAGTTAAGGAAGGTTATACTTTTCTCTAGAAACTTAGAAGTAGTATGTTGCTGGTATGTATGCACCAATTTTTAAAGCTCCTCATAATAAAGATTATCGTACTGTATACAAGGAGTATATGAAAGAAATTTCTAACTGAATGTTTATTTCGGAAGCGTTGAAGGTATTGTTGTCGTATAATCCTTTTTTACACGATTAAATTCAGGTTTTTTATTTAAGGTATTATGTGCATGTTTTACAAAAATTAGATGCTTTAATAAATTTCCTTTTTTCCATATATTTCGAAATGGTTGAAAAAAAATTGTTGTTACTGATGATTTATGAAGAACATAATTTTTAATGTTTGTCGATTTCGAAGATTCAGTCGCACAATAAATACAAGTGATCAATTTCACTCCGGGGAAAAAAAAGGTGTCGTGGGTTCGAAACTACAACCCATAATTTCATTTATTTGGAAAGATGTTGGTCCGATCTTCACGTACTCAAATATCAACTGAATCGGTTGTTCCGAATTCCGCTTGCACTCCGCTATCTCACCAACTATATTGCTTTGCAAGATAACTGATCAAATTGTTATAAACAATTTCATATAGGTATTATCGATTCGTTTAAGCCATCGTTCGAGGAAAACTACTTTTCATTATTTTCTCACAAATTTTTCCTGTTCACAAGTTCATTTGCATTGACTCCGCGCGATTGAAAATTATTCACGAATCCGAAATTGTGTTTAATGGAAGTTTGTGTGGTGGCTAAAGCCTTTCCTTGTTTTGGATCGTGTTGTCTAAATTAATCATTCAAAATTACCACAGTATCGGTCACACCTTAATCGAAGATTAAGTGCCCGGGCTCAGCTACAACAACACAATGTGAAAGTGCAGTATATGTACCTACCTGATTGTTTGTTTGGCGGTTGGTTTTTTTTTCGCTTACTTCTTCCTGACCGTATACAAACAAATTTGATCAGTTAAATTTTTATTTAATCATCTCTGGAAATTTTTGTTCCGATCGTAATCTTGACTAGCTATAGTGACTATTGAAACATGACTTTTCATTGCCAAACATAGAGCCATACGACACGCATAGATCGTGGGTGATATAAACAAGCAACAACTAACCTCAACTTTATGGACTACAAGTGATCTTCGATCATAAAATGCGTTTGTACTTGGCCTCAAACCAATCATTGTTCCATTAATTTCATTCATTCGCTTTTCTTTTCGTTCGTGCCCGAGACTGCGCTTAGAATGCCTTAGTACGGGAAAATACGATCCTCGAATGATCTTGCATACGATCGTACCAGACGTACTTAGCTCCGGACGTTTTAATATTTTATAAAGCGTTTTATAACAAACATACGAGTATAATGCCCAGGTTCACAATATTGCGTGTAACAATCTGATATACGACGATCGATGTTTTCGATGTTTGTGCGATCATTTTGTGATGGACGCACTAAACTCGAATAACTATTAAATAATATCCAGCAACAAATTGTTGCAAGCGCGGTAATAACAATAATTCGAAATAAATCATCGTCGCAAATAACAATGAACATTACCAATGACAATTGTAATATAAGAACGCACACTATTTTAGCGTACTTTTATGTGTATGGAATGCGAACAGGTAGGTCAGGCAGGAGCATACGTTGGAAATATGACAAAATCTTAAGGTACCGGGTTCTTTTTTGCATTGGGCTGGAGACGGCTAAATATCACGGGCATCGTAAATTACATTTTATAGATGGATCGATTTTATTCCATTCCTTGTACGAAAGCAATTACGTAGTTTGTTGATGTATAAATCATAATTAATCGTGTATCAATGACTTTGCGGTGCCACCAGCTCCGGTTTAGCGGTTATCGCTCATTTATGGTTCGGGTATAGGGTGAAATGTCGGGACTATTTGAGAGAATTTTATTGCATACAGTGATAGTGTGGGTTCTTGTGGTTTTTCGTCGACGCCATATATTGTGGTTGGTAATGACTTTGAACTACTAACGAGATCGGGTTAACAAAAATGTTCTAAGCGTTATCCGAAGTCAACAGGTTCAATACTCATTTCTATAGTTTTTATGATTCTAAGTTCTGGTAGCAGTGATCTTAAAATTCTGAGTGATGCCCTCTAGGCATATCCTAACCGCAACAATCCTCCATTAGGGTTAAGCTCCTGGACAAAGAGGAAATTCCACTGCTAGGGACTTCAATGTACTATACGACGGTGAAGACCTCCAACTTTTTCTCATCAGTTTCAGCTTCTACCTAAACAGCTTACTTGAGCTTACTTGCCTGGCTCATAGAACACTTTAAATCACGGATAGTATCTATCTTTTGTTCTTAAATATACACACATTATTAACTTTTCGTAAGATAAGATTATATTAAATTTTAAGTGAAATTGTTTTGGCTTTTTCAGTTTTTCAGCCGTTGTAACGTCCTTGTTGTATGTATGATAGTTCCTGTTCGATTCCCTGCAATTTGATCCAAATTAAGGGCGTCATGACAAGGAGTGATCACAAAATCTGGTGCTTTTAGGAAGATTGGAGACCACGTTAAGTTAAATCCTACTCGTTCATGTTTTCGTGTAGCCACTATAAAAAAGTCCTAGTAGAATTTGTATCTTCTAATAGGAAAAATCTTACTCCAATTAGTTTCGTTAGAAATTGAGGTCCTCTTCATAACTAACTAAATTTTCTGGATTCTTTAATAATCAAAACAACTTTATGCTTTGAAAATCTTAATGATGACACAAAATAGATAGATACTCAAGATACTCTGTAACTGCAGTCACAGTTATAGGACCCTATTGTGACGTCTTTGTATTTCATCAACTGTTAGGTTTCGTATCCTAGACCACGATTAACCCATGTACTATTCTGAAAAAAATATTTTTAAAGAGCAGCAATGCTTGACAAAATCCATTTTTCTGTCTTATGCACTCGACGGGGTCGCACAGGAACCAAAAAGACTGCCAGAAAACGAAAGACTTAAGCCAGAAACTCGATTTTCAAACTCACAGTTTCCCATCAAATCCTTCATATTTCTGGCGGTTCATCGTTCGAATCGAAAGCAAAGGCAACTAAGTGCTAATTTATTGCGTACGAACATGCATGAAATTTAAATATGAGACAATAGCTAAAGGAAGAACCCACTTTAGAAGCCGAAATCTTTACTTACTATGGAATTATAGGGCATAAGCTGCTCTCGCTTGGACCAAATTCTTATTTAGTTAAAAATTCACAAAGCACTCAATCTTTAGTGTAACCTTTAGCTGGTGAGCCGTTCACCTCATCAGGTTTTCTTTGACTTACAATTTGAATGCGTATTTTGTTTTTCTTTTGGGTGGCAACATTTTTTATTTATGTGTGCTAATCTTCACTTACTAACCACATCGAACGCTCGCTAAGAATCCAAGTGGTAAATTATAACTTAAGCTGATTATATATAATGAAAATAATGTCTATGAAGTGTAGACAAACTGTTGATGTTTCAATTATGAAAATTTCAGGGCACTTCTGAAGACTAGATTTGAATAATTTTTTTTTGTTTAATTTGTGCAGAACTTTGTGCGATATGAATAAATTTGAATTGCTCGCCGCTTTATGTTAATGGCAATGTGTTGTGAAAATCGATTCGACAGCGCCAAGAAAAAGTAAAGAAAACGCTGTAAAATCCGGCAGCTCAAATGAAACATCGAAATTGAAGTTCTTTTCGTCCGGGCCGAAAACCCCGAAAATCGATTAATAGTAATGGCGGTTTTTTTCGAAATTTATTTTTTAATCATATTTTGCGGTTTTCATTTTGCGATTACCAACTCACCCTGTTCGGTAATAATGCGCGATATATGTGCTGTTGTTGTTGGTGCTGCTGTTGTTATTTTCTTCGCTCTTACCTCTGAAATTACCTGAACTTCTTTGCTTTTGTCCAAGAATCCGGTAATCGCGTCTTCTATCTCGATGCCGTCGTCTTTTATATAGGCGTTTTTTGTTGTTGCTGTTGTTGTTTTTCGTTGGTTTTTTTGATTGGCATAACCAAAGCAATTGGCCAAGTGAAAATTGAAATGAGTTTTACAAGACATGATTACGTTGGTAGCTAAAGATTACAATTTTTGTATGAAACGCAATTTTGTTCCCTTGAATTGAAAGTAATTCTGATGTTGTGGTTCTTTTTTTGACGCCGTCTCCAGCAGTTGAAGTTGCGGCTGAATCGTTGTGAGAGTATGTGCGTTCGAAGGTTCCAATTTGTTGTAAAAGACAGAGAAAAATGCTATAAGACAAAGCAATCACTTGGAATTTCATAAAACTGACGCAATTAGGTCTTTTGTTCGTACCTTTCGGAAAAACAATTGGTGCAATGTTGTTTGCTGTTTGCCGACTGCACCGGGTTCTTTTTTTCTGAAGGAAACGATGTGAAATTGCCTTTTATGCAACAATTTGTATTTCCTGCTTAAAGAAGTTTGCAACAAAATATGCTTCGGAGGAATGGCCACTATGTCTCAAGAAAAATATTCTGTGAAACACTAACTATAATTTATCTACCGTATACAATGGAACGACTGAAATTTCTGTCACTCTGTGACCAGTCAGTCTGAATAGAGGAATAACTTGAAAAACCATGTAGTAATGATTCAGGATATAATATTGAATTCTGAATCCAATTTTTACTTCAAATTTGATTTGTACCAGTACACTTTTAGACAAAATTACTGGCACTAGTAAATTATTCGTGTACTTTTCAACTGAACTGCATGAAAATTACGCAACATTTCGTGTAAAATTAACTATATTTATATATGAATTGAAAATTACGTTCTTTCTCATGTAAACCACGAACTTCGTTTGATTTTGATTTCTACTGAAATGAAAATCAGAATTAATTGGGGGTGGATTCTTCATGTACAGCCAAGTGTTTTTTTTAAGAGTAAGCATAGAGATATGACAAGAGACATGACAAGCAGCGATTAAGTTGAAGGCGGACGTCGTCGCTTTCACTTGCACGCAAAACGGGAAAATTTGACATAACGACTCTGTTTTGTTTCGCTCACTCACACGCTAAAAAACAATAACGATCTGTTTTGTCTCACTTCCAACGTTTTTTGACTTCAAAGCGCTTTATACAAAACTGGTGGCTTGTCGTCTCCATTAAATCTATGAGAGTAAGTAAGAAATAATATTAGAAATAAGTGTATCTTAAAGAGTGAGCAAGATGTGATTTTTTTTCCTGTGTACTTATAAGTGGTTGACAGTGAAATTTAGAAATTTTTCTATAGTTATGTAGGAAATTTAATTTAACAGTCAATAATGGGGTATATTTAGTGGTAGAATTCTGGATAATATAGTAGTCAACAATCAGGTATATTTGGGAAAAGTTAAAGGGATGTGAACGGGAGGTGATATGAGGTGTATACGTTTTAACTGAAAGATTTCCCGTGCATGATATGACAGCACTACCATTAAGCTAATTAATATAGTTCATACTGATGGGCATGATGGTATGGTAGCCAAGAGGTGTCCTTCCAACCTAATTTAAATTCAGCTAATTTCCGAAACGAAGATTGATGCTAAGCTCGATCTGACTGGGTGTTTGGAAAGGGAAAGTTTACAGAGCCATAAATCAATGTATTCAGAAATTATAATTAAGATTTACCATAACAACATCACTAAGCAAAATTTCACAAATTGTTTTGTAGTACCATATCCATTTTCTTCATCCGTCAACAAATTTCACAATGCAATAAGCAATAACACTTTAAGAAGACTTAAACTTGTACAAGAGAGCGATGAAATTTAACATACCTTAGACTATGCTGCACCGCCTCCAAGTACATTTTCCGGTTATCAAAGTTTTGCAATAATTTTGACACATTTCCCACTTGGATATCACCAAACATAAATCGCCCCTTGTGTTGTTTTACTGCATGAAGCATAAGAAAATTTCAAAAATATCGGAACGAAAATTTAATTTAATTTAAGTAATGTATTTGTAAAATAGTGCCGCCTGTACCCTGTGTAGTGCTATACGATGGTTTTGCCATATAGCCGGCCGTAATCTATTGAATCGCGGTCAGGAATTCGCCAAAGTAATATCCAATCAATTTTACCTATGAGCCTGACTCAGAATTGATAATGGATGCGCTTGAAACGCTTTGCTGGTCGCCCGATTTAATGTAAAACGGCACTGAGTAAATTGATTTGATTTGTTCGAGTAGGAGAGCTCACGCGCGTAGAAAGTTTGCGCAAAGAACGGCACTCTACCCTAAGACCGGGCCACCAATCATCCACGGCATTCAGGTAACTCAGGTATCGTCGAAGCGACGTAGAGTTGGTACGTGTACACGGTACACTACATCAGGATTTCTGCAGAGATTCATCGAATTCACCTAGAGGAACTAGAAGGAGCTCGCAAAAATATCGATCACTTACCTTTGCTTATAGCGGTTCGATCAAGTACATTGGAAATTTATTTGCCCCGATAAATAATTGTCAGCCAAGGGAGAAATGGTACGTGGAAAAGTCAATTTTAATTGAGGTATGCACATTCGAGTGCGCTGCTCTTTTCCCGCAACTGTTGCATTGCAGTGCACTATTGACACTGCAATCTGGGCACTGCATTCGTGCAGCGATCGTGCCAAATGCTCGAATCGGTCGACGTTGAATGAGCTTGATTTTGTGCCGAGCCGAGGAGCGTTCCCGAGCTCCGCTTGAGCGTAAATGGTTTTTGCGCAATCCGTTCGTTGAATGGGACCGACGAAGTATGCAGTTTGCAGTATGTACCGTGTGCGCACACCATTTTAATTGATCACTTTTAATCATAAGTGTCAGGGCAGCTATTTAACAAGATCGGTGGGAATTTATTTATTTAGAGTATAAATATTAACAATTGTCGGCATTGGCTATGCTTTTTTGTTTATTGTTTTTTTTTTTTGGAAAGTTGATATTACTCTTGGGCATAACCTGCTGTATGATCTTGTGTAGGCTGCTGTCACAACTCGATCGCGCTTTAAGGTGGATTTTGCTCGTCTGTCAATTTAGCAAGGTGCAACAACGGGTCTCGGCGCTGCTATTGCTTCACAGCGAAAATGTCGAATTGAACGGATTGGTCATGGTGGCTGTAATGAGAGGATTAGAGCGTTACCTGCTTCTTGTTGCACAAGAATTTATTTCTAAATTGACATTTTGAGCCATTCGAGTGGACTTTTGTACCGTTTTCCGTTGAAGCAATGCTCGCAGAAGAAAAGCCCATTTATGTGCATCGCAATTTGAGGGTAATTTAAGTTTTAATGAAGCAATTGTATTAGACCACCAGGCAGTTATTGCAGATAAATGATGTCTTACATGAAATTAAGGAAGTTGCAATCTATGATGATCCGGTGTTTGTATTGAGATTTGGAAAGTATATCTCTCTGGAAATGCTGGTTAGTCCTGGCTGAGAAGTCGAAGAGGTAATTAGCAAACTAACCAGCATATTGGCCGAGCAACCAAAAACATATTTTATTTCATTTGAAAAATGGGCAACCGACAGCCTAGACCCGATTTAGACGCCATAGAAGATGCCAAAACCCGTAATTTTTGTGTGACTTTATCCAGAGCAGAGTAGCTATCCTACTCTAAATAACTTTCATTCATACCAACAGATACTTCATAAGGCTATTTAATTCCTTTGGATAATAAATTAGGGAATTCACAGTGAACAGAAATCACAGTAGCTGTAATTTTATATTTGAAAATCTCACAGTTCATAGTATAGCTACAATTTTGCACCAAAAATGTGTCTTCTGTTCTGTTTTCGCGGGTATTCCAGTCCGAGTCAGTTCGAAGATTCTGACTTCTTCAAGGAATGACCACAAGCCACTTTCTCGCCTGAACCTCTATCTGAGATTTCCAGTCCTCTTCTAGTACAATACCACAGGTAATCGACTTTACTTAAAAAAAATCGCTTGACTTTGTTCTCATCATTGCAACTTGTCATCGATTCCAACTACTAACCATCGGATTATTATGTCCTAATAATCCATGGGCATAACAATGAAATTAATTGTAATATGTCGTCCATATTCCATGATCCCCATTTATACATCATCGTAATTTCCCTGGATTACACAGCGCGGCTATAAAATAGGCCTATGCCTATAAACTAGGAACGCTGAGTGGACAACTATAATAATA
This sequence comes from Beris chalybata, assembly GCA_949128065.1. Lineage (NCBI taxonomy): Eukaryota > Metazoa > Arthropoda > Insecta > Diptera > Stratiomyidae > Beris > Beris chalybata. The sequence continues at coordinate 4,096,503 of OX421896.1, read as the reverse complement.
AGATTAGGACTCTTGCAAGTACTCTGCAGTTATTTATACATACAAAACGATTCAGGTACAGATACAGATACTGGTATGACCGCGTATTGTGCCCGGACTATAAGATACCTTACGGATCTTGAAGACAAAATGAAACGTTCGCCATTGTTAGCGGATATGTAGAACTCGGTAGACTAGTTTCAGGTAGGCACGTATTCAAATGAACATATCAAACCGAAGATTAAAATTTTATTTCCTGTACGGTTAATGCTTTGTAAAGTTAGCGATTTCTACGAGTTCCTAATATCGGCTAGTCGTTAGTCGGCTAAATATTAAGGTATGAGAATTATTGTGCAAAATAAAGACAATAACTATTCAACGTGGCTATTTATAGTATTGGTCGAAGAGTAGAAATTATTGTTGACATTTCATAGGAAACCATATGTGAGTAATGTACGATTTTCAATGGTTAGTTACTTCGTGGAATTTTTTACAGGTAGTTCATCTTCTTTTGTAAGTATGCGCATTTTACTTTAGAATGTCGATTATGGATAGGGATCAATGGGAAAAGTAACGGTTTGCTAGGTTAAGCAAAGTTCTGTATAAGGTCAAGAAAGTATTCCGCACCTGATTTATAATTTGTACGAAAACATCAAGTTCCGTATTTTCGATTTAATTTATAACTGAATTGAAATAATAACAGAAATTGCGTATACCTATAATAAACTGCAAATACTAGGAGAGTCTCAATTGAACGGAATAAGTTCTGTGCCCACTTGATTGGTGTCAGATGCAGTTACGCGTACTTGGTGTAAAAGGTAGTTTGTGGACAATCCTTTTTGAGCTCGATATTGCAACTATTTCTTGGGAAACTAAGAAAATTCACATCACAACATACGACAGAATGAGATATGTGTGAAGTGCGATAAAAATTAAAACAGAATTATTCGCGTATTACCAAAAATAGAAAAATTATACTTAATACACATTGTCTTGCAATGGTCACTTAATGACTTGATGTGTCCCATTCTATCCAATGTGTTTATATACATTCTTGCAATTTATCCCAGGAAAACTAAACAATGTAACTGATTAACGGGCGGTTCGACACCTTTGTTTAATTAGGTTTCGTTTATAATTTGGAACATTTTTTGTATTCGCCGAATTTTAAAGGAATAACGTATTTGCCCTATAAAATTTGATATAGTGAAAAGGGAACTTCCTAGTTGCAATAATTTTGTAGAGCAACAAATACTGAAGAAAAAATTTAGATTCTTATTTATAAGAGGATTAAACCAGTCATGTACGTAAAGCGATAGGTAATCGTCGAGGAAAACTAGCCTCCACTTGGACTAGCGCCACAAAAGATTATAAGGAAAAAAAAATTCAAATAACAATCGAATCAAACTTAACTAGATTATCTGGTTCTGAGACAGAACCCATCTAGCAGCAGTATAATTTGAAGTAAGACGTTAATTTACTTACAAAATAATCAATCACAGTCTAGAATCCTTTAATTTACCTGAAAAAAATAGAAAAGAAATAATGTTAACTCCAATGAATTAAAAAATTGCAATAAAGAAATTAAATTGTTATCGAATGGGAAGAAAGAAAGAAATTTGATGTCTCACTGATAGTTTGCTTTTTGAACTGAGTAGTTCGTAAACATTAATTTTATATAAAGGAAAATAAAGGACATTTTCGGTAAATTAAGACGCGAAATAATCCTTTCGGACGTACACAGAAATATATTCTTTTTTGCTAGGAAATGGAATCGAGTATTATATTTAATATAAAACATAAAACTAAAATTTTTTTAATTTAGTTATACCTAATCGCTCTCTGCTTCGCTAAATAAAATTCTTCCAGTAAAAATTTGCCAAAGAATTAGTCGACGCGATTATGCCATTGCGAAGTCGCGCGCATTGCGTTTGGTTAATATACTGTAGATATTGTCGTCTGTCTAGAAAATTGGTATGTTCCTTTTCACATATTAGTTAGATCTATTATAACACTGAACGTATTCTTCGTGCAAGAAGACGATTCTCGGTAATAGCAAAGTGGTTCTATTCCATTAGGTATAACTAGGTAAAAACCTTCAACTGGAAAAACTTGATAAAATGCAGGAATTTGTCGAAAGACAAAAAGGAAGCATCATTAAGAAGCATCGTCTTCATATTACGAGTAGGAATTCAAATTGAAATAGTAACCCTAAAATTTTTCGAAATCGACTAAAATCCCCCGAGGTTGATGGAACAAAATCACAACTCGATCGCTTTAAAAATACACCCTGGCAACTTTGTTTCTCTTCAGTTACAATAAAGACAAACAACAAATAACAAAGAAGAGTTTGTTGGGTGAGTTTCCGATAGCAGACATAGATAGGAACCTATTTTATATTCACAGGTATCATTAAGTGTATTTAGCATTGCAGGATTGTTTGTAGGCTCTCTGTGCCTATATCTCTTCTGTATATTGATCGCAATAATTTTTGTCCTTTTCCATGCACCTTTTATAAAGCTGACTTGTCACGGTCATTTCTTTATTTTGTTTGTTCTTATTTCTTTTTCCTGTCTTATATTTTGTTTCGTTTCTTTGTGAACGTACTGAAACAAACCTTCGCGTATCAATTGGTAAAGTGGACATGGCGAAAAAGGTAAAGGAGAGAAAAAAAAGAAACCTGGTTACGAAGGGAATTAGTTTGATTTACAGGGTGGCCAACTTTACATACATAAATCCTACTTGACAGCATTTAAATAAGAATAGCGACGGAACGAAAATGGTCTTATCTTTTGTTATGTCACTAAATGGTTTTTGGTCGCCATATATACAAAAGCGGTGATCAGAAAATTACACATATAGAAAGATGTTGAATGTAGTCCGTTTTACGGTAGAAGAAACTTTCACGACAGACGACAGAGAGACCTTATAATGAAACAGACCTTGAAGCTGTTTTACATATCAGCCAATCACTCTGATCCAATTTCATTAAAAACTGTTGACAGACGTAAAATTCACAAGAAAAATGTGTTTCAGGTATGTTTTTTGTGTTCTTGTTTCTTTGGTGTGTTATATCCCGAGTTATTTTCAGTTTTATTTCACTTGTCCTTCTTCGGCGGAAAAAAAGACGTTAGTAGTGAAAAGGTGGTGTCGAGAACCGAAATCGGGACTCGAATTGTTGACAATAAAACCGAAAAAAAACTTTTTGGTTCTTAAGAATTTAAGACTTTCTTGTACTCATTGCCCTTCTGGATGAAATCTGATATGCTGATTGAGTACCAAAAAAATGCTAAGCAAACGAACAAATTCGCCTTCGATGCTGCCTCGTTCTTTCGTTTCATTCCCTTTAATACATTCAAGATGCGAAGTCCTTCTCGTGACTGTAGTATTCTTTTCAGAGTATTTTTTTTTTTTAATTTCTTCATTGCTTGACATGCTTTTTGTTTGATAGGGACATGTATTTTGATAACATACTTAATTAGGTAACCACGTTTAATTGATGTTACTCCAAGTAGTATTTAGGTTATATACACGTACCTACTAAGTAGCAATGGAGTTATACACAGAGCTGGTAACTCCGAATTGGTTTCATTAAAAAAGTTTCAAAGATTGGAAAACAATTCTAATCCGTAGAGACCACACACCAACTCCTATCCAACTAGGATAACCGAAAAGAGTAAAATTATGGTCAATCGACCGAAAAGGCGCCATAAGAAAGTATTCAACAAAACCGACGATTTTCCAATCAAAAATGGTTCAACTATTTTGTTAATCAGGTTCACTGTAAATTTATTGCCTTCTTTTTCTGACGTCCATAAGTGCCTGGCTCAGTTCCGGCTCGACGGATCAAAAAATGTGTAATTTTTTGCAAAAAGGACTACATTAATTTTTTATTCACCCTTCTGGAACCCGCCGGCGGGACTGTGAACTGCGATTCACACAATTTTAAACTATTGAAAACGCGTGAACGATTCACTATCTCGAAAATTTGACAATTGAAATTCGCAATGAAATAGTCGCGTTTTTAAACTTTATTCAGAAAGTAATTAGCAATAAATAAAATGAAATTTGAGATGTTCCATATCTCGCATTTACAGTATTAGAATTTGGGACATTTTTCTGCCTTAAAATGTGGTTTCAGGTTATAAGATATTAAGTTTTTTTTGTTTAAAATCGTTCTACATATACCGGATATACAACGCAGCACAAATTCCAAGATTAGTTCATTGATAAAGGTGAGAGACTGTAGCTGTAAGATCTGAGACAGTAAGGCCCTGTATAAAAGGACGAATCAGCATTACCAGAAGAAGAGGCTAGAAGAACAATAAATTTCACACCTTCACTACTCCGCATTATAATATTACAAAAAAAAACAATAATCAATTTCAAGCCCTCTAAATCTAGACAGCAGCCTTATGCTATCATATTACTGCCGAAAATCGAGATAGCGTGAAAATCTATTGCTACAGGTTCATAGCCATATCCATGCCTTATTTATCGCACGCTATATACACCCTCTTGAGCAGAACAAGCTAAACGAGATCAGTCAGGTGTGATAGACCAAATCAGAGAATAAGGCTGATCATGCCTTAACTTCCTACCCCCAAACTGCAATATATCGTCGATGCCAACAAGTCGCGTCCCTGATGGTGAAACAACCCGCCAGACAGACATAATACGCAACCGTAAATCAAGCAACCACCTTGATATCGATATGTCTGCGCCCGGTGAATCAGATCACTCGCGGATTGAAACCAAAGATGAAGATCAGTATGTTTTCGAAAGTACTTCCCATGGGCACGTCAACATCAACCTTTCACCCGAAGACAGAATCAACCTTTAGCCACAATCGTAGCTTGGACCTAGTGAATTGTCCTCTATCGAAAGATAACTTGCCATAAAGTTGTCACATTTTATTAATGAAATACGCTTGTTCAGGTGCTCGAAGTTGGCGTTCCAACATTTTAACATACCTTCTGTAATTGGGTATTAGTGGTGATTATTAATGGTTTACGGTGCTAAATTGTCACCTCCGCGGCTATGAGTTCTGGCTGTGTTTCAATCATAAATTACATAATTTTAAGGTTGGTGCTTTAGAAATGAGTCATTTTTTAATTTGTACGTAAAATCCCTGACAACTATTAAATATTAGTGGATTGTATCATGTTTTATGTTCATGACCAGTTACTGCTGCCTTTTGTAATTTAATGTCCACTTAAAGAGTTTACTTATCTATTGAAAATTTGCACTTGGATATGCAGATATTTATCGAGTATTTACATAACTTTATAATGAGATGTTGAGTTATCACTTTCATTAATTCAAAAGTAAGTTTATGTCGAGTCTTATTAAAATATGTTGCAGCCTCCAATTGTTGCTGCATATGAACCTACACTCTGTTTGAATAAAAATGTCGTTGTTTTATTTGGACGCTATTTTTGTTCAGTTATTGTTTTAGAGTCGTACTAAGATTGTAGTGTTTAGGGCTTCTTAAGATGTCGTTGGCCACTCATCATTTTAAGGCACAGTACCTCTTTCCTTAAATAATTATATTTTTAAATGCTTCTCTAGATTAAATGCCTCTAATTTAATCATTCTTCAGGAATAAAAGTCCAAGGTTTTTCCTTAAATCGTTCATCTGATTTCCTCCCACATTGGTTCAATGATTGTATAATTGTGAATTGAATCAGGCGTAATTTGTCGGGAAAATAATTATTAGTCAATATCATAATATCTTGCCGTCGCAGATAGACAGATAATATTACATATTTTACTAATACATATTTTCTATTACTTCCTTAATATTTAGTAGTCCTAAAAAGTAAAAATTTCAATTTTTAGAACAGCATATTTTTTAATTACTTACCGCATACACAAAGTGCCAGCCACACATTATCCACACATTATTCACCCAAAAAGTTGCACCTTAAACTAATAACGTTCAAAACAATCTAAAATTGTACGACATTTTAGAGCAAAAATATGTAGGTCCAAAAAATTTTTAAACCATACAATTTCTTATGTGTTTTAAACCCAATACGTCTGATAGCTCCTGACATAGAATTTTTGTATGCATTATTTGTTATCGATGTGCTGTCTTGAGATTTTTTTTTAATATCTAATTTGGCAGTCGGATACACAAAATTAATACACATAATAAAACTGAGCTAAAATTATTTCACACAAAATTAATTTTTGGTTTTTATTATAATTTTGACCAGATATCACGAAAATTCATATTTTTTAATAAATAGTCCTACACAAAAAATGATTGAAATAAAATTGTGAGAAAATGAAATTGCCGATTTTCAACTATGTACTTTAAATCGGATTTCTAGAAGTACCATACGAGTATTTTCTCATTTTATTTTTTAAGAAAAATATTTTTTGGGTAAACTGCGGATCACAGTGGACCCACGAACTCTGGATCTGTAGACTATCATTTAAGCATACATTCGAAATACACTTTATAAAAAAAAAAACATATCGCCTAAAACGAACCCCTACGCCTTCAGTTTTCCAAATGCATGCTAACGAACATTTCACCTGTAGAACTGCTGTCTCGTTTCCTGGGCAATTTTTTCTCCATTCCACTAACGATAATGAAACACGTGTGTAGATACCAACATATGTGAAAAATATGACTAGTCAAAAATTTGCTACGAGTGTACAAGAAGTTGGGCAAAAAGTTGTAAGTAGGCAGGTAGGAAGGCACTTACTATCTCGTCTTATTCTTCCAAATTAAACGTAAATTACTTTTAAATTTGGAAATCTTAAAAGATTCAATAACAATGGCGGGATGATGGTTTCACAAAAGCCGTAAAGTGAATCGGATGCAGACGAAAAAAATCCGTCGGTAATAAAATAAAATAAAATTGAAATTCCATTACCCCGAATGATAGCAAAAAGAAGCTTCCAACATCTCTTACATCGGACACGAAACCCTAAATATTAATCAAGAAAAAAAGACATCTTTGGCCATGATATCATACACCTTTGCCTTGATACAGCGCGCTGGTAATTATTTTGCCATTTCATACTCAATGATTGGATTTTAATTATTTACTGCAAAAGTTGGGACGGCAAAAAAATAAGAGAAAAAAAAACATAATAAAAATAAAATACAAATAAATTTTTGCTCGAACCGAAAAGAAATGTTATAGTAGAGTGAAGAGAAAAATGGCTGTTTCTTCGGAATAGTTAGCAACAAGTCAAACCAGAAAGTTAAGAACGTTGTTAAGATCTTCGTAGAGTAGAAGATTTCGTGTGAAATAAATTCCAATCTCATATGTGAGAAGGTATGAATAGAAATGTGTTTTTTTTCTAACCCGACTTACTGCGGGCAAAATACAAATATAATAATTTCAAATTGCTATTTTGGGCGGATCATTTAGAGGTCTTTTGTCGAATGATTGCCGTACTATTGCACAGGTGTTGAGATTTTATTAAAGCATCCTCAATCAATTATAATTCTATTTTTTTCGAGGCACCAGGTATGACTTGAATTAAATACTTTGGAATGGCGAATTGAATTCGAACTGAAAGTGATATTGCGATATTTCAAAGTTATCTTCATTCTTAACTGCTTGAAAATTGCCGGTACTTTGTATATTGTCAATTTTTTTGACCCTTTAATTAAAAAATAACAATCATTTTACCATCCTGTAGAACATGTTCAATTCTACGCACTAATATTATTCTAATAAGTAGTTTAAATTGCAGCTAATCCACAAGTTTATATAGGGTCTACCAATAGGGATGATAGGATTTTTATTGCTCATGCCTTACTTAAATTTCAAAATTTGAAATCTTCAGTTATCTTCAGTAAGGTTTGCCATTTCATCATGAATCGTTTCACGTTGTTCCAGCGTTTGGAAATTATTCAAAAATCCTGTCAAAATTCAAGAAGTTTTGTTGCTACTCAAAGAGCATTTCGTGCAAAATATGGTCGTCATTCTGCTCCTTGTGAGCTCGTTATTCGTCGCATAATTCAAAAGTTGGAGACTGAATTTACTCTACACGATAGTTAGCCACCGCCACGACGATAAGAACGATATTTATTTTCAACAAGACGACGCAACTTACCATACAGCGTTACGATGGAGTTATTGCATGAACAATTTGGTGAATTGGTTATTTCACGAAATGGTCCACACAGCTGGTCACCAAGATCAGTTGATTTAACACCACTAGACTATTTTCTGTGAGGCTATGTTAAATCAGAGGTTTACACCAACAAACCCACGAATCTTGATGAGCTCGAAGCCAACATTCGCAGCGTCATAGCGGCCATACCAAAATGCTGCACAGAGCTATCGAAAATTAGCGTCACCGATCAAGGTGTTTCAGTGCAAGGTGGTCATTTAAACAACATTCTGTTTAAATCATAGATGGCATAGCACGTACCATCTAATAAAATCATTCCGCAATTTTTTTGGTTGAATTTACTGTGATTTATTTCAATTTTAGCTTCTATCGTTCTTATTGGTTCACGCAGCTTTTTTGTACTCCAAATTTGAACTGTTTCCTTCACTTAGTTGAAGTGATCTCAAATGAATTTATCAGATTTAAAATCTGAAAAAAAGACACAACCGCTACGAAACTAGACCTCTTTAGCTGCAATCGGTAATGAGCGTAATGCACTCCTACTACGAACGAATGAAATAGATGCACAATAAAACTGCAACTACTTAGCAAAACCATCAGCCCTGCGTCAATAGCTTTTCTCACTGAATTCAGCTACTTTCTACACTTTATGCAGTCACGAACATGCAAATTTTCAATTTACAACATCTGCCCATATGTTCCCAATGAGGAATCAAATTCCCGTCTTTTTACTATTTTCTGAATATTTTAATTTTTCCTTTACCTCCTGCCTCCAATTACCATTCATTTCCCATGGATTTTTTTCTTCTTCCGTCGAAAAATGCATTTTCTATGTTTTCAGCCCGATAAGCTAACAAGACTGCTAGAAGAGCTAACTATTAGCAAGGGTTTTGCGTCGCGTTTGTCTATTACCGAACCCGAACTTGTGCGGAAAAAACGAAAAAATCCACTGAAATAACAACGGCCGTACCTAGAGGGTACCCACAGAAATGGATTCGAATTTGCCATTTTGCTATTCTCGTATATGCAAACGACGACGCCGTAAGGATATACTCAGGGATAAGTGAAAAATAAATAAAATAGATAAAAAGAAAAATTAAATAGAAGAAAAATAAGGAGAAGAAAATCTTAGACAGTGTTGGGATTTTAAAACAATGCATGCGCGCGCCGATTTGGTTCTTTTTAATGTTCACGAACTTGCATTTAGCGAATTCCACACTTTCGAGAGAGTTTCGATCGAAACTACGGCGCGCCGCGGCCTAGGCTCACAGTGGAACTCACCTCGTCGAATCGCTTAAAAACGAACAGAACAAAATCACAAGAAGAATGGCAACATTAGCAAGATTCTAGCTGAGGAATACCTTTGTCGAAGATTTATTTATAAGACTGGTAAAGTGAACAGAACTTCTTCAAGAGTCGCCATTTTCATATATGGAAAGTGTTGTTAGTGTCGGATTTTCCACGTTATTTGCGGCCAAGAAGCCATCGACGTATTGATACGTGTGAATTAAATTATCGACACTTTTAGTAATGTTTTTGTTTTCTTTTTTCTTTCTCGAGTGAATGGTTATGAGATTGAATGCATCGCTCTGATGAAATAACATTACAAGTAATTTCTATATTTGTAAGTATTTCTTGCGGCGAAACTTTAGAATTGAATTTTGATTTGGACCAGAAAAGCCTTCGGTACCACGGAGCAGAGCCTTTAACTCCGATACCATTAGGTCTCAGCAAATTAGCAACAAAGTTGCTGATTTCCGGAGCATTAATTGAGTACTACATGTAGCCTTCATACAGAAATCCTTGAAAAATTAGCGCCTTCAAACCCACTTTACTCAAAAAAAAATTCAAAAATTTGCGATAAGAAATCTGACATGAGTTAAATAAGATTAATTTCGCTAGTGACTACCAAACAAAAATTCACGATTAAAAGAGATCACATTATAAAATTTTTAAAACTTTATGTACTTTCGCCTATACTCGCAGAACTCGTGAATGTATTGAGAAATAAATTTTTAAATCATTGAGACACACAAGCCATTTATGAATAATAATATCCCACCTTTTGAGTAGCTTCCATACAAAAGCATTTAAAATATATGGTCAAATTTCTATGCCAGTGTAAACCTCTTGTTCCAAATCTCAAGGCATCGTGAGTGCTGTTGGTAAAAATATGGTCAATAACACAAAGATTAAAAAGTATTGGAGAAGGTTCTGTCTGATTCCCCAACAGAGGTCATTTCTTTTTTTTCAGACACTTGATATTCTGTGACTCTGCTAGGTGGACATCTGAGGTGGTTTGTTCGGAACTTAAATATCATTCGAGTAGAAGACTATGTTACTGCATTATGTAATACCGAGAGCTGTTAAGTTCATTGATTTTGTAAGATTATTGCCATTTAGTCGGTGTATCGCTGCCCAACTGGGTGCAACACTTTCAACAACATTTAAACCTTTAGAATCAGCTATTGGGCTTTTAAATTATATATTACACCTGATCTTACATGGAGTTATATCGAAAACGGATCTGATCCATAACGAGGCAACTCTTACACCATATGCTAGGGTTTCACGAAATCAAACACGTTTACGGAATACAACAACACAATACTAACCGATTCGCTATTAACATATGAGACTCAACTTTACGATAAAAAGACAAAACTGAACATTCCATACGTAGCAGCTAAACAAATTTCGCAACATCATAACTTCACATTGCAAAAATTGTGGGGAGCTCGGGAAAAAATAAAAACAGAACTATCTTAAATATGAAGTTCGTGAACATTAATTACGATTTCCTAAACAAAATGAACAAAATCGCCATATCCGTACATCATACAAGTCAGCACGTATATAAATCCCAATCAAATGGAACGTGTGTACTTAATCTTAAAATTGGGAGAATAAAATTAAATGGAAGAAATAAAACCGAATCTCGAATACGATGAAGACCATTTTCTTATGCACTCGAAAGGTGTACGGCGCGCACAAATGCACGAAAACCAATAATAATAATAATAAAAAAAAAATCTCCGTAAAAGACTTCGATTCAAGAAACGTACCTGTTATTTTGGAACAGCTTAAAAATTCCCCAGATCACCGGAGAACATGACAACATTATGAAAAGTGATCGCGAAGGAATGTGAAAATGTGATCGTGGCGGAAAAATATTTTCCGTAGCATTGGAAGCCAGCCAGAGTATGTCGGCATCGACATGGGCCGTACTCGGTTCTATTTTGGCCCAAAATGTACGAGTAAATTGCACTTGAGACACAAAAGCAGCAACTGCAGCCGCAATAGCAGCAGCTATTCAGCAGCTAGGCGCACTCGCAAGAAGCAACATACTTAGAGGTACCTACGAGGTATCTAAATCGCATTTTCGAGATAATTCATAGCGAGCTGAGTGCATTATAAAGATGCTGAAGTTTAGGTTCGAATTGAAACCTCGAGAAATGGCTAAAAATGAAAAATAATTGCACAATTTTATGTTAGCACTATTTACGCTCTTAGAGGCAGTCACGTAATATAAATGCGCATGTAGCGCGATATTATTTTATATGCCAAATAGAGAAGGTTGTGCAGATTATTTTATTTGATTTTTTTTCGAAATTATTAGGAAATATTGGCTAGCAATTAAATTTAGCAAAACATTTTGTACTTGGTTATGGCTTGGACTATAATATACGCGAACTAGTCTGTCAGGTATATTACCATAAGGTGAGATAGAAATCAAAAACTTTTTTCACAACGTATGTTTATGGACGTTGGAAAATAAATTTTATGGAATCGAGGTTGCTACAATTATCACAATTTTAGTCGTTGGGGTACTACTCGTACTTGTGTGTTATTAATAGATCGATCCTGCTCATATTTTTAATGGGATTGGTTTTAAACTAGGGATTTCAAATTTTTTTCAGGAAGGCAAAATTTTCTTAGACACGTTTCTAGGTAGGTCCTTGTCAGGTTACAGTAATAATTGTTTCCTAAAGCTGAATTAGAAAAAAATCACATTGTGTCAAAAACATTCAGACAGAGATTCATAAAAATAGAAGGACGTCGTTGAAATACAAAAAATCAATATCTTTTATTTCTGTTTCAGAGAAGATTTCTAGGTGCGTATTTTATGTTCAGTCAAAGCTTCTACATGTAAAAGTACGAGTTCAATTATTTTGAACGTTAAATTAAAAAAAAAAACCACAGCCACTGCCTTGAAATATGGCATACCCGTAACCTGAATTTTCTTATATATATGTCAAGTTTCAACTTTCTAGCATTTGTCATTCCCAAAATTTATAAAAACCTATAGTCGGAATTGATTTCAGATTATTCTAGTACAATGTTCCTATGTAAATTACGGGAAGGAACTGATTATTGATGTTAAGACAGAGAAAAATTAACAAAAATATTTTTTGTTATTAATGACATAGTTCAAATTAATTTTTCTGTATTCACTGATATCCAAAAACTTTCAAGATGAAGCTAGAAACAAGGTTCAATTTTCAATCTTTAATACCTTTTCATTTCAAATTTAATGCTACTCAAAATTCCAGTTAAATTTGTGTACGTTATTTAATTGAAGCTGAAAAAAGATTGGGTAGGGCAATGCATATTTTCATGGTGTCGATTTGATTAGTTTAATGTGAAATAAACACATATCTTGTCTTATATTATTGGTACCACTTTTCCGGCATAGTTATGATCATTTTGAGGCATTCTTAGGTGTTTAATTTTTCTTATTATTTTTTAATAATAAAGTATTGAAAGCGCTCTGAAATTTAAAAAAAATTGTTGCCCTAAAATATTGTATTTTCGAAATTACTGTCAGAAGATCGCATCTTCAAACCTCTATGCCAGTACGATTACATTTTGGAACTTCAACAGCTAGAAGCAGTTATGTAAAAATTTACGGAGTTTTAAATATAATATGGTTTTCTGTAATTAAAAACGAGTTTATATTATGACAGCCTTATTCGTATATGTTTTGGAAGACGTCGGGCGAAATTACTGAGTATTGGTCAAATTCTGCAGTTTTGTCAAAAATAGGCTAGATTGAACAGAGTACATTCTTCATTCAACTTTTATGCTATTTTCCTATGTCACTAACCTGCGCCACTCAGGATAATGGACCGCAACATACGTCTTATGTGTGCGCAAAGAGTACAATAGAGTGAAAGACCATTCTTATCTACGTAGTTTATCGAGCAAAGGTATAGAAAGATGAAATGAATTTTTTTGCAACTTTTCGATTACAGCCTCACCGCGGATAAGAGCAGTTTGATTAATGACAATCAATTTTGAGGAAGTGCCCTTGAACTTAAATTAATGGACACCAAAATAGTTTAACGAACAACAGTTTCAAATTAAAATTACCTATCTACGAACTAAAGCGGACTATAAATTTTATAAGTCATCGACTCAACAACAAACTTCAACAAAGAAACCGAATTACTACAACATAGTTACTATAACCAACCGCTGACTGTTGGTGGTTCTTTAGTGCGCCAAGATCTTTGGCTTGAATAGATGGCGGCCGTTTAACAATGGTCAACTTTGAAAATTTAATTAACTGTGAATAGAAATAGGACGTACTGATACCGGAGCGGACATGGTACCAAGCAATTTATTACAAAATTGTTAATTAAATTACGTCCTATCTATTTACTCTATGACGGGTAAAGATGGTGGGTGCACGATCGATACCGCATTGCATCATGCGTCGCTGACTCGAACGTGAATTACGCGAAATTCCACAAGATAATTGTATTTGAGAATCTAAACAGTCAATTTTATTCAAAAGATGAAAAATTTCCAAGTTTCGGAAAAAATACTGAAGAAGTTTCTGTTTGCCGCTTTCACGGCGCAAACGCGAAGTTTTATGGCGACGCGCATAAAAGAAAAACCAAGGAAAATCCATCATCGCATAATACCGAGTTAATTTGATTGCATTACCGAGATAGCGAAGGTGTATTTTTACATATTCATCACAAAAAGGATGTAATTAATGGCAGATGGAGAGGAAGACTACCTGGGCCGGTGCCGGGCAATACGTTTGGTGATATGATAAGAATCCTCCCATTTGATGCTGCTCGGCCGATATAGCCAGGCAGCGAGTATGTTATATTGACCATTGGACGATGATCTTATTCTACGAAACAGGCCAGTATAGAGGCCGGGCCCAGAGTAAGGGATATTAATCGATGCCTAATCAATTATCTTTGATCTTTAATTAATTTTATATAATTCAGGACAGTTATGTTTGCTGGGTTCCGGTGCTTGACGAAGTTCTCGGCGAAGATTGGACCTCTGAATCCTGGGCACCAGATGCCATCGAGTTCTGATTTGATTTTTATGGCCAATATGTGGTGAAGCTGATGAAGGTGATGGTGAGGGCTGTATCGGTTGGCCTGTCTTACCGGGAGGAGGGATTTTTTGGGTTCATCGCATTATCCAGACTTTTCGAACCGATGGCAGTTGTAAAATATCTGATAATGGTCTGTTAATTAGACTCTGAAGAATGCTAAGCGATTTTGAGCGATTCATTTTTTATTGATTACAGCGAACAAAATCCTGTTATTTGTTTAATTATCAGTTTGCAATCGCAACAAAGTATGGCTGGGATTATTTTTTATTTTAATTTTTAATAATTAATTACAGATGGTAATTTTGTATTCAGTAACTTTGTTACTTAAATTTAATGTATGATCAATCAGTCATGTACCATATAATATAAACAATCAGAAACAATCACTGCGGGATCAGTACCTTGAGATTCGAAGACTCTATAGAAAATGTAAGTACCTACATTTAAAAGAAATTACTCCTCTTAATGGAGCTTTTCAAATGTTATCTAAAATATATATCGACAGTTGCTGATTGGCAGCAATCGTCTGGTCCTAGCTAAGAAATTTTTTTCCCTATGGATAAAAACTCAATATGTGTAAGTTATTTTGACGCAGTATCTTTTTTTGACACTTGCTTCAACACAATCAAATTGAATGAAAAATAGATAATGTGGGAGCTCTTTAAGCGATTCAATTATTTTTTCTGAAGGTGAAACAAGCAAAACAAAAAAAAAATCATGAGCGGAATGTACATTCTTAGATAACTCAATCCCATCTTATGAGACAGATACAGTCAGACAGGCTTTGGTTGAACGAATACGTAGTAGTAGAAACTGTCCGTGACTGGAAACTCTGCCGTGCCAAATCAAAAGCATGTGCCAAATCAAAAGCTTTCCTGCATATGCAGAATGTTACACTATATTTGAAAGTTTGCAGATTTTTCCTAGCATTTCTCATTGGGTATATTAAACAGATGTTTTTTTCCGCCATATGTTTAACTATTGGGAAGTTATTGTTTATCTCCTTGGAAACTGACACCACAAATCGTTGCATGCCAGAGTAGCATGCAACAATATGATAGTTGCATGATATTTTGGAAATGGAAAGAACATGTTGAAAAGGTACTAAGAACTACAAAGGGCAATCGTTGAGCCATGACATGTGAGTTATGTGAACCTACCTACTCCAGAACTTTTGACTACCATAACCGCTCAGGCATTCGAGGCAAATTGACTAGCAACAAAAATAATTAAAAGGAAAATCAGATGATTGAAATTCTTTTGTAATCAAAACACCACGATAAGGATCTCATTCAATTTTCCAGGATCCCCGTTTATGATCTTTTCATGATCGTGAACGTGACAGGAAGAAGGTGATCGCAAAATCGCGTTATACATTTTTCCTAGTATTTTCTTTTTTCCGTTTTTTGTTGAATTGATTTCGCTCGACGCTCCGATCCACCCATATAACGCACCGGACCTATAAAACGCTCGTCCTCTATAGTGGCGGTACCGTTCAGCAATTTATTTTCTCTTCAAGTATAATGCCATTTATGTTGGGCTCGTATGCAACCAACAGTTCTACCGTATATTCTTCGGATTATATTACGAGAGGAATGTACGAGTAGTTATAGGAAATTTTTGTATATTTATGTATAAAAGCTAAAGCATTTATTTTATGAAGCTACTTCTTTAACAATTTTCCTCGATAGTATGCAATCTGAATGAGAGGACGTGACGAATAGCAAACTACTTTGTGAGTGTACGAACGCCTTTTGCCATTCTTCTTTACCTTTCGTCGTCTTCTTCTTTCGACGAGGATCCATCTCAGTTTTATAGTTTTCTGTCTTTTATCTTTGAACAATTTTATGCTCTTTTTTCGTTATCAGTAGTTTAAAGGCCAGCACATAGACTCATCATCATTATGATCATCAACATCATTTTTGCGTGGCTTTCCTTATATCTTACGTTCTATGTTGGATGTATCTTTCGTATTTTTTTTTATGTTTTCTTGAAGGAATTTTCACCTGAAAAGAAGTGAACAATTTTTCTGCGAACGATGTGTGTAGAGCGTGGAGAGGTGCCCACATGAAGTTAAATTAACTTCAACACTTTGTCGAATTTCTGTTCAATGGATTTTCCGCGCATAGAACACACCTTTTCGATAAAAGCGAGATAATAAGTGCTTTCAGTTATGCGGGATTACACCGGGGCTGCCCTGAACAAAGTGGTCTACTGTTGATGATTTACCTTTTTGGCCTTTGTGCGTAATTAGAAATTCTACAGTAGGTATTTGTGCCTACATCATAATGGGCAGCTATCGATAGGATCTTCCCCGTATCGGTATCTTTTCTCGCCAGATGATTGAACTTGATGGGGCCTTGGATACGTCCTCCCCGCATTCTTGGCTCATACATTTTCATTAGAGGCGCTGCTGATCGAATAGTCAACCATTTTAATTTTGAGCTCAGTACATAATATTAACGCTCATTAAAGTTGATTGGGTTTTACGTTCTGAAGTTTTTCTATAGTTACACGGTCATCTTTGCTAATATAGTTGCTGGATATGGACAGAGTGCACACTGGAAGAGAGGTTGTATCTTGTCTTAATATTTCAGCTAAAGGTTAACATAATCAAACAGTCGATGTTATCTCTACGTTATATCTCAATTTTAGAAATGCCACTTCACTTAAAGTATGGGATACTTTTTTCAGTTGCTTCTTTAAATACGTTAATGAACTTAAGACATCTTTCTAACTTTGGTAATTGGTTACGGGAACGACAGCTACATGGCTTTCTGTTTAGTATATCTAAAGTTGATGTTGCATTTGTCGGTGATGCATAATTAAATAGAAAAAAATGGTGACTACAAGAAATTAAGATTTTCCATTAAGACACCGAAATAAATTAGGTATAGCTCGTTGCAACTGAATGGCGTTCCTATGAGAAATGTTAGATTACCTACTGGACTGAATTTGAAGAACGTATTAAATCCAATTGATTTACTCCAAATAGAAATGAATATAAAAGCATATTACCGTTTTCGCCTTAATAGTAAATTTAAGCTACATTTTTGTTAAATTTTTAACTAATTTGAAATTTTTTTTCCAGTTAGTCTTTTGTTTTAGCGAAATTTCAATTTACATAAAGGACATTTTTAACAGAAATGAAGGATACATGACGATCAATAACGTTTACAGCACCACATGCCACACATATTAGCAACTCTTGTATTATTAAGTGCGACTTGAAGGAAACACCTAATTCTGGAATATTTTGCAAAATTGTATTAATTTGCATTTTCCAATTAAAGCGATTTGACACACCCATGTTAAATAAACATATAGAGACACTTATTTACAAATCCTACTTACTGATAGAAGTGGTCAGGTTGTTTTCGTAGAATATGTTATAGCTAAGAATCTACAGGGCAAATATTTTCCGTAGTTTGTTGTATGATGAATGAGTAAGTAAGTCACTTAAATTCAAAAAGATCTTCAGTAGTGCAAATCTTGTTGAAAAAAATCCAATTTTTTCTCGGAAAACAAGGAAAGAAGTAAGCTTGCAAGAACACTTTGTCGTTCAATTTTATACAAAACCCACAAAGACAGTAAGACAATTTACAAAATCATGGTAGTTCGTATCTTCAGCAATCGACAGTATTTAAATGAAGTGAGTTTTTCATACATGGAGACATCCGAAAAAATAAGAAGAAACGAAAACGAAAACTGAAGACGAGTTTTACCTCCCGCAAGAACGACAACAAAATTAACACTGCAATAATTAGTGGCCATGAGTCAAAACTGAAGAAGGCGAATTCCATGTTTGCAATTCTCCACAATAACGACGAGTTAGGCACAGGCTACACACCGGACTAACTTGGTTTTGAATTGCCCGTTTAATTTTCCATCTTAAGTGCTCCTACGGATGTAAGATTTTATTTTTCGATTCCTTTTAATTTTCGTTTTTATTTAAATTATTTTCGCTTATTTTTTCTTAATTAATTTTCGTATATTTCTGAATTGTTGTAATAGTCACTGAGAAGTTTTATGCGACTGACATCAAATGCCGTGGATGCTGTCTCCAGCCATCGTATTTATTTCTTCGGTAATTATTAAAAGGCCAAGACAGTGTGTCGATTTAAGTCTAAATTTCAATTTAGTAATAGTTTCGATAGTGGGTATCTAAATAAATTTCATTTAGACTGGAATCAGAAGCGGATAGTCGTCTAAAGCAAATTGAAAAGGCAGTCGTCGATTTAAACGGCGGGGACACACCTATCTGTAAGATTTGTGCCTTGCAGCTGTGCCAGAAGATGGGCTATTAGTTAAAAACTTTATATGATATTTCTGTTAAATTGTCGCGATAATGAACACTAATTAATTAATACAGCTCTTCAAAACGTATTCAAAGCGATCGCGGATAATAACTAGTATCTTAGCCGAAGGGGTTTTTTGAATTATGTTTATTTTGTTGAGATAAGTTATATATATATGAATTCGTAGCGTAACTAGAGTAAATAGTAGTCGAGTGGTTCGATTCAAAACTAGTAGACACAGTGGGTGAGGAAAGATGGAGCTTAATGAGTACACTACACATGGATAGGTTTTTTTTCCTCTCAATGAGAAAACTGGTTTTTCAAATCAATCTGAATATTCTGCTGTTGTGAACTTCCTACTTAATATTTCTTTAGTAGAGCGCTCTAAACATCTCCAGGATGTACATAGGTAAGTAATTAGTAATGCGGAATATCTTCTGATTTTTTTTGGAAAATCGATCAATTTACTATTTTTCCGTTTTGTCTTTTTGTATGATCTTAGATTTATTTTCAAAATATTTACGGGTTCTCTTTTCAGAACTAGATTCTAATGAAAAAATCGACTAGCTTTGATCATGTGAATACGATTTTTGTTATTTTCTGCTGCTGTTCAGTGTAGTATCTAGTCCGTCGATCCGGATCAATGAAGTTAATAGATTGTATACTAAATTTGTGCTATTATGGAAAATCAATAATGACTTAGGTATGTGGAGCAAACGTATATCAGAGGAATTAGTGCAGTTCTAGGATAAAGTTAATTTTCATGTTTTATGGAAGCATGAAAAAATGTTTATCAATTGATTTCTGTAATGGTCTATTCGGTTATTGCATTGACGATCCCGAACTGTGATATTCCTCCGTGCTGCAATGTTCTTCAAATGATTGCTATGATCGCAGGGGTGCAGTTTCTCTATTGTTAAAATAGATAATCTGAGAAAATTATAAAACCAGCGATGTTGATGCTGTTTTTAATATAAGTTCTCTGAATCTTTTGTGAATAACTATCGAACTACTATTTTTAAAATGGCTTAGTTAAACATCAACCAAAAGTTAGCTCAACGAGTTTTCTGAAATTCGGTTTCAATTTGCATTATTGCAGAATTAAGAAGTCAAAGGTCCTTTTCTCTATATCTTGAATTTTACAAATACTCGTATAAACTTGTTCTGGATCTCACAAAGGGCCTCTACGTGTTGATCTAATATCGCCATTGCCACTACTGTCCTACGAAAGCTCAATTACGATGTTAAAATGTCATTAAAACTATTAAAAAATCAAATACAAATCAAATCACTATTATCACATTTTCCGGCATCTGACTAACGTTAGAAATTCCTGTCTATCACCGAAAGGTCACAGAAAGACTTCGCGTCCATCGGTCGTATTAAAACATTTCACATTTTTTCTAATCGAAAATTACTCTATGTAAGGCGGTATTACAAAATAAGCAATTCTAGATAAATTGCTAAGATGATCATCGCTCGATTAGCCATGAAAGCGCAGGCAGCCCCACGTATACTATCTTCTGCTTTTATTTTTCTATAATATATATATATATATGTATAAGAAACATTAATAAATAAATTAACAAGATATCTTAAATCGTGGAGTTCTTTCAGCCGCTATCGAGCCAAGAAGACACCAATGGGCTCGGGCAAAGCGATTAACATTTGATCGTGATACACACGTATCGAATATACGCGCCAATATGGAGGCAGTGGTTATGACCATCAGTAAGATCCGAACATAATTGCTTATGAAGATCAATTTATTTAAAATAAATATAAATATAATAATACAGCAGCTTGAGCGTAATGTGCATGCGATCTTGTGAACTTACTGATGGCTTTTAGGTAATTTTGACTCAATTTTTATTTCGTTCTTGTTCTACTTATTTTGCACAAAGTGCCCAATCCTTTTCGGTTAGTTATGCGCCTATCCGTACGGATTGGTGTTGCAGAAGTTGCTGTTGTTGGCCGCTTTTATACGATCCGATCTCATTCAAGTTTCCTTTATAGTTTCAGTTTATCAGGAAATTGATTTGATTGAATTTTCTTCCATCGTTTCTTCGTCAAGTATTTTATATTTTATCCGAACAATTTAATTCCGTACTGGTATAATTTTGTTGAATGAAATTTAATCAGAGATGTTGTAGGTATGTACCACGGACAAGTACAAGTTCATTATGGACGCATCGAGGCTGGCAAGTGTTGAATACCATCGTTTTGATAGCGGATCGTTTAATTTTTGATTCGAAAATTCTAAAAACCGTAATGTTAATAATATTTAATAACAGATAGGTAAAATGTTAGCACGTTTTGTTCGGTCAACCGTTAAAATGTAGTTCTTTTATACGATCTTCGATATCGTCGATCAGGTGATCAATTGAAATGAGTAGGAACAGCGCGATTCGATTTTATAATACCGGCTTGTATCCGCATTTCGTAGAAGACTATATCCATACCTAAAACAGCTCGATCTAATCGTATACATTTGTGTGTGCATTTATGTTAGTGGTTTCAATAATGATCATGGAATAAGTAATAATATCAAGGAGTTTCGAGTCGGTGGAAACAACGATCGCAAAAGCCAACATTTTGTCCGGATTTCTTAGGCTTCGCAGCAACAACACGATCATAAGACATAAGACGAACCAGCATCGCATCAACTGTGGTCATGTTTCTTCTGGGTTGATGTTTTTAAAATCAAAAACGAAAATGAAATGAGAACAACTCTACGAGGTCCAAAGTGGAGACTGATAGTAGATTGGCGTTGTTGTAATTGATATTGGTATTCATTTATTCAGGTTCCTTAACGTTGTACCTAATGAATGTTTATAGAAATATTCCGGTACGATTGTATGGAATCGGATGGGATATTGGTCGATGTTACAGAAGAGAGAGGCAAAAAAAAAATCTGTATTATTTTATTATAATAGATATATATATCTGTATATTTAATGTAATTCATTCTCTGATATTCGGTTGTTCACAATAAACCTGCTGGAAATGCAAGACATGACTTTATTTTCTGAACAAACTAAGCCTAGATTCCGAGATCTCCAAGCTTCCCAATTTTATGCCGACAGTAACGAGTCGAAGCCTATAAATACCAGTTCACTGAATGTTCACGTCGCACTCATAGTAACGCTTCAACAAGGTCGTTCTACGGAAAATAGCTAATAAGACGTAGTGACAAAGTGGAAGATCGAATGTGACGATCGGTGAAGTCCGAGGCCTTGAAGATGTCATATCAGAGCAAAAAGCAGTTTTCAAGTAATACAGCTACAACTTGACGTCAATAATAATTATCGAGTTAAGGAGAGATACAGCTAAGTCCCTAATGGCTGTACCGATTTCCAGAGCTTTTCGAGCGAAATTACTAAGTTGGCATCAAGAATAAGCGAAAAGTCTTGATCTTCTTGGTGGTCGGTTCTTGTGTATCTGGATGCTTTTGCTTTTGATAAATGAGGTAAGGTGGATACGTAGTGATCCTAGATGCATGCTGCCATTTAACACCCTTAGCTCTTACATATCCCTTTCTGGCAGATACGACGTAGTAGAAGTATGTTTTTCACATTTGTACGATTTTTGACAATTGTGGTGGTGAAAAATATGAAAATATTCTGGAGTTTCAGTCTGCCAACCCGAATCTTGCACGAAAGCCGACGTACGTTTTTTACATTTTGTCGATTTTTGAGAGTTTTCAATTTTCCAAATTCGCTCTGGGAAATATTATTTTCACAATCGAGGCCTAATAAATACGCTATTTAATACAATATATGTACACTACTTATTAGGTTCTAATACTGTCGATCACTGCATCAATTCTTTCAGCTTTCGGGTTAAGACCAGATAATTCCTTGTTGAAAAATCGCGACAAATTTATTTGTTTCTAGAATTTTAAATCAATCCCATATTTGTACGAATTTTCATGCTCCAATTGAACGTAAGAGTCATTTATTTAGGCTGGTTGTTTTATTAGCCACCATCTTATTTAGAACTTTTGTCGAGCAATTTAATTTAAGCCCTCCCGTAGGATAGAAAATATTTGCGGCTTGCCACGAGCCAGGCATTAATCTCGATTTTTTTTATAATTTTGCATACATACGTTCAGTCAGGTCAAGATAGCCGCAAGTTATTTCGCTCAAGAGTTACACACCGGGCCAATATATTGACCGCAGTTATTTTGGGCCTTCGATGGTAATTTCTTTCTTTTGCTGCACATTTATCTTTTCGGTGGCTTCTTTTACTTTTATCGGGCAAAAGTTTTGCATTTTGCAAACATCGTTCCAGGGCATCGAAAATCGTACAATGTTCGTAATAAGGTTCATATATTAAACATGTGTGAATATCAAGTATATGCTCCAATATCTTGATTGATTGTAATTGTTTTGTTAAAGACGAATTTTCCGGTACTTCAGTCGATGGGCTTCCTCAAAATTATCGCCGTCCCATACAGTTTTGTTTGTCCGTATCAATCTTTATTATCTTTATCTGTAACGCACTTTCTTCTGTAGTCACGTTAACAGGGCGAATTCAATTCATACAATGTATAACTTTTTCAGAGACAGTTGAGTATGGGTAAAAATTAACATGGCAAGACCAAGTTTGAAATTATGAAGTAGTCTTACGAAAAGAAGTTAGTTACATAAAATTGCCGGTAGACACACATTGGGACAATTGGGTCTCCTTTTAATTGGGATCTCTTTTTCATACCTCAGACATTAGACTCGAAATCATTTCTACGTCTGGGAAAATTCTTACTTGGATAAATGGAAGATAATGCGAAGAAAACCAAACTTTACTTGAAGCACTATTTATTCGCAATGACCACAATCCACAAAATTACCGCGTAAACATATGCTCACGTTAATAATTATATCGAAAAACCAATTACTATAACAAAAATTATCCCTTTTTCTAGTTATTTCTGGTAAAATTGCCGTGGTGTTTTCATAGCATATCGCATAGAGGTAGGTTCTGATACCTGGTCGTTGGTGCTTCTGTTCTTGCTTGTTGAAAATTCACCACTTGCTCTCTTACTTACTTGCTGTCTCGGCCTTATGCTGTTATTATAATTACCGCGCCGGCATCGTACAACTATTCGCTTATTTTATGATTGAGGCATACGAGTATATAAAACTGCATGCAAAGATATAAAACTGTGAATACGGCTCCGCCTTCGAGTTATTTCGTTAAAAAAAAATTACCTGTAAGTTGGGAAAAAAGCAGCCAAGTACATCCTTCCTTTCTGGATTTTATAATTTTACTTCTCCCGGTTTTTTTTTATTTTTTAATTTTTTATTAGAATTTTATTTCGAAATGTTTTCCTTACACATTGCGTACGAGATGGATCGATGTTAAGGTTTCTTCAGGTATGTACTAGATAAGGTGCAACTGCGTTTGGGAGAATGGAAGTTAATCATATATGCAAAATATATCGAGTCGAGGAATATTTCTTGTTCTTCGTTTAATTCGAAAAATTAAAAGATTGAAAAATTAACAAGACTGCTCGAAGATATGAAATAGTCATCGTCCAAGATTTATTATTCTCTAGTGGATTGTTGTTGGAAGCGAACACGGGTTTCTTCTTCAACACACTATTTTTGTATTATAGTCTGCATATTTTATACAAAGTCTACTTACATAGATCAGCCCCAAGTGCAACAATATTTCAGATTCGAGGAACATTCCATATTTAATTTGTAATAGTAATACTTCAGATATTTGAATCTATAATCCATTTGGAATTCATCTCTCTATGTTTTAAGATTTAAAGTTACATAGGTATGTATATCTAAAAGACTCCTTGCGACATTCGGTGTTATACTGTACTAACAAACTTTTTTTTTAATTTTCACGGATTGTATAACCAACGGTAAAATGTTTCAACTTTGTACCTTGTGATGCTCGTGAGATAGAGATAATTTTGTAACGACCTCACCCTCAAACTATTGTATTTATTTAGTCAAGAGTTGGCTGGTATACTTATATTAATTAAGTTCTCAGATAAGCTTCATTAAAGTCCTCAAGCACTATCGACACATTGATATACCGGCCATGTCCGTAATAATTTTTAATTTATTATTTCTTAATAATATTTTTTTTATTATTGCAACTACGTTTTTAGGGATATTGACCATTACATTTTTTAAAACCAAAATTTCAACTTTCTAATATGTACAGTTTGCAATAAGTATGCAGACAATAACGGCGAAATTATAGTGTACGCAACACGGACGCGTGTGGCAACGCAACGCGATGATAGCTGACTATAAGACGCATATGAATGAGTGTAACCGTCATCGATTCGCACGCCTTACTTCGATTGCTAATTTTCTAACTTTCGCACATTTTTTTAAATATTTATTGTTGGTTGTTTGTAAAATGTAGCATAAAGAAAAAAGATGCTAAGGTACGAAATATTAAATACAAGAATTCAAATCAATTGCAACGAAAACACAATTTTCAATTAGAAATGAAAATGAAAATGTGATAAAAAATGTTGATTATGATAACAAGTACAATACTGCAAGACTTACAAATATGACAAAAACACATATCACACATAAAAATAAGTCCACCGGACGAAAAAAAGTTATATTTTTAATTATTATTTTTTTGCATTAAAAAGTCTATTTTAATAAAGTGAATATCAATAATAATATGGACTTAAGTTTCCACTTGTTTTTATTTCTTATAATATAATATTTTTGTTTACTTTCCTTAACAATCTTAATAATTAATGTTGCATAATATAATTTAACAGGTTTATAGTGTTAGAACAACCCCCGAATAATATTAACGTATACCAATATTTTTAAATTATTTTAAACGTAAGTAAGCAAACGTGTCTAAGCAATTGGAATTTATGTGCAGCTACAATGGCTCCGGAAAGTTTTCGAATAATTATAGTTGTTCTTGTATGTACGTTGACGAAATCTTCGGCTAGCTTAAGTTTAACGATTTAAACAAAATTGGTAGATCGTCTATTTCTACAAATTGGAACACGGAACGTGAACTGTTTCGCTACTAATCGAGTGTTGTAAAGGAAGGTGGGTTAATGAAAACAATTTTTTTAAGCATAATTGGAAGACTGTGTACATCTTTCGAAAATGGCTAAGTTTGGTCTTGAGGATTTTAAAAACGTCGGATTATTCAAAGATTGAAACCGAAGAATGAGATTACTCCTTTTCCTTTTACGATCCTGCAATTCCACTTTTTTGCAGCTGTATGACGAAAAGTTTCCCATCCACAGAAGAGATCATACCATTTGGGAACTAGAATAAATATCGTATAAAATATATACGGATATAACTGTACTTCAATATACGTATCTATAATGTTACAATCTCGGTACATAATAAAATAATTTCACATTCTCACAGTCATCAAACCAAAAAAAAAGATATGTATCTTTAGTATCGTTGAAAGATCTACCGCGGAAAATATAGGCTGTACACAGCTGCAAATTAGAAATTCTGATGCCTGATACTCGTATTACGTTCAAATAAGATGAAAAGTAATAATTTCATGCCAATGGAAAAACGAGTCTTTCTTAATGTAATTAGATTTTAGTTGGGTACAAGTTGGATTTTCGCATGCTTTATATTCAGACTTCCGTACAAATACAGCACAGCATGTCTATCTTTTAATCTCTGTTGGTACCTGAACTCTAGTTACGAAAGACAAATAGGAAAATTTGTGTTTTTTTAATAAAAATTTTCACCTGTCACTAATAAAACGCGTCGCCTTGAATTGAATACGATGTCCATTTCATCAATAGCAATTTCCCTTATTCGCCGTTCATTATGTGGAAAACAGCGAGAATTCCCACAAATTAACAATTTAATTGATCCAATCAGTCTGAGAAATGTCTAATTGAAGAACGGTGCCATGTCGAGCGACACCTTTAGCATTATGTCGAATTATGCATTCCAATCGATAGATAAATCGATGTCGCTTGTGTGCCGAACGTTTTCAATCATAACTTACTCGGAATCGATGTCTTCGATGACATTTTCCTTCGACAGTCTGTCTTCGAGTAATTACTCAACGGCACCGTTTCAGCTTAAGCATTTTCGATGCTGCAATTTCTGCTAACTTTAGATAAGTCCAGTAGGTGCTACCTTCTCAGGTAGGTGGTTGGTTACCTGTTTTCGCGACGGAAATATTCTTGTTGAACACATGTTTCGAAACGCATTGGTATTCAGTTCGAAAAATATCCCAAGCAGGGAAATGTTTCATTTAATTTCATAATTGCTGTTGGTTTTTCGAATCGATAAGGCGAAATAGTCGCGGAACAAGCTAAGCCCCGATGTATTTGAACGCGATCGCCAACTTTTCTTTATTATGGCGATAAAGTGAGAATTTTAAGATTTTCATGTTGTTTCTCTGCATTTATGGGAATCATGATCGACAGCTTAATTGATTGATTTACAAAACTGAACTTTCATTCAAGACGAGACCGAGTTAAGCGATAGGTTTTTATTGAGGGAAGTATGTAAAAGATTCCATTCAGTGGGTTTTATGGTTTAATTGCCTGGTTATGTATAAGAAGGTGGAAAGCAAGAACTCTGAATGTTAGTTTGATCGACACTTTACATTCGATTCGAGCGCTTCGTGCTTATGGGGAGTGGTAATATCTTTATCATTACTGAAAGTTTTGACGTCACGAAATTGATCTAAAACGTACGTTTACGTTTTCACTAACCATATTTAAATTAATCAAATAACCTTAAGCCTATTGGAAGACATGCGAAGAATTTCGGAAGGTTTCTCGAAACTACATGACCCATAGCCTAAGTTTTACTGATGAAAGGCTGGACATATGGAAAGAAGATGACGAAGTTAGTCTTTCGAGTCAGAATCCATACGGCTCCAATATAAGTTCATAGACAACATGACAACCCCTTTTCACATCCTCCAAATAAGACAAAACTACTCCGATCTGCAGGTTTTTCAGCAGCAGACACTCTACTAAAATGAATTGGAATCACCTTAGACCAAACTTGCTTGGTAATAAAGGCAGCAGCCAGATGGGAGTTTTTGTATAAATTGCACGAGAAATAGCTCAACTTTTGAGCAAACCACGCTGCTGTGGAAAAACTGAAAACTTCGACAAAGTTTAATAGTGTTTGAGAAAAATACCTTTTCGTTTTCTCGGAATGTTTTTAACATTTCCCGAACACTTCACACACAACACCAATATTCAGGAGAGCTGTTGACTCTACACATGCAGTATATAAGGCAAAAATAGCAGCGACAGTGAGTTCTGTGCGGGAGTATTTGCAAAGCGATTTAAATTGGTAGCTGCAATTGAAAAGAGATCAATTTGTAAATAAAATCAGGTAGCGTTGCCGGTAGTGTGATTTTTTCATGCAAATAATAAATTAATGATTCAATTGATTTTAAACGAATTGTGCTTTTCTTGAAATTTTGGATGAAACAATATTTTAAAATCCGCCGATAACAATACGTCGCAGTATTGCCTGGGAGGATAAAAAGATGGTTTCGGTAGCCTTGCATCAATTTATGGTTCGAGTCCCACTCACAAGCAGCTCCTGCGCTTTTCTATTTTCTACATTCCAAATTTCCTTTTATCTTGTACTAACTATATAAACTGTAATGTTCGTAAACAAGTTTTTAAAAACGCTACGCTCTTCTTAGCTTCCTCAGCTGTTTTAATGCAACTCAAGTCAAGCCAAGACACCAACCAAAATTTATTTGGGACATAAAGAGCATATGCCTGGCGTCATAAGCTGTTTAACTGTTTTTAAACGTTGATGTAACCGCAGAGCATTATTTTTATTTACGTCTAAAATTCCAACAAACATTAGATGAATATAATTTATATTATATGTTTTTTCTCTTTTGGTATGATTTCCCCATTTTGAGATGTAGGGCTTAAACGAAAAGCTTTTGATTTTTATTTTATTTTTATATTGTTTTATTCTATATGGTCAATTTGTTATGCTGACTACCTCAAAACAACCAGTGCTGCATTTCGACTTTGACCGCGTCCAGGACTATGATCCAGAAGGTGGTGATTTAAGAATGGCGTTCTTTGAAGCGCTTGGAAATTAAGATTATGTTGGGTATCCATTATCTTACGTGCAAACTCAATAGTCCTGATAGATAAATATCTTTAACAAATTGGAACTTACAATGACCATATCGTGTGAAAGCATTATATCACTACAAATAAAGTACACATCGCTTAAAAGTCCGCCATATTCTCCAATTTTTTCTCTCTTAATTTCTATATTATTCTCTGTACAGATTTTAATTGAAATTCTTCCCATAACATTTTGTTCAAAGTGTTACGCTTCCTGGTACAGGTAATGTATTCCATTAGTATCTAAATTCCAACAAAAGCCAAAAACTCGGGGCAAGAGAAAGAGCTACAACAAGACGAAAAACATCAAACACGAGTCGATAGACGTAGCCACAAAATAAATGCCGGCGGCAAATATCTAAGAACAGCGAAAGCAACATGAAATGAATGGCTACGCCCAGCCTGCCACCAACATACCTGAATCTACCGGTCTATCGATGTGTGCATTAAACTTATATACGATTTCCCTGCCATTTTGTTCTCGGCATTCTTAAGTTTCGTCTTTAAGATTATACCGTATTTGCACCTTTCGAAAGATGCCTACATACCCGTTCTGCCCAATCCAATAGTGTAACTTTGTTTCGATGATAGTACGAAGATTATGGCACCCGCGGAGAAGATGGGGAAGCGGCTGGACCATGTCCAGTAATCGTAAAAAAAAACCACACACTCACATGTTGCCCGATTATTAATCATCGAGAGTATTAACAAATTAAAAATCGAACCGAAAAAATATTGGAAGCAAAATTATGAGAAATACCATCGGTAGGTCGACTCTGCGAGTCGAATTTTTCGAGTTTCTCGCTTAACTCTTTTGTTGTGTAACGATGAAAAATTTTCGTCTGCTTCGGATCAATTAACACTTTCCTGGGTGTAATTCGTTTAATCCTGAAGATTGTACTTCCTGTTTTTCGACGGTTTTTTTTTCGGTTGTCTTCATCTTGACCGGTAGGTACCGTGTTATTTTTCACTTCTTTATAAGTCATGATCGGTTTTTGTGTCCCGCGGCCAACGATGAAAGATAGCGTTGAGGGGGAAAAAAAAATCTCGAGTCTTTGTTGATTTCTAACCGAAATAGCTACCTTTTATTGAATGTTATGTGCCTTGGTATTTTATGTTTAATGGAAAGTTAAATGGAAGATATTTCTGGGCGGTGTAATGGCGGTAAATATTCCTAAGTAAACTTTGTAGGAAGCTCTAATGGAGGGCGGAAAACTATTTACATGGCACCTAATCCCTTGGAAACTTTGTTTGATTGTACTGTAGCCTAACCCTAAGAGCCTTTTTTTCATGTTCAAAAATTAGTCCTCTTTGAGAAGTGTACTACAAATATTGGAAGAATTATAGAGAATCTATCAAAGTCTTTTAAAAAGACCACAATTAATTGTATTAAAGCTACTAGTACAATCTTTTAACTTGAAATAGTTTTAGAGCTGACAATGATATCCCAAGTGTACAACAAATGTGATAGTCTTCCAATGCCTCTGCACAGCGAGAAATCTCTGAGATCCTCAAAATCTTTCAAAGTTTTCATAAAGCAGATATAGGGTTGAACCAACAGTCTTAAAAAATACTTAACACCATCAACTTGAGAAAATCCATCAGTCTTATATCACATTTGGAATTGAAAATAAATTTGCATAGTTGGCTTGCGACACCTGATTTGCATGATTGAATATGAATCGTATTCTAGGCTAGCTACTTAATGCGATATGGGAGGTCTGTTTCTTGAAGCTTTGACCATTTACCGAGGCCTGGGGCATATGCCTAAGGATACTAGCAAAAAAAAAGAAGCCTTGGGTACATGTTCCAATTCTAGCAACATAATCCTACCCAGCGACACTATCTAGTCTGCAGAGAACAGCAAACTACAAACAAAATTATCTTTTCGGGGAAAAAAAACCTTATCCGAGTGAAAATTTTAGCCGGAGAAAAAAAACCTTGGATATGATTTCTATTCAATTGGAATCCGTCAACACACCCGGTAATGCTTTTTAACAACATTTTTAATACATACTCGTCCCTACTCGAAACAAAATTTTTTACGCATAAACCTTCAAACTAATATAATACATCAATTTTACACACTAGTGAGGATCGTTGTACCACCCTGAGTCCCTTAATATCTTTTTAGTCCTTTCCCAATCTTAACCGGTTTGATTTCTTATGAGACTCATACCCAGAATGGATCCTAATCAGTGAGGTTCTCCTTCATCAGAATTGAGCAGGTTTACTTTAACTTTGGCAAATTATAAGCCTTGGATTGTACCAGAACCATGTCAAGCAAACGCAAAGTTTTTGTGAAGGATTGTTCGCTTTTCCCCAAGCCGATTCAAATCTTAAAATTACTACCTTTGCAGTGGTACTGAGGTCACGCTTCCCTTCCTCAATGAGGTTCATCGTTTATGGACTCCTTCCAATTTTTCGACTTATTGATGAAGTTTAACACGTTGGCTAGGTGTTGACTTTGACTCACTCCTGATCAAGGTAGAGCATAATGTGGCCATCCGCATTCGACCAAGAGCCGGGTACTCACATAAAACACCCTCCAAGAATATTCAATTAAATTACAATGAAAAAATGAATTTTGAAAATAAATTGAGGGCATTTCCGGGTATTGTAGATATTTTATTAGTTTTAGGCTTCTTACCGTTTCTAAGAAAGAAGTGGAATCATAAAATATGTTTTGGTTTCAGCATAATTTGCTCAAAATTTTTTTATATTTGGAATTGCCACCCGCATCACTCATCAGAATACATTTTATAAAGGGCATAAGAAAAGCCTGATTTAAGATGAGGCAGAGTTCTTTGGCCGTACAAATCGGGCGAGACTAAACATTTTAAAAAATTCGGTGGACAATAAAACATTTTTTTTAAATTATGGAAATGATTTTTATAGCGATATTTACAATCGTTCTAATTTAACAATTTTGGCAATAATTTTTCGATCAAACTTCGATGGCTGGCAAAAATGTCGAACGTATTGTTCTGTGGCAGTTTATTACCTTCGGACAGAGGATTGTTGAAAATCGACTTCAAATAAAGTCGCTACAGGGCAAACCTTCAGTGTTCGTATCTTTCGAAGGTTTACTTAATGGTTCTTAAAGGGATCTTGAAACAAGCAATCGCACGCATCAAATTTCCTCAATTTGCTGCAATAATTTCGTATAATAAAAATTGAAACGTACCCATTACGTTTTCGAAATGACATAAAAACCTTGTATTTTATTGTTTACTTGGGGATCATCTCCCGCACGAATTACCCGAAAACATTATCCGAAGGATATAAAACTTTCGATGCACTAAAACTCTCCGGCGAAACAATTAACCAAAAGTTTGATGGGCCGAAAATAAATCAGCGGCATCTCAAAGTCTATACTTAGAAGCAATTAACCTTCGGCATCTTACGATTTTCCAAGTCGTCAATATATTCCACCTTCCATTGAATCGTTTGAGCTGTAAAAGTCTGTTTTGGTGTCCGCTAAGAATTAGCGCTGGATTTCGAAAAGCTTGTTTTCCGAAAAATCACTTTTTTGCTTACCTGAAACGAGAAGAAATGATAACACAAAAGGATTAGAAACTGAACAATTTGGAAGGAAAAAAAACAACAATATATGTAATAATTTATTAAGATTCGAACAAACATTTGAGGAATTCTTGGCCAAAACACCAGACATTTTTTTACTGGTCTTTCGTTCAAAAGCATTTGAATTTTGACCAGAAAGTCGACATAAATATTAAAACCAAAGAAAAAAGTTCGAATAGGGACAAGATAGAAAGAAGCCGGTAAAGCTAAGATCTTCTCATTATACTTGGAAAGATTCAATGGCGCGGTAGTGTGGTTTCGTTCTCATATGTGTGTGGCTTTGGATGTGGCGATTCGTGGTAATTAAGCGTTCAATCGATTCGGTCATTACCATTAAGACGTTGATTTTAGTGCATGCAAGACAATTTTTGAGCGAAGTATTGGTTATTGGAAGTCAGTGGCGTGCAAATGGGATGGTGCCTTTATAGGTGACTAATTTAAATGAAAAAGTGATCAGGCGAGGCTCGAGTATGGTTTTCTCTTGTAATCAACAACGGTGGTCGACCTTGGCAATCATAATTTCGAGAGAAAAAAAATAAATTCTTCGTTCTGTGTCACTACCACCCAAGAAGACTGTCTTATAGCCGTTTTTCCGTTCGTTCGATCTTTTTACCTCATTTCCACATTTTAATCGAGTTGTTAATTTAGTGGAATCGATTTGATTCTCTGCCTGTTTCTTTCTTATGCTTAGAGAAAAGCAACCGGACACTATCCCAAGAAGTTGAATTCTGAACATTGTGAATGTAATTAAGATCTTCAGTTCCCATTGCGCTATTTTCGAAATTATTAAAATGAGCGAAATTTATTAGCTTCCCGTTATACAAATAGATGCTGCGACTTTATTGGAACAAGAATGTGATAATATTAAATTCATTCGGCTTTTTGTAATTATTTAAGTCGACCTGAAGGCTTCGTGACAGGACTGATGGTGAGCGCAAAGCTAGTTGACATAATTGACATATTGAAAATATCACGGTTAATAACTCATAACGACTGATTTAATAGTTTCGAGTCAACGACTTGATAGTGTGATGATTACTGATACTGAACCTTTACTAATTCAGTATTTGATAAAATGAAACTGGGTGCTTACGATCTAACAAAATATAACTTCATTTTCAACGTTCTATATAGGCGAAACAAAAATGAAAGGTTACAAGTCTTCTACAAAGTCATGCAGATATCACTATGTCTTGGAAGAATTCCGAATTAAATCAGGAGATCCCTGCATCGTCAAGTGTGCTCAATATATCCGGAAAAGGAGTCCTAGATTGGGAAAATTCGGTAAGGTTTCAGAAGTTTAGGTAAAAGTGCTTCCGTAAATTTAAATGACGGAATTTAAAAAAAAATTCTTTTACTCAAAAATTGTTTGTAGTGAAAATGTTTAGAAAACTGGTAATAAATTTATTTTTAGACTTGTGAACAAATCGACTTAAAATGTTCTGGTGAAAAAGTTGATCGAGAACAAACAATGGAAATTTCGGCGAATTTTCTGAAAAGGTGGAAAACAACATGTCCTTTAGAAAACTCCACCGTGGAAAACACGGTATGAAGATCTTTGAAGAAGTCTTACTTGACTTAGTGGAGATCTACCTAAAGAAATCACATGATGGTTGATGCCAATACTAAAGTCTTTACTAGGCACAGCCAGTAATAAAAATTATTTTTTAATTATAGAACAAAACTATTATTTCTCATAATTTCCAAATAAAATTACTAAATTCTCAATTGAATCAAGGTTTACACAGAGATCCACGAAGTTCTAATCAGAATTAAATGGGACTATTCACGAGTATCCCGCTCACACATATCATGGAATGAACGAAGTATGTCGCGATGCACCACTTGTAGTATAAAAATTTTGTTACGCTATACACACGACCAATTTTTGATACGAGACATACAAATGTGATATTTATTGATAAGGAAGCAACAAAGTTAAGCCATATGATGACATGACAGGTGAAAAATTTTCACCGCAAAGCCAGTTTGAGAACTACGCTAAATACCATCGCATCAAAATTGAGCAGGTTTTATGCGTATTAAGAGTTGAAAGGCAAACATTTGCCTTGAAGATTTCCTGAATAAAGAGCTCGTACTGCGCTTGTAAGTTCGAAAAGCCAGGTATGTACAGAAACCATAAAAAAAGATTATCGGCTTTAATAAAAGAACACCAATGTTTTTCTCGACAAACCTACAAGAGCCACATAAATCATTATTAGGCCCTGACATGGGCATTATACGAACCGAACCTATGTACACCTATAACGAATTTAAATTGAACACTGATAATATTTCACACCTAATTTTTAGCGCTTTCTCAGCTCATACCCTTAAACTAATAAAGTCAAGAATATTACACGCTTAAGCGATCACTTTTCCAATGCAATTCGTTCTTAATGATTTCTGTAAACGTGAAAAATTATACGGAGGACGATCGAAAGCCCACGGATTTTTCGAATAACTTACGACTTTCAATGCCCAAATCAACAGAAAATCGTCGGTTAAAGTGTTAAATTCTTTGCTCAGCTCTCAATTTATGTTGGTACGTTGTGCGTTATTTGAAACTGAGTTCCCGGACGAAAGACATTTTCCGCACCGATTGTGGGCTTCTAGACTAAATAAGGAATCCATAATTCGGTTTCGATTAAATTTCGTTCGAAGACAAAACGCTACGATTGGTTATGAATTTGTCGAGATATTCACATTAATTAATTTCATTTTGAAAGTAGCGTGTGTCTTGCTATCTAATCTTTTTCCATAATACTTAAATTTTTTTTGATCGAAAATACCAATACGAAAAATTCTAAAGATTTATCCACCTACACAATCGATTAAGTATTTTGTACGTGTCAGTTATTGCGTCCCGTCGCCACTTTTGTTTCAACACTCACATTCCCAACCAAAGTCTACCTAATTGGTCTAAACGGTCGATTTAATTGCCTGAAATATGGTAATTTTGGCAGTATTTTAGTCGACAATTTCCGCCATTTTTAAATATGCTAAATAAAGAGAAGACAGCTCAATAAAAATGACCGACAGCCCAAAACTCCTCTTATCTGTTTTTGAAAAACTTAATACAGTGATCGTGCCACCCAATAATTCTCGACGCGACTTCAAACTTATAGGGGAAAAGCCACAAGTAACAAATCGACTCAAAGCGTAATCGACACAAGGAAAAAACTATCGAGAAGTTTATTCGCTAATTAAAAGCTTTTAATGTTTCGACAATCGCCCACATCACCAAAAACGTACTCTTAGGTCATTTTTGCTAAACGGCCCGATCGATTTACCAACACAATCGGTAAATTTAGCTCTTCGTAAATACTTCTTCAGGATTTCGGAAACTAGGCATTGGTGCGCACTCAAAAAATCGATAGAATTGTTTGCATAAAACGGCGATTAGGGAATAGACCACCTTCGGTGATGAGTTACACATCCCCAGCTCCATATACAAAAAAAGTTTTTAACTAGTTTTGATGAAGAGCTAATATTTCACAGCAGTGTCTTAATTTATTGTAGCCCATTCGAATTAAGTTTATGTTCGGTTGATTAGCCGATCGGAGAATAGGATAAAGTCTATTATACGACCGAAAAGGAGATGACGTTATGTTTGGAGTTGGTTTGGGGCTGATAAACGTGGTGTGGCCTATTGATCACGACGTATTAATTTCTGATTAATAACCCCATTAAAGTCTTTGTTTTCGGTGTTTAATTAAATTGTCTATTCCCGCTTTGTGATTATAAACAACAGACCAAATCGGGTAGCGGCACACCCGTAATGGGATTTGCTTGGAACATTTTTAGTTGTGTGATTATCCCCTTCTGCTAATAGAGGCACGCTGATCTGATCCTTGATATCCAACAGTTTTGGGATAGTACCAACACCCCCAAATCCATTAAGTGCCTTTACAAGAGTCCTCTGTCAGATTATGTAAGAGTTAACGTGCACCTTGATTTAGCTCCACTCAGCGAAAAGGTATTTACGTAATATTCTCCAATACTGTGGCACTTGTTCACTCAAAACTCTGTAAACTTGTAGAGTAGGAGAACCAATGGTAGCAATAGCTGATCGATCTACCTTGAGGTCGTCAAAGTAAAATAGCCTCTCGGTTCCAATTCGGATGAAATACGTCCGGTGGGTGGTCCAATAAACACATGAAGGAAAACTATAAGCTATACAGCCTCATTGAGAATTTGAGAATCAGCCTTACTGCTTCTGACGTAACCAGATTTTTTCCAAAACATTTGTCCACAATGATTTCTAGAAAAGTTTGACGAATAATACCGTGGAGAATGCCACCGACAATTCACATACATATTTGTAATCGCCAAAATTAAATTTACCCGATATATTCCTATCGAATTTTAATTCCCCACACAACTTCCAAATTTTT
Source organism: Beris chalybata (assembly GCA_949128065.1). Taxonomy (NCBI): domain Eukaryota; kingdom Metazoa; phylum Arthropoda; class Insecta; order Diptera; family Stratiomyidae; genus Beris; species Beris chalybata. The sequence continues at coordinate 4,059,657 of OX421896.1, read as the reverse complement.
GATCGACCGAAAATTTAAAAAAAATTTACTACTCTTAAATGTTGTATTTTAATGTCCTGCTTTCCACCGTAGATACCGTACGCCGTACGACATCCGCGTATGCCAAAGGGTCTGAAGGCATGTAGCTCACAAACCCATATTTAGGTAGTTAGATTGGGTGAACTCCTTCATGTCGTATCTTTTGGGAAGTGTTAAAGTTAAGGTGGCGGAGGATTTTAGAGGAATTTTCTAGATCTAAGGAATCACCTAAAGACTAACTAGAAGGCTGTTTCCAACGACATATTTTAAGGTTGTCAGTCGCATAGTAATTCACTCCGCATATCAGCGTTCTGGACTGTAGGCAGATTTTGTTGCCACAGGCGGACCACACTGAATTGCTGAGGGGGCTCTAGATGGGTTGAGACCTGGGAGGATTTGGTTGGACGGACGGACTGAGGTAACCCAGCCCCTTTTTCTACATTAAGTCACAATCATACAACCCCTGAAGGGAGCTTTAATTCTCCATAAGGTAAACAGTGGTCGGGTGTGGAAGTTGGCTATCGGAGGGGGTCATACCACGCCCACGTAGGATTCAGTGTTAACACCAAGGACACTGTGCGTGGAAAAGGGATATTGCGGCTATTTATATATGGCCTCATGCTTCTGAACTAGGGTTATGTAGGGAAGAACTTTGATGTTGTAGACGGAACAGACTATGAACTTCCAGTATGGTATACTGGGTACGCTGCAACTAGATGTAAAGTTTATGGAGTATGAAAAGGGGGGCACTCCTATTGAGGCATCTGGACCCCAAATTAGTCTAGAAAAAAATTCACGACAAAAAACTTCCAGCGGTTAAAATTTACATGCTAGAGGCTTAATTGTGTTTTGACGTAAGAAGTCAAATATTTTTATTTATTACATTTTAAGTTTATGTCATTTTTAACATTTCTATTTTTTTAATGTTTTTAATGTTTGATATATGATTTATGTCAATCTTTGAGTTTTTAACCATTTTTGCTATTTTTTATTCTTCGATATTATTATTATTATTTTTTTTTTTTTTTAAATTTGAGCTTTTGACAATTTTTTTTATTTTTGGTTATTGTTGTTATATATTTCAAACCAAGAAAACACAACAACACAATGCTAATTTCCATGAAAAAATTTAAATTTAAACAAGTTTAATTTTAATGGGCATAATTTCGAATGAGGGCATGATAATGACAGAAACTACGCTCCACTACATAAATGACTTATGATATCACGTAAAAAAAGAAAACTTAAAATTTTGGGCTTAGGACAATTCTGATCCCAGGTAGTGAATTGAGTCATTACTACGAACCATTAAATTGTGTATACTCAGCAATTTGAATCGACCTATTTTTGTGGTAAAGCTAACAATTAATAACAAACGAAAGCACTTTATATTTACTCAAGAATTTTTTTTTACATTTTTGGGAACAATAGAAAATTGAAAAGCAAATGAAAATGAGTTTAGTAATCAATTAAATACGCTTTCTAGCAGAACGAAGATTTAAAGATTAAATATTTGCGATATAAAGCACAGCTTATAACCTACAAAGCCTTTAATCAAGCAGATGCTGTCTTCTTGTGAAAACTGGGTCCAATTTACCTGCTTCTCCGTTATTTGGGAATCAAATCATTCTTAATATTATAAAATATTCGAATTGTCAAAAGTTTATCACAAATATTAGCTGGGTTTTTAATCATTTGCGAAGTTAGTCTCTAGGTCATACCCATTATGCGGTTGTTGTTTATTAGCAACCGGTCCCGAACTGGAACTTGACTTAATATGCGATTTCTTTGAAAATTACATTGCGTACAAATACGGAATCCAATTGGTTATTAAAATAACAAAAGGCCTTCTTTGTATTGATAGATTGGGTTGTTTTTGGGTGATTATCTTGTTATTAGAAATTTATAATCGGCCTTATCGCATTAAGTGCTTAAACGCTTGTTCGGAGATTTGATTTTTCTATTTGGCAATATAAGAACAGCAATAAAATTTCGATGGATATAAAAGTCTTTTAGACCTTAAAACTTGCGATAGATACGACTAAATATCTTAGTTTATGAGATCTGGTTTTTCAGACAACAATATTCTATGTTACATCCCAACAGCTTCCTGTAAGCTTTTATTATTTAATTTTTAGTTTTAAACAAATTTAACTGTAATTATTGCTCCCAAGCCTATAGTCGGCGCAAGTACCACATTCCTCAGTTCACCACTACAAAGCTAATGACATACTACGAGTACCGACAAGATTCTTACAATCGCTGTTACCTGTTCTCATCGTCTCAGGTGAGTTGGATAAATAAATTTTCTCATAGATGAATCTAAAAACCATTTCATATCGCATAAGGAAAAACTTCTTGAAAACATCTCCAGAGAACAGTGTGCATAAAATAGACGAGCCCGGAAAAAATTAAGTAAAATTAAAAAAAAAAGTGAACAAAAATTAAACATAAATAAAATAAAGAAACAAAAGGCTTGAGAGCCCAAACATTGATGATCACACAATAGGAACAACAACATCATGAAACCGGCCGACCTTCTTTGATTTAAATCGATTTTCATATGAAATATATGCAACGGGGTCTTCCAGCTTCAAGCTGCCCCCTTAAGTTGCACATACCTTGAAGCCCATTCAATAATTAAATCGATCGCATTTTCTGATCATAATCAGTTTTCTAATTCTCTTTTAATTTTCCTTTTCATCATTTTCTTCTTGTTTTTTTTTCATTTTATCTTCGTGTGTTTCGCTTAATAATATTATTGCTCCCTTTCAAGTGCTCTTGGACTGCCTTCTTTCGACTCAACGTCTTTTTTTTTTCTTACCCATTTTTCTTATTATTTTATTCGCTTTGTAAAGCCTTTCTCAATACTTTTTAATGAAATACGATCAGTTGGAAGAACATGCGCAATTACAAGGAGGTGTTCCTCATATATGGCGAGAGAAGATGCCTAGTAAGACGGCTGAATGTTGTTCAGCTTTGAATGTCTAGTAAACCTAAAGTACTTTTAATCGGTTTTAAGCTTCATGTTCATGTCTTATACGAGCTACAAATAATGAAGGAAGAAAAAATAGTAAAAAAAATCAACCACCTGAGACCTGAGCTAGGAATAACATGAAAAACCTAATACAAAACTCATCCATAGAAAAATGGGAATTATCTTGAAGGCTTGCTTAGATGGAAGATAGAGTGCAATTTGATACTATTCGAGCCAAGATTTCGGTTGACTTTGGCTGGGATTATGTTCAGGTTTACATCTCAGACCGATGCTCCATCCGGAACTCTTGCAAATCGAGGTACGTACAACACGACTGCTAGGCATTGTCTGACTTAATTTCTACACCAAGATAAATTAATATGGTAAATAACTCCTTTTTTTTAATTAAGTTTATTTTTATGATTAGACTTATTTCTCATCTGAAATTTGAGAAATACTTAGTCAGCATTTTTAAAATTTCTGTTATCTGCTTCCTTATGGTGTTAAAGATCATTCGAGATCAGGTCATATCTCGAATCCAAGTTTAAAGTATTTTCAAACCACTAAAAATTTTAAGATTGCAATCTATATTTACATTGTATACATTGATTGCTTGCCAATCACAGGCTCGTCTATACTCCAAGAAAACCGCAGAACCATCAATTGTGACCCTAACTCCTCAAACAAGTGTCAATTTTTTTTACACAAGGAAAACAAAGACCAAAGAAGGGGTGTCAATTAACCACAACATAACCCATCAATTGCGCATTAATTGTCCCCAGGTGGAAAGATTGAGTTTCGTATTAATGTACGGAAAATGTTTTAATATAAAATAGCGAGCACTAACCGCTAGTCAATATTTATAACATAATTTTTCTCCGATGTGTACGGAATAAATCCGTAGTGATTTTTATTAAGAACTTTCAAAGAGCGGAAGATATTGCGGCAGAAAGGAACGTTTCGACTTCGAATTGACTGGCAAGTGGTGTGGTAAGGAAATATCATAATCTTACCATTGAATTTCTTACGCTATAAAACCAAAAAGAATCGTATAAAAGCAACGTTACAACCTGGTGCCTAGTCCATCCTGTGATCATAAAATATCGTATATCTAGTAGAAATCATCTTTTCTTGTTGTTCTTTTGGGGCCACCGATGTACATCACACGTAGATGTAATAATGCATTAAGGTATGTGCCGATCTTAGCACGCAATTGTAATAACTTCCAAGGCTGCGGGGTTATGTTTGCTGTGAATTGTTGCATTTCTTGATTCCATCGGTTTCAATGAAGATATGGACGGTTCGGTTTGTTGTTATTTTACAATTGAGATAGACAATTATTATTAGCGTTACGGCCCCTGTGTACATAGAGTAATACACTAATCTGGTTTCGATTAGATAATTTTAACTGTCTTTACTGTACACTCGTTTCAGGAGTACCGTGTATTTATTTTGCAAAAGCTGGTTTTTGTAGCTCTACAAATTAGTGATGAATTAACGTTAGTTTGATTAAGACTACCTAGATTAAGCTTTACTAATTGAGCTTAACTTAGCTTTAATTAAATTTTTTTTTCAATACTACAAACATAGTTTTGCTTTATCAGTTCAATAATTCTCTCAATTCAATTTTTTCTATTTTAGGACATAGCTTACGAAAAAGAAGTAGACAGCCTCTGAACGTACCAACGCAAACTCTTTTAATGATCGTAGCTCACAAATCTATTGAGCTAAGATTTTATTGAGTTAAGATTTTAATAGTGGGTGGATTGAGTCGAAACTAGTTAACTTGTTTTTGGGTAGTGAGTTATGAGAAGAATTATACAATAATTTAAATAAAGAAATTATCTATCCAGGTACCAAATTGAAGAATATGTTTTAACAAATCCACCATATCATTTATTTCTGATGGGCTACCCAAACCCAACGATGTCCATACGAAATTTTGCTTAGAACGTAAAGTCACGTCACGAATATTTATGTAGCACCGGAAGAAAAGAGCTACTGTACCCAGCTATGAATGGCTATGAATTGCCTACATACAATCTGTTAAATAGTATGACACCCAAGTAAAATAAAATAAATTTTTCTCATCATAGTTTAGCACTTTATAGTGTTCCTACTAGAGCTTTACAAAATTAATCTCAAAAGAAGATCTTTGTATGAAAAGAAACGATCATTTTTAGTCCGTCAATCCGGATTTGAAAGAGCGGGCTATTTAACTTGCTGAAGTGAGAAAAATTCTAAAAATTGCAATTGTGTTTTTAAGATTTTTCTCACTTCATCATCATCATGGTTAAGTCCTAATTTATTCAACGATCGATGCTAGAAGTGACGCCTTTTCCGCAGTCACATATATGTAGGTGCAGTAAAGTCTTTGGTTTATTACCGGAAAACAATATTTGGATCATAACTCCCACATATGAAAAAATATCCCAGTCGACGGATACGATTTATTCAACGCTCACTTCAAAGGTGTTGGTACAGGAATAAGAAAAACAAAAAGCGATTTCAACTTCATAATGTAATTCGATCAGAAACTGTCTGAGTTAATTAAACCAGAACGCCGATATCGTTATTACTTTTATTAGCGCTGCAAAACTACAAGCGGTTTTAATGATGGCCTATCATATCATTATCACATCGTTACCGCCGTCGTCTAGTCAATGCAAAAGTATGACAAAAATCTTTATTCAATACTTTAAAAACACTTGGTACTCGCGTTTGCTTCGAGTTTGATTTACCTAAACATAAAACGTTCCGAAACTGTCGCCTTGTCATTTTATGTAAAACAAGACATTACTGTAAGGTACGAGATAAACCCTACCTCGACGAGGCATTATCGAGTGAAAAAAAAAATTGTATTTCATGTGAATGTAATGGGAGACCTTCACTTTGGAACAAGCAAAAACTTATACGATTTCTTGTGATCGAAAGATTGACAATGCGCCCGTTTGGGTGTAATTGACTCTGATTTCTTGATGCCAAGCAGAAGACATTGTGTGGGAATTTTGTTTATGACATTTGCCAAGTAAAAGAAATTAAATTCGAGGCCAAGGAGTGGTTGAATGTTCCTCCAACGTTTCGTGTTTATTTTCTGACAATCTCGGAAACAACCCGGTAATCGAATATGTTAGGTGAGAATTGCTTGTGTTCTTGTTTGAGGGAGTTGGTTGCAATTTATTAAGGCTTCAAAAATTTATGGTTTTTGTGTTTCTTTGGGTCTTGTTTGCTATGTTGGCGTTATCACTTGTACGTTTCATTATTTATCAAACCCCAAAGAAGCATGTTCACTTAAAGGAAATACTCTCCATAGTATGTTGGTGCTCGCAAATATACCGGCTTGTGAGAGTAACTATCCTAGAGCAGGGAGCCTCCGAGTAGTGAAGTGTCAGTTCTGCTTTGAAAATACACTTAAAAAACATTCCCAGGAAACTTTGTTCGTATTCCGTCACGGCTTAAGAGACTCTAGTTCAAAATATACACAAAAATATTAGTCAGTCCCCAGAGAGCTGTGAAAGCTGATAGAAACTCTCGAGAGTAACTCCCTAGACTAACTTTTGAGATTTTCAGATACTCTTGCGTAAACCAGATGGCTTAACACAAATAAAAAATTGGTTAATATCGAATCGAGAGCAGAATAAAGAAATTTGGAAGCTTGACGAGAAAAAATGGCGTTTTAACTAATCCGTATATTATATAGTATCTTATACTAGAATTGTGCACTATCTTAAAAAAAGAATAAAGCTACTTCATCAAGTAGTCACCATACAGAGGTCGCTTGAAAAATTGGTGATTGTATTCGAGCAAACTCGCAAGAATTAGTGCTACTTGTACTACAAAGTACTAATTGTACTAAATTAACGAATGTAGGCCAAAAAGGTTTATTAAATGAAAATGTGTTTTTGGATGTTGTTGATTGTGGTAGGCCATAATTATCAAAAATATATATCGAGTCGTATAACAAAAGAGTAGCTCCAAGACTGAAGACGAAGAACTCGACCATGAATAACATGGTTCTTTCGATTATAGCTAGACATTGTGCTAAGGTCGAGAATTTAACTAGGCTTTTGAAAAAAATGGGAGTTCGAAAGTGGTCCCTAAAATGGAAACTGTATGATTTAGGAAAAAAAAAGATTTAAACGGTTTTTTGTAAAGAATATCTTGTGCCGACTAACATCAAATTTACAATACAACGAATTCAAAAATTTTCGTTATAGCAGTAACAGAGCAATATTTGTCCTTCTTCGAATCGCACAAATGACACATATTGCACTATCATTAACCCAAGCCGCCCGCCATACCTTCCAATTAGTTTCGACCCCGGTATTAAAGTTTCCGCTAAGTTTCACTCACAAATTGAAGTCATCCGACTCCGACGAAATTTTTGTCTAGAGTCGATCAAAAACAAAATGATCAGTTGAAATTTAGGTGCCCTTGTGCCGCCGGATACCCACTTTGTTGTACAATTCAAAAAAGTTGGACGCGGCGACAGACCCGTCAAGAAATTACGCTGCTTCACACTAAGATCCCATCCCCGAAAAGGCCAAAAGGAAGCAGTCGAATATAACGCGACTGGAAAAAATACAAATAAATAATAATAATAAAATTAGTGCCGAAAAATACCCCGAACAAAAAAAATAAAGAACAAGAAATAGTAGAATTAGAGACCCTCAGGTGTGTTATTATCCGTAATGATGTCTATGCTACAGATTCGTATGTTGAAGAAGGCAGAAGGCTACCCGAAGACCCATTAATGACCCCCGAAAAAGAACTGGAAACAATTCTATTCGCCGTCTTAGACGAAATTATAAATTTGTTTCGTTGTATGCGACCGGTGTGTCCAGGGAATCAAGTTTTGACCGCGGCTGCTATAATCGAAAAATGCTCGCGCAATAGGTGAGCAGCAACTCTGCGAAAGTAAAGTAGGAAAAAAAAATTGCAAGTTTTTATTTCACCTGGATTTTTTTTCGGGAAAGACCTATAATTGCCGCACGGGTTGCACATACATAGGCATGCGTAGATAGGTACATAAGTATATCGACTACCTATCTACCTACCTGTCGAAAAACAACAATAATGGCTCTTAGACCGTTTGCTTCGGTTAGAGTTCTTCGGATCGCGATGCGAAAAGATTTTATTCTTTAGGAATTTTGGAAATTTAATTTGAAGATTTTCTTTCTTTTTTTAAATTTTTGTGCGACTTTATAGCAGTGCTTTCGTGCCATTCTTCCTAGATCAATCTAAAAATGTAACTGTTTTTGAATTTCGCTTGATTATTTACCTAATGTTTGAGAATGCATGAAAAGACTTTAATTTTTTGGTATTTTAGTAGTTTTTCTTTATAGTGAATAAAACTTCGTAGGTAGATGCTTCTGAAGTGAATCTCACGTAATACAACTTCAATTATAAAAAAGAAATTTTCGCAGAAGAATTATAAATGTAAACTTATTGTGGTGCAAAGAAATTAATTCAGCACTATAAAATTTTTAAGATTGTGGAAAATCCCAAACTTTGATTTGTACACGATATAGCGCTATAAGTTTCAAAATAAAGATATCACTTAAAATCGTTGGGGGTGACAAAGTGGGCAGTGGCTGCATAGGTTTAGGGGTACCTGTGCTCTACATCTCATGTATAAAATTTATTTATGCAATTCTGATCCAATGTAAAACTTTAAATTTTACACGTATCTTTGAGATATCAAAATAAAAACGATTCCCAATTTTTCTTTACAAAAATTAAAAATATGTTTTTAATGTCTTATGTCGTTTTTAGTCTAAAGTCAACTTAAACTTTCCATCATAAGGCATCGAAAGATTTTAAAACCAGAATGCTTTGATTTTTGAAGATAAAGGTTAAGGTTAAGGATCGCGTTAGTAAAGGGTATTTATGCAGTAAGGCAACTTAAACTTACTGTGCACTCAATCTAATGTTACATTCAGGTAGTACTAGGATGGTTACTGTTTTTTAAGTTTCAACCTTTTCTGATCGTAGTGAAGTTTCCATCAACTTGGCTTCTTAACAAAATCTGATTTCTGATAATGTATTGCAACTTACAGTTTCTGCCTTTCAAACATTAGAAACTCCAATGTTTAACCGCTCGACTAGTCCCAATTGTACAAACCATGATTAGACTATCATTAAACCACTCTTTAGAATCCACAAGAAAGTAGCTCCATGCGCCATATGTAAATGATTCTTCTATTTTTTATGGTACTAAAATCAAACGTTAATTGAAAAGGCATTTTGATTAATGAATTCACTACCTGATGTAATTTACGGTGTAATGTTCTTGTAGTCCGAGAACATTCCTTAAACTCTTTAAGGTTAATGGTGACTGAATGATCGACGAAAAGAGCGCAATTTTTCGTTAAAGCCGAGCTATATAGGTATGTAATTAGCTAGTCGAATTTATCGTTACTAGATTAACGTAGTTAGTTAGTTAGTTAGCGGTTGCCTATTGTACGACGGAATGTTGTGGTCAAGAAAATGATTGGAATTTTATAATTGCGAAAAAAATAGAACTGATTTATTTTGTTTGAAAAAAAAGTGGACTCTTTTGTGCCGAGGCCCTGTTTACTCGATATTACTTATTACTCGATATCAAATTAACTTTTATAGAAATTATATGTACATGTTCTTCTATGCCGTAATATAACCTTATTCAGCGTATTCAATATTCGAGTAAAATGTCATGGGAACCATTTATATGAATTTTTTTAAGCATCTTCAATTCTTTTGTTCTTTCATATCCACACGTGGAGCGTAAGAGCTACAAAATAATTAAGAGGGCGTAATAATTGCTTGAGATGAGTTTGAGGAACAACTTTTCCTGGAAAAAAGTTCCATCAAATATTGCGAATCATTCGATGCGGCCAATTCCTTTGTTATGATTATAAGCCCACCTCCACAATAGGACAAAACTATTAAATTGACATCGTTCTACTGTTGGTCGAAAAGAATACTAACTCACAAGAACCATTTAAAGAAAAGGTAAGAAGTAAGTATACTCTTAAAGTCGATGCAGCTGGAAAGAATGACCTGTAATAAATAAAAATTGCCTTTTTTGTACTATTTAGTGAAGATATTCACTAGAGCTTACCAAAAGAAAAGTATGAAAAAAAAGTAAGTGTCTCAACAATTGAATTTTTTTTTATTAGGCATTCTACTTTGGAGCTATATTATTAATTTTTTTTTTCTTTTTTTAAGAGAAACTATTACACATCAATATTTCGAATATATTCAGTACAAAATCTGATAATAAACAACATTTATTTTAGTTTGGGGGCGGTTGCGCGATGTGAACGACATTATGAACGTTTACAGCGCACAATTTCTTATACACAATTGTATTATTATAATTATGCAAGGAAAACAGAAAAAAAAATAGGAAAAAAAAATAAACAGGTTCTTACCACGCTACAAAACTTTAATAGAATTTTTATAAAAATTCTAAACTGAATAGACAACAAGAGCACTTATGTTTGACAGCTCAGTAAGCAGTAGTAGAATAAAGCTGAAGATCTAAAAACATGGACTACGAAGGTTGACCATAAAGCACAGAGCAAAAAATAAATAAATTAGAAAAGGAAAAAAAAAAACGATAAGTATATCCAGAACAGCTCATCTATAGTCTTCATAAATTCGAAATTCCAGTCTGACATTCAAGTTGCTAACACACCCACAGTCTTCGACTTTAACATTGGCATTGCAATACTAGGAAGTCTACATACATCATAAAGGTAATTTCAAAGTTGAATTTGCCATAGTTATAGCAACAACGTATGTTAGTTATGGCATACAATCGGCCATAACATGATTTTCAGCTAAACATATTTTCCGAGTTTTTCTTTTCTCCGCACAATCCGTTTTGGCTATGTGATTTTCGAAGTGTTCAATTTCTTAGCGAAGACTCTTCGCTGAATATCTTCAATCTTCTTATCAATGGCGAATAGTTGTGAGCGTGGCATTATACCTACATATATTAAGGTCGTGTATAAGCTTCAAATGCTTGCGCACATGTTTTACTGGAAAATCGCATCGCTTAGTCAGATTTTTTTCTTTAAATTTATTTTATTTTTGCAATTTAAATCTTGATAATTTTTTGTCATCAAATGGAATTTTATTAAGACACTGCTACGTTCAGAGTTGATGGGTGCATGGAAAAAAGACCTACGACGAAATCACTTGACTTCAGGAAATAATCTTAGCGACCGTTGATCGAAGGATGATTGGATATTATGAAGATTTTCAGAATTGCACACTTTACCACACACACACAAAATTACCTTGTTTTTTTGTGAATTTTTTTTTGTCATGGCGAATATTGTGAAATTGAATTACTGAATGCGTATGAAAAATTACGCAACAATAAAGACATTTTTTACAAAAGATATGTATACTCCAAAGGACATTTTCTAAGTTTAATAGTAAAATGATGTGTAGATTACAAAAGACATATATACTGGGCTTTCTAAAAATTTTATGAAAACACAACATTAATAAGATTTTTTTACATTTACAATTTTCTTAATTTTTTTAAAACAAAAAACTTCTGCCAGAATTGGGCTGTTAGAGTAATTTGACCCTAATTACAAATATGTATGCAATTGTGAAAATAATAAATTACATATGTAGTTTGAACAATTGAAAAACACATTTCGGATTTCTATCTGAAAATAAATAAATAGTGTCCAACGCTAACAATGCAAAATTTTAAAATTTTAAATTTTAAACGCATCTTTGAGTTGTCAAAATAAAAACTATTCCCAGTTTCTTTTTTACCTAAAAGTAATCATACAGGACGATCCATCATGTGCATATAGTCAGTCAGTCTCCACATCGTTCAGGTCGGTATTGGCCATTTACTTTGGACACATTTTCCATGATGGCCATACACAAAAAATTAATCATTGAAATGTGATACTTTTCCACTTAATAAACTTTCTGGACGATTTTTTTTTGTCCTTTTAATGCGAAATCTTACCTTCCTGTGGCATCGGAGGTGATCCGCATAAGTTTAAATTGAATGCGCGACTCTGATTAGGTACTCTATTTAGGCATGTTTTTTTAATTTCTTTAAGGTGAAAAATTTCACCGAAGGATGTGATACAACGATTCTGAAAGAGGTATATGAAAAGGTAAATGGAGATGTACGTTAGTTAAAACAAAAAATAAAATGCTTGACCTTTTCCCGTGATTTTTTTTTTTTTTTTGGAAATATCACTGAATTTACAACACAGGTTTCTGGTTGTCTGGCTGTTAATTTGTGACTCGATCTCAAATTGCTCATATTTTAATTATTTTCAATTGATTTATTTCGAATTAAAGAGATTTAAGAGCACTTTAAGATTGCTTCCCGCTTCCCGATCAAGCGAATAGACAATGCTATGCAAAATTTTCTAGATGTCAGTTAATGCGCTTGATTGATGTCTATAGAAAGTCGCGCTCATTGCAGACTCTCACCACCTATACTAAGATCCGACTTAAATTATGTTCTATGACTCACGAATAATATATTAATCTATAACACTACATTGTTGTTGTAAGAAACCGATTGTCTTGACCTATTCGACGATAGTTTCGTTTCGATCGACCATTCAGGTTGTCTTGGTTCCGCGCTTCTTCAGCACAAAATAAAAACCGTAGATATACTATACCTAGCAACAAATTAAACTCAAGTTTCTGCAGAAAATTTCTGTATTCCGAAACTTCTACTCTTAAAAGTTGTCCGTTTGCAAGACCACTTTGGTATGTTCACTCTGGGTAGAATGAAGAAGGGCTTCAGTTTCGTTCTGGAAGATCATAGCGCGCCTATCCATTTCCTGACAGAATCTTTTCAAGTTGTTGGATCGTGAACAGAAACCAAGCGACTATATGTGCAAATAACATACCTAACTGCCTGGCCGTTCACGTTGATAGCCCAATCCGAGACGAATATATAAAGCTATAAAACGAATATGTGAATATAAAAATAAAATCTTATTCTGATTCCCAGAACAAAAGGAAAGAAAAATTCCGATCTTTGTCTTCGTCTGTACTCTTCAGGTGAAGGTTTTCTCGTGTAGCGCTCAGGTAAGAGCAGTATCGGACCGAAGGTGAAAATGAAAATCACAAGTCCGTCTCTTCTTGGTTCAAGATAATAATTGGCTGCTGTACACATTGCTGATATCAAACGTGAACAGATGAATACGCTCATCTGTGGCACATATAAGATAAATGCCATTTGGATAGGAGTTGTAGAAAATCTTACAGATAAAGTGATATATCTATGGAGAGTGGCTAAATTATATTCTAAACGGGCATCTGGTAAGCAAGGCTGTACCGAGCGAGTAATACTGAAGTACCATTGCCGCTTATAAGTACCGATTTACAATGTTGCATTCGATTTGATTCTTCACGGATTGTTCGAACGAGAGACATGATCTTAGATAATACGAAAACGTTTCTGATATGGTTAAACGAGGAAATAAATCACGGATTCTTGGAATTTAAGTGGTACCTGTTATCAAACAAGATTGCTTATTATTCAATCCCCAATATCGGGTGAAGACACTAAACCATTTGATTTCAATTTCTTCCAAGTTGCATTATAATACAATTCTGGTCCTGATATTTTCGAAAATTGCTGTGTGCAGGCGGTCCTCGTTTCGTCTTCAGTCTAAGATTATGTATGTGACTGGTTTTGCTCATTTCTCTTAAATGCTTAAAACGATTTTGCCATCCAGAATATTCAATAAGAAATCATTTCGTTAAAGCAATGGACGACTGTAATGAATAGAATGAGCTTTTGTAATACAAGAATTTTTATTGATACTTAGGACTTATAATTCAGCCTTGAGGGAATCCATCATCTATGACTCGTAAAAGATATGATGATATGAGGAAAGAAGTTATAATTACAAACCAACCATTCAAACGAATCGTATACTAAATTCACTTTCACATGAAGCAAAATCGATCATATTCATTCTTAAGCCAAATTTAAAAACAACAAATCTTCGGAATAGGCAAATAAATAGCCAAAATAACTCGATAGGTACATTCATCATAGAATTCTGTTTTTAATTCAAGCATTTGATTCTTTGTCTGCTTCACAAGCCAGCGGCCAGACTACCTAAGTCCATAGTACAATGTGATGTTCTCTTGGATTGATCTTAATAGCACATTCCTCAGTGAGCTATTCGTATGGTTACGCACTTTTCTCCGACGTACTTGAACTTGATCGGCTTTATTATAACGAATCAATGCTCTTGTGAAGGTCATACAAGTTTCGATATATCCACAACAATGTAACAATGATTTGATACAAAATTAGGAAAATGATTTTTTAGCGGAAATTTCAAATATAAATGAGCTCATTATGATGTCATTCGTCATTCCTTGCTTGCGTTGTTTTTCCGTATGAATTGGATTTATGGTAAGTTTCTCGCTTAAGTCTTTGGATTTTTAATATGTTATACTTCGAAGCGGTATGAAATAGGAATCTTATCTGGAAGGAAGGTGTTTTTCCTGGACAATACACATAAATTAAAATTTAAAATTTCCTGCCGAACTGATGAAGAAATTCGAACTATTGATTCTGCACTGAGCAAGGTACAAGCTAATAAGGCTGGTGGATTTCCTTCCTGCGATAGCATTCTTTTTCGTGACAATATTTTTCTTGTTTTCGTTTCATTTTGTACGTTTCGATTCTCGATTTTTCCTTGATTTCAGTTTGATTCGATCCTTAGCACATTAGCGAGTCGAAGGTAAACGTGTTCCTACCAACCGTCTAAGTCTTATACTTTATCTGAGATAGAGCGCGCGCGAGACCTTTACGTATGCATATTCCAGCTTATTCTAAGAACAAACTTCTTCACACTACATGTACCCAACTAAGTCGAGATGTAGTCATCTTATAGCAAAATGTACAAGAAAAATAAAGACAAAATCCTATCAGAAGCAACCACCTCGAGCGAAATTCTCTTCGAGGTACTTAGCTGTATGGTCTTTATAAGAAAAACGCTGAACAAGAAAATGTTGTGGTGAGAAGGGGGGGTTTTTTCAATTTGTTTCTACATGTCTAATCAGGGAAGAATCACAAAAGTGTCTTCTAGTTGAATTTATTTACCTCTTCAGCCAATTTCTTTAGTATTTTGTTTGTAAAGTTTTTTTTTTTGTGTTTGATTTTGTTTATTTTGATTTTATTTATTTATTTTTTTTTTTTCTTATTCTTGTGGCCAGTATCGACAGAACATTTTCGTATACGGCCAAATGAGATGATGATGAAGACGAAAAAGAGGTTTTAATTCGCGGCGCCGTTTTCTCTAATTAGTGAAAAAGGTCCTAAATACGATACAGGCGCGATACGATACAAATACGAACGACGTGAATCAGTAGGTGAGTATCGCAAGAGGTATTTATACCAAGCTAACACGTTTATTCGAACGTGGCGTTCTTATTTTAAATGCCATACAACAACTTGAGATAAATGGATAAAAGTGTGTATGGCGGGCGGAGGAATCAGGGAGTGAGGAGGGGGCGAACTGTAACAAGTCCACTAACAAATTCTTCGTGTTTTCAACTGATCGTTGTCAGAGTTTTGCATCCTCACTAGAAGAAATGCTGACAATGATGAACGATTGTGTTGAATGTCTTTAACATTTCGGGGCGACGTTTTGCAAAAAAAATAAGTTTTTTCAATTAATCGAAAATTTGTGAAACAAAACTTGTGTAGTATTTTTTTCATTATTTTTACAAACCTGGTCTGGTCGTAAAGTTTAAACAACTGATAAAACATACCTGAAAAAACAGAAAGAAATCAGTTAATAACTTTTGGAAGCATTTTAGTTAAAAATGAATATAACAAAATTCTAGGAAGAGTATATCCTAAATGTATTTATGTTTAAAGTAACTCAATTCGTTTCTCATGTTCTTTAAGGGTTAGTGGTACACTCTAACAAGTATTGGAGTAAATTTACCATTAGTATAGTTGGCAACTGTTTTCCATTGAAAGTAACGGTAAAATTACGTCCTTGAGTAATTCGAGTGAGAATTAAACAAATAAGTTGTAATAATTACGCAACATATACGTAATCAATACTCATTAGTGATGCAATCATTTCACTGCGTAATCATAAGCGACGTAATTATAACAGAGAGAATGCAATTGTTACACACTTTTTGTGTAAAATTCCCATTTAATTTATTTTGGAATTAAGGACGCAATTATCTAAAATGATGCACTTTGAAGTCGAATCTTCTAGATGAAATTGTTTAATATTAAAGAAAGAAGACATAGGTCAATAGCGCGTGCACAGTTATTCGAAAAACTATGAATGAAACAACTAAATAACGTTGTTCATTTGAATTTTCCCAACTTATGAACTTTCACAGCCGGCTGGCTATACTCAGCGGAAAAAAAACTAACAGAAATTTAAAATACACGAACTATTATTTCTCATAATTTTTTTTTCTCGAAAACCGGCTGACCGCCATAAGTGATTCTTTCTGCTTACATCAATATATCTCTTATGCTAAATCCAATTATTTATTTGGTATTTCTTTCTGCATGTTAAGGTCTTGTGGCACAAAACAAGAAAAATATGAACAAACCTCTACACCGAAAAAGAACGACCAAGAAACAAGACATCAGCAACAAGATCGAAATGAAAATCTTACAGGAACAAGAATGAGAATTTAAGTTTTTCACGAAAAAAAAGCACACAAGACAAAACTGTGAAGGAATTTTACGAGTCTTGATCTTGCTTTTAAAGGTCCAAAGGAATGGAAACGAACAACGCTCAGTTTTGTTTCGTTTTTGACATATCGGAAATTATTTACTACCCTTTTTCTTTGGCCTTTGCGTTCAAGAGGAATGAATTTTCTCTCGATTTCTTTCATTTCGAATGCTTGACTTTTTGTAAACTTGGGATTTTTTTCTACTCCACGTCCGCGTAATTCGATAATGGTACATTGACCGTAACATGTGTCGGCAATGCATTTTTGACACTAGAGAAAATTAGAGAAAGCAAAAAACCAATCGAAATACCTACAATTTTTCGATGTTAGATAATCGAATGTAATTTGTTAAAGATGCGAATGAATCAAAAGATTTAAGCGAGAAACTTGCAAAACGAAATTTCTTCTACGTAGTTTTGTGACCGGCAGCAGTGAAATAATTCTATTGAATTAAGTCGACGTTAATTAGAGCTATCAATCTTTTAATTCATTTCGTTTACTGGCTTATTCAGGGTATTTAATAATACTTAGAGAAGAATGTTTGTTGCGGTTGCTAAACAATCTGCGAGAACAAGACGATCACCATATTAAAAATCTGAGTTCTTTTATGGTGTTAAGCGCTTTTTAAGAACGATCGGATCCTACGATGTCGAATTTGAATTAAATTTCAAAAGCCAATTTGAATTACCAAGTTATTTCGGTTGGTAATTACCGAAGGTCTTAAAACATTATTTTACTGATTTTTGCGCGCATAGCCACATAAATGCTATAATTGAGATATGAACGGAATATGAACACCAGTGGGAAAATAGGAAAACGCAACCAAAACGATGAAATGATTTGAATTCTGAGAATCGCTTAAGCGAGTTAGAACTCATCAAAATTTATGGTTTCCTGTCGAGGAATTCTGAAAAAGTCGAGATAGTTTACTATACGATTCGGGCGCGCTTTATATGAGATATTAATAAAAAAAAATCTGATAGTCCGTTTCGAGATCGTATACACAATTACTCAAGCCGAAATCGTAACTGAATCTAGTCTGAATTTGTCGTAGCTTCAGTCAGAAATTTATCGAATTAATTTGAACGATAGAAAATAATTTCGCTTCGCCGCCGGGGCTAGAACCGAATTTCTAATTCAATATTCAAAACGACATACGCGTGATTAAACTGCGACCATTTTAAAAACGACAAGACCACAATCTTTCAAATTGATTATCGGCTTCGGATCAAACAAAGACAAAATTACTTGTATATTCCCAAACGGTTTTGGGTCTCGAATTTTTCTTATCTCTATCTTAATTCGGGGAATCAATTTTTCGCTTTGGCTCTACGAACACACAGCACAAACACTAAGAAAGCGGTTTTCTATTCGTCGAAAACTAATCGACAGATAGGCAACGAACAACCCAACATTTTATTTTCTTACCTTGTGTATTTAATTTGAATTCTTTTTATCGTTTCTTTTAGAATTTAAATACGTTTCGTGATGGAAATCGACTCTAACAAGTCGCTTAGTACATTTCTACTACAAAATGGGAAACCATCTGTTTTCACAGGCGGAATATGGAGCGATATTTTTGCTAAATGATTTTATTGTATAAATTAATTTATAAAACGAAATCAAGCCGACCAACCAACGCACCTATTAAAAGCCACTACATTCGATTGCCTGGCCATTGCAGTAAGTTAAATGTGTGTAATTTTTACCTTTTTTTTTGATCGCCCCGGTTTGATTTAATTCGTGCCGGTTGTACGGCAAGATTCGAACGAAATTTTATGTCTTTTAATGGTTTTTCTTAGATACTCGCAGCTATAAAAGATACTCATACATACTTTTGTTTTATTTCCATCGACTTTAATAACCCACCGAAATAATTACCTCTGTATGGTTTTGGTTCAGCGGCTGGGAGGAGTTTTCAAAATGAAACTAGCCACAGTTATAAAAGTTTAATAATGTTTTGCTAGAAGGGTAGGTCTTCCAAGATAAAAGTTTAATGGAGGAAAAACGATAAAAAATTTCGTTTTAAATATCAGTTTGAATCGTATTTTATCGCAGTGCGCAGAGACGAGTTAGCGTGCTATTGGCTGTAATTGCCCATTTTCCTATTTCCAGCTGTAGAATTATATATAAAAAAAGTTCTCATGAAATTTTTGGAAAATAATTCCCAAATGTTCATTACGCTTATCTTTGAGTAAACAAAATACACTTTATTGTTTCCAATTAAGGTTCTATAGCGGACCTTTTAGATGTTTTGCGACTTTAAGCCATCGCTCAAAACTACTGTATGCATGGGAGATTTTTTTAGTTAATGGAATAGAAAACCAGGTTTGTTGTGATAGTTTTTAAAGAACGAAAATAAAAGGAATTTTTAAATTTCATTGTAGAAATTAAATTTTTTTTATAAAAGGCTCATAATACACTGCGTTGTGCACACTATGAGTATCTTTTTCAAGAAGGTCCGGGAAGTGATTAAAGCCGATCGGCGATTATATAACTCAGTCAGAATTTTCCAAAACATATTTATTATATATTTAAGTACCTACTTACTTATATTTACAGAAAGTTTCATGTCAAACTGACAAATATTCTCGAAGTTACGCTCATATTTGTAAAGACGTCTCGGAGCGTTAGAAACAGTTTTTGAAACTTTGAACACGTTTTTCTCAAAACTGTGCTTATAAAGTCGGTGGCCAAGATTTCTCGGAAACTGCTAATCGGTCAGTCTCAAATTTTTACACAAGCTTTATAATTGTATTTTTTAGTGATAATATATCGTCGATAAATATTTTTCATTTTATAAGAAATATAAAACGAAAATTGTAATCGAAAGTCGAAACTTTTTTTTTGGGAAGCCGCCATTTTTTTTAAAAAAAAATTAATATTTTGCCTATTTCGTTGATTAGGTAGTAGATAATACACTGTGCTACCGAAATCTTTTTATTTGCTTATTTTAGATTATCCTAACCAGAGATATCGTGGTCACCGCAAAATGTTTTTTTACAGGAGTTCCCTGCAATCAGCTATAGCAGTTTTAGCAACCGTTATATTTACAATAAGTAATAAAGTTAAATGTTATTATATACATTTTTACGTTTTTTTGGGTTTTTCCGGCCTCCTGACTGCGTATAACCACTTAAGCGTAATGCGCCCGCTGACGGATCTTAGTCTGGCCCGCGGCAAAAACCCGGGAATTTCAGTCTTTTGTTTCAGATTATTTTGTCGACCCCATTTGATTTGGGTCCAAATAAGGATACAAAGTTGCCATTATTTCACGGTTCCAATGTAAATCAGAAACAGATCTTATTGAATTTAGATTCATTTAAAAAAAAAATCTCCATTGAAAAATCAAACAGTTTCAACTTTCTAGCACGAACCGCTCTAGAGAAATTCGCTGAAAATCTAAAATCGTACCACAGAAATATTAACTTCTACAAGACCAAATTAATCTTAATATCTCCAAGGAATCTTGAAAGAAGTCTTTAAATTTAAATAAAAAAATGACAGACAACCTCTCTAGGTAAAAATTCAAAAAAGTGGTAATTATACATAATTACTGACTTAGAAACTGCATTAGATAAATTATCAAGGGCAAGTGACACGCTGGTTTAGAGAAGAACTACGCTAACCTTACGACGCACGGTAATTTATGTTAGCTAAGAATTTATTAAGCGGGTCAATGCCGCTTCAAACTAGATTCTATTCGGAGTTCATCGAATTCCACGTTACGGCGAGCAACAATAAGAGTCATATGAAAACCGGTTCGCTGAGAATGCGACCGAAATGTTTCTAATCTAAGCGTGAAATTTTGAAATCTTACCAACAGATAATATGTGGGAATATATTGCAAAACAGATTAATCACATCAAAGCATAATTCCTATTATAATAACTGCACCACCTAGAGAGTCGGCGTAATTTTCCGAATCGAAAATCGCTTCCGGTTATTATCAAAAATCACAACGGGTAGAAATTTTTGGCACGTTTTACCTGTCTCGTCTTACACAAAAGCTTGCATTCCTCCGCTTCTAAAGAAATTAAAGAATAAAATCGGCAGTCCTCTAAGACTTGATGACGATCGTCATTATTAAAATCCTAGCGGAATGTTGTTGTAGAGAACAATTCGAAAGATTATTTGGAATGGCAAGTATATGTACATACATACTATATGTTCTCTTTGGACGGCTCGAAACCAATCATTCGCATCAAAACAAATAAACTCATTAACCAACAATTACCATTACTAAAGTTATAGCACACATTACGCAGGTAAATAAGGTTTCTTATAGCATCACGGCTACAATCTTAATCTTGGAATTCCGAAATGAGTAAAAAATGATTTCTGGTCGTAGGTAATAACAATAATAAACTCGATATGCCTTCAGGTGTCGACGATTACCTAAACAATTGGCTCTAAGACCGCGCGCACCTATAAGCCGCTCTGCTTACCTGTTGCATCATCTCCGGCACAAATCGCTAGTGATTGTTGCACTCGAGTAGTGCTATGCCTTGGAATTAATTCAAAAAAAGTTAAATTAAATCCACGACCGTCTCAAGATTTAAGACGAAGACGACCGAAGGTAGCGAGACGCAGTTCTCAGGCGATACCGCAATATCTAAGATCAAATTTATTGAATTGTTGTTTTTTTCAGGTTTGGTCTGACGAACCCCTCATCCGAAATATGTTTTGTGGTCCAAAAAGAACATCCGAACGACATACAATCGGGGAATTATTACTTAAGACATCTGAAAGAGTGTAGTCGGATCCTCCTTGGACCCTAATGCTGGAAGCAATTATTTTCAAATTTGTGGGCTTTTTTGTTTCCCCCTCGGACGTATGGAGTGAAGCTGTATATTCTTTGTACCCATATAATTCGCCATTTCTTATTTTCTTTCATAAATTTTTTTTTTTCGATTTGATTCTCATGTGTGATCGCCGATCAGAGCGTAGACCCTCTTGGAATTGAATAAGACGATGTACGTACAATGAAATTAGCCTCCTTCATCTTACGATTTTCTGTAGGCTTGCAGTAAATTGATACTGAAACATGATGTAATTTGATTTAACGTAAATCGTTCAAATAGTTGTAAATTAGGCCGGTCCGTTAGCTGAAGATCGTGTCGAAGATGTCTACATAGTTCTAACGTTGTTATTAGTAACATAGTGGGGCATGTTCTTCGTGATTTGGCCAATAGTTTCGGAATTTTACAACGAACAATAAATTTAAAATGTTACCGGGAAATGTGAACAAGTGCTTTCTATTTTTTTGAATATATAACGTTGAACATTTGCTTGTAGCTTGATCGTGAATGGTATTTTGTTTCTAGTAAAAAGACAGGTCAAGTTTCGAGGGTGAGCAAAAACTAATATTTTTCCGAGTAGCATCCACAGAAAACTCCTTAAAAGACGTGGTTGTGCTTATTGCACAGGAGCCTCTAAAGTTAAAAGGTTGACATTTTATACATATACACATACAGTGAACGCGGTCCCTCTAATTTGAACAACTCAGGATACGAATACGATCAAATACACAGATAGTCAAGATCTTTCAAATATGTACCTGCATAAAACTGTCTTGAGTTGTCTTTCCAGCAAAAATTTATAAGAATTCAAATGGTTGGTGTCATTTCGCGCCAACCTGTAGTTACAAACTCTATTAACTCAAGAAACCAATGCTATGAACAAAATTTCTAGTTTTATTAGAGCTTGACGGTGCCGTGAGTCGGTCCATAAACTGAGATCCTGACTGCGAATCCCACCAAGTTTATTACTCGAAATCTAAATTAAGCAAATAATGTTTGAAGAAATAATACAGGAAAAATATCACTAAATTATCAAAGTGTCGGTTAAATTCAGGAACGGCACCTTCTGAAGCACACGCTAGCTATACTAGAGATTTTCTTGGACCAAATACTAGTTAGTTTGGACTCACACCAATGATACTTCTTTCAGTTGATTCGTACAATGGTATCAAGTGTTTTAATTAAATAAAATACCACCGAAATTGCAAATGCTACGGTAAATTTTAAAGTTTGTAATTAAAAAAAAACAGAAATCTTTTTTTAATTGCATTAGATAAAATAATATAAGTTATGGTCAGATTAATCGAAATAGAGATCTCTATTTGTTTTCGAGAACGAGGCGAAAAATTCCTCTAAAATTTGGCACTCATTTATATTTTGAGCATACACGAACGTTGTCCATAAATGGCTCTTAATGTCTCCGTCTACCCAGTAATCTGGCGCGCTCAAATGCAGATAAATGTATTTGATAAGCAAAAATATCTAAGACAAGACAAGAAGCAGAAAAGAAAAACAAAAAATAAGAAAATTAAATAATCTAAAATCATTAATCAGTGAGTCTGTTCAATAACCTCAAGTGATGACTCCTCCCCGTTTTGTCTAAAAACATTAAAAAAAAATCTTTCGTTCTACAACTAAGTCGAGGCTATAAGTCGATTTTCTACGGAACGTCTTTATAAAGAATTCTCTCAGTCGACAACCAGTTTTCGGTGGTATTTGATTGCTTCGAAAGTTAAAGTTCTTGTTCCTCCGTGTCTTCGGACTTGGGGCAGCGTCGAAGAATCGTTGAGCAACTTCAACTTTTTATTTGATTTGGTGTTGAAAAATTGCATAGGCTTCATGCTAATTAGTCGCATATTAATGGTCCGTTTGTATACGAACAGAAACTACTGGATCTCCGGACAAGACAATCAGACCGACTTAAATTCGAAATAGATGTCGGAAATGATCCTTGCAAGCCATAACTTAGGGGGCTATAAAAATTTATATAAGATGCCAAAAAATTTACCATAATGGCCCAAAGCTTAAATTTTTTCATTAAACAATTTATGTCGCGAAATTGAAGACACAATCCACACTGAACAAAAACAACTCGGCTGTATAAGAAGAGGTGTGTGTCGCTACCAAATTAAGTTAGTCATAGTGAAATTTCAGGTCAAATTTCCCGTCGAAATTCAGAGACCTCAGAAACATTTAAATGACACCAACTAATTTAAGCAGGTTGTAATTACAAACGATGTTGTTGTTTTAAGTTCAAACTGTTTTGCCGGATTACAATTCTGACAAATTCGTTATAATTCGATGGGAAGACTTTCCGAAACGGAATTTCGACAAAAAAAAAACGAAATTAGACACCATCTACACAAAGTTTGTGTAAAGATCGGATTTTAAATGATACGTCCAGCGGTGTAGTGGCAATTAATTTTGCAAAAGCCACAACACGACTTATATTTTATAGAGTAGCATTTGAAATTCGGACCCCTGAAAAATTTCGATTTTTTGAGTTCAGGTCTTGAATTTTTGGTCCAACGTTTGTGTAGGCAATAATTAACGCGATTTGTCTCCCCAATGGATTTTTATCGGGGGCAATTAGGACCATTTATTATTGTCACGGAGTATTAAAAGAAAATCCATACGAGCATTAGATTTACTGTAAATATGCTGTCGTATTGGGATCAAATTTTGAAAAGTACTTACATGGTTTTTGGTCGGACCGGGCCGGGCCACGTGGGAACTACTTGGAGGAATGTCTTTTTTTTTTAAAGTAGGGTTTTTGGTTTTTGGTAAATCGAATGTAGTCTGTAAATTGACGGAAACAGAAAACGTGTCGAATTTGTTGTCTCATTTAGTGACTTTCGGGAGTAAATGAGGAACAGCTTTTACTTGGACTAATCAAATACTAGAAAATCTGGATTTTTTTGTCATTCATGTCATGGTATGTTATTATCAATATACAAGTTCAATTTTTTTTAAGACATTTTTCAGACATTTTTCAAATTCTGTTCCAACAACTTTATGTTCACAAAAATAATGGTGTGGTAGTTTGCTAGTTTACTTTCTGATGTATGTAAGCGTCAGATTTGAAATTTCTAGCCTTAACCGTTCTTCTTTACTCTAGTGGTTTTTTACGAAATGTTTACTACATTTTTACATTTATTATTCTAGAAGACAATATACGCTAAATAGCCGGACATAAGAAAACTAGGCACCCAGCGGCTTAGTGGAAGCGGCGGATTACAGTGCATAAGTGCTATAAAAAATAAAATTATTTATCATTAAAACGCTTTATTGACAATAGATACAGTAGATGTGTATACTTATGTCATAGACGGTGGACTATTGGACTTGAGACAAAGAAACCGATGAATTACAGAAATTTCTATTTTGCCTTGAACTATACAGATTACAGTGTACATAAGCGTGTTCATAATCGTGTTTTCATAATATTTTAAGGATATAGGTATCAAGTCATCAGAATGACAAAGAAAAAGATTGTTGAGAATATTACAACTACTCTACAAGGGTGTACACATTCAAGTAGTGTGGAACAGCATCGAACACAAACCACGTCCAGGAGTTCCAAAATCGGCAGTAACACCAGGAAACATTAACATAGTCAACGTTTGGCTGACTGTTGAGTGAATATACGGAGGAAGCAGAGGTCACTAGTGTAATTCATTTTGAATGAAGAATTGGACATGCAAAACTTTGCGGGAAATTATCTCAGGGAAGGAAGCAAGATACCTACAGAGGTCTATTGTGATCACTGAAGAGGTCACAAGTTTTCAACTGGGTGAATCCTGAACTGGTAATAAAATCTGCAAGTTCTTCCAAAGTCGTCGTCCATGTACCATACCAAAAAAACTCCAAGCAGGAATAGTTGCAAGATGCTAAGCTTCATCCCAAAAAAATTTCTCCCATGTCCACTGAAGCTAGCTATCAGAGAAACAATACCACAATCATAAATGTTGTGCAAAAGACCTTTGAAACTTTCGAAATGAAAATTGAAAATATCTTGAATGCCAGCAGATGAGGCCAAGATGACAATAGAGCAGCCATGATTAATTGTTCAATGTCAAGAAACATAATACGGCCGAAAGACGTATCAAATAGACCTCATAATGATTCTCAAATACTTTGAAACTTGGTGATCGTTGGTGCTTCGCATCGATTCCATAATATCAAAGGCCACCAAAAGTACTTCCACGGAGAAGTCCTAAGTGTGTCGGCCAACCTCTTCGACTTGGGTAATTTTATAGTTAAAATTTAAATCGAAAATATCAGAGGCGTGACCAAAACGAACATCTTAACGAACTATAGAAAAAATCGAACAGCAAATCGATCCGAAAAGAGCTACGTTTAGAACTCAAAAATTGGTTAGCACAGCAGGAAATTTTTGGCCAAAACTAGCCAGACTATTAACGTCTAGAAGAAATCTTTAAGAAGACAAAAAATCCAAAAAATAAATAGCAATAACAAAACACAAACCTTTCGAGAAGCTGACTTGGAAGCCAACCTTCGTATAGTGAGAGAATCGAACAGAAAACTGAATGATTCTGCAGAAAATTATCACGGAAACTGCTGAAGTAGTTCTTAGCCATAACTGACAGAGATGAAGTACTAGCGCGAAGCAATGCGCGCGGTATATTGACAGATGTCTTGGGGAAATAATTGGAATACGAAATGTAGATGTTCGAATTCGACTTTATTTTGGCATAACCACTTGCGCATTGAAAAAAAAGCCGCCAACAACAACAATCTTGTTTTATGTAGTTTTCGGTAAGTTTTAGATCACTTCTAGCTTCCTAAGAACTAGAACAAATAAATCTTAAGACTGCTTAAACAACAAACCGTTCTTGCTAGCATGATACTGTTTTTGTGTCGTTCTAATAATGTTGTGGGAGGAAACTTCCGTAGTCTTGTCCTACCCATCCAGAATCCCATCCAGAATCCCACCCAGAGAATAGAGAAACTTTAGACTGAAATCTGAAAATAGTATTCTGATCATATTGTGAAACCATATTAATCGTTCGTGATGTGCAAACATATTTGCTTAGCTTAAAAATACTTTTAAATATACCAGCTCTCACAGAGTTCATTGTTTAGAGTCAATTTTAGCAGAATAAGAGTGTTCATGGAACGAAAAAGAAAATTAATTACCTCAGGAGATCGATGGCCATATTTTGTGATACTTAGACTTAGTCCTTGCGAGTCTTTACAATTTTTCGAGTAGTCCTGAGATGTGAGGTTACTATGCGACTGATAACTTTAAAAAAATTAATTTACTAATAGCATCCCGGTTATAAAATTAATTTAATGTCTCAGCAGTACACCATATTCCATACAATTTTTTTTTTTCTAAGTCATTTTTTTTTTTTTCTAAGTCATTCACATATAGGTGCAAAGTTTCAACTTTTTAGCCAAACATGTTCTTGAGATAGAAAAAGCCCCCTCACGACTAATACAGAAACTAATTTGTGCAAAGGTCGGGTAAGTTATCTCTTGAAAAAATGGCAAATACCACTGTCTTACATTTTGAATTTATGAACTAATCTCAGAGGTACAGAAACATACGAACTCCGTTCACCATACCACTTCGCATTACCTGCAAGTTACCAAGTACACATTTCCAATACTCGGTAGTTTCCGAATATTGTAACCCGGTTGTTATCGAGTATTCTAGCAATGACCTCAGAAAGACTATGCAAAACTTTCTTCCGGCCAAGTAAATCGCAATTTTCGCTACTTGCACGAAAAAAGGTAATCATAGTAAAAAAGTCTGAAGCACTAAATCGTTCATCAGTGACTTTTGGGGCTTGGATGCAAGGAAAAATTCTCTGCAATGTTAAAAGAATTTCTTTACATCATCTTCGCCCAAAAATTTTTATAAGCGAGGCGAAAGGTTCAAATATTTTATCTCAGTCGGTTGTATGTCGAGGAAAAAAATGAATAAAATAAAATTGGATTTCGGTTGTGTTGTTGTTGGTTGTTGTTGATGTTGAATGCCTACTCCAAAGATACTATAATAACTGCAACAACAACAAGTAGGAGACCAAAGAAGTGGAGGAAGACAGGCCCAAGAAGCAAGCAAACAAGCAACCCAAAAACTTCTCTTCTAAACGTGAACCTACCATTAAACAGGAATTTTCATTTCTCATGTTTTATGTTGGGATACTATCACTGTAGACGTGATATGCTATTTCACTTACGACCGTACAAAAATGTCCGTTTGCCGTAGTATAAGGTCAGGTATATATCGCGCTCGTACTGTCTTACCGGCACAACGTGATGTTGAGCGCTTCGACGTTCAGATATCGCGATGCCCAGGTAAGATATAAAAATGTTATACAAGAACTGAAGAACAGCAACAACAACAACACCAGCACCACAAAATGCCTAGCAGATTTACCTGTATTGAAGCTGGAATCGGAAAAGACACTTACGGCCCGAGAAGGTATGCTGACTATCCGACACAAGAGCTAGTGCATAATAATCTTTCCTTACCTGTGGTAATCCTCAGCTTCTCAGAGCTATGCGCTAGATCAGCGCTCTCGCTTACCAGCGTGCCGAGTCCACCACTTTATACGCTATGAAAGATCATCCATACTCGGCTTTCATTAAGGAATGCTATGCTAGCAAGCTGCTAGCAGCATGGCTATTACCATATTACATTGTGGAATTGTGGTGCCCATTTCTGGTTGATCTGTTCTGTGTGCTGCTTTCAACCTCACCTCCACAGGTACAGCAGGTACGATCACTGATCGTACTATACAAGATCAACTTTTCGATCCGTAGTTGCCAAATTTCCTTGGAGCCGCACTCCCGCATTTAATATCTTTCTTCATATCACAGCCTTTTATTATTGATTTCATTATAAAAAAAAGGCCACGATCCAAGGATTCTGGACGGGATAGCTTTGATAGAGGAAAGTTTGACAAGATCACTGATCTTCGTTCGTCGCGATGAAGAAGGTTTCCTCCATTGGAAACGATTGTCAAAACTTGGCAAAAAGGAGTTTCTGTTGCTTCCTTGTATGGGCCTATGTGCGTGGTGTGTAGATTGTAAAGAGGTTACACGGCCGGTATTATAGCGTACATTTCTGTACGCTTACCGTCATGTCATGAATGCAAATGCAGTAGCATAGCCGGAGGTAGTGCTCTTGTTTTGATGACGCAACTGTGACGGTGGCTTCAGGTAAATCGGATTTCTTATCAGCGATGGAGTTTTTTTTATTTGTTTTTCTGTCGATTTTCTTGAAATATTTGCGATCAATTGAATTCCACGGCTAGAGTTTTTACCTGAATAATGGAGACGATTGGGATAAAACTAGCGGTTTCGTGTGTTCGTCAAGCTTTGTCCATCCAAGTTATACCAGAAAAATCCAATATTCTCAACCCTTTCAAGAGTGATTGCGTCCTCTTTTCTTAGTCGTTCCTTTTCATATAACTAACTAGACCTGTTCACCTCGATTTACTCCTTGAATTTTTTTCACTGTGGGCCCTAAATCCAGACCCCATTTGAAATTGATTGGATGGGTTCCTCAAGATATGGCCAATTTAGTCACAATATTGGGTTTATTTAACATTGCATAGTCTCTGAGGTCGTATTGTTCTTTTCTTATACGTGATTTTATCTATTTGTCTTTGATTTAAAGCGTAATATTCCATTATGTAAGAAATAATTTGGTATTGATTGTATTGGGTAGAAAAATGGAACGAGTATTAAACTCGTTCCATTTTTCGATTAACGATGTAGGTTACTATGCGACTGACAACCAAAAAAATAACGTTCCAAATAGCCTCCTGCTCTTCAGGTCAACAAGTTCAAAATTGTAGGGGAAGCGAAAGCTGTTTTTCACTTATTAGAGGTGAGGTTCACTTCTTTAACTCAAACCCTAACGCCTAGAAATTCAGAAATTCGTTTGGAAAAGCAAGGGGTCAACTTATCCTTAATAGTGAAATGGCATTTATTCAATTAGCTTCTTAGGTCTTAGAACTCGTACAAGTAAACATTAATGATGCTACCATCGACTAGTTTATGCCTTGCCTGATTTCTTAGATTTATTCCAATCAGGCGTCACTTCGAAAAGGTATCGTTTATGGTGTGGAATACCTTAGCATTTTATGCAACATCATTTGCAATTCTTGTCTTGCAGCACGTCCGCGTGAAATCTCAAATATGCCGAGTGCGATTTGTTTCCATTCAACTTAAGCTATAAAGGGGATAGGCAGGTGACAACAAATCAAAAAGACTTACCTTCAAAATGCACCGGCCGATCGGTTCGTTCTCCGCTACTGAAACGTTGTAGAAACTCTGATCGAAAATCGGTTCGTTGTCGTTGACGTCGTGTATTGTTACCAGGACGGTAGCAGTCGAAGACATTGGCGGAAATCCGTTATCCTTCGCGATCACTGTTAACTGCGGAACCGGTTCCGTTTCACAATCGATATGAGCACGGGTAGTAATCAGACCGGTGTGCACGTCCACTTGAAACCACTGCGAATGCGTATCCGGCGTTTCCATGAGCGAGTAAATAACCGCCGAGTTATTACCTTCGTCGAGATCAATAGCGACGACCTGCAGTACCGACGTACCAGGATCGGCTACTTCCATAACATTGGCATGGTAAATTTGCTTCTGAAATTGAGGAGCGTTGTCGTTGATGTCGGTCACACGCAGGTGGATCGTCTTGGACGCGTGCAAGGGCGGATTACCGTGATCGGTGGCGATCACGTTCAGCGTATAGTTTGATTCGATTTCGCGATCGAGCTTGCGCGACACTATCACTAAGTAGATTATGTTGTCGCGAGTCGTAAGACCAAAGTGCCCATCGCCGCCGTCCAACGTCACGTGCACCTTAGAGTACTCGGTTTTCGAGTCCGGATCATTTACCGAAATCCTTGCCACAAACTCCCCGGGTTTCGCATTTTCAGCTATTTTTGGAGTGGCATCGTCGCTCAGAAATATCACATTAATAATGGGCTGGTTGTCGTTGACGTCCGTCACTCGAATCGACACGAACGCCGTCGTCTCTAAGGGTTGTTCGCCGTGATCTTTGGCCACCACTACAAGCTCATGAAGTTCTTTGGTTTCGAAATCGAGCGGCTTATTGACGGATATCAGGCCACTTTGAGGATCAATGCGAAACATTTGGTCCTTATCACTTTGTCGCCGATTAATCGAATACTCGACGAGGCCATTCTCGGCAGCATCTGTATCGGATGCGTAGACCTGTAGCACGGACGTACCGATCGTAGCATTTTCTGGTATTGTCGCGAAATATCGGCTCTGATTGAAAATCGGCTGGTTGTCGTTCACATCTTGAATTGTGATGTTAACGGTCATTTGACCACGTAGTGGGGGACTACCGCCATCTAGTGCTTCGATCAGTAAACTATAGGCCGGCGTTGTTTCACGATCCAAGAATCCGTTTATCTGCAGATCCAAGTACAATACACCGTCACGTTCGCGATGCGACGATAACCGAAACGCGTTGTTCACATTACCCGACACGATATTATACCGCTGTGTATTGTAACGACTTAGATCTAGATCGCGAGCCGGATTCAAAGTACGTTTCACGTCGCGCGGAGTGTTCTCCGGAAATTCGATATTCATCACAGAAGTCGGAAACGTCGGCGGATTATCGTTTTCGTCAAGGACACGTACCACGACGCGAACATTATCGCCACTCAACGGTATCGCGACCAAACTGTACGAGGCTCGCTTTTCGCGATCCAATTGGATCTTAGTCCGGATTTCGCCAGTCGTACGATCGACAGCCAAGTCCGTATCGACCGCACTACCTGGTACGGGCACTATTAGGTAGGGCGGTCCACTATCGACTCCGTGCAAAATTTCCCCAATGAAGCCGATCTGATGACCGACAGGAACTCCTTCGGATACTTCCAATTCGCGAACGTGTTCCGATCGTGCCAATGCGACCGATGATAATAAAAGGAACCATAATACCATGCTATTGATGTGATAAGGATAGTGCGATTTGAATTTTTGAGCCACAGTTACGAAGCACCGACTGCTTCGATTATGTGCTGCCATTTTTCTATCGGGCAGCTCATCGGCTCGTATAATCACCGATTTAAGATTGATCGTGGCATTATTGACGGATAGGCTTAATCTGAAATGGAAAGAAAATTGGAACATTAGTAGTTTGAAATTGAATCGATGCGTCAATTTATTATAATTACACACAGTGTTTCTTAATGCGTATGATAAAAAAATATATCATTTTGGGATTTTTTTGGGTGTTTTTTGGGGATGAGGGTCACATGTCCATCTCCTTACCTACTGCCTTTCAAATTTGATGCATGTGCTATAGTTTATAGTAATTGCAAGCAATCGCCCTACAAGTGATAGTCTGTTGAAGATTTATACAAATAAATGTGAGATAACTCGCCTTGTGTACCATCTCTTTTACTGTTAGCAGCGCTATTCCGCCAGCTTGTGGTGACAAGAGTAACCAAAGAACGGTTTCAACGTTAGCTCTACGTCGGTCCGGTATTAATTAATTCAATTGAGCGGGAATCAAAAATTTAATTGCTCCCTTTACTATTTGATTATCTAAAAAAGAATTGGACCAAAAATAACTAGCTATTAGCGTAGCTAAATATCGAATAAATTTAAGAAATTTATTTTAAAATAAATCATTAAAACTGAATAAAATTCTGTTAGAAACTCGCCAGACCGTAAAATCACTGCGATGACCTTTTCGAAAAGAATTCAGAAATTCGAGCGCAGTCTGTTCACCTCGAATAATATTCGAAGCTTTCTTCAAAAATATTACGTTCGAGTTTATGTCGGATTTTTAGTACATTTCATGATCCGGCTCATAAATCTTTCAATTAATTGCCCTCGACGATAGTCGGTTGAATTTTACAAGTATGTATTTTGGTAACATTAAGGCTCGATTATCTTCTTACATCATAAAAAGACAAACCGAGCTCAATATCGTGACAATACTTACGAATCGAGAAGTTGACGACTGACTTGGCATGGCCCCCGCATTTAAGATTGTTATGACAGCTCACGTAGACACTTCTAGACATTAATTTATTAGAAACGATGGAGGAATGTTAATTGGGAATACTTGCTGATAGGTTAAAAGTTTCATCAAAAGTCAAAAGAATGGAAATGAAGAAAATATGGTAGATTCGTTAAAGAATTCATCATCATCATGGGCGCGACAGACCAAGTCGGGCCCTGGCCCCCTGATGAATTCAATGCTGCCGATAAAACTATGATTCATGCAAATATAAAATACCTGAGGTCATGGATTCGTATCTCACTATATCCACATCGAACCCATCATCGCCCGAAAAACTCCATCAACCTGGTACTCATCTATCATCCCACGTGTAAGACATGCAGACAATATACCAAAGATTCTTACCATTTCAGCTTTCCCTGCCTGAGATTCAAACATAACTGGAGCATGGAACTAATAAAGACAACTTAAAACAGCGTCCCTATTATGAAATTTATTTCTGGATTGTCAAAATTTTTTTGTACACAGTGAACTTTTGACATCAGACTCCTCTATGGAAGCTGTTGGAAGAAGAAGGACAACAATGGTTCAAAAGTTCAGTTGTTGACTTGGCAATTACGCCACCGGTGTCTAGGCGTCCGTGTAATGCTCTAAATAAATCGTTGCTCGCAGCCCTATAGCGTTTCGCACAAATTGTTTGGGCTCCACCTCCAACAATTAGAAACAAATCCTAAAAAGGCTATCTTCAGCGATGAAGCCCATTTTGGGCCATCACTGGGCTTCAGTTTTTTGTGAGAAAAAATCTAAGCAAGAGTCTGCTTTCTTCTCATTTTCATCCTGATCAACCATAGATGGCTTCTTTGTGCTGTAAAATATGAGTGAGCGTTTACCCCGAAAGGGCTGTTACAATTGGGAGGCTCGTATTTAAGATGCTTGAATTTCTTTCTTTCAGTAGAAAACTAAAACATATACAATAAAAATATTGCTGACTTCATGTTGTCTCTACGGATACTGAATCCCTAGAGTTAACAACATATTGCAATGAAAGTTGATTGCATCGATGCTGAAGCCTCACATTTGGAATGGTTAGATAAAAGATTAAAATTAAATTTAGATATTTAAAAAATCCCGGATTCAAAAAGAATTGAATGATTTTGGTCCTTCGAGCCGGTTTTGAATCAGTGAACTAGAAGAAGTCGAGCAATGATTTTAGTTCACTTGAATGATATGTAGTTATGCCATATTTGTTTAGAAAATTGTAATTTTCCGAATTTTTTTTCCGGATCGGTGAAATACAGGTGGGGTAAAATGCTCCTTCTTGATCAGCTCTTAGAGCGCCCTTGACGAAAAAGCCTTCCCGAAAAATTGCAAGCAGTGAGTAATGCTCTCGTCCGGGTTGGTGTCCTGAAGCACAGCTGCTGACCTTAGGTTAGATGTGAGCTCAAGATATTGACATAGTTACATTCAAATTGAAGCACCGATCGCCGCTGTAAAATGGTTGGCAAACTGGCAACGTCTGAATCTGAGTACATATCCGAAAGTCAATTCTGATAACTTTGTTTTTGTTTCATAGTTGTTTATGTTTTTATTCGTTCTTTCGTTCGTTTTCTGATTTTTTTTTATTATACAATTCCACCTCTCACCTGGTATCCCAATATAAAATCTGAACAAATCTCAAACAGGTATTTGTGCGATTTGAAAAACGAACATATACAAGGCACACAAAGTACAAGGTACGGTCGTATGATATAGCGTAGACGTAGCTGGAGCCAGAGTCAGAGCCAGGTACAACTCGAGAGTCACCGGCAGCGTAATAATTTCACTTCCCGCCAGCGAGCTAGTCAAGCACCAAGGCACACACATACTCAAGGCTCCGACTGAACAACTTCCAACTAACAACTTGGCATTGGAGATCAACAACAACAATAAAGAACCAAGCAAGCAATACACACCGCAAAAGAGCCCAAGAATAATGATAAGGAACAAAAAGAAAGATAACAGGTAAAAAAGAAGGTAGATATCTCGGCGCAGCTATAGCACGTCGAGGAGCGGGCTAACAGCGAATCAAATATGCGGCCGGACTGTAACTGGACGCTGCCCGATGCCCATCCTGAAGAGCCGATGACGAGAATGATGGGATTCAAGAATGACGACCCAAACTGTGAATAGTATACGTCCCGTCCGTGTGTCCGTCCATACGGCCGATACCTATACTACCTGTAGCGTGATCGAGGTAAGACCAGGTATCCGTCCCGTTCAGTGGGCAGAGGAGATTCGAACCCACCGAGATCGGAGGAGCGTGTATCGCGATCCTTCAGGTAGCACTTGGGAATACTACGCCAGGCCAGCCAACAAGTCATTCGTTCTTGTTGTTGTTGTAATTGTTGGGCAAAAGGGCACATGCTTTCGCGATCGCGGGTCCATCGAAATGATGAGCGCGGTCGTCAACAGCTTATGCGATTATTCCTGAGGTCTTTGGAACACATTTCCAGCGAGCGCTTGGCAGCGTTTTTGTTGGGGCCTTTTGTCCGTCGACGTATTCGGGGCATACGGCATACTCCCGGGGCATTCTTGGACCAACGTCTTCGTTTTATTTTGCCCTTGCACACATATGGAACTTAATTTGAATATATAAAGTTGAATGTGAGCATGTCGTTCTCTTTTTTGGTTTGTGTTCTTACCTCAAAGGTAGCTCTAGCCGGCGGACTAGAACCTGCTCGATTAGCTGCTACCTACCCTTTTTTTTCCAACCGAGCTTCAGGAAACTCACTGGCCCCACAAGGATGTTGTCTTATTGCTTCCCCGAATCTGTAATTAGATTTCTCTTTCGATTGAAAAATGAAATAATTTCGAAACGTGTTGTTCCACACTCTACGTGCGCTGTTATGAGAAAAACTACCCAATTAAACGATCGCCATTTTTACGATTCTACATGCATCTTAGATACACGGTTTGTATCTCTTTTATCGTTTCGATAGTAGCAGGCAGCATCACCTTCATCCTACCACACTATCCGTTCGGAATGCAGTTTTATTTGCCACAACTAGGGCTTTAATTACGAAAAGAAAACGTCCACAATGCAATTATAATTTAACCTCCCAGAGATATTATTTACGACCTCACAATGGCCACCAGATGTAGGCAGTTCCACTCTATCTACTCCACGGTATCAAACTATCTTACGGAATAGAGTGACTATAGAAGGTACCTACGTCGTTATCGCGCGACGCGCCAAGCCAACTAAACTGCTCACAAGGAGAACCCAAGACAAATTTTTCTTCTAAATTCTGGCTGTGACGGGACGGCTTACCTTCTGGCTTTTTAACTATAAACCACTGGTGCATGCATGCACAGTAAAACAATTAAAATATTTTTATTTAATGGTTAATCGCACCCACTATGAAGTTGATTCGGCGAGGGCAAGGCCATGCCTTCTGTCAAATAATTTATGATGTTGGCACAAATGCACTTTGTTTCCCAACACTTTTGTGCACACCTCAATCCTATCGAAACATTTCGAGCGTAAAAAAATTTCGTTTTTTTTACCTCGAAGGGTTCAATGTGGAAAAGTTCACAAAAATTGGGTAAACTGCTAGTTTCTAAGGGGGTCGACGTTTGAGATACATTTTTGAGATAAGACTGTCAAGAAGGTAATAGTGAGCCGTATATTATCCAAGCGCTAATTGATTTTGAATTTGAAAGTTTATGACTGCAATACAAGTTTGGAATTTGAGGTTCAAGTAGAATAAGATTAACATTTTGAATTAATTCTCGGTAACACCCTGACTCCGTCAACTATAATGGAGTTTAAATTTTTAAGCAATAAATAATTAAATATAATCCTTTTATCGAGAACACATTTGCAGAGTAAGTAATGAAGTGTTCACTTTTGTCGAAATGTGAATTATTTTCTCGACTGCTTTCATTCTTTAGGTTTCTTTGGCAACGGATGTGTTTATAACACTTCGTTCAATGTCCAGAAACTGTTTATGGCTTTCAGTGCTCAAATGTACAATATCCAATTTTAATTTACTATTTTTTAATAATAAGGTACTCGGTACCTGAAATTTCCACACAAAAATGGCTTCTCTGAAATATTGTATTTTTACTTTTAGTAGACCCGAAAAAACCAAAAAATGTCCATCTGTCCACTGTGTTCGCTTCTCTACCGTGTCCGCCGTGTTCGCTTCTCTACCGTGTCCGCCGTGTTCGCTGTGGCCGCTAGTAACTATCCCTTAAGCTCTTAGAGATATAAACTTCAAATTGTTTATGAAAAAAAATTTGTTTGCATATCTATTATTGGAATTTTTATGGAAATATGTTAGTGAAGGCCATTTGCAGAACCTAGACTAGGTGGAATGGTGTCCGTAAGGTTATCTGAACGGCTTATGGCAAAAAGTTGAAACTTGGCGGTTACATATAAGCAAACTAGATTGGCAATGGGTTTGTAGAAGAAAAACCTTTCATTTCATTATTCCGAGAATCAGAAATGCATAAAAGTTTAAATTGGGCGTTCGTAGTATATAATGTGCATGAGAAGTATGCTGCGGGATGAGGGAGGAAGTGCATGAGATTTAGGGGTTAAACATTTTTTAAGTGTTATATAGCAAGAATTATATTAGTCAGGAATTTATGCAGAAGTTAAAGATGGAAAACATTTGAGCGATTTGGTTGTAAAGGGCGAAGTTGAGAAGAGGTGAAAGTAACACATTCCGATTCTAAAGTAGATTTCGGTATAGGACCAGTTTACATATACATGTTTATTGAACTGTTAAGTATTAAATAGTTTAGTTGCTGTTTAGAACTGAATTCATAGTTTAGTTGCTGTATAGAATTTAATTCAAGTGATTATATTAGACCTGTCTTTACAACTTCAATGCTGAATAAAATTTGCTTAGTTTACAAATATGTACTTCACAAATGCCTTAGAACTAGTTCATTTCTTTTTAGGGAAAAACTTCAAAAACTTGAACCCAACTTAAAATCAAAATTAAATTACGTTAAAATTAAAAATAAAATAAATAGATTATTAACAAGAAACAGGAAAGAATAAAATTGATAATAGTGACTAACATAGAAAACACGTAACTAGAGGATTTGATGAGTTTCGACATTTTTCATAGAATCTTAAATTAAAATTCGCTGCGTTTTTCACTAT
The DNA here is from genome assembly GCA_949128065.1 of Beris chalybata. Classification (NCBI taxonomy): domain Eukaryota; kingdom Metazoa; phylum Arthropoda; class Insecta; order Diptera; family Stratiomyidae; genus Beris; species Beris chalybata. The sequence goes on along the minus strand of OX421896.1, from coordinate 4,021,975 downwards.
TAATGGACTATTAGGTTACTCGTGTATGATACGTGTGGAACAGAAGAAAGGTTTAATTAAAACAATCTTTAGACACTTATTTTGCAGTATAGGAGTGTAGTAACATATTTCAAAAACCAGATTTCTTTTCCCTATGTCTGGAACGGCTTATGTTAGAAAGTTGAAACTTGATATGTGTAATATGTAATCAGTACTGGCCATTCAGGACTAAATCAGAGCCTGAGCAAAGCTAAATATAATCGACTGGAAATTAATTTTATGGAAAGAGACTTTTTTGTATGTTTTAGACCTACACATTTACGAACAAAAAAAAAACCTTCATTAAATCCACTCGGACCTGCCAAGATGCATTGCTACGTCGAAAAGCGAGTAAAAATTCGGTTCAAATGAAATTCGGGTGCATTACATTTCAGTTCGACCAATTTTTGAAACTATCGAATCCTTCATTCAAAATTTAGTTTCGATTCACCAGCTTTGAATCTTCACCAAATCTTTAAATATTTTTCGTTATGGGCACAAATCTTCGGAGACGAAGAGTATTTAAACAAAAAAAAATATTTTTTTGTTTCGCTTCTTCTGTCGTCATTTGAGGTGCTATCATAGCCGAATTCTGCCAATAAAATATATGTCAACCAAATTGAATTACAGTTATCGTAAAATGAATTTTTATTAGATATATTACATTTTTGCAACTATTAACAGAATTTATTCATGTATTTTGCATAATTCATCCATAGAAACGAAACAAAAATCTTGTATTTTTGGCATTTAAATTAAGATTTATATTTAGATAGATTCGTTTTGTACAGAGTAGATATCATCAGTAAGCGAAAAAAATCATGAATAGGATGATTAATGATGAGGCCCTGATATAGTATAATAGTAGTGTAGATACTTATATATAATTAAGAAAATATTAAAAGTTGGTTTCTAGGGAAATTTGGAGTTCAATGGTAATTTAAGTCAACTGTTTCGATTAAGAAAAAACGAAATATTCACGCACTTTTCTATCTTTCTTCTAGAAAGTTGTTGTATCTACTGTGTAAGTTAATGTTTTTGTATCTACGTGTACTGAAATTTATTTATCTTTGACTCCTTATTGCAGTAGAGATTAATCAGGAAATAGATAAGAAACTTTATTATTTCCAATATTTATAGATATATGTACGTACATATAGATTAGTAAATCAATTCTAAATATTTTATTTCATTCTTAATTTAGTTCGTAATATTTCTTGCTTGCAAGTGACCTCGGATTCTCGCCCTTTTGTATACGATCAAAGCGACAGCGTGAGGCCTTGGATGCATCCAAAATGGAGCGCTTGCATTTCAAACGCAAGTTTTTAAGTATTCTTTGATGATTTACAGCCCTTGTTATAAAAAACAGTTCTTCCACGGAAAAAATTCTGTGATGAAAAAAGATATATATTCGTTTCTTTTCTTCAAGGAGTTCATTGATACTGTGAGCGTTGTTCTCTTTTGAATTTAGCAATTAAGGGTAGTGCATATAAATAATTCTTTCCACAATTTTTCAGTTATCTGCCTTATGATATCAATCAAAGTACCCAGATGATAATTAGTGCCAAATTTGTTAGTACAATCATATCAAAATATTCCTGAGACATGGATGTTTTTATATGTACCTATTTCGTGAATTTAAAAACAGTTGTCTTTAAATTTATAATGGCTCGCATTTGACCACGACACCTATTAGTACAAAAGAACATCAAGTCAAATCGTAAAATTTTATTAGCAATTTTAAAGAATTGACGCAAAAGATATTTCGTTTCACAATTGTTAGAAGTATTTAATTAATCAAACGGCTCTAAAAGCAAACCAAGAGAAATAAAAAGAAAACTATTGATAAATTATAATTTTTTCTATTGTTCTTTTTTGATTATTTCACTGGGAGTTTCTGTATGTTATTTAGTTAAAAAGCAGATGTGATTAGGCTGATAATTTATTAAAAATTTTAAGTTTTTTTGTTTTCCAAAATATTTTATTAATTTTATCTGAATGATATGCGATTTTTTTACCGGTTCGTCTTTGTACTACCTGTTGTGAAACGTTCCCCTAGACTTTGTCCGCAGTAGATGTGTTAGCTCATCAAAGTGGGTACAGGTTGATTAAATGTTTCTTTTTAAACCATTTTGAGTGTTCGATCACCATTCACACCCACCCTTCAACAACATCTAATTTTTTCTTTCCCAAGATATCGTAGGACTTTATATTTATTTTACTATAAGGGTATCTATAAATTCGTGACTAAACAATTTTGTGTTCGTTAAATTAGCTTAGTTGTAGATTTCAATTAATGATCTGAGAAATGCAAATAGCACTGAATTTACCTCAGTTGAGATATTTTTTTTGCAACAACTATTGCAATTATAATTATAATGATTTGTTTTTTCATGATATTTTAATACAATTATTATATACTTTTTAAATAAATGTGATGCTTAGTAGAGATGGGTCGTTCACGAGTTAACTGTTCCAAAAGAACACTTCATTGAAGTGAGTGAGTGAAGTAACTCATTTCTTTTGGTGAACTGCAGTTCAATTGGACACGTGACAAAAAAACTGTACCGACCTTCTTTTATTTTGGTCATCATCTTCGAGATTTCCTGACTGAAGTGAAGTTCTTCAATAAAAGGAACTGCTTTGCCCATCTTTACTTGGAACTTACTACTAAAACGCAAATATTTTTGTATCTGTAGATAAAAACTGCGACGGTTAGATTTTGCAAAAAATACTTCTGTTTTTTTTTTAACAGGGGTAGTATAAAACATACTTTTGATGCGCAAATTTAACAAAAATATTCTCTTAAATGGGGATTAAATGCATATTCGGAATTTAATATAATATCGAATTTTTATAAATATCTCCTTAATCACCCCAAGAAGGTGGATTGGCTAGGATACCCGAAACTCTGTGCTAATATTGGAATTCAAAATCTATTGTATGAAAAACACATTTTGCAGGTCCTATAAGAATTTATTAGTAATAAACCGTGAAGTCGTTAACGTATGATTTCTGTAGCATGTACAGGTAAAGCAGGAAAGAAACAAAGACAAGGAATTAAAAAAAAATTACTGACATTCTTCCCTCCATGAGAGTGTTGTGGATCATGTGCCAGCAATGGCGTTTATCTTCCAGCAGGCTCTATTACAAGAACTTTTTCTCTCGTCTACTAATGCTCTTTTCAGTTTTTATCCTGGCTCAGCTGTTGGTTCAAGATTTGTAGCTTGAACCACATTTCTGAATGGAGAACACAATACGAGCCTCGACGCGTTTGTGCTTCTGATACTATGATAAATCCATGACCTACTTTCGAGACATGATAAGAAATTTCAAAATACTCGCTGGAATTTATCACACGCTTATAAAGCAGCCATTGTACAAAGCTTGGAATTTTTCTTAACAATCCGCGACCCTTTCGAGCCGCAATAGGTCAACTTTGTGAATAATTTCAAAATCTTTTAACTTGACCAATCCTGACTTTTGTGTGCAGCTTAACAACAAACCAGAATGGAAAAGCGAGAATCTCGGACGATTCGAAGACATTGGTCTGATGGTAATTGTTTCATCTTATTCAACGACTATAAAAACGTCTTATAACACGCTGTGGCTTTCAATTCGATCTTCAAAGGCCCATTCAAAACCACTTTGACACCTTTAATTCCACAACTAAAATGACTTGGTGGAAAAAAAACAACAAGAACAACACAACACGAAGATATCTGTCCGTAATTTTGACATATCGAATTGATTGATCGTTTTGTCCCAAGCAACATTGTGGTATTGATCTTCTGGTCCACCCACATACTTTCAACGGAAATATTCCCGGATCATTTTCCTCGTCTACTTTGCTTATGATTTATAATTACATCGATTGCTGTAATGAAGATGTCTGCAAAGGCTGCGTACATCGTTCCAAGGGACACAACTCGTATATCGTCGAAATGGGTAAAATTAAAGCAAATTATTCTGAACCGCGAACGGGTAAGACAAAACCACGCGACAGGGTAAGAAACGGAAAAATAAATAGAAAACGAAACCAAATTCGAAAATTATTAAATCTAAGATGCAGTCTATTCGAGATAGGCCAAAGAAAAGGACAACGTCTTACCTGCTCTACCGGGAACTAGAAAATGCTTTTAGGGCGTTTATTTATTGATTCGATGCCCTCAGGTGATGAGTTGTTTTTCGAGTTTTACATCTCACATTTTTCTCTTTTGGACGCTCCATCTTGAGGACATCGAACATACCGCGTATTATCTCCTATTTTATTTTAATATTTCTCGAGTCTATCGATTTTTTTTCCATCCGTACCAATTTGACACTTTCTCATACAATTTTTTGTGTCATAAAAGGTGGACAACCGGTAAAACTGTCAGCGTTAACTGTCCGTATCTTGTCATCAGTATGAAGCACTGATATCAATACTGAATTGTCCCCTAAGACATTCCACTCATTAATTAATTGAGTAAGTGGATCTCTCGGGGACTGTCCTTCCGTCCGTCGTAATAAAAGTTAAAAACGAAAAACGAAGAAAAAAACGTACACCTCAACGTTTTTATATTTTAATCCATTCTAAGATTCTAGTCCGGATCTTGGATCGTGTTCTTCACTTCTTTGGATTATGCGAGATCCTACACCCGAGGTAAAAATTTGTCGTGTATTCTCGAGTTCCACTATATTCTGCATCTAGAGTTGTCTGACCAGTAGACAAGCGACCCCCACGTCAAAGCTACCTGCCTAAGTGGACATCTGATTGTTAGAATGTTAACAACAAATGAAAAATTAATCGACTCTCAAGACGACGAACGTCTTCGATCAAAAACCTATTTTTTTTTTATCTACGGATTAGGCTGTTCGGTTGTAGTTTTTGAAGAGCCCCAATTTCTAACGTGAAACTCAATATTCAAAAGTCCAGAAGGGATTTGACAGACTGTAGTCAACATTTTTGACGACCCGTTTCAAAGATATAATCATAAATTTATTTGTTCGTTTTGCGCTCCTAATACCTTTAGGCGTAAAATTTTTGTCATTACCTTTGAAGTTTTTGATTGGTCAAAAAGATTAAGAACAAAAACTACAAACTGTCAACTGTAGCTCTCTTGTTTAGGAATGTGGAGTTCTGGGCGATCGCCTCATGAATAGTTGTCTTCTCGGAATGAGATTGCAATCAAGTTTTATTTCGGCTAGGAAAACTCGTTAGCTTTTCGACAAAATTACTCACCAATCAATTAAATTGTTAATTCATTAAGCGGTCTTTGACCGTCTTATTGTTCCTTAGCTGCAATTTAATTTCGAAATTAAATGATCATAGCTTTATTAGAAAATAAGTTGGAGTCAAGGATGAGCGCAGGAAGTATCTGGCAAAATTAAATTAGTAGTGGGTACAATCGCCTTATATTGTGATTATATATGATTCTGATAATCACTGAGAGGAGAATCTCCATGAGTTCTACTCAGTTGACCAAGAAGATGAGTACGCCAAACGATATTTGGGATTCTTAGAATCTCAGATCAGATTATGGGAAAGGACATGCCCTGAAGAAGAGGTTGAAGTAGTTGTTATCCCCGATCTCAGAAAGATCTACCTATCAAGGAATCGAAACTCGAGCACACGCTGATACCGTCACAAGTAAATAGGATAATTTCACTTGTCATTGCATGCGAAATATACAGAGAAAAAATACAAAGCCATGGAAGCTATTGCCAAAATGATATGTAGAGTTGAAAAATGAGGTTCAACTGACGGTCAAAAGGCTGTACAAGTACATCGAAAACTGGCTGATGCATTAACGATCTTTTTCAAAATCAAATTCGTGGGAATAAATTGGTTTAAAAAAGGGAAAAACTGAAACATATTTTCGTGCTTTTGTGTTTCACTTTATTTAACAACTCAACCGGCTTCTTTGCTTTGTCGAAAAGAAAACATTAAACATTAAATTCAATGAATTTTATAGCTACAAAAATGTAATTTTCATTCAAAAATTACATCAAAAAATGCCTCGAAATTTACGAAAATTCACGCTACGTGCCTGACTAAAACCATATAAATTTGAAAAATATTATGATTGAAAATACAAGGTTAACCTTGTATTTTCAATTCAAAATGTACTGTGAAAACATTCATCAAAAAAAAAATTAATTATTATGATTTTTGACTTATCTGTTTTGTAAATTTTTTATAATCAAACTTTTTTGAAGCATGTAGGTAAGTCCGTTTACCGAAATTCTACAGAAAGAACCACATTTTTGGTAAAGTTGCTGAATATTTGAAAAAATAATTTCAATTTGTGTGTCATAAATTACACTTTTTGGTAGCAAATACTTCATGATTAGACCAAAACAGTTACGAACAAAATACAAAGATTTTCAACAAATTAGCAAATACTTACAGTTTCTGACATTATAAGATCGCAGATACTCAAAATTTGTTTTTAATAATTGCCAAAATTTGAAGCCTTATTTTGAACCTATCTGAAATTTCTTAAGTTAGAATCACACCGATTCTACTGTAAGAGTTTCAAATTAGTTTCCTATTAGATTGACTTCTAGCGCATTTGTTCCGCAAATATTTCCAAAAAGTTTATGGGATCTATTTTCTATTCAACAAATAAAACTCCCAAGTTGCTTTTGAAGACTGGCTGAATAAATTTATACTCATACAGCAAATAATATTAAAAAAAGAAAAACCCTGACGAAATTAATTACATGAAATAAAATCAAAAAATACCACGATTTCCGGTCGTTATTTAATGGTAAACAATTTTTATTAATCTTAAGAAATCGAAAACATTTTCCCAAAGTGCGAGTTGCGTTGTTTCAGTAAAGCAGCAACAGGTATGGCCAGTTGGTAGATACTTGGATCAAGCAGCGGTAATTGCTTTCGATCAGAATTTGATAATTCGATATCCTCTGCGGGCATAGCAAATCAATAGGACTCGAATCGTAATTATGACTCTAATTGAGATTTGAAAGTGTTTTTTTTGTTGGATTACAGGTAAAATAAGATGACGGACTGTTCATTTCAAATGTGGTCAGTACGGAAAGAGGGACATGTTCAAAATATGTAGTATTTCTTAAAGTTGGTTCGAAGTCCTTACCTTGAACAGGTGATGCAGCTCTTGCCGAAAGGTAATCCACATAAATATTAAATCCAATTGGTGTAACAATAAAATATATCCTTTCAGGGGTTATCCTCACATGTAACTTTGCTTCACTCCACTGAATAATTAGATACTATAATTTCGATATATATATATTTTTTTTCAAAACATATTTCAACAATCACTTGAAATCGTGCACTAACTCCTTGCAAAAGATATCCACTATTTTCTTATAGCTTTTCAATCACACAACCAACTATACACTTTACGAATTTGAAATTTTTTCGATTTTTTTTTTCAAAATCGGATCGCTTTTTCTGGAGGGCCAGCTATAAACCCTTTACGTATGCATTTACACTGCACTTATAGAGCGCGGTACGTAATCCGGGCGACGCGCAAACGAGTTAATAAACAAATACCGGACCAACGATACAACCGAACGGCACACACTATACGCGTACTTGCGACGAACGTGCAGCATAAAATTCTTAAATTTTTTTTTTTTTACATGAAAATGGCATTAATTTTACACACTTGAGAAATTATTGTTTAGTGCGGGCTTCACTTTTTAAACTCGATTTACTTATCTTACACAGAACGAAATGATTGGAGTACTTCCGTTCGAATGATTGAAACTTTGCGAAACTTTAGTTTTGCATAACTTTACAATGGACTGCACTACAATAATCACAAACGCGACGATATCTTGCGATTCAACCGTAATCCTTCTTTCTTTCATCTAAGCGCATGAAGAACTGAGTATTCTTAATTTGACCACATTAAAACGAACCACGCAAACATAAAATCTTGCGCAGGTATTTGTGGTACTTTGAAGACATTTTTATGCTCTCTCCGTAACCATACCTTTGCACAATATACCTGTACGGCTTACGTGGAGACATACACGGCAAGCACCTCTATCCACTATGCTTCGAAGATATTTCAGGTAAAGGTAAATAAAAACAAGTCATCATGCTCGTGGTGCTCGACGATCGAGCACCGAATTGTTCAAATCTCTCAGGTGAATATCTTCGAATGGTATGTTTTGTGAGATTGTGAGAATCATACAAGTGCACATTGCATTAAACTTTATACAGTTGATGAAGTTGAAGTTGGTGTGGAGCATAGGAAAATCGCTCTTGTGGTCAATATCGTCGAAAGAACAGGTAAGACCAATTTTATGCGAAGACAGGTAAATGAGAGAATTCCATATTAGTGTTACTATTGAGTGCGTGCGCGCGCTGGCTTAGAATCAAAGATGTTTAATAGCAGTGGCGGCCGTAGGAGGTTTGTGGATAGTTCGAGTTATTACCTCCACCTATCTGAAACAAATGAATTGTGTAAGAGATTCTTAACCAGGTCAGGAACACTCTTAACCCTGGGTTACTAACGCTAAAAATGTTCCATGACTACTAACGCTGGGTCTAATCGACCCACACCTTAAAAAGTTACTTGAATGTGAACCATACCGCTAACTTAGACGATATGTAGGTTTTAAATAAATAAATGAATACATTGAAAATTTAATAAATACTGAATTCATTTAATTTTTCAAATCACGAAACTACATAGATAGATAGCAGTGAAGTTCATTTAAAAAAAAAATAAAAAAAAATACAAAGCTTCAAAAAAATGTTTGTCAATTCTTGATATATTCCTCCAGGATCTTGGGTACGGTCGTTTTAGAAAGCTGAGAGAAAAGAGAAGAATAAAAATAATAAAAGAATAAAGAAAAATAAAAATAAATAATTACCTATATAATAACGTGGGTCGACGATACCCCTATAATATAAACCACAAACACTAACGTGGGTGCAATCGACCCAGACACTTTTTCAAAACGATAATCTTCACAGTTTAGTTGCCGAAACCGTACTAAAATTGCATAAAACCTAAAGCATACTAAACAATCAGTGATTAGCGTTAGTATGAAGTAGTTTCATTTTCGTTTACGTGGTGTTTTTCATGCGTTCCTTTGTTTTGGGTCGAATCGACCCAAACGTTAGTAACCCAGGGTTAATAATGTTTTTGCATATCCTGCATAGACTAAATTTAGAATAAATTTGTAAATTTCTTCGCTTTTCAGGGAAATTTAATATTATATTGCAATATCGAATCTCCACAACAGTCGCTGGATAGTTGCGTCATGTAAAAACTTTGATTCAAATGGCGCCCAACATGGGGCTTAACCAGCGAAGTAAATTTTACAATCTAAAATTGGAAAAATACACTAAATTTTAATCAGCAATACTGTTGTGTTGAACTTAATTTTAAATGTTTCTTAAGTGAAAAACCCTGTTTTAGTTAACATACCATTTGTGGCGCTAGTCAGCAAACACTGAGATTATATTAACAAAAAGAATTGTGTAGCTGGAGAAGTAGCATTTATTAAATATCGATAGCTTTTAAGGTAGTTAAGCTACCGCGGCAAACTTACCTTTCAATTAAAGGTAAAAAAATATGATTTTATAATATAAAGAAAACCATTTAAGTTAACGATCCTTTTTTTTTGATAACTAACATTTTTTTTCTTTAAATTTCCCTCTACAAAAACAAAAATCGAGTTAATTTTCATAGTAAAAACTTTTTTTTAAATTAGTCAAAATTACCTGGGAAACTAGCTTCTAATTCCGCCGTCACTGGTTTTGACTTCGTAAATGAGATAGTTCTGAGAACAGGTTTTTAAAATTTAAAACACGTTCGTTTTTTGTTGATCATATATTTAGTCTTTTAGTTGAATATACAGGTAGAGAAATGCAGACACAAATACCCAGAAGAATTAAAGAACTCGCCACTCCATCACGTGTGGTGGTTACTTGCAGGGCTCGAGCATCTGGCCCGAGTTTCGAGTTTAAAGCTGGAGCTAAAGATTGGAAATGCCGGCAGAAGAAAGAAGAAGTGGTCCAAGATTAAATACCTGAGAGCTCAGGTACGATCTGTAGGCTGCGAATATATTGGGGGCTCCGAAGATTCTTTCTCTGTCTCTCTGATTGAATTTTCTGCCGATCTCCGTTAGAAATCTTTGTCAGTGTCGTAGAGTAAACGCTGGCACGTTGAAATCGAATCTTCGCGGAAGGTGGAAAAGGAAAACTCTCGGAGATTGTTGTTGAAAGTATACCGGTCCTCATCTTAAGACTTTCTTGTTCGTAGATATTGGTGAATGTGGTATTTGAGATGCGCGCACTGGAAATAAGTCCACTGACTTTAGGATTTGTCTTGGAGTTGTTGTTGTGGTTGGTACAGCTTGTTTTCGGCCGGCTTATACCGATCGCATTTGCGCCCAGACTTCACGTATGAACGTATATTCCATGCCTGGATGCCCTGCCTGATGGCAGCCAAAGAAGGTTGCATTTTCTACCATTTTTTTTTATTTTTGTTGTTTTAAATTTTGCACCGCGATGGATCAACGAAAACGAAGAGCATACATTGTACCATAAAGGCTGGAGCCATTACCATGCACATAAATTCTCTTCACTCGGCTATCCGCATCGGTTAGCTTTTAGCTAGCTATAAGATTGAATATATGTTAAGGTGAGCTCGAGCATCAGATCTTCGGTCACTTTATAGATACTCGTATTATTTCTTATGTTCCACCACCAGCACCACCACCAGTGCCATTACTGTGGCTCTTCTGGGGTCCATGTCTCCAATGCTCCATAGATAGAATCCAGTGGACTTTTTGAGGATTGTAATCGTATGGGTCCGAGATGCCGGAGCTGAGCCGGTAACTCTTCTTATTTGTTTTTATTCTTGATCTCTTGTTTTTATTGTGCCTACCTGTGCTTCATTCTTGTTATTCATCCCGGCTGATGAGGTCTTGAAGTGGAATTCAAATTGGCTGTGCATTCTTAGTTCGAGGAGTGACGAGACGCAAGACACAGTCCGGACGAGAAGGTGCAAGGTGTGCACTTGGAAATATTTCGATTATTTGCTCTTCTGGTTCAAGTTCTTTTGGGTATCTTTGATTACCTCCAAGTTTTAAATTTTTACAGATCGACTAACTTGTACCGAACTTTGCACACATCCAGTTTTTTTATGCCTTTAGGAGAATGGAAGAGGTCATGATGATCGCAACCTTTATAAGACGAATCTAAACCTTAACACAGAAGCAAAAAGAAATTGTTATGATCCTAGGGATAGGACCGAACGCGGGATATTTAAAGACCCCATTGAAAAATTAGCGCAAAGAAATTCAAGGTAAGGAAAACAATTCGAAATGCTGAGAAAAGGAAATAAAAACGAACAGACATGTCTTGAAAAGGTCTGAAATTTTCATTCTTTCAAATCACGAAATTCCAAAAATACTTGACCGCTTGGCTGATGCCCACCTTTCTGGAAGCTGAACCTCAAGTAAGCATTCGAACAAAATCTCCGGGACAGTGAAAATAGATGCCTTCTGGTCATGTGTATTTGTAGGATAGTCCGTTGCGTCTTTGCATCGACGACGTCAATTGCAGAAAGGTGCGCATTGTGGATGATGCGATACAGGTAGATGCAAGTAATTGATCTTGTGGACCCGTTCATTTTCTTCTTGTTTCCTGTTGAGTGAGTGTTGTATGTATTTCAGAAAGTGCCTATCTTTGAGTGAGCTCGTCATCAAAATGACAATGAGAAGTGTCTTAGGCGGCATATTATTTCCATTATTTTGTAAAGAAATGTGTCTTTCATGTTTTAGATTGCGAAAATAAATTCAATGAAATCTTTGGATATTGTTGATAATAAAGAGGCCTGAATGGAGCTGATGAATAATAAATGTACTGAAAACTCGATATATTCACAGGAACTTGAACAATGGCGCACTGACTGTGAAAACTGGAAAAGTACGGATGAGATACAATAGTTACCTTAGATGAATTGCCAACATGACGAATAACGATTCGGAGATTTGTATCAATAAATCTTAGCAAGACTCCAGAAATGGATCAGCGTTGGTCTTGGCTTGGGATTTGGATGGAGCTTAATGGAAACCTATCAAGATTTCAGTGCTAAAGATTAATCGCAGGAAAGCAAGGATCAACATTACCTAAAATCAAAATTCAAACAATGCTAGCCATGTGCAATGGATCCAGTCACGACTGGAAAAATCGTGGCCTAATACTATTAAAAATGCAATACCTCGGTAATGTCATAAATCAAATTGGTACCAATTTTAACCGAAATTTCAGAAAATGAGACAGATAAAAAGTTATATCTCATTTGTTTTCCAAAACGTTGGATTACAAGAGGATACCACGCATATCGAATTTTAGAACGGAGGTTCACAGCAGTGGGATAAAAAATTGTCTCGAAACAGAGCGGAAACTTCGTCTTAGCTTTTCCTATGCTCCAGCAGCCTCAATTGTCCAAATCTGTATTAATAATGGTGCGTAGTTCAAAGGGTCTATTCCGAAATAAAGATGCATCTTTCCCGGTTTTACGTGTATAATTTACGACCCTTAACAGTTTCGAAGCGCTTTTGTCATGAGCCATCAGTGCCTTCACTCGCTTCATTTACTCAGCTTAGCTATCATTATCCTAATGTTTTCCTCGAGCACTTCTTATCCATTATGCGCATTGACGAAATAATTGCGAGAATTAATCAAATCCATCAATTTCTCTACCGCAATGTATAATAATTCCTTCAAGCCGTCGAAATGACATTAATCCTCAAGTAGTGTAACAGTTTTACGATAAAATTATGTGGGCATAATGTTGCATGTCCATTATAAGGAGAGTTTTTGTCAATCGTTGGACGAGAGATGAGGTACCAGCCAACGGAATAGAAAGAACCCACAATTTAATAATCTCATATTCTTCCCATGCTATCATCGGAAGACAAAACATAACCAATACAACAAACGTCTCAAGCTCGGCTCAAGATATTGTTATATTGATTGAATATGTAACGGGATTGAGGGAACTGGCCACCATTGATTTATGTTGGCTACCAATAATTCTTGGAGCATTCTTGAATCTCAGAGCCAGGCCTCTTCGCCAGCCCAAGCCAACCTTGTCGATCTAAAACGCTCGAAAACGATCAGACGATTTAGTGTTTCCTAGAGACAAGAATTAATGGAGAGTCGCTTTGATGTCTTCATAATGTTGGTGATGACTAGCAAAGGTATGGCCATCATCAAGCGTAGGCTTGACTACGACTTGGTGATGCTGGGCTCTTCCAAATCCACTTTAAAATCTTATGATTACTTTTGAGCTTATTGGGTACAAGAGTTATTCCTCACTTAGGAGTTTGAGTATGTTAATCGAAATAACTTGTTTTTGTTGCCTTTATTCCGGGCATCATTTCGAATTGTAAGAAAGGCCGTCTTTTTATTATTGAAACGCTTGTGCTACAGAGGCAGCTGACTCAATCGAATCAAGTACACTATAAAGTCCCATTGAAAAGATTCTCTGTTATAATAAGACGACTATTAACCGGCCGTTGGAGTTTGCGTTTTAAGTCGGCGATGGGTTTTTATGTCCGCCAAACGTTCGAAGATCGACTAAGTCAAAAGGCAATGGATTAAGAATTAAATCAAAAATAACGAAAATTGAGACATTCTGCTATCGATAAAGTTTCATATTAGGCGATAGTTTTGATTTATGACAGTACTGTGTCGGGGATTTGTTTATAAGCTGGGTGTAAGGAATTTGCAATCTGAAGATACTCTAAGACTCTGTATATTTTCTTTAAGCTATGTTTGAATTCAATTGTTACAAAATTTTATAATCTTAGATACTGGAATGGAACTATTCGTATAGCGGATCGACTACGAAAGGTTTGTGAGTAAGCAATTCTGACAGACAGAGAGAAAATGCGTATATCAATTTCGTTTGCTTGCTTTGTCCCGACAGTGACAGTTACTGTATACCGTCGATTAATGCGGTGCGATATCACTAATGTTGCCCGTGCTAATCAGCTGTCAACGCATCGCATCACACCAATACTTTAATGACATTTGTAATGATACATATCGATTTTGATTAATAATAAACCCTAAAAATGTTTAGGGAAGCAATTCTTTTCTTTAAAGTCAATCATTATTTTATTGAAATAATATCTAGAATAACGCAATGAATTAAAGATTTCGTTTCCATGACTATTTTCAGCTATAATCTCCATTCGACCGAATCAAAGAATAAACTAGATCTGTATCTAAAACTTAAAGTTTTTTTTTCTTCTAGAAATTAGATTTTAAACTTGGAAACCATATTCAAGAATTAGAACATGCAGTGGCTAACGCAGGAATTAGTTAGGGGGTTTTCGTAGAATTTTTTGCCAAATTTTAATTTAATATTAATTGGAATTACATCGGTGTGGAAACTGATGAAGCACGGTCGTTAAAAACATTTAGTGTTTTTTTTAGAATAACATAATAATACAGGTGAAAAACTTAGTTTCGAACCCTCAGATCTAATTTACTGTTTTTTGTTGTTGCAAATAATAATTCATATTAATGGAATTTTTCATGGTAAGCTACCATAGAAGCAAATTTGAAGAAATTTTTGTTGTTTTTCATTTCCAACCATTTCTTCAATTCAATTCAATTCTACAACTATCAACTTGTCTAAGAGACAACTGTGATATCAGTAATCCGATCGGAAAAATATTATAGAAAAATCTAACTCCCGATAGACAAGAACTAGTATATCCAGGAAATCCCGAAAATCTTAGTGTCATCTGGGAAAGGTTATGAACAACCAAGAGAGCAAATAGCAGTGGGCTCAAAATTGAACCTTTTCGAAGTCCAGGAAATCAAACATCCCTCTAAGAGTTCAAAAACCAGAGTTGAGGATAAATTATAATTAATTAAAAATTAAATAAATTGTTGGACTCTGGTATATTATATTAAATATTCTCTGACTCCATTTTGATTATTACACTATCGTTGTGGAAGATAAGTTGAAGAATTGTTCCCCTTCCGCCGTTGGAAGGCTCCGTTTCTGCAACAATGTCCAGTTATAAAAAAAATTAATAGAAAATACTAATTCAATTAAAAAAAAAAACTTATCATATGAAAACATCTCCTTTTTGCAGGCTTCAATGCTGCTGTTAAAGTTCTCATTCGCCACAAACGATTCTTAAGAAATTCTCCAATCTAAATCTGCTACCTGGGATTTACTGTTCCGAAATATCTTCAATCTCAAATGGTCCATTTGTATTCAATACTCACGTTTGCGATACTGTTTGTAATAAAACCGAAAAGACGTGGCGTGGCAGTACTTACGTACGTAGATATTAAGATAGAAAAAAACCATCTTCTTCCGAGAAATTCGTGTCATCAAAGAACTCTATTTTCCATCTTGAAATTCCACTCAAAAATTACAGTAGTTAGATAAGACCATCATTTCAACTTCCAGAATAAATTAATTTCGTTAGTAAAACAAGCAGACACCTAAAAGGTGAGTAGACGTGGATAGGCTAATAAAGATGAGAACTTTAGAAAAATCTCTTCTTTATTTTCTTGTTTCGTCTTTTATTTTATTTTTTTCATTTTTGTTATCTACATTCGGCGGCATCTGCTTTATGGGTTTAAGCTCTTCAAACAGGTCGTTTGCATAGGCCATCCGTTGGACTTCTGGTCAATATTTGTTTAGGTTAATCTCCGCGCAAAGTATTAACGGAGTATTGGGAGATCGTCTGCATCTTGAAGATATTTTTTTCCGAAAAACAACATTAAAAATCTAAACGAAGCATTTAGTCGGATAGATGGCGAGATGCCGAGGATGCGGTAGGTTTGGAGAATTTAATTGCAGCCTGAACAAGCCACAACTATGCCTAATAGATCGAGATACCTTTCAGCTTCCAGTTGCTTACTTCATCTTCAGATGATGGTGAAATGGGGTTGTGCGTTATAAAGTCGTTTCATCGGATTTTCGATATAAGGTGGCGGCTTGTTAAAACGGGTTAAATGTAATGATATTTGTCTTACCTACTGGTCTTAGGGTTCCGGGATCATTTGTCGGCATAGTTCACAAATGGATTGTCTGTACCGTCAGCAGAACATGATCAAATAAAGCGCAAGGATTGAGTGCATTGTCTAGAAGTCAAACAGTTGATGGATTGAAAATTGATTCTAATTATTTTTTTTAAAATCCTTAACTGAATAATTGTTTTTTATTCTGATGAAAACGCCGTCCAAAAATTGTTCGATGCCAAGGTTTTCCCCTTAGTATATTTCAAAAAGACAACTTACTTTCACCTATGATCTATCGAACGAATGTCAAGATAGTGACCGAATTTGTTATTTTTTCCATTACTCTGCTTCACTGCACTCGCAAAAATCAGGTGAATTTGAGGTCATATTTAAAAGGATTATCGAGATATGATACAATTTTTGTTTTTTAATTTTTTTTGTTAGAATTTTAAAATAATAAATTAAAAGAATTTTCTACTTTGCTCTTTCCTTGCACAAATACTTCTGCTCAGATGTGAAACTCTCACCACGCTTTGTGCTTAATTTTCACCTTAACACGTGCATTTTTAGAGTTTTCTCCTCTTCCCCTATTTTCTTACCAAATTTCAACTTTCCACCATCAACCTTTTCACCAATATTAAAAAAAGAATAAAAATCTTGTCCCAAATCCACATGTTACTTTTTCCTTATGTTAAAACAGAGCTCAAACACAACCATCTTAGGTGTCCGAATACTTTCCAGTGCCATTGTAGCATACATAAATGTGAATTATTGGAATAAATTACAATTTACAAGAACATTTGATTAGTAATATTTTTTTATTTGGTTATGTAAATGCTTCATTGTACCATTGAAATTGTTTGCAGAATCGAAAAATCTGTACACTTTTCATAGATTTTATTATTTTACTCTTACAGTGCGAATTTCAGTGTTTGTCTAAATAGAAGCCACCTATATATGTCAAACAGTAGTCTGGGTGGCTTAGTGGCTAGAGCACTTCCCGTCGGTGCACCTGGTACCAGGTTCGAATCTGCTTGGTGACAAGTAATATTCGAAAATGGTAATGGGTGCCGGACTACCAACCAGTTGACTCAGCTGTCAATGAGTATCTGAGTAAAAATCGGGGTAATAATCACGGACGAGCGTGTAGCTGACCACTTCAACTCCTAGTGTTCCGTTGGTCGCGTAATGAAGTAACCCTAGCATTACTTCAAGCCCTAGGCCCGATTTGGGCTGTTGCGCCATTGATTATTATTATTATATAGGTCAAACTCACCCTTCTTATTAATTTGGACTAATTTAATTTCCAGGTTTTGCCCTATGTTACTGACGTAATTTTTAAAAATATTCAATTTCGAAGATGTGTATTGTGTACAGCAAGATAAAATTTGCACTACTTAATTATTATTGAAAACATGCACCAAAATTCATCTTATATTTGAACCAATTTTGGTTGAATAGTAGTGCATCCATCCAATTAGTGAAATATTTAACTCTCACACCAGATCAAATCCAGCCAAGAACATTTTTATCCCTTTGAATTAAACGTGAATTTATTTTTTCCTAAAAGAGCTACAATCCGGGGGAAACCATAATAACTCCGAGGTCATGGGCTACTTAATTATTGACTTACTGAATGTGGTATAAATTAAAAACTGAAAGTGATATACTTGTTGCCAAAATAGCGTACATACGAAACTAGGACTACCTACTTAATTTGAACAGTCTGAAACATAGGTACATAACATGATTAGGATGCTACTAGTTTTCTGGATTACAACACTTCCACTTGAGTAGATGGGTAAAAGATAATCGTATCTTCGTGTAAGAAGTTGCCAAAGTAAAAATCAAATTCAGCTCAAGACACTTGTTGTAACCGAAAATCGTAATAAATGTAGGTATTCCTAATTCAGGTAATGACTACTCCAATATTTGTAGTGTCTTATGTAAGGTTAATGAATAAACCTATCTCGCTTCACTTTAGTTAGAAAGCATTAAAGCATTGAATATTGAAACTGAAATTGAATTAATGTTAAATATTTGCAATCGATAGAAAATCAAAATCGCCTTTGGGCTTAACAAAATTACCCGAAACAATCCACATAGCTGCCAATAAAGTGTGTATCTACTCTTTGCAAAACAAACACGTGCAACAGTAATTGAATCTTACTTTAAGTTGGCCAAATATCTGGCAAGTTTAGTAGCAGTAATTCCACGGAGGCAATAGATTCCTCGTCTAACACTTGCCATTGCCATTAGATACTTTTATCAAGGATTGCATATTTCAGATTGTCATAATTAATTTGCATGGAGTCAGGTCTCGGCTAAGTAACTGACTTTGGTCAGACTTAGTCAAGTGGAGTTACTAGCAACCGCACTGACAAGATCTGCAATTCTGCATGTAATATTTTCGCGTGGTGCTCAAAACTAGCCAACGGCTCTAAAAAAAATGTCTACATGCTATACGCCAGCGTGTAGTTTGCAATCGTCAAATTGCGCTGCATACTCTACTCCAGCCTAGTACACGATTAACCCACATATAAGGAACCTCCATAAATTATAAATTTTCATTTATTTTCCTTGCGTTTTTCAATTTGTTTTTTTCTTTGTTTTTCCGCTGTTTTTCCTTTCCTCGGTTTTAAGATTTAAGATCGCCGGTTTCTTCCTTTAGTTTGGGTGAAATTAAAGACCGCTCGATCTTCAAACAGCGGATTAATGGAAGAAAACGCGCTGATATTGCCCACTGATCGCGAGCTTAAACCCAAAGGAGATCGCGAGGAATTCATGGAGCCCGAGCCGAGTCTCTCTGGGGGCATTTGGGAAAATTTTCGATTTTCAAAACGTCTTTGGTGCATGTGAGCTCGCCTATGACTCGTAAGAAAAGTGAAAGGAAATAGTACGGCAGGTTGATGTTGTGTAGTGTAGCTAATGGCCAGGCTCTGGTTGATAGTCGTGCATGTGAACCTATCGATTTGGTTTTGTAGGTAGTAAGGGGAGTGTTTGCTGCACAAAGAGGCCCCCATTGCACTTATGGAGATACCTCAGGATAAAGTCGAATGCGAAGATAATTTATTTGCACGCACCTAGACTTGCATTTAGCCAAAGAGACGTCTTGTTAATCTTTAGGCGGTGTGCATAGTTTAGCATATCGCAATGGTTTTTCTTTTAATACGAAAAGGCCACTGTGGCATATGGCTATCTCTTGAATAGGTTCTACGGGGTAAAGTTAAAGGTTAGAGAAAGTTATGACTATTTCCGTAGTTCGTTTATAGAGCGGATGGATACCCATTTATTTAAATATTTGATATGAGAAATGATTTATATTTGCTTTACGATCGCATTTGACTGTGGAATTTTCAGTGCATGCCTTCCTTCTCCCATTCCATAATGCAATAAGCAAATTGGCTATTTACAGATCGTTCACCTGCTCGTTCGATTCAAATAGCAATTACTACACATGAGCTTTAATTTTTTTTATGTAGAGTGTGTGTATGCCGCTCTGCGGTAATTTCTCTGAATATCGCATTTTAACGAGAAGATGATTTAGGTATGTTCAATATTCTGATTGATTTCCAGAAAGACTTTGCAATTGAGATGCAATTCAGTTGTTTGCGATGCGAAACTTTAAAAAAGTAGTATTTTAATTTTTATTTTTATAACACGTTTCATACCTATATATTTAGTAGTACAAATATACGAGTATTAGATACTAAACCAGCTATTTATATGTAGTGTCTACTGAGATTTCGTACCAAATAATTTACTGATGTGAATCTTATTCTAATTTAATTTAATTTTCAAATTTAAATTTACTGCACAACCTAGATGAATCGCATTCTAATCATTTTGCTGAGTTACCTGAAAATGATTGCATTTTTAACGTGATGAATTATTCTATCTGTAATGCAGGTCGATTTCGGACCATTGTTGAAAATCAAAAAACGGTAGGCATTGGGAACTATAATAATTTTTTCAAAGTGTTGCCAGATGTTGTATTGATTGTATTTTCATCAAAGGGTTTCCTCAATTCGATATATTGGTGAAAAATTAAACCAATTTTTTTATATATAAACATTAATTTAATTAATTTATTCTGCACGAAATATACTGTAAATTTACATAACATTTACGTAAATCTTTTCGTGTAAATATAAATTTCAGTTTCACTCTTACACCGTTGAAAGTTGGAAATTTACTTTCAGTTCTTAAAGCTTAGTTTATAAATAAAGCAATGACCCTAAATGGTGTGTTTTGGAACACAATGTGACATGTCCGTGGAGAATCCTCAGATACAATTTTCAAGCCCTTATTCAAGCCAATGCACTAAATTGATCCGCATCAAAACAAAGTTTGTGGGAGGCAACTGATCTGACCGTCAGAGTCCGAGTAAGATGAAATCGGACCCAGATAGAAAAACCCAACCATTGACGGAACCTACAATGATGTACCTTAGCTATAAGAAAAGGAAACACAGCAATTCCACTCCACTCTAATTAACATGTTCTCCTCCATAGAAAACCACTTGTAAATCAAAACACTCTGCATATATAGAGTGGCCTCATGTTTATGAATTGTATGTTTGTGCACTTATGATAATAACAACAACCACGACAACAGCACCGTCAACACTACATTGGCGTACACCGATCGGCCAACAAAAATCCACTTGACTTTAAGACCAGCGTCCACCATCCATCCACCATCCACCATGACTAATAATAATAATAACTCAATAGAACACGCGAGCCAATTAAATTATTCGCGTTCCTTTTTTTTCACTTGTATTATGCTCCATCTTGGCTTATTTCGTCCGGCCTGGACAAATGTAAATAAATCGAGGGCAATACCACAAAAGCAGCAAAGACCCCCCCGCGCTCTCAGGTACAATACGCCGACAAGTCTTTTATACCTACGACTTGGAGCAATAAGAAACAGGTCCATAGAACTAGACTGCGGCACCGCATTCTCACCAATTTACACTTTCACTATCGATAAATTATGGACCGACAATGGAAGATTGGACACGGCACAGGTTCGCATAATTTCGCCCGAGAGTGCAGCGCAGCGCAGCGCAGCCGTCTTTAGATAGCGTGGAAATCTTTTCCACTAATGGCACCATTCATGCACTCGGCTCGGAGTTCTTCCTAATTGCACTATCTTTGATTCACCAGCAAATGACAACTTTCGTGCATAAATTGTAGGTACGCATAGTAGGGAAGCAATTTACAAATGTTGCACTTTGTGTGTATCGTCGATCTTCCGTGAGAGAGAGTGTTGCATTTTCAGTAGAAATTGTCTTTTCGTTGGGGTTCATTGGTCGGATTGCTGCCTCTGTCAAAAAGCTGCAGTATTTCAGGTACACCAGGTGAGAATGATACTAGGAAGCAAAGTACAGTAAACTCAATTAACCGATCCAGCACATCATTATTTAGTGTATAAAGTGAGCATTACACACCTTTTCCTACCTATCGGTGAAATATGTCTTTAGTAGCCAAAAGGTCGAATAATTTGCACTACGTACTTGTTAATATCGGAACGAACATTTTGTTGCCGTTTCTTCGTTGGAACGTAAGGTCGCAATAAAGGAATTTCTTTCCTTGCGTTGTTTCACAGCCTCTACCGAGCAATAGGTCATTCGTTATCTACTTCAAGAGCCAGTACCTAGTTACTAAAGAAAAAATTTAATAGCTTTTAAATTTCTAATAGATCACCTTAAAAGGAGGTTGTCCCACTCCAGAAATTTCCTACATTATTGTAGCCATTCGTTTTGAATTTAAGCAATCATTTTGGTAGAACTCTTGTGCAGTTAAAGATGGAGAGAAGTGGCTGGAAAGGAAACAAAAACGCGCTGTATTGTGGAATCTGGAGCCTACAAAAAACTTAAAGGTGGAATTATAATGAACGCGTTAAGCGTAACGCGATGACAGCTAATTAGAATGCTTGCTAGTAAATGTAATCAGTTATACGTAGTGATATCGCATCGTTCTAACTAACCGCACCGCTTTGATAGGCGGTGTTGCGATATGGCGCACGCGACGCGATTACTTCATCGCCTGTACAGTGAAAATCGGCATCGGTGTTAGTTCATTCTTTCTCTTGCTACAGCTGTTGGTATCCAAAGAATGCCTGTGATGTAACTTTTAAAACAACTCCTCAACTTAACTTTATGCTCCAAAATAACTGGAAAATTTCGACAATTCCAACAGTTTCTTAGAACTCTTCCAAAACGGAAATGCACAAATTTGTCACTGATTTTTGTATGGCCGCTATACGAAGAACTTGCACCATTTTCTGCAAAGTTGCATGTAAGACCACTGGAAAATCAGTTCGTCAATTAAAAGGCTTCAAGCAGGAACCGCAAATTTTTTTTATATCAATGTCGTCTAAAGCGGGCCCTGGAACTGGAACCCTATAACCCTGGAACCCTGTTTGGATTATATTTGAATACACGAATTCTAATGACTCTTGTATGGGACTACAGGAAGCAGCAAGCTGTTTTGACGATTTGCCTTCCAACTGGATATTTAGGTTTTCTCGCCACTGTTTTGGTAATAACTGAAGCGGTCATTTCAGCTGTCGGTCTTGTCGTCCCAGTTTGAAGAAACCTTGTAGAACAAGATGATTACTTCGTCTTTATTAATTTTTACTCTCTTCGGATGAACTCAAAAAGTACTGCATCTTTTGTGACTAGAAAATTATTTTATCACTCCAATTTCCAAAGCTGAATGGTCTCGTAGTACGTACGAGTACGTCGTATCGTATATTAGCCGTACAGACATTTATTTCATTTTCTAACGATAGCCTAGCCAATACAATATCAATCTGATGTCAAAATATCGACAAATAATACTTACGTACTTGCATCTTGCCGACGCTAATTGATGGCTTCCATATGTAAACAGGTCGGACCACCGTCGGATCTTCTCGATCCCGTTCTCGACGCTTTCAACGCGGTCCTAAAAAGGCAATAGCTAGCGTAAATATTACAATGTCAGAGCCGCTGTAACCGCACTGGTAGCGTGGTAGCGCTACACAGACTCATTGGTACAGATTGAAATTGAACATTCCTTTCCGCCTGTTTAAACAGTTTGCGATGACAAATTCCCAATTAAATATTATTTTTAATTCTGTTTGTATATGCCACTTCTTCTAATGATCCCGAAGGAAGCGGAGCTCAGGTGCAATCCCAGAGAACAAGTTCTGCGGAAGACAACTTACATGGAACGTATGTCGACGTAACAAGGGACAGTTTCGTATGCAACATTGTGCAGCATACAAGCAGTTGTTTGATTAATATGACGCTCGTACTGGATTTTTTTTTAAAGAAACACTTTATAAAATCGGACGACGAAACTGAATGAAGATACTTTGTAGTTTGGTACAAAGTTAAAGGGTTCGGTCTTTGCAATCGAGGTCACACGTAGCACATTGTCGGGAAGAAATAAGATACCAGTAGGTGGTACAAGATAAGGTTACCGGCGTGTTGTACCTAGTTCCTTGGGGATATGCGTACGAGTATGTAGTTAATTCCTGCAAGATGAGGTACGATTTAAACTAGAAATAATCAAATGTTCCATGTGGTTTCTGCTATATATCACAGCATAAAATGATCAACGTGCCTATAGTATTCAACCAAAATTAGTTCCAATTCAATTTGAACATATAACCTTTTTGAACCAAATTAAACCACGTAAGAACGACATTAAACCACGTATGAATGACATGGACATGAGTCCGGGCAGTAGCACATCGATAGCTTCAACTAGACAACATATAGGATGGCCACAGTTAACAACAGCCATGTTTCCGTATTTCAACATGGTCGCAATTATCGTGCATACTAGCAGATTATGCACTTTTTTGATATTCTTTAAAAAAAATATTTAATGCAAGTTTTTATTTCTTAAGGTATTCACTGAATGTCCCTGCGTCAAATTTTTGCCTATTCTCGCCAATGCAGTCAGATAGTGGAATATACCTGAACCACATTAACTAATATGCATAGAATGGAAGCATAAGTCTAATTTCAGTAGTATGTTTTCATTAACTTTAAAATTAAATTGAAAGATTTTTGAACCTAAATATTTTTGAGCATACGACAACTATAAAAAAATATTAAAATTTAATTTAGCTTGTAGTAGATCGAACTGATGGCAATTTTCAAACAATTTTAAACACTATTAAAATGTCACTTTCTTCAAATAACTTTGCAGAAATCGATGGAATAAGTTTAACAGTATTCACCGGAAAACCTTGTATTTTCTACTGGCCTGTCATTTAATATTCGTTTACTACGAAAAACACGAATGGATCACCCGCTAATAATCGTATCTATCGCTTGACTTAGCAATTTTTCCAATTCAAATCTTTCATGTCAGTGAATAAATAGTCACAGCAGTAGACAAGTACCTATTTGTCAACCGAAATTCTGCTCGCCAATTGAGATATTAAAATAGGTAGCTGTCAATATTTCTGAAGATTTTATGTGATGAATTACAAAATAAGTCAGACATTTTTTGTTGGAAATGAATCAGACTAGAAGAAATAGGATAGGCTGAGTCGCCTTCGTGGACAGTTTCTAGTAACGTTCAAGAAGTTGAATGGAAAGTGATTCTAGTAGTCATGTTTGGTTCATGGGACGATTGAAGCATGTTCTTCGAACGTCTTACTTACGTTGCTCTTGATCCTACTTTTGGCTAGTGAACACGTTTCGAAATTCCTAATTTCGAATACTGTGTTGTTAGATCAGGAAATATTTAACATCTTTGGAGTAAAGACCTTCCTATTCATTGGATCTTCCGACATGAATCCAGGGGTTGAACATTTTTGAGGGCCTTAGGTGCTTTCAAGAGACGCTATTCTTCTTCATGCATCACAGTATTGGCACTAATTAGACTCTCATTTTTCTCTGATTGCCTTGATAATAAAAGTTTGAAATGAAATCGATGAAGTCTGAAGAAAATGATGAATGCTGCAAGAATTACATTGGTGTATTGTTTCTGAAAAGACAAAATCCATTTTTAATTATTTCGTTCACCAAAACAATGGCAAACCTCTTAAACTTTATTGAGTTGAACTTTATAAAAAGCGTCGTAATTTCAAAAGCGGCAATTCAATAGGGAAAACCACTTTAGCGATTCATCCTGTATGCAGAGTTTCTTCGTAAAGATACCTGCAAGTTCTTAATTAACCGGCTCTATATTATCATTAATACGAATTTATAGTAAAGGGGAGACCTCTTCATATTCGACCTCCTTCCACGATGCATTAATGCCATTGAAAACGGTGTAAAGTCGCTGGTAAAATTGCCGAGGTAGTAGCTAAGCGCAAGCTAGGGAAGACGACCGAATTCTGTAATATAATATAACAAGTTGCAGGTTGCTCCTCCATTCACGGCAGAGGTAGATATGAGCGTTACTAATTAATGGCCAGCCTTCGAATTAATATCCTCCTCTGTAGGAGTTTGCTCTTATTTTCGAATATGATTTCATGCGAGTAAACTGAATTTCGGAATTCACATTCCGTCTTGGAAACATACTCGTATCGTACGAGTGGTAAAGGTAAGATGGGCTGTAAGGCTGTAAGGTACTCGTAGGTAAGATGGCATAAAATTCTTTAGTCGACGAATAATGGCCATTGGACGTGCTTTCTTAGCCGTCGAGCTACGCGAGCGCTGTAATGAAAATAATCGATGGTCACTAGAAGTGTGGTCTTCTAGCGGGTGCTCCATCGGTCTTATCGGTTGAGTTATTTTCGCTTTTAAAATGGTGGAAAATATTAGAAGGAGCCTCATTTGCGTTTATCTGGGAAAAATGTTTCGACTGGATTCAGAACATTAAGATACATGATTTCTATTTGTCGATGATGGAAGAAATTAACCCTGCGTAAATGCTTCGTTTACCGGTGAGAGCTACTGGTTCTTTAACTGATGCTGTTTGTCAGAATTACTAGGCGAGAATTCTAGGCGAGCTATAAAAGGTTCATTGACGTTCTTTTGCTCGTTAATGTTTCTAAATCATGCTGAAGATCAGTACTATAAAAATGGAGAATTGTTTTTAATTGGTTAATAAGTTGCTAAACAACGTAATAAAGGGCGATGCTCAAATACAAGACAAGCATTTTATATAGCCTTATGTAAGTGATTGAATTCTTACTGAGAATTGGTCCGAAAACGCTCACTATGAGAACCTGATTTTTTTTTGATCTAGGATCTAGTACCTACATAATATCATTCTCCCTCCCGTATGTCAGTATTACACTCAAATCCTGTTTAAAAACATATTTGATCAACATGTTTCGAATGTATAGGATACACCAAATTCAAAATTATTTGTCCACTTGCAACTCGTTGCCCATATTTTCTATCGGCTTTACTTTAATTTATCTTTGTTTTAATTATTTTTTAAATTTGTTTGTTGTACTATAAATTTGAAGAAAAATGTGTGCAAAAAGAAAGCAAAAATATCACAGTAACAAGTATGTACGCGTGAAAACATACCTAATGATGTGTTGGTACGTAGGATGTTTACGGTAGGCTAGAAACGTAGGGTGGGTATGGTAAGCTAGGTAATATGATTAGTGAGGGCAGGCTTGTACTATAGTAAGTACTGAATTGTGAAGTGGGTGTACGTAGGTTACGAATGGACCCAGTAGCGGTTACTTAAGCAGTACGTATGTATGTAGAGTGCGTACGAAGGATACGTATGTTGGGTGGCACGTATGACACTTCACTACCAATTCACCCCTGTTAAAAAAATATAGCTCTATAGCTATATTAAGTGCTGAAGGTATAAGAGTAAGGGTTTGATACGGTAAACAATATGCGAGACTCTTATGATACTAGTTGAAAAACTGCAATACTAGAAAATTTATAGTTGGAATGTTACAATAATTAAAATAATAACAACAAAAGTCTGTCTGACAATCTTAACAAAACTGACCACCATTTACATATGTTAGTTGTGTCAATTTTATTTCTTGTTATCAGCCAAAAGAAAAGGTGGCGTGAGAACGTCTTATTTACTAAAATTGATTTTAAGTGTTTCAATTCACAATTTCAAATCAATGTCCTATATGTTATCAAAATCATAAAGCTCATTGGAAACCGCCCAACAGTCACGACTTTTGCTAAAAACATGATGTATTCGATTTTTCCGTTAGTTGGCATAAAAGACGGAGTTAAGGCTTACAAGTGATTATACAGGCCATTGTATACACTGAAAAGTGCACAGACAGTCTGAACTACCTACACCAAAGTGTTAAATCTCTTAGCATATTTTTATACTCTAGATGAACATATAGAGTATTATAAGTTTAATCCAGCCCGAAAAGTTTGTAACGCATAGAACCGAGCCTCGGACGAAAAAAAGTTTTATATTATTTTGTGTTTATTTTTGGTCAAAACCCCCAAATCCGTTTGCTGTCCGTCCGTCCGTACGTCCGTTAGCACGATAATTTAAGAACGCGTTGACCTAGGAAGTTGAAATTTTGTCACAGCTTGTAAAATGGAAAAAGTAAGGCTAAGTTCGTTAATGGGCGATATCCTTCCACTCCTTCGGGTACCTCCCATACAAGAGTCCTTAAAACACGTTTTCACAATTATTGCTCGAATGCTTTAAGTTAGGAACTTGAAATTTTGCATACTTAAGATTTACAATGTTTGAATCGAAAGTTCCGAATATGATGCAAATTGAATGAGTCCTTCGTGTAGCAGCCTAGAAAAGTCCTTCAAAAATGTATGCATGTTACTGAATCCACTATAACTCCAGAACAAATTAAAGCAGGAATTTAAAATTTTACAGGAATTAGTTTTATACCAAAACCAAAACGGAGTTCATTAATTAGCGCCATCTGTTGACTCCTTCGAGTAGCTGTCATACAAAAGTCCTTAATAAACATGTTCACCAATATTGAACGATAACTTTAGAACACTTTAAGTTACGACATTGAAATTTTATACACATTAATTTTATAATAGTCGCAGCTGAAACTATTAATATGAAAAATATCCCATAAGTCTTTCATGTAGTTGCCATATAAAAATTCTGTAAAATGTCCTAACTTACTTTATGGAACTCACTATAAATCAAAAAATCGAGTAGCCACTATACAATAATTTCTACCTGTAAGTAAAAGGTCATGTAATAATAGCTTGTGCTCTCCTCATTCTTTTGATATATTTTCAACTAAAATATAAATCGGAGTTCAGTATTTCATCTAGAGTATCATACGATTGGCTTGCAGCCGATCGTGAATGCGTTATGTTTTAATGTCCTGCGAATGCTCAGTAAAAAAATGCAAATCTATTTAAATTTGTGTAGACCTTACAATTAACTTAAATTTTTTTTTTATTTGTTTAACTTAGCGTGTGTGTCTTCGCTTTATTCATTAACCGTCTGTTGTATTTTAGTTTTGCGTCGTTTTCATCTTCGGTTCACTAACTAGCTCTGACATAGACTACACCCTTTTCAGACATAAAAATTAATGTGGCGATATTTTAAAATTATTTAGGTACAAATACCAATCAGAACTGCACCTCTTTGGCCACAATCAAAGCAAGAATTGTAATCTTAAAAACTTGGAAAAAAATAAAAGACCCAAATCTGCAAAATTACTTTGCTATGCATCTTTTCAAAGTAGACGATTCGGCCATAAGTCATAGCAGCGATTATACGACATAAAAGCAGCGTGAAATTTCTGCAACCGTTGCTTTAGCGTAGCAACGGGCAATTCACAGCCTCAATTAATTTCTCACATAAAATTAGTAACTACACGCGGAGACAGGTGAATAACGAAGATATAAAGTCAGAAATCTGTTCATGATCACTGACCACAGCCTCATTTGCCTTTTGCCTAGACCCTGTCCTAAGCCAAACAGACAGACAACTTAACAATGTTTAATTAACCGATCGACTGTACCAATGATAATTGCAAATGAGCTCAAGTCAAGTGAGCCTGAGCCTGTTAATTTCTTACGCCAATGTTGGACTTACATAAAGAAAATGACCAGAAGCAGAAAACGGGCAGCCGCTTGACTTACAACTTATCGCGCGGTACGTGCACTTAAAAGATATCGTAGACGAGGTCGCCGACAGACTAGCGAAATACAAACATTTGCAAATCTTGGAACTTCTTGGACTGCACAAACGACCACGGGAACATGGGGGTTTGGCTCAACTCCACTTAAACTCATTCATATTCACATCGAAAACCAAGTCGAAAACTGATCCAAGAAATATGACGGTGAAATGCCCTCAGATCACGAAGGTTCACCTATTCTAGACGGTGTCGCCGGTGTGTTTCGTAATGAACGTGCAGTTACCCCCCGACGTTACAAATTGCGTGACAAAGTTTTCATGTTTTGCGTAAATATTGTGCATTTGGTTTTCAATTTGGAGACGTTCAATCACACACCGTTTTCTACTAGATTGCGCTGTGTACCGCTCAGCAAGGATCATGTGTGGACAAACGATGGAGTGATTTTAAATTTTTGTGATCCTTTCCATGTGATCATGCGGCCCGGACAAGTTGTACACGAAAGACGTAGTCAAATGACTAAACTAGTAAATTTCCGGATACACTGCATAAACTAACATTATCAACCTTTCTTCTTCAAGTCTCCTATTGCCCAAGCTATCGACATGCCTCAAATCACCGTCCAATCCACAAACATTTAATTTTTTCTATCTGTGTTCTCTCTCTGTATTACCTTATGCTAAAAAGTTGAAACTTAGTGTGTATATACGTAGATACGAATAACTACTTTAGGTGGCATTTTGTAGTCTCAGAAGCGTGACCTCAAGGGGCCAGTGCGTTTCTGAAAAAAAAATTTATTTCATTATGAAGTACCTACATGTATGGTAGATTAGGACCAATAAAAAGAGGAGAGAAGAGAAGCGAGGCTTAGAGTTCTTTCTAACAATTTTTTTTTTGTTAACTTTTGGAATTTTGTTTCTTTCGCACCTGCCCACATTTTGAATTCTGCCATTATGTTTTCCACCATCATTGCATCTCTAATCCAATGCTAGAGTAGGTGGTTAATAAACTTTATTTTATTAAACTTTAATATAATAAATTATCTAAGGAGGAGGCCGTGGAGTGCTACAGCCGAATATCGTGAAGCAAGTTTATTGTACAAATCTCAACTCGATTTGCAGTACAGCCTGCCGAAAATTTTACGGTGTCTCTATTTTTGTCACAATTTGGTCAATTTTTTCAATTTGTAGTACATACGTTACACAATTAGTTTGCCACGCACCAGATCTAATACCTATCTAGGTTTCTTGTGCCAGAATTTTTTAAATGATCTTATCCGCTCCCAATCGTTTGAAACTGCTCAGGAACGACTTCTTGTCTCACTCAATTTATGCTTCAAATTGCTTAATTATGTGCAATAGCTGTTCGATATTTCGTAAAATAAAAATATTTTCTTAATATGAAATTCATTTAATTGCTTCATTACGCTCGAGCCAGACTCTTTAAATCTAGTCCAAATGTCCACGCGCAAGTCGATATGACAACTGGTCTTTAGTCAAGATACCGTACGTACAGAAGAGTAAGATCACTGATCGTCTGTACCGAGCCCAGTCCCAAGCCAACGGACACAGTGGTCATAAGACCGTTGTTCTTATGTCATAATTGCGGAATGATTGGCCAGTACGTGTATGCAGGTAAAGCAAAAATATGCGCAACAACTACTCCCGACTTACAGGCGATCGATCCACTTCCAGTCCGAGTTGTCATGTAATCCAAAGAAATGTTTTCTGGGTTTTTGCTGATTTCGCGGCTACAATTGCGTCCAGAGCGCGGACTCATGGGTCTTCTTGGGTCTTCCGCGGCTTCGGATCAGCGAGGATCGTCTCATCTAAGTGCGTCTACGTAAGAATAAGAAGTATTTACTCTGCCCTTACACGTATCGATCGTGCAGTTGAAGACGATCGGGGATCCTCTTTCATGGTCACTGAATTTCGAGCAATTCGCGATCACTCGGGGGAAAAAAGTGCAATCAGCGCCCAGACTAAATACGAACACGCTCTGTGCGTAGCGTTCGTCCAGCTATCGACGATCGCGGTCATCTCAATACGCTGACATTAAACCGTTCTTAGGGTAATTATCAAAAGTGACAGCATGCACAATTCCTAAGATAATGGCTTGGCTAATTGATTTTTATTTACGGCTAACAAAGCAATAAAACGACGTCTTTTTGATCATGTCATGTCGCCTTCTTCATCGTTCTGTCCCGATCTCGTCAAGGTACACGATCGTACCTTTTGCCAGCCTGTTTGTAGCCTGTAGCCTCTTCTTGTGGGCTTGGGTCAAGCGGATTTCAGGTCCATTCGAAGATCGGTTTTGGTTTCTTCATCTTTTTTTCCGCTTCTTATTTCTCATTTCTTTATAACTCTGTAGGAATAATTCGTTGGAAGAATCATTTCGGACGGGATTTTGTGGAGAATGCAATGATGTAGTGAGAAATTGATGGAAGAGTTAAATCTTGTGAAATTCTTAAACCAATTAAAGGTGGCATGCCAGGAGTAATGAGAAATTAACACCTGGTATATTCAGAAATGTACGGAAAATTATGGGAAAATGCATTTCTTACGAAATTAATGAGCTAGCCCATTCGATTCGATGTAATTCGAAAAACATAATGGCTAATCATATAAATCGAAATAAAATTACCATAAGTAAGGGGTGCCATACTTTAATCGATTTAGGGGAGAGACGACTTTCGTTGCAGGCGGTATCGTTCGAATATAGTTTCCAACAATGGCAATAACTTTTACTACTTCGGACTTACATATATGTAGGTACTGGCTATGATTCTGCATATTCTAACAAATATATTTTTTTACGAAGTAACCTCACATTTTGTATATCCAATTGGGCATTAAGCGATCGAATTCATGTTTAAAATGTCTGCCCTTCACTCGGATGAAACACACGAACAATACTTTATTGTTATATTTTCCATAAATTTTTGTGGAAAGCACTTTTGAAGAATTATAGTGTGTGGTAATAATTTTGAACATAAAAAAGAAAAAAAAATTTTTTTAAAACCGAACTGCAGTTTTATCGTGAGATTCTCTAAATCAATTTAAATAATAAATTGAGTACATTCAATTCAAAGTGGTTTATTTTTCATAGTATAGTACAAAAAGTATAGACAGGGCCAATGAACGCTACACTAGTAATAAACATTCTTACAATATTTCCCCATTACAAAAACAAGAATTTGTTGAAATTCTAAATATACCTATAAGCTTATTAATTCTTTCTTTTGATAAAGATAGAATTAAATACACGTATCGTTAAAGTACAACGCTTTGAAAGATGAGATTGTAGTATAAGATCGTTCTATAATTAAAAATAGTAACTAAAATATATCTGAATAACATAAAAAGTTACTTCCTTACGTATTTTTATAACTAATAAAAATGATGTCCAACTGCCATAAATTATTTTGTCATTGTGAGAGTGATCCCATATAGAATCGCCAAAAAGACAAAATTGGTAACCATCGCCGATTCTTTTAAAACTTGATATACTTGAAGAATTAGTGAAAAAAGAATTATAATGAATAAATACATTTTCTAAAATTATATAGTATATTATTTATGTTTATTTTATTAGTTGTAGCCTGTTAAAAATTTTGGGATAATGGGGTCCGATTCCATTTTCAAAACTCATATATCTGTAAATTTGTATGATCACTTCTTAGAAATTAAACCCTATTTCAGGACAAGGTTGGTAGAGAAAAAATATCGATTTAAAAAAAGTAATCTTGACAGTAGATACATATTTACTTTTAAACCAATGATAACGATTTCTTTTTCCTTATCATTGAATTTCTTAGCAGTCAATTTTGAAATTGATTTTATTTTATTACTCTGTTTTTCAAAATGGAATTGTGATTTCAAAGGAATTAAGGAAAAATTATAATTATTTTAAATAATACCACATATTTAATTTTTTTCCCTAAGCTTAGTTTATAACTACCGGATATTTTATTTAAATAAAATTTCCCATCCCCATCGGAGTTATGTAGTACATGTGTTAATATTTGAAAATTAATAAAAAATAAGTTTTTTTTCCTTACATTCTTTTGGTTTCGTATCCATTACCTTCTAGTTTGGCCTACTTACTCAGCCATGAAATATATGTAAGTAATTAAGAACACCTACATTATAAGCACCTGGTGTTGTATGTTGTTGTTTAGATCAGTTCGATCTGTCCGTATTGTCATCTAAAACTTTTCTGACCTATCGGACCGATCTAACCCAATTCGCTGACAACCAATGCATCTACAAAAGTCGATTTGTAATAGCAACAAAGTCAAAGTGCCTATATGCAGCGCGGAGCAGAGCCTTATCAAAACCTTCCCATCTTACGTAGTTGTCACATTAAAGCTTAGGAAAATTCCTCACCTCTTCAGTTAAACTAGTTCTGTGTATATACTGAATACTGACTGTTCCCGGGCGATAACATCTTGCGGATCGCGTCGCAAAAAGTCCTCGACAATCCGCTGAAAAATTACCCGACAATGTCGGCGTTGACGGATAAAATCTCCACAGCAAAATACAAAAAGCCGGTGGAAAGCGTGTGTGGAGGAGCGTAAGTATTTTCGAATAGTGATAGTACCTAGAGCCCCCGGGGGTATCCAATGCCGATTATGAAGCATCCAATCGAATCGATTCCCAATCAACTGACATTATACCACTGCGGTAGATTATGTCATCGAAATATGCACACACTATCCACGGTGGTAAGTCGATGGCCAGAGTCTGCAGATTATTCAAAATTAATAGCAACGACTATGGGCCTATAGTGTGGACTACCGAGTGCAGCTCGGCAGCTATAGGATCTATAGTTCGATCGATAGGTCGCTTCACTAGCTGTATAGCTGCATTCGGCTTTTTCTCCTTATTTCTGACAAAACACTGTAATATTTACAAATCGAATGCATGACATTACACAACCTGTCGTAATTCACGATTAGTTTGCATACCAGCTCGTATGATCGAGAGAAAGATCGGACCCTTTCGATTTACCTCATTTAATGCGGCGACTGATCCAATGTGCCGTCGTCAATGGTGTTGATCATTTCGTTGTCTTGAAAGTAGCAGCCAGCAACAATTGATTTCTCAGCACGATCTTTTCGATTTTCTGGCACAAATGGTGCAAAATGTTTCGTAATTTTGAATAAAAAAAAAATTCCATCTTAAGACTAGAAAATTGATCCCTAATTGCAGTTTAGTAGTCACTTTAATACTACTGGTTGGCTGAGCTCTAAAGGTGATCGTAGCTCATAAGCTGTAGTTGGTATGATCGAATTTATTTTCCTTTAACTTTCCGAACAAATCGATGCATTTCTTACCAAGGAGAAGCATTCGAAGGAAATCGTGTTTGAATTACACTCAATTATTCATTTATTATTAAATAATAGTGGAGATATTACCAAATGATTGAGGATTTAGTCAAGTTGTTTTTCAAGGCTATTATTTTCATGATCTGATTTTTGCACACAGCTTCATGGTGTTTGGTAACTGCACGCTGCAAGCTAATTTCAGAGTATACTGCCTGTAAAAAATCCTTCCAGCACAATTTTTGCTTCGTCGTCGAAAATTTGGCATATGTGTCTTTCATTCACAAAACTAATCCTTCGAAGGTGTTTGCTCATATATTGATGAGCCAATTCTAGAACACATTGCCCCTTAACTTATCATTTTTACGAAATATTTTAATTATACCAAACAATGCCATTAACTTATCTTATCAATTGAAAACTAACGACGCTTCTTCTTATTTATAAAAGAGTCCGCTTTATGCTCTTATTCACAACTGTGTTAAGCCGCCATCATTATTTAGCTGAGCCGCGGGGTCCTCCTTAAAACCATCACCAAAAATTATTTATGACATAAACGAATTTGAACAAAAGATTTATGATTTGACCTCCGTGGCAAGAATTCGGCACTGTCCGAATATATCGAGGAAGACGGTAGTAAATCTCGGACGGTGGTTCCCCTCGCATACGCAAAGGATCCAATTTTGGCGTATTGATCTTTCGGGTCAGCCCCGGCTATGAAAGCCCAAATATTAAGTCAAACTACTTAGGTTTGGCTGGGACCCTTCTGCCCGGTCCTCGGCTTATGGTAGGCTTGCAGTTTGTTGCAAGCAAAATTGCATCAGTGCTTCTTCACTCGCTCCAACTCCAAAGTGCATATAAGTAGATATGGTTGCAGTATGATGTCGTGTCCGACTAAGAAACCAAGTAGAAGCCAAATTTTTCTGTTTTTCGGTGGAAAAAAGAAAAACGTAACGAGAACAAAAGACAGCGAAAAGATGCTGACAGATGAAAAAGACGACCAGCTAAGAGTAAAAGAATGTTTTTGCATTGGTCCCTGGACTCTGGCTGACTCGTTCTCGGCCATAACTTTTGAAGAATGAATAATTTATTTAAGTTTTGGTGCCTCTATCTGGCTGTTGTTGCTGTTTGACCGTTCCGAAAAAAAGTAACCTATAAAAGGAGACCAAAGACCGCATATTCCGCACAGACAATGGGGGTGTGAAAGCAGTTTTAGTAGCTCTAAAGGTAAACGAATTGGTTAGGATTTAAACGCTACTAAAATACAATGTGAAGTTACAGACGTATGTAACAACCGAAAACGGCTCACATTTGTGATAAAATTTAAGAAAAATAAAACAATCTACAAATTTTGCCTCCATTTTTATCCGAAAATGATTCGCAAGTAAATCAGTAAAGCGGACTAACCAATGGCTCGAAATTGACTCCCTGACTCACATCGATTCATAAAACTTTAAAAAATGATTCGCTAAATTTTCATTTAAGCGAATGTAAGTTAGCTACATTATTTACATACTCACTTGGGTGAATGTTGTGCGAATTATTTCGTTAGAGATTTATAAATGAATGTGAATTTTGAGCAGCTAGATAACCGATTTTGAGGAATTAAATAAATTATTAGCAAATATTTTTCCCACCGCAGGTGAACTTCGACTAAATATTCATTCCTAATATCGTTCGGTCCGATCCTTTTTTCAGTGATTTTTCAGTGTCTTCAGTGAATCCATACTTAAATGCTCCCTTTTCTGTGATTTTTCAGTAGCTTTAGCGAATCCATACTTAAATGCTCCCTTTATCCCCAATATTCGGTTTAGTGCATCCAGTTTAAAATGTTCTTTCTAGGAGTACATTGGATTTGTCGTCTATGCTTAGTTTACCTGCAGAACATCATCGGCTACTCCCTACTGGGATCGATCCTTGCCCTGGCTACTCCCATTGAGGATATGCCAGTTAAAAAACTTTTACTGGAGAAGCCAGTTTAAAACTGTTTAAAACTCTATTTCGTCAACAGATGGCATTGACATCAGGGGGTGTATCATGGCTACTTTCCGAAACACCCTGACAACTGCTGAGAATTTTTCTATATACATGGAGAACCGAATTTTATATCTGCGAATTATAATTAAGTTGAATGGCTAAAGGTATAAAAATTAAATAAGAAAATAAAAATAATAAATAGATATTCTGAGTTAATCTTCATTTCGACATAGAGATGGCGATGTTGAATCCTATTTAAAGCGATTCGTTATCACTTTCAATTTATCAACAAAAACATAATTATAACTAAATATTAATTTTTTCGGTCACAAATAGATGGTGGAAGAGCACACATGCTTTGCGTTTTCGTTGCTAGATCCACGAAAGGGTTAAATCTTATTCATTTCTGTGTTTAAAAGAAAGCATACAGTCAGGGTCTAGCAGCTAAGAGAATTATAATTTGAACATATAACATGCTCTTAGGAGTTAATCGGAGAATCACAAATTGGAACTGGTTCCGTCTGTTTAGTACAACACACACGGTTGCTGCACAAGCTAAGTTCCTTACCTTCTGTATTATTTGTGATATTCAAGGTTTGGACCTGCACTTCAATTATGCAACTGTCCGTACTATAGTTTTGGTCGAAAAATTATTGTCTGCAGGTGCATAGTTTGAATTTTCAATCTGTTCATTATTTAAATATTTTAATTTTTATCAGTTTAATATCAAAACCTTAAGGTCATAAATTAGAATCTCTAAAGTAAGAGAACTAGCTTAAGACATTTATGTAGTAATTTTTTTGTGAACCCAAGGACTTTTTGCATAATAATTCAAGAAAATCTAGAGCAAACTGGACTCGAGGTCTTTTCTTCAATGTAAGTAAATTAAGTTCAGACACCACTCTAGCTTACTGAAAAGATATTGGGAATTTATATACATATTAAACAATTAAGTATAGTAAATCAATTCTTTAACTAGCCTGATGTGATAGAGCAAGTTGACATCAAATTCCACCAAATATCGTGATTCCGAAGTCCACGTTCCGAGTTGACATTTTATCTTTTACGAAAAATATATAACTTCAATCAAACACCCTGTAAATTCCACATCTTAAATATAATAACCTGTATCCAAATTATTGAAAATGCAAATGTAGTTTGTTGGTTACATATGTTTCTTATTCTTACAATAAGAAATGAATTTATTACAAAGTTGTCACTATGCTATCAGTCTACATGTGAGATGAAAATTTATCAATACATACTTGTGTTTTGCCTTCTTAAAAAAAACAATTCTTTTTGAATTCCAAAATAAAAAAATTTACTCGCATCTGAAATGTTGTTTCTTTGATAAACGTGTACATATTTAATATTTCCAAATTTGAAATGTGGCTGGCTTGACAAGTTTTTATTTTGTTTTGGTGTTTAATACTTATTGTGACTAGACTCTTCTATGCATTTCATTTGATTCTTTTATAGAATTAAATTTTCATTAAGAACATTTAAGTGTTGGTTTTTAAAAATACCCTGATTTAATATTTATTGGAGGGGAAATCCGGC
This sequence comes from Beris chalybata, assembly GCA_949128065.1. Lineage (NCBI taxonomy): Eukaryota > Metazoa > Arthropoda > Insecta > Diptera > Stratiomyidae > Beris > Beris chalybata. Next base: position 3,984,062 of record OX421896.1, on the reverse strand, counting down.
ATCGTTATTATTTGGTTGTTTTTTTTTGGCTAGGTTTTTTTTTTTTCATACATATCCAAATTGGATTATAATAGACTAATAGAAAGGAAAAAGTTTTGAAAAGATATCAAGGCATTCGGAACATATTTTGATATTGGTTATATTTCAAGGAAACCCTACTTTGATGATTAAATAATAATAGGATCAATTTAAAAATTTCCAAAATAGATATTTTTAGTTGTTTTTAGTTTCTTAGTTCAATTTTTAAATATCTTAATTTTGTGAATAGCCGAAATAAAATTGCGCAATTATTATTTCGCAACAAAGGGATAGCTGTGATTATTAATTAAACGTATGTATTTAAGCTGCGGCACTGCACTTTATCATAATAAGGAGTTGTGGTTCTAATTTTAGTTTTAAAGTTTACGCATTTGTAGTAGAGACGATTTATTGATTCTTGATAACAAAAAAATAATCGGGTGAGTAAGGTAATTGTTTTAGTAAGTCCAAGTTGAATCAATTTATTATTTATCTACTATTGGCTTGTTATAACTTTTGGAAGTTTTTACCAAGGTCTCTTTTACCAAGGTCTTACAATTTTCAAAGTTTTAATTATAAGTCAACTTGCCCAATATTTGAATTAGCCTTTATTTAGTTATAGGTTCTTTCATATGGTCGTACGTAGTGTCCGATATTGGACACTTGCTTTATTTGGATATGTATGAATTTGTGTATAAATTACTTTTACGTACAGTAACTAAATTTGGTTCAATAGGCAGTATAACATACGAAATCGGTTCAGGACTTTTTTCCGTTTTATCCGTTTTAAATTTTTTCTAAGTCTTCAAATTGATTATACTTGTGTCACTCTAAAAAAAATCAATAATCGGGTAGGTAGAATAGTGTTTAACTGTTTTGTATGTTTTTATGAAATCTTAGAGCTTAGAAAAATCATTTGATTTCTATGTATAGTGTAAGTATTGCCATTAGAAACCACTTCGAGAAAAAATTATAATAATAATTGATAGTACTGATATTCTATTAGTGAAAGTTTTTTGTTTTGATTTTTAACAGCAACTAACAATTGTCTACTTTGAAACTGGATAACGTTACACACCAGGTATACTATTGCGAATATTTTCTTGCTTCATAAATACATCATAATTGTATGACTTCTTTTTAATGCTAATAAACTTCTACAATCGAAAATAAAGATTCAATTTAATACGTATAAATATAATATTATAATCACAAGTCGCTAAAAATATTTTCTTAGATACTTAGGATGAATTGCTTTGGTTTGTTTTTATTTTTATTTTTTATTTGTGTTGAAAATATCTTAGTTTCTAGCTATGATATGCTAATCACAATTTTTAACCATCACTTTGCTTTACAACTTTTTTTTTAAGAAAAAAAAATCGTTCAGTTTTTTAGCGTTTCGTTCCATTCGCGTATACTTTGTTGTACTGTTCAGTAGACGTCGTTTTCAAGAGTTGTAAATAAGTGAAATCATATTTTTTTTTTATTAAATCACAATCATAAGAAATGGCATAAAATTATTGTCTGAGATATACTTCCATTTACTATTTTTTTTAAATTCAGAAGAAATTTAAATTTTTTGGTTCAATAACAAGACAATTTCTGGGAATATGTTTAGTGAAGTCATCTTGAAAAAATCCATCTACCGCTGCACTTCTTCGAATGATTTATACATTTCATTTAATTATACTGTTTTTTTTAATTAATAATATTCTGAATTAATAATAATCTGAACTTAATCTAGCCGCTAATTATTAAAAATATTTTGCTACTAAATAACTAATAACCGATGCGTTAACATTTTGCTTTTAACTGAAAATAATTTTTACAAGCGGAAGATACGTGTTCCGTAAATTCTTTAATTGATAATCATATCATGTATGTATAGGTATATTTGAAACAAGTTGTAGATAAAAATAAAATTCTCTGTTTTTTGGTTTCTTACTTCGCGTCTGTCTTTCCTTTTTCTTAATACACTTATAACTAATTATTATTGTTTTACTTTCTTGCAGAGCCGTTCTGCAAGGAAGCTTCAGCATTGTTCATATCAACAATAACTGAATCAGGTAACGAACTTTTCCTATCTAAATCAGTCTGGCCGTCCAACAGGATGTGTCCGTTGGGTGTTGTTACCGATACCTCCTGAAAAAAATTGCCAAAAATACCATTTTTTAATTTGTTGATGTTTTTGTATAATCAAATATTGTGATCAGAGACGTGGAGGTAAATATCCATGGCATGTACATATAGTAAGTACTTATACAAAATGTATTTAGTTTTTAGTTCAGTTTTCTATTTGTTATTTTAATGTTTAGTTATTTGATTGCACAGTTTGAAAAACTTTAAAGTTTTTTTTTATGTGATTTTGAGTTTATTAAATTAGATTCTTTATGTTTACCGGATATAAAACAGCAGCGTCCAAAGCCATCAATTCCTTTTTTGAAAGTTGTTCAACAATTACCGCAGCATAACAATCACCTAGCATATTATTTGTAGTCCGGATACGGTCTCTGAAATAGCTCAATTATAAGAATATTTGGGAAAATGGTTACGAATTTATTTATTTATACTTACACGAACCAGTCTATTGCAAACAACAAAGTGACATCCTGTACAGGGGCATCAATTGCAGATAGTACCACCAACAATAGCACCAGAGCAGCACTGGGTACACTCGCCGAACTCATCGAGGCTGCAGTGGACGTCAAGAGCACTGTAACAAGTTCGCCAAATCCCAACGTCATTCCACTCATTTGTGCAATGAAAATTGACGCAACTGCAATAAACAGGGCCGTTCCGTCCATGTTAATATTACAGCCAATCGGCAGCACGAAACGCGTTATCCTCTGATCAATCTTCAGCTTTTCATTCATACAACGGAATGTAATTGGTAATGCTGCAGCACTGCGTGTTTTTTTGATATGTTTCGCTTTAAACGGTTAAAATTTTAACAAAAAAAGAAAAATCTTACGTTGATGCAGTCGCAAATGCGGTAAGCATTGCTTGTACAAGTCCACAGTAAAATTTGTACGGATTACGTCGCAGGAATACAAAGTAGATGAGTTGCATTATAACGAGCTGATACAAAAATACGCCAATGGCCACCGTTATAATGAACCACATCAACTGCGACATAACCAGCCTCAAATCGCTGACACCGAGAATTTTTCCAGCTATCACTGAACTGATACCGATCGGTGTTAGCCACATCACACACGTTACCATCTTCATCACAACCTCAAAAACGGCGGAGAAGAAGTCGATGACCACCTGTCCTTTGGAACCTATCGTGCCCAGAAGAGTCCCGAAGACCAGGCAAAAGAAGACTATGCCCAGGGTGTTAGTACCGGGCCGATACTGCACCACTCGAACCAACTCTGTTTCCTGCTGCTGATCGCCTTCCAGATCATCACCGGAACCGGACAAGTAAGTGTCGTTCAGCGTTTCATTGAACGACTTCAGTATCGTCGGTTTTGTAATGTATTCGGTGTGCGCTTGTTGGAAGGCCGCCTGAAAAAGATTATCCGGAAAGACGTTCCTGCAAAGAAATTATAAAAAAATAAAACACCAAATAAATCGAATCAACTGATAAACTATTAATAATATTACTAAATATAAACAGGGTAATTTGTTACCACTCACAGCTGCTGGCTGTCGGCCAACACCCGTGTTCGAAAAATAGATTTCAAGTTCAACAGTTCCATTACTAAACTACTAATCCTTTGGTATTAATAATGCGATTGCCGCCATGTGGCGTTCTAACAAAATACATCAAGTTAATTGGTAAAGTCTTCTACAGTTTTCGCTTTGGCTTCTTTTTTGTAGGAATCGAGCCCGAATAGTTCCAAAGTCAACGAAACAGTGCATAGGTAAGCCATGCATTTTTGTTGAAAAATTGCGGCCTCGGGATTCGAGTACACTGATGAACGCTGAACGAAGGGCAAATTATTGCCTATCATTCGACAGTTCAATTCGGAACGGATCGTTCCCAAACAGAGCATTCATAAAAACAATGAAAAATTTTTGAGCTCTAGCGAACTAAACTGATATTAAATTGAAAACTATAATTTTCAAGGACTACCTAGTCGGTACATAATGAATGTGGTGTAAAGATGTACAGATGTACATATTTCAGGATGTAGTTTTTGAGTTCAGTTATCGCACAACTGAACTACTTTTCTCCAAATACACGCATACTTACATACATACATATACCATAAGTAGGTATTTATGAAAGAAAGTACAAAACAAATGCTAATTCCAAAATTTCAATTTTTACAGAAAAATTTCTCGAAATTCAATCGTCTATTTAAATATGAAGATTTTATTCCTAGATAATGTTACGTTCTTTCACATGATTTACTTCAGTTTTTTTTTTCAAATTTTTTGCAGCAAAAAATATGATCGAGAAAGAAAAATCCATATCGTGTGATTTCCGATTAAAAATATTTCACAAACGAACAAACGAATCCGTGGTAGTCCACATAGAAAATTAATTATAAAACTAATAACGAATTAGTTAAAGCATGCACTTATGACGCAATCGTGCATTTATTTCTCAATTTGGAAGCCTGCCAAACACCGGCTGATATCCACAAACATATTTAAGGTTGGTAGGTTGTTTCATTCACGACAGTCATTCGAAAGTAATTTCTAAATTTTCTTTTTAAATTAAATATCTAGTTACGTACATCTCAAATCGTTCAAAATATCTCGCCTGAAGTTATTTTAATTATTGTCGACATATTGCCAAAAATACATACCTTCCTAAATCGAGCAAGCTGTCCAATAAGTTCGCAGCACGGTTGTCTGCAGATCGGTCGGATGCGTTATGAAGGCAAGGATCACCTGGATGAATTAGAAGAACCAAACAGATTCCCAGGAATGCATTGAAGAATGACGTCGTTGCAAAGTAGATCAATGTACGTAGCGCTATTTTTCCATTCATACGAGCATTCAAACTTGCCGAACCAGCAATTAGACTAGAGATGACCAGTGGAAGAATCATTAGCTTAAGAACTCGCATAAAGAGCTCGCCCGGATACGAGATTAGCATGATCGAGTCCGCGCTCAGGTTTAGAGGCCGAAGACTAAATCCTGAAAGAATAGAAGATGAAATTATTATCAGTAATATGAATTAGTGTAATGTGGAGTGGTCGGAGAAGCATGTGCATTTTTCGTAGTCTAAATATCAAAAGAATATGAATAGGACCCGGTTTCTCAGATTTGAAATTTTACAACGGAATTAGTAATAACAATAACTAAACACAAATTAAAGGGTAGAGATCTAATCAATTGTTTTCGTATCAATAACCAAGTTATTTCTTTAATAATACTTACAAAATTGGGTATGTTACACTTTTACGTTGTCTGACCCATTCTTTAGACCTAGTAAATTTTTTCGAATTTTCACGAAATATAATGTAGAAAAGTATTTTGTTTAGATACACACAACAGGTCAGCTTTAGATAAGATCTTCTGTATTAATCTTTGGTTTACAGTCATGTTTTTTTTTACTGAAACAGATATTAAACTCAATCGGAAGTAAAAATTTGTCACAAGTCTGGGAGCATCATTATTATTTTTCTGGGTAAAATCCGGCAATCAGTCAAAAAGTCTATATCCAACAGAACCCTTAAAATACTAATTGAAATTTTTGGATGTGTCCAAACTTAAAATATTGTATTGGTTGATTTAATACTGTAAAGAGGTTGTGTGAGAAAAGCTCACTCTTATGGATTATATGCCGAAAAAATATACAACACCTGGTTAGGTGTTCAATGTCAAAATAATACCCAATTAAATTCTTTGATGATTACTCAAAAAGCGTGTAGAAGTAAAAATCAATTCGATGTTATCATCAAAGATATGTCGGAATTCGGTAGAACGTATTCAACCAGTTTACACCCCATAAGGGTTGAATACAAAAAAATCGTGAAAACGTTTCTTCTTTCAGCTGAGGAGTTTGTGAAAGTAAAATTAATCCGATATCTCAGAAGACCTGAGAGATATGACGAAATTCGTAAAAAAATGCAGACCCTTTTCATAGACCACCGACACATCAAATGTGTCACAAGTTAAATTAATTAAAATACAATTACCTTAGTAGTAAATTTAAACACAATTGGTGGTTTTCGACTACCTAGCATAAGCCGTCCCCGAGATGAAAAAAAAACTACCTACCCCCGCAAAAATTATAGTTTTATAACTTGCGACAAGTACAGCCATATACAAATATCAAGGTTCAGTTGTGAACATTTTGCGACTGTAAAAATATGAAAATCCAAGTAATTTTCTCACAATCTCCCCACCCATACAACTACCACCTCCACCTTCCAAAAGTGAGGTACACCATATGACGGCTCATCCGACGTTTTTATTGTCTTAATGAGGTCTACTAGCTTTGAAACGTGAAACTTCAAATTTAATATTTTTTTATTTCCCTGCGTGGTCCAACACACAGTATTTTCCACACTACGATACATTTTAAAAACACTCTATCGAATTTTCTTAAAAGTATTTCATGCCACTTTTTTGATGTATTGAAAAACTTAAATCAAAAGTTCGTTATTTTCATATAGCAGTATGTAATAGCTTATACTAGAAAGTTGAAACATTCATTATTTATTTTTAATATTTTATCACGCGCTCCAAATTTCAGATCTAAATCAAACTGCTCCTGATTGTGCTCAACATGTATTGAGATAAATTAAAAGTTCTGTTTTTTTTTTAAATTTCGCTCAATTTCCTACAAGAGTTTAAAATAAAAAAGAACCTGATAAGAAAAGGCAAGGACAAGTGTTGTGTTTTCAAGGATTGAAGGAGGTGAAATCTAGACTTTACTGCAAGCAGGAGAAACATTTCGGCGAACTAAGAAATTTTAATTAAACAGAGTCTGATTTTCATCATAACGAACTAAGCATATCCCCATACAAAATACTGTTGTTGTTAAAACATGTGTGGCTGTGCAACAATTTTTCGAGAATTCTATTAAAATGGCTCAAGGCTAAAACGAACAGAACATGTGAGTGGAGTAGCCACTTTTGATAGAGGCAACTTTTAATATGGCCTTCTGTGGCCGGGTGGATGTGGTACATTAACCACTTCTTTGACTTGACTTTTAGATTCACTAGTTCAACGTTTCCGGCATCTATTGTAAGTTTTCACTGACCTTTTATTCCACGGTGCTAAGTGTGTTTTATTTTTGATCCTTTAAACGTTGCGCAACTGTAGCGACCGCACTTAAGAGAACAATTTCAAAGCGAACCCTATACGCTTCCAGCCTATGCAAAGGATTATCTTAAGTACTTCGATCTGCCAGCTCCCATTTTATTTTCTAATTGTACACATTAGTTGACTCTTATTAAAGCTTTAACCCTCAACTAGCCCCCATTGAGGCTAATCCCCAAACTTTTCTGCTTAAGGTTTTTACAAAAATCAATTTGCCACAAATCGATAGACAACATACTTACTCCAGATAGACACATCAGAATGTCTTTAAGTCTATAATGTGGGCCAAAATACGAGTATTTTTTTTTATTTGTATATTGTAACGAAGAAGGAGACAGTAGTTCAATGATAAATTTGTGGAATTGTCAGTAGTTAATAGCATGTTTTCACGTGACTACTTTATTTTCCCTCTTACATACATTTCGTCAAGTCGTATGCATACTTGGTTATAATTTTTTGCTTCTATATTTAGTCATTTCAGCTACTTTGTAATCCGTCGAGCTTGGGTCTAAGAGGTATATAAATAAATTCTCTTCTTACGTAAATGCTTGAATGTACGTTCTTGATTAAACGACAATAAATTAATTTCATTAGAAACGAAAAGGTGATTCGGTAACCTTGACCTACAGAGTCAACGATATCGGACGGAAGGATATACGGTGTGTACTTATAATTGAGGAGTGTATGTGTTCAAGGTGTTATTTTTGTCTAAGATAACTTTGCCAGAAATCAATAAAATATCATAATTAATATAAATTTAATTTAAACTTTCGCAGTATGAATTTGTATGAATAATGCAGTTTTTGGAGTGATTTTCTTCGCAATGAAGGATAAATTCATAGAACATAAATTTTTGCGGTAGCTGCATCCTTCGAATTTGAATTTAAACTCAAATACTCACCAACAAAATTGTTAAGCATTATTGCAAACTTTTATCGCGGAAGGAGCGGTACATTTTAAGAAGTTGAAACGTAAAGGCAGTTTAGAAGTTTAGAAGGCGCTTCGAGATTAAAGGTCTACTTTTGTATTCACTCCTGTGAACATCGCTAACTTCCTGATAGTATTCCATTAAAAGTTGATAAATTTCCATTTCAACTGTTTAGTGTTTTTCGATATGGAAAATCATAAAAGTGAATTTGATAATTTCTCTTCCCTAACACACAGGGAAGACGAAGGAAACTGTGTAAATTTCATAATGAGACGTGAAAAGATCGTATGAATATTTCCGTTTTCTTCTTCCTTTTTAAGTTCAACTAAGTATTCAGTAAGGGTCCTTTGTGCTGATCAATGGAAAATATCAGTATTTTAATTTATAACCGTCATTAGGCTAAACAGTCACTAAAAGGACAGAATTAGAACTTGTTTGTGGGTCGCCAAGTCTTAGATGTAGCCCGGATAATTACAATAAGGACTTTCTCAGCTATTTACAGTACATACTGTACAGGTTGCGACCTAAAAAAGGTTCTTAAGATGTTACACTTGCATCAAATGAAACGACATGTGGACGAAGTTTTGCGGCAATGAGCAGGTTTCTATGACGAAGCTTCCGAAGAGACGTCTTTGATGTACACCGCAGGATGCATAACTAAACGCTAGTACTGTACAATATTTCTGTATATTGTTGCTAATGTAAGTGCGCTATTGTAAGAACAGACTTTAATATCTATATAGTTTATTTAAGGAAGTCAGGTTGGAACTCTTTTAGAAAAATCATAAGCATTGTCTTTATACTGACATTCTACTGTGTGGAATAGACGATATGTTTGTAAAGTTTATTATAATTTTATCCAAACTTAAAAGTTAATACACGAAAGGAATCCAGACGGCAAAGTTCATGAATATGTTATGCTTATGCTATAAGGCATAAAACTAGTTGTCTACTTAAGAGCCAAATTGATAGACTCCTCTATTTAACATTTTCGAACAATTGTGCGTAAAAATGTACGTAAATGCTTTAAGCTGATATTATGTGATAACAAGTAAGGTAATTTCTACTGATAAGCACACTTTCAAATAGTTTCATTAAAAAATTCCTGAAACAAGTGGGTGCATGTTTTCTATGAAACTTAAGCCTATTACTAACTAGAAACGATACGAAAATGGTTAGAAGATTTTGTATGTGATTTGACAGAAAATTTCGTTTTCGCTTCTAGTTAGTATTTAGGTACTTACAATGTTTTTAACTCTTTGATTTTCCAATGGTTTAAACCTTAACCAGCTCCTTTAAAGAGTTATTTAAAGGAGGAAGGATTTTCGATTAAATTCAAATTACTTGGAATTTGTAGTAAGCAAATTGACGTCAATAAAGTCTTACGAAAAATTTCCTGCCTTGTTTTGACTGTTTGATAAAGTAAACACTACTATGGAAGGATGAATGCATATCTTTAAAAGGAGCCGCAAATTATTATAATGATAACGGGGTTGGTCGAAAAGTGCAACAAAATTTAATAACGGAGCAATATAGGGCTTGAGAGCTCCCTTTACACCCATCTTTTCAATAATAAAGTATATTTGTATTCCCTGGTTTACTGATTTGAAAATTCATAAAATTGTATTACCCTGTTTACTGATTTGAAAATTCACAAAACTTTACTCTTAAAAATATATAAAGTATCTAATGAAACTTTAAAAATTTATATTTCAAGAACAGCCCATGCTATAAAGTTGAAACTTGAAAATTATGCATATCTATTTTCTTGGAAAATTTCTCAAAATTAATTTGGTTGTTATTTCGCTATCAATCATGCCTTAATCGTGGATGCAAGTAATCCACACTTCTTTTCTTTTCTTGGCTTTTTCAACCCAAATTACACTTTTTTTAAAAAATTTTATTACATGCTAAAATATGAATACGCAGAAAATCACTTACCTAATGTTACACCAAGCGTAACACCGGACAGCGTTACCAGCAGCATAAGATTATCGCTAAGCCATTTTCTATATCCGACTAGTTCGAGCGGTGCCTCACAGCGTTCGGTAGTTTTTGGTGGTAGTTCAGTACCGTTCACTGTAGTACCATTTGGTGGACCCATTTTTGAAAATAAGTAATCTGAAAACTTTTCAGATTTTTCCATCGTTTGTTACAACAAACCGAAATAAAAAACTTTCTTATTTTATAATTATTCTTTTTTTTACGAAAGTGAAATTTTATGATTTTGATGTTGTTTTTATTATAATGGTTCAGTTGTTATTATTAGTTGAATTTCTTTTACATTCTTAGTCAAGTCGGAAATTAATAATTGAGGAAAAAACGATTGATTGTTGAAATATTGTTCATTGCATGATTTTGATGATGTATTTGATGGCAATTGAAACTTGGCTTATGGTTGTCGGTGTTTTTTGAATTGCTATTTTTTTTAATTATTAACTACGGGTTACCGATGCGGTATTGTCTTTTTCAGAAGGGCCTGCCCGACGTATTTGGTAGTTTCGTCTTGGACGACTACTTCAAAGGGTTTTTCTAGTGATGGCTCCGTTGTTGTAATTTTCTTAATAATTGCTCAAACCCGGAATTTTATAAAGATTTTTATATTAATTTTTCTCTTTTCTTTTTTATATATTAATTATTTCTAATTGTTTTTTAATTGCACCAGTGTTTTTATATTAATTTATTTATATTTATATAAAAAATCACAAATAGTTTTCTTAAAATCGTAATAGATGTTTATACGAACACAAGGGTTGGAATCAAGGTGGGACAAAAGATATCCAGAATGCACTTTTAGATTGCTCTCAGTTCACTGTATCGCCCGGTGGTGGAAAATCAATACTCTCGGTATGTATGTCACTGAATTTTGAATCTCGGAACTTGCAATGTCCTTTAACTCTTCCTAAATGAACATCACAAATTATTCCTTAAATAATTATGACTTAAGGAATTCACTCCTAGCACTTTGGGATCACTGTAGCAATTGAAAGCTCTAGACGTTTGTCGAAGCCTTTTTAAGTTCGTAGTGCGTTTTTGTTGCAACACGACACAACCAACAAAAAGAAAATAAAATACACTAATATTACGATTCCCGGCTTGTCTATCTTCGAGTTACTGACTAAGTTTAACTAAGTATTGCTTATGGTATTTGTGGTAGTATTTAGTTCGAATTTATAACAAAATATCCTAAAGTGGTCTAGTGCTCGTGACTAGTACCCTGTCAAATGATTCGTGCTATGCCAGCACGTTTCAAATACCCCAGCGAGTGTTTTTCGTTGGAATTATCGATTTTTTCGGGTACGGTTCTGCTCGCACTATTACAATTTTGCAATGTTGTATGTGTTGGGGTTGGGGTAATAATAATACCACCATTGTAAATATACTTTGACTACACTCTTTAATAAGTATTTGAAAACATTGTTGATTTATTTCCCAATAGGTTTACAATCCGCCGTCCGTAGTCGATATCGTAAGATGATAAACGATTTTTACAACCCAATCATTTAGGACAATTTACTTTAATAAAACCTTTTTTGATTGAACAAATCAAGATCGCATGAGTCGCATAAAAATAAGAAATGGGTTGAATCGAGCTTGCGATTGATGTCAATTGAAGTAAATAGACTTAAAGGCAACCAATTTATTTAAATCGCTTGGGAAGCCGGCGCTTAAGACTTAAGTTCAACGTTATAAAAATAGCGACATAAACAAATACAACGGTTTCATTCAAAAGACTTTTGAAGCTCCATAAAAAAGGACCTTGAAATGAGTCCATCTAAATATTAGCTTTGGTCTTATCATCGTGATGACCACAGGAAAAGATGTTAGTATAGCTTTTCAGCTTAAAAATGGGGTCATTTCAAGGATCGGAAGTGTTTTAATGAAACTTCTTTCCCATCAAAGACTTTCCTGCATTTAGGTTCACTTATGCACTTTGTCGCTAGGAGCCAAAACGTATCCAAATTTATCTTGTGAGGTTTTTATAGCTGGACCAGTTACTGTAGAGCGACTAGCGACTAGGTTAGTGGTGCAATAACGCGACAAAAAAAAACTCGGAGCAAAAACGATTCCGACATACCTACATACATAAATGTTTTGTCTTTTTACAGAATTGAATTTATTTCGATTTTTTATTTCTTTTGTTCTTGCGATTTAAAACTCCCTTTTTATATTTAAGTCTTACTAAATTTATATTTCATTTGTACTTTTAGCGTACCAGAGGGAGTAAAATATTGTGCACTGTGCTGTTGTTTCTAACCCCACAATTTAAAAAATCAGTATGAACTAAAAATTCTATACAGCCATTTTCATTTTATTGAAAGATATTTAATTTGAAATAAATTAAGTAATGGATCTTGAAACAAGTTCGTAGTAGGTATGTAATGTGTTTTATGGTGAGTATAGAAATTTAGAAATATTAGTCATTGTTTTAACAAAATTCGAGAAAGCAACTTCAGTGTTAGAATCTTTTTTAAATATAATAATCATAATATTTATTAAATTTTTAATGTAATAACCACTACGGTCAAAAGTTGCTTCAAAAAATTTAAACCCTGTGATCAAATTTTTCCACTAAAATCCTAAATATCCATTTGGTTACTCCATGAACAAAACACACAAATTTATTTTTAAAGTATTGTAACAAATGTATTAATGCGTGCTGACTAATTGGAAAGTAAAAGTTCGCCTTTATGAAATTTTCTAAAATACACTTTCTACCTTATAACAGTCGCACTCTAACCCCCATTCTTCTATTAACGACAACTGCAATTATTATACCTCCTTATATCCTCCTTATCACAACCATATTTCTATGATTTTCAATCTCAGTTCTCAGTACATAATCTTACAACCAATTTTATTTGTATCTACTTTGTCACAATATCAATTTATCGATTAAACAGCTCATTCCTTCTAGAAGCCTGCCCTAAACAAGCCAAGTCTTTGTTAAACAACAACGGATTTATATAGCCTAGAAATCGCGGGAGTGATTGTGCAATTTGTCGTCATACTGAACAGGTGGAATCTTTTCTATTTTCTACGACCAATTCATTCAATTCATAAGAACTGATTTACCAACACAAGCTCTAGACGCTAAAACAAATTCCAAATACAAGACCTCAGTTAGAACTCTTGTTATCCGTTTTATTATGATTTTCCATAAAGTCATGCAATTGTCTTCGATACTTTGAAACAATATTTACATAATATTGGCCTATGACCTTGACAATGAAATGATAGTTTGATATCGGGCCCGGTACCATAATTATTATCGAACCGAAAACCGCAACATGCAACAATGCTATTAAATTTAAAGCAAAATACTCCGAAACTCATTTCAGTTAAGAAACAATTACTCTTTGTAGGTCTGGCGATTATTTTATCGGCGAAAAGAAGAAATTTGCTAATAAGTCAATCATAAAGTGGCATGCAATTACGTAATTAGCCTACAATAGATATGAGTCTCAAGATTTTAATGTTCGTTACAAAGTGACACTCTATCAACGATTCCAATCCAATTGACCGAAATTATTTTATTTTTTTTTTGTTATTGATGATGATAGGCACCTTGCTCTAATTTTCGTACATATCGAAGTACTGCTCTAATTGCATTTCTCTTTTCAATAATTTTTTCAAATGAAATGTTTCTTTTCTTTAATATCGATTTGATCGTATATGTACGTGTGGAGTCTATCATGAGCGCCAGATTCAGGTTTTTGAAATTGATTGTAGCAAAGGGTTATTCAACAGGGATACATATAAAAATTTCATAGTTAAATAAAACAAATAATAATTAAGATATCGTACTGAAATGTTTTTCCATTTTGCACCACTCTTACACATACTCATATATCGGCAGGAACTTTGGCAATTTCGCATACAATATTGTTCTTGACCTATTCTAACGTTGGCTTGTTTGCATAAACCAACGAATTTCTTTTGACGAAAAAATACGGTCCAATCAAACGTCCGGCATGACATCCACACCGCACGGTCATTTTTTGTGGATGCAATTCAGTCTCTTGAAGACATGTGGTTTTGTTGCTGTCCAATAACGCGTATTTTACTTATTGACAAATACACTAAGCCAAAATTGAGATTCATCACCGAAAATTCAGGACTTTCTTCAAACTTTTGTAGTCCGAGAAGTTTTGGCGCTTCAAATGATCATGTGACTTCAGTATACTACCGACTCAGTACTTCGGTAGTAATGTTTAATAATTTGCAACATTGCTCGTTCTTGAACTTCACCGTGATTCATGTAAACATGAAATTACATTTTGACATTAACAGAGTAACAAAAAAGTGGGTGCATTTACATATGTATATTAAAATACAAAATTGCTTATATGTAATTACTGAATAACCATTTATTGTTGTAAAGCATGCGTTCTAATCAGCTGTTAACGCATCGCATAACACGCGTACACTATAATTCCACCTTCAGGGTGAAATCCTGCTGTAACAGTCTTACTTAAAATGTGGTACCAGAATATATACTCAACAACCTTTTATACTTTCTAATAATTTTAAAAGTTTCACATTTATTTCCAGCAATGCTAATTTCCGTAACAACTATGAAGAACAACAATGAAAGTCTCGTGTATCATAAGCAATTAGTAGGCGAAATTCGAATCATGTATCGCACCTACATAGCCGTTTAGATATATCATTACATCGATTTCAATTATTAAATTAATACGCAGAGCTATAAAGGAGCATACTTCATTCAGGTTGATATAATAAAGAAATAATAATAAATTTAAGTAGTGCATATGTGCATAACCCTTTTTGTTTATATCGAAGGCAGGGTAGCAAAAGTAGCGGAAAAGGTTAATCCAATTAGAAGACATTGAAATAATAATATAAAAAAAAACTAAACAATGAAGCCAACAACCCATAAAAGCTCATCTACGACTAGTACTTTCTTTTGACCCATACCGGTAAATTACTTCTTAGACTTTTCGCCATTCAAATTTATTTCATCATTATTATCATTAATTAGTTTGTTTTCAATTCAATCAGAATCAATTCGAAAGTAACGATGTTCCTTGTGGCCTCCATTCAGAACGTAATAAATTGGATGATTGAAAGTAAATTGGAGTTACACGCGATTCTGAACGTGATTATTTTATTGAGTTTTCGCATCGCCACAAATATGACAATGATATGCAAGCGAACATTATGAATGATTCTGATTAATGATGATCTGGTCGTTTATGAATATGATATAGATTTTCCGAAAAAAAAAGAATAATTAATGCTCACCTTAGTTAAATTTTTCGCTGAAATGCTTCGCTAGGGGATTATCGAACTTTAAAGGGAAAATTATAAATTATTTAAGATAAAATTAAAGAAACACAAATAAAAAAAAATTATTCAGCTCCAGATGTTAAACACTAAATAAAATCCTTTGAAATGAACTCGAAAACTTCTTTAACATTTTATCATTGAGTTGCATTAAGTGACGTTGAAGTCTCGTTTCTGAATCCGTCGTAAAAGACAATTTTATTTAGTCGATTTGTTTTAATTTATATTCCTGGTGTAATAAATTTAATTTTTTGTTTTATTTCAAATTAAACTTTGTCCGATTTATTTATCCACTCACTTTTCTTCGCCACATTTAAAACTCATTCGTTGTTTGGTTTGGTTTTTTCGAAATAAGAACACTTCTTAATTTTTCGCGATTTAGAAGAGTAGTTACCACTCGGCGCGCGGCACAAGAACTGATTCTGAAAATACAATGAAAAGTATGGTAAGTACCTACGAGTAAAATAATTTTTTCATAAAAAGATTTAAAAAAAAAATAACAGGTGGTGTAAATTTCGCATTTTAAATATATGCGACGCGGTGAGTGTGTTGCATAAAATCGTTATGACTTTTACGGCTTAAAATAGGAAAATCGGAAAATAAAAAAGAAATAATTCACCTGTGGTAGCTGAGAATGATGAAAAATCGGATTTAATTCCGATGCATATGACATTTAAGAATAACTTTATTCGGATTTATAGACGTGAATTATAATAAGATCAACGTTGGATTCAAAAACGTAATAGCTTGATATTTGTAAACAAACTGTGGAAAAATCCATTACGTGTTGTGAGTCTATAAAAAACAACAAGTAACCAAAACATATCAGTGTCCATGATAGGTTTGTGAATTACTGAATTCTTATTTTGTATTACGAAATTCAAAGAGTAAGGAGTTGGAGGTTGCAAGGAGCTATTGATGGAAAACTTAACTATCCTTATTAAATCGGCGGATTTGATTTGTGCAAACTTGAGGTCCTTATATAAATGTACAGTGCTATACGCAAGATGTACCTCCTTATCTCAAACTATGTATGCAATTCGATTGCATACCACTGAATTCAATTTTTTCAAATACTTACTGTGACACCCCTTGTACGTACCATTGAAACGATCACCGAAATCTCCTTTTCAGGTGTAGTGAAAAACACAAGAATCAAGTTTTTTTTTTGAAGTAGTATACTCTAAATTGTAATAACCACTGATTCCAAAACACAAGGGCCGCTATTCACAGTCGTCATAAAGTTGGCTTTAAGCTAAAGCTGACTTAAGTGTCGTATTATTAATATGACTCTAAAGTCAGCTCTAGCATAAAGCCAGCTTTATGACGACTGTGAATAGCGGCCAAGATCTTTAAACACTCCTAAATTTGTAGAATTCCATCGAAATTTGAAAATTTTGCTATCAGGTATTATTTGAATGTGCTTAAATTACGAACCGCTTTCATTTCATAACTGCCAAATATTTGCGCAAATTTTTTCAACTGATAGATATTAAATCGGAAATAGACCCGTAAATATTTATTCAGTAATTTGCCAATAAAAATATAGTTATATAGTTTTTCTTAGCAATATTTAGAATTTCATATTGTTGCTCCGTTTTTAGGTGTGTAAAGCTATCATAAATTTTATTTCATAGGAAATATTTGTGGGTTTGTTTATTGAACTATTTTTTAGAGACTAGGTACTTTGTGGAAAATATCTCATGTAGCAAATATAATTTTATTTAGTTGTCGCCACATTTAAATGTAAATTCCTAAATAAATTTTAAATAAATAGTGCTCGTTTTTGATACGGTGATTTAAGTTTGACATTTATTTATATACATATTCATTAGATTTATTAGATTTCCAGATGGGATTTCAGATTATTAATAATGATTTTGACTTGAAGGGAAATTCTAATCGCAATTAAAATTTCAATTGATTTGTTTATTTCTGTTGTTCTGTATAAACAGACCTTTCGATCCGAGATTTTATAGATCTTGGAAGTTAAAATATACAAAATAATTTTATAGCAACATTCACTAGTTATTCAAAAGCTCCTATTCAAAAATCCTTAAAAACAAAGTTTCCTTTTTTACTTATTGGTATATAGAAGTTATAGAGATATTAAGAATGAAGGATTGTCACCATACTGTATATCACTTTTTGAACAAATTAACAAAAACCTGTGTTCTATACTAACTACCACAATTTTCTAAGTTTCTAGCATAACTCCTTCAAAAAATTATTTTTCTCTTCTTTATTCGATTTTTGTATCAGCATTTTTAACTACTATCACCATTCATTCTCAGCTAGGTGTCTATTAGGGTGAAACTCTCGTATAAATTCAAAGACAATATCGGAAAAGGCTCTTGAGATGTGAGACCTATCAGTTTCTTTGAAAAATTTGCTATTTTCAATTGTTATCCCATACTCCACTACTCTTTACTCTTATTAACATTTATACATTTTCATACTCCACTTATCCGCTTCTATACAAAAACTAAATTTTAATTCTAGGATTATTCTGCCTTCAAAAGAAATTGTTGTCTAAAGTTTTGCTTATTTTTTGGGGCGACAACTGATACTAAAATAAGCTAGAGTATTGTCCTGACCCTTGCTAGATTTGTACAAATAAATTGGATATCTTGAAGAAGTTATAATGTCATTTCAAAAACTGGAGCTTGTAAAGCGTAACAACTCGCTATACTTCTTGTCTCCTTAGTAACAATACCGATGCATTAGTTCCAATGAAATGAAAAAAAGATCCTAGGAAGCGATTCGTAATGTAGTGAAATGAAAATATTCAATGTTCTGAATTGATTTTCACAGTACGGAGAACGAATTTTCTTTCAGATTTCAGTGCCCAGCGCTTTAAAATTGGTTAGTAAATTTTAAGCAATTTCGATCGAATTAACAACAAATTAGTGATTGACATGAAACAACAAACTTCGCACACAAAAAATTGTTGAGATAAAAACGAGTATTTCTTTTGTAAATGTTTGAAATTCAAAACCGTTTCCGGTAGGCGAAACAAAACTCTAAGCAGAAGAATTTTCAACTTGTACGAATAAAATATTGATACGTACTGTAATTTTATATAAGAACCTCAATTATGCGAGTACGTCTGAGATTAATGCGCCGCATTGGTCCATTACACTTCAATTTATTTTTAAGCAAATTGGCACACTGAACTCGCTATTTTTATATCAATCTATGACATTAACTCTTTGACACTTCAAACAATTTTCTTTCACAATTCTTAAATGAACAATATAGCGACTTTCATTCTCACTCGCAAACGACTTTTCTATTGTTCCAAAGAACTCTTAATTTCGAAATTATTCCGCACGAACGAGCAAAATTGAAATAATTCTGAGCAAAAATAACCGTCGGGAATTTTGCTGCGCGATTTGTCTTCGACTATATCTTAAAATTAGCGACTTAGTACTTCAGGTTAAGGTACGTAGCCACTACACACAGTATGGGATACATGACATTCGGTAATAGTTTATGATTGGAACAGATTATCGTACAGATGTGTTGGTTTGTTACAGTTGAACGCGTCAAGATGCTACTTTTATTAATTTCCGAGAGAAAATCTTTTTGAGATGCAAAGTCCCTTTTTAAAGTTTGATTTGAATCAGCGACGTAGCATGGCGAGATATTCTGTGAATAATTAAATTAGAATGTTATTTCTACGTAATATCTAGAAATAAAATAAATTTAATTAAGTGATAATAGCCTGCAGTCAATTATGTAGTATACTCTGGTTGGAAACAGTATTTATTTAGGGCCGAAAATACGTCAACGAGGTATAAAGACGGGGAGACATAAGTGTTTTTATCTATAGGCTTTGGTAGCCTAGTATGTACAAGAAAGATAGTCATATAACCCCAGAAAACCTGGCTCGACTTAGTAAAATCTAGCAATAAAATAAATGTAATTCAGTGATGATATGCTGCAGTCAATTTTGTGGTACTTTGGTTGGAAACAGTATTTATTTAAGGCCGTAAATACGTCAACGAGGTATGACGTCGGGCAGACTTACTTACGTGTTTTTATATTGAGGCTTTGGTAGCCCAGTATAAGAAAGATAGTCATATCATCCCAGAAGACCTGCATTAGACTCCCACATATGATATGCTCCAAGTTTTCCTTTCTTGGCAAACAAAATTTAACCCCACAGCAATTCCCTTCTAAGCTTTTCGATCGGGGTTTAACAATTGGATAAGAACATATCCGGAAAAGTAGTCTTAAAGTTATTCGAAGAATATTCCTAAAAATTAATTGATTTCAAGGAAATGAACGCGCCTCCTTTTTCAGAAAGCTTTTTGCGACTTGATAATTACTTGAATTTTGAAGGAAAACTCGATATTGGATTTTTCAAAATGATGGTGTGGGATAATACAAATAAACAAAAAAAAAATCGTCTAAATCTTATTAGCCGGATGAAATCATTATAATCTTGAAGATTTAATGCAAATTTCTATTCTATTCTTTACCTACTGTCCATTCGACTTCCTTTTGTTTGTGAATCTGATAATACGAAAACCAGATAATAAAAAAAAAAAAAATTCGATAAAATAAAAAAATTCTCAACTCTTCACGTTTGTCAGTGTTGGCAAATATGTGCCAGCATGTGACTCTTGGGTATTTAAGCGATGTGTTTGATTGAAATTTAAAAAAAAACTAGTAGGTATTTATATTTATTAATGTTTGCGGATAGAAGTTATTTCTTTAAATAAATTGAAAAAAAAACAATTCTTGACCTTTTTTGTATTTATTGATATAGTAATATTCTAGGAATATTTGGTGCACGTCGATGTTAATCTTTCAGAGTTATTCTGACTTTTAGTAAAAAAAAACTGTGATTGAAATGAATTCGAAATGACTCGACAAAGCGTATTTCATCTCTATCTTTTTTCTGCTCACGAAGATAACGAGTAATATATAGGTGTATAATAATTTTTGTTCGACTAAAAGGTTGTGTATCGCTGTCTTTCATATGACATGAGACATGAGTACGTCACGGAAACAGCTGAGAGGACATGACCCTACCTTAAATGCAAAGTTGCACCCAGCAGCACCAACATAGTAAAACGCATGCTTCAGTTTCAGCATGAACTTAATCATTTGTTTACGACCTATCTCTTTCTAAAAAATTTTGTTTCTCACTCTATTTATATAGACATGCGTGCTGTCACTAATATTTTAAACTTTCCGATTTGATAAAAAGCTTGAGTTGAATCCTAGCTAATGGAGCTTCTCAACTTATTCTAGACCAGAAATGTGCTTGTAGGGCCTTTTTAAAGCCCTGAATCTAAATCTAAATTCTAAATTTTTCTCTGTAATTATTTTTTTTCAAAATATTTTTTTTCCCAATCTATCTCTGTACATCATCTCTGTGTGGGTAGGGGAAGGAAGAATATCGATTGTATCACCAAAAATTACGAATCCCTTCATTTGCTGTGAGGTTTGTACTACACCGTTCATCATTTTTGGTCCGTCGATCTATAGCCCCAACTTCCAAGAAGGTTGCAAACCATTAAATGTTTGAGTTTTTAGTGTGCTGACTATGTGATGTGTATTCCATAAAACCGTTCCTGAAAGTAAAAGGGCATAAAAATTATAGTTAAAACAAGTCGGGCTATACTTTTGCGCCATTTTATACCTACCTGTAGAATATGAAAAGCAAAATTTAATTAAATTCGAATTTTTAAAATAAGTTTTGAGAAGCAATAGCCAGATTACAGCCAGAACTACATTTCAAAATCTCGAAAAGTGTTTCTTTGATATACATATGTACTGACTTTGGCAACAAAATTGAAATTGTTATTCATGAATGGAAAATTTAGATAATATAAACCGAAACCAAAAATAAATTTAATTTGAATTTTTATATGTACTACCTATGTGAAAGTGAATAGAGTGGAATATTATTTTCATCAGGATTTCTACAAAATTTTCCGAACACATATTATAATCTCTCAAATGTATGTCAAATTTTCACAAAGTTTTTAAGAAACATTTTGAAAAGTTTGACAAAAGGTTCAAATTTCTGGAAGTTTCAAATTTCTCGAATTAATCATTTTAGAAATTTAGGACTAACTTTTTTTAAATTTTCTCCTCTCTCGTGTTTCAATGCTGCTCCCGAAATAATTCATTCAACGTCATTTTCGCTTCCACATTTTCCTAACAACGTTAATGTTCCAACTAATGTTTAACAACAAGCAGCTAATAAGAGATAAAAAAAAATGGTCAGGAAAGGGTTGAAAAGTCCCCTTTTATCGTATGCACAATTCTCGCATAAAAATTTGTATTTTTAAAATACAAAACGTATTTAACTCAGAAATTCTTTAACTTTTTTATACCTTCTACCAAATAACCGTCTAATGATTTTAGTGTTAAACAGACAAGTCACGTGTTTTTCACCTTCAATTGATAATATAATCAATATAATCAGGTTAAAAAAAAATAGAAAAAAAAGCGATGTTGAGGCGAGTCAGCCATATTTGAGCGAACCAAGAAATCACAGATTTCATCTGAAAGGAAGTCGAGGAAGGTCTTCACATTGACAATGAACGATTATTTTCAGGTCCTCTTTTCAGTATGAAACAATATCAATCATAATTTCTTAATTAATTTAATACCGATAAAGTTTACTTACTTCCACTTACCTATATTAGTACAGCAGTAAATCTTTTGCTCTACAAAGGAGAGTACGTGCTCGATAGCTTTCATCAATTAAATACGATTAAACTCTCAATATAACAATCAAACGGGCACTTTAATAATTTTCCCCACTAGAACTGAACTTACGAAAAGTACTTCTCTCTATTTCTCAAGTTTGTGACGATAATTTCCTCCGTTCAGGAAAATCACGTTTTCCAAGAAGTGTCTTTCTGACGCATTAGTACTAATGGGCCATTTATATGACCGTCCACTTCTCCGCATTAATCTTCAGAATCCTTACTACAATTAACGAAAAGGGACGTTCGGTACTTTGTTGTAACCACTACAAGGGAGGCACTGGGTCAAAATAACTTGGAACAGATTCTTCGAGGTCGCCAGGCTTTTGTGAACCTACTGTGAAAGACGGAAGGACGCCTCGGAGATGAAATACTTGAATTTCGGTCAAAGAAATACGCCACGATTATACGAGCCACAAGGGAATCGCATAATAAAGATTTAAGCCATAAAGGGATTAATCCGCAATTACACGTTTAATTTTCTCGTTTGATTGGATAAGTTTTGCGCTTGGAAGAAAAGTTGGATCGAAATTAATGTGAAACGTATTCCAACCTCTATAAAGTGCATCTATTTTTTTCCATCCAATAAATAATTTCCTTTCTTAAGAAAAACCATAAGAGTTTTCTCTGCGCTAAGACCTTGACATGGTTTTTATCGCAATTATTTGAAGAAATGAGTTGTAACAACCTGAATTTCTAAAATTTACCACTATAAAAAACAGCAGTTGTTATTAAAAAAGCAATTGATTCAATGTGTGTGCGAGTGTTGTATAAAATTCTAAAATGTTTTTTTATATTAATGAATCTTTTTGAAACAGATGGAATAAAAATCTATTTAAACAAATGTAAGGTTAATATATGGTATTCCATATCTCGATTTAGATTTGAATCTAGGGCGACCCGAAATGAGTATTTCTCAGGAATAAAGTGAAGGACCCTGCTTAGGGCGATCTGTTCTATTTTTATTACATAGGATGACTAGATATTAATTTAGAATATTGACGCCTTGGCTTAATTTAGAAATTAATACTTATATACCTACGTATCACAGTATTCTTACAACACTTTTCATAAGAATTAAAACTTGGACTTTTCCCAGTACTTTTTGCTGCTGACAACCTGTTCAGATACCATTTTTGAAAGCCACTGGAATTGTAGTTACTCGTTATTTTCCATTTTAATTTTCATATCAGCTGACACTGTATAACTCTGCAATGCATAAAATATTTAATTTCTAGCCCCATTTGGGTCTTAGGAGCTAAATTAAAATTACAGCTCAAACATTTAGTTTTATAAAATCATATGCAAAAAATTTACTGTGCTGGACTGGAAACCGGAACTTCCATTAAGAGTAGGTACAACTTATAATCGACCTAAAGAAGAAGTTCCACTTTAATCTATGTCACCTGGACCAAACACTTTTAAGAGAATTTCAGCATTTCTCTTAATAATGACTTCAAATTTAGGATTTCTAGGATCTAGCCAGGAAATATCAAGCTGTAGGAATCAGTTCTTCTTGATTAGTGCGACGGTTATCACGGAAGAAAAAAAGGTCTTGATCGAATTCAAAGGATTCTGTTTTCGTTTGGTACTCACAGTGTACCTATTTATATTAACACTCTGTGATCTAAAATTTATAATAATTTGTGATAGATAGCATTAAGATTAATTGCTTGTGACATAGTGTAGTACTTGTGTGGAATCCACTTCAAAGTGATTATTCAGTGCTAGACACTGCGAATCCAAGCCAACTGTGAACTAACCTTTTTTTGGGAATACACTAACAAGAGCTCGATAATGAAGTTGAGGTTAGTGATTGATTTTGAAGGTCACCCGTTTCAGCATTTATTTGGTTTTAATTTAAGGATCGAAAGCCCAATTTCATTTGGCCTCATTAATATTTCAATGGGATTAAATGAACAGGATGTTCGTTATGCAGTGCTCTGTGGCAAATAGTCTGCATTAGATTCAGTGATTGCAAACATTTGGCAGTTTAATTTAAATACCTATTGGCAAATTTAAACTGACACAATCCCCTCAACCTTAATACATCCGGTATTGCCTTTATGGTAATTTAGACATAACTTCCAAATGAATGTTGCTGCAACCTAATTAAGAGAATCAAATTAGTTTTGACGTACCTACGCCAGCTTCACAGTAGTAGATTGTAGCCTTAGTTTCATTTGCTTCAAATCAAATCAAGATAAAAACAAGTCCAAATAGACTGATTACATTTAGACTGGTCTGATCGGCACGTAAACATGACTATTGACTACTTTAACTCTCTTTTTAATAAAATTGTAAAGAACTAAAGTAAAGTATGAACCTCTAGAGCTCCATTTTATGTCCCCTAAAATATTTTTTAACAAAATATGCCAGCTCTTTTCGGTATTATCTATGTTAGTTTTTTATAAAAAAATACTTCGTCCTAAGATTTAAAAAACTGTATCACCCTCAAATTTTTGAATATATCACATTTTCCTTTTTTGCACCTATCGGGAAAAGCAATGGACAAAATTCTTGAAAGATGTCTTCACTCACACAACCCCAAATTCCATTTTGGCGGAAAAGTTTTAAAGACTTATTGTCAAATTTTTTAGTCAAATACAGAAGTTGAATAACACTGTTTTACGGAAACACAAGTCTCTTTTGGTTGACTGCATTACGATCTTTACATTATATTGATCTTCCAAAGATTCTAATCCGTCGCATTGAATTGTTACAATATACTACTTAATTCACTGATTTTCAGCCTGATATGTTATTGTCAAAAAAATTTGGACTAAAGGTCGTTCGTTCCTCTACCTCAGTACTCCACAACCTTTTAATATATACTCGATAAGTAAAGAAACATTATTTTCTCGATCCAAGTTGAGGAAGATCTAAATATTTTTGTAATACTCCCTTGGGGAAAGACCGAAGTAATAGGAAATTCGATGGCTTACGTTTAAAAATGATCAAGTACCGAGTCCAATTAATTAATGGTGGTTTCTGTTCAAATAGTTCAAAATATAACAATTATGCTAAACATTCCTTTGATATCTACAACTCAACCGCAACAAGTGCTAACTTTACCAACGAGAATCGAAATTCTGGAAATCTCTCAGTCACTTCCAACTAACATACCAAAGGAAATCAAAAAAAGGAAAATATTTCAGGTTCAGGTTCCGCCAAAGGAAAACTCGATAGGTTCAACCTTCGACGACAAATAAACTCAGAATTCGTACAACGTCCAGATATTATCTTGTTCGAGAGGCGAAATAAAGTCAGTCGTCCTTGTGACGGTTCCCAGCTCTTGAAGAATTGATTTGATCAGAAATTCGATAGGATCTCGGCAAAGAGGTACGGGAATACCTTTAGCTATGCGGCTTCACGATTCAATAAGAAAACTTCCCGGGAAAAGGGCATTGTCAGCAAATAGCTTCACATCTGTTCGAATATTTCGAGTTTTTGATGTTCAGTTTCGGAAAAGTTTTTAATGTAGTATTTTCCTCGGAAAGAAGAAAAACTAGGGGTATACGTTGTGCACGTAAAGTGTGTCCTTTTCGTTCCATGTTCAATATAATGGGGTACTAGAGTCACGTCTGAGCCTTAGCATCTACACGTTGCGCAGCGATTTTATGGATCCTAAATGTATTCGGAATAAAACACAAAGTGCTGTGCAATAGAAGTTGATTTGGTCCTCCATATTGCATCGTTATTTTCAATGGTTAAATTTTTATGGGTTTGTAATAGAAATCAAGAGAGCACTTCCTTTCTTGGTTCAATTAAGATAAGATAAGACGGGACATTGTATTCGGAGGAGGTATCTATTTGTTATGTTAATAGTAAGGAAACATAAGGAATTTGTATGCCGTCAGTATGTCTTTGGAGTAGCTTGGGTCGTAAAAACGAGCGGGATTAGCATTAAAGAATAGTGCTCCTTATTTGATAGGTTTATGAAGCAGGCAAACCCATCCATATTGCGATCAAATGAAGAAAATTGAAAGAGACGTGAGACTGGATCTAGAGAGGTCTTCATTTTGTATTTACCATAAGTGAAGCAGAGATAAATCAGGCCTTGATCTACTGGGTATCGGTTGTGAAGGATACTACACCACATAGACTTCGGAGAAGTAAATATGGATAAAACGAGGGCATATTGAAAGTGAATAAGGATGGTGAAGGATGTTCCAGATTTAATTTTCAAATAAGTTTATTTTTTTTAATGTTAAAGTAAAAAGTAAAAACCTCTTTAATGATAAAAAATCTGGAAAGCATTCTAACGTCATATGATTTAAAGTTTTACACTCTAACAACCGATAGTACTTGGTGGTTGGTGGTATAACATAGGCATTATAAAACTCACTTTTGGCTCGGAGGATCGTCGAGAGAGAACAGTCACATATGAGCACAGGTGCCTGAAAACGTAGAAATACAATGTGTTGTCCAAACTGACGATTAAAAACTTAACTTCAGGGGCGCATCTATGCAGCTGTGAAGTCGTGCTCTTACTCCAATTTCTAATATGTATGTCCTCACAATTGACTCGATACACTAAAAGTTATTAAAAGTTGAAAACCGTAAAATTAAGCTGCAGTTGTCATTTTGTTTCACTACTAAGGACTTCACGATCGCAGTCGAGAGTCGATGTTGGCGTTGGCTACTGAAGCCAGTCTCCCGAAAATTTCATTGACTTTTTTATTTCTCCAGAGAACAGATTAGGAGCTCTGATATTTGACGGTGAATTGTAGTAGCTATCTTTGCGTTTTTTTGAGCTACGCTCCATCCACAAAAGAAACCGGCTTAAATTTTCCGGAAAAAAATCATGGAATCCTTCACGAAATCGAAGAGAATTCCTTCCAGAATTATTTCGTTACTCTTTCCGGAGTGCGCGAAACAAGTGATGAAACCTGCGCCTAAAATTTCGCTGCTCACATCGGCAGATATTCAAGTTGCAAAACGGATGCTGCGATTCAGTCGGCAGACATCTTTCGAGCGGACTAGCGGCTAGTTATTCAGTGCTGTGGTTGTGCCGGGTTCGGTTAAGTGGTTCCGCAAATCTCGAGTAAGTCTTTAATTAAAACGGTGAAATTCCGAGTAGATCTCGGAACAGTTTATTGTGCAATCATGTCCTTGACTGGATGTCGTCCTCCACCTCGCTGACTTTAATTTGCAACTGAAGTGTGCACTTCCTTTTGTCTGATGTGATCTAGAATGGTAGTACCTTCGTGGCACAAGGTTTCCTCCGTAACCTAGTTAACCTCGACTGTGCTATCCTGTGCTGTTCTCAACATTGACAACAATAAGACGTACTCTTACTGTTGACACAGTTTATTTGCGGGAAGTCATTACATGGTGTACTTAGGGTTAAGGAATCTACTTCTTCAAGTTCCTTGGTGTTTGCATCTTTTTCACAACCGATTTTACTATTCACACATCGTGATGTTATGGATTTCTTTTTTGTTTTGTACTTACAACTTGTAACGACTTTAGTGCTGTATGTTTCCCTATGACGTGCACTTTAAAATTGTATGCCCTTTGTGGGGATGTGATGTGAGGATTCTCCTTTCATTGAAACAGTCCGCCCTCGGTATTTAAAGTTTCCGATATTTCTGTCGATGTTGCAATTACAGTACCTATGTGAAATTAATGCGGATGCCATTTATTTTAAGAACTTTATTTTGTTAAATTTTTATAGAGACCATTCACTGAAGACCTCAGTAAATAGTCCCCGACTTAAGAAAAATTTCTTTGTTAGTTATAGGTACTCGCAATGACTGAGATCTGCTTTTACACTTACCGAGTGGTGTCTTCTGTAGGTAAAATGTCTAGTGGTATCTGCAGTTCTCACATGTGTC
Source organism: Beris chalybata (assembly GCA_949128065.1). NCBI lineage: Eukaryota > Metazoa > Arthropoda > Insecta > Diptera > Stratiomyidae > Beris > Beris chalybata. The sequence continues at coordinate 3,956,001 of OX421896.1, read as the reverse complement.
ATCATTATCAATGGCGCGACAGCCCAAATCGGGCCCTGGCCACCTCAAACATGTAAAATGAGCTATGGCTGCGTAATATACCAAAAACCGAGATTAATTCCACTAAAAAAATCTAGATAGGAAACCCGAATAAAGCAACGAGCACGTCTAATACGTTTCAGCAACTGAATCAGATACAATTAAGTATCAAACTTTCTTTAGTTGTTTTAATAAGACTATTCAGCTGTTAATTAGCTTTTATACGTAATGAACCTCTTTCGGATTTAATAAAATAACTTCATATTATACGTGATTTTGTGAAACTAATTTATTTCGTAATTTATAGATGAGAAGTGCCAAGTTTCGTGATTAGTATGATATTGAAAAAGTTATTACATTTATGTGAATTACTCGTAGTACGTGGAACTCAAAATTTGGATTCGGGAATATGAATAAGAAAAATACCGAAAAATTATACAAAATTAACTAAAAACTAAACAAATGTACCAACCATAAGAAAAAAAAGTATTTTGTTAAAAGTTTAAGGTGTAATCGTAATTTTTTTTAATAATTTGGTGATTTATTTAAACTATAATTTACATTTTTTTAAAAATATTATGACTTTTTTAATAAGAGTTTTTTTTAACCTATTCGTCAACTCGTATTGTTTTAAAGTTAATAGTGATAGAGTTGAAATTTAAAAAAAATTACGTCTGTGAAATTTCGTCTTTTTACATTGTTCGATTAGTAAGCTCGAAAACAAACAAAGAGTTGAACGCGTTTAAAAATTAAGCTAAAATATTTTTGGTTGGTAAATTTAGTGAACTCTCTTAAGTGTCGGGTGGAAATAAAACACAAGTTTTGTCAAAGAAGGCACCCTAAGCAAATAATTTTGGGGATAGTCTCCTGATTAATCTTTAAGAGTGTTTGTACTCGTATAAATTGATTTCGACCTTTTCCACGTCCCCGACTATGTCTCAAAAACGAAATTAATGTTTTAATTTGATAAATTTGAAAATTTATTTTTTCACAAAAAATATGTACTCCTTGCTAACTTTTGAAGAAATGCTGAAAACTGAGATTTTTATTTTTTAAAATGATAAAGCCATTAGTTGGTTAAAGAAATGTTTAGATATATTACGTAAATTTTAATTTTTGTATTATTTTTTTAAATTAATTTTGTGTAATTTGTAAATGCAAGAAACTGGGTTTTAATAACATATACTTTAATTAACAACCAATTCTAAAATTTGCTATCCATCAAAGAACTGTTTTAATAGTGGCTAACATACGACATATTCTACGATATATCACTAAATCTGTAACATGCAATAATACTATGGTAGTTGCATACGGAGTTTCAATTGCAAGTTTTTCTTCTCGTCATACTTCAATCGTCTAAGTTCGCTGTAATATTTTCATTCAAGTAGCGCCATCTGCAGACGTGGACGATATGTGGTGCGCTTTACTTCTACCGAAAAATAAAAAAAAAATCCTTAAGTTTGGTGGTATCTATGAGCGCAATTTCTTGGTAACAGAAAATGAGCACATAATTTTCAGAAGCCTTAGTAGCGATACTACATCGCGTATTGCATATAAGGATTCCGCAATATAGATACTTGGAAAAGACAACATTTCATGAAGATAAGAAGGAATAGTTCCCAAAATTATAGATTTTTTGCAAAAATTGCTTGTACCTCAATGCTTTCAAAAGGTTCATTCGAAACGATTGTCAAGTCAATTGCCCTCCATTACGCGATGTGATCATTTGGTATTTCACACCGACTGAAAATCTACAATATGTCAATTTAGCAACATACGAGCATCGCCGCAATATAAAAATAAAAATATATCTTAACAGAAAATTGCCGAACGAAAAAATGTCAAAAGTTGAGGGTCGCAGCAATTTACCCTAAAGTGTTCGTTCAATAAAAATGTGAACAACTTTTCTTATCAAGCACTTGTTGATTTCGATCACAAGCAAATATATGTGTATTCTCCTATCAAGAAGTCATTTCATAAAAAATCAATCCTAATAGCATCCAGCTCGAATTTTTTACCCTCGGGTTGTCGTTGATGTATTTCCTTTTTCAAGTTGCCTATCAAGGATTCCGATTTGCTCCTTGAAAGATGCTGATGGAATCAGCTAGGGAAGACCCCGAAGTAAGCAGGACTTTTTTTCCTTTTTTTTTTGATTTACTTCCGTGTGTGACATGACACAGTGATAAAAATGCGTGCGAGCTAGTTCTCATATTTCATGGGTAGATAAATTTCAGGATACAAATACTGATACGTGACAATATTAATTTTCTCAGTTGAAATACAAAAACATATCAATATCCAAAAAATGAGACTTAGTCTAATTATTAGTTTTAAAAATTGTACTTTATTTTAAGGTGTTGTTGCGTTGTCCTTAGCATTGTAGTATTCGATGTTCAGGCCAAATTAGCATTTTTTTCTCAGTCATCTTACAAATTTTTGGGGTTGTATTTAATTTGAAGTACTCAACAGATTCTTTACTAATGCTTAAAACATGCAAAAAACTCATCAAATCAAATTTTCTATTTATTTCTAGGACAGAGTCGCAGAAGTAATGCTTCATTCAATCCGGGTAAGAGCTAATGAATAACTCTAACACTTCAATCATTCCGGATGGTGTGTCTGTCATAATCATCAAAACTCTTGTAAACCTGGAGCTATACTTGAACTAACAAATTGTGAGGGTGGAAACAGCCAAATTTAGCCATGCGAAAAGTAATGGTCATTAAATCAAAATAAGAAACAGCCACGAGAAGACGAAGACGAAAGTAAGAAAAACCACAATGAGTTACGCAAGAACAACACGAATTCATGTTACAACGGTGAGGAAAATCGTTGAGTCATTAGGATAATTTGGTGGTACGACTACACGGTGTTCCTGAATCATGTGGTGCTCCTGGCATCGCAGTGCACTAATGGGATACGTTTTCCTTCTTTATCTCGCCCTGATCCCTTTCATCACAACGACGTATCTCGGACCAACAATCATCGACCAAAACTGTAGCAATTGCAACAACTCACCACAAGACAACAGTCTGAAGAAAAATAACGTTAACAATATCCTCCGTCCACTAATTCTCGGCAAGTACCCTGCAGCCGGCGATCAAGTGCAAAGTGAAGAAAATATGCCAAAGAAATTACAGGTGCAAAGTGTAATCGGGTCTAGTGTTGATGGTGCTAATAGTGCAAATTTTAGTGATCTTGTTAGGATTAGCAGGACGAAAAAGCCGACGGCTAGCAATAAGAGTTTTTCGTTGGTTCTAGTAAATCCGTTTAAAGTTAACGAGGTGTTCGAGACGGAACGACGGTCCAAAGGTACGGCCCCCGGAAGTATTAAAGGTAAAATTGTTCTTCTGGGACTTTTCGAGTTGAGCACGAAATCGGGAACACGACCGGAGGGCCTAAGTGAATTGGGTGCTGCCCAAATGGCTGTACAACATATCAATCAGAGGAGCTTGTTGCCAGGATATACCTTGGAGTTAGTAACAAATGATACCGAGGTAAGTGTCTTTATTAGCTATACTTAAAGTTAAATAAGTGCTTTTATGGCTTGAACTAATTTTTTTTTTGGTTTAGACGAATATGGTACTTTTTTCGTATCGAGACCAGAAGTATCGTCTATTTGAGGAGTGGCTTATGCTACTTTGTATAAGAGAGTCTGCTTTCTAGTTGAATGATTGAACGACACCATTCTTCAGATAGAGAACTATCAAACGCTTTTCATTTCCACCGCAAAAAGAGCTCCTGTTTGACCTTCCCATGATAGTGATAGAGCGAACTAGCACCGTCCTTGGAAGGTCATACCGTAGAGAATACTTGAAATATAAAGCGAAAAAGTCCAATAGCGTCGTCTTAGCAATTTTGACTTCACTTTAAAATTCAATTAAACGCTCCGGGATTGTCACAAGATGTTCCGTACTCACGTTTCACTTTAAAAGTAGGTACAAGAAGAGAACTCCATCAGAAAATCACACTTAGATTACCAATTTGTTCTTTTGATTTCATGGTCTGCAGATGCCGTAGTAGAAAATATAAAAGGGTCTAGGTAGCTGGAATTTTCATTGGATGAACTAAAAGGAAAATTCTTCTTGTTATCTTTTTTCTATCAATTTTCATAAGATTCCGTATCTTGCCAGTTCTTCAAACGCTTCATTTATGATCAGCGTTTTTGAAAACTGTGGAAATATAATGGATGGTTAATATTTACTTATAAGTAGTTTCACCAATGAGTGTGGGATGCGGAAATTAATTTTCTTATGAAATACTATCGATTGTCAATTGAAGAAGTAAACAAAAAGGAAATTGGTAGCATACGAACAGCAATTTGAATATTAGAGTTAGGTGCATTTTAGAGCATTTGTATCGGACGGAATGAACATTTTTGAATGTAATGTTTGATTTACTTCAATTTCGTAAGTAGAAATATTCCTTTTAATATGCTCTTCGTGTGCATGATATATTAGCTTACAGCATATTACTGGTTAGCTGTCAATTAACTACACGTTGAAGCTATTATGCCTCTAGACAAAATAAAAAATTTACATTGATCACTATTTCCAAATATGCACGCCAATCATATTTTTTATATAATTTCGAAGTTATAACTTTCTAGCTGAAGCCATTCCTGAGATTAGAATCCTAATTTTTCAGTCTAAGACCTTCAACCCCGTATGCAAAAATGTTTTGGTTCCTAATTTATGAAAACCAAAGCCGTGTGCATACTGCGGACAGACGGACTATTGGCCTTTTGTCATCTACTACCGCTAAAAAGTAAAAACACAAAACTTGAGGGTATCACATTTTTTCATTTCAGCTCAACAATATTGAGTTATTTTAAAATAATAATTTTTTGAATCAATTTAAATTGCAAATATTTTAAACTCGTCCCCAACTATTTTCAGTGTGATCCGGGTGTTGGTGTCGACCGTTTCTTTCACGCCCTCTACACCCAGCACTCTACGCGGATGGTAATGCTTTTGGGGTCAGCCTGTTCTGAAGTAACGGAAAGTCTGGCCAAAGTTGTTCCCTACTGGAATATTGTGCAGGTGAGTAAGATGACCTTAATCCAATCATTTGCAACATTTTATTTCGCTCAGAATCCTCTACGATTTTTATACACCCAATTGGTGACAAATAGGCTGGAGTTTTTTTTTGCTATCAAGAAGCATCTGCTATTTACGTCTGAGTTCACCTTGGAAGGTTTTTCGTAGGGTAAAAAAGGGACGGTCAGAAATGGGTATTTGATTCAAAAACCTTCTTAAAATTCCCTACGGAGTTTATTCCGAAACGTACCCTCAAAAATATCAACATACGTCGGGCATAACATCATCCCCCTTGCTGTCTCCCTTTTTTTAGGTGTCCTTCGGGTCAACATCGCCAGCGTTAAGTGACCGACACGAATTTCCATTTTTCTATCGAACCGTAGCACCCGACTCTTCGCATAATCCGGCTCGTATAGCGTTTATACGGAAATTCGGCTGGGATACGGTGACAACATTTTCCCAAAACGAAGAAGTCCATTCGCTGGCTGTGAATGATTTGGTGACCGAATTGGAAGCGGCCAACATCTCCTGTGCGGCTACGATAACATTTGCCGAGACCGATTTCAAGGATCAGCTACTTTTGCTTAGGGTCGGCTTTGCAGTCACATGTCCTTATCAAAAATAAATCATCGTTTAGTTCTTATCCCTTTTCTAGGAGTTGGACACCCGGATTATAATCGGAAGTTTCTCGCAGGAATTGGCTCCGAAAATCTTCTGTGAGGCGTTCAAGTTGGGTATGTTTGGGGCTGATTATGCGTGGATCCTGCACGAAAGTATGGGTCCACCGTGGTGGCATATGGAGCCGAACGGATGCCAGCGGTCCCAGCTGGAACGGACTGTGGAGAATTTGATTATCGTCTCAAGTCATAACAGTATTGTGGGAAACCAGAGTAGCTACAGCGGACTGGTAATTTCTGGCCGTAATAAGATCTTCCTGACAAATATATATAAATTCAGTAGTAATCCTTAGAGCAACGACATGTTTACGAGTCAACTGAATAAGCTGCGAGTGCCGGAGCCACTATCCAGATATGCTCCCCAGACGTACGATGCGGTTTGGGCAATTGCCTTGGCTTTACGAGGAGCTGAGGACCACTGGCTTCGAAATGCCCTACACTCGAAATTGGACCGTTTCGACTACACCCGATACGATATGGCGCTGGAGTTCCTTAGGCAGTTGGGACGATTAAATTTCCTTGGTGTTTCCGTGAGCCCTTTCAAAGAAAATTAATTTCAACGTCGAGCGAAACTTTTCCATTTTCTTTATTATTCAGGGTCCTGTTTCGTTCAGTGGCCCAGATCGTATTGGAACGTCGGCTTTTTATCAAATTCAGAAAGGCAATCCCGAGCCGGTAGCACTGTATTATCCCGCCGAGCAGAATCTCGATTTCAATTGTCCCGGCTGCAAGATGATTAAGTGGCATAGCGGGGAAGTACCGATCGCAAAAAGGGTTTTCAAATTAAAAGTCGCCACCATTGCACCTGTGGCGTTCTACACAATTGCTGCGCTCGCATCAGTGGGAATTGCCCTGGCAATTGCATTCCTGGCATTCAACTTACATTTCAGGAAACGAAAGTAGGTCCTTTAGCTGAACCATTCTCTTTTGGGACGAATGTTAATTTTAATTATTTCGCTCTCGGTATTGTCCTGCAGAACGATTAAGCTGTCGAGTCCGAAACTGAGCAATATCACAGCCGTAGGATGCATCCTAGTGTACGCTGCTGTTGTCCTTCTGGGACTGGACTATTCAACGCTGACATCGTCCGAGAGTTCATTTTCGACAATTTGCACAGTAAGTAAATATTTTGTAGTTGCTAGTTTCTAATTATTTACACACAAAACTTAGTCGTAAGTTACTGGTACATGACTATCCTTACTCACACGGGCAATTAGAGAAGACTTTGTTTGTTGTCCGAAAAGTTTGGGCATTGAAAAGAACTTGAACTAATTTTAAAATTACTCGTAGATATCTCGGAACGATGATTCTACGGAAATTCTGCAAGAGCATTAACAATTTCTAGAACACAGAAACAGTTTATTAATAATTAAGTTTTTTGAAAAACTTCAACGTCTGCAAGTCTTGTATTGACTGACACTTTCTGTGAAAGACCTCGACCCTTGATCGCATGTAACCCAGGATAACTCGAAAGTTACAATAACCAGTGCCGACGTTGTTCTAACGTCGTAAAATCCAGCAAATACAATCTTTTGGTCATCTAATTTAACTTTGCTAAATGTTGAGTCGTAACAATGTCAGAGCCATGTCTTAGTTAGCAAGTTGTTATCCAATTTAATTGGTAATTGAACGTTTACATTTCAGTAATCGAAAATTTAAAAAACACTTTTGGGTTCTTTAAACAATATAACGTTTTGGTTATGAAACTAACATTGCTTTGTTATATTCCAAACATTTTTAACATTTTTAACTTGACTTTTAGTTCACTAGTGACTATCTTTGATTTCAATTTCAGTTTTTTTTTTCAAATTTAGCGGTTTTTTCCGACTGGATTCCTTCGAGAAGCGTTAAGGTTTTTACAGGCTCAAATCAACAATGTGATGTGTAGTTATATTCAGCGCCAAAAGAGATAGACGAATACTCTTTCTGAATGAGCTGCACAAGCCTTACCATTCTCTTATGTAACTTTATGATATACATTTTAAGGAAATCTATTTAACTTTGGTTGCATTTCAACTTCTTGCGTAAATCGAACTTCTAGGACTGTAACATCCTTCAAAATTTTAGATTTTAATGAATAATCTCCCATTTAATTTAGTTTATGAAACATTGCAGAATCTTTTATTGCTTAAAAAATGTACAAAAGCTTATCCTGAATAATTTTAAACCAATTAAAAACTAGCATTATTTTTAATTCTCGACAGTCTCTCTACTTAGAACCAGACCAGTAGAAACAAGTTTAATTTGTCAACTTTTTTTTTGTTTGTTAACTGTTCTAATATAATTTTGTAATGATATCCAGTTATTAAACTAAGGACAATTTCTTTTTAAAAATAAATAGAAACCTTTTAAATGGTCATATCAATTCTCTAAGTACTTAGCTCAACACTTTTCTAAGACTTTCTATTCTTATTTCGACAAAATTCCATAAAATGTCAAAGCAAATAAAAAAAACTCACTAAAATATTGCGTTGCTTTAGAACAATATCTTTTGAAGACTTTCAAATAATAGTTTCTTTAAAAAAAATACTTTTATCTTACCCCAGGTAAGGTTTTTCAGATCCAATATTCTACGAGGCCAAGATAAAATGCAAGGAATGAAAATGGTGTAGGTAATGTGTATGTTTGATTCAACTCAGAGATAATTTTTCTTTTTCTGTACTCTCGGATGAATTAATTAAGAAAATAGCGAAAAGTTTTCACAATCTCAGATCTTCTTCTGCAAACCAAGGAAATGTTTTTGAAGCCATAATTTACATAATACACGTTAGGAATCTGTTGCAGGAGAACGTTATCATGAAATCAATGTGAAACGTAAAGGAACTTTTCGGATACGGACAGCACTAAAAATTTATGTAACTTCCTTAATTAGCTTTTTTCTTAGCCCGTATTTGCAAAAACTTTGTAACACTATTCATCAATCTTTTGTCTTGGTATTCGGCTTATGAATGAATGAATTAAATTATGCCTTGGAACATCCATTTTGAGGAAAAACGCCACAGTTTCTTTAACTCTCTGCTTTTCTACTCAACACATAAAGACAGACAGCCTTGTCCAGTTTTTTCTACCAACTTTTTAAAAGTATCTAAATCATCAGTTCCCGATTTGAAAGAAAAATTCTTTTGAAGTTGTGAAAATTGTCGGACTTGGCAATTCGACCGATAATTTAAAGAGCCATCGGCTCATCATCCTAAAAGAATCAATTCTGAAAGTTGGAAAAAACGTAAAGTAATCCAGTCCTTAATCAACAGGATAAAAACGGTTTGCTTTTTTTTCAAAAAGAAAACCTGACACGAAATTTTCAATGGAAATGCTGCAGATTTGATTTCGTAATAAATCTGTAAGATTAGATTCACTCTGTAATAGTGCTTCCGAGTTTTATATTACTCGTAAGTTTACTTCACTTTATGACTAAGTGTGTTGTAAATATTTTAATATCAGATGAATGAAGGGCGTAAAATAGCGAATTAATTACTTCGTGTTTTATGAAGGATAAGGAAGTCCTGTAAGCCGGCAACGTAAAATACCACCGTTTGTTTTCATGGGTTTTATGGGCATTCGATTTACACATATTTTGAGAAAAACAAACAAACCTATTACGTGGACCTATATTGCAGCTAAATTTGTAGTTAGGTTTTAAAACTGCAGCATATTTAGATTTAAATAAAATTGTCATAGTTTTTTATGTTCTAGTTTTTGAAAGACACGCAAAAACATAAAATTAAAAATGCTGTTAGGAGCTCGCCAGGATTTCAAGTAAAACACAGTTCGTTTAAAATCAATAGAAATAACAGTGATTTTTTATTCGTATTTCACAATGATTCGATTTTATGTTTTACTTGATTACTACTTGATCGCTGCTATCAATCAAAATCGTTTTATGAACACTGACCGTTGTCTCGCTTCACCATTGTAAAACAACTGTGTATGCAAGCTTTGAAACGCTTTATAGTGCATGTGTCGAGTCGACAGTTTTCTTATTTGACTTGAGAAGTGCGTCCCATTATTGCGTTGGTGTACAGCAATGAAAGGAATATCTGGCAACTCTAAATAAAGAGTGGTAGCAGCTACGTTCATGCCTGTGCTAGTGATTTACTGGTTGTTCTACATTAACGTGCATCAGATTTTTATAGATTACAAACTTTAAGGTACTTCATATTTTGATAAGAGCAGTTTATACCCTACGCTTTGCTTCCAGAAAAAAAGATGGATACACCAACATTCATGAGGTAAGGAGGGTAGTAAGTATCCTTTTAGCTCCAATATACGAAACTTCCGCTTTATTATATTGTACTATAAACGCACAAACTGCATAATACAAACCAAGGCATTTAGGGGTTTTAAATTGAAATAAAAAAACTTAAATAAATTTTCCAAACAACACCGAAATAAACTGAAAATTCAATGGAAAGACTTTGAGATGTAGAAACGTGCACGCTTTACGTCCATACTCCACCCAATGTTTTTCCTTTGCATAAATTTTCATCCTTAAGCTGCATTTTTAAATTCATACCACTCAAATCCTTTTCTCTTACCCCATTTTAGGCACGAGTTTATCTACTCTCAGCTGGATTCTCCTTGGCGTTCGGCTCGATGTTTGCCAAAACTTATCGCGTACATCGGATTTTTACACGAGCTGGTGGTGGCGTTTGCAAGGATAAAATGCTCCAGGACACTCAGCTAATTTCACTTGTGTGCGCTCTACTGCTCCTTGATGGTCTCGTCGTTACGCTTTGGGTGGTCATGGATCCAATTGAGCGTCACTTGAATAACCTTACGCTGGAAATAAGCTCGGTAGATCGAAGCGTTGTCTACCAACCGCAGGTAATTAAATTTTTTGAAAGGTCTTAACTCCAGGAGTTTGCTCCTTTAAGGCTGTATACCAGGAATTTAATTTTTTTTTTTATTTACCTTTTCGTTTTTGTTTGCTGCTAATCAACAGGTCGAAGTGTGCCGCTCACAGCATACGCAGACGTGGCTAGGAGCGCTTTATGCCTACAAAGGACTTCTTTTGATAGTCGGCGTCTACATGGCTTGGGAGACACGACATGTGAAGATCCCGGCCTTAAACGATTCGCAGTATATTGGCGTCTCAGTGTATAGTGTGGTGATTACGAGCGCCATTGTCGTCGTCCTGGCTAATCTAATTTCGGAACGTGTAACGTTGGCGTTTATAACAATTACGGCTTTGATACTGACATCAACGACGGCAACACTTTGTCTGCTTTTCCTACCAAAACTTAACGAAATTTGGGATCGAAGTGAGTATTATCGCATGGAGGAGCTAGTGAGTGATTGTGTGTGGCGTATTTTTTCCTGGTAAAGGAAGGAAAACGACATATCGTATATCTAATCTTGCGAATTAGTTTTGCTCTTAATAAAATTAATCGGATTTAAGAAGTTAATTTTGTTTTCTGGATCAAGAGTATTACTTAATTTATCTACGTACTCTAAAAAACTGAAAATAAATAAAATTTTCCGCAATGTAAACGGTATTTGTCTGAGCTCATTCAGGTTATGTATGTCGTAATTTAGCCTAATGACCGATAAATGTCAAACAAATTCTGTTTAATAATAAATTGCTTTATTTGCCGTACACGAAAAATTTGACTGAATTATTTGACAAATTTATTTGGTTTTTTGACATTTTTGACAATGTGCCATTCAGGCTTATTTAAGAATCGGAGACCTCTCACAATTTTGACTTTAGATACATACAATGAAAGGTTGTATAATTTTCCCAAAAACAAGCAGCAGTACGTTTACCTGTAATTACTAGTTTTGAATATATAAGTAGAAGTTTACGTGCGTATGATTTTTTGTCCACCCTATATCTGCACGGATAGTGTTAATCGACCATTTCTAGAATATTTCAGTTTTTAAAATATATCAAAGGATCACCCCAAAAAAGTTGCCATTCAAGACGTATGTCTTGTATAGTCGTCGCAGTGAACAAGTACATGGCGACCAAAATCCCATTCACCGATTAAAAAGTTCGTTTTATAGCAATTTCTGACAATGGGTTTCATAGGTGGTGAATGAGTAATTAACCAAAAGCAGAGACATATTGAAAATTGATTGATTTTTGTGCTGACGTTGCCATTTATAATTGATTCCTTCAGTTTAATTAAAAGTATAAACTGCGGTTGACGAAAATATGGTTTATAAATCCGGCAAGTTTCATTTTGCGGTATTAATTTTGCTCTTTTGAAACACCAAATAAAACAAGTGCCATTTATTCCCATAGAATCTCGCTAACTTTATTAATTGAAGTTTTCCCAGACTTAAATCAATTAAATCTGTTTACGGACCTGTAAACATCTGGGAATATTGGCAGTGTGTCTGTGCATGAAAATTTATGAAAGTGATTTACATACATATGATATTGGTTTGAAGTGGTATGAGTGCGCTGTTCCTACATTCGAAGTTTCGCAATATTATAATTTTCCTCGACTTCCTTTCTTAATGCTCCTTAGGTGATGTCGTGGATCCAGTCATACACAGCATGGGACTCAAAATGGAATGTAATACACGACGGTTTGTAATTGACGAACGACGTGAGTTACAGTACCGGGTTGAGGTTCAAAATCGCGTCTATAAGAAGGAAATTGCGGCATTAGACGCAGAAATTAAACGATTAGAGAAAATTCTGGATGGAAACTCATCAACGTCGTCGTCGAATGTTTCATTAGTGGGATCGCAAAAGGTAAGCATTTTGCAATATAAAATTCGTTGAATTGCACGGTGTGAGACCTGGAAAATTGGATTATAATTAAGTTGATGCTAACGGATGCGGAATGTAAATCTGCCTAATAGAAATACGTTTGTATTTTGTCAGGCGAAATTCAATTTTGATGTAGGTTCGCGCATAATATGGGGACCTGTGAACAAAAGGATGGAAATGTTTTTTTTTTCTCTCCAGAAAATTCAGTCGGAATTTCAATTTGAGAAAATTACTGCGAATTGAATTTGAATTTTTTATTTGAGTAGCTTAGATTAGTTTAGAGTAATTTGCATGTAATACGAGTAGCACCTCAGGCCCTTTGATCCATTAAAAATTTCTTAGTAACAATGCTTATGTAATGTTTAAAGAAATAACTTTAGGAATGCCAAGGAAATTATGTTATCTTAAAGTAGGTAACACAAAATTAACATGTCCGTTCGTTTCTCCGAAAATTCTAAATCTGAAAGCAGTTATTTTTATTTTAATTAATATTCGTACTATAGCGAGCTAGGAGTTCGCAGGGATGTCAATGATGAACGGACAAAATGTTCAGTCGATCTCTTTAATTTATAATTGGATTAATAGTAAAATATCATCTCGATTTAGTAAACCTTTTGTCTTTTATTTTTGCAGCCTGAAGTATCGGTTATTACGGAAATGCCATCATCAAGTACAGCTATACCAAAGTCAAGGACTCCAAGTATAAGTGGCGGATTACCATATCTCCTACTGTCCGTTCTTCCACCGGTAATACCGCGGGCCAGTTGGCCTTCAGCCGAATACATGCAAGTCCCAATGCGAAGATCCGTAACTTTTGCTTCACATCCGCAACTAGAGGATTCGCGTTCCATGCACGACGTCTGTTTGCCAGCTTCGGACCTCTTCAATTTGAGACTAGCACATCAGCAAGCTACCGAAAACAAGGTCGGCTTCATGAATCGAATCCGAGGCATTTTTGTCCGGTCAACGAGTCACAAGAGCTCGTCGAACAGCCTAAGCGGACAGAGCGGTATCAAGGCTGTAATCAAGAGTCACATGGGCATGTTCACACGTCTCATTCCATCGGCGGAAACTGCATCGTGCAACGCTCTTTACAACACGCCCGCCATTAGACCACTCCGGAAAATGTCCCTTGCCAAAAGCGGAAACGACATCGACCAGGCCATCATCGATCCCAACTTCCTGGCCGATAAAAATACTTCGATAACGTCCATTGAATCGGTTCGATCCAAGTACATTAAAGTACCAGAGACTAAAGTCAATTTTCAACTGCCTGCAAACCGACGACCTTCAATAGTCGCTCAGCCCACGCTACGTGAACGTATTCGATGTTCGCCACGATTCCCACATCGTGTCATGCCGACATGTAGTCTAAGTGCTCTCGAAGAAAAGGAGACAGCTTCCACTCCGGGAGGACGTTTCAGTATATCGCAAGCTTCCGGATCCCCCAATTGGAAATCAATGGAAGTGGCAAATACAAAGGCAGCGTTTTCCCTAGAGGAGCAAAACGCGTTCACAACAAATGGGCACAATAATTGCAGTGATCAAATCTACGTGCTGCCTGAAACACCCACATAACAAAATTAGACGTGACAGCCCAGCTATGTGCTAAAAATATTGGCAATCATTTAAAGCAAAATAAAACATGAACCAAGGAGCAATATAAATTTTAATAGACGATATGAAAGGAAACTTAGCAAAAAATAATCTCTCATTAAATGTGATGTACCTATCCTTCTACACAATTTAGAGTTTAGCGATCTGATAGTGTAAGGATGTGTTATTGTACCAAATATCAATTTAAGAAATCTTATGAACCTTCGTAACTGTAGAGCGTGTGAAAACTTAGGAATATTTTTATTAAAAATTTAAATGAAAGAATAATTGAAACAAAAAACAAACAAATACGGGACATTGTCAAGCAATATTTTCAAAAATTTCGAAAAAGAAATTAATTGAATAAAATTTAAAAAAAAACTTCGGAAGTAAAAATAATTGTAGTTTTTATTCTTAAATTCCTCCAGTTCCGTATATAAAATGCTATGGCTCAAAAGGTACTTCATCTTCGAAGAAGAAGAAGGGTACTTCTATGTACCAACGTCTGAAAAGCTTTACGGACATTATGGTGAGCTCGTGTAGTTAGTCCTACTGAGAGCAGATTCATACAGCCCTGCACTATCTTTAATACGATGGCAAATAAGGATTTGGTAAATATTATCTAATTTAAGGAAATAAATTATTCTGGATTCCTAATCATTTTATGTAAAGTGTTGTAGAAATTAGGGTAAGTGTTGTAGAAATTAGGGTAAGTGTATCATTCCTTTCAGATGTAGACGTGAGACTTAGTAGTTTCATTGATAAGTCATAAATATTGTCAGAATTTCAAGTAAAAACAATTCGTTCAAAATCAATAGAAATAACAAAGATTTATTATTCGCATTCAACAATAATTGCACTACCGGTAACGCTGAGCAATTTTTATATACAGCTTCACTGCTCGATCGCTTCTTCCAATCAAAATCACTTTTCAAAATACTTCGAGTAGAAACTAAACGTCGCGTCGTATTGCTTCGCCGTAGTAAAACCAAATTTCTGTTGTGCTTTTATATTGCATATGTTGAGTCGAAAGCTTTGCAGAATATTCGGTGAGGTGTGGGGAATGTTTGAAAGGACTGGAGAACATGCGAGAAGTATTATAATATAAAGAAGTTTCTCCGTTAAATAATTAGTTTTTCTGGGACTCTTTTGAACCGAGATTGTAATGTACCAAAAAAATTATATCGGAGTCTAGACCAAATAGCTATTGTGTTCTTAGGAATAATGAAAGTGCGGGAATCTACATATTACTGAAGGCGTGCTTAAAGTTGAGATAACAAGAATCGATGTTTTCTTCAATTCGAATTTCGTTAATAGCCGCAACAGTGCACAAGTTCGTGTATTCTGAAATTGGTATTTCTATAATATAAGTTAGGACTATCTACTGTAAACTTCATTTTTTTTAAACACATATTTGGATTGTTTGTTTGGCTGCTTAAATTTTATTCTACGAAATTTAGTTGATTTAATATATTAATTATACAAATTGTACCTTCGTCGAACGCTTATACTATATGTACATATGATACTCGTAATTTTTTTCAAGTATTTCTTACATCTTCACGATGGAACCAAGAGCGAAATCAATCAGTCTGGTAGGTCATTTACATTTACATTTTCCATTGCGATATCTTATTCAATATCTCAAATATTTTTGTTTATTTAATTAAGCCATCGCTGCCATGAATTTATCTTGAATTTTACCATTTTTTAAAATATGTAAATCATGAACAATGGTCTAGAAAAGAAAAGTTTCATTACAGGATAAAACACTGAATATTGAAGTCGAAAAATCCTGTCAATATATTTTGAAAAAGGCAAAATTCAAGATAAATTCATAGCAGCGACGCACCGGTACCTTTTTTTAATCCCTGCTTCTAAGTATCTGAGTTCCTCTTTTTTTTAAAACCTTTGAACTGGCAGGAAGCAACTTCATTAAATTTTAAAAACTATTGATTGTTAATCCGACTGATTTCAGTCGTTCAGCTCAATCGAATAAAATTAAAAATATTGATTCAAAATAACGAAGTGGTAATTGTTCAGACACGACTGTCATATTTTACCTATTCAGAGTTTTGACGAAAATTACATTTCGGTCCTTGTTAACGTATGTACTGCTGCGTTTGTTTATGGAATTTGAATTGATAATGGCACTTCAAATCTCTAGGTGTTCTTGAATTATGTGATTTATGAGTGTAATTACAGTGGATGGTGTATACGGCGTACAGACGGACAGTTTATTGGGTGTGAATTGTTTTTGGACTCTTACCCATAAAATAATAAATTTAAGCCCAGCCAGTTTTCTTTCATGTACGAAAACGTAGCAAGTAATAAATAAATTGTTTTTTAAAACTTAATGTATTTTTGGAATACTATTGAAATAAATATGAAACATCCTTTCAATTTTCCATTCGAATTGAGGACTTCCCTTACTTCAATTTCCGTAAACAATATTTCCATATTTTTTCGGAAATAAGCCTATCTCCCAACCTCCACTACTAGAGAACCTGTCTAACATTGCGAAGTTTAGTTAACTAACAACTTTGAAGCTTCTATAACTGGAATGTGTTACATTGGCTGATGATTGAATTAGCCGCAGGCTAAAATTGCTAAGTTCAAATCTTTGGAAATTATTTATTATGTAATTCCGTTCTATTTATTGGGAATATTAATTTATTCGTGGCAACCATTTACCCACAGTACAAACAATTTCGAACCATCACTCCAGGCGTAACCAATCGATATTTCGAAAAACAATTCTCATTTCAGTTTTAGTCAGAACATTAAGCAATTTCCTAATACGAATTTATTAGGGCATCCCTTAACGTTCCTTTTTTGGATATTATCCATGTATTTGAGTAATTTGAATAAGCCTTGCCATTATGCGAAAGTAAGGAATATAAGAGATTTGCTACTGTAGCAATTTGGGTAGCTCCTTCCAAATAAAAATTGTCCTTCATTATTTTGTCAATGTAGACTTTTGGCATTTAAGTCGTCCAATATACGAAACTGTAACTGTGATGTATTACGGCAATATTCCAGCTAAAACATACTCGTAAAACGGATGAAAAATTGCAACTCCAATCGAAACATATACGAGGTGAAATGATTGAAGCAGTACACGGTTCGGGTACCTACCACCAGCATATAAATTCAATTTAAGATTGTCGCAAGTAAGACCTCGAGAAAAGAATGTGTTTGACCCGATAATAAATCTGTCAAACCGTCCAGTAAACGGCCTCTGACTAGGAACGGAGCAACTCCGAACCCGATAAATTTTCATCCACTTCAAAGAATAATAAATGAGATGACAAAACCGAAAAGCTCAATTTTAGAAACATTTTCCCAGTTAAATTTTCTTGCCACAAAGCCAGCCCTAAGGAGCTATTAGCATTGTCTTTCGGTTCCGCCGTTGTTTCAACCCCGCGCCATACCCTAAGGGACCGAAAACCAACAAATCTTCGTGAAACAATTCATTTATCATTCGGTTGTCAAGTGGTAACAATCAATGGCATAATTTGCCTGGAAACTCTTCTGTAATCCTTCGACTTAACACATTGAGGATGACGTCCCCCATCGATTCATTACCAACGAAAGGTTCCACGTGTCCTTCGATTGAACTGTTGTAAGGAGTGACTGAGCAAAGGAGCTACTGAACCCTTCAAGGTAAAAGGCTCAAATGTTCTCAATTGTCAAAGATTAGGGTGCGAGAGCGGGTTGATGTTGAAGTCCCGATGCATAAAACGTCGAACACAAAAGTCCGAAAAAATAAATTGCGGAACACAAAAGCCCAAAATTGGAGCGTGATTTTTGTTTTAATCTTGGGATTTTAGAGTTGCGTTTAGGATTTATACATATTGATAGAAATAACAAAATTCTATGCTCGATTGTTACCACCAATACAAATCACACTACAAATGCTTTCGCATAAAAACTGATCGTCGTCGGCTTCACCATAGTGTTTGGCTTCAAAATTTGCCGTGCTTTTACAGTGCATGTGTTGAATCGATAGCATTCTCGCATATTCAATCGAGCATTGGCCGATAGACTTACAATCTATTCCCGGGAAAACACCTAAGTCAAAGGATTTGATAAATATTACGGAAGTGGCGAAGACCCTAATTAGAGCATCATGCCATGGAAAATTTTGAATTAAAAAAAAACTATTAAAAATTAGACTGATGGAAATATTCGTACTTTCTGAAATAAGGGCACAACGATATTTTTTTATGTCGAAAAATTCATGCCATTTTCTTAACAATTTTGTTAATATATTGCCAACTTCGTATTATGTGAACTACCCATCTACTTATTAGAGATCTAAAATATTTCACACACCTTCGAATGTTTTAATTTTGCGACGAAGAAAAACTTAAATCTAAATTAAACTTCGAAAAATTTAAATTTAAAATTTAAGGACTGGATCTATTCTCTAGGTGATTTTCTCTTTGCCAAGCCTTTCACATTTCAAATGCCAACAATTTCAGGCTGCCAATTACAAACATTTCAGAGTGAGTTCTTGAACAGTGAAAATATTAGGACAGGTGAAGCGGAATGTAATCCTGGAGGTTGTACAAATTAATACGGGTGCATAGCTGTCATAACATCAATTGCACAGGACAACGGATAACTTTTAGCAAAGGCATACATAGATGCACACATATGTAGGTATGAATACGCTTAACATTTGTTTAATTTAATAATCTTGTTAAACTACGAGGATATTGCCGAAATAAATATAATATTTACAAATGTATTTCGCGATATAACCGTGCTATGACTTGACACCGTAGATAAAATTATATTGAATTTTTTTTAACAAATTCTCATCTGTTATTTTTCAGAAACCTAAAAAATACTTTGCTTACTAGATGGGTTTTTGCCCAATTTTCAGGACAATTTCACAAGGAAACTTTATTCAAAAAGTCGGGGTTTATTGTTCCAAAAGTTAGTAATTTACAAAGTTTCTCAGGTTTTACAAATTTTATTCGAAGGGAAAGCAAACGAAAGTCAACCAAAAATTCTTTACTTGCCAATACAAAATTTCTCAAGATCGGGTAAAGTTACTATATCAACGCTTTCATCGCATAAATAGTAATTTGATTCCCTAACACGTTAAATTGTAATTATTAGATTTGAAGATATAATAATTAATGTGAGTGATGGTACATATCCGAAAAACTTTTTTGGAAAGCTACCCACTCTGTAAACCATTTCTTTTCTCAAAATATAACCTGGAATCATACCAAAAAAAATTACTAACAAAATAACAGACATCTTGTATAATTAAACAAATATTTTTTTTCCGATAGCAAATATTTTTTTTCGAAACGAAACGGAACGAGGCTATTTAAGGGTAATTGTTTACAAAGTAAATCTTATTTCGCAAATCGTCTTTTAATCATAAAAACCTCTAATAATGTAATGAAATCCTGTAGGCGACTGCAGCAAGTTTTTTGGAAATTAAGTCGATGTTTCCTTGGTTTAACAGAAATTTTGCACTCTGTTGCTGGTTTAGCTACAAGAGTACTCATATCAACTTCGAGTTCGTTTTTTATTTAAGATCGTTCGTCTGGTTTTATTCTTATATCCAAGTTGCAAACCACTTCAAATTTTTCAGAAATAAAGATCTAGGTATACTCTTTTAGCAAAACCTCCGATTAAATTCCCATCAAATTCCCATTTCATTATCACAAACCAAAAGCAAATTCACAAAAAACCAACAATCAATTACAGATTTCTAAGGGCTTGTCTTTACAACAGGAAGCCACAAACCACATCTGCTTAAATGCTTTGTCTTAAAATTAATGGCGGTCGAAAAATATAAAGAGCAACTAAAATTGCATTTAATTAAAGCAATTTGTTGAGTCATTCGCTTTTTATTGCCGAAGTAGAAAGTATTTTTTTCGGCAGGATTTTTTCCCTTCATTTTCAACTGGCAAGGACATCGCTTTCACGGGCCAACAACAACACCCAGCGACAATAATTTGGCGGAGTCTGTCACGCTTGTCATGATGTGCCAGAATTAATGGTCGGTCTTTTCGTAAAAACTTAATCTCCGTTCTAAAGTAAAAACAGCCCCGTTCATTTTCAGTTTACTTCCTATTTGTTGTCGGAACCCTTATTGTAGCCCTTAGGCGAAATAACGCGAACCGAATCCCGACGCTAAACAACGTCGAAAAAAATGGACGGTTTCTGTTTACTTCTCATCAAAATTAATTTCACGGGTTTTAATTACGGCCAAAGTGAATTATGAAACCTCAAATGCATGCGGAAGTAAACGCTCAATTTTATGAATTTACAGCCAACTCAATTTTGTAGCTTGTCGTTACAATTACGAGGATGTGCACTAAATGCGAAGGTCTAACTTTAAGTATAACGTACGAGTACTATAAATTTAGCAACGCTCTAATTCGCGTATAAAGGCAGATGGTAGAATTTCCAACATAAGCGAAATTGTATGTCACCCACGAGAGTTCCTTAATATGATTTTGGAGATTATTTGCGACTAATCTGGTCATCTCATGGACTGAATCGGTTTTCCTAAATTATGTAGGATAATCCTGATAAGCTTAGGCTAAATGGAGAAAACAGATTTATCTGTATCAGATTCTATTACCTTTAATATGACCAATTGAAATCTACACTCTAATCCACAAAATTCAGACGAAATCCGTTTAAATATGCTTCAAAGATATTGAATACTGGTACTTGCATACTATGCAACCCGAATCATTAAATCGAATATTAGTAAATCCAAAGTTTCAAGAGAGAACCAAAACTTTCCAATATCCAAGAAGAATGTGTCAAAGCTCCACACGCATTATTCTACACTCACCATCAATGTACTCGATATTTCGCGAAGCGATTAGTTTCTGTTGAAGCGACTTCAGAGTGAGTTTCATCGAAAAGCTTCCATGTAAGGCAATACACAATATGTATTAGATTTCGCTGTGAATCCAGTTATTTGGCATTATCCGGTGAAATAGTTTAATAATGCAATTTATTGTTGTTGAAGGAAAGACGTTATTCTAGAATTTCGCTATTTCTAAGTAATTGGAGCCCGCGGGGACCTGAAGGGATCGCAATGGGCCCATATGGCGCCTAGTGAGCGTGGCGGTCCTAGCGCTGCGCCCCTTCTTAAACCTAACCTAAGTAATTGGAACGTTAGTCGAGATTTTCGTTACACATGATTCAAAGGTTTTCGAATGCAACAATTTTCAAATTTATCTGCAAACTAATAATCCTCTGACCCATCCATCTAGCGTGGAAATTCAATTTTTCCACCATACGAACTGTGTATCGCATCAAAGCACAAATTACATGATAAGTCGAATTGGGTAATATCGTGAATTTACTCGTCTAGAAATTCTATCGAAATCGGCTTAGCCAGGAAATCAAATCAATTGCCGGAGATAACTGAAATTGCTTCGCATTCATAGCAAGAAGTGCATCGATGGTTCTATGATTTTCGACTCTGGCCACGGGTGTGTTTCCAACTCCAATAAATATGGAATAACGTGTACTGAAATCCTCTTAGGAACGATTGCTAATAGCTTTTCCTTCGTCGGGATTAATATGTGCTGTTGAGTGCGGATATATAATCTGGAACAGAATATCGTACGAGTAGTATCGAACTCCTACTGGAATCCTTACCCGTTCATACAAAAAAAAACAATTTAGAATCAAAATATATTTCAATAGTTACCTTGGCAAAAGCTATTCCCCAGCGAATCCTTTTAAAGAAGATCTAAAATTTTATGGTTTATGGGTCGGGAAATTCCTTCAGCAGATGTTTCAACGACGAGAAACACTGTGCACGAAATATTTGAAATGATTTGCTAAATCGACTGTCAAACAAAAAATCCATTACTTGAATTCGTGTATTCTTGCTCTCACGCAATCTAGTTCGAAGATATATTTGATGGAGTAAGGAAAGGTAGTCCTGCGGAAGAGATTAATCCTTAAAATTAATCCAACTTATTTATTCTGAGGACCCATGGTTTCAGATAAATGAAGTGCGGTTAGTGTAGGAATATGAAATCCACCGTTTATATAGGTTTCAGTAGCTCTTGTTAATGACTCCTCGCTGATATGCTGATAGGACTGCAAGAACGCACACTGAAATTCCTATGAAATTCATTGTTCATTTTAAAGTTGTTGAGCCTTCAATTTGGCCAAATCTACATAATCCTTGATGCGATATTACTCACAATGATCACAAGGCAACTTAAATGCGGCTGGACGGATCGTTATTAAACTTACCATTAAAACGTCCAATGTTCACATTGAGAATATCGTTGAGATAAAGCTTATTCATGAGACGCTCACATTGAAGCTAAGAATGTTTCTTGATTTTCAGCATCAAAGTAGATGAAGAACACTGCCAAGACTAGGGAAGATGCTACTCGGTAACCAACAAAGCAAATCTAAGCCAGGTGAAAAATTTATAAGCTATTATGCAACGATTTGAAAATTTATTGGACCCTTGCACTCTCCGTCTTAAATCTTTAATCGACCTCGTTAAAAGTACGTCTGAATTCAAAATATATTCTGAAACTTGGAAACTGAATATCGTATTTGTTGATCTTTTTAAGTCCATTTCTCCTAAGCTACTTGAAAACAATTTCACCTGTACGCTGCTAGCAACCTGCATTACTTTCATAATGTGGTTCAGATAAAACAAAAGATTTCATGTTTTAAGGAGTGAAGGGATAGAAGAAGGAACGGACTATTCAATGCATGCATTATAAAATGGAAGTGCACGAGCTGATTCTGGGAACATTAAGTTCTTGAAAATTCTCCACTACATAAAAGCGAAGAAAATCGTTGAACATTATATTTTTCTGTTTTCCTATAAGGGGCATACCTACTCGTACTTGCATTGCATCTCTGAAGGGCTCTTTCGTAAGACTTACACAGACTTTTGTAATCGATTCTTACGATGCAAAGTGGCAAGGTTTTATTTTACTCTCGTTTGGTACGACACCAGTCCAGAGATTTATCAAAAACAACTTCGGTCGGACCAAAGACACACTTTCTGTTATCGGTAAAGTAAAGAAACTTTCTTTAATTGCATTCACTACAATGACACGACCTGTTCTTGTAAAATCCCGAAGCCGTTCTAAATTCATTATTTTTAATTACTTCTTTTTTTTAAATTTGACCTATATTTTCAGTTAACCGTGAGAGTTTTCACCGGAAAATCCTTTTATTACAATTTTCATCCAACTTTTATTGTATTTCATAAATTTCTGTCTCCATAAACACTCTCTCTCTCTCTCTAGGCAATAGCTGGTGAGAAAAAACCCTTAGGCTTAAACCATCTTCAGCAAATTTACACAATAAAATGCCATCGTATGGTGTAGGGACTGGAATCATCTTCTCCTGGCGTACCGAAATCCTTGAGTGATTACTTAAAATCCACTGATATGGAATAAGCCCGCTAGTAGATCAATGAAATCAGCTTGCCTTTAATGAGATTAGTGCGGGTCGCCATCCCATAACCGCCGGCTTTGTAAAGCTGTCGGGGGTGGTTTTGGTTGATGAATTCGCTAATGAGGTGTTCCGAGAATATGCCACCGGTAATGATTTTTTCATGTCGATGTCGATACCATAACAAGTATCTTGTTCGATGAGGTCCCGAGTCCTGATAGCATTCATGACTGTTCAAGCTTATGGCTTTCAGGCTTTTGAAATTTACTAGTTTGGAGTGCTTTGCGTATAAATTAAAACAGATTGAAGCGAGTTTACAGCATGCAATTTAATAGCTGAGTACATGTGGAACTTGCAACAATCGTTATATAGTATATGCACGATATTGTGAGCTGTAACTGAGTTGTATTGTATTACCTTACAGCTGAAAACTCTTTAAGCTCCTATGGCAGGTGTATGTTCATACGTATAAATATTTTATTTTTTAGTAGCTTATAACTAAACTACAAAGAACTAGTAAAAAAAGTAAAAAAAATAAGACTGGAAGTAAATTCTGGTTGATTTCACAATTTTCTATTCTGACTTGGAAAACAAAAAATATTATAAAATGGATTGGTAATAATTTATACGCATTAAAAAAGTAGCTCGAAGAAATTGATGAATTTATTTCCTTAGTTGGAAAAGCCTTGTCCCAATAGAATACAATCCAGACTATTAATTTTGAAAATTTGCGTAAAGCGAGCGGTCAGACTTTTTGTAGATCAACTCCTCTTTAATACGATTAATTACAAATAATGAAGTAAAATTAATTAATGCTTTCAACCAAAGGCCATATGACTTTACATCCCGGAAATCATTAGGTTGCCAGAAATTTGAATACTTTAAGGGCAATTCGATTATAGTTTCCTTTTCTATCCGTGAATAGTAGTACTCGAATACCCTTCGCGAATTTCTCTCGATTCGCAATTACTTAATTTCATTTTAATGTTTGTTATAAAACAAATCACGCTTAGAGTCTATCAGGATATGATTAAAATTTAAGTTCAGAGTTGGTTATAATAAAGTGGTCCACAGTTCTTTTTAAAGCTGGAACAAAATGAATAAGGAGTAAATTGCTTATACGTAGTTACACTTCCCACAGACAAAATAAACTGATCAGCTTATTTTTCCTCAACCACTTCCTTTTGATTGACAGAGTTATTGCGAAGTAGTAGATAAAAGTTTCATTCGCAAATAAAGTCAGTCACCCGCTTAAAAGGTATTCGATGTAATTAATTTACTCAAATTGAATAAAATTGAAATTGAATGTTCAATAAGACACCTGTTTGCTTTCTTCGCTTCTCTTCAGGTACGTTATGCTCCAGCTTTTCATTGACTGATATAAATTGATATACAATACAATACACGAAGGATCTGTGGTTAAATGTTTGCTTAAATGTACGTATAATGTATCAGTACCTACATCACTTGCCACTTCATTTAAGGAATTCAATTTTACTAGCGAAACATTAAATCAATATTCTTACATTTTGCCGGAATATTGAAGTGATTTAATTAAAGGTATTTGATTGATATTGTTCCCCGACATAAAATCCTGTATAGTGTAAAATTTATCTACACAACCGGAACCGTACTTCTAAGTACATATATTTCTTTGTGAGTTATGCTTATTTGAAATTTCAGCTACGGTTTGATCGTAAATAGTCATTTAGGAAAACTAAGTTCATTTTAAAAATTTTTCTTTTAGTTGTTTTTCGACGTCAGAGAAGTTTTTGGTTCAAAACACGAACACAAAAGCCTGACTGGGATCGATCCCTATCGTAGCTACTGTGATTGAGAATATAATGAAGAAGCTTTCAAGCCAGTTTAAAAGTGTATTGGAAAAGCGGTTTCGTCATGGAATTGATTCAATAGAGGGTGTACCCTGCCTACTATACGAAACTCGTATTGCTGAGGATTTCTCCATACGTGCGATATAGAGCCGAAAATAATTTCCGCAAATTATAAATTGGTGACATTTGCCATACACTATATGTTTTAGTTAGAAATATGTACTGAAGATAATCGTATACTTCAACCAATTTGATTCAATTTGGTTGTTCACTTAATTCTCCCATTAAGCTCGCGAAAATCGGTTTTATTTTTCCAAATATTAATGAGAATGGAATTTTTAAGTTAGTTTCTCTTCAAAATTTTTAATCATAAAATTTTCCAACAGACTGCATGCCGAAACCAAATCACGCTGAATTTGATATAGTGTCAACTTATAGCTCGATTTTGGTATCTCTGTTCTGCCCAAGGCATGCATCAGAGTGCATCCTATTGTCCATTTAAGTACACCCCCACACTATCGAACTCATAAACGAGTTGTACCAGTTTCTGCGAAACATGATATAGTCCTTCAAGCAAAATTTCATGCAAATATTTCGATCGACTGAAACCGAAATAGAAACCCACGGGGCCAGGGTCAATTTTCAATCAATCATTACAGAGTTTCCCTACAGAACCAATTATAGTATCATTCGCCATCATCCAAGTGCTCTTCTGCGGTTATTTCTATCCTTGCCGGAATTGGTTGTATTTTGCAATTTACATATGTATACAACTGAATAAATTACTTCGTCGTCCAGGCTGTTTACAAGAGCAATTGGGGTTGTCTCTTTTCATCGAAACGTAAACATGACATTTCGCTTTGACATTTTTGTGGGTGTTAAGAGTGTTAAAGTGTGGCATTTTAAAAAAAACAAGTATTTTATAGTGTGTTTATCTGAGCTGGAGTTATCCTTCTTTAGTTAGACCTTTCTCCCTATTTGTCAGTGCTTGTTGTTTTTTCATATTTTACTAGGTTGATTAGATCTTCTTTTCGACGAAAAATATCTATGTTGAAAATAGTTGGAGTTTATGTAGGCACATATAAAACACCTACGAAGATAACTAACCGTAAAGCCCTACGCTGGGCACCAATTTATACACATCAATATTATTCACTTTATCAAATCTAGTTTTTATGTATAAAGCTCTCAACTTAAATATTTCTGGAGCCTGAAATGATTTTGATTTTCGTTTATACTTATTTGAATTTTTTTATTTTTAATTATTTTCATTGACTAAGATTAAAATAAATCAATAAAATAAAATAGAAATTTTTTTAGGCATATTCTGAAAGGCTTAAAGGACGCTAATTGTTCCCAAGCGCTCCCCTTAAATCTGGGAGTTTCCATTTAGTTTTGTAACTTTAATTACAACCTTTTTGATTCCGTGCAACCGAATTCGTGTCGCTCCTTTTCAAATCCATTCCACCAGGTCCTAATGGTTTTATTTTCCTCATTAAAACTATGTCACCATTTTATACATTGAATCTACCTCTATTCATTCGGATATCAGACACACACATCACACACGACTATAAAACCCAAAATCATAGTAATTATTTGTATAATTGTGAACACCACACTATATCTGATTTGAATTGCTCCCAGGTGAATCTATTGTTTGTATCATAGGCTTAAATTCGAGATAAAGCAGCTTAATGAGTTTCACTAGATCAGTTTTCCGCACAGTATTGCTGTTTATGGTATGGCGAAAGACGCAAATAAGATCTCCTTCCAAAAAGTTCTTGTGTACTACTGGCTTTCACATGTCGACATTTCTGAGGGCGTAAAGGTAAATAAAGTTAAACTCAGCTCCAAGTAATTGTATCATTTTTTTTTTTGCTGACAGAGAATCCTTTCAATGATTAAATACAATCCGAGATGAATACGACGAACCTGAAAATTATGACTTTTATCTGATGAAAAATTTCAGCATTGTGCCTAAATTGTGATTAAGTAACGTAAAATTTCTTTTTTTTTTTCAAAACAAGAGCTACCTTTTAAAAGGATTTTTCTTAAAAAAAAATGCTATGCGGTAGCAAACTTTTATGTGACCATAAATGAAACCACCCGCATATAATTTCATTGTACTGCCACAAGCAATCTCCGTACCGACTTTCATACACGGAATCGTAAAATTTAATACCCAACTCAATGAAGTATTAAGACTAATGTTATAGCGGTGTCCTTTTCAAACATATTGGGCGCCATACGAAAGATTTGAAGGATTCCTGCAAGATGCCTCCCAGGGATTGTTTTAAATAGCAACATTTTATACACTTCATCATCATCGTGGTGTTTAAATTTGAATTTAAGCTCCTCATATCGCGCAATGAAAAAGAGCGACGGTGATTTGATTAAGTTTGTGTTTGAGCGGGCTTGAGGGTATTACAGAATGGAACGAGACAATTTATAAACTTGAGGGTGATAAGGCAAATTAATACGTGCCCAAAATTATAAGTGGAAACGATCTATGTTAAGTTTTACGAGTAGAAATGGCTGAACAACGTTGAATTTATTCGCAAAAAGGTCTTGTGTTGTAATATTTGGCTAAGGAGTCTATACTTTATTACCTTTAACAAGTTGTATACACTCTGTTAAGAGTTTTATTCTTTTTTCACATATGGATCAATTTTCATTGGGGTTTCACATAGATTTAGTAGATTTGAATGTTGAAAAAAGGGCAGAAATCAATGCCAGAACAATAGTGTGTAGATCTCAATCCAATACCAGATAACCAATCCAATATCAGATAAAATTCTCAATCCTACATATCTATCAATGCTGCCAAAACTGCGCCATTTCATTTAAAGCATTAACTACTATGTAGATCTAAAAATTTTTGCCAAGACTTCCGCGCTTCGTTAATGGTTCATTGGATCACAGATGAACAGAAGTATTTGAAAAAATACAAATCACCTACTAATTAGAAATTGTTATATTATTCACCAGAACTTACTGTATGAAACTAATTTTTGTAAACCAAGGTCCTCCTTGCTATTTTCTGAAGTAATTGCTTTTAATTTATACTTCGAATCTATTATTCCACTTCAGAAGAAATGAATTTAAAAATCAATCAGAGAAGTTTTTTAATTGAATTTGTTTATTAAGAGAAGTCGAAACATTGGCAAAAAATAGATTCTTGAAGAGATAGCAGAGGGACAGATTGCCTTCCGCTTGCATAACCGCACAAGTTCTTTTAAACTCCTACTTGCGTAATTTCATTTTTCTTTTCAATTGCCAACGCTCAATAAATTTTTCAGTAAAGTAAAATAAAATTTTCTTCGATATTTTCCTTGATTTTATCGCAAACTCTCACGTACTTTGAAGGTGATTTGGCTTTCGAAACGAAAATCTCTCGCATTTATACTTCACTTTACGGTAAAAATTCGAAAAATTCATCCGGAAAATTTACTTCATTCGAGGGATTGAACAGTTCATCCTTGTTGGCTTTTACAAGGGAAACTAATTTATATTTCTGTTAAAGGCGAAAAAAAATAATAACTTTAAAGGTGGGTTAAAGTCACCTCAAATTCTTACTTTTTTCGTATTTTACTATTAAAGTCACTGGAAAAATTAATTTGGCTCACTTTTAAATTATCAATAGAAAAATCGTTTTTGATTTAGTGTCGCATTCAGTTCACCTGCTGTTTAAATTTGAAGACCATTTTTTTTATTTGAAGATTGAAAGGAAATGAGCTTAACTCGATCATCATTTTCGTAAAGACTTTTATAAGTTTTTGAAACAATCCAAAAATCGCCTTTCACTATTCTGCAACTATTCGGAAATGAACTTAAATATTTATGTTCATAAATAAATAAATTTGATAAATTTGATAAATTCTAATCTCTTTCATATGGCAGCTAAACTCCGACATCAAAATATTTTTGACCTAAACTAAATCATATACAATTTTTGCCTCATTATTTCTTCCTGTGTCATTGGGAGTTAAAGAAAATGCATGTACTTCTTTGTTAATGACATTTTTGAGGTGATAATGTTTGAAAGGCTTTGCTTTGTGAAATGTTAAAAAAATTCCGAAATTATTCAATACTAATTATTTGATCAAAAATCTTGCAATTTTAAGAAACCTCTTTCCCAATTGTCCTACAAAGTGCAGGTCTGTTCATATTTTTCATTCATAACTAAGTATTAGTGAAATTTGAATAAACAGATTTTTTTATGTAATGTGAAATCTATACAAATTTAAAGTTTCAGTTTGTAGAGCCTTTCGAAAAGTTAAAATTTTAATTTTAACTAGATACATGAAATGGATCTAGCAGGTACTAAGTAGGTACTTAAGTGTAACTAGCAAATCCCTTAAGTAAATCATCATCCGTAATCGCCTTCTCTTTCGGTGTGCAAACAAATTTGTAACGCTCGACAACTTCGTTCATTTTTTGAGCCCTTTCAGTGCTGACATAGGTGAATTCTATTTCGATGACATACAAATAACAATTTTACAATATCAACAATATACGATTCTTTTTGCTTTTATCATTCCACGAAAGGGAAATCCCCCAAGGCTATTCATTGTAAGCCAAATGGATTGCTCCAGATTGTACTCCACATCGAGTGATTTTTTTTCATCCTTTTTGCTAGTCTGACGCGATTTGCACCTGAAAAGTGTCGATAGTACGCTTTAGAGGTGAACTTTTGCAATTAAATGGAGGAGGATATGAAAGAAACTTTCTACTGAAGGTTTAAATTTAGGACAGAAAGGATGCAAAATTTCAGATTAAATTCAATAGTGGAAACTCTACTGGATTGAGTGGAAATTTAATTAACTCGATGTCATCAGAAAGGTGCAATTCGTTGTCCGATTATAAACTGATTAAACTTTTTTCTTCTTTCATAATAAGTAGTTTTAAAGTCAGTAGAAAGATTTGAAAAAAAATATAAGAATAAATTAAAGAAATAGTTCGCAGATTGAAATGTTTAATTATTTAACGGAACTTAAATTGAAGTCCAAACAAGATCACAATTGGTTTTAAAAAAAATTATATTGTTGCTTGTTGTTTTTTGACCTCTCCTTTAAAAGACCAACTCCAAAATTCAAACGAACCGGTAGCTCGCTACAATATTTTTACGAATTCCTCAATATTCCTCAATACTAATTGGGACATTTTTGTTCATATTCCCGAAAACTACTATTGCTTTAATTTTATTCAACGAATAATAGAAATCACAATTTCTAATAAATGGTACTACACACTCATAAATTTAACTTTGGTTGTAATATCAACATGATTTCGAATCAAAATTGATTCAAATAGTAAAACTTTTCCAGTAAGAGCAAGGAAGTGTTTATACCAAACCGCAGCAAATTAGGGTTTATTGGAAATAATATAACCGATTTTCATGTTGTACTCATATGAGTTTATATTTGAAGTAATGCGTGAATATATTATACACTCCAGAATTGTAGATTGAATTCATTAGTTTTGCATATGATTTGCAGAACTAATATAAAACGTTATTTATGTATGTAAATTGAGTTAGAAATGGGATAAATATGCGAATATATCACCAAAATGCGGAAGTGTATCCATAGAGGGATAAAGTCAATTAAAAAAAATTCAATAAATGTATTTCGATATACTGCATTAAAAAAATTTGTTTGAAAAACATGCTGCGGTCTTGACCTATCCTAATAGGTAGC
Source organism: Beris chalybata (assembly GCA_949128065.1). NCBI lineage: Eukaryota > Metazoa > Arthropoda > Insecta > Diptera > Stratiomyidae > Beris > Beris chalybata. The sequence goes on along the minus strand of OX421896.1, from coordinate 3,924,975 downwards.
CGCAGTTATGTTTTGATACCTCTTACTTCTACAGAATATTAAAGAGATTCCAATTTTATAGGAGCTAAGGATGAATACCTTATAGAAAGTTGCCCCATTATGTACCTGTTACTTCAAGAAAATCATCGAATGAAAACTTTTTGTTTTCTTTTCAGAACTGATTCATGAAACTAAACGTAGAGTAGTTTTTTTTTATCAAAATACCTACCTCTTTTTGTCCTTCAATTCAATTATGTAAAATTTTTGGATTTATGTATATATAGGTGTTGAGGTATCTATGCGTATTTTCACAAATTTAGGCAAATCTTAGGCAAATCTTAGGACCTTTTTTGTAGTATATTTGCTGTATAAAACAGTCATCAGTGGGACTATATTTGAAAAAAAAAAAAAAATTTTACGGTGCCTTACACTCCTTAGTTTAAATTCGCTTTGATAAGCGGTATCATTCTAATTCAGTTGAAATAACCTGACACTGAAAATAATAAAAAAAATTTGAAGATATGTGAAACACTTCTTTTCAGCAAAAATCAAATATTTACACCTTCATATCTACTTCAACTACAAAATTCCTTTTCAAGCCTAACCACCCTAAAAAAACTCCATTATTATATAAATTCACATGAAATACTAAAGTTGTTGCGATACTTAAATATCAAACGATCCAGAAGCTTCTGTAATTAATTATTCAACATAAATTTATTAGGGCGTAATGTCGTTAAACGTGAGTTTAAAATGAAGGACCTATGGTGGAGGTTTAAATCTGTGATTAAGTTCCTATCAGTTGTAGCATATGAGTTCCTCTTAGCTGAAAAATTGTTGATTGTTGCTTTGATGCGTTGAAACATCTAGTGATTTCGTTTATTTTAAATTACGCTAAGGATAAAAATGAAAGTGTTCAACCATACCCTTCACGTCGACATCTTTAAGTATTTTCAAATATCTTTTTCATTTTGTTTTTACTTCACGTGCGGTGTAATACCACGTGATTGTGTAGCAGACGCGATGCGCAACTCTAAACCATGAGTAACGTGCAAAAACGTTAACTTCAAACTGAAATCCTTTTGAATACAATTTCCCGCATCAATCATTTGTTTCCCAGATGTCGTGGATTATGCAAGAGAATCTTTTAGCGTTTATTTTTGAAACTTTCTCGGATATCTCACATAAGCATAGAACAAATACTTAACGATGTTATTTTTCCGGATAATACTCGGGGTTAAAGCGAAAATTGAACTGGTCTAGCTTTCTCCATACCTAAACTACTCTACATCTTGCATTCTTAATATTTATACTTTAGCGGTTAAAGCTCAACCCCGGCTTCGATTGCGAAACACCACAACGCTTTAAAGAAATTTAATAATTTAGCAAACTGTTTCAAAATACACCTAAGGCGGAACTTTATAAATAATTGGTAATCGGTACGTTTCAAACCCCATCGGCTATTATTCGCTGCGTTAACATACGGTTCAGTATATTGTAATCCAGGTCACATATTGTTCCCTTTACTCTCAGTGTACCTTAGCACAACAATAATTGTAAGCAAATGGCTAAACCTGCCATTGTAATTGTTGCGATGGTAATTACCCGAAACAGTTCTGGGATTAATCTTATGCCTTTCGAGCGAATTAAAGGCAGCTGTTGCTTTCTCAACGGGAAATGGTCGTCCACATACTAGAAATAATAGGAAATTCAAGATTGAGCTTCCACACCATATACGATTAATCCAATACAAATTATTGAACTTCCTCTGCACGTTTTTAGATCTACCAAGCTACGACTTTCTGAACACAACTTTTTCAAAAAAAAACTCCTTAGTTTCACTACAATTCAAGTGCACATACCATACATTACAGTCTGTCTAGAGCGCTTTACCATGACTGTATGCTACATATTTGTTGCTCCTAGGAGCATATTTGTTCGACTTTCCTGCAATTGTAAACATACTCTTAAGTTCCTAACAACAAAATCTATCTATGAATGTGCTTTGCATTTAGGTACTTATAATTTACGAAACTCTTGCGTATAAACTAAACCGGGGGCTACGTTGAGAAACTCAATTATCTTGTAAGTAAGTACTAGTACATGCAATGTAACTTTAATGATGGAAATTTCGACCTTAATCCAATTTGCATGGGATTAAAGTAAACTTTTTATTGTATTTTTGATGAAACACTGCAAACTCTACGGAGAAAACAATTAGGGAAATGGTATTTTCAGATAATTAGAGACTTTATCAAAATTTTTTCAATTAATTTAATCAGAAGATTTAAAAGTTGAAATTTTTAACAAATTAAATTATTTTACTCTGAATTTTGCAACCTGAGATTAAGTTCTTACATAAACGGTACCGCCGGCTACCGAATATGAGCTGGCCATGGGCTTGAATCCGTTTAAAATTGTTATTTTACTTTTCATAGTTCTTCATAGCTTCCTAGTTAATTTTTATGGATGATGTTTGAGCTTTGTAAACGGTTATTAAAAGATCGTTACAGGAAAAAAAAATTCTATATCTCATCAGGTCTAAGAGATATTTCGAAATTCGTAAAATTCGGAACTAAATGGCGAATGTATAGAGAGCATAGAAGTAAAAACAAATTTCTCATTGAAACTAATGGATTTGACGAAATTCGTAAAAATTTATGCAACCACCGTACACCCCACCTCCATGGTCTTGAGTTCATCTATAGGATTTTAGACGATTACATTTGTAGATCTAAATATCAAAAGCGAATTCAAAGTCGAAGAATTACTTAACTAGTAATTCGAATTCGAAGTCGAAGAATTACTTAACTAGTAATAGTTTCACTTACTTCGACTAAAAATATAACATGCCTATCTATATCAGCTCTCCGTATTCCACTATGTATTTAATTATCCCTAATTACAATTTCGTACAATCTCGTATACTGAGTTCAGTATTTCATTTGGAATAAGCCCGTTTCCAACAAAATCACGTTATTCTATGAAACGTAAACTAGTAAAAGTTGTTTCAATTTTTCGAACACAATTAAAAACATAATTTAAAACGGATTAAGGCTGTAACGAACATTTTGCAAAAATTAGCATTCTGTCTTCAAAAAAGCGATACGCCAGCAAAATTATAAGTATATCAAGAAGATAAAATCAGTATACGTATACTACGAAAGTCGTGGAAAGATCTTTAAATTTTGAACGTAAGGTGCTTTGTTACCTTCAGGGCGAAATCAGAAAATAATGTCAAGGATATAAGCATTGATTAGTTCTTGGCAGAGACACGATAATTTAAGGACAAGAGCTTTTGAATGTCATTAACAGCCACTTAGAATAGTGCTTATGTGCATTTTAGCACGTTCATCGAATGACACTTGAAGATAGTGCAGCAGTTCGAGAATTTCATTTCATATTATAATTCGAGAAGTGTCTAGTTTGCATTACTATCTTCAAGGGTTCTTTGGCATTACAACATAATTATCTTAAAAAAAAAACTTTAAAAGCGACGTCTAAGCCTTGTAAACATTTGAAAGCAAATTTGCTGAATTTTGGCCACTTTTGAATATTTATTGAATTACAAGCCACATGTGGACAAGTTACAAGGGCGCTTTAAATGCTGACCATGTTATTCAAACTCTTAGCTATGCTTTTGGATTCAGGCAAGACTACAATTGAATTGGAAATGATGGTGACATATGCAGGAAATATGATGCAGAGTCATATGATAGTGACATATTAGTGTTGGCATTGTCGTCTATTTACTATTCAGGAATAATTACATACGAGTATATGTGCCGAGTCGAGTGTACGTTCATTGCAAAATTTACATCGTCCTGAATTTTGTCCGTAGCCACTCTACAGCTCCATTACATTTTGTCCACGGGTTTCCTGTTGCGAGTAATTAAATGTAGATTTCAAACGCAAATTTGTTGAATAAAGTTGAGGTCTTTCTGAAAGCAGGTTGAAGCCTTCAAATTGTTCAGGGTATTCCGCGTTAGTGGGAAGTATGTATAGAAAATTTGAAACGATACTAGAACCGTTGAGGGTGTTGCATACTCGAATTTTATGATAAAGCTAAAAGAGGTTGCCTGTACGAAAACGGGTAAACATGACAGATTTATTGTTGGTAATAATTGGAGTTTTGGTTCTAAATTTTTAATTGGTGTACACCTACGTGTGCTTCGTTTCGCATACGTTTTAAATTCAGATTCATGAAGGTTTTCTCAAAAATTTAATAGTTAGGAAATTTATTCCCACGACACGACACGACATACTGAAACGCGTATTATCGTGTGGAATAAAAAATACTACTTACTAGTTGCTTCATCTTTTCCGCTACAGTGTAGAAAAGTATAAGAATGAGATAAAAAAATAAGGCAAGTTAAAGTTTTCACATCAAGATGGACAACAGCTTAGATATTTCCAAATATATATCAATATGGTTATATAATGGCAGTTTCTTGCAACACAGAGCAACTGAAACAAGAAAATCATTGGCAAAATGAAAAAAAACATAAATAATTTCAAGGCTATGAAAGTGACTTTTTCTGAGAATTCAAATTCCTAAAAGTTTTTTTTAACTCTGATATGATGTTTCCCAGTTGTTTCGATGTAATAAACATGGGCCAGGGCTTAGTATCAATCATCCAAAAGATGAAACCAGTTCATCTTCTCCTTGCTGTGCAATAGTATCAATTCCCTAAATCCCATTTCCCAATGACCTTAACAATGCAATGGTTTCGTTGGTTGAACGATAAATCAGTCCGAAGAAAATTAACTATGAAACTGAACATCGAAAAAACTGAGATCGGTTGAGGGTGCCTAAACACGCCCTAAGAAAACGCCCTAAGAAAACGGTTGAACTTAGTACTATGCACTACTATGAAAAAACTAGCATTATAGAATATGGCCAACAGCCAGCAATTGGAAGTTCTCTAAAATTAAATTAATTTTTTTCATTTCCTCGAAAGTATAATGTGAATATCTCAAAGTTTGCAGCAATTTCAGCAATGGTAATTTAATTACTGGTTCCATTATTTCAACTTGTTTGAATTGTATTTTTTTTCTTCTTTTTATTGCGGCAACTACCCTAAGGGTTTCTCCTTTTCGTTCTTGATTGTGTTTGCTATGGGCTAAAACACTTCCGTGTTCACCCCATTTTGGTTCTATATCATATCTATTTTCATCAGGTCCTCGAGAAAGCAGCAAATAATAAATATAGAGGAAACCGCCATAATATATATTAACATTTCTATGAACGTTACCATATCTATTTAAATCAAACGGATTAAACCAAATTGAAATGTGACTCGCTTAGTGTTAACTTCGTGCCAATTTCAAACCCGTCTCGGGATGGTTCCCGGGCTTCCACCCGGAATACTAAAAGTGTACAGCACTTATCTTTTTGCATCATCACCTTTACGACAGATCGAATAAATTCCTATTTCATTTCGTTGCTTGAAGTCCACCTGTCGGAAAACCTCGGTTTAGCTTGAATTAGTGGCTGGTAGAAGAAGCTAACCTTTTCGTACGAAACCCTATTCGGGCCACATATTTTCTTCCTGCGAGTAAATCACCTTAAAGATTCAAGAAGATGTTTTGTTGTAGTCCGCCCATGTTATCCTGGCCACTACAAATTACAGTGTTACCAGTGATAAATAATTTTCAAGGACCGATGTGATTAAAATAGAGTACCTTAAAGCCTTCCTGTTGAACCAAGGCGCAGTTTTTTCTCATCAGCACGTAGATGCGAGTGATATGAAATGAAGTCATACAATTTTCATGGTGGACCACATATGGCTCCAGATTAAATTGCTGAAGCGTTAGAAGTTCTGTTTTTTCTTTGGGAGCTCGATGCGCGTTGGCATTACCTCTGTATCGTTGTGAAGCGGAAGTGTAATTTTGTTGGGGAGGTTTCTTTTTTGGTGGCCGAGAATATAAATCTCGTTATTTTCATGAAATGACCACGAACGCTGTAATTAACTTGTACCTGGCTTCTGGAGCTTATTATTTCATCGCGGTAGCTTTAGGTCCGAGCACGAGGATCTAAATTTTACGTAAACGGCAACCAGCGATAGTCAAGCTACTGGAAGGGTTGAAATTTATGAAAGTAAAGATTACACCTTTTTTTAATTTATTCAGCTAATTATACAGTCTTTGTTTTTGGCAAGTTGAAGGTAGATGGTGACCATTCAGAGATCCTTGGGAAATCCATGATTTGAATAAAAACTTTGTGATACTCATATTACCTTCTAAATTTACGACAATAGCACGAAATTTCATTGGTCAAAACAAAACTCAGTGTGCTTGAAGCTGTAATTATAACATTTTCAGGTTGACGGTATGAAAATCCTTGCACATAAAAAAGTCTTTAAAAAACTCATGACAATATATTTAGAAAAGAGTAAGCAAAAATACCCATGCAAAGGAAATAAACTTAATTGTTTTACTGTTGGCCAATAGTTATGTACCTAAGTGAAAACTAATTTTTACCGAAATACTTTCAAATTACAAATTAATGTTTAAAAAATATATTGTTGCTTGTTAGGGGTTCGCAGGATTTCAAGTAAAACACAATTCGTTTATAATCAATAGAAATAACAATATTTTATTATTCGCATTCAATAATCGTAACGCAGCCCACTCGATCGATATTACCAATCCAAATCGATACAAATACTTTCGCGTAGAAATGACTATTATCTCGCTTCACGGTATAAACTGATTTTCATAAAAGCTTTCAAACACACTTATATACTCCATGTGTTGAGTCGAAATGTAAAGAACCACCGAGAAGAATGTTAAACTTTGTAGAATTTTCCACAGAAACCAAATTGTTAAAGAGAATCTATAAAATCGTTCGTTTCCATATCTCCAGACCAGAATTTAAAATTTAGGACGCCGAGCATAAAAACATGGAAGGAAACAGAAGGGCAAGATGATCGAATGTCCATCCATTTCACGTAGTGTTCGACTGGAGAACACGCTAATCAAGTGGAAATTGAAAGAAGTTGTGAAGGTCGGTATTGTTCCTTTTTTTATCTACATATTATGAGCATATATACAAAATCTTATCATCTGAATGTTGGGTTTTTAATCAAGTACAATTGCCAAAAAGTAATCTTATCAGGTTTGGTCTCACTTAATAAAAGTGTATAGCAAGTACTATATAAGCACCTTAGGGTCAGTAAACAAAAAGAAAAATATACAATCATTATTAACCTTTCCCGAAATGAAAATGGCATACTACCAAAAACTCGAAAGTAACACTTTTCGCCTCCCCAATTTCCCTTCTGCGCACAATATTTCCTTCAGGAAATTGTTCTTGTACGTGCCTTGTTTATAAAGGACTTATAAAAAATAGTGAATTGTTTTCTTTCACATTCGTGATGAAAATCTAATAAGAATATGCCGAAATATTATTTATTTCGGCCGAACTACAAATGAAACTGAATCGTCGACAGTGTCGAATAATCTGGAACGATATTGAGTAACCGATTTCAGTACTCGTGTATGCTTCCTTCTTTTGAATTACGCAAATTCAATGGGAACGTGTAAGGCAAAATGATTAATGAGATTCCATTTTATTGAACAATAGGTTTCCATCTGGGATGATTAAGCAATATTCTGACCATTATTCCTGTATACATTCGAATACGCATATTGTTCGCTATTGTGGGGTAAGTTCGGTTGGTTCCCATTACTGCTCCTTACAAGAGTCATTACATTCAGCGTGTTACGACTTTCCGGATGTTATCCTCTTGTTGACTGCAAATCCCCGGGGAAATATTCAAGGAAACCCTTCAACTTTAAATGCCGCTCTTTGTTAAACCATGGCGGAATTTCAAACTTCCACCCCCAAAACGAAGCCACTCATCATCCCTTAAAAAACAGAACGCCGGCGACGACGACAACGACGCTCCGCAATGGATGGATGGATGCTACCTAGATATTTTATACCTTCAAATTCTAAGCTGGTGGAATGGAAGGAAGCCTTTACGGCGATTCAGAGCCTTGAGATGTTCGAAACGAACTTTCGTAAAAAGGATAACGTGGTAGAATACTGCTCAAATATGTAGGTTTAGTGTTATCCATTCTGAAGAAAACTAACGGCCTATAACCCATTTACTTTATTTTGCCAAAATTCACCTCAAAGACTCCTCAGGCAAACCGTTTTCCCGGCATTCAAGTACGTTTTCATTGTAACTTCGAGGAAGTTTCCCTCACGAAAATGGCAAATAATTCTTTTCGGGAGAGTTTCCGAAAGAAGTGACTTAGTGATTTGCTTTAAATTGTGGTGAAGGTGAGCGGAAAGATATGACATTTAGTGTGTCTCATAAATAATTTTATGACTTGATGAATGCATACAAAATTCGATTTAATTTTTTTTTTATTTCATGGTATTTAATATTAAATTTAACTTGGATCAAATGTACTCAAGGGTCGGGACAGTAGTACAGCGATACATCTAAATGAAAGGAGTGAGTGGTTAGAGTTTTACTAAAATCAATTTTGCTTACATCAGTTCTGGTGCAAAGTTGAACCTAGTCTCTGGATGGAAGACACGCTACAAAAATTTATTCACTAAAATATATCTTCACTGCAAATTGTTTTAAATATATAAATAAAAAATAAGTTTCATACACTGTTTGTTACATTTTTTCCCCAACAGGTTTGATAGTAAGTTCGTGTACCTAAAATTACATTTATTTATTATTTTTTTTAATTTTGTTCATTAAATCTGCTTTTTACCTGAACATTTGGTGGTGTTCCAATCACATATAGAATCGCATCGGAAATATCTTCAGGTTGTAGTATTGCCACATGCATTTCCCTTACTTGTTTTGGAATTATTTCCGTAGCGACAAGCCCTGGACTAATACTCTGCAATTATTTTATTAAATTGTTGTAATAAATTGACTAAAATATTAAGGAATTTATAATAGGCTTACTGTAACTTTAACTTTGGTTCCATCGTTGGCAAATTCTTGTCTGTAGGTTTCAGTCATTGCAGTCACTGCAAATTTTGAAGGGGAGTACATGTTAGTTGATGCCAGAGGTCCTGCTCCTCTGAAATTTATGACCTTATGGCCCACAATACTGTTCACTATAATGATGTGACCATCAAAACCACGTTTTTTCATCGAGTTGTATGCTTCACGAACGCAGTAAAGCACTCCCATTACGTTAATGTCCAGCACCTCTTTCATTGCTGAGGTATTGTCAGGACTAATAAGCGCAATCCCATTTCTGGTGATTCCAGCATTGTTCACCAAAATATCGGTTCCATTGAGGTTTCGATCGATCCAATTGAAAGCGTTCTTCACGTCTTCCTCGTTCGAAACGTCACATCGAATTGTATGGAAGCGTAATTGTTGATCTGCAGGTAATCTGTCTCGCAGTTCACGCATACAATCTTCACGCCGGGCCAAACCAACGACTACAAGCCCAGCTTTGATTAGGTCTTTGACCACCGCCGCTCCAATACCTGAACTAGCACCGGTCACTACAGCCACTTTATTTTGCCACCGTTCCATTTTAACTTCAACTAACAGAATTCCAGTTAAGCAATGCAATTTATAGCTTTTTAAGACTGTTTTTATTATTTTTATTACAAATTTGCCATCAATCTTCTCATAGCCAAAATTATATCAAAATAACCTTATAAGTATTTTTCTATAATAGATACGTAACTTTGATAGCTTTTATCAAAAATGATAAGAGCCGTTTTTTCTAACACCTTATACAGGCAGCTTTAGTTGTAATCAAGTTTAGCGTTACCTCAATTTCTTGCTATTCACAATGGGAATAAAGTTTTCGGTAACTATCGTCAAATATTCAGTACGTACGCGATGCCATCTTTGGTCATTTTTTTAAATTTCCATACAGTATTTAATTTACTTCTGTCGATTTGATATTACATGAACGTATACGTCCTAAACCGCTCACCACATGTTTATGAATACTAACTCATACAAAAACACTCATAATAGATACATCTTCATATATAAGTTTCATCTTTCGGGGGCCGTCCATGAGATATAAGATTCCCATTCATTATTTTTTAAATCCATATATTCCTGCTAAATATTAGATAGACTCTCATTCGTATGGTGCCTCACAAAGATTTCTTTGGCAGTACACCCTCTAGAATGGTTCTCATCAGTGTAAAAAATATATGTATGTTTTAAATGCCTCATGAAATTTACAAAAATAAAAGTTGGATGAAAATTTAGTCCCCGTGTCTCTTAAAGGTTCATGGAGGATACCGAGGAAAAAATCCAAAAATGTTTAATAATATCCATTCTACTAAATTTTTATTTAATTTACACCTACTCTGAAAGCTTGTATATTGTTACAAGCTACCCTGTGCGATTATTTAATCCAAGTGCGGCGTTTACGGTGTACAGGCGGATATTTAAGTTAGCCTTTACTGGAAAACTATAATAAATTCCATTCTACTTGATTTTTTTAGTACTATTAGCAAAATAGTGGACGATTTATCAATCACTCCGGCCTCAGCACCCCTAAATTCGATTAAAAGCGTGGGTAAATTTCACCTTTTTCCCATCATTTCAAATAAATCAAAACACTGGACATTGAAGAAGACTTACCAAAACACGAAAACAAATTTAAAATCAATCCATATCTGTATTTGATTAGAACTGCTTATCTTACTAAATATTTATTAGTATGGAGCTTTGAAAGCAAATGCAAAATAAGCCGAAAGCAACGCAATATTGCGAAATTACGACACTCGCCATGCTCGAAAAGATTACATATTCAACTTGTACCTCTTTTAGTACAGTTCCACTAATCCCCAAATTTCATTTATCAAAGCTGACCATGACGAATTGTTCGTTATTAATAAAAATTATTAACAACTTTATAAATAAAAAATTGGTTGAGAAAAATGAAAATCTCAAAAATAACATCATCAGTGCATCGTTGTTCCATTCTGATTGAATGTGCTAAAATGCATTCCACCAAACGTTCCAGCATGCAGTCAATTCACTTTTGTCCGATGCGCCAAAACACCCGACAATAAAGAAGCAAAAATTTAAATTCTCAAAATTGAATAAATTTTTAACTTCCCTATAAAAATTAATGCAACACTTATTATTTTAAAACTAATTTTGTAATATGGCAACTGAAGTATATTTACCGTGTATGTAGCAAATAATACACTGCTTTTTTGTACAGACTTGAAATCATTAGAAAAGTTAGAAACAAATATAAAAAAGAAATATTTGTAATTTTAGTAGCGAATTACGTACGACCTTCGTTCCGACAATTACTTTTCCATCCACTCTTCATTACGATTTTTCCCCAACAGGTTTAATCGTAAGTTCGTGTACCTATGTAGATATTAATTGTATTAAATCACGGTTGAATCAGTTTTAAATAATTGCTTTTACCTGAACATTTGGCGGTGTTCCAATAACATAAAGAATAGCATCGGCAATATCTTCAGGCCGTAGGATGGGCATTTTCATTTCCTTTACTTGTTTCGGAATTATTTCAGTATCGACAAGGCCAGGACTGATACTCTGTAATTATTTTATTTATTATAATCACTTCGACTTCGATATTGGGAAGTTGATTTAGACTTACTGTTATTTTAACTTTGGTTCCATCGTTGGCAAATTCTTGTCTGTAGGTTTCAGCCATGGCAGTTAATGCAAACTTTGACGGAGAGTACATATTCGTTGAAGCAAGATTACCTGCTCCCATGAAATTTATTACCTTATGACCGACAATGCTGTTCACCAGGACCACGTGGCCATCAAAACCACGTTTTTTCATCGAATTGTACGCCTCACGCACGCAATAGAGTGCGCCCATAACAATAGTGTCCAGGAGCTCTTTCATTGGAGCTGTGTTGTCCGGGCTGATGAGAGCTATCCCAATTTTCATGATTCCAGCATTGTTCACCAAAATATCGGTTCCTTCGAGATTTTGATCGACCCAAATGAAAGCGGCTTTCACGTCTTCCTCGTTCGTGACATCGCATCGAATTGTATGCAGACGTGATTTTTGATCTGTAGGTAATCCATCTCGCAGATTCCGCATACCAGTTTCACTTCGGTCTAAACCCACAACAATAAGACCGGCCTTGACTAAACCTTTAACCACGGCCGCTCCAATACCTGAACTTGCACCGGTCACTACAGCCACTTTATTTTGCCACCTTTCCATTGTAATCTTAAAGCAAGAACTGAAGCACTTTATATAATCGAACATATGTACTCATAATCTAAGAACTTTGTTGGTATTCTTTTGATCGCACATTTGTTATATCAGTAACAGCCCACTAGGAAATTTGAGGAGAACTCCGTGAGGGAGCAAATAACGAGGTATCTACTATCCCTCACAATGAAGCAAAAAAGGAGATTAATAACAAAATTATGCAGAAAAGCGTCACTTCTCTTTTTTTGCTCCGAATGGATGAAAATGGGACTATATGAAGACCATTTTTGAGTTTTACTGCAGAACTAGTCCCATTAGGGATCTCGTTTTAAGCTCCCTTACAAGTATTTTTGAATACTTTCTTTGGAGGTATATTGGAGATCTGATTTTAGCGGACATGCTCTTGCAAAAAGGAGGTCAAATGGAGGAGAAAACGAGGTCTCCAAACCTCCCTAAGGAGTAGTCCGGGATTAATCATGGGATGCTCCCATTTCCTACTGGGAACCAATATACTCATACATATCAGTACAATAGTGTCAGTATTTTATGAAATAGGTAACTTTTCCAAAAATTATAATTAGGTACACCGGTTGTTGCTTTGGTATTAAACGCATTATAATCGCACTTGATGAGACATACTATTTTATACCATAGACCACGGGCGATAAGCGGTTATCCCTCAAGATTAGGTAAGATTAGAACCCCCTGTCAAGTGGTAGTCTAGACTAGAGTCACTTTATACGAACTAACACAAACATCCATTATCTTGAGTACGGACAATGTGTGTTTCATTTGAAACCAGTACATTTGAAATTTTTTTGCAGTTGTTTCGATTTTTCATTTTAAGGATCTCCACTAAAATGGATAAACGCTGTATTTAGTTGACATTTCATGAGACATATATCGATTCCGTGAAACGTCAATGAAAATCCATCTGCTACACGTATACACACTAAAACTATGCCATTTAAGAAACCTGCGAACTTTGGAGTTCGCAGGGTTTATTAAAAAGGTACCAAAAGCGGTCATTGTCCGTACTCAAGATAGTGGATGTTTGTGTTAGTTCTTATACAGTGACTCTAGTCTAGACTACGTTGCCTTGGTTGTTTCAACTTACTCTAAACTCTCAAAAAGCACAGAGCGCGGTTTCACGTTCACATCCTGTGGAACTGGAAAGTCAATATTTGTAAGGGTTCCTGCAAAATGGGACACAACTCCTGCGAAATTCTTTATTTTCCCGTAATAAACTAAAAAAATCAGACTGTTTTGTGGCTGGTAGAAAGTGTGAGAAGCTCTACTGTCGACTTCATTTATTCGATCTTTACAATCTCCAAATGGTCATAAAACCGGTTACAGTTGAAACAATATTTTTATTCGTATATTCGTTATACAGCAGAAAAATTTAAATGTTTCCTTTTTTAATCAGAAATATTTCAGTCTACTGTTTCGTTTAATTCTTCAGTAGTCATGAAACCAGTCAGCCTAAAGCTAGTATTACACTGTATGCCAGACGGTCAAATATTTGACAATTTTCCCTGTCAAATGCTGTCAGATGGTGTCAGATAGTGTAATGGTCAAATATTGTTTGACAAAATGTTTCATTTGACCACATTTGACCGTTTGCGATTTCTGGAAAAACAATTGTGTCAAATGGGTCAAATAGGAAATGTCACTCGTGAAATTTTTTTGTGGCAATCAGTTAAACATATAGCAATAATTATATAATTAATTATTTTAAGTACTGTAGTTCGGTTTTTTGTTAGTGTGATGTCTGCCAACACGTCGATTTAGATTTGAACAATCTAGTCAGAATTTCGTTCCGACCGAATTTTACGATTTTGTCACATGTGTCAGATAGTGTAATATCGCAATCGAGCAGCGTGCCAAATGGATATATGACACGAAATTCGGTCAAATTTGTATGGTCAAATATTCGACCGCCTGGCATACAGTGTAATACTAGCTTAAGCCAAAACACCAACCACAATTTAATTGTATTCAGCCACCATTTTAGGTGTGTTACTTATTAGAGGATACATTATTTTCCGGTCAAACTCACAATCCATTAGATTTTAAAAAAAAAAATTGTTAATTGATACCGTAGCTTTTCTTTTTCTGGAGATAGGTAGTTAGCCGAACGTCCAACATTAACAGGCGAATAATTACATATTAATTAATCCAAACAATATACCTAGAGTACGAGCTCACTACTCCGCCACAATGCAACCGAGAATTCTGTAGATTAATGGAAACGGCGGTTTACAGTGTATAAAATGACACATTTCAAGGCAGATACTTTACTTCATAGGTGAACTGTTGCACTCAATTTTATAGCTTTGTATTGTGCCGTCATCTAGCCGAGAAATTGAAGTTTATAGTATATACATACGTCGTATTATAAGCACCAAACTATTGAATGACGGATTAACGAGCCCGTACTTCATATATAGAACGGTATTTTCCTAGAGGTAATAAAACGCTGTAATCATGGCTACTTTTAAATCTTTTGAACGTTGGCTTAGTCCAGATTGTCTGGTTATATTGCATTGTTTGTTTAATTCCAAGGAGTTTGGATTCTTCCACGATATCGTCTCAAATTTCGGGAACTACTTTAGATTTATCCAAACTGACTAATACTTTTTCCAACTACCTAAGTCTAACGTTTTTTAGCATAAAATATATATAACCTTTTCATTTTGTATTAATTTTTTACATAAATTTTATCCCATAAGAAAAAACAATTCATTTTATTTTTACTTATGCGCTATTATTGAATCATAAAACCAATTGCAGAAATTAAAAGATTTCACCCATAGGCTTAATAACAAGGTCGTGAATCTGAAAAATTTATGTAATTTCATACACAATTTAATTTAAAATTTCAATTCAATTACTTGTACATGAGGTGGAGTGCTGAGTATAAATAAAATGGCATTAGATACATCTGTAGGTTCCAATAGTGGCATATCGATACTGAGGACTTCGTTCAATAAAAGATTTGTCCGCGTTAGACCTGGACTAATACTCTGAAAATAGCGTAGAAGTTCAGCTCCCAAAAATCAAAGTAGAGCACTGATAAGTTTAAATCCTTACCGAAATTTTGATTTTGGTACCAGCATTTGCAAACTCCTGACTATACGTTTCTGTCATGGCGGTCACAGCATATTTGGAAGCCGAGCAAATATTTACGGAATGAAAACTGTTTGACATAGGTGTCGGAGCGTGACCAATAATAGCGTTTATGTTGACTATATGCCCATCTACATGCCGACGTATCATCGATTGGTAAGACTCACGTGTACAAAAAAGAATACCCATCACTTGGGTATCCAGAGTTTCTTTCACAGGTCGTGTATTGTCCAAGTCTATCAGGTTTGTGTACCGAAAGACACCAGCTCCGTTTATAAGGATATCTACTCCACCCAGATTCTGGTCGATCCAGCTAAATGCACCTTTAACGTCTTGCTCAATAGAAACGTCGCACTCAATTGGATATAGCCGGTTGTGAAGTTCGGTGGGCAATCTTGTCCGAAGTCTTGCAATAAGATGAACGCGTCTGGCTAATCCAACCACTATCACTCCCGAATGTAATAAGTCCTGTGTAACCGCTGCACCAATACCCGAACTGGCACCTGTTACAACTGCTACTTTATTTCGCCACCGATCCATTACAAACAAATTTTTTTTAACAGAACTTGACTAAAATCTTACCGTAGATCTTTATTAACTGTCACATAAACAATCCCTTTAACGTAAGAAATTTAACACGAGAATGGTACACAAAAGTACACAAATATACAAAGATTAAAAACAAATTAAATTAAAACGAAAAAAATATTTCCACCTTTTGCACAGTATTGTTCAATTCACTCAAAAATCTTTGACTTTTCGCATAACAACATATGTATAATAAAAATCCAAAAATAAGTCATATCTCTGATCGATTATACCAGTTTATTATCTTATTCAGTATAGAGCTTTGGAAGTAACATCACTAACCAAAAGCCACGATAAGCATTCTACAATTTGGGTTATTTATTGCGAAATAGAGATGCTATGGGCCTCCAATATATGCTCCAAAAGATTCTTCAGCCTACTGTTGGAACTCCCACTAATCATAGCTCTGACCGTATCGACGTTAGCACTTTACGATTATAAGCTTAAGATAAGCTTATAAGATAGAATTAAATACCACAGACTGGCTTGTTTTTAAATTTTCCTTTATTATATCACATTACTATTTTTATAATAAAAAGTAAATCTACATAGATAGATTTTATATTTACAAAGAGAGGTTAAGTTGTAATGAACCACTATTAACATTACACTGACTCAGTGATCCGTATTAGAAGTTAAATTTTTTTTGTGGAGGAGCTCAGAACAAAAATGTATTTCTTGTATCTCAGGAAAGGCTTTCCACTACATGGAAAGCGGATTTGAATATTTTTGCGAACAATTTTTCAATTATTGTTATACAATAGTCACACTATTGTTAGGTCTTCGGGCTTTTATTTAGTAGGTACTTTCGTATTTCACTTACTACTTTTCAATAGAACTGAGCGTCGTCTCGTTCTCGTAGTAGAAAAACTGATCCCATGTACAAACTCTGCTGTGCTTATATATTGCATATATTGAGCCGAAATATTTCCAGTATATTTTTTCATATGTCTGAAAAATGCAGGAAGTGTGTAGAACACGCGAAAAGTCTGAAGTTCTCTCTACGTTATTCGTCTCAGCTAAAAAATGAATGAGACTGGGACGGTATTTGCGGAATATAGTTCCTACACTTCAAATTAAAAAAAATTAATATAACAAAATGTTGAGTGTATTTGGAAACACCCTGCAAATATTAAATTTAACTATCTCTAGACTTTAGAGCATCGTAAATTTCTAGACAAGCGTGGCAAAAAATACATAAGTACACTACCACAAGACTGATCACAAACGACGATTTTCTTAATGGGTCTTATCTTCGAGTACAGATAATAATACAGCGATTTGGTTACGCAAAAGTGGCTTTGACCGACGGAGTAAGAAAAGTCGATCACTAAGATTAGTTGCGATATGATTAAGAAATGGATCGGTGGCATAATCGTGTAGCGGTTGTTACTGGCGCTAGTTCCGGTATAGGAGCAGCGACATTAAAGGACCTAGCGAATGCCGGCCTTATTGTGGTAGGACTCAGCCGTCGAACTATACGAACTCATCAAATTCGGCTCGATCTACCGAAAGAGCTGCAATCTCGTGTTCACGCAATAAAATGTGACGTTATGATTGAAGAAAATGTGAAAGATGCCTTCAAGTGGATCGATGAAAATCTCGGCGGTACCGACATTTTAATTAATTGTGCCGGTCTCGTTCAGTTTGGTAGTTTGCTCAGTGAAATGAATATGAAATTAATAAAAGATATTTTCGATACTCAAGTAATGGGAGTGTTGTTTTGTACGCGCGAGGCTTTCAGATCGATGAAAACGCGAAATTTTGACGGGCATGTCGTCATGGTGAATTCCATAGATGGACATTACATTCCAGTAATGATGGGGGCAGATTTCCCGTCCTTAAACATGTACCCACCTTCTAAATATGCCCTGACAGCGATGACGGAGACCTATCGTCAGGAGTTCGCGGATGCCGGAACGAAAATCAAACTTACCGTATGAAATAAATGTGTTATTACTTAATTATGAAATTGTATTTATCGGTGAAATTCGATAATTTCAGAGCATCAGTCCTGGACTTGTATTGACTGAAATCGGAAATTACATAATGCAAAGTTTCGACATGCCGATGTTACAGGCGCACGATATCTCAAATGCAATTTTATATTGCATTGGAACCCCGCCACATGTCCAGGTACGATATTTAATTGCAGTTTAACTTTAATCTACTCTTAAACAAAACTGGATAACTGTAGAAAGAACCGAAGCCACTCAAGCAGAGAAATAGAAGTGTTTCAGATTCCAGTAGAGGATAAGTAAAACTCCCTATAGTCCTGGCGAAACTTTAATATTTTCCGTAATAACGTAATTGGTCATACCTACTCCTCAATGCGTTAGGGATATATATAACATCAGTTTCGATATTAGGAGATTTCTTGGAAAGTTAATTTTGTCCTTAAAATAGAAATATAACTATCTAAAATAGAGATATGGTTTAAAAGATATGAAGAAATGTGAAAAATTAAGCAAACCCACATCCAATTGCATTTCGAAAAATTGTGAAATAGGTTTTTGGGCGATTACATAAAAAACAATTTCATATCTCATCAGATACCATAGATTTTGAAATGGTTGTGAAAACATAAGCAATCTCTTCACATCCTCTTAGTTTAGACAATTATATAAAAATTTGGTGAAACTGAAACTAATTTTGTATCTCATCAAACCTAAAATAATATTCTGAAAACGTATGCAACCCCAAAGTGACTGTAAACTTGGGGGTTGAATATCCAAAAATCCGGAAAATAGTTTTAAGATAAATATAAAGAAAGTGCTGGGAAGTAAAAAACTTATCACTCCTAAAAGACGGAATTCGTGAAAACGTATTCAACCCTTCTATACCCTCTTCGGTGATTAAAAAGGGGAAAACTAGAAAACGGGGTCGACTATAAAAAAGCTCGTTGAAGTGAAAAATTATTTGATATATGGTATAATTAGACCTGAGGGATATGGCTGAATTCGTACATACATACACAACCCATTTACGCTCCCTTAGTGGTCGAATTTCAAAAAATCCTAAAAACACTTTCTAGGCGTTTATGTGAAAAACACGTAGAATAAAAATTAATTCAATATCTTAGAAGAAATTAATTCATTACTTTAAAAGATGTTACGAAATTCGTGAAAACTATGTATTCCAAACGCCAGTGAATATTAGACAGTTTTTTATCTTAATTACTTTTTAGTAGATCTTCATATGTACATCAAGTTTCTACCATATTTTTACCAAGTATATATTTCGCTATATAGAACCACCACCGCACCATATAAATTAATAATTAATGTTTCTTGTTTTTTTACAGATAAACGAGCTTATCATCAGACCATTAGGAGAATCCTTTTAAAAGTAAACAAATCAACAAAATGTTATTGTACTTTAAACTAATTCACTTATTTATCATATTATTATATAATCATAATTTTTAATAAGAAATCTGCCAACATATCAGAGAGCATAACAATTTCTGTTTAGCTCGGTATTAAACACATTTCATACTTTAGCGAAATTTATTTTGGTAGATTTTTGTTCATTAAATTAATTAAAAACTTTAGTATGTATGTATTATAACAAAGAAATTAAGAAATACATGTGACGGAGTTCGTAAATTGTCTTATCACATTTTAAAATTTTACGTTTGTTATTCTGGGCATTTGAAAAATATTATTTATTTAATTGAACACTTTAATAATGTCTAGTTTAGGCTTAATGGAAGTGTAGGATCGCCTTAAATTCTATAACGAAACAGGGTGCACCACTAACCTCGTCACGATAATAATTTCATTCATTCATCAGAGTACGCAACACTCGACACTAAGCGGTACCAATAATACAGAGGCTGTAAAAGATACATTTGACACTGAAATCATGGGTGTTGTGAACTGCACACGCGAAGCATTTCACTCTATGAAATCTTGAAATTTTGACGGACACATTGTCAATATTAATAGTTTGATTGGTCACAAAGTACCAGTATTCGCTCCCGATTTTATATCGCTTAATGCTTGTTCGGCTTCGAAATTCGCTGTTACAGCCACATACCGGCAGGAATTTATAAAATTCAATACCAGAATTAAAGTTTCGGTAAATATCTGAAAAATTTGGTAAATTTGTAACAATGGTAAATTGAAAAATTAGAGTACTTACTGGCCGAACCGCACGATGTTTTAATGATATTTTTTTTGCAAATAACTACACTATCATATATATATATATATAAGTTCCAAGTTTCAAGCTCCTCTCGTAAGCTGTTCCTGGAATATAAGAATCAAATTTTGTCAACTACTATGCATCCACCTCAAAACCGGCTATTCCAAAAACTAAGCCTTAATTTTGTCCGATCACAGTTTTCTATCGAAGCTCAGTAATACTATTAACTTTTGATATGTGGTTAGCCCATCAATGAACCTTTTACAATAAAAACAGAACTCCACGCATAAGTGCAAAAAGGTTGTTAAAGAAAAACTAATATTTATTAGCTATATATTATCAGAAT
This sequence comes from Beris chalybata, assembly GCA_949128065.1. Taxonomy (NCBI): domain Eukaryota; kingdom Metazoa; phylum Arthropoda; class Insecta; order Diptera; family Stratiomyidae; genus Beris; species Beris chalybata. The sequence goes on along the minus strand of OX421896.1, from coordinate 3,904,604 downwards.
TTTTTATTTAAATAGTTAAAAGTATTTCATTTAATAAAATTTGATTGATTTCACGCAATAAAGTTTTATCATGAATTATTTGAAATAAATATTAAATTTGGTAATTTAAAAATATTTCAGAGTTTAAGTCCCGGACTTACTCGAACGCAATTTTTTGCTGGTCACACTGAAAATATGGATATGCCGACTTTAAATGCTCAAGATGTATCAGACGCCATAATGTATATTATTGGGACACCCTCCCATGTTCTGGTAAGAACTTGCCTAAACCGTTCATAACTTTATTCAAACTGTTATTATAATATTTTATTCGAGTATATTGTTTCCTTTTTCAGATAGCAGAACTTAAGATAAGACCCCTCGGAGATTTAATAAAATAATATTAAAAATAGATTAAGAATATAAGCATTCAAATACTTGAGAAATTTATTGTCTCTCATTTCGTCAAGGGTAGAAAACCTCTGATTGAAATAAATTACCAGCAACCGCAATAATTATTACAAATCTCGTTTACTTTACGGAACAATAAATTTTCCTGACAGAATAATGCTATTTCTGAAACGAATATGGCTGATTGAAGGAATTTTCTTCACAATCATTACGTTAGCTGGCGTAACTGACACTGTCTACCTGTACTTTGTACGCCGACGTATAAAAATGTAATTTAGTATGAAATGCTTGGTAAAAATAAAAAACAAAACAAAATTTCACTAGAAAGCACATACTCATTTCCAGTTGCTCGTCGGTATGTTATGAAGAAAAATGTAAGTACGTCATGTTACTGCGATAATACAGATCTTAAGGTGATAACTCCTAATAAGAAAAAAATAACAAGAGGATTATTTTGCGGAATTTCAACGGTTATGTTAATGAAAAATGCACGATCGTCTAATGGAGGCATCCTCCGAACCTATATATTTGATGGAAACATTGCCATTGTAAATGATTGAGAGTTTCAGTGAAAAGTCACTCTTAATTCTTTTTTATTAACTCGCTTTCTCAAGCAAGTATAAAACAGATATTTCCCATATGTAGGTACTAAAGAGAGTCTTTGCTAAAAGATTATAAACTTATGAAGCTTTTGTCCGGTCAGAAGAGTGAAAAGGTATCTGAAATCCAAACGCCCTGTACGGAAGTATCAAAGGTTCTTCAGCAAACGGTGTCTTAGGTATCTCAAAAAATTTAGTGCTCACAACAGTCTGTTCACAACTTTGTTGTTTTTCAGATAGAAGTCCGGAACGCCTTTAATCCTGAGATGCAGAGTAGTTTTCTATGCGATTGAGAACCTAGGAAAAACCGTTCCAAATAGCTTTCTAGTTATAAGAAATACATAATAAAAAACGTAAAAATATAAATAATGAGTAAGTATTATTAACAACTACATATATTAAAATTAATTATAACTAATAATAATCATCTACATTCCTATAAGGTCTTTTAGTTCTAGTCTGATTCATCGAGAGTCGAAGTTTTATTTGTCATATTCTTTCATTTGTCATATACGAGGCTTTTTTCCTTGACAAATATTGACGGAATTTAAAAAGAAATAAAAAATTATAATATCATAAGACAGGTTAACGAAAGCCATATTATTGTGTTGTGGGCATATTTAAAACATATTTTTATTGTGCACCTTTGTAAGTTGAACAAATTATTTTTAACTACTACTTTTTTATTAGCACGGAATCGGGTAGAGATTAAAGCGTTCTCTCCAGCTATAAGTGAGTTTAACTAAAGCAGTTTCTTACTATCATCGACAAACTGGTTTTGACAACACTAAGATAAAAAAAATATCGTTCGGACCAGGAACGGATTGCATCTATCGTACAAAATATACTAATTCATAAATCTTTAGAAAATAAATCAGATACTCTTTAAGATATCAAACTCAGAAGAAAAATACCAGCCATTGTAGTATTCACGCACAGAACAACAATTAATTTAACTTATCCGGAAATCTACCGGCAAAGAATGGCAATGACAGGCCTTTGAATCGTCAATTTCAGACGGAAACCATTTTTTACAATTCTAAATAACTTTTCTGCAACATACCTACTTCGTTCATATCAGAGATTAACTTATTTTCTCCGATTTCATATCAATTGACTGAAATAGCCTTCAGGTTTGTTTTCGAAATAAAACGTTCCTGATACGAGTATTAGGCCTATTTGAATCAGATGTGAAATTCATTCGTATGAGTAGAAGATTTACTTTTACTAAAACCATTTACTAGAAGGATATCTCATTTTTGGTATTTGTAGAGAGTCCTCAATTTTTTGGTGTCTAGCTGAAGAATTCTGATTGCTTTTGTTAAGTATGGACTAAAAATGAAAATGTTAAACAATAGATCGGAAGATCGAAATTAAAAACCAAGAAAAAGTTGTTATTAAAAAACGTCATGCTAATGTCATCAAAACTGTAAAGTACTAGTCTCAACCGCCTTAATAAGAGTGTAACGTGATCTAAAATACAAAAAAATTGCATGGGACAATCTTTAAGGATATCAAAGAGCGAAAAAGTATTAGCAACAGGTAAGGGCTTTATCGCAGGGAAGCATCTTTTCATTAAACATTGTCGCTCTTCTCCTTCCGGTGGTACACCGGAACTGAAGACATAAATATTTTATATGAAATGGACCTTATAATTTAGACGATGACATTTTACAGAATATTTATTATGTTTCAATCCGGTTCAATCGGAAAAGATTTAACAACATTATGATAAAAAAAAAATTGAAAACGTCCTGCACATCTTTGCCTATTTTACGGTTGACAACCAATTACTTTTTCCTCTCTTGTTTCCTTCTAAATATCAGATATAATTAAGACAGGGAACTTTTAGGATATTTCTTCGAACAGAAATGTTGTCGCAATGAATCATTTTTAATAACTGAAGGTGTCGGCAGTGAAATATTAGTTGAAGGAAAGAAAAAAGAGGCGCAAGCATTTATTCCAAGGAGTTGTTATTACGAAAACTTTTCTCAACAGTAAAATTGAACCGAGTGTGATACCCGTAGAAGAAAAACGATTTAACACGTACAATATCAATAAATCACATTGTCCAAACGTTGTTCGCATTTTTTATTACGAACAAGATACACAGAGACACTGCCAGGACATTTAGGAAGTTTAGCGTTTAAGCAAATCGATTATATTCTTTATTTCAGTGATTTGTGCTTAAAACTTGTGTCCTTACGAATGTTTATTCACTTAATAAAAAAAAGAGTTTTGCAAGTAGACTTTAATCTCTTTCAATTCCTAAATTACTCGTTCCTGGGATAAATTACTTGTTTCGGCATCTTATAGAAACAGCGAGAACAGAAATGGTATACATATGTGCGATTTAACTGGTAGGTTTATAAAAATAATTGTAAAATACCCGATCAATATACCGGATATTTACCCTATATTTACCTTACCACTGGACAGTAATCTATTTTCATAAAATTTCAAGTTTCAACTTCCCAAAGTAAGCCGTTCCTAAATAAGGATACCAAAGGTTTCACCTTTTTTTTTTGTAATAAACTTAACTAGTATACTTATTTTGATAAATGGAAGGTCTTATCCGTAAGGCTGACCGCACACTGAAAGAGCAAAAACAGTGCCTTGGAGGCACACCACTAATTAGTGTGCTCTGATCATTGGATTGCTATTGAAACAGCAACATATTATTGATTAGTCAAAAATGTTTTTGACTAATACTGTTTTTGCTCTTTCAGTGTGCGGCCAGCCTAAGAATTTGCGAATTATTTGGTGAACATATTATTATTATATTTATTTTTTTAAAATTTAAAATTTTTTAAATAGAATTTTTTCTTTCAAAATATTCCAAAATTTGAAAAAGAAAAATAAAAACTTTTTTTTCAAAGTTATTTTTAATAGAAAAAAGTTCCTGCTCTTCCATTTCATTGCACTACATCGACGACCCCATTTCCATTCATCCACATCAGAAAAAAATCTTTTAAAATGGGAAGGAGCAAATTTCTTGCATGAAAGGTGTAGCTCACTCCGACTGAAATTCGTACCATTCGAAATTATTCTGCCAAGACTCTTTTGCAAAAAAAAAATTAATGATATCTGAAGCAATTGCATGGACATAAGCATTTTTGTTGTCTTACGAGGTATACCAAGACTAATGACTCGCAAGAATTTACTAAGAGGAAGAAAAACATTGATAAATGGGTAGGAAATATTTCAAATGACGTTACAGCATGAGAAGTTCAGCTGAAAAAATTAGTTTTTTCTCAAGGAGAAAAATAATGGCTTTTATAAGCAACGACTTTTTGATGGGTGAAAATTTCCTGAAAAGCATAATCAAGTAAATTCGTTTACGCATCACAATTTTTACAAATAAAAGCAATGCTAATCCTTCAATTAAGCATTTCCTAATAAGTCTCACTTTATCGCTTTAAAGTAAACAAAATTTTCAAGATCAAGAATTTCAACTAAATTACTAAAATGACTTATTCGTTATGCTTCGAAAGTGAACTTATTATTGATTCAAAATTGATTTCCTGTAAGTAACGTACGTGTTCTTAGGAATCTTTATTTCCATTAACAAAAAATTTGAAAATTTGATCTTCACACAATTGAATGAAGTTTGGTGAATAATAGGCGAATCATTTCTAAATCATGTTGAAGATTTTGAAATGACTGTATTGTACATCGTGTAGAGTTGGAGAATCGATCTAGATTTTGACTATCAATTTCGAAAAGAAAAACTTGCTACAGTTTCCAAATTTCCAAACACTTGCTTTCAACAAAAGGCAGAGACCAACTAATTATTGATTCTTTCATAGATTTCACAAATAATATCAATCGTTTATGTTTGTTTTGCATTATTCGATATTTGTTCACTTTTGGTGAATTCGAAATAAAATTCCTTGAGATTTTTTTTCACAACATTCAACGACACATAGTTCGTAAATAATTCGAAAGAAAATCATCTAAAAGATTTAATGCATCGGAAGGCATTTTACCTTCGACTTGAAATTGACACTCTAGCAAACCGTAATGCATATCCACAAGGAACCTCTATTACGATTAAGAAATGATTCACTTAATCTCGGCAAAAGCGATGTACATAAGGCCCAATACATGTATCATTTTGGTAAATGTTAAGCGAATCGTTTCTAAACTATTTTTGAAATTCGTATCACGTGATTTCATTAGTTAAGTCACAGAGGGAGGGTCAATTATCATCGACAGTTTACACTTTTATAAAATCTATTTCTTTATTTAAGTTTTCCCAATTTAATGGAATAGTTGAATAATTTATATACTATATCTTTATATATTTTCAAATGACAATAATTCGTAAGCATTTAACAAGTAATACCCTCCATTAATTCCATGAAATTATAATGATGGTGATTTATCCGGATGCGAATAGAGAATAACTTGAATAAAATATCGATTCAATTTCGAGGTAAGTAACAGGCATCAATTGAAAAACTCTGTTATCTGGCATTTAAATGAATTTTCAAAAGAAAAGCGGTGAATTAATGACTGAATCTATACAGTGATCACCGTAATAAGAGATTGCTGTCTGTTTAAATCAAAATTGCAAACGGCACCTATTTCCCAGTAAATTATTAATTTCCTCGATTTCCTACGGGGAAACCATCACCAAATATAAGGCCATTATTCCATCACATGTTTGGTCCCTAATCCATTCACGTCGTGTGATTGAAAATTTGAATAGGAATCAGAATCAAAACGATGTGGTATTAAAGACACTATTCTGCTTTTCAGAACGATTCACCCGTTGGGATAATCCGGAGATTACTAGTGGGTTTATATAACTGCAAGAAAATTAATTCATAATTTAGTTTAGAGAACGGAATTGTGTTCTTAGTTTTAATTTAGAATTATTGATTGTGTTTTTCGCTTAGGGATAAATTTAGTATACGGAACTTTCTGAGTTTATAAATATTTTGGTTTAGTAATAAGTAAAAGTATTTCGAATTTAGGCAGAGAGACAGATAGACGGAATGAGAGACAAGAAATGGACATGAGGGCTTTTAACCACCAATGAACAAAAAATAATAACAACTTTTGCACTGTATACCTTGCGCTATGGCGTTTCACTTCTGTAATTTTTTTAGGGCAGTTCAGGCAGTGGAAAGAAGGCCAAAAGTGAATGAACGGTTATGCATAATATTAATAAAAATTTGCATGGATTGAACTGGATTTTTCCATTGATTTTATCCTCATATTTTTTTAAAATATCCTTGCAAGGTTTTCCTGTTCCATACAAGGTAAGAGCTATTCTGATGTAAGAGGTACTTCAAAAAACGTCCAAAATTCGGGATTAAGCCCCAACGGCAGGTACGAAAGATGAAAAATTTTTGGTGTAAGTCCAGTTCAGAATTTGTTTGACTTGGATCGAAACAGAGCACATCGCGTGATTAATAAGGAGATTTATATGACAATCAATAAAAAAAAATTGCTTCCGCAAATTATCGAACTAAAATTCACCTGAACGGAGCCCCGCATCAAATCATAGTAAGAAAAAAACAATCTTTCTACGACTTCTACGTTCCGCAAATACAATTATATGATTAATGAGATAAATTAGAGTAAAACTTCACATTATTACCTGGACTTAAAAGGCACGAATACAATTCGAAAATCCGATTCAATCCAAGACAATTTAAGAAATTGAAAAGAAATCGATTAGAGGATAAGGTCTTAACATCAAAGAGAAAAAAAAAATAGTCACATAAAGGTACAAAGGTCCGGAATCATTAAATTGATACTTGATGGTTTGATCGAATCATAAAGGACATCTGTGAAATTTTGGGGAGAACACAATTTCGTTGTAATTGACTCATGGTTTGCTCGATGATACTTTGTGTAATTTAAGCACTGAAGTAGACAGCTCTCTTCCAAACTAAATTGAGTTCTTGATTGTATTCTCTTCGCCATTAGTATTCAGAATTTTAATAGCCAAGAAAAGGGACCTGGATGACGAAAGTGCTGAAATATTGCTACCAAAGTTTGTAATTTACATTTCAATTGACTGGTTACAGCAGAGCAAACATTAAATACATATCTATTAATATTGTGCTTTAGATGGTTCGAATAGTGGCTAATGTTAGAGAATTGCTCTAATATCAGACCAACCATCGAATGTAGGGAACATTAGAAATAATGTTGGTAATGTATTTCATTCAACCTAAAGCAGTAGTTGTAGTTGGTTCTTAAAACCGTCTGAATGTAGACATCCGGTGTCACGATATTTGCACAACTTATTTCGTCTGTAATTTTTCGGCCAACGCAGACTAAAGTTAGTCGCCTGTGTCTGTGTTTACATCGCTTGTTAATTCGAACTAAACTACCTTAATACGGACTATGCTAACACCGGTGTATACGAGACCACTGTCTGGCTTAATTATGCACTGGAGTTCGGGTTGTCCAAACCAGTACCAGCTCTCTAATATAGCTTAAAGAAATGTCTTACTATTTCTTCCAAAGCAACTGCCCAATAACGATAACAACTTATCCGGATAATCACGCATCATTCAATCCCGAAGACATCGAAATCTTTGTTCTTCAAACTTAATCAGAAGTACAAATCAAATACTGGGTTTACTTCTTATTACATCCGACGCAATTATGAATCTCGCAAATAACTGAATACCCTTTAGGAACAGCAGAAACTGGGAATCTCGAGAACGATATGTTTCGGTGACACTTAGTTGTCCCAGCTATACGATTCCTCTTTTGGCAGAAGTTTCCTCATCCTTCGGCGATTCCTCGCGTTATTGCATTACTTCTATTTGACCTAACAATTAACCCGAATGACAACGATAAACAGAAGATTTAGATAGCTGCGTTCGAAACTCGCAGAACGAATGGGATTGGGTGTCCTTATCCTCGTTAATCCTGCTGCCGGATATACAGCACCCCCGAAATGGAATATAGAAGTCTGTATGCGAACGATGAATTCCTGGCTTCCTCAGAAAACAGAAAAGAATCCCGAAAAGATAAAAAAAAAATGTTATTCAGTGTTAAATTGTTATGGGTGTGGATAACATCCGCCTGTCGGTGGATCCGTACAGAAGGGTAATTTAATTAAGGAATAAATTTTCGAGAAGAAATAAGTATTTATCTCTTTAGGCAGATTAAAGTTGTTGGTCTATTTTTTTTTTTTTTCATTCTCTTTACCATTTTTTAGCAATCAAATTATCATGAATTAAATGGCAACAAATGAATTTATTTTCCAGATTGCTAGTGATTTATTATTGGCGGTAGATGGGAAATTAAGGAAAATTTCCATAAATTTATGTAATTATAAATTTTCATTCACCATTTGTGGGAATTTGTTTTACATGGTTTGAATAATTTACCGGAATCGGAAACGCCTTTTTTGTCAGTATTCAGTAATGGCACATGCCATTAATAATTTAGTTGTATAATTACCGGTATTTAAATATTTCTGAAATAAATTGTATAAATTGTATAATTGTGTATTTGTCACTGGACAAAAAAAAGCGTTTCCTTATGGTTATTCTTCAGGATTAGTCGCTCCGCATCTAAGCGCAAAACACGTAACGGACTTCTACCCAAAAATATTAAAGTTGCGCCCAGACTGTTGGTATCTCTATAAAAGGTGGAATTATGATGATGATAAATCGCATCGCGCTCTGAATTGCTTCCAACAGCAGGCTGCAGGTATTTCGCAGGATCTTGGATGAAACGGAAGCTAGCCATAACCATCCCAGAAAATAGTACGAATCTACCACAATCTTACGCGACCATAAGCAGAAAGAAATAGAGACAAGTGGAAGCGAATTAAACATACCTTAGCTTAAAATATGTGCAATGGAAGTCCGGAACATCAGTATTGATTAACAATAATAAAGGCTTGCATCAATTGGGCTTCATGGTAATATGCAATCTCACACTTTTAAGAAGCCTGAAGTTCTGCAATATACAAAAAGCCTGGAAGAAGATAGAGTCAAAAAGCAATGTTCACGTCTATGACTCTTAACAGGGATCACACAGGAACCAAAAAAAAACATTGCAAAAAAGCAGCCAACCCACTAATTTCCTTTTCTAGCTCACATATCAGATCCGTTTTTATACATGACTCCAGAACCACGAACTGGTTCTATATTGACAAAATTGAATTTTTCTAATGATGCATTCGGAACTTGATCGAGCTTTTGAAATCTGAATTGAACAACCGAATGTTCTACTAGAATGACGTCAATTCGTAATATAAATCGGCGTTTTAAGAACGTTGGTAGCATGTAGTTCGTTTGTAGCTTTGTGTACGTTTTCTAAAGAAAGAACATGGTGCATATGTCGAGTCTCATTTGTTGCGATGGCTTCCTTTGCGACTGCCGAAAAGAAATCCCCTGCAGGGATTTCGATACATGCGGAATGCTTATCATTTTTCAGAGACACTTTTTCCGAATTTCTGTGTACCAGTTAACTGCAAAGCATGGCATACGGTGGGCAACAAGGTATGCATGCATTTATTTTCACTATCTGCATGACTAGGATTATAATGTTACATTCCGTCAACATTTTGTACATTACTTGCATATGCATGACTGAGGTTTGTACTGTGGCTTACCCTTTAGTGGGTTTATAAAACTTCGTCGTTCCTTGCATTTATTCAGCAGAAAATGGCACAAACTGTGCACCGTTTTGAATCCTTAATGGAATGACTGCACACAATCTGAATATGAAAGCGGACAGTCTTGTATTGCGAGTTGATGGCTGTTGCATGGGGTATTGTTGAGCACTTTTGGGATATTTTGCCCAAAATGCTTTTAATCAAATTTGTTCTCTTCTTCCAAATGAATAAAGACATTAAATTTCGTTTTAATGGAGAAACCAATCAGCTCCAATAAACCTGTTTGGTGGGTAGAGCTATTGTGCTGCAGAGCCATTACGATAATTTAAATTTTAATGTTTGAGGAGTTGCAGCTCTTATATAAGAAAAATATTAAAATGTAAGAACCTCCTTTCAAGTTATATGAGAGGACAAGAATTATATTTCTAGAAAATTTTATTTCTCTGACTTCGCATATCAAGGAGATTAGGTTAGGTTGGGAATACTGAAGTGATGTGCCGGAGCGCATTACGAGAGTTCAATGTGGATCCTTTGCGATCCCCGATAAATATTAGATACTTTTTTTTATTAAGAGAATAGTTCTACTTAATGGTATCATCGCAAGTTCTGATACATCGGTCAAGAAGAATCATCTGATACGAGTCAGTCTGTCATATTCACACACTAGATGTTCCACTATCTGTTCAACAGTCTTGTCATGGGTGTTACCGGTCTTTCTCCATGTCTTCCAAGAGAACAATGTTCCGTTAAGACAACTATAAGTTTTTTTTGTATAAGGGCAATCTTATCTTTGATAATTTGGAGGACCTGAGGTCGATATGGCATGATAAGCTAGTCAAGTTCTTAAGGAATCAGCGTTTTACGGCCTTTCTTATTATTAAAAATAAAACTTGTTGAAATAGAAATAATTTAGTTGCTTGTATGCAGCGTTACGCCTCCGACTCTCCAACTAAATTTAAAGAATGTGCTTCCCAGGGTATGAAAGTGTCAAGATTGTTTAGATTCGATGCGCGCTTGGAGGACGCTGTACATATATAGAGGCATTACCATAAGATTGTTCTCTACAATCTTCCAAATTAATATCTTAATCAGGTAGTAGCCTTCAAATATAATCTTTCATTTCTGCGTTCTTGTGGCCAGTATTTTCAAAAAAATTTGACATAACATCAATAAAAATTGACGGCCCCAAAAAACTATAGCCCATTCAGCTCTGTGGTTAGGGTGGCCCTGTCGAGAGGGGCGTGGCACCTAGCCATGTCTCATTTATTGCTATAACTTTGTAACGTAGTGGTATTTTCTTAAAATTTGTTTTTCTAAATTATAATTTTTTCTTATTTCTTAAAAGTTTAACAAATGAATATCTGTAAGAAAAAAAATACCAGGGGTATGTGAGCCTTTTTTTCCAGGACATTTTTATTTGCAAACATTCTGTAATACCATTTGTTGGTTCTACCTATTCAAAGATGCTTCTTTGCAAGGTGTCGAACTGAAAAACATTCTTTCCGTTTTTATGTTAGGCGGCTTGTTAAACTTGCTGTCAGAGTTTTCTTTTTATAATAATAATTGACTTAACCCCTTCATGCAAAATGGGAAACTTCTTCCGATTTAAGGATTCGGGGAAGAATTTTTTTTCACAGCTTAAAGAACTGGAGACAATATTGTCATACAGCTCAATGAACTTGAAAAAATTTCACCGTATCACCATACCCACCTGAGTTTTTTCAACGTTTTACACCTTTTCCTGGTTCAGTTTGGCAGTTCTTTTCGTGATTTCATTGTACCACAATGAAAAACATCAGTTTATTTATCACTGAAAAGTATTTAACAGCAGTTTTCATGGAACCGGAACTTACACACTATTCGTTTTTGGTGTTTAACAATTTTAAATAAGAAATGAAGCATCAAGCGGAAGTCATATTACTTACGGTTTAGGGTGTGGAATTTATATCCAAATTTAATGTGGCAGCACTATTTTCAGGCAATCGTATACACATTCCACATTTCTGACAGTTTCACCTAACCTCAACCATAAAGTTGCACAGCAGACAGCACAAGTGAAACCGAAAAATCCAAACGAAATGTTCGCGAAAAAGTTTTTATAAGAAAAATGCTACGGAAAATTTCAAGTGCAGTGAAAACAGCGCCCGTGCGGTTTTACGCGTCGGTACCAAAAGCTGTTCGGTCGGAAAAGGCGCGCGGATCGCCACTAATCACGTGCAAGCGAACCCAGTTCAATTTGTTTACCAATGATCAGCTCGACAAAAATGCCAAATTCGGCGAATTATCGCTCGCTTCGAACGGCTGGCGGCACTACAAATCGAAAGGCGACCATTTCATAATAAACTCACAACTTGCCGACCTAGAGTCGCCAGCCGAAATGCATGATATCACAGTACTGAAACAATTTGGCGCATCCGACAGAATGCTGGAAAATATCAAAAACGGGCTGGAAATCGACCGGTTGACTTCCATTCAGAACGCTGCGTTACCCGTTATTCTGGATATGAGACACGTCCTTGTTGCAGCTGAAACCGGTTGCGGTAAGACCTTGGCCTACCTTCTGCCCATCGTTGCGCAAATCATGAAAACAAAACCGAAAGTGCAGGAGCGACCGTTGAATACTCCGCTCGTGCTGGTTGTCACGCCCGGTCGGGAGCTTGCCGGACAAGTTGCAGACGTTGCCTCCAAACTTACCGAAGGACTAGACTTGCGAGTGAAGACTATTGTCGGTGGACACACAAAGCGGCAAATGCTGAACCCGGAATTCGAGGAAATCGACATTCTGGTGGGCACCATGGGGGCTCTCAGTAAACTAGTGACGACGGGAATCTACCGAATGAACGAGGTGCGGCACGTCGTACTGGACGAGGCAGACACTTTATTCGACGACAGCTTCGCCGATAAACTTGGCCATTTTCTCAAACGGTTTCCGGTACCCAAATTGTCCTTGACTGCTGTTCAGTCCCGCTAATATTTTCTCTCTGTTTCCAGTTCCACAGAAATCAACGATACGACACGCTCGGTACACAACTGATCCTCGCCTCGGCCACCATGCCCACGAATATAACGGAACTCTTGTCGCAAGTCATCGATCCGGAGACCATTCGTGAAGTGGTCAGCCCCAATTTGCACCGACTGATGCCGCACGTCACCCAAAAATTCCTACGAATGAACAAATCCGAACGACCCGGCCAACTTCTCACGCTTGTTAAGTCCGAAGTGCGAAAAAACCGGCCTCTGATTGTTTTCGGCAACAAGTCCGTGACCAGTGACTTTATTTCGTTGTTTCTCAACGATCAGGGAGTGAGCTGTGTGAATTTAAACGGCGACATGCTGATGGAAGTTCGAATCGGAAAATTCGAGCAGTTCCAAAGCGGAGCCGTGGATGTTCTGGCGACAACGGATGTCGGAAGTCGCGGACTGGACACGACCCGAGCACGACATGTGATAAATTTCGACTTCCCACTTCACGTGGCCGACTATATTCATCGGTGCGGACGCATCGGTCGTGTCGGTAGTCATCAGACGTGCTTGGTAACGAACTTTATTTCGAGTCAGCGCGAAATCGATGTCGTGCAACGAATCGAGCACACCGCTCGAGTCGGCGGTCTGCTTCCGAATGTCAACGGGAACATAACGGGCATTATTAAGAAACGAATTGTTAGAGAACTGAAGGATCAAGGCTTAGAGCCATTGTAAATATATTGAAATTTTTATGAACGTTTCAAATCGTTCGTTTCTTTTTTGTGGTCCGCTTTGGGAGCGGCCTAAAAGTCAAGCTAGCAATAATTAAAAGTAATTTGTCATAAGGTTGAAGTTGAATGTTATGGTTTCAAAAATATGTTAACAGTCAGATGGTCGATGCCGGAAATTTTCTAAAACTAAGCCGCTGCTAAAAAGTCTCGAATGAAAAATAGATGGTCGATTCTTCACTGGCTAAAATGTTTGCAAGATTTAGCTACGGGTAAAATGAATGGAGTGTAATCAGGCTTTTATACGGCAATAGCAAAAGTACAACATTATCGATGTGTTAAACCCTCTTCGCTGATCAAGAACACATGAAAAGTGCACTACAAAATTTCCAGCTGTTTTTATTGAACCCTATGTCCAATATTCGGAGTAATAATACCAAAGTCCCACACACTGTTATCAATCAAAATGCGCGCCATGAATTTGTTGTGATCATATTGCGATTGCGATAGACCTAGTCCAACACAATCTTATAGAAAACTGGCCACTCCAGTGAAGGTTTTCCCATTGTCATGTCCTCTAGGACAGCGAATTATCACCAGTCGGGGATTCGTGTTGGGGTTTCGCTCCACTGACACCGGAAAGCTACAAACATTTAATCAAAAATCGGACTGTTTTCCTTTCCACCAGTACGCCTACAATTTTTTTCTTCGCATAAGTTCTACTGTGCCTAACTCTAGTTACATTTTGAATATCATATCCGTTATAGTTCTTACGATATTTAAAATTTGTTTTTATTTTTAATTGCTATCCCCACTTCCGTGCTTAGACACCGCCCACGCATTCAAATGCGTCTACGGCGGACCGACTAGTATTTTTTCTATTTATTTTTCTCGGAAAATTAAAGATTTTTGAAACTATTTCGAAGTTTGTACCGCCCATTCATACTGAAAATTCTGTCTTACTTTTGGGAGTTTGTACCTAACGTTTTCGAAATGTTGAACCGGAAATAAATACAACGTTATCAAACGCAGCGATTGTCATCAATTCATGTTCTGGTTGTCATAGAAAAAAAAGAATATAAAACTTGCCGAACTCCAAATCATAAAATTACACACGAATCGCCATATAACAGTCAGCTTGTCGAATATTTTTTTAGCTTGGGGAGCTGTTTTCATTTCAAACTTTACCAACTTTATAATTTGTCAATAAGTTTGAGAGATGCTTCCCCACCTCCTAACTAAAGCAAATGTGTCTGAAACACTTCAAACGTGGGTATTGGTAGGAATAGAGATATGTATCTCAACGCATAGAGTCATCAGAATCACACCGACTTTCTTAGTATCGGTCTGTGCAGACTATCGATTATACATAAATTTCTCGAGTTGATGGCTTTGGGACTTTATGATTAATTAGAATAAAATGAGATTAACCCAACTCGATTTAAAACGACACTGCACATAATGGTCCCAATCCCTTGAATAATTTCCGCGCCATTAAACCGGCACAAGTCCATAACCGAATTTCCATTTAATCAACCATTCACCCTTCTCGGATATTTGCTATATCACTCTCTGGCACATATTACGACTTCGTTCCTAATTTTGCCGTAATTTTCTTTGATTACTGCCGTTTCAAAGCCAAGTAGCGCGGCAATCAACCCAGCCCCCTCGAAGCAATCGAAAAGCAATAAAGTTTCCGATGATTAATCAAACAGAAGCAATTCGGGGTTTGATTAGCAGCCCTTAAAGCCAGTTGATGATGACTTTGTTCGGCGTAATTATGATCGGGGCGTGTCTATAAAACCGAGCAAGGAGCCGAGAATCCTTGAGAAGTTTCAGTACTTTTTGGTTGATTGTAGTTGCGGTAAAATGGATCCGATAGGTTTAAAGGACAGCTACGAACGCTTCATTCAGCTGAATCGAAGGAAGTGGGGTCCGTTTGCGGAGCTCTTAACGAACTTCCATCGCAAAGCTATGAATCTGTTTGATTTCCTCGATGACAAGGACGAGATCCATCTTACGGGCTTTAAGTTCTTTTTCAAATATTTCCATATGGTTCTCAAGAACAGCTCCGTACATGGGACGTATCAAGCAGCGCAGCTACGGCGACATCCGTGTGAAGTGTATGGGGCTTTATCCTTGCTTGTTATTAAATTTCTGCAAACGTTTCCCTTTTTAGGATTCTGTGGTGCTCACTAATATTACTTGCAGGATTCAGCAGTACTCTGATTATCGGTATGTTTTGGACGCGATACTTCGACCATCCGACCGTCATGTCCATCGAAATGGACTACATGAACTGGAATGTGTCGTATCCGGCCCTTACAGTCTGCAGTAGCGAAAAACTGAATAAATCAGCCCTTAACGAGTACGTAAGGGCGAGTAATACAACAAATAAGCGGCAATTAGTCACGTTCATTCGACAGCTTGTTAATCTCACTTACGACACAATTGGAGAAATTCAGGACGTTCCCGGCGTCAATGGTGACGAGTATTTGAAAATTCTGGATAAGGTCACGTACAACGTCGAAGCCGATATGGTGACTGCCACCAACGATTCGTATTCGTTGCAGAAGGTCCTGACTGAGATGGGCATGTGCTACTCGTTTAATTGGAGAATTGCCAGATATTTTTCTCTCGATTATTTCCTTAAGGATCAACTGCCGCAGGAGTCTGAGGAATATTCGGTTTCGGTCTTCGACTTGGAGAAAGTGATTTTTCTTAGGGATGTACCGCGATGCTGTGAGGTATAAGGATGTTCTTTTTTGCACGAAACAATTTTCATTCCTCCTTTTGCTGCCATTGTTAGGGTGGAACCGTTAAATGTTGCTATACAAAATTACTACTCCTGAATAGGGTCAGAGTCAGTCAGCGCGTAATTGTGCTCAAAACTTTCTTGGTTCGCTTCTGCTCCTTTTCTTTATTTTTTCTCACCTCGCTAGATGTGAATTTTACAGTACTCATATTTTTCGCTTTATTGTGCCAGCTCTGTAAACAGGAAGCAGGCTAGTCTTGAATATCTAATTGACCATTTTATGAATCCTATATACAATGAAGGGAGTAGCTTCTGCTTTCCTTGTTTCAAGTAGGAAAATAACAGCAACAATTTAAAAAAGTAACTTATTTGTAATATTTATGAAACTAAGTTTGGTGGTAGTTCTTATGGCTTTATAGGATAAGGAAGAGGAGAGGTTTTTAGCTTATGGTTCCAACCCGAAGGAGACATTCTATAGTAACTTTAAACTATATTCAGATCTATACGCATGACTCCCTGGACACACCGAACTCACGAAAACGCCTCAAAGTGACCAACCAAGCGACGTCCTTCACACTCTTGAAATTCCGTGCTATTCCGATTGTATCGAGCACTAGCGTCCGAAAGTTGTACATCGAACAGCGAAAATGTCGTTACATGGACGAATCGAATTTAAAACATTTTGCAATATACACGTACAGTTTGTGTAAAACGGAGTGCAAAATCGAAGCCATATTGCGGTTCTGCGAATGTATTCCATTCTTTTATAAATGACATCCGGGCGAAAAGTATTGTAGCTCGAAAGGATTGAAATGTATTTCGTACCACGAGGGTGGGTTTTCGCCCAGGGTTCATTTGGCTTATCCGATCTAAGATTAAACTGTTGTTTTTTCAGAGCAAATTAGACAGATCTCGACAAAGTGTTTCTGTTATAGCAACTGCGAGGACACTAAGTTCATCATGGACGAATTTTCGTCGGTGTTTTGGATGCTCCCGAGCGCCATCCGAATGGAATTGGCCAACACTAAACTGAGACTCCGTCGAAACGTTATTTATAATTGGATTGATGTGATGGGTTTGTAACGAGCAGCGTTTGCCTTCGTCACGATCAGTTAATCGATTTTTTTCATTACAGTTGGTACGGGCAACGTTTTCAGTCTTTTTCTGGGTATAAGCGTTTTGTCCTTCGCTGAATTCATTTACTTTTATTTTATACACCTGCCTGTAAAGTGGATCGAGAACAAACGAAAGCAAGAACAACTTAGCAGAGCAAGGGGCACTACACAAACGAATGCAAGGCGTTTTGAACTTTGAACGAGTTTTGAAAAGCACCCCAACTTGTTGTATCACGAATAGATCTAACAACAGTAAATAAAATACCGCAAAATTGTATTGTTAATGTTTTTTTTATTTAAATTGCTCAAAAAATAAAACAAGTAGATTAAATAAAAAAATATATAAACTATGGCTTTCTTAAGTACAAAAGTATCCGATATTTTGTTTTAAATTAAGTTACATAATAATAAAGCTTTTCATGCGAATTGCATTTTGGACGGAAGAGTTAAAATTGGAATGTAAACACCAGACGTGAGCATTAGACAACTCCAAAATGAACGACCTTAATCGTTGGCGCACTTCTACTGCTCTGCTCCGAATCGGTTATTAAATTCTCCGCAGGATTTGTATCCGTTGCTGAAAAACAAATCACAAAAATAATATCTGATCGAGATCCCACCCAATAATTCATTGGAATGTAAATAAAAACCTGTAACCGGATTAAAGTCTTTGAGATAGTCATCGTTCGGATGACAGAGCGGCAAGCTGTCGGCCAATTCCTTTTGGGGATTAGTCAGAAGTGGACGGAAACCATTTCTTTTCGGTGGCAAGGGTTTTTCTTTCCGCGATATTTCCTAGAAGCGAAAAAACTTCGTTTAAAAAAAGAACAAATGTTGATTTTCCTGAAATACGTACGGGAACAACAGTGACCTGCACTGTATCCGAAAATTTCACTTTATTCTTCTCTCCGGGATCCTTTTTGCCGGGCACGTTGTTATTGATGAAACTAATCGGATTGCCGTTGACTGCATTATTTAAATTATTCGAACTGTTCGATAAAATCGAAGCGGCCGGCTTCTTTAAGCGGTACGCAATATCATCGATCGATTGGATTATCGGTGCGCTTGGTATTGAGGACGGTATTGTTCCTGATACTAAAGGATGTTGATAGAATTTCGGTAAGTTGTATAGACTTTCGGTTTGCATAAGATTTAAATTGTTATTCGTGGTGAAATCATGCGATGTTGGTGGCGGTTGCTGATGCAAATAGTTGGAAAAGGTTGAGGCACGCGGAAGTAGCGAGTGAGCGGAAGAAGTAGAAGAAGACAGGAGAGAAGGTAGAGGCTTTGAATAGGAAGTATTAGCTGCAAGAGGTATTCCAAGCGTTTGATCGGGAATTTTCGACCACAAGCCAGTCATCTGATGAGTTTGTGGCAGCAAACCGTCCACGTTTTGATAGCTGCTGCCGTTAGCGTAGCCCAAATTATTTTGATCAGAAAAGGCGGAGTTACGGAAATTATTATTGACAAAGGTGTTATTATTAGCGGATGATTGCGATGATGTATGGCTCTCCATTCGATGGTATTTCTTTAGATCTGGCAATGGAGGCTTATGGGATTTTAGATAGTTGCCTTGGTTATCGGTCCGCAGTTCGGGCTTCGGGATGTTAATTTTTATGTTTTCAGCATTAAAAACTTTCGACTTGAAGTACGGAAGTGGCGGAACATAGTTTTTGATATTACCACTACCGTCTTGTCGGTACTTTTGAAAGCGTTTAACGGTCAGCGATTGTGCAGTGCCGGACGATGCGATTGGTTTCGAGATTGCTACTTTCTGCGTAATGGTCCTATTATTCTCGCATTTTGATTTCGGATGCGATATGCATTCTGAGCAAGATGACCGTGAGCACGACGATACCGAATTCGTTTCACCTACAACGGCCGTTGTCGTCCCAATTGTACTGTCCGATTGGTTTATGATCGCTTCAGCTTGGCGGTATGCTTCGCGTGAAAAACTATACAGCTTGCCATCGGCTTTCGTCACGTTAAATAAGTCCATGAAAAGATCGTAGTCCTCGATATTTCGAGCCATTTCAAACGCGTCTGTAAACAGCCGGTGCCTAGAAAAAGAAATGATCATCACACACTCAAATCGATCGGCCAATTTGCGCTTACCGCAACAAGAAAACAAAGTAGCGCCTCTTCAAATCAACAACTTGATCCGAAAATTCATCTTTCGTGTCCTCGCTTAGATCATCCGTGAAACTCTGCAGGGCCCGACTCAGCAATTCGTTTCGACTTCGTTTCGCATCGTTACGCGTAAAAACAAAACTTGAAATTTTATGAAGTGCTACCAAGCACATTGCACCGTACGTTTCCCAATTGAGAGCCAACAGAACATTGACGGCCTTCTCAATTTGACTGATTGCCAGATATTTGTTAACAAGTACGTCGGGTGTTAGACCTGAATTATGCACGTCGCCGGCCATACCAGTTCCGCCGAAGAATCGCATACATCCGATTGGACCGTTCTCGAAAATCAACAGCAGAAAACAATCGGTCTGGGCGTAGTGTTCGTTGAAATTATTCAAATCGGCCTTGCAACTGAACGAAATTTTTAAAAGAGTCGGCTGAATGGCAAAATAATGCGACAAATCGTGCAGATTTGACGGCGTTACATCCTCGCTTATAATCTGATTGGCAACGAACGATAGCGACAGGTCGAGACATTGGAATTGGGAGCGATCGTTTGATATCATAATTACGCCCGAATCTGGATGCCAGGCGCAGTGCGTGGGAATCTGAAATGAGCAAAAAGGAAAGGATAAAGTCTGATGTAAGGTTGTGCGGCCGGTTTGAGTATAGCACACATAAGAACGTTATGGCGGTGATACACAGAATATAACTTAACGGCCAGTCATCAGTCGTACGGGTCTAGTTAGTTTCGTAGCGAAAAAATAGTAGATAAAAGTAAGGATTCCAAAAAAAAGAAGGTTAAGTTCGATAGATTAGATTTTATCGGAGGCAGGATTCCTCGAAGCACCGGGACCTCATAGATCTTTCTCCAGTTTTAACCTAGAAGTCCTCACTCAGCTTTATTTGTCTTAGGAATTTATCTAGTTGGTGTAGATCTATTTTTGCAAAGGTACTATGGTCCACGAAGTGTTTTCCGAGGCACTTGTGGCGTCTTGGTATTGTTCTAGGTGCCATATTAAATGTTAAGGCCGCTATTCACAGTCGTCATAAAGTTGGCTTCAAGTTAGAGCTGACTTTAGTGTCATATTAATTATACGACACTAAAGTCAGCTTTAACTTAAAGCCAACTTTATAGCGACTGTGAATAGCGGCCTAAGGTTTTAACTTCAAGTAGGGAAATCACAAAAAATCCAACTGAAAATCTCCCTGCAAAATTATCATAAAAAAACTTACAATGTCCGTTTTCGGCGCAAACTTCGTCACTTTCCGTACCAAATCGTGAACACAAACGAATCGATCGATCGTGCCCAGAACGAGTTTCTCCTGATCGGGACTGAAGCCGTAGCAGCAAATCTGCGTTCCGATTGGAATCGAGGTGACGGCGACCCGTTGCATTTTCGAATGTCCGATTTCGTACGAGCACACCTCGGCGGTGATTTCGCCCTTTCGCGAGACTTTCTGCTCGACCGTCAGCACTTGTCCGTCACTGGCGCGCAAGAATTCCATACAAATCGGATCGTTTTCCGTCCAACAGTACGCGACCGATTCTAGTTTCGCCCTGAAAAGTCGAAACCTTGGATTAGGACGGCTGCTGTGAAAGAGAGAGTGGCGCGATAAAACTTACGATCGCAACTTGAAAACGTGAACATTCGCTCGGTCCTGGTCGCGTATTGTCGGCCGCCACGGGTACACTTCGTTCTGCGAAGATTTCGTCCAGACAACGATCAGATCGAAACTGTTGTTCACGACCAGATTGCGGGCGATACGCCGTTCCGACGGGCCCGGTATGAGAACGTGGAAGATTTTCGGGTCCATGTTCGAAATCTTCTCGGGCCCGGAGCGCCTCATGTTCGGCTTTTGCAGGAACACGACTGTAATTTGGTTGGTGTTGTATGCAAGTACGATATGCTGGCGCGTGAAGACAGCTGCAAAGGGAAACACCATCAGCAAAGTGCAACAGGTGAATGGGGCAAGTACTCACCGTCGGTAACAACGTCAGACGCCAGCTTTCCCACGAAATACTTGTCGAATGCCATCTTCAGAATGTCGCCCGTGTAGATGTTGACGCAAACGTGCGCCAGGATTCCGTTGGAGAACATCAACTGGACGACGGCGGCGTCCCGCCACTCGCAGTGCACCACTTTCGCCACTTTAAGGAGCTCCTCTAGCCGTCGGAGGCAGTCCTTTAGCCGTGCCGGCTTCCGATTCGTTAGCACGACGGCACCGTCCCGCTTTTCAGCGTAGTCCCGCTTGCCCTGTGCCGTCGTCGTACGGACGTCGTAGTCGCGCTTCGTCGAATACTTGTAGGCCCCAAAATCGGTCGCCTTGATTCTGATCGCATCGAGAGTGGTCCAGAAGTGACATTCGCTGAGCAACGTGATCATATTTTCACGCGAGTTTCGTACTACGGCGGCACGTGAACGGAGTAACGAGGTACACGCCTTATTGCGAACTGGACATGCTTGTAAATAAATTAACGCGATAAAACATGAGCAAAACTAAAACAAAAACAGAAAAAACGGGAGAGCACTTTGACACGCAAATGAAAACAATTATGACATTCTGATGACAGTTAGCGGGACAGCCGCTTGGAGTCGCGCCAACCGTTAAATGGTTGAACTTTCTCAATTTGGTTCGTGTATACAATTTGGCGGTTATTATCCGGTCATGACGTCCCACTCTGCTTCGATAAAAAACATTTTCTTAAATTATAGATTGAAACGTTTCACACCTGCTAAGATTAAATATTAAGTTGAGCCTTGGCTTACTTTGACTGTAAAAATTGAGAAATATTTCTTTATGCACTGCCGAGAAAGAAAAAGCCGAAAAAATTCGTTTCCTAAGCACTCAGGGCTCCTCTCTTTTGGAGTACAGCTAAATCACCTTTATCGAATCCTCTAGAGTATAGCCCGAAGGGCTCCTCTGAACATAAGCATTCATAAGCATTCCACAATACACAAGCATTCCACAATACAATGACAGTATCTCTAATACAAATGGAATTAGTTTTTCCGTAATTTTAATGTACGATTGGCTAAATTGGATATTGGAAACACGAACAAAAACACAACTCTTTTATGAAACTTCCGAATATTGAAAATTATTTCGCGGCAGAATTTAATCAGACAAAACCTCAAATTATAAAAATTTATGGCTCTCAAAATTTTTATGTACGTATTTTTCCTTTAAAGTTACATGAAAACAAGATATTCGCAAGTGTTACAAGCCAAGGTGGAATAGCCTGCTGATATTTTTCTTAGGAATCCAAAAAAAATATATAAATAACTAACAAACTGTTCGTGACCATTCCAAATCCTTTAGAATGTAACGGCCAATTGTAGGTAATGCCGAACTTTACGGAAGTTAGTTTTGGTTAGTATTTACTTCAATTTTCTTGCTATCTCTATCCCGGAACTTGAGAGCGGGTCATATATGTTGTTCAAAATACCCGTACAATCATATGGCCGTTTTCATCAATGGTGCGACAGCCCAAATCGGGCCTGGATATGTCCCTTAAAATAATTTTTGTTTTTGTTTTAATTATAGTCTTTGACATTGTTTTGTGTGACGGTATAGTCGACTTATATTTTTTTTATAACATTCTTGAGGACAATTTTTAGCCATTTTGCTCGAATAAATTGGGTGTGCAATATTATAATATCTTATTTTATCCCCTCCCTAGGACAGTCAATTTATTGCTCGAAACAATTCACAAAAGAGTTTCTTTTAAAGTCAAACAACTTCGATTTCGATCAGTAGCGACGCACAGACTCTACAGACGCATTTCTAGATTGATACTCAACACAAGTCTTAACTAACAAATATGTCTCTAATAAGGCCCGTTCCTACGATCGTCAGTAACGTTCTAACTGAAACTTTAACTGGCAGATGCTCATACGAAACTTACAGTCAAAATTCTGGTTAAATTTTAACTGAATGTCGTAATAACGGCCCTAAGTGATTTGAATTTGTACATACTTATAAATCTTAAGCTAGCCTTGACCTGTATACTTCAATATTGGTTATCTTAAAACTGTTTGTTGACAGCCCTTCAATTCATTTCCTTATCTCTATGTTTAGCAAAGAATACTGAATGCTTCTTATCAGAACGATAAGCTTCAGAATGCATTTGAACTACTAGCTACTCTACTTTTTTTTTTTTTTGCTAAAACGGTGATAGCTCAAGACAACTATACTCGTAGATTTCATAACACTTACAATAAGTTTTTAATCAACAATCTCTCTTTTTTTAGATAAATTACAATGAACTAAAGTATTATGAACGGTTCGCAAATGGTTGGTAAAATTATATAAAAAATAGCAAAAATATTCAAAAATGGAATCACGAAAACGAGCACATATTTGTATTGGAGTTTTTAACAATGCTACACCTTGCACATTTAAAATTTTTAAGTTACATATTTATTTTACTACATTGGGACACAGAAGGTTGGAACCAAAATAACGATTAGCATTTCGCTTGAATTGTTTTAAGTTGTTGCTTTCTAATGCAATCACAAAAGTTGAGCTTTTAGTCTTTTCCTTTGCTTAATAACAAATATCAAGACTAATTGTATGCTTGCTCTACGCCACTGCTTTCCGAGATATCACATTCGAAAATCTCAAGATACGTCTTTGTAAAAAACTTGACTGCTGTTTATCAAACTTGTGAATTTATTTAGTGACACGGTGGGAAGAAATCAACTTAAAAATGTTATTGACTTTACATTCAGTCGATTGTTGCCAATCATCTGATTCGCACGCGGTCTATCTCCAAAATTAAACCGCGCAGTTGTGTTCATGTACGCATATCTGTTAAATACTCGTAGTTGAGATTAAATCGTAAGAAATTGATTTTGCGTTAAAAAAAAATGACTGAAAACGGAACAAATGGAAATATCACGGCTGAAACTAACAAAATTAATTCGTTAATATTTTTTGTTAATGGAAAAAAGGTATATAAGAAAAGAAAAAAAGTTTCGGTTAAAAACAAATTTTATAACCAGTGAACAATTAAATTATAAAATTAATTAATGCATTTAATAATTTAATGGTTTTTTGGTTACTAAAAGTACCGAAATTTAACTCTGGCACCGATTGTGTTTCGAATTAATTTATTATGTAAATTAATGCAAATTTAAGTGATCTTTAAAATACAATTGATGCTGAGATTGTAAGACGTTCAAGTGTATCATTAATAAAATAATAACAACTGCTTGCTTGTGTATTTGATCGTTTAAGTTTCTTATTTCTGTGAAAGATAACCTTGCCCCTATTTAAATATTGCCGGCATTTTTGGTCCAGGTAGAGATATAGGTGAACTTTTTTGTTTTTCGTAGAAATTACCCAATACGAGTAAAACCTGTAGTGGAGCGATATGCAAAGGCTGTGAAAAAGCAAGAAAATTTTTATGTGATCTAGTAGCATTTTTATGGGTCTTTAGACCAAATAAAAAAAAAAATAAGAAGTTTAACTGTTTTAGAGATGATTCAATTCAGTGGTGCTTCAACTAAAGACTGTTTTTTTACTTTTTACTCCCAATCTAGGTATTGTATGTTGTTTATTAAATCCTGTCCAACTAAATTTGTATTAATACAATTATGAAATGTGTAAATGTTAATGCTCAGCAAATCAGTCGATTCGAAAATGATTTAGTTGTAAAACATTTAGGTGATTGTTTCTCGGCAGGCAAGTAATTCATCTGAATGCATACATTCAGCGGCAAATATATAATATTATATAAATGACTGAGATGTAAATTGTTCACCTAGGCTACTTAATGGTAAATACAATTAGTTGGATTATTTATAAACAAACGATTTCGTTTGCTGGTTAATGTATATTTGGTTCAATGGAAACGTTACTTGCGAATATTTGACTAATTTCCAAGTAAAAAATATACTCAGCTCCAAGTCTTACTATCTTCCCATAGGATTCAAATAATATTTAAAGATGTTTCTGAACAATAAAACGATTCTTGCCATTGTTCAATGACACTGTGCGCTTTTTCATTGGTTTTTGTTTTTGTTTTTATTAAGATCATGTCTTATTCTTGTTATAACAATATGTCCGCTTAGCAGGGCGAGAGACTGTTTTTGCAACACCGACGACATTCAATTGACGCAATATTGTTTTGTAATATTACGATCAGTCTCGAGTAAACGGAAAAAATAATTTATTATACCTATATGGTATAAATAATTCGCGTAGCTATCTCACATACCAACCTTAATATTGTAGCAATGATAAGCGGTTCGAGTAAACAGTCGCTACAACCAAAGATCGTTATTCATATGAGTGATTAAAAAAAATCGTGTCGACATAATCACTACCATTGACTTCTAAACAAAGCGATTTAGTATTTTCTTATTTGTATAAATATTTACTGACTAGGATGTATCTTTCCGTCCATTTGACCTTTGTTTCAAATATGACATACAGGGGTTACTTTACTTTAATTCAATTATTAAATTCTAATTTTCTAATTTGTAAATTGTTCATTTACATATGTCATTCCTTCTTTTATCTCGCGTAAACACTATAATCCGCTATTGTCACTAATCCGCCAGGTCTTATTTAAAAATTGAACTTGGACTATTTACCTTATTCAGTCTTATTATGACTGCGAATTGCCTTGGAGCACAGAGTTAAACTTAGAGCAATTGAAGATACTATCTTTTGTTGAAGAACTCTTCCCTAATTTCTTCCTTTATTTCAGGTCGTCGATGAAAAACCGGACCCTGAATGCACTTTACTGACATATCTTCGCGAAAAACTGCGATTATGTGGAACAAAGTTGGGGTGCGGAGAAGGTGGATGCGGTGCATGTACAGTGATGGTTTCCCGACTGGACCGGAAAACGAATATCGTTCAGCATTTAGCGATGAATGCATGTCTTACGCCAGTGTGTGCTATGCATGGTGCAGCAGTTGTAACAGTAGAAGGTATCGGAAGCACTAGGACACGTCTCCATCCGGTACAAGAAAGGATTGCCAAAGCACACGGTTCGCAATGTGGGTTTTGCACACCCGGGATAGTCATGTCTATGTACGCCCTTCTAAGAAGCTCCCCAACCCCTTCTATGAAGGAAATGGAAATCGCTTTTCAAGGAAACCTTTGTAGATGCACCGGCTATCGGCCAATTATCGAAGGATATCGAACTTTTACCAAGGAGTATGCATGTGCCATGGGTGAAAAATGTTGTAAAATTAATGGAAATAGCTGTGACGGCGGTGTATTAGAAACGAAATTGTTCGAACCAAATGAATTTCTGCCGTACCACCCGAGCCAGGAGCCTATTTTCCCGCCCCAACTTTCACTATCTGACTCGCTGGATAGAGATTCCTTAGAGTTTAAAGGTCGTCGAGTTACCTGGTATCGTCCAACAACACTAAAAGAAATCTTAGCCATTAAGGATCGTCACAACGATGCGAAAATTATCGTGGGAAATACCGAAGTTGGAGTCGAGGTAAAATTCAAACATTTCTTGTACCCGGTACTTGTGCAGCCGTCCTTAGTTGATGAACTTACACATTGTGAGGTGGATTCAAAAGGAATCCGAATCGGAGCGTCGGTAACTTTAAACGAAATGGAAAAACTACTGAGAAAAAGCATAGAAAACCTTCCGGAACATGAAACTAGGCTTTATCAGGCCATCGTCGATATGCTGCACTATTTTGCTGGAAAACAAATTCGAAATGTAGCCTCCGTTGGCGGAAATATTATGACGGGGAGCCCAATTTCCGATTTGAATCCGATTTTTACTGCAGCTGGAATCGAGTGAGTATTACCGATATTAAAAGTTTTCTATTCTAAAAAAATCTCAATATAACTTACAAACTGTGATTAATTTGATGTAGTCCAGAGTGCTTACGAGCATTCACCGTCTAAGAAACATGATCTAGAAACGATTCGCTTAACTTTCAAGAAAGTGAGTACATAGCGCCTTGTAAAGATAAAATGAATCGTAGTAAATATTCATAACTGGCTGGATGTGTCTAAAGAGTGATAGCCCCTGGCAAATTCGCATTTGAAGAGCTAATTTTCCTTTTGAATCTTTTTCGAATAAAATTGTTTCTTGGGCATCTATTACATAATTTAGCATTTAAATGTGTAAGTAGCCGTTCTTACACTCAATTTATCTCTTATAATGCTTTTTTGCAGATACGCAAAAAAGTCATTTAGGTCACATTTATTGGCATTCTTATCACAAAACTTGTGCGAGAGCATTCCACATTTAAAATCAATTTCAGCCATTCATTTTGATAAGAATAAATTTCAAAGGTTTAACTCATTTTGATTCGGGAAATTTTCGCCATTTAATTCAGCTGATTATATGCGTCAAATGATACGCCTGATCTGTACTTTGGTAATAATTATTTATAAAAAAGACGATTGTAAATTTTGTACCAAGAAGACGTAAAGACATTGGCGTATGGTACGAAGCCAATCTACAATTGTTGATTTTCATGGTATTGTTTTTATTTTAGGAATTATCTCTAATTCAAGTTTCATTTACCTCAGTTAATTAAATTAAGGCAGGTTGGTGTTGAGCAATCATTGATTAGTAATGGCTATAAAGTTATAAATAACGTGAGTAGTAAATAAAATAGCAGTTACGCACATGTTAATCGTTATATCTGTAACTTTAAAAAAAAAAATTGCCATATGCTATTTCTGCAAATCACCAATAATGACTATGAGAACATATTTTTTTTAAATGAAATTCAGTATTGAAAATATCGAAAGTCACAAAGCTAACAGTGCTTACTGAAAGATCCTAGATCCTAGATTATTAAGCAATAGTAGTGAAATTTATATTTTATTTTGTCTTTCAGATTGGAGGTTGCAAGTACCAAAGATGGAGTTCGCAAAGTGCACATGGGAAATGGATTCTTCACAGGATACCGTCGAAACATAATGAAACCCGATGAATTGCTTATTTCCATCTTCCTGCCGAAAACCGAAAGAAATCAGTACGTCTTAGCCTACAAGCAAGCCAAGCGGAGAGACGATGATATCGCCGTTGTGAACGCGGCCTTTGATATTCGATTTAAAAATGACACAAATATTATTGAAAATTGTTCGATGGCATTTGGAGGTATGGCACCAACCACTGTCTTGGCCCTGAAAACAAGTAAGCTGGTCGAAGGAATGGAGTGGAACGAGAAGCTAGTCGAGCGAGTTTCGCAAGAGCTTCTTAATGATCTGCCATTATCGGCGAGTGCTCCCGGTGGGATGATTACGTATCGAAGGTCCTTAACAATTAGTTTGTTCTTTAAGGCATATTTAGCTATTAGTCATAAGCTGGAGGAAGCAGTAGGAGCAGTCAAAGATTCAATTCCGGGGAATGAAAAGAGCGGGGCCGACCAATTTCATACCAAGATACCAAAGAGTAGTCAGTTATTTGAGAAGCGATTGGACTCACATTTCAAAGGCGATCCAGTTGGATTTGCTCAAGTTCACGCATCGGCGTTTAAGCAAGCTACGGGCGAAGCTGTGTATTGTGATGATATGCCCAAGTTTGAAAACGAACTGTACCTGTCGTTGGTGATGAGTACCAAGGCTCATGCTAAGATTATTTCAATAGACGCAACGGACGCCTTGAAAATGGAAGGCGTCCATGCGTTTTTCTCCGGTAAGGATATCGGTGATCACGAAAACACTATTGGAAGTGTTATTCATGACGAGGAGCTCTTCGTCAAGGAGATTGTATTTTCACAGGGTCAGACTATTGGAGCCATTGCTGCAGATACCCAAGCAATTGCCCAGGAAGCTGCCAGGAAAGTAAAAGTTGTGTATGAAGATATTGCGCCAGTTATTGTCACCATAGAAGACGCGATCAAACACAAATCGTATTATCCTGGCTATCCGAAAACTATCGTTAGAGGAAACGTCGATGAAGCGTTCGCCAATGCTGATTATATTGTTGAAAATTCTTGTCGAATGGGTGGACAGGAGCATTTCTATTTAGAAACCCATGCTGCCTTGGCTGTACCTAGAGATTCGGATGAGTTGGAGGTCTTTTGCTCGTCCCAGCATCCCTCAGAAGTTCAGAAGCTCATAAGCCATGTCCTGGATGTCCCGTCTTCGAAGATTACAGCCAGGGCTAAGCGTCTGGGCGGTGGATTTGGTGGAAAGGAATCACGAGGCCTTCTTATCGCTGTTCCGGTAGCATTTGCAGCTCACAAACTTGGCCGACCAATTCGCATGATGCTAGACCGGGACGAAGATATGATGATCACGGGAACAAGGCACCCTTTCTATTTCAAATATAAAGTGGCATGCACGAAGGATGGCATGATCACTGGATGTGACATTGAATGTTACAACAACGCTGGATATTCGATGGACTTATCTTTTTCGGTATGTTGAAGATTCGGTTTGAAAGACGTTGCAGTATTTTTGAACTTTAACTTATAGGTTCTAGATCGAGCTATGTTTCACTATGAGAACACGTACTTTATCCCGAATTGTCGGGTTACTGGTTGGGTATGTCGAACAAATCTACCATCGAATACAGCATTTCGTGGATTCGGTGGACCTCAAGGGATGTTTGCCGGCGAGCATATTATTAGGGATGTTGCTCGTATAACAGGAATCGACTATGTTGATGTAATGGCAAAGAATCTTTATAAGGAAGGAGACTTAACGCACTACAGCCAGCGTATTGAGAATTCGAACATAAAAAGGTACGTTATTGTCTAGACATAAGAAAATTTTGATGCCTGGAGTAGAAATTGGATCTATTAAAATAAAGTAATTCTGTTTTTCCCATAGATGTTTTGAAGATTGTCTAAATCAGTCCGATTTCAATAGCCAACGCGAAAGTATTGAACAATTCAATAAGTTGAATCGATGGAGAAAACGAGGCATTGCAATTGTTCCAACGAAATTCGGCATTGCGTTTACAGCGCCTCATTTGAACCAGGCTGGAGCATTGGTGCACATATACTACGATGGATCCGTTTTAGTTTCACATGGTGGCGTAGAAATGGGACAAGGTCTACACACAAAAATGATACAAGTAGCATCCCGTACTCTTCAAATTCCACCCGAAAGGATTCACATTTCGGAAACATCGACCGATAAGGTTCCAAATACATCCCCTACTGCTGCCAGTGTGGGATCAGATATTAATGGTATGGCAGTGATGTACGCATGTCAGACGTTAAGTGAACGTCTCAAGCCCATTAAGGAGCAAGATCCGACCGGCGATTGGAAGAGTTGGATCCAGAAAGCATACTTCAGTCGGATCAGCTTATCCGCTACTGGATATTACGCAACCCCTAATATTGGATATAATCCAGCGACTAATACCGGTAATCCTTTTGCATATTTCACAAATGGAGTAGGCTGTTCGGTTGTTGAAGTTGATTGTTTGACCGGTGATCATCAAGTCCTGCGCACTGATATTGTGATGGATGTTGGCAGCAGTTTGAATCCTGCAATCGATATTGGACAAATCGAAGGTGGTTACATGCAGGGATATGGTTTGTTCACGTTGGAAGAGATGGTGTATTCGCCCAGCGGTATAATGTTCTCACGCGGACCAGGTGTTTACAAGTTGCCTGGATTTGCCGATATTCCTGTCGAATTTAATGTTAGCCTGTTAACCGGTGCACCGAATCCTTCGGCAGTATACTCTTCCAAAGTAAGTAGTAGTAAAAGTAAGACAACCTTTGTATTCCATCTTCCATCCATTTGGAATCATTTTATAATCATTGAATGGATTTAGTTAGGCTATATATAAAGTGCCGAAATCTTCTTTGAATCGGTTTTCTACAAAAATGGCTACATTCATAGATAATTGTCGATAGCTTTCAAATGCTTCAAGCTTCAACTCCGAATTAGGTCATAATTTATTTTTTCTGTGATTTTCGTTACACTGTCGAAAAAATCAGGATATTGTCGAAATTGAGCCACAGTTCATACTAATTTTTTTTTTCCTTTTCAGGCTATCGGAGAACCACCACTTTTCCTCGCCTCGGCTGTTTTCTTTGCCATTAAGAACGCCATCGAATATGCGAGAAAAGAACGAAATTTAAATCCTCACTTTAATTTGGTATCTCCGGCAACCGCAGCTCGTATTCGAATGTCGTGCGAAGACCAATTTACGCAAATGGTAAAAAAATAGAAAAAAAAACTGTTAATAAAATCCCCAAATTTTAAAAACTAAATTAAAATATTTTTTGCAGATTAACGAGGAACCGCAAGGAACATTCGTTCCATGGAATGTAATGCCTTGAATTTTGTGCAATTTATTTAAGTTCTATTTTTTTAAATGTACAGAATATACATAGATAGTTTTATTTTAATTTAATTTAAATACAGCAGAATAGTTTTTTCAATATTGATTTTTCCGTAGTCTTGCTGACTTCATCCAGTGAGGATCGAACTTCTGTAACAATTTCAAATAATTTATTGAAAATTTGACCAGGCCTTATATGCAGAACCATAGACTAAAGAACAATTAAGTTTTCAAAACATTTTCTGGTTTTTCGGTGCTAAAATCATTTAACACAGATTGTGTTAAAATCCAAAATTCATTCATTTAGTACGGATTTCTCATGAATTTGCTACCACTAGTGTTGACACAATAAATTACGTAATAGAAGAAGAAACCATTTGGAATGTTAATTACTAATTACTACTGGCACGAACTTCTTTATTCGATCATTTTTCAAAACTTAAATCATATGCAATTCAAATTTTCAATACTGTTGGGACAGTGTCAAAAATGTTTGGCTGGTGATTTGGTATGGGTTTCATACTATTAAAGCTCCCTAGTGCTGTAATTTTTTTTTCCGGAGAAATGTTGTTCCTGTTAAGTGCCCAACCCATTTTATTTTCCCAAATGGATAATGTTTAAAAGCAACGAAAATTTGGATAGATATTATAAGGAACACTAACTAATTGATTCATATCAGGAGTTTCAGCTCTTAAATATCCGGAAAATACAATAAAAACGTATGTAGGTTAGAAGCAAATATTTGAGAGTATTATTTGGAGGAAGTGATTCTGAGCGTTCACTACGCGTGATAAGGCGCGTGCGACACAAATGAGTTATCGCGGATGTCGCGAAATTCTCTCACTGTAATTCAACTCTTAGAGAATTATGATCGGTATAAAGTTCATGTCAAATGCAAGGCATAACATTTATTAACACAAAAAAAAATCCACTAGTTCACCAAATTCATAAAATTATAAATAATTTACCTAAATCGCCCGATTTCACCGGACCATTTTCCATGACGTTACATTGATTTATCGAGCTGATGTTAAATGTAAATATGTTAACATATTTTTTTGTTATACTATTAAAAATTCTTTACCAATTATGCACAGAATTTTTTTCCAATATTTGCTTTAGTAGAAAATTTTGCGTTGCAAATTGCTGCTGGATAGCCTTGGATTGATTGAACATATCATGGCGTAACGTATTTATTTGTTTTTTGCGCCTTTTTTCTCGGACACTCTTAGTTCTAATAAAAATATATGTTTTTAAAATAAAACTTATAGATTAAGCATAAATTATAATAATTTTTCTAGATTTGTATTTTACGAAGACAGCCCGAATAAATTTTTTTTTGTGGTTGATTATGTAGCTATTGTATATTCACTTTCACTTTCGCTTAAAGTATTTTTGAATAAATACATTATTCTTGTAGTAATAAATTATTGTGGTTGATTTAAAAAAGAATATTTGTAGGTACGTTTTAATTTTATACTTTCATAAAATTACTTAACTTACTTCATGCTACTACAGCTGCATAGTAGAGTTTGAGTTTGTTTCGATTTATTTTCACAATCTCTTTCTTCCGTATATTGTATATTTGTATTTTCTTTTATATTTAGCCTGGCTGAAAGAGTTAGTAGCAAAGAATTATTTATTATGTCAAAATAAATACAGAAAAAGTATTAAAAATTCACAAGTCTATAGTCAAAAAATTTGCATTTAAACCCTAATATCTGAGAGGGTTATTTGTAAATGTCATGTCGTATGTCGGTCATATTTAAAAATGGAAATACAACTTACCACTAGCCACTTCAATCGGTCTATTTTGAATATTATACAAGCGTCTATCACTCCAAGAGGATTTACATTTCAAGAAATCTCGAGAGAAATTGTTCTTTTTTCGTTTTCTGTACAATACTGGATATTTGGAACTATCAAATTCTGACAACTTTTGAATAGCCAGATGATTATTTCGAAGTGTATATCGGAATCTGTAACTATATTAAAATTATTATAGAAGGCTTTTGGTAAATTATTCATTCATATATGTATTTAACTATTAAAATTTGTACATTACTCATGCTTGTATAATACTATGTGGCATGCTAAAAAATAGTTAACAAAAGAAATTCAACAGAATTCTGTAATTTGTTCCAGATCAAATAGATCTGGTGAAGGGCAAATAAAACAAAGTATTATTAATACCACGGATTGAACTGTCCAATATTTGGTAGAGTGGCACGTGGTACACGGTCTATTACAAGCTGATATTCCATTTAAATCATGTCCTCTAAGAAGATTTGAGTAATAAGGAGTACATTCTCATTTGTATACGAGTAGTTATAAAAGAAATATATTCAGCTTTCTTATTACAATTTGGTTTTCTCTGACAGCGGAAACGGTATAATTTTTAAAAGAAACTATGGTAAAATATTATAAGTTAAATAATTAAATCCTATTATGTGACGTATCCTACGTATAAAAATTATTGTTAAAGAACGTCAGATGATTTTTACAACCCAGCAATAGATATAGTTTAAGGGACGTTTATCATTACTTCTGCCTGCAGACAAACCTGTATATGTCAACATCTGTTGTATCTAATGCGATGGTTGATTTTTATGTAAAACTATCCGGCTCGACGGACCGTTTTTTTTGGATTTCGCAAATAGGTTAGTTAATTTTAATAAACATAGACATAAAGGAGCAATACATCTTTTAAAAAAATGTCATGCTTAAATTGGAGTTGATAGGTCTTCCCTGAAGTGATCGCTCATCAACTTTAATTTAGTACGAGCACAGTTTATAGTACACAATCATTTTCAATTTTCACAAAATAATCCAGTAACTACAAGCTTATTGCGATAAGCTTAAGTTAATACACTGACAAAAAAAAACTTAATTTTAAATAACAAATTCTTATAAAAATATAGTGGTTATTTCAATATTTGTAATAAGTACAAATTTATGTAAACCTTCGTTTTGCCAATGAAATTCTGCAGTAGCCCTTGCCTATTGCTTGCGGAATTTCAATGCGTGATAAATCTTTTAGGCTAATAATACTATAATCCATTCCAAAATTTAACAAACAGTAATAAATATTTTGACAATATCATGACTATTGAAACTTCTAATCGAGAATATTCAAGGCATACTGTATTTTATTGCTGAAAACTCTGAAAGTTTTAAATAATTAATTTAATTTTAATGAAGGAGTATTAATTTAGGTATAAGTAAATTGTGCAGGCCCACATTTTTGGGCTTCATTTTCATAGCTCATACCAGAGATGAAAATTATCAAAGTTTTTTCATCACCTTTATCAAATTGGAATCCAGCAGGACTAAGCCCAAGTTGGCTTTGATTTTAGGGAGTTTTCATTCATTTGCATTGAAATTGATGTTAGTGTCGCTGTTTTTTATTTTTACTTGAATAAATTCTTCATCTTTCAAATACGAAGATACAATGGTCGATAAACCTCACGTGGTATTAATAAACGGAAATTCCAAAAGAGGAGAACATTTTTTTAATTTCGACAAATACATGTGAGACAGTAATTTTGATGAATATACTTTTATTATAGTTTCATGTTGTAATGATCAAATTTTCTATTGTTACTATAGCCAACAGTTAAATTATTGGATGTGCTCGGGCTGTGTAACCCTAGAACTCTTACCGCCCATCAAAAAGAAGCAAATTGACTACAATAAATTTATTTCACCGTATGGAAAACTACCTGAATGTAAGATTTGTGCGTGTACTAAGAAAAGGTCAAAAACTAGTCAGAAAGTAAAAGTACCGCCAAAAACAAATCTGCAACCTTCTAAAAAAACGACCGATTTATTAAAGAAGCTAAGCATACAGGAAGTGTATAATTTTTCCGAAACACCGATTTCTTTTCTTTCATGCTTCCAAAACGAGTCCTACTACCACTCGCAAACTACCAAAAATATTCATAATCGACGCTTCAATAAGGACAATAGAAAGGATCCCGCGAATGATACAAAAATCTATTGTTGTAATGGAGATCGAATTACGAACGGAACGACTGCTTTGAAGAAGTTGACGGAATCAAAACGTCCCATGAAGAAAAGTCAATCGCAAACACAGCAAACAGCATCGACCTTAGATAGGGTCAAGAGTCATAAGAATCTAAGGACATGTAAGAGCGCCGTCGTTTTCCTACAAAACAAGGTTGAAAAGTTGCGCAAAGAAAATTGTACACTACGAAAAAAATTACATCTCAAGAAATAATACTGAAAATTCGGTTGTACTTTTTTATATATAGTTAAAGTGATTGTAAATAATTTTTTTGCAGAAAATAAATCTCTTAATATAGAATTTTTTTTTAAATATAAAAGCCAAGTGCATATAGGGGACATGCCATCTACAACCTTTTAAATGAACAACACTAAAGTTCCCTGAAACCAAAATCTTCAACAAAAAAATTTTCAAAATGTGATAAAGTTTTGAAAGTTTTGAACCCGAGTTAAATTAGATATATTTTTTTTATTTTTTGATAGCAATTTGGTTGATAGTTTATCCAGTGATTAAAATAATCAATTACTTAACAATTTTCTTAAAAGTAACTTTAAGATGACGGTCCACCAGTTTAAACCTGTTTTAAGTCTTTAGTGTTGCTATCGCTGTTAGCACCCGTATTAATCTCGTGTGCTGGGTCACATTGACCAATGATTAGACCGATTTTAGCCGAACCTATTTTGGATTTTGGAATCAATGAATGTAGTATTTTAGAAAACGGAAAATAGCTAGATGATAGATCTGGGTACACTGTAAGTCTAGTCTACAAGGAAGTTAGAAAAGATCGTCATAGTGGATCAAATTCATACACAATAAAATAATTTATGCAATGAATTTATCAAATAAATCTAGCAGGTAAAAGTTAATAAAATCAGATTTTTCCAACAAGGTATAATGATATCTTATCTGCTTTTAATTTGAGATGATAAAAATATTATATTATGCGAAATTTGTTATCGTCAATTTTTAGATATAGGTTGATATTCCATTCATTATTTCTCATCGGTTATTTCCACATAGGTGTTTTTCTTACTGGCATTTATTAGAAAATGTTTCACCGGTATCAGCTCTTATTCACCGGATTTCATTTATGATGTCACTGATGTCATTAGTACTGCGGTGGGGTTTTTTTTTTTTTTACTTTCACTTATAAAACATAACGAAAATATTTGGTAAAAAATTCCAAAATCATTATAATAGACAAAATCAATCACATTTCTTGCTCGATAAATGGTAATTAAGCATCAAATGTAACATTGTCTATTTTGTCTCATAACTGCGAAGTAGGTAGAATCGTGTAAAACGAACTAAAAACATTGTGCCTCAAACTGTCTAATAGCTTGATAGCTCGACGTCACGAGTTGAATTTTTAACCAAAACCTTGCAACCTTCTACATATAAGACATCAAATTTAAATTTTATAAACAATTCATTGAATTTTTCCGCGAAAATAGAGAACAAATAAAAAAGATTGACAAACACGAATTTGACGATTGTATTTGCCAGTAAAAGTGTTCAAATATTTGCCAAACTAGTGCAGGCATAATACCTGCCATTAATTTCTTAAAAAATTTTATTACTTTTTTTACATGATATAAAAATAATAATATGGTTTATTATTCAAATTAAAAATTCGCACTGCTGGCAACGCTACACGATTTTATGTTTGAATGTTGTTATTTTCTCATTTATGTTATTCATAGTTGAGGGATTACCAGGGTACGGATGTAATAATTGTTTTGGTTAATAATTAAAATTACCATACACTCAGCGGTTTCAATCTGCATTTGTACTCGCTATGTTTTGGCACGTTGGTACCATACAGAAGTTTATAAATTCTCTGATCATACTTTTAACGTGACTAACTTGATAAAACGTTATGCGAAAAATATGAAAATATGGTAACCTAATTAAAATAAAAATATGGTAACCTAGTTCGAGACAATATTTATATATAGTCATCAAAATTGTTTCAAATCTTTAAATAGTATTCAAATCTTGAAGTAGTTACCATATGGTAGTTCTTGATTTTAATTTTAACCTTTTGTTTAATAGATCAAATAGCGGCTTTTGATATCTGACGCCCAAAATGTCCTTAAATCTTCGGTGAATGCACGATTACTTGATAATGCGTTAAGCTAAGAAGATGAGCACTGGACCTGAAGTTATTCAACTTCCTAATATTTTTTTCCAAGATTTTATAGTACTTGAACTTAAAAAAATAGAAAGTCATTTTTTTTTTCTTTGTACGAACTCCCCACTCATTAATTTTTGAAACAAGAATTTAGTATTTCACCCATGATATGATTGGCAACGACCTAAAGTTATCGGATTTTTATTTTGTTGAACTGTTTTGAGTACTATGAGAATACGTCTATTATTAGAAGAGAGCATTTTTTCGAGTTTCCATTGTCTTATGATTTTTTTTTATCAACGACAATTTCAAGATTATCCACTTACGTTCTGTCATCATTTGTTTTCTAATCCTCTATAAGATCGCGATAGACTGTTATCGTGTTTATGATCTTATGGTTTTTTATGTGCATTAGTTCTTTCTTCGAATTCAATTGTACTCTATTAGTTTAACAACAATTTCTTTACAACATTTTAGCATTTAGCAATGTAGTGCGTGGTTAAATTGACTTTAAAAATACCCTTTAAATTTTTGTGAAGTGTCAGTGGTGTTAATACTTTCGAGATTTTCTCATATGATCGGTTTACCCTAGAAAGTTAAAAGTTGGTTTTATACACATTTATTCTAGTAAAGTATTTTGGATAAAGAAAAGTTTACATTGGCAGTACTATACGAAGATAGGGACAACAATTCACGCAAAAATTATATCCTGCATACAAAAAATATTTTATAATACTTTCTTTTAAGTTATGTATCCCTGGAATAAGTACAAGTTTTTTGGGAACATCTATTTTCGAACAACAATTAAAAAAAATTCAATAATGGTTTATTCTATAAAGATTAAATTTTTTCTACAGCTGTTACAGTACAGACTATAATTTTGCCTAGTAGGGCCAACAATATTCTGAAGACGTCAGACATATAATTTATGTAATGTGCTCTACGACAAAAAATGGCTAAAAGTAAGCTTCACTCCACTGACACTGGAAAGAACAACAAACTCTTAACAAAAGTAATAAAGTTTATGCCATATTGTTCGCTGAGTATATCTATACGGCTGTCTCCTATATCCAAACCTTATAAGTGCTTTTTAGAAAATTTTAATAAAAATAAAAAAAATAGTATACAAAATACAGTATAATTTAAGTCGTTTTTCTTATGTTATGTTATGAGGATATCAAAGTGTATTATAAGAATCCTATAAGAAGTTCTTACATTATGGAAGAGTATTTACTTGAGAGTTTGTTAGTTGGGATGCAGATTTCGTACCGAAGTGAGGTTTTTTCTTGATGAAAGGAGGACAGTCTAAAAGAAAACATATTTATATATGAAGGGGGAACGGTTTATGCTAGAAAGTTTAAACAGGGAATTCGAAAAGGAAAATTTACTTTAGTCATGCCCTAGACTTTGATACAAAAACATCATCTTTAAGTTCACTTCTATAAACGGCTGGTTCTTACCCTCGATTCCGGAAGATTACAACTATAAGACTTTTTATCGGCGCCAAATTAGAGGAACGATTTATTATTTATAGCGTCGTAACCATTTATTGGAAAAATAAACTTTTCTGACTAATATCGTGAAATCGAACGCCATATATCAGACAATTATTTGATTAGCAGCTATTTAATGCATTATCGATTTCAATCTTCGTACTGTGGGTAATTTTCAAATCTGGGATTTTATTATAAATATCCGTTTGCTATCGCACCAGCTTATCAATTCGCCGATAGGTCAGTATAAAACGCTTTACTCTTAATTTTATTTCTCAGTTAGAAATCGCATCATGGCTGCCTTCATTGAAATTCTTTTTTGCCTTGTCGCTTTAAGTTGTCGCGGCATTTTGTCGGTAGATAGCGCGACCAGTTCGTCCGTGAATAGTCCGTGGCAGCGTGTATTGGGCGGTGTTGAAGCAGATCCTTACAGTGCTCCGTACTTAGTCGCCCTGGAATCTTCTAGATTTCGTGGTGGTGGTGTAATTGTTAATAAATATTTCGTTATGACGACTGCAGCTTGTGCGCCCGACGATAATTTCTTTGTGTTTGCCGGTGTCCACGAGTTGAACGGCGAATACGATCAGAAAATTCGGGTTGATCGCGTTGTGAAGCATCCAAAGGACGACATTGCGTTGATTCGACTGACTATACCCTTGCTTTTCAATGATAAAGTCCAGCCAGTAATATTGCCGGCACGGGGGGTTATCCATTCGGGAGATGTCAGCCTCTACGGCTGGGGAACGGACACTAGGATGAGTAATGTGCTGAAAACTGCTGTTTTGGATATCGTCGAATACCAGCGCTGCGAACAGATCTTTGGAGGTCCTGGCAAGTCTCCACTTCGCGACACTAACCTCTGCACAGGACCCTTA
This sequence comes from Beris chalybata, assembly GCA_949128065.1. Lineage (NCBI taxonomy): Eukaryota > Metazoa > Arthropoda > Insecta > Diptera > Stratiomyidae > Beris > Beris chalybata. The sequence goes on along the minus strand of OX421896.1, from coordinate 3,864,536 downwards.
AGTGGAGGAATCGCTCCTTGTACCGGTGATGCAGGAAGTCCAATTGTACAGCTCAATCACAACAAGGAAGTCGAGTTGGTGGGAATAGTGTCGTGGGGATTCATCCCTTGCGGTGGAGCTAATAATCCACAGGTTCACATGCGAGTTTCAGCGTACATCGATTGGATCTTGAAAAATTTATTTTAAATTGTGTGTATTCGTAAAAGATACGTTTTATATTTATTGTAGATGTTTTAGAGATAGTATGTAAGAATGTGATTTATATGAGAGTAATATAATAATGAAAATAACAGAAATTTGTTTTTAATTCTTAATCAAGTCTAATCAATCATTTCGAGTGAAGCTAATCAAAATAATTGTTGATCGCTGTGATACTACTTAGACAATGGGTTCGGGGTTTCTGGACTTTTGTCTAAAATATAAAGCAAGGATGCATTGCGTGTTGTTTTGTGTGCCAACTACTACAAAAATCATTTCAATATTGTATTAATTCGAAGTATCTACGCATTAGTACCACTTGGACTGCGAACGACTGAAATCCTAATTCAATCCTAATCAATGTAATCATATAATCCAGTAGAACTTACGAGGCCTCGTTCAAACAGCTCACTTACATTCGAATTACGCGTTATTAGAAATCAAACACAATCAGTATGACTAAATTAGCCAATACATTGTGACGTTACTAAGAGATTTAATTGTGAAGAACACTCCTCTTCTTACCTTGAAACTTTGAATTTACCTCGTCATTTTAATTCAATCAGATAAGATTATTCTACTGACAGTCTTGATAAAGTATTGGGCGGGGCTACTATGAGCCAGGCGTGAGAACACATTTATTTTTAAAATGCCAGATCTTATGCAAAACAAATAAAAAATTACCAAAATACAGAGCTTACGTATATGTTTTTCAGTTAGGTACTTCTTGCTCATATGTATGTAGGTAACTACCGAAATGAATGAGCGATTTTTCTAAAATTGCGGCAACCGCCAGCAGGAGAAGAAATCTCTAAGTTTCAAAAAAGGGACTTTATATTTGTTTCCATAAGCTTCCTCTCCCCTCTCCTACGTATTTATTACCGAATTAATTTTATTTATTATTATTATTATATTTTAATAAAAGGCATATAAATATACACAGTTATACTTAAGCACTAGTTACAAAGACCATCAGCTTAATATTATTAAATTGTAATTTAAATTTAGACCAAATTGTATAAATGTGTTGTATATTTACGTAAATTAACTTAAAATTATATTCTTCATTTGCAAACTTAAATTTAGATTCTTATTTCGTAATTTCGTAAGTTTTATGTATTCATAAATTCTTAAATTTTGTTAGAGAGATTGGAATTCTTTATTATTTCTGTTTTGTTATCTTTATTATAGGTTTTAAATTTTTCTCTAAAAACATTATTGAAAATTTTTGGACATTCTAGTACATGATTGAAAGTTAAGCGAACTCTGCAGTGATCACAAATTGGTGGTGGGTCCCTCGTAATTAAATGTAGGTGGGTGAGCTTAGTATGGCCCAATCTGAGGCGCGTGATGATTTTTGCTTCCGTTCGTGAAAGTGAGCTGGGTATTGATACTGATTCTTTGGACGGGTTAACATAGGTTGAATAAAAATTTGCTCTGGGTGGCCATAGTGTTCGCTCCTTTACGTTAAAGTATTCTTTTATATTGTGTTTTATGTCTTTTGATGAAGTGGTGTCGGTTGTTAAAATTGGTGCCTTTATGGCATATGAACATGAAGCTGCTTGGTCGGCGCATTCATTTCCTAAGATCCCTACATGGCCTGGAATCCAGCATAATTTGAGTTTAGCCTGGTGTACTGTCAGCTTGTTTCTGATTTCATTTGCAAGGTGATTTTTACAATTTAAGCTTGCGGATGCCCTTAGGACCGATAAGTTGTCCGTGCATATACAAAATTTGCCGGTATTTTTTAATCCGAAGTCTATAATAGCTGTGTTTTTTATTCCCGGTTAACCATAAAGCTCGAAAAAATTGCACGGCAAAACAACAACAGTGCGGTTACGGTAACCGCACTGTTGTTGTTTTGCCATGCAATTTTTTCGAGCTTTATGGTTAACCGGGCATAAAAAACACAGCTAATAATAGATGCAATTTTATTTAAAACGTTTTTTAAATGAGATATTCATCAAAATATCTGGTAGCTACTTTCGATAATCTACTGATCGGCATTAATAGTAAAAATGCAAATTCTGCTACATAAATCCAACTACAGCCGGCCTTAAACTCGACATTAGATTTGTTAAAAAATATAGTAATAAATTGAGAGGTCATTATCAATTATGAAATATCGGTAAGGCATTGTTTAAATTTATAATAATAAATATAATACATACATAAATATATATAAATTTATAGCACTGGCGGCAATTTTTGAAGTTGTTTTTATACGAGTTAAGTTTTCACTTTTTTTTTTTTAATTATATAACAATTTTGGATGATACTTGGTCTGGAAGAGCTATTCTGTTACTGTATTAACTTATCAAAATGTATATCAAACGAGTAGCTCCAAAACGCTTTTACAGCTCGTCATTTAGTAAAATTTTCTGTCGAAAAAACTGTTTAACTTGCCGCTTTAGTGAAAGGTTTTCACCCTTAAGTCCATGATCCAATCAATGCAGCACTGCATTCTTACTGCATTGAAGGGCAGTAATTGGATAATAGGCTTTAATATGTTCGATTTTCTAGTTTTTGGAATTTTTTGTATTCAAAACCTACTGGGATTAAAAAGAGTTAAATTTGTTTTTGCAAAATTTTACTTTATTATGTATTTATTATAATTTTAAAAAAAAGTTGGGTTTGATTAAAAAAAAAATTGTTGTCAATAATAATTTTTAAAAAACTTTCTTCCCAGTATATTTGTAGATTTTTATTAATAAAAAAAAATCCGTCCTTTCACCGTACGCCAACGTGATTGACGCTATATATATCTTAAGAGCCTCTACATAGAGAAATGGGGTTTAAATTTTGACAGTAAATGGATTGTGGTGTTTCCTATTGGGAAAAAACAATTAGGGGTGTTATAAGGACAAAATATACACAATGATCGATAGCACAATCGCTAAAAGAAAACTTTCATAACTCGCTCAAACTAAAACACTTAAACACTTAAATCCACCGGTATTCCATTGACTCTATTTTCTCTCCCCGCACTGAAACTCGAACATCTCTATCACCACTGACTAAATTCAGTAAAACTTAATTTGCCCAGTACTGAATAGAGATACTGCTCGGAACGTCTTGAAGCTATGAAAACGAGAAAAAGATGAGATTAATGTCAGGAATTGCAACGTTTTAATCAATTTCCTTGTCCAATTTTTTTTTTCTACTTAATACTCTAATAATAGCTGTGTTTTTTTGCGACTTTATCTAGAGCAGAGTAGGAGCTTTGAGCATCGAGCTTTGAACTTTTCATGAGTCAGAATAGCTGCACAACTGTTTGGGGTGTTGTAGTTGCTCTTCTCGCTTTGTTGTTATTTTCGCATTTCGCAAACCTGCTCTGTACTGCATAAAGGAGCAAAAAGACAACCCTATTATTGAGAGCTAGAAGTTAACCGCGATTTCAACAAGTAAAAAAACTATTCAATTAATTAAATTTATAAAGTTATAAGTCGATTTATTATAATCGCATTCAGTTATTGTTGCACTTAGAAATACTTTACGCTTTGATTTACTACACGGTAGCACTATTGATACTTTACCAGATTTTTGGAGCTTTTTTCAGTGGGACTTAACAATATGTCCACAGCTGGAGAGAGCGTTTTAAAAGATAGGACCACACTTTTAACGAATATTAGCCCTGACCAGAATAGACTTAAGGCACCTTAAGGCATCTTAAGTTTTTCTACGACTGTATAGAAATGCACGTAGACAGCCAGAATGGACTTAAGGCATCTTTCGTTGACTTTTCCAAACTTTCGTTAAAACTTAAGTGTACGGTTCTGAGCGTAGAAACTTAAGCAAACTTATGCGTTTGACATTTATTCACAGATTTTCCGAAATTTTTGTACTTTGTGACTTCAGACTTGTGATTTATAGTTAACTCCACTTTAAAAAAGAAAAATTTATTTTAATTTACACTCTCTTGATGAGTATTTGACTGCCGATATTTGACCTTTTTAGCTGTCAAACTTCTCTTACCTTAAGGCTATTGTGGTTGGGTATAAGATTCATTAAGTTTTGCCACTAACTTTACGTGCCTTAAGGCGTTTGACGAAAAGTTGTTAAGATTCCTTAAGTCTATTCTGGTCAGGGCTATTATTGTGGTTGGGTATAAGATTCATTAAGTTTTGCCACAAACTTTACGTGCCCTAAGGCGTTTGACGAAAAGTTGTTAAGATTCCTTAAGTCTATTCTGGTCAGGGCTATTAGCTTGCTGCGACTGGAGACTTCACTTCTTTAAATGCACATTAGATCAACAACGAGAGACAAAGCCACTATTTTCCGTACGGCTTCAGTCTCTGCATAGACCTAACAATTAAGTCACTGAGCTTCCAAGGTGTGTTCGTACAATCAAACTATGTATATGAAAATAGTGCTAGTGGATACAAGAAAATAAACAATTCAGTGAAAGAGATCAATGATATATTTAAAAAAAAACGCCATGAGTTCGAACTAAAGTTGCATTGAAAACGCTATTTTTCACCTATTATAAATATTCGTACAAAATCCAATAAATGGTGTAGTCTGTTCTTCATGAACGATGGAAACAACCACACTTCTTCTAGTAACCTTTGCCGTGTTCCTCGCTCAGGAAATTCCTCACTTTGGATTTCAGACGTTTGAGTTTGGAGATCGCATAGTTGGAGGCAAGGATGCCGTTGCGCACGAAGCTCCATACATAGTATCTTTACAAAAAGGTGAACAACACTTTTGTATACTATTCAATAAGTTCGAAGTTGTTGCTGGTGTCCATGAATTGGAATCAGGTATACATCAAAAACGCTCTGCTGAAGAACAAATCGTGCACGAACATTTTGACGATGATGTTGGTACCTTTGATATTGCGTTAATAATTGTTGACAGACCCTTCATTTTCGATAGTAACGTTCAACCAGTTGCTCTTCCTGCAGATGGAGCCGTCCATTCCGGACAAGCTACACTCTACGGATGGGGAAGCACCTCGAACACCACATCACCGACGTTTCCAAGGATTCTGCAAACTGTGGAGGTACCAATCATCGGATACGAAGACTGCCAAGCACTGTTTGGAGGTCCATACACTAGTCCACTCGCTGAAAGTAACCTCTGTGCGGGATCCTTGACGGGAGGAATTTCTGCATGCAGTGGGGATTCCGGAGGAACTCTAGTTCAAGTCAAGAATGAAGTAACTGAGATTATTGGTATCGTCTCATGGGGTTTCTTTCCATGCGGCATTGTCAACGCTCCGTCAGTTTACACACGCACCTCGGCTTACGTTAAATGGATAGCGGAACACTTGCCAAAGAAAAAACCTCCAGTGTACAAACATTAAACTCTGTACTTTATTTACCACAGTAAAATCATCCTGTATCTTACTTAAGAATAGTCTTTTAGGCTTTAGTATCGGTCTGTAGAGGAAAGTAACAATTTCACAAAACACCTTCAAAATTACTGGATGATTGACTTAAAAATAAATTGTATTCAAATAACCGCTCCTTAGTATTTATATTATTTATTTAATAAAATTGTTCGTTCGATCAATGATATATTCATTTCCATTCTTTAAAAAATATACGGGCTACGAAATTTTACATTATTCCATGAAATATTTAGTGGATTAATTCGTTAAATCAATGTATTAATTATGATGAAATCATTTCATCAAACTATGGCTCTTTTCATTAAACCTAAAGTTGTTGTTTTTGTACAATGGACTAAAGTTGAAGAACGTCTGCTCAATAGATTAACGTAACGTTAAACAAAATCAAAGTAATTTCAATCAATGTGAAACAATGAATTTTAGTTGCTAAAGGGAGTTCATAACTTTATGAATAAATATCTTTTTCGTGGATCACATGACCTATTGAAAATTACGCGAAAACATACTGAATTCTGTGTTCACTCCTTCATTGGTTGAGTATCGAAAAAGCCTGAAAATGTAACATAAATTGTACTCCCCGTAAAAATTCTAAGCATCTATTGTAAACTGTTCCTGAGATATGAGACGTGACTTCTCACAGAAATTCTTATCTTCCCACCTTCCAAGCTCTGAAACACTCCCCTCACTACCCCCATCATACCGAACTCCTCAAAGTGGCCACTTTAAGAGGCCCACTCATTTCATTTATATAATTTTTAAACAGAATTGTTCAAAGGAATTTATCGCAATCGATTGCGAAGTTTCTGCACTGTCAACTAAAGGGGATCACCCGATTCATAAAACAGACCAATAAAGAAATTCAGGTCACAATGCATAGGTTCACACCCAAAATGAAAGTCTTTTCATATTTTAATTGAAATCATTTATTTTTGATTAACTCACATGGAAACAAAGTTTACCTTTCTGGCATTAGCTTAAGGCATGTTTGCTTGAATCCAATCGTTGAAAGCGGAAACGCGAGTGTAAACCGATGGAGCATTTACGCTTCCACAGGGGATGTAGCCCCACGAGACGATGCCGACGAGCACCTTTCCATCAGTGAGGTCTTGAGCCAACGGGCCACCAGAATCACCACTGCAAGCTGAAACTCCTCCGGTCAATGGTCCAGTGCACACGTTAGTATCGGCGAGTGGAGAAGCTCCTGGCCCTCCTAGCGCAGCTTCACATTCTGTATATTCAATGATTGGCTTGTCGATAGTTTGAAGGGTCTTTGGCATACTAGCAGTGTTGGTAGTCGAGGTGCTTCCCCATCCGTGCAAAGTAACAATTCCGGAGTGAAGAACGCCTGGTGCTGGAAGTCCGATCGTCTGAACTCTATCGTTAAGTGTGAAGGGGTTAACGATGACCAAAGCAATATCGAATGGACCGACACCTCCGGTGTACTGTGGATGCTTGATTTGTTTTCGGGCAGCCTGCTTTTGTGTGGAACCGCTTCCCAATACATGGCCTCCAGCTACGCAGTCGAAGCTACTATAAACCATGCAATGAGCAGCTGTCAAGATGACGTCGCGTCTAATTAAGGATCCACCACAAAAGTGTGAGGCTCCGAAGCCTAAAATGCCACCTCCTACGAACGATACGATATACGGAGCACTGCCTTCCTTAGCATCCTTGCCTCCAACGACACGTCCAGTGATTTCCGAATATTCGAAGGATGGGAATCCCAAATGTGGGACAACTTCCCTACCGAAAACGGTGGCAATGGTAAACGCAAGAACTATGGCGATCTTCATGTTTGAAACTCGACTGACTTGGATAGATTTTTCCGCATCATTTATAGTAGCACAAAGGTGCTGATAGCACTTCATTTCGATACGATTAGAATGATTTATTTTTTTCAGATAAGATTTGGGAATTAGTCTAAAATCTAAAAATCATAAATTCATCTTTTCAAATGGCTTAGAAAAACCCAAAGCGATTTTGGAGGACTTACTGCCAACAAAACTATATTAGAATCTGCAGAAAATTATTATGTTAAAGTATTAGAGCCACCGTCGACAAAATTCTTTTAAATGAAAAAAACACATTCTTGTTCACAGTTAGTGAAGTTGGGTTTTCACACCCCGGATAAAATTGTTTAATCCAACCCCGAAAAGTTTGTAACGCATAGAGCCGAGTCTTGGACGGAAAAAGTTTATAAGTATTCTTCAATTCAGTTGTGATCAAAAACCCCTCAGACCTAGAAATTTGAAATACAATACAAAGAGTTTTAAATTGGCATACGAAAGGGGGCGAAAAAGAGTTCGTTATATCATTTATATCGAGGTATTGCATTTATTTTACTTCTGCGGGCATTTCATATTATCGCCTAGGAATTTATTAATAATTTTCCGATACTCCTAAGTGGTTGTGTACATTCTCACGAATGTCGAAATATTTCTTAGGTCTAACTAGATATCGAATTCACATTGAGTTCTAAAGGCTAACTGGAATAGGGAAAACCCGAAATAAGCATTTTACGATATCCAACCACGTAGATGTTATAATGTGTTGTACAAGTATTCACGAATTTTGACAAATATTTTAGACATAAAATTACATTGAATTCAGTTTTACCTCTACGGGCCTTTTATATAAATATTTAAAAATTAATTTCAAGAATTTGCATTATTTAACGCCGAAGAAAATGTAAAATGATTCCTTACACATTACGAATTTTATCATATCTGTTGAGTCCAATGAGATATGATTGTTTCACTTTTAAGGGATTTCTAAATAATTACCTAAGAATCGAGAATTTTTTTAATATTCAACTCTTAACGTGTTACGTCGACATTTTATCATCAATCTTGTTTTAAAATTGAAAAAAGAAAAAAATTTATAAATAAAAATTCAGCCAAAACTTTTTAACGGATTTTTTAAGGTTTTCAGTCGTAAGGTAAACTGCACCGCATTTCTGCATAAAACGCGTTCCAGACTTTCACCCAGACTGTTCGCCATATTATTTTGTAATGTACAAAATTAGACCTCTAGAACTACAGTCCATTAGCCGCTGTTATCAATCTTAAAGAATCTGGTTTTACTTTATTACCCTTTTTTGTACGTATTATTAAAACAACTATTTCAGTCTTTGACAATAAACCACTCTTTTACGGTATCGATTTCTTTATACTTTAATCCTTAGTCTGCTGATAACTACACTTTTTAATAATATTTATATATTTGAACATGATCATTCAGATTGTTCACTCGTAATTTTCAGTTGCGAGTGACGTGCCCCATAAAACATTTAACTAAAATTAACAGTATTTACAAACAACACATGAGAATTAGATTATTCGACAGCGTCTAATAAAGCTTTAGATTATGTCAATCGAAATAATTAACATTTCGTTCTAAGTCGGCACTTCAATTAACATTTAATCATTAATAAGCTTTTTAAATAATCTAATCATCTAGAAGTACGTCTACATAGTTTTTTATTATTTATTTAAAGAAATTGTTCATTAAATCAATGAAATATACATTTTCATACTTAAAAATTTGTACGGGTTACGAAATTTTACATTATTCCATGAAATATTAATGGAATAATTCGTTAAATCAGTGGACTAATTATGATGAAATCACTTCTACAAACGATGAATCTTTTCATTAAAACAAAGTAGGTTTTTTTTGTACAATGGACTAAAGTTGAAGAATGTCTGCTCATTAGATTAACGTAACGTTAAATAAAATCAATGAAATTTCAATCAATGTGAATCAATGAATTTTAGTTGATGAACGGAGTTCATAACTTTATCAATAAATATCTTTTTCGTGGATCACATGACCTAAAAGATATTGGAAATTACGCGAAAACATGGGTTATTCCATCAAGAATCGCAAAAAAAGGCCAATTTTGTGACCTTACCATCGCCGATTCTTTTGAAAATTTGTGTACTTGAAGAATTAGTGGGAAGAAAAATATAATTTCAGTATTTTTTTCTATCTCATGATTTTTTTGGTAGTTATAGTATGTTAAAGAATTGGCAAAAATGGTGTCCAACTCCTCTTTGAAAATTCATATCTCTGTTAGTTTTTACCATAGAATAATAAAATAGGAGTTATTTTAAAGGGGAAGGTTGTCGCAAAATAATAAAAATACCAATCAAATTTATCCTTAAAACTTTTTTCCAAGGAGAACAATTTTGTACTTTAACCTTGAATATATTAAAATGCCAATTTTTTTTTTCTTTTATTTTTTTATGTTTTGTGTATTATACTGTTTTTTAAAACATCTCCAAAAAATCAATTTGGGATCTCAATGGGATCGGGGTAAAAAAAATGGAGAACATCAGTGCTTCTCAATTTATTTTATAGAACACACTATTTTTGCCAAATCTTACATACTAAAACTAACAAAAAAATGAGATAGAAAAAAAAATAGAAATCATATTTTTTTTTCACTAATTTTTCAAGTTAACAAATTTTTAAAAGAATCGGCGATGGCGAGGTCACAACTTTTGCGATTCTTGATGGAATGACCCATACTGAATTCCGTGTTCACTCCTTTATTGGTTGAGTATTGAAAAAGCCTGAAAATGCAACACAATTGTAGGGTCTAGACCTACTCCCCGTAAAAATTTTAAGCATCTATCGTAAACTGTTATTGAGATTTGAGACGTGACTTCTCATAGAAATTCTTATCTTCCCACCTTCCTAGCTCTGAAACACTCCCCTTACCTCTCCCATAATAACCGAACTCCTCAAAGTGGCCCACTCATTTTATTTATAAAAATTTTAAACAGAATAGTTTAAAGGGGTTTATAGCAATCGGCTGCGGAGTTTCTGCACTGTCATCTAAAGGGGATCACCCTATTCATAAAACAGGACAATAAAGAAATTCAGGTCACAATACATAGGCTCACAACCTTAATGAAAGTCTTTTCGTATTTTAATTGGAATCATTTATTTTTGAATAACTCACATGGAAACAAAGTTTACCTTTCTAGCATTAGCTTAAGGCATGTTTGCTTGAATCCAATCGTTGAAAGCGGAAACGCGAGTGTAAACCGATGGACGACCTTTGGTTCCGCAGGGGATGTAGCCCCACGAGACGATGCCGACGATCTCCCTTTCTCCCTTGGAGTTGGTTTGAGCGAATGGGCCACCAGAATCACCACTGCAAGCTGAAACTCCTCCGGTCAATGGTCCAGTGCACACGTTAGTATTGGCAAGTGGAGAATTTCCTGCTCCTCCTAGCGCAGCTTCACATTCTGTATATTCAACGATTGGCTTGTCGATAGTTTGAAGGGTCCTTGGCATACTAGCAGTGTTGGTAGTCGAGGTGCTTCCCCATCCGTGCAAAGTACCTTGTCCAGAGTGAAGAACGCCTGGTGCTGGAAGTCCGATCGTCTGAACTCTATCGTTAAGTGTGAAGGGGTTAACGATGACCAAAGCAATATCGAATGGACCGACACCACCGGTGTACTGTGGATGCTTGATTTGTTTTCGGGCAGCCTGCTTTTGAGTGGTACCGCTTCCCAATACATGGGCTCCAGCTACACAATTGAACGCACTATAAACCATGCAATGAGCAGCTGTCAAGATGACGTCGGCTCTAATTAAGGATCCACCACAAAAGTGTGAGCCCCCGGTGCTTTGGAGCGATACGATATACGCAGCACTGCCTTCCGCAGCATCCTTGCCTCCAACGACACGTCCAGTGATTTCCGAATATTCGAAGGATGGGAATCCCAAATGCGGGACAACTTCCCTACCGAAAACGGTGGCAATGGTAAACGCAAGAACTATGGCGATCTTCATGTTTGAAACTCGACTGACTTGGATAGATTTTTCCGCATCATTTATAGTAGCACAAAGGTGCTGATAGCACTTCATTTCGATACGATTAGAATGATTTATTTTTTTGAGATAAGGAATTAGTCTAAAATCTAAAAATCATAAATTCATTTTTTCAAATGGCTTAGGAAAACCCAAAGCGATTTTGGAGGACTTACTGCCAACAAAACTATATTAGAATCTGCAGAAAATTATTATGTTAAAGTATCCAGGCGGGAAGCAAACCAAATTCTTTTAAATGGAAAAATCGCATTATTGTCTGCAGTTAGTGAAGTTGGGTTTTCACACCCTGGATGAAATTGTTTAATCCAACCCCGAAAAGTTTGTAACGCAAAGAGCCGAGTCTTGGACGGAAAAAGTTTAAAAGTATTCTTCAATTCAGTTGTGATCAAAAACCCCTCAGACCTAGAAATTTGAAACTTTTAGAATGGAAAAGGTAAGGAAAAGTTCGTTAATGGGCGGTTTCCATACACTTCCCATTCAAGAGACCTTAAACACGTATTCATGATTATTGCGTGAATGCTTTGAGTTAAGAACACGAATCGAATTAGTCCTACAAAAATTACAAAATCAACTATCGCTCAAAAACGCCTTAAAGCAGATTGTAAAAATTGGCAGTAATTAGTTTTATGTCAAAAGCAACATCCAGCTCGTTAACGAGTAATATGTGTCAGCTCCTACGGGTAGTTGTCATACAAAAGTCCTTAAAACACGTGATATCCAATATTAAGCCACAACTTAAGCTACGAAAGAAAACCGTGAGTCCTTCGAGTAGCTACCATATAAAAATCATGTAAAATTGTTCTAACTCACTATAGCTCATGAAATCATTTAGCCAAGAAGTCTAAATTTTGAACATATCAGCTTTAATTGAAAATTCAAGTTCAAGTTTATCAGACTGATAGCTTGCATACGAAAAGTACTTAAATCTAACATATGTTCTTAAGAAATTTTGTAGAGAAAGTGAGAGGCCACAAAAAAAGAACGCTAAGAATTAAGAGCTATAGGACCATAATTAAGAAATAAACTTTTTTAATCAGTTAAGTTTTTTTTAGTATCTTTGGAAGGGCTCATGCTAGAACCTTAGCACATATAAGTAGTTTAAACAATACAAAGAGTTTTAAATTGGCATACGAAAGGGGGCGAAAAAGAGTTCGTTATATCTTTTATTTATATCGAGATATTGAATTAAGGCGGTCGTCTAGTGTGTCAGATCTAAAAAAATCGATTTTTTTTTCATAAATCACATCTAAAACATGTATAGAAGACGTGGGTAAAAGAATTTTTCGAAATTTAAAGCCGTTGAAAAGTTACAGCCGTCGGTAGATCAGGTCGATCGGTCATTTTCTTGTTATAAATTATATGTAACAACTTTCAAACGCGTTTTTCTCAAAACACGATTTTTTCAAACTGCTGCCATGATATCTCAAAAACTATTTGATTGATTCTGCTCAAATTTATATAGCATCTTTAATACATATATAACTACACGTTGATCTAAAATAATTAAGATTGCTTCGTTAGTTTTCTTTTTATCAGCTATATAGACCGCAAAAAAATACGAAAAATTGAATTTTTTTTGTAAAGCGTTTTTGGCAGCAGTGGTGAAATATTTCTTAGGTCTAACTAGATATCGAATTCACATTGAGTTCTAAAGGCTAACTGGAATAGGGAAAACCCGAAATAAACATTTTACGATATCCAACCACGTAGATGTTATAATGTGTTGTACAAGTATTCACGAATTTTGACAAATATTTTAGACATAAAATTACATTGAATTCAGTTTTACCTCTACGGGCCTTTTATATAAATATTTAAAAATTAATTTCAAGAATTTGCATTATTTAACGCCGAAGAAAATGTAAAATGATTGTTTACACATTTCGGATTTTATCATATCTGTTGAGTCCAATGAGATATGATTGTTTCACTTTTAAGGGATTTCTAAATAATTACCTAAGAATCGAGAATTTTTTTAATATTCAACTCTTAACGTGTTACGTCGACATTTTATCATCAACCTTGTTCTTAAAAAAAAGAAAAAAATTAATAAATAAAAAATCAGCCAAAACTTTTTTAACGGGTTTTTTTTAAGGTTTTCTATCGTAAGGTAAACTGCACCGCATTTCAGCATAAAACGTGACTTTCACCCAGACTGTTCGCCATATTATTTTGGAATGTACAAAATTAGACCTCTAGAATTACAGTCCATTAGCCACTGTTATCAATCTTAAAGAATCTGGTTTTACTTTATTACCCTTTTTTGTACGTATTATTAAAACAACTATTTCAGTTTTTCACTTTTTTACGGTATCGATTTCTTTATGCTTTAATCCTTAGTCTGCTGATAACTAAACTTTTTAATAGCATTTATATATTTCAACATAATTATTCAGATTGTTCACTCGTAATTTTCAGTTGCGAGTGACGTGCCCCATAAAACATTAAACTAAAATTAACAATATTTACAAACAACACATTAGAATAAGATTGTTCGACTGCGTCAAATAAACCTTTAGATTATGTCAATCGAAATTATTAACATTTCGTTCTAAGTCGGCACTTCAAATAACATTTAATCATTAATAAGCTTTTACAATAATTTAATCATCTAGAAGTACGTCCACATAGTCCATATTATTTTTTATAACAAAGTCCCCACTTGCCAGAGACTCGCTTTACATCAATTTGCTCGATAGACTAAAGACTTGATGAATTTTTGGGGCTTCGTGCAATACTAAATAGCTGGAGTGCATGTTTTCGTCATGAAGTAATTAGTTCACTTTATTAGAACATACGTCGCATCGGTTCTTGAAGTCTCGAACAAATAGCGACAAATAGTAATGAAACGTTGTCTTATCGCATTCTTGGCGTAATCTTAATCATCGCATCATTGTTGAATTCTCTCTAGTCTCACTGTTCTCGCTTAAACAAATTATGTTTTCAGTACTCGGAACGCTTTAAACTTAGCTAAAAAATATCCGTCGTAGTTTAATATTTTACGTTTCGAGGATAATGGAACTAAAAAAAAAAGTCGCACGTAAGTAGGTACCTTTGGTGATTCCCATCTCAAAGATTTATACTAAACTCATAAGAATCCAAGTCCAAATAAAAATTTAAAAAACAGAAATAAATTTTAAGAAAACTAAAATACCATTGTATCCAGTTGAAAATCGTAAGCAATTTATATTTTTAGTAATAACGTTACATAGAATATTCTTTTTGTTTTGCTTAATTCCAAGACAATTTTAAAATTGAAAGAAAAAATATCAGAAACGAAAAACAATTAAATTCAAGACTAACAACATTGCATTAAAACAAAAAATTAAAAAAAAAAAAAAACGAAAACTTTTATTTGAGATTGAAAACTCAACAAATTTTATAACGTTAAATTGTTTTTTTTTTGTTAAAATTTTGCAAATAGCTAAATGATTTATTTATTTTGTTTTTGTGTAGTTTTATTTCTTTTCTCAATAATTTTCTTCAGTTTTTTCTCACTTTCACTTTTAAAGTTTTTATGAATATTAAAAAAGATGATAATTTATTAAAAATTATTTTTTTTTTCATTTATATTTTTTTATATTATTATTATATTTGTTTTTAATTTTTTCATATATTTACCTAGTTTTCAATGTTATTTTTTGTATTTTTTTTTGCTTTCTTCTTGAATTATATAAAAAAATGTATTTCATATTACAGTTATATTAATTTTTTACATAAATATATTCTCGAATTTTTGTTTTATTTACTTTATTTATTTTTTTATAATGAGTAGCTTTGAGTCTTTTTTCTCGACTTCTTTTTATTTAGATTTGTAATTGAAACAAAATTTGAAAAAATTGCTTTAATCGAAATTTTCATTAATAATATATTTTTAATTTTAAGTTCTTTTCTTAATTTCTCTTTTTTTTTATTTTAACTTTCATAGTGTTTATAGGGGTGTAAGTATCATTCGATTACTGTTCATGATTGTTCAATATTTTGAATTTGTGTTGTTGGTACATACTTCCGTTTTTCGTAAAATATTTTCAATTCTAAAGTTATAAAATATAGCAACTGACGTATTTAATCTAATTATCGCTGATGAAATATTTTCATTTGGTTCACTGATGGATGTTATGTTGCCTTAAGTAGACGTCGTCAATCGCAATTTGACAATAGAGTTGCTTTTGTAGATTTAATTTATTTTTAATTGAATCGAAAATGGAAAATGTTATTAATAAACTCAATTTTAAATTCTTCTTTCGATCTCTTATTTCATACATTCACTCCTTTAAGCAACCTGCAATGGCTTCTCTAAGAACTCCACCCTCAAGTGGATCTTAGGATAGATTCCAGCTTACTAACATTGAAAATAAGAGTTTCAGATCACAACAAACCTAAAATAAAACTTGTCCCCGGAAGAAAAAAACAACAGTGTTGTATGTACATACATCTTCGTTATAAATCTTAAATCGTATGAAGAAACGTTTGTGTCCTAAAATCTTGTTTTATTTGAGGAAAATTATTGAGAACGTTAAGATGGGCTGAATGCAACCGATGAAGAAGATTTAAGACTAGCAGAATTTGCGTTCGGTTAATCGATCGGTAATTTTTAAAAAATAAAATAAAAAGGTATTTCAAGCCGATCACAATACTTTATTATTAGAATAAAAATAGAGTTGGTGCGAGAGCACAGACTTGATGAAGACCGCCATATATTTAAAATTCAGAAGTGGCGTGAATATCATCAACCCCTTTTTGCAATTTTTTCATCTACTAGCGACAACATTTACCAACCGTCATCGAATCAAACGTTTACAATACAAATTAAGTTTAACTGTAAGTTTAACATTCTGCGAAATGATTCAAATTGATTCTATGAATCAGAAATAAAAATAACAAAAATTATATTGAATTCTTGCTGAATTATTTCTTTTCTTATAATAAAAAAAATAATAAGAACTAAAATATTGAAAAATGTACACATGTATGATGCGATATTGGAAACACAATAGAAAGAGAGCACTTAGGAATGGGTCAGGTCAGATACGATCTTAAAAAAAAATTTACAAAGTGTCTTTCAAATCAGATAAATTTCTTCATTATTTTTCTTTTAAAAAAAGAAAAACTAAAATACATAATAAGCTAGCAGTTATTTTATTAAGGAGAACGCAATAAAAATAATTGGTTGGTAAAATGAAAACAAATCACCTTAAATATTGTTGCATTACTGAGATATTAACTCGATCGTTTATAATTTAATTTATTTTAATATTAAATATTTTTAATGTATAATTATTATTTATATATTTACAAAATTTGCTATAATTAAATTTTTCATTTTTTGTGTTTTGTTTTTGTATTTATCATCAAAGTTAAAGCTGACACTTAGAAATAATTGATCACGATAATTTCTCTGGTCACAACATGTATTTTAGGTGATTTTGAATTTAATATATTTAATTATAAAAAAAACAATAATAATAATAAACAATGATTCTAACCAACTGGGAAACATATTGCATTTGAGAAATATTTTGTGCTAAATATAGTCTGATTGATTTTATCGCAAAAATATTGATAACAGCACAGTTTTAATTAAAGTTATTTTTCTTCTTTTTATAATTTTGTTCTAATTTTTTTGGCACTTAATATATGTATTTACTAGTCCAGTAATAGGATACCCTGCTCTTAAATTGGAAAAGCTATTTTGCGATTAAAAATTAGGTGTTTTTTTTTAATATTTTTATTAAATTCACGAATGGACTTAACATACTTTGGAAATGTAAGTATTTAGCTCCATTTAATTTAGAGCGAAGACTCGTGTGTCGTATTTTTTTTTATTATGTTTCTTTGTTCATTTTCAAGTAAAAAAGAATCCAATTGTTATTTATATCGGAAGAACAATTGCAAGGCAACACCTAGATGATGCCACGTGCGTCAGTCAAAGGCAATATCAGGGGGTCGATACATGAAAAGATCTACTTCATAGTCCCCAGAATTTAAGAACGGCACTGGACAATTGCGTAAGGATCACATGTTTTATTTCTTATGATAGCTATAGGATGACAATAAAGGCATCACATCTCGGGTTCCACAAATGTGAATTATAATATTGAAATTCTCTTTGGGAAGTTGCAGCCGTACTTGGCAAAGATCTACAATAAATCATAGTATACTTCTACCTTCCAAACCATTCTCTGTATATTTATATATTATGAACTAATGTAAAAAAAAAAGGTATTATTAGTTTGAGCATTAAAAACAAAATTAGAAAAACCAAACGTCTGTTTTTTACAAAAACTGGACATTCTCCTTAATAAAATTTATCGTCAATATTCTCATCAACATTTTTCGAAACATTAACATCATGATCAATATCGATTTTATAATCGACCTGATCCCACCCCTATATCCACGATTCCTACATGGCATTTAGTACTCTCCTACTGCTTCCACCGCCTCGATGTGGACTATATTCATCGCGATCACGCCTACTTGATTGTTGCTGTTGTTGCGATTGACCATGACTAGATGAGGGTGGATAACGACCACCGTCACGATCATGCATTAAATCAATATCGTCGCCACGTCGATGTCCGAATGAGAATGGACCACCGCCGCTACCACGACTTGTATAATCAGCACCATAATTACGTTCATCTAACAAATCATCACTATTTAAATCATAATGCATCATATCACGTTCGCGTGCATGCAATCGTTCACGCTCCTTTTCACGACCTCGATCGCGATCACGATCACGTTCACGCTCCACTCGCTCGATACGCTCACGATCACGGTCGCGATCTTGTCGACTTGTAGTCGATCTTCGATTCGGATGATACGATGCACCTGTTTGAATCATAAAAAAAAGCGTTAATATTATTATTATATTTTTTAACTGATACAGTATTCAACAATTCCAAAGAAAACTTTCAACTAACTAAAGAATTTGCACTCTAAAGAAGAAAATATAAAATTCATAAATAAATTTAAGCAAACATTTTAGCAACTATGAACAGAAAAACTTCACGCCAAATAATTAATAATAACAACTTAATTAAATGGTTGATCTACATATATTTAAGCGAAACAAAGATACAATGAAAAACGAATTAAATTAAGTTCGTGTAAAAAAACTAGTACAATTAACTTATCTACGATGGACCTATAAAGTGTAAAGAACCTGTTAAAAAATTGGCCAACAGTCCTGGCACAATTTTTTAAATTTTTAATGTTTTGGATAGAGGTCCGAAACGCATTTAGTGCTAAAATGCGACTAACAATCTTAAGAGTATCCAGGGGTAAACCTTTGCGGTAGAATATCAAGAAATTCATAAATGAGTTTTAGGACGGTTACATAAAACGTGAGTGAAAGTAAAAATAGAATCAACTTCTAATGACACCCAACAAAAATACCTACATATGTATCTGAATTTGTGAAAAAATGAATGCAATTCTCCTACACTCTCATATTCATGAATATGAAGGAAAAACTGAAATTTATTTTGAGATGATTTTATAAAACAATCCGTGAAAGAGGTCGTTATCTAACCAAACCTAAGACATTTAACTGAATTCGTAAAAGTACTCATCTACATTTCTTAGTCGTTTAAAAAGGAAAATCATGAAATTACTTTAAAAGCATTTATATAAAAAATCCGTAGAAGTAAAAATCAATTCGATATCTGATCACATATGCGACGTCATAATACCTGCTGGTACACCTACCAAATTACATTTCATTTTTCTGGCATATCTGGTCCGATCCACATCCCTCCTTATAAGGTTTATTTCGCCTATGACTACAAACAGTAACAAATTTTCTACAGTGTATTATATTCATTTTCGGATGTTTTGATTCTAGTTTTTGAGCGATTCGAACGTATTATTTTCATTGAAAAGTACATGTACATACATCCTATAAATGTTTCACACATGAGTCACTTAGATGATTCACATATGAGTTACAAAGCAGAACGTTCACTTAAGAATCGCAAATGAGTTCAATTTTCTTCTTAAAAATTTAGTAATCTGACTTCATAATTTTACTTCAGTATTTTAATATCAATGTTTTCCTTAAAAAAAAATTAACAACCTGATATTTTTTAAATATTTGTGGACTAATGATGAAATGGTCAAAAAATTCAGTTGCAGCTAATATATGTACATAGGTAAGATTTTTTAAAGATTTGATGTTTTAATATACTGCAGATATAATTTTTATTGTTCCTAATGGAGTTGGTCTATACAGCTGCTAGACTAGACCATTCAATTCACTGTGTGTCTACATTAGTACTACGAGGTTAATGTATCTGTAGCTTGTTGATAGTAAAGAACCATTGAGAAATAGTTCAAATCTTTTTCGATTTTTCCAGAAAACTTGATTTTATTTTGGATTTTATGTTGCCTGGCTGGCTGTGCATGTGAATAATTCGTGAGTTAAGATTCCACACCGGAAGTAACTGCACTGTTTATTAATTATCCACAGTTTTTTTTATTGAGCTTTCGTTTAAGGTGAGTGAAGATGCAAATGACAATCTTTTTTTTATTATTACAACGATGATTTGATTATGGCAGATTTTACAATTATCATTCCAAAATCTCTAATTTTACATCAAACTCAACGTTTAAGAAACACAGTAGGAACAGCTCCAGGATATAATTTGTTTAGGGATTCTCACACGAAATTGAAATGAAGTGGGCCTCACACTTTAAAACATGCTTCAGTAATGTACTTACAGATAAACAAAACAAAAAACTATGAGAAAACGTTGACTAATATTACAAATGTATTTGTAACATTTGTAATGAAATTGATTAAAACTTTAGTAACAATAGATTTTTTTTTAAGTAATTAATGATAACGACATTTGAACGGCTGCCACACGTGTGCCGACAACAACTCCAGGAGTCACTAAACACAATAATAAACAGGAGACATTTATTTAGTATGAATTTCATTTGAAAAATTGTAGATAGTGAAATTGTTTATTGTGGTACCAATAGTAAGGTCCTGATATTTCGACCAAATAACGAATATTAAAATACTTTCGTGGAAAATGTTAGAAGAACCTTAACATTTGTTAACAGTGACTGATGCAGACAAATTTATAAATTAAAAAATAAAAAAATTTAAAAAACATTTAAGAGGAATTTCATAAAAATCCTAACTGTTATTGACAATATTAGTGATGAAAGAAAAAACAATAAGATCAAAAATAGAAAAAGAATAACAAAATCAAAAATAGTGAAGAAATAAGAAAATGTATAAACCTGATTTAAATATGGCAATATTTTTTTTATTATTTAAGGAGGTTGTTTCATAATTGTTGCGCAATATAATGTCCTATGATAAATTAATGACTTTTTGGTGGTTTGCATTCAGAAAGGAAAATTGAAATGCTTTTTTTGTGGTGGGTTTAAATTTAAAGCAATGATCCAGGGATATCATCCAAAGTAAAAGCTGAAAGTAAAAATGTGTGTTGGATGTAATCGTATAATTCAAGAGTACTAGTAGTTCTAGGTTTATCTAGAGTCCAATAATAAAGTATGTGTTTTAAGTTCCAATTGATCTATCTACATAATAGCTCCTTTCTACGGTTCCCATGTTATTTTTGTTCGAATAAATCCAAAATTAGTTCCTATTCTACTAGTTTCGTACTAAATTTTTAGTAGGAAAACTAAAAGAAAATAATTTCGAAAACACGAGTACCTATGTATATAACTAACAATAGCCAAAAATAATGATCAAAAGCCGAATTGAATTAAACTAAAGTTATACGAGTATAAAAAGCCTAAATATGAAAATTTATACATCTAAGGCAAAATAAGTAGAATTTTAAAATTGTTTTTTTTTTTTATTTTTCGCCGTTTACCTCGTTCGCGATCGCGATCCCGATCTCGATCTCGATCACGATCTTGATCATTTTTAAAAGATTCCCTATCAGCTTTGCATTCGAATTTTGTGAAGAAAATTTTTATAAAGTGTAAAATTTTGAAATAATGTTTGTTTTTGTTTGAGTAAATTGTACAATACAATCAAGAGTCGATGTGAAATAAAGAAAATAATAAATTTTGAAATAATTTATTTAAATTAAAAAAATAATAATAATTTCGAATTTTATTTGCCATGAAATACGAACTGTAAAATTATGATGTCTTAAGCCTTAAAATATTCGAAGAGTCTTTTAGACAAATGTCAAATAAAGCATAAATTTGTACTTGACGGACAACAATAGGCCTTAGTCATTAAGATTGGCTTAAAACACCATAAATACTATAGTTTCAATGAATGAAAGTTACCTGGCGGAGTTGGACCCATCCTAGGCTGCTCCGCAGATGGCGATGCTTCCTGAGATGTGAGCTGCCTAGGTATCGACGGTGTTGATCGACTTGGCGGATGCGTCGCCCTCCAGTATGCCTAAAAATAAAGATATATATTTTTTAAATAAATTCAGTACTCTAAATAAATAAAAAAAACCCTAGCACAGTTATTTTCAGCATAACTTACTTCTAAATATTCGGCAATATGTTCGCAAGCATCTTCTAATTGGTTCTCATCTAGTATCACATCGAACATTTCTGCCGGACATAGGGCTAATTTGTCAGCGGCAACCGACTGAACGGATAAATTTTTCGCCTGCGCTTTGCCACGTGATTTGATTAAACGCTGTAAAACCTACGGCAAAAATAACATCAAAAATTAAAAAGTTTGAAAAATAAAAAAACAAATAGGTAACTATGCGTTATATTGTAAAATATACTGAGAATTGGCCGTCCATATAGAACTAAATGACCCCAGATTTTTGAATAGGTGCTACTCGATTGAGCGATCTTGATTGTGCTTTGCCAGCAAGAATAGTCCAATATTTGACTATACGACAGTATGAGCGTGCTAGTCAATCATCTCTGAGATCATCGCTTGGATTTACAAATGGTAATCCCTGATCTGGTGTTCTACCATGATTGTTTCCAAACCCCCCTGGTTGTATACCTATATGTATGGAAGAACACCCATGGGTGTACATGCTGCACCCATGGATGGTTGTCCCGTATCAATGTGTGTACAGGTGTACCCAAGATAGTTGAGTTCCCTCCCCATGGTAACTGAAGATATCACTCATTTTCCCAAAAACTACCATGAGTGTAGTAGAACTTTTAAAATCATTGGGTTTTTCTATAAAACTGTACTTTGTTGTGTTTTTGTCTTTTATTGATTTAGTAAGGAAGAACTTGAGAAAGCAAAGAGTGAAATGATGTACTATGCTGATTATCAAGACAAGCTTTTATCTCTATTCTTTAGAACTAAAAAATGTATGTTCAACAATTAAATTCCGCAGTACGACCGGAAGGGGCTTTGTAGTTGAATTTCGATTGGCAGTATGTCCACAGTAAATTTCATTTGTACTCACCTTACTACTACTAATTTTTAAATAGACTATAGTTGGCGCTAGTGAAGTTTTCGCTAATTGTGACGGATGATTGATTGTATCACAATCGAGTACGACTAATTGCAATGTTCTCGCTAATTCGAATATCCTCTCGATTTCGGCTTGTACTTCGGCTAAACAGGACGATCGACTATTCGAACGTTCCATGATGGCACGTTTCGATGGATTATTCATAAGTGAACGTTTCGCTAATGATATATCGGCCATGACACGTGTTATTATTATCTTTCCTTGGAATCGATGTTTCAGGAAATCGAATAAAGCCTTCTGCATCATATCGGTGACCTCGTATCCTTTTAGGCTTGGACCCACTAGAACAACAGGACGCATCGATGGTACTACGTCATACGGTGATGCTGTCTCCTGTTTTTTGAAAAATGGTTTACGTTTTTCTTTGGTTGGCGGTGTAGCTAATGGCGTCTTCCCGTGACGTGATGGTCCCATAGAATCTGATTCGTCGCCTGATATTAGTATTAAGAATATTTTTTTGTTTTCATGAAAATAAACTCTACTCACTACGGCGCCATGAATTATTTAATAAAAAAAAATCGTATATTTAATTAGCTTGAATTATTTAGCTAATAAGCGATATTATTGCTGGAATTAATTTTTAATTTTTAAGAAGAACTCACGTTCGGGGAATACAATTTTTTTCCACTCTCGATATATTTTCGTGATTTATTTTAAATGTAATGAAAGCGGTTTTGACCAATCGACAAGGAAAACAGAACCGAAAATTAATTAAAAGAAATTTTTTTTTTTTAGGAAAATTTTGTATAAGCACATGCGCTCTACCACAAAACACTGTAAACTACTGGTGGAAGCCTTTCGGAAGAGGTTGTGCATTTCGTGATTTTTCACACATGCAGGAGTGGAAAGTAAACCAGCTTATCGGGCTCAGCTTGAAAGGACTGTGTACGAAATGGTTGTGAATGAAAAAAAAACCGAAAAATATAATTTAACTTAAAAGCAAAAGAAATAAAAATTTATTAAAAATAAGTAAAAAGCTTTACGGAAAAATAATTTTCTTTAGCTATTATTTTACTTGTTGTAAGCTACATAATGCATTTTTAGTTACTAAATTTGTATGGTATAAATAAATTATTTCCAGTTGTGGCAGCACACTTGCCGAAAGGAGAGCGAA
Organism: Beris chalybata; assembly: GCA_949128065.1. Classification (NCBI taxonomy): domain Eukaryota; kingdom Metazoa; phylum Arthropoda; class Insecta; order Diptera; family Stratiomyidae; genus Beris; species Beris chalybata. The sequence continues at coordinate 3,840,553 of OX421896.1, read as the reverse complement.
CACATTTTTACCCAGAAAAGAGCTACGTACGGAGCCATGAACATACAAGCAGTAAGTTTTAAATGAAGGTACGAAGCCAAGACATCAGGATAAAAAGTAGCTAAGATCTCTTACGAAGACGAATAAAAACTTCAATCGACCTAAATACTCAAAAAAAATTCTATTCGTGAGCATTCACACTCAACATTCAACTCTACCCATCCATTTTTCCTCTACTCCTTTCCACTTTAGATTGTAAAGTTGGCAACGCATTTTTAAAACAATTGTATAAACCTCCTTGCAAGAAACAGATTCTTGAAGAAAAATAAAAGCTGTTTTTTATTAAGAGGCAAAGATTTTTCAATACGTCGAGCCAGAATAGAACGATTGACGATTGACAATGCAGGTCTGTCAATTTAAAACAACTCTACAGATCACAATAAATTTGATTTTTTTGCAGTCCCCCTGCCCGTCCTCCGAGTAAGACTACATTTTTGGATTCTGTGGCTTCACAAACGGAACCTATTTTCTTTGTTTCTAAAAACAATCAATATCAAAAGAGATTTTGTAATATTTGAAATCCCTAAGTAGTGCTAGAGGCAGTTCCTTTTTGCCAATCAGTTCTTACGCTCATTTCAAATGGCTGCGAAAGCTTGCGAGACTTTGTCACTTGACTGGAGCGAATTTTTGCATATCTGGACCTGCAAACGCCTTCAATACCTTTAAGGTAGTCTTACTCAGGAAAAGTTTCGACAGGTCCTTATAGGTAAATATCAATCAACCAAGAATATGTCTTATCAATCTAGCGGCACAATCACACTTAATGTGCACAGGTATTTTAGATATATATATATATTTTGGCAGAATTAACCTGCATCTGTTGACATCACGCCAAATATTCCATTATAATCATTGCATTATACCTTTACAGAAAAGGAACTGTATGCACTTTTAGAAGAGAATGCCAGAAAATTCTTTCATTGAGAGATGATTTTCAATAGTCCTTCACCTGAACAACTACCCCCTTTCTGATAATTTTCTTGATAAGGCCTTTGGGTTCTACAGAAAAGGCAATTTATCCTTACGTAGGATTATCGCTTTCAAAGCTCATCAGCTTAATTATTACATCGGAATACCTCAAAATCCTGGCCAAATTAGGAATATTTTGATATAATGGATATTTCGATTCTATCTTTTATTGTAAATATTTCTATTCATCTAAAAATGCATTATGTAAAATACGTGTTAAAAAACCAATTTTTTAAAAATAAATAAATAAAGTCAAATAAAAAATAAGACTAAGCTAAATTATAACTCGCTTTTATTCCAACAATTTAGAATAAAGCAATAATGGAAGATTTTTAAAGTGCATTCATACTGTATTACAATTAATAACAAATTATTGAGATTTAGAATAAAAATATTTGTAAATTTGTAGAGTTTGATGTTTCTCTAGAAGTCTGATATAGTGAAAATGAACGTTAAAAACTATTTAACGAATCAAAACGACAGAAAACATACTTGAGAAAAATACCTGTTAAAAGTTCGATAAGAAATTATATACAGAAAAAGTAAACTCTCTAATCTATTGCTATTCGTTTTTGTGCGAAACATCAAACCTGTAGTTATACACTTCGGTTTCATATAAGTTAGTTCACTTTAAATTAGAAAGAGATTGTTATACACTTCTTTTTAAAGAAAATGGAAAGCACTTTTTTTTGATTTTTTTTTTTTTAAAGAAAATTTTAAGAGATCTAAAAAGATTTTTTTTTTCATATACGAGAAGAAAACTCGTCGAAACATGTAATTTAAATTTGTTTTGCATTAGATTTAATTAAAAAGTAAAATTTTAAAATTAAAAAAAAAAAAAAAAAAAAAAAATAACACGAAATAAATAACAACAAATAATAAAAATGGAAAGTGTGTCATACCAGGTGTGGGGGGTGAGCTACCACGTGAAGGCTCCGCACCTGGTACACCGAGGCCACCTAAATTACCGCTGGATGATCCTTTTGTTGCGTACAGTCGGGAGGATCTTGCAGCGGATGCCTGAAATTTTATGGTTTAATTTTGATTTGGGATTAATTTGAGGAATAGTTGATTAGATTTACCTGCATTCGAATATGTTCTAGCTTAACGGGGCTGGGTATAAAGCCCACATCACAGCCTTCTTTGACCTTTCGTCCAATCCACCAGTTATTGTCATATTTCTCCTTAATATGAAGAAAATCTCTAACGTCGAACGAAACAGCACTTCCATGTACAGGTGAGTCGTCATCAATAGACCCATCGTATGATACATTTGTTCGCACAGCGAACGCAACAGGTTTTGTCTAAATTAAATCATTACGAAAGAATGATTTAATTTCGTTAATTAAATTTCAATGAAACTATTGAATTATTTTATACCCTAGCTTTATCCAACTGGCTTATGGCCTGACGCTCCCTTTCACGCCGAAGCGCTTCCTTTTCCTCGTCTAGCGACAGATCGGATGACTGTTGCGAGTAATTTGAATCGGCAGAACCCTAAAACGAAAGGAAAAGAAAATAATTATTAAATAAATTGTTAATATGATAAAACGAATAATTGTTTTGTTCACATAATGCTGTCAGAAAAAGAAAAGTTCCACGCAAATGTTTAAATGTTTTCCTCAATTTGATTGGGGTTCCTGATCGAAGAATATGAACAATCAAAGTTTCACTAAAAAATAAACTTTGAAAGAAAATTTACAAAATTTTTCTTTCAATATGGATATTTGTTTCAAGATAACATGAAACACCGCTGTGCCATTTTTGATTCGCGTTTACGAGATTTTAATTATTATCGTTAAAAATATTCGAATGTTATCCACCGAGATGATTGGAGCAAAAGGTGAAACCGATTACCCAAGCAGTCCACTCTCTATCTCAAGAAATTCTTATTTCACCAAAAGTGTTGAATATGTATATTCTCTCGGTTTGTTCCTAGTAGGCAAGGCATAGATTCATTAAAACTGCAACAATAGGTATGTGCCACAAAAAAGACTCCTTGCTTCTCCTTTTACCAAAAAGCACGAACAATTCTACATTCTAACTTCCATTGTAGAATACCTGTTTTGTGTAGGCAATGTCCTTTGTTTGCACATATCCCGATTCTAGAAGGCACACTTCCGTGGTACATTGAAGCACTCAGGTATATTGTATGAGAAGCTGGGTACCTATGCGACAATGTGTTTTGTTCTCCGACTTTGTGCCCGGAGAATGTTTACCCATATTGCATTGTAGAATTGTGATTGCAAGCCTGGCTACATCTGATTAGGTAATTGAAAGAGAAATAGAAACTGAAAGACTTCCATCCGGAATGTGAAATCCGAATGGAATGTAGGTACTACAAACGAATCAATTAGTCGAAATTATGATGATCGATCGATTTAGCGACTTAGATACTCTAGCCGCTATACAATTAAACAAGATGTCATTGACGGAATTTTGTTTTCGTTCCAAATTGTTGACCGTTTTATGATCAAATGATTCATGGACGTGGCGAATTTTGGAAAGCAGCCAGTTTGATTATTTGTAGGATTTTGAAAACGATCTCGATTTTCTGTCCATTTGTATGTGAAGGCGGACATTGAAAGGCACCAGGATATGTTTTTGTTTACAAGAGCCGCGAAACTTTGATCTCAGATTAATAAAAACCAATTTGTACCGTCTCGAAAATAATTCACCACATAATGATTTTAATTTCACTATCATAATGAAAATCTTACCGGGCGATGATTTTCAAATTGATTTCGAACTTTGATTTGGAAAATGGTGGCGCGTAATTTGATTTCTTTTACGCTAATTATCAAATGTACTCTGAAATATTTTAGCTGACTTTTATGTGCAGTTTGAAAAATATTCAAAGCAAGACCGGAGTGTATTTAAGTAATTGGAGTTGAAATTATTCAAAATTAATTTTACATACATACTATCAGATTTCTGGAGTAGGGCACCGAATTCCACAAAAATATGTCTAGTATTTCAAAATGTATTAACGTTTCCGTCGGAATAAAAAAATTTAATTGTTTTTATAACACTGAAGTATTGAAATTCTATTGTAGGGGCTATTGTGCCCCAACAACTTATTGTTCGAAAATATATAAACTTTGTGATTCTTTTCAGAAATGTTTTGACTATTGTCACAAAAATATCACACTTATTGTCTAGCTTTAAAATTATTTTTACAAAAATAGTGTGTGCACTTCAAAAAAATTATTTGAAGCCACAGGCGTTTAGTACGTTATAAAAATATTTAGCGTCATACTCTAAAAAGAATCATGAGTCATACATACCAAATCAATAAACCGTAGTACATTAAAAAAAATCCTGCCAAAAACAATTTTTTTGTTTAATTCACAATATACTATCAGGCCTATTCACGACCGAGTCACAAGTCACAAAGTAGGTCGAGAGTCATGATTTTGTATGAATTAATTGTGACTTTCCCCCTACTTTTTGACTTGTGACTCTGATCCTGAATAGGCCTGTATGTCTTTAAAATAAAAAATTATTTTTTAATATTCTACTATCTTCAATTTTCAGAAAGAAAAATTTATAAGTATGTGGTTTTAACGTGCCACAAGTTGTTGAAAGTAATACAAGACTCTGCCGAAAATGATTAACAACTTCACACATACATATGTATATCACGAAATCGGCATGGAACCAACCAAAGAGGTTTATAACTAATGGAGATCGTAAAGCGCCGTTTCTGTATAAAGCACTGTGAAGCATTTTGCAGTTTAAGCGAACGTTTTTGTATGGAGCGTTTCATGCCCGGTGGCAGTGAAATGCAAATATTAGCCTAGTATTTAAAGGTTGGGCTTTTTTTCTTTTCAATAGCGGGGTCTAACATATATGTGAGTAAGATGCTGATAGTAGCATAGTGAATATCGCCGGTCCTTTGCGAGAAAACCTCCGGCTTCAAAAAAGTCGCTGCACGTTATCTCCATTATACATATACCTCTATGGAACCAACCAACCCGGACTGCGAAATAGCAGCCTACGCGGACGACCTGGCTATTTATGCCAAGAATGATGACCCAAACCTAATCATAAATACCCTTCAAAGTCAATTAACAGAAATAGAATTTTATTTTATGAAATGGAAAATCAAAATAAATACCTCCAAGACAAACGCCATCTTTTTTACCAGGAAACGAGCCGCTAGATATCTCCCCAGCCCCAGTATAAATATTCTTGGTGACTCCATAACTTGGTCACAAAATATCAAATATTTAGGAATACACCTAGATAAGAAACTTACGTTCCAATACCATTCTATCGAAGTAATATCTAAAACAATGAAGAGCATTCGAATACTATACCCTCTTATTAACAGGAGGTCTCATCTTTCCACCGAGAACAAACTGCTAATTTACAAGTTAGTCATGCGTCCCCTGCTTCTGTATGGCGCACCGGTTTGGAACTGCTGTTCTAATACTCACAAAAAACAAATGCAAATTACCCAGAACAAGTGCCTCAAGATCATCCTGAATAAGCCCTGGCATTACTCAACTCGCCTACTGCACAAATTAGCAGACCTACCGCTAGTTCAAGAAGTTATCACCAAATACGAATAAATTTTAAAAATAAATGCGATTCGTCAGACAACCCGCTGATTCTCTCTCTCCTTTCTACATAGGCGCAAATGTAGTAAACTGTAACTGTTGCACCTCCTAAATCTAGTTCTTACTTCAAGTTCTAGAATAAGTTATACTTTTGTTTTTATTTTTATTTTATTTTTATTTTTTATGTTACTTTTTCCATACAAGGTTTTTGCTAATTCCTTTTCCTTGTATTAACTGTATTCTAATACATAATGTAAGTAGACTATTTACACTTCAATTTAAATTATACGAGCTCCATGGATGTAAAGGATTTATCCTGATCACCAAACAATTTATAATAAGCGCAACCATATTGTTATTATTAAGGAATTAAATAAAGAATTTGAATTTGAATTTGAGCACATGTCCATATGAGTATTTTTATAATAGAGAAAACCTCAAAAATTAATTACTGCACATAGAAACACCAAACTTGGGCAGTATAGATATATTCATTTTATGTCAGCACGAGTTTTTCTTTAAATTCCAGCCCCGATTTGTTGACAAGAGGTTAAATATTGGTGATTTCTTTTCTGAAAAAAATATGACCCGTTTCTGCCCTCAATTTTTTTCTAGCAGTTCCGCCGTTCTATTGTGGAAATTTTTTTGACCTGCTAGAAAAAGGGGTTTGAGTCCGTGGTTAAAATTGACCTGAAAACTCGCATTTCTTGCCCCGAAAATTTCGGCGGTGCAACTCCTTTAACCTCAAATGTGCGTAAGAAACGATGGAAATAAGAAAAAAATATCCTATGACAACAGCGGCAAACGATTTAAAAGCATAAATTAAACTGTCAAACGGGTCATACGGTAATTAGAAATCATACGGAGTGTAGTGAAAATTTATTTAAATTTTAATAATAGCTTTTTGACCTGAAAGCGTTCTATTGTAAATTGACCTGTCGGACGGAACTGTCAAAAAAGAGGGCAGAACTGCAATAATTTTGCATCACAATCAGAAATTTCAGAAATCATCATAAGTCTTCATCTTATCTATAATCTAATCTTGTCTTACACCCTATAAATATTTTTATCGCTAAATCAATGAATTTATTTTTTTTTTCTATTTTATACTTCTAATAATGCCATGAACAATTAATTCACTACCGAAATCATAGAGGATTTTTTCAGCACATTAGCAGAAAAATTTCGCACAACAAAGATGAGGGTATCAGTAGGACGCGGCTTGTAATATACAAAAATTGTGATTTGGAATATGATTGATATAAGGTGTGAAGTTGTTAAGTGCTGCACGAAGATACAAAACGTTCAAATTAAAAGCGGACAACCGAAAGGTAGGACAGGAACCAACAAATTCGCTAAACTAAATCGAATAGATTATTGACTTTACTACCACAGAAAATCGAGAATATAATATTGAAAAATTATGGAAGGAGTATGATTCACAAGTTTATATTGAGTGTGAAAAGCACGCAACCGAAACACTAACATTATTATCAGCATATAGAAAACTGTGCCACAACTCTTCCAAGGAATATCCCACTACGAAAGTGTTTCGAATTCACAAAACCATAAAAGAGAAACAAAAAATATTTAATTAACAACAATTATTTATAGGAACCGCTTTATTTTAAATTTCGCGGTCACATTATTTTCAACCTCACAGCAATTCATTTCCACACGTTCGCTGACTCTGGTGTCTATTACAACTAAGTACTTGGAGTTGTTCCACTGTACCAAATTCATTTAAATTTTTTCAGAATGGTTAATAAATATTATCTACATACTAAAGTGAGCATAAGAGCATAATCGATTGCAACATCGTTGGCACTGGTCGTCTAATTCATCGTGTAATGGAGCTACCAACCAGAACATAGCCTAAATCAGTCGCGTCAGTCACTATAAAATCCGTCAACTGCACTAACTAGTTGTTATTCAAGTACCAAACAACGCAGGCAGTAGCGTAACTTCAGTATGGGGCTCTCAACGTTTTTTATGATACTTGCATACAAAAGAGACTGACCCTATTATTTGATCTTCAGTTTCTTTAATCGCCAACTAGTAGCCTTGTATTTTATGGTACCTTCACATTCCTTCATATTGTGATTCACATCGGATTCATTTTTGATGTCAAATAAGTTGCAATTCAGTACATGAAATACCGCGATAATTGAAAAAAAAACTAAAACTAAGAGTCGAAAATTGCTTGACCTACCGTAACTTTTCTTTGCGAATAATTCCGGCCTTAAAACTGCCCACTGTCCATTCCAATTACTTAGCACCACCCGAGTAGCGTCCTGTTACTCTAGTACGAGATCACAAAACTTTGCAAGAACTTTATGAAGGATTCGTAACCATAATTTAAAAGCCTAGTTGCACAATGTCTTAATCATTGCAAAAACTGGAATCTTTCTAAATTCTAGGATAATCTGAACTGATAGAGTCGTGAGCATAATTACAAAAAATGTAACACAGAAAAGTCTACAACCCTTAGGAAAATGGAACACTAACGCTTTAGTGTCAGCTTTTGAACACCACACAAGCATCTTGAAGGGATGCAGAATTTAAAAAGTACGTTCCCTGCCATAAAATAATACACTACTCCTCTTTTAGGTCCTTACTTTTATCTAGCTGAAAGTCTTACACTAACTTTTGATGTGTTTATTTCTGTTTTTAATGCCTACACAAATTTTAATGCGTAAAAATTAATGGAAGCAATAAGTCTTTCAAAACAAATCACGCTCATGAAGTAAATATTTCTAAAAACTAGGCATTCATCCGATAAATATGAAATGAATGAAAAAGTGTACTTGTATGTCACGGTAACATTGTCTGTTAAAGGGCCCATAGACGCTCATGCATGTTGTCATGCTTCCATGACTGTATGGATCAGAAACTTGAATGTGTGGGTCTGCCACCATAGAAATCAAAAACTTTTGATTTTTGTAGGCGGAGCCAAAACGTGTCGCGACAAGGATGAATGACATTCATGCATGAGCGTCTATGGGCCACTTTAGGGGGACCGACTATCAAAAATGCAAAGAAGCAAAGACAGTACTAACGTACGTCACTTAAGAGTGTACAGTGTTTCTATACGTGCCTGAAGAGCACGCATACTCTTCTGCTTTCTTCTGTCTAAGCTGCGTAAAAATTCAACGATACTTCTACGTGGACAGATTTTAAAGTTTACGTAGATTACGAAATTAAGAGAATTTTTATTATTTATGATATCTAGGTATTTTTAATTATTCAATCACGAATCGAAAATTACCGAAGACAGAATCACTAAGGCCAAAGTTTTACACTGCTTGAATTAATTTAATTTTACATATTTTTGTAATGAACTAAATTTAACTAAGGAATCTTAAGTGAATTAAAATCAATTTTATTCTTTTTGAGTATATCATTCAATTTAAAATAATAATGAATGGTTCATGATTCCAAATTTAGCTTTCATGAATCTTTTAAACAATGCAAAGCTAAGTTTGCCTACGTTTGGACATGTATGACGTATTTTTTAATAATTTTGTATGTTCTGACGAAATAATTAGATCCCTGCGGATATTTAATTTGTAAGTTTTTCAAGAAAACCAAACAATGAGGACCCGAAAAATCATAATATTTGGAAAATTTGCATAATATTAAGAAATTTAAATTTATAACCATTAAATACAAAATTTTTATTTCTTGTTTGATATTATTTTAGCGATCAAACTGATTTTTTTTAAATCGACTAAACATGGAACGTGAATACATCTTTTTTTTTAATTACAGATCTATCACAATTATTTATTATTAAAAAAAAAGAATAATAAATTAAAATAGAAATTTCAATCAATTAAAAAAAATTAAAAATGTTTAGTAGCTATAAAAATTGTGGACCAACTAATTAGAACCTCATCAAAATTTGAAAAATACATAAACATAAATTCTTTCAGAAGCTATTATTAAAATGCCAGATTGTACCTAATGTTTATTTATTTCCCTCATATTTATCAACAGTCTGATGACTAAGAAAAGAAAAATGTAAACAACAATAGATTGGATATCGCACTAACTTGAAATAAATAATATTAATATTGAACATTTTTTAGTGCGTGGAAAAGTTATGGATTAGAAGTAAAGTCATGTGGAAACTAATTATACAGCTGAAGAAAGATAATGATAAATAAAGAGTTTACTCCACTTTACGACTCAAAAATAGTTATATCCATGGGCACTCTTACCTTATAATAGCCAAAAAACACTTTACAGGATTTTTGAATATTCAGCCAACAGGTGAGGGAATTTCAAATAATTTTACAATTTTCACCACATCATTTAGGCTTAATGAGATCTGTACCTCAGAGGTAAACTGTCGTAACTAACAAATTTTCGATTTTGGGATTATTAATGTAATTGCATTGTTAGGATGTATACTTTTAAGTGGTAAATCATCGCATCCACAGAGCTAAAGGAAGCCAAAATAATCAATGAGTATTAATCGTAGGTATCTGCCTTGTATTGATAGAGGAAATGTTTAGTTATAAAATGGTCTACTGAACATTTTACGAAATGTCACTTACGACAGTTTACCTCTGAGGTACAGATATACTAAATTGATTCTTCCATGTAATGGATTTTTATGTAATCACCTACAAACAATTTTAGTATTCTTTGATATATACAACACTCAAGCGGGTGTATAGGAATTGTATACGTTTTCACGAATTTCGTCATATCTCTTAGGTCTAATAAGATAGCAATCGAATACCATCGACTAAAAACCATTTTCAAGATTTTTTTTGATATTTAACTCCGACGAGCTGGCAAAAGGGTTACTCACGGTTCACTTTAACAAGGCCTTTTCATGGTCGATATTTCGTCGTAGTAAAGTGGGATACAAAGTGGCAAAGAAATAATATTAAAACGCAATTGGATGGCGGGCAGGGTCCAAAACGTGAAAATACAAAATATCGAGAACTCAATTTTTTCAAGTCGTTCACAAGACTTTATTATTGAAATAGTAATTTATAACATTTGATACGCTTCTGGATAAAGTAAAACAGCAGTTATTTTAAATTTACATAAAAATCCAAAAAACCTAAGATTTACAATAACTAAAATAAAATTTACAAATACCCAAAAAACGTTAGAACCAACCTGTGTAAATAATTTGTTGTAACCGCTTTGATAGGACGCATAACCGATACCGAGCCCCATTCGTGACTCTCGATGGCCCCCCGAAACGGGAGGGGCATCCGATGAGGAGGCTCTTTGAACCATGGGCTGGTCAGCCCCCCAGTCTTCCTCTAATCCGGATATTTTGCTTTGATTATCTCAAAAGTGGTCAGGCAGTAAAATTCAATTTGGCCTTTAAGAGCCTCAACTGTACGACGAGAAAGCAACGAAGGACAGCGACGTCCGACGTCACGGAAAAAGGCTTCTTTAGAATTTAATTTAAAATTTTCATCGGGATGCACTTCACTTAACACACGAACTACAGAGACAAGGACGAGTTACGATAATGCAACTGGATTAGAACTAAGAACTATTAAACACGAAGGAAACGATACTATCGCAAACTGTTTGCATTGGGTACTGATACGGAACAGGAACTGGACCTTCTTAAACGATAAACAAAATCGTAGCATGCGTTTTCAATATCAAACATTTGCTATGTGAGGTTCCTTGGCGCTAACTAATTTTACACGATCACAACGTCGAGCAAGGACTAACTTTAACGAGGATTACGCGTCAGTTTCGGTCATGTTTCGTTATCTTTCGGCTAATTTGCTAACGATTTCGATTTCGGCTAACGTGGGACACTTTAAAGTCGAACGGGAAAGGATTTTTGTCAACAAAAATACTTCAGTTGGAAAAACTTCCATTACACATAACTTTCTTTGCAATTTCTCTTCGGTTGAATTAGAATAATACAAGGATATCGGCGTGCACACAAACACATCGAAACTATAAATACACGTAAAAGGATATACTACAGGTACGTTATTTCACTGCGGCATGACATGAACGGTGTCAGGATGCGCGATATAATGGAAAACTCTCGCGGAATTTTTTTTTCACTCGAAGGGAGTTTTCCTTTCGACTATAATTAATCGAATATTCCGCAAAGTGTAAGGCAATTTTATTTATTTACATAGGCGTCATGCGAACATAATTCGAGCTCGGATTACGGAAATTCGGATTTTATAGGGCAATAATTAGGCGAAAGCGGCTCCACTCGGCTGGAAGGACATTTCGCTGTGGCGACCCATTGATTCCGTAGCTGGTGAAAGGGACAACGGCTGACATATTATTGCGGAAATTACACGCCAGCACAAACAAAATTAACACACATCAAGCAAAATTACTGGAAAGCAAGGACTCGGAGCACAACAGAAGGATTAAATATTTACAAAGTGTTTTTTCTTTTCTTTTTTCCTCTCGCCGAAAATTAACAAAACGTTCCGTACACTGGGCGTTTTTCCCACCCACTGGTTTAATTCGCTTTCTCGAAAAATCTTCGGAGTTTCCTTTCCGGCACTTTTCCTCTATTTACACTTAAAGGGGCGAAATTCTCTGAGGAACCGATGAAGAATTTCGCTAGCGATTTAGAAACGCACGATAAACGAATTTTCTTCGAGAAAAACTCTGTGTACTAAATGAACGATTTTCACTTGCGTACGATCTCCTTTCGACTGTACCACAGTACAAATTAATTTTCCATCTTGCGAAATGGAAATTTTCGCGAATAAAATGCGTGAAAAATCGCGAGAATCGACTCTCCGAAAAAAACGAAAATGAAAACACGAAAAACGTCTTTTGAAGTTTTTCACGAGCTGACTTTTCGTTGGAAAGTCATGTTTGGAAAAGCGGAGTAATAACGCAGACTGGTGAAAAACTGATAGTATGTGTACTGCGTAGTTGAGATGTTTATATGATGTCACTTTGGCAATAGTGTGGGGGTGGGCCGCTCGAATTTTCCCGCAAAGCTTTCCTCTGGTGGGTGCGTGTGCGACAGTAATAAAAACTAAGTCGAGTAAAATTTGACGTTTTCGTGAAAATCGTCAATGAAAAAGTTTTTTTTTCACTTTAAGCTTTGGTAGTGGTTTAATTTAGGGAAAGCGAGAGAAAATTCGGGAAAAGAGGAAGTTTTGGGAATTCATTCTGGGCAGAGTTTTCGCCGTATATGCTTTCGTACATTCATGGAAAAAGTCGATGGACTTTTTTTCATAATTTTTAGTAATTTTTTTCGTAATGAAGTAAACAGTTTCCCATCGCCCGCTAAATTACAGAAAGGAGAATTTATAAAAGACAAATTCTTAACGATCAAAATTTTTCGATTTTTCTTGGGTAACAATACCGGATTTACTTTTAATAAAAAGATAAGCTGGTATATTTATTACGGACTTCTCGATTTAAAAATAACTGACTACACTGGGCACATCTACATTAGGAGTAAGGATCTCATACCTTTTCATATGCCCGAGCTGTTAAACCTAATCAAGATTCGAAATTACTTGGGAGAATTTGAAGGACTCCTCAAAAAATTGGCCAGTTTGAGCAAGGGAAGCATTCGTGTACGAATTATGCTTGCAAACTTTGAAGGTAGGAATTTTAAATCTGAAATAAAGTTGTTAACGCACGGCCCTTATACGTATGATGAAGAAGAGTTAGGTATATATACCATTTGAAAGATTTGAGATGAAAAATTTATGAAATGTTTTCTAGCCGTATTTCCAGCAGAAGAAGTTCATCGTTTGCTGCCATTCGCAATTCGTTTTCATATGCTCACAACGTTTTGACAGCATAATTTACAGTTGACATTTAAATTATTTGTTTGTTATGTCTTCTTCTTTACGGTACAGGTTAAAACTTCCGTAGAATGTCAACTCAACCAATCGAAATTGAATATTACGATGAGACCATATTATGATAAATGCTTGGACAATTAAAGGCCACAATAATGGTGGCAACTTTCACATCATATACATGTGTCGGATTCAGTGACGTTTATATTTTCACTTCGCAAAAGAAAACTTGGAAAATCATAATGAAAACTAGCTGATCGGACTGTACCCGAGAAGCTAATCAAAAAATAGAATCATGCGCGTATCGATCGACTCACCACTTTTCCAAACAAACCAACACAATCCAACTGCAGGCGAATGGAAAATCGTATAAGTATATGAGTTTTTCCAACCAAACACCCACACCTGGATAATGTCAATTCGAATACCTCGAAAAGTCGTCATCAGCCGCGTGTGGGAGGAACATAATGAAAAGCGGACTGACTGCAGATAGAGCAATCAAACTAGAGAATTTCATGCACGTGGAGGACGACGTATTTTTTTAGGCTCCATTCGAGGTGCGTGTGTATGTGATTTTGCATGCATGCAGGAGCGAATGTCATCACCACTTTTCCGTACAGATGTCCTTTCGATAGTGCGATAGCGGTTCAGTCCTTCAGTCGGTGCTAATGCTGTTGAACTTGCTGCTTTCCGAGAAAAGCGTTGGTCGCTGCTATTTGGATGGAAGGACGAGATGTGAGATGTACTTTGCTCTTTTTGGGGAGGTTCATTCGTCTGGGGACTAACAAATTGAAGTGGGCTGCGCCTGCATTATGTCATCCGTGGATATCCACGTGGGATGAAAAAGTACGTAGAGCCTGCTATACTGATGTGATGGAAACATACGTAACGGAAAATTTTCAATGAAAAGTTTTCTTTCAACGCTAAAGACCTCTTTTTTTTGTTTTAAAGAAAATGAAAAATATCTTCAGAATGCATATTCTGTTTGCTTCACGTGTTTGATAGAGTGCAAAAACGGATCCTTTAGTTAATAGGTAACGATTCAATACCACGAATCAATGCTATTATTGTCTTTAATCCTTACTTCAATGGGGACTGCTCTGAGAATTTGCCAACTTTATTCCAGCAAAGATTTGCCGAAAGCCGAAAGTATAATTCGTCCTTCATCATCAGGACGGCACATACTTATATATGGAATCAAATAACTTCAAACTGCAACCAACTATGAAACTTTTTTTCTTGAGTTTAAGAACAAATGTTTGGTGTTTACCTCCAGCGTTTAGGTAGCTACTAAAAAGGTCTTATGGTGGTTATACTTCCCTTAAGATTATCAGAGAATCCAAAACTTTAGGAAAATTTAAAATGAAATGACTGAAAATTTTCACAATTTGACAATATGGAAATGAAGTAGGTATATTCGAGTACTACTTTGTGTATTGAAGCCACCAAACGAATTTCTTTAAAAAAGCAGTGTTTACAAATGTTGTTCAACTAGTGAAGGTGATACTTTAGGCAAAAGTGCTCTTAAATATTCCCCAAACTCCAACTCCAAGCAATTTTGAAGGATCGGTTTTGGACCCTTCTCCCAGGGCTCTATGGTTTGATTTCAACTTAACTGAAGAACTTGCTATCTTCAAAATAGAAAAACTTGGAATCTTATCTATAAGTTAATTAAATACCTTACCCGTCTTTTCATAAATGGTGGTTTGTAGGTCGAGTGGTGCTTATTGTGGTGATGATCCTTGTCTTTATTTTTATGAAGATGGAGCTTAAAGTGCGCCATCTTTTCGCCTTTTTCTGTTCTAAACGATCGATCAGTAATAACCTACTTAATGGCAATATACTCGCATAGAAACAACTTAAATCACATTAAACCATCGGAAAATTGATTTTACAAAGTGCATCACAATCCAGAGCCATGTTCATAATTTCGCTGAAACATTTCACTCGTGAAAAGCCACTAAAGACACCGTTTGTTCCCGTCTCTTATACAAATTAAACAAAAATCTCAAGAACGAATGCCCGCAATAATTTCAACGAATCTCTTAACGTCGTTTAATTATAAACAAATATTTTCCAATAAATAATTTTCCGCGTTTATTACAAAAATTATATAAACACACGTCGTGCGATCTTCAGCGTGAGATCAGCGATGAGAATTTTATGTGAAAAATTTTCTCGACGTGAAGTAGTCACGGTACAGCACAGTCGCTAGAAAAGCGCCCGGAAAATGCATCGAGCCGCAAACACTTTTCTCGGTACACGGATTAGGAGTCCACCGCGGGCGGTGAAAACCGCACAAACTGTGAAGAATTTACGCGATTTTAATATGGTTTTCAATTCGATACTCAAAACGAAGACGTTATTTTGCGACAGAAGGAAATCCCCCCGCACCCCCAGTGATATAAAAGAAAAACAGGGGAAAAAAATTTGCGAGACAAATGTTAAGTGGAAATGATCAGTCTCAACTGGGTATCGCCGGGAAAATTTATTTACATGGCTGCTGTGAAAAGCGCGACAAGGCGACGATCTTAAGTAGATTTCGCGGTGTCATTGTTGCCAGATTTTATTTATTATTGTGTGGGTTTGTAGGTCGTGGGGGGATATATGAATTCCTTTTGGAAAAATTAACGACTTATCTACGCCACCATAGTGAAAATAATGACCGAAAGCCGATCATGAATGAAATTCTTCATTCAGCCAGTCCTCAATAGTCCGCTCCAATTCGGAAACAGTTCGTAGAACTCGGAATTTTTTTGATACCAGAGAATCAAATTCGGATATGCACACCCCCATTGATTTTGGTCGCCGTTACAACAAATCAAGAAAATCTTAAGTAGCTAGCCATGTGATGCTAAGCTGTGCTAGCAGCTAGCATGAACAATGCTGACATTGATTTGACTGGGTACTTTTATTTTTAGCTGCCTTTCCGAGCTCTCGATAGATTCAAGCATTCCAAGACGTTCTCTCGCTTGTTCTTTTTTTTTTTTTTTTGAAAGATAGCCAGAAGGTATTACCAGAATTAGTGCGAAAAAAAGAATATTGTGGGTTAATTTGCGTAGGTGTTTTTTTTACTAAAACGCCATTGTGCACATGTCATCGGGAGAAAAATTAAAAAAGCAACATCTACATATCGCCAATGTTATTTATTTCACTTCGTTCAGAATATGTTTCCTATTTCAACCTGCTTCACTAGTTCTCTCTGTGGTAGCTATAGCGTCTCATTCACTGTACGTTTTTCAGGAAAAACACAATCCAAGTATAGTTTACAACGGCGCCCTTATAGAGGGGTAAGTAAGGGCAACTTTCTCCAGCTGTATTTTACTAATCTGGAAAACAGTAAATACCTATTTAAAACTGAGAAAAATTGTTATTTTCAAACCAAATGCAGCTCAGCTAGTCTACTTAAAATTCACAATAAAATAATTGCTTCTTGCTTTCATAGGTAACTCCAAATCCGGATCGACGGACCAACAAATGTAAATTCTCTGCCCATTTTAGAATATTTCTCTTGATGTATTTAATTATCGCAAGGACAGCTCATACACAAATTTAATTTAATAGCTGGCACAGAATTTAAGAAGCATTAACGGAGTCATTTCCTTTATATTTAAGGTTTAACTTTTTCTTTTTATTCCTTCAATGTATACGTATTTTAACATGCTAGTTTTAATGGTTCGGTGGTGAGACAAATTCGAAATCTTTACATGTTTTTAATCGTTTTCCACTGGAATTAATTCATTTACAAGGAGTTAAAAAACCGTATAAGCAACTTAAGCTTAGTTTCTTTTTTTTCTCAAATTTTCTTTTCGGTTAAACTCCCTTTATACAATAACCAAGTCAATTCCAGAATAAAATTATCATTCATACTTTAAGCTCCAGGCAAATGCGGGTATGCCTAACAGATATTTATTGTCACAGATATTAGTATTCTTGATTTCATTTAATTTATTTTTTAATAATAAAATGAACTGACATCTTAAAAAATTTATTTTTCCGTTTTAGGATAGTAGATGAAACCAAGGCTAAGAAACCATTAGCGGAGCTTTTTATAAATTTTTGGTGGCGAAGGTAGGAAATGATTTATGTCTCAAGAACTGCCTGGAAAACATCTGGTGAATATTCACTGCTGATGAATATCATTGAAGAAATTAGAATGATGGAATGATGGTTATATAAAGAACTTATCATGCTCTTATCTATAAAAAAATTTATTTAAAAAATTAAAGTTTCATAAAAAGTATATGCGAAAGATCTAATTTCTTTCAGAGGAATTGAAAAGACACCTAGATGATTCACTTACAGTTTACTTATATGATTCATTTAAGAGTATCAAAACAAAATGCTCAATGATTCACTCAAGAATCATAAATGAATTCACCCACCCGGGCGAATCGTTAGTGATTCACTTGCAATGCTTTTGCTTTTCTTAGTACATAGTTATCTACAGGTGGGCTCGGACATGAGTTTATTGTGATGGTGAATATCTCTCGAATTCAGCAAGAAAAAAATTTAAAACTTGTTTATATTTGTTGTGATTAATGGGAAACTGTTTGAAAAATAACATTTTGGAAGAAGACAACTTTAATGGTGGTTATCGATATTTATTCCTACTTGTTTATTAATCATAGAATTTATATCTATGAATTATATCGAAGTAAATTATTCCTATTATTATTCAGGAGGCCAAGGTCCGATTTGGACTGTAGCGCCATCGTAAGTAAGTTAGTAAGTAAATCATTCCTCAATTTCTTATTATTATATTATAAAAGATACAAATCAACCTCTCCAAAAGAAAAACATCATCTACTTTTGATATCAAGGGCCAATGATGTCTTTAATATCGCTATTTCTGGCGAATTGTCCAGGAAGAAGATTTTAAAGGTAAGAGGTCGAGAAATCACGTACTTGATATTCGTGCGATTATTTTCTATAGACTGTAAAAAACTGGAAATAGTGCCACAGTGTCCAGTGGCTTTTCCAAAATTTCCATTTAAATATACCTACCTAGTTATATTTAATTTAAAAGATTTTGAAAACAATATAATCCACCAAGTGCGCGATAGATACCACCGCTTATCCTATACAAGTTCCACTGAGCATACACCCAACTTAGACGATACTGTGAAGCTGTATATCGAAATAAAACTAGGTGACACTTTCGCGATTAGCAGCTTACATTACGATTTACTGGTCATACCTACTTTGTGTTATCTATTTTATCTACAACCGAATAAATCTAGCATACAGGTAAAAATATATAACAATGTATGAACTTGTACATTTCCAATTTGTGGTAAGTCTTAAATACTTCAGATGGCAGCAAAATCTACTCTGTGTCTTCACTAAATAAATATTAAAGATGCGAACCATAGATTTTAACCCATATTTAGCAAAGTGACAATTCCATCGGCGTCCGATCGAATTTGAGGGAGACCTCGGGCATATTTGCCGATTTTTCAAAAATACTGCAGGGACGGAAGGGGAGGGTAGGTACTACTCTTGCGTTTGAGCCCGACTTGTAAAAATAGAAAAAATTATCCTTAAATCTGTCGGTATTTTGAAACATATTGCGCTATTTTCAACTCTAGCAAACCCTGAAATAAAAAGTTATATCGTTTTGAAATTTACATTTTTACTTACTTCCATCAGAATTGAAACATATACAGACATATACAGAATTAATAGACTTACTTTTTTTATTAAATGATAAGTAGGGCTAGGGACGACCACACTCTAACTGAGTCGTATTACAAATTCATTTTGACTTTTGGGTCAGAAAAAAATAATGAATCTATTAAAACGTGCTGAACACTATTCTTCAATATACCATGGATACATTGCTGGTATACGTACAATGGTATCGTGAATACCATAAATGTATCGCACAATATCACGCTTTTACTAGAAATAACCTAGTTTAATCTTGGGTTTTACGAAACTTCGTAGTATACAGATGCGATAATTTTATCTGGTGTACCACGTAAGCAGCGCCACTTTCCAGCCTGTGGCTGTTCTGCTAAATAAAACTTCCAGTGTATCAATGGTATAATACCATTGATACACTGTATCAATGGTATAATGCCATTGATACACTGGTGGTATACTTTCCAGTGTGGTATGATCATAATATAGGAAACTAGATACGGTGATACATCAACAATAGGTAGTATGCATTGACATCAGCTGTTTATCTGTCATTCTGGTAGTTATGTTCATTTCATTTGTTGGAAGTTTTATTTAGCAGAACATCCACAGGCTGGAAAGTGGCGCTGCTTACGTGGTATACCAGATAAAATTATCGCATCTGTATACTACGAAGTGACGTCAAAACCACGATTAAACTAGGTTATTTAAATATCTAGTAAAAGCGTGATATTGTGCGATATATTTATGGTATTCACGATACCATGTGCCGCATACCAGCAATGTATCCATGGTATTACTCAAAGGTGATATGTATTTACTTGTATGAAATATTTCTGTGATGTCTAATTTTTGGTTGTGAAAATATCGTCGTGCTGACTGACATAATTTTTCTCGTTATTACTTACTGTCAAATAAATTTGGAACACAAATTTTATAAGAATTGAGAAAAATCTCAATTTAGTGATAGTTCTAAAAATACTCAAAATAATTGATGCTAGAACTAAGAGTAATTGATTGGACCATAGTGATATGTGTTGGAAATGACGAGCAGCGACTGTTTTGAAGTCTTTACTTTAAGTAAAGTTGTTTAAAAAAAATATAATATTTTAAATTTTTCAGTAAAATTTAAAAGTTTTTTGAGTTAAAACACAATATCAATTGTTCCGTTTTTCCAAATGCACGATAACTTGAGTATGGGAGCCGGGAACGTACACTGTGCAACCCGCTAATAAAGTGCACATTTATAACGTACTTTCGGTTATAAAGCACTTTTTTTTCAATCTCCATGCACAAAAGTTCTTATATGTTTGTACGTATATACCGTACTCTTTTATAACGTATATAGTGGCTATAATGTACCATGTCTCATAGCACTTGAGTTCTTTATAACGTACAAAATATTAATTCGAACTGTTTAAGGTTGAATTGAGAAAAAAAAATTCAAGGATAATTTTTATTTTTATTATTTATTTTATAGTGCGACAGCCTTCTCCTTTTTCTCCTTCTCCCTATTTCATTATTCTAGGATAAAAATTACAAGAGATATGAATTTTCAAAGAGGACTCGGGCGAAAACTTTCCGAAAACTTACTACAACTCACAAAAAAAAATTAGGTAGAAACAAAACAAATAAATTATATTTTTTTTACTAATTGTTCAAGTAGGTATACAAAAATTTTCAATAGAATAGACGGTACAAAATTTGACGGAAATTTGTTGGAGGTTTTTGATGGAATGACCCAATATGTAGTTGATAAAAACGAGAGAATCCTTTTAAATTTTGCTGAATGTCTTCATCCTATCTGTCTATTCTATTCTTTAATAAAGAAATTATTCTTATAAATGGAAACAACTTTTTTCATATGTAGGTTATAACGTACTATCGGTTATAACGTTTTACTTGTTGTGGTCCCCACGAGGTACGTTATAACCGGGTTGCATTCGTCAAATTTCAAACAGATATATTAATTGTAATTAGTTGCACCTACATATTTTTAAAACGATGACGAAAGTGTGCCACAATTTTTTCTAAGCTCTATCCATAATTTAATTTAAATTAAAATTTAGTTTATTTTTTCGTTGAATTTTGTTTACTCTAATATATCAAAACAGTAGCATACTGTGTATTATAAGCTTAAAAAAGGAGTAGATTCAAAAAGCTAGATTCAACAATTTAAATCGTAATATGGAAAATTTATTAGACTCTTTTAAGTTCAAATCAGAAAAAAAAAATAATAAACATGCTTTCTTTCCTGTTATTTTAGCACAAATACAATACAGTTTCTAAATCTAGCAGCTACCTATTTTAAAAGATGCGACTCTTCGGTTTTAAACATAAAATTTTCACATCCTTTTGTTTTCACTCTATTCGACAAAATCGTTTGAAAATCTTCGTTATGGTTGGAAATATATTGTGAGCACTTTCATTGCGGTTAGTAAAGTGCGTACTACGGTTGGTAATTAAAACCGAAAATATCTTGCCTTAATGAATAATTAAATTAAACGCAAGTAAACTGAACATCAAAGTTTAGTTGGCTGCAAATGATTTCACGAGCATTGCGCTCGAAATTGTGATGTGATAAAAAAACATTAAAAAAAAATGTAACATAAAAATGTCATAAACACTTGGAGTAGTGTCGAATTCGAACGGTTAGAGTATAATTGAGCATATAAATTCATGTTTGTCCTAAATTTAATGGTCGCACGCGCCTTCTTATATTTTACTAAGATCGAGATCACCGGCTTACCTCCCTTCGCTCTGCCCCCTTTATGTTTGTTTTTTTTTTCTTTCTAACTTAAATCTATTTTCATTTCTCGACGGTACAACGATCTGTTTTTAACGCGACATTTACATCAAACATTGCAATAAATTTCCCATAGAGGATGCAATTAGACTCCAAAAATATCTCGGACGTTAGATGACGGGGACTATAATAACAAGGGCTCGAGGTGAAAAGCTTGAATTTGAAATTTGAATTTGAATTTCCCGCCGATCTATGTAGCTGTAGAGTAAATGGAGACCAATAAATATCCGCGCTAAGACAACTGTTAGAGTATTCTTCGAAGATTTGGGGGCATCAATTATTTGACTCCCACACGTTAGAAGGTGGATACTTTTTGGATTAACTGCACGGCACATAACGTGGAAGTAATTTGGGGGGATCGCGTCGTGTGATCGCAATCGAGCCGTATGAAGGCTGTAAGCTGTAACTGATTCCATTTCCGTAAAGTGCACGGGGAAGATACTTTCCATTCTTGTATTTTTCTTGTAACGTGAGAGACTTGTCATCTTGACTTGAACAGCATTTTCATTTTACATGACTCTATTTTGATACAAATGAAATCTGGAGATTTCAGTTACCTGAAGATCATACGAGTGATTTGTTTATAATTCATAAACTGGATTTCGTTTAATCTTCTTTTGTTAGATATCAATTACATATTATTAACTTTAAGTAAATTTGTCTAAAATTAAACATTTTTACACCGGATCAAAAATTCATGTTGACAAAATTGTCCGATTATATTGCAATCACAATCGAAATAGAAGAATAACTTTCTGCAAAAATGGTGTAATACAAGACAAAGTACATACTGTGCATACAATTAAAAAAGTAAATTAGATTAGTCTAAAAAAAATTCAACGTATTCAAAGGGTCTTGAAACGCATCGGATTTTTCAAAAAATAAACATGAAACTAATGAAAAAAATTGTACAAAGTGCAGTTGAGGAAAAATTTAATATCAAATTGTGATAAGCTTTTATTGTCGATATCTTACACACGGCTCATCCTAGAAACATGAAATAAGTTATGAGTAAAATACAATTATTTTAACAATAATCGAATATATAAAACAAATTCAGTTTTTTGGTCAATAGCGATGAAAATCTTCGGTAGTCTCGAGAACGGCCAACATGATTGTATATTCCCGAAATTGGTGGTTCGCGAGTTATTTCAACATTTGAATTTTTTAGTAAGTTGAATCAGATGAACTTGACTTAGAATTTAAAATTTGCAACAGGCAGTCGTAGCCGAGCGGATAAGGCGTCTGACAAGAAATCAGATGATGATAGGTTCGAATCCTGCCACGAATATGTGTGATTTTTCTATTTTTTAATTTATTTGTTTCGATTTTACTACTGGCTGCGAACACGTGACTTACTCACGTCACGGAAGATGAAACAGGCCGATTTTGACAGAAAAAATTTGACTGAGCTTTCCGTCAATTTTTTTTAATTTGATTGAACTTTTTGTCAAATTTTTTTAATCAAATATTTGACAGCATGGAATACAGTGTAAAGCTTAAGTCTCATGTGTTCGGCGAGTAAAGTAGGTTGGATTTGAATACAGAATGGAAAATGGCAAGAATAATGGAGGCTAGCGCCGGATTCTTTAATTTGATAAAACGTATCCCCATTATTATTATTTAAGGTGCTAAAAACGGGGTAGAACAAAACTTCTAATAACTTCCTACTGCAGTGTACGGTACACAAGAGATCAAATTAATTAAAACCCACATATGCAAACAGAAACCAAGAAGTTCTGTCGAGTGCTGACATTTTCCAGCAAACACGTCCTTTCATCTGGCAGCACTTTACATATTCAGTAGTTATTGCATGAAATTAAAGCACAACGTCCAGGTACAGACAACTACCTGCAATCCGCTATCTGCAATATGATATTTTTAATCCGTAGGGCTTTTACCTTCAACTCCTTTCAACTCTTTCCAGAATAGTTGTCAGCCGTGGCTGCGAAGTACGTTGATGCATCCTGCCGTTTCGGTGTGATGAAGACAAAAATTGTCACGGGAAAACGGAGAAAATACCTCTGCAACACGTCGGAAAATTTATTTTAAAATCGCCCCGAGAAAATGAGGGACAGAAATTACAGTGATGGCACTTTTGTAGGAGTGCGACACACTGTACTTTGTGTGACTATTTCTGGAGGAAATTAATTTCAATTAGACGCGTTGCGCACATTAGATACTCGATGTGCTTTAAAGAGGGGGCGGTTCAATGAACTAGAGGGCATTACCTGATTTTTTATTCTATATTTATGACACTTTTCCTTTCATTTTCATGACGAAAGATCGAAATAGATTTTCACGGAAATGAAAACGATATCAAGGTATTTTATGAGGTGTTTGTTTTCCAGCGGGACGAGTATTTTTGAAAGTTACACTGTTTTGACGAATATGTTGACATTTTATTGGCTTAGTATTAGCTGAGCTGGTCAGTCGAGAACGACGTCTAGGACAAAATAGACTATATGGCAAAATTTTCAAATCAATGACCCCATATAAAATACTATGAAAATGGTACCACCCACCCGAGGTAGTGAAAATGGGAAAATTTTGTAAAATCTACAAAAGGATGTTTAAATATACCTTGATTTTTATTTTTCGAAAAAGCAAAGGGTTGGACAATCCATCACAGAAGAATTCAAGAAAAAAACATTTTTATTTATATTGGAAGTAAGATACGGAGGTGAGGGGTTATTTCTTGTGTCTCAGGAAAGCTTAGATATACTAAAAAGTTGAACTTTAGTATGTGCATGTACCACGCAAAAACTTTATATTTTATTTACACCCGAATTTCGTTACATATTTTAGATCTATTGATGCACCAAATGAATTTTACTTTCATGGGCTTTATATATAATAATAATAACAATAATTATTCATTGAAAATTTGATTATAAACTTGTTTTATAAATAGCCA
Source organism: Beris chalybata (assembly GCA_949128065.1). Lineage (NCBI taxonomy): Eukaryota > Metazoa > Arthropoda > Insecta > Diptera > Stratiomyidae > Beris > Beris chalybata. The sequence continues at coordinate 3,815,821 of OX421896.1, read as the reverse complement.
GAGATCAGACAATGACGAATTCTTATAAAATTGGTGTAACGGTGTGATAGGAAAATTCAGATAGAAACCTGGCTTTATATATAAATGTCAAGAACCTATTTAAGAAATTTTTCAACATTCAAGTCCCTATCTAAGTTGTTGGGTACCTTTTCACCAATTCCGGCATATTTCTTAGGTCTAATGAGATATCGAACTCTATGGGCTTCATATAAAACTATCTACGAGATGTTATAATATTCAAACCCTCAGATGTTGTAAAGTATTTGAATACGTTTATATCTCTTAGTTATAATGAGATATGGAATCGGGTTTTACTTCAACGAGCTCTCGCTATAATCGTCTGAAAATCGTTGCAGAATTTTTTCATAATCATGCCCTAGCGGATTATGTCGTTATTTTATCTAAAATTTTTTATTCATAATTTTGAAAATATGTATATACTTTTCGTATGACTTAGAATTTAATATTTCAATGTCACTCTTATCAATTTTTCTCGTCAAATTATTTTCTGCTGTGTGTATGTTCTTAGTCATCATAAATAATGCAGTTTCAAAGAATGACTTTTAAAGTATCAGCACTTCCCACTACAAAAGAAGTTAAAATAAAAGTTCCGATTGTATGTCTAGGGGATACCGGAACAACAAACCTGTCCTTTTATGTTCGACTTAAGTCCATCCAACACATGTCTTGTCTACTCGTCCTCCGCCGTACCGCCAGGCTCCTTATGCTATCACCTGAAAACACTGTGGTAGGTAGATAGCCAATTTTGCTCTAGTCTGCAATTTGCACAAGACGACAGCCGCCAATCGGCAACTTGAAAAGGAGCAAATAAAAGAAGGGCTTTCTTAGGGGCACCGAAAAACAATGGCCGAGGAACATGGGCCCCAAATGGCTTTCGTAAGACGAAAATACCTGAGCCTGTGCATAGTCGAAGTTTAAAAATATTTCTAATTTATGGCGTACGTTGCCTTTTTTCCGTCTTGTATTGTTTTTCAATTGTTCTCGTACATAAATTGCTTGCATTGGTATGTACTCGCCTGGATCCTTTCCCAATCATTTGGTGGCCAATTTATTCTATTTTCGTCAAATTTACATAATTTGGGTAGGTAAGAATTTCTGCTTATAGCTCATACGTTCAGTTTCCATTTCGTCTTCAACCTTAAGAAATTCTCGAGAAGCAATTAGATCGAGGTTTCTGCCGAAGGGTATGATGGTGAGTTGTCTAGCGATTTATCCGGTAATGCATGATTTTAAGGCACCGTTATTTGCCCTGAAGTGTTCTCATATGCCGGCCTCTTCGAAAATTAAAAATCCCTTGAATTATCTTCGGTGGTATCCTGGCAAATTTTTTTTTTTAAAGAATGAAGCAATGAAACTGTTCTTCGTGTCCGAAACGTGTAATTATGTCGGGTGATCCGATCAATTTAGTCGGAAATTCAAGCCAATCTGGACCAGAACACAGAAGCCTAAATTCCCGAAAAAGGAGAAAACGAAAGAATTGCATGTACCGCGAAACAATGGAGGATATAAGACGGAATTCGAAGGTATTATGCTGGAAAGGGCACACCAAGGTTACCGTGTCGCAGGTATGTAGTTGCATGCAACAAAACGGGATTTATGTTATCCACCTTTGGGTGTATGGAGTCACTTAAAAGCTCGTTGGTTATCCAAATCGATCGGAATTTAAACCCTAATGGATTATATTTTCATCCCCATTTCGATATTAATATTCTAACGTACTGAACATTTAATTGCGATTATAATTGCATTTTATATGACGGCACACGACGATTATAATTCAGATAAAAATTTTCTGCGCACTGCCTGCAGACTACTGGCCAAAAAGAAGCACGAGTCAAAATACGGGTGTCGTCTACACCTAAGTCTACCTGTAGGCATTTTAAGGTAGTTATCAGGAATTTTTTCGCTCGTGTTTTATATCAAACACCTGCGCAGGATCATGTTTATCGCGACCTCACTTTTCTGCAAGAATTTTTTACTCGATTTTATTTTCGGTAATTAAGACCTTCCCACAAAGAGTTTAAGTTCTCAAATTACGCGCCCTCTCAACATTACTTAAGGTAATTGTTACCAAAGCGGCTGAATTTCTTTGGAGATTTTTTTTTCTACTTCACAATAAATTAAATGTTCTAATAATTTTGCGAAAAGTATGGACGCAAATGACAAACGTGGCTACAGTCGTGTTGCAATTTTGTTTGTAGACAATTAGTGATGAATGCCGAAATATCATGAAATTCATCATCAAATTGAAGTAATTCGATATCTCATCAAACCTAAAAGATATGGCGAAATTCATGACAATATTTATGGAGTCAGTTGTACATCTTAGGGATGAAATATCGAAGATATTCAGAAATTAGTTTTTGAAGTAAAAATCAATTCGATGCCTCTTGAAATAATAGAAATGACGAAATTCGTGAAAAAATTAATCATACCAATTTCATCATCGGTTTCTTGTATCATCCGATTTGACCACCGGAATTACTTCCTACTGTAGCTATATGCATTTAACAGTTTCAACTTTCCAGCATAAAAATTATGAAGATATTAAGTTTACGCCTACCTCTCAAAGCGTAGCTCTAACAATCAATTTAGAACGTGTCACTTTAAACTAGAGTGGGTTAAAATCTTTATGTAAACATCGAGCACTACATTCGCCCCGAAAAATCTTACATTGTGCGTAATCCCACAACTATGAAGTGAGCAATGAACAGAATAGCCTGAAATGAAGCTTGAGCCATAATTTTAACTACGTGCTACGAAAGCCTTACTAATATTTATTTATAAAAAAATCAAAACATTTTTTGTTTGACAGTAAATTATTACTGATATGTCCAAATGCATTAAAGCACCTTCTAGTCATATCGATTTTTAATAATCTAATAAACTGCATGAAGGAAAAGATACTAGATATGAAGCAAATAGAACACTAAATAGTTCGTCACTACGGTTACTAGATACTAAGACGCCAATATTTTCTGATTACAGTGAAAATGCATCATATTTCTAAAAATAGCAATTTTCAAATTTTCTAGCATCACTACAAAGTAGAAAATATATCGCATATAATTTTCTAGCTTCATTTAGTTGTAGTGTACCTTATGGTTCTGCAAGATTTACAGTTGAGCAATTAAGTTTTTTGGGTAGGAAAATAGGTAGTCCGGTTAAATCTGAAAGTAAAAAATTGTATTAAAAATTTCATGTTTTTTTTTATTCAGAAAGTTTGATAAAAGCATATTTTAAATTATGATGTTGGCGAAATATTACCAGCTACTTTATAGAAGTGCATAACATGAGGCTTTTCGCCCCTCAAAATTTAATAAAATCATAGTAAACATATTTTCGTTGAAAAATCTTTTTGTGACCTTAAAACAAAAATAAAAATTAAGAAAATGTGTCTTAAAATTTAATTTATTTAACAACTGTGTATGACTTTCGAACTCAGTCGCAGTATGTAAAAGGCAGTAGAAATTGATTAATTTTTCAATTCTTAAGGAATGCTAGTCAGGTATCGTTGCAGTAGTTTTCACTGATCTACCAATAAATAATTTTTATTCCTCAAACCTTCAGTTTGAAGTACTGCACAAGAGTATATAAAGTACAGTCCTCAATGCAGCTACTATCGATTTTCCAGTTTTGTGCAATATAAAATTCAAATATGTCTGTTTAAAAACTATCCTTATTCATCCTGTTTTCCCACACATAAAGATCTATAAAACAAAATTTCGAACAAGAAAGGATGGACGTAGAAAAGGTCGTATAGCCGTTCTAAGAGGTGAGCACATAATCAATACTACACCACAAGATTATACAATCGAAAGCTTTACAGATTCGATATAAACATAAGTCCGAATTCTGAAGAGCAAGGGAGTAACTTCGCCATTGCTGAAATTTAAATTCAATATCAAAGAACGCTGAAATTACTCTTTAGGAGCTTGTAAAAATAATTATCTAACAAAAAATGGGATATTGGGAAATTCGTGTAAAGAAACTTAATCCCTTTCAGTGATCTTGGGGGTTAAAAAAGAAAAAAAATCTCCAAATTACTACTTCTGTTGCAGCCTGAATTTTCGTAATTCTTATTCAACTTGAGATATTTAATTATTCATAAAACAATATTCAACTCCTTTTACACCACTTTGGGTTGAATATCAAAAAAATACTAAATTGTTTTTTCGATGTGTGTATTAAGTAGCCCGTAGAGGTAAAAATCAATTTAATAGTTAATCTTGGCAATGATATGTTGAAAAACTCACGAAAACATATTTAACCCGTTTAGTGGTTGAATACTAAAAATTTTCAAAAAAAATATTGAACCCCTTTTCATCTTCTTGAAGTTGAATATCATTAAAATTTTAAATTGTTTTTTCGATTTCTGTATTACGTAGTCCGTAGAGGTGCACATCAATTTCAACTTAATCTGTACAAGATGCATTAAAAATTCATGAAAACATGCTTAAGCAGTTCAATACCAACAATTTTAAAATATTGTTTTACACGTTTGTTGAATAGTTGCCTGAAATCACCATTCCAAGTGAAAAGGAATTTAATATTTAATTCAATCTACAAGACTTTGAAAAATGTGTGCAAGCCTATTCAAAGAAAACCCCTTAAGTGGATGAATTCCTAAAATTGCAGGAACCACTTTCTGAAGATAAATTTATTGAGGATGCAAGAACGAAAAATCAGGAGCAGAATAATTTTTTTTTTAAATTAGTAGAATTTTATGCAATTTCAGAGTTGTATGTTCAGAGCTTTGAAAGTCTGTAATGCATGTTTTAAATTTTTTTATTTTTTTTTCAAATTTACCTACCAATTCGAACAAATCCGAAACGACGGAAATCAAGTTTTAGCATATAAGTTGTCTTAAGTAACCTGCCCACTTTGCTTAATGTCTGTGGGCGTTTGGTTATTTCTCTACGTTGTGTAGTTGAATATGTGAGTAATGGACCCCGCTATGATTTTTATTCCGAATTTTCATTACCTACCTATATGCCGGCTCAGATCATAAAAAATGTAGTTTTAAAAAAATCTTAAAGAAGTTGCAATTTTATTGACGGCGAATCCTTTTCAGCAGACATTATGCATTCATGTTAAACTTCGTTCTCTGGATGATTAATGCATTTCGTTATGAATATTTTTGGGTTTCGAGACCTCCGCGAATGGACCTCTAAGGGATGGACGAGTCGAATAATCGCTACAGAAGTATGTAAATATTTTCAATGTCGATTTTAATCCAATTTAAATGCATTTTTTTAATATGTATATTAGATGGATCTCTGGACTCAGTATGAAGCTTGGAATCATAATAAATTGTCACCGTTATATCAATAAGCCCACCTAAAATCCAACAACATTAAGCCTCTGAAATATAAGATGCTTTTTTTGCTCGGCAACGAGAAAAAAGTGCTACTCATCCCAATTTTTCATAAAGTGTGTATCATTAACTAATGAGATTTACACCGTTGACTTTATCGAAAAACTATCCCATACCTGAGAAGATTATTTGCGAATCGTAGAACATTAGACATGCAATTAAGTCGCTCGCCACTATCTAGTCCAACTGGGTGATTTGAATCGGTCATCAGTTACCTGCGTTCCTGTGCAGAGCGTAATGTGTCTTCATTCTGCCGTTTTTTAGATACAAAGATACACAGGTATCTAGTCTCTTTTAAATCCCAGCCTTTCAATATTCCAATCAATTTTTTTTCTATGATCTTAACTTTGAAGATGTTTGGAATACATTTACCAACACGAAACAATCATTTAATGTGTCGAAGAAGAATTCGGTTTGGAGAATGTTCTGGCAAATGTCCAAGATGCGGTACGAAGCTACGAAATTCTGATATGAATTCGGTAGCTAATTAAAAATCTTCACCACACATTCAATAAAGTAGGTGATTCTTTACAGATTTTTTCGCTCTGCGGATCAGTATGGAAAAAATGTGATCATCATTAAAAAAAATTAGATAGAAAACTTACGTAGACGCATAAATGAGATTGCTGACAGATTCTCTAATGCTATCAAAATGATGTTTAAGAAACATTGACCTAAACTGACATTTATGCGAAGAAATTAACTGTAATCGAACATTTCGTAGTTGTTTTCGTAAATATTATTAATGTGACAGTAAGAGGAACTAGCCTTTTTATGTGGAACGCATTATATAATGTTATTGAACTGTAAGCCACATGATATTGGAAAAAAATTATTCATAAAGTTTTTATAAGCAGTTCAGAAGATTAACTCCAATACCCACCACCTTCTTGACCTTCGGAAGATTAACTCCAATACCCTCCCCCTTCTTGAACAAACCTTAAGGGAAAATACAGTTTACTAATTATTGCATATTAACATTAAACACTTTTGAGTCCTAGTTTCTTTCTCTTAATTTTTTTTTTGTTTTACCACGTGTTTTAAGGATATTTCTATGGAACCTCTCAAAAAGAGTAAAAACGCGTTTTTGCTTTTATTTTTTCAAAGTTAAAATTAAATTAGTTATAATATCTATATATTATAACATGCTACCCTGGCAACACGATAGGTGTTTAGTGAGAAAAACAACAACCTCAGCAGCGTGGAAGTCTCTCGACTCTTCTTGCATGCTGAAGAACTTTTAGCAAGTTCCACACACACACACACCCCTGAATGGTCGGGAAGTGTCTCAGAGCGAACCCATGACAAAGTAGTATATGTTCCTGAAGTCGTATCCTTCAAAATTAAGAATTCAGAATTCATGCTAAATTTCACAGAAAATTGGAAGTCAGTATCGAATTTTTTTTGCTTACATTCTTACTTTTTCCAATCAAAAATTGTGTCTAGCTATGAAACTGCATCCCCGCCTTTGTCTGTTATGCGTCTTTTTAGAGCGTTTTTTTAGAGATATACAGCGTAGTTACTGTTAGTCATAACTATCCGATATATTTATTAGCAGTATTACAGATAATTTAGTAGCCAAATACCGGGTATCATTAACGAGTAATAAAGAATGCGGCAATATTGATGGAAAAGGGTAAAAATCACACTCAATTATACTGATATGAAGTATTAATGTCTTAGCCAGGTAAGAGTGTTCTTTATTCAATTCGATTTTGAAAAGCGATTTAACAACCCCCAACCGGCTATACTATTCACGCGCTATAAGCGTAAAGCGACTGATGAACTCACCCTGTAAATCTGCTTCGCTCAGACATGCAATAAAAACCCAATTATCGTGTTATTAAAATAATATCCAACCTTCAATATGCATCTTAATCAAATCTTAATACAATAATGGCTTCAGTCACAAGCATTTTGCCTGTAAGCATCTTTTGAAAACCGCTTAACATCGCGCGTGACAGGTTAAATCCCATACTTGACGTCGGTCTAAATACAAAACAGCCATTACCACGCTCTCATTAAAAATTCCCAGGCTCTATACCCGCCACATTGACTCACATTTCGTTTAGACGAAAACGACCCGTAAACAAAAAAAAATGTTTCAATTAAACACAAAATCGAAATTGCAATCGGGCTCCCGCTCCCAGTCCTTGAACTTGAGAAGGTCCTTGCCAAAAATATAACGCTAATAAAATATGGAGACCGCAACCGCGAGAAATAAGAACAAATCGAATTGAACTTGAAGGTACAGACTCGAAAAAATGCAGCATCAAATTAAGAGGAGAAAAATTTATCACTCGACGGTACACAAGGTACACCTTCTACCTACCTGCAAAATAAATTTCACATCACATGCAACAAAAGTAACATTTTGGCGACTCGAGGAGTACGGTGCCGAAAAACAGTCGAAAAAATTGCCGCTGACCGACCGATTATTGCACAGGTAGAACGCGCGGTATCAGGTATATTAATGGCAATAAGACGATCGCAAAAGATATCTGAATCTTGGCGAAACGTTCCCGTGCAGAAATACAGCAGATCTTCGCTGCACGGCGCGTTCATTAATTATTTCAACTTATACCGAGTATCTTAAGTGTAATGTTCGTCCGGGGTCTTAGTCGCGATTGTAGCTATAAAAGCATGCACCCTCGAGTCCCGCCCGATCAGGTAGATAAATATCTGGCTATGTACCTCCCCCGCGGTTCTGCGATCGGAGCGTCGTCGTAGTCGTCATCGGCGATTCCGAAATTTGCAATCGCATAACTCTATTCGTACTGGCATTGCATTAATTCCTGGCGAAAAATTTCTGCTACGTTTTACGAGCATCGAAAAACGTCGTCCTTTCAGCTCCCAGATTGGACAGCTTGAAAGCTTCACCTACTGCAGTTACCTGTTACCTGTCCCGTCGGAATGTTCCTTATGCGATTTGCTTTTATTTCCAATCCGAAACCAAGGCTAAGGTTGCAGCCAACTTGACAGACTTACTCACTTTTCGAATTGCATTAAGGAATTAATGGTTTTATTATGTTCGTATCGATCAGGTATCTTTCGCGAGGTGAGGCTGATCCAGAATGTACCTACATACATACCTGTAACTCGTACCTGGCCTTTTGTGCAGCAGCCAGCAGCAGAGAGATAAAGCGATGCTGACGATTAGTCACTTTGAAGTTTGAGTAATTTTTTGTTAAGATGAAATGACGTTTGCATTATTGCCGCAATTTAATAACTTTTTATTCGGTTTAATGGAACTTGTTGTATGCGGTTTAATAATTTTGGTATTTTGCAATGAGTAACAGATTGCATGCCAAAATGCGCACAAAAGATAAATAATATTTACATTAAGATTCGAGCAACTTCTTTTTTAGTTTATACCTGTTCACTGATAATTATATTTTGACCCCACACAGAGGGGACCAGCTATTCCTCATTATCCTCATTCCTCCTATTCCTCATTATCCTCATTACTTGATTCACGCAATAAATTCAAATTTCGTAAACATGATCCCGTTTTCGAAATAAATGTTTTTTCTCCTATTTAATCCTTATGCATAAGTTAAGACCTTTTTCTTTCTTCTGAATACATTATAAGCCGTCTTGAAACCACCTTTAACCCTCATAAGTCACCACCACCTTTACAAATTTTAGTCCTTTTCTAGGACCCTAGTATCCCTTAAGACAACCATAAAGTTTCAACCATCTGGAATCCAGATTCCCAGCGTTTCATTGTTTTACCCTTACTCCCACACGCTTAAACTCGTGTATATCATTCCCTTCAGGCGCGAGCGCAGGGGGGGCGCTTTAACCCCCCCCCCCAACCTCCAACCAAACCCCCCCCCCCCCCATGGAAAGATGTAATTCCAAATGCAAAACTAATTGTAACTTATACTCGACTCGTAAATTTGCCTGAAACACCACCGCCCCCCCCTGCTTTCACTATGTACCTACTATTGTAGTTCTATATAAATTCCAAGTTTTAGTCGCCTAGCATCAGCGGTTCCTCAGATCTAGAAACTAAAATTGTTTTTCTAAGATGTTACACCCACCTCCCACTCGCACCACACATGCCATAAAATTCCAAAACTAGTGGAGCGATTAATGGGCAATATCATGCAAGTTGTGGAAATATTTCAGCAATGTGGCAATGCTTATGATGCCAATTTTGCGTTGAACTCTATACCAAAACTATGTTAGCAGATTTCAGGATACATTTATGCATGTGCGGTTTAGGAATGAAACGCAGAATTCTTCGTGAGGTCCAAACTACCTATATCTAACAGAAGTGAATTTCTTTTGGATCAGCCACAATTTCTATCAGAATTGGCCTACCAGCAGTTAATCTTTAATCATTTCGCTTAAAAAAATATTTATCTAACAATGTGCGATTGCAGCATCTAATAAATTAAGTTGAATCTGATATTTTAACATTGTGTGAAGAAATGCTTCTAATATCAATTCGCACTGGACGTATTGAATGTGTATATTTCCCAGTACTAGGCAGGGTCCAGCAATTCAACATTTACAGACGAAAAAATTGCCCTTGAGAAATTTTTATTGCATCTTTTAAGCTCGACTTTGCTTGCACATCGTCCGTACCATTTTCTCTGAGCCTTCTTCTATGGTCAGCATTCTGTTGATATGTAAGTCTGTTCCTGTGTTAACAATGACCGACACTAAATTTAAAGTCGTACAAACATTAGGTCCAAGGTATGGGAAGATATACCATGCTCGCATTACTAACCGCTCAGCCACCAGGCTCACATATGGGCTTGATATGACACATTTTTTACCATATGAGTGTAGTGTGGTAGTACCGCGGACCAATGCTGCAAAATAAGTAGCAAAATAACTTGGTGCGGACACAGAGCCCAAACAAAATTGGTCTCGACGCACGGGCTATACCTTGTTCCTTTCCTTACCTACAAAATGAACATACGTCTAAGTCTCTCTAGACTTGAGCGAGTGTAGACTACACAGAATAAGATATAAAAGGGATTAGGACCTCAATAAAAGGAATGAGAAATTCGAAACAAAAGAAAAATAAACTACAAAGGCGCAATTTGATTTGGACATTTGGACCTCATCGCTAGACACTATTTATATTTCGATTCTTTGAATTGGACCCCAATAAGATCAGTGCTTTCGCGTATGTGTTGCGAGTTCATTTTTTTTTCTTAATTTTTACATTATAGCCCGTTGGATGGATACAAGGTAGACGAGACCTAAAATATAATAAAGTCCGATTGTGCATGATAATTACTTTCAAGGTAAAATACCGCTTAGGCGATTGGACTAGTCTGATGTTTCGTTTGATGGTTATTTCGATTATGTTGCTATCCGGTAAGATTTTATTATCGCAATATCTTTTTGGTACGAAAGGATTAAAATTGATGGGATTGGTAAAAAATTGTACTTAAGGAAATTAAGATAAAGAAGTTTAACTATATATAGTTACTTCCGTATGCAGAGTGATTGAGATTCGATAGGACATACTTAGAGGTAGAGGTACCTTAGGTCAAATAGGATAATAAAATATTGTGATCAAACAAAAACCCTAAAAAAAAATTGCTTATATGAATTTTGAATTTTCACGTTTTAGGATTAGTAGACTCCAAAATATGAAAAAAATATCCGTCTGTCCGCCGTACACAAACGCGTCTGAAGGCTCGTTACTCAGAAATCAGATGAGATATGAGAAGTTAAAATTATGTTGATGGATGAATCCTTTAAGTAGTAATAATGAAAATAATTCTCTAATAATTTGCTTGCATCCATGAATTTAATGTCTATACAGTTGGTAATCTTGGTAAGCCTTAGACAGTGAGACTGAATCAGTTAAGGCACTCATGGTAAGGTAACAAGAACAAGCTATTACTACGGCGCCCAACGTAGAGCCTCTAAGGGCGCTCAACGTGGTTTTTTAATGGTACACTCAACGGGAGCAATGCTTAAATGGTACGAGTTGGTAGATAGAAATTAAAACTAACAAAATGAAGATTTTTGTGCAAAACATGGATTAGAACGGTATATTGGACTAGAGCTTACAAATAAGAATATTTATGGAGGTTCATTTCGAACCAATTAAAAGTGCACCTTTAGACAGTTCGTTTTACAGCCTATAATCATCTTTAATACAATCACCTGCAATACTCGACGAAAATATCGTGGTTACTCAGAACCAACTTTATTACATCCAATTCCAGGAAACGCGGTTCTATCACAATCAAGGCACATGGCTATACCGTCTCCGTACTCTAGTTGCCGAACGAACATAACAAAGCCAACTTCCTTCAATTTTCCACATTTTTTTGCGTTATTTCGTCTTTCTCATAAAAGTTGGTCAGTAGTGTGTCTTCCCAGGAATTGCCAACGTTAGCCTATTTCCAGCCGTTCCTTTAACTTTTCGTTTTTCCTCCATTTCGGCGACTAAAGCCTTCAAGACTGAAAAATACGACACACCGCAGATACTTAATTTCGCTGTGTATACGGTCATATGTGAAGGTAACGCAAAGCAAAGGGGTCTGTTTGGCATGAGGTTTGAGTATGATCTTAACTCCAGGCTGCTTGCAGGCCCAAATGCATCCATCCAAGCCCACAAAGCGTTCCATGAAGTCCGTCCGCATGAAGCAAATATGCTTCAAGTCTTTTTGGGTCTTAAAAAAAAGTCGTTTTGCTCTTGTCCTTTTAGTTGGTATCGCGTCTACTTGCAATTCTCGTTTTCCATTCTTTTTATTTTCTGTTTTGTTAGTTTTGGCCAAAAATGTTTTTTATGCGCTCGAGAGAAAAAAAAAAGAAATTTAAAAATTCGCGACCGCAATTCTTGGAATTAGGAAGGGTTACATGTCTTGTCTTTGCTAGACACATAAGTGGGCGAGTATATTGGGTAGCCATGCAGCTATAATAGCGTATGTTGCCTTATGCCTTTCGGCAAGCGCGCGTTATGCACAAAAACGATCAGCCGAATTGACTGTGTGCAGTACAAAGGTAGAGAGAGAGAAAAAAATGCATTAAAATGCCCCGCGATCCAAAATAGACATATGCTTCCTCCGCGATAGCAAAAAACATGTCCTGGAACTAAGGAAGCTATCCGGGTATATAACTGGATATATAACTGGCATATATACGCAACTCTATTTATAAGTCTTATGTAGTGGGTTGATAAAAAAAAACTCTTTCCGAATGAATAGGGAGTAATTTAAAGGGCTGACCTTTTTTCTATCGAAGGAAATCCACATTATAAGTAAAAAATGTTAACCACAGTCACTACTATTGCATGTTCCGACATACTTAAAGCGCACATTTTTGGCTTACTCAATTGTGAACCTTAGACATTACAATTAGCGATCATACTGTTATCAAAACAATATATGACATAATATAAAAATTACATTTATTTTTTAATTAGGATCCCATTAAAGTTATTTTACTTTATTATTTCAATAATACAATATTCTTATCAATTTCTTAAAAAAAAATTTCCTGAAAAAATTTTTTTTTTAAGTTCCATATGTATTTAAAAGAAAAAAATGTCAAGTAAAAATGGGATGCATATTCTTCAATTCTTTTAGGTCTTAACAAATATAGAATTATTTTTTTTTACACACATTTTTTACATAAATGCCTAGAAAAGAGTTTCCAGACACTCCTGAAATTCGACCCCTAAGGTGGTGTAAAGGGGTTGAAAAAATATTTACGAATTCATATTCATTTACGAAATCATATCGCTCAGATCTGATTAGATATCAAATAACTACTTACTTCCACGGCTTTTTCTTTCCCTCCTGAGAGAGTAGGCTCACTCCATCAAGAATCGCCAAAAATGACGAAATTTGTGACCTTACCATAGCTGATTCTTTTGAAAATGTATGTTCTCGAAGAGTTAGTGAAAAAAATATAATTTCCATTTTTGTTTCTATCTAATTTTTTTTTTAGGCTTATGTACTGTATGGTATATAACATAATTGAAAATCACTGATGTTCTTAGATTTTTTTTTACCCCGATCCCATTGAGATCCCAAGTTAATTTTTTGGTATGTTTTGTAAAACAATATAACCTTTAGATATAGGACAAAATCGACATACTTGACATACTATAACTAAAAAAATGATATGGAAACAACAAATTGAAATAACTTTTTTTTTCTCTAGTTCCACCAGAACAAAAAATTTCAAAAGAATCGGCGATGGTAAGGTTACAACCTTGGCGATTTTTGATGGATGGAGTATAAAAAAGTTGAACACGTTTTAACGAATTCCGTCATATTTCATAGGAGTGATTTTGCTTGCTTGATTTTTTTTATATTTCTATAAAGATAACCATTCCGGATTTTTAGATATTCAATCTTAAATTGGATGTATTTTCGACATATCCCTTAGATTTGATAAGATATCAAATTGGCCTTAGTCAAAGCAGAGTTTTTATAAACTTGCCTAAAACCAAATTTAGGATTTTCTGATATCGAACCTCCAAAGTTGTGTAAAGGGCTTCCACAAATACCTATACATTTTCAGATCTAATGAGATATCGTATTGATTTTTACTTTCTTAGGCTTCCTACTTAGTCGCAAGAAAAATAACCAGAATTTTACATTTTAACCATTCATGAAGTAAGGGAGGGGGAAAAGACCATTCACAGTTTTCGACATGTTTCATGGGCTTGATGAGATATCAGATTGATTTTTACTTCTACCGACTTTTTATATAATCGCGTTTCTTTTTGTAAAGGGGTTGCATATGCTTTCACAATTTTTGCCAGCCCTTAGTTCTGAGGAGATATACATACCTATGTAGCATTGATTATTACCATACTTCTACGAGCATTTCATGTTATTTGATGAATTTCAGGATTTTTTCCCACAAGTGAACGTAATTCGTTATATCTCAAGTCGTCATATCTCTAGTCTGATGAGGAAGCAAATGAATTTGTCTTCTACAGTTTAAATAATATGCCAAAATTTAAGTCGTCTGCGCGACCTATTAAATTATTAAATATTTTTTTTTTTCCAGATTACAAGACTTATCCAGTTTGGCGATGAATTTAAATTGATAGTCGATCGAAGTTAAGTTCTACCAAGAACTCATAAGCACTCAAGTGCTCAATGGTCTAATTGTTGTGATCATCTTGGGACTAGAACGGCCGGATATTGAGATCCGTGCCTCGAATTAACCGCTTACCTTATCCAATTCATTCTAATAAAGATCATGATGCCAGCGCGTAGAAACTTCCTGGAATTTCAATGCCAACTAAAGGCATTTAGCAATGCGAAACGTCGTAGCCCGCACCCGTCTCCGCCGAGCGTACGACATCTTCCATTACATTTCAGTTCATGTCCCATATCATCGATGGTTGTTGTTGTCAATTATAAACTCGAATTACCAAAAGTCTCGTGCAATGGACAATGAAGCGAGCTTCGGGCCAGAAAGACGCGTCCCAGCGTTCAGACAATGCTCAGAAATTATCATTCAATTAGAGTTCCACTTAGTCAAAAATTGATGGTCATTTTGTGTATATTTAAATTTTGTCTTGGACATCTCTGACAAGTTGTGCATAAAAATTCTTACTTTCGATATAAACGCCTGGCCGTACTAAGCCAAGCTTTACGGTCATTTTCGACAGTTAATTTATCGATTCGAATAATTGATATCGAGCTTTGTGCCTGTTTCGATACTAACACGACGCAATGTCTGATCGGCTTCCGTTGCACATTTGCTAAGATGCCCCGAAAATAAGTTCGTCGTGTAACCAATATGACCACTAAAGTGCATTAGTGCAAGGCTGACAGCATTTGACACAGCAGATTGCACCTTAAAAGTGCCGAAAATTTCACAGAATCGAAGGTAAATAGTCGCCGAGAGTACGGGGAGGTCCTGCTCGGATGCTCTGCATCTTCGGAACGAGCCAGTTCCAGTTCCTGCCCTCTAGCATCCCTCCGCCGAGAGCCCCCAACCCATTCGACAAATACATGCCAAGCCGTCTAAATTACGGACTATGGGGTATTAATAACGCTCTGATCGATTCACAGGTATCAGAAGTGACCGCGATATAGAAAACCGTAAAAAAGACCATCAAGAATGAAGCGACGACGATATTTTTAAATCGAGCTGCATGCAAGGACTACGGGAGCGGGAAGGATGGATACAAAATACAACAAGAACAACAAACGCGGACAAGCACTTAAGCCTTAACTTCACCGTGGAGTTACTTTCGATTTTATTTGATGGTCGACGCGGTGCGGTGTATATCCACTCCACATATACTCGTACCTCTAGCTACAGTTTTACCTGCCGAGAAATTGAGGCATAGGCAGAAAGGAAAGAATTGTGCACTTGACCTTGGACAGTTTTTCCCTGCTTGGAGTAACTTGGAATTTTTTGATATTATTGCAGTTGGAAAACAACTTTAAATTGAACGAAGGAAACGCGAAACACTTAGACAAAACAGGCTCTAACCATATTCCTATATCCGATGACGTTGCAAACCAATATACATGGCTTTTTTCACAGCTGATGCCAGAATATGGTTACATGCTACCCTGGAAACCCGCGTAACTCGATCTGTGTACCCAGTATGAAAGCCACACCTCCCAATATCCAACCGGAATTGGGGGAAACTTCTGTATACTTCTCGAATTCTCTCCTTCTCATTCTTTCTCCAGCCCGCCATTCAGATCGACTTAGATCTGAACTCAACACATACAGGATATAAGCAAAGCAAAGTTTGCAGCCAGACTCAGTCTTACTACGGCAAAGCAATACGACGAACAGTTTAAACGCAAAGTATTTGTAAAGCGATTTTGATTGGAAGAAGCGATCGAACAGTGATCAAGTTGTGTATGAAAACCGGGCAGCTTTGCCGGTAGTGCTCTAATTGAATGCGAATTGATGTTTTTTATATTTATTTTAAACGAATTGAGTTTTGCTTGAAATACCGGAGAACCCCCAGCTCACTATAGTATTAACATAAAATCGGACCCCACGTTTGGACTCTTCAGATCGTGAATACTACTACAAAGAATCTTAATTTTTTTTAACGTACATGTTGCTCCCGATCTGAATTAAAAAGTAACTACAATTAAATTTTTGCCCTCCGCAGAAATCCATGATCAAATTTCATTTTATTTATTACGTTTATTTCTTTATTATTTATTATATTATAATATTATAAGAAAATTTAGTTTTAGTTTAATTATTCTTATTATTTTATTTTGTGCTGTTAATTCCTTGTTCAGTTCTCCGAAGGTTTTTCTTAACCAGTTTTCCTTCAAGCCAATTCAATAAATTTTATTTCAATACAGCCATTGATAGTTTTAAGTTTCCAACCATTGTTGTACATATAGGTACAAGCCTGATCACAAACGTTCACGACATAATAAATTTGAATTTGAATTTGAAAAAAGGAAGAAAATAAATTCAAAAATTAATTAGTTTACTTATTTCAAATTTTATTTAAGCAAGGTCCGTATTAAAACTATGAAAGAAAAATTAAATAACCAAAAAAGACATTGTGAATTTGTCACTATTGAGAATTTGTTTGATTTATGAATTTTAAATTAAGAAATTTTGGTTTTTAGAGATTTGGGATATTTTGGTTTTCGGATTTTTTTTTTTGACATTTCAAAATATGGAAATTCGATGGGTTTTTATAATTTTAAGAGTTTTAGTGGTCTTCCTTACTTCAAAAATGGCACCTACCTACAAATTCTGTTTATTTGTGATCATGGAAATACGACATACAGAAATTCGAGTATAAATAAGAACAAGCATTTACACAACATGTGGCGTTGATCAGAGCTATGAATTTGTCGTTATCGAAAATTGCAATGCAATTCCATTGCAGAACGTGATCACTTCACTACCGCCGAAATTTGCGACAAAGTCGTGGACATAAAGAAAGACTAAAACGCATTTGCTTGCAAGTAGCCATGGATGGCTTACAAGCCGGTTCACACTTGCGTGTAGTAAGTACGTGATACAAACGAAGGCATATAGTATGTGTATAAAGTGTAGCGATAAGTACCTACGCGTAAGAAATAAGAACTGGCAACAGGACAAGACTGTGTAATATTTTATTTTGATGCAGCCACAAAACGATCGTCTTAAGCGCTTCTCGTAACCTTGACTTTGAAATTCTTTCGTGGGTTTTATTTTGTTGCACTTTTTAGACTTTACTCGTATGAGAGACGTTTTGCATTCGCATTTATTTTGGTAGAATAATTATTTTGGATTGTGCCCCGATTCTTATTTTTTTTTTTGCACTTTGTCGAGGCATTTTAATGCGTCTGGACTCACTTTTTTTCACTTGAAGGTACGTTATATACGAAAATGAATTTCCAATTGAAACTTTTCATGTAGGAGGTGCTTGTTTGCTTTGTGCAATTTTTTGCAGCTCTTTTTGTTTCAAGAGATACACAAATTCAAAATTATGGTATAAATAAATAAGGGAAGGAAATAATTTTTTAATAGGAAATCACTAAAATTTGATCATTTAATTGAACAAAAAACAATTTTTTTTAATTATAATATCAAAGTGTACAAATATTTTTGTTAGCTCAATTTTCGTTGCTTTTTAATTTTTTATATATTTTTAAGCATAATCTTTTTTTTCATAATACCATGAAAAAGTACGATGAATACTAGAAGTCTTCAAAATGGAACTAATTTCGAAAAAATATAGGAATTATGTGCTCAGTTTTCGAGTACTTTACTTTAAAGAAAATGTCTTCCAAAACTTTAAAGAAGAATGAATAAAATGAAATTTTGTTTTGCAAAACAAACACGCGGTCATGAATGCGACTCAAGTAAGGTAGTCTTTACACTAGACTCCATACAAAAGTCGTTGAAAATTTTGTATCTTTATTTCCTGAACGTCCTGAACAAGTAAAGACAGATTTTCCGAAAAAATGACTTTTAAAATAGGTCAATTTAAATGTGAAAAAAAAAAAATAATAACAATTAAACTCAAGTTCAAGAAATTGAACTAATTATTCAAATTTCGGATGAATTCAAATTCCAAGATTGAATTTCCAAATTATGCTATAAACGAAACTGATCAAGCTCATTACAGAGCTAAATTTGTTGATAATTAGCAGCATTTGACCGCACAAGTAGAAACTATCCATCGCTTCAACAATAAGAAAACTATTTTCGAGGGGAAAAAAGTCGAGCAGAAGCAAAACTGCTGACTAACTAACTGAGACTACTTATGCTGTCGGAAATATAAATAAACACACCGGGTGCAAAGCACAACAACAAAAAATTAACAAAGCGGAACATAAACAAGCGGAACGCGGTATAGCTGGATGATCTCTTTGTAAATGATCCACTTGTCCGTATCAATTTTTTATTATTATTATTATTACTTTTTTTTTAAATACACAATTTATCGGCTTAGCTTTGCATAATCGTCCGATTCCAATAAGCTGTACAATTTGCATAGAAGTATGTACTATATACATACTATGCGGCACTAAGGGTTTTCAATGTGCTGCAACAAATTTTCCTTCGACCCGATCAATAAATACACATAGCTCACTATTGAATGATAGTTTAATTTTGATAAGCATTAAATTGACGAAGCAATTTAAGGGCATGTATCATTTCGTTACGATCATATCGACGATATACCATAATTGGGTTTGTTTGTACTAGCACGTATTGTGTTTCAAGGAGTTATTGGTCATAGATAACGTAAATAAACAATTCTTCTAAGTCTCTTTTAAACAATATGAAGTGCTCTAAATTTAGTTAATTTGGGGATTTCCCCGAACTATGAGAAACATAATGGACGTTCCTATACTGTGTCAGGTTTTCTTATTTGGAAGATCTTAACTCATGGATTTAGTAAATAAACATGATTAGATTTTTTGAGTTTAGATAGAGAATTGAGTCCGAATAAAGTATCGCAATAGCAGAAGCGGTACATCTGGTTTTTATACAGTGTTCCTAAAAGTTCGGGGCAGAAAAAATTCAAAATCTCATCAAATCTACATAATATGTGCATATGGAAGAATTCGTAAAATTAAATTGAAGACAATTTCATCCCCCTTGAGTGAATAGAATTTTTTTGTCATTCATATACGATATATCTCTACATACATATATGTATGTATGTACCAAATTACAAGTTTCAACAAATCAAAATTTTTCGTCTCGAATTTCCATTTTTAAGACTGTGACCCCTAGTTGGCTTATTTGCAAAAGTAGGACAGGTGCAAGTAATTTCCACGGCGACTGTCGAACTCCGCAAAGGGAACGAGCCGATAATAAGAAGTGCGTGTGGAGATTGAAATTAATGTTCATATGCTTCCGCCAGTTTCGCGATACCTTCGATACTTTAAACGCCGATCAAGTTCAATCTCAAACGCCAATTACAAGTAGCTGCATCTTTAGTACAGCGATGAGTATCAATTTTCATCACAAAAGCAAACAAACGAAAATGATGCGTCGGCTTTTCGTGCGAATTTCAATTACACATCTTTGCACAAATGCCCAGTGCATGTAGGGAAATGATTGATGAAATGCTGTGACGCACATGTCGTCCAAGTTTTGTAGAACTACCAACGCTAAGTACATAGTAAGATCTTCGATTTTTGATTCAAGTTTTTTTTCCTTTAGTTCGGTACGAGATGCAAACAACAACTTATAAAAGCGTGACAAACTGAACACGCGTGACTCATAAATAACACATAGCATCTCTGCACAATTTAAGTGCTTCTGAAAAGACACCCGAATTCGTTTTTCAGTTGAATTTTTTCCTCTACTGCTTTAGTTTTAGTTAATCCCGCGCTGTAACTTTTATTCAATTTCTCATAATCCATAAATAAGTCCAACTGAAAAATAAATTGTTGGGTCTATGATTTTCGTCATATTTATCTGGTTACATTTTCTATTTAGTCACATCACATACTTTATCGGGACGAAAATAACTGAAACTAATGTAGATTACTAAGAATCTTAAGATTTTGGGCACACGAGCGTAATGTTAAATAAAATAGCCAAAAAAGATTAGAGCATATTGTGGACTATATTCTTTCAAGAACGTTCATTGATTTAATATTTTGGTTTCTTTTAAATTTCAGGTCGATCGTAATAAAATAAATCGCAAAATTTTAATTTTTCTCACCGAAAACATTCTAATGTAAATTTTGTCTTAATCGACCTCGCACTATCTTCCGCGGATCATTAAAACCATTCGGACAAAGTTCCTTTTGTTTTCGCGTTTATTTAATTTATGACGTGCTAAAGTATTTTTGCATTTAACAAAAATTTAAAAGGTCCAAAATGTCACATACCCTGCATCATTTTCGGTTCAACGCCGATCGCAGATAAGCTAAGTTTCTTCACGTTCGCAAGGACTTTACTTAAATTTATTTGATAGGACGCCGTGATTAATGGCGCCGGCCTGCAATTATTTCGGATGGAATACGACGCGGGCTAGGAATCGATTCGAAATTGTACGCGATCACTTAGAATCGTGATCGCACAAAAACCTGAAATAAAATTCCCAAAACTCTTTATAATTAAGGAATAACTTATTATGGTATAAGCTGAGAGTATTATGAGAGGCGATAACATTAACTTTAAACGTGGAATGATTAAAACCTGAAATATCAAAATGAAGTATGAGGATTTTGTGCCGGTTTAACAGTCCGAAAATCTGCTTGAAGTGATTTTACTTGCAGCTTTTATCAAATTAAGAATTACAAATTGTTAGGTTTTATTTTTAAATAGCTGGTGATCGAGGGTGATTCTGGCCAGATCATTATTTCCGTGAGAAAGAATAGAAACAAAATGGTCACAATGATTTTGAAATTGTCGTAAAGACGACTAATGAGTCGAGTAAATCACACGGACTCAAGTTTAAATTCACTCTGAGCTCTTGGGTCGTCTGAGTAACAGCGGGATATTTATTGTGATTAGATCAAAGATTTAGTTGTAAACGACAGATACTCGTATTATGTGTCCAAGGGCAATGCCCCGAATAATGGTGGTTTTCTATAAAACAATTTTTTTGCAGTATCGTTGTTGCTGTGTCTATCAATTAAAATTGTCAATTTTGAGGCGATTTAATCGAAATTATGAATGTTTTATTCAGAGCCCAATGATTCTGATTTTAATAAACTAACTAATTTTGAAAGTATTTTACCGAGTATAGTGATAACGCCGACACATTGTGATGTTAAACTGAAACTGAAACTGATGTGCCACATAAAATTAGATCATCAAGAGACAATATGATGTCGTTCTCGAATAACAATAAATCGTAAATTTGTAGCTTTTTGCCTATGACGCTCGCAAAAACGGTTACAGTCCAATGCCTCCTAAAAAAAGGTGAAGGCAAAGATGTTGCTCCTGCTGATTGTGAAGGTAATTGAATTTGAAGAATGCCTCCTAATCGCACAGACGCCAATCAGTTGCGTTAATCTCAAACAAGGTATTTCGTCTTTTTATATGCCTCCAACGATTTTGAAGACATATGCTAAATCAAAGTTTCCCATCTAGCCGCATGCGGTCTTATAGTTTCTGTCCCCAAAATATCCAACCTGATCCACCTTCGATCATTTATTTATTTTCGATTTTAATTGCACGCCGTAAATATTTTATAGTCTTAAATCGAATTACACCAGAAACGAACACGTCAGGCATCAAAGTAATGTTTCATGTAGAATAGCCAAAAATGCCTATGTACGTACACCCTATTAATAGTAACAACAAAAAATAACCGATCCAACCATCGTAAAAAAACGAGAGAAGAATTAACCGAAATTATTACAACTATTAAAATTCCGAGATGTTTTTGTACGTTGATCAGAGCACACCTAATACGGTTCCATGTCGTACGGCCGAGGCTTAGACCTACTACCATTGCTCCTTCTTTACTGACCGGTTCTATAAAAAATCACCAAAAATTAAACGAATGATTGCTGCCAACAACAAAGCCCAGAAAATTGTAAGAAGACGAACTTATGCTTGTTCTTATGGTTTACCTGCAAGTGTGTATGACTTCAGGTAATAAATATCGGGGTATAAAAATAAGAATATGAGGCGAGTTACTGGCGGTGCGATGGGTCCAATTCCTCCATGAATTCGATTTTTTGGGATTTCTTCTTTGCTTCTTTTTTAACCGATTTTTGATTCTTGCGACTGATCTTCACAGGACCCGGGACCAGACGACGACGAGCTTCTTCGATCGGTTGTAATGAAATATCATTATTCTCGGGAAAATACATAAATCGAGAATTCTTTACATTTCGGATATTAATAATTTATAAGTAGTGGACACGAAATGATTGGGCGAGGGGTTTTAGTAGGGCCCTACCACATAGTCTCTATGGTCGAATAGACAAATTCTACGATGACCTCTTTGGGAAACGATCTTTTCGATATATTGGCCTTACATTAGGCGTTGGATCTTAAGGTGTACAAAACAAGAACAGGTATAGATAAATATTTGAATGGCCTTAAATTATTGGTTACGTCAATTACGGGCGGAATATTTATGAGAGTATGATCGCGTTTTGTAATTCTGTACCTACATCTTTTTGAATAATTCGAGACATATCACTTATCTTGAGAATGCCGCTTATCTAACCACTAAAGGGTCGGTGAAAGGGTGTTTATATATTTTCACGAATTTCGTTATGGTTTCTTAATTTTACAAAATTATTTTACGTCCGCAGGCTCTTTGGATAAATGGTAAAAACAAATTTCAAATTTTTATAATTTTCCGCCTAAGAGGTTTATATATTTTCTTACGAATTTTGACATATCTCTTAGGTTCTATTAGATATTCAAAAGGTGTTTACTCCCAATAGCCGCTTAAAATCAATTTCATGTTTTTCCATATTAAACTCCAAAGAGGGAAAGGGCTATGTTCAGGTTGTTGAGTTTTTCTTTACATATTTTAAGTATAATTTAGTGTTAACGATTCAAACGTTGGAATTTTATTTAAACAAAAATAAATTGCGGTTCACATAATTTGTCATCACAAATTTTTATGTGAATAAAATATAATAAATTAATTTATTTATTACAAAAATCTTAATCGATTATTACAAAAATCTTAATCGACTATGTAAAATAATTATTGTCTGGTTTTTCCATTTAGCAAACGATGTTATTAATGATTCCCTTAATTTGCTTGAATTGTTTTTAAGTTTAATCCCACACATTAAAAACATTTTTCCTCATTTTTCTGAAGCACTACTTTTACTAAGCAACAACTTTAAATTCCATCGATTCAAAGATAAAAATAGTTTATAAGATGATATGCCGTGACCAAATGTATGAGTTTATTCTTTAATGAGTAGAATACAGATTTATTAAAAACGAACACAAAATAAAATACATTTCGTTTGTATATATGTAGGTACATATAAAAAACTTAGGAGTGAATGAATCAGAAATAAAAATGTATAATAAATAATTTGAAAATAAAAGGCTAAAAATAAACATTTCAATGTTATATTTTTTTATTATAAAAAAGTACTTAATTCAGATTTTTGATTTTTATTAGACAGTTGTTTTCTTATAAAATGAGTGGAATTTTCTTCAGTAAAATAAATATAAAATGAATTTAATTCCAGAATGATAATTCATCAAGCCCTTTCAAAAAGATCGTAAAAATATCGTCGATGGTATTATGAGAACTGAGGATACTCTATAATAAAATAATGCAAATGTAACAGTTCCATGCTTCTGTTTATTTGCATTATTTCTGAACTGAAGCAATCTAAATTTGAAGGCAGTATTTTAGAATGCATTCTAATAATTTTAATTATTTGATTAAAACATACTCGTATTCAAAAAGGTGAATTCTGTCTCATTACTCTCATGTATTGATGGTATATACTGCTATTCCATCTTGCGTTTAATTTGCTAATTTTGGTTTTATTGAAAAGAAAGAAGACACAAATTGCATACTTCTATTTGGTCTATAAATAGTAATTTGATACTTTCTGCATTTTTTTCAATGTGGTAAAACAGAGCTAATTTTTAGGTAAATTCAAAAAAATGAGACTCAGAAATTCTTTGATTCATAAGCTTTCATATTCCAAGCGTGAGAACTCTTTCACAAATAATTGTTTAAACCGATGTCTATAGCATTTTGTATGACTGAAATAGCGTATCCCAATGAAAGCTAAAAATGAATGTTGATCATATATCAGCTAAGTTAAAAATCTAACTAAATTTCACAAAAGCTATACCTACTATTTTTATGAATTTAATTATTTAGATGGAATTGAACCCAATATTTTCTATTTACGTTTATTGTTTAGTATAATAAACAAATATTAATGCCTCATTTATTATTCAACGATTCTGTTAAAGACACAAAATTACGAAGAATATTTAAAAAAGAAATTATAAAATGGTGGCATGCTCGTTTTATAATCATCACCAACGTCTTGTTCTAATCTTTGTATTGGAGTTTGCACCTCAACATTTATCTACCTATAAAATATATAAATAAAAGTTTTTTTTTGCATATCTTCAAAATGCAAAATTAAACATGTTTTGCAGGCATTAAATACTTAAAAAAACGGTAGAAATCAATCGCAACATAGAAATAAGAATTTAATACATTATTTAAATACTGCTTTCAAGCAGCGGACGCGCATAGGTGATAAAATTTAAGATAGGAATGAATTCAAGTTTCGGGACAAATATATTAAATCAACTATTTCTATGCCAAAAACGTCGTTATTTTAAGTTAGTTAGTATTTTTATAAAACTATGTTGTGGTTTGAAAATGTAGGAAAAAAAAACAAATATGTAGATATCATACAATAATTGAAATCATATTTTTTTACATTTTTGTATTTTTTTGGGTGTACTATGAAACACTAAAACTCTGTTGAAAAACACTCTTAAATTGAGAATATTGTGCCGTTAATACAATCTGTCATTAACGAATAATTTTTGTTAAACCTCATACTAGACGGGGAAAATATACCCCCAGCAAAATCTTTCTAGCACTACACATGCACCTTTCGACCGAAATTTCATTCATCGCTTAATTGGTTAGCTCCACAAAGCTGCAAACGTATGAAGTGTTCTGAGCTACTGAATGAGGCGAAAAGGTGCTTCTTCATGGGAGGTGTTTTTAATAAAATAAGCTGAAGCTAATTACTTCGATTTTAAATTATTAGATACCAACCCTTCTCAATATTTGATTTTTTTAGCTATTGTATATATTGAAGTCTAACAGCCTGTATTTTACCAAAGAAAAAGGTATCCTTTCGTATCACAGCCTTTTCCATTCGGATTCAGCTTCATAACTGTCTCTTTAAATTTCTACTAAACCTTCATAAGTTTATACACATTTCTCCTCCTAGTTAATGTGCATTTGCGTAGTGAGCATGTGACAATCGTCCTAAATCGGTTGCCGACCATCTAGTCTAAGCATCCTATCAATTACAACGCACCGATGACATATTGGAACCGCATTATATTCTCACAAAATAAAACCGAGTTAGTTAAAAAAAACTCGCTTTAATATTGGATTGAAACTTTTCGCTTCTCAATTTTTTTTGTAGACATCTAATGAAAAAACTAACAAAAAAACCTTAATGTCTAAAGTTTAACCCAAGTAAAATGATTTTCAAACCGAATAAGTAGGTTACAATAATTATTCAATACGTCTACTACACCTCGTAGTATGTAATACCGAGAAAAACAAAAATCTTAATTAACAATTACTACATACCAGTACATACTGGTATGGTGATTTTGAAATATCGAGTTACTAATGAACTTGGGTCATAGCAATAATAATCATCGCATCTGTACATGTTATGACAGCTAAATGAATTATTTTCAACAAATATTGGCCATATTAAAAATACACACATACTAAATTTTTTCTGATTATTTCAAAGGTATGAAAAAATTTTTAAAGACAAATGTTTTATGAGAACGAAAATCATGCAAAAATGATAAATGTGGTGTGAAAAAACAGCGAACTTTTCGAGACGAACCTTAAGAAGCTAATAAATTGGTAATTTATTGGCGGACTGAAGAACTCATTGTTTTGTAGAAAAATTATACACAGACATTGTGAGTTATGGCAATGATTTCTATCGAGTCTTTCAACTCACTACTTACTTTTGATGAAATTAAGGTGAGAGTTGGTGAGGATTCCTGAAATTTAATGAAATGAATGTTTTAATGAAATTTTTTGTTGAATTATTATTATTATTTTTTGAATGATAAAATTGAAGCGATTGATTGTTAAATGTTGTTATAATTATAATATGGTTTTATTTCAAAAAACAAATCAAGAGATATTTGGCAATTTTATTTTTAGATTTTGGTTGTTCTAACTTAATATATATTTTTGTAATTTTTGCGATTTGTATCATAAGATTCCCTAGAACACTCCACACACATGGCAAAGTTTTCAACCAAGCGCAGTTTTCAACTTACATTTTCACGAATTTCAATATATTTCTTAGGTCTAATGAAATATCTCATACTTTTTCCGGTATAAAGTATTGTTAAAGTTTTTACGAATTCCGACAAATGTTTTAAGTTTATTAGATCGAATACGCTTTTACTTCCATAAGATTTATATATACTCATCCAAAAATAATCCCCTAATGTTGATTGATTATTGTGTATGTTTTTACGAATTCCTACTAATTTCTTAGGTCTGATCAACATATCGAATTCTTTTTTAGTTACAGAGAGCCCATATAATTGACTTAAAATCGGTCAGCCTACATAGCTTTTTTATCATCTATATTTTTATTGAAAACTAATTTCAAAAAGTCTGGGTGCAATTTTATTATATTTTGGGTAGAAGTCCTGAGCGAGATAGGTTGCCCCAGGTTCAAAACTATTAGGTAAATATTGAAAAGTGGCTTCAAAACACTTCAAATTGATGCAGCCTTACTTCGGCCAAACTCCGCAAAGGACACGTGAAGCTCATTTCCAATAACGACCACTCGCATGCCACCTAGTGTCTCAAGTAAACAAGTCAATCTTCCGTTTTGACCTCGAACACCTTCCGGAAAGATAAAGACATTTTGGATAAACATTTCCACGCATCATCTCAAGAAAAGATATCGAAACACTCCCCGGCTACAATGTAGGCAAAGTCAAAGGCGACCAATTTCCCATTCAGATAGACGCCGGACCTAAAAACCAAAAAGAATATGAAGAAGAAAAAAACCCAGAAAGAAAACACCAAACATCAAGAGTTTTGGGGGCAATCTGACACGTATGATTAGTTATCATGTCATCAAGCGACATCTCGTGTCAACTACTGTCAAACTTCTCGGTTATATGATTGATTAATTATTTTTTTGTATGGATTTGTTGGATGGTATCGGTTCGCTGGTGGATGATGAGGCCCGGTAGTTGTTAAGTCGGCGTTTAATAAACCGTTTTCGAGGCCTTTATAATGCGGATGACTCGATGGCTCGACGTTGGTTGCCTTTATTGGAAAGAAATAGTATTGATGACTCCATTACATTAGACTATGGATGACCACCGATACAGAATTGAAGTGTTTGATAAGTTGTCGCTTAGAGTGTTTAATGTGCCTAAGTGTGTCGGCGCTTAAGACGACGCCATCCCAGCGGCATGACAAGCGAAAACTGCCCGGCCAAAAATTTGAATTTTGTCTTGATTGTTGGCCATCGGCTACGGTTGGTGATTTTTTGGTTTAGTTTGATTTCATCGTTGATGACGAGACAATCCCAGCCCAATTCTAAGGCTGTATGTTATCAAAGGGGACGATGATTAAGAAACGGAAATTTAAATTTAAAAAAAATATGTCCACCCCATTACCGACCAGAACAGGAACAGCCATTAGTTCGTCAATGTATCTCTTTGGAATATTCCTGTATCACAATAAGCTTCCTGCTATATTATCTTTTCGCTCAGGTTTGTCATGTTTGCGTAGAAACGCCTGGTCATATCTTGTGGTTTGTTAAAAAATCAAAAATTTTAGCGTTAGTGAACGAGGAAACCGCTTATCAAAACACTGAAAACTCATCATAATTTGATAGTGTTCGAATATTATCGTTAGCCTCATTAACGTCATTCGTTGAAGTAATAACATGATTAAAGTATAACCACTTATTTTTTCGGATCATACTTTTCTGATAACCGTTCCTAATTTGGAGCATTTTAGCAAAATTAAATAATTGTGAGCCTTAGAAATGCAAAACTTAAAAAGTATATGTAAATGAAAGTTTAATTTTTTTCTGAAATGATATCAAATAATTTCCGGACGCTGAAAACGAATATGAGAATGAAAATAATTTTTTAATTCGAGTTTTGGAGATGCATGATGTGTGCTCAATAACGGTAGGGCGATTTAAAGTGATACGCTTATGGGTTAAACTGCAATAAAGCAATTAGTCTAAAATTTAAAATTGTAATACGAGTAGTTTGGCATATGCTGGTCGAGTGTTGTACATATACATATGAGCCGTTGTATTTGAAAGTGGAATAAGTAAATATTTTTAAACATTGAAACATTTAAGGGTTTACGTTTGAAATAATATAAAAATATTGGTTTACATTCATATAAGTCGAGTTATGTATTAACACTATAAACCTGTTAAATGTTATTATGCAATAATAATTACTAAAATTGTTAAAGAAAATAAACGACTTTTTTAGCTCCAAATGGACTTATACCACTTTCAAAAATAACAATTTATAAATTTATTATTGACTTTATTAAAATCGACTTTTTAATGTAAAAAACCATAATTAAAAATTCAATTCTTTTTTGTCCAATGGACTTATTTCACTTTCAAAAAAGACGGCTTATACCTATATCTATGTCCAAGAAATATTTAAAAAAAATAGTTTTTGGAAAATTCACTGTTCACTATTAAATATACAGAAATTTTGGTGTATTGTAAAATTAAACATTGGCAAAAGCAAGAAGTCAAAATTTACAAAAAAAAAGAAGAAGATGAACCCTTAAACAAATTTAGATCTGTTCAAAGTCAAAGCACTTCGTTGCTAGATGCCAAGAGTGTCGAATAAAAATCTAATAATTACAAAATTCAAATCCGGACAGGATAAAATCTTCATTTAAAAAATAATCTACAAATCAAATGGCTTGTGTCTCTAAAACATATTATTTTAAACCCAAGACGAAATTAAATTTACCCAAATAACTACAGGGTGCCCGCGTCTTGTACAATCATCTCAAATAGGTAAAATGCAACTGGTTCCATTACAAACGTGGTGATAAATCGTCTACTGCATTTTCATATAAATCTCGCTCTGTGTTACCTGAGAATTGCTTACTCGGTAATAAAACACCCGAAGAAAGGACAGCATTTTCGAGATAAAATTCCCCAAAATGAATTCCATTCTCGGATACTTTCGACTTCTCGAACGGTATGGGCAGAACTTTCTTTCATCTGTACAGTTTTTTCCCGGCAACTTGAAAAACATCTCACCTTGCATCTCCTTGACCCTTTCTCTTCATTGCACATGCTCGTAATTAGGAGAGAAAAATATTTTAATGTCGGAACTCCGATTGGATTTTATTAAGCATGCTTTTGAGTTTCCTTAATTATTGTTGCCGTGATCGTCTTGAATTCGACCGAAGTCGATAAGAATGTCCGTTCGGTCACTTAAGACAATGCATTTTTTTTCCACCTTGGTTCTATCGATTTTTATTTCACTTAGACTTAAAATGTTTATGGTCAAAAATTCAAATTGTAAGCGATCCGATGGACCGACATTAAAAGGTGAGTGAGAAGAAGGTGAGTGTACGTAGTAAAAATGGTCAAGAGAAAGCAAATTAACGACGTATCGATAACAATTTTTTGGAAACCTGAAAGAATCGAACATTGAAGGTGCTCAGCGTGTGGTTGCGTGTCTTTATTTATGTGGAGCCATTGAAGTTCATTAGACCTCTTAAACCGAGCAAGAAAATCCAATAAAAATCTTAGAAAAACAACGCAGTATTGTACCTGTAATGGGGTATGACTACAAGGCATTTTTTTCATCTTAAACGATATACATAATTCCGGATGCTGATAGGGTTTCGTTGAGATTTTAGTGTCTTGAAGACTAATGAATTATCCATCGAGGGTAATTACTTTGTCCGAATTGATTGGGCTTAATTACAGGAACTTAATCTCGTGTACTTCTTTGTACTGAAAAGTTTAATTACTTGGCCGTTGTTCTTTCGAATAGTTCGATTGGATCTGATGAGAGTTGGTACGGTAGTTTCAAGATAGAACTTGGTTTCTCGGAAAAATAAATTGCACCTTCAAGTAAAAAGTTTTTTTTTTTCAAATGTCTTGTAACTGATTTAAGAATTATTGTCGAACCGAGACAATAAGATTTCGTGCTTAAATCGAAATTCCTTTCCGAAATCCTTGCACAAAACTTCAATGGCAAATAATCCGAAAATTAGAGCAAATGTCTTGTCCAGTGTCGGGCGGCTTTGTCCAAACCATCACCGATCATCACGTACGAAACATTTCGACATGGAATACCTTTCGTTATCCTTCAGGATCAATTTGGCTAAAAGAATATTCTGACAAAAGAGCATTTGACACGTAAAAAGTGAAAATCATTTTTCACCTGAACAATAATAATTCAGAGTTGATCCTTTTTTAGAGAGCAATGTTCAAATAAAATCTGGGTTTGGTTGAAACTGTGGCAGTTATCGTGGGCTGAAAAAGGACTGATATAAGCGCACCCTTTAAAGGGGAATTCATCTTTTGTCTACATTCTATAGATTGGGAAGGTTAAGAAAATATTTTAGGCTATCGATACATAGAGACGCGGCACACATTACATTATCCTTAGAAATTGCGAGCACTATTAAAGGATAAGAATTATGTTATCGTATCTGACATCGCTAGTTCGGATTATATCTGATCATTCTTTCAATGCTAATAATTTTATTTTCGGCTACGACTTCGTTTGTACAGTGCAATGCATCCATTACTACAATGAAAATCACCGTCAACAGTGATCTGCTTGCGTCTACTTCACTATTGTCACGAAAGCTTTTATCAATTTAATCCCGCCTACGAAATGTATCTCCCCACAGATGGTACGACTTCTATAGAATATATTCATAATCTGTAAGTAGTAATTGAATTATTAGCGATATTAAACATAAAGTTACTTGCTTTCTTTTTAGAGAATGATAACTTAGCTTATATCGTAGCCAATTTCTTAAATACTCATTTTTATTTATTTTTTTGGTAGGAATATGCCGGTGTGTTTTATTCAGTGGCTGTCAATATTTTAATGATCGCTAATATGTAGGTACTTTACCGAACTGATTCAACTTTGTCTACAACTGCGCATTCATTGTGTAGAAACTTTTTAGGAAAAACGTGGGTTTGTAATTTCATGTAAAATTCTCTGAACCTTTTTACTAAAATTTATCTCCTTGAAAAAAAAAACACTTTTTAACAAAATTGAACGATTGTGCGTACGTGTTTACGATAGACAGACGGGCAGTTTTTGACTAAGGTAAACGTCGTTTTGCCAAGAAAAAATCGGTTAGATAGTAACAAAATTTAATGGTT
The DNA here is from genome assembly GCA_949128065.1 of Beris chalybata. Classification (NCBI taxonomy): domain Eukaryota; kingdom Metazoa; phylum Arthropoda; class Insecta; order Diptera; family Stratiomyidae; genus Beris; species Beris chalybata. The sequence continues at coordinate 3,783,892 of OX421896.1, read as the reverse complement.
GACTTTACACTCACTAACTATGTTCCACTCTGAACGTAATTAGTGCCACCCTAAGGTTTCAAGTCATTACTACGCTTCTCTTTATGAACTTGGATTCATCGAAGGCATACTTTAATGAATGTACTTGTACTTACTTATATTATAAACTTATTGAAATTTTCTTAATTTACTATTCCAGTAATTTAAGCTAGGATGTGGGTTCTATTAATTGTGAAATATCTTTTGCGAGTTGATCACCGACATATTTCCATTTTACTTTATTATTTTAATAATTAAGTATTGTGATTGATTTTTTAAAAAAAAAAATTTGCTACCCTCAAAATTTTTATTTTCACGTTTCATAACTAGTAGACGCGAAAAAAGCAATAAAAATTTTCAGTCCGTCTGTCCGCCGTAGGCCGTCCGCCGTACGCAAGATCGTTTGGAGGCTCGTAGCTGCCAAACGATTTGAGATATTAAATTGAAATTTTTTTAACGAATAGACTTCTTGAAGTGACCAAAGTGGAAGGGATGAGAATTTTTCAAATGAAACACATTTCATATCTCAAGATCAGTGTAAGATAGATGCTTAGAATTTTTACCAGAAGTAGCGCTAATTAAACCCTAGTAGGGAAAAAAGTTTTGGGGTTGAGGGTGTAGAGGGGGAGGGTGGGGGAGGGTGAAAAGGAAAAAGTTCCGATGCTTATATCTTGAGAACCTGTAATGATATAAGCCTTAAACTTGGTATTTAGATAGAGCTATAGTAGCGGAATGATGAAAAAATATAAATTTTTTTAGGGGTAGTATGCTACGGGGGTGGGGGGTGTTTTTCCTAACTATTAAACGGTTCATGCTAGAAAGTTGAAACTCGGTGTGTATATGTAAATCAACTAGAAAAGTAATTGTGATAAAAAAAAATTTGAATATTCATTGGCGTTCAGAAAGGGGGGCAAAAAAAATTATTTGTAAATTATAATAAATATAAAATGCATATATTTTCACGATTTTCGTCATATCTACTAGGTCTTTCCAAATATTGAATTTAATTTTATTCTACGGATTCTTCGTATGAATACCTAGAAAGTGTTTTCAAGGTTTTTTGAAATTCGACCCCTAAGGGTAGTGTGGTACAAGTGGGGGTGTTTTTCCTATATATGGAACGGCTTAAGCTACTATGTTGAAACTCGGTGAGTATATGTAAATCAACTAGAAAAGTAATTGTGATAAAAAAAATTTGAATATTCATTGGCGTTCAGAAAGGGGGGCAAAAAAAATTATTTGTATATATAATATATATAAAATGCATATATTTTCACGATTTTCGACATATCTACTAGGTCTTTCCAAATATTGAATTCATTTTTATTCTACGGATTCTTCGTATGAATATATTTTCAAGGTTTTTTGAAATTCGACCCCTAAGAGTAGTGTGGTACAAGTGGGGGGTGTTTTTCCTATATATAGAACGGCTTAAGCTACAATGTTGAAACTCGGTGTGTATATCTAAATAAACTAGAAAAATAATTTTGAATAAAAAAAAACGAATATCTATTGGCGTTCAGAAGGGGGGCAAAAAAAATATCTGTGAAAATAGAATGCATATTTTCCCACGATTTTCGACATATCTACTATCTCGTCCCAAATATTGAATTTAATTTTATTCTATGTATTCTCCATAATTGACCCCTAAGGGGGTGTAAAGTGATTGTGTACTTTTTCATAAATTATTCCATATCTCTCAGATCCAATCAGATTTTCACTTCCACGATCTTGTTCTTTTTGATAGGTTTTCAGTCACATAGTAGCCTCCACCGCATTTCAGAATTGAACGCGTTCTTAACTTCTGCCGGAAAAATAATAAAGTTACGCCCAGATTGTTGGCAGATTTTTTAACATTGAAATCTAATCTAGCATAGTTTAGTTCGAAACCGTCGACTAAAGTCAGTTTTATTGGAAAAAAAATGTGTTAATTTGTACTAATTAGTTTTTTTAAATTTTTTGTTTTTCATTCAGAAATTGGTCTTTCGTCTATCGTATATCCGGTTAGAATAATTTCCTTTTAATAAGCATTATCTGAGTATTTTTTTTTTTTGTGTTTCAATCTGGACAAATCCTGAGGTGGTTTTCACAGACTGTTCCAAAGTCAATAGAATTATTCGTTGAAGTACCATAAAAAATAATAATTTTATTTTATAAATTTTTTATTCGATCGTACCTAGTAACGCTATAGTTTTTTTTCAAATACTGAATTCAAATAAATAATGATACAAGATTGGTACTGATTAATATTGTATTTACACAAAAAGGCCAAGTTACGTATGGGTTTTTCATGGCTTTCTACCGAATGCTTTATAATTAACGTCGAAAGTATTAAAAATGCATACAGACAAAAATTATACCCAACAGTTGTTGTTTTCTTAAACTTTATAATATAAAATATATATCGCAGTCCATTGAACCTTCGATTACAAATCGTATATTCAAATTTTTTCCATTAGATTTTCGTTTGTGACAATAAAGCCGCGGACACGGAGTGGTTAGAGACGATTATCTATGTATAAAAGATCTTTTCTTTTATCCGAATCCGGTATATTAGTAACTCCTTCTAGACAATATATTTAAAAAGCCAGTAATAGAAATAACATATACATACGCCCTCTGCGGCATCTTCCCTCATATAATCGTCGTATATCTTTTTCACTTTGTTCCCTCGCTCTCCTCTTTATCATAATAATTTCTCGTTTCTTTTCAACTATATTTTCGTAAGCCCGCGCTCAATGTATACACGCTCTTTACTTAAAAAAAAAATTCGAAATAAGCCAAAAAGATGTTAAAAACGAAAACAGTAATTTATTCAATAAAAATCTATGTCTACTTTACGATCTCCATTTTACCCATTATCGACGGATAACATTCGATAGAAAGGTTTTTTTTCTTAACCAATTCATCGTAGACGCTTTTATTCGATTAAATTCGAATATAATTAAAAACAAGACACCAGAAGCCGATCTGCACCCAAACTAGTCGCGGAGTAAGAAACAAAAAAATGGCTAAAACCAAATAAATACTGGAAAAGCACACATACGATTTTATTGATAAAAGTGGGGAATAGTTCATTTCACCTCTAAAGGTAAATGGACGCGCGATGATAATGTCGCAGTACCGGACAAAATTATCGGATTTTTTCTATGCTTCCTCATCTTTCGATTTCTTATACTGTTTCTGTAATTCACCTCTTTATCTTATGAGAGGTTGACAAAAGAGTGCCGGATGGCACCATACTAGTCAATTCTGTAATGCTTAGCATTTTAAATAATAGCTTATCCGATTGAGTTGTAGCGAATGTTCAACCAGTTTTAACGTTTTGCCTGGTTTGTAAACATTTTTCATTATTAACAGAATGATATAATAATTTAAGCAATAAATAATGCATAATAGACGCCAAACGCCATACTAAATTTTAGTAGATGTTTGACTAAAACAGTTTTCTTTTCAAATACAAATTTTACCACTTTAGCAAATAATATCTGTAAATAGATTAAAAATATGTTTTGATTTTTGAAAATCCATCCGTTTTATTATTATGTGCATACAAATTTCCAAATGTTAATTGAATTTTATTCCTCGTATTTTTATATTGTATTTTTTTTTTTGATGAATACATTTTTTTTTATTTTTTTATGTTTTATTGATTAAAGATTCCAAAAGAATTCTGGCTTTCTGCATCTTGTTTGTTCAATCATAATTTTGAAAAATCTAAGTTTTAGCATATCAATTTAATTTTTTTTGTTTAAATTCATTATTCTCTATTTTAGTAATTTTAATTCTGGGTGAAAATCAAATTTTTAAATTAGTGTTACATTTTTTTGTGTATTTTTCTTTTTAAAATTCTTGTCTACATTTGTTATGTTCTTAAATACATATATGTAACTCAATTTGAAAATATTTATAAATATTTTAATACACTTCTCCAATAAAAATATTATATATATACAACCTCGTAGCTCAAGTCAAATTATACAATTTAAGCTTAATTGCAAAAATAGTTTCCTAAACATGTCCATCAAGTTTTCTTTATTTAAAATCAAAAAACTTGATCTAACCTTTCATTATACGTACATCGAAAACACATTCCGGTATTTTAAACAATATAACTAAAAAATTGTCGTCCAATCTATTTCCAACCACAAATTATTGTCATCAAATTTCAAAAACTTTTCAAATCAGTACGAAAAACAAAAAAATAGGTACAGGTACTTTCACAAGAATCATTTCCGATGATATCGTGACCTTTTTTTTTCCCAATAAAATGTTATTTTCGAATAATATTCAGAAATATTAAATCCATACTTCAAGATATATGTTTTCTCACATGTGGGTTGATTTTATTCTTCCGGAATACATTTTCGCTGTGCAGTTTGCTAAAAGACACTACTAATATTTATTCAACGACCGTATCCAATCTTACAGCAAAGTAATAAAATTCGTCAGGGAATGACAATTTTTATATACTATAGTTGTAAATAATTCGATATTCAAATGAAATTTTTTCAAGTTCTAAATTTCATAACCGTTATAAGATAATTTGAATAGATATGTTTAAGTCGAATTAAAGAATATACTTAATTTTTTCCACGTAAATGCGAATATTTACAATAAAGAACTAAAATGACCTCAATTATTCATACACTGGTCATCTTAGTAAAACTTGTTTTTGTTTCTTGCTTGGTCAATTTCTCAAAGAAGATGATCAGAAATAGAGTAAAGAATTTTCATGAATCAAGTTTCAAAATGCTTTTTTTAATATTAATTATATATACGTGTATGTATATTGGACTGTGAATATGCGATAGGTGCAGTCATAAGTCTTGCCTCTGGTCTTCCCAGAAATTGAGCTTGAGAAATGGTTTAGCATGTAGAGTAAACTGAGGATTGTAAAGCAAAAAGAAACAACACATCATTTCTCTATCTCTTAGTTTTTGCCCTAATTTTTATATTAGATATTTTTTGACAATTTTTTAAAAACAAAAATAATCCAAGGTGAATATAAGGTAGGCACTATTATCTTACAATTTTGGAGTGTGTTAAAACCAAGGGTTCTTGTCTATACGAAGAACGCACTAAATAATCTTTGTGCACTTTATTATAAAGTGGATCAATTATCTATCTATTATTATCTATTTTATCGTATACAACAAGTACAATTTCGTGGAATTCTTACCTATATTATCAAAAACACACAACAAGAAATAAAACAAGACCTTCATCATTTATTAGTTCATTTATTTCAATAATACTTAATTTTTATATACACAGTTGGTAAATATTTTAGAGAGTAGGCTGGAGCCTTTGCAACTATAATATTGTGTTTAGTATACTAGACAAGAAAATAATGTGAAACTTTTTAAAGTTACGGGATATATTTGAATAAGGAAAAATTTTTTTAACTAAAAAACCTTACATACAATACATTTATTAGTTATTGCCGAAGATCTCAGGTTCAGGTGAGCATTTTACTGCAAAACGACGTCCTGCCTTCCCTGATCCGACCATCTACGCCTTCCTCCCAATCAAAAACGTATGTAAGAATTGTATATAGTTTAAGTAGAGTAGAGTGAAATTGATGTAATATTGGGTTTTTCTTGCCATTTTCCCAATATTTTATTTTACTGATATGTATACATTAAGAATGTAATTAAATAAAGATACTCTGATCCCTCCAAAAACATCCCCCCGATGAAATTTATATCTTAGAGTACCCGTTGAGGCCATTAAGAACGGTAGCAGCTTAGATATAGGCTAGTTTTAGCTTTAGGATTAAGATAGAAAACCTGTTAGCATTAAGAACTTACGGCAGATAAAGCACTTTTTAAAACCTAAAAAAAAACCCAATCAAAAACGTTTTCAATTACTTTTGTCACAGAAATTTCCGCGTCAATGAAACATCTAGGGCCGCCACGAATCGATCACGCATATTTCTCGTATTTGCAATGTTTTCTAATAAATTCAATTATGACCTTAAAAAATAAAATAAAAAGTAAATAAAATAAATAATTAAAATATAAATGAAAATAATATCTAATATAAATAAAAATATAATAAAATTAAGATTTTAAATATTTATAAATATATGTAAGTATATATAAATAAAATAAATTTATTAAAATCTCTCATGCTTTTAACTACAAGTATGGAAAAATTAACAAGCACATGCTCCAATGTTATTATTTTTCGTCCGACATTGAGTTTATTAAGCTACAATTAGTTAAAGCTCGATTAAACTCTTAAAAATAAAACAAAGCCATCAAGATTCAACATTCCGACTCAAGCCCTGAATTTATTAATTATTTGAATATATTATATGAATATTATTATGAATGCAGAAAGGAATTTGTTGGTAATGTAGAAGGAATGGTATTAGTTACTAAATAATAAAGAATTTAGGAACAAGAAACTATGTGCCATAGCCGAGGTTTTGAGTCTTATAAATATTGAATTGTAATTATTGTCAACTACCCTCCTTAGGCACCTTCAAATGAACGAATCTTCAAAACCAAATTGAAAATTCTCGCTCGTAGAAAAAAATTTAAATAATCAAAAATAGATAATTTATCAACAATAAAAGAATGCGGCACACCAAGCTTAATCACAGATGAATGACATTTCGAAACGTCGATATACTGAGACCATCTCGATACCACTTCGGGGTTAACGTTCGCATTCATTTTGGCAGAGTCAAAAACAAAATTTGTATAAAAAATGTTTGCTTCTGCTTATCATAAAAAAGCTAAAATTTAAACGGTTTTCGGACTTTTTTTTCACGGCACAAAAAAATAGAAACACAATGATCTTAAAGATAGGCGCCAAATACAGTTGTCCTTTCAAATTCTATTGTTTCAATTTTTTGAAACAAATTTATTATACGCTCCTACTGATATAAACTTATTTGAATTTTTCTTTTCTTAGCTTTTGTAAAACTATAGAAAATATAATAGTTTCCATAAATTGTTCTAAACAAAAAATGTACAGTCGCTTTTACTTTAACCAGCATAAGTTTTGTCAAAAATGAATAGAACACATGCACAAAAAAAAAACAAGTTTGAAAGAGGTCAAATATTTAAATCGATAAAATTTTGCAAATTTTTGGAACCTCTAGATTCTAGAATATGGCTGATCAAAGACACGGTGAAATAATGCCCGTGGAGGATGTACCGACGAAACTAAGTAGTGCGATAAATAAAAAATTATGTAAAAAAACATAAAAAAAAGTAAATAAGAAACCATTTAACTGGTTGGATAGATCGACTTTTGTATGCTCAAAATCCGGATTGCCAAAATATTATAATGAGAGTTTCATTGTATTTATGTATGTGAGTTTGTTGTTTTTATTTTCGGTGAAAACGAAGAGAGAATAGAATGGTTTGCCAAAAAGTTTTGACAATTTTTGGCCAAGCTCTCTTCAATGCGGATAACTCCAGTTTGAAGCATCCCAGTGTTATAGCGTTACTTGAAACGTGTACTGTAAAGTTTAGACGGTTTTTGGAAGGTTTTTTATATTTAAATCCCATGGGGCTATCATATAATGGACGTTTATGTCAACTGGATGTTGTTGTTGCTTTTAATGATGCCACACTATTTGATATGAAATTTTACCTGTTTGCATTTAATCGTCTTCGATTTTTTTTTTCGTCTATTTCGTTTCTTTTTAGATTTGGGAAAAAATTTATTTTTCTACGCTTTTATACGATAATGTGATCAAGTATCCCAAATTGAGAAAAAGAGAAAAATGGCCGCAGTTCGAAAATAATTGGTAATTTATTCAGAAATTAAATTTGTTTTCGTGTTATGTTACTTAGCGGCTTAGTTGGTTTTTGTTGCCGAGAGCGAGATAGAGTACTGGACATCGGCTAGCTATTTTTTTTATGGTAGCCAATAAGTTTGGTTTTTATTTTCGAATAGTATGTGTATGTCGTCAATTTTAGATTTTTTTTTATGTTTTTTTGGCTGACTGTAGACTGTAGCTGTACGACCATTTTTGGGAAGTTCAACGGATAGTCGTACGCAGAGTAACGACAGGTTGTGCGGTGATTTGTGGATAAAGTAGACGATTTGTTGTTAAGCAACGCCTACAGCGCTGGGCTATGATTCGTCTGTACGTTTCGTTACTCAGGTAAATAGCTGCGAGCAAAATACAATGCAATGGGATGGGATTGCTTTTTTATTGGAAATTACTATCCGCCTAAAAATTTCGAAACGCGTTATGTAGGTATGTACCTACATGATTATAAATTCAAGCAGTGAATTACTCAAAAATGGTAAATTATTCAAGAAATTTACGGGAAAGATGGTTCTTATGTGATTCAAGTTATCAAAATCAATATTTGTACATATTTTTATGTATATTTGTTACTGAAATGCTTAAACTTACTTACTTACTAAAATGCTTAAAATGCTAGTGGTTTCGGTACCTACATACATGTAGTCAAAATGCTTAAAACGCTAGTGGACTGTGTAGGTCTTTAAATTTAAAGCAAAACATTGTTCAGAAATAAAAATTTCAAAATATAAAAAGCATTGGAATCAAATAATTATAAATTGATTTGTTATTAAGCGAAATCGAAAGAGTGTTGTTTAAAAATTGAAGTCCTAGCATAAAAACTTTTCGAAGGTTTGTTTTTATCCCTTTTTCATATTTCAACCACTATAGGTAATATCTATTGACAAAATAGTAATTAGCAATAATAAATTACGATTCGTTTCGCCAAAAAACAGTGTATTAATTTTTGCATTTAAAGTACCAACATTCTAACACTAACCGATACTGAGTTAAGAAACACTGGCATTTTTATAATACTCCGCAACCTCCTCCTTAAACTTGACTTGATACTGCTTTACAAATACTTCGCGTAAAACTGATCTTCGTTTCACTTCGCCGTAGTAAACTCCGCCAGCTGCAAACTCTGTCGTGCTTATATACTGCACGTGTTGAGTCGAGAGCTTTTCCGAATATTGGGTGGGTGTATGTGGATTGAAGCATTGGGACATTGGATTGAAGCATTGGGACATTGTTTTTCTAACTGGAAACTTATCGAGTTTGCCGGTTGAGATAAGTCGAGAGTAAACTACTTTCTCAGCTGTAAGAAATAGACAGTATAGTTTCTCAGATAAACGAGGTGTAAAAAATTAACTAAGTATATGAGAATACTCGTGCTGTATACTAAGATTATATAGCTTTAAATCGGAAGTGCTTCCCACTGGTAACAGTACAATTTAAAACATCATGAGGCATATCTTCCTATGCTCTATTGTAATTCTAAGTGCGATATCAACAATTAAGTGTCTTGAATTTTGCGCCCTTCTACAAATTCTATAAATGTTTAAAAATTTATACTATCGAACAAACATTTCAAACTGAACTGAATCGTTCACGATGCCTTTTTTATAAATAAAACAAATTAAACAAAACAAAATTTGCGAGGCCGCTCGCTCAAAATTACCAAAGCCGTCAATCATTTACCTCAAAATTCTTAACCGCCTGCACTTTAATATAATTTCTCGTAATTACCGAATAAAACGTATCCCCCTCATTGACTTGAATCGACCATAAAACTATCCCGGCAAATTTTTACTATAATTTCTAATGTAAGTGGGGAGAAAAAATGTTTGCATGCGTGCACAGAAATCAAATAAAACATTCACTTCATCGGTACGAAATACAAAAATGCTTGTAATTTACCTGTCATTGCGCGGAATGATCATGTCGAAAATGTTATACCGTCATATTCTTATGGCTAGGAATTTTTTCACAAAACAATTTCAGCTGGTTGGCATCGCGTCAGACCGACAGTCTTCGCGATAAAAGGTAAGGGATCGCATGTAGTATCAGAACAAAAACGCTCCGGCAAATTTACATGTCCATCACTTATCATGTTTTAACATTAGCACTTACAGCTAAATTCTCCGTAACAACTTTCCAGTACGTTTGTCGAGTAGTGGATGTAAAAAACAACAATCAAACGGTGGAATCATACGCTCAGGTATGGATAGGTACAACCATCATAAAGAAGAATTGAAATGAACTCTCTGCAATTAGAGATATTGTTGTAGGAAGGTAGTTAAAGGTATATATGCAATGTGACAGCTGATGGGCGATGACTTATTGTTCGGCATTGCATGACAGGTAGATCGGCTGGGGCGCTTCACTATATGTTTTTCGGATATGGCAACTCGAGATTTTAATGAGCATTTTAGTACTAAAAGCATTTCTAGAGTTTATTTTTTCTTTTTAATAACAATAGTATTTTCGCGTTGTTTGTAGATATTCAGGTCAGTCATATCTCGCCAGTTCCATTCTAAACAGAAACTTTAAAATTGCAACTATGTAATTAAAGTTAAAGCCGAGTCGAGTTTTATACTCGACTTTTATAGACAAGTATTAAGTCATGACTGATACTATATTCATTAAAGGCTGCCAAGGCTTTTATAAAACGAGTCACTCCTACATAAATACATACCACTACTTCAGATTCATTCATTTCCTTTAAGGTCCCTGTTGTGGTTTAGCGCACGTTTGCTTTTATCCTTATTTTCTATTAATTTAATCATACAAAATTTCTTCATTGCTGATTTTGTAAATAGTAAGGAAATCAAGTCCTGATTTACTTTGTCGATCTAATTTTCTCTTGCTGAATGTCTCGAGGAGTTTTTTGATGAAATCCGTCAGTATTTCCATGGTTTGATTCATCAGATTCCTGATGAATGAGATTCACTTCGAAAAAAAAACTCATATGTCGGAATTCGTAAAACCCTACTCAATCATTTTAGACCACACTTTTTCGGTTGTAATTTTTAGGCGATTATATGTAAAGCCTTCAGAATTAATAGCGAATTCGTAAAGAAAGCCTAAGAGATTCGTCAAAATTCGTGACAACGTACAAAGCTATTCAAAGCTCATTAGGGTTTAAATTTCAAATAATCTAGAAAATAATTTATAGGCTAACTTTCTTTCTTTAGAACTCTTAAACAAAAAAAATAAATATATTTTTTTGCTTTCCATCCGTACTCACTCTCACTCCTAACAGCACCGCTCCCAAAAATTTTCTCTCAGTTAGGGGTTTTGTGAGCTAAAACGCAGTATACGTTGGTCAGACGAATTTTATTTCCTTTTTGTGGTCTACTAACGCTGACACGTGAAAATACCAAATTTTAGAGTGGAGAGGGTAGATCCTAAGACAATAACATTTTTAGTTCACCAGAAATATGCTCTACTCCCTTTTGTTTTGCATTATGACTCTCAGGATTCAAGGATGAAAAAAATTAAGTTTAAAAATTTGGTCTTGTCTGCAGCCCTCGAATTATTTTCAATTTCCGCCTTTTGTTTATAAATAGCGGTGTGCTGACTTTGATACGTTGAAGGTTCCACAAATGAAACCATATCCGTTCCACAAATCTTGAGCCATTCTGAAAAGTGATTTTTGATAAAATAAATAGAAACCCCGTCATATCTCAAAATTTTTGACATGATGGATTGTGCTTTGAAGAAATAAACACGTTTAATTCCTTCTAAATTTACTTCAAGTATCTTATATGATTTTTATTACTTTCTGAAACACGAATGTCTTGAAAACAATTCAAATCTCAAATTATGCGAAATATTAGCCGCAATAAAGATGACCATCTAAGTAAATTTAATATCGCTACTTTTCAGCTAGGTGACTATACAGCTATAATAAAAAACTGAGCGATTATTAAGTTCATGATCCCATAGAAAAAGAATTTGGATCTGGGATCTTGGCATAGGTGGTCTTACCTTCGCAATCTAAGGCGCGTACTATTTAAAAAAAAATCCGGCCGGAAACTCGCTAAGTTATGCTGCATGAAATTTTCGTTAATTTTTCTCTATGTACATTTTCAAGTCGTTTTATTACATTCTATTTTTTTCGGTAATAATTTCGGTTTTTTGTTTTCCAGAATTAATAAGGCATCCGGCTTTGGCCTCAATAAACCCGCGATATGCAAGTACTTTGTAGACTCTAGTTATTGTTGTTATTTTCTTAAATTACTTCATTGTTAAGTGTTTTAATTAGCGAGAACGCCTGCGCAAAATACTCACGCGGTCAACGTATGCAATGTTAAGCTATTTTAGGAAAAAAAAATATTTATTATATGAAGACTGTAATGGACGGCGGAGTACTTTAATCTGATTACGCGTCATAAATAATTTTTTTTTCTTAATTTTCTTGTGTAGGTAACTTTATATGAGGCACAGTTTATCGCGATACGAGTGAAACTTCGAAATTGGTCAACACTATTGTTTAGTGTATGCCTTAACTTATGACTTTATCTTCATGGTAAGATCTTCTCTCGGTTTAGTGAAGTTGTTGGGGGCACCGATTGTGCTAATTGGCTTTTGTGCGTTAAAATCTGAAGATTTTCCGTTTACTTTTCCCGATGTCTTATTTCCGGAACATTAAACTTTTTAGATAAGCAATTTTTGAAGGAAAGTAAAAACAGTATTCTTATCGGCTATAATCTGAAGTAACAGATTTTTACAATCTTCGACGAATTTGCAGGTGTTGTTTAATTGTTTTTGTTATACAACAATTTGTCGTAGACGACGCATAACAATTATTACAATTTTTAAAAACGGAATATAAATACTTCAAGCATAGTCTGTGCTAGAGACGAGCGAATGGAATTTAAAGCAATAAATAAATCGGAAGACCTTAATTTTGTTCTGCTTCCTGATCTGCGAAGGGGCTTCCATCGTAAGATCAAAATTATCATTTCTATATGCACAGAACCAATGTAATTAAAAAAACTTTTTAGTAGGACAAAATTTGTTTTTTGTCAAGAAGTCAGGTTGCAATATCTTGAAAGAATAGGTACACCATTGCTGATTTGATATTATATTTGTATTACACAAAAGCTGCTTGTCCCGAATCAAATCTGTGAAAATGTTGGTTTGCTTTTGGTAACGCACCTGTCTCACGGTTACCCATTTGGCGAATTAAGCGCAAAATAAAAGTACAATAAATTGCCACAATTAATAAAGCATATGCCCCAATTTCAATGATTTGATTAAATTTCAAAACTTTTGAAGATCTTTTGTTTTCCCGTTGAATATATTTCCGCATTGTAAATACATTTTGCAAGGTGCATACGAAAAAACTTCTCTACAAAAGGTCAGCAAACAAATTGAACTTGATGACGGCAACATGTTGTTTGTTGCGCTTACTTTCATATTTTATTAAGATTTTTTACCCTATCCTATTACATTAGAGAAGAAAAAAAAAGTTTTTTCTATGTTTTTTTGTTCGGAAATGTAAAATATCAAATGTCGACTACAAGTAAAAAATATTTAAGAAAGCAATTTAGAGAAATTGACGTCTTCCCGGTACCAATCCCGAGCAGAATCTTAAGATATCTTCTTGTATGTCTAGCAGCAACTGGTTGGATTTCGTCATTTTGATCCCGTCCAGTAAGTAACCATACTATAGTCGTTATTTCGTGGGTACCTTACTACCTACCGTTGCATACTGACCAAAGTGATATAAGTAATAGCTAATTCTCATCCGAGCAACCGTTTAATTAATTCCCATAATGACTTGGGGGCCTTTCCAACTGAGTTAGTAACAAGTTTTTCGTGAAGAACTTACCTGAACCGGTCAGAAGGTTTTTGTCAAATACACTCCACTTGCAAACGTACTACATACCTACGGAACGTATACGTTCGGTAAATGATTCGAAATCTAAAGATTTTTGTCACTGTATCTTCACTGGATCACTAATTTCGGATGTAATTGATGAGTTCTGTTCGCTATTAATAAGCCTTGTCGTATTGGCTTAGGGATTAAGGCTGAATAGCACTAATTAGCATAGAGAAAATACGTTTATTCCGTTCCAACGTAATGGCTAGTAGGTACCTTCTGATATACGCCTATAGTTGACTTACTTTATTCCAGGGGAGTCTCAAGACAAACTACTCCATAGGAGTGTCTACGATACACTTGTAAATTACTTGGAAATAAAGAACAAAAAAAATTAATCGGCATTGTAGATTTTGATTAATAGTTCGGGAAAACATATTTTAACACTAGGTGGTCAGTCTCACTTACACGAAAAAAAAATTCCACTCACTTTCAGTGTCTCGTTTCAGCAAAAAATTTTGGGTCATAAAATCAAAAATATCCGGCCAATACAGCGTAAGGATAAAGACTATTCGCTCTACAGGCAAGAATATTTTTATTTACTTCTACAATATATTTGACTTCTACAATATATTTGAATTAATTAGAAAAAAAAAGAAATTATTAGATTTGATGTAAATTTTTCACTACTATGTCTTCATGTGCAGGAAAAAATAATTAGTATTATAATATAATTTTTATACATTTTTACTTTCTTATTTTACTTTATTATTTTTTTATAATAAAGTACCTTCATATTGTGACCAATTTGAAATTTCCAAAAAAAAGCGTTTCTCTGAAATGTTGGATTTTCATATTTTGGAACAACTAAAAACCAAAAAATCCGTCTTTTCGCCGTGTACGCGTATTTGAACAGTCGAGTTTGGAGAGTCATGTCTGAAGAACTTCCAAGATATTAGTGAGGGTTGGATGTTGGACCTCTATTGAGGATGAACTTTTTTTTCTTTGCGTAAGGGATGTGAAGTGGAAAGAACTTATGGTGAAAATTTGAATATTTTTTTTTTAATTAGTTGTTCTCTAAATCATAAACTATTACCTGTTCAACACAAGTGGATAAACTAATAAAATTGATTGTTGATTGATTGAATATTGTATATCTCCTGAGCGATTAAAACTCGAAATCTAAGATCGTGTAGAAGTAGATAAATAGAGAGCTAGCTAGTATAGCATCAAAAAAATTAATGTAAAGAAAGGGTTAGTTGCGATCGAGGGTTGGGCGCATTACCAAATTGTCCAAAAGCGTGATGCCTTAATGTTTCAAACTCTGATAATTATAATAAAATAATAGAAAAATTAAATTTTTTGAAATGAAGGTTCATGTTTCCATATCACAAAAAAAGCATGTAATGTAGAATTGAAATTTGATTCATACAAAAAAATCACTTTTTCTAGGGTGACTGTTATCCACAAGGCTTAGGGGCTGAAGAAAATGTATCACAAAAAAGAGGTTTCTTATCTCAAAAGTCTTATGTGTATCAGCTTGAAACTTTTACTGCATAGTTGTATCTCTTTTGGGTTCGTTTATGTTCGAAAGGACGTGAGAGGGCGTGAATGAGAAGTTTCTGATTTTTATATCTCTAATGTACCAACTTTGGAATTTTAAGCGCTATACAAATAGATATTATTACAATATATTTTCTTATAGTGTTTTAAATTATTGTTATTAATTGTCTTAAATTCATTCATAGCTTCATAAAAATTAACAATCATGAAACAATGTTAAAAAATTCAAATTTCTAACTTTTATCTGAATTAAATTACATAAAATGTAGTGAACTTTCCTAATATTCAATACATAAAAGAACATTTATAGCAACTGAATTTTATGTAAAAATAAACGTTATTGAAAAAAAATATTTCTACAGTAATTGTTTAATGTACCTACAATTTTTTAAATTTCTACTAGGGAAAAATCAGTAACTGGAGAAAAGTCATATAATTTGAAGAAGAAGTAACCAAAAATACTACAAACGTCCTGCGTTGCGGATATTCAGGTCTTACTTCGCGTTTACAGCTAAATTTGAAACTCTTAAGTATAATTTATACTTCCAAAATCATTACTGCAAAAATAGTGTTCCTCATTCCAATATTATTGGTGCTGTCGATGTAGTTATAACAGTACAGATTTTGCTTCATTAATAATAATTAAAGTATTTGATACTAAACAATATTTCAAATGCCATTGGCATATTGAAGGTAATCTATTTCCAATAGAAAACTTACTGAAATTTTGTAAAAAATTATTATCACCCATTTACACAAATATCCTTTTAGGCGTAAATGTGAAAACGATGGCATGTAAGTAGGGCTCACATTGTGGTTTTGAATTGTAGATATTTATTCAAAACGCCAACTTTCTGACAAATGTTATATGTAAAAATTGCTCCTTTAAAAAAACAATTTTAAACCATAGCATCTAATATGGGTGTCAAACAAATTTTATTTCCATGTCCACATGTTTACAAAGTTTGTGTGTGCGAAAACTTTTGTTAGGTTTTTATTCTTTATACATTTTTGTTCTGGCTATAACCTTTCTTTGTACGGAAAACCTTGGAATTTTCTGTGCGCAATATTTTTTCGTATTAAGAAATAACAAAAACATTTCTTTTTAAAAACAAATCAGAAGTGAAAAAACAACTTGCGGTTGTCCAATATTCCAGAAACACATAATGCATCTTCCAAATAAGAAGTTTCTTTTCGGCGGCTGATCCTATTTCGGTTTCTGAACATTTTAATTATATCCGGAGCGAAATTCTTTTAATCCAATCACCTCCGACCACAGAAATTATTATACAATTCCAAGGCTTCTTCGGCACACATGTGTGTTAAAAAGTGCATAAATGTTATATTAAACATTTATTTTCGATTATATGTGTAATTATACAAAATATAGATACTGATACAAACTTCATGTCCCGACATTATTATTTTCTTCTTTTTTTTCCTAGAATCGAAACCATGACATCATTTTGTGAATAAATTTACTATCAAGATACAGCATACATACATCCGTACGTTGCTAGTCCGCGTTCGAGGTATAGTGAAATTTAATAATCGGATGACATATGCGAGATTATGTTATCGACTATTTATAGGGGAAAAAGAAGAAAAGAAAATTAAGATCCATGCTCGAGAGCAGTTTTATGGGTTTGCTGTCAAGGAATTTACGGCATGATTCAGGAAAATGTCTTTCAGTTCTTATAATTTCGTAACAGTACCTCCCTCTTAAACCATTCTTTTTTTTCATTATTTTTAGATGTGTAATAATTTAATCACTGATTATAAACGTTTCGTTTTGTAGACTACTACATTAATTATTAGTTTTTATATTCTGGTTGGTTTTAGATCTGTTGTAAGCCTTTAATTTTCTGAATCTTAGAACGTGTGATGAGAGGTTGGTCTCTTTATAAAACACCGGTTTTAAGGGCGAAGAATTTGCATTATACTTTACTTAATTTTGTACCCAAAATGCCCGAGCCACTTTATACAAAATGTTAGTCTCAACTGAAAAGGTAGCAGTTCCACTTTCCATAGGAGTGCAAGTTTTATCTGGAAGTACACTACCGAATAAATGTTTTATCCTGTACTGAAATAATCTAAAAAAAGGTGTTTTTAAATTCGTGATTTCAGTTCTATTTTAATTCCAGTTTGTGTACTCCTATTAATTTTTTCCAAGTTCTCAATTGTTATCTCCGAAAAACGGGAAACAAAATAGTTTTGTAAAGTAAAAAAAAATTCCAGTTTTGGTGGCTCTCATACAAAAGTCAAGAATGAAATCAAATAAAGTCAAGGTATTTTTTTCTTTCTGGTAGCATACAATTGTCTTACAAAAGTTTGTTAAACCATTCGTACGATCTTTTGATAAATCAAAAACTCATTTAGCTATGCATATACAGTTGGGTATGATTTGAGAATAAGAATGGACGTTTGCTCAACTTCTTGGCTATAGCTTCCACACAGAAATCCTTTGGAAAACGGCTTTCACACATTGAACAATTACCAAAGAACCTCACAAAATTTAAGTTCAAAACCAAATTAAACAGCTTTCATACAAATATCAATAAAAATCTGAGCTTATATTCGGTTGAACTCAGAAAAATTCGAAAACGTGTTGATCTACTGAACTCAAATTTACAATGATTATGTTAAGGTAAAGAATGAAAGTTCGGTGTTTTTAATGATAAATGTCTTAAAGTAGCTTCTATATTAAAGTTATTCAAATTATTCTAAGTGTGCTTGATTTAATTCTATTGCAAAAAAATATGGTTTTTAGTTCAAATCTTTGGGTTTGGTTAGAAAAACGTAATATATCGCTAGAACTACAATTTTTATATAATTTCGAATTTTCTAAATAACAAATAACAAGAATGGGGATAGTCGATAATAAAAGCCAAGGATGTGCGAATCGCAGTAGGCTGGTAAATACAGCGTCATATTATTCGAGGTTAAATCAAAATCAAATCCGGATCATAGCGAAACCATCGAAAATAGATTTTAATAATGCAACTAATGGAGTCTATTTTCAATAACAATAAGCATAATTTAAATAATAGCGATTATGTGAAATAATTAAATGTTTATCGTTCATGGTCCATAACTATGATATTATGTACGTCAAATTTAAATAGAATTCCTTACACTTCAGTTCATTGTTTTAATGTCAACTGGTCTATTGTTTGTTAATATTATG
Organism: Beris chalybata; assembly: GCA_949128065.1. NCBI lineage: Eukaryota > Metazoa > Arthropoda > Insecta > Diptera > Stratiomyidae > Beris > Beris chalybata. Next base: position 3,765,514 of record OX421896.1, on the reverse strand, counting down.
AAGATTTATTTGAGGTGGTAGTTTATTAAACACTTTATTATTTGAATAATAAAGATACTCGTGAAACTAGTCACACGAAATAATACGAGTACTCATAAATCATCCTTTTCCAATACAAATACCAAATAAGTATTAGTGCGAAATTAACATATTAAAGATTTTAATATTGTTTTTTTCGTATTTTATTTGCAAATGTTATACAGCACGTTTACTCTAAAAGTTCCAGTAATCACGATCTTGTGAAATTAGACGTTTTTTGGGAAATTAATCTAATTGGATTGTAAAGTATTTATACGGAAATTTCAATGCAAAATTAGAATGTTAATGTGAAAACAGAGGATACGAGTTCTGGTGAACTTTAAGTTTAAGGCTGCTTTTATGATGCTGTGGAACATAAGTGAAATATTCACAATTATTAGAACCGTGTCTAAGATTTCGAACCAGTTTAATACATAAGACCGTACGAGTATGTTGATAATGTGATGTTTTTAAGGTGATCTATTGAAATATACCACAAGTTCTTTCCTTGAGTGGTTTGAGAACAAGCTACATTCTCAATACAGTGTTCAACTGTTTGTTGTATCCTTGGCACCTAGACCAGTACTGGTTAATTCATGCATACACTAATCTATTTTGCTCGGTTGACTCAAGCTATAAGCGCATTGACCCAGATATTATTATTTTTAGGTAAAAGTCCGGAATTCGTTAAATACTAAGATGCGGTACAGATTACTAAATGGGTGCCAATCTAAAGAGGGTATTTGGAACTTTGCTTTGTAAGTCACATTTAACTTGTACCTCATCTCAGTATTATGCGCGTTCCAAGTTTCTACACAAAAACGTAATGTTGCCCCACACTCATAATAGATTTTGTATTATTACTGCAAATTATTCATCAGTATTTTTCATTTTATTTCAAATATTAAAGACACACTACATGAACCTTATTCTCCACTTGTGTCTATATAAATTTGTATTTTGTTATTATTATTGTAATGGCGCCCAGCATAAAATCAATCAACTTCGTCGAAATAAAACTGAAGTCTTCATTTGGTCTTATCCACTACGCAAATACAAGTGCAATATCGTCATAAATAACAGGTAAAAATAATCTTCAACATTAACCGTGAATCGAGGTTTTAGTCGCAGTTTCATGGCACTTTGAAGGATGTGCCTTAAATCTTAAACCACTGGCAACAATCATACAATACAAAAATCGTGAAGTTTATTTGAGTAATGATAAAATGTATCGACTGGCAGGGCTTTCGGATTCCTTTTAATTTTTTTCCACCTTCCCTCCAATCTCAGGTACATACTACAATATTTTTTTTACTTTTTTTTATGCCTTCTAAACCTCACTTTACCCTTGTCAATAATTCAAGTGAGTAAATACATTTTCAAGGGATGGCTGGAATACTTTAGGACCTCAGTGTCGGCAAATATCCTGGAGAAAGGGCCTTAGATGGAGGGTTGAGATATGTCGCTAGTGAAATGGATGCAATGCAATAGAATAGACGGTTGACGGTTCATCCATTTGAGAAATTAAGGGCCAATGAAAGATTGGAAAAAAAGGTGGACAACTGGATTACAGCAACGAGAAAGAGAGTGCAACAAGTTAAAGATTAGAACAATGTTGATGATGGCCATCATTATGATGAGGCTGAGAAATACCAGACCGATAATCCATAAATTTAATTTAATTTTTTTTTTCTCGTGATTCTTTCTCCGGTCGGGTATTTTTTCACCTGTATTTGATAGTTAGAGTTTGAGACTTAAATATTATACCTGCAGTACCTTGTGAAACGATAAGTGAAGAGAATTGAGTAAAATTAATGAATCCGATTTGTGGGATTTTGAAAATTGATTTCAGAGAATTTGGTGGGTGTTATTTTGTTATTAGTGTAGGTACTACTGTAGTACGAGTTTAGGCAGTGGGCTAATGTAAAATATGATCAAATAAAACTTCAAAAACTAATTGAAACCGACTACCTAGAGTATAGGAGAGTTTTCCGTATTACTACTTTTCGGGATGTTAGGTAATAGAAGGTCTTAGTATTTTTAATGATGGCACTTAATTTTAAAAGGAAACCGCAATGGCAGACTAATAAAATTGTCTACACACCACAGAAATTACAACTTACTTCTTCAAATTCTACTATATAGGACTAAAAAAAATTATTTTATATTACAGTCTTTACACAAAACCTTGCACAAATTTGTTAACTCTTGAATTTATTTCGACAATTCGAAGCATTTGATTTAATTCTTCTTCACTCATAAATAGTCCCGAACTATTTTCGCTTGAAGTCTTGCCATATATGTACAAAAAACACATTCACACATTTCCCACCTGCCTGTACTTATCATTTTGTTTACTTTCTACCTCGGCTCGAATAAATGTACCCGTAAGTCCTTGCAACCTTTGCAACGATAAATCCAAATGCAATAAAGTTAAGAGGAGTCAAACATTTCAGTTTAAGGAATAGATCTTTGAAGTGTGTTTATTTAGGTTTAATGGAACTTTGTGGAAACTTGTTATTTTGCTATTTCAGTTAGCATAACTTTTACGTACTAAATGCTTCATGTTAAGTTTTAATTTAGTTGAAATCATTTGCCGTATTCAGACTTGAACAAAAGTGCTTCAGTTCTGATCTAAGGACTTACAGAAAATAATCGGAACGCAACTTCATAATTTTTTGGTCAAATTTGACATACGAGTAGGTTGAAAGTATTAAAGAATTGCTTCGAGTGGCTTCCATATATTATAATAAAAAAATTGTTCTCGAGATCCGCTCTATCAATGTTCTTCTAAGCACTTTGACGCCAGACTTGTTGCCAAAAATTTTGACAATGTTATTTAATACAATTATTTAATTGGTTCGATTAGGTACATACTTAAATGGCGTTTTGTCACGATTTACGAAAGTCAGACAACTAAATTTTATTTCACTTTTTTAAATAATGAAAAGGTTGCAGCAATTCTTCACGTTGAAGGATTTAGTCAAGTTTTAAAATTATAATTGAAACGTTTCCTTTGCTTGATTTGGTTTGTTTTCGATGCCCAAATGTCTTAAAAAAATAATTAAAGCGTTTTTTTCTAGAAGGAAGCAGCAATATTTTTGGCCCTTCGAATAGGTTACCATAGTTTGATAAAACAGTGATAAAAGTCAATTTATTAAGAATTCCATTTATTTTCCCACTTCAAAAATTTTAATATTGGTTGATGTTGTATAATACCTGTATCTAGTCTACTCAAGTCCTTTTTACTTTGACCGCAGGTGATTGGCCCTAGTTTCGCACCTATCGACTCTTTGTTTGTAAAATAGGCCGAGGAGCCACACCATCACCGAGCCCACATTCCCGCATTCTAGACGCTAGTAGAGTACAATAAGTATATTATTTAAACAATCATTGAAATAAAACGCTTAAGCCCACACCTACTAAACAAATTCCTGCATACACCGCTGCATACCATACTATAGTTGTTGGAAAATTGGAACTTCTGTATCAATCGACCGGAAAACTCTTTTTAAAAGCAGTTTACTACGAAGCTCTCATTTTTCTTCGTGGTCGCGTGCTAAATCTTAAAAATTTGCAAAACCCACCTATTTTATAAAAGTTTATCTCGACAATATCTATACTCACTATTTGAAGATTTCCCAATATTAAATAAGGGAATTCAGTATTTTATCTAGAGTACAGCTCAAAGCTTGCGGCTTAAACAATTTTATATACAGAAAATTTGTTATTAAAAATATACAACACTTCTACTTATCGATACATGAAATGGTTCAACTAGAAAATATGTAAATTCAAATTTAGAATGTCGGGCAACATTCTCGATCGCCCACATAATGTAATGATAGAATTTTATCAACAACAACAATTTTAAAATGTGGAAATTCCAATTATATTCGGTTTCCTACATTGTGACTTATTTATAGTTTCGGTTATTTCGTTGTTGTTATTTTTTCGAATTTTTATTTCTATGCACATATACGAAAGGCGAATTGTGTATTTATTTATTTATTTACAGTCTCCAGATTACAATTGACTTGACTTTCTTTCTTTATTGCCCCTGCTTTGATACGTTTAATGGGTTTTACGTAAATGCCTGACACAAATCTCAAAAAAAAGTGAGGGCCCCTCTTCAATTTCAGCCATCCATAAAATTTGAAATTTGAGATCATGCACAGAGTTATTGCGGAAGTTGACTAACAAATGGCATCCACCTCGTATTGTTCGAAGCAGTAATTTCTAAGATAATTGCGCCAATAGATCTTAAAGATATCACCTACGCCACTAAGCTAGAGAGCCGTAACCTTATTAGGAGGAGGTCTTACCTATCGTCCAGTTCTACACCGTTTTAGTTTCATTTAAAGATTTAATTGTGGAGTTCCTATCCGAATAATGGGGCTTTCGAATGCTGGACCAATCCGACTCGGTCTTGGCCGGTAGTTTAAGGCAGCCACTAAGACAGTATTAAATATGATTATGGTGCTATTTGTTTCTTTCTTTCGTTCCATAGCCACCTGTAGCACCTTGTCCGGCTTACAATCTACTTATTGGGCTCGGACTCTCATTAATAACCAAAAAAAAAAATATTGTTCTATGATTCAACCCTCCGATTTGGGAAATCTTTTTAAATGGAATCAATTTCAAACGTACTTCTACTAAAATTGCCCATAAATCGTTGACCATCCTCTCGCAGGTAATGTCCAGTAAACCTGCTTCTTTTATCCGGCTACGTCTTATTTCATGTTGGTGTTGTCTCATTGTGGCTTAGGTTACTTCTTGGTTCTCTATTTGAATTTGAAAGCTTGAAGTAGTGTTTAAGAATAAATTTATTCTATATCTTTAGTGAGGTGCTCGGATGCTGTTTTCTTCTTCGTATGTTAATAATACCGTCCCAAAAAAAATACAGAAAAAAAGAATGCAAAGAATATTACTTATAAGAAAAAAAATTAGAGAAAATAAATTCGGATAATTTTAACAGTAAATTTCAGTAACATCCGCATGGATGGCCATGTGTGAATGTTCGATGAACCGAAGACGAAGACCTTTTTTCGACTGATTTTTTTCTTATTATTCTAATGGGGGAGTAGTCAGCTCAGTAGCCTGTGGGTGATCCATTTTGGTGCCAACGTTATGGATTTACTGCCATCAGTTATAACACACTAAACACATAATATGAAGAAGGTTACCTTAATTATAGCGAATAGTATTTGTGATAAATTCTTATGGTGGATTTCGTTGAAAAAGGCAAAATGACGAATATTTATGCAATCAGGGTATTCGGGAATATAGAAGTAGGGTGACATAAATTGTAAGTCCAAAAAATCTATTTTTAGACAATCTCATTTTCCTTTGATTCACTGATATCCAAGACTTAAATCTTATAGACATTTATTCCATTAGCAATTTCTTCTCTAGTAATAAATAAGTGTCTTTGTAATTTTTTTGCGTAGAGATACTATTATAGAAGATCATGGAATTAAACCAAAATTAGTTGAATCTGCAAGACAAATAGCGAAATAGCCCAGGTTCGAACCGGACAAGTCCTACATTCTGGAATCTGGAATGTTTAAAACAAATTCTAAAGATTATAATATAAATCAATAATTACCATTTCGGTAAGATTTGTTCTTTTTACTTCGAATTAATTTCGGTCAAAAAACGTTTGTTTTTGCTTTTTTTCAAATAAAATTTTCAACTTTCATTCATGGTTTTCCGTACTGTTCGTCGTCTACTCTACTAAAATACCAGCTACTATAAATTAAGTAAAGTTAAACTTTTAAAATTTTTGAACCGGAACCGTAACCGGAATTCTAGTGCATTACAGTAACTGGATTATTTTTGTGGTTCAATTTAACAAAGTGAGATTGCTGCAACAAACTTGAGCTAGTCAAAAAGAACTACGATTAACTAAAAATTACACTAAAGGCTCGTGTCCACTAGCAAGCAAAACTTGTTAGAGTTGCTCTATGACATTTGTTGCTGCATGTGTACACGGTTCCGAGAGCGCATTTGCCCAAGCTTTTGCTCTAGCCAGCAAACGCTTGCCTTTTCAAGCAAGTTGTGAATGTACACGCTAACTTGCGAGAGTTGAGATCTCGCAAGAAAGTTCCGATCGGTTCCGAAATTTTTCAGCAAGTCAGTGCAATTGCATTGGATGTGAGGTTAAGTTCAGTTTTAGGAGTTGTAGTTCCACAGTTTACGTGCGAAATATGAACGGAAAATCCAAGTGGAGTTCCGAGTACACGTTTTTGCTCATTTCCAATGTGGAACTTTATCCAGAGTTGTGGTATTTTTCTTTTTCGTTTTGACAGTTCAACGAAACTTTGATGATGAAGTGTATACGGAAGAGCAAGTTTTACTTGCAAGATTTTTGTAGAGCTACTTGCTAGAGTAAAATTGCTGCAATTTGACAGATAGCGTACACATCGCACCAAATTACTCTAGCAAGAAATGTCGCAAGTTACTTGCCAGTGTACACGAGCATTAAGAATATATTGGAAAAAAAATCATAAGAGCTGATCTTAGCAATTGATAGATTTTATGCTTCAATCAATCAGATGATACTTATTATTTATTATTTTTCTTTTACATCAGTGCAGCTAAACCTTTTTTATTCATTTCGGTAACCTTTACACGGGAAAAGGGTAGTAAATACCACTCCTATTATTTATAAACGTTTATAAAACTCTGCATAAATTAATGACAGTAAAAGAAACACGTGTCATTTTTTCAATCAATTATTCGCACAAAACCAGTTGTGGCGAATTTAATATAAGTTTTTGGCGGTATTATTTTAAAATTTACGTTTTTTTAATAATAAAAACATACTAATATTGTTGAGTTCTTTTAAATCGAGTAATTCAAGGTTTAACTAAATTAGAAATTCAAATTCAATGGTCTAACTTTATGGAGTCGAATAATAACTTGTAGTAGTCGATTTTGGTATTGCTTAAGTTTGCCTATTCAACTTTTAAAATCGTTGTTTTATGTTGTTGCTTGCGGATGACGATAATTGGGATCTTAAGTATAATACGAGTATTAGTAATTTATTTATGCGGCTTATTCGAGGACAATTTCATTGAAAATGAGCCGAAAGCGCAATAATAACAATTAGCATTTATTGTCTATCATATCGACTATTACTGATTGTCTTTAAAAGCCATACGATACGTAAATCATCTAGACCGAACATATCCCGAAATCTTCAATTAACGTCTTTCGATTTTTATTTCTTTTACAATCGAAAAGGTTGAAATTGTCGAACATAGTGCAGTCATAGGCGAGATAAATCAATAAAGAATTCCTATTTTATGGAAATTATCGTCCGACGAGCACTAATTCAATACGAAACACCTCGTCATGATTTTATTTCGCTTCGATATCCACAGTGAAATAATGCTGAGTTATAAAAACCACAGAGCAAAAAAAAGAATATAAAAATATCGAAAAACTATATAAAATCGATTTTCGATGAGAATCTTAAGTGGTCGATTGGATGTCGACTCCTATAAAAGTAACAAAATTTTGTTGAAAGGAATGTCTTTTCTTTATTTTCGGGTTAGTTGATTTGTTAAAATAGAGTACATAACAGCGTCAAATAAAATACCAACTTAAGATCGAACTTCTTATAAAAACCATAAAAATTTCTTCAATATTGGTTCAACTCTAGTCGTTGTACATGTGTCCTTCGTTTACCAAACTGTACTGGAACTCCCTCCCACTTTCGTTGTTTTAAAATCCTTACTTACGTCAAATTCCAGAAATATTAGTAAACCTCAATTTTTAAGGACACTTATATGGCAGCCCTACAAAAGAGTGATCATGCAAAGAAATTTTGATGTTTAATATTTTTGAGGTTTCCCTAATATTTTACCAATATTTGTATGAACATGAAAACCAAAAACAAATTGAACTAAATTTAAAAAAAATAAACAACACTCACCTGAAGTTGCAGGCTCTCCTCAAAACCGTTTGGAAAATCAGTACAGGTTGTATCCAACTGGGATAGCGATGTTGCTAGTTGTTTGGCATTCATCCCAATTTGCCAAACAATCGCCGTACAAAGTATCACAGGATTTTCGTGAATCCAGTTTGTGACTTGAGCTGATATGATGGATTCGACAAATTTTAAATTCCGAAGAAATCAGAAACGATAATGTTAAGTAGTCTTTATAGCTAAATACAACGAAGCACACTTAAACTTTCATGACCGATAAAATGATTTAAATTTAGCACATTAGGCCCTTTACACACTATTCACTCTCCAAAGCACACTTTTTAAACACTGAGGTTTTTAGCTACGTACGTAGGAGGTACGCGTACAAGCAGACACGAGCGATAATCTCCTTCTTGGAATAAGATTAAAACAATAAGAGCGAGCAATTTAACCTATTCTCGCTGGGTGGCTGTGCACCTTCTTAATCTGCACAAAGCTATTGCAAAAAAGCGCTATATTCGAAGATAATTTAACCTAATTTTGGTAGTAGCACTAGACTAAAAGAGGAGTGTATAGGCTCTAACAATCGCAAAATTTGCAACATCGGTACAAGGCTGTTAGCATTTTATATATGCACGCGCGTAAGAGGACATTTCCCAGAGGTAAACATGCAAAGTTTTCTCGGAAAATTTACTCACGGCTGAATAATAGCGTTACGCTTTTCAATGATTAAAGACTAGTTATGTGAAATAATTAACTACAATTTAAATGTTAATACCGTAAGTAGGTGTAGTATGTAGGATTGAATGGCCAGGACATAGCGGGGACTCGTAAACATATTGCAACTAGACGGTATGATGAAGTGGAGAACTGACATGAATTGATTTGGGATGCTTCTGTGCAAAAGTGGATTGCCAAAAATGCATACGGCAAATACTTTACTAGTGCAGTTGCATACTCGTATATCTACGAAATTTCAATTTTCTAGCACAAGGCGGTTCAGCATCCAATTAAAATCCAGGGTAAAGCCTTTTTTAGATAACCCAGTTCCGCGTGAATTCGACCCTGTTTGAGTCGCATAAATGAGGAAGTGTGTTATCACCATCAATGGCGCGACAGCCCAAATTGATACATTGTCTGAAGCTATTTCGGTTCACCGTCACTGCCCCCCAATTTGTGCATCTAGGAATCGATTTGCAATCTGCGTCAAGAAACAAGGTTGCTCTGGAACATTAAGTTTCCGAGAGCACACCACCGATTCCTTTCTCCATTATAAGACTTTTTTCTTCAAATTGTGCATGGCATTACCGCATCTTAAAATTTCCAGTTTACATGAGATGTTCAACGGGGAACATATGCTCCTGACCAATGACACCGTAAAGTGCATGAGTGACCTTCATTAAAATCCCATTAAACACGACTTGAAACTATTCGCCGAATGAAGGACTTTTAGCTTGATGATCCAGCATCAATTTGCCTATGGTATAGAAGCGGAAAAGCGTGTCAAGGTAACTCCATTGAACGACTGCGAAGAGCACCTTAAAAATCGAACAGCATTGGCGACAATGTCAGAACCTTCGGTGGTGGAAATCAACCGAAAGAAACACCACAAAACGAACGGAATCGTCAAGGTGCGATCAATTACACTTAACCTATAAAACTAAGTGACATTCCACACGTGATAACAATGGTATTAGCCTGCCTCCCACCCGACGATTTTAAATTGGTCACAATGAAGCGGACCACCAACAGAACAAAGTTTGTGGTGAGGAAAATGATGCGCCACTTTTGTTTGTCCAACTTCCCATCCTATCAAAGTGTCGAGGTTCCCCGGATCTAAGAAGAAAAAAAGCGGTAAATAAAAAGGAAATGTGTTATGTAAAGAGGTCTACAATAAAGAAGCCTTGCCATCTGCGAAATGGGAACGAATTTTTATTTCCACAAAGCAAAGCAAATTCACATGCAAAGATTCGCCAGGAGGACGAAAACCCGAAAGCCCCCGAACAGCAATGCAGTAAAACGCCTGTTGAATGGCAAATTACCACACACACAAACGCATACACTTCGACCGCCTTACGTACGAACACAATATTGATCTAGGTTATGTTTATCCATCGGGCAATACTATATGCGATTGTTATTGTACTTGGAGTCGAAATCTCGCGATTAAAGGACTGTAAAAATCGGCTTAAACCAGCCCAGCAAACTGAAACCGGATTTTAACGCCAATTGGACACAAACTTTTTCTCAGGCTGACACGACAAGGTCCTTAGCTTATGGACTGAGCCTGCAGAGGTCAACACTCGTGGGGGTTCACTTTTCAAACAGTCTTTCCGTTGGGATGAGATGTGGCATGAAATGATCCAGAGGTGCACAACGGTCGACCGCTTGACACGCTTCGGTACGTAACGTCCTTTTCTTCACCCGACTATTTTGAGGTTAAGATCACTCGAACGAACCACATCGGCCTGACCACTTTGAACTTCACGACATTTGACTTTTCCACTTCGAGGTTTTTTGTCCGCACTCCGTCAACTTCTCTCGCTGCCCGTGCAACCGTTAATCACGTCGATTTCCCGTTAATCAGGATGAAAAATTTTTTTTCCTCACTTTAACATTCGTTTCACTGGTGTTGGTGCGGAAACTGTAGTAGGCCGTTGGATAATGCGGTGTCACGAAATTTTCCAGCGCGGGGGAAAAACTGAAACACAAGGAGGCCCGAATCGTTTTGCTACGGTCAACGCTCTTTAGTACGTACCCGGGATCCTTTGCTTTTCTTATCGACACGTTTTCATTAATTTCCTTTCGTTTAGCAGACGATGCATTTGTTTCGACTGTTTTTCATGTTGCGCCAGCGGACCAAGCTGTAGCAGTTTAGCAGCAAACCGAACCGCACCACACGAATTGAATAATACATTGGCGGAAAATGCACCAACACATCGGGAAAAAAAAAATTTTTTAATGGAGAAAATTCGGGACGAATTGGAGAAAGCTTTGCGCGCGCTATGGCAGTGCTTTCAAGTGGGTGGCAGACCGTGACAGTTTCGTTCAGTTGGGTGGCTCACCCTGGTTGGGTGGCAAGTGCTCGTGCACTTTGGTGATTTTCTGGTGCATGGTACTTTTGTGCATCTTAAAGTATAACTGCAGTGCAGTGACGTGCTTGAGATATTTTGCGGTTATTTGGGCACTTGAGGATATAGTATTAATTATGTTGAAGTTGACTCGTTATCTTACTGATGGCGTCAGAATTTGTAATGGACTAATTAGCTAAAGGAACCAGACTACTAACCATTCATGATTCAGCTGTCGACGCTAACTACAGGAAGATGAAATTGGCTGAGCTCGGAACCTCAGGCTGTAGGTGACCAGAACATGCGGCGTGATTCTATATAAGTCCGGTAAAAGAATACCACTACAATTTTGCATTGTAAATAAGTTTCCAGATGCAAAACAGAGAAACTAAGGCGAGATGGCAAAGTACCACAACCTGTAGAAAGTGGAGCTAATAGACCGAACTCATCACCAAGTCCATGAAGTCGATTTCAGTGAAGCTTCATGGAGTCCCTAACCCATTTAGATGAAGGTTGATCAGACTCGAGTTGCAAGAAGTTTGTTTTCAGTAAAGCTATTTAATCGCAAGCCCCAATAGGAACATTGGTAAACCCCTTCTGCATTAACGTGGCAGGTCTTGATTGCACCCAAGCGGACTGAGCTCCTAGTTCAACTCGACGTCATTCAGGTACTTGTGCGCTTAGAAAATCTGACATAAGTTGGTAAGAATAAGAAAGTGGCCAACCGCTACCACTGTCCTGGACCAATTGCAACCTTCCTTCTTCCGCTTGTCTTTCTTCCTCATTAGCAATGAGTTTGCGCCCTCAAGCTTCCATCGATTACGAAAACTTGATATCGCAGATCTTAACGAAACCGGGAGAGTAACTAAACGCCACTCAGTTGAACACGTTATGTCAAACATCTCTTATTTTCTTTAACGAAAGCTTTTTTATACCAAAACGATTCCGCCAGGGGATGAAGTAGATTTTCCGTTAACGTCCCGTAAGACGAGACGTTGCGATTAGAGGAGATGCCGTCGCACACAGTTGCAATCTGTTAGTAGGTTACCGGGGCAGAAATCACCCCCAACGTTAGAGTGTCTATGTGTACATGCAATGTGCAATGAGCGGTTTGGGGGTGAGTCGAAACTGTAAGCTTTCACGGCGTGGCGATGACATAATACGATGGCACTGTGAAATTCAAGTAGAACTGCACCCTCAAATCGAAAGGTTATTGCCATGAGGGTTGAGCCTCGCAAAGGTAAACCGAATTCGAGACTGCAACGTTCGAATCATTGAAACTTATTTTTGGCAAGAAAGTGCATAGTTGGCATCCCAGGCCGTAGTTCAAGGAGAGTTCCGAGTATCCTTCAAGAGATGGAGCACTGCAGCAGTTGTTCTAGATTTTTTCAGTATGAAATTTTCTCGACAGTTTGTTACTTAAAGTTGCATAAGGTTTCAATTTCTTCCAATAATGCGAGGGTGAATGAAGTTTTTTAAAAGTTATGCAGATTTCTTTTGCCATACTGACTTTAATTGTAGATGAGCTGGCGAATTAGAACCACGTAGGCTTAATCGAGGTGTACATACGTATAAAAATTAATTTTAATCTTAAAGTCTTCTAACTTTAATAGACTCTTTCTTCTGTCTGTGACCCTATCTACATACTGCCGGCTGAAGATAAAGCTTAAATACACAATAAAAGGGTGGCGACTAATTAAGGCAATGAATGTCTATCTTGCCGTGGTGAGGCTCAGTACAGATCAATAAGAGATGATCAACTCACTTCTTTATTCACCACATCTTCATTATTCTTCACTTTTCCAGTCCAATCTAGGAGTTATAATAATAATCAATGGCGCAACAGCCCAAAATCGGGCCTAGGCCTTGAAGTAATGCTAGAGCTACTTCATTGCGAGACCAACAGAGCACTAGGAGGTGAAGTGGTCAGCCACACGCTCGTCCGTGATTATTACCCCGATTTTAACTCAGGTACTCATTTATAGCTGAGTGAACTGGTAGTCCGGCATCCAATCCCATTTTCGAAAATTACTTGTCGCCAAGCAGATTCGAACCTACCAAGTACCAGGAGCACCGAAGCAAGTGCTAGCCACTCAACCACCCAGCCTACAATCTAGGAGTTATACCGCCTGTACTTGTATTAGGCTCCATTGAAAGCGAAGGGATTGAAGAGGAATCATAGTCAATCCGAGGGACGTTACAATAGACCCAACTGTGGATGCAGCGACAGAGGCTAACCATACCAACCCCTATAGTCAGATGATTCGGTTCATCTTCCTAATGCGACCATCCGAGAAACCGAACCTGGTTCAAGGAACGCATCCTTGAAGATTTTGAAAACACACTTGCCAAATGTTTGAGCACTATACATCGTCTTAAAGCAAGGATTATGCAGCAATTTAATTCGGGAGTGACACTAGTCATTCGAGTAGGACTTTAGGACATCGATTTCACTGTTTCCTAGGAAACACTTTGTAACGAAGAAAGGTACAAATTCTTTTAGAAGTTTCAGCACCATCGAACTTAGGGAGCCACGTTTCACTCTTGAACCACGGTTTAGCAGAATTTCAAATAACTGTGAGGGATTGACTGAGAGTAAGATTAATATAATAAATAGTTGATTAATTTAAAAAATAAATGTATCAACGTAAAACGAACAGTTACTGATTAAATTAACATTAGAGGCGAATTTTCGAATGGAATAAAATTGGTGTCAGAAGTATGATTATACTCAAATAGAACACAGAGAGAAGAGCGGTGATGAATGGTGATGGTAATGGAACGGGAAGTTCAACGATCTTTCGAAACCTGCTGTCGATACAGGAAGAAGTATCTTTAAAAAAGGATCACTGACGACCGAAAACCATGTATGAATTTTATCAGAAATATCGCTGATGCAAGGAATATTCATTGCAGTTTTCATACTGGTCAAGTTTACTGCTCATGGGTAGAATAATAAAGTATTCGTCCTAGTCCCGCCTTCCAAAATGTTGTTGTAAGCCATAAGACAAGATTTCATATTAAGAAGTACACCAATCTCATCAATCTAATAAATGCTAAACTTACGCAAACGATTGTTGAAAAAAGAAACAAAATTCCTGTAATCCTTTTAATATTTCTCAATGTGAAAAACTTTTGCTAGCAGTTTTGATGTAGCAGAAGAAGAGGACACGACCACATGCCACCATCGATTTCGATTGGATTCAAAGATTTCATTTCCCATTTTCTGCTCCTTTAAAAACTAATGGCGCCGGTGGATTCGCAATAGTCCAGAAAGAGTAAAAGGTTTTGTACATGTTGCCGTCGCCATCGGGTAACATCCAGCATCCTTCCACCCCTCGCCAACCCTAATCACAGTCCACTTCCGAATCCTGACGGGAATGGGGGTACCGTCATATCCACCGGACAGACAGGACACTCGGACAGAATAGGAACGATCCGATCAGAAATAAGCCCAGAGGGTGGAATCGGTTTATGGACACTTTAATGTCCGTTTCTATGTGCGAATAAAACTTTGTTCGTTTTTCGCCCATATCCTTTTCGATTTCAGTGCCAACTTCTTTCTTCCATTTCGTTTTTCTTCGCCTTTTGTCCCCGTGTCTTTAAACTTGGAAATAGCCGAACTATGGCTAAGAGATAGGACGGCGACGTGACTTAACTATATGGGGTCCAGGAAGTGTATAGAGAGACGAGTCCTTGGGAAACGCTAACGGCAACGACAAGGAACGAGTCACACACAACAAATGTATTTGAAATGACTTTTTCCATTTTCGAATCCCGAAAGAAAATTCTCGTCCTCGTCTTCATTTCTATGGTCCATGCGTGCTCACGTGCAGATTGGCGTGTATAGGCATTTTTCTATCGGAAATTCGTCCCTGTCCTGATATGGTCCCGGACCCAGTCCCTGTTCCTGTCCCGCCCGTCACGGATAAACTTTCCGCTTGGCCTATTGGTTGCCATATTCGGGATTCTGGTCGATTATCCTGAGCAGCTATTTGTGTAAATTCTAGTTATCTCCCGATTTCCATTATGACGTGTGCTTCGGACATTATACACGTGGATAATGTCTGTTTGTTCGGAGAACGTTTATGTGCTGTGAATTGCTGAGAAGATGATTTTCGTTCGGATTAGTTTTGAATGTTCGTTTTCCACCATAAAACAAGTGAAGAAAAAACCTAACGATGGGACTTTTATCCGACATAATAATAAAAAAAAGTTTCTATGACATCATCTAACTACGGACCATTCGGATTTCAAATAAAATCTGACGAAATGGCACACATCCGCAATATACTAAACGTAAAAATAGTCGCAATCGACCAGAAACTTTCCTACACTTTCAGAATTTCTCAACAATTACGTCGATCGTCAAGACGCTTTCAAGACACTTTCAAGACGCTTTCAAGACGCGCGTCTACGCTCAATTCAGTCCGCGCCACAACAACACAATTACCAAGCGTCATCCGGAAGAGTGTCGCGCAATCGAAATCTTCCTCACTCACCTCCCACTGATCACCATCATTGGATCTCATTACCGCCATCAGCTAATCAGCTTCGTTCACTTAATTCTAAACAAAAATCTCGAAACATAAGAAAAGTGGGAGGTGCTCCAATGGGTACCAGGCCCAGACTCACTAGATCCGAGATCCGACACAGATCATAGTACCGGATAATCTTAGTCCGATCTTATGTACTTACCTGACGATATGATGATGATCTTCAGTTTTAAGGCAACAACAAGTTGTAGTGAACGCGATCGTGATCCATGTACACACCGCCAACGATCATTTTCGTATCTACGCGTCGCCGTCGTCGTCTCTCGACTCTAAGAGCCCCAGAACGAAGTGTGATCTGGTCAAGACGAAAACTTTCAACACTCTTAAGATCACTCGAACTCAAGTTGGGTTTTGTGTAGCGTTTAGCCGAGATGATCTCTGAATTTAGATGCTCGCGATCGCTTCGATCACCTTAACTTTGCTGTGATGCTGTCTAGTCCGATCCAACAGAAAATCATGTTTGGATCACTGGACTAAGTGGCTGCTAACCTCGCTTGACCTGAGATTGTCAAAAATGTAAATACCTCTATTAGTTGGCAACTGGGTGGGTGGCATCAAATATTGCAGCTTTTGCAAATTTTTTGTAGTGGAGATTGTTGAGCAGTTTAGATTTAAACTCTAAGCACCATAATCACATTCTTAGTGCATCAAAGATGCACAGAAGTTATGATCCCTCGATGCTCTCTTTTTATATCAGAGTAATCTTTCTACTCCTTCGATTAGTCCGCATACAAAAGTACCAGAAAAATTGTATGGATCGCAGCATAACCAAAAAATCTATCAGCTATAAGGTCATATATTTACACATGACAGTTTTGTGATTAAAATAGCTCAAATTTGTAGTTGAACCAAAGCCGTAACGCAGTGCAAGTGCCTATAGCACCGACAGCCTAAAAATACCGTCTTAAATAGCTTTCGTTATATTTAATAATAAAACTGGACTATTGGCAGATTTTTCAATAATTTATTTAATTAATTTCTTCTTTTAAATTTTTAGGCGATTATATAAAAAGCACGTTAAAGTCCGGCATCTCATTAGTCCTAAAAGATAATTCGGAATTCGCACAAGCGTTCCGATATCTCGTTAGAATTAACATATTTGTCGGTAATTGTAAAGCTCACAAAACCCCTTATATCATTTTAGGACCAAATATCGAAAAGTGTTAAATTGGCTTTTCGCGATTACACTTAAACCTCTAGAAGTTAAGACGAATTCGATATCTCGTTAGACATAAGAAATACCTATATCGAGTTCTGGAAAATGTACACAAGCACTTTTCACCACATCAGAGGTAGAATATTATTAGAAATTCCAAAAAATGGTGGATAGTGTCTTTCATAACGAAAATTAATTTGATACCTAATCGGTATGTCGAACTACGTACAAATTTACGAAACTCCTTTTCACCACAAATCGGATTTTTTCGAGTACATTTTCATATACATACCAAATTTTAGCAAGAGCCGTTTCTGATATAAGAAAAGCATATAAATTGATAATACTAAAATAAATAATTTCCAAGGTTCAAGAAGGCACCTGGACGCTGAATATATGGTTCAAAGGGTTCATTAGTCATATTGCTTGGATAGACTAGGAACACACATTAAAAATTTTGGAAAAATCTTGAATTTCTTTAGAATTTATGTAAATAATTCGCATTCATGTACAGCTACAATGGCTCTGGGTAGAATTTTGACACTTAATATCGTATGTCTTAAGCCGACAATATTTTAAAATTGATTTAGTACATAGTTATAAATGTGCCAATATTCAGATAGACAAGAAATTTATGAATACAATAGCTTTACTTATGTTTGATTATTAAGTCTATCCGAAAAAATATTTTGTGGAAATTCGAAAATAAGAGAAAAGTATGTCCTTACAGATTTATTTCAAATTTTCCAAAATATTGGCATAAGAAAACTGTAATTAGACCACTTTCAAAAGTATTATATTTGATTATTTTTGGTGAAAAGTTCAGTTAGGAAGTGTAAGTGCAAAAATTTGGTTTGCAGGGTTACCATTCCCTTGCCAATAAAGCTACCGTTCAATTGGTTAAAGTCTATGGTATGATAATTAAAAAATAAAAAAAACTAGTCCAAAAATTTGAATACCTAATCATATTAAAAAACTCTTCCTTAAATTAAAATACTTGAAACAATGGAGTAAAAATAGACAAACGGCTGTTAACAAAAGAAAACCTTACATCGAAAAGGAAAAAAATTCAATCAATATTGAAACAATCGCAGGAAATTGCCATTTTCTTAAAGAATAAAAGAAAATCCTTTTTTGTGTTGGCGGAAGTATAATTATTATCAAAAAAGTCCAATACAGTAAAAAAAACTGAAGAGGACACCCTTTAATTACGCCTTTTTCTCAAGGAATATCCTTGCAGGCGCGGTACTACTGTAATGTACCAACCTTTTGTCATCATCAGCATCCTTTCAAATCTCCTTACATTTTAATGGACTTGTTCGCACTTAGAGTACATCCTTTTTTGGGGAGGTGGTGATGAGTAAGTGCCTGAGCCTTTTTTTTTCTAAGTAAAAATTCAACTTCATCCCTTACCAATTTCCTTGCTGTGTTAGGGTTTTTCGTTCTTTTTTTTTATTTGGTGTCAGTTTCTAACGTAATATGAAGGTGGCCCGATGGACTGAAAGACTACAAGATAAGCGTTTTGTAGCACGTACTTTGGGGACACACTTAGCGGCCTGTGTGTATAATTTCGAAAGTTAGAGGACGTCCTCGGAGAGTTTAGGTGGACCATGCTTTTGCCTTGGCTATGGACACTTTAAGGGCAATTTCGAGAAAAATGATATGAGCTGGTAGGACTCGGCAAGCAAAATTTTACGGAAAAAGAAGGTTTTTATTATTAAGAATTTTGGTTTTTTCGAGAAACTTGCACATCTCAAGTATTTAAATTCCGCAAGATTCGTAGCTTAGCGTAATAAATTGAAGTACTAATTGGACATCGATTGAGTAGCTTTCTACCAGCATATCCATTTTACTTTGTTCGTAATAATACCTACAGTATTTTTATTGATTCTCAAAAAAAAAAAATTTGCTGCCCTCAAAATTTTTTTGTCCACGTTTCATGACTAGTAGACACGAAAAAAGCAATAAAAATGTTCACTCCGTCTGTCCGCCGTACGCCGTACGCTGTACGTCGACCGCCCCAAAATCCTTTGAAGGCTCGTAGCTTTAAAACCAGTGAAGCTATTAAATTAAAATTTTTTTTGGAATAGACTGGGTAGACCCCTTGAATTGATTATTTTCAGGGGTGGGGGTGTGAGGGGGAAGGTGGGGGAAGCGTTTTAGACGAAAAATGTTGGTTTCTAGATCTCAGCAACCACTCATGTTAAGAGACTGAAACTTGGAATTTCTATAAAGCTTTGATAGTGGACCCATTTGCAAAAAATTGATGATATGGGTGAAGGGGTGTGGGAGTGGAGGGGGAAGCAATGCGTCCGAAACGCAAAAAAGTTGAGATCGACACATTCTAAAATCTATATCTCCTAAACCGTTAATAGCAAGCAATTAAAACTTAACAAACATCTGTAGTTATACTAGGAAGTTGAAACTCGGTACGTATATGTAAATTAACTATAAAAGTATTTCTAATAAAAAAAAATTGAATATTCATTGGCGTTCAGAAGGGGGGGGGGCAAAAAAAAATATCAGTTAATATAAAATGCATATATTTTCACGATTTTCGTCATATCTACTAGGTCTTTCGAAATATTGAATTCATTTTTATTCGACTGATTTTTCATATGAATACCTAGAGTGTGTTTTCAAGATTTTTTGAAATTCGACCCCTAAGAGGGTGTAAACTGGTTGTATACTTTTTCATGAATTCCACCATGTTTCTCAGGTCTGATCAGATATCGAATATTTTTTCACTTCCCCAGGCTTGTTTAATAATCTCTTTTTTTTAATTTTTGTTTTTTTCAACCTCTAGACCGCATCCCGGAATATGACCCAATTATTTAATTCATATGTTACACCCATTTCTAACCGCTTCCCGAACTTTTTGTTAGGTTTTCAGTCACATAATAACATACACCGCATCCCCAAATTGAACGCGTTCTGCCGGAAAAATAATAAAGTTGCGCCCAGACTGTTGGCAGATTTCTTAGTATTGACTTTTCAGTACAAAAAATTTGGTGTTAATCAAGGTTCAGTTCTAAAAATAAGGAGAATGAATGTCGTAAAAATAATTAAATATTTGTAGTTTTCCGGTGTCAGTGGAGTGAAACCCCAACTCGAAATCCCCGACTGATGATAATTTAAAAGTAATAATTTAAAAATAAATTAAGGTTTTTTTTCCCATATCAATATTAAGTATAACAGTAAATCGTTTTGAGTTCTAAGTTTCAGCACTAATTTTAATTTTTCGAGGACTATTAAGTAATCGAAATTCAGATCAGCCAGTACTAATTCCGATTTTCAGTAACTTAGCAGAGTTGTTGATCATTGGTAGAAAAATTTTCTTACAAACAATGGGGTTATTTTAATAGGTTGGATGTATGATACATGATAGATTACAGTAATAGATTACTGACCAGAAGTGGTTAAAATTCTAGGTTTTCGTTGAATGCTTCAATTTATTCTATGCTGACAAATAATAGGATAAGAATTACTTAATTTTGAAAATTTTTATATTTTTAAATCGAAGCATTAATACCTATGCTAATGCAATAAATTTAATTTAGTTGAATTTAATCAGTTCTGAAAATATTCCGCTGCAGATATTTTTCAGTACTAAGAGGGAAAAATATTTAGATCCGCTATAATACCGGTTGAGTACGGTACGCTACTGCGTTTAGTGTAACATTATTAAAATATTCGCGAAAGGCAGACCAACAGAAAAAAATCGCCACACGCTTGTCTTGTACACGCTTCGCCCAAAAACAAGATTGTAATAACAAAATAAAAAACACATTCTCTAAACCAAAATATACCCAAATAGATACCTCACAAGGTATGTGTCTTATTTTCAGTAGGAAGAAGACTCACCCTCCTCTTCCTCCCCGCCCTAGTTCAAATCCATTTTAAAAAAGATCGTTGACTGTTGATCGAAACACGTTTTCCAAAAATCTAGAAAAATAAAACATCCGAAAACTAGTTCTGCGATTTGATCATGTCACCAGCTTGCATCGAGCTCGAATACAACCGTACCCTCAAAATAGTCTTTGATTAACAATTAGCCGCCCACTCAGCAATGCTCTGATCCATTACCGAAGACGACGACGACGACGCCTTTAAGATTTACTCTATTTCGTAAGAATAATTTCAAGACGTTTGCTACTAGCCTCTCCCACCGGCTGTTGTTGCGCATAATACGCAATATGCGAACGCATTTTTGAGCTACCATAGTGATTGCTTCCTAGTGTGCTTATAATTCAGGAGAAGATTTATTAGCACCTGTTCGGAAACGTTAGCAACGACCAAAATAACGAAAGAAGCAAAAATTTCTAATAGTTCCGGATCCAGGATCCAGCGATTTTTTTTGGAAATATTCTTTTTGGAAATTTTCGGTCAATAACTAAAAGAATGGAGTACCCTTCTTCTGGAGGGTGCGGAAATGTATTTGATTTGGACATTTCTCTTGTTTTGTTCAATCATTGCCAACTTGTGGACGATGTTAGCATAGAGTTCCAAGTTCCTTACTTGATCTGGCAGTACGGGAACATCGCTTCTCGTAACTTAACATGTCTACTAAAATTTTGACTGATCCCATTGCTACATCAATAACTATATTGGACATGTTTCTTCAACAATATCAAAGTTAGTTCCGCACTCCCTTAAACCTCGAATCAGTTCCTTGTCCTCGCGCTTCAATAAGAGATTAAGAAGCAGCCTTATTAGCATATGTATA
This sequence comes from Beris chalybata, assembly GCA_949128065.1. Lineage (NCBI taxonomy): Eukaryota > Metazoa > Arthropoda > Insecta > Diptera > Stratiomyidae > Beris > Beris chalybata. Next base: position 3,744,051 of record OX421896.1, on the reverse strand, counting down.
TGCTTCATGGTTGTGAGGATCTTCATTCAGTCTATAGGCGAGTGAGAGACGTTACACTTTCACAATTCAACAAGAAAAAAATAACTTTATCTGTGACGAAAAATATGGGAAACTAAACCAACCTCAATGCAAAAATCTAGCTACGTTAATTTAAATGCAATGCAAAATCTTTCTTCCTACCAGCTACCACGTGCAGTTTAAAAATAGCTTCTTAATTCCTCAGCTCCAAATTTAAATTGAATGCCAATTCAGTGTTTTATCTGGTTTATCATAACCGCAGAGGAATGGTTTATGATCTACTGAATGGTATGCTTCAAGATCTCCAGTTATTCTTAAATCCAAGTCTGACCACCTCTGCAAATTGGTAAGTATTAAATGAATTACTCCCTCTCCCCTATTCACTTCCAGTGTCTTAATCAATGCAATGCACAGCATGGTGATATCTAGAACTAAAAACGTAATTACTCATTTCAAGTACACACTTACCTACTAATACCCGCCGGTACTAGACTCTATATGAGTAACTACATCTTGCACCTATGCTCCGTCCTATCGAATGGTCATTTAAGCCACGTCGAAAACGACAAGCAAAACGAAAATGGAACTGCGGACAGTGTCGAGTCGGTGTAGTTAATCGGGGGCCCCAATTACATTAATTGAACCTTCCAAAGTGCTGACATTTTCAATTGTACGTGACAATTGCCGTCCCGTACTTGCAAAGTGCGGATATTTGCAGAGAACTAGGACGGCCGTGATACTGGGAAACTCCCCAACCACCCCACATCCACTATCCCGTCGGCTACCCCAATGAAAGAGAACAAGTAAATAGCCCGATGTGTCTATAGTGTAGCAAGGTGAGTTTGTACAGTGAGAATAAGACTCAGTCGAAAGGGGCAAAATGGAGACTATTAAGGATTACGGAAGTGGAACCGGTAGCCAAGTCTCAAACCCCAATAGCGTCAATTACAGGTGTAATTATGGACAGACATGGCAGCTCCCACTGCAAAATTTCTAATGAAATCCTCGCCGTAATTAGATGTGAAATCCTTGAACAAGGAAAAGAGGCCGCTCATTTTTAGTAACGATAATTTTTTTTTTTTTTTTTTCAAATCAGAACTAGCTGAACACTCAACAGTGTCATTTCCTTACTTGCAATTAAGGAGCACCAATTTCAAGATTCATAACTTGTGGTATTTTGAAGTTCACCTTCAGTGATAGTCGGGAAGGATTTTTATCTGGGAAGTGCTCGAAGGAGTATTATGTGATTTCGACCGTACGACTGTAGTAGTACCTTTATTTCGTTAGAAAAAGGAATCCTTAAGAGTTTACCTAAAATTATTCATTGTTGATGAATCTTAAACTGTCTCCTGTTGGGGATGATTTCTTTTCGAGTGGGGTGGTATGAAAAATGTATTTCTCTTATAGGTACTCGTATCTCAATGAACATTAGAAATAAATATTGGCACAAAGCAATGGTGTTCAAGAAAGAGACTTAAGAAAAGCCAACATAGTTCTCCTAAAATTTAGGAACTATTTCCGTTAGAAGTTCCGTTTGTTCTCCACTTCACAGATTCTACAGAAGTCGGTTGACAAGATCTGAGCCTTTTATCATACCGTCCTATACTTTCTTTATCATTAAATATATTATCCCGTTCCTGTAGGAACCTTTCGATTGCGTACCTGACGCAGCTTTTAACGCAAAAAGATTTGAGTTCTGCAAGTACTTATGAAAACGAAAATAGATTCTTAAAATTTTCACTTCGATAGTTTTAATATTAGGAGAATATTACTTTTTGTTAATCAGATCAATAATATAGTTTTCTCCTACTACTATCAAAGATCTGATCATCAGCTATTTCAGTAGCGGTGGTGCTAAGTATGAAAGCACGGAGAGTGTTTAAAAAATTGTGGTACGAGTATTTTCATACCGTGCCAAAATTTATGGGATGATTTTTTAGATCATTTTGAACCAAAAAATAATAATCAGCTATATTGAAAACAAGGGAATATACGTTAGTCACGTAAATGAACCATGCTAAAAATGTTGGAGCATAAACTCTTTATCGTACCGAGATTTGGTTTCCATACTTTATTAATTGTGTTTGTTCCCTATTATCTTAGAATTTAACATCCTTTTTTGCTCACACCGCTTAAATATCTTTTCACACCATCCGTTTTGTATGTTTCTTGATAGATTCTTTTTTCAAAATTACTTAGTAAAATTCTATGCCGCGATCATCAAGTTCGTATCGGTTTTGAAATACATTAGAACCACTACATATTTTATATAGTGACCACCCAAGGGACTGTGCAAAATGTTGTCACTTTTTTCGATTGGTCAGATTATAAAGATACACTAGAACTTGCAGTAGTCTGGCTGGCTTGGTGGCTAAAGCACTTGCCTTCGTTGCACGTGATACCAGGTTCGAATCTGCTTGGCGGCAAGTAATTTTCGAGAATGGGATTGGGTGCCGGACTACCAGTTCACTCAGCTGTAAATGAGTACCTGAGTTAGAATCGTGGTAAAAATCACGGACGAGCGTGTGGCTGGCCACTTCACCTCCTAGTGTTCCGTTGGTCTCGTAATGAAGTAACTTTAGCATTACTTCAAGGCCTAGGCCCGATTTGGGATGTTGCGCCATTGATAATTATTATAATTAGAACTTGCAGAAGTGACCACTTTCCTATCTTGACCACTTGCAACGACGCTCATTTTGCTGATTATTGAATATTAATCAACTACCTATTATAAATTAAATTTATTCGGTATAAAATTCCTCGAAAAAATAATAAGGTTTCCGTACTATTAACGGCATTGTGATGAACGGAAAGGCCTTAAACAGGAGTCAGCGTAACCCCGAAATTCACGCTGGCTGGACGACATAATTTTATAAACAAAGTAGCGTCGCAACGTGCACGAAACACTTGACGTAATCGAAGCCGCGAGCATTTGGTCACGAGCCGGACCCCAAAGATCGCTACAATTCGTTTCGCCTCGGATGCTGCGAGGTGCGGAACCGCGACTTTGGTACACTCTGCTCTGTACATAGGCACGCCGCGAGTACATCGAGTGTGCGACGCGAGTACATAAGCCGCCCCGCGCGAAACCACAAGATGACCACTACCGCGCGACGCGACGGTCCATAGCCTAGCCGCAGCAGCACACCTTCGCCCAGCAGCCAGCAGCAACGACACCATTTCTCTCGCCCCGCTTCGCTTATGTACAGCGACGCTACGCTAAGAGCAATTCGGACGTTCGTAAAGAGTATGAACTATGAAGCGGCGCGTTTTTTGTGGTGTTGCACAGAGCAACGAGAGCGAGTACTTGACGTCGAAGACGATACGTTCACGTTTACGTTGTGTGTGCGAGAAAAGGTACGCGAGGAAGAAGAACGTCTTGAAGATACCGGGAGGCAGGCGTCGGACAGCACCGGATCGTCTTATGGGCTATGGCTGGTGGATGGACGGGGCAAGCAAAAGCGATCGGCAAGACGGCACCGCGCTTAGGAAGCAAAGGAAAAATAATAAGAAAAAAAGAACAACAACAAGCGGCACACAGAAATTTATTGAAGATGCGCGCATCGTACTGGTGCGCAGGTTTTACTTTTGCTCTGCATAACAAACACTTTCAGTACATTTTTGGCAAGCAGGCGGGTAAGAAGTACACACGTCCTCGCCACGTCTTACGTTCATTATTTTTTGTGTTACTGGCTGCTCTGGTGGTGTCGTTGGGCTCGTTGTGTTGTTGTTGTCGTTATTGTTGTGCATTGTGTCGCCTGTGTTTCTTGAAGCGTCTTGGGGACGAATCGTCACCGTTTTGGATGCCGCCGCTGCAGAAAATTGTAAGGATCTGTTTGAACGGTTGCGAACAGTGACCTATCGTCTTTGTCGTCCGGGGGTTGTAACGCAACAAACCTGCCGCAAACACCCGCGACTAGCCGCGTTCTTGTTGTGTTTTTGAGGTGTTGGTGGTGACTTTCTTGGTCAGATGACCACCGGCTAACAATCGCGGTTTTGTGCAAGTGCAAAATTTTCATCATTCGGATTTTGAAGGGTGGTAGAGTATCGCGGTCAAGTTTTGGATTAGACGAGACGCACGTAACGTGTGTAACGACGGACGGTGTGACAGTTCCGCGTGTCCTTCAGGTGACCAACCGCCAATAAAATTGTGCGAATTTTTTGTTTGTGTTTAGAGCACTCTTTTTTTTAGGGGTGGTTGTGCCCGCCGGTGTACAGTGATTTTTTTTTTTCAACTATCCGTGCTGTACGCGTGTTTTCGGCGTGACGGTCCTTTTTATACAATTCGGTGACGAATCGATTTGACTGTTGTTTGCAGTTTCGCGGAAAACTCTCCAAGTGAAGTGCAATTTTAGTGTGAATCTTTCCTTGTTTGTTTTTGACGACGAGACATTTCCACGAATTAAGCGGAGAATACAAGCAAAGTGTATTAAGTTTTCTCGGGAATTGCCATCAAGTTACACACGTGCAGAATTAAATAGCGTGAATTTCTTAAAAGTGAATTTTTACGATTTGTTGGTGAAATAGTTTCGCTGCTGCTCGAATTTGCTTGTGGAGTTTGTTCCTGTGCGAGTGCAACGTGCATAGAACACCGACTCCTTCAGTTTGAATCAGGCAAGTCTAGAAATCGATAAGCTACAATGGTGCATGATGTGGAAGGGTCTGTACTGGACTGAAGTCTTTTTCTGGCGAGGTAGACCAAATCGGGACCTGGTCACTTCAACAATCTCGACATCATTTCTTGACGTCCAAGCTGAGTCTTAACTCTGCAACATTGTTGTTTTGCGACAATTAGTTGTTTGCAGTTACTCCTTAATAGTGTACACTAAAGTGGAGGTCATGTACACTGATCTACTGTTTCTTAAATTTAATATCATAATGATGATACCTGTCTCATCGTTCTTTTTTTAAAGATAGCTCCTGAAATAGATGGCATGAGGTTGTGTCAAGTTGCAGTAATCGCCTCAGTGTGTAGTGAAATTTGGACTAACGTGAAAGTACTACTCAATGTCTTCGACGCATTTTAGAAGTCCGCGAAAGTGGCAGTAAATCGATCACACCTTGAGGAAGCTAAAGTAAAACATCTCTAGAATTTGAATCTGCAAAAGGCGTGTGATAGGTCGTTAACGACATATAATCTAAAAGGAAACGAATAAGTCCTGTAGGTAGATAAGGCTATTGCACAGGATCGTGTTTTGTGGAAGAGCAGCATAACTGAAGAAGAAGAAGAAAAAATTAAACTGAGTCACACAAAAACAATATAATACCCAGCATACCATACAAGAAAGGAAAGAAAGTCCTGTAATAACTCACTGTTGTGTACCACTTACAACCCAATGACGAAAACGATCAGTGGTTCTTTGGAAAATTCCTATGATCAATCTATAACTAACCACATGAATCAGTCAACTTGGGTGTTGGAAACTGACGTGCACTAAAAGTTTGCAGATTTTAAGGAAGCGTACAAAAGGGTTGAGATGCAATACTCTTCCGAATGACAACAACGATGTGAAATCATAAGTCATAATACAAAAAGATCTGACTCGAAGTTTCCAAACTAAGCCGAATATGAAGCACTGCTTCAAAACTCGAAATCGTTATTGCTCCCATTCTCGGCAATGTAGTGTTGGAGTACGTTATCCAAAAAAGTATTAATAATTGACGCCTCGAGAACACTTTAAGGCCAAATAGTAGTGTACGTCGATAACACAAAAATCAAGTCTTTAGCCATAGAAAAAAGATTTAAAAAAAATTCCGGAATTTAGTGTGAGTCGCCAAGGAACACAAACTCTGACGTTGGTAGACTATAATCTAGAGAGTCCGACTAGATGCAAATGACAATGACTTCCTAACAACATTACTCATATCTAATTTACGCAAAGTATTAAAATGTATTGATATAACCGTCCTGAGTGAGTTATAATAAGGGAGGACAATCATAATAAGTCCATTGAAGGCACAGTGAATCAGGATTTCAGACCGTCCTCCACCATCTATAATCTACTCTAATCTAATCATTAGGCCTGATCGCTTCTATGGTTGAAAAATTTGAATCCTAAAATAAGCGTTTGCAAAATGTAGACATATTTGAATAAAGAATCCTGTCACCAATTAAGTAAGAAAAAAATTCGCCACAACAATGAGCTCATAGCTTGTACGATGAATCGTAACATCATACCTTTGACAAGATCGCAAAGTGCGACGTGTTTTGAAGGTCTTCGACGACGCAGCTAACAAATCTTCAAAAATGGAAAAATATGAATGAATTCTAGTGCTGTGGAAGGAAGGAAGTTGTCAACAGCATGGCTCCGTATAAATACCTGTGTAGTGACAATAACTCAGATCTTAAGAATGACAGTTTTTATGATAGTCAACTTAAAGAATTGGTTGGTTTTCCGTCGTTGGCGGAACCTGCGATAAACGCCACACTGCCTCCTAAGCCTTGTTGCAAAAGCAAAAATATTGCTTGTCTTACTATAAATAAGTTGTTTTTTTATTTGTTGTTTTTCATCGCACCAAAAAAGTTACTACTAAATGGATTAGAAATGGATAAGGATTTTGCTCACGATGATCTGTAGATACTATATAGTCGCATATTCACCTGATACTTTATGTGGACTGTATGACTCATTAAATTTTGAATCCTGTAGGCTACAGCTATTTGTGAACATTGCTGGGGAGCGCGAAATTCCGGAGTGGTGCCGAATGTAAGTGGCAGAACTCATGAATGCGGTTAAGATTACCAACGACCAATTGGAATAGCGAAGGTTATCCTTTTTGCTAAAAAAAATAGTCCTGTAGTTTCAAAGATTAAGATGGCCTTTGCACTTTCGTGAATATCGTCCAAGTTGGATAGCCCGATGCCATGTTTTCACACTATCGACCTATCTCTGTTGCGGTCTATGCCCCAAAACAGGATTAATTTAATTCTATCGGTAATTCAACCCCCAAAACACCTGGGTCTAGCACTAATGCTATCCATAGATCTAAACAATCATGAAAAAGATCAATGACACTTTTGAATCATTCGTCACAATCTCCGAAACAATTCAAAACTTGCTAACAATGCAACTTGCGATTGTAAAGTGAATTTAATAACAAATAATTCAATAATATCACTACGTTGCGTTCGACATTGCTTTATGAAATTTTGGAAACTAGTTTTCCAGTATACTTACTCTATAGTTGAATTTGCCGTCGCAATTCTGTTAAACGAAAGTGGCGCAGTCGGTCTTATGCAGAAACACAGTCTGCCCAAGAATGAATACTGTTTCTATTTTTAAGATAGTTGAATTCTTGTAAAGATAGTTTTTTAAAGATAATAAAAGTTGTGGATTCTTTTTTAGGATTATAAGAAGAAAAAAGCCTGCCTTCCCTTTATTGTCGTTGTATAATGTGTTTTTCTTTTAACTGAACCTCTTTACGAACTCTTTCACTTCACCTTTAGTTTAGAAGCTGCTCGTGGAAAATTTTCAAATGTATGTTTTAACTTCTTAGGAACCCTAACCAATTTTAATACTGAAAAACAAAATCCCGACAACGAACTCTCGAAATAAAATCTCGAAAATAATCTAAAACTTGTGGGCTTAGAAATTAAAATGATTTGGCATCAGGTTGTAGTCAACCTTTGTATTTGATTTGCCTATGTTCTTTCATTCAGTAGAAATCCGATATGAGCATTTTGTATAACGCGGTAATAATTCTTATATCTGACCTTGTGGATTTCTGTCAATTTTATGCAGTAAATTATTTGTAAAATTTTATTTTGTTTTACTTAAATTCCGAAAAAGCATCACATCGATAAAATCGGATCAAAATATATTAACCTTAATTAAACGAATTTACGTATGCCATATAATTGTTGGTTCTTTAACTGCTATTTTCCTGCAATAAGCACTCTTTGTCCCAAGGGATGTTGTTTCGAATCCCGCACTTTTCCCACAGCTTTTAGTAACAAGTTTTCCTTCTTTTTTTTTAAATATTCATTCCTAAAATACCGAAACTTTAATTTTCCTCTCTGGTTAGACCATTTGTACCCCTACTCCTGTATTATTTACAACATAGATCTCTGGATTGAATCATGAAATCATAACCATTATCGAACTTTAACAAGCAAAGCAATCCTCTATCTACTCGAGCCTTCATTCCATCAATCGGATGAACGTTTGCCCGCCATTGCAAATCAGCTTTAAATAGTGCTTTTCTATTCAAACTTATGCGTGATGGAACAATTTTGGATCCAATAGAAGCGATAAAGTTTTTGTTGTGAATGAAACCAAAATTGGTATGAAACGTGATTTCTCGGGTTCGGGTTTTGGTGCAATTTTCCGCGATGATTAGCCAATTTTAGTGTAATTCGAATGCTTTTTTATATGAATACCGCTCACGTTTGCTTAGTGCTATACTATTGAATCGGCAAAACCAGCGTTAACACATCTTGCATGATTCTCTATCTCTACTTGGTCGGGAAGTGAGCTGTTTCGTTCAGCGTTAGATAGGTTTTGCTCAACAGAAGGCATATTTATAAAAGTAAATGACTATAGTTTCTGGCTGTGTTTGCCGAGATTTTCCCTATAGTTCTTCTTGTGAATTAGGACGGCCTTAAACCATAATCGCAATAATCAAAAAAGTACTTTAGAAACTATTTTAATCAAATGTTCGCTTCGAACTTACTAAAAGGAAAGTCACAACTTCCAGTAGAACTCAATCGATAAGTTTTCTTGGACAATGATCGAAAAATTTCCTCGGGCCTCCAACTTCGACAAACCACAGTTCATTCCAGCTTTTCATAATTTTCTTAAAATTGTCCACCCCCGATCTCGTTCGCCAATTTCGACCGCACTATACCATTGAATCCATCTTTTTTTTTTCTTGTTTACAAAACATCCAATCAAGAATTTAATTGCTCTTTGTCCATTCAATTCGCACCACCCTCGACAGTCCAACCCGATCAACATCGTTGGGCGCACTATACACAATTTTTTTTAACCCACTTTTCGCCTTCCCCATTTGACAATCGGTCGAAGGGTGGTAAAATGAATTTTACACTTACATGGAGAAGAGGGAAAAAAGGCAACGAATTTGAAAAATCAATACGACAAACTGGGAGAATAGGAAAATTCAAATTTAAATTTTTTACGAATTTATTTCGATTTTATTGAGTATTTATTGTTAAGTGAATTAACACAACACGCCCAGTCGTCTAAATCGAATTAATCACGACAACGCTTTGAAATGGGTCGCGTCGGGTGACTTTTCTCCGAAACAACCTTCCCGAGTGACCTTAAGTGTACTAAACAAATTAGAATGGAAATAAGTGGGGATAAATCATGCAATTTTTATTATTGGTCTGTTCAAGATTCTTTTAATTGTTGTTTCGAAATTATAATTTCTTTATTTCGTCTTATTTTCAGATCCGGGAATTGCAATACGAAAACGAAAAAATAAAATTGTGGACAGAAAAAAGAAACAACAAACTGATTCGACTTAATCATAAAATTTGCAAACAAGGTAAGTTTTATTTTCGACGAATGAAGGAGGCGGGCACTTAACCAACGCAATAATAATAACAAATCGAAATCAATAAAGTAAACAGTGCGTTTTTTTTTATCTAGTTTCTCAGTCTCAGGGTAATTACTTGCATTTCTCTGTCGCTCTGGCAATACTGTTTTTGGGGAATTTTGACGCAATCGCAATTCGCGTCTTGCACAAAAATGCACAACGCTGAAGCACGTGGTTTTTCATATCCTTTGGAATTGGTGGTTTGGGGAATAGGAGGTTGCCTGCTAGAAAGGGTGGCACTGGCAAGTAATCCACCACCCACTGTCATCTTATGTCCTGTCGAGGCATCGCGCGTATATGTTTGCCTCGCTCACTTTTCCCGGATGTTTTTGTTGATGTTTCGTCCTTGCTTGTGTTTTTTTCCTGTGACATTTTACGGAGGATTAGGGATTCTTTTTTTACCCTTACTTTGGCCTATGCAGTGATTCCCGGTATTTTTCAATTCGCACGTGAAATCTTAGCGAAGAGTTCACGGTAAAGTCGCGCGATGTTTGAACCTTTCGTAGCATAGTAGCGATGGCATTGATGAAGGCTGTTTAGCAGGTTGGTATGTGGGTGGGTGGTTCGGTGTTGGCTTGGGTTGACGTTTAAGGGATTTAATACGAGTCATATGGGGAGTATCAGATCGGAGTGAAATTATTAAAGACAGTTTTATTTCGTTTAAGGCTAAGGTTTTTTTTTTTTGTGAAATATATACTAAGCTCGGTAAAAAGATTGTGATGTTCTTTTTTTTTCCATATTCGTTGATCTCTAGATTAATTAATCCATTTACCTGAAATAATTGAACATTCTTCAAATTTATTTGATCTACTTGAAACTTCTCGGTTGCGCCGTTTACCAGATTCGACTCTTCGAAAATTCAGCCTGAAAGTTGAACTTTGAATCGTCTGAAAAGTACCTGATCCTTTGATACTGATATATTTGCAGTCAGATTTGCTATTTCAAAAATTTACCTTTTCTGTCTTTGGTTCCTACTAAAAAAATATGAGTAAAATTTTCATGTTTCGAGGTCATTTTTCTCCATAGAAATTTGCGATAAAAAGGACCTTATAATTTTTTCGATAGAATGAGCATTTAACGAAGCAGTTTCAAAAAATCTCGCAGAATTGATTTTCTTCTAAATTACCGTGAATGGAAAAACACCCCTAAGAAAAATTAGTCTATCAATGAACAAGAGATGCAATGAAAAAAGCTTGATACGGTTAAGTTAATTGCGGATGCAGAACTCAAAAATCTTCTCTTCATAGACGTAGTATAGAGCCCATTCCTAGCAGGTGTATTCCTAAATAAAATGGACAAATTTGTTGTAAATTGGGATCATTGAATTCCTTTCATCATCTCATATACCTATATATTTTCTAAAATTACAAGTCCTTTCAGTTAACACCAATCCTTGTAAGCCACACTGAGGTTACGTTCGAATTTTTGAGTTGGATAAAACCGAACTCACGTTATTAATAAATGCAAGAAATAGCAATGGTCCCAGATGGCTCGCTTGAGGAACTCCAGACAATTTTAAAGTTTTATGTTTTTGTTGGATGCGATTAGTTCTGATTAGTACTGCTCCAGAAAAATGCAGTAAATACACCTTAAAATCCAAGATTGGTTTTTATTGCGTCCTGTCAAATCGATAAGGATTTCTCGAAGATGCGAATTTCGAGAAGGATTTTAGACTGGATACTAGCTTAGGACCTTAAAGGTTACATTTTCTGGTAGTAAGAGCTGCCATGCAAGTACTCGGAAATGCCAAGGTTGGGGTGTTGCCAGTGTAAAAATATTTTATAGTAAGGTTAAAACAGTGATGCTTCAGTTAAGGCCTGTCATTGAACGCTAATAAAACTCAATAAATCCATTTCCCAATCATCGTAAAGTAAAAGTTAAAAAAGTTATAACAGCAAACAGTCTAATTACTTCGCATCATGATTCAAACTTGTTAGCCCTGACAGCGCAATCTTATAATCAAAAACGCCTAATACTTTGGTTTTTTCATCACATCAATGTATAGTTTTTCGGCAGTAGTTCGGGCGAAACTCTAAGGCATAAAACAATGATTACCCAGCGGCGAACATGTGCATGATGCCAAGTGCATTATACCGCCGACCGTGGCGAGTACCAAATTCAATGCAATGGACACTGGCTATCCAACAAATCACAAAAGTCATAAATTACCAGTCAAGAGAGCCAGGCAGGCATCCACGAGTACAGAAGAAAAAAACGTGCTTCAGTACTGTACTCATATGGTCAGAAAATGTACGGAAAAAAATGACCCGACAATCGAAACACAAAGCAAGGCGAATCGGTTATTAAATCGGATGATGATGCGCAACTTCTGACCAACAAATCATTTTGTGCGATTCTTTTCGAAAGCGGCCAAATCGCTTAGCCGGTCCGTTTCTTATAATAAAAAGGTACGCAACATTCTGATCTTTACCACCTTTTGCGTTGAAGCCGCTTATGTTTACCTACCCTTAAGCTGGATGCACTGTACATTGCGCAGCCTGTTGTACAGTGAGTCGCTGCCTACATCTTCCCGAATCTCCCTTAATTCCTCTACCTGACGCCAAAATCCCCGAAATCCTTTTAAGGACAATAGGAAACTCGTTTAAATCTTAAAAATAAATGCACAAGTGCGTCCGTGTTAAATTGCTATTCGAAAATAGGGGAAAAAATCAGGACCTTGCACTGGACATGACTTTTACCAAAAATTATTTTCTTAGGGATTAGAGCACTTTGCTTGATTTTTTTCTTGCTCTTAAGACACAAAGGTCGGTAGATCACTCCAAGACGTTGTGTGTGTGTATTTCTAAAAGAAAAGACAACAAGCGTAACGACCCTTCGGAAAAGCCGTTCGAATTTCAAGCGCCATTTGTTATTTTTGATGAAAATCCCAATAGATTTGACGGTGGCGATATCCAGCTGACACGGATTTCTGTTTTCATATTTAATTGTCGGATTTAATACCGATCATTTATAATCGTTTCGATTTGGATCATAGGGCACTTTATTGGAACAGGTAATTTTGATTCGGTTTTGATTTAAATGACTGCTATATGCGCAGATAATTGCAGCAGCCTGATTTTTTTTTTAATTCGATCAGCTTCATTCGATTATTGGAATGTTTTCAATTCGAGGGAAGAAGTAGATTTTCCCTTTTTATCATTATTCGAAGCGCTATAAAATTTTCTAATCATCGTGCTAGAAATCGAAAGAGTCGATAATACCAGATACACTCTAATACGAGACTAAAACTCAACGGCTATATAGGAACTCTCTTTTTTGCATCTCAAACTTTACTTGGAACTTGAAACCATTGCGTCTGCAATGGTGAAATAATGTAAACATCCTTTATCAAGTGGATCTCTGCGGTGCTAAAGGAACTAAAATCCTTTTTTAACGTCTAAACTGCGGCATTGCTGAAACACCATTTTACGTGCGCAAACTACCGATTCTCGGGAATGGTTTTCAGAACTTAAGGAGCGGAAGAGTCTAAAATTCCCCTTTTTTTGTATCTAATCAACACCTTTGAATTGGCAAACACATAGGATACGCTAGTCCTTCTTTCTCGTTTCTGGTAAAAAAATTGCATAATCTGTTCCCAACAGAGAAGTCATTTTCAGATACGTTAGTCCTTACAATTTTTGTCTAAAGAATTTCGCTAACTTTTCCATTTCTCCCTTAGTTTTTGTTCTCTCTGGAAAGTTTGTGAATGTCCAGGTCACTCCGGATAAATTTAAAACTTTAACATCTTCAGTATTGGAAGTAATCGAAACTCTTTTAGAAATTCGAAATAATAGCAAAATACTTATCAAATTAATTAACAACATTAGGTTTTGAAAGAACCAAACTCAAACATATCCGCGTACTTTATCCCATGGATTGAGAGTTTCTTACAGTATGCAATCTATTGTTTTATGGATTTCCAGATAACGATGCATTCTATTTCTTATATGTGGGTGGGGACATTCATTTTATCGTACCTGGACGTACCAAATAGTCTCATGGTTATTCTTTAGGCTGTCAGTTTCGTTCCGGACTTCTACCCAAAAAATAATAAAATTCCGCGTAGACTATTGTCAGATGTTTTTTATTTACTAAATTTTCTTTTCGATTTCAATAAATGTACAATATTGAAAAATGCTTAATTCGCTTTCTTCCCGATTACATTTAAAGTCTTTAGATTTCTTTAAAAGCAAATTAGATAGGCCCATTAGGCCTAAGAAATGTTTTGGAATTCGTGAAAATGTACACAGTCACTATTCACCCTCTGAGGGTACGAGTATGAAAATTTGGAGAAACATTTTTAGGCGCTTATATAAGGAGCACGTCTGACTAAAATTTATTTGATGAACTAACATGGCCAAAATATACAACAAAATTCATGAAAATGTGAAAAAAAAACCCTTGTCTCAAAAATTTTATACGACAACAAAAAATTATTTCTTTTGCTTTGTTTTTGTAGTACTCATACATATAGGCAGCAAATTTCAACTTTCTAGCATAATCCGTTTTTTAGATCCAAACAACCCACCCCTATCCACGTATAAATACAAATTTTTGTAGAGCTTCAGCTCGATAACAATAATTTGTTGTTATTTAGGTTTTCATGGTAAGCTACCATTGAAGCTATTATGATTAAGAGCTAGTTATTTGTTATTAAAAAATAATAAATGAATGGGATTTGAACACATGACCTCTGGATGAGTGGACTAGCTGCACTGTTTTCCGTTCCTTAATCTCTTTTTGGTGAATCTTATTCTTGAAACGTTGAAGGCTACATTAGCTACGAAATACAAAATATTTGCATAAAACTTGCGCTAATTGTTCCGAAATATTAAAAACTTAATTCAACGGTTTAATTTACACCTGCTACGCACAAAACACACTTTTACATCTTGCGTGAGATTTCTTCCGCTCGGTATTTATTTTGCTTCGTGTTCGTAGCTAAGAAACAAAATGAATATACGAGTCTCAGTCTAAGCGAACATTAAAATTGTTCTGTTTTTGAATTATTGACGCCATAAAACAGTTTTTTTTTCGAATAATTTTCGACAATTTCTCACCGAACGTGCCGGCCCAACTTGCAGTTATTTGCCTATTTGCTGTATGTTGTGTCGTCTCTCGTACCATTGCACTTAGTATCGCAGTTAGTACGCGGAGTAGGTAAAAAACATTTTTTTTTATACTCCCCCATCGGACTGTTATGCCGTAAATTATTCAACTCTCGACGTCGACGGGGCCACGTCTTTCACATTTTTGCTTAGGATGTACTCAAATTAGGAAGCTTAATTACGGCCATTGCTGTAATTGCATTCTTTAATTGGGAATTGTTTTCTGTTTTTTATTACTCTTTGTTTACGTTTTTTTTCCACTCCGGGTTTTTCTTAAGCATCGTCGGCTCTGTTCTATAGGCTGCATTTATGATACTATTCCAATGCGAAATTATTTAACAAGAGGGTTCTACGTTAGTGCGATAATTTGTCGAATGTTTCATATTTTTTCCGGAATATTTTGAAGGTAATTGCGATTACAATTGAATTTATTAGATAATAATATCTACATTTTGACCTTTTTATAGTGTTGTGCTTCCGTGCTCTTAGGCACTAGACCGATTCGTTTTATTAGTGTTGCGGGTGTTAGACCCCTGAGTTGGGTGGGCTTAGAACCAATGACCTTAGGCTTGATAGGCTAGTTTGCTAGCCATTAGCATACTGAATATTTTCAATTGGACAGATACTGAGAAAATTCTGGAAAATTTCTGGAATGCTTACCTGTCCTCTTGTCCACAACAAAAAAAAAGCCATCCTCATCTCCTAAAACACGACTCTACTCCATACTTCCCTGTAACTCCTTAAAAGCCCAACGAACTGATTGCATAGACCAGACTTACAGATTGCTCAAACCTCTCATAAAGTTCTTATAATATCTACACTTCGATAATCTCATAACGTAACTCTTGTAATAGGTCGTAGATTTCAAAAGATATAAAAAGAACATTTACTTTATATTGAAATCTTAAATAAGACAATTTAGTTATAGTCACAGCGTTCCAGATTTCTAGAGTGAGTCGTTCATGCAAAATAAAAAAGAATAAGTTTCCTCTTGAAATTTTTTTTTGTGATTTTTGAGCTTTGACGCGTTTGTCTACTGGATAAACGGCGTACAAGCGGACATATTTTTTATGGTCTTTCGCCATTCTTTTCCCATAATTTGCTTTGCTCGTAGAAAATTTTTAAAATATTTGAAGCCGCCTATACAAAGATTTTGTTGCAAAGTTTTCCGAATAAACACCAAGAACAATTTTCAATAAACATGTGCTCTTATCTGGAAACATGTGCATCTTCTGTTTTTTTTTTCATACACGCTTGCAGCAATGCATAAAACAAACCTTAACATTTAATAGCTTCAATGGTAGCATGACCATGAAAAACTAGTAACACAAAACAAACCTTTTTGAAAAAATCCAATATTTCGGTACTAACGGTTTAACTGTTACAAAATTAATTGGTAATATCTTCGAACAATTAAAGCCGATTGTTTGTTACCAAACGAAAAATTTTCCAAACTTATCTTGTAGGATGCAGCTTTCTCCGAAGACAATCACATAACCAAAAAGTATCATACGGGTAGTATAATGAAATTACCAACAATAAACACTTTCGTGGTTTCAATTTATAAGACTGAGTGTCTCTGCGGCAACACTCTACCTGACAAATCTACCTTCATCCATTATTTTCCGTCTAATTCATCTAATTAAATTTCAACTGCAATATTTATTTAACTCTATCGTGTACTGGAAATTTGAAGAGTGAAGGAAGAAAAACAGCCTAAAGAATAGATGGTCTCTTGGTCATCTTAATTAGCGATATGTACTACATTGTTTCTGTCGCCATAAATGTATTTTCTCCTCTATGGTAGCTTATAACATTTAATTTGTTCAAATTTACTAGTTCCACTACATTCACTTGTATGTTCGCAGTACGCTGCACACCCACATCTACAAGGCCCAAAAACCAACTGGTATTGGTCACAACAATTAGTAGGATTGTTGATTTTTGGTTTTAATTTCTTTTGATTTTCATGGAAACGTTGTTTCTTTTTTGTGTAAATTATTTTGCATGTGGTCTGTACTTCGAATAATTAATGACAATATCACGAATTGTTGAGTAAAGTTTTTTTACGTCATGTAGAAATTTTTGGGTAATAATTAGTAGATATAATTCTTTCGAAATTCATCATCTCTATATTTACATGTGCCTTCATAGAAGATGGCGCGTGTTAGAAGCGCATTCATGGATTTATTAGCAGTTGTGTATTATTTGGTATCTATTTTATTCTATCTAATATTGTTAGCAATTCCAGAGCTGCAACCCCGGGATAATGGCTAAAATTACGTTCTATGAAACTTAATACCAAACTCCGGTATGTCTTAAACCAAAAAAGGGCGATAAAAAGAGCCTATCCTGGTGAGCTAATATACTCCATTGGTTGAGTCGAGATGGAAAATATGAAATAAAATTGGAAAAAAATTACAATTTAGTTGTAAAGAATTGTGATCGACCTCGAATTGCAAAAATTTTGTTTTTCAGATCTTAAGACAAGTAGACCCAAAACAGAAAAATCCGTCCGTCCACCGCATTTGCCGATATAGAAGAACAGAAAATTGTCCGTCCTTCCACCGCGTTTGCCGTATAAAAAGAAGTTTGACCGTTCAAAGCTCACAACCCATAGAAAAACAAAGTTCGAATTAGATGTAGATTTACTAGATTCCCCTGAGGTACCCTTTTTTAGTGGAGCAGCGGGGTTTATAATAAAATAAGTTTGTAAATTTTATGCTACAAAATGCGAAATTAGTATCTATATTTTTTTCTTTAGTTAAAAATGGCGTGAAAATCTTTCCATAACTAGTTTTCTAAATCCATTGGTATATATTTTTCTTGCTTATGGCGCTTCGGCTCAAATTGATTCCGAGTCTTATAGTGAATAAATAGTCTTTCTTTAAATCGACTCAGTTTCACCTTACACTGACTTTTCCGAGGTTTCAACTCTACTTTGTTTCATTCTAAAGTCAACTTTTTGTTAGTCTGTCGCCAAAATATTCTTGAGATTTGACATTGTCAAAAATTTTACTGAATCGTAACATTTGATAAATAGCCCAACCTTAAATATCCAGAAAGTTATGCAAAGTCATACTAAAGTCTCATTGTTAGCTGGTACTTGAAGCCTTCTTATTCTAATTGTTTTACAAAATCTCATAATTCACAGACATTTTTATCGTCAAAATGTTGAAAACAATGCCACAATCAAAAAATTACATGCTTTTGATATTTGGACATCATATCAAGACCTTTCTTGTCTTTGCTCGAACAAAAAAAAGAGCCACTCACAAATGAAATAAACCGAAAAATTCCCATTTTTATAGTTGAATTTTCACACGGGTAAATGTTTGGTTAATTGTTTGATTGGATAAAAGCTAGATCATCCAGTAAGAGGCATACGAGACAACAAAAAAACAACCACCTATATCAGATACATGGAGTCGATAATTTTATATATAGGATTTTGTGAATATTTTAAAGTTTTTAAAAATCCAAATTTTATTATTTTATAAGGCGCCAACTAGTCGAATTGAAAAAGAATACTGTTACGGAATTTAAAAAACGAAGACGTGATACCTAAGATAGGTGGTATATTACAGTGATACATCTTATATCTAGTAATAAAAGTAAGAAAACGTATAGAATAGAAAGATGTTGCGAAAGATTGTACTCAAAAACTATATTCGCCTGAAGATCGCAACTTTTGATCAATATGCAAATTAAATGGGAATAGTTTTTAATGGAACCTCTAATTAGCATGATTATTAAAATTTGTTTCTCTCTCTTTTTTTCGTATATTTTTACAATATTTTTTTCGCAATATTAGACAGTATGTGTCTGTGTTTTTTTGCTAAAACGTTTGCCAATCTCTTGTAAAATGGATTATAAACTTGAGATCAATGAAACTTTGCTTGTAAGTTTTTACGTTCGATCCTACCTAAACGATATTCCGGTCAAACCAAACTGGGTCGCCTTTTATAACAATTGTGCAAAATCATCTCACCCCCAATAGACTGCCGTATTCCACAATCAACCAGTCCACTACAACCCGAAAGATCGATCATCAAACGAAACTCACCCAACCTGATTAAGCCCACATAATTTTTATCGATCGCATCACTTGGTGCCATCGCACTTCAGGTGAATTTCATAGACTCGTACCTACTATCTACCTGTGCTTTCTGATGTAACATTTATATATATGTAATATATATATTTCTTTGGTCGTTTCTCTAACGACTAAACAACTGACCATCTTTGAAACTAATTAACGAGCATCGAATCGATATGGACCGGTCAGTCTGACCATATCCGCCTCTTGATTACAATTTCCCACTCATACTTTCGGTCAAACAACAAAAAAATAATTTCTTAGTTTTATCTTATAAAAAACTACAACAACGAGCACAACCCAAAAAAAACACTCGTGTACAATACGCGAATTAACAAAATAATTGTTTAAACTGAAAATACCTGCGGGTATGAACATATTTTCAGCTTGTTAGTTGTTTCGAGCGGTTTTTTATCCGGTCTATCCGAAATGTAAAAACCTTCTAATCAGTGCATAAAATCGCACTTTGTATTTATTATATTATGACGAAAATGTTTTTATCAAAAGTAGAGGAGCGTAATAAGCTCAATGATATTATGCAAAAACAATGTGCGATTAATATATTATTTTTTTTTCAAATGATCTTAGGATAAACTTCTTTTTGTTTTCCATACATTCGGATAACGACATCCTGTGCTGATTTTAAAGTTGCGGCTTTACTTTAAAGACATGTGTTCAAAATTATCAGGGCATAAGCATTACCAGGTGAAAATGAAATCTTCTTTACTGGGTAGTGCTAATGCTCTTGACTGTTGTTTCCTGACGCCAATCTTTTCAATTATTTAGTCGACTTCGTTATCCAGTTTCTGTTTCTAACCAGATTATCGGGCTTGATAACTGATCCCCCTTCCAAATGTTTGTGGTTAAATATTTGACAGAGTGGCATATATCTATATATAATTTCAAAGTCTTGTATTAATACAGTGTCCATTGAGATTTTAAAACATTGTTCCGGAACAAGAACCTTTCCGAACCGGAATTTTTACTTATTTGGATCTTTAGCGTCATCAGCTGATATAACGAATCATTTCTCACGGTTAACTGGCATTGGTTTTTTAAAAACGAATGGAACCGCGCAATTTTTTCTATGAAATTTTTGGTTTTCTATGAAACAGTTGATTTGTCACTGCAGTCGCAGTTGCAATCAACGAGTTTAAAATTGTTAAGCAGCTAAACTATGTGTCCGAAATTACACTGTTTATGACCTAATCTCTGTTCCGGTGTAGATTATTCAATTAAAAGAAAATTATCCACAAAATACACGCACTATGACTAACAAAAATATGAAATTTATTTTTTATCGTATTTTTAAGCTTAAGCTGCAAATGAAGACTAATTCTTATGTAACTATACCTACATTTATTTTATATTTAAATGCAGTTGTGTTTTCCAAGTGCAGTGACAAATCGGTTATCAAAATAACAACATTGCTTCCTTTCGTTATTTTTGATGCCTCTTTTTTTGTTTGGTGGAAGGACGGCTATCTTAATTAATTTTGCCGATGAATTCTCAAATCTAGTCTACTATCTACGTGAAACGGATATGAAACCTCACAAAAAATATATAAATAAGATATTTTGTGTAACGGTTTCATAAGAAAATTCAGATAAAACCTATTTCTACGTTTAAAACAAACATAACAAATAGGGGTTTTTAATGCTAATTAACTAATGATTATTGGAGGAAGCTTGGTTGTAACCTTTATTTTACATTAAAAAAAATAACCCTATAAAACTACTAAATAATCATACATTACTTTTCTTTTCATTACAGTAAATAAGCAGTCGAAACAAATTGATTTGAATAAGGTAAGGGACTAATTAATTTAAATGTGTCAAAACAAAGCCATCAACAACCGAAAGCATTTTGATTTTTGAATAGGTGCCGTGGGCAAACATGATCTTCAATTATCGAATAGAATCTGTCGAGTTTTTTTTCACAAGGGAATATAATTTTTTCAAAATTATTTTACACATCATACGACTCAGAAGTATATCTGTAAAAATTTTACGCTCAACTCAATTCGTTTCGAAAATATTAAATTGATGTTTTCATGATTGTCGGATAAGACAGTTTTGATATGAATATAAATATAGATGTTTTTTAATAAAAAAAAAATAAAATATTATTTTTCTAATTTTCATGGTTAACTTAATAAATCACTCTCGTTATTAGCACGAGCAACTGTTTCTTTTAATATTAAGAAGAAACAAAATTAAAGAATAAATAAAAATTGTAATCTTCGAATGCGTGGTTAAGTATAACTCTTTAATATTCTCGAACATGTTTCTATAAATAATAGCACAATTGCGCAATATTCATACCCGAATCACACAACAACAAAACGGTTTTTTTTTTCGTCAAATTAAAATTCGTTTTTATTATTTTTATCCGAGTATTTCGATGTGCTTGTCTGATTTATTTTTAAGAAGATAACTTCTTAGTCTAGTTGTAGTATTATTTGCGTTTATCATTTTCAATTTCATTTGGCTAGCTAATAAGGGGCCAGCACGAAATAAAAATAAAATTGTGAAATATTTATTTCACAAGAATATCACTTTTTTTAATTATAGCTATGATCAAAAAAACAATTTTGTTTTCTATTTTAAAAAAGAAATTCCCGAGTACCTGGCAATGCCGGTCTGGATTTAAGTGCAAAGTAATATTCGCGAAGAACCTCACTCAAACACCGACCGCTCTACGATTCGTATATTCAATTTAACCGATTTGTAACATAAATAAAAACTTGGCTAGATAAATTGCTCAAAATTTGTTTAGTTTAAGAGCTTTGTGCCTTGGGTTGGTATTTGATAGTCGCGCAGCATCAGCAACAATCAACGTCTATCAAAAAAAAAAAATACTAAGTACAATAAGGCGATATTAAGTTATGTTTTGTAGCCCATAGTCCAGGCACTGACCACACTATAACCAAACGATCAAAATGATATAAAACATAAAACAAGACTATAGGTTTTTTTTTTATAATCCTAACAAGTTTGAAATAATTTTTGTGTGGCAATTAATTGAAAGTCTTTGATTGAAGCTAATCGCACAAGATGGACCCCGATCTTCGGAACAAGCAATAAGTACACTTGTCGGTTGTAGGGGGCCTAATGTGGAATAGTGTAATTGCCGGACACTTGCTTCAAGCTTGTTGCCTTAGTCGAGATCGCCGAATCTTTCCGGGGGGATTCGACGAGTAGTTAGTAGAGTAGTTGGAGCTGAAAAGAAAAGAAAAACTATTAACTAGTTGTGAGGTCAATGAATTTGCGTTTTTTAATTCTTAGGCGCCAATATAGTGTAGTGGCGATCGTTATCTTAAGCTTACGATGGAAGCCTCTAGGGGCATTTTGGATAATAATACCGAGGACCGATCTTTTTTTCTGCAGATCTGCCCTGACTTCGGTGGCTTTAAAAACGTCTTGTGACGTGATGATGTACTGGTTTTTTTGTCTTAAATTCGATACGATTGCCTTACAGGAATTAGCTAAGCATCGGATTACCAAAAGTGAATTGGTAGCTCAGCTCCGCTCAGCGGTATATTCTTTTTCTCGAAATGAAGGTAATAGATTAATTAGCCTCGTTATTATTAACTGGGTAATGTGCAATGAAATTCATCGAAATCTTACATTAAATTGATTCGAATAGAAAATATTATTCGCATAGTACCTATCTACCTAGCATACATACAAGACACAGAAGGTTAATTTGAAAAGTTTTTTTGTTTGTTTCTTCAAAAAATAGTCAAATAGATCTTTGTAACTTTACTAATCATAGAGATTGAAGAGATATTACAAACGCAATTTTTAATGCTTCTAAAGATACATTAGAAAAATTGAATATTTTGACTTTGATTGAATACTGTTTAGCAATTAATCGCCTTGTTGAGAGCATATTAGGTGTAATTATTGAACGTATTACCATACAACGATTACAAGACATAGTTAGTAGGCTCAGTTTACAGCTTAATGGAATACGATTTAGTACCACATTACAAAATAGAAGCCCGTTTTTAAAACTGAACGCATCAACATCAAATCGTCTCGCAGTTCAAAGTTTATTCGGTTTTGCAATTAACTGAAAAAAAAAAACAAAAGAAAAATATTCGTCTTAAAGTTTTTATTACATAAGTATCCGCAGTAGTATACACATGTGCCGTCCGAAAATTGCTTTTGTCGCTTAACCGATTAAGATACATATCTTTTTAGATTTGATGAAAACAACAGGAGGCGATTCTAATAAATTGATTTTAAGGTAAACAGATTACTACTGAGCTACTTCAAAAGTAATTACATTCTGGACTCTAATATTACTGTTCTTGTTCAGCGAGACGTCAGTTTTTTTCCTACAGAAGCGAAACTAGTCATTGTAAATATTTCATCAATTTTTAAACTACCACTGTCGCAGAGGGTACCTACTTTATTTGCCATTAAATTGTTACATTTAATAAAAAAAATGCATTATTTTACGTTTCAACCACTTAGTCTTAAGCAGAGAGATGTTCATATAACCTTTTGATATTTACAAAACTGTAAAATAATTAAATAAATTTGTGTTCAGTTAATTGCAATTTCCAAATAATTGCAATTTAAAAATTATCGGTAATTGTAATTGAAAAATGTTCAATTACCATTACGAAAAATGTAATTGACAGTTTCTAGTTTTTATTAAATCTTTTTTGTTGTTGTAATTATTCAATTACTTTTCAATTGCTTTACGCGTTTCAATTAATTTATTCGTTGTAGAATTACTTTCCTGCGTAATAGTTAATTGTTGAACAAAACTGTCGTTAATTTACTTTCGAATTTCCTCCGAAAACTTGATGAAATTAAATACAAGAAAAAATTTGCCAGCGTTGAATCACTTATGTTTATATGGGAAAAGAGGGAAATAAAATCGATAGAGCATAAAATATTCTGTAAAAAAACACTCCCTAAGAACATGTGTTACCAGGCTGTAAAGGTGGGATTACGGTGACCGCGACGCGCACGCATTAAGCAATGCGACGCGATGCGTATAAAATAATAAAAAAAAAAACAATACCTTTGCTGGTCGTTGCGGGAAGCAATTCTTCAAAACAGGTGTCGCGATATGGGCGCGCGATGCGATTGGGTCGTACGCGTTGAACTTTTCATTTTAGACGCGAAAATTAAATTTAGTGGTGTCTATCGAACTTTTTCAATCGATCAAACATTTCACTCGAAAAATGTTATTTAATATATAGAATTTCGGTATTTCAAACGTGTATCTTTCGACTATAATTCCTTCAAATAAACCACAATGAAAACAGTAATTATTACTTTTATTTAAACAATCATAAAATATTACTTTATTGACATTTTTTCCCTTCATAATCATGAAATACAACCCATTTCGCATTTCTATTATAAGAGATCATTGTTAATGTAAAAACAACAATCGAAATAAATCTATAAAATTTATTGCCATCTTAACGCTTCACGGACAGATCTTTAGCTTTAGATGGTAAATTTATGCTCAAAACTTTCATTTGTGGAATTTCGGGTCAAATTCGGTCAAAAGTTTTGACAATTTTCGAATTTCGTTTCGTTTATTTTGCCCAAAGCTGCAAATAAATATGTAAATTATAAGTTTCTTTTGGCAAAAGTATTTTCATTCATTCTATAGTTATGCAAAATTATAAAGTTTTCGTATTGTTTTCGATCAGAGATTAATGATAAGGCTGTGCCTATCTGTTTAATTAAATAATTATCTATAAATATAATATTTTGATTATAATAATTTTTCTTTCGGTTTAAGCATAATAATGTATATTTTAATTTGTTTATTTCAACATTTTAAGATGGCAATTAAGAAAGCTAGAAAGAGTTATTAAAAATAAAGTAACATATAAATTGTACATACATACATATAGGTATCTTCTATTTTATGTAATCCACTTCAGGTAGAATGGCATTCTTATGATTCTTATGCGGCATTCAAACTTAAACTGCCTGTTCTTCTTCACTTTAGTCAAGAAGAACAAATTGAGTTTTCGTTACACTTCTTGTGTCAAATTTTTAACCACAAAAATTTTTTCCAGAAAATTTCATCCAAAATATTTCTTGACAGAGCAAACCAAATTTGACATTGAATAATTTTCACTAAAATTTGGCGGTGAATATTGAAAAAAAATTTGAAAAAATAGCATACAAAATAATTCAAGCTTAATATTCATATAAAATTCTCCAGTAAATACTACTAGCTACAATAACATACTGTTGTCAAAATTTTTGGTGAAAAGTTTGACGCAGTCAATTGGTTTAATTTGCCGGAAACATGCTGAAATCTTAACAAATTTTTATTGTACTATTCCTGCGACTTCGATACTCAACATTTTCATTTTTGAATTTTTGGTAGCTTTTTTTTTGTATAGTAATGATGCTAGTCTCGGAGACTTCATTTTTTAATTTTTATTTTCAATGTATTTTTCAACTTCTTTGATTGCGACTTTCTTCTTTGGAATTTCTTATTTATTTGTGAAGTTGACTGTTTTGTATTTTAGTTTTTTGTTTTTTAGTTTTTGTAGAAAGAAAACCAACCAAAAATACAGGACATTCCCGAAATTGAATTGAGCACCATAGATCGGCAAGCACTGGTATGTTTTAATAACGTAATGAATACGAATTTTTATCACTTTCTTCATTCAACCCCAAAATTGGTATGCCATAGTCATGTCATCTTTAATCTACCGATTTTAATGCAAGAAGTAAGATTTATTTTCCACTTACGATCCCCAAATGCATGTAATTTCTAGAATTACATTTACCTCTCCTTCTCTCCTCGTGACTCGAGACTCGTGAAATGTCATCCCTCCCGTATTATTTTACTGGACATTTTCTGCACCTTCCGATATTTTATTGTACTTAATCGTATTACCAGAAAATTTACCTGACAAGCATTGTATACACAAGACACGGTGGGAAATGGGTAAAGACTTCCGCCATCCAATTACCATCAAAACATTTATAATTTACGTCGACCGATAAAACGCACCTTTTAGCACCCATCCAGGTCTATTAAAAGTAGAAAACACAAAAATACCTTTGCCCTAAGAAAAAAGCAAAGGAACTTTTTAGCTGAAAACGGTCGGTTTTTCGTTACACATTTTATAGGAATATGTACGAGCGTATTTTATACGCCTATTATAACGTTGTGTACTTTAGCCGTAAAGTTCATCATGTTTCGAAAGTATTTCCCAAGGAAAGGAAAAAGTATCGGCAACTAAACTGTCGGATATTGAAGAAATCGATAGAGTGACTAATTTGCAGAAATAGGATTAGAAGGGAAGATTATCTTAGGGTTTGAGGAAAAGAAAATTTGCGCCAATTTTCATCGATGAAACCTTTTAGGATCAAACTCATGAGACGTTTTCTTCGATGGATATGCTAATTGGCTGGAACGAAGGTGCCGCTCTTTAATGGTTATGTTTAAATCTAAGAAATTATTCCTTGTTTCTTTGTATAATTCAAGAAACTGTCGTAACAATAATTCGTAAAAGTAATCAAGGTCATATCAATTATATAAAATTAAGCTTTACAGATAATTCGAAGTATCTGGCCTTTAGTCCTGCCGATATTATGTCTGAAAATGCATATAGATGCTAAATACAAAAAATTAATAACAATCGTTGCAGTGTCACCAGTCTTGGGCGCCACTCTTTTTTTTTGGGTAGTACTCCGAAACGCATTCAATGCTGATATGCGGTGTAGGTAAGGTTGTAGGTTACTGACTGACAACCTAAACAACAGCTTTACAAATAGCCTCCTACTCATTCAAATTAATTTTAATTCAAATATCTTACAGATAAGATCCTGAATACTGTTCAGACAAATTTTATAGATACTCCAAAGTCATAAAATAATTTTGAACAGTACATTTTAAATCCGACATTAGCTTAATTGTACATTAACCGGAGGGCAATATACGAGCAGTTGAGATAAATTTATGAAATATGGGTTATTGATGTTACTAAACATTAAAATCAACAAAAAAACATGGAACACTACGAGTCTTGTAGACCCGTCGTTATTCATTTGACTTGGGACCGAAGGTGTTTTATAAAAGTTGCCAAATCACGATGAAAACCTGTAATTACGGCTATTGCACTTTTGTATGGATCACTTTTAAGTGATCCACCAACAATCCATGGATTTCTTGAACTTAAAAAAAATATTGGTAAAGGTACTAGGTTGGTACCGTCCTCGGGTAATGACGGTTACTTACACAATTCACCGAAAAGAATATTTACCGACAATCTGTAAAAAAATGGAATGCTCGAAACTAAACAAAGCAATTTCCGTCTTTTTTTTCTCATATCACAAATATAAAGTAAGTCCAGACAATGGGCTTTTACATACAACTCTTCTTCGTAACTCCGTAACTCACTTATATTTCCATGAACATCTTAAACGTATGATTGAATTATTTTGAAAAAAATGCCGACGGCAAGAAATTACAAATCGCTTCAACAAAATTATCGCATCAGAAAAACTTGTAGAGTCATACTCTAAAATGACGTATAGAATGTAACTACCAAAAAGCCCCTCAATACCGCGGAGGAAATACCATCGATCGAAGTCATAGCAAACCGAAACATCAGAAAAGGATCGTGCAAAAAAAAAAAGCACACACACATCACCTATACGAATTTAATTCTTGTACGTACCATTAATAAAACATTTAATTAACCAAAAATCACTTGTCTGATTACAGGCTAGATGGCGCAAGTGGACCATGTACCTACCTGCCCCCAGGTATGCACTGTAACCGAACGATCAATCGATAAAACAAGACGTCAATTACACGATCGTCGTCCCATGAATCACTGTCCAACGATCAAGCCATAAAAAAGAACAATTTTTATTTCAGAGTCAAGGTAACAACAAAAAAAAATAAAAAAAAATCAAATCTCCGAATTGCGATCAATAATAAATAATTATTAATTAATTTACAAAATAACATCACCTTTGAGAGCCTCGGTCCAGTTTGTATTGTCACGATCAAGGGTTCGATCGCGCCATACACTTGCTCTTTATTACTTAGGGCTGATTTCCTCTGTATCTACATGGTGCCGAAAAATCAACTTATAATCTGATATAAAGTGACACTTGAAATACATATCTTGAGTGTTGTATACTTTTATTATATTCTTGTTCTTTGATCCACTCAATGATCTTCCAAAATATTTTAAGTGCAAAAAAAAGGCATTTCAGATCGCCACTATCGATCGGAATCAGTGAAGCTAACAAATAGACTTAAGAAATACAAAACAAAAACGGCATTCAGAAACATTACAGAGTTGTTGTATCGAAACATTGAACAAAAAGTGTCAAGCCTTATGAGCAAAAATTAAAATTTATGTTAATTGAAACTAACCTGACAGGTGGGAAAGTGATTTTATTAGCACCCAAAAAGGTTGTCAAATCGAAAAATACCAGTGAAGTTTTCTAATGTTTGTTCGTTGTATTAAAGAAATAATTTTTTAAGTTCGTGATGGTCAGCACGTGGTCAAATATTATTTGCGAAAGGTCGAAAATGTTGCTGTTGCATCAAATGGACAAACTCCAGACAACAACTGTTAAAATTGTATTAAACTATCAGAAAACTAAAAAAAGTACAATACATTCCGATGATCTTATAATGTAACTTTTGTAATAAGATTAAAAATGGCTCTCATAGTATAATTTTTATGAGTCAATAAGCCTACTAAAGATACCAAGACTCCTACTTTTACAATAGTGTCGTAGTTTGTTGAAATTTGCTACTTAGGTCGTTTTCCAATACCCTTGCTTCGTCTACGTCTTTTTATAACAGTTATGACGTCAGACGTAGCAAAGCTGTGTCTAAATTCATTTTCGGTTCGTGTCTTGACTATCAGTCAATCTAAGCAAACGTAAAAATACTCAAATTTTTCTATGGAATTTAATTACTTTTTGATTTTCGAAGTGTCAAATAAGAATCAACTAATCCATTTTGACAGTTTAGCCGAGCTTTTTCTAAACTGTTATAATAGCAATGCATACGTAGCAGTGCATAGACGTAGACAAAGCAAGAAATTGAGAAACGACCTTAAAGTTCAATTACAAAATAGATAGAGTCGAAATTTTGTTCAACCCTTTTAAACCACCTTTCAAGCTCAATCACAAATTCAAAATCAGTACAAACAAACTTAATTAGCTGCACAAAATTTACAACCATAATTATGATTGCCATCGTTATTTGGCGAAGTCTGTCTTCTTTTCTACCTCTTTGTAATAAAAATTTGCGTATTATTAAGGATATGCTAGAAATTACATCTAAAAAATATTCAAATCCTGTTCGATATTAAATTAATTTTCTCAAAAATAAGAAAAAAAACTTTACGAGTGTCTAATGTAAAATCTAACGATCGGTCGATAAATTTCTATTAAATTCTATCTGGTTCCACGGATCGAAAAAAACACGAAAAACAAGAATATATATACAAATGTGGCTATCCTTTATTATACATTATAATGTTATACCATTATGCATAAAGTACGATACCATGTGCTAGAATTTAGCGAACATACTAATCCGGCTTATTAGCAAATTTTAATAAATTCAATTTTGTCAAGCGACAGTCTTTTTTTTGTTCTTGGCCTTTTTTTCGTATCCCAAAATTTTTTTTAAGCCATTTTATCGAAGGTATAAAAGCATTTTCGGTCATGAATTAATTGAAAGTCCAATAGCCGCGTTCTTCGTAAAGATGGGTAACAAAATTGCCAAATTAATAACAATATAAATAAATTGTACAAAAAGAAAAGGACAAAATTCATATAATAAAAATGAGACATATCGAAATGATGAGGTAAGCATGGTGCTAACTTTCCCAAAAAAAACCAGCATTATTTTAATATTTCTTATATTTTTTGTTGGTTTTTTTGTTTTTCAAAGTTAATTTGTGTTAATCTTGTTTCTCATCACGATTCCAAAAGATGTGACTTTTTTATATTAGCCAGCACACTTATTTCTTTTCGTGACAATTTTTCTTGCATTTCGTTGTGTAAAATTTCAAGTTCTGTTCAATTGTTAGTTAAGGAGAAAAATTTTAACTTCTGACCCACTTAGTTAGTTTACATTTTTGCACAAAGCTCGATATTTCTTTTAGAAAATAGCCAAATTCAGTTGAATGCTGTTGAAACGTTTTATCGAACTAGAAAGTCCGGATAAATTATATTTTCAAAATGGCATAAACTGAACTTTATCAATTTTTGACTATTTGCACCGGTAACTACAGAAATATTTTTTTCAATTATTTTAACATTTCTCTACATAGATCAAAATGCCTGCAAACCTTACCTAATTTTTGGTCAATAATTTGACAACATCAGTCTAATAAAATCTATAGATTTTTAACAATTTTTAACTTGGTTTTGGTTATTTTTAATCAAACATTTTTATTGTTGTTAGTCAAACATTTGACTACGTTGCATACAGTCTAATGAAAGCTATTGCAAATTTAAAACTTTGTTTCAGTTACCCTTACCATCCTTTTTTGTCAAATTGTGTTTGTCAAAAATTTGGCAAACTTCAAATGATTTTTATAAGTTGTAAATTTTTTTGTCGTTAATATAAATTGCACAAGCTCGAAGTTTCGCAACCTTTAAAAATATTTTTTCTCTTCTACACTACTTGACTTATTTTATTTACTGATGTGATCATAGATTTCTGTTATGACGAGGAGGGGGCGAACGATTTAAAATTTAAAATCCGGAATCTACAATTTTAGTAGTGAATCTTTTACAACACCAAAGCATGAAATATAAAAAAAAACCGAAAAAAATTATAATACCTGATGTTCGCTATTGTGTTTGGGTTGATTGAGCCCGATGATATATGCGCTTCGGTTAAACTATGATAGATGATAGTTGATTACGTTTTCTTTAAAATGTTTATTGGCGAGATTGATTAGTGACCTGGCGGGCGATTTAAGGTGGCTTCTGTGATCGTATTGATTTCGTATAGAGCTGTCATGAAACGTTCAACAATTTTTCTTCATGATGAATTAATTGAATTTGGTAAATCGAAATGAAATTTTAAAATTGTAGAGCTTTTGTTTTCTGAACAAATTTTACGTTCCTCATTCAATGAAAAGGGTCTACTGTAGAACAAGCGTTTTTCAAATCGACTGACTTACAATTTGACGAGTTCTAAAAGAGCTAGTGTTTAAGACTTATAAAAACATTACATTTTTACGAGAACTGGAAAAATGATCCTGCCTAAGAACCTATCCAGCTTCTGGCACCAAGTAGTTTTCCATGTATTTACGGGAATCAAATGAAAAACTGAATGCTTCAATTGGCACAGTGGTTAAAAATTTGAAGGGAAAACTGTATTATCATGTTTATTAAATTAAATTGTTGTTGAACTGGATTGTTAGCTTCAAATTCACTTAGTTTTTATAACAAGAAAATGCTTCTTTTTATTTAGACCCACTACCTAATTCATTCAGCGAACATCCCTCTATATAAAGGGGTTTTCCGTCATATCGAACTATATTTTATGTTCTGTCAATATGCCGAATATCCGGATATACAATTTTCGGCATAAATATGTGTATTTATATAAATAACTCAAATACAACAATGCGATGTGTATTATACCCGCCCAAACTCTTATACAACAGTGAAAAAGTCTTAAAACAGATCAAACTATCGATCGAAATATTGCCTCCTAAAAACCTACTTCTCTGACCATTTTCGCAAAAAAGAAAAATGAAAACGGGAAAAAAAGGAAAAACTTTTCTCCTAGGTCCTTTTTGTACACACATGCCATACTACACTGAAGGCGTTATAAGCTTCTCCCAATTGTACTGCGACGCTTCCTTGATCTCTCATCCTCCTTACACTCAGTACGTATCCTGCTACCTACGTATGAACGCTATGTGATAGTAGGTCTGTACCAGCACTTGGGAAAATCAGTTTCGTATATTTTCTAGCTAGCCGCATGCTGGACATTGGGAATGAATCCTTTTTCCGTCCCCCTCCATACCGACGTATAGTGTAATTTTTCCGTTTCATTGCTGGTGTGTAGTCCTGAGTGACTGGGAGCTAGTGGGGAGTTTGTATATATGCTGAAAGTATGAATCGAAAAACAGGATACACATCCCGAGACCTTTTGGGGAAGAAATTCCTTGACCCATCGACTGCGCTATGATATTCGTCTCGTATGTGTGGTATTTGCACTGGACATAGACATACTAGCAGTGCACATCGATAAGGATCCGACTTGACGTTATATATGAGCCTTGTATGGTTGTGATGAAAGCTTTCGTCCTTTTTTTCTTCCACCTCCCCGGTTAGTCGTGTTGCTGCTGACTCGATACGGAAAGGATGAAAAATTGGGTGCGGTGTGAAAAGCGGCAGGAAAAACAAAAGACATGACCAAAAAGGAATCTCTTCGAGGCGTAAGAGAAAATAAGGATTTAAGGCGTCATGAGTGTATCCTGTGTGGTGGCTTTCGCTATTTGCGTTAAGGTTGTACGTTTCCTTCTGCAATTTTCTTTTTGTTCTGGATTTTCTCCGGTTTTTCGCCCACTTGCACCCTTTTTACTGTCCGTCCGTTTTTTTTTATGTATTTTTATTTTGTGCTTCGTCCTGGCTGGGCAATATGTTAATCCGGCGGCATAACTTAATTGGTGTCTTATGGGCGTCTCTTTTTTTCCAGGGTTATGGTTTGGGAGTTTTCCTGGTTGCTTTCTCAGAAAATTTTTATGGTCAGTTGATAGGGATGATGACCTGTTTGGTGGGAGACGAAGATCTCAAAGGAATCTTTTTGTTTAAAAAAAAAAATAGTTATTTAGAGATGACACCTTTTAGTTCCATTTGTATGTCGTTACTACACGTTACAACAGATTATTTAATATTTATTTCTTTTATGTTTCAGGGAACACGACTAAGAATTATTAGGAAGCTGTAAGTATCTTTAAAGTCAATAATATTAAAAAGTTAATTTTTCATAGCTGAATAATAATTCAAACCTCAAAAAGAACCGCTTGCATGACCGAAGACATTTTCTGACAAAGTCATTAGATCAGATACTACTTCCTTAACTTTTAATACTATTGCTCAAAAATTTTTCTTGGGAGCTCACGCGTTGTATACCATACAATCAGTTACGACTTCACTGAATCTTATTTGCTCATTCCGGATATTCTATCGGCTCGTGAGGAAAACCGGAAGAAAGAAATTAGATGTCTATGATCCTTATTTAAAAAAAGTGCTCTAAATCTAAAATAAGAGTATCAAGGGAAAAGTCTAGAATGTATGTAGCCAATAGATACGTTTCACTTACAAGAAAAAATTCAGGAAGTGTTTTTGATGCATTGAATTCGAATCTGTGAAACTATCGATACCATTCGAGAAAAGGGAGATTATAGATTCTTGGGAAATCTTTCGACTGGCGTTTTAAAGGTGGTTTTGTAACATTGCTGTTATGCACGCACCTTTCCCATATCGCATACCGTATTCAATCAGCATATTGGACCAATTAAATTTTTACTGATCGACCGAATTGATCCATAAAAGCACATTTGATCACTTTTGATTCGTAAGTATAAGTGAAAACTGATACAAGAATCTACAACTTTAATACTTGGCTGGAAATGCTTCACCGATCAGGCGTTGTGGTTGATAAAGGTAAAAAGACAGCTGCTATGATCCGATAATAAAAACTCAACAGAAATCCATTTAAAAAAAAGGTCTTAATTATAGGAAACCGAACGAAATTTATTGTCGGTAATTGGTGGATAGTTGAGCGCGGGTTTTTTCAAAAGAACTTCAGAATGTATGTAATTTGTTTCCGATTGTATGGAAATGTTCTTTTATGGTAAATTTTGGTGGTTGCGCTTAGTGTTAAATAATCGACGAAAAAAAAATATAATTGCCGATTTTGGATTTGCATAATGAATTTAACTTGGGATTAACTTTGAATAGAGGTTAAATTTTTAATACATTTTATGGATGAAATACATCCGTCGCAGGTTTCATAGAGTTTTAATTATTTACGGTAATAAGTCAGACGAATTTACTTATGATTTAAGGTGGTTTTCTCAGAAGAGATATTTTATCTTCTGTAGAAAATTGCTGTTGTCTCTGAAGGCCATAAGATAAACCAGTTTCAAATATGAAAATTCCATCCCTGAATTGGTCGAAATTATAGATACGGTTATTGCTATATTTTGTAGCCTGCCGTCAGTAACTTTTTTCTGTTATAATTTTAATTTATATTTCCACGTCACTTTTAAAACTGTAATGGTAGCATTAGATATCATATATAATTTTTTCCCTAAAATGCGAGCTTAAATTTTTTTTTAATTTTGGCAATTTGAATTTACTAAATTGCTTTTCAACACAGTATTTCGACATTTTGAGTTTATGTCATTTCAACTTTAAAAATTTGACAGTACCTCACCAATTCACTTTTGCGAGACTACGTGACTAATTTATTAAACTTATCGAGATTGTTTCACAATTTTTATTTTTTCATAATTTTGAATTAACGAATTTTTGACCAATACTGTCTGAATTGAATTGTTTCAAAATTTTGTTTTAAATTTTTTTTTACATTTTAATTGCATGCATGCACTTTCGTATTTATGTACGTAATTAAGGTTTTGTGTACTTTTTCTTGATTTAAAAGTGTGACATTTAATTTTGGACATTGTTGTCCCAACCTGTGACTGTAAGCTCCATTCGAACGCCTGATTGGAAATGTAATACTACATTATTCTTTCAAACCTGGCTGTTTTCAAGCGCAGGAGCCATTATAAGGTTCAAGATTTGATGATAGTTACTCAAAATTGGAGTAGAAAAAAGTTTGAAACTTGTGCGGTAAATCTAAACTGACTTACTTCAAAGGGGATTGGTGTTAAGAAAGTTTTTTTTTTAAATAATTTTGAAATATGTTCAGACCTTGCATTCAAATTTAGCAAAAGATCGTGCACTATTCTTTTTTTTATCAATTCGTAAATTCCATAATTCAATTTATTTCTAATTATTACTTCACCTAACAAATCCATTAACTTTTCAGGTAATGCACGTCTCTGAAATTTATATTTAACTTCACCAGAAAATTACATAGATAAAGTCATTGAACACCAGGTACCTTTCCATTTCGATTGGTGTGGCAATCTAAAATTACAATATCGCGAGTATGTGCGCAGGTAGTAGTGAATAATTGCAATTAATTTCACGCACAGCATTCTATTTAATATGATTTGCAAAATAAGAGGAGTATTAAAAAGAAATCGCCTTACTTTATCATAAATTTGAACAAAAATCGATATGTGAAAAAGTTTCTTCAACATTTCTAGCTAGAAATTATCGTTTTGTTTACATGCAATTAACATTAAATCGTTTCGTTATAAAAATCGATGAAACGATGTGTGCGATTCGAATTCAAAAAAATTCGCACCAACTTCACGCTCATAACGACTAGGACCATTGTTCCAGTCCGTTTAACAGCGCGAAATCCCCGAAGAACTATCAGGAAAATTTCGTTCTGTCTCACTTTGCCCAAATCTAAACTGACTTATGTCCTTTTAGATGGTCGTATTACCAGCAATGAAACAAAGCTTCTAAGTCAAAGCGGAACAGAATGATAGACAATGAAAAATAATCGGCCATCTTTACCCATACTCGAGGAACCGCTTGTGTTCAACACATCCTGAAAGGCGCCAACATATCCCCTTAAATGTGCCTATGCGGGGATGAAAAAAAGCCCAACTATTTGCCATTACTATATGCCCGTTATGGTGCGACAGGATTGTACGATTGAGAAACTAAACTAAGGATATGGCAGTGATAACAATAACCATGAACTGATATCTATAGATACTATGGCTCTATGGCTCCTTCGAAGGATACTCCATGCGGGGTCGGAAGCGGGGGTATTAGCAGCAGTGAGTTTAGCTTGGAGAATACCCCGAACGGATAGACAAACAAGTCATAGATATCGGCTAAATAGTGGCCGGCAGCTAGGCAACAACTTCCTGGAAAGCGTATAAACGACTCTATATAGCTACAAGTACGTTAAGACCAATTGTAATAGCATTCTGCACTCAGGACAATTGAAGAGGGGACTCTATTCAGTTGCTGATTCCATAAGCGCAGGACAATTACTTGCATGGGCCACCTACTCCAGAATAAGATACACAATATATGCGATATCTCGTCGGCTTCGAAAACTATTTTATGGCCGACCATTTCGGCAGGATAACGATCTAAATGACAATGAATCGATGAGATTTGGTCTATGGTCAATGGAAACGACATGAACACTAAATGAAAAAGTTATTAGATGCGAACAGGATTTTGTCAGAGGACATTCCATTGCGATTATTGTTGTTGTACGCAAAAAGGATCTTAACGCCACTATTAATAAATATAAATGTTGGCTTGTAGCAAAAGGATTTGTGGATTTTTGTAAAATATTGTAAACGAAAGCCTTGTTTATCCTTGACTAGATTAACCCCAAATGAATAAATAACGTTTCACCAAGGGGAAATATAATGTTCATATGTGTAAGTAGGCACTCAATTATGATTTTTAGGAGAATCATTCAACATCCTGTTCATTTGTCCTTAGAGCTGTGCAATAATCTATTAATCTATAGATTTCCAAAATAAATTGAATGATAAGCCAATCGATTGAATAAACGAAATACGTATAAATAATCAGTAGAGTCAAAAGTTTAATAACTTAATTAATTACTTTGTTGTCGATTCGAATAAATTTAATCTTATTAATTGAACTCTAATATTGTTACTAGTCTTCCTATAGTTGTCATTAAATTTATTGTACGGAAAGTTCTTCGTCAAAAATTACCACGAATCGGTAAATTTTTGAAAAGAATTTACGACTCTGCTAATTGTTTGGATCACAATCGCGGAATTCTTTTCTAGTAAAAATTGCTGTTCATTTTTAACATTGAAACTTACAGTACTCTCCTCGTATTTATAGTCTTACCGACCGGAGAAGCTTCTGTACGTGCAGAAAACTCTATGCAATTTTTGCCTTTCCAAATTTAGTTGATCGATAAATTTTGGTGTTCTGGCTACCGAATAGAGGAAAAGCTATAAAAATTGTCTCATGATAAATTGGTGTCCGCGTAGTATTAAAAGCGAATAGCAAATGAATAATGAAAATTGTATTGTAGGCCTTGGAAAATTCCGTCTTATAAGTTGTAACTGATTAATAAAGATATCACGATTTCATCAGAAAAAAGTTAAGCAGATAACAAAAGTGTTTTGCTCGTGCCGAATAATTCACAGCATTCCTTGTACGAGACTCTCTTCAATAAGACGCACAGTTTGGGGGCACATAAGACAGATAACGTACCGGTCAAATATCATTAATAACAAAATGTAAATGTTGAATGTAAATCAATTACGAAAAGAAACAAAGCAATTTGTTGATCATTAACCAGAACGAAATGAATCCTATAACCGAAGGTATAACGAACGATTCATTTGTGTACCTACCAAACGGAAGGTAAATAAATGTATGATTAAAATTGATGGTGAGCCATTCACATTGGAGTTAAATAGTCGGAATCTGTGGCACTCATTAGAACCAGAACCAAAATACAAGAACACTTCGAAGTAATCAGAAAAAAAAAACAAAACATATCTAATTAATGCCAACAACCACAATAAAAATCTATGTGAATCGATTCACCTCTTCGGAAATACCGCCGTATCTCAACTACAAAACCAAGTTGAGATCAAAACAAGAAAACTCCACCTTGAGAAATATTCCATACAGCATTTTTCTACATACCTAACCGTCTTCTGGAGAAAACGACAACACCAATCGAATGTTGTAGATCCACCAACGTCCAGAATCCCGATTCCGATACTCTCAACAATATCGAAACATGTACATCCCATTCCTCTCGCCCCCCGCCCTCTCGCACCACCCCCTCCCGAAGCATTAAAAATCAATTACCAACTTTGATTGATTGCAATAATTTCACAGATGGTAAATTACTTGAAACAATTTTTAAAAGTATAAAACCAACAACAACAAAACATTATATTGGGCGCACAGCAGCCCCGTCGCAGTACCACCAAGCTGAGCACATACCAACATTAAGTCCGAACAATTTTTGTTGTATCTAAAAATTGATATAATGGACGATGTGATGTTATAAGAGATGATGAACAAAAATCTTTAAATCTGTACAAGACAAATGTATGGTGATCGTATTTAGTGTAGAGCCTTGTCTTAGCCGACGGAGGAATTCTTTGCGCGTCTTAAAGAAAGCTGTAATTGATTTTAGTGTAGGTACCTACTTTGTGCTCTATGTTTCTTAGAACATTGGCCGTACAATTGATGAATACAAAAAGAAACATCAAATTCGAATAATAACGAAAATGAAAAAAACAACTAGTAACATATTGGCAACATACAGACCCGATCGAAATGCTGTACTTGCAGAGGTCAAGTACTAGCCTTTGAATAAAAAACCAAAAAGAAAAAAACATTCCAAATATCATTCTCGTGATTGCTTACAAAGCTTTTCGAATAATAGATATTTCATTTTTATTTTTATGTAGATACTTTCGTATAGATACGTTTTTGGGATGAGTGAGTGCATGCTCATTTATAAAAAAAAATTCAAATTAATGGCGCCACATCTTGTGGTACAGTAGTCTTAGCACTTCTTCGGTAGTTGAAGTAATTGAATATGATCGATGAAATATCTTCGTGATTGTAATTAATTGTAATGGACTTTATAATTGCGCCGAAGGAATTTCTAGTGGATGTTATTTATCAATTCAAAGTACACGAGAATTTTTCCATCGTATTTAACATCAAACAGAGCTGAATTAGTGCTTGGAACAGATAATGCATAGCGAGAACTAGATATTTCATCTACCTAAGGGTTTATTTTACATTGGGATGAAGAATGCGTAATATTTCTAATTTTGTTTAAAAAATTTGGTTCCCCCACGAAAAATGGAAATACTATTAATTTCAATGTAAATTTTCTATCCTACTCTGCTCTGGATAAATGTGCGTGATAAAACTCACTTGATATATAAATATTATTGTGACAAGGAGATTGTCATGCAGAAAACTTTTTAGAATTAAGTACAATAACCAGGAGACTTAGTCCTTTCGTCCTTAAAAATTTTGAATATTGGCTATTCTCTCTATATTGTTCTCATTCTCCCCATTATCCAGAACAAGAATTACTGGAAATTTATTTCGATTACAGAAAATAAGATTTGAAACCGAGCATGAAAATTGTTCAACATGGAATCAAAGGTTAGTGTGCCTCTCGGAGGATTTCCATATGTTGCCTGCAAAAATAAAATCAATTCAATATCTCGTTAGCCTTAGAGATATTGGGGCTAATATTTATCCCTTTTTCAACTTCCTAGGAGGGAATTTCATATTGAACCCTTCATCTTCTAGGGGTTGAATATTGAAAAATTCTAAATTTTTTGTAGGCGTGTGCATAAAACTCACTGGACAAAAGAACAAATTTAACCTCTTTTAAACCCCTTAGATACGAGTTTCTAAAAATTGCATATTAAACCATAACTACGTCATAGAAAAATTATACTACGGAAATTTCATATTTTTTTATGCGTTATGTCGTGAGCACTCTATTTTTATAGATATCTGCATTGTATAGGTAGATATTCCAAAAGATTTTTTTCGTTATTTTTTCCCCAATGTGAAATCTATTGAGATTGCTGATTGAAAAATCTTCATTTATATTACGTAACTAAATTTGTACGCCTACCAGTGCATAATTCTAAATTACTTAATAAAAAACACGACTTTATCTGCGCATTAGTTCGGTACAAATCCTTGATTCAAACAATATAAATATCAATTCCAATTTTTCTGAACAACTGGTTTTCACGTGAATAATACACTTTACTGTCGTACAATTTTCTAAAAGTGCAAATTAATGAATGTCGAAAGTGTTTAGTGCTATTTGAAGGTTGTGAAAATAAAAAATCTAAGATGTGTAACTCATCACGAACAACACCAAAAAAAAGCTGACTGACCCGATATTGAACATTTGTCACAATAAAACTTTCCAGTATGGGTCCGCTGCTGCTATAAAATTAATGTTACGTACATAGCGAAATAATGTATTCGATTATTCTCATTGTATGTATGGGCTATTTGTAGTTTTATTTACTTCGATCATCAATTAAATGTTCAATAAAAACATCGGCACAAACAATCATTAGGCGGCGACGACAACTGTCCGGATCGGAGGGAAAGGCTATGATTTGTGTGTTTAACACAACTTCATACACACAAAATAATAGTCTAACTCGAATTTAATGACGAAACGTGAAAATTTCCTGTTAAAAATGTTCGTTGTTAAATTTTTCCTTAACAATTATTTATTACAATCGGAGCTTAAACATGTCGAATAGTTACATAAAAAAAACAATAAAAATGTTATAAACGAAATATTGTTACAATGTACCTGGTGTCGTATGATGCGTTGATTTAAACGCATCTGATAAATCGGCGGCTATAGAATTTGTTTGTCGTTGAAGTTGTTTGTTGCATCCTCAAATTTTTTCATTTTTCGAATAGTTCAAATTTCAAATCCATCAAAGAGAAAGTTTTTAAATTTATTTGAAATTTATGTAAAACGATTTATTACAATTTTTTATTTCTCCAATTTTAACGAATAAAATACAAATCTTTTTGTTTGGCCGTTTTCAGAGACTTTCAGTAAAGGTAAAAAAAAACCAAGTGCATTTTTAGCGCTATTAGGTACTGGTGCCACCTGGCTGTAATTTACACGTCCAAGTGAAAGCGAAAATATTAAAATCGGTGAAATTTCGCGTATTATGTAGGTCGAAAAACATTCGTAATTCGTATCCTTGTTGCGGTAGAAGACAAAAGGGATGAAAATAGTTTATTTTACTTTATTTTTCTTGTCGTGCAATAAAAGAATAATTCAAAAAATCCACCTATTTTAGATGGCGCATGAAAGGTAAGTCCTGAACCGGATTACAAATTATTAGGGTACTCGACTCATCTACCTATGGGTAATAATTTTCATGCGTTTTTCTCATCGACTTATCTAGCAATAACTCTTCTACAGGGGTGTATAAAATTTTATTGCCGTCAATGGGAACTCTTGAAGTAAGTTACTTCAGGGTTACGGGATCGTAAACAAAATTTCGTGTTGTTTGGTACCAAATGGGCTATGCAATGTTGCGTGCTTATAAAACACCAGTTGTACAAAAAATTGGGAAAGCCTAAAATTATTGCTAACTAACTTTAAGTCCCGATATTTTAATCCCTTGAATCAGTTCATTGACAAAAAACAAATAATTTGTTTCGCTGTTTACATAACTTAAACCAAGTTCAGATACAGAAATTCGATAAAGGCACTCTTATCAAAAAATCGTGTTCAACGTTTTTAGTTATGTTTTTTGATTACGAACAAAATATTTACTGTGATCGCGAAAAAAAATGGAAAAAAGTTGAACATCTAATTCGATTAGATTCTCTCGAATATCGGTAATAAATTCATGTCCATTGTCAGCACAGATATAGCAAGTATCATTTGTTAAGACGGTGATGAATTTTTCGTGAGAAAGCAGGTAGGTTGGTTCAGGTACCTACCAAACTTTACCATTTTTCGATAAAATTTCTAGTTTTTTTATATATACAACTGGGTGGTTGGGAGATGAAATATGACTGCCACTCCCTATTGTGTTTTTTAGTCATACAAGTCTGTTCGAAATTTTGTTGTAGGATGATAATAAATAAATTGTAAATTGCTATAAATTAGGATAAGTTAAATAGAAATACGAAAAAAATGTATTTTCTTTTAAGGTATTCTTAAAAGCCTACGTTTAAAACAGCTTATAGAAGAAGGCAGGGCGAAATGGCATATTTTAGATTAAGTGCACCTTTTCAAGTAAAGTGCAGTATGAAATTAAAAATTCAACGAATTTCTATAAATTCTTTATTTGGTCCCCCATTCTCTTATTTAGAAAACATTTTTAGTTAATTTAATTAAAAGCTATGACCATTGTATAAAAAAATGTTTTTTTTATCTTTCTATTTATTTTTTATTAAATTAATTAATCTTCAGCCAAAATACAATCAACGAAAAGAAATCATAGAGAAAAGGATGTTGTTTTCATTTCACATTAATAAAAAAAAATTTTATTCAAAAAAAAAAAATCTTTTTCAAAAAGGA
The DNA here is from genome assembly GCA_949128065.1 of Beris chalybata. Lineage (NCBI taxonomy): Eukaryota > Metazoa > Arthropoda > Insecta > Diptera > Stratiomyidae > Beris > Beris chalybata. The sequence continues at coordinate 3,702,021 of OX421896.1, read as the reverse complement.
AAAACTTTTTTTAAAAAAAAAAATTTGTTTTTTTTTTTCATTTTAGTAAAATATTAATTTTAAATAAATTTCTAAATAGAATAAATATGTGTTTTTAATTTTAAAATTAAATTTTGATTGCTTACTGCGATTTTGACAAACTATCTACATTCTTTTTTTAAATTAAATTTTTCTTAACTAAAAAGGATGCCCAGCAAAAAGTATGTTGTTTCAAATATAGCTCATAAAAAATGAACTCGTCCTCGCAAATATAAAATCAATTACAGCACTATGAATATATATGTACTAAAAAAAAGAAGCTGTTACAAAATTCTCCAGAAATTATGTTCTTATAATTTTTTTTTTAAATATTTTGATTGTTAATTTCATTAGCGAGTAATTGGCTGTTGTCGCTAAAAATTTTTTTATCAATATTTTTCAAAAATTATTACTAAAAAAGACTAATTTAGGAGTAGTATCTACTTAATTATATAGAAAATATGATGCAAGAAATAGATTAACTTATAAATGAATTTACTAGGAAAATTAATTTAAAAGTTAATTTATTAATAACTATTGTTCATGCCAAGAGACCAGTATATGTCAAAAATATTCACATCTTCACTTTAAGTGAATTTCATACCAATCAATATCATTTCTTATAGCATAACCTGTCATTGTTGCCAATGGATTCATTGACGATATAATAAAAATAAGACTATTCAAATTTGATTAAAAAATACCTATCGCAATTTAACAGTTATCTGCAAATAGTAAAATTAAGATTGATTTGATATAATTCAGAAACACTCGATGAGGTAAAATAAAGAGGTAATAAAATACTTGAAGCTCTAAGAAAAGCTCTTAAGAGTAGTAATTTTATTTTAAAACACGATAGTCGATCTATAGCTGTTTTTATAACATTCCGGACGATAAATTTTTGTTCGCGGACATTTCTCTAAAAAACGAGGTTGTTGACTAAAAGTTTTTTTTTAAAATACTATTATTAAATCTACTTTTGTTAGCTTTATCTGAATTTAATTAAAACTATTTCTTTACTTGAGCTCTATTTTTTTTTTTAATGAAGTGTAATTAGGACGTTCAATTCGAAAGTCTTGGTTCTTTCTTTTTAGTTGCACTTTATTTAAAAAAAAAGAAAAAAATTGGTTAACTTCGAAACCGATTAATGTACATATTGCAATAAATTTACACTCGTATTAAATGGGATCAAATAAACTAACTTTTGTAATGCATAAAACAAATATTGAGTAAAAGTTTCGTTAAATGGCGTTTACCAAATTTTGTCCTTTTTAATATTTTAAAATTGGCGTTTTTATAATAGGCTTCAAACATTTTCACACCGGCTGTAGTGGAGAAACGAAAACAAGTGGCTAAGCTTCCTATAGGTATCATGAAAACGGTCCTAAAATTGGCATATGTTTCGAAGAAACGAAGAATTTAGGGGCGCAACATGCGTTTTAGATTTTGCGCCCCTAAATTTGTATCGTGGGCCGATGAGCTATATAATAGGTTTACTACGCACTCTATATTGAAACGTTTAATAAGGAATTCAACACACTTCATATATCTAGAAGTGTTTTTAAAAATATTGTTAAGAACGCTAGTCAGTCCTTCCTTTTTTCATTTATGAATTCCTTTCATCATTGCGTCTGTATTCTCGAGCGTGTACTATACTCTTAAAGACACAACTTAGTGTTGAAAACATTAAAATAATCTTACCTTAATGTGCAATAACGTTCCCTATCACATTTTTTATGCGAACAAGAGATTATTTGCCTGTTTAAGATAATCCTATATCTGAACTTGTACAAGGAGCCTCTAAAGATTAATTTGTTTAACAAATCTGTGTCCAGTATTTTTTGTCCGCCCACTCAACACAAACACGACAATCGTAAACATGAACATAGAAAATACATCCTAGTCGCCGAGTTACATCTTAATATTATGCTTATTATTCCTTTCAAATAGGCCAAGCTAATCGCGCTTATATTCAGTCAATTAATCAACAACTGCTTATTGGTGCCTTGCTTGTAGACATACTCGGCGGCTATCCTCTGCACTATATTTTGTTGTCAATTGATCCGAATTTCTATTTTCTGTCTTCAATTACTGTCAATCGCTAATTACCCGTTCCCTCATCACGTTGAAGTAGGTTCCGTCGAATGAACGTACAAAAAAAATATGGAAAAGTTCCTGCCTCGGTTGTTTCTCGCTTATTATTTAGCAGTAAACTGAAATGTGCTTAATTAAGCCTGCGTTGATCTAAGGATGATGTGAGTAGTGGGTAATAAGAGAAACGATAATTCATGTATTTCCTAATTTAAGGAAATACTAAAAATTAATAAATTTGAACCGACAGAATAAGGCGGCTTAACTCGCCAAACCTTAAGTGGCAAATGGTAAGCCAACCTTCTCCAGTGTCCTTTGTCCAAGTTTAATCATGGACTTATCCCTTAAGTCCTGAATTAAGTTTTCCTCAATTTATTTTTTCAGTCCCCATCCTCAGCCTTGAACCAAACTTTTGACAATTGTTATCCAAGCCTTGATTGACATTCCATTCTGAACCATGGTTTCCACACAGTCTAGTGTCGTACTTAACCCAGGTCAAAATCGAATACTAGCGGAATAGCATCTTCACCAGACAGGAATCGCTGTAGTTATGAAAAGTTTTGGATCAAAAATCAAAATTCTTAAGTTCACAAATTCATTTGTTTTACGAACTTGCCAATACTCCAAAGATACTTTTAATAGTGGCCATACGAGTACGTACCAATTTTTCGAATTAAAGCAATTATAAACTGGGTTTTTACAACTAACAATTTTTCTTCAAACTTTAGTACGTTTTTCGGCATTTATTTCCTAATGCCTCATAGGCCGAGATCCTTCTATGTTATAAATGACTTTGGTTTTAATGGTCACATGGCATACAAGACCCAAATTCATTAAGCATTTAGTGCATTAATAGTGCACCGTTTGTCTAGCGGATCAGGAATAACATGGATCTACTGGATTTGGAAGAAATGTTTTAGCCCGATTTAATATTTACCGATTAAACTAAAATTGGGGGCTGGAGAGTTTTGGTCGATAACCTAAGAGATTGTGTATGAAGGTACGCATACGCAGCAGCTATGGATTCGTTTTCTTTTCACTGTGAACAAATCACAAATTCAGTGGTAGCTATAGCGAAAGGTAGAAGCAAGTGTCGTCCGACCTCGCTAATTGCAAATATAAATAGTGAGCCCCTCTCCGCCAATTCTCAGCAAGTTTATTCTTCCAGTAGAATTCCGCTTATTTTAAATCAATATGCTAAACTCAGAGCTATCTTCGATTTTCGAATATCCTGAATATGTCCCTTTTTGTGCTCTGCCATTTTGCCCAATTTCTATACTTGCAAATTCCGATTTGATTATCTCATGTACAGATAAGTACTTTAATCTATAGCCCGATGCCCACCATCCAGACTGTCACCGATAGATAGAAAATCGCAGAAATAATGGTTTTTAGAGAAGGCTACCGTACAGCTTCTTATAGCAAGATGAATTATCGAAAGAACGAAAATAAAAATTCACCATAATTGAACTAATTGAATAATTTCATTTGAACGTCGTGTTCAATTAATTTCATCTTTTCGTTTCTCTTTTCGTTTTAGTAATTTTTCCTTCGGTGGGGTATTTTTTTTTTCATTGCCGTCGAACGAACAATTTCATGGTGAGGTTTGTTCTAATTTATGCCTTCTTATTTATCCGAGATCTTAGAAGTATGGGCCTGCTAGTGCGGCTTTTGTTCTAGAACGGTGTCTGTAAATAGATGAGCACTTTGGCAAACAAGTACACTCGAAATTATAAAGCAAAGTGCTTTGGATATTTAACAGAAGGGCGGAAAAGGTTAAATTTATTTCAGAGTAATAATGTTTCTTTTTTCAGTATTGGATTGTTTTAGCTGGTAGATTCGATAGTGATGCAGTTTATTTTCGAAGGTTTTATTGACTCGTGAATTTCGATCGACTGTTACCCTTTTGAGATTATCCCTAGTCACACTGTTTCAATATTGAGAAACGTTTTGCCAATCGAGCTAAAATGTACATAGATACCTAAGTACATAGTTCGTTTTTATACTATTTTATTTTTTATTTTATTTGGCGCAGCCGGTACAACCTGCAATTCGCTAAATAAAATAATTCACTGTATCTAGATAGTCTCTATATTAAAAAAAAATAGTAACTTACTCACATCGATTGAAGTGGACCATTATTATGTCCTGACGTAACTAACTAAGAAATATAATTCAAATTTAAGTCAATCAGAGCTTATTTCTACGAAATATCGAAATTTTGTAGTTTAAAACGTTCACAGTGTTATCAGGCAATGAATAGTTGCGTCCATAGATAATAAGGACCTAGCAGCTACAATGAGAACGAAAAATATTATAATAATAATAATTGTATAATAATTGTTGTATTTTTCAGCCCTACGCTGGGCACAAGTTTCTATTATACAATCCTTAATTATTAATTATTTAATCAATTATAACACAAACAAAGAAAATACGTTTTAAACTTGAAAAGGATGTATTTTCTGTTGGTTCATTAGAGAACACGAAGACAACTTGAATGAAAAAGTTTCCGTTTGTTTGGAATTCTAATAGCTCTGTTTCTTTATATGAAAATTTCCTAATATTTTATTTGATTGATTAAAATTAAAAATTCATATCAGCCACACGTTGGGTGCCCATTTTAGCCACACGTTGGGTGCCCATTTTAGCCCCACGTTGGGCGCTCATTTTTCATTTACACGTTGCGCGCTCTTATTGTCATTTAATTTTTAAAGTGAAAGGTTTTAAAAATGAAGTATAACATTTTAGTTATTACAAAGTCGACTCCAATTTCTGGATTTAAAAATTTTGCTCTGCTTTGTATGAATTTCTAAAATTTCATTATTGATATGCAAATTTTTGAAATTCTGAACCAAGAAAAAATTTTATGGATGGGACAAGTCCAATTTTTTGTTTAGCCCTACATTGGGCGCCAATCTGATCTTTCATGGAATTTGAAATTTCTGAATTTATTTTTATATCTATGTTAAACTAAAATTATTTATTTCTTCTATTTTAGAGTCCGTCCAGTGACTGAAAACCCATTGAATTCGGCGAACGTGTTGGCTGTGTTATTTTCATCATATGCAAATATTAAATGTTACAAAAATGATACACCCACTGGATTATAAAACAACTGGACAAAATTCTAAAAGAAGAAAATGAATGTTGCAAGTGACTAGTAAATTGGAAAAAACAGTAAACTACATAAATATAATCCTTTAGAATACAATGGAAAAGTAGTTCGCCACATAGAGAATGGCATACTCATGAAAATCAGCATATTATTTATTAATTTTAATTTTTCGTTCTAAAAATCGAATGTTTTCTGCCAAAATTCATACGAAGAAAACGTTCAAAAAACCTAGAGATCAAAATTTAAAGATTGATTAAGAATTTCACCTTAAAAAGGAAGTAAGAAATTAGAAAAAATAAAATCCCGAAAAAGGAACCAAACAGTTTGTCTAAATGACTGAATCAACTCAACTTCAAACGACCGAAAATAACAACACGGGGGTGGTCAAAATGGATCCACCGCCAGTATCACCGTCGCCATCCGAACAGCAATACGCCCTCAAATGGAATGATTTTCAAACTTCAATACTTTCGTCAGTTCGGCATTTACGAGACGAAGAGGACTTCGTTGATGTTACCTTAGCCTGTGATCAAAGATCATTTACAGCACATAAAGTCGTCCTAAGTGCTTGTAGTCCATACTTTAGAAAAATACTTAAGGAGAATCCTTGCGAACATCCGATTGTTATATTGCGTGATGTTCGGCCCGAAGACGTCGAAAGTTTACTAAGGTAAAATCTTTTTGGAACATCACACCGTAATAACAATCAGTCTAAGTGTATTCTTTTTATTTTGTTATTCAGATTTATGTACAATGGCGAAGTGAATATAGGACATGAACAATTAAGTGATTTCCTGAAAACGGCACAACTACTTCAGGTTCGAGGATTGGCTGATGTTACAGGACCGTCGTCGAGAACATCAGCGTCAACGGTTAACACACTTTCATCATCAACGCCTGCCGTACAGGAATTAAAGGCATCACCGGTAAGACCAATGAAAAAAGCCCAGATCCTCTAAATCAAAATTATCGTCATTTTGAAGAACACATTTTTTTTTTTTTAAATTTAAAAATTCAAAAAAATCAAAATCCAAAATCACACACGTATCTTACGTGAAAATTATTATTTGTTTCTTTCTTATTATTAAAAAAAATAATACGTTACAGACATCAACTTCATTGCCATGGGAATTATCTGATGATCGGTCAAATCATTTAACACCTCCGCCACAAAAGAGAATCAAAAGTGCCGACTTATATCGTGCCCAGCACGGTATTAGTCCTGAAAGGCTGTTAATAGAAAAAGACTTACCAGTTGGTCAGCATCCATTGCATCGGGAACGCGAACGAAATCGTGAACGTGATCATAGTAGTCGTGAAACATCACGCGATCGTGATCGAAGCTTAGAATTAAGGGATTCGTTACTTGGTCAGGCATTAGAAAGTGGACAACAATTGCCAGCAACTCAGGTATGTTGCGCTTTAAAAACAAAAAAAAAACTCAATCAAACTAACATTAAATTCTTTCAATTTTTTTTAAATACTCAAAAAAGGATATTTATTCTTCCGATTTCGTTTGAGTTACGCGAACAGTTTTAATTGCACTTAATCTCTTTCATAGTTTTATTGTGGCCAGTCCCACGCTTGTATTCATTTGAATATGCTATAGGTGGTTTTGACTCTGTTTTGGGTATTATGGTGTTTTTTTTTGGCAAATAATTTCTTATGTTTTTCCTATATCTTATTTTTATGTGACGTAGTTTATTTTTACGTTAATTGTGTAGTATTTGTTAAGTTTAGGGCCTCCTTCCTTCATGGATTGAAATAGCCTAGCAAGAATAGCTAAATCGGGATAGATGCATGCTCTTGTGTCCCCATCTGAACTAATTAACAATAACAAAACCAACATTCGACGCCGATTCCGATTAAGGCTGATGCATCTAAATCAACACTCTTTTATTTGAATAGAATACAGAAGTCTAGAGCATTGTCACGATGTTGATCAGGGCCATAGAGCTATATGTACTCGTATAATGGAGACGGCGTGCAGCGACTGTTTTGAAGCCGGAGGTTTTCTCGCAAAGGACCGGCGATATTCACTATGCTACTATCAGCATCTTACTCACATATATGTTAAACCCCGGTATTGAAAAGAAAAAAAGCCCAACCTTTAAATACTAGGCTAATATTTGCATTTCACTGCCACCGGGCATGACACGCTCCATACAAAAACAGTCGCTTAAACTTCAAAATGCTTCACAGTGCCTTATACAGAAATGGAGTGTTGCTATCTCCGTTATATGTAGCTCCATGGTCAGGGCGTTTGTTCGAAAAAATTTCAACTTTCTATGGCAAGCAGTTCCAGAGATATAAGGGATATCTGCACACCACCACTCTTCCCCTTGGAATATGAGCTCTAATATTTTCAAGTTTAAGCTCAGCTTCTCTCTTGTGTAGTTCATATTTAATAAAACATTATAAAAAATAAGAAAACAATTTTAAAAAGATTCGACATTCATGCTCTACTTTTTAGCAAGATTATAACAACAGTTTTTGACAGAGTCAAATTTATATCCCGGAAAGTGTTTTTTTTACACAATCCTAATATTAATTATTTTTTCACAGTTTATAGAAGAAGTTAAAGTCAAGTAAAACAAAACGCCAAATTGACAATTAAGGTGTCAATGTGCGTTGCCATAAAATTATGGTATATCATTTTGCTCCACAGCTCGTCTTTCGTAGATTCAGATTACAAATTTTCAATCGCACACTCAGCACAATTTTATCAATTGACTGAAAACAGTGTTACGTCATAAATATGACGTAAGTATATATATACTTGCATCTTAATTTCGCACAGATCTTTAAAATGTCTAAATAGCTATAGAGGGTCATTCGTCTACCACAGGTCCTCCGGATTTTCTGTAGCAATGAATTAGATTAGATTATTGTTTGACGTATTTACAGTTACTCCCCGATAGTTACTCCGTGCTGCTATTTCACCTTATATATTTAATATCAGTCTACTCTTTCGATTGACAGTACGATGTTGCGGGGATCAGGACTACTTTTTTTGTAGTTTTGATCCAGCTGACGATCTTTTGATACAAGGGGCATTATATGACTTAGGGTCGGTTTCACAGTCGAAGTTTAAACCAAAAATTTGGTTTAAACTTAGGATCTTACGAACAAATTCCTAAGCTTAAACCAATTTTTTGGTTTAAACTTCGACTGTGAAACCGGCCCTTAGAATCATGTTATTAGGCTTTATAAACTAATTCTTTTTTCATTTGCAATATGCTCCTAGTTTTCTTAGAATAATCAACAAAAACAATTACCATTTGTTTCAGAAGCATCCTGACCTTGCATCGTTACAAGCCCAAAGTACTGGAGAAGATTCAAATAGTAGCGATACAGAGCCGTCCGATCGAGGCGATTGTCAACTCGATGGCACCATGGATAGCATGAACGGATCGATGGATAACCAAAGATCACATTCGTTTCCGTTTTTAGGTATTCAAGGAATTCCAGGTTTATTGCCTGGTCCATCCGGAATTCATGGTGCTGATAATTTCGGTAAGTGCTGATATAAATTTTTTAAATATAGATTTATTTTTTTTATTGCATGTCACTGTTTTTATTATTTTACATAATTTTGTTATTAACTTCTTAAATGCCATGCACTTGTTTATTATTACCGGACATTCGTAACTAAATTCAGCGTATCCATTTTATAATTTCGATTGTCCCTTTTTCGTAATCTCTCATCCGTGTCACATTTAATACCTATCGAGCGTGTCGCATTAAAAATGATAATAATAACTGGCCTTCCTTTTTGATTCTAATCAAGTTTGACCATTTCGTTACTTACGACATTTTCTTTATCGCATTTCTTTTCATCCCGTCGAATTTCCTTATCTTTCGTTTCATTCGGTTTTTCCTTTATCGTTCGTTTTGTATACGTAATCATTGTGTGTATGGCTATATGGTAGCTCCTTTAATATTCCGTACACATAGATCAAAATAGGGGTGAAACTGAAGCAAAAATCGAATTTAATATCATAAACATTCAATAAGGAGACGTCATAAAGGCCAGAAAAGTCGAAATATTGGAGGAAAATGGCAAAAAATATTAAATCAAATGGACATTTGTATGTACAGTAGGACGACTAGGCTCCACGCACATGGCTTGGTTCCTTTTCATTTCTTTTGGGGTTTTCTTATTTTTTTCCCGGGAACATGTATGTTGGGCAGTTTTAGTTTCGAATTGGGGGGTGAAAAAAAAGTTCTTTCCCAGCTTGCTATAGTATACTTTCTTTTTAGATATGTCGTACATTTCTGTTGTATAATCTCCTATTCGAAAGAAGATAAAGTTCACCCACAAAAAAGTTAAAAGAAAGGGTGGTATTTTTATATGGCGAGAAATAAAAGACAAGTAAAAGTTTCAAAAAATACTTAAAATAAAATAGGGAAAAAGGAAGGAAAATGCGCCCTTCTTTCACGTAGTCATGTTTGCTCTATACATTTGCTATTCCCTCCTAGATGGACTGATTTAGACTGACGTGGAATTAGGGTGGACATGGTTGCCACATCTGTAGTATAGTGTGTCTAAATCAAGTTTTGAATAATGCCCGGTCCACCGTTTTGGACATTTCAAAAGGAAAATATTTTTAATCCCATTTTTTTATTTGGTCTGACATTCGATTCGTTTGGAAACAGCAAAACCCTTTCTTTTTGCATAAAGTCAGAAAACACTTTTCGGTATTCATAAGTTTTGAGAAGGAGATATTGAGAGCATTTTCTTTATGTTTAGATTAAGTTACAACGTTATCTTTTGTATTAGTTTTGAAAGACAAATTTAAACGGGTTACTTTATGTTTTAGCGCATTGTTCATGGAAACAAAAAATTTAAAAAACTGAACCCAAAAAATCAAACTTATAATATTCATAGAATTTTTTATACACAGGGTGGTTCGCAATTCTAATAATGAAAAATGTGGATTGTTTAGGGGTTCATTGTGATCTAAAAAGTGCTGTCTTGTTCTATCGATTTTAGGGACGACAGATTTTTGATTTATTTCCCTTCAATATTTGGCCCATATTTTTTCGTACAATTCAATATCTAACTGTGGAAAAGTACGACTTTCATTTTTTTAAATCGTTGTGTTCTCTAACTTTTATTTGCGTCTTTATAACCAGCGCCATCAACGTCTAGATACGTGTATTAATGAAATACAAAGAAAATTTTGGTTGGTGTCTTAGCTTAGCTTGACAAGTCTTACAAGTGCTGATGAAGTGAACAAAAGAGTAAACCTTAAATATTTTTTTTTTACATTCAATTTGTCAAAACTTCACGAAAACTTTCAGTATTATATTTTCACTTTAAGGTTCTAGTTTCCATGTCGCGAAACCCACTGAAACTGAAAATACATATAAACTTCCAAATTTTTTTCAGGAATTCAATCCCTATAAACTACATAGATATGGAATATCGTATTGGTTTTTATTAAATGTTCTTTCTATTTAATCATTTAGTTGAGTGCAGTTATTCAACTCCTCCTATTTACATTGTCACAATTCTGACATATCTCTTAGGTTTAATGAGATGTCTAGCTCACTTTTATTTTAGCTTGATCATTATTATAATCACCTAAAAAACAATTCCAAGATTTCTTGGTACAAACAGGTTGATTCAGGAATTCTTCCATATATTCTAGATCCAACGATATATCGAAGTCGAAGTATGGCAATCAAAAACAGTAATTGTTCACAGATAATACCTTCGTAATATTAAGTGACGCTTCAAAGTTGTATTCATCTGGACAGTGTGCCGAGAACCCTAACAAAAGTTATCGAATTCGAAAATATTCAATTCAAACAGAATTTGAAAATATCACCCGTTCAACTGCTAGTGTTTGCACTAATCAAAAACGGAAGAAAAACACCTCAAAAGTCCTTACATTACCATAAAACTAACTTGAAACTATTTACCTGATCGTTTGCGCTCTGCATTCATAAGAAACATGAAAATCGTCGTGGAAAACTGATGCGTGAGAATATTAAAAACTTTTCCGTTTTCCTTAGATCGGTTAAGGACGAAAAAAGAATTGTGTGTTGTATGTGTGCAACCTTTTCGTTTTTCCAATTTAAATAACTGCTACCTCATGATATCCTCGAAATCCTTTTTTTTCTTTTCGTCTTATGGTTCTATTCTTATTTGTGCGGTATCCGCAATGGTCGGATCGGGTGTGGGGGTGGGTACTACAGACCGGCCAATACCCATATCCTTTCTTCTGCATGGCTAGAATTGGATCTTTGATGGAAATTTTCTTGGGTTCTCGACGACTATAATATGTGAATCAGGCGGTTACATATGGAAAATATCGTCTCCACCCAACTTTCAACCCCTTCGATGTCTCATTTTAAACAGGCGGAAAACATTCAAAGTGATTTCGGTAAACGGGGGAGCCCAGCATTACTTTAACCCCGGTTTTTGGATTATGCTGTGGCTAGGGTGAGTCGAGGCCGACCCGGAAAAGGGTTGAGAGCATTAAATCGGCCTCTTTATCATTGGGTAAGTACTTTATTAATCCGTCCATTGCATTAGAGATGGTAAGCCGTTCTTTCGTCCGCAACCCTCGAGTATGGCGTTTTGTTGAATTATTCAGATTCAACTCGTTTTTCTCATTATGCCGAATGGTTCGGTGGGGTACGTTTGATATGACTTCTGTTTGAAGGGGCTTGCCATCACTGAACCTGGTCAAATTTAGAGTATTGTCCATTTACCTGGAAAGGAGATTTTCAATTTCAAAGATGCCCGTTTAAGAATGCGGTCACATATGAGCCCGGCGGCATAGGGATGGGGAGCCACTCAAAATTCTACTTGGGTGTTTCAGACCAGGGTTTTCTTTTTGGGATCTGAACGCCAGCTTGGAGCCAAAAACTTAAAATTCTGGGTACTTTTTGTGGACCTATCGTTTTCATATCGACCATCGTATGTGTAATATATTTCGTATTGCTGTTTTTTCTGCGGCTATGCCTTTTTTAGAATTCGACCGAAACACAAAGTAGTGTCGATGGAGTGAAAAGTTGGACAGATATAGAAAAGGAATAACCGAAAGGAAAAAAAAGGGAACTCGAGGAACAAAAGTGAAAAAATTCCGAAGGAAAAGAAAGAAGAAGCCCAAGACGAGAAAGCAGAAGAAGTTAAGGCCTATCCTTTTAGCCTTGCCTTCCGACTACGCAATATATTTCTTATCTTAACATCCGTCTTAGACACGTTCAATGTATTTGATACGTGCGTGCAAGGGGGTGGATAGATTGGATAGAACAGATAGAAATGATGGGTGGCTGGTGGGATTTTGGTTGATGGGGTTGGAGGTGGGCAAGGTTGATCATGGGGTGGCTGAGCTCTTTCACTATATGCTCGAGAGAAATTTCGGACATAACACATTGTGTGCATGGTGTTGTTCGGACCGATTCGAACAGTGAAAACGGTCGTCCTAGGGTTAATGTAGATATAACACGCTACAGAAATATATCGCACACATACTCGAACTATCATGTAGGTTTGAAAGTTGTATGCGTGGTAGTGAAGGATGTGTTTACTTAAAATGTCCATCTTCTCTCCTTTTATACGAATTGTATTACAATCGAAATGCTCGAAAGGGGTCGGTAAACGAGGTGGCTTTTAGAAGGTCGATGTTTCTTGGCCCTATTTCGTTGTCTTCACTTTCCAATCGGTTTTTCGTGAGACGAAACGAAAGCGTTTTTCATCCACCCACCCCATCTATTGAATGAGGGGACGAAGGCCGTTGCTATCTCGTAGTGCGAAGGATTCACTCGAGTTATTTTTTCTCGTAATGTTGAAATATAGAGGTACTCTTGTGTGTTGTAGCTCGGTGGTTGCTTAAAGGTATTTTGATGGACAGAATTGAACAAACAATTTCTATTTCGAGGAGTTTATAATTGAATTTATGGTTTGATATCTATTGAAAATGAAAATTTTTAGAATGAGCATGTGTGAGCGAATCGAGATGGGAAACCATAGATGACGGACTCTGACATTTTCAGGTCAGGTTAAAAGGGTTTCTCCCGTCTTAGCTAGGTATTTCCATGTGATAATTTGACTTCTGATGTGATTGATATCGAATTTTCGATGATCGACTTAACATTTACAGAAATTTATCAATATTTCATTGATTATAATTTAATGGTTTGGTTTAGTGAATTTGTGCCGGTGACGCAGAATTCTACCATACTCTAAATACTTAAAAATTCCTAAATTTCCATTCTCAAATTCTCGTTAGCAAGTCTTCAAAGGACAAAATATTTATTTATTTTAGCTTATTAATATTATTGGCAGTTGCGGGAAGCAATTAGGCGTAAAATGTCGAAAAAATTAAAAAAAAAACCAAGGAAATTAATAAAAAACATAACGCAGTCACGATCGGCTGCAAGCCAATCGTATGATACTCTAGATGAAATACTGAACTCCGATTTATATTTTAGTTGGAAATATATCAAAAGAATGAGGAGAGCACAAGCAATTATTACATGAACTTTTACTTACAGGTAGAAACTTTTGTATAGTGGTCGATTTTTTGATTTATAGTGAGTTCCATAAAGTAAGTTAGGACATTTTACAGAATTTTTGTATGGCAACTACATGAAGGACTCATGGGATATTTTTCATATTGATATTTTCAGCTGCGACTATTATAAAATTAATGTTTGTAAAATTTCAAAGTCGAAAATGAAAGCTTTCTAAACTTATCGTGCAATATTGGTGAATATGTTTATTAAGGACTTTTGTATGACAGCTACCCGAAGGAGTCAACCGATGGCGCTAATAATTGAACTCCGTCTTGGTTTTGGTATAAAACTAATTCCTGTAAAATTTTAAGTTCCTGCTCTAACTCGTTCTGGAGTTATAGTGAATTCAGTAAAAAGCATACATTTTTGAAGGACTTTTCTAGGCTGCTACACGAAGGACTGATTCGATTTGCATCATATTCGGAACATTCAATTCAAACATTTTAAACCATCCGTATGCAAAATTTCAAGTTCCTAACTTGAAGCATTCGAGCAATAACTGGGAAAACGTGTTTCAAGGACTCTTGTATGGGAGGTACCCGAAGGAGTGGAAGGATATCGCCCATTAACGAACTTAGCCTTACTTTTTCCATTTTACAAGTTGTGACAAAATTTCAACTTCCTAGGTCAACGCGTTCTTGAGTTATCGTGCTAACGGACGGACGAACGGACGGACGGACGGACGGACGGACGGACGGACGGACGGACGGACAGCAAACGGATTTGGGGGTTTTGGCCAAAAATAAACACAAAATAATATATAACTTTTTTTCGTCCGAGGCTCGGTTCTATGCGTTACAAACTTTTCGGGCTGGATTAAACTTATAATACTCTATATGTTCATCTAGAGTATAATAAATGGCTAATAATAATGACGAAATTCAGAAGAAAAAAAAATTGACAAATTAAAAAATATGTTATTAATAATAGAATACAAAAGGTACTCCTGGGACCATTGAGAAAGTTCATTAGTCTGATTAATAAATAAATTAGAACATAAAGAACTTAACATTTTAATAGGAAAAGTATTTTAAAATAAACTTGATACCTAATTAAAGTACACTAAGGTGAAAAAAACTAGCAGAGAGAAAGGCAAAAGAAGAGAAAATAAGAAAAATTAAAAGTAAAATGAAAATATATCAAAATAAATAAATATTTTTTGATTAATAATAATTTTGCTCGATTCATCACCGCATCCGTCAGTCAAGATGTCGACATACACTACACAAGTTTCTATAATCCGTCAGTTCTCTCTATCTCAATTACAATAAATCGCCATCTTTACCGTAAGTATCCACCCAACTACTCCTACTTACTGTGTGGGTTCACATAATATTTATTTCATTCTTAATTTCATCGCACGTATACACTGCAACACGCCGTTTCCACTAATCCGCCGTGTGCTGGATTTTCATGGTGGCGGATTAGCGAGCCTTTAATGCAATTTCGAAAATAATTATTAGTTTAACTCAGTACCTCTCAAATCGTTGAGCAAAAACAGTAGTGAGTTCATAAGAACCAGTCGCCTTAAAAATATTAAAGTCTGAGGAGTATAACTAATGAAATTGAAAAACGCTTCTTTCTCAATGAATTGTTTACTTTACTTTTTTTGGCATTTTTTACGGCCTTCGATTTCACTTAGACTACCGAGGGCAGAAAATAATCAAATACTTTTACTTCCATTCGTTTGCAATTTAATCTCAAAACAAAAACAGACGAACTTGAATTTATTTTCGACTAACTACTTAAATCAAAGAAATATAAAAACTTGTAGGGACATAGTGAAGAAATGAAATTCTAGGTTACGTACATACGTACAAAATACAGAGGGAGTGTGTTCCGTCAAAAACTGGAGGGGAGGATAAAAACCAAAACTTTCCCGAATAGCAAATCAACTTACAGCCATTAATCTTTTGTATATTTGAACAGTCCGTTATTGGGTTTATGACATGTTCCATCATCCCGAAGGGCCATTAAAACTTTAGCAGTAAATTTAACATCAATAAAAATGAAACAAAAGTGAACTATACTAAAAACAATAAAAGTAAAATATAAAATTGGTATTTTCGTTGGAAATGAAAGCGGGAGGGGTTCGGGGAAGACAAGTGGCTAATTTTATATGTTGCTCCCCGCGTTACCTACGTTATACAAAAAGGATGCTAGTGACTTTATATCACGCATCAATTCATCAAGTTTTTTGGCAACACTAACAAAACGGACAACGGTATGTGCACATAAATTTAACCCCCTTGATAAAATTGACCGAATTAGAAATTCTCTTTGTATAAAGAGACCCCCGTGTTACACGGGTATTTTCCAGGGATAACCCTTTCTCGTTACATAGACGCATAAATAACCACACTCTGGAAATCTTTCAAACCCTTATCTCATACTTAATCTCCATCGTTCTGATATCTGTCCACGTACATATAAAACATTCAGAGCCCAAGATCCGACACGAAATTCAAGACAAGGGTGAAGAGGGTGTTTTTTGGGGGGAGAGTATGGGGTCGCAAAAATAAAAACGAAGGAAATAATAGTATAGGTAGTAACTAAAGAAACTATAGTGTTCGCTATCCAAATCCTGATATACATCTTTTGCAATGTGTTTGTTGAAGCTTTTATTGGTTTTCGGGGATAGATAAAATTTGTATATCAAACTCTTCGAATTATATGAGTTAAGAGTATGGGGTGGTTGTAGGGTGGTGGAGCGCATAGCATAACATAACGCACAAAACTGCCCTCAAACCCGGCTCCTGGATGGGGCATTTGCAGTACTTACCGTCTCCTCTTCTCGCCGTTCGGGTGGTGTGCTGGCAAAGATACATAGACACCGCATAGCGCTCTGTACTCAGTTTTTCTATACACATTCGTGTGCCTATGCTCGAAAGTTTTGCCCTTCAATGCTGATATCCTCTAGCTATACATCAAATGTGTGTATTCTTCGGAGAATCCTATAGATAACCATTGGTTAACTGACGGGACGAGGGGCTGAATACGGGCAAGAGTACGAATGGATAGTAAATGATAAAGTGTAGGTGAAGTTCGAATCGGGTTAAGGATGAGAAAGGACATACAAGGACGTACACACATTACGTACTATACACTTAATGCGAAACTAGAAACAGAGAAACTCAAAAGCAATAAATCAATATGATGGGGCCTGCAAAGGCACCAGATCCATTCCTATAAGGAGTATATCGTAGAATCGGGCATACAATGTCGAAAGAGAGGTGTATCTCAGATGCCTCCCAGGAAAGGTTCTGCCCAAGGAGAACGTCCAACAACTACAAAAAAACCATCCCTTAAAAGCTAGTGAAAAAGGAAGACAATTCGGTCCGAGGATTTTGTTGGTTGGACAATCTAGAGTACACACATATCGACGCAAATATGGTACCTAGAGAAGGCGAGTGTGTACTAAATGTTCCTTTTTTTTTTCTTCGTTTTTGTGATGTCCATCACTATGCATCGCCAAAACCCTGGGCAGGGATAGCGAAATAGAAAGATTTGCTGTAATAGCAATACGATTCGAAAAGGGAAAAGAGGAACGGTGGTATGGGGTCAGTTTTTTTTTGTTGTGGGGAATGATTCCAGGCGAATGGATACATGTACACATTTTGTAGTACTGTTTTTCGATTTTCCACTTTTCTAATGCCTAATGTTCTGGACCCATGCTGTCACTTGCTTGATATATGGTGGGATACAGTGGATTCAGGACGTCCTGGAAAAGTTCTTGTCTTATGGATGACCTAGAATCCTTTTTCATACAGTTTCGATAGATATATAGGTCCGGATTTTGGTCGGTTTCGGTATAGGCTTAGAGCTACCGGGAAACTAGGGGGTATCTTACCGGGTAGTTTGACAGTCGATACGAGCGAAACAAAAATCTTCTACATGGCGTTTGAATTAGGAAGTCAGCACCACATTTTCGAATTTTATGTAGGCGTACTTTTTGGGGTTTCGGTTTTTTTAACGTTGTTCGCTCTGTGTGCCACATGAGAGATATGTTTAGAATTGAAAGGGGATCACTACACGTATAGTTTTCTATCATTTCGATAATCCTTTCCGGTCTTTATACAGTTAACCACTTTTATCCTTCGATTTCTGCAAATCTGGACCCTTTATTTTGCTTTTGTTATCCGAACTAAACTCCCACTTCTCGTGAAGAATTTTCAAGGATTTGCTAAAGTTTTGTATACTTTTGCTGGCATCGACCCTCACCCTCTATAGGTCCCCCCATCCACTCAACTGTGGGTGGTAGCAAGTCGTTGTCGCCTATTATTACTTTCATATGTGATTTGTGTATAGGAAATGGTTAAAGTGAGAATTGCTGTACTGTACACAGTAGTGGGTATTTTGTATTGTGTGTGAAGTAGCCGAGGGGATGGTCATATGCGAACGTGTTATTTTTGGGGAATTGTTTGCACAATGAAAATCGGAGAAGAGATGTGATGATGATGATGATGGAATAGAGAATGGAATGAATGTGAAATAGGCCGAAGGAAGAAGACCGAGAATGAAGGGACGGTGCGAAGAGAATGGCCGACAAATAACAATTTATGGGATATTGGAAAAGGATGTAAGCCGTAATTGTGTGCGAAATGTGGACGATAGATTTTCCTAGAATTTGCCGGGACTTGTACATAGGTTTTGTGTCAAGTGTTTTACTGATTATTCGTAAAGAATCCAACTTAGAAAGGACCAATGGTACCGTTTTCACCAGTGGGGTCAAAGAATAGTGAAAAGTTGTGATTTTTATGAGCTATAGTATTCCGTACAACTCAGTATTATTTTGAATGTTCACACTGTTCTTCTCTCTAATCCAGAAATGGCACGCAGCAAAACCATTGGCTTCTTCTATGACTTTAGTTCTACATCGCAAGTGTACAAGAATATCATTCAATCTTTGCACAATAATATTTTTGCTGATGGGGTTAGAAATGCATCTCTAAGAATATGAGACGCAGATTAAAACCAGGTTATATTTCAAAATATGCAAATACTATCAGATAAATGAAATGGTGAGAGTATCCCACGAGAGCAGCAAATACTTTCAGCACTGAAGTTTCAAAGCGCTCCATAAAAGTATGCTTGGAATTCTGCTCACGAGAATTTCAACCTTTTAACTAGGCACGATTCGATTAGATTTATCCGATAATCTAGCAAAACAGTTACATTAATTTAAATTTCGAAACTCTCTCATATTGCAAAAAAAACCTCTCGAGAGTAACACTGTGAGCAATTCTCACGTGGTGCTCACAAAACATTCTGAAGTTAACTTCTATACCAAATATTCGAATCAAAATTTTTGTCTAATTTGCTATCCAACACGAAACATAGCCATAATTTTCCACTCCTACACTATTCATCTAACTGCTTCTTATTACATTAAAAGCGAAGAAAAAAACTCATATATAATTACCTGTCACAGTAATCATAATCTCTCATAGCATAACAAACATAAAACTGTCCGAAACTAATTACCTATAATTCGTTCGTAATATTTACGACCGAATCTTACGCCCTGTCTTCGAAAAACACCACCCAGTCATTCGTCGTGATCATCCAGCACCCCCGCCTCCAAACCCACCTATAAATCGATACAGCAATGATAAAAACCTTCTCGAAAACAAAAGTCCATCCCAACATTCCTTAAACCCATTTAAGTTGAGAGTATCCGTAAATACGCACCATAACACACATTATCGAAAGAATAACGATTCTGCCAAGCCCGCAATTTCAATCCATCAAAACTAATTTACCTAAAAACGTATACAACAAGACTAACCCCCAAAAAAAACCAGGGCCCCCAAGCTAAAAAAATAAGGGCAAAAGAGCTCCATAAAACCACGCAAATAAAAGAAGCTAACCAAGTGAAAAAAGGGGTGGCAACTAGCTTAGCCTGACTACCCTCTTTGACTTACATTCTTAGTCTTATGCCGACTAGTCTTCTTCACTAACGAAGACCAGAAACCAAAAATTCTGAGACGGACAATTTGCTGCCTTTCTACAAATTTTAACGGCAATGAATCACGTATATCGTCAATTTATTTTCCCTTTCATGGTCGATGATGGTATGAGACTTTTCCCGAAAAAACCAACCCTCTAACCACCCCCGAAATATCTTGAGAAAATTTTGGCCGCATTACCGCAACCGTTACGTACGTAGCGAGCAAAAAACCTAGGAAAATCATGAAAAGGACGAAAGTACGTTCAATCCGAAATCGGATAAAATCCACCAGGAAAATGCGCGATCGACTATTAAGACCAAGAGGTGCCTTTCTTTTAATCATGTCTTGGTTCTTCCTTAAGCTCGGCCATAAGAAAATTGTCCAGGTACCCAAATACATTGTATTTCCGGTGGTTCTTCTTCCCCCTTCGAAGCTCATATACTATGTCACCACCTTTTGTTTTCGCTACAACCTCCTCCCACACACGGCAATAAACTGCCACCTACTCGATTGTCCCTGAGCCCAAAAACTTATAGAGTCCTTACTAAAACTCTATTAAACGTCTTTTTATTACTTAAATATTATTTTCTTTCCGGGAATCGAATTCGGAAATGTATGTGAAAAAAAAAAGATTTCTGCACATGTATGGCGCACCTACGACGAAGCATTTAGGGTAAGTATGTAGCGAGCCCTAAGTACCCTATACCCGAAACCGATTTATAAGACGAAACGAAACGGAAAGCACTAAGCCATGACCAGAACCAAGGGGACGAAATAGGACGAAAATCGGATAGAAACCGACCTTTCTGGGGAATCCGAATTCCGACTGTATAAGTTGGGGGTGGTGGTAGCATCGGGAATTTGGTGAGTGGGAATTTGTGTGTTGGAAATATCATCCCTATAATTGCTCAGCACGCATTTCAAATATCAAAATAAATGATCTGTGATTTATAAATATTTGGTCGGGATTATTCCATTGTCGGGTATTCTAAGCTTCGTAAGGGATGAAGAAACCGATATGTATGTAATAGAAGCAATCATAAGGACTATAAAAATATAAGCGAACCCATTACCAGATACCTTTCAATATTATATGTCGGCCCCGAAAAATGGAATCGGTTTTCGTCTTATAAATGCTTCATGATAAATTTATCTTTTATGCCACTATTAATACAAGTTTCCGTTTCTTTTGTAAAGTGTGTATAATATTCAAAACGATCATTTTAACGGTAGGGGGTTGACCTGAAAATAAACAATTTTCGTAAACTTAGTATTGAGTCTTAGATTTCATGCTGCGCTTAAATTGTTTTTGTAGCGTTTATAGTTTGCTGATTATTATTTATTTAGATGTTTTATTGCACTGTACATAATTTCCCTTTTTCTGCTTTTCTCTTTCTATGTTTTTTACATTCTTTCATTTTCTTCTTTCTATCGAACTTTCACCCTTACAGCACGTTACGTTACATTTTTTTCGATATCTATTTACTTCCTATTCTTTTGTTTCTCGATTTTTACTTCAATCTTTGTTTCTTTTGTTATTTATTTCATTCTTTTTTATATCCTTCTTTCTTAATGTTGTCTTTTTTATTATTATTATTTCCTCCTTTCTTTTTGTATTGTGTTTTTATTTTTTTCTTCGTTCCTTCTTCTTTCATTCGGTTTCACACTATTTACCAGTAGCTTAGTACGCAATTACTTCATAGGAAATTAGCTGTATAATTCACTAGATCATTCACTACTTTCGGGGATAGCTCAATACAGTCAAACATTTGTGATTCATTAGAATTGAATTGTTATGTCTGATGTGTAGTGTAATTCCAAATGCCTCTATCTGGGATAACTTCTGCACATCATGAGTTAATTGCAATATCTATAGTTAATAATCAATGGCGCAACAGCCCAAATCGGGCCTAGGCCTTGAAGTAATGCTAGAGTTACTTCATTGCAAGACCAACGGAACACTAGGAGGTGAAGTGGTCAGCTACACGCTCATCCGTGATTATTACCCCGATTTTAACTCAGGTACCCATTTACAGCTGAGTGAACTGGTAGTCCGGCACCCAATCCCATTTTCGAAAATTACTTGTCGCCAAGCAGATTCGAACCTGGTACCAGGTGCACCGAAGGCAAGTGCTCTAGCCATTCAGACTGCAATATCTATAGTCACTGTTACTCCATGCTATGCTGCTATTCCATCCTGGGTCTCGCTGTCGAAACTCGAGGAACAGTACTTTTTACATTATTTTTTTTCGTATTATTTGGTTGTATATGATTGTTTGTATTTTATATGAACAAGATAAACTATGGGTTCTTTTAGGAAGAAATTATTGGCGTTTCTTAATCCCTATACTCAACTCATTCCCAGCGAACCTGTTAATTCAGAGAATCTTGGTTTATACCGCCTTGTTGTCCTTTATATCAGTTGCTACTATGTGATATCGATTTGCATGGATAAAGTCTAAATGTTCATTTCAGTTTAATATAATTTCATAATTTTTTCTAACCTAAAAGTAGTAAAACTGAATTTACATAATAAAAGATAATTCGATTTATTAATCCGAACATTTCCCAACAATCGTTCTTCTCATTCCACTTTTTACTGAACCAAGCCACCCACTTTTCAAACTAATTTCAATAATAAAAACAAATATATTGCCAATCTTCTATCAAAGGGGATGGATGGTGGTGCTTCCGATGACACAAACCTATACCCTGGACGTTAAAATAAACGTACACCGAAAATATAAGTACAAAAGCGAACCTAATAACAAATGGGTGCACTGAGTCATAAAATAATGTCTGGATTCAAGCAAAAGAAATGAAAGAAAAATATGCGAATAAATTATGAAAAATACGAATAAAGTGTAATAGGTAGGTAAAACCTGAAGATTCTACGACTCCATAGCATTGCATGAGGCCACAAGAGCGGCAACATCCATAATAGTCTATTTACCTATCTACAATTTACCCACCATCATCCTCCTCACATTGATCAAACAATCAAAAATTGTTCCCCGGAAAGAAAAATTTTTTTCCTTTATAAATTACTTTCGGAATTGAAGTAAATTTTTGGGTTTTTCGCCCGGAAAATATATAAAAATGAAAGAACGAAATCGTTTAATGTGTGTGTGCAATTGAACCAAAAATATTATCGATGACAGTGTGATTAATATTCATTGGGGTTGAAAATGAGCAATTTTTCAAGATTTGTTCTTGCCGATTTCGTTGGGAAGTTTTAAAGAAAATTTAGTAGCATTCAGCCTTGACAGGAGAAAAGCCTGTATCTTCGAATAAAAAAAGATGAATATCTGTTAGGGATGATTACAAATTACCCCGTCTTTTATTTAGAGACAGGATAGTTTTGAAACGGTTTTAGTATAATCCCTAAACATAAACAAGGAATTGATGGAAGGTTCAACCCGTAGATATTACTTGACTAAAAATAATTATTTAAAATTAAAATTCGTTAAAAAACATTATTCTAAAAAAACAAGCATTATTGCTATTCCAAAAAAGAAATCGAATTCAAATGCAACTCCAAATCAATTATCTAGCTGTATTCTCTTATAATGCAGATTTACTTATAAATTTTTACATAAAAATAAATAAATTCAACCTTCAAAGGAATAGTGTATACTTATTAACGAATTCCGCCACATATCTTAGGTCTGATGAGTTACCGAATCGATTTTTACTTCAACGAACTTTTCATTTATAATAATTATTTGAAAAAACATTTCATCGTTTTCAACCCCAAAAAGGGATGTCAAGGGTGATGGTATACGTTTTACGAATTCCGCCATATATCTTAGGTCTAGATATCCAATCGGTTTTACTTTATTAGTAATAATACAGTATTGTTATTGATTTTCAAAAAAAAAAAATTTGCTGCCCTCAAAATTTTTTTGTCCACGTTTCATGACTAGTAGACACAAAAAAAGCAATAAAAATTTTCACTCCGTCTGTCCGCCCCAAAATCCTTTGAAGGCTCGTAGCTCTCAAACCAGTAGAGCTATTAAATTAAAATTTTTTCTAGGAATAGACTGGGTAGACCCCTTGAATTGACATTATTTTCAGGGGTGGAGGTGTGAGGAAGAAGGTGGGGGAAGCGTTTTAGACGAAAAATTTTGGTTTCTAGATCTCAGCAACCGCTTATGTTGGAGACTGAAACTTGGAATTTCTATAAATCTTTGATAGTGGACCCATTTGCAAAAAAATTGATGATATGGGTGAAGGGGTGTGGGAGTGGAGGGGGAAGCAATGCGTCCGAAATGCAAAAAATTCGAGATCGACACATTCTAAAATCTATATCTCCTAAACCGTTAATAGCAAGCAATTAAAACTTAACAAATATCTGTAGTTATACTAGGAGAGTAGATTGAAACAAAATTTTTGGGTGGGGTAGTGACGTACGGGGGTGGGGGTTGAAATACTTAACATTACGATATCTCCCAAACCAGTGGCACCAGAAAAACAAAATTCGGTTTGGATATAAAGCTTGATAAATAAAGATTGCTCAAAGTAAAATCTTTGAAGGGGGCGGGAGAGTACGTAAGTGGAGGGGATAAGAATTTTTCAAAAATATCACGTTTCATATCTCAATAACAGTGTAAGATGGATGCTTCAAATTTTTACCAGAAGTAGGCCTAATAGAACCCTAGTAGGGAAAAAAAGTTTGGGGGTGTGGCTGTAGAGGGTGAGGGTGGGGAAGGGTGAGAAAGAAAAAGTTCCGATGCTTATATCTTAAGAATCTATAATGATAGGAAGCTGAAACTTGGTATTTAGATAGAGCTATAGTAGTGGCATGGTGGAAAAATATAATTTTTTTTAGGGGTAGTATGGTACGGTGGTGGGGGTGTTTTTCCTAACTTTAGAACGGCTTATGCTACGAAGTTGAAACTCGGCACGTATATGTAAATTAACTAGGAAAGTAATTCTGATAAAAAAAAAATTCGAATATTCATTGGCGTTCAGAAGGGGGGGCAAAAAAAAATATCAGTTAATATAAAATGCATATATTTTCACGATTTTCGTCATATCTACTAGGTCTTTCGAAGTATTGAAATCAGTTTTATTCTACAGATTCTTCATATGAATACCTAGAATGTGTTTTCAAGATTTTTTGAAATTCGACCCCTAAGAGGGTGTAAACTGGTTGTATACTTTTTCATGAATTCCACCATGTTTCTCAGGTCTGATCAGATATCGAATATCTTTTCACTTCCCCAGGCTTGTTTAATAATCACCTATTTTTAATTTTTGTTTTTTTCAACCTCTAGACCGCATCCCGGAATATGACTCAATTATTTAATTCATATGTTACACCCTTTTCTAACCACTTCCCGAACTTTTTGTTAGGTTTTCAGTCACATAGTAACATACACCGCATCCTCGAATTGAACGCGTTCTGAACTTCTGCCGGAAAAATAATAAAGTTGCGCCCAGACTGTTGGCAGATTTTTATTTTAGCGCGCTCATGATATTAGATGCTGCTTTCGAGGTTTTTAGATATTTTTCTTCCAATTGTTGTAACAGGGTTTCTATTGAATTTTGTCACATCGCTTAGGTCTGATAAGTTATCGAATCAGTTTTTTTTCCTCAACTGAAAAATAATTTCAGAATTTGAGGTGATAAAAAGGGGTATTAAGTCGCGAATCCCGTATCTTCAGTTGGAAATTGCGAAGACTGGTCTTCACAGACTAGCATATTCTTCAATTCAGTAACTTTGAACCAAACGGGGGCTTACTGAACTATAAAGTAAATACGTACAGTTTCCATAGTTTTGCGCAATTAGTTAATAAAGCGGACAGCATTCCCAAAACCATTTTATAGCCAGACTGCTGCTCAAAATTTGTGCGATATATTAACAAATTATTCATGGCATTTTGCACTTTGCAAGGCTCTTCCAGGTCTCCTTCAATATTTCAGTTTCGAGTGATAAATGTACAAAGACATCGATTAGACCATAGAAGACGAAAATTAAAAAATGCTTTAATTTGATTATGTAGTGCTGGTTTTGATGCACCCTTAAGCATAATGACCTCACGTATGCCGCATGACCAAAGGTGCATAAAGAATGCAGAATGTGATCCTTTAAGGAAACCACACACATGGCTACCAGGAACCGACTGAACACTTTTTGATTTAATTCAGCCGTTAATAATCGAATGAGTTCCAACTCGTCTATGTCGGGAATACGCTTCGATCTTCAAGAATACCGTCACCATCTCTACCACCCCCCCCCCCCCGTCGTTCTATTGCCCTCGTTCATGTTCGTCCTCTTTTTCTAATACCGACACTATAAATTGTATTACATTTTATACTCACACAATAAATTCCGCCATACTTAGTCTAACCAGAAATATAATAATATATAGCCCACTTCCCCTGCGCCCTCATCATAGAAGCTATAAACAAGCCACTAACAAATTAAAATAATGGAAGACAAGACTGATCTAAGCTTACACACGACTATAACTATAACTATATATGGCGAAATGTATGATCCTTAATACCCCACACAGAACACCCCACATATCCTTTTCGACCAAGGATAGCGTCAGCAATAACAATAATACTCATATCTCATAACACTATCAGATGAAGAGCCCAGCCCAGACTCCTGTTTTGATGGAGAGATTTTCCCTATATCCTTGATATGGAGTCTGAGTCCCGTCGCGAGGACGAAACTTATGTTTCGTTTGGGAGAAAATATGAATTGGGGATTTTCGTTTTATATGTAATAAGTAAAATGTGTGTACAGTACATGAAATTGTTTCTTGTCGGAATTTAAATTATGGTAAAGATGTAAACACGATTAGTGCACACAGTGAAGAACATTTCTCTGTGCTATCCTATCCTGGAAACTATTTAGACATTCTATCGGTATAGTAATGTTTCGTTATGGACCCCGTTGGACACGAAACAAAACGACCCCTCAAATCCCGGGTGTGTAATTTTGGATAATTTCATTTTAGTATAAATGGTTTTCACTTGTCTTCATTTTCAGACGCATTGGTTCAAAAGGATTTTCCGATATGTTTAAGGGATGTATAGAAGGGATACGTAGTACAAAATCTGACTGGGAACATGTTGACCGAAATTAAAATAGGGCTGGAAAATCATTGCACGAATCAAATAAAATGGTATATGAAGTTGGGAAGGCTTATTACGTTTTAATGGATAGTTCCAGGGTCTGTGGAATGAGAGACAAATTGCCTATGGCACTGCTGAATTAACATCTATGACTACACACTTGCCGGTGCAAAAAACTCATATCAATCTTTTGTAAGCAGTTGGAGTCCGAAATGATCGCTTGGATTCCATAAAAAGTTAGGCGAATAAGACTAATAATATTTCAAAAACACATGGGAAATAAATAGTAGGGGAGACTAGGGCAATTTGCTACGATTTTTGGTTAATGGTACAAAAGCGTATTTTGTATTTTGTGAAAATACATAATTTCTGGATACTATTTTTTTTTCTTAAAAAATTATTAAGATACAAACCAGCAAAAATGAGTAAACAATTTAATTCTTTTTAATTCTTACAATAATAAATATTTGAATAAAAAATTACTCCGCAGAAATTTAAAATTTTGAGCAGTATAGTTTTTCACCATTTCAAAATGAAGGTACCAGTTGAGCAACCATACAAATGTCAAGGAAAAATTTGTGTTTGTATTCACCAAAACTCGCGATAATTCAATATACCTACGTAAATCATAACGAACATTTTGAACATTTTCAATAATTTACATAACTAAATTACCACAATATAAAGAGGAAAAAATCGTCCTTCTAACTCATTTTTCATGCAAATTTTGTTCCAAAAAAATTCGTTTGACAAAAAAAAATCGCGGACCCAAAAATCATTAAGTAATAATTGCCGATTTCCAACTAAACCCATTTAACAAGTCGTTAAAGCAATAATTTCATAACAGGGTTCGGTATTGGTACACAAAACAACTGAATTCAGCAATACCACGCCCTTACTCCGCGCGCGTCCTTTTAAATAATAATTAATAAAGCACTCGGCTATAATTAAAAGCAATAAATGTCCGAAGACCCAGAGATGAACAAACAAAACATCAAGCTTTAACGAAAAAGCAAACCAAGCCAGCGACAAGGATATTTCCTGCTCGTTTCTCGTTATATTCCTTCGTTTTCATTAACGGGGTACCACTAACACTATACTAATTAAATCCTGATAATCAATTCCAATCCTAGAGACCCAACCTGACGAAAAATCATCGGGCAATTTTACTTACCTGCCCCCTGGATCCGGCTGTACAGAATTATATGGACGGAATATCGGGAAGAGTTATGTCCATGTGTTGTACTATTGTGGCATAACAGTGCGATACTAAACATTTCACCTTCCACCTTCGAAGAAACCTCATAAAATATTCTGCGTGCCCATATTTCTTCGATTAAGCAGGGAAAAAAAAACACAACACCCGCAAAACAAGAAAAGATTGTTGTGCGCGATCCGGTAATAACCAATAACCCATCCCTGGAACTATACTGATGGCAGCATTTAAGGGTGTGTACACTCCGATATATAAATTTGTTATTGCTCGTTCTTTTGCTATTACTATTATTTTTCGGGACGGTAGTCGGGGTGGAAATAATAGCGAAAATAAGCATCAGCCCGCTCTGACAAAGTACCCAGGCCCTTGCAATAGCCAAATGGATAGACAAACCCTTCGGGATAAAATACCCCGACAGGACTAAGAGACAGGCCCGAGAAATTATTGCCGCCGTACAAGCTAGCATGCATTGAACCAGCTATTAGTGGGTAATACTTTCGCCGGATCCCTTTTGTTTATTTCTAGACCAATAATTTAAGACACATAGAAACCCGATTCAGTCATTGGTGAT
Source organism: Beris chalybata (assembly GCA_949128065.1). Lineage (NCBI taxonomy): Eukaryota > Metazoa > Arthropoda > Insecta > Diptera > Stratiomyidae > Beris > Beris chalybata. Next base: position 3,673,426 of record OX421896.1, on the reverse strand, counting down.
ATTCGACTTCGGCAGTAAACACACCTTAAATGTTACCTTTATGCCGTACGTACTCTGATATATTCAGCAATGTACAATGTAATTTCTGGTATTTTCAGGTGGTTAACGGATTTTCGACATGCGATAGTTTATTTATTTTTTTCACTATTAGCTACAACCCACCCCATCTTCGATATGTGAGACGGTCGGTACGTTTAATGTATCCATTTTTTTCGATTTCATAGTAATGTTCTTTAATCTAAGTATACGATGGCCTATGGGTTATAAAATAAGAAATGTGTAATATTTTATTTGAATTCCAACCCTTTTTTTCATTTATTTCAATGGAAATATGGAATAAAAGGGTTTTTCATTTCGAGGTAATAAGATTATTCATAGTTTGCTACAGTATATTTTTGGGTTGGCCATCGTTACGGACGTTTTGATATTATCATTTTTGATGATAATATAATTTTATATTAGTGGCTGCTACCTTTTAGGTGAAAAATGCTTTCGCTTTGTGTAATTCATCGCAACACAAAAATTTATGGGAATATCATTTAAAGTATGTGCACTTATCACGGAACAATCTACATATGTTTTGCTCGTACGTTCATTTCGAAATGGATTCGTATCACGAACTCTTCGGTTCGTACAAAATTATGAAATATACTCTTTGTAATGGACATTTTCAATTGTAATTTCGAAATCAAATTGTTTAAATCGAACACTCACTTACATGTAGGAAACGAAATTTCAACAAATCATAATATTGAGAATTAAGAATATTGAATTGTCAAAATTTTGAATTATGGAAATAAATAACTAAATTTTCTGAGTTTAAATTGGCGTGGAGAAATATCTTGATGCTGAGCTGCTGGACACTGATGAATGAATGCAAAAGGTACTGCTTGACCAAGTGGTTAAATTGCAACAATAAGCCATGCAAAATAGAATTCCAATTAATCTCACAGTATCCTCTCGGTCAAATTCGCTAGAAGATGCCAAATTCAGCATCATACTGTTTTAAAAACTGTTGCGAAAGAATTAAAAAGGAAAACTAAATATCAAAAAGTAATCAAAATATTTTACTAAAACAAAATTTGATCGAATTTTTCAAAATCAAAAAAATTAAACAATCAGTAAAGTCACAAGATTCAACCTTAGGGTCTTTTATCTCTTAGCGCTAGGCTATCGAACCTTTCCACATCGCAACATTTAGATTGCGCCCAACGGACGCATTGTGTTTAGCATGGCTTCAAAAGCATGTAAAAAGTGAATTAAAATAACGAATATTCTATGCTTGCTACACAAACCATCAGCATGAATTACATGACACTATTATCCAAGTAGTTACCGATTGTTACCGTTTTTATTTAATTTTAAGTTTGTACAATTTACCAAAACAAATGGGGGCAAAACTTTTTCTTAGCCGCCTCTGTTTTATTGCAGGGGCGGCTGAGTCAAAGATGTCACCAACGCCACTACACCAACCATCAACATCAATGTCACCGTTGACGCAACACCAGTCCAACCCGAGTGCTCATCAAGACTGTGAAGATTTGGCAGTCAAAATCGAAGAAGATGACGACGATCTTCAGTACGATCAACGATTTTCGGATCATCAATCAACCAGTCATTATCATCATCATCCAACATCACCACAACATCATCAACAACATAGTCAACTGTCTCCGTCCTCCAGTCAATCGCTTGCCATGTTTCGAATGTTAGGAGCACATTTTCAATCCTCGCTACCAATAACAGCCGCAACAGGACAATTATCTGCATCGTCAACGTCGTTCTTCAATCCATCGCAAAATCAGGATTCGGCCGGACCGCAGTGTCCGCATTGCGGAAAAATCTATTCGAACGTTAGCAATTTACGGCAACATGTTCGTAATGTTCATTTGTCCGTTGATAAATCGCTGTGGCATACGTGTCCGACGTGCGGGAAAAAACTAAAAACCAAACACTATTTAATAAATCATCAGCTTCAGGCACACGGCATTCATCAAAGAATCGCCGGTTCAAATATACAAATCGGAAGTGATCCGAGCGTTTAAAAACTTGTCTTAGGAAAACTTTGATGTTTTGGTTTGTGACTTCATTATTGTTATTAAATATTTTTTTAACTATCCTTGATGTAGCAATTTTGGCACCATCTATAAACTTTTACCCGTTTCGTTGTGATAACCTAGTCGAACTCTTAATCCAGAATCAAATACTTTATTATTAAAAAATAATAAAGTAAATTTTGAAGCACGTAGAGCAAAGATTCGCACCCTTTTAAAATAATTTTTTGATACTCTCTTTGAAGGCTAAAATTCCAAATCTAATTGCTGTCTATCGGTGACAGAAGTATAGAAGGCGTTATGCTAGGAAGTTAAAATTTTGACTCCATCCAATAATTTCTATTCCTTCAAGTGGCTCCCATATATACATTAAATCTAATGTTCCACTTTTTTTTCCAAAAATTTTGACATTGGTTATTTCCATGTGAGTTGAAATATGTAAATTAATTTTTATCAATCAACAGCTGGGTCGAACTCCTGCCTGTTATTTTAATATTTTACATCTTAATTAATGGGAAATACCAGAAATCAAACACTTTAAATCACCGTCTAAAAAAATAATATGTGTATTGGATAATAACTTTAAATCTTATTATTAAACAAATTGTTGATTTATTTTATGTTTATCATTGAGTTTATCGCATGAAATTTTTCAAAATATGATTATTTAAGTTCCAAAATTCTGTTCTGGCATTTAAGCACTTTTATTTGTTGCATTTGTTGGAATGTAAATTTTATGTGTTTATTTTGTTTCTCTATATTCCTATTAATAAAAGAAAATTTCGTTTTACTTTCTCAATCCTATTTCATTAAAGATATTTTAAAAGTAATATATATTTTTGATACGACCGTGATCTAACTTATGCATTTACCTTTTGAAAATTTTCTTTTCCAAAACTAAAAATTAAATCAATTATAATACACAAAATTATAAAATTTCAATTCGATAAACGATACATTTAACGATTAGAACTGAATTCCAATTGGCCCAAAATATTTTTTTTTTCAATATTTTTAAGGAACCACAAATCGACATACTAACTGAAAGAATTGCAAAACTTTTATTAATTTTAATTCTCTTATTATTTCAAAAAAGAAACATTTGTAATTTACCAAAAATTATGAGCTGTTAATGAAACTGAAGATGAAACTAATTGAATGTAGGAAATTTCAGGAAAATTTTATTTTCAAATTATCGAAAAACATACAAACAATTTTTTAAAAAGAAAACAAAAATTAAACCAAAAAAATATATTCAGTTCTGTTGTTGTAGTTGTTGATGTTGTTGATGCTTTAAATCAGATCAGGGTCGGACAAGTGCTCGTGCTACGAATTTTTACGAATTCAAACCAAAATTAAATCATAATACACTTGACAGTATTTATCCAAAAAAAACATCCATATAAAAAAATCAAACAATATATCATCATCTTTAAAAATGCAATCCTCTGCCGATTGCAGATGTTCGAAATAAATTCGGGATGATAACCATCAAGAAGGAAGAAGTAAGCATCGATATGAGTCCACTAAAAACAGGTCAACAACATCACCATCACCATCACCATCATCATCGTCCTCACCATCAACTGAACGACAACCACGATATGCGGGAAATCCTAAACTCACCGTCACCAACGCCATCTACTGCTTCCTCGAACGGTTCGTCCCTAACATCGTCCGCAATCTCGTTAGCCATAAATAAATCATGTAACAATAACAGCACAAATCCGACTGCTGTTTCTGCAGTAATGCATCAACAAGATCATCAACAGCGACATCAACAACTGTTCAATCATCATCATCAGTTTCAACAACATTTCGATGACGAGCATCATCAACAACAACAACAACAGCAATTAGACGATTTACAAACGCATCATCAGATGACTGCGAATTTATTTATGGCTCGAACCATAGCGTTAAGTACATCTCGCGATCTACCCGAAATGTTACAATCAACAACAACAAATAGTTTATCAACGGGTACGACAGCCACTAGTAATTTTCTATTGCCGTGCCCCCTATGCGAAACGCCACTGGAACCGCGACTTTTTCGCCAACACTTAGATCGCCATTATCCGCGCGATAGTCCGGTTTGTCCGGTCTTACAATGCGGTCGAAGATTTGCTCATCCGAATTCCGTACGTAATCATATGCGAATCAAACATACGATACAATGGACCAAGATGAAAGCGATGCGATCATCTGGCGGACCATTTACAGGGATACCCGATTACAAATGAAATTTCCGAGACTGCTCAGTATTTTAAAAGAGAATTTAAAATCGAAACAATTAAACAAGAGAAAGTGCTTTAATACCAACCAAAAAATATAAACAAAATCGTAGATTTTTTAGTATATAAAGTTAATATTAAAAAAAAATAATATATTTAAATATTGTAGATAAGAGGAGATAGCGAAGAGAGTAAGAAGTTCTATATTTTGTTTTGTTAGTTTTATTTTAAATGTTTGCTACATTCTCGTTTCTTCCTACGTAAAACAACTTGCAACTTAGTCTAAATATTGGACAAGCTTCTAAGGCAGCAGTGGACCGTCGACGTTTTTTCTGAAGCACCCTTACTGATCCGGAATTTTTGTCTAATCCACACGATTAGAATAGCTTTTTTTCATCCTAATTCTTCGCCTCACTATCATGCAAAAGTCATGAAAACTTTTGTCCCCCAACAATTGTCCTTTAACATCGGAAATTGCAAGAAATTCGGTGTACGTTTATTTTCCAACATTTGCAACTATTATTTAGCTTCCTTACAAAAGTCGGTGAAAATATCATACAACAATTTCCAAAATCGTATTATACTCAATTAATCATTCGGAAATAGGGAGTGGAAATAGTTTAAAAAAACGCTCGTCTATCGTTGCTGAGAGAAATTTTTGTTTTACCAAAGTCCTTTAAATATGCGGTTGCACTTATTGCACGACAACCAAAGAACCCATCAAGGTAAACATTTTGGATAAAATTAGGAGGTTCTTCGAGTGGCTAAAGGGTTGAAACGCAGAACCTCTGAATCGTCAAACTCATTTCTTCTTGGGTAATAATCAATATAATTTGAAATCTCTAATGATGATCAGAGCAAAGATAAAAAGGAGCATTACCCAAGACTGCAGGTTTCTTTGCAAATGTCCTGGCCAAATCAAGTTATAGTAAAAAATTGAATGCAGAAATCGATTAAACTGTACCAAAACAGAAAAGCTGTGAATATCTTCTCTATAAAATAAAATATACCCCTCCTTAAAAACACTTCATTGTACACATTTCACGTAATTTATATGTTGTCCTAATTTTTTCACTCGCTAAAACTCTAAACTGCGGCAACTAGCACACTCCCGGGCAATAATTCAGTTTCAAAATCAATTTCGATATTATCAACAATGCAACATTTTGTGGTGGTTTTTATTAGTGCGGCAAGTTTTCTTGGCTTGCATCCAGTACGGCAACCAAATAACCCCTTCTACCCTTAAAAAATGGGTGGACGAATTTAGTATATATACGCGCTAGTATATATACGGCTTGCACTATGAAATAGTTTTTTTTTGTTGCCTATCGCCACAGACTGTACGGCACTGGATACTCGTTTGAATGTGTGCTCTGCTAAATTTATGCACATACGTTTGTTTTTATAATATTGCTTCAAATGAATTTGTTATTCTGGCCGCTCATTCAGCTGAAAGTCCGGAAAATGCAATTTTCCTGCCTTGAGATGAAAGTCTATAAAAGTGCAAATCTCTATGCAGCCTGGAAAATTTAAATAAAAAAATAAATGCTGTGCAAGCTGCATCAATCGATCAGAAAGGATTCTACTAGCATGACTCGAAAAAGGCTGCATCTGTTTTATTTTTTTGTGGAAATTTTAAAAAGGCTAAGTATTTAAATATAAAGCAATATGCAAAGATTATATTCTCGTTCTTAACCATCAATGCGAAATTAACATAAAATTGGAAGAAGAAAAGTAACGAATCATCGTTTAGCTTAAATATAATTGGAACCGTAGAAGAGTTTCTTTTGATCACACAACTCCTTTTTTTCGTTCAAATCATCAGGGTGTTTCCTAACACCCATGGTAGTACACCCATTTCTATGGTTTCGGAAAAAAGCACATTTCGAGCAACATATACTTGATTGTCCCAAAAAGTGCCATGGCTGTACACCTTTTAAGCACGGCATTGAAAAATTTAAAATAGTTAAGTCTATGTTGTCTGCCAAAATCTATTTCTTTGTTGTAAACTGCTCAAACTTTAAAATTTCCGTACGCACAAATTTCCAAAACAATTAAATTTTCATAGGACATACCCTGGCGGTGAATTAATGTTCTTCATTTACTATAATAATTATGAAGAACAAAAAAAATCATGTAAAATAAAATAATGTTTAGATAGAATATCGAGATCTAAACAATAAGAAACTAATGTTAATTGTATGAAGGCACAAAATAATCGCTATTTATATACATAACTACTAAAAAAATATTGTGATTATTACTTTGTATTATCATTTAAGAACTAGACTTAAGCTAATAATAGAAATTTATTATTAAAAACAATGAACAGTATTGATTTAGAACGTGCCTAATGTTATAAGTTCCTAAAAACAATATTTTAGTTAAAATAAGAGGAGTATTTAACGTTAAGAACAAAATTCTTTTGGCTTTGTGTATCCTGGAGGCGCTTATATTTGAAAAAAGCAAAAAAAAAATCAGCATGGTTTTACCACTAAAAACCGGTGTTTTTACAGACCAACTCTTGTGAATTCATGTTTCAATTTAACCGCTTTATTATAAATATAAACTTATACATGAAAACTAATGTCCTGTATTATAAATAAATCATACAATACTGTTCAGAATCCTTTGATTATTATATACCACGCATTAATCTGTATGTACATCAGGTTCCTATTAAATATACTCTTTAGTTATGAGAGTTATGAGAATTTAAAAGATCTGTAATTTTTTTTAAGTTTTTTCATTTTCCGAAGCTGTTTCTTCGATTTATTTCTATTTAAAGAATTTCATAAAAACAAAGATCCCAAAAGCAATATTCAGTATCAGGAAAATGCTAAAATAAATAATTTGTACTGCCAGCTAATTAATTTTTTAGTCCTTGCATTTTAAATCTGAGGAGGGTAAAAATGACTTTTTTTTGGAGTAGATTCCTGTGTTAAAGCGATACCAAATTGCGACGTAACCATTCGTTTTTATTTTAGACACATCATCGTTCATCCGTTCGATCTAAGTTTCTTATCAAAGTTCCGCAAGACTATCAAATTTTTCGGGGATAGATTGCTAGCCCAACCTTTAAAATACTCGTACACTGCTACTTATTTTATTCTGGTACTCTATTTTTTTATGTGACCGGGAACAAAAGGATAGTAAGGTATGCTTTTCGGACTGAATGTTGTTGAAATGAAAGGACTACCTATAAAATGTAAAGGACAGTTTAGTTTAAATTATTTTATATCATGTACTTCGGTTTTCTACCGAAATCGTATTTTCTCTTTAATTTTATTATTCCAAAATTTTGTTTATATTATTTTCTTATATTTTGTTTTTTAAATTGTTTTATTTTACTATTCTTCAGGTCATTTTTGGTTTCAGTTCTTTTTTTTACTGACTTCACTGAATTTACCGTAAAAAACGACAAAGCCTGATTTCCTTTCCTTGAATACAAAAGATCGTTTTGTCTTTCCAGTAAATTCCATATTATCTTGATTAGCCTAGTAAAAAGACACTCTTCATTAAGAAATCAAATATGAATTCACTGCAGGCTGAACACCATTGCGCGTGTTCTCTGTCTGGAGAAGTCGCCTCTCAGCTTTCGTCAAAGCACACTATTGAAATTATGTGGAGGTGAAAGAAGTTTCGTACGAATTAAATTGGCCCTGCTCCAAAAGTGAACTGTTTCACGAACTGGTTCCATATTTTTGACTTGTTGAGGACTTTTACAGAACAAATGTCTTCAGTTAATAATCGCCATCTCTAGCCCAAATTCCCATTTTGGAATGAAGGGTTTAATAAAAAACAAACCCTGTCCCGAACCGGACCATATTAATATCCCTCTTTTGCTGGAAAATAGTGCAATAAGTTATCTTCATTTTCTGTGAATGCTGTACAAATTATTTATATAAAAAGTTTAAGCAACACCCCTAAAGGGGATGAATGGTACATACAAAATTAACAACACAAATTATGCAAATTAAAACGGTGAGAATAACGAATTAAATTAGGCTTTAACCATGGCATTTAGTTTGATAAACAATATTAAAATAAAAACTGAGTATGTTATGTGAAAAGAAAGTGAAAATATATTTTAAAGTTTTAAGAGAAACAAAATTTTTACGTATACTCCCATCTTGATTTTCCCCTCCGGAATTTCCCTCTACGAATTGTTACACAAAAATTAACGCCTAAACAATTTTTTTTCTTACAGTTTCCCGTCGAATACATGAAATGCGTGTCCGAGCTACAGATCCCCGTCCATGCCCAAAATGCGGCAAAATCTATCGATCCGCCCACACATTACGAACACATTTGGAAGACAAACATACCGTTTGTCCCGGTTATCGTTGCGTACTTTGCGGTACGGTAGCAAAATCACGAAATTCACTGCATTCGCACATGTCACGACAGCATCGTGGCATCTCGACAAAAGACTTGCCCGTTCTGCCAATGCCGAATCCTTTCGATCCAGAACTAGCATCACGCCTATTGGCCAAAGCTGGCGTGAAAATTTCCCCAGCCGAACTGAGAGCTCGAGCGTCGCCGACAAGCGGTACGAGACGTGGTGATTCGAAATTGGATCTTCGAGGACCCGACGATGATATGGACGATCCGGAGGATCTAACAACCGGTAATAATAACAACAATAATAGTGCGAGTCGATACATTGATGGATTGGGTTACGGTCATCCGAATACAACGATAACACGAATTCGACACGATTCGATCACGCCGAAAAGTATGGACGGCATGCCCAAGGATCATCTTGGTACGGCGCTTCCGCAAAGTGGTGGACCCGCTGGCCAATCTTTGTTTGATACCTATATGCAGTTTATTACCGAAAATACATTTGGTAAGTATCCGAATCATTAATTCAAAGTATTAGTTAAGTAAAGCCCTGTTCTGATTACGTGTAAAACGTTCAGGAAGACACACAAACGTGATTTTTCAAACCAATCGAAAAATTGTCATTCCTCAAGAATCTGTTCTGTGGCCTCTACTTTTTATAAACTCTTTTCAAATTACGTTCTGCTAGCCTTTAAGTATCGTCACGATCTTCACGACCGAGCACTATAAGAATAAGTTTCTGTACATGAAAAGTTTTACACTAGCCCCCCCCCCCCCTTTCTCTAAAATCTATCTGAAAATAGGCTTGACTAAATTGCGATTTTAATTGCAGGTATGGGTATGGCTCAAGAACATGCAGCAGCCGCCTTACATGCTGCCAAAATTGTCCAACTGAACGCAATGGGTCACGGACTCGAGAAAATTCCACCTGGACTCTTACCACCGCATCTTGATCTCTCGAAAATCAATCACAATAACACCGAAATCTCACGACTGTCTCAAAGTGGAGGTGGTGGTGGCAGCAATAATGGCAATGGCAGCAACAACATCGGAAATAGTGTTAAAATCGAACCATCGAATCGGCGCGAACTATCACCTTCCCGACAATTAACCGGCACGCCATTATCGAATAATGGCCCGGATATACGACGCGATTCCCTCGAACCGATGGACCTAGGATTGGATAACAACCAATCGGGTAGTAATAATGACGGCGGCCATTCCGACGTTGACGACGGTTCCTATTCGGAAGACGAAGGTGTTCATAATACGTGAATAACCGACTTTTTAGTTACACAATCGATTATCGATAATTACTTAAATGTTATTAGATGAGACTTGAAGTAAATGCGAGGAAGAAAAAAGAAATTAGCCGAGCAAAGTAAAACTTAATATATGTGAAATTTGTGTTTGTATTTTAAAACTGACGAAATTGTTATGCGGGTTTTTTTTTATTATTACTATAAAAATATTCGATTTAGAGAAAAAAAAGTACTAAATGTTGTCTTTGAAATTAATTTGATCTATTGAACCCGAAAGCCTTAATGTGTATACCAATAAAAAGCAAAAAGAAAAGCTATACAATAAAATTAAAACAAAAAAAAAACATTCAAACAAACAATGTATAAGAAAATGTATAGAATCGTAAGAAGTCAAAAACGTAGACAAAAACAAAATATATCTAAAACAAGAAAATGTAAAAATCCAGTGTATACGCATCTTTATACGATTTTTAAATCATCCAGTTAAGAAAAAGAACTTAATTATTTATTACAAATAAAAGAAGCAAAAAACATTATCCACGTCGAAAAATTAAACAAACTAAACAAAAATTGTTGAAAATATTTCAAACAAAAATACAACACAAAAATAACCTATTTATATTTAATTTGATATTAATCGTAAAAAAAAGATTTAATTTCATTCAGTAAGGAGTTGCATAGAAGAAAATTCTTTGAAATTCTACTTGTGCCATTTATTAAACAAAAACAAAAAAACAAATCAAGAAAAATTATTAATATTAAAAAACAAAAATTAGAACCATGGCTAATTTAATTTTAGCATGACGAAGAGCGTAGAAAAATCAAACAAGCAAGAAATATAAACAATACAAAAAAACGGAAATTCAACAGAATTTAACCCATTTGCCCAAACTCAGGAATGTTAATTGTAAGCATTTTCATTAAGATGTGAAGAAAGTTGTTCCGATGGATTTTTTTTTTAAACCCCACTTTCTCGTACAGATTCTTTTTTCAATATGATTGCTATGAAATGAATTTGTCTTTAAAAATTGTAGACTGCTACAACATGAAAAATTTAGCAATTTTTACAACTACCTCGATTCAAATCTTTCGTAACTCTTTCATCACATCTCCGCAAAATAAAACACATATTTTTTTTGGTTTCTACATTTAAAATATATATATAAATGTGATAAAATCGTACAGTACCTTCCTTAATTTTTCTGTCGTTTTAAACAAAACTACAACAACAACAAAATACCTCTGCACTGTACAATTTCATCTCATGTGATCAATGAAAAACAAAATTATTACGCAAATCTATTTATAATTTAAACTCTCAACAATAACTTAAATCCACTGCCTCTGTTATATATGTATAAAACATTTTTTTTTTAATAATTTAAAATTATTATTATCTCAAAATTATGTCTTGCCATTTGTTTGTAAAATTTATTATTAAAAAAACACACAAAATCTCGCCCAGTAATAATTTTTAAGATTTAAAGTTTCTAGTAATGTAAAGCAGCCATAAAACTTACTAAATTCAATTTCAGTTCCAATCCGGATATTGCAATGAATATTTAAAAAAAAAATTACTATGAAAAATAAAAAATAAAAACCACAATTACCTACCTACTAGTTAAAAGAGAATTAGAGCTAGCAATTAAAAATAAAAACTACCTATTAAATGCAATATCACACAAATTAATTAACAACAAAAAGAACACGCAAACACAATACTAGTGTAATACAAATAGAAAAGTGTATTTTTGTTTACGTAGATACTTCCAAACTTTAATACTTAAAAAAGAAAATCATCAACTACTACAAAGTGAACCTTGAAATACCTCAAAAAATCTCAGTTATTTCATAGATTATAAGAAAATATTTTTTTTTATATATATATACATATATACATAATTAATACATTATGTATAACCTATACACGAAATACTATATAAAAGAAAGCAGAAGAAGAAGAAGAATCATATTTTTATTATTATACACCGAAAAGAGAAATTCTTTTAAATTTTTCTTAAAAGTTTATTTTATATACATAAATTTAATTTTTATCTTGTAAGGATTTTATTTTATAACGTGTAGTTTTTTTTTAATATTATATTATTGTTTGTTTTTTTTTATTATTATTTTTATTATAATTATAATTAATTTTAAAAGAAATATCATCCACACAAGTCTACCTCAAAATACAATCGAACAAAATATATATATATATATATTTTTTATTTTATTTCTTTTTAGGATTTATGTTATAAATATTAATTATTACAAAATTAAAAAAATATTATTTTTTAAAAGAGAACAAAAAAAATTTGGTTTAATACATTTGAAAAAAGTTTTTCGTTTGTTTTACTTTATTAAATTTTTTTTTACAGCAAAGATATTATTTAGACAACAATTATTTTTTTTTGCTTCTTTTGTGCTGCTTCTGGAGAAGTCGTGACTGAATGTGAATGTCTTCCTCTATTTAAATCGGTTGCGCGATTTCGTATTTTATCCACATGTTTCTTGATCAATTTTCTGTTATTTTTACGTCTTCCATGCAATAGATTTATAATTGACGAACCTTTCGTAGTTTTCTTAACTTAACAAAATAGTGACGACAGATAGATCGCAGAAGAAATATCTTATTGTTCACTTACCTCTAAAGGATAAAAGGTGCTGCAAATATTATAGAAAAATTTTAGCCCTGAAAAATATTAACGTACAATAACTAACAACAGGTACGGATAAATTATCAAGGATATTTTAGTAACCGGCCAACTAACTTAACATCCCATCTGTGTATCAGTTAATAAAAAAAGCTGAAAGATTAAAAAAGACGTGCACCAAATTTTTGTAGAGTTCAAAGAAGTATACGAAAACGTGTTGTGAAAACGTATTCACTCCCCGCACACCCACTTGAAATTTAACCCTCCAAAAATCATAGAAAGTATTTTTAGGTGATTACAGAACATATATCGAGCCTGAACAAGGAAAAGCCAATACGATATAATGGTACGACATAAGGAATATGGGGGAATTCGTGAAAATGTATGCAAACCCCTTCACTCCTTCCCAGAGGTTGAATTTAAAACAATGCTGAAAACGCTACTTCAAATTTTTCTTACAGTTTTTAGCTCAACTGGTCCAAAAGCGGAAAACAAATATTTTTCAGTGTTTTTTTTAAAGTCGATCACTGTTTTTTGAAAAAGTAAAATTAATGTAATTTGATCAAAATTAATAAAAATAACAACGCTTATTATAATCACATTCAAAATATCACACTCTTTGCAAGTAATTCTTCCCGAATTAATTTACTACAAAATCGTTGCTATCAGTAAAATCCATTTTACACATCCACTTTCCAGTAAAACCAATTATCGTCTTGCCTTTATAGTAGAAAAACTGATCCCGTGCATAATCCTACTACGCTAATACCATATACTGCATGTGCTGAGTCGAGATATTTCCAACAATCGTTTTCTTTGAAGAATATACAAGAAGTCTGTAGAATATATCAAAAGTGATACTCTATTTGGTTATTGAAAGGTTGTAGTTTTTTCTAGAAGGATCGATGTCATTGATAAGTGGTTAAGGTTTCCAGGGAGTATATTTAACAACACTGTAATACTCCAGCGCTAATGATTGACAGAAATTAGACGTGTCAATTCAAGTTGAATGACGAATTCAGCAAATACCCGAAGAAACCCCGCGTTTGCAAAATATCCACCTTTTGTTACTGTCGATATATCGCAGGTTATGGTGAAGAGGATTTTTTCTACAAAATGTTGATAGTATGATAGTAGAACTTATTTGAATTAACGTATTTTTAAAAAACAAGTAGCATAACGCTAACAATACATTTTATAATTTTATTATTTTTTAAGCTACGATAAACTTCCGTACAAAGCTTCCGAAATATAAGTTTATGCTTCCATATTTACCACACTGAAATATTAATGTGTATATTTTCCACATTGTTATTCAAGTTTTTTTTTTTGGAAAAAATCCTAATAATAATTACAAAAGAAACAGACTAGACTGTTTTCCACAAAATATTAATAGTAAGTGTTTTATAAAATGCTGATTTCTTGTATAGGAAATTAAATTTGAAATTTCTGTCGATTTTTTTAATTTTAATAAAATTCCAATTCGCTTCGTTGGATTTAAACATATTTCACTGAATCCAAATTCATATTTAAGGTAGAGACTGTACATAAAGTATACCAGTTAAATTTAATTTGGAACTAGTGCTGTGTTCATTGTTAACATATTTAAATACAGCCGCAAAGGATTGTATACAATTATCTAAAAAATAAATAGAAAAAAATTATGAATAATTTCTTTAATTTGGAATAAATTTATTATTAAGCAATTTTTAATTTTGTTTATTTTGGTTATTTAAAATATCTGGTTTTTTATAAACAACAACGAACACAGCATTCAAATATATCCCAAAACTTAAATAATGTACCTAAATTTTCATCAAATTTAATAGTATACCATTACCACTATTTAATTAACAATACCTGGTAAATAAATTCGGGTGCCTTTAAAGATTATTATTAATAAGAAAATTCAATTTAAAGTTTTAAAGTAATAAAATGCGTGTATAATTAGATGAATAAGAAGATTAATTTAAAATTAAAAAACATTGTAATTAATGACGCCGTCATGGAAGTTGATGAGCCATACAGTTCCTATATTTGCCGAAAAGAATACAAAAATAATATTAATATTTGCCAGCACAAATATCCTAAGATATAATACTTTTGGCAACTTATTGAAAACTTGCAATAAGCCAATAATCGAGTTTATTAAATTATATTTTACAGAAATGATTCAAATTGAGATCACAACACTTTTATAGTTGCTCAGTCTTCAGTCTTTCACAAAACCACATTTCAAAGACAATAAACAAAAATTTTTGAACAGTCAAAACATTACACGGAATAACGTGATCTTTTCTAAATAATATAACTAAATTAAAAAACAGTACAAAAAATATGTCTTAAAAATTTGCTGAAAATCAACAAACTTCTTTAATAAAAAATCAAAGAGCAAATAAAAAAATTACCTCAAATTAAAAAGAAATATTGTCGGACTTGTAAGTAGAAAAATCCAAAACCAAAAATATATAATATAAATAAAATAAGAATAAAATATTAATAAGCAAATTAAATGTTTTTTATGCAAATAAATGGAAATGTTACAAAATGTATACCAAGAAATAAGAAAAAAGTTTAGTTTGGTCACTTAGTGTGTATAGTAGCGAAATAATGTTGAAACAAACATAAAACTTAAATAAGATTTCATAGGAATAGCGAAATATTAATAACAAAAATTAAATAAATAAGCAAAATGACTAACACTAGATGTAAACAAAAATTTAAACTAAAAGAAGAAGAAGAAAGAATGTATACATTTAAATTGAATTAAAAAAAAAATATTATTATTAGAGAAATATGAAAAAATATTATTTTAGTTGAGTAGTTGTTCCAATGTTTTAGGTTGGCTTTTCAACTATATTTATATATATATTTCATTTTTATAAATATATTTTATGTTAATTTTTATGAAACGCTAAATTTTTAAGGGAAAAATTTTAACAATGATAACAACAACCAAAAAAAAAAATATACCGTGTAACGCTTGGATTATGATTTACATAAATAAATTCTAAATTATAGAAAAATTATTATGAAGGAATTTTGTTTTATTTTACGTTGTATATCGCTCTTTTTTTATTGGTTTGATGTAGATTTAATCTTCAGGGCTCTCATTCAAAAAACCCAAAGAGTGGAACACTTTATTATTACCTTCTTTACATGAAATATTCAAACAACTTTAGTGTTAACTTCATTAACAGTATAGGCATTGAAAAATGAGAGTACAGATTCAACATTGTAATCATCTAAAAGTTTCACCAACTCTGGTATTTTATCCTTAACAAAAATTCCCTTAAATTTAAATCTGTCGATATAGAAGTCGGTAATTAATCCAAAATATCTGTTCAATAATTGCGGTGTTTCTTTGAAACTATTTTCAATTTCAATTCGACGTTCTAAAATCGATCGATATTTCGGCATGAGACAATTCATGTCTTCGTCATTTCGAATGTCCACCTGTAGTAATGCTTGCAGGAACTTATGATCCTGCTGAACTTTTATATTTTTCATAATTAAAGGTTCGATAAGGTGCAAGACGTGGGGAATCGATGGTTCAGATATTTCTAAAAAAAACAAAATATCAAAAATCATCGAAATCAGGAAATACTCAATATAAATTAGGTAGGTACTTGAAAAAATTTCCAGTTTTATGCGTTTCTTCGTTGCCTCTTTGGTTAGAAAATCTTTCAGTATTGATATCGTTGATAGGTTATCACTCTTGAATTCAGCCGAACCTTTTCTGTTAAGAGTTTCTTTTAGATATTTTAAGAATATTAGAAAATTTAACAATGTTACCCATATGAGCATTGAAGTATGGTTCCAATTAAAGTGTTCCTGTAAAAAAGTTCTATAGAATTTCCACTGGTGAGATGTTCCGGAACTTCCGGCAATAGCTGTTCTATCCAGTTATGGATTTCGGCCCATGTAAATGAGCCTTTAAGTGTAAGCTCGTTAAGGGGTCTTAAAGGAGATAATAAGAAATAATGAGAGTTATTTTTATGTGAACAATCGTAGATTAATACTCTAGAGAAGTTTTTTAGTTTTTGGCCCCAATTTGTAGTCGCTCATTTAAAAGATATTTTCACGTATAAATTAGAAATAATAAAAAATGCAATTAATGTTGGGAATTTTTATAACTTTTTAGGGTTGATGCCACAACGACTATGATTTTAGGTCCTAATCCGGAACGCGGTCGAAGTCAAAATGTTGCATCGGTTGTTTCAAGAGGAGATAGTTATATGGAAAGTTAATTTTGTCACTAATGTAGCTCGAAAAATAACTTCTCTTAAGCTTTAGCTCTTACCTTGAAGAATCAAACGAGTGAATTCTCATATGCAACGATAACGGCCTGATTAAGTATGCCTTTAGCTGAATACAATGGGGTTGAACATTTGGCATAATATATGCTTCGAGATTTCCATATTGTCCTTCGACTGTTTGAAATTGAATATCGAATCGACTGTTTTCATCTTTAATACGAGCTCTCATCGAAACTTGGTATCCACTCTACAATACAAAGGAAAACATTATTTTTTTGTAAATCTTATAAACTTAGATCAAATCTACAGCAGGATCAACATCATTGTCGTTCAAAATAGCATTACAATTTTCAGTATCGAGTAGTTGAATTAACGCTTCACTATTGAATAGTACTTCCATAATCGGCACGGGCATTTCTATCGATAGGTTGTATGTAGCGTTATTAGTGTCCAATGTTATCTAGAAATGGCAGTTAAGTTTTAAGAATCTTGGAATAAAAATCAACTGGAATAGATTATATTTGAAATCCTAAGTGCTCAAACACAACTTGATTCGAACTTACCGGGCTACAACAAATTGTTGTGTATACCTAGAACTTAGTTTCAATGAATTTTCACAGTATTTTGGTAAAAATTAACGTTTACTTAGAAATTTGATGTAAATTAAAATGTTATTTAAGACATTGTTTATCGTTAGCTGTGTCTTCTTGCCCATATGTCTGGTATCATCAATTTTAAATCCTCATGAGTAATTTAAATAATTGTAATTTTTCTTTGAATCAATTTAGAACCACTGCTTTTCGTCCATTTTTGACCCCGTTCCCTTTGAGATCCCAAGTTGAAATTTGATGTTTTGTACAACACTATATTCAATAAATAAGAAATGAATGCCTAGAACTCACCGAATCATTTATATCCAACACAGACGATAGCGCAGCCGTTTGTGATGAAACTATTTTCGTAGATAGTGTGTACCTTTCTTGCGGCTTTACTAAATTTACCGTAGTTGTTTCAGCGTCTGTATTTCCATCGTCATTGGAACTTCTAAGTGCCAGATTTTTGACTAGTAGCTCTTTAAAAAGCTCCTTATCGCTTAGATTAATGCTAACAATTTGCGAAGTTAGGCCAAAAACACTTCCGGCATAGGTGGCAACTACGATTTCCGTTGCTCCATTCGAATATACACAGCCGCCCTGAATAGCCGATATGCTTTCTGTAAAAGACTGGATCGTATGTTCCTAATTGTAACCAAACTCATGAACGTAAACGTATAAGATTCTTACTTCTCTGTACAGCTCCCTTGGTTCCAGGTCCACTTCTTCATCTGATGGTAAGGAGAAGACCTGTATTGTTCCATCTCGCCTTCCAATCAACAAATCCTCATTACCATCGCCTGATAAATCGTAAGTATCAAGACAAGTAATAGCACTTGTTCCGTGTTCGGATGTGATGAGGACATGATGCTTTACTTTAAGAGACCAACGATGATAATCAAATTATAAACTAGAGCACCAAGAACTCATCCTTACCTTCCGCGATGAAACCGCCGAAATTGAAAGCAATCACTTTGCCATCGGCAAAACCACAAAGCAATCTATCACCTGAAGGATTCTTCCGTACGTGCAATGTTGTTGGGACACTCTCCAATTCGACAGTTTGGCGAACGCGTGAGTGCTCAAGGACACGTAAGACTCGTCCTGAACAAGCCAAAATCGTTAAAATTCGATTCGTCTGAGAAAATTTTAAATAAGGATGAAAGAAGTTCACGTGGAAAAAACAACCCTTACATTGTTAGGACTTAGTGCGGCAACATCCACTATAGTGTCGCCACACAAATATGTCCCGGTATCCTTACAATCTCTGTAATGATTGTACACATGATTGCCACATACTATAAGATCAGCTCCCACTACGAACCTGAAGGGTAACAACTCCATAACTTCATATCAAAAGGACCACATCCTAAAAATTTTACTCACATGCATTTTATAGACTCTGTAAGATTCGTGTCGAATGATAAGAACATTTTACCCTTTCGAGTGTATCCCTTCACTATATTCTCCGTTGCAATGAACACTTTATCCAAATTGGAACCTGGTCATCGAATATCCTTAAAATTACCAAATCGTATTTTTTTTTAATATTTAAATAATTTACTAAGAAGACCGCCCAGCAATAAACAAGAAATCTTTTTTCCAGCATAAAGTTGAAATATTATTTGAGCTTCGGTTTTCTTAATGGAAAACATTTGCAGGTTGCCTTCGATATCCGCAACGACAACCTGTACGAATTTAAAATTAATACCAACTAATTCAATTCGATTTTAATTTCGCAAACCTTTTGTTGCTTTTTGTAATCATTGGGCAGAAGCCGAAGACAATTATAAGATGTGGTTCCAACATTGCCATAATCAATTCTTGTTAGTTCCAAATCCATTGCAGAAGTTTAAGAGAAGGACTGAAGGTAATTTTTTTTATCGCGTAATGTTTGAGTATATTGTTGCCGTAGAAACTATGGATGGACAACTGTGTAATCGATTTCTAATACGTGGCGTAACTGTCTCTTCTTGTTTAGAAAGTAGTTTAGGTGGAACCATAACAGCGACAGCGATGTGCAATGTTCTATGAACCATTTATAAAAAATTGTCAACATGGGGTGTTGGAGTACTTAAGAATATGTCTGGGCGTTTTTTTTTACCAAGAAGTAAGAGTATCGAAAGCCTAGGCCGACCAAACATCTCCTCAGTCGTACGTATGGATCCTTTCAGAACCAGAGCTAGGTATTTCATCGGTAGGTCGTGACAGCATTATTGCTAAAACCGTCAGACAGTGTCTAGTCCAACCTGCATCGCGTTGCTTGGTTTTCATGCGCTTAAAGCGGCTTATACACAAAAAATTTCCAACTAAACATATCGAAATTTTTATAATTATATACTGGCCTCATACTCGGTGGGACCCTCTTTATATGTTCTATTGAATTTAAATCCGGGCTTTGGGGAGGCGTATTAAGCTGCCTGGAAACGTAGTACAACAACTATAGTTCTTGATGGAAAGTGCTGTGTGCTTTGGATCATTGTCTTGTTGGAAAATTCAAACTGGAACTAAAAACCCACTTACTATATTTTCTTTTCTATACATGGCTTACAATGACGCGATGTATTTCTCAAAGAGGACTGGTAAGGTTCCTTGAAACCCTGGCCGAAATTACGAATCCTTCTGTGAACAAATTCCTCTTAATTATATTCACAGCCAATATGATCTAGAGTTTCGTCCAGTCCAGAGACTTCATTATGGTTTGAGTTTTATTTATAATACATTTTAGCTGTGATTAACGGATTTAAACTACTTATTTCCGTTTACATCTTTGCAAATGGCCAGTTTCTAGTACGTTTTGGGAAGCTACGTATTCACCACAGATTTTAAATATTCACCACAGTTCCATGACCTTTCCCATCTTCAATCAGCTGTTTAAACTTCAAGTCTATTTACATTTACATAAGTGTCCAGCATCCCGCTGTAATATAATTAAAAACGATGAGCTTAAAAAAAGTGTCAATAGTTTCCCGTGCAATACTTAGTAACATAATTTCAAAAGGGATCAGAAACCGAACTGTTCCATCGATACTTTTCGTAACTAGTCAAAGAAATGGTGCTGGAACGAATTCCAACCTTAAATACACTAGCGGTGTGCTGCTATCGGCAGGACTACTATCGTTGCTCAAAAAGGATGACGAAGAGGAAACGCCCGAACAAAAGCTGATAATGACGATAAAACGTTCGATCCTTTGCATTCAGCGCGAAGAATATAACAAGGCCGAACAAATGCTTCATCTAGCGCTACGAATGGCACAGGACATTCAAAGCAAAGACGGAATCACGTACGTTTACGACTTGCTTGCAAACTTGGCCATGGAAAAGGAGGAGTTCGTGAAAGCCGAAAAACTCTTTGTGGACGTGATGAAGCGGTTATTTGCCGATGGCTTTAAAGAAGACGACGTTAAGGTAATTAAGGGTGTGAGATGGGAGTCAGATGCAATGGCTTATTTGTTCATTTAGTAGATTCTGCACATAAGCTCAAAGATCGCCCACATCTCACAGCTTGAAGGGCAATTCGAGAAAGCTGTACAAGGATTCAAGTGGACGCTCCAGAAACTGGAGGAGAAAATCCAAGAAATCCCGGATGACAAAGAACTGAAAGAGCTTTGGGGTCTGACTAAGAACTGGTTCGTTAAATTCCTTCCTCTCGCATTCGCAATTGAAAAAAACTCTTTTATTTCTTACAGGTACGGCCAGGCGCTGCTTGAAAACAAAAACTACGCGGAAGCTAAGAAAAATCTTCTCGAAGCATATCAAATTTTTACAGAATTCAACGGAAAACTGAACGCCGAAACTCTGACCATGTTGAATAATTTAAGTGTAGCTTGTACTTATGTAAATTGACTTGGAATTCGTAAGATCCGAAATCAATTCGTTAAAAACACTCTTTTGCAGTTGGACGATTTTACAGCAGCGCGCAACTATTTGAACGAAGCCTTAGATTTGGCCAATGAATTGCCCGAGATGGCGGAATCGGGTATGCTCAAAGCGAATCTCGGACTATTGTACCTGAAACAAGGACTACTGAGGCAAGCCAAGGATGCGTGTACTTTTGCTTGGCGCCTTGGTAAGAAATTGAACGATAAAGAAACAGTGGAGCAGGCAGATCGCTGTTTAAAATTGATTAATGAGTTCGATAAGTAAAAAGTGACCTTTATTAGTTAGACAATTGTATAAAGATACTCAAACCTGTTTTTATTACTGTTATATTTGTTGAAAGGTATAGTCAATTTGTTTAACGAAAAAAAACTTGTACTTTTCGTCATATCTTCACACCAGTCGAATGCCAGGCTTCTTTGGGCGATCAGCTAAAGGGAATGTATTACCGGTTTCGCCAGCGCCCCACTTTGCGGTGATGTGTTTCAGTTAGTTCAACGTTTGCGATCTTGGTTCATTACAGACAGCTAAGCGGAGATATTAATTTCTTCTTCCTCTGTACACTGTAAAAACCCAATTTTAGCGATAAACTTATACTTGTCGGATTTGAACGCAGTCATAGATCCATTGACTTCGAAACTTCCTGGCATATTCTTGGCTTCACGAAAGTTCGGTACAAGGTCTTTGACCTTGCAATTCTTTTGAATATTCTGAACAGATCGTCTTCTTTTCCTCTTTCAATTGAAAAATCAAATACAGCTTCAAAAACATCATCGAGAATGACCGTACAAGTTATCATCGAGCTGCGAAACACTTTTTAAAAAAATAAAATCTTAAAATCTACTGGACATACTTGCAAGACATCAATGCTCCTCTGTTCACAAGAAAACAATTTCTTAAATCGTTAACTGTGATTTCACATAGGTACGCATTTATTTCAAATTTCTTCCTAAAACAAGGATGTACACATTCTAAGTACAAAATAGTAATAAATCTGCTATCTTCTTTTTGTTAATGTAAACTAACATTTAAATTCATTTTATGCCTAAAATCTATTCAAAATTTGCAATAATGACCATAAGTCCTACACCGGCCAATAATGCTGAAATCTCCTTGAGCGATTGAACTAGTTTCGTAGACTCTTCTAAAAGTTCTGGAAGCACACTTACGGTTGCGATATAGATGAATCCGCCAGCGGTAAATGGGAGAACCCATGACGCGGCAGCATCACCTCCCGCACCCAACAAGGCCAGTGCTGTACCAGCTAAAGCACCTAACGCCGTCACTAGTTGCAACATCATAGCCTTCCGTTTCGAACAGCCAGACTTGATTAAAATCGCAAAATCGCCAATCTCATGAGGAACTTCGTGCAATAGAATTGTTATGGTGGTTATTATTCCGATGCTGTCTCCAGCCAAATACGATGCGCCTATGGCAAGACCGTCGGTAAAATTATGTGTAAAATCGGCGGCCAGATTCAAGTATCCGGAAATTGAAACGTTGTCCTCTTCGCTTTTCTTCACTTTCTTCTCCTTCGTGGCTGGTTCCTTCTTTTTAGTACTCTTCTTGTCATTGTCGTCCTTTTTTACCGGCACCGGTTTCGGTTCTTCGCCATGACTATGCCCGTGACCGCCCTTAATTAAACGTACTCCTTTTTCGACTGCAAGAAACGTAATAATGCCCGACAGGACCCAAAGACCGACTGTCATATCGTGCGAATGGCCACCTGCTTCGTCACCGTGACCGTGTGAATGCGAATGAGATCCGTGATCGTCGTGACTATGTGGTGCTACCGCATGCGGTATTAAATGAAGGAATGCGTCGCCAAGAAGGCCACCCGAAGCGAATGCTAGAAGTACTTTTAAGCGAGGCTTCATTTTTTCCGAGTTGTCCAACGGTATCACGTACAGAATGAAGAACGGTGCGGCACTGATGAGCAAAGTTGATCCCATTGCATGCAACCATACGTTGAACATGTCTACAATTAGATTTAAAAAAAAGTTTATTAGTCCCAAAGTCTGATTTTTATGTTTGGCAATTTTCTACCATTTCAAAGTTTGGCCTTAGTCGATTTGTCGTGATTTTCAATTTATGATTATATTAGGTTCTTAACACACACGATTTGAGAAGAGCAGAATTAGAGAAATTGGCACAGGAACTCTCGTATGAGAACAAATAGCTAAAAGGAAATTAACCGAACTAAAAAGTTCCAATGTCGATGAAAGGGACGACGTGTGGGGACCAATTTGTAAACTTGTTGCAAACACAGAAGGCTTCAGTATTGCCAAAAAAAACATCGCCATAATTGGAAACTACATTTCGGACATCCTTGCATCCAAGCAAAACTGGAACTCGCTTCAGATTAGATTGGCAAAAAGTTATCTTAGTTCAAAATTGCGTGGGGTGAAACTGGGTGTTCAATCTCACAAGTCCGCGAAACTCCGTCCATAAAAGCCCAATGTTTCTGTAACTTTCTTCCCAAGTTCGTGTTTTATTCAATCGCGTAATGTGAAGCGCAAAACCCGATTAGGAAGACCACGTCAGCGAAATTACATGTCGTTACAATTACAAGCTCTTACCTAGAGGAACAGCCGGCTTCCTCGCATGCTCCTCAGCGTGATGGTGACCATGGTGATGGTCGTGATGATGACCATGATGATGGTCGTGATCATGATGATGATGGTCATCGTGGTCATGGTGATGGTGCTCGTGATCATGGTCATGGCCGTGGTGCGAATGATGGTCATGACCGTGCGGCTGCTTATTACGGACTTCTTCGTTTGCTTGTCGGGAATACTTGAAGCTGGGCGCCTCGTAATTTCCGTGGTCATGGTCGTGGTCATCATCGTGGGAGTCGCACCTTTCCGGCAGCGTGAAAAATACAATCACAATAATCAGAGCGATTGCCAGGAGTCGTTTGCAAGAACCGTCACTACTCAAGTGCATCGAGCTTCCGCTCGAATTGCTCATTTTTATGTAGATTTGTGATGTTTGGCCGGTTGTTGTAAAAATTTCTTACACGTCACAATTTTTGCCTACAACGAGATTTTGACGACACCGGACACAAAAACTGACAACATCTCAAGCCTTTCCCGAAAAAATCTTCTAGGTTATCTCCGAGATCTTACAAACTGTCAAGTTTTTTTTCTTCTGGATGCATTGCAAAGTATGTTCAAAGATTGTTTTATACCTGAAAATCATTTATTAAATATTTTATAAAAAAAGAAAATTAGTTTTCTTAAATAAATTTTAATTAAGAGAAATGCAAGGACTTATTTGAACGATTTTTTTTAAATAAAGAAACTACGACAGAGAAAAACCCATTCAAATCGCACTGCTTTATCGAACATGATGGCACGGCACAGTTTAGTTGGGACGTTTTCAATCGACATCTGTGTCCATTTGAAAGAGCTCAACGGCTTCATTTTTCTGTTTACATTGCGTAAAATGCGAATTTCGTATATTTTTTGATAGAGATTTACCACAAACTTATTGATTTCTTATCGAAGAAAGTGTTTTGTATAATGTCTTCTAAGAATACGCCAACAAACGTGCATTTCAATAAAGGTTTTGCCGCGAATGTGAACGGTTCGACTCCAAGTTCGTTGCTCAAACATGTCGCGAAAAGGGCCCTAAATAAATCGAGCACCGCGTTAAACATTACGTCCGAAAAGAGTGAAAATGAAAACGTGTTTAATACGGCGTTCTCGACACATTCGTCGGCTTCAAAAACGCCTCTGTCGAGTGCACGGAGTCGCCTAAAAACTCACTCGACTACGTTGAATGCATGCTACACCCCGTCGTCCTTGTATCGAAATAATCCGTGCACGCGAACACCGATCAGTGCGAAAAGCTCAAAACTAACAACTCCTCGGAGTACAAATAAATCCGGTGAGTACGGTACACCCGAATGTTTTTCGAAAGTTTCGTTAGAGACACCTAGACGTTCGGCCAAGTCCACGTGCGACGAGACCCGCTCCTTGAAAGACACCGAAATCAGTAACCTTACAGTAGCGGTCCGAGTTCGACCACTCAACACACAGGAATGCCTGAATCCCACCGTCACGAACATTATCCACGTCGACGAGAACGAACTGACTGTCCTTGCCGGCACAACAGCCGACAGTTCTGCCGGAGTCAGTCACAACTTTCAATACGATCACGCCTTCTGGTCGGTGAACTCGGACGATCCTCACTTTGCCAATCAGGAGGATGTTTTTCGCGGAACGGGATTGCCGCTTGTCGACAAGGCCTTCGAAGGGTACAATGCGTGCCTGTTCGCCTATGGTCAGACCGGATCGGGCAAAAGTTACAGCATGACCGGAATCGAGACAGACGATGACGTTATCGATCCCAAGTCCGAAGCCGGAATAATACCGCGATTTTGCAAGGAACTATTCCGTCGAATCGACTCGTTGCGGGACTCCGTCGAAGCCGAAATCGAGGTCAGCTACTTCGAAATTTACAACGAAAAAATTCACGATCTGCTGTGCGTTTCGCAGCTCGACAATTGTCCGGGTAACTCGAATAAGAAAAACGCGCTTCGGGTACGGGAGCACCCTGTCTGGGGACCGTACGTGGTCGATTTAAGTACACATCCGATCGATTCGTACACTTCCTTAAGGAATTGGCTGGCAGTGGGAAATAGTCAGCGTGCCACTGCTGCGACGGGAATGAACGACAAAAGTTCAAGGTCGCATTCAATTTTCAACATTGTTCTAAATTTGTCAGAAATCGATCAGTCGTCGAGCGGAGTTAGTAAGAAAATTAAACACACGAAACGTAGTAAGATCAGTTTGGTCGACCTGGCGGGCAGTGAACGGATCAGTCACACGAATACAAGCGGCGAACGATTGCGCGAAGGAGTCAGCATCAATAAGAGTTTGCTGACTCTGGGAAAAGTGATCGCAGCGCTTGCGGACGCGAAGAAGGGTTCATCGTTTGTGCCGTATCGCGAGTCTGTGTTGACTTTCCTGTTGAGGGTGAGTACATTTTATTTTAATTTTATACTGGACTTTTGAGCCTACATGTCTACCATGTGATCCTCATGCTTTCTTTGGTCGAACTAAAGGAAGGTGGCCACAAGTGCGAAAAAATTGCAATCGTTTCTGGGAAGGAAAAGATCAACCAGAAAAATCATTACATATATTTTTTGGATTTTATGGTATGTAAGCTGGTGATGCCATCATCTTCCTTCACTTAGATTTTTTTCGGATATTGTGGATATCCTGTTGAAGATTACACGAAAAATTACATCGAAACTATCAGAGAGTACTATGCCAACTTGACAATTTATTGGAGTCCTAAAGGGCAACATACACTATCATTCTTGCGTGATATTTGAAGTAATGCTAGAGTTCATGCTATCATGCTGCCCCATACACTAGAGATTTTCGAGAAAAACTCAAATATTCATGCAAGAATGACAGTGTATGTTGGCCTTAACGGGACACTGACCCTATAGGAGACATGAAGAAAGGTTGGGAGTAATCATGGCTGATCTGTGTCGCTGTGGTGATGAGAATGTTGAACCAACACTGGAGCATCTAGTGTGTGAATGTGAAAGTCTGCACGTACTAGGTATCGGTACTTGAGGAAATTCTCCTTGACCGATCTATCAGAACTTGCAATGAACGCAAGGAAAGTAAATTTGGAATCAGCAATCTGAAGCCCGGATTTACACAAGGGGATCACAATAACTGTGGCACAGTGCTTCAGTCCACCCTTCTCAATCTAACCTAACTACGACACATTACTGCAACAAGTAAAGAACGCTGAGAAGAGAAAGTAGGCCAAAAGAGTGTTGCCTTTGCACGATAATGCATCTATTACCAAGAGCCCCACTGCGATGTGCTACGCCTTTCAAACTTTAGAGTCAAGATCGTCGTACAATTGTTTTTACTCCAAAACTCGAAAAGCACCTACTTTAAAAAGATCAAGTCACCCTTTTCACCCAACTTAGAAGTGAAGGACAAAAAATATGTGTACGGCAAGATAAAACAGTTAATCGAAATATCTCACAATTTTACAAGTGATAAAAAAGAAAGTATTGAAAAAGAAAAATAATTTATGCTCAATTCCCAGAACTGTTTTACCTGCCATCACTTAAAGTATAATTTCGTGCCACCAATAAAAAAATATAGTAAAGAAAATCAAGCAACCTGTTGTGATAACGTGATTAAAATTCAATAAAATAAAAATCAATATTCTGTTGGCCGAAAGTTCCAGATTCTTGTGTTCCATGCTCTTCATCGGTTTGCGTCTCAGGTAGACTCTTCTGACTGGTACGATAAACGTTTTATGTTTATCCAATTTGATGTTCTTTCGTACGACTACTAAATCCTTGATATTGTTTGTTTAATTGCTCTATTTAGAGGCAACGTGAAGTTGTTGGATTGGAAAAAAATTTGCACAAAACTCGAAGCGGAAATTCCCATTACGATAAACTAGACATTAACATTGAAAGTCAAGGAAAGTACTCTTTATAAAAAACGCAAAATACCATTTTCGTTTTAATGGGATTTGAGTTTTAGCGAATAAGTGATAATTCCTAATTGCATATTATGTATGCTGAAGTGCGCAATGCTGTAATTCTAATCCAAACTGTTATGCAATTGAATAAGATCTCCAACTGCAAGGAAAACTAGATAATAAATTGGAAGCTGATCTTCTTATTTCAATTCCGAGGTAGTGTTTTATCCGGCCCAGACTTTGCTAGTATCGAGTTCATTTGCTGTTCATTTTAATCCCATGTGTGCCAATATTTGTTTATTCGAAACCTCATGCATGAACTGCGAATTTATCTTTTTGCAACAAATCCTCGTTTCATTGTGCAGCTACTCAATATGTTTACCAGGTGTACACAAAAGACTTCTTAACTCCACAGCTACGTAGCTAGTATCACTTTATGATGTCATTGCAGTCAAGCTAAAACCTCTCCTTATTAGAATTCTGAAACATGTTTGGCCTGTTCGTGTCCATATTCGTTAACTTGCGTGCTTAATTTTTCTCAAGTTACATGTTGAATTCAGCAATCTTTTAAACGAACCGCTACGGCGTGCCCTACATTTCGAATTGATAATAAAAAAAAAAAATGTAAAGAAATTGTAAATGTTATTCAGTTCGGACGATTTAAAACACACTATGAAAAGCAAAACACTTTCAATTAACTACTCAATTTATTTCATTGCACAAAATCGAAATAAACTTTAATAGAGGATGTCTGCTCGGAAATTTTGCATGTTGTAATGGTGCAGGAAAGTTTGTTGCATTTTTTTGCATTTGCATTGCTTCGCTACGCACTTGCAGTTAGCTGACCTCTTTGAAACTTTGCCATCTGTTAAAATAGAAAAGAAATGATTTTACTATTAGAATTTGTTTTTATCTTCGATCTAAATATAAAATGGTTTAGGGAGTCGTCTAGAATTTTTCAAAGACAATGTAGTTCTAGAGGATGTAATTCGTTGTTTTAATTTTAGCTTTATTGGATAACAAAATTGATTGTAAATATTGGAATTAAAAATGATTTATAAACTGAAAAAATGAGAACGTCTTTAAAATTGATTGGACTATTTTGTCGATCGAAAAATCATATGAAGATTCTCCAGATCATTCAATAAGTTGTACAACCTTTCCAACAGTCCATCCTAGACTCGCTGAATGGCAACTCGATCAGGACAGAGGAATTCGTAGATGCGTTTTGAAAGGTCAAATCACTTTTTTATATTAACCGATGGGAAACACAAGGAATCAAAGCCTTAAAAATGGGTGTTTCAGAAACAATTTTGGTATCTCAAAGGCAAACCAACATGGGTTTACAACGTGTATTTTAGTTTAAAAGACGTTTATGAGAAGCCGCACCCATACATAATCTTCTGTCGAATCTTACGATGGCGATCGTAAGTCTAATCCGGAAGATAAGCTCGAATATTTTTATCTAGGTTAAAAGTTATCTTTGCTTGTAATTGTATCGAAACTGAACGTGTTTCCCGTGTGATATCGAAGATCTTCTATCGAATACTTTACCTTTTGTTAACGGCTTGGGCGTCTTAGTGCCATATGATCTGCTCAAAATTTTCTTCAACATTGTCGTCTGAATCTGTTTTGACTTGCGCTGATCTTGAACAAATCTGTCGTGATTAATCTGTAATGAGTAAAAATACGAATTGCTTTGACTTTTGTTCACGGTTCTATTAACTTTACGTCTACTCACATAACGATTTACTTTTAAAATGCGCAATTCATAACGACATAAGCTACTCGATGACAATATGAACGAAAAAAGCGACAAATATGTGGTATATGTGGTTTTTATTATGATAAATACAAACTCTAGTGATATGGAAATTAGATTCGTTGCCTTTCGCACTTCAAGAAGTGTGTATAGTTGTTTTAAAGTCTTTTTTTTTAGTCAATTGTGTATACATTATCCAATTTCTTATCAAATTTTCATATCCTCAAGTGGACGTAAACTCAAAACTTTTGATTCTTAAACATAATTAAATTTTCTAGACCAGTTCTGGAGAATCTCTGTAACTTAACGAATTCTATATGTTCACTTCCAATTCAGAGATTATGGACTCTATTTTCGTCCGCACTGTGAAAAAAGTTCACATATTCGACCATATTCAACGTTCGGCGTTTCGATTCATGGTAGATGTAGCCTTCACGGCTTCTATAGACAGACTCGGCAGAAAAGTCGCTGTTCGCAGCATCTTAGCATTATTTCACATTCTTATATCAATCGAGGTAACAACTTGCTCCTCAAACACAGATAATATTATGGATATGCATCAAATCGTAAAATCCAAATCGCAAAGAGAAAAAAACATCATCAGGTTGTGTTCAATTTCACGCTTGAAAGTGTGGTAACGTATTCCACATTTTTACAATATAAGACATTGATAGAAAAATAAAAAAATCACACAGCGCTTCCAATAAGTTACATAAATATTATTCAATTTATTAAATTCTTATAAAGGTTATTATAAAGTAAATATACCATAAAACCACCTGTTTTTTTAAATCATTAAGTTTTAAATTAAAGGCACATACAAAATACATTATATGATCGAAAACTATACCATTATAGATGATATCGAAAAACAAAAGTTTTCAACTTTTTAAAATTGTAATAAAGCAAATTTTAATAAGAATTCCACGAAAATGCAAACGTTGTTATTGTGTAATGTGTACATAATTTAATAACTTTTTTATTACTGATTCAAAATTGATCAAATTCCTGCAGTTTTTAGTCTCGAGTATCCTTTTACTTCGGATAACATAATTCAAAAGAGATAACAATTAAACAAAAATAGTTCCTTTAACATTTCAATTGAATTTGATTGAGTTTAATATTCAAAAAAAAATCATTTAATGTTACTTTGTTGGAGACTCTCCTTTGTACTTATCTTGTACCAGTTTGCACATAGCGCCTTGATAAAGAATGATTTAAAAAAAAAAATTACTTCTAGTTAGTCACAAGAAATGCAAATTTTTCGTATTACACAAATTAAACTTACTGTTTTTTATTTTATATTTATTTAATATATTTTTCAATAATTTTTCTTTTTTTTATTTCTTAAAAATTTTGTGTCTAATATAGACAAATCCAAAAAAAAATTTCAATTCAAATAATTTGTATTAGAATAAAATTATATGCACCAAAATAAAAAAACCATATAAAATCAATCTAATACCATCATTAAAGGAAATAAAAAAGTCAGTCTTAAATTAGATTTTTAACCTATGTTGCTGAAGAATAGTAAGCAAACCAAAAAGGCTTAATCTTGCTTGTAAATAGTTTTTGACGAACGATTCAAGTATGACGAGATGGAAACTATTTGTTTTTGGGCTCGGTAGTATCTTTGTTATTTTCTGCAGTATGTTCATGTTCATGTTGATGATTATGCTTATGTTCATGTTGTTCGTGATTATGTTCATATTGTTCTTCATCCTCCAACTCCTCCTCCTCTTCTTCCTCCTCGCAAATTTTCTCATTTTGTTTTTGATTTTCTCGTTTTCGCATGTAGTTGATCAATGGTCGCTTCTTATGTTCGCGACAAAACGGACACGATTGCTTTCCATTTTTTTGCGCCTTGATTTGTTGGCATTTTTCTGTAATCCAAAAGAAGAGAAAAAAGTTTTTTAAGACAAGGTTTTAAGGGAAATAAAACAATGTTTATTTATTTTGATGATTTTAATTTTTTTTTATATAAATACACATGTTGAACTAAAAATCAATTCTATGTCTCATCATCATCATACTTAAAAGATGTGTCAGAATGAGTGAAAGCCTTTCCAGGGGTTCAATTCAAAAAAAATACTGAATATGATATTTATGCTTTTGACTGTGGAGCTCGCGGAAGTAACATTAATTTCATATAAGAAATTTGTAAAAATATATGACCCCCTTCTTTCATCAAATTTTTTTTTCTTCACCTTCATACGTCAATGCAAAACTTGTTTTTTGCATAAGCACATGTAGTAAGAAAAAAACAAGTTATTCCGTTCTGAGATCATTTTATGTCGATCCCAAGAAAAAATGGCTAAAAGCTCCCAAAAAGTGACTTTCTTTTGGCTTTACTAGAAAAATTTTACATATTTACAAAATTTCCAGACGATCACAATTGTTAAGAAAAAATTAAATGAATAGATTGAAAATAAGATTTCTATAAGCCGTCATATTCTGACCATGACTCATGATCGGAGTTCAAGCTCAATAAAGGATATAGTCATCATTAGCTGTGTTTTTTATTCCCGGTTAACCATAAAGCTCGACAAAATTGCACGGCAAAACAACAACAGTGCGGTTACCGTAGCCGCATTGTTGTTGTTTTGCCGTGCAATTTTGTCGAGCTTTATGGTTAACCGGGAATAAAAAACACAGCTATTATCTACTGGAGATATTCATATCTTCAATTGTTTAAAAAATTGATTCATTATTATCAATATGAAAACATATTGCAATCAACAGAATTTTTTATGTCTCAATAGGTCTACGTATCTAAAAAGATAAAATGTCTTTTGTAGTACACCTACTTATAAAGAACCAATTGCTAAGAAAGAGTTCATTGTTTTGATATAAGTGTAAGTGGGCTACAGATAACTAGAAAACTGGTATATGTACTCAATAGCGTTAAGAAACACAGTTGAATCAAGGGAGGGGCTGTCGGTTGTAATGTTTCTATTCTATGAAAAAAACTGGAAGGAGAGAAAGGTTTCCTGTTTTGGTTTTTGTTCATATTTTGAAATGATGAAAAGATTTGTTAAATTTGAAAGGAACAGCCTAACAGGTTCTCTTCGGGTTGAACAATGATTTAGTTAATCAGAATAAACTCCCAATTCCATGTGAACACAGTACATGGTAATAAAAAAAATGTAAAGCCTCAAGAACCTAAAGAATAAAACAAACATACGCATATGTCTACTCACAGCAATAAGTTGGTAAACTAATTAAAAATGATTAAACCCGAAACCTCTCGGCCTCGATATATTCAAGTAATTATAAGGCATTTCTTTATTACCGCGCTTGCAACGCTCCAATGAATGCAATTAATCGGTCTTTTTGACATCCCTGAACCTAATCCCTCGGGCCCGACACTTAAATTAGATTAACTTTGTCGCTTGTAGGGCTTGAATGCGAACGTGTATGACGATATCGCCTGACTGTGAGACAGGACATACATGTGTAGAATGTAGGACTTCTCTAAGTTTGAGCCATTTTCAGGGTGAAAGGTAACTTTTGAAGAGATTCTGGTTAAAAGACTCGCATTGCAATGATCAAGAACCACTAAATCATATGAAAACCACAATGAAAAACAATATCAATTTTTTTTAATAAAATGTCACACCGTTAGTTTGTCGTGGAATATCTAAAATTTAAAAACTTATCGTAATCAATGCGAATTTTATATCCAAATTTGAAATAATTAATTCTTTTAATTCCTAACAACTAAGTCGCATCTTCATCGTTTTTGTAGTCTGATCCACATATCTGTTGAGTTTTCTCCATCCAGTTCTCACAAATCAAATCTTTTACCTGATTGTTTACTTTCTATTTTTCATTTCTGAATTTCTGATTTTTTTTATTCTTAATTTTATACAAGAACGTATTTTTTTAGAAGACATTTTTTTCGGTATCAGACCAGTCTTGCGAAAATCGCTGCACATATTCCCCGAATGAAGTAGAACGTTACTACGGTTAGTGAACCATTAAAAATATGACAGGTGAAAAACTTTTACTGAAAAAATGAGTTGAAATTGTGTTAAATTTGGCGTGTAATTGATTGGCTTTGTTCGCAGAGGGTGTGTCATCCACCTTCCAATCACCTCAATTAAGGTTTAAGTCTACTAATCAAGGAATTTATTTACGAACATTTTATCTAAGTAATTTTTTTTATCCTATTTCTAAAGCCATAGACTTATCCAGCTGTTTGTTTTGATTTATATCTAAAAAAAAACGTATCTAACTATCTAAATTATAAAATCTTGCATCAGAAGCAACCTTGAAACACGACATTCCTGACGAATAAATTACTATGTTGCACTAGATTAAGATAATAATTAACATTACTCCATTAAATTTTAATTTTCGCATCGCTAAATAACCGGTTAATTTAGTACGCTTTTAATTTACAATTCAAATGCGCTCAATGCCAGTATCTACTTCAATAGAAGCTTCATTTTTATTCCCCAATAATTTTCTCTCTATTTTTTCATTATTTGATCCAAGCCAGTCTTTTTTTATGATTTGAAAACAGGTCTGAATAGAAATGCATAAAAGTTTCGTTAGAGTGAATACGAGGTCAGCCGCTTCAACGAAAATATCAAATTAATGTCGATGTATTCTTATCGTAGAAATTTTTTTTAAACATAAAATTCAAATAACGAATAAAAATTTAATTAACCATGGCGCAAAAAAACTTAAACCGATAAATATGAAATACACTCCCATGAAAAATTATATTATTTTTGAAATTGTTAAAATAGCCGTTGGAGAAGGTTACTGTTCGGGTAAAACTACCACGAAGAGAGCTTTGCGAAGAGTGAACAAATGAAATGGGTAGTCTATGTCAACCTCAGTCGCATAGTTCATAAGCTGCTGACCTTTATGTAGCTTTGAAATGATGGGTAACAAGGTTACATCAACTCTATCTTCGTACCAAACCTCTAGCAGACTTAATACAGTAGAACTATCGTCCTTAAGTCGAATTTGTACATGGGAATTGTGTTTTGACAAGTAAAATCACTTCACAGTAGTCTGGTGGCATAGTGGCTAGAGCACTTGCCTTCGGTGCACCTGGTACCAGGTTCGAATCTGCTTGGCGACAAGTAATTTTCGAAAATGGGATTGGGTGCCGGACTACCAGTTCACTCAGCTGTAAATTAGTACCTGAGTTAAAATCGGGGTAATAATCACGGACGAGCGTGTAGCTGACCACTTCACCTCCTAGTGTTCCGTTGGTCTCGCAATGAAGTAACTCTAGCATTACTCCAAGGCCTAGGCCCGATTTGGGCTGTTGCGCCATTGATTATTATTATTATTATAAAATCACTTGGTAAATTGCAACATAATTTCCAATTTTTTGTAATTTTCCTTGACGATTTCATAACCCTATTTTCAAAGAATTGAGTTTGGAGAAGTACTGTTCCATCATAGTGCTAATGAGCAAAAATTCCGGCTTATGTGAATCGGATATCACTACGAACAAATAATATTTTATGTCTCAATTCAGAGTAGCTCAAATTTTGTAAATTAACATAGCAATTATTTATTCGGTTATTTATCGACACAACTCGGAACGGAAACGACTTAGCCATATGATAATTTATTTATTATGTAGGTAGTCGCTCCTTCCTCACAGAGTTTGCTATTTTTTCACACAAGGCTACCAATTTTACGAATGATACAATCGTTACATTAGGCATTAATTAAGTGCTTTCATTAATTAAGAACATACCGTTTCATACTATACTGGTTTCGATTAGTTGTAAAAAAAGATTAATTGATCAAATTGTAATATGTATGTATACAATATATTATCACCAATTGCTCATGTTCATGTAGGCAGCACTTTATTATTGCCTAATATCTAAAAGCAATGAACTAAGTCGGCAGAGATATAGTGTTGCACTATTTATTATTAACTAGGCGGTAAATATAAATCATTTCACTGATAAGATTGATATTATCACAATAATTGATTTATTGGTAAAGTGTTGATCTGGAAAATTCGATTTCGTTTCTATCGTAAGATTTCTTCAGTAGGTACGACGAGAAATATTACCACACAGTATTCAACTTTCCTGCATGCTTATTAAATTTCACATTATTGGATTTGTTGATTTGTTTTCCTCAGGCGTTTATATAATAGTGTGTTTAGATTTAAGGGGAAAATTGTGATAAACAATTTTCTAATCCTTAGCGGAGCAAACGTTTTAACAGTTGTTAACCACGATGAAACTCCTTTATATTTTTCTGACCAACTTACTGATGTAACCAATAATTAATTTTATTCGTATTTTCTTACTTTCCGTGGTAACAAACAAATAACAAATTAGTATTAAATTTTCAAATTTTCTTGTAAGTATCGTTACATCATTTATGAGTTTAGGCTATTTATATTGGCGGCCTAAGCCACACAAAGAAAAGGTCCGCCGTGAAAGCGTGCTACTGTCTGATTAACTTCCATAAGAAAATTCGTTTGACTCTCGTATTATACAACAATCACATTTTTTTGAACCAATAATTTGCTGATCCACTGTATTTTTTGTGAGTCTTCTTTTTTTGTGTTTTTTTCATAATCTCCAAAAATGATAAATTAACAAGTATATTCGTACAAATTCATTGGAAGGTTATCAAATCATTTATTTATTGCGTGGCCAAAAAAAAAATATTCTTAGTGAATATTTTGGGAAGGCGAGTGCACAAGGTTTAGTTGGCATGGCTAAGTGGAAAATCACAAGCTGATATTTTTTTATTTATGATATTAAACAAGATTAGATCAGATTCACCAATAGACTTTGAAGTTAACAATTCATTGCATTATTCAAGTTCTGGTTATGTTTTAAATTGTAAGTTTATTTTCCATTTCCTGTATGATTAGTTGTAGTGTTTTCGTTTGGGTTTTAAGAAAATTTTGTTATTCATACTTTTCTTTACCTCGTAGGTATTTTTGATTAGAGTTGTGCACCAGGTCTTATCAGCCCAAAACTGCAAAATTCAGCTCTAAACTAGACTTTGCGTCGAACTTACACTACAAGGCAACATTTTTGGAATTTTTGATAAATTCGATAAATTCTTCACTTCTTACTCTTCATGAGATTTAACTGGTCTTAGGTATGATTCACTATGATAAATTACTTTCGCCCTCCAAACTTTTTCATGTTTCCGCCGAGCTCATTCGAATCTAAAGATGATTATTACGTTTTCTCTGAATTTCTCAGATAATTTTGCGATGACCAATTTTTTTAATACATAGTAGAGTTTCATATCCGGAGTTGGACCACGTTATCTCTGGTATATCAAAGATTTCCGCTTGACAGTCCCAATCTGTTTATTATTTAAGTTTTACTTCTCTACTCTTTACAAATTCCCTGAATTTCAAAGGCATCTAAATTATGTAATTTGTTTGCAAAGTTACCGTATAATCAAAATGCCAAATCAAAAATAAATTTCTGTTTCCAACTGATTATTAAAAAGTGCCTAGAAATAAATTTTGAAACTAAAATGCACCCGCTGAATTAAAATCATGTACATACAGTGGTGGTCATTAAAATAGAGCCACGACTTTACATATGTTTCTTGTATTAACTTTAAATCAAATTTACGCACTTACTCTTCTGCCATCTATGATACGAACTGAACACTAAGTTTAGTATAGCATACGATGAAAATTTCACTTAAAGTGGATTTGCATTAGTTCGTTGAAACGCACTTTCCAGAAGCCTGTCAATTTTGCCTGGTCAGATTAATAGAGCCAACGTGTTTATTTTGAGTGTCCTTGTTTAAAGGAAATTCTTGTCATCATTTTTGCAATTGTTTTATCAGGTAATAGTGAATATTATTAAAAAATATCAAATTTAGGATATATCCAAGTCGAATTTTAGTGAAAATGGGACGCGGAATACATTGTTCTTTGGAAGAAAGGACAACAATTTTAACACTGCAGGACGAAGGGAAAACTCAACGTGAAATAGCTAGAATTGCCGGCTGTTCGAAGAAAATGGTTGAAAATGCATTAAAACCAAAACCAACTGTGAAAAATCGTGGAGCAAAAAAAAAAGGACTGCCCAAACTGATCGACTCATTGCTCACACCTCACAAAGAGATCCCTTCAAGTCTTCTAAAAACATTAAGACTGAATTAAACTTTGACGTAAGTGCACGTACTCTTTGTAGAAGACTTCAAGAGCGTAGTTTAAATGAAAGAGTCGCCAGAAAGGTTCCTCTCTTACCTAAAAAAAATTATTAAAAACCGGCTTAAGTTTGCATCTGACCATATCAACTGGGATGGTCCTGATGGCCTGAAACGGATGAAACGAAAATAAATTTATTTGGTTCCGATGGTCGGAATTACGTTAGAAGACCTTTCTGGAAAGTGCGTTTCAACGAACTAATGCAAATCCACTTTAAGTGAAATTTTCATCGTATGCTATACTAAACTTAGTGTTCAGTTCGTATCATAGATGGCAGAAGAGTAAGTGCGTAAATTTGATTTAAAGTTAATACAAGAAACATATGTAAAGTCGTGGCTCTATTTTAATGACCACCACTGTATGTATGTATTAGTATCTATATTGCTAGCAGTCATATTTTCTCATACAAAATCAATAAGCACGGGTTGAAATGGAAAATCAACAGCTGATTCTGATTTTTGTCTCAAAAATGTAAAAAACCAAGAGAGGGCAGTATAATTTTTTTTTCACAAATCAAGTTTTTATGAAATTTGAACATCGTAAATATAAGTATTTAATTACGAAAAATTTATTTTATAAGAAATGGTACCTACAGTTCATGATTTCAAAAACATTATAATATTAAATTAAAATCCAGTAACGTTTAAACTACCACTTTATTGAATTGGAAAATTCAGAATCAGCTGTTTACGACGAGACTTACTCTGACAAGTGCCGCTGGCAATATAGATACTAATACATATGTGATTAAAAATAACATAATAAGTAATGCTGCTATAAAAACTACTGTGAGGAATTTTAAATCTCCAACATCGCAGAACATTTAATTCGTTTGAAAAAGAAAGTAGGAAAGGCTGAAAATTCAAATGAGTTAAATACTTAATATGCTAAGTGCTAACAACCCTAAAAATAGCATTGCCGAAAAGTTTTTCAGTCAAAATTCTAATTCAAAATTTTGTCAATTATAAATTTTTTTTCTTTGAATTTTTTTTACTTTAAGTTAATATTTTTGAGATATGACTTTTTAAAATAATTTCGTCCTCGCAAATTATTGTCAATAAAAATTAATAATTTTGACAAAACTTTTTAAATTTTTGTAAAAAAAAATTTTACATTCAATAAAAATGTTTTATAGTAGAAGCGAAGAAATTCAAACTGTTTTTTTTTCTTCTAAAATTAAAATAAGTACTATTTCCTTCTAATATAAATGTGCCCCGGTTTTCTCTACAATTTTCGGAGTATCCTTGACAAGTACATACCCACTGAGGCCGATAACAAACGCTTTGAAAAATGTACTGCGCAAAAGAAATATCAGCCATACTTGTAGTCGAACAAGTTGTCCAAGGTCTCGGTAAATGAATTCCCTTCCTACCCATTCCGTTTCATCTGTACATCATAAAATCAAAAACAACTCGAGCAAATAAAATTAAAAACTTTGTTTATTGTTGAAAATGATAAGCACTGAGGAATGCCCACGTAAACAATAAACATGACCATAACAACAACAAGACGAGCCCTCACTATTTTTTTTTTAAGCACGACTTGTCTGCCGTTTTCCCATATTTTCCGTTAGATAGTGAGTTGTGGGTGGTTGTATACATAGTCCGATACCCAACGACATAATTTCATAGATCTATCAGAAGACATGCGTACGTGCAAGGACACATGTCCCTTGTTTTGTCGCCCGTGACGGCTACGTTGTCGTCGGACGTTCAACAATTAAATGGCTCTAAGTTGCTTAATTGCTCATTAAAATGCCAAGCGAAACCAGTCTTTCAGTCTAAATAATGATTTATTTTTTATTTTTTCTAGGCTTCTTTTATAGTAACGTGATATCACATCGGACACACATGGCATTCACAATACACGGCGTATATATATGATAAATAAAATGATTATTTTTAGACTCAGCACAGAACACTCAAACGCATTCATAAAGCTACCACGCCTGGCTTGTTGTTGTTTACTTTACGAATGAGCAAAAAATAAAATTCGAAATTCGCAACTCTAATTGGCAAAAAAAAATTTCTTAAAATTTACCTTGAACCTTGCTATAGTAGTCCTTAATCGTGGGATTCTTGTTGTTCTCGAACGTCCCGTATGGAAACTTTTCATAGTCGCGATAAAGGCTGCTCCGGACGGAGCCGTACGACATGGTCGTGTCACCGATAAATAATCCACAGACATCCATTTTTATACCAATTATTTTTCGTCCGATGGGTTCACCTTCTTCAGGTAGTTAAGCTGCAGTCAAACGGTAATTTGCGATTGCTGATCTTAATTTCTTTTTGTAATTCCACGTCTGCTTTTTTTTCTAGGGACGCTTCTAACGTTACTCGTTCATTGACTCGTACTTGAGATCAACGTTCTTCCTTCTTCACTACTTTTCACAATTTCTCAAGCGCAGCTCGAATTTGTATTTTAATATTTTTGTTTGTTTTGTTCAAGAAAGAAAATAATTTCCCGTGACGTTTCAGCGATTCGTTCAGGTAAATAGAAAATCGTTCCTTTCGATTCAAAACACTTTCGAAAATTGCCTTCAAAGACAGAAAACTAAAACGAGTTATTTTCAACGCGTGTACTCTTTTGAAAGTTTACAATGAAACTGAAAACTTTTAGCTCACAACTCGACGGTAAACTCCCGCCTTTTGTATTTGTACGACTTCGTGTTTGTGGAAGCGAAGGCGAGCTTGCGTTGTGCGTAGCCCCAGTGCTCTCATGCCCATGGTTTATTCTGTTTGTGTCGATAAACTTAGCTTATCACTCGAGATAAAGTTGGAACATTTGTATTTTCCGTACACGAGATAAACTTCATGCTGTTTTCCGTACACGATACAAAAATATTCGTGCATAAGGCTAGTTGTTGAGCCTTCACCTAATTCTCATATTGAGGATGTGATGTGATGTGACATATTTATCGTGCCTCACAAACAAGCAACTGACATTAATTGCCGTTTAATTATCAAAAATCGATCATTCTATCGATAGTGGGTTGTGATCTTCCAAATTCGCTACTTACGACCGTTTACATTATAAGAGCAATAGAAAACACTGCGTGCTGTGGACATTAATAGATTCAAATCTATTTTTCTATCTTCTCAAATGAAAATAGAACGTTTCCTTAGATATGCATTTGTTTATATTTAGCCAGTGCTAGAAGAATTTTTAGCTATTCTAATGTAGAAAAACAATTCTCCAATCGCAACTTAATTTTTTTAGGTCAAAGTTTTGGTTGCAGATAGTCGAGATTCGGCAGAATATATAATCGACCATACTGAATAAATTTATTTTGAAAATAAACACCTAGTTTAGTTTAGCTATGTACCGAATTTCAACGCTAATCTATGGGAAAACCTTCTAGCTCAGATAAAAGAAAACGCATTATTCCAAAAGACTTTGTTAGATACTGTAGATGAAATCTGATTTCTAAGAGTTGATTTGCCAATTGAGGTAAAACTTTCTTCAATAATTAGAAAACACGTTAAATTAAAATTTTTATCTTTTTTTTTTATTTTTTCCAAGTCAATGGTAATCTTAAAAATCAAGCTACTCTTGCAAATAACTTCCATACAAACGTTCTCGTTTAATTGGTGCATTTGTCATTATAACTGGTTGATGCCTTTAGTTAAAATAAAAAAGCCTATAGTTGGATGTTATTTGCAACGATGACTTAGTTGAAGAGACTTCTTCCAACTCCTCTATGTACATATGTAGCTCCCTTATTAAGGTCTGTAAAATCCAGTGCGTGGTGTTTGGTGAAAAAGATGCGCGTCGAAAATCATTTGTAATTGGTTCCAATTGGTGTTCAAATGGCTTAAAATTGATTTATTATTTAAATACTTGGGATTAAGATTAAATATCTTGGAAATAGGTGTAAATCTTATTCCTTGAAATTGTGAACTAATTTTAAACAGTTCATATTTGTGATACATTTCCTGATACCTCTCTGGAAGTTTTTGCCTTACTATGCCCAGCTACTTTCGGAATAAAGTTTGTTTCTATTAGCTCTGAATCATTCTAAGTTCGCAGATCCAAATTATCGTTGACGTTGAGAAAATTAGTTATTAATAAATAATGTCACCCCTTTTTTTAACCAATTATCTTTACCCTTTTCCGCGTATAGTTGCGAATAAGTTGGTCTAAATTATTCAAATTATTTTATAGCGCCTTATACTGTACATACAATAAATATGAACGTGGCTTTCAATAAACAACTCTTGCAAAAGCAAAACATTTTTGTTATCCAAGACCAAACCTCACGTCTCCGAAGTCACGAATATTATGGTATAATTTGTTTTGTCAATAAAAAGCAAACTACATTATTTGCCAAAATTCGTTATATGATTTTGATATATCCGAGATAAATACCAACATAAATGCACATATCACTTCATGTTCGAAGTTTTATTAGTAAAAGAGATACTATAACGATATTCTGATTATACTTTATAAATTATGCTGCTACTTCACTTACTTTTGTTTGGTACTATTGATGGTATATAAAATATTTACTGATATGACATACTCGTACATATATAAGTACCCCAGTCTAAACACAAACCATAAATGCTTTAATTTCTTTGATAACTTCTCTGACCTCATAGCAGCGATACATAATTTATATTCCATGCGTTTCCTTATTATGTTACTCACACGACCGACATGCATACGTTTGCTCATAAGTGACGAAGTTGGAGAGCTTTTTATACAAGTACTCTTTGAATTCAATGTACTTAAATGTACTCAGTCATAAATGGGAAAAAATATTTTTTTCTTAAGTTCTGTTTATTTACGTCAAGCAGTTATTCAAAATAAAAATAAAGAAAGCCTTGAATATACATTCGGCTTTTAGCGCATATCTTTAGCGGCGTAGAAGAAACTGGCTTTGTGTGAAAATGCTCAGATATTCGGTTTAAGATACAATAAATTGAAGGATTTATTGTACTTAATGGAAATATCAAAGCTAGTTACATACATAGAAGCGAGGTTCTTAAATTTAATTTTATATTTTAATGATTTATATTTAATAATCTTTGATATTATTTCGCTAGGCCAATTTGAAGGTTGTGGACTTTGTTTTAATTTACAGGCCAATGGCGTCAGCTTTGATTACTTAGTTCATTTGCTGCACATCAAAATATTAAATTTAGAATTAATTCAGTTTAAACAAAATATACGTCTTAAATATCTTTACGGAAAAAGCAACTG
Organism: Beris chalybata; assembly: GCA_949128065.1. Classification (NCBI taxonomy): domain Eukaryota; kingdom Metazoa; phylum Arthropoda; class Insecta; order Diptera; family Stratiomyidae; genus Beris; species Beris chalybata. The sequence continues at coordinate 3,630,518 of OX421896.1, read as the reverse complement.
AAAACTAAGACGTTGTAACGTTATCTTGCTTTGAAATTCGGTTGTGAACGACGTTAAGATTAAAAAATTATATTCCAAAATGGAATAAGTCATTGAAAAAATTTCACAAGGCCAATTTCGTGTAGGAATAAGATTTGATTGGGATTGAAGTCATCTAGATCATATTAGAATTTGGGTACTTACTGCTCTCTCTACTACTACCATTCACATTCTGATTACATTTTTGCTTCGGTATTTTTGATTATAATTTTAAACTCTATACATTTTGGTTCGTAAGGATGCTCTACAATATATGTATGTATTCCGAATAACTTCCTTATATATTTTATTTTGATTTTAACGGCAGGCTTTATCATCGAAAGTTCAATCAAAAATATTCTTTATGATTGTAAAGTCAATCCGCTACTACCTCCAATCATCACAAGAATATTTAAGTACCAATGATGACGATTGCTAGTGTATCCACATTAATAGCAATATCTAAGATTCAACATTATTCTCTTCGTAAATTAATTGGTACAAAAAAAGATAGTTGCTTAAATTTTCGTGCTTCCAATATTTTTAGATATCATTTTACCCTGCCCTGATGGAGAAATTTAAATTAGTAGGCACAACCGCAGACAATATATCAAATAGATGACGAATGCCACAATAAAAATTCAACTCTACAGTGTAGAGTAAGCGAAGAAAAAATCAATTCAAATGTTCATCTTATAAATAAATTTAATGATGTTTTGGGACGTTAATAAATGCGCGTAATCGCATAATATAAACTTATTCAAGCATGTGAATTTGTGCTAATCAATTGAATAATATTTCTTTTTATATATAAAAATGTAGTAAAAAATGTATCAGAACAGCTACAATGATCACAATCTCATTTTTTGACAATGTAATAAAAACAAAAACAGAAAGAAATACGGCTGATAAGGATAAGTATTTGTGTTTTAGAGCCGCCAAAGATTATTTTTATACAGCGCGGCAAGGTTGAGTGAAAAAATAGCAAAAATGCATTTTAAAAAAGCGTTTCTGTTTATCCAATATTCGATTTATAACGGCTTTTACGCAGTATTGTTTTTCAAAGGTGACTCTAGTCGATAGTAATAATAAAAAAAACAATTTATGATCAAACATGTGAACAAAACGTTCTTTATGTTGTCCTAATCTATGAATTGTATGACTAATAAGATAATAGATGAGGGACAAACAATGAAACAAAAATGAGTTGCCTTAATTTAAAAAAAAAATTCTTTCGTGTATTTTTATGTTTTAAGACTAATAAACCCCAAAAAAGCAAAAGCAAATATCCGGCGTGCGCCGTATACGCCGCACTTAAAAGTGCTGGCACATCATAATTCATAAGCCGTCAAAGATAGTAGCTCAAAATGTTTACTGTGGTTGAGTGGGTGGTATAAGGGAAGAAATGGAAAAGGTCTAAAGATAGCATTTGCAAGATCGTCCCGGGGGAATGAAGATAATAATTATTGCGTATAGTTTTTATAATTAAGAAAAAAAGGAGTTCAAACTTAATATTTTTAAAAGTTTGATCAAGTGCAAGTGTCTAGCTTTAACAAATATTTTCAACTTAAAAATATGGTAATTTTGGATTAGCACACATGACACAAGTGTCATCAATTGAGTTGTTGAATTGAAAAAAAAAATAAATTATTAAATTGATTTGCACAGTTTGTTTCTGTGTAAACAGTAAATAAAGTTTCTTTTATTTATAGTTTGGGTTTTAAATTCTATATTTACTTTGAGTTTAACATATACATATGTATATGAATGTCTAGGCGTTCATAACTAACCTTTTAAAAAAAAATAATCTTTGCTCTCGGGTTGGTTCGAAGTAGACTTCACTCCCGCCATATTTCTACATTAATTTTATCTTCTCGATGCTGTCGAGTAAATTAGCAAAACTGATCAAACTGAGCTCAAAATATGTAAATATCGATTTGATCCAGAAGGGAGTTCAGCGTTCGACATTTTTTACTGCTTCAAACACACAGCATTTTTATACTCTAGATGAACATATAGAGTATTATAAGTTTAATCCAGCCCGAAAAGTTTGTAACGCATAGAACCGAGCCTCGGACGAAAAAAAGTTATATATTATTTTGTGTTTATTTTTGGCCAAAACCCCCAAATCCGTTTGCTGTCCGTCCGTCCGTCCGTCCGTCCGTCCGTCCGTCCGTTAGCACGATAACTCAAGAACGCGTTGACCTAGGAAGTTGAAATTTTGTCACAACTTGTAAAATGGAAAAAGTAAGGCTAAGTTCGTTAATGGGCGATATCCTTCCACTCCTTCGGGTACCTCCCATACAAGAGTCCTTGAAACCCGTTTTCCCAGTTATTGCTCGAATGCTTCAAGTTAGGAACTTGAAATTTTGCATACGGATGGTTTAAATTGGATTGGTTTGAATTGAATGTTCCGAATATGATGCAAATCGAATGAGTCCTTCGTGTAGCAGCCTAGAAAAGTCCTTCAAAAACGTATGCTTTTTACTGAATTCACTATAACTCCAGAACGAGTTAGAGCAGGAATTTAAAATTTTACAGGAATTAGTTTTATACCAAAACCAAGACGGAGTTCAATTATTAGCGTCATCGGTTGACTCCTTCGGGTAGCTGTCATACAAAAGTCCTTAATAAACATATTCACCAATATTGCACGATAAGTTTAGAAAGCTTTCATTTACGACTTTGAAATTTTACAAACATTAATTTTATAATAGTCGCAGCTGAAACTATTAATATGAAAAATATCCCATAAGTCCTTCATGTAGTTGCCATATAAAAATTCTGTAAAATGTCCTAACTTACTTTATGGAACTCACTATAAATCAAAAAATCGACCACTACACAAAAGTTACTACCTGTAAGTAAAAGGTCATGTAATAATTGCTTGTGCACTCCTCATTCTTTTGATATATTTCCAACTAAAATATAAATCGGAGTTCAGTATTTCATCTAGAGTATCATACGATTGGCTTGCAGCCGATCGTGACTGCGTTATGTTTCTATCTTAATTTAATTATAAGCAGTTAAATTAACCTATCAACCAAGCAGTTGATCTACAACATTGTTAATTTAATTTTATGTCTTCAAAACTTTAATGAGGAACTTACTTAAATGGTCGTTTCCTTTTATGTTCGTCATTGATGATTACCGCGTTCAATCAACCACATGAAACAGTCATTTTTATTTAGTTCACCTTCACTTGATCTGTAAGTCACATTCATGGCTCATGTAGCTGTGTGCTAACTTTATAATTGAATCACTTTGTTATGAATGAATTTATTTAGTTCATAAAATTTGATGAATATGACTTCGCTGGCATTATATTATTTTTCTTGGAAATTGAGATGTTCACATTACCTACCGCCAGGCCCGTGCGCACGGGGGGGGGGGGGGATTCAACCCCCCCCCCCCCCCCAGTGGCCTATTTTCATAGGAAAGTGAGGACCTTTTTTTTTTTAGGTCATCACATTTAGTATGGGGGAACATGATAAACCCCCCCCCCCCCCATCACGGGCCTGCCTACCGCATTTTACGTTTATCATTTAATTAATGTATTTTTTCTTAACCACTATTTGCACGAATTTCTTGAATCTCGACGAAAAGACAATATGTGATAAAAAATGATACTGATTCATTTGAACTCTGTCTAGGACAAACATTTGTTGGTAATTAGTCACAACAAGTTTATCTTTAACACCATTCTTTTAGCTATGATTATCTTCTGCGAAAATATCAACTTATACTTGTTTCAGCGGCAGGTATATTTTAAGTATGACTAAACCACAAGTCACAAGTAAAAGACTGTGTTGTATCTAAATGTTATGATTATCTTACCTGGCTCTAACATTCATTATTAGGCATGCGGAAATATCAGCTTATTAAACAGATGGTGCTTATAGCATTTCAAACGACAATAGCCCTAACTATGTAAATACTTCACAATTTAAACAAAAATATAAAAAATTTAATGTCAACTTAATGTGAATATACTGTAAATTGTAAAACACCTTTTACAACTTCCGTGTGCACAGCAATTGTTATATCTATATTTTTATTAACATTAGGCACGAGATACTTCAATGATAAGTTTCTGTTGGTTATGGTTTTCAAATGGCGCATTAGCTCAAATTACGTTGAAATTGGAGTAAATATTATACAATCGAGTTTGCGTTTTATAAATTAAATTAATCTATTGATGTACTTCAATAAAACGTAATGTCGTTAAGTGATTTGTAAAGAACTATCTTAGTTTCAGACCAGAGCCAACAGGTGAATTCACTTGCAATTCTTAGGGGAATTATTGTGCGTTCTATTTTGTATTCATAAGAGAATCATGTGAGCGAACCACTAATGAATCATCTAGGAGTTATATGTGAGTCATCTCAGTGCACCGATTTAATTAACAATTCATCAAAAAAAATTGCTTTCGCATACATTTTGTGTATTTTTCATAAAAATTTATTTTTGGTTCCCCTTCGCTGATCATTAATGTTTTTTTTGTTCAGTTAAGACACAGTTTATTTTTCATAAAACCAACCTCTTCGTACAAAATTGAGTAAAATTCAGCAAATTATTCGTTGATGTTGCAGCAAACCGAAAGAATCGTATGTGAATCATTAACGAATTAACTGCGTGAAAAATAAATTCGCAACGATTCTTCGGTGAATCAACGAAAGTTCTGTTTTGTTACTCGCACATGAGTCACGTAGGTGAACCGTAAATTAATTAATTAAACGAAATAGAGCTTTTAATAACTTAAATTTTATATTAAGAATATAGATACATGCATATACATATGCATGTTCTCAATATAAAATTTGGCTATTCGTCTTAGGACTTTGCTGAAAACTACAAAAATGTATGAGATTTCGCATAGTTTCAAAGGATTTTAAAATTTTTGTTGAAATCTAGTTCGAAATTTAATCAAACTGGATCAGCACTAAATTTTATTCTCATATTTTGTTATTCTTTTCCCGGTTCTTGTTCATTTTATTACAATTTCTATTACGTGTTCTTTTGTTCGCTATATTTTAAGGCGGTTATTTCGATAGTAGACATAGTAGTAGAGCTAGTAGACATAGTATTAGAGATGAACAAAAATGTCGAAAAAAAATTTGGTTCTTGTTTCAGATCTTGCTTGCACTACTTACTGCAGTTATTGTACATAGTAACACTATTATCTCGTGGTTGGTTATTCATGAAAAGTGCATGTACACTTTTTTATCCACTACACCACCAATATACAGCTAACAGTATTTTTCTTGATATAAATTTGTTATTCTTGTTTTTAATCATTGCCACTGTCGTATAATTTTAATCTAGCGGGTCTATCAAAGTCACTTTGTTTATTTTTATCGTAATTTTTCAAGAATATTCATAAATACCGCTCATATCGATATCGTAACTCCGTAACCTCATTAATTTATGATTGCACGTTTACGCATCATAAAGTACTCAATCAATGTCAAGATATAAGAGAACAGTAACAAAAAAATCTATTTTGTTCACGCTGAGCGCAAAAGAACTTTGGTTTTCAAAAATAATGATTTTGTTTGCTAATCAAAATCGAACGATAATTTAGATAGATAATTTAGATGTAGGTAGTAATATTTTTTTCTTATTTTTATTTATTGAGCAATCGGTTTTTCAATGCCGTTGAAACTATATATGTATGTACTGAATCACTCCCCAATCTATTTCAAGGATAAAAAACTTGAAATTTGGAAAATAATTGAGCTATGATATTCGATCAAAATTGATTAACGATGGGCAATTTGAGAACAACCTTAGCGATAATTATCTTCAGATTATTTTTGTAGTATGACCGCTTTAGTCAGTTCAGGGATATCCCGGGCAAGGTCAATTTTGTGAGACTGACTAGTTTCGTACGAATATCCTGTGCTATCGCAGAGGTCGTAGATTCGAATCCCACTATTGATATTGTCCATCGCTTTTCGTAACACCCATTTATCCTTGATTTTAGCAATATCCATTTCCATCCTCTCACCATAGTTGGTCGATAGTCTTACAACCCATCCTTGGGGGAAAAAGGCCAATGCTTAGGAACTTAGGGAAAAACCTCATGTCGCACGAAGTCTTCACCGTAATATAAGAAATTTTATCCGGGAGAAATCATCAAAAAGACGAAGTTGCGTTGTGTTATCTCGACGTAGAAGGAAACCCGGTCAAAGCCAAATAAACCCAGTGCCCGTGAATGCCGATTTTCCAAGATATTTATCGTATTCTCTAGACTTTGTTGATCCGATCTTGTTCAGTTCTATTAAAATGATGTCGGCACCCTGTGCTCGGATCCTAAACAACTTGATCAGCATCTCCATTGAAATACGCAAAATATTAGAAAAATAACCAGCTGATTTGAAATTACTTAAAACGTATCTAACTAAAAATGATCGCAACCCCATTTTTTTATTTGTATCATACAAGCTGAACTATTATCTATGTCATTCACACCAAAAGAAATGCTGCTAATTTTGTTTATTTAAAAACCGTAAATAAAAAATAATTATCTAATATGACAACAATATGCTAAAGTTTGTATAAATATTTATTCAGTTTATCTTTTCATCATTATAAAGAAAAGTGAAGGTATACACAGAATTCAGTTAGACCCCATGACCACATTCTGCGCTAATAAATTAAACAAATTTTTAACTAGCCGCGCTTCGATTGGCAACCTAGAAGATCTCTCTCTACTAGGCTGTCAAATTAACTAAAAATATCTAGTAAATACTCGACCTTCTTTACCGAGTTCTAAGCAGTGAATATTCAAATATGTTATCTAATTTATTATTGAAAATAATATTAAATACATTGGCCGGAAAATAGCTTAGGCTTTTTGTCCGCAGCCTGAGACTGCATCGCATCAGTTTTTTTATTGCATATGCATTCATACGCAATTTTTATTATCCCAAATTTTTATTGTTTTACTATCGTCGGATGTTATATTGTTGCAAAACCAAAAAAAAAATTAAACCTACGTAGTGTAAAATCGCATTACGTAGGCGACAAAATTGGATAATTTTCTATCGAAGCGGTGCGATATCACACAACTAATTACACTCAATAAAAATTATACATACCTACGTAGTTTAAGAAAGGGACTTAAACTCTTCTGTTTTTATTTAAAGAAGCACCTCTTCCATTTTACACGAACTCTAAATAAAAAGCTGAAGGTCATTGGCTAGAAATTATAGCGCAGTGTTCATTCTCTTAAAAGCCATTGTACCTAATATTTTGGAACGCATATAAAGTACTAATTTTGGAATTTTTAAACAAATTTATGAGTTTTTCAGACCGAAATAACTTTAAAAACAAAAGCACCATGCAGCTATAAATACGTAAATTGATTGTTTACAAACTTAAGTCCCACGGCATCGATAAACAAATCTTACTAAAATTGAAATCGTTATCTTCAGATTAAATTTATTGCTAGTTATAGTTTTAAAGAAAGTTGGATGATTATAAATTCTCATATAAGATATTTATTTGGTCGCAATATAATCAAGAGCAAAGGTGATATTTTATTGTTTTTTTTTTCTTCAGATAAGTACTGAAATATAACGGGACGAAAATAGGTAAACATTAAGATAGTCTTGTTGTATAATATTTTACAATGTCTAAAGTAATTAAAATTGTAGCTACAGCCACATGTACTTATACGGTCGGCACCCATAATAAACTCCGATAAAAAATTCCTGTTATTTTTGAGCAATTATAATTCATCTTACTTATATCACGTGAAAGATTCATTATCAGAATTTTTGGCTAGCTACTTTTAGGACTTGAATCATATTTATTTGTTCAATAATTAAATTCCAAAGGCTATCTTCAACAGTGCTATGAACAATTATAGTGAACTCAATAAAAATTAGTCATTAGAGATATTAAAGGAATGGATAAACAACAAAGGAACTGAGTTTAACTTTAGTCACTATATGTTGGTATGGTTATTAATAAGTTACATTCTTTTTACATACGAGTATTTAACCCCATAAACAAGACCAACTCTGCCATATACGCATAAAGTAAATTTGACTAATTGTATGAAGTATGAACGTGAAATTATAGTGAACATAACATGCACGTGTTAAGCGATGCGATACGATGACAGGTGAGTAAAATTCCTGTTTTAACGTGCAACCAATTACAGTGATATCGCATTGATTCAATTTCGCAACTTTAAGAGACACAAAAAAAGAGAGAAAAGAATCAAATATTTTTTGATCCGTCGAGCCGGATTTGAACCAGCATCCTATGGAAGTCGCTATGAGTTATTATGTTATTAATAAACTGTTTACTTGCTTAGTTGTCTTTTCAATCTATGTTGACTAATATTCCCTTGGCGATAATTAATTAAAAAATGTATTTTTAATTTTATTATTATTTTAATTAATAAAAAAAATTATTTTAGGACCTGGTCCAATACTCAGCTTCATCTACTTCTATCTTGACCCCACTTATTCAAATAGTAAGCTGAGGTAAATCGTCTTAATAGTCACCTTCTTATTACAGAGTCAAAATGAAAAAATAAAACAGCAATTTTTCAATACTAAGCAATAACCTGGGAGAACTCAAAAAAATCCCAAACTTAAAACACCGAACTTTTCCAAGAAATTTTTTTCCAAAATTCAAATTCCATGGAAAAAATCGAATTATAAAAAAATTCAACATGTAGAAGTTTGAGTTTGAGAAGTTCTATTGCATAATATTTTTTGTCACTTTCTTTTGATAATTATTTTTTTTTATTTCTTCTATTTCTAAATAATTGATGAAAATAAATTTTAGCAACGTAAGGTTATCTGAACATTTTGCAGATTAATTCGAGCACAGCTCCTTAGATGAAATAAGGTCGAGTTCACGGGCTACACAATCGTTCAATTAATAATGATGGTATTGTTGTGTGAAAAACGAATAAGAGCATTATTTACCATAATAATCTCTTCGCGGTCGAGATTCGTGGTTCATTGTTTGGACTTATGGATTTAACTGTAGCAAATCTAACATTGAAATGTATGTATGTACAAACTCGAACATATTAAGCAAATAACAATTTTGTTTCTTAACAAAACAATGTTATCTGAATGGTGTTTTCCATTGAACCTAATAATCAAAAGTGAAAATAAATTTATCTGTTTAATAAAAATTTCCTCTAACAGCAGTTGCATTATCAAATTGTTCATAAAGCATTCTTATCGCATACTTACCTACATCTTATCTGTTCTACGTTGAATGTATTTGCCTTTAAATTTTATGTTTGTCTAATATTGTGTACTAATCAAAGTAAAGTACTTTGTTGCGATTCAAACACGTTTTGCAAAACAAAATTCTTGTTATATTTTATAAAACCTTTGTAATTTTATATCTAAGTTAAATAGATACGTGCATAATACAGCACTGAATATTGTAATTGTATAGTTAAGATTAATACAATGATGTAATCAACGTGTTTAAAAACATTTTTTGTTTTACTCTGTGGTTATAAGAGGTCTTATAATAGATATATTGTATTTCTTATCAAGTTGAAGTAGAACTGTGTGAAAAGTACGCATTTGTTTAATGTTAAATGCAAAATCTAGAAGGGTGTCAGCTAGTGAAATGAAGTCTTAGCCTATTACTTAAAATTGTTAGTATATGTATGTACTAAAAATGAGATCGTAGGCTCCAGTTTCACCTAGCCATCTTTTTATTACCCATGATCTGAAAACAAATTGGAAATTTATTAAGTGACTCTTAAAGAGTGCCTTATGCGCCATAATTGTCATATAGAATCGATAACAGAAAAAGAGAATGAATGACAGGCAACCCTCCACACGCTTTGAACAATTCTTGATACTTCCTTATCATAATATTAAATTTGCAATTTCGTCCAGAATGTCACGACTTATTGTCAGTTTTTCTAATAGTTAAATTTTCCCTTTATCTTTCTAGGAGAGTCTCGGTGGCAATTCACGAACCGTAATGCTAGCCACAATATCGCCAGCCAGTGTTCACATTGACGAAACATTAGCAACACTTCGATACGCATGCCAGGCTCGTACCATTGTAAATCGAGTTAAAGTAAACGAAGATCCGCACGATCGAATAATACGTGAATTAAGAGCCGAAGTCGAACGATTACAGGGACTCCGTCAGGACTACGAAAGACAGAAACGACATTCGGCCAATGGTCCACCACGAAAAATAATTATCGAGACATCTGTCGATGAGAGTGAAGTCGAAGCGTTACGTGTTGAACTATGCGAAACCGAAAAAGAACTTGCCAAAGCCCAAAAGTCCTGGATGGAAAGACTGAAGGAAGCTGAAAATCTACGCAAATCCGAAATGAGAATGTTGAAGAGGAAGGGTCTGGCCATGGAGCTATCAGCTGAACAGAAACAAGCTTGCCTCGTTAATTTAGCGGCCGATCCAATGTTGTCGGGAACTCTTTTTTACATAATACCGACAGGAAAGGTGCGAATCGGACGATCTAGACCGTCGGCATTCTCGCAACCCGATATTGTACTTGAAGGCCCGTTGGTTGCCTTCAATCATTGGTTTGTATCTATCTAATGTGCGATCAATGTGTTGCGATATTTTTGAATAACCATACATTCATTCCAGCTGCATTGAGAATACCGGCGAAGAACTGTTCATAATACCGGAAAATAGTGAATTTGAAACATTTTTAAACGGAGAGTTAGTTGTTGATAGTCGACAATTATTCCATGGCGATCGACTAGTTATAGGCGGTTCACATTATTTCCGAATCTCAAATCCCTTCTGTTCTAAAAAGCGTAAAGACACCGTAAGTTTAGTTTAGGAATATGCAGAGTCAATAAAAATCGTATAATTATTTTTTGAAAGGTTGTCGACTTCGAATTAGCGCATAAGGAAATCTTGCAAAAACAAGAAGAACAATTGCGACACGAATTAGACGAAGAAAAGAAAGCCGCACTTAGCCAAATTGAACTTGAACGGGTAGCCAACGAACAAAATTATCGGGAGCAAGTTGAACTGCTGGAGCTTGAAAAATTCAAATACACATGTTCGAAAGAACTGCTCGAGACTGAAAAGAAAGTACTGCACGATAAAGCCAACGAGGAGGAACAATTTCAGTATACGCCGTACAAATCGACTTTATTGGACGATATTAAACGGATTATGCAACATCCGACCGAAGAGAATTTACATAAAACTCAACTTATGGTATGTACCTGTAGTCTTACGGCAATAATTAAAATTTAAATTGATTGCTTACTATCAACAATTGTAGTAATTTGCGTCGAACGAGGTGCAATTTGAAATTTAATGAGTATTTTCCGTTTTTTCTGCTCACAGAAAATTGTAATTTTAATCAGATTGAAATGATAATTGTAAAATATAAACTATAAGTATAAATATATTGTTTTCAGGTCAAGGAGGCAACTCAACGATGTCGTGATATCGGTACACAGCTCGAATTCAAGCAATCTCAGGTATTAGATGAATTCGGAATTTTCCGTAACGTTGTAATCATAATCGATAAGGAAAATAAAAGAAAAGCCGAATGGCCAACAGCACGTTTAGACGTCTGGCTCGATCTCGTACGTGAAAATGATATAAACCGACAAAATCTTTTCAATAGCGTCGATATCGACTGGATGCCGTTAACCGATTGCTTGAATGAAACACTTAACGATTCCCTTAACTCTAGTCGCATATCGTTGAATATAAACGCCGTGAAAGATGTTATCTTGAAACAGAAACCGGCTCCGGGAAGTTTACAAAAAATTCGCAACATGTTTACATCAAGTGGAGGTAACAAGAAGCGAAAAACTGAAACAGTTGACGTGGGCGGTGTTCTAACATCAATGGCCTACAAAACTTTCGAAAATACCAAAAAAATGCTAACGTACGATGAAGATGAAGTGTCACCGTCGAAACGATCGCCCGGCTCTAAAGCAGACAGTTTTCATTCGTCGGCAAGTATCTATCTAAAAGATATCCAGCGACACACGTTAAAGTTGAAAAAACTATGCGATCGATACAATGCGAACGAGAATTCAGAGGAGAGACAACCACCAATCGATCGTATTCAGAAATCGATAGATCAAATGGAAGAAGTAATTTTCGATCTCAAAGCAGTACTGACACAGAGAATCGATTCGCCAACGAAAACTCCGAAATCAGTTCGATTTCTCTTGGATTGACCCGTATGCAGTATGGTGAAATATTTCAAAGACTTTCTTTTGTACATTTTGTTATTTAAAAATAAAACAATTTCATAAGTATGCAGCTGATGAAAAATTATTACTTATCTTTTCTCCATTGGGTTTTTTCGGTGTTTAGCCGAATGATTTTTATGTGCAACAAATTAAACTAATTGATTAAAATCAGTTAGAAAAATCCTGCGGCTGGCGAATAGGCGCCCAACTCCGAACCTCTACTTTTGTTTAGAAGAAGAAACAACACTTCTCGGTTTCTCATTGGGAAACAATACCACATTTGTACACCCTCATAAGTCAGCGTGATAGTTTTTGTTGCTCAGGCTTAAGATGGACTGATTGTGGAGCAACGGGTACCTCCACAGCAACAACTAGCTCGGATGCCAGCAAGTAAACTGGCCCTACTCGATATTCACTCCAACATATTTGTCGACAGGATCCGAGTGGCTAGCAATCGCTTAAAGAGGACTTGCCATCGTAGCTATCAGTCCACGAAGTAGAAAATATAGCAGTCAAGGAAGAATAAATACTACTTTTTATATTTTTTTACTTTATGATTGCAAGTACAATCACGATACAAAAACCACGGCTTAAACAATGGTAAATTATATATTAATGTTTTATTCTTAAAATTATCATTCAGACTTTAGCGTATTTACAAAAAAAATTTAAAAAGCATCCCTTCTATGGCGGAGCTACCTCATAAATGGAAAACTACTTTCACACTGTCATTTGGGCTTGGCCTCGTTCCCTGTAAAACCACAAGTTAATTGGGGAGAATTTTTCGAATTTTTTCCGTGTGCTTCATTACCAACATATTTTATTTCATCGAACGCTTTACGAGCCTTCTTTAGTTCTTCGTTCATAGTGAGCAGGTCCTTAACGCGCGCGTATTTTCGTGGATCTTTGCGAACCAAGAAGACGATATCTTCAACTTGGACGCGTCCCGTACGACCTATTTCCATAGCTCTACAAAGAAAAAAATCTTAAATTCCAGAACGGGGGTGAAGTGAATAGTTTACAAACCTGTGCGTAGTTTCTGTGATAAATTCGATAACAAGGTCCTCGAGAAGGTCGACACTTTCCGTGTACGGGTTCTTGTCGTCACCGAAGCCGTACATCATGCAGCGAAGTTCTTTGCTGAAAAGCCGCTTGCGACCGGCCGACGTTGACCCCAACTGTACTTCGCCCAAATCGTCTTCGTCGAACTGCCAGAATGTAAAATTTAAAATTGGCGACCGAACAAAAAATACTGTAGAAATTAACGTGGCGCCTGTTTTTGGGTGACTTACCTCGTTCGCTTCGAAATTTTCATCGCCTTGTGGTGGCGGTGCTGTCATTTTTCTTTTGATTTTAATTAAAACGAACGCTCAGCAGTTTGGTTTAAAGGTTTTTTCTTTTTTTTCAGTGAATTTTATTCAGTAGTTTGTTTTACAAAATTATTATACAAATATTTATTTTCTGTTTACACTCGGATAACTCGTTGGACGTGTCAGAAGTCAGAACTAGATTTCAGTTCAGTGCAGTTGTGGAAGAACTAATCTGTGCGTTGCGATGCGTCGAACTGCATTGCCGCTATACCACCTCCTGGAAACGGAACAAAATTATTTGATTTTTTAATTTTGAATTGTGAAAGAGAAGAGAAATGAAAATGAAATGAAAAATTTAATATATGTATTTATTTTATTATTGGATTAGGAACGGTGAAAGAAACTTACAAAAAAAAATTCTTTTTATTTCTTTTCTATGATGAATACTTTTGGAATATATTCTTAGTTCCATTAGTTTTAAATTCAAATGATTTTCAGTTGAATTCAGTTTTAGTAATTGAGTCTAGTCTTTCGACTGTAGAAACTATGCTCAAACAGTAAAGTGGGTCATAGGGAGATAATTGGTCTGTTCTTTTTGTCGGTTTTAGTGTACACCGAGTACACTTTTTCCACTAGCTCTCGAGCCAGTGCAGAATAGTGTAAGAGGGAGTGGCGGGGAAGGAACAAGCACATTATTTGAGTTTGTGTTTGTGTCATTGATTTGACGTCAAATGTTGTTTAGAAAATCTAATACAAAAAAGTGCAGAAATTTCATGCAAAAAGAAAAAACCAAATGCTAGCTTGTTTCTTTACAGGAACAGCAAACTACGTGGAGAACAGGAGACTCTAGAACTCCTCCAGAAGCGCCAAACTTTTCAGATCTAAAAAAAAAGTTACTGGTCGAGAAGCAAGCGCAAACATCATAAACCATTAAGCCTCCAAATAGCGGTGGTATTTTTATCGAGCGTAGTTGGAAGGCCGCGTCGGTTTTTTTGACTTGAGAGGTAAAACGAGATTGTCAAAAAATTACAACTATTCGGGAGAAACAAAAATTGTATTTGGCCAATGTTTCCGAGTTCTAGTCAGGCAATTTTTAGTAAAGTCGATCTATGAAAGTCGAATAAATAGCGCAGTATTGGTATGTACGAAAAAATCAGTGAAGACATATAAAGGCTATCAGGCTATCTGCAAGTTTTACAAAAGGACACCATGCAGGTTCTGTGATGGTTTGGTAGAAAGGGGCTAATTAGCTGCGTCGAAAAATGGGTGCAAATTATCAAAGTGATATTTGGAAGAAGGTAATTAAGCCCAGCCGCATCGACTCTTATAAAATTTCGTAAGCTACAATGGGCAGGTCATGCGGAGCGAATGGACGACGGAAGAATTCCTAAACGCACACTCAAAGGTAGAGCTCATGGAAAATGACCGGTAGAAAAACCGCGGAAAAGATACCGAGGACTCAGTTGACGCAGATTGCAGATCACTTTTTAGATGCACATATTGGAGGACGCGGGCGCTGAACCGAGATGACACGATTTGGGCTGTCGCGTCATTGATGAAGATGATTTTTAGTTTATGTTATGTTTATTCTTTTATAATTAATTCATGCTGCAGTTAACACAAACGAAGTTTTTAATTGACTGTTAAAAAAAGTAGAAACCAAAACAATCACGAAACGAGCACAAACATTAAGAACAAAAAAAAAGAGCGGAAATTAGAGAATTCTATAAGTTATTTACGTTTATTTTAGAAGCAGTGAGAATATTTAAGAAGCAATGAGAGTATTTAAGAAATAGTGCATCAATCAACATCAATAACAGCGGATATCGAATCATCGATTAAAATTATATCGCTATCGTCCATGCTCGTATCAAGGGGAATACTCGACATGCTCGTATCAATAGAAATATCACCATCGGTTTCACTTTTAAGAAATGACGAAAATCTTACGTTTTCCATGCTATCCGAGAGTAAATGTTCGACTCGTTCTGATATCAGGCCAGTCTGCTTATTAATTACAACAATATTATCACGTGTATTTTCAAAGGTGCAATCGCCGGACCACGGTAAGTTTTCACACAAATCTCTACAAAAAAAGAAGAAGAAATTAATTGAAACTGAATGCATAAAATAGGAATAGAAATGAACTTACTCTTTTAAATCGTTTAGTTCGCTGTAAACGACTTTGCGTTGCTCGACTTTATTATTCAGGCATTTTGTCGAAAAATAAATTCCGCTTTTCGTTCCATTTACAATCGAAGCATTTTCGAATCTCACTTTTGTCCCGTCCTCGATATCAATGCCTTCTACGCAATTGTATATCGTGCTTGATTTTAATAGAACACTGGCCTCTCCTCGCAACGATAGTCCAACCGGAAAATTCTTTATCAGGCAATTTTCCAAGTGTAATTTGGCGCTGCCTGAAATTACGATTCCTTGTTGTGTGCTCGATTTTTCGTCGCCAATAATCAGACAATTATTGAACTCGACATTTCCGTTCTTCACTAATATTCCCAGACGGGCGTTACGACAATCGAGCGTTAGATTTTCCAATGTGAAATTTCCATCGAAAATTATGACTACGCTATCGTCGTCTTGTGACATGATCACAACGTCTCGTACGTCCGGTATCGAATCGAATCTCTCTTTCGTATTGTATTTGATGTCGGGCGTTAGGCCGAAGATTAGACCGCTATCGTTTAGATATTCCAAAAATTGCATGAAATGCGGTCCGGGCGGAAGATATATTTTATCGGATGCATTGCAAAAATCCAACACGTTCTGTAATGAAAATAATTGTTTTTATTATAATATGGTTTTGTGTATAAATAATTATTTTGTTTGATTAAATATGAAATTCAGAATCAGGTTTCATTCTTGTGAAAATCGCGTGATACGAGTTGGTAGATTAGTTAGATAGAAATGGAAAATGAAATTTTCGTACAATGATTATACTATTTTGATCTTCCAGCATTTCATGAAAAATCTTTTTCTATTTCAAGGCCGTGAAGTGATTATATGGATTGAAGGATAGTTTGAGGATTGAAAAAGAGAGTGCTAATTCCGTCGTAAGCTTGCAATAAGACTCCCAGCCGATTTCAAGATCGTGCTCTTAATCTCTGTCTTCGACCTCAAAGAGAGGAGAAAGGCTTCAGGGTAAATGAGAAGATCCCTCCTAATTGCTATTACGTTTTCTTTTAAATATATAAAATAATTATATCGACTGAAAAAGTATACAATATTGTTGTTACTTACTTTTCCATTTGTACACTTTTCTCCTTTCACTTTATATTACATTTTTTTTATTTGTTTCATATTTTATGTTATATTTATTAGTGTTTCTGTTTGAGTTTGGTCATGTATGTTTCTGTTAAGTTTATCCAAAGTCTATTTTTTGGATGCCTACTTTATCTATTTCTGTGTTTGTTCTGTCGAGTCTGTCCGCGTCTTTGTCTAATTTTGCTTTTCTTAATCGTTCTTAATATTTTTCTAACTTTAATATAATTATTTATTAAAGAATTTCTATTGTGTGTAAAACCAAAAGCCACCCAGAAATCACAATGTGCTAAATAAGAAATAAAATTGAGTGATATATATAAACTGACGACACCGATTGGTTTTAAAAAGTCTTAGAAAACTGTGTCAAAGACTATCTATAACAAGACAGGACACTACGCAGTATTTTTATTATAAACATTGGTTACTATATTTAATTAGATGAGGGAAGTAGATAGATGAAAGAAGAGACAAGCATTGATAACGAGTCGCATTCACCAATTCGATGATATCCATATAGATCGGAGCCCAAGGTCCAGGTTACTAAGTGGCTAGTCCTGCGTGATACTCAAATATTCGGGGAAGCCGCAGTTGGAGAAGGCACTATACCAGAACAAGTACAGTAAGTGTAGCCGAGCGTAACTTGATTGAACAATTGGTCTGGGTCAACACTTTCTTTTCGTATTAAATATCGTATTCATTGATATATAAAGAGAAAAAAAAACACGCTTTTTTCCACTTGGCCGATTTTCTACTAACCTATTGTTTTTATTCTTTACCTATGTTATGTGTTGTGTTAGTATGTTTCTGTAAAGTTTGTCCGTACTTATTTATTTTACTTATTAATTAACTTATAAACTACGTTGTTTCTGTTCCGTCGAGTTTGTCCGTGCCCTTACATTAATTAAGCTATTGCTTTTACTCTATACCTTTATTATGTGTCATGTAAGTATGTTTCTGTAAAGTTTGTCCGAAGTCTATTTTTATTGTATTTACTTTATATTATGTGTTATGTTAGTGGTTCAAGTATTATGCTCTGTAGTGTATGTTTCTGTCAAGTTTGTCCGAAGTCTACTAGTTTATGCGAATTTCATTTTTATTTGTTTATTTTTTACGTCGTTTGTACGTTTTGTTAAGTTTTTCCAAACCTTTGATTTTAATTTTTTTATATTTTATTATTATTATTGTTTTTGTATTTATCGCACTTATTTCAATTGAATTTTCTATTTTGCCCATTTATATTTTAAGTTTTGAAATTAACAGAAATTACTGTGTCGCGTGATAAATTCGGGTTGTCCACTTGACTTTTTGAGGAGCTCGAAATGAAATGAGTTTAGTTCTGTATGAGTGCACTTCACTGAAAATTCTTGCAGAGTTCAATCGCTTCTCACAACTGCAAATAATGTTTTCAAAAACCACAATATTTTTTTATTCTTTAATTTTCCGATGTTTTTTAATCGTCTATTGTTGTAAAAAATTCGAGATTCAAACTATGTAATTTACCGAATCGTATTACGACCACAACGTAATAGGAAAATGCGATTATCTCTGTAACTAAAGTCGCTTCACTTCATGCGAGCACGCACGTGTTCACTATAATTACACACCCCAAGTTTTTATTACGCACTGTCGCTAATTTAAAGGATCAGATTGGAACAGGGCCTAGTGACCGGTCTAGAACTAGTATTTTACACTCGCTTGGAACGGAAAGACTAAAACAACTAGCGCAGCACTTGAAAAATGTTAAAATCGTGGAAAAAGGAAGATCTCCTTCATGTTATTACAAACTCGTTCTCGTTTTGACGTTTTTCTCCTTCTCCATGTCTGATTGTCATTTGTCAAGACGTTTTACGCGCCAAAACTCAGCTGTGGACACCAGTTGTTTGTTTGATGTCATTTTCAGGAATTGGTATAAGAAGTTGGGGTGCGTTCAGTGACTTTCAAACTCTAAACAGATGGCGCTACACGTTTCGCCTAAGAACACAGCAGGAATAACGTGAAAGTTCATCACTAAAAACCAACTGAGAGGAATTTCAGTCGATCCACCGACATATGAGCATAATTAAACTCTACCGAAGTTTCAGACAAGAAGCGTTAAACAGAAAAAGTACCGCGAAGAAGAAAAAACAAAATAAATTGAATCTCACCTGCAAAGATGGACACATTTGAACAATGGTGTCATCACTAATGCACTCCTTCGCCACCTCCAGGTACTTCAATTGATCCGAAAAGCTGTACGGTTGCGTGACAATGTAAACTTTTGCCTTCTGAAAACTCTCCGAATATCGCATCTTCTTTGCGGGCTTCAATGCATGCTTCAGATACTTCTCGTTATCGAACATAATATCTTCGTAGATCTTACGCATTTCGGGGTTCTCGAGAATTACCAGCTCGCTTTTGATCATATTCAATCTGAGATGCAATCGCATCAAGTCGGTTATTTGTGTTTTATCGAAATTTTCGTTTAACTCTTCTTCGTCGTCACTCAAACCGATTTCGAGATATTCGCGCCGGCTTTGAATGTATCGCGATTCGGTGATGAGCGTTCGTATCCGAGCCGACAAAGCTCGTTTCATATCCTTTCGTTTCATGTCGTAATAGAAACGAATCCGGGATTCGAGACGCTTTTCGGTCCAGTTAAAGTCGTCATCGCAATCATTGTCCCACGGCATCCAGATATGATTGTAGAAGAATCTAAGGGGCGGCAAGTGTGATTAGGATGCGGAAACATAGCGAAAGCGGTTCTAAATACATACCGCAACCTGTCTATACAGTCCGCTGTGCTCTCGACATTTATCGATTCATTTTCCTGGTTCTTCGTTGGCCACAGATCGCACAGATTCACTTCGTGTGTCTTGGGCAGTTGGATGTCGTCGTCATCGACACCGAGCACCGAAAAAACTGCTTTCAACTCTTTGAAGAGGACTTCGTCCACTACGCCGTAGACAGATGTGGGATATTTTATTTTGAATTCTTCGCAAATAACCCGCGGTATTTTCCATAGAGCCTGCCATCCTACAATTGAAACGAGTTTACTGAAATTATTTCCGTTATTTGAATGAAAAAGTTGAGCGAACTTACCGGCGGGCTCGATCTCGAGCTCAATGTAATACGCCCATTCGGACGCTATTTGCGAAGCCGGAATATTTCCGTCGCTGCAGTTCAGCACTGCCATAGACTCGTTGAGTCGCGTTAGAAGACATTTCGTATATTCAAAAACCTCCATTTCAACTATTTCGAATAATAAAATCAACCGGACAAATCTTTTCAACAATAAACTGTCAAATTCAAAGAACACAACTACCAATTCACCGAAATAAAACACAATCTCCGAAATAAAAGAATACGAGGTGGAAAATACTTAAAATTGGTTATTGTGAATTAAATTTTTTCATTGTAAATTGGTACACCTCTTACCAAAACTCAACTTTATAACGATTTTATATTTAAAATTTTAAAAGAGAGTCATAAACCTAAACTATTTTTTTGATTATTATTTAAACGAACACTGCAACTACTGTGAATTACTAATATCTGTGAAGCGAAGCAATATTGAAAAATAGTGTAAATAGTGACCTCAACAAGTTTAGTGTTTGAATTTCGCGAAATATAACTATGTGTATAGCTAACACTAAATAACATCTTTTTAAACAAGAAAAAATAAGAGACATTAGTTATGAATTTAATAAAGTTACTATTACCTTGGAAAAAAAAAGATTGAAGAAACCAAATATTTAGGACTTACAATTGATGAAAAATTTTTAAATTAAGGTAGCCTAATACCACCTTATGAATTCGAGCACTAAAAACAAACCACTTTCTGACTTCGCTATCGCTATATCGTTTCTCTGGCAACTAATGAAGGGTTAGTATAGTATGGAGGCAGGCAACTCTCTATAACATAAAAAAATTATTATTAAGACTTGTCAACAAAAGTATCAAAGCCGGAACCTATCCAGTGCAACTCCAACCACAAAAATGTAAAATGATGACTGAAAAGTAAATAATAGCAATAGAAGGAACTAAATGTATTCACGCAATAAGAAAGTCCTCACATGCAACAGCAACAAAATACACTACCACAACAAACCGCAGAGCAGAACGCATACGCATACGTTCTTGAGTATGTTTGGTTCATGCTAGGGCCCTACAAAAATCAAATCAACAGGATTGAGTCAGAACAGATAAGACATCTCAAATTCATAAAATTACCTTCACTATCTTTTTTGTTATAAGCACAAATTTATTTAAAAAAAAAATCCTTTCCCTTGCTCGAAGCCGAAATTCAATTAAATTTAGAAACACCACGCACAAGGGGAAAACTGGACAAAGCTAAGACTTTTTGGAAAGGATAAAAAAAAACCCAAGCATTTCGGTAGACAAACACATTGTCTTCGTATATTCGAGAAGATAATAAGAAAAATTAGACCAATTATAAAATGTACAATTGGTTTTATATTTCGCAGTAACAGTTTTTGGTTCGTTATCATTTTTTATGTAATGTAAATATGCACTTTCATAATTTATTGTCTCTTTCCTTAACAAACTAAACGGATCAATGTATAAATATGAGTTTAAAAGCATGTTGAACAGATAAGTAAAGAGTTCTGGTTTTCCTTTCATTTACAGTAATAAAAAAAAATTATATATATATATGTATATATATTACAGGTAGGTAAATTAAGTTTATCACCAAAAGTTTCACACAAGAGCAATTGGCGGCGTTTCTTCGATGGCAATATCCCATAACTTAATATCACCTTGAATATAGACAGTATCGACGATTTTCGGTCGAACCCGATGATTGTATTCGGCTATCATTTTCTTATTTAAATACACTTCATACGAAGACGACGTACAATTAATGGACAATGTAAAATGCTGACCCGGCATGAAATCCGTACGTTGTTCCGTTCGTTCCTCACTACCCCATGTACCGTCCGTCCATGAATTCCTACAGATAATGTGCTTGCCGCCGATATTTGCAAATCGAGGATTCAGATGGAATGCTATTGTTGGATGCGGCCATATTTGTTGTCCTTGTTGTAAATTAACGAAAAACGAATGAGGAAGAATTTTGACGCGTCCTTCGATTCTTATTCGTTTTCCATCGATAAGATCTTCGGGCAGTAAACCATAGAATGGCATTTTAAAGTCGCCACGATCGTAATCTGAATTTGTTAAATTCGATAGGCCAAATTCGCTCTTCAATGATTTCGTATCGGTTACTTGTGCCACAACTGTGGCAGCTCCGCCAGGTAATAATTCTGGATAATGTACAACAATATCTTGGTCCACGGTCACATTTTCTACATCACCTTTAACTTCAATGATTTTTACACGATTATAAGGCAATCGATGACGAAACGAAGCAAAATGTCGTCCATTCAAGGATATTAAATATTCGGCATCGGTGACTAGAATTTGCATTTTGAATTTCGATCCACGACATAAACTAAATGGCAGTGCTGATGTGACTTCTTCGGTTCCCCAAACATTTTTGATTCGACAGTTTCGTACTATGTAGTTTTGAGGTAGACGAGGGTTAACGTGTAGAGCTATGTCACGAGTTTGATTATCCAATAATAGATTTACTGAGAAACTGAAAAAACATTAAAAAAAAAATTATTTAATTTGTAACGTAAGCTATTTAATTTTCTCCTTACCGTTCGCAATTTATTACTACTTTCCCGCTAATTGTAAAACTAACTCCTTCTTTTACTTCACCCACATTACTATTACAGAATATAACACGAGGTTCGATCTGTTCATAAAAGGTGCTCTGAAATGGAAAGTATTCGAGAATTAAAAATTGCATGCTTCGTAAAACTGGTAAAAAACATAATATGAAATTTTTTACTATAAAAATTTGTTATGAGTAACCCTCGTGGTCTAAGGGAAAAAAGGAAATTCTGGAAAAAGACAAAGTGGCCGGATTTAATACTAAAGCATCGCGAATTTGTCGTTGCATCCATATCGCGGCTAAAATAAAGTTTGCAAATTATTCCCTGTTAAGATATGCAGAGGATCGAACTGAAGAATAAGATCCACAGGCTTAGGTTACAGCGATCGTACAGGTAGTTAATATTCTCACAGCAGAAACCGAACCGCGCCATTCAAGTAGAAATAAAGCCTTTTATATTTGCGTCGATTAGGCCCATACCTTTCACTATAAAATATTAGAGTTACTCCTCTGCTCGAACAAATTGCATGGGTTTTTCCAAAGTAGTATACCCAAATTTATCCATCAAGCCCATGGTTCGAAATTCTTCCACACAAATCCAGAGTGGTTTCAAGATTGCTATATCTGGAAGGGCTTAACCGGGTTCTAAAAGGAATTATAAAATTAAATAAAAAATTAAGAGTGCTTCGGTAGCATAGTGATGCTAGTGCACTAACAGGGATCATAGGACTGATGAGTTCGATCTAGATAGACGCGATCATATTATCGGTGTTATTTGATGCAGAAACAATGACTGAGAAAAGTGTTGTTACTGATTTATGCCACAGGAGACATGAAGGAGTCACATTCGAACTGAACATTTGCAATAGAATCTGCACTTTCTCTATAAGGAACAATATGGTTATTATACAATAACTAAAAATTTGTTAGAACCACTTTCTTTGTACATACCAAAACCGAGGGAGGAGCAAAAGTTGTATGAAATTTCGGTCGTTTCTTTTTAGGTGATGATCTCATTTGTCCCTTTCGTCTTTATCTAACTTGACTAAAGTGAATGTAGTACAATTATTCGATTGACAAACAAACAACTAACATACACAATAATATTTTAGTTTTTACGTTATTTATAGAAACACAAATTTTAATATAGAGTTAACAATTTCCAATTGACATTTTGTTCATAGTGTTCTCGTTTTCCGTAAAATATTTCTGTAAATTTATTTTTTTCTAAGCTGATGGTCTTTGTAACTAGTGCTTGAGTATAACTGGGTGTATTTATATACCTTTTATTAAAATATAATAATAATAATAATAATATTTTTTCTCTTGGATCGTAGATTAAATACTGTTAGTTTTTCAACCAGAAAAAATAGCATTGTACCGTTATGGTTCTAGGGACAGAGCTGCCACCCAAACCAACCAACCTACCCTTATGGTTTAAGTTACGCCACTATCCACATCTTTCTCTAGATCCAGATAACATAATTTATTGAGTTCACTGAAGAACTTTATTGTTACGTGTATTCTTCTATTAATAAAACAATGAAGTGGTGCAATATTAATGGGATTCCGTCCAATAACTTTCAATGATGTAATAACGGTTCAATACTATATCAAGGACATGAAAGATACAAAAAATAGATACAAATCGATTACTAACAAACCGTCCGGGAATTGATGACAATTTATTCTATCCTACAGCACCTGAAAAAGTAGTAGTCTCGTTACACAAATAATTTATGTTCAACATTGGTCAGTTTATGGGGAAACATAAAAGGTCCAGACACGGGACTATTTTCCACTTAAGATTAAAATTAGTTGGGCTGGCCTCGAGTGAATAAGGACTTGAAAATTGGCAAACTCAGCAGAAATTTCGTAACATTTGAGAAGATGTATTTCGAATGAGCTAATGCATTGATACATAATGTAACAATGTATTATTATTTATTGTCTTCACGGGTTTCCTTGTAAAAGTTAAATTGACATTGAGCACAAGCTTCAAGGTAGGTATGAAGGCTTCCTGCTGGTTGTAGATTCATTTCCATTTCAGCTATTTACCGGGTATGCGGGTATGTTAGAAAAGTACGACCCCCTGTTCGGTTTCCATCTGGAGAAGTTCTACGAAGTTGGAGAGTTGTCGCGTTCATTCGTACAGCTACTACAAAAATCTTTCAAATAAATAAAAAGCGTGCTGCGGCGCTGACCTGTAATCTGCACAACTCAGCTTAATTTACTTCGGTAATGTATAGTGTGAGCGGGCTGGTGTATCATTCAAGAGGTCGTAAGGAAGAATTCATCCTCTCATGATATGGTCCTACGCTTTTTTTTTATTAAACAACTAACTTTCG
Source organism: Beris chalybata (assembly GCA_949128065.1). Classification (NCBI taxonomy): domain Eukaryota; kingdom Metazoa; phylum Arthropoda; class Insecta; order Diptera; family Stratiomyidae; genus Beris; species Beris chalybata. Next base: position 3,605,677 of record OX421896.1, on the reverse strand, counting down.
GGAGTTATACCCTATAGTTTATATGTCTTCAATGTAAAGCAATTAATTAGATAACAATAAATAAAAAGAAATTGGTGAAACAATGGACTGATACACAAATAATTCGAAAAATGGGTAACCGACAGCCAGGTGAGGTTTCGACCACTACAGCAGGCAAGGCACAGTGTAAAATACATAATGTGATTTTATTCTATTTTTATTGACTGAATGAAGTTCAAGTGTATACTATAGAGATTTTTAGCCAAAGGGACTGTCTGGTGTAATAAATTTTGTGTTGTATTGTGTATTTTATTCGCCACACCTTAAGCGCCCACTCAAGAGATTATTTAAGTAGACACACATACATGGGCCCAAAGATGTAGTGTCTGAGAATAATAGATGTGAACTGTGACCGCAGAAATTATTATTACTTTTTTCGCCACAGTTTAGAAGAGCATTTTGACGATTATTTCGGTACTCGGTCATATGAGTCCGAAATCGAATCTTTAAGCATTTCTTGAATAAGGCGGTTTGTACTATTACTGTTTCTTTTTTACAGCGCCGTTCTGGTTAGTTATCAGTTATCAGAGGGACCGAGACTATCACTTCGAATTTATTTATTTTTCCACATATAATGTTCTTATAAAAAATTAATTTCAATAATATTATCGCAATTTTAATTTGGTTTGTATTGAAAAAGCTTAATGCCATTAAACATTACGAAATAAAGAACTGGTCAAGGAATAGTTTAGTTAACGCTTCGGTTACGTAATTCAAATTCAAATTAGACTTAAAGTGTATTGTAATAAAAGTCACGCACATCATCTATTAAATTCTTGATAAGAATGTAAGACTCACTTGGGAGCAGGTACTAATGACTGGGAATGTTATGACGTGTTTCACAGAAACAACAAGTCTTCAGAGAGCAATAATCTACGCAAATTTAATAAACTTTCATAATCATAACGAACACCTATTATTTTTGTAGATAAGAAATTTGAAATTCTCTCTAAATTATATTATTGCAATTTTCTTATTAGGTACATCAATCGTCTTGTTACTTGTCTTTAGATTTACTCGTGAAGTCAAAACCACACTTCCATTGGAGCAATGATGTCACCTAGCCATAAAAGAATATCAACATAAAAAAACAAGAAAAACTGTTTCGTAAGCTTTAAGTCGGTTCCCTAATTAACATTTTTAAAACCATTCCAATCTGTGTTTTGGCATACAAAATGAATTCAATTAAATATTATTGCGTATTGTAAATACATACGTACACTGCACGATAACTGAAAATTTAAGAAGTTTAACTTTAATCATTTGATTATATTTTTCATCATAACTTCGATGACATTCAAAATTTGAGATGGAGTTGAGATGGAGGAGTCTGAAGACCTATATTTTACTCAGCCTTAAAAAAAAAATATTAATAATCCGATATCTGATATATAGGTACTCCCAGAGAGCCTGGGAGAACTCCTAACATTTGGGATAGCAAAGTTGACATATGAGAGCTGACTAATAGGACGTTTTTGTGCAAGCGTTTAAATTTTTTTAAAAAGCACTAAGTTTTGAAATGGGAGAACCAAATAGAGCTGCTGTCGCGCTCAATGAGTGCAACAAAAACGACAATTTCAGACGCACTGTTTGTTTATTGAACCATTAAATTATTTGTGGATACCGGAAACAACGGTCATCGTTAATGTCCGACTCGGACGCCACAAAAACTATAGCCGGAATAACGAGAAATCCGCTCTGGAAGCTGAAGGTCATGTGCCGTGAGATAAATATAACGCAAAATCAGTCGGAAATCGGATTATCGAAAAAAGACTGATCTCGAGAGATTGATGAAAGCAGTCTTCAAAAAAATAATTCCGATAAATCGAAATGGCTGTCAGCAAAATATACTATCGACGAGAGTTATTAAAAGAACTCGTTAAAGGCATATCGCTACGATTCAATTACGATGTATAATCGACTCGTTATCGCTTCGAACCGAAATGTTTGTTGGAAGTGCTTGGAACAGCAAATCTCTGTTTTTTCAGCTCATATTTGTGTTTTTTTTTTTTTTTAAGGATACTGAACTGGACTTAGGTGGTTAGCCTTTAATACACTGGTAGTGTACAATCCAGTCAGCTTAGGGATGGGAGGTCAGAAATCAAACCGGGTATGGCAGTGTACTAGTTGGTGTTAATAATTTTTGAGTGCTGTTTGGCTTTTTTTTGATGTGATCTACCAGAACAGCAATGTTGCCTATAACAAATCAACTACTGTCTGGTATCTCTGATGGTGTCAGTGAATCTCATAAGAATGTCAACAGAACTCATCTGCCCAGTGTTAAATCCTTTAGTAGTGATCCCTATTAAACATTCCGCACTGTTCACTATTTATATTAATAATTTCAAAGCCAATAGCAACTGAAAAAATTCTTATAAATAATTTATGCGTAGAGTGGGAATTGAACCCACGATATCGCGTTTACAAGCCTAGTACGCTACCACTGGACTACACCCGGGTGTAGATCTGTGTTGTGTTTATTCCAAGTCTACAGATTTCTCCGAGATACTTCTCTAGTATTCTGCCTGGTGGTAAGTAATCTTTAAAAATATTTGAATATCAAATTAAATTGTTCATAACCGATATTTATATTAACAATATTCATACACCCTTACAAAATTCAAAGCATAAATTAATAGTATGTACAAGAATTGGTATACTCTCATCGCCTACCTATGCCTACATACTTTGCTGTACTTAAGACTGGTCGATAAATCATATTAGCATAAATTGGCTGTGAAACACGACTATGCTCGGCAAGTTATTTGACCTGCGACCTAACTTTGTCGCCAAGAGATTGATAAATTAGTGTTAGCCTAACAGTTTGGACTTTTTTTTCATCATTCGTCAGTCCAAGCAACGATATACTCGTAGCTACACTGCCGATGGCGAATGTATCCAAACATAGAAGTATTGGGCAATTCTTGTTTGCATTCCATCAAACTTGAATTATAGCAGCTTTTGAGGAATGTTATTTGTCTCAGATATAATATCTAAGAGCGTTGAAACGTTCAGTAAGTGACCTATCGAATTTCAGATAAGAATCTTTATTGATTAAGCTTATAAACAAAACGAATGGAATTTCGCTCAGGTTAATTGATTCGCGGCAAGACCATTTGAGATATAACTTGCTCAGGACTTAAAATATTGTCGAGGAGACGACGGACTCCACGAAATTTTGGCCAAAACTACTTAAGGCCCGATGTCTAGATTCCCGTCTTAGCAGAAGTGCTCGGGAGAAACAAAATATCCTTGTGAGGACTAATGATGAAGAATAGGTTTCAAGGAAGAGAAGCGATCTGATGAAGAACATCGAGGAGGCCAGGATATGAGTAGACTGTAGCTCAACAGAGGAGGAATTTCATAAATTACATAGCATTTGAATTGCCAACAGGGTTTTGAAACGTCTCAGATTTTAAAATAATAATGTTTCTGTATCGTGTTATCAAATTTTAAGTTTATAAAAAGAAAATCACCTCATTTAGACCTTCATCGTATTGCGAGACCGAACAGCATGTAAAAAGATTGTAAATGCTTTGTAAACACATCGTGTAGCTCGTATGTATATTCCACTATCCCACTGTTGTTTGGCTCTATACTGCGCAAGGTGTATTGAAAACAACAACAATTCGCATTCAGGTTGGTAGGTTTATGGACATCTGCAATTATTAACATTTGTACGGTAAGTATACAGGGTTTCTTTCCTGGGTGAACATGAAGTCACTATGTAAAACACCTTTGAATCATTGCGAACTGGAAAAACACTAAATTAATTCGCTGTTTTAAATTATACAGTTTATCACAAAACGTAGCTTAACACATGGGCGAAAAACAAACACTACAAACATATTAAAAAAAATTTACATTTTTTTTTTCTAAACAAATCCAGGCGGGGTGTATTTTTCCGTGTGCTATCTCAACATATCTTTGATTTTTTATTATTTTGTGCTAATCGAGAGCAGCGGAGGATACTAGCGAACTATTCGATTACGAACACGATTCCGATCAAGTGTTGGAGTTCGTTTCACGGCACTTTGAGCTCCCAGTTTTGCCACTAAAGTGAATAGGTGACATATATTATAGACGTGGGAAAGCGCATGTTCAATAATAATCATATTATTCCCCACCCGAATCTACTGAATTGCTCGGTTTGTTATTTCGTTTCAAACAGAAAAAAGCTTGCAAGCACCAAAGTAAACTCCAGAACAAGTCACTGAATAAGCAATGTTGGACCAGATCACGGTTCTCGCTTTCCTCTCAGCAATCTTATGAAATATCTAAGACGTAAATGTATCTGTCTTTAATGATTCACTTAAATTGGTGGGCTTTTAGCTGGAAGTTGTGAAGTCGCAACTAAAACATTTACATACCAGTATACCGCAAGCAATATTATAAACAACAATTGATTTTCTTATCAGTTGGTTGTAAGATGTAATATGAGAATATCTTAGAGGCTCTTTCTGTTGCACGATTCGAGATTTCTGTGCCAATGGACTTTGGCATGGAGTAGTAAATCATTTCATCATTCTATTTTTTATATTGAGGTATAGAGTCTTTTAGAGGATAATGGTTAACGAGTACCTGAGATTTGTCCGACTGAGTGGAAAGTATTTACGTATAAAACCGAATGTACTATGTCCGGAATGTACTGGTAACTAAGTCAAGGCTCGTCCGTGCTTGTATACTTGGTTTTGATGGAGTGCCTTAATTATCAGGATCCGTAACAGAACAAACAAAAATCAAAGTTAGATCATAGATTCTACATCATCGTCATCTTTCCTGGTTTCTTGATGAAGCACATTAAAAACCATCAGTTTCGGTAACAAAATTCCCTGTAGTCATCTCTTGGGTAAGTAAATACCATGGTTAGGTTGATAAAGGGTTAAAATGTTTACCATGTCGTACTCAACCTACAATCTCATGTATCCGAATACTTATACATATGTATGTTGAAAATACTTTTTGACTTTTTGTTTTAGTCTCAACGACATTCCTCTTCTTGTCAAGTGAAGTCATCGCAAAATAAATCCGAGCAAAAACATTCAAAAAGAAAAGTAAACTTTAAAATGAAGAACAAAAATGTAACGGACTTTAAAATAAAATCAATCAAATCTATAAAATAAGAGTCTATTAAATTTTTTTCGTTTAAGCCTTGTGTAGAGCAAATAAAATAATGTAACAAACATAAATTTGATGTTTATAAATACTAACTGCATTTGGCTGCGAGTATTGACAAATGTTTGGCATAGTAGCACACAGTGCCATATCGCTAAACCTGGGTGTATGCAAACTTTATTGAGCCACAGTATATGCAATATTCAGTTTTTTCCCGGTACAGGAAAAAATAAGTGAAAGCTCTTGAAAGAGATGTCAGTGTTACACACACTGGAATCTTCCCATAAAAGCTGATAAACAGCTGATGTAGATTTTCACGAAAAACGTCATCTTATATCACCGAACACCGACCAAGGCCGAACCGCATTGTTTACGAAATTCGTCTAGCCGCTAAAATCGAACGACGCAAATTACACGGATTTATTTATAATAAATGATATGATTCGTTCGACTCACCTCACTGGCTTCGACACCGTCAATGATTTCAATATCGAAATCTTCCATTTTTGTACTATTCACTTTTGAACTAACACTTTGCTCACTAAGCTCACCGGAATATGGCAGGGCCTTCAATTCTGCCAAGTACCGTTCAAACAGAATCTCGCGTTGTGTTTCGCGAACAAATTCGCGACAATCCACGATAGAACCTCCGGATTTGATAAAAACACTGGCGATTCGAAAGAGCTGTTCAGTGATACTACCGAGGACAAAGACTAGTGCAGCCATATTTCATCGATCTACGTATTATTACACAAGTCAGAGTAGCGAAAAAGAGTACTTCACATTTGTGCCGATACGTGCCCCGTCTTACACATTGCGATGTATGGAGCTTACGGCATAATGTTGACAGTTGCGTAGAACCGAACCGCTTTTATAAGATTTTCTTAATTCAATAATAATCTAATCGTATGCATTTGATGGAGCTATTAAGCGATTTCAGGAAATATAAATCTATTGCTCTATAAATCGAAAGAGTTTCTTCAGAAGCTTTTTATCGCAGCTTTTGGTCTGGATACGTTTTTTACTGATGTACACCATAGAGCTATATGTATAATGGGGACAGCGTGCAGCGACTGCTTTAAAGCCAGAGGTTTTCTCGCAAAGGACCGGCGATATTCACTATGCTACTATCAGCATCTGACTCACATGTATGTTATACTCCGGTATTGAAAAGAAAAAAAGTCCAACCTTTAAATACTACGCTACTATTTGCATTTCACTGACACCGGGCATGAAACGCTCCATACAAAAATGTTCAATTTTGCATCAAAATGCTTCAAAGTGCTTTATACAGAAACGGCGTCTTGCGATCTCCGTTAGTTATAGCTCTATGCTGATCACTAACGAATAGTTACTAAATGCTAATGATCGTCTTAGAAATCAGATATTCTGGACACCAATACCAAGTCTCTTCGAATAGAATAAGCATAGCTACAGTTCAGATGTAGGAGAAACTGAATTCACCACCTTTACGTTTCCTTCGGTTATTTTGACTTTCTCTAAATTTAAAAAACATCCTTTCGGCCCACGTTTAAAACAAGGTACATCTCATGTTTGCCATCGACAGGTGGATAAGCCGCAAACACGGGGAAGTGGACTTTTATCAGAATCAAAAGATCGAAATTCGGATCGCTTTCGCGACAACACCGGATCGAAAGATCGAAACATGATATGGCATTACAACGAACGACATAATTGGTTTCGATTCGATTCAGGTCGAGAAGTTGGTTTGGATCGAGTCGATCTCGTTTCAATCCGATCTGCGTTTACATGCGATTTTAGAGGATTGAATCCGAATTCAGTCCTCCATGTAAACGCAGTAACTGCTTAAAACAACCGTTACTGCGTTTACATGGAGGATTCAATCCGGACGATTCGGCGAAGAGTCATGATCGGAGAAACTAAGCTTTTTTAAAAAAAAAGGATTTTTTTCTGAAATTTTTTATCAACCAATTCCTGCGCTCGCAGCATATCGATCATCGATGTATTCCTACAAAAATATAAGAGTCGTGTTATCACCCGTTACGATATCATATTCTTATTTACTAACACGCACAATGTCGAATTAGGTTAATCCAGTTAAGGCTGTAAATATGTTTTCTTGTTATCTTTCACTATTCACTATACACACTAAAGCACGACTAACTAGATCGACTTTACTGTTCGCTTGAACCACCCTATACATTTTTTGGAGAACACATACAAATTAAAATTTCGTTATTTACAAATTATAAATGTTTCAATATAATTATTAACAACAACTCCCGTACACATAAACTTTAGATTCACTTTCCATTGATTATTGGCTCTTCAATCGTACACACCTCACAATATTAAAAATAGAAATTAACGTTTCTGCTTGTATTCCGATTTTGTTTGTTTTTTTTTACACTGTGTCTGAAATGGACCTTGACAGTGATAACACTTTTATTGCTTACCTTGATAACTTTTTGAATCAAAAATTCATTTTAATATAACAATTTTTTTTTAATAATATTATGCAACGTGAATACTGACCCTGGACACTTCTTTCTTCGGAAGTTTTTCGTCAGATTGTTTCCGAATACACAACATTGCAATAATTTCACTAAGTTCAAACTCCTACTGATAAAATATTCCGCACAATTCTATTTTAAAATCATTTCATTTTTATCTTTTAAAATTTGTTTACATTACTGATAAAAAGGTGCTTTTTATCGACTGTAAGAATTTCTTTGGTGAAATTTGTATGAAGTCACTTTGAACTGTTGTAATGCCACTTCTACACTGGCTCGGCTACTTTCTGTGAATAAAATACAAAATTTGGCAAGAAACCAATTTGATCAGCAATAAAAATACTGCCACACAGTCTCCCTGTAAACTAAACAGACGGGTTTTTTATGTCGATAGAATGTAATAACAATGCACACTAAAAATATTATTTCAAGAGGCTTTTCGTTCTCGAGTGATCTTGGCCAATTATTCGAAGAAGCAAATGTTGTTCAAAACTATTCATTCATTCCTATCTTTGAGCCAACACACATTTTAATATGGAGCTAGGCAGTAGTCACGATTATCTATTCCAAAGTTAGATGATAATTAGGTTGTTTAGATTTCAATTATTGCAATAAATGATAACAAAAGTTTTTGAGTTTGAAAATTCACATGTACGTTCGAAAGAAACAGTAAACTCATAGTATACATACCTCGCCTGTGAAAGAAATTTAGTATTTGCGAAACATTGAATTTTCCGAATGATAAGCTAAATCTAAAAGGTGTGATGTGTTTTGACAGGATCATAAATAAGGAAAATGGTTAGGTACTTGTCACTGGGCAATAAAAGTTCTTATATTTATGGTCAATCTACATAAGTGTGTAGCTATCGACCACTCACTTTAGAAGCAAAAGTCTCAGAAGGATCTACACTAGTTACGACTCTTTTGTCTTTTCCTACCATATGTAGCTGAACTTCCCAACCCGACCCAAAATTCCGATGCAACTTACATAATCACCCACTCGTACTAGGCTGATAAGTCTGACTTACAATTGATATGACGACATACAAAGGAAGGAGAAGAAACATGAAAATAATAAAAAATAATCAGCGCAGATAATAGTGTTCAAAATAAGACTGCATTTAGGCAGCACCGGCATCTCGCAAATCGTTCGGAAAGTGTACAGATAAGGCGAATACTCTTTGAAAATCGAAAAACGATTGTGTTCGTTGTCCTGACTGCTCTTAGACTAATTAAGCATCTCTGCAAGTAGTTTCATTCTCGTTTTTATCAATAAAATATTTTGGGAAGGAGTTGCACGGAGTCACATAAGAAAAAGAATTTTCAGTATTCACTGTGCAATAGCAAAATTGTCAGTTTGTAAAAAATCGAATCAGTGATTGGTATTGGACTAAATTGGTCAGATTAATCCCCATGTCTGTAGGCAAGACCAATACGCGTTGTGTCGGTGTACTAAACTAAAACTGCTAGCATCAGAAATAACCTAATTCTACTTTTGTAAAGTTCTCTTCACTCACCAATACTATTTTTTCTTTTTTTTTTCCTACTGTAGAAGATGAATACTTTCGTTTTACAACGTATGCTGTTTTAAATTTCAATCTTCTTAAAAAGTCTTAGTTTTAAAAATCAACACTGCCAATTAAAAAGAAAAAATTGTTTTAGGTCTATGTTAATAGAAAGCTAAAAAGAAAATAAGAACGAGCTATTCAATTAATTGTATTTTATTTTTCTTATAATATAAATAAAATTCTTCATATTTCAGAGAATTAAAATCAAATTAACTTCTTTAAGATACTTAAATAATTTAGTGAATTTATTTTTCCTTAAAGATCTTTTCGAAAATACTTAAAATTTAGTATCACAGTATGGGATATTGATAAATTCCAAAAACTGTTAATTACTTAGAACAAACAAATCAATTACAAGAAAATAAAAAATTATAAAAAAACAAGAACCTTTTAAGAGTTTATGTGCATTTTTCTATGATCCAAGAAATCATTTAGCTTCGTAAATGAGAGACCACACTGTTTACAAATTCTGTAAATGTAAAATTTAAATATGACAAATCGAACTTAGTAGTTATGAAATTTTACCTTTTACGTAAATTTGAGTTTCTTAGACTCATAACAGGTGGTGCGGCTGATACGGATCTGGTAATTTTTCTATTTGTTGTGCTGTAGTTCAAAGAATCACTATTAATACGAACACAATTTCAATATACTTCCGATTTTAATTTACCTCTTTGTAGCAGCTGCAGCAGCAGCTACTTTACGTTCCGATTTTCTTGGTATAACTATGGTCTCATTTGTGGGAGATTTACTTTTAATCGGCTTCGTTTGTTGATTATTTCCCGTGCTTTTAAGAAGTGTAGAGCTTGCCTGTAGTACGGCGCTTCGTGCTGCTGGGGACGTGGTTTTTCTTTTCCGACCTCGTCTTATGGGCCTATGAAAAATAGTGACAATTAAAATAAAAGAGTTTATGTGATAAGAACATCGTAACGTACGTCTCCTTTTCCTCTATCTTAGGATCTTCGACAGGTACTGACTGGATTACTACTTCTTCTTTTTCAACTTCGACAACTTCTTGTTTAATTTCGTCGTCTTTTATTTCTAGATTTTCTTGACTAATCACATTTTCATGTGTTGGCATAATAATGAAATCATCGGGTACGGAGTCTGGTTCTGTTTTAATTTTCACACTGGAAATGGTCTTTTCTGTTTGCGTTAATGAATTATCTGGCGATTCGAACACTTTAAACTCTGACCAGATAGCGTCGTCTCCGCTTATATTATCCACTGCTACAACATTCTCGGTTTTAATTTCGCCGGTTGCAACGTCATTTGTGTCTATGTTTTCTGTAGGGTTTTCAGTCTTTATTTTTTTCGGTGTTATAATTTTTGAAGGTTGCGGAATCGCTTCTACTGCGCAAATCTTTTCCGAATGAACTTTACTATGCGGTTCCTTACGCTTATGTTTCCTTCGCATTTCCGTGAATTGTTCAGCCTCTCTATTTTTTCGGTGAGTTTCGCTGCTGTTGCTATTCTCTGGCGTTTCGTTTTCGCGAGCGAAATACAAACTTGGATCTATGCTAACTTCAAACATTTGTATGCTATCATCATCCGAAGGAATTACAATCGGCGAACTACTTCGTACGACTTTTGGTATGATTGCTCGATTGTACCGCCGTTTGGGCTTCTTAGCGACTGGTGGTCGCGGTGGGTCCTCTTCTAGTTCTTCGGTTATTATATGAACTGATAAATCCGCCGGAATTTTATATGACACGAGGCTGGGTAAAAGTGGAGGCGGAGCGCTCTGTTGTTGTAAAAGAATTGGACTAAGATAGGTGTTAAGGATCTGCATGAGATCTGTGTCTTGTAACAAATTTTGATCAAGAATCACATCACGAAACGGCGTATCCTTTAAACGTTGAATTTGTACTAAAAGATTTTCGTTAGTGTACGGCCACTTGAGAGCTTTTAAGATTAGTTTCAGGAGGTCCATGTCTCGAATTACTCGACCCAAAATCAAGCGATCATCGTAAATGGCCGAGTTCTTTTGAGCATTTTGTTTGACATTTGTGACTGGAACTTGTGTTATTTTTAAATAAGGATTATTAGTTTCAAATATCGCAGATCGCTGACTCGATACAGTGTGTCCTGATGTTTGTGCGGGTGATTGTGCATTATTATTAACTAAAAGCGCTTTTAAATTTCGCCTTTTCTGTTCCAGACTATCGCGGTTTGAATTTGATGCCAGTATATTATATGCTCGCGAAGATTTCGTTGAATTGTTTGAATTTTGCTGTGGAGCTTGATAAGATCCGACATTTAATTTTATATTACCGCTTAGTGCGCCATTTCCGCCCCGTCTCTTTTGGTTTAACGTTCCTTTGCCCTTTTCCGATGAGAAATATGCAAAGGAAGCAAACTCTGACTGAAATCGGCTACTGGCCTCGGCTAACGTGATCTGGTAGTTTAGGTGGGGAATTAATACAAAATTGTTATACATTTAACAAATTTAATTATAGTTCACTTACGTTACTGTGTGACATGCCAATGAATTCCATCAGCGATTTTTCTGTCTTTTTAGCCAATAGAGCGAAACTATGCACCATTTCCAATTTCTTGTAGCAACCGAAACAAATTGACTTCGGTAAAGCATCGTTAGGTTCAACCTAAAACGATAGGATTAAGAAATAATATTAGATTAGACTAGATTAAGATTACATTTTTACAGACTTGAATCAAATTTCAATTTTCTACCCTTGCCGGATGCATTAGAGGTAGCATGGAAATAAGAGAGAACGAATGAGTTAAGCTAGGATGAATCTTAGGACCTAGGCGGTACAAAACAGGATTGGCTCTTTTAACGCAACACCATCGGGGTATACAGTTTATTATTCCTTTTATAATTCCTGTTATTGTTGCCTTTTCTACCAGCTTCACTATACGTTGATAGTTCGTAAATATTTGATATACTCTATGTTAGATGGATTCCATCGATTTGTGGAACGTGCGTTAAATGAACAGTATGATCAACTGTTACGCACGACTTTAAATTTTCGTTATTTAAAAGAATAGTCTTTAGGCCTGGTGAATAACAGTTGGGCAACTGTTTAATCACATCGAGTCTCGCACTCTTATCTGATAACTAAACTGTTCAGTCGATCTCCATATGTACATTACATAAACCCCTGGCCAATTCTATAATATGTATAACACCAGACGGATCTATTTACATATTTTCAACATTATTGTCAGGGTGTCCATCTTGTGGTATAATAATAATAATAATATTTGTATTTCTTATTATACAACAAGATAACAACCTTTTTTGTATGTATAATTACTTTGATGGATTCACAGATTCAGGTTATTTGTAAAAAGAAAAAGAAAATAGTATAGATCCGGTCAATCTAGTATCAGGGCTTGAATCTGACCAAATCATTGGATTATTACCTGGGTACTCAAAAGAATTATATTGGAATCCATAGTGACTTAGAAGAGAGCTTTACACCAGAAGGGATGAGTTTGCAGCAAACTTTGTTGAGTCTGTACTGTACAATTCGTTATTAAGGCTTGGTTTATTTGGGGAATCTAGTGTAGCCTCAGCGTAAGAAATCGAGTTACCACAGAAGTACCTACTTTCTTGACTTAAGTCTCTAACATTTTTTTAGGGTGTGTACTCTTGAAACATTTATCCTAATGTTCCTTGTCAAGGAGCTCACATTCTCTCGAAGGCTCATCACATAATTTTACAACGTTTCTTCGTATTTCTTGGTTTAGTAGATATCAAGTTCGGTGTAACGATTGGCCGATTGTCGCTAAATGTCGATACGGCAGTTTTGTGATATGCAGCTCCACTACATACAGGGCTACTAGCCAACAGAAAAAAAAACAAACAAATAGTAAAACGTACTAGATCAGACTTTGCACAGATTGTCTACACGGCGGGTACTGAACCAGTTGTTTGCATGTGTGCGTGCTAGAATTTCTCATGTAAATTTGCAAAACTTGAATGGCATTCACTGAATTAACCAATAAAAATGCACGGAACGCAACGAGCGTCTACTAAACTTGCTACCAAACAAACGCGGATCGCTCCGTACGCTTCGTGTAACGTTGAATCACTTTATTTTTATCGCAAAAACAATTTCAACGCACGCACACATTCACACAACAAGCACCCGTCGCGAAGAACAAAATTCAATTCTGTCGATTGCAACGAGCGCCCCAAAAGCCTCGTCTCGAGCGGTCGGAGCCACCCAAAACGTATTTGCCAATCGCTCACAAACCTAACCTTAAAAACCAATGCATTGAAAGTTTTTCTCGATTTTTTTTTTTCGTAACTTTTGGCGCAAAAGTAGCCCTCACTTACGCTAATGTCCAGGTATTTCTTGAGCTTGCCGTTGAGCGGTGCCAGACCAAAAATTGGCATCGACGACGAAATCGTACGTTTTCGCTTGATGTTGACAGCACACAGACGACACATCCACCGCAGATTTTTCATTACTTCCATTTTCCATTCGTTGGATTTTTTGAACGTTTCAGACACGGAAGTCACCGTCACAGGCCCGACCGAACACTTTTATCGCTTTTTGCACGAACAAAACGAGATTTTCCGCGGATCTAAAAGTTCGATAAACGCACAGCCGACAAAACACGAAAATTTAACACTTTTCCTGCAAGTCGTTTTCGTTTTTCATGTCAAATGAAATTCCATTAAACGGTGTACACGGTGTAGACACGCACACATGGACGCACGGTAGCCTAAAATGGGAGTGGATTGGTGCGATTTTCCTACCGCGTTTGCGACTGTGTGTCGTACGTGTGCGAAGTGTTTGCAAGAAAGTTTTAACGATCGCCTACAAAATTAATTCGTTCAAGGGAGTGTTGGGATGGTGTTGGTGATACTGTGTGCAATAACGGTTTTGAAATTTGAATGATTTTTGAATTTTGGGTCCTACCAGTGGGACGAATTTAAAAAAGACTAGCTGATGCTCTTTGTAACTAGTGCTTAAGTATAACTGTGTATATTTATTGCCTTTTATTAAAATATAATAATAATAATAATAAAAAAGTCTTTATTTGTGTATTAAGGATCTCATTTTTGATGAAATTCTAAAAACATTTGAACAAATATACCAAGTCAAGGGCAGTAAAGACACGGATGAACAAAAGAACAATATTTATTGATTCTAATAATACAAAAGATAAAAAAACATTCACAGAAGATGTATGCACACTATAAATAAACGGAAAGAGAAAAATGAAAGCGAAGAAAATATCAAAATACTCTGAAATGCAGAAGATTCATAAACAGTTCGTTAATGAAATAGAATTTAGTTTTCATACCTACTCCAGATAAATAATATGATGGAGTATTACAATTTTAGTCTAACTCTGATGTAGGCGGCAGGACATGAAGGTATTTCGGGTAACGGATTGGCTGACCAGCTACTCACCAATGATTGGCCCGGAACCATTTTGTGGATTAGGTAAAGTCTTCATTACGGATGGCATTTTAAAGTGGGTAAATCTTCAGGTGGAAGAGATTATCGGAACTCACTTCCAGGACTTATACAGTTAAAGAAATTCATGACTTGCTCAAGTACGAGAGCGCGGGAATTCCTTTCCTTAAGCAGGTAAAATGCACGAATTATTATGGGCCATTACTTCCTTAATTATGACCTCTAGGGTCTTACGAAAACTGAACTGGTAGGAGGTAAAAATTTGATCCCGGGATGAAGTAAGCTAAGAATTTAGCGTATGAATGCAAAATAGAAGAGATTCGTAGCTCACTTACAAGCCATTCACTCAAATTGTTCCAGTGAGCACAATTCTATCCTCTAAAAATAAAACCCAACTGGAAATTGTAATGGCAGAAACCTTTATTACTCTAAAATAGATTACAAAATTCATTAGAATTTTCATAAATGGCAACATCTAAACATTTATTAAAAAGACGACACATCCTGCGAATTGCACCGCAAAAATAATAAATTTAAATTATTATAAAAATAGCGGTAGTTTTTATTTTATTTAAAAACGATTACTTTTAATTTAAAGACAAAATCACAGCTTGAACTGTTAACTGCTAGTTTCCAGCGGCCCTTCAGCCCGATATACAAATTTTTACTTCTCACAAATTGCGTAACAAAATCCAGCTCCGGTTCCGGCAACAACACAAGGAGCAGGCAACGATACTGGAGTCGGCGAGTAGCTAAACAAATTGGATTTGGTTTAAAAGAAGTAAAAGTTTACTCCAGAGAGGACTTACAGATTTTCAACTTCCCCGTTGCCACAATTGCCGTGCTCGTTCCATCCCCAAGTGAGAACTTCTCCGCTATCGGTCACCACCAGCCCATGTTCCGACCCCAAATGCACTGCGTCCGGAACACGATTATCAGTCAACTCCAATTTCCTGGGAGACGGAACCTTTTCGTGTGTCTGACCACCGACTTGCCCGTAAGAATTGCGTCCCCACAGATGAATATCCTTCAGGTTCGTGACGATGCCGTTATGTGTCCATCCAGCTGCAATCTGAACAATAGTCGCGTCCAAACTGAACGCGTTCGCTTGCCCGAATTTATTCTCACCGATTCCGATAATTTGCTGTCCGTCTGACAAAATCAAGTGGTTCTGTCCACTCGCGATCATTTTCACATTAATTTCGGGCTGCAACTTGAGAATTTCGTTTCGATTAAACGGCGTTACGGTGGCCACGAGACTCGGATGCGAGTCGCCGAGACGAAGACGACCGAAGACATAGAGTTTATTGTCGTCGGTGAGGACACAGCAATGACGAAGACCGACCGAGAGTTGCAGGGCTCCTTCGTTTCGTGGCAGGACGACGTGAAGTGGTTGCGCAACACTGGCAAAACCTCGCTGGCACAATCCCAATTGTTGGAAGCTATTAGACCCCCACATGTATAATTGCTTACCTTTAGTTATAGCACCCGAGCAGTCCCATCCACACGCAACTTCCTCCACCGCTGAATCGCCAAAGAAGTCCGCCGATACTGGAACAAACTGGTTCTGGTCGTCTTTGTTACCGATGCCTAATTGGCCGCGATTATTCCAACCGCAGCTGAACAATCGGCCAGCTTTGTCTACAACCATCACGTGACCACCGCCTCCTTTTATCGATCGGACTCCGACCGGATTGAAGGGCAACCTTGGAAGACGTTGCGGTGTCACG
The DNA here is from genome assembly GCA_949128065.1 of Beris chalybata. NCBI lineage: Eukaryota > Metazoa > Arthropoda > Insecta > Diptera > Stratiomyidae > Beris > Beris chalybata. The sequence goes on along the minus strand of OX421896.1, from coordinate 3,589,328 downwards.
CACAGTTCGCACTCAAAGCCAAGGCCAAGCTGACCGTGCGAATTAGCTCCCTGAAACGCAACAAATTAAGCTCTGACACTGATTTCTACGCTAAGAATTTGAATATTGAATTGCTTACCCACGAAAAAACCGACATACGGATGTTCACAGTTTGCGCAATTGGCTGTAAATCCAATAACTCTAGAAACTAAACAAACGTTCGAATCACCTGCACGTGCGACCGCGACCAAAACACAATTCGAAGTGTCAAAAAGGTAAGGGCAACTTTTGTAAATTGGTTGAACGCTGAGATAAATCAATGGAATGGGCAACACACTAGTCACCAGTAGGTGGCTCAAAGACCTGTTGGGAGTTTTTAATCAATTCAAATAAGACGGTTGGACGCCGGAAACGAAATTAATTACATTTGTCGCTTGATTTAGGAATCGGTAGTAAGGCTTGCGGTGCCAATTAAAAATTTAATTTAGTTTAAAAAGGTTTGCCTTCCTTCAAGTAGCCAGTTTACGGAGTTTCTTAAAAATATAAACATATAAACGACTTAACGAACTTGTCGATTTAGGAAGTAATGTATGTATAACTTAGGAGCTGGGAAGTTAGAGGTTCGTCAGAATGTTCAATAGGCAATGGGCGTTGCCTTTCTCAAGGGCCTAGAAAACCGTTCACCATTCCTCCGACGGGATTTCATTAAGACGTTTGCATTTGCAGTCGTTTTCTGTTTTAAAATCGTTACAAAAGTAGTTTAATGAAGTGAAAAAAATGAATGTTCACGGCTACAGCCTCTGAGCCTCTTAATTTAATTTCAATTGCTTTTTATTTTATTGGACAGTTGTTTTTGACTAATAACAATATTTCAGCGAATTGTGTTTCTTTGGATGGCGCGGAGGATGCAGTCTCGGTGATTAGGCTTTAATAAGAAGTTACCAGTCTTGCACATAGATGGCAAATCGGGTGACAATTTAGGACGGGATAGCAACATGCAAACCATGAGAGGTGAAAAGGGTATTTTCCACCACCCACTTAATTGTGCTTAATATCTGGAAAATTGTCGGTTCTTGTATTAGATAGACCATCGTTTTCACAGCAATAGTATCTATAATATTTGCTGTCATGACATAGACACTGTCGCCAACAACTCTCATCGAGGAAACTGCATGATAGTTACTATCGTGCTTTCATGATAGAACTTTCACGCTAGATAAAGTTTCACGTTACAAATATTTTTTAAAGGGAAACAAATTATTAATTCTGTTTTTTTTTTTAAATAATAAACTCGATTTAAGATGAGAGTATTATTTATACAGTTAAGTTTTGTCCAAGCAGAACTAAGGTTACGCGAGAAATAGTTGGTGCTCGTTTCAAATGGCATAAAACACACACTTCACGTCTATTTTAACGGACAGGACCAGTGCATACGAAATTAACGTTTGAAAGTCTTACGTCAATTTTTGCGGTCTAGGTTGTCTATGCCATACTTTGAGACATTTCAGTTTACAGTTTAGTAATGTGGCTATTTTGTGTACACTGAATTAGAGATGGGTAGTTCATGAGTGAGTGAAGACCTTCTTGTTTTTTTAGGTCAGTAGTAAGTACGACACTTTTGGGTATTTTCTTGGCAGGTGCGATAGGGCCAGGATATCTGAATTCACCCTGAACTTGAAAAGAACTAGTTCCTTTGCCGGGGAAGTGATCTTCAAAAGGAACTCAAACTAGTTCATTTCAGTGAGTGAGTCAGAGTTCACTCACTCACTAAAAGGAACTGCTTTGCTACACTGAAAAAAAAGAAAATATAATAACGGTATATTTGTCACTAATAAGGCCAGAGATCGTCTGTATTTTCAGCTTCTTCCATAATTTACTAATTATTGAACATAAAAAGCAGCTGATCACTAACTAAATTTGCAATTACCATATTAATTTTGATATGATAATAATAATTTTAACATATGTAAATAAAAAAAAAACAATTTTTTTATAAAATGTAAACGTTCATAGATGGCGCTGATACAAACTAAAGATTCATTCTAGAGGGCTACTAATTTATTGTTGTACTACCGAGGTCCAGATTGATTCTTCCTTTCTTTCATTGTTTTCCGCTGCTTATACATTTTTAAAAACGACAGTAGTAAATTGCGTTACCTACCGTTCTTCACGCTTTATAACGCTTCCATCTTAAGGCTATCTTTTGAATCATCAGAGAGTTCCCATCTCTACTATGTACAACTTTTTTCTTGTGCCACGACCTGCACTAGTAGCACGACCCCTGTGGATACAGGTAATTCGTTTTTACTTTATAGTTGCTTTTTGCTTACTTTATTAAATCCCTTACGACCTTTCAAATGGAAATAATTAAAGACCTTTGTAAGGCTTTCCGTGTACACGCCGACATTCAACACAAACACCAAGTTTTCCCCGTAAGCCGTAGCCCACAGTTCACGAAATCAAAGTTTCTGATTCCGAGTTTCTCAAGTAAACATACGCCGTCTCCACCTGGATCCTGGAGCCATAGTACAGCAATTCGAAATGCAAATGCAATTTTGTCGCAAAGTGGGTGGTATTATGCCGGCGCGGCTCACTTGATAGACCCTTACAAAATTTTGACTTGTGAGCCTCAAAGGAGCTCACATTTGTATTGTCGAGTTGCGCCACATATGCCTTATGGCCCATCATCGGTCTATCGTTCGTAAGTAAAATTGGGTCCCGCTTGTACAAAGCTGTTCTAGTGGCGTATTACTGACAGAAAGTTTTACATACGGTTGACAGTGACTGAAAGGCCAGAAGGAGTTGGACCGGCACGTGTGCAAGTTGACTCCATACCCTCGAGCGAGGCTTGTCATTAATAAGTCACCAGACAAGCGGGGATTAAACGTACGTCCTGACGGCCAGGAATGCTGAGTGAAGCTATTGCTTTCAGAATGTCAAAGTCGATGTGAGTGCATTCGGTTCATTGTCGTCACCGTACCTGAAAAACGGTATACCCATATGCACATATGTTCCTCTATGCCATCTTATTCTCGCTCACAAACGCTTCTTCCGCTTCAATCCATAATACATTTTGCCCGAGCATTTTATGCTCAAATTCGAATCGCAATTTCCTTGGTCGGGTTTTTCTTTTCTTTCTCCGGTTCGGTACTTTGACGGTGACGAGCTGGGGCGGGGTGTCTCATTGTAATTTTGTGTGCAAGGACGACGCGAAATAGGAGGATGGGAGCACATAACTGAAAATTCTGAAATGAACACACTAAGAACCGACAGCCATAAATTTTTTAATACATCGACTGCATAGCTTATCCCGATGTCCTTATGTGGAACGATCCCGAACGCTGTATACTTTGTGTATTATAAGAAGCACCTCCCCTGATGTGAATTCATCAAAAGATCGCCTTGAAGATGCGAAATATTACAAACGAACTGTTCCCTGTGGCGAATAACGATATTAGCTTTCTGCTCAGTCGATGGAAAAGGACTAGGAAAGCGTTTTCTGGATCCAGGAATTTGATGGTATTATGCCGGTACCGACTGTACCGAGAAGTCTCACTCTTTTACGGACTACCTTAAGATTTGGCAATTTGAATCCTTTGCAGCATGATGTGGAGGCGGCTACACACGAAATCTACAGACTTCGGTTCGAATGTGTTCAACAACAAAAAAGGATCTGAAGGAAAGTTTGAAACTTCCACGAGCATATCGAATATGGTAAATCGGAGTGTATGTTTTTTTTTTAATTTTTTTTAATCTACCCCATATCCGAAGTTTGCAACAGCAGTTTGAGCTAAGTAGCTTCCGAAAGTTTCCACATCAGTAACTATAATGTGCACAAGCTATGCACGAAGGATTGCATTTTCTGCTTTGTTTATAAATTTTGTGAGTCCTGGCCTCGTTTGGTTAAAAAAATATGAAAATGTCGGAGAAATTAATGGGAAAAAAAAGAACTCGTTCATGTTCACTATAGGTAAGAGACTTGTTCCCAGGGCTTCTACGATGAGCTTGATCGAATCGATCTGTTGCGAGAAATTTCCTTAATTTTCTTGTGGTTTAAGGAGTGGTGGAAATCTGAGTAGTTTGTAGTATTAGTAATTTGGCTGTGAATTGAATCATAAAGTGGAGGATAAGAGAGAAAAGTTCGATTTGTTCACTTAAATGGCTGAACTTTTTTCAGGATTTTGAAAGAAAATTTATTTTCTGCATCGAAGAAAAAAAACAAGCAGGATTGTTGTTTGATTCTCTTTTGTTTTTCGTGCTTGGATTTTTATGGTACATTTTTTGTTTTACACTAATTCTTCTGTTTATTATTTTCTTTTATTGCTTATCATGTTTTTTCTGGCAATTTTTCTGATTTTCATTTGAGTTCACTCTTATTATTACTATATTTTAATAAAAGGCATATAAATATACACAGTTATACTTAAGCACTAGTTACAAAGACCATCAGCTTAATTTGAGTTTATTTTTTCGATGGTTGTTTGATATTTTTCAATAAAACTAGCTCTCAAAATTAGTCTCCTGGTTAAAATTTTAGGTTGATAATCATGGATCAATTTATCCTGCATATTTCCACTTTGGCCGCAGTCCGAACAACCCAAAAGTGTAATGATTTTTGTCTATTCTTTTAAAAACAGTTTCTTATACATATTTGTAGCTTATTGTGTTTATCTATTACCCTTGTGCCTTTCGGTAATATTTTTTTGTCTTTACCAGGATTTAGTTCTTTATGTTCCTTTTATTATTATTTGTTTCTATTTTGTCAACTATGAAATATTTTTTTTCGTTTTGTGTCTTAGTTTCGATCTTTATTTATTTACTATTATTTTTGTTTCTGATTCTTTATTCTGTTTTTCTGTTTATTTCGTTGTATTCTTAGAATTTTATATTTTGTTTGCCCTATATTTTTGTGAGCTGATATTTAATATTTGTTGTTTGTAGTTCCTTTCTTCCTTGTAGTAAATAACCTTTAACCATTTTCCCAGTGAAGCACTCGACGACACTGTTTCCAACTAGCAATTAGCGCAATAGCTAAACATGTATACTCTTACAGGACAGTGGTTAAATTTTTGATGGCACGTTAATGGATTCTCGTCCTTCCAGCTAGCTGCAAAGCTTCATTAAAGATGAATGTCGGGAGAGGTTTTGCTTTACACGACCACAAGTTTGGGTAATTTTTGGTTGCATCTCGTATTTATGTCAGTTTCTAGAGCATTTAACGGAAACATAAATGTATTCTGAATAATCAGATGCTGATTTTCATAATGAATAGATATCGAATGAACCATGAAGAGGAAAGTACAAGGAAGCTAACTCGATTTATCATAAGTAATTACTCTCGAGAGGAACAACCTTGTAAACCAATATATTAGCTTTAAATTGCATTACAAGTCGATGAATTCTTTAAGATTTGATGTGGCATAATAGGCCAGGACTTACCCGTTCCCGATTGTTCACACATTAGTTTATTGGACGACCACCCACCCCTGTAGGTACTCCTTACAGATTGCAATCCATTCTATCTCTGATTATCAATGCTTATGTTAGTTTTTCCGTACGTCCTCGAAGGATATCACCCATGTACGCACTATTCATTAACATCTTAAGCCAGTTTTGTGATCCCACTTCTTTGTCTCGTCTGAGAGATGTAAAGCAATTTAGGAAAATTGGTATCGATTTTAAAATTTATCATACTTTTTAGGAATCTCCGGTGCTCAATCATCTGTCAAACGTCCAAGGCTTTTTTCCTCGCGCCAGATTTGTCACGGCGTCTTTCGGCCCTGGAGAAAGTTTTTATTTTAATTTCCCTCCCACTTACAGTCTTCGCTCCCCCTGAGGTATATGACTTCTCGCGTAAAATAGAATAATAGTATATTCGAGTTATTAAAAATCGATGTCTATTTTTGGATTAAATGTGGAATTAGTAGGTTTGCTGAATAATCTATCCAGTTTCTTTTACTAATAACAATAATTAAAAAACAATGTAAAAATACAAACTAATTGAATAATTCTCGGGGGTAAGTTTTGATTCGCGTCTACGCGATTTTCATAGAAAATGTGTCGAGTTACAATGCCACTAAACGCGATTATTTATGGATCAACAGTAGCCCTGACGATAAGAGCCAAAGTAATGAAGTCTCCATAAAAACTAACGCGAGTTCATTTCCGGACCGCATAAATAATGTTGCATGCAAATGGTGACGTTGTTTTAGAGCTCGCATATGAGGTTGATGAGAGGAAGGGGGTGGAAGATGTTGCCGCTGGTGGATAGATTGTCTTTATTCAACCCACTCCCACCTTACCACCCCACATTATGCAAATGATGCGGGGATGAGTTCTGTGCGGAACGGCTTCTGGCTTTTAGGTAGACAACAAATTTCGAAAGTTTAATGGCATCAGTTAGATGTTAGAGGGATAATGCCCGGTAGCCAGGAGCTATTCAGGGAATGTGGGAATTTATTTATATTTTGTTCGAATTTCAAGGAAACGTCCTTGTGCAGGCTTTTGTGTAGATGTGAGAAAATTTATTATTGTTTGTGTACATAATAAAATGCTTTCCATCGGCGTGCTGTGTTTTTGAACTAGAGACGAATAATTAAGTTCAGAAGAGGGTGGGTTATTTTAGCAATGAATCCGCCAGAGACTCAAATTTTGATATTGTACGGTCCAAGAGTTATGTTAGTCTATTGAAGGAATAGGAGAGCTTCGAAGTCGAATACACTAGGAAAATGGATTGGACCAATACTTTCTTGTAGCTGAATGAGAGGCTGGGGACAGTGGGCTGGGCGTAGGGTTCAATCTCGCTTAGGACTTCCTCATTCAGGTTTCTCCATACAATTCAATTACGAAGACATTCTCAACAACATCCTTTCAAAATTCTTCCTTCATAAAACACGTTTTCACGACCATTACCCTAACTTTAAATTGCTCAACCGAAAAATAAAATATATAAAATGTAATACAGGCTTAAGTACACTGGATACATAACGCACACTCAATCACGTGATAACTGTTGGACTAATTTAAGAAAAAGAACTTTGATTATAATATATGTATAATAAACTTGCTCCAAATTTCATATAAATTTCAAAACCATCAAAATAGGTACTTAATTAATAAATAAGTTTCGTGTCGAATTTTCTGTTATTCTCAGACACTCTTCGGTAGAATTTTCCCGAAGTGATTTTTATTGATTAGTAAAAGTGTGCAGAACAGAAATGATTAATGTTCCGCGGGTAGCAAATTAATGAATACGAGAGAAGCGAAACAAAAATCAACTATTATACTTCGGCCTAATATTTAAGCAGAAATGAAAAATCCCTTTCATGCGAATACCATACCAGACCCACTTTGGATATCTCGTACAATTCTTATCAATTTTCCACCCTCATGTTCGTAACCGAAACAGATCTGGATTGAACTTTACTCTTTGAACACGGTCTGATGTCTGCGAAATTCATATCTAACCCATTTCATTTTAATTTCCCATGTTAATTTCGAAAGCATCTCGTCGTATTTCCCATGCCACGATACGAGTAATAACACATAAAGCCTACCTTTCACCAATAACAATTTTCAGCTTGCTCCAAACCACTTCGCAACCAGCCTTCCTGAATATTAATTAACAACAATATTTCGAATTCTATACGGCTGAGAAAATCTAAGAAAATTATTTCTATTATCTAGATAACAACAATATGAAACGAAAATGAAACATCCATTCACACTCGCTGTTGAATAGGGGAGCAGTGCTGGGTACGTGGCTCCTCATACTGCGCTCCCTTACTAGAATATACTAGGCTATACTAATATTCAACATATTCCATTCTATACTTTATGAAATTAGCAATGGAAGTACGTAGATAGGTTGGAATATCGTTTAGCTGCGAAGATACTTAATATACTTGTAAAGTTACGGAAATTGTGAAGATGTATCAATTATTATTGTAAAGGGTTTTGAGATAGGTCAAGCAAGCAACTTTTCAATAGTATACTCTTTGATATCACCCCATCCATTGTGGTTGGTAGAACATCTTTCGTAAACTGCAAGAGATGTTTGTGTATTGTTTCGGAATTTTGTTCAAAGAATGTTATCGTTTATTGTATGAATGAAATTATAGTTAAATAGGAAACTTACTTGATTCGGAAGGAAATTGAATTTTGGTGGGAAGGAATTACGATTCAATATTTGTTTTAAATTTCAGAGAAATTGTTAGAAATAAGTGATTTAAGTGGATATGTTGAGCTCTAACACTCTATCAAAGGGTTGTAGATATGAATAACGGGCATTTTGTGAGGTAAATGTAAATGTGGGTAAACATCTCAGTAATATATCTGGTATTTACTTCCCTTAAACCGGTCAAATAACTTGTAAACATGTATGATAGTTGGCTAATGAAATTGAAATGAAATTGAATATCGTGTGGACAAGAAGCGTTCGAATGTGAGGAGCAGAGCAAAGTATCTCGAGATTTTGAGGTTTCCAACAACTAAATTTGACCAAGAAAAACCAATACCGCGTGGCGAAATCGTTACAGGGCAGTTTGAATAAAAGTCGTGCCAAACTCTGCTAAATGCTTTTGTTTAAATTACGTATTGATTCCAGAGAATACTACCAGAAGGTATGCCTACAGAAGAATTTGCTCATGCAGAATACAAGGATACGTCTACTTTCTCCAGCAAGAGTTGAGAGCCATGCGCACTTTCAACTCGGGGAAGTCCCCCATTTGTGTAGACTTGTACTCAAGCGAAAAACACAGGAAAATTGTTTGGAAAATTTCAGTTTAGTTGCCTCTGAATCTTGGCGAAGTTGTTTGCTTCGATTTTGACCCGGGGTCTCGAAGCTCGTTGTCGTCATTCGGCTTATCCGCTATTAAAGTGAATTTTTTCGCCCTCATCCTGAACCAAGGACCACACAAACGCGAGTGTTTTCCTGTCGAATATTTTTCTTCTAGTTGTTGTTATTGTTGTTGTTATAATTGTTGTACATATTTTGCAATTCGTAGCAGACCGCCTCCTTACCGTTTTTTTTCTATTTCTTCTTTTTCATCGGTTTTTCTTCGTTTCGTTTGGTGTACCGTTGGTTCTGGTGCGATTGAAGTACCCACCGAGTCCTTAGAGTTTCCATTGATTTGCGGTGAATGAGTTCGGGTATTAGGCATAATGTGAACGGTACTTTAGGGAATTGTATGACGAACGATAGGATCCGCTAGTAGCGGGAAGGTACGAACAGAACTTGCTGTTTGTGTACACACTCAACTTTGAAATCTCAAGTGGCTGCTTTATGCGGAACTGAGATTTGTGGTGTTTGAAAAAAAAAGATAAGAATACCCAGAAAAGATAACTAGCAAAGTGGGAAATTTGACAAGAAGTTACTTAAGATGTTGTTAATCCTTAAAAACCGTTACTTTGTGGATAGACAACGGCCACGGATCAGTCAGTTATTGTGAATTGAGTGAGTGCTTCACGCGTAAAGTGCACACCACACAGTGACCGGCGAAAGGAGTATCGCATATAAATTGTATTTTTTTGTCCTTTGGTTATGAAATTTAATTCAAATTGGATTACGGAATCGGATTGCGTTATTAAAAAGTGGATTATAGAAGACAACAGTCACCGTCCATTACAATCCGACGTGGACGTACATAATCCCATTAAGCTATAAAAATCACAACGAACCTTAGCGGCCAGTGCGAAAGAGATAGAGCAAGCGAGAACAGTAATCTCAGGTGAATATATTAATAAATTAATGCTTAAGTTTACCCACCTACTGCATGGATTAATAAAAAAACGAGTTAAATTAGAGACATCCTTTAATTTAAAATTGCACACAGAGGCACACATGCAGATTGCGGACTATATGCATAGTCCTTATGCTGTCCTAGATTATCATCAGGAGCTATTTTAACGTAGTAGGAAGGACTCGTACGCAAGATTCTATAGGTGGCAGATTAATAATTTAATGAGTCTCATCAAAGCCAAGGAATTATGTACTTTGTGCAATGACAAATAGAATTGTTTGCCTAGTGGTTATCGGGCTATAGGGACATACGATAGCACCTACAGCTGTAGTAATAGGGATTTGTAATTTATGACCAATAAATTATTTATTTGAACCCGATTGAGGAGATTCAATAATGGTTTTTTAAAAGGAGCTGCAATTCAAATCACAGTTCTTGGACCTGCAATGATTTCTCTCCAAGGACCTTGGAATCTCTATACTAAAGAAAGTCTATATAAGAAGCAATGAATGCTGAAGGGACAGAAAAGCAGAAAAACTGCTCATTGTCCCTCTGTCCGTTCGCATTACAGCTCAATAACACATTGATATTAAGATAAAATTTGGTCTCACGTTGAATTGTGACTACAACTAAGTTCATGCAGAGACAAAATTTATCTCTCCTCCATATTCACGACGATAAATAATAACATCAGAATTCATAGAATGTAAAACTTAGTATGACGGGAATCAAGAATTTCGGGTAGCTACCATACAAAAGTCCTTGGGATATTGCACATACAGTAACCCTACGGATAGACTTTCCACTCGAGGTTTAAGTAATACATGATATTTGAAGCAGTATCAACCTCCCACAAAGAATCAAATGAAAGGAAAGATTGTTAAAAGACGTTTTTCGGTAATGCATTTCACTCGAATTCTGGCTACAAAAACTACTCAAACCAAGACTCAATGATCACCATAAAACTAAGAGTGCTATCTCAATAATGTTCAATACTCACAATCTTTTATTCGACTCTACCAGGGATCCGTGTTAGTTAAGTCCCGGCTATCAGAATACTCTGAAGTGTATAAGTTCGGGAATAATAAGTAATACTCGCAGTAACTATCAAGTGGACAGATAATTTGAGAAAGATAACTCAACAATTAAAATGTTTGATGTCAAGGTTGGTGACCAGAATATTACCAAGCGTTTCAATCACGGTATTCTCTTTTAATTAATTGAGCGATTTCTTAATTTTTTCCGTAAAACTCCAAGTTAATTTATAATATTAACAAAAAATCTTTCCAAAATTCATGAGAATGAATTACTTGAATCGCAGGTCATTGGACATTGTTGTAAAGCTAAGAGAAAACAATGTTAAGCCGGGGGGTCGGGATGATTAAGGATCCACATAGCTTTCAAAAGAATCACGAAGGAAAAGGCTGGTTATTCTGAATTAATGTTGATTACAATTAACAGGCAGGGTTACAGAATGCCAGCCTAGCGACCACAATTCGGGTTTCGGTCCGAAAAAAACAAAGGATGAAACTTTTCTCGTGTAATAATCGGACAGGATAAAAATGACATAACTCATTGACCCTTCCGAGAAGGCTTTGTCCAGATAGAGAAAATTATTGTGTGAGGGGTTGCTATGTCAGGTGCTAAGATGAAGACACTTTGGATGAGTGATGGTAGTGAGTCCTGGCCGCTGGCATAATATAAAACGTTAATAGGGGATTACATAGTTGACCGCTAGACTTTCAAGAGTATTTGGAGTGTTTGTTCTGTCTTAACTTAGTAAGGACTACATTGTTTGTGTACTCTGAACACTGGGAGTGAAGGGTCCAGTCTATATGCACACTTATAACCGATCTCGATTAAAATATCACAACGTATCAAAAACGAGTACTGAATCAAAAGAACTGTAAGTAGCATATTGTAAGATATCATCCCTTGACCGAAAGAAAAAAATCCCCAATATCACCGACGTGTTCATCCGTACTACGTCAAGCTTAAGAGCTTAGCATTCAATTTGTCGTGGGCAGGATTCAAGATAAAAAGAAGCTTCCGGTATACAGACAGTGTCGGTGTATTTCTTCCATCCTATCGATAGTCCTTTGCACAAAGTGCTTCCCTCTAAGGTATTGCTTTCGGGATTTCGCCACCCTCCCAACCCCGACGGGACACATTAACGATCGGTTGCATTAGTTGGTGGCTGTAAAGAACGAGTATTTAGAAGGTGAAACAAAATCTGCCCGTCCACGGGGAGTCCTCGTCGCAACGAAACACTATCATTTGACTTCGGTTGCAAGATGTTAGAGTGTGTCTGTTTTGATATATTTCCTCTCAAGTAAAGACACATTTCTTGTTAGAAGTTGTAGTCCTTTTTTTTTGTGAAGTTTCCTTGGTTGTTTGCCACAAATAAATCATTGAGCCGAGATAGTTTCTCTTTCGGTCGGTATAAGGGTGGTTTTTGTGGTTTGGAAGAAGAATTTTAAGAATCGAAATCGATTTCTTTTAAATGAAACATTTTCTAGTTTTATTTATTTGAGTGCTATTTAATGTCAAAATCGGTGACAGCTCATATCGGCTGGGTTCTTATCTTATTTATCACGGCAAGGGCTTTTAATATTGGATCCTTCATCTCTTTAAAAAATAGATCCTTAGAATTTCAACGAATTGGAAAAATGTTCTCTTCTTCACATGTATTTTAGATTATTTAATTTTAATTTCACTTTCCTGGTTTCAAATAAAATTACAAAAAAAAAAACACTTTTAGGAGCCAGCATTCGTCCTTTCTTTCAGACTACTGGATCACCGAAACCTACCAGGACGAAAATTTTAATAGTTGAAATGTCCACGCACGTAGATTCAATTCGTTGTGGAAATAAAAAAAATGTTTTGTACCGTTTCGTAAACAGTGGCGAAGAACACATTTACCCAATTTTTTGCAGCATACTACAAAAAATAATCCCGACATATTGACTTGAATGTGTCCCGCAAGAATTCTCATATACCAACTGACGTGAACTTTTATAAAATCCCAAGGTAAGTTGGGTATTTCGATGGCATCCACGACAGGTTCCTATATGCTTAAAATGGAAAACAAGAGATTCCAACCTGTGAATGTCATGTGCGGGAGGGGGATATTCAAGTGAGGAGCTGGCATCTACCAGAAAGAAATATAAATTTGTCATTTTTACACATATGCCGCTCTATAGTCCTGCCTGGCGATTGTTCTTTTCATCACTTGCTAAATATACCATAAGGATATCGATTCTTTGTCATTCGGTTGATATTTTTGAAATGAACGATTCCTCTATTGTATGGAAAGTGAGTCAGCGATGAGGTCAGCTTGTTGAAGAATGCAATCGATCCTGGAAATAATTCTTACCGTATTGTAGGTATCGTTCGCAATAATGTTTCATTTCAAGGATCTTAAGCTGCTCCTCATCTGCTATCAAATTAGTTCGTTCCGGAATTGCACGCCAGCATAAAATATCATCTGCTCCTTGTGGGAATTATTCGAATCCTTCATCATCAGCGTCTCCGGAGTCCTTGTGAATTTCTCTCGGTTATCTAACTTTGTCGGTTTTATTGTAATACACTTCTTAAGGACCTTCGCCAGTATTGCCAAGCAACACACAAAAGGTCCAACGGAAAAGGAAGGAAAATAATTAAGTCGCTGTGTTTGAATCTGTCTGTTTGTGTGTGTGGGAGAAGTAGGTACTGTATGAAGCACTATTTATCCCAAATATGGACCTCCGGTGCAAAGGGCAATCATAAATCCTTACAAGCCTTGCTGTAGTGGTTCAAACCTAAAAATCCTTGTCTCAGTTTGTACACTTAATTTTCGTATCACGTAGCGATATGTGAAGGATTTATCAATTTTTTTTACGGAACTTTCTATCCTGCCGCTCTCTTGAGTGCCCAGTGTTTTTCCTGAATTTATAATCTCGCACTCTCCAACAGGCCGGCCAGTAAAATTGTTGGCTTGAAAAGGCTCTCTGGGGTTTTCCTGTTTCTGAATACAGAGTACTTGATTTTTTTCCTCCGTTTTTTTTTTTTTTTTTTTGTTAAACTGAAACATTAATGCATGACGGAATTTTCTCCAAACGTTCTACGTACCTTATCATCATATGCAAGGTAATTTGCGAGTTTCAATGAATGAAAAATGGTCAGAGTTAAAAACTCATATTGAAAGGGTTCTGAAAATTGTTTGTTGAATTTTTCATATTCATGGCAAAATGGGCGTGGGTGGTGAGAAATAAAAAAAAAATTTAGAGAAGTAATTTATACAAAAGTATGTGGTGAACGAAGTAGAAAGGCTATTTGCGGAATGAATAAAAGACAAAGTAATAATGCTTTCCAGAAACATCTACACTCAACAAATATAAAAATTGATTCAGGATCGGTATGTAAAATTGGTCGCAAATTGCCATACATGTAAATACTCGAAGCGGAAGTAAACCATACTCTCAAAGGAAGATTTACAACTTATTAAACTTATTTTTGCCAATCTAGTTAATTTTATTTTAATACCGCCATTGTTAGTTTTAAGTTTCTCACCATTGTTGTTGAGGCACAAACCTGATCTATTACTATACTACTATTACTATACTAAATGTACATCTAGTAGTCTGGGTGGCTTAGTGGTTACAGCACTTGTTCGAATCTGCTTGGTGACAAGTAATTTTCGAAAATGGGATTGGGTGCCGGACGTGAGTTAAAATCGGGGTAATAATCACGGACAAGCGTGTAGCTGACCACTTCACTTCCTAATGTTCCGTTGGTTTAGTAATGAAGTAACTCTAGCATTACTTCAAGGCCGAAGCCCGATTTGGGCTGTTGCGCCATTGATTATTTTTATTAAATGGACATCATATCACGACAGTTATAAACTGGAATTTGAATTAATAAACTTATTTTTGAAAACCATTTTTAATTTGGACTTGGTTGCTCTAGGAACTGGTTTATTGCTGTATATAACTTGACTTAATTTCTGCAAGTGGATCAGACAAAGCTGGCTAGTTTCAGCCACTCTAACCATCCTTGATGCATAACAATATTCTATTTGTTGCTGGGCTTTTGTTTGATTAGTTTAAGTGGTAACCATCCGGATGAGGACCAATTAGTGCAAAAGAGTCGTTTTCATAAAACAACTCGCTTGACTCAACTGTTAATAATTGCCAGATGCGTGTTTCTTGGAAACATGAAAGAGAGTCGATTCCTAAGATACTTCATTACTGCCAAGCAAGAATATTACCATCTTTTCAAAGACATCTTCCAGGTCCTAAACAATAAATTTACTAATAACCTCCTCCTTATTGTTTAGGTTGTCGGTTGCATAATAACATACACCGTAACTTTGCATTAAATGCGACTTCCACCCAAAAAATATGGCACATTTTTTATTTATTTTGTTAGGTTTTTCAATTTCAATACAAACATTGGGATTAAATGTCGACATAACCATATTGTTTTATTATCGACACGTTTTTCATTTGAACGGAAGAATTCTTTTTTCATGCGCATCGTAAAAACTAACAAGACACTTTAACAAAAAATTTACCATAAATTAACGTATCTAAATAAAAAATTAGTACATGTTTAAAAAAAACATAAATAGGAAAGGTCCCTTCTATTTAATGGACGTATCATTTTCGTGTCATTTGTTCGTCAAAAATCTACATGGAGCTTTCCCGAACTTTTTCAGTCCGCTGTCAAAAAGCTTTGCTACCAGTTGATGCTCCGTCCCATTCCTTGAACTCTTTCACTGAATTCTGATGTCTCCCGCAGATAAAAAAGTTGCTCTTCTTTAGTCAAAGCTACTACAGTGCATAACATAGAGAGCTCTAACTCGTTGATCTTTTGACTAAAATCCAACAAAGTAACTCTAAATAAAATTTAAAAAAATCACAATAACTGCTATTCGCTCAACTTAAGTCCTGACTCTTCTAGTCAATCAACCAGCGCTGCATTTAATGATGCTTTTCTGTGAGTGACAAAGCTTTTGATATGAATGAAAATTCGTTTGACTCTTAAGCTTGGTTCATGTAGCCTGCGCTTGTCAGGATCGGATGTCCGCTAATTGGTCACAGAATTTGGAAAATGTTACTTAATGGACTGTAAAGACGCTGTACATATATGGTTCTAATGTATTGGTTTAGAAGTATTTTCTTGGTGAAACAAGGATGCTATTATCAAACATTTTAAATCACTAAACACTCTGTATTCTAAATAAAAGGTTTGCCTTCTTCAATTTTATCTGAGCAACTCAAAAAATCATTTTAAAGAACATAAAATAAAATTCGAGCACTTTACAGAATTAACACAATGTAGCAAACAAATCCGCAAAGAATTGTGAAGGCCAGAAACATTTTCATCTTTCGGCCCAGCTTTTTTTCATCCTCGCCATAACAGCAATGGACTTCTTTACAAACTGCTTCTCTGGCGAGTCATTAACTTCATCATTTAGTTCTTAACCCAAAAGCAAAATTTTTGTGTACCTGCAAAGCCCATTTTGGCTAATGAATGAAACATTCCGGTGTCTTCAATACGAAGAAACCAAGGGGTTGATATGATACAAAAAGCGGGGGTGACAGTAGGATGCTGGTCGGCATCACAGACTTAATAGTAAATAGGTGCTTGGCCCCGATCCACATTTTTTTCCCGTACCCTCTTCCAAGACACGGCTGCCATTGTTAGCGTACAAATGACTTAAAAGAAAGACGTAGAAAAAGAAATAGAGGGAAAAGATAGAGAAAATCCGCTAAAAAAAATGAGGACAAAAATATCCTGAGGCTGCCCAACATTTTCACTCAACTGAACAAAATAATTAACCTCGGGCGCGGTACAGGTACAGGTACACGGTAGAGGTTGTATTCGTTTCGTCTGTAGCATGGCCGACGTGTATTTGAATTTCAGGCTATCTACTAAAGGCACGCAAAGATTTGCATCTTATCTGGCGAGCTAAAGAACTGAATGCGTTCCATGGTAAAAACTTTGTACTTTTCTAATTTATCACTTTTTTTCTGTCTCCTAGAAATGGTTCCTTCAATTATCCTGAGCCACAGAGGGGAGCTGCCAATGAAATGGACAAATGTTAAGAGGAGCACATCACTCACTCTATTGACATAATTTTGTGAACACTTTTAGGAAGTGTGTAACGAGGTCAGGGAGAGATGGTCACTTAGAATTGTGTCCTCCTTCTCCGGCTTCAACGCCACAAAATGTATTCTCACTAATCTGATTGGCCATCATCCCTGAGAAAAATGCCGGAATTAGAGCTAATGTTAAATAATTAGTCACGTATGGTGTGTTGTTCTGGCAGATGATTAAGAGTTGATGTGAGCATTTCAGTTGTCCGCGTGTATTTTTTTAGATTATTTCCATTTGTGATAAAGTGTCAATGTCAAAGTGAAAACCAGGAGTTGAGAGTTCGATATCCACACAAGTCACGGACTTAGCACCAAGGAACATCTATAAAAAAGGGTTTCACAGGAGTACACCAACATTTCCATTGATTAATCGATGCCGACGAAATTTTACTCTGGTAGAACAAATAAAGTGCATTCATTTAAAAAAAAAAATTTAATTAAATTGACACATTCGATGCTATTCCACGCACCAAAATATTTCGCACATGCCATGGCATATAGAACTTTTTTGCAATGCAAAATTTTGTTTGACTTGCAATTTTTAGCATTTCAAACGGTTGGCTGGAGTCCAAATGATGTGCCCTACAGCATTTCAGGTCTGCAAATTTTTTCCGCAGCAGGGTTCTCCGCAACTGCCATCGAAGTATGGAATTGAGTTACACAACTTTCTCTTTTTATGTGAAACAGTCCTTTCTATGATCACCACAAATTATCCTAGAGCGCAGAAAAATGCAACTACATCTAGTGTTTGTCAAAACCAACTATTGCTAGAGTAGAACAGATGAAAAACTTTCGTGTTCAGCAAATTGTTACTAAAGTTTGTGCTTGTTAAAGCCAACCATAGTCAATGAGAGTAGGACAGGTGAAAAACTCTTGTTAGGAAGGCCGAAAGGTGTTCAACTCACTCGTCACGTACGAATTTTCCAGTGAGTTAATCGTCAAGTCTGAGCTAATCACTAACTCCAGAATATAATTTTAAGATTGAAAGGATAGAATAAACTTCCAAGTAAGAGCTTAGCTCGGAGATATTTTCGAGATACGTTTTAAATGAAGATCCAAAATCGCTTAACTAACACATTGGTATCGAGTATATGAACTTATGTCTAAGAACTTTTCAAATTTTCTTACGTTTTCAGATAAGTCTGTAAAGGAGAACATACGATCGTTGCTGTATCAAATAAAAGAAAAATTTCCCTTCCTTCCTTAAATAATCGATTCAAAAAATCGCATGGATCATTGACAAATTAATTCAATAATGACGCACCTTTTCTACAACCATAAATAACATTTAATTTTCCATTTAGTTATTTTCTGTATTTTCTTGATGTTCGAAAGGATGCTCAATTTCCCATAAATAGGAACCTTCTAACCCCAATAAGATTTCCATGTAAATCAGAGATAGGGAATTGTGTTCATGCCTATTGCCTCAGGTTGTTTAAGAACGAATTTATTTGTGGCTGTTTTCTGTTTGGTTGGTTCACTGGGTTCCGTTCCATTGTCCTGCGAAAAGCATTTCGCCGATAAAGTCATAGAGCTGCTGTGACAGGTCGTTTTTACTATTAGACTCTTTTTTTTTCGTTTTCGTTTTCGTTTTGAAAAGAAAATTTTCAGACAGAGATTTTCTTTTTGTTTGGTCTGATGGGTCGTAGAAGGAACATGAGCACGGACGATGAATATTGGGAATTCCGTCAAGTTGCCTATCAGTATCCTGAAGTCAAAACGATTTTTATCGGAAGAGTAGAAGTCAAAATGCTTCGGGGGTGTGATAAGCGGAATAGAAGATTGGCAGGAAAGGGTATGGTGAAAGCAAATTGATTGAAAGTGAGTGGATATAGATTTTTGTTGATTTGGATTTATTTGTTTAGCTTGACCACTTTTCTGAAGTAGGTTGTATGACACGGTTACTTAATCCTGTTGAAACACTCTACCTTCACATCTGCGTACCACGTTTTTTTTGCTCGATTAATATTTAGATTTAAATAAGTCTAACGTAGACACAAAAGGGTTTAGCGCAAAGTGGACCTCGGACGAAAAAGGGATGACTTCCCACAAACTTTGGAACAAAACCAAAGATAAGTAATTAACGTTTCCTTCACAACGCTTCAAGCTACGATTTTGAAATTTGGTATAAGTTGATTTTATAATAGTGTTGCTGCCGTACAAAAATCCTGTTTAAATGTCCTAATTTAATTGAGGGAACTCACTATAACTTAATCGTTTAGCCACAAAGTCGAAATATTTGTACAAATTAGTTTTTAGTGAAAATGAAGTTCTAGTTCAGTACTTCTAACCACTTTTTCATCTCGGTACACTTCTCATAATAAAAAACATTTTGCACACATTAACTTTTAAATGGGTTCCAGTTAAAGTGATAAATATGCTAAGAGTCAAGTGAGCCTTTCCTCATGTGGAAGTCCTTGAAAAAGGAAAATTTTATACTCTCGGTGATTTACCTAAAGTTCCAGATATGAAATTGAAAATGGAAGAGTAAACAACATGCACCCCTTATTCTGGTTTATTCCCAACAAAAATATAAACCGGAGTTCAGAATTCCATCTAGAGTATCGTACAGCCGATAGTGCCTCCGATATGTTTACTCCTCAATTTACCTATTGTTAATACATCAAATTAGGAATAAGATCATTTGTCTAGAAGATTTTTATTGTGAGAGGATGATTCCTCTGAAAGTTTACGTCCTGCCACAGCTTTTATCTAGTAGTGGAAAGTTCTATGAAATGGTTAAAATCACTATTAAACTGTTTAATTAGCTACTTTGAAGATTATCGATTGTATAGAAATGAAAACAGGCGTTTCGAACTGCATTAAAACTGAATCCAAATACATTCAGCCACAATACTTCCTTCTTTAGTGCAATCAAAACAGTTAATCCGCTAATTAGCTGCTGCTGCGCTTTGTTTCCGAGTAAAATTCAAATCAATCTCAGTTAGCACCAGAAACAATGCTGAATAAAATGACGTCAGTAAATGCGGGTTTTTTGAACAAGTTTCATTGAACTCATGCAATAATACTCACGTCACAATTGGATTTTATGCTGCTTAAATACAACTAGGAAAAGTTACAGACTGTTAAATCAGATTATAGCCAGAAGGTTGGTGGTTGGGGGGCGGCAGGTGAACAAAATTTATTACATTACGACGAAGGTGTGCACTGTCACTTAGTACGGTCGTGGGTGGATGTGGGCAGAAGGAGCGATATGGAATCGATCCCCCAGGGCTATAATCTGAAGCTGAATAATGCACAAGCCCGCCCATTGAATGCAGCAAGCGTTAGTTAGTCACAACTTACAACTATCATATTACAACCAAAGTAGACACTAACGCGGCTAAATGATAAGGAAACGGAAGTATCGTATCCACAGGATGAGTTCGACTTTTTCCCTTTCGTATGGAAATTGTCTAATTTTAATATTTTTTTTTCCACGTTGAGAACATTTTCAGAATTAGAGTTGTGCCAACAAAAGCAAATCTCCATTAAAAATTTCTTCTTCCAGCGGTTGTTTTGTTATAGAGGCTTACAGCAACTTAACTCTGTCGAAGGAGGAAATGTTGTCCCGGTTTCGACGTTCCGTTTTATTAACGACGCGAGACGTCTTGAAGACGACAGTGGCGGTGCGTGTGTTCTCCGCGATCCAGCACGCTCCGTCATTGCTCCTCATAAAAACGTGCCATCTTGCAGTATTTTAATGCACGAGGAGTTCAATTTCTTGTTTTCTCTGGGGGGCTTTGATAGCTTCTTTTAGGAATTTAAGATGTGAAATGAAGGAACTTGTAAGACGGGTAGGGATCTTTGTTGCCAGAATAATTGAATAACAATATTCGGGCGGGATGGCGGGCGGCTTTCTTTTCTTCCTCTTGTTTCGTCATTTCCGAATAAAACTGTTTTAAGCACGTTCCCGGAAGTACCCAGATGAGATCAATGAAGAAATATTCAAGTTGTCATATTGATTTTTAAGGGACATGTTTTTTGCGGGATAAAATAAATGGTGAAGACTCTATTCAACTTTACAACGTTTAGGAAACTTGAAACTAAGAAAGTACTTCCAAACATTATGCCGTACTACTTTATAATTTTAAGAAGGAGCTGTTAAGGTGCAACATTGAAGTTTACTTAAAATAATCTCAAATTGTGGACACACTTCCGTACTTGGAAGATGCATGTTGATCTTCATTTTTGGTTTCTGAATATACAAAACGGCACCATCGCGCCCTATCGCAAACCCTCTTAAAGAGTCACCACACAGTCAGTACTCGACTCAACCAATCGAACATCCTCCTCATACACCAAAAGAAAAAACAAATCTTAATAACAAATTAAACAACTATTTAATAATAAAAAACGTCTTTACTCATTCGTATTAAGTAAAAAAGCGTAATACCACTGAACTGTAAGTTTTCCTTGGGGATTTCTGTTGTCTAGTGCTCATGAAGTATAGTTTCTGGTGCGAAATAGTGATAATTATTTTAAAAGTGAGTTAGAACTTCTTTCGTGTAATACTATACCTGCAGAGTCTATGTTTATTTATTTATTTATTTAAGGACTCGATGAACAGAAAGTGTAAATATTCCAACTATACAAAATTTAATGATACAAAATAAAATAAAGCAAAAACAAAAAATAAATTAATTACAATATTAAAATAGAAAAATATAAATAAAGAAAAATGAAAATTAAATAGAATTCAATAT
Source organism: Beris chalybata (assembly GCA_949128065.1). NCBI lineage: Eukaryota > Metazoa > Arthropoda > Insecta > Diptera > Stratiomyidae > Beris > Beris chalybata. The sequence goes on along the minus strand of OX421896.1, from coordinate 3,567,761 downwards.
ATGTACAAAGTTATTAAGTAGAAAACATGAATCTTAAATACAACTTGGAAGATTGTAGACTGAAGTCATGAAAACTAAGGCAAGATTGATTGAACATTCGAAGCAGTCTAATTAAGGGAGAGTACAAATATAAGTTCAGCCGCGGTACAACGAATACAGTTTGTGATCTAGTATTACTTATATTAGTACGCAATTGAAGTTCATCTTGAAGATTAGTGTTAAAAACGAAATTTACTTTAAATAAAAATACCATGTCCAATAATAGTCTTCTGCCAATAACGTGGCTAGTCAATCTAGAGGCAGTTGCCACCCAGCGAAGCGAAAAATAGTAAAAGAGTGGGTCGCATGTGTCATCCAGGTGACTACCGTGGGGCTAGTATCCATTTGTAATTTTCCAATTCTGTGGAAGTAGACAATACCTCGATAAATCAAGTTTCAGTCGAACTAGTACCTGCGACGTAAAATTGAAATTTGCAAAGTTTTTCCCCATTCGAAAGCAAGCATTTCTCGATTTGCTTTTATTTTTACTCATATGCTCGCAACAATATTTGGAAAATTGAATACATGATTCAGCGCGACGATTTGACAGCTTCAACATAGTTTAAAATCGATGTGCCATAACGGGGGGTGGCTATAAGCCTCCGCATGCCGTCTACCATTCACATATTAAAGCCACCAACAATCGTACGATTGCTGTCAACGCCACATGTCGCAGTGTTTCCTCTTTTCGATGTCTGTCATTCTTTGCGACTGGATCCTGGATCGCTCTGTCGGATATTGGTATGGGTTTTATGCCCGTGCAAAATGTTGTGTCATTTCGGTTGTAAACATTTTAGAGAAGAAAAACGAGCTGTCAAGATATCGGGTAGCGTGGTATCAAGGACCTTAGCGCGAATAGCGCACAAGTGATGTAAAGGAGAGAATTGCCACCCGTTCGCTACCTGCTTGCTTCGGTGAACTTTTGAAATATATTCGTCACTTGACGGTTTGTACTTGAGGAGTAAGTGCAGGTGATGAAGGATATACACCTTGCCGTCATGGTCTCCATACACAACATACTCGCGTTGCGGTAACGCCGAAGAGCATGAAGTATTTTGTTGTCTGCAATAATTCTCCGTTGTGGGCACGGTAATTACATCCTCGAGTGGCAGTTATTCTTCATCACTCGCATATAAAACACAAAACCGAGTGTTCCCGAGGGAAATTGAGCAAGTCTTCGAGTTTAAAGCCGGATTACGAGGAGGAAGGACGAAGCTTCGTATTTTAATCGCAAGGCACGTAGCTCGGTGATTTGGGAATGATTCGAAGTGTTTCGAAAGCCGTCGAAATGAAACACTTTGGCTTTTGGGATTAAGAATTTTGGGGTATACCTGGATTCGGTTGAAATTTTGTTAGAGTTTCTCGAGATGGCTGAAAATTTCAAGAGTAATGAAATTTGAAATCTGCAACGGAAGTGCTTTGAATCAAGCTTCCTAGCAGTTCTCAGTAAATATACCAATGCCTCGCTTAGCGACGCTGTATACCACAATTTAACAACATGGTACATACTGCCAGTAAGATGCGGTGTTGCGGTAGAACACGGTTCAGAAAATGCGGAGATCTAGCTATAGCACCACCAACAACAAGACGTCTGGCATCACCCAATTTAATAATACCAGAAAAAAAATCGCTGATACATTGATTTTTGAGATTCGATGAAGTAATTGATTAGAATAGGTGGATCTGCATTTGAGTTTTACGTATAGTAGTAGTCAATGAAGCAATTATACTTGATAGATATTTAGCTGGACAACCGAACAAGGCAAATTGAATACTAAATAATGAATACCAAGAATCATAATGTGAAAGTCTGACTATAAATATAAAACTGAAAGTCTTTGCTGCAGCAACAAAATTTAAATTTTATCCTTTTTTAATTCAACAAAAATATTTATTTATTCGTCTGCTGTCATGACAATGGTTAAGCTAAGTCTAGACATCAACCAAGTTAGTTGATTCTCAATTATGGCATCATGAGTTGTTCTAATTAAACGTAGACAATAGGATATTGGAGTCAGTACTTTTGTTACTGAAAAGAAATAAAATTGCACATCTCTAAAGCTAAATAACGATCCACTTAAAGTAGTATTAACCAGATTGAGTAGTGATGTTTTATCTAAAGAAGTACCTGGACCTGTGAAGTTTGTGAAGAATTCAAACCAGCTTCAAAATGAAGGAGTGTGAGTGCGAATTTAAAAAAAAGTCCAACACGTGGAAGTGCCTTTAAGTTTCTGAGCGAAATCAGCTGAAAAATGGCTGACTACTTCAATTTAAGTAACGTTATCCTTATTTCGTTATAAATGTGTCGTTATTTCATTCATTAGTGCAGACCATAACCATATACTGTTCAGAAAAAAATTTGTCCAATTCCATAAGACTACCACTGTTTGTACGTATAGTAAAAGAGAAGCAATGATGCTCTAACTATCCTACGGAGAATTCGCAAGCAAGTGATATGGAGGCCGTTAGCCGCTAAGCGAAAGTAAATTATAGCACTCGAGCCCGAAATAGGACGAACCAGAAACTGTAGCATGTTTTAAGGAAAATTGTTTAGCAACATTCCTTGATTCGACCCTAATCTCATTGGATCTAATTTATACGGAATTCTCCATTCCGTCCCGAATATTTTCAATCACAATCCAGTAATCAGGTGTTTTCTCTACTGCTGACCCTAATTCCGAACCAATGAACGAAATTCTGTGGCTCTTTGCTTGTCTTTTCTATTCATCGTCCTTCTAGTACTTGTATGTGTCACCTTTTGTAGGATATTCATACCGATGAAACGGCAGTATCAAGAGAAACAAGAGTATCCCTCCAGAAAATTGAGGCCATCATCTCATATGAAGCTGAATATTATAGGACCGTTCGTTATATTGGGGATGAGGCCTCGTTTTTTTTCTTCAAATTCTATTGGTATTTTAGTCCTTTATGGACCCATAGTGCTCATGACTCATCGATTTCTTGTGCTACAGATGTTTCTCGGGACGTGTGAGTTGCATAAATCTAAATTTCTTGTCAGATTAGAGATTCGTTCTCATTATAGGATTCAACCTCAATTTCCAGTGTAGTCCTTCGTAGGCTGCGGAACCGAACGACTAAAACAGTCCTTGAAAGATGAGTTGATTCACATCCGAAATGTATTTCTTTCCGAGATTTATCAGATCCAAAAGAAAGCCCGAAAAGCAAAAAGGAAATCTAAGAAACATCCAGATGAGAAGAAGCTTCGAAATGCGGTTGTGTGTATCCGACGACTTCACTTCTAAAGAAAGGACCAACCATCAAGGATCCGAAAGAAATATAATCTTTTTGTCGCCCTAATAAAGAGCTTCGCAAAGAACTTACAGTACTGCTCTTGGTTTTTGACTAAATGGCCCGCTCTATAAAGCATTCTTGTCGTCCTGCCCCGCTCTTCCTTAAGACCGAAATGGAAATACATGTAAATCGCGCTTGGCACGTTGGCACAAACAATGTTTTCACTGTTACACGCGTCACCTGGATGGATTTAACCATCATCTTCGAACAAGCCTTGAATTTGAATAAACGACAATTGAAGCAGGAGGAGGACGATAGGCCCCGGAAGAAAAACCCCAAAAGAAATTCCTGGTACATCCTGGGATCCGGAATTCTCAAAATGTATGGAATACGCACCTGCCATTATTCGAGAACGGGAGCGTTCTTTTGTCAACGTTCCGATTCGAATGGTACGTGCCCTGGGTTTTCTATGGCGAAATTATTGAAAGTAATTTCGCTATTTATGTCGTCAATGACTGGCAAATCTCACATATAGAGGGCGTTTTGAGATAAACTGGCAAACCCATTGAAACGGAAGAATGACGCTGGAATCTATTCAGTTCTAGCAAGCTTCACTATAGGCACCCACCGGGCCCATCAGCTACATGTGCTGTAATAGCGTCAAGGACGAACTCATTATTCAACCGTAAAATTTAATTACGAGCGCACAATAATCGCGAAGATAATTCATTTCTAAGTGCGGTCGAAGGGACGAAGGGACGAAGGGACGAGGGACGGTCGGCGAGGGGCGCAATTTTACGGTCGGTAGTCATAGAATTGCGGCCGGGGTCACGTGACGCACTCCTGATGTAACTCAGCTGGCCGTTCTGGCAGACACACACTCCACACTAATTTCGGTGTATTAAGATAATGTGTCTCCGTGAAAGCACATTAGAAGGATAATTGCTCGAAAGAAAGCTCAATTACGCACATTTCGACGACGAGCAACGAAACAGGACACAAAGTCTTCTTCATCTTCTATTCGCTTTCCCAGAGTCCTTACGTTATTATATTTAATGGTAAGCTAAAGTGAGAGTAGAGGCAAGGACGAATGGCAGGAATGTTCTGCCTGCCCCACTCAGGAAACCGCTCCTTGTACGTGTATGTGGATGCCGTGTACCTCGAAAAGTGTAAGCAAACGAAAGATATCGCAAATTATGATCAATTCTCGAGACGTTAATCACAGTCGTAGCCATAGAAGAGAATGCCGAGCAACATTCTGTGCACAGATTTATCTTGGATTATCTTGGAAGGAGATTTCTATCACGGAAATGTGCTGGGTAGCTAACTTTCTTAGATTTCAATACGAGTCTTTGCGCTGGCATAAGGCTTTAGACGCCGCTTATTATCAAGATTTATTCTAGCTGTTGCCGCACGGCAGCGTTATTCTTTCCATGTATGTACACTTTGTACATAAGTAGTACTGCCATACTCCTTACTAGATTATAGCTGCATGTACGTATCTTGGTAATTTCTCTGTATATTTCATGTTTTGCAAACAAGTTGAATTTTAAATTTATTAATAGGCGCTTCGAACGTTTTCCTATCAAATAAATGTGGAGTGGAGGAAGAGGTCCTGACGCTGGGTAACTTGGGGTCTCGAAGCATGTTGTATTTCAGTAGAAATAAGAAAAATTTGCCATCTGTGGTTAGTAAGATATTAAATTAGAATGGCGAACAGCTGTGAGGATCATAGCTTGAGAATAAAAGGTGTGCTTTCTGTACAATTATCCAGTGGCTTGGAAAAAGACGAAAATCAATTGAGCATAGAATCCACGCTATTGAAATTGAAAATAATATTGAGTTTTGCATAGAATTAACTGCCTGATATTTCTCCGTGAGCTTCTCTCCATTGTCAGTCACCAATTAAACCCATTCAATACGAGCACCATCTAGCTATTTGTGAAAAGTAAAACCTTTTATTTTGCTCTATATATAGTTTTTTTTTCATTCTCTCTCTGCTGTGCACTGGAGGTAAAAGGATGTACTAGGAATTGAGTTGTAATAGTTTTTTTTCGTGATATGTAAGAGTTAAGAATGGGGAAGTGAGAATCGCTATAGATAGAATGCTTAGATTTGGTTTGTGTATGGTGTCACTTTAGGTTCTGGGTGGTTGGTGATTTTTCTTTCTCAGGATTGATTTTTGTTTACCAACCCAGTTTAAATAAAGAGGGAAGCATGGAGTTCGTAAGACATTCCACAACATTAAGGAGGAATTCTATCATTGTTTCTTACTTCTTCTTTCTAATGATAATAGACGACCGTGTTTTAAATGTAGGTACGTAAAAACTATCGCAAAGTTAACAGAGTAAAAAAAACTTTAGCTCGCAGAAGGAGAGGAAAAAATTGTTCCTATTTTGATAATTTGTCAATATTGTGTATCCAATGAAACCCCAATTTTCGTTGAAATCAATTTACTCAAGAATTCGCCATATTTTTGAGATCATGTAAAAATGAAGGTCATGTTAAAAAAACTTGCATTTGCCTTTCGAATTTAGTCTTAAGCATTTCGCACAGAAAGGTTTTTCTAACGCATTCTTAGCAAAGCTGCCTAATATGAGAAATGCCTCAAGAAAATATTGCTCCTTTCAAAATCCGAAATTGGTTATTTGAAATGCTGTCATCTTCTGTAGCTTAATATTTTGGGATTGAAAAATGTAATAATTCTTTAGACCATGGAAATAATATTGCAGACATCAGGTTCGTTGAAATTCAAATTGTTTTTACAAATAGGGGTGAAGGTAAAGGTTCGCTTAGCGTCAATTGCACCAATATATAGTATAGCCAATTTACCCAAACCAATCATTTACTGCATAGAAATTATTAACATTAATAGGTATACGATATTAAAAATACTTTAGCCCTTGTCGGAAAACTGCATCATGCCGAGTTGTATGGATATTTTTACTTGAATTCTTTTCGAGCTGTTTTTCTCGCAGAAAATCTAGTGGCTTGGCTGTGTTCTTTTTGTCCCAAGGCTGACATTTAAGTGATGGCCCAACTTAAAATCGTTCTTCAAATGCAGTATATAAAACTTACGTCAGTGTATGCCACTGAGATGATATGAAAGAGCTTTTTGCTGTTCTTGACATCCTGCTTCGACGAAAAGTACGCTCCCACGATTTTCATACTCCTTTATCTTGTTCATTCGATAGTCGAGTATTAGTTGCATGCGATCTGTTTTAAGCCAAAGAAAAGGGATATTCATGTCTAGTTGCTAATATAAGTACCATGATTAAAATCATACTGTACGAACCGAGGTGGAGTGTACACAGAACTCATGGTCTGATTTGTTATCTATTTAAAGTAAAATTTAACCGGATAATTAAAAGGTGGGATTAAGCATTATTAGTCGTTAAAAAACTGGAAACGGTTTGAAATGATTTACACTAATAGATTGAATTTATGTAGGAATTTTAAAAAAGTCCAAGGTATGATCGTGCTTAAGTCAAATCTTACAACACTGGCAAGTTTGAGCCATGATGCACGAATGAATGAATATTAAAAATCTGCAACTTTATTATTTTTCCGGCAGAAGTTCAGAACGCGTTCAATTCGGGGATGCGTTGTATGTTACTATGTGACTGAAAACCTAACAAAAAGTTCGGGAAGCGGTTAGAAAAGGGTGTAACATATGAATTAAATAATTGGGTCATATTCCGGGATGCGGTCTAGAGGTTGAAAAAAACAAAACTTAAAAATAGGTGATTATTAAACAAGTCTGGGGAAGTGAAAAGATATTCGATATCTGATCAGACCTGAGAAACATGGTGGAATTCATGAAAAAGTATACAACCAGTTTACACCCTCTTAGGGGTCGAATTTCAAAAAATCTTGAAAACACATTCTAGGTATTCATATGAAGAATCCGTAGAATAAAAATGAATTCAAGATTTCGAAAGACCTAGTAGATATGACGAAAATCGTGAAAATATATGCATTTTATATTAACTGATATTTTTTTGCCCCCCCCCTTCTGAACGCCAATGAATATTCAAATTTTTTTTGATCAGAAATACTTTTCTAGTTAATTTACATATACGTACCGAGTTTCAATTTTGTAGCATAAGCCGTTCTTTTGTTAGGAGAAACACCCCCCCCACCACCGTACCATACTACCCCTAAAAAAAATTTATTTTTCCACCATGCCCCTACTATAGCTCTATCTAAATATCAAGTTTCAGCTTCCTATCGTTATAGATTCTTAAGATATAAGCATCGGAACTTTTTCCTTCTCACCCTTCCCCACCCTCACCCTCTACACCCACACCCCCAAACTTTTTTTTTCCTACTAGGGTTCTATTAGGCCTACTTCTGGTAAAAATTTGAAGCATCCATCTTACACTGTTATTGAGATATGAAACGTGTTATTTTTGAAAAATTCTTATCCCCTCCACCTACGTACTCCCCCGCCCCCTTCAAAGATTTTACTTTGTGAAATCTTTATTTATCAAGCTTTATATCCAAACCGAATTTTGTTTTTTTGGTGCCACTGGTTTAGAAGATATCGTAATGTTAAGTATTTCAACCCCCACCCCCGTACGCCACTACCCCCACTCAAAAATTTTGTTTCAATCTACTCTCCTAGTATAACTACAGATATTTGTTTAGTTTTAATTGCTTGCTATTAACGGTTTAGGTGATATGGATTTTAGAATGTGTCGATCTCGACTTTTTTGTGTTTCGGACGCATTGGTTCCCCCTCCACTCCCACACCCCTTCACCCATATCATCAATTTTTTTGAAAATGGGTTCACTATCAAAGCTTTATAGAAATTCCAAGTTTCAGTCTCCTAACATAAGCGGTTGCTGAGATCTAGAAACCAAAATTTTTCGTCTAAAACGCTTCCCCCACCTTCCCCCTCACACCCCCACCTTCCCCTTCACACCCCCACCCCTAAAAATAATGTCAATTCAAGGGGTCTACCCAGTCTATTCCTAGAAAATTTTTTAATTTAATAGCTCCACTGGTTTGAGAGCTACGAGCCTTCAAAGGATTTTGGCGGTCGACGTACGGCGTACGGCGGACAGACGGAGTGAACATTTTTATTGCTTTTTTCGTGTCTACTAGTCATGAAATGTACACAAAAAAATTTTGAGGGCAACAATTTTTTTTTTTTTTTTGAAAATCAATAACAATACTGTATTATAAATAATAAAGTAAAAGTAAGTCTGACCCAATCAATACAAGATATATAAAAAAAATGGATTTCTGCCCTCAACTTGATAAAGAAAAAGGTAACACTGAATTTTGCGATTATCAGATACTTGTTTGGTTGCTCCGCCTTAAGTCCTTAAAACTCCCATGCTATTGCATATTTGAATTATTCCATCGGAATTAATTATTGCCTTGAATTCGATATTCGATATTCGATATTTCATTATTTCAATATCAGTTTTTTTTTTAAAAGTGACGTTGATCCTATTGCCTTCCCTGCCTTGTACATTTGACGCTTTGTATTATAATACAATAGCTCTCTTCGTTAGGGCATCGATGGTATCATGCGACCACAACCGATTAAGAGATGATATAAATTCGGTCAATATATTGATGTGTGGACTGTTGCGCTTTTTACTACCAGCATCATTTAAGCGAGGAATTTTTTGCTTTGCAGGAGGAGTTCCTTCAGTGCTTGAAGGTTGCACTAAGCACGATGAAGGTAGCGTTAGTCGGAACTTTATTCACCGAACGGCCATAACATGAGGAAATGCAGATATCCATATAGACCCGTTATTCATTGTGGTGCTAGGCGTCTAATAGAGCCCGTTCGGCAATGCACAAAATCATTTTCCGCCTTTTGTTAGACAACGTTAACATTTTCCTATGCAAAAGCAGTATCGATTCCTGCTTGATCGCACCATTGAATATTTTCCGATAAGTCCCTTACACGTGTACCACACAAATCTAATCAGAAAACACGACTATTCTCAGTGCAACGTTTTCTTTGAAGCCCCACAGAATTCCGTAGCCGTTCAACCGAATAAATTTTGAAATAAAAATTTCCCAGTCACGTAAGAATGGCTCATAAAAATTGCACCAAGTCGACAATGGAAAACTTGAAAATTTAATCAGGCAGCACTTACAATAAAACTAAGTACCGATTCATTACAAATGTAATGATCGCTTTCTTCGGCGTACCGTACGAAAGCGCAATGGACCGTACGCGAAGCTAAGGGCGGTGATGGAGGCGGACGGGGGTGAAAGAAGGAGCCGGCAAGAAGGTTAACACAGGAACTCAAGGAAGCTATTCACAACGCTATTTTCAATACTTTTCGAATTGAATTTGTTCTACATCTCGTCACAGAGAATAAAATGATACCCAGGCGTACAGTGGGTGAAATTCTAGATCCTGTACGTAGGAACTTCTCCGGCACGCCTGGTGGTGGTGGATGGGGGTGCGAGCCAGTTCCGCCGAGGTACTGGATTTAAATGCGACTCATTTCGATTGTGAAAACTTTAAAATGAGGCCATTATACCGGGAAATAAGGATTTGTATTGCCTTTGGGCATTGTTTATGAAGAAAATTTGTTCCAACTAGATGGAAATTTTCGCAAAACCGTTCGCAAATGAATGCTAATTGATTGTTTGCGCAAATATCTTTATATATAGAGACGTGTATATCTGGTGAGTGCGAGAGGTGGTAGGTATCCTTTGTTATTCGGGGTTCCGTTCTATGCTCACGGGGTGGAAAAAGTTTGAAACTCTCCAACTCCAGTCAGATATGATGTTAATTTCATTTAAAACGCGCGAGTTTCCCAGGGAAACACTTCCCATTTCGTGTCCTTCCAACTCCTGTTTTTGGTATATTGTGTACACACCCTCGCCCCCCTTTATATCGCGGCAAAAGAGTGATGAAAACGATGACAAGGATTACGAAAATGCTGACTGTTCGGCTGATTTAAAATGCCTTTAAGTGAATAGGAGAGTTGGTAATTCCTTTAAAAGGTCTTGGTATATTTTCTCATATCAATTTGTTTTAACAGTAAATCACATTGCAAATTGGACAAATGTCGAATGGCTTTCTTGCGTAATCTGCCACTGGCTATAAAGAAAATTACTCAAATCACTTTCGCTAATGGGTTCATCCAAAGCTTACGCTGGTTTGCATAAATTTTGAAAATGTTTGGTTAAAATTTATTTGAAGATATTTTCTCATGGGACAGCTAACATAGAAGCGATCTTAAGGAATTTTTGCGTTGTCGTGGGTTCAGTTCACACTCAACGCATAATTTAGTTATATGAATTTTTCAGTTGATATTGATTTCGAAATATTTCGAATGCTGGAAAAAGTCACAAAAGAGTTCAAACTTTTTATCGACTTCACAAATACCTACCAGTAACGGTAGTACGTATTAACAGCTGCCCTACAACTGATAGACTGAATGTTGCCCTGTATTGAAGGGAGCCCCGAGGTCGTTTTCGGTACCCTAAAATAACAATAAAATCTTTATCAGGCTTATTCAGGACCGAGTCACAAGTCACAAAGTAGGTCGTGAGTCACAATTTTGTCAAATCAAGAACAACTGATCCTGAGTCTTAAGTCTAAGTGGTCGCATTCGGAACCTATGCGTCTAAGGGTGTACCAGCTGTCTTTCCTCTAGTGTGTCAAGGTGGCACAATAGGTCTTCATATCATTCCACTTAATACCCCTCGTAGAGGTGTTACGTTTCCGGATATACATGTATGTGGAAGTGGAAGGAAAATTAAGAGAGATCGATCATGGCATGATTTTGGGCTATGTCTTAATCAGCCTCAACATCATAACAAGATGTGCTAAGGAGGGTGTGCCCATTATAGTACACAAGAACTATTTTCATTTTTCACATCGATATTCTCAGCAATCGAATCGAAATTATTCTTGGTACATGTTTTCTGAGCAAACCATAATCCGATTAATAAACGACATTATCATCAATAATTGGATCAATTCCACGGGACACTAGTACTTCATGGAGTTATTTCAGGCTGACATCGAAGCGTTTAGTTATTCAATAATATTGACAAGGGGTGGTCGATATGATTTCTAATAATCCGACAAATAAGAATTACGTTTCGAAGCCTTTTTGAATATTTAACTAGCAGCCCCGTCTGAAGTGACTGCAATGTGTTATTTTAGAATTTAATAACGTTTTAGGCACATTTGCGTACTTGGGTGATATCAGAATGTATACTGTCTTTTAAGTGCTCAATAACAGACAGAGCATTGATATGTATATTAACATTGTAAAGTCATATGTGATTTAACGGCAAAAGCTGGATAGCAAATGGACTTCAATTGTCTGAGAAACTTTATTCTTCAAATGAAAAATACACGTGCGCCAGGAATCTTTAAGTCTAAAGGACGAAATTTTGTTTTCTGTTGAAGTTCTTGATTTAATTCAGTCGGTGTCTGCTCTTAAATTATGTAAATCATGGTGCGTAACTAAAGGAGCACTTGTTTTTATAACCACTAGCATTGGTTTGATTTCATCTCGTCGTATTGATAATGCGTGGTACAATTTTGTTTGCTTTGTGGAACTTCAGATTTTAAGATGTTATTACAAGAAATCAGTCTATAAACTTATTCTTGCACAGCATCTCAATATGTTTTTATTTTTTTAAGTATTTGACAGTGAGACTATTGAAAGATCCACCACATAAATGCTTCAAGATTCGTTCTTTAAGGAATGAAATTTGTTATGGAAACAATAAAATATTAAATAGATACGTGGTTGGGTGACGAGTTTCATATCTTTACATTATTCAGTTTAATTTGAATTTTAGTTATTTATCGACTAAATTTGCAATTACAAAATTTCATTTTTAATATGTGTCCTTAATTCGTCCTCTATTCTAATAATTTATGATTAACATTTGTTTGAAATTTACAGTGACAATTAAATTATTTATTAATTGTTATTATTTAGCACATACAATTCTAGCAAATTGGCTGCCAATGTGGCCTTCCAGCTTCCAAGCATCCGTAATTTCTGCTGACTGACTGCAATTGTATTCTACCAAAATCCAAATTGCGAATTCGATCGCCAATTATTCGTTCGAAATTTTCCGACATATCTAATGCACGCATACCACATTCAAAGATAATTAAACGGATTTATTCAATGCTCTCGGTAATGATTACGCTTCGTAATTGCGTGCACTTTGTACTGAAAATTGCATTGCAAGTACCACACTTTGTAGAAAGCTGGTGGGTGATTTGAGGCTTCTGGTCGTAATTTTCTCATCGAATTCCCTTATTAGCATATGCATACAAATGGTGAGCGGAAGAAGCGTCAGGATACGGGAGCGAGAGCAAATAGTGTGCAAAGTTGGAAACAAACGTGTACGACGGGTTAAAGAAGCGAGGTCATGAATGACAACTCCTGTACTGAATTTTAAACCAATGCCATTCCGAATAATTAGAATGAATGGCAATTGGCAATTGCATTCGCGGCTATTGGACGGGTGTGTGGGGGAGATGAGGAGTGAAATCGACCGGATGCTGCTTGGGTAATTGCAGGATTACAAAGGGCTGGGGAGAAGGTGGCAACGCCTCATAACTACGTCCTTTCATCGGCTTTTGTGGAATTCAATTACTTGCTCATGTGTAAAGCTAATTAGGAGACGTTGCCCCGAAATAGACCATAATTTCTGACAGATTTAGCCTGATGTGGTTTTCAAATATGTTCGCCGAGTGCGTTCATTTGCCTATGCCATGGCCCCACAGCTCAAAACCATAAATGCTATCGAGTGTATGTTTATTGTTTTGACTATAAATTAATGCTCGATCGATTACACAGTACCAGGTCCTGCACGATGGAGCTCCCAGAGCAGCACTCCATGCCACCGTTAGAGGCATCTAACGGACGCATTTGCCGTCTATTTGCAATTTTGGTGGATGTGGTGTTCTCCCACAGGCATCCTGTTTACATAACAAATGAACTTTTCAAGAAAACAGAATCAGTTCAGGAAGGATTTTGCGGTTTTGAATATTAGCAATCAACAACGGACAATGATTATTGGTTGGTGCAACACTCAGTCACTGTAATTCGGTTAAACGCAATTACGGGCGATAGTATTCAATCCATTTTCTTATTTTTTTCATCTATGACGTAACCGCCTTAATAGGATAAAATTTGTGGAATTTCTTGAAAAATCTCTTTTCTTTATCCACACACAATTTATACAGTACTTCGTGATACCTACTACAGACAGGAAGTCCGTGATCCGTTTTCGATTTCCTTCAATATATATAATGAATTAATAGTTAGTAAAGGGAGTAGCAGGGGGGGATTGATTCCGCCTAAGTTCGAATTAGTTGATGATATATGAACTTGAGCTACATGCGGATATGCAAATACTATACATATAGCTGGCTTCTGAGCTGGCAGTAACTTTTTTCCCATTTCGGACCATAAACGCTTGGCCTGAACAGAAAAACGTCGCTTCACCTGTAAAAAACAGTAGTGTACGGTGACCCCGAAGTCGGGATCTCATTGCAGTTCTAAACATCGCCATCTATCAAAAATACACACAATTTGAAGAGCGTAAACTCTAAGAACCGATTTTTCATATTTTCAGTATGGTCGAATTTTGGTAAAAATCGCCGTCTCACTCCTGAGCCAGGAGTAGTTACAATTTTATTCGTTTTTGATACCGTCGCACTAGTCTATCAAACATGTAATTTCATAATGTAAAAAACTGATTATTAATTACTGGTCCATTGGTAAAGCGGGTAATTACAACTCTATTAACGCAACTGTGCTTAAACTTAATCTGCAAATGTTTACAACTTAATTTTTTTTACGAAGTACCTACTCGTTCGTTTGTTCATTGTTGTTGAACTTGTTTCTGGTCTCGGCACTTTATGGTTTTCCATATGAAAAACAAACATTTATCCTTGGAAAATGTTGCTCGCATTCAATATTCGATTTGACTGCATTCAAATTGCGAATTTAATTGGACATACGGTCCATGGCGGAAAGAGCTAAACTGCCCAACTTGACCCTATAGTCGAGTAGCACAATACTTTTTTTTTTTGTTTGTTTTCCCAATTTTTTATTATTTACTCTTCGTTCCTGGCCTGGGAAATTGTGTAAAAGCGAGAAAATCGTTTATAACATCGCTTCGGCCTCACATGTTTGCGGGGTTGACCATAAAATTTAATCGAGTGACGATAACTCAGCAAACTGTTTTGCCCCTTTTATGAAATGAAAAGTTTAATGAAGAGCAAACACTTTATGGGTTTCGGGGTTGTGATTCGGTGCATATATTGGTGTTTGCTATGAACGGTTTTCTATACTACAGAGGAGCAAGGACGTCACCTCACCCTCGCCCTGCTCTTTACGTTTCCGGAATTCGACAGCCATAACACTTTGCTCTGTGCCCCGTTTGGCGAAAAGTCTACCACCGCCGTCGTTGTCGTTCGGAAAAGCCAATTTCCTATTCAATACCCTTGTCATATCTATTCATACTCCGTGTGGAAGCTTTGATTACGGTTTAAACCCAATCCCTGCATATAACGTATTTTTGGCACTTGTCTTAAATGACAAAGGACTTGGCCCGAAATCCTTTTTCTCCTCTTGAATGAACTTTTTTCACACACACTCAAATGCAATTTAGCCGATGTTGTCGCCTCGGGAAGATTACGTTTTTTAATTATTGGGGGAGATACCATTTGGCCGAATAAAGTTTACACCGAAATGGGCAGACGGTTTTTTCATCCCAAAGTCACTTTAATCGTACTTAAAAAAATCTGGCAGACACTGGTTTTGGTATTTTATATTAATACGAGTATAGTGCCTTTTTGGAACGCTAATTTAATTTCTATTAACTTAGTTTAGTGCTCCACTTTGTACCTCCTAATGCTTCACTTTTGAAACGATAGTATAAGAATAGTATTTCAGATTAAGCAGTTCTCGCGATAATTGAAATTGTTTTTTGAAAAAGTTAAAAGTCTTCTTTTTGGAACGTACACAGACATTTTTTGGTCC
This sequence comes from Beris chalybata, assembly GCA_949128065.1. NCBI lineage: Eukaryota > Metazoa > Arthropoda > Insecta > Diptera > Stratiomyidae > Beris > Beris chalybata. Next base: position 3,552,458 of record OX421896.1, on the reverse strand, counting down.
ATCGAGCAGGTTTTGAACAACAAATTTATTGTGAATTGCAAAATAGTTAAGCTACAATTGGTTTAGTTGTTATATGTTACATAAAATATTATTTTTTGAAGTGAAACTTCTTTAGCGGCGAGTGAAATTTCAAGGACGCGTCACTTTTAAGCACATTTCTTTACACGATAGAGAAGAAAGATATTATGTAGAGATAAATCGATGAAACGAGACTCGATGAAACGATGAGACGAAAAAGCGACACTGCGAGAGAGTGGTATTCCCTTCTGACTACACTCATAGAATTTTAAATACTACTCCTATCTCTTCCCCCTCTTCACGTATCTCTTTTTAAACAACTGATTTCCCTCACCCCTTACTTAACCGTTTTTCAACTTTGTAGAATACTTACAGCTAGTGGCAAGTACCTCCTCTTCACCCCCTCTAAAAGCGGCTTGTTATTTTAGAAGCCATAACTAAATTATGCATTCCACAACTTGAGTTCCCGCTCGAACAAATCTTTTTTACGTCAACAGAGTTACTAAATATTCAGGTCTAAAAAAATGTTATTAGAATTCTGTTGTAATTTTCGGCAGCTTTCCATGAATGGTTCTTTGTGTATAGTAACCACTTCAAATTTGTTTGTAGCGCATTCTAAAATAAAAATTAATTAATAATTGACAACAATTCCAATCTTTTCATTAAATACAACATTTTAATTAACCACTGATAATATTCATTACTATGAATGTAGTGATGTATTTATTTCTGTGTCTATGGTGACCGAACTAGCAAATAAAACCATGTGGGAATCTATACTATGTATAGCTATACAGGGGGGATTATAACGAATTTAATGTCGAATTCCTTCGATTCGCGTCCGAAAACTGCTATTGACGCTAACTTGCTGCTTACACATTCGCAGTTTCGCAAGATGGTGGAAGCGTGGCATAAGTTTTGGTCAATCCGTTGGACTTGACCATTGTTAAAGTTCGATGTCGTCATATCAATGTACTAAAACGCATTATTGTATTGTGATCAATTAGATCCATCCCTCACATGTCCGATGCTTCTTCAAATCAGAGTTGAACCATGTAATTGCACTGCCCAAATTTGGTTTTTCGCTCTGCCGTTAAGGACTATACTTCACAGGTTCATTTCTGTAGTATTTCTTTTTAAACTTTCAAACTAAATTGAAAGATTTTGCGTCTGGCCGTTAAGGATAAGAATTAAGTATGACCGATAGTTGCACTGATTAAAGATTGAGTCTATTCTTTATTATTCCACCGCCTCGATAACTTGAAGGGCCGAACATATTGACGGGTAAGAGATGGGGCAGCAGGATTTGGCATGGAAGCAACAATACAAAATAAATACCCTAATCTTCAACGGATGACTTCTTGTCTCTGTAGTTTATAAGGGCTTACCTTTTTGCAAGTTTGTCCAATATTTAACAAGACCCCATAAACTGTGTAATCAGATTGTCTATACGAAACAATTAAAAATGTATACAATAAGTACTACACGGTTTCGTCGGCATGCTCTTCATTTATTCAAGCAGCCCTGTCGGTATTCAGTCCTCTGGAACAATATCGAATTTGTTTTCCGACCTTCATTAATGTCGGCTGAATATATTTATCATTTTCTTTTCATGCCATGCTTTTCGTTAAAATTTTGTATAAATACCTCTCTACCTCAAATATGACGGTAGGTGGTTTTCGTAGGACTATTTCGATACTCGTACCCTGTCTCTTCGCCCCCAACTGAAACCACTCAGCACAAATTCCATACTTCGAAACAATGATTTTATCTCGAAATTTCTGAGAATCAAAATTTAGGTCGGAAATACACCACCATCCCTTTCCACAAAAACCAGGGCACTGTCTAAATCTCCACTTAATTTATATTAGTTCATTAACTTGACAGGAACGAGCAATGTAATAAGATAAATTAATGTAATTGTGGGGAGGGTGTGGGGAGGGTGTGGGGAGGGTGCGGGGAATGAAAATGTGCAAAACTGTTCGTCAGAAGCGGTAACGCGATTCATTCAAATCGCGATATTTCACAGGATACGTGGCAGCACCAGCTGCAATTTCGCCCCTTTATCGAAAGTAATCTCTGGTTTCGCACCCACGCTACATATGATACTCGAATCCTCGAGAGGTTTGAATTGAAGCTGCAAAGCTTTTAAGTTTCGGAAATCAAACTGTTTTGCGTAATAAACAATTTTCGAAACGTACAGAGCTATGCCGAGTGCAGAAATTTGCATTCAGCTTATGCCCTTCGCATTGCTCTCAAGTGGGCTAACAACCCCCAGGTCCAGGAATCGGAATTGTATCGGATTTAGGATACGGTAAAGGAGAACCTGCCATGCTACGTGGCAAGGACTCCGAATCCGATTACGAATTCAGTTCATGCTGGGCAAACAAATCATTTATTTTATTCCATTCTCCCATTGTGCGATTGTTGTAATGTCAATTCGTTTCGTTGAGTAAACCGCACAAATTTGTATCGTCCTCGCTGGGGGAGGAAGGACTCCAGGATCCATCCTGGATCTTAGGAGCGTTTGTATATTTCGACATTGCCGCGCCGGGAGCAGCATCGGTAGCGCCGGCCAGGATCTAACTCAATTTCCCACATTGTCTTCTGTATCCCGTCTACAGATGGATTGAGGAATGAATCATCTACGGATATCCTTCAACTATTTTTCTAAAGTAAACATTCCTATCTGCGCTTCAAACTTCACCCACTCCATCCAAATTTAATATCACGGAAAGGACTTGTTCTTAGGAAAATCTCATTTATAGTCACAACAGATACGAAAATCTTTACAAGGGGATTTGATATACGAAGAAAAAAATGAAGGGTAGGAAAAGGATACACTAAACCCAGGACCAGGAATAAAACCGCCAGCTAGTTTTTACGTGTGCACTTACCTCTGTGTGTTTGGCGAATTAAAAACTCGAGATAAAACTAAAAAAATCAGATACAAGTGTCCTGGGTCTGAATACGTGAACACTGAACACCGAACAGATACAGGAAGTAGAAAAGGATTTTTCTAGTAGCGACTTTCCTTTTTTCGCCACGATGAAACTTTAATACAAGTTTTCGTATCCGAGAAAAAGTTTAATCAAAAAACTTTACCAGATTCGTTGACGTTTACATGTGCAGTTGTGAGGAGGATATGAAAAATTGTGGAACGGAAATCCTCCCAGGATAAGACACAACGAGAACAAGTCATTCCGAAAGTTTTACATTTTTATTTCCACAAAGCCAAAAATAAGACACAAATTTCTTGTAGAGATTTCAATTATGGCGAACTGTAATCCATTTAAGATAGAGCAGTTCAGATACTAAGTCGAGTCAGTGTAATTGCTTTCGGTGTCTTCGGGTGAGCCTGGAGTCAGCTGCTGGTAAAGAAGTTCTCAAAGTCAGAAGGAAAATATGTTAAAAGTGCAAAACGTTTTGAGCGAGGAGCTATGAAAGTGGAAGGTTTCGTAGAATTAAATTGTTCGAAACGCTTATGGGGGGAACACAGCGAAGACTGTTGCATTAAAAAGTAATATTGGAAAGATGAAGCAAAAATTAAGTGGCAATTTCAAAGGAAACTTATAGTCAACGCGAGTCACGCGTGTTAAGCAATGCGACGATTATCACCTGAAAATATAGTATGCTTCATAAAGTACGTAATGATTCGGTGAAAGAACAACTGAAATTGGTTAGCAAATTCTCTATGAAGGAAACAAGTTCTTGGTGAATTTGTGGGGTCTGCTCATTTGGAAAAAAATCCTTAACATACAAATCGGGCAAATGGTTGAGAAAATTATAAGCTACTTATAGGACACAATTGTGTTAAAGTTAATAAATAGTACCTAATAGTATGTAAGTAAAAAAAAATGTATATAAATTAATCTTAATCTTAATCTTGAGGAAAAAAAAGACTTTTTCAAAAATATTAGTTAGTTCGTTCACTGGCACGTACCTGTTTTACTTTAAAGGCCCCATAGACCTCTTGTCGATGAATTCCAGATATCTGAATTCTATTCGAATAATTTAAAGATTTATGTTAAGTTAAATACTATTTTTCCTTGAATTTATGTAACTAAAATTTTCATAAATGTTTTGCTCTGCTGTTTAGGTTTAATGTAGATGTTAAGATATTGAATTATCTGTTCTCTAAATCATAAATTATAAGATGTTAAACATAAGTATATAAACTAAACTAATAAATATTGATTGATTGATAATAAGAACAAAAGAGAAGAAGAAGATAAAAAATATTCAATGTTAATTGTAAAAAAATAAGTTAAATACTGATATCCTGAACTTTATTTAACATCATCCAGGGCTCACTATTTTGACTTGCTTATGGTTTGCAGTATTGCATTCCAGTACACCTTAATGTTGCTCTACAATATTACTCTCCTAATGTTCATCCATGAAATGAATTAATCATGTTCTTACATCTGGCGACTATAAATTTTACCAAAAATGGGTAAAAAAAATTTAAATTACCGCGAGTTACGAAAATCTGCAGGACTTCGAGTTTTATTATGGAATGAATAAATTGCAATAATTGAGCCGTAAAAATTTTGCCTGCTGTGTGACTGTCGAAATAAATTGAAATTATTGGAAATAAATTGTCCGAGCAGTAAACAATTTTTTTTTCGCAATCTGAACGCTTAATTCCAACAAGTTATTCTCCATTCCATTCAACTTAAAGTACTTAGTCGCACAGTTATCGGGGCGACCATCCATCGAGTTTCATGTAGTCGACTTGTACATACTTCACGCATTTAATTACCCTTTATATTGCATGACATGCCCATCAGATTATAGGCTTGGGAATACAAAGCCAGCGGCAATTAATCGGTTTCGGAAAATCCATAACATAGTCAAGGTCTACTTTGCAATCCGACAGTGTACACGACGCGACGATACTCTGTGGACGGTACGTCCTTTGGGCATGATGCCACAAGGACGATTCAATCCTTCGTTCCATCGTATACAAAAATTGAATTGCCACCTTTAATTAAACTTTAATAAGATTTCGCCACCACCTTGCGACATCTGAGACTATTTGCCAAATCTCTCCATCAGGCTGGTCTTTCAATTAAATCGGGATTTGTGCCCGGTTTTGCCGGATGGTTTGTGTGTCTGTCGTTTCGAATTCATCGGGGTATAAACCCGCACACAAATTTCCATGTTTGGGAATGGCCAGGGTTGTTCCCGGGCTGCACACGCTATAATTGTTTATCGGGTTTTGGGTCCATATTCTGCACTTGCAGAGAACTCCAATTGCCAATGGGATACATGACTAGCTCTGGTACGAGACCGGCATAACAACCCTTAGGCCGTACTATCGCCCAAAAGCATCACCATCTGGATTAAGTGAAGAGCGGAGTCACTTGTGGGGCTTCAAGTGGAATGTGTTTATGTGGACTGGTTCCACGCAGCTATTTGCTTAGTGGGCATCATGCTTGTGTAGATAATTATCAAAGGTCTAGTCCGATTCAGTTTGTATGTCCGCATCATCATCATCACCATCGAAGGCAAGTTTACGCCATCATTGAGGACTCTGTTTGTCGATATCCTTACGGATACTGGGACCTACGGTAGGGGTTTGTTCTCTAATGGTCAAGGATGTCGTCAGAAGCAATTGGATAGGTTCTAAATACACACCGGGGAGAGTGTCCAAGCACTGGTGCCTCGGACATGCCAAACTAATCTCGATTTGTCCGATTCCACTAATAAAGCGGATGAATTATTGCGACAATTAAAGTGAAAGGACATGCAAACTGATACCGGGCCGGTTAGAGAGAGGCTTGCGTCACTCCCACAACTGCCATCGACGACGCCTCGTTATAGCACCTGAAAACTCAATTAGGCGCTAGTCAAGACTATCGGGTGCCTTACTAGTGCCACGGGCAACTACCGCTTTATGCTAGGCTGGTAGGGAGTCGCGCACTAAAACAGGACTTACTTTGTTTTTCGCTCCAAAGTTATGAGTGAAGTGGTCAGCAGGTATTTATGACTGCGTCACGTTTTTTTTATTATTTATGAACTCGGAGGGGCTGTCTTGATAGGGTTAAGTTCCGTGCAAATGGCTAATAATTCAACAAATGAGGGGTGGAATGGGCGAAATGTTGAGTTACAACAACGCTATGGGGACATTAATATGAAATATATTCGGCCACAAACTTTGCAATTTAGTGGCTACTCGCGCTAGTCGCATCGAGGTGGCTCTGGGGTGGGCAGTAATGGTCTCTGGTTTTTGTTTTCGGGATGTCAGCTCAGGTTCCAAAAGTAACGTGGATGGCAACCATAAGACTCGATCCGGATTTCTGTTTTTGTTTCTGGACTTTTTTTTCCCTTTTTTGCTCCGTTTGTCGAGGACGTTCGGCTGTATGTTCACAAATTACACTCCTGGAAACACACAAACATAAAGGCCACTATATCCGCTCGGCCACTGTACGTTATGATACGCTGTGGATAATAGCGAACAAATGAGTCAGACTCGCACAAACAACATTGGAATTACTTCAGTGGGACTGGGATGTCCAAGTGTCCGAGTTTTGTATATAGGGTGGTGGCTAGGTTAATTTTTTTTCTGTAACGAAAAGAATTGCGTTATGCTAAAATTTAGCTTCGGTCTTGTATAACAGCTACGTTGGTATTTTAATAATGTTCCATGGAGAGCAATTCTTCTGTGTACTATGTGTGCGCGGTACGCGAATGGGAACTGAAGGAAAATGGACTCGAAGTACATCTGACTCGAGGTTAATTTCGGGATACTTGCAGGAGTAACTGACAGATACACATGTTGAATGTTCCTCTGGGGATATTTTGTATTTCGGGTTTTTAGGTTGAGTTAGTGGATCGCGTGCGCACATGTTAGGAACTCGTACTTGTCACAATTTCAAATGAATCTAGCAAGACAAAGCGAGGATAATAGCTTCTCATTCATTATAATCTACTAAAGCCGGAGAAAACAATACTTACAGAAATGGTGGAAAATGATTCCAAATCAATCACTGTAACTACATACACGCCACTTTGCACTCTATAACCGCGTTTCGGAATGGCACACTATGTGCCGAAAATAATTTCTTAGTGCAATTATACTTACAAGTTGCCAGTTTCAACTTTCCTGTGCAAGTCGTTCCTGTGGTAGAAAAAACCCATCTACCGTTTGCTAGCTTAGAATAAAAGTCAAGTCTTACCTTTAAATAATTATCCCTGGGGCTCATTCAGTTCGAGTGGATAGAGTATGTGGGCCAATGATGGTGCCATTTTCAAAAACCCTAATTGGAAACGAAATTTCTCAGTACCTCGAAACCAAGATGCAATACAAACACAATAGGTCGGTGCACTGTAAGTTCCTTCGACTCTTAAATCTGATCAATTCTTTAATTTGAAACACAATCTTAAATTCGATTTTAATTAAAATGTTGCAACCTTTCTTCTAATTTCAGTTCATCCCGCCCAGCCAAGGAGATGTGAAATCGTCTAAAACGTAGCGTCCGCTAAAGTGCAGTCGGAATCGAGGGATTCAACTCCCCAGTGAAGTGATGGCATTGAAGGGGTGCTATTCTGAACCAAGTGCGGAAAGGAAGTTTAATATGCCATGGAATCGAAGTTTCAATTAGCCCTCCTCCGATTGCCAACGATAGCATCAATTTTATTTGTAACGTTGTGTTCATTGCACGGACTTATGGGCGAATGTCCCCGACTGTGCGAATGTAAATGGAAAAGCGGAAAAGAATCTGTTCTGTGCCTTAATGCTAATTTATCGAATATTCCGAGTCGTCTGGACGGCGGCACGCAGGTCCTAGACCTGACCGGTAACGACATAAGCAATATACCCCACGACGCCTTTGCTAGCGCCAACCTGTTAAACTTGCAGAAGGTCTTCTTGTCCAAGTGTCGACTGAAGTTAATCGAGAGATTTGCATTTAGGAAATTAAATAATTTAGTTGAGCTGGACCTTAGTTACAACTTCTTAACGATGGTTCCGTCGCATTCGTTCGACTCGATATCGGAATTGAGGGAGATCAAATTGACCGGGAATCCGATTCAGCGAATTGTCAGCGATGCGTTCAGCCGACTGCCGCAGCTCATTCGGTTGGAACTGTCCGATTGCAAGATAAGCAACTTGGAGACGAGAGCCTTTGCCGGACTGGAAGCGTCCTTGGAATGGCTCAAGCTGGACGGCAACAAGCTAATCGAAGTACGTTCCGAAATCCTTACAGCATTTCGGAATCTGCACGGACTGGAGTTGGCCCGGAATCCATGGAATTGCTCCTGTAGTCTACGACCCCTGCGTGCTTGGATGCTTCGCGAAAACATACCCTACGGTATTCCGCCGGTGTGCAGATTACCGGGACGGTTAACTGGCAAGTCCTGGGATAAGATCGATCTGGACGATTTCGCCTGTGTTCCTCAAATCATTGCGCCCGACTCAAACGCGCACGGCGTTGAAGGTAAGAACATCACGATGAGCTGTTTTGTGGAAGGCGTGCCCGAACCGAATGTCCGATGGATCGTTAAGAACCGCGTCATAGCAAATTTGACCGGCGAAACTGTCTTACCTGCCGCTCAAGGACGCAAAATGTACATGGTCAATCTGCTGAAGAATGCCAGCAATCTAACCATACTGACGGCCGACATGCAAGACGCTGGCATTTACACGTGTGCTGCTGAGAATAAGGCGGGACGCGTCGAAGCCAGCGTAACGCTTGCCGTTTCACGAAAACCACCGCAAGCACCACTTGGCGCCAAGGTGATTCTTGTATGCGTCTTAATCGCTGTTCTTCTAGTTGTGATATCGTCCTTGGGCGCCCTATGCTTTTGTTCGCTTCGCAAGAAGCGGAAAATCATTCGCTGGAGCACCCCGGCACGACGCGATAGCTACGAAAAAATCGAAATGAACCGGAAACCGGACTTGCGACAATTTCGGGGCGACGAAAACGGCTACATTCGACCGAATGCCGAAAATGGAATTGCCATAGTTAATCCGACGAAAAAGAACGGAGAGTATCGAAATGTTCCTACCGATGATGACGACACCGGGTACGAGGATAACAGCGAAGCTACTGGATGTAGTGGATTCAATCGACGCGATAATCTGCTCAAGTGGAAAGGTGCCAGCATTAAAAGCCCAACGGAAACAAAACTTAATATCGACCTGCACATACCGCGACTGATAGACATCAGGTAAGATCCAAGGCCACGTTTATTATTCAGGTGCATTTAGCCGAGTCGTCCTTGTAAAGGTCATGAAGCGAATATTTTCCCGGTGTTTCTTTGTGCCTTTACTACAATCCTCGTAACAAGACAATGACGTATAATCGAGTAGTTTAGAATCCTGGAGAACGGAGAAAGGACCACATTCAATTCATCCACTGCTGAGTTCATTTCTTTTACTCGTAAGATCACTAAATATTCATTCATTTGGGACTTCGTCAATACCTAAGTTCTGAGTCCCAATTCCGATATAATTCTGCAATTCCGTAAAATTTTAATTATCATAATCGATATTGTATATGTATGAGTCTAGTATACTAGTTGGAATGCATTCCTTTAAACTATTATAGTATTGTATTGTCCGGGTTAATAGTACGAATTCAAAATTTAGCACTTACCTATTATTTAAGGATACTGAACTAGATTTAGCTTTTAGTGCTGTGTCGTACTGTCCAGTCCAGTCCAGTTAGTGGTTATTGGAAAGGTATTTTAAATATAGAACACAAGACGACCTCCCTCTAATTTTTATAAATAGCATATAATCGAGAAGTTAATAGTCTCAACTTATCAACTCTGTTTTTCTTTCAGTTCAACACCAGAATCAGGATCCAGTTCTGTATCAAGTCAAGTTGATGCAGCAGCTCGATTGGCTGAAGCAACAGGCGGATCAGCTGCGAATTTTCTGCAGCAAAAGTCATCGTGGTCGAATCAATTCCTTAGTAAAAAAGCCCAGGTTCTTTCCTCGTTCGATCAAAGCTCGTCCGATATGAAGAATATTTTCTGTTCGTCGCGTACAGCCGAAACAGATCTTTGCGAAAGTGACCGAAAGTATCCCGACTTGCTGGACGTGTCGAGCTTCGGCAGTACAAATACCACAGCGTTTTGCACGCTTCCGCGAAAAATGAAAGCAACAAATAAGTATTTCAAAAATTCATCGGACAGTCAATCACCTCTTCTGCCTGAAAGTTCGAGCAAGTACAGCAGTAGCATACTGGGTGATTTCAGTTTGCCTGGCGACATATCATCGCGTCGATTCTCTGCCGAATCGTACAGCAACTATCTACTGGCCAAACCGTCGAAACCGAAAAACGTTCAGAACCAACAGCGTTGTAACAGCTTTTTGAGCTTGGTTTCAACAAGCGGTCCAACAAGTCACCGTCGCAATCCAAGCTTACCATCGTCACCAGTTCGAGAGTCTCATCAGAGATCGTTAAGTTCGGCTGCAACTCCACTCCTTGACTTCTCATCCTTGGCGAATCGAGGTGGCCTAGTGCCGTCAACGTCTGCCACAGTCAGTGCTTACGACTATCATGCAGCACAGCTTGAACGCTTCCTGGAAGAATACCGTAACCTGCAGGAACAACTGTGCAAAATGAAGGAAACCTGCGATTCGATACGAAAAAAGGAAGCACCACTCCGCGGTGCCCTTGGTCATTCAGCGGCACAATACGCCGATCCTGTGATGTTCAATGCTGCTATGTCTGGAAATAATATGGTGGTCGAACCACCGAATCCTAAAACTATGCTTAAGAATAAATCCATGATGCCGGGTCAGCCGCCCGATCCGCCGCCATATTGGCTTCATCGCAACGCCATGTTGAAACGACTCAACGATTCACAATCGGAATTCTTCCAGAGCTAATCCCGGCCAATGGAGGCGGATACAAATCACCATTCATGATTTCCACTATTGTATTTGTTTCTCTCTGTTTAGGACAAGGTCGCTTTGTACTTTATAACTTTAGTAATCAACGCAGAATAGAGGACACACCTGATCTTTACCTACTCTGGAAAGCAAGAAAAATCATAATCATCACCGTCATCATCAACCGACTTTATATATCATATATTAATCAGACATATACGTACTACGATATTTACATAATGTAACATAAGCACATGTGGCATACGAAATGCTAATGGAGGCATGTTTTTATGGGGCTGTGATCCACATGTTCTGTGGATTATGGACCATACCTTTGATGTTTTTGAAGAATGAAAGTGTATGTTTCGATTTTCACTTGTTTTGTTAAATAAAACAAATGAGAAAATTTTGACAGAGTTGTTTCAGTCTTTGGTGAAAACTCCTTCATATTTTTAATTAGAGCAAAAAAAAAAAGATTTAATCGTACAACATGAAAATGGTAAGCTATTCGTTTATAATGGTCTTAATTGAAATTTTTACCTTAAAGGTACGCGATAAAGTAAAAAGGTCATGAAACTGTTATCAAATATCTTCGGGTTCTACTAAAATTTCACTCAGCAGTGACCTTTTCCTGCAAGAATGGTAAAAAGGACAACCTCCTCCATCATTTAAGCTATAAGATATGAGCGAAAATCAAAAGGTGTGTACTTTAGGTGGCTCTGCTTTTACTTATCTCTATGCTCTTACTTGTATGTCGGATTTTTTTTCAAAGAATTCTTTTGCAGCACTTTCTACCATAGATTAGTTCCAATTAATGTAAATATTTTTTAAATTTTGTCCCGATTAGATAAGGGAACATGCGCCTCAAGACCTTTATGAAAGTAAAAAATGGTCATGTTTGCAGCATGACCAGACCACATAACCACAGAATGTACACTGCTCAAAAGATCACTGAGCGTTATACCACAATTCATGTGTAAACCCTATCCAACGGCCCGCAACGATTATGGCCAACTTCATATGGAACTCTATTTCAAACACATTTTGTAGTTCAGGGAGGCGGTAAACTAATTGCTCTTGAAAACATCCTTGCAGATTTGACCTTTCATTTTTTTTTTTTTTTTAATGAGTTGAGTTGATTTACTTGAAATTTTATGTTGAAAGCTGTGTCTTACAAGGAGCTATTCTAATGACGGAATAAATTTTCCAGTAACCTTCTTGTCTCGAAACTAATTCGAAATTTGACTTTAACAGCGTCCGGAACTATACCATAAGTTGAAACACAGTAAAGGCACAGAAGTTCGGAACGCGTTCAATTCTAAGATGCGGCTTAGGTTACTACGTATATGTGACTGAAAAACTAACAAAAAGTTCGGAAGCGGTTAGCGGTTATGATTGGGTCATACTCCGGGAAATGATATTCGATATCTGATCATACCTGAGAGATTTGGAAGAATTTATGAAAAAGTATACAATCACTTTACACCCCCTTAGGGGTCAATTTTCAAAAAATCTTGAAAACGCTTTCTAGGTATTCATATGGAGAGTCCGTAGAATAAAAGTGAATTCAATATTTTGGAAGACCTAGTAGATATGACGAAAATCGTGAAAATATATGCATTCTTTTTTGATTGAACATTTTTTTTGCCCCCACTTCCGAATGCCAATGGATATTCAAATTTTTTTTCAATTCAAATTACTTTTCTAGTTGATTTACATATACATACCGAGTTTCAACTTTCTAGCATAAGCCGTTCCATAGTTAGGAAAAACACCCCCCACCCCCGTACCATACTATACATAAAATTTTTTTTTTTTCAACATGCCACTACTGTAGCTCTATCTAAACACTAAGTTTCAGCCTTTTATCATTATGATAAGATATAAACATCGGAACTTTTTCCTTTGCACCCTCCCCCACCATCACCTTCTACAACCACATCCCCCAAATTTTTTCTCTGCTAGGGTTCCATTGGGCCTACGTCTGGTAAAAAATTTGAGCATCTATCTTATACTGTTCTTGAGATATGAAACGTGATTTTTTTGAAAATTTCTTATCCACCCCACTTCCATGTTCCATCACCCCCTTCAAAAATTTTACTTTGAGCAATTTTTATTTGTTGACTTTTCTACTCAAACCAAATTTCATTATTTTAGAGCAATTGGTTCGTGAGATATCGTAATCTAAAGTTTTTCACCCCCACCCCCGTACGCCACTACCCCCACTAAAAATTTTTTGTTCAATACTTTTTCCTAGTATAGGTACAGATATTTGTTAAGTTTGGATTTCGTGCCATCAACGGCTTAGGAGATATGGATTTTAGAATGTGTCGATCTCGGCATTTTTGCGTTTCGGAAAAATTATTATATTACCCCTTCAGCCATATCAACAATTTGTTTTGCAAATGGGCTCACTATCGAAGTTCTATAGAAATTCCAAGTTTCAGCCTCCTAGCGTAAGCGGTTGCTGAGATCTAGAAACCATAATTTTTCGTCTAAAATCCTCCCCACTCCTTCCCCCCTCATACCCACGCCCCTCTAAATGCCAGATGCCAGTCGTAGAGGTTCACCCAACCAACCCACCATAAAAATTTCATGATAATACTCCAACGGGTTTGGGAGCTACGCGACCTCAAACTATTTTTGCGTACGGCATACGGCGTACAGACGGACATTTTTTTTTTTTTTTGCTTTTTTGGGGTCTACTAGTCCTAAAACGTGAAAATGCAAAATTTCAGGGTAGCAAACTTTTTTGAAATTTCAGGTCGATCACAATACTTAATTATTAAAATAATAAAGTAAAATAGATAAAGTCTACGTAAATATCCAATTCGCGTTACGCGCGCAGTGAAATTAGAATTATCGAAGCGATGCGCTCAAAGCGATGTAATATCACTATAACTGGGTACACTCATTAACATGAATTTTTATAGCGTTATAGCGTCGCATCTCATTGCTTCACGCGAGAGCGTTGCGTTATATATAATCTCACCTGTTTTAAGTCAGGTCAGTAGCACTTCGACTTTATCCGCTTCCCGGACTGTCCCGAAATAATAAATTTGCACTCAGGCTATTGGTAAAGATTTTATAGAATGATTTGGCAAAATGCTTTTCATTACCACAACCACTTAACCTTGTAAGTTGACTAAGAATTGAAGTTGAAAATGAATGGTGTAAGTATTTCGACAGACTTCTGCAGCTTCGATTGGCTACGAGTACTTTTCTACCGATATCCTGGAAATTGTTTGCAATTGCAAAAAACTTTTACTTCGAAATAGTTGGAATATTGTTCTGACAGTTCAATCCGTTCAGAATTACTGTGTTCAAAAGTTGAGTTCTTTCCTCATGAAAACATCGTTCTGATTGGTTTGTGGTTGACTGCTGTAAGTCTAGGAAAAGTAATTTGATGTTTTTGTTAGTTCAATCATTTTCTTCGATGAAAACTTAGAGATGAAAAAAATTAAATCAAACTGTGGATTTAAAATTCGATTTCTGAGAATATTGACAAGACTAATCCAAGCAACGTATCATCGTACTGTTCTCCATGCCAAAGCATATTGCAGCGCCACTACACAATTTAGCATCTCTGAATATAGTCGCTACATTGAGCAAGGGAAGCCAAGGGCAAACCAGGGACTTCAAAACCACCCAACTGATATTATTACTCAGCGCGCTAATTTATTAAGTGCGATGGCTGATGAGGTAACGACTCAAAGCATCCATCCATACAAAATCATCTTATAGTCTTTCCAGCCAAATGCGAAAAATTATGCCCAGTGGCAAGCTATGAAAGAACAGCATCCACACGAACACGAAATTGAATAATTTATTCAAAAACGGAAATTTGGAATACATTTTTCAATTTTATGCGGACATGAGCCACTACTTCTAAAACAATGTTTAATTTGTTTAAGATACAGTGGCTCACATCGAAAGTCGGGCAAGCTATTATCAAAAACTTAATTAACGATTTTAAATAAGTTAACTAAATTTTTTGGCAAATATTCTTTATAAATTAATTAAGTTGCTTAAGGGGAAAAATACCTTTAGGATCGTGAAAAATAGGCATTTTTTTTAGAAGGGATAAAATAACCGGATCATTGTGAAATTTGGATATGAGTTTATTATAACTTTGAACTTAACAATAAATGTCCAATAAAATGGTGGCGTTATGGAGAGTCTTCGGACGCCTGTTTCTCGAGACATCAAAAAGTGCTGCAGCTGCCATTTTTTTTCTTTTGATCTAAAAAGGATGAAATAAGTTTCTTTCGTTTACTGACATATTTAGGGGAAGGATATCCCTAAAAAATGATGAAAAAGTGCAAAATTAAAAATTTGGAAGTCATTTTACTTGGAAGGTCAAATTTTCGAGAATTTTTTCAACATATTTGACTCCCAAAAAATTATTTATTTACACGCTACCTTCCAAATTTTAGGTATATCCTTCCGGTTATACTACTGAGAGAAACCTCTCCAAATTTCATCCAAATCGGTCGATAACTTTTTGAGTTACAACAAGAGCAGTTTTTGAAAAAGTAGTTTCGAGATAATCGCGTTTAAAGTTTCAAAATTTTATCGTTTCTAGTACCACATGCTGTCGCCGCGATCTAAACTATATGCGATAATTTCGAAAATACTCAATATTTCGAGTTATCCTTTGGACAGTATATTCTTAAGATAGGTATCATAGTTTCGAAATATGCAAAAAAAAAAATCGATTTTTTTAAATTTCTGAAGGTATTTCTCCCCTTAATACACAGCAAACTTAACTAGAATTGAAGTTATAAAAATTTTATGTAACGGTACTTCAAAAGCATATTGCAAAAAATCCTTAGAAATGTACTCACATTGAAAGTCGGGCAAAGCAAGTAGTACCAAAAATGACATTTAATTTACCGTTACATCTAAGCATCACTTATATTTTTTGGATTGGGAAATCATCAGTTGATTTCAAGCCCTCGTAAGAAGACAATATTTTCCAATTTGTATACAATGCCGCCTATAATTATACAGTCTACTTTCGAAAAAAGAAAAATTGTTATTAATAATTATTTGGCAGGAAAGACAGAGTGTGAAATTGGTAATATCGTAGGCAAAAGTAAGTCCACAGTCCATGATATAATTAGCTGATATAAAGAAGATGAAAGAATATAAAATAAATCGCGTGCGGCGGTAAAAAAAAAGCTTAGCCCGACAGATGAAAAGTTTATAGTACGTGAAGTACAAAAGGATCCGTTTATTTCTGCTCCAAAACTTGCTACAATTGCTAAAAACAATTTTGGTAAGGATGTGCATGCAGAAACGGTAAGAAGAGTACTACGTCAAAATAATTGAATTGGCCGAGTAGCTCGAAAGAAGCCATCCCATTAGTGAGAAAAATAGAAAAGGCTGCTTAGAATTCGCACGCGAGCACATATCAAAGGATTTTTCATTTTGAAGCACCGTAAAATTAATTTTCTATTTTGAAAAACCTGTTTCTAGGTCTAATTTTTAAAAATGATTTTCAAAAAACTGAAGCAACGTTTTTTTAAGGGTGTAAACATTGTATGCGTTTTCAGACCCATTAGATATTTTTGAATTCTTTTTTAACTGTCCATATTATTTTGAGATTATTGTTTTTTTTTCCACTAAATAATGAATAGTATTACGATGACCAAGATAAAAAGTCAACATCACAATCGAGTGAAGTTGTACTTTGTACATATAAAAAAAATCTTTCTACTACGACTTTCTACTTTATTACACAACCCACTAGGAAATTTGAGGAGAACTCCGTGAGGGAGCAAATAACGAGGTATCTACTATCCCTCACAATGGAGCAAAAAAGAAGATTAATAACAAAATTATGCAGAAAACCGTCACTTCTCTTTTTTTGCTCTGAATGGATGAAAATGGGACTATACGAAGACCGTTTTTGAGTTTTACTGCAGAACTAGTCCCATTAAAGATCTCGTTTTAAGCTCCCTTACAAGTATTTTTGAATGCTTTCTTTTGGGGTATATTGGAGATCTGATTTTAGTGGACATGCTCTTGCAAAAAGGAGGCCAAATGGAAAAGAAAACGAGGTCTCCAAACCTCCCTAAGGAGTAGTCCGGAAATAATCATGGGATGCTCTCATTTCCTACTGGGAATTGTCTCTTGATGCTCATATTACTTTTGCTGGTAACCAATCAAACGGTGTTTAGTTTTTCAGTCGATAGGTTTGTGTACTGCTTGGTTTTTTATATCACACGAATTCATACTACTTGTTGGTGGTGAATTGACAATATTCTATGCTCAAGAATCTTAGACATATACAAAAGCATCTTCGATTTCTATATCAACACATTGCCAACTGCGAACTCTTTATTGAAATATAGTTTTGAAGGCACGTCCGGAAATTCAAATTGTAATTTCTCGTCTCCATTTTGAAACTGTTTTCGAAAAAGTAACAACGTAAATTAAGGTAAAATTCGTCTCGCGAAGAAAAAAAAAGCATCGAACATTATTTGTGCCAATAATAATTCCTTCCGGCCATTCAAAATCGAATTATTTTCTCATTTTCTCCGGGTAAAATTCTACAATGTACCGAATAATTTACGAGCCTTATACAGAAAATCTCTAGTACGTAAAACGGTAAACGTAACGTCTGCGTAAGAGTTTTCGAAATTGATTGCCGACAAGACATCTGCTCCTAAGATAGCAATCCCACGTTCCAGGCACAATTCATCGAAAATTTACGAGCCGGATTTATAGGAGCAAATGATTTCGAATGGTCCCCAAAAAGTTTTTGGGGGTCCCATAATGGCGGAGCTCATTATTTCAACATTACCAGTAAGATTGAAACATTAACCCTTCCAAATGACCCTTAATGGTCGAAGGAAACGGGAGGGTTTGTCGCCTATGCCGCCACCACTGGTTCGACATTAGCCACACTACACTTCCTTGCTCCTATCTTCTAGGAGTTGGTTTTCTTCGTCCTGCCAAAGTGATGAAAACTTTTTCGCCAGACCGAACATGGAAAGGATTCAAGGGTAGTTGCCACTATGCCACGGTCGGTTGGTTAATTACAGGCTGGTGTACGCTTTTTATTCAAAAATAAATACCCCATCGTGCCGCTATGGTGGAAGTAAGTCATATTAAAGGCACATTGACACAGAAAATTGAGTAGTAATCCACAATTCCACAATGGGGTTGCCGCTCCAAGTCTTTTCAAACAGCTTTCATCAACGGTCGAAGTCCTTCTGCTGCTTCGAGGTCAAATAGTTGCGCTCGTTAGGAGCCTGGAGAGGATTTCGAGAGAAAGAGTTAACGTTTAACGTACAGCACAGGGTAAAGAAGAGCAAACAATACGGGGGGACAAGGAACGACAGAAAAAACAAAAAACCCCATAAGTGCAGGTAATGAGCAGAGCACCTAAATCCAAATACAAGTCCTATGAATAATTTAAAATTGTCCGAGCTCTTTAGCAGTCATGGAGGCAAGGCCGTACGTGAAGGATTTCGTAAATAAAATTTGAATTTCCACCTCCTCTCGCCCCATCTACAACTTTTTAATTTCTGCAATCGTTGAGGTCTGTGCGGAAACGATGTCATCCTTGAAGCTGAGCATGAAGCAATATGGCGCCACGAGAAGCTCTCATGTGTGCTGCAAGAAAGAAAATCTGGAACAGGGACGTGCGTTAGACCATCATATCATTAAAACAAATCACACCTGATTTTGAGGTTGCCATTGCAAATCTTTCGCCTTATTCATCACGTGCACTATTCCGATATCGTAAGCGTCTCCATTAGTTAGGTTAAGTTGAGTTACAGCGCCATCTTCTGGGTACGGCTCGGCGTCTAAATATGCAATTTACGCTCCCATTGCAGTGAAAGGTTTCTAATTTGCATTCAAAGTTTTAGCTACTCGACGCCGTATATCGTCCTCAATGAGATTCCAACTTAGTCGTATTTTCACAAGGGTGCTACGAGTTGAAAAAGAAAATTATGCGCTATCATAAAGAGGAAAAAATTCATCAGAATCTGTCGCTTTTACCTTTCCCTAGTTTTATTTTTCGCCAGAATTTTTTCCTATCGGAAAAGAAGAGGAAAATTAAATGAAAATTATGCGATTGCTGCGCTGCTCTACACAAGGCTACAAAGATGCGAGAAACTATGTTGGTGCTTGTCACTAAGCCTTGGTACGTCGCCGTATAGGGAATGGGGCTATTTATGTGAAACGTGGTCTGGAAAACTTCTCAAGGTGTCAATCCTGTCGGTGAAAAGTTTCCATCGGAGCACAATCGGTAGTTTTCACAGATTCGCTACTTCACTAAGCTGCATACCTGTAGGTTATTCTGTATCGGGGGTTCGTAGCGGTAGGGAACTTCACGGTTGCATTATGCAACCGAGTGGGATCCTAGTTTACGACAGTTTTGATGCTTAATTATTTGAATTAATGCATGAATGGAATGAGTTTAAGTGATTAAAATGGGGCATACGGTAATTTAGTGGTGATACTGATACGGACGGATTTGACTTACTTTTAATATGATGTTTGGATTGCTTGCGGCCGTTTCAACATCTGCAGAATGGATTTGACGTCGCATCCAAGGACCACTTCAGCTTTTGTACAATTATCAAATTATTGAGAAAACAAAAGAAAGTTCAGTAATTTACCTCTGCTCTGATCATCATTACGCAGACGCAAAATTTTTACCTGTGGAAACTTAGCCATCTCTTCCAATTAACACCTCAACGGGTCAGTTTTCTTTCAATCGTGACGTCCAGCAATATCAAGCTATAGAAAGAACTTAATTACTTACCACGTTATTTACTTTGACCGATTACTTTTTTTTGGAGAACGAATTGGCGCCCACCGTGAGGTCATTTGAAGCTCCATTCCATAGATTTAGGTTTCTCAGTTCTAATAAAGGTAGCACAATATTAGCCGCTAAGTTTACATTACGAGAAACCAGAGAAATTTAATGTTGAGACATACAAAAAATACCATGATCGCTTTGAGGCCAACCTAAAAAACATATGTAGGTTGCCTCAATTTGGCATCCTTACTGTTCTAGCAACCAAAGTTGCTTGACCACGCCAGTGATAGCTTTGCTGGGGCTACGGCCATTATTTTAACTTGAACTCTTCTCCACAAACTTGAGCAATTGAGCTTCATCAACTCTGGTGCTTCATCATTAAGGACGAAATTAAAACCACAACATTTATTTCCTGCGAACTTTAATCATGAACTTATCCCTCATGATTTTCTACGTAATGCAAATGAAGAGGAACCTAATGGTTTTTCGCAATTCCACGGGCAAGAGAATAGAATTTTTTATTATTTCACAAATCCTATCCGCCTCTACGCACACACGTCCATCATAAAGACTCAACACACCTCGAATTAAGGAGAAAAATGAAACATTCCGAGGCAACGTAGAATGTCCTAGAGCGATAATGGCAGTAATAACTGCACACAAAAGTGTAATTTCTCTTGTTATTGGGTCCATCTATACACAAAGTCATGGAGGAGCTTATCCATCCTGAGAGTCCATCATTACACGTAGCCCCACAAATAAACTTAATCAAAACCATAATTCCCAACTCAGTAACTCCACAGTTGTCCTACAATTTCGGCACCCAGAAAATTGAAAGGACAAGGCCCACGGCTGCCTGAAACTGCGGAATACTCCTGAGTCAGTTTTCATATTGTTGCGTGAACATCATTCAGGGGATTCCCCTCGATGGCATTTTTATTCAAATTTCTCAAGAAAAATGACTCGGCAGAACATCAAACAGGATTTTGTATAAAGACATACCCACTAACCGAAGCGCTCGAAGTCTACTAGTTTCCATAACAGCGCCCCTTTTCCTTCGACGAGAAGAGTGAAACGAATAAAAAAAAGGGACTCGCAGGATCCCTGGGGCTCATCGAAAATGCCAACCAAAACACATTTGGTTTTCGTTTTATATATTCTTACAATTTTTTTTTTTAAATCCTGTTCCCCATTTTGAACTACTTAAAGACGCATTTATTATCGGAACAGAACAGTTACTCAAGGAGTTTGCCATGTCCGTAGGATATTTGGACAGTCCTGTTGTGATTCGAAGAAAATTAAGTGGAACGCTATAACTCAGTCAGGCGGGAGATATAACCATTAGCTTCTACCCATCCGTAAGACCATTCGAGAAACACTTTTAGAGCCTTTGGGGACTCCTTAAATATATGGACACAGAGGTTCAAGCTGCGCCATCGCTGCCATAGTGTTTCCAACGGAATCGTCCATTTTTATAGGTTCTTGGCAAAACTGTTGAAAGGAAAATTTCCATTTTGCTATTTTTTCAAACGTGGTTGTTGTAGCGTGGAATGGAGGAGTCTAGAAAGTGCTATGGAGCGTTTTTAACTGGAAATTACGTCTCTCTATGCACTGAACATTCAAGAACAGATATACCACTATTTTGTGCTAAGATCCTTTAACAGTTTCCCAAGAAGCATTGCAAATAATAAAAATAAATGCGAGTGAGCGGAGGCAGTAAGCAAGGACGAGCGTTTACCAGGCGGCGAAAAGAAACCCCTAAAAGACGTGAATTTATGGCTTGCAAAATGTATGATTTATATTAGAGAGAGAGAAATTTTAACGCATGTCCTTATTTGTTATCCGTTGGAGCGTTTAAACCATCGCACTATGTTTTGCGATAAGCCAAGAGTGAGATGAATTCATCCCGGTTGCCTAGTTTAAGATGAACATGTTCGAAATGCAACAGGATTTTCAACAAGGCGAGGATACGTTGTTTGTGCGGCTTAGGGAGAGCCCATTAATCACTAGAAACTAAAGTGGAAGGGAGGGACGCCAGATCATTAGAAACAACTTGCTGAGACTGTTGGGTTTTCGTTGTTCGTCCTCGAAGAGTCCTTTCCGTTGGCATCGCATCATCTCATCTTGGTAGTTACAAACGACGAAGACGAAAACTCAATTAAACACCCAGCAGTCGAGGGGCTTAGACACGAATTACATCGTTTCTCGTTTTCAATTTACAGTCCCGTCCAGGCTGCCATCGGTCGTCCTTACGCCCCCAAAACTACCCCTGACAGATTAGTTCGTTCGGCAGTAGATTTGCTAGCCAGCGCACTGTATACAAGTAAAATATGGTCAAAAGATAGATCTCTGGACAGGATTTAGAGTTTTGTCTCTTATTTCATAGAGATACTCTAGTCCTTTTCGTCCTGTGAGTGCATGTATGTACAATCAGTGGGACATATGGTGTATGCCCTTACACGCTTGGTATCAACCCTTCTGCACACATCGATACGCATGCAAACACATGTGTACCTGATGTCCTGGAGGACCTGTTTCGAGTACATGGAAATGGGGAATACCCGGCTACTAACTGCTATGCATGTCCTACAGATCTCGATAAAGCTGAATTTAATTTACCAGTTGGGCGATAGCACACGGGCATTTGTCATGTTTTGAATTGTATATCGCCCAAAAGTAATAAATTCAGAAGCGATTTTCCGATTGATTTCATTTATTGGTTTAGCCAAGGGCTTTGTAACTACAGAGCGCACTCTACGGTTCAGTGAAAGTTATGGTAATTTTTCTGAATGGCATCCATACGAAATGTTCGTTCTGATAGAAGTTATTTAAAGTGGGGAACGTTTAATTCGATTTTTAAATGCTAATTGATTTGCTTTTCAGCGTAGAGTTGCCAGAGTGCTCTTCAGGATTAATCGGAATTCGAGAAGCATCATACGAAACGAAGCGCTTATCTTGGTAATTAATTGCATAATTTGTTTGTAAAATAGAGTTAAAACGATTGTAGAAATTAAAAGATGATGATGATGGCGGTGTTTTCAGTGGGGTTTCAGAAATTCGATTATCTAAACAAACTGAGATATTGAACTATAAACTGGATCGTGACAGTATCAATCTATCGTCCGCGATGGTGGATACACCTTGAACTCATGGGCTCGAACCTCACTTAACGACGGGCGTAACACTAGGTGTCCAAGTATAATACAAAATTGATATTTACAAGGTCATCCTCACATCATGCTCCCGCCTGTATTTCACCAAATCCAAAAAATAGTAAATATTATAAAATGAGAAAAAAAGAATATTTCCTGATTATAAAAATTACTATCATTATTTATTGTTCTTTTCTTCTGGTTTCCATAGGTTGATTCATGTCCGGCTCGACGGACCAAAAAATGTTTGATTCTTTTATAAATTAGTATTTTATTTAAATTTTTCTGAGAATTTATTTATCCAATGCAAGTGACATTTTCATAGAATGTAATGTATTTTATTTTTTACTATTTATTCGATTATTTAGCTGATATTCGATTATTAATCAATTAAATTAAATTTTGTTAAACCTTGAATAAAACTCACAATGAAGCTAGTAAATTTCCACTTTCAAAACTTTAAACTGAAGAGAAGATGTTACTTTTAGTAACAAATCGGTAATTATAAATTTTCCGTGAAGAAATAGTATCAACACACTAATTCATGTGAGAAAATTTGTCACTTATTTTATTTGTTTTATTTATTTAATTTATTTATTTTATGAAACAGAGTTCCTAAAATTGCGGGACACCAAAACGGCGCGAGAGTTTTTCAAAAATTGAATAATTGCATAAACATCTTTGCAGCTATCAACAGTCTAAGAAACAATTTTCAAGAACTGAAGAAGGTTCAATTAAGAAATTTCTCATTAAATTACTTCATGTCGAAATTGACCAGCCAAGAGTAGACTGTTTATCAAAACTGAAGATAGTCTAGACCAGGCTTCAGTAAATTGCAAAACTTTCCACGTGTTAGTTTTGCTTCTCGATACTAAAGATGCCGTAAAATCCTTGTAAGTCCATAAACTTTTATATTTGACCTCTCCATCGACCAGTTCGGAAAACACCTTGGCAACGTTGTTGCGAATACAACGCAGCTATACTTAGCGAGTTTTATTCATTTGTGGTGGCTCCACATGTCAGACTAAGGAATAACATTTCAAGCCGTGCCTGGCATAAAAATACTCAACGAACGCTTTTCTCGTTTTTTCCCTCGACATCTTAGAGCCAAATGAAAAACACTCAGCTGTATGTGATCCCCATGTGATAGCGACATAGCACAAATGAACTTACACACCTAAGTCGAACGTAATCCTTATCGACACATATATTTACCTCGACCGTATATCCTAGAATCCCGGATACCTTCAAGTACAGCCACACACCATGCACGTATTTACTCCTGGTCTGATCCAGTGATATATGCAAAAAGTACAAGTGGTGAGGAAAAAGAGTTTTCCGAGTGAGTACTTTTCTTTGGCGAAAAAAACTAACCATCGGAGTCATAAAACAGCTCGCTCGGATGTTGTTCCATACCCGGAGTCCATGCTTTAGCGATTAAGGATCCTGAAACTGAGTATGGACCAGGAACAGTTGGCTGATGGTGACGTGTTGTAAAAATCCCAGTCGAATCGACTAAAATATACACGACGACGATATGAAAAACGGGAAGATTTGCAAAAATCCAGCTCAGTGTCTCTTGTAAGTGCACCGGAAAAACTAGTGGAAAAACTTTCGTTTTATCGGGTGAAGACAAAAAAAAAGTCTGAACTCTATCTCCCTATTCCGAAAACCAACCCCAAGCGTCGGGCTTAGGGACACTGAGATTTTCATTCTTTTATTGTGAAATGAGGGTGCGAGTGGTGATGTTAGGTTCTTGCAGTTGAATTCACCAACGATTTATTCGAACCCAATGAAGAGATGCTTCCGTAGTCACAGCAACAGTGTTAAGGAGATTATCCTTGAAAAAATCACGAATGTCATAAAGTATTGTATGAATCGGTGGAAATTTGTCAGTAATTTATGCATGGCGATTCTAGAAGTGACCATGAAGTGACAGCAATTTGCTCCACCACAAAACAGATTTTAACGAACAGTTGCAGGATAAGTGGCAGCAGGGGAGGTGTAACCTTCTTCATCGAGATAGCGTGGCTTGCAATGCATCATTTTGTTTCAATTTCAATCATAGTACTGATCCCCTATAAGCGATTCCTGCGCAATACTATCACACAGTGATAGCCTTGTTGATGTACATAGCTAACTCGCTCTGCTCTGGATAATACCGTGAAAGAAAGGTCTGGTACGGAGCTCAAGTGAGATAAATACCTACAAGGGAGCGAGCCAAGCCCGCGGCCATTTTTTTGCACGATAAAACCGACTTACTAACTTATCAAAGTGTCCACACATCCACACATTTATTTCGAAAATTCCTCAGCGTAAACAAATTTGCAATCAAGGAGATCAACATTTCTGCACTCCCCCACTTTGTCGACTGTAAAAAGTAATCCGCCCAAAGAAAGTTCAATCCGAAACTGAAACTAAATATGAAGGCATCGAGGCAAACTGTGATATACAGCGGATGCTGATTCCATTTTATTGTGGTCTGATAGCACTTTATTTCTCCGAGCTCTGAGAGCGCAATGGAAGGAAACTTTTAAGGAAGTTATATCCTTTAAATGGTGGTATTCAAAAGCTTTTAGTTCCTTAGAATTTCGACTATTTCCGGCGATGACTGCACTTAGCCTCTTCCCTAGCTATCGCCATTGCCATCGCCATAACTATTTCATACTCGCTACGTCTATACGATTCGTCACTATTTAATAAATTTGAATTTTAAAATCCTTTGGATGTATGTAGGGCTTGAATTGAATCGAATTGAATTGCGAAAGTTTTCGGTGGTCGCATTTTGAAGGCTTTTCATAATAACAATTATGGACAGTAACTTTGTTCGGTCCTTTTCTTGTCGAGAACAAAAGATGTCGACATCTTCTGCTGTAAGCGGTTGGCTTTCTCACAACCCGTTTTCCACCTTACCATAACTTTTCTATTTTCGAACAATGAACGATCGCAAAGGGAGGACGAGTTTTTGGTTTAAAGTTTTCTCAATCACTTCCGAGTAGTTTTTTTTTTTTTTAAATTTACCGATCCTACGCAGTCCTTATATTACCCTTAAATGAGCTGTGCTAACCTCTCGCCAGAAATCTGTACTGAATGTGGGTTTTTTTCAGTTGGAAGAAGGAAGAGGTGAAGGGGTTAGACACTGAACTTAGTACCGGCCAAAAAACCTTGCAAAGTTTCCTCAGTTTCCTGACAAACTATGGCAAATTTCCATTATCAAGAATTCGTTGAGCGCAGCATTTTATTGTAGTCGAACTTTTTGCAGGATGTTGAAGAGATGATAAGGGAAATTCAATTTGTTTCAGATCGTTTTTTTTTATTCAAATTTTAATTTTCGCGTTGCCTTCGATTAACTGCGGAAGGAAGCAAGTTTAGATATAAATTGAACGGTGAATTTTGAAGACAAGAATCTAGAGATGATTAGAGACATGTAAAAGTGATGATGTGCTGTGCTGTCAATGTCAATTCGACCTAAGTAAAGTTCTGTGCCTTATACTATGTTCAGACTACGAGATTAACGCGTTTTAATCGAGTTAAACGCGTTAAAAACACTTCCCGAACGCGTTTACGAAAACACGTACTGTGACCATGGCGGAAATCGAAGTAAACTTTGTAAGAAACTATTTAATGATGTAGAAACTCAATGTCTCTCAATGCTTGTGCAACGACTGCATTAGCTAACTAATTCACTTTTCATTACAGCTATACAAACATTTTTGTTTTAAAGAATTTAGAAAGTATAAATTTGCTAATGAAACACAGCTGAACTAGTTGTCAAAACAAATCCCATCAAATTATCACGTATCAAAATAAAACGAGTTACCTAGTCTGAACACTACTTTTTTAACTCGTTTATTTTGTCTACTTAAACGCGTTTAAAACGCATAGTCTGTACAGGATATTAGTAAACATCGAAATCGTGGAAGTTTGAAGTAACTCTCCAATGTTTTGTTGAATAAAGAAAACGAATTACTTACGTTCCGCAACTTTGCATGGCTCTTCTTAGCGCCCTTAAATTACAAGAAATGTAAAACAGTCATATAAATTTACGTTAAATTAATTTTTACTTCTTCCAGTAATTACAGGATGTTTCAATATTAAGTATAAACTTTACGAATGCCTGCCGTGGTCGCCGTTGTTCTAACCTATTTCATTTAGTCACAATTTTATGATGTTTTTTCTAAGGTTAAAATTGTGACTTATGCTAGAATATGAAAGGTCAGAGTTTGTCTTGACCAGATGTTATTTACAGGTCTACTTTTTAATTACTTTCCGATGGAATTCACTAATAAAAAAAGTATCGATTCATCGTAATCGGAATTCAGTTTGTCGGTGTCATTTTTAAGACTTAATTAATATACAATTTATATAATCAGTACTGCACAAAACGATAGATAATTTGATAAAAAAATACAATTCACCTTAGTGATTCATTTAAGAGTAACAGTTCAGAGTTCATCACTTAATTCACATCTAATCATGTCTCAAATTTTTTTCAATTTAAATTTATCGTCAGTGTCTTTATGAATTATTAGATTCGAGTTCCTGGGTTTTCTCCCCTAACAGAATGCTTAACGCGTATTCGATATTTGTTCGAGTATGAACCAGAAAATAAAACCTGAATTGATTTAATTGCGGGTCCTTTTAATTACTGACTTGTGAGCCACTTAGTTAATTCATTTACGAGTACCAAGAACGCTCGGCGATTCACCTACGAATCGTAAATTAATTATTACGGCACCTACGTGAAACGTTAGTGAGTCACTTTCAATTCATTTGGTTTACTAGGATACAAGATCACGTACTCGTGCTTTTTTATTACTCGTTTGACAAAGTTCTGTTACTGTTTTAATTATTAATGTTGTGTTAAAAATTCCGTTGGTGAAGAAATTATCTAGATATTTACATTAAATATAGGCAACGGCCAAATTCAGTTAAAACGGAAACCAAACTAGGGTCCGCTTAAATCTCCGATAATATTAAATTTTCGAAATTAATTTCGAATGCAAATCAGTTCGTTTAATATTTTATAAGGTTGCATAAAGCAAGTATATATTTAAATACACTCAAACACATCAATTCGCATGAATCCCTCAATTTCCCATAATGTCCACCTTTCCGCACCGAGGGCCCATATTTCGCCATGATACATTGCGGACAGACCGAATGGCTTCCAATTTAAAATCAAATTCGTGAACATTTCAGAATGAGATTTATATGATGACTCTCGAGAAGATAGATTTCGTCGAGATGAATAAATTGTCGTAGGGCAAAGACAATGTTGAAGTTGGCCGTATAAGCGTCCTGTTTCGGTCCAATAGGGGTCCTACATCTCACCCGTCCACTTCTTGTAATTTCTTCCCGACACTCAATTTCTTCCCGACAAAGTGAGACATTCATTTCGTCCGGACAGACGATTTCTCTTCACCGAAACCGTGTCCTGGCATTCTGGGCTCTATGTGGACATGCAAGACTATAAGGGCTGTTCCCAAACCATCGAGCCCTTAGTTCCAAGCCTATATTCTCTAATGTCACTTTTCGAACGTCGTCCTCCTGGCGATGGTTCTGCTGTAAATTGAAACAGACTGGCAGCGATGCAATTACAACGGATTTTATTGAATTAAAAACGACGCCGGTTGCAGCTGGAATTGGTGTTGCTATTTTTATAGTTTGACGAACCTTTTTTGGAGTAGAGGCGGTCGTAATGATGAGATAGGAAATTTGCACGGATGAGTTCCTTCCTAGACACGCTCTCGTGAATCTTTTCGCCCCATAAATCGATTTGAGCCCGTCGTCCCGAACACTTGGCCATAAATATCTTAAGGAATTGCTTAGAACGCTTTACAAAGCCGTTGGAAATCACTCAACTCAACTTCTGTTTATGGTAAATGAACTCCTCAGACGAAAGGGCTTATAGCTGGAGTACCACCAGCAAGTGCTTCTCCACTTGGGCGTGAACGAACGCTTCCTTGTCGAAAGGAGCGAGCTGTGCTATCTAGGAGCCGACGAGAAGAGTAATACCAATCACCGTTAACCAACACCATGTTACCTCAATCCCTGGAATAGCAATAGTAGTCCCATTCGCACAGGGATGCGATAAATTCAAATTGATATTGCCCTCTTGAATGTGTTTTTGTGGTTGTCCCTTGGAAGTAACCATTTCTAGGCCTCCATCAAAATGTACTATCTCTTGGACTTGGGACTTTTGTTGCCGTTGTTTCGCTCTTTTAAGAGTATCCTTTTGTATTATATCAAGATACCAGGCCTTGGACAACTCCCGGGCCGAATTCTTCAAGTGTGGCCGCCGGCAAAGTACCCAACCCGAAAAAAAGAAACTTCTCGGGTTCAGTCCACTAATAAACAAACCAAACCCGGTCAAAGATGTGAATGAGAACATGAAATAAGACCTTTTCATGCTTTCCAAACAACCATCCCGTCCCTCCGCCCTTATGCGAGATATCAAGCCCGAAATCGGGCATTTCTAGGAGCAAATTTTTGCCTTCTTAGTTTTTATATAGATGTCGAAAAAAAAATCAAAATGAGAAATAAAATGGCACGCTAAGGAATTCAAAGATGCCACAGGAAAGAATTCGAAAAGAAATTTCCATGAGAACGAATTACTCGAGGCTGCTGATTTGATTTGAAGGAATTCAATCATGGGAAATTGTTTTCAAATCACCTTCTGTCCCTGTGCGGTAGTCCCATGGGAATATGTGTGCCTGTGTGTGTGCGTCATGGTGCGAACTTTTGTCAGCCCCGATTTTCGCACTTTTCACCCTACGGAAAGAATATTCTGCTGATTATTCTCAATTTGAGATCTGATACTTGATGTCAACTTGAGAACGTCTTTTTCAGCGAGTAACTTTGTTGATGGTGTATAGGTACTTGTAAACATTGAATTCGAAACTTTTCGAAAAGATGCAGCCAATTTCGAAAGACCGTTTGATGTTTTGAGGTTAAATGGCAGCGTAAAGCACGTTACCTTGCAATAATTTACTGCTCTAATATTACATTGTTGCAGGACTTTGTTGTGTATTTTGCTATTTAATCAAGGCAGGAGCGTTAGGGTGATGCAGCCCATCTACCCCAATTGACACCAATTACATGTAGGTACCTCAGTTTTTTTCCCCGACTGACCAATTAAACGTATTATGCAAAAATAAAATATGTTAAACAAGAATTGTTCTACGTAAAATCCACAAAAATAATAATAATAATAATATTAGAAGTTTTTAAGTAAAACGCCTTTCCCTAACATAAAACATTGTCGGTTTTTGCCATAAAGTCTGTGCAACAAACTTCTAAAGACTTTAGAGATTTTCAAATATTTATCGTTTAACCGCCTTTTCTACATTAAATAAAAACGCTTCACGAATAATATCAACTAAATCAAAAATTGTCTCAGGAAAAATCAGTTACAAATGTGTGGAACTTGGTCTGAAAATAACCCTGGAAAACAAAAGCATCGCAAGTGAATCACTAACGATTTACCTACGTGAAATACATTTATGTTACAATGAGAATTCACTTAAGATTTTAAGCTCGCAAGTGAATAATATTGCCAAAGTGTAAATGAATAATTTGGATAATTTGCAGTGAATTGCGGTTTTGCAACAGCATGACAGTTTTTGTGCTGAGCTACGAACTCAACATATTCTCCATATTATCGATTTCTACTTTTAAAATTCCAATTCATTTGCTGTGAATCGTCATCAGTTTTTTGTTCTGTTAAGTTTTTCCGCCTGAATTTTGAGGTTTTTAAAGTTCTACTAGTCCTAAAACGTAACAAAACAACCTTTTTGCTAGGCAAAAGTATATCGAGTCTTTCTTATTCAATTGGGCAAACCGATCAGTAAAAACTTGTCACAGTACCGGAGTAGTTAAATTGTGATTGGAAACAAGATTCTCTTTTAGCAGACATAAAATAGAACAATAGAACCTTTTTTTCTAGACTGTGATTTTAGCTTATCTCACCCGCATGAAATGAATGTCCTTCAAAGTTCCTGCAAAGAACTCCCATCATTTTTCACATACGAATGAATAGCAAACTAATTGCCGAGGATCAATGTGGCCTCAAATCCTGAAAAATCCTAGCACGCTCTTCACCCACACACTCATTCGGTAGCAAACCGGGGGAGCCCTTGACAGAAATACGAGCGTCAACTATTCGAAGTCCTTGCCATTTTCCTACAGGCAGGCGGATTGAATGAAGTGCGACAAAATACATTCAGTAGGTAGTCAGAGAAAAAGGGGCAAGCAAACGTAACCTGAAGTTTCGTGTGACACGTAGCAAAAGTTTTCCCCGAAGGATATCGCTTTATAAAAACCATTGATAAACAAAGTTTTACGTCTTGTGAAACTTTTTCCATATCTACTTAATAGTCTTGCTTTGTAGAAGCGAATCAAATCCGATCCTTCAGGAAGAATGCGACCGATAGTATAAACTAAGGGAAGGGACGGTATAGAACCGAAACGAAACCAAACCGCTCAAGGACCTCCATCCTGGCAATCGAGTGAATCCTTCGAGAAGCAAACGAAATCGCACATGAACTTTCCACTTTATCCCTGAGGTGGGTGCGGTTAGGTGTGACGACCAACGCTACAAATGGCTTGGAAAAGTTTGCTCATTTAAGTATCCTTGATTCATGCAAGTGCACACAATTTGAATTCGAAATTGACAGGAAAAATTTTTACGTCCTTGACTGCGATACAGCGAAATGGAAAAGAAAGGCAAAGCTCGACTGGAGTTATATCTTCGTTCTGGGTGAACTGGTGTGTAAGGCCCGGCAAGCGTATCGAGCTGGTTTAGAACCGAACCACATAGACCCATACGCTAAATGCTCGAGGTCTGCATTTACTGTAAAAATAATTGTATTAAGGAGTGTGAGGTTGAATGAGTACTCGTTGCATTGTGTTGCTACCAACTTCAGGGCGCTCCCCAAAGCCTTAATACTGGTTCTTTTTTCACTTGTATTTCGGGGGTATTTTGTATTTTTTCCCCATCAGGATTCGAATGCAATGCAGTGTGTGGTTAGCTACTGCAGCTCTTCCATGCACTTTGTACAACGAATTCATGGTGATAACTTCACAGCCATAAATACCAGGCCAAGTGTACTCAAGTGCAGTACCATATTTTTCTCGAGTATAAATAATGAAGTAAATTGCTGTTGACACAAATACCAACGACCAAAAGTTGTTTGGCTCTTCGGATCGTAAGGATTGTCGGCAGGGACCTTAAGAAAAGCCATCAGCAAGGAAACTTTTCCATAAAGTGCAGCGTGCACAGAATCCTCTCTACGGATGCGATGGCGAGAAAAAAAACCTCCTTGCCATAGTCGTACACATCTGGCGGATGTGATCCTGTATGCCTTCTATTATGATGGCGTTATCATTGACTTTCGGTACCTGCCACTTGGGCGCCATTTAAGCAACTAAACTGCTGTTGATGGTGTGGGTATCCAACGTGTACAAATCGCTCCATTCCCTTACCTTGATGGGTTAATATCACCTGCGAGAGGGCAATTAAGGGCAAACCAATGAGTTAATTACAACACAAGTAATGGGCTCTTTTGAATTTTAAGTGTCAACTGTTTTGTGGTGGTGCGATGGTGTAGCGTGATATGTTTTAGATGGGTATCGTGCGAAGTGTACTGTAGCGTCCTGTAGGGATTTCAGGGTTACAACGAAACCTCGTATCTACGAAGTTCGTACATAACAAGGTACATGAGTACTTCAAATTGAAAGCTTATCAGCAAGGATCTTCAGCTTGGGCACACGAGAAGGGTAGTATTATGTAGTGCGAAGGACTTTTGGAATCATGTAGCTAGCGTACCATGGATATCTTTCGGAGTAGTGCTCCTAACATTTTCTGCTTTTGATTCAATCATATTTCCTTCCTGTCAAGTAATCCTGCTTAAAACGGTGCTAAAAGATAATATTAACCCATGAGCAACTTTAAACTTTGTTTCGTTAGATTATCTTTTAACTTTTTTATGGCACTACCTATGTATATGTAGTCAAATCTGCCGAAAATTTTAACTCTACTTTTCGTACGGAAATCCCTTTGATATTTGTAATGAGTTCAAACAACTTTTCCTATAATATTTCATTGGAATCTATATTTGAATAGTTTGGTCATAAATTAATATCTACATATATGTTAGTAGTAACTTCAAAGATTAAAGATAAACCAAATTATAAAATAAAATTCATTTTAATAAAACCACGAAAAGCTATTTCACTCGAATAAGAGGAGAACCTTCAAGGAACGAATGAATACTGATATAGACCTTATATTATTACATACACACTATCGCAGCCCGACACACTTATCAATCGCATCGAAGTTTCCAGGTAAAACTACAAGCGTCCCAAAAACTCTACGCGCATCTCGCATATTCGCCACACTGCCTGCATGTTCCACATACACCATTGTATATGCTCCAAGTCTTTCGAATTAACACAAGCAGTATGTAAGCGCAGCAGGGCTTGTGTGGTGTACTTAAATTTGGCCCGTTTTTGAGAAGTAGGATGAGAACAATTGGCTTGTACGTGAATTAGCTGATTTAGTAAGGTTAAGTTTTGTACCTAGTAATTGCCTCTTCAAATACATTTTCTATTTCATTTGTATACTTCGCCAGTATATTGAAAAAAATACTAAAAATGATGGGACATTGAAATATTCAAATCAAGTAGTTCAAACACAGCTTTGCGTCCACCCATTCAACATAGCAAAGAAAAAGCTATCAAACATATGAGGACGTACCTATCACCGACTTATGTGTATCATTCCGCCCAAACATCCCTCGACACTATAAAAAACGGATTGGTCGTGTGTAAATACGCGAAGCCATTTCAAATTCCCTTCTAAATATATTTTTAGAAGTCGAGGTCCCCGAAATTTAAGTTTCTGTTTTTTTTTTGCCTTTTTACGACTGCCAAATAATCATTTTTTATGGTATACGAAAAGAAAATCCCCTTTCAGTCGGCTACGTCAATTCAAGCTTAGCTTTTCGCATAAATGAAAAATCATTTCGTCCCCATCACGCTGCAAGGAAAATAAAACTTGTATATCTGTGTGAATCAGTGGCCAAAATGGCAGAAGCAGAATCTAATAGGGCGTCATTGGAAGTACACGAAATTCGTTTGCCTATTGCCTCGCGGCAGCGGCAGCTATTAGTCGAGATCTTGGAGCTGTCGTGTCCTTCTTTAGGTTGGCGACGAGATGCTTGCAAAAGCAGAAATTTAATTCCTCAAATCAATTGCCAATTACGCAGAAACAACTTTCGTCAATTTCAGGGGACATTACGGAGGTCCTTCTTAAGCGATGTGACGATCGAACTAAATGGTGAATGGGAAATAAACCCCTAACTGCCGTCGCAATTTCGGGGCTGCTTGCCTAACGTTGTTGCGGGTTGTTTTCGCTTCAGGGCAGGGAGTCCTTTTGCGTAGGAAAAACGAAGCAACAGTCGTTAAAACGGAAAAAAATTTACAGCCCCCGGGAAAGTACTTTCTTGATTATTTGATTTCGCTATTTTTGGAGTCACTGTAGAGGTGACTTTATAAGCAGGTTGACAAGACCTGATTGATTTTTATGGGCTACGCCATAACATTATGATTGATAACAAGGCTATAGACGGTTTTGACTGGTGGTTAGATGTTAAATTTGTTGGCTTTGTTTGAAAGTGCGGTCATCACAAATCTTCAGGCTAAACGGGAAAAGACGGTTTAACAGATTTTTGTTTAACTATTTTTGTTTCAAGATTTAGTGTTTTAGCCAGCACGAAATGATAAGATTTATCAAACTGTCTACACAGTTATTTGAAATATATTACAAGACCTTAGAGATATAACGAGATTCGTGAAACTATATGCACTCCATTTACACTGATAATTTTTGTTTCCCTCACAGTACGCCAATGAACATACACAAGTTTGCTGTAATATGCCAGCAAACACAAATGTCATGAATCGGTTACTTCCGAAGTACAGAGCACTCTGCATGAGTCGTTCACTGAAATTTACTTGATACTATGAAAAATTTCAATTATGTATTTTTTATATATAAGAATACGTGTACGAAATTCTAGCTTTTTTCCACATTTATATATGGATGATTAATGTATGCACGCATACTATAAGAAAAATGTTGGTTTAGTATGAGTAACCCCTGAGCCTGGGCTTGCTGGGATATCTTAATTTCTTTACTGGCACACCAACACATACCCACCCATCAAGATTCAAATTTCTACCATAAGTTATTTCAGAGATAAGAAAACCATCGCCACTGCGTGTATCTATTCAAATTTGTTATGTTATTTAAAACTTGCCAATACTATAAACCAAGTTTCAGTATTCCATCTTCTACCGTTCAAGAGATATCTACCCAAAAAAAAATTGGAATTAAATACCTAGTTTTGCTGTCTTGCTAGTCCTAAAAAAAATTCCACGGAAGCAAATTTTTTTAATCGATCACAATTATGAAGTAATAAAGATAAATTAAAACTAAAATAACTATAACAGATAAAATGGTATATAAGAACATGTGTTTAAAAAGATATTAATTATTATAAAAATCAATTGGGCTTGTATCATTTACTCTGTTAAAACGATGCTGTAAAAACATTTTTTCTGTATTCCTTCAGTATTTTTGAATCATTAGAATTATTATAAAATTATCGTCATTAAATTGCAAATAAAACAAACCTTAAACTATTTAAAATCGAACTTAATAAAACGTAAAGCTAAAAAAAATGAGTTTTTTAAAAGAAAATCTTTATAATGTATATTCAAAGTACATTCATTATTTGAATATTATCGTATTTTCTTTAGAGGACGAAGTTTTAAGCTACATTCACCGACTTTCGCTAAGCAATCCCTAAGTCTGTTTTCTTTTTTTCATAACGTCTTTTATCGACCTGTTTTTTAAATGCAATAAAATTAAAGCACGTATTCAGACGTCTGCGTACTTTTCTTAGTAGTGCGAACAATGTACAGGACGTATTATGATTTGTGAATATTAAAAAATTCTCGATTTTGTCAATGTCAACAATAATATTCCACTCGTTCTGTCAATCATTCTTTCTGTTTTTTCCATTTGCAAAAAGGAACAACTTGGCGTTTTCGGCGTATCGATTTTCTGAAGGATTTATAGTCTGTCATGTGCCTGTACCGAATGATGCTAAAGCACTTACACCCATACATTTCAGGATTTTATGAGCCGTCCAATATGATAACTTATCCCGCAGCGTACGGAGACGGTAGGTAAGTAGATGGGCAACATGTAAAGTTTTCGGGGAAATACAAATCGAAAGATGATAAAATGTTTATCATAGACTCCGGCCTCGGTGCTCGGGTGAATGTATGAAATGATTTGCTTCACTTCTCAATATAAAAAAATGTTAAAAAGTGTACAGAGTATTATATAACATGCCGGACTGAGCAGTGTTCACAAAAAAGTCTCATAAATCCTTGGTCGATTGAGGGTGAACTATAAACTGTTGGTCTAGTCATATTGCCAACATAAGTTTCAGCCTTGCCTTTTCAATAGGTCTTGAAGTTTGACGACGGTTTTTATTCACTACTTTTAGATCAATCTCTCTATATCCTTCCCCTGCCTATCATTTTGTGCTTATTTGAACAGAAATATGATTCCCGAGAGTCCTGTACAGCAGTTTCACTACCGACCATTTTTCGAGGACAATCTGAAAATCCCAGAATTTACGGACATACTCTAGTCCTTCCATGAATTATAGCAATCGTGGTCAGAAAACACAACAGGATAGCTCCGGTCCGAATAAATCTCGAACTCGATTCAAATAAAAACAGGAACCATAATTCTGTTTACGAACTAATACCAGGGGATTTGTACAGCAAGCGCCAGCGAGTCCATTTGTAATGTGACATTTGCAATATACGATGGTGTCAGAAGTGGGATACGGGAGCATACAGCATACGAGTTTATGCGGTAGCGAAGGCATACTTTCGATTCGCGCAACAAGTGATCAACAGTTGTTTCTGGTTAACACCTCCGTGCATGTCCTGTCGGCCGTATATAGGTGGCGAACATCGAACAAAATCAATGACAACATGTGATTAAATCGGTTGCCTGGAACTGATACAATTCGTATGCAATTTAGCCAAAACATGGCACTAATACCGAGAGGCGTGACGCATATCATCATTAAACCATCGCATTAATGCTCAACATATAAAGCCTTGGTACAGTGGCTCCATCTCTGCCTCGACGCAGGTACTGTAACGTTCTACCTACCCTACAAGTCCTGTATGCTAGTGTGTGCTGGCAAGT
Organism: Beris chalybata; assembly: GCA_949128065.1. Classification (NCBI taxonomy): domain Eukaryota; kingdom Metazoa; phylum Arthropoda; class Insecta; order Diptera; family Stratiomyidae; genus Beris; species Beris chalybata. Next base: position 3,515,349 of record OX421896.1, on the reverse strand, counting down.
AGCAAACAGATTACTCCATGTCCTGAAATTGACTGACTGTTGTTGACTGTTTACATGGACGACTGAGTATAGGACTAAAACCAGCTCCCCTGTCTTCTCACATCTCGTTTCGAACCTACGAGAAAGGTAATCGATGGCTTCATTCGGGATTTTCCTTGTTTGGATTACTCGTTAGAGGTTGATCCGTTTCTGTTGTATTCGGGATTTATGAGATCAGGTTATTACTGGCCATATACCAAGGAGACCTATATAATCGAAAGAGGTATTATCTTTCAAAATTTGTTGATTTAGTTGGATTTGATTAACTCTTGGAGGAAGCCGGGAGATTTCTCCGTAAATCCCATTCGAGTGTATTAAAGAGCGTATGGACTGGGTCGGAGGAAGATATAAGTACGGACTTTTGATTGGATTAAGGTTTTCGGTGTGGACGGTGGTCAGATTCAATCGATTTAGTCAAAAATAGCCCGAATCAGATCGGACGAAAGTTCAGTGAATATGTAAAAGGTTAAATTTTAAGAGATGCTATAGAAATAGTCTGTGCTAAATAAGTATACCATAAGGCCACATACTGACCGATAACGATAAATAGACACTTCTTCCCATTTCAGTAGCTTACTCTCGTTTTTTCCGTGTTGGTCGCAAATTAAATTTAGAATTGGTATGATATCTTCGACAATACAACAAATTATCTGCTCTTATTACACCTTCAATTTAATGGGTTTAATGCTTTTGATAAAGCCACATATTCTAATATCCATAACATAAGAATTGGGTACATTCGCAAATTGAGACCGATGGCACTGTTTTTTTGCCATCTAGTGACTAGAAAGAGAAACCCATCAAAAATCAACCAATTTTTAATGAACTATTTTTAAACATTTTTAACGTTTGGATATTTTAGAAAGAAAAAGATAATTATAGAGAAAAGAGCGAAGATGATTTAGAAAATTTTATCACCGAAATCGTTCAGTTCAACTGATATGAAAATTTCAACCAATTACTTTCATTATTTCAATAATAATGTAAGTATTGTTGTTATTGATTAAAAAAAAGTCTACACGGATGTTTAGTATTTGCACGTTTTAGAACTAGTAGATCACCCAAGCAAAAATGCAATACCCTTAAAACCAAATTCACCCTTTTCCGGCAATCAGCCATAACTTTTACGAGTTCCATCATATCTGCTAGGAAAAATATTGAATTGTCTGTTAAAGTTTTAGCTGCTTATTTTAACTATTTTGTTTAACTTAAATTTTAATGTTTGGCGATGTGAATAATAAAATTTTAATTTGTTTTAGTATTGACCCTATTACATTCCGCACTGTTCACTATTTATATATAAAAGTCATATTTAAAAGTCATTAGCAACTGAAAAATTCTTATAAATAATTTATGCGTTGAATGGGAATTGAACCCACGACGTAGCCGAAGAAATGTTTTCAATACCTAGTACAGTACCACTGTACTACACCCGTGAGTAGATTTAAGGGTCACACGTCGAACACTCTTCAGCTTTTTTCTGTGCCGCAAAATTAAATTGCTATGACTTTTCTGTCAGACGCATAAATGCGACGACAATGGAAATCCACCTTTAATGTCATAGTATTGAATTTGCTGTAATGCCGGTTTTCCACCAAACGGACAAAAAAAACTCGTGTCGAAAAAAACAAGTCTTTGAGTTTTCATTAAGGGGTTACATCTAGTTGCCGGCCGAAAAAAAATGGGTGTTTTTGTGAATTTTTTTGGGAAAACGATTGCAGATTTCGAACTGTTTTTTTTTCATAGTGAAGGGTATATCTTTGATTATGTTTCATAATTGTGCATAATGTAGCAGATATAATATATTTCCCGGACCACTGTTCAAAAAAAGCCTTCTGCAGTGACCACTGTAACTTCCACACTAATGATGTGAAATAAAAAAACCAAATAAATTAAGTTTTTTTATCGTATTATCTAGTCCTTAATCGAAGGATTTGATAAAATATTCATTTTTGAAAAAATAGTCGGCGATCGAAAGTGAAAGTCTAGTTTTCGGTGAAAAATTCACTTCATTTTCCTTGATATAAAAAAAAGTATGCATCGAAAAAAAAATCCTTCGATTAAGGACTGCCTTTTAATGTAAAAAAAAGTGTGCAGAATTCCAAGTTAATCGGTCCACTCGTCTTCAAGATATCTTGGTCACCGATTTTGAAAAAGCCGTTTCGAGAAAAACGCTTTTAAAGTTTCTCGGCCGCGACTTCCGAACATTCGCTGATTCTCGTAATTCTCTCGAGCCTTTCGCACGATTCATTTTTAAACTTAAAATATTAGAAGAACACGTATAACTGAATGTAGTGAGCGCTTCGAAGTCAACTGCTGTACTGTAACGGTTTTCGATTTCGAATATACAGTCAAACCTGGATGAGTGAGAACGTAACTGTAAAAACGGCCGTAACTCGCTCAATTTTGAACTGATCGACTTGAAATTTTCAGAGAATATTTTTGAAAGGTTATACTTTAAGAATCCGTCGAAAACGAAAAATCGAATTTTCGAAAATTCTGACTAGATGTAGCCCCTTAAAGACTTATATTTTTCGACACGAGTTTTTGTTTTGTCCGTTTGGTGGAAAACCGGCATAAGTATGCATATTGCTTTTACTAACCGTCAGACAATACTTTAGAGAAAAAAGTCAAAAAATCAGTCAGTCAAATTTATAAGGGTCTTAACGGGGAGAAAAACTTGGACTATCCATGGCTGACTTGTGTGGTCACGAGAATGTAAGACCTACACTGAAACTTTTAGTGAACTTGCGGGGATTCTCGTACTTTTATTGAGAGCTTCTTTTTCATATGTAAATTAAAAAAATATTTGGAATCAATAACTTGGAATCCGGTTTTATACGAAGGGAGAACCTTGGATCCGATGTGCTGCGGGACAGTGCTACACCCTCAACCTAACCTACAGACAAATATACAGACTCACAAACTCCGATTTTATGAGCAAAATTCCTGTTGACCGTGTTTAACGATGACCCCGTACCTACATATCCGTTAAAATAATTTTTACTCCTACACAATTCAAGAGCCATCTGTTGAAAGGAGCTTCAACATTAACGTTAACACACGAACAATTCCTTTTCGTAAAGAGTCCTCTGTGTGTTGAGATATAAACGGTCTTCCAGCCAAGCTTGCAAGCGTAAAGTTTTATTTTCTGTACGAACCAATTGCAAAAGCTGGGAAGGTGTTATTTCGTGAATTTTTTAACCGGAAGTTGCTAGCTTTTATTCTGACTCCAACCACAAATAATGAAATATATTAATTCAAACTTTGATAAGTGATAAAGCATTAAATCAAGCGAAATTGTTTCATTATCACAACGCGATAAACCGATAACCTTATCACATTTAAGAAAACCGCAATTTAAATTTCCCGCCTCCAAATCAACAAATAAAGCACATGGGGCGCTCCTATTTCAACCGAGAAATTCTCATGAAAAGCCCACTTCTAGACGTGCGCCAACAAAAAAAATTTCCGGACGCATGCGATAATAATTTTCTCGGTCTCAAAATTTCACAGAATCGATTTTCCCTTCGACTAAGCTTTCATTTCCACATTGAGTCCGACACTCGCGTTACCCAAGTTCGACCATTTTCCTCGGGATTGTGCTCTACTCCGACAAAACTTACTGAAAAGTGAACTCGAACAGTGTTACAGGAGTTTTTGTTCGCGGAAAATCAGTGACCGATCGGAAAATCATCTCGAAAACGGGACCGGACAGTGTTAAATGAATTAATACGCCGGATAGTCGGGCATTTAAATTGTGAGAAAATGTGCTTAAAAATCTGATCGAAAGGAAAAAAAAATAACGAAGAAAATTCAGAATACCCTTTCTAAGAAGTTCGAGGCCGAACTCTTTTCTCTTGAAACAGGAGGTAGGTAATTTTCGGTTAAAATTCACAAAATTTTCGTGAAAAGAAAGTATACGGGGGCTTTTTTAAGCCATCGAGTTTTTAATGTGCAAAGGATTTGCAGACAATTTGCGAAATATTCGATATGAATTTGTGGAGAAAAAAATAAATCGATAGAGGCACTTAAAATGGTGGATGGAGGAGGCTCCGTTTTACGTCGTCTCCTTTCGAGGGTGCTTTCGCCGAAATGGCTTTTCGGCTTCGAGCTGTCCACTACAATCTGTCGACATTATTATTTGTGGGATAGTTACGAGAAAAATCGAGTGAAATCGATGCGCTCGGACCCGATAAATGGGTCAAAACAGACGAAAATTCGCTTAGCCAAAATCGAAAGGACCAACTAACCACTAATCCCCTGTAAGGAGCCAATAAACAAATTAGCGGTTACGACGTCAACAAAATGTTAAAATCATTGACAAAAAGCACCATCTTGCGGCGTCTTTTACTTGAATATCGTTAGGGGAGTGAAATAATGTCGTGGCGAAAAACTTTTCACTCAACATTTTTGGCGTAGGCGATTTATTCGGTGTGTCGGAATGTCAGTGTAAACTTCTGCGCACAGCCTCAACTCGATAAGGCCGTAGGAGAGTGCCTTACAATACGCTCCATAGACACAAAGCCATTGTCTGAATCTGGATAACTCCTAATCAGAATCAGATGGTCAATTGACGCATTTCGGATCACTTGGACAAATAATTACACACACGGCCCAAGTCAAAGGATATGGTAATTTGTGAAGCGTTTGGAAGCCGCACAAAAGATGCCGTCACAAAAAAAAAGAGAAATCGTTTTAGGGCAATAGTGTGATTTCGTCCTGCGATGGGGTTAATGTTTTTTTCGGGACCATTAACTACTTTTCTGACCACAACTTTCCGATTTTCGGAATGTTGTATAACGTTGCTGCGAGGGGTGGGCATAAGAAAAACTTTGCGGTGAACGACTACGAGTACGAGTAGAAATCAATACAAGCAAACCACTTAAGCAAAATGGAAAAACAAGGAGAATATAAAAGATGCATGGAAAATTTTTTACCAACCGACGACGAATCTATTTAATTTTATCGTGGCGTATGACAGATTGGCAGCAGTCTCAAATGACGATGATTCCGCACCAAGGATAAATAAATTAATTTCAATTAATTATCAAGTTGCATGCTGACTGAATCACTTAAGGATTATTTATGGGCCAGAAAATCGACGACGCATAATCTTATTTTCGATTATTCGAACTCGTTTTACAAAACGTTATGAATGAATTATGAGATTATCCGGGAGATGAGTTGCGTAGAAATTCAAGGTCAGTCGTGTATCCTGGCAACGAAATTTTGACTGCGGTTAAACAATTCGAGCTGGAAACTTAAAATAGAGTCAAAATAGAGTCGTGAACTAGTTCGAAAACATGCTACAATTTGTTTAATACTACCTACATATATTTTAAACCAACCTGCAACGAATAAGCAAAGAAATCAAACGAATCAACGAGAGAAAAGACTTAAATTAAGTTTGGGATTTTCTCTAGTGGATTTTCTCCCAAACTCACATGAAAAGTTGACTTTCAACACTATATTAAGATATATAGATAGATAGATAAATTCATTCATTAGGTAACTGAAGGTAACTAACTATTCGGACGTTTTACCTCATCTTTTCTAGTATGACATTAACATAGACGTAGAAGAAGCTGACTATAGAAACAATGTGTGTGACGCACATGGTGTACCAAATATTTAATTAAAAACGGTCAGTGTCGGGATATTGTTTCGATTAGTAGACGGGGTGGGGTCTTGACATCAGAAAACGGCACGAAAAGACAAACGTTTGTATACAAGTTCTTTGATTAATTTTTTTTTATCTGATTTGCAATTTTCTCAATTTATTAAAAAATCATAATCACAATCGATGATTCAAACTAAACCTCAGCCAAATCCAGCCAAAAGATTTTTGTCCGAACTATAATTATAGTTGTTTCAACTATTCTGTATTCAACAGCTTTTGATGTGCAGAAAACTCTGTTCAAAATAAAAATTTAACTCTCGGGTTCGGGTCTCTGCTACTTTGTCGAGGCGGTCGTAATACTGTTTCTGACAATGAATCGCCAATTTTTGGTTTGCTTGCAAGTTTCACTTATTGAAATATAAAAAAATAACATTCAGTTATCAGTGTATCAAGCAGTGTCAAAATATCGGGCGCTAGACACGAACGCTCAAAAAAGTTTAGAGGAACGGGTTTCAGAGAATTGTGATTGAACCAAAAGCAATACAATTTAGGAAATAGAAAATCTACGTTTAATAGATATCCATAAATTTGATAATCACTAATCTATTGTCGATAAAACATAATAAAGATAGTCGAAATATGAGGAGTAGTGAAATTTTGGTTTTGTTTGCCCAACATAAGTAATGGAGTAACTTTCATTCAAATGTCCTTCAGAAATGCGTGCATGTATTTCATGCAAACTCGCAATAACGCAATAAAGTATGCTAAAATTGACTGTAGCTAGGATTTATTTGTACCAATGAGCAAAATTTACTACTGTAGGTGACTACATACGAAAATCCTTTTAAAACATTTAAAAACGCTTTTTGCATTTATCATAAAATTATTTTCTTTGAATTTAAATTATTTAAAATTTTATTTTTTTGGATTTTAACGGGAATAAAAACGTAAGTAAAAACAAGAAATTACCACTTCATTTGAGAATTCGCCGAAACTTCGATTTAATACGAAAATCCAATTTTAAATTATTCAAATTTTAAATTTGGAAGATAAATAAAGGTATTTAACGGCAAAAGTTTAAGAATTCATAAACATTTTGAGCAAGGTAATAATCACGAGACTGGAGTAAAGATTTTTTCAGGAACCTGTTATGTTAGAAAGTTGAAATAGGATAAGCTTAAGATTTATGAAGGACTGCAGTAAAAGACAAAAAAAGTAGTCGCTCGAGAATGAATCTGCAAATCTTATCAATCCTTTTAAAAATTTCCTCTCAAGTTTTACAGCTGGTGCGAAGTGTATAATTTTTGGAGGACTAGACCTAACGTACGTTCGTATAATAATATTATCATATATAACAAAATTCAGATTGATATTTCCTTATTGCCAGGAATAATTTTTATGGATTACATGAGTACCTAAATTGATGTATAGATTAGACAAAATCTATACAACTAGGATATATTTTTGGTGGATAGCGAAATCAAAATCCTGGAGCAATATATTTGTGCTTTGGTAGAAAGTTAGCAATAAATGATGGTAAGAATTCAACTAATTCCGCCACAAAGTGTCCGCTAACTTTATGGCGGGTTTCTTGCGCCCTTTCCTGAATGTAAACATATTTTACCAGAGTTCGAACATAGAGAATATGTTCTCAGATACCATTTCTGAAAACTGCAAAATTTCCGTTTCCAATCCAAATATTCAGCAAAGATCATAAGAAAAATTAGTCACTATATTTGTAACGGAAAAGCTTAAATTTTACTCCTGACCTGACATTTCCAAGTCATTTTAACTCCCTCGATGACTTCGAAAGCCGTCGTAAATTTAGGGAAATTATGAAATCAAGGTACAAACCGAATATAATAGGAACACGAGTTTCATAGCTAGATATAATAATAATATGGTTGTTGGAAGACAGTTTTGACCGTTCCTACAAATTGTGCACCCGCCTTTGCTTAAGGGGACTACACACCGCTTGATATTTCTTACTACTGAATGAATTATGGGTAGCAAGAACTCATCACCTCTTTTCGCGAATTAGTAATGATAATTACAACCTTGCTAATTAATGCTGTGACTTATCTCATGAGATTTAATATGTATTAGATTTCTGTACATTATTCTTGGTGTTATTTTTAATAATCAGTTTATTTGTAAAAAAAAAAAATTGTCCGATGCTCCTGATGGGCTGACTCTTAAGTGTATTGATTAGCATAAATCACGAATATAAACAAAATCACCCAATTTACCCTGAATAAGCTTTTGCTTTCGAAATAAAAAAAATAAGTTTCCTACTTTCGTCGCATCCAGCGCCGTTAAAATCGCCTCCAGTCGGCCAAATTTCCTCCTTTCTGACCTACAAAATTTTTATAAATTCGCAGTCCTATTTTCCTCGACAGAGTGCTCCTTCAATATTGGAAATGGTGTAGATGGCGACAAATGTCTGTCTTGCCCACGGACTGCATCTTAAATAACTTTCCATAAGGATGAACCAAATAATCCGGGAATATATGCCGCCATATTACCGCGACATATTTTGAAAGTTAGCCAAGATTCTACAGAAAGGAGTGGCGTACCGAGAAGAAAAATCGAAGTCACAAGGAGTTGGTTTATCTGTCATTAATCTTGCAAAAGAAAGGGGAACAAACAATAAAAATAGCCCAGCTCATGTGATGTGATGCTAAATTCGAGGTAGGTCTTGAACAACAGGCTTCTACGTGCACCTTTAAGTATCCTTAAGAGGTAACCAAGGAGAAGTTGGAAGGAAAAAATGGAGAGAGAACGAACGTGACGGTGAGAGAGTGAGCGAAAAAGAAATAAGGACTTGAAGAAATTCACCCAAGGATGATACTGATACCAGGAAAAACCTTCAAGGATACGATTTTTAGCGCACAGCACAATACCACAGAAAAATCTACATCTGCAGTAATACCTTTGTTGCGTGTGACATTTCGCAAATAAATCGAATGAAAAAATTACGAAACCGAATTAATTTAATTAAAGGAAGAACACGTCGATGGGGTCCTTCAAAAGTTACCGGCCTTATTTCTTCGAAAACATTTACAGGACAATGAGAAATATTTTAGGATCAAGTATGATGCGAGAGACATTCTTGGTTAATGGGGACTTGAGACCTTTAGAAATTGTGAAGCTTCTTAGAAAGGACACGTTTTGATTGATGCGGGTGAAGCCATGCTTCCAGCTTTCTTTTGTCAGTACGTTAACTCTATGCGCTTTTCTGTGATTTTTCGCTTTGATTTTTTTTCTTAAATATTACGATTGGAAATTTAGGTTTATAATTTGTGAACGTCTCTTACGTAGGACTTTTGCAAAAAAACGAATGTAAAAAACTGTCCGACATACCAGCTAAGTGCATTGAAAGTATTAAAAACAAAATTGTGAATGAAAAAGATTTTCTTACTATCGAAACTTCAACTTATTATTTATTTATTAAACGCAGAAAGTAAACGTCATTATAAAAGACAATTTTTTTTCACGAGGCTTTGCATTAGGACTACAGAGAACGTCATCAACTTTCTACGATTTTCACCCAACCCCTAATATTACACCAACTGTAAAAATGAAAAGGTCAAGCATTTAGAAATATTACAATAAACGTTGAGAAAAGGATTTCTGCATGAACATTGTTCATAAACATAAATTCTTCTTATATAATGCAAGAGTAGGTCTGATCTCTTAGCACTGAATTTCATAAATTGCAAAAATGTATATTATATTGAATAAGTAATATATCAACCTGTTTAACTTTTACTTAACGTAGCTTCTAGAAAACAAACAAACAAACAAAATCATTCGATGTTTTCTACTTCCGTAACATTTCATTTGCAAATGGTCAATTGTTCAAGGACATTCTTTTCTTTTTTATGCAATCTCAATAACATGAATGATTAAATTTCCTACCATAAACATTTTCCAATGTATAAAATAATTATATCCCCACCCTCGTGCACCATACACTCTTCAAAAACTGTTTCTGTTATATTGTTTGCTCTATAGCTCTATATGGAAGTACCAGGATTCAATCTTTTAGCACAAGCTGCTCTTGAGATAAAAAAATTAAAGATGTTTCAACTATTTTCTTCGCTACTCCCGCTAACTTTTTTAACCACATATCCTCACACTATGTTATATTAAATTTTTTTTTTTTTAATATGCACAGCTGAACACATCTGCATCAATATTTTTAATACAAACCAACCTCAACGTAGAAAACAAACTCAAAAACATCCATGTCAATTTTAACTCCAGAAATTGACTAGGTATAAATAAAAAGCCTTTTTATCATTTTTTAGCTATTGCAAAAGAACTTGGAAGATCTCGATAAATTTTTATTTATTTATTGACATATTTTCACTTTTCTTTTCAGAATAAAAATGGCGCCAAACATACGAATCTGGAAGCGTGAAGCTGAGGCTACAGTAGCATCAGTTGTTACAACGACGACGACTGCACCGGAAATCGACAGTACAACGGAGCCTCAAAAACACATATTTGGTCATAAACATCACAAAGAAACAACTCCGGAAACGACAGAAGGTAAATTCGTTACAAAATTTGAAATTAATTTCGTTTTATTTATTTTCACAATTTGCAGAGCTCCTTAGTACCGCCGTCCCAACTAAATCCGAAACAGAGAAATTGGGCGAGAAAGCTGTAGAAATAACGGAAGATGTAGCACATAAAATGGGAATCCCCACGTGGGGACTAGTCGCCATTATTATCGCTGTTAGTCTTGTTGTTCTTGGTGTATGTTTCTTCTGTATACGCCGATGTTGTCGAAAGCGTCGATCAAAAGATGGCAAGAAAGGAATGAAAGGAGTGGATCTGAAGTCGGTGCAACTCCTCGGTTCGGCTTATAAAGAGAAGGTATGTTTTTTTAATAACCAAATAGAGTGATACATGCGTGTATATGCTTCAGGTACAGCCGGATATGGAAGAACTAACTGAAAATGCCGAAGAACAGGACGAAGGTGAAAGTAAGCAGAGCGAACAGAAACTGGGAAAAGTCCAGTATAAGGTGAATATATTTTATTTTTCTCTCAACCTTTTTTTTCCGCATTCACACACCGACCCGCGCTCGTGGATAACATTCTGGATCATACCCCTTTAGTTCTGGTACCTAGTGCAATTAATTCATTGCAATGCAAATCGTGCCAAGCCGTTGCGAAATTAAGTATGTACATCAATCTCAAAATATGTTTCGCATGGAACGCTGTAAAACACAATGACAATTTTCGTAAATTTCTAAAAATTCTGAATTTTGCATTAGATCAAGTAATTGGAAAGGAAACATCTCGGCAAAATACTCGTTTTAATCTAGTTTCTCATGCATCATCATATATATTACCGGCTGCGCCAGTTTTCAATATGACCAAATGAACTTGACTAAAGAAAGACCCAGTGCGAATTGTGTAAAGTTTAATCTAATATTTCAGATAGCCAAGTGCGACAAATTACAGTTATAGCAATTTGAATGAAATTATACTCCACTGTATGACGTCAATTCTAACTTTTCTATATTTTTACAGCTGGAATACGACTTCAATTCGAACAGTTTGGCCGTTACAGTGATTCAAGCTGAAGATCTTCCTGCTCTTGATATGGGTGGTACATCCGATCCGTACGTAAAAGTATACTTACTTCCAGATAAGAAAAAGAAATTCGAAACAAAAGTTCACCGTAAGACGCTGAGTCCTGTATTCAACGAGACCTTCACTTTTAAGGTATATCTAAAAAAAAAAAAATTTCAGGCTATTCGCTTTCCATTCCAACAGTTTTATTTATTGTTCTATTAAACAAGTAAGTATAATACATAAGAATGTTGACTGGAAATCGGTTTTTAATTTAGAAAAAAACTATTAACTCCATAAATTTCAATAATTAATAAATCAATAAAAAATTCTCAACTAAACAGAGCTTACCGTATGCGGATGCGATGAATAAAACTTTAGTATTCGCCATTTTCGATTTCGATCGTTTCTCGAAACACGATCAAATCGGCGAAGTCAAAGTACCCCTCTGCACCGTTGATCTTGCTCAGACCATTGAGGAATGGCGTGAACTTCAGAGTGTCGAAGGTGAAGGTGGTCAGGTATGGTTATAACAAAAAAATTTCTCTTATTTATTTTATTTATACATTTCTACCTACTTACAACAAAACAAAACTAAATATATATTTCCCGAACAAAAAACTTCAAAAAAGTTCTTAGGAAACAAATTACTTTTTATCAAATAATTTTTTTTAAATGTTTGAGGCTATTTTTACAATATCTACCGCATTAGCGTTTACAATTATTCAAACCCGAATTTTGATAAAAGTATTTTTTTTTAACCGGAAGAATTTTGTTTGCAAGAATAACCTCAAGTACAGGTGCAATTTATTGCAACAAATAGGTTAAGTACATCAGTCCAAAACTACAAAAAAAACACACTTCAATAACGAGAGAAACAGTCGGAAATTAAAATAAGCGAATATAAAGGAATCATAAATTAAAAGAAACAAAATATACGAGTATTATTTCACACCCAGTTCAAAAAGCTAAATCTCAAAAAAAATTTTGGTAAAATAAACGATTCTTTCTTTACACAAAAACCAGGTGAAATTGCTCTAATTACATATCTATAAATTTTTAACACCGAATTTTTTTCTTCTATTTTGCAAAAATTAAAATTATTTCTAAAATAGTTAATTTTTCTATTATTATTACATGGACCAACCGCTTTCACAAAACATATAAAAACCTTTCTTTTACATTTTTTCCCTTTTCGTTGAGTTATTCTTTCATTTTTCTCCTATATAATGAATAGTTCTTTATTCTAGAACAGATCTTTATTAACTATATTTTATTTTCAATAATCAATTTTATGCGACTTATATAACATTTTTACTATTGCGTTGTGCAGAATATTTAATTAAACAGAGAAGTTATTAAATCATTTGAATGGAATTAATAAATTTAATATATTTCATGTTTTCAAACTAAGAATTATATTTTTCAATTTTTTTGGAATGTGTTGATTGTTTTACTTAATTCCAAAATAAAAAATTAATAATATTAAAACAGTTTAGTATTATACATTATTGCGCATATTCACATCGTTTTATCATTTCGTACTAATTTCCAATTTGAAAAATATAAACCGGAAAAAATTACATCGACATAGTTGAAAGTGCATCTATCAAAAATACATTGCTGTATTCATATTTCATTATGTTAACATTCCAAAATAAATCTTAACTATTGAAAGTTATAAGTGATAATACAGTAGTATCAGGAAAAACCATGTTATTGCGGCCCATTTAGCCAGAAAAATTAAATTAACCAATCATATTGAAACTCACACATATTGCAACAAAACACATACATACGAGCAGCGTTCTAGTTCTCAGCATTACTTACTCAAATCAAAATGACAAATTCGCAAATAAATTGCATCAAGTTTTTTTTTCGAAGAAAATTAACATTTTTCAGCCATCGTCAGTCATTTTATTTAATTTTTTTTTCTATATTTACTACTTTATTTTATTTGATGTTAAATTTTTATTTTTCTTTTGGTCGTTGTTTATAATACAACAGTGTTAATATTGAAATATTGTATACATATGGAATTTATTTGCATTGTCGTAATAACATTATATTTTAAAAACTAGGGTTTTGAACAAAGCAAAGAAAACAGTGCGATGCCATGTATTTAAACAAAATATTTTATTTATTTAAATAAAGGAGATAAACAATAAACACAATAGTTGCATATCCCTTGAGGTGTTGAATAAGACAATCCTGAATTAACTTCTAGGCGATTATACAATAAAAAGCTGATAAAAGTTAAAACGAATTCGATTTTTCATTAGACCTAAAATACTTGCCGGAATTCGTGAAAACTTACGCAACAACCAATTCGCCCATTTCTTTTTCATGCTCATAGACGCAAAAGCGACAAATTATTAGACCTAAGAAATATGTCGGAATTCGTGAAACATACGCAACCACCGTTCTCTAGCTGCTTTTACAAAGAGCTCGCAGAAAAAAAATGTATTTGAAACTTTGATAGACCTAAAATATATAACGAAGTTCGTAAAACCCTAGCGAGTTTTAATAAGGTTATTTAATAGGGACATAACAATTTTATTAATTTTTCTTAATTATCTGAAATCTTTCAGAGCTATTATTATCTCAACAATGGGAAGTGTTGAGAGTCATTTACCTGATAATTCAATAAATCTAAATTGAACCAAATGTTCTGAAAGCGACATTGGAAAGAAATGCTTAAAAGTCTTTTGATGTATATTTCCATTATAAGTGACCGGGATGAAATATAACAGCGAAAGATCGGATCAGAAAATAAACTCATATGGCCTTCCTGACATGCATATGTTTTCCATAATCGAAGCTAAAACCAAAATTAGGATACTCAAAACTAGAAAAAAAATGAAAAAAATTGGTTAACATTCAACAATATTAATAACTAAATACTAACATGTTATTATTCGTATATTCCCAGAAATTTTTAATATTACCTGAAACAAAAAATAAATGGACGCACTTTGTTTTTTTTTCCAAAAATGAAGTCAAAAATATGTTCAAAACTCATTATCATATTTTTTATTTGTTATTAGCTATTATTTCAAAAAAATTTCAACGATAACAAGAAAAAATTAAGAAAGCAATTAAATCAAAAAAAAAAACATCACAAAGTGAGCATTTATTGACTTAAATTATTTTTCTCTTTTTCCTCATATTTTCTCTGCTGTGCTTACGCCTGTGAATGGTTGTGTCTTCAACAATAATAAAAAAACAAATGAAATTCAAAAAAAAAATACATAAATTTAAATAAAAACAAATTATTTAAATAAACCAATAAACATAATCAAATTTGCATGCTTCGCTTCAATCAATCGAAAAAATATATATATCAAAAATCAAATCGCAAATCAATCAAAAAATTAAAAAAAAATTAAAAAAATCTCATTCACGTAAGTATTTTTCAAATTTTTCTATCATATTTATTACAAAATTATTATTTCTTGTATTCATCTTATAAACTATATATTTTTTTCGTTTTTTAATCATAATGTTTTTTTTTCTATTGGGGGACAATTTTTTTTTTGTTGAGACTGAACCGAGAAATTTAATTAAGAAATTTTTTATTGGAGAAATTTGTTAATATGTCGAGTATATGTGGCGTGCGTCGGCACATCAAATATATTTCTATTGAACCAAAAATTTTTTATAAATATGAAATTTTAATGTGTTGGAAAAAAAACAATTCCAAGAAAATTAGAACATGGGGAATGAAAAAATGACTGTTGAATTGAATTATATTCTTTAATTTTTTGCGCGCATGCATGGTCTGAATGCTTGACTTAGAGGTTATGGCACTCGCATTGCAAATTTCTCACGATATATCTATGCATATGTAAAGTTATATGCATAAATATATTTATAAAATTCTTGTGTATATTTAAATATATATATAATGTGCGATATGTGTGTATAATTGCTGTACGTAAGCGCTTTTTGAGATATATCAGTGTTCAGCAAATTAGAAGTTTAATTCGCTTATATAAATAAAACAAAAAACTTGTTTGAATAATTTCTTTTTTTTAATTTAAATTTGAATTTGATTGAAAAAAGCTTCGTTCTAGTTTAGTATCTAATTTAGAGCTTCGAGGCTGTTGTAGTAGAAAATAGAGTTTGTTTTATCATTTTACCCTTGGGTTTTAATTTTTTTTTTTTTTTTTTTTTTTTCAATATATAATAACTTTGTTGTAAAACGCCAAAATCCTTATTTGTCAATATGAAAATATGAAAAAAAAAATGCTTTTCGTTTTGTTTTTTGGCAGAAATATTTTACTGCAAATTTGATCTGGGCAAACATTTGAATAAGATTACACAAATTTCCAATAAAATCAAATAATTTTGCCCGGATCAGATCTTCATTATTATAAAAAAAAATACAAATGTTATTATTTTCACAAATTTATTTAGTAAATAATTGAAACTTGTTGGGTATTTCCTTATAATTTAACGTTTTATTATTTTTATCAAATAACAAATTATATATAATCATCAATTAATTCGAGGCAGATCTACAGAGAATGTACATTTTTCTTTATATAATGTTTGAATAAAATATAAATCAAGTCACAACTGCGCGGATTGAGAATAGGCTCTTAAGCAGCGACAATAAACACAAGTTGGTATTTTTTTCCGTTATTTCTTTTGAATTTGTTTTCTCTTTTTTGAAAAAAAAAAAAAATAAATAAATAAATCTTTTCTTCAAGATACGTTTTGGTAGTTAGTTAGATAGATAAGAAATTCAGAACTTTTGTTACTTGAAAGTCAGTCAGTATTTTGTTCTTAAAATTTTTATTTTTTTTGCAAATATAAAAAACAAGAGACTATTGCTTGGCAACAATACCTATATTAAAATCATGAGCCTAATGCGATTATTCCATCGCCACGAAATTTCGCGATTCAGAGAACTAGATCTCGATTTCCTTCTTAAAATATTTAGATTGGCCTCCCACTGTTGTGTCAAAATTTTTAATTTTTTTTATAAGGTTTTACGATTTTCAATAATCGAAATTTGTTCTGCATGAGTAGAAATCAGAAAATAAAATTATTTAATTCTAAATCTTGCATTTCGAGCAGTTATTTGATTTTTTTTAGATATGCGACAGTGAATATCATAGTGAAACATAGATTTCTGGTCTGAACAGGCCGGTTACACATTATTAAGGTCGTTTCCCAATACCTTGCATCGTCTACGTCTAGTTAGAACAGTTTATGACGTCAGACCTAGCAAAGTAGTATCTTGATTCCTTGTTGGTTTGTGCATTAACTACTTCGCATTTGAATAGTTTGCTGTATAATCATAGCAAGCTTTACTTCAAACCTGAAAAATTCAAATTTTTCTATAGAATTTAATTTAATTTTTGATTTATGAAGTGTCTAATAAGCATCAATTGAGCAATTTTGACGGATTAGCCAAGCTTTTTCTAAACTGTTATAATAGCAATGCTATGCTGGGACGTCAACATAGACGTAGACGTAGACATAGACGAAGCAAAGTATTGGGAAAAGACCTAAGTAAAAACTATAAATTACTTGGTCGGCATGCTAGCTTTGAAATTTAAGAATTTTTTTATTTGAGGACTGGATCGTCGCTAAACTCCGAAGTTTAGTAAGACAGCTAGCATTATCTTGACTTGGAGGGAGAGTCCTGTCGCTACTCTGGATAGTAGATTTCGAGCCCCAACTCGAGAAGAATGGGAGCAATGTGATGGCGTATTTCGAGTACCTAATTATACTGAACCTGGCTAACTCCAACCCGTAACTGCTGAACTAGGGCACGGAGCTGTAAATTGCATAAAAGGGTTAGTTTCCAGGTGAATTCCTCTAAAACCGAGCTGCTTCTTTTCACTCCTAAGAGAGCTATACCCCAGTGCGTACCTTACATCAATACGGAGATTATACTTCGCAAATAAATTCACTTACAATTATTTCATACCCTTTGAATATAGCTGAAAGAGAAACTCCATCACATAAAAATTATTGCGGTAAGAAAATTTATTCAGTAATTTTTAAAGTCCAGGCCAATATAGTATATTAGAAAAAGGCTAGAAAATGACAGAAATTTCAAGTTCTACGAAACTATAGTGTTATTAATTAACATTCGAAATGCTCCAGTTTGTCTCGTTTTTGCTCTTAGCTACCTCGTATGCCTTCTTTAGTTCATTACAAATAACAAATGTTCTTATTACTTCTCTTCGTCCTTCAAACTCCTACAGTATATTAAAATATATTACCAATACGTATCTATGAAGGTTTCTGGTAATACATTACTCATATTAACGCTAGGAATGTTGCTCAAACAATAAAGTTGCCTTTGTTAATAATTGTATTTGCAAAATTTATTTTGGATTTTTTCTCTAGAACAACTTTACGCATATATATTTTAACCACACAAATACACTACAGCTATAACAATTACTTCCCTTATTAATTTTCTACAGAACAATGTAAAAAAAAAGACTTTGCGAATAAATTTTCAGTGAGATTCCTCAATTGGCATTATACAAAAACATTATACAAAAACAAAATCCAAAGTTAATTTTTCAAAGTATAGTTCTAGAAAGATAACACATTTTTATATTTAGTAATTTACACAAATATTAAACAGCATATACAAACAAAACAAAATTACAATAAACCCATGCTCATCGAAAACAATTGGTTAAAAATTGGTTAAAATAAAATTTGAAATAAAAATTTGCATATTATCTAATTAAAGTATCTATAACACAGTCGAAGTACAATGCAGCTAAAAATATATTTCTATACTTTTTAATAATTTATTTTCTTAAACTTCTTCCTTCATGCTATGTTTTGATTTTAATTATCTCAACTATTTCAGTCATTTCTAACAAACACAATAATATTGTCACACAAAAGTCGAGTCCAGTTATTTTAGAAAACGAAATACATTCCGTGGTTAGACATACATTTAGAACTATTTTGTACGATTTAGAACTGTTGTCAATAAATACAAATGACACATTCGCCCTGAATACAACTCATCACACAAAATATTCGGAAATGTTTTTAAACTGTCTCAATAGAAAGTATAGAACTTTGTAATTTTATTTTACTCTATTAGGACACTGTTATCAATACATTTTGCTATTCTCGTAATCGAGTTTGTTTATAGGCTTTTGTTGTAACTTGTAGTTTAGTTCGCTTTTAAAAAAAACCATCGGTCAAATTTGAATAAGTACTTTTAAAGCTAAATAAACAATAAACTTTGTTACAATATGACTAGAAATGGAGCTAGTTTGAGCTGGGTGTAACTTACAAGATCGAGTCATAATTCGTTTCATGCAGTAACAATATTTTTGAAGATGCGTAAATGAGGATCTCAAATAAAACAAATAATAATTGTAAAAAAAAAAAAAATAATCGAAGTCCAAGTAGAAAGAAATAAAATTGGTTTGAACTGAAACCACGTAACGCTTTTGAGTGTTATAGGTTTTGACATTTATATAATTTGTGGAGTTAAATACAGAATAAAAATATATTCTATTTACTTTTTTTTCCTATTCACTGACAATACATTTTTTTTGATTTTGAAATTGCAATTGCCAAGATGTGTTTTAACAAATTGCGAATTCGATTAGGATTTTGTAAATTTTTTACCTCGTATCAGTTAAAAATATATTTTCAACTAATTCATTAAAAATACTTTTCAAAATAGTCAGAATCCTTAAAATGAACGTAATATGTAAGAACATATTGTACTTTTACACACTTTTTTAAACGAATACTAATTAAATGTATTTTTACCAATAGAAATAATAAAACCAACAACACCATTAGATATTTTAGTCAATGTAATACTGAAAAATTGTACATTACTAATATGTATATTAGTTCTTTTTTGTTCGGCCTACCTAACGTTTTGACTAATACTTAGTATGAGTCGAAAATGAAACCATTGTTATTCCCCTCACTTTAGTTATAAATGTGTGTGTGTAATTAAAACGTTAAAAATCCCCAACAAACTCTCAGTAATTGTGGTGATTTAATTCGAAGCTCTAAAAAAAATCGTTGATTAAATGCTTTTTATTTCGCATTTATTTTCAAACATGTTTATTTGTATTTATAACAATTAAATTTACTAATTCGATGTTAATTAATTGCAAATTTAGTAGTAAAACATTAGATCATCATAAAAAATTGCTTTCGTTCTAATTTAAAAAAAAATTAATGAAACGCCCGATCAATATTAGTTTGCTATTGGAAAATAATGTAATATTGTTGCGCCTGTAGTAGTGGTCAAAATATGGTCTTATGCTTTACAAATAAAGAAAATTGCTTAAACTACCCAATTTCGTCTAATCCGAACAAATTCTTCTTTCTTTCACTATAAAAAGTGATGTGTTCTTTTGTGACTTCATCCAGTGCAGTGCAGGTTTGCCATATGATAAGACTATTTGATGCTTATTCATGATGCTAACCTGCTCTGAAAAAGCGAATTAGTATCCGACGTTTTGAAAAAAAAGTTGTCATGTCAGAATTCAAGACATAATGAAGAGGAACTTCAAGGGATTAATGAAAAGTGTCGAATGCGCTAACCTAAAATTAGGCTGAATAAGGGAGTAAATGAAATGGACTGATTTTAAATCAAAATACGCAGACTACAAAGCTTATGGTTAATAATTGTTTTGACGACTAACCTTTTTAAATATTCAAATCAATTTCAATCTCGTCTCACTCGATTTTGCATCTATTACCAGGCTAACCAATGTGCAGCAATGTGCAGAATATCGCCACTCTACGAGTATAGTCAATCGATTAAGATGTGTGCTTCCGCAACTATGTAAAATTTTACTTAAACATGCTGCAGTTAACATCAATATTGCGAGGAAATTAGTTTGTATAAGCATTAAAATCAAAGCTTGAATATATTAACAATAACCTCGACCTACTGAACTGAAAAATTGTAAGAACAAAACATGTACTTTAAAACTAACAAACAACATTGTGATTTTTCATGTGGTCTCTAACACAGTCCGAAAGTACTCCACCTATTTATAAATTTAAAATATTTTGACCACTACTTTCACCCCAAAAAATGCTTTAGAAATTAAACGATCGCGGATCGTAAATTATTGCTACTATATTTACGCCGAAAACCTCTATGAGTTTTTTTTTATTTTTTATAGAAAAAATTATTAAAATATTTGTGTTCTTAACGTAATTATTAACATATTTTTTTTATAAATACTAATCATGAAAATCTATCAAATCTGTGAGTATCAGACAAAAGGATTTAATTTATAATAGATAAAAGCCGTCAATTTTCTTTTTTTTTAATTTTACAATGAATTTTGATTAATAATCAACACATAGGCAGAAAATGGTTCACCGTAAAATGCGATCGAGTTTTCTCATTCCTGGCTAGATAAATTTTGTTTTACTTGGCCTTTTATTGATAACGAGAAGTCATCAAATAAACAGAAGGAAAAAATATTCAAATCATTTTGCCCAGTTACTCACAGATGTAGTATCTATTCAGATGCGTGCATATTGCAATTTACCCCATAGATACAAACGTTTCCAATAAATAAATAACTACAACATTAGTATGTCGTGAACTATTGTCTATATATTTCAACAACTTAAAAAAAACTCCTGCACACTTAAATAAAAAAAAATTAGTCTTCAATTAACAACTGATCATTGTGATTTATTTTTTGATTCATCAATTCTAGAAAAGAATTATCTAGTGTTGAGCATAATTTTTTAAATTATTTACGAAAAGTATTTTAAATCACTTTTCATCTTTTTTATTATTCTTGTCAAAAAGAATCCATAAATTTTATTCAGATTGTTCGGCTCCTGAAATTTTTTTTAAACACAATTGAAGGAATTCAAGATATGTGATGAAACATAAGTCTTAATTAGAATAGTAATTCCAACTTTAATCTTCCTAGAATCTTAAAGAACCAATCATGTAATAAATACCAGAGTTTATTAAGTGATCTTAAATTTATATTGAGAAAAAATATTTATATTCATCATGATCGTTTGTTTTCGCCTATGGGCTATGGAGTGCAATACTAGACTTCCAGGCCCAAAGCTTAACGTTACCATTGTTCGCTACTATGTTTTCCGTGGAGAACCTACAACGCTCTTCTTTGTTTTGATAAATATTGGCGATTTCATCAGGTTTTCTCATGAATGAGAACTACCACTTTAGTCTCAAAATTGGACAGTCTATCGTCCTCGAAAGATCGTAAATGGAAATTACTGGTCAGAGAATTCCCAAATAATCATAAAAGTAAGGAACCATTTCAAAAACATCCAGAAATTTAAAGACTGAAAATCGATAAAGTAAATCAAAATGATCATCTCTTCCAATAACATAATTTTAATGTCTAGAACCCCCAAGAAAATTGTCATTTAATTTTAATTTAGTTTGCAGTTTTTTACAAACGTTAAAAGTAATAAAGAACAATATTATTTGCTTAAAAATTATTAACATAAACTAATGAGCTACAATATTTTAGCTTATAAAAAATGAATGTCGATTGTATTAAGATCTTTGATATTATTATTCTTAACTAACTTTGATATTTTCGTATTTTACTTTATTTTCTCGTGATATAAAAACAGGACAACAAGCTGGGAGACATTTGCTTCTCGCTCCGTTACGTACCAACTGCTGGAAAACTGACTTGCGTTATTCTGGAAGCCAAGAATCTCAAGAAAATGGACGTCGGCGGATTGTCTGGTAAAATCATTAGTCACCAAATCGACTCAAAAATGATTGAACGTAATCGACGGCACGAGCAGCAAGGACACAAAACGCTGATCAAATTTACGATCAGTATAATAAATGCGTTGTCATTTTTGAGTCGATTTCTTTCATTCTAATCGTAAATCTGTTAACAAAACAAAACTCGACATCTACAACTTTTATATATCTATATAAAAAAAGAAATAATACCACAGAATCCATTATTTTTTTTCTTCGATATTTTCCTTTGGCAACATCCTTTTTACCCTTTTGTATGCCTCTATTATCTTCACCATCTTTATCAATCATTTCGCATCATTTACGTATTTCCTACATCGACATAACTGCTTTGGTTCTTCATTCTCGACGAATGAAGAGCACAAGTAAATTTAATAAATGCAAGTTTTATTAAAAATGTTGCCAATGGAAAATATAACACAAAAAACTCTTCTAAGCTTTTACAAACAAAAGAGAAAAAAAAAAACAAAATTAATTAAAAACAAAAAATAAAATCAAAATTAATTAAAAACAAAAAAAGAAATCAAATTTATTCAAAATTTTTCGCATTTTTCAATTTTTATTTCAAAAATTCAATATTTTTAAAATCGGAAAAAAGAGCAAAAAAAGAAATGAAAGACAAAAAAGAAACAAAAAATTATATAAATATTTTGTTTTTTATTATTTTTTTTTATTTATAGATCCATATGTGAAAATTGCAATCATGCAAAATGGAAAACGTTTGAAAAAGAAGAAGACAAGTATCAAAAAATGCACCCTCAACCCTTACTACAATGAGTCGTTCTCATTTGAAGTTCCATTTGAACAAATACAAGTATGCGAGAATGTATTATACTATCCTATAAAAAAAACATGCCACACCTTTAAAATGCAAAAAAAATACGGTTATGAAAATGTTCTCTCTGTGTTGTGTTTAAAACTGCCTTCTTTCTAACTATACTATACTAACGACCTTAATAGTTTTGTCTTACTTATGAATTTCTGTTCATGTCCTTATATGTTTCTTGTGTTGCGTTTCCGGAAGAGTTTTGCTCGGAATATTATTTTGGACTGGATAAGTTTGGCAAGCCCTGCTCAAATCCGTATATAAATTAAACTACGTCACGTAGAATTCACGAATATGGACATATAATTAGAGAATTTGATAGTAAATTGTCTCTAGAGTATATTATGCCCAAATCCAGGCTACATTTTTTATAAGACTGAACTACCAAAATGTACTGTGGAAACATTAAAAAAACCGATATTGGTCTGCCAGTCGATATGTTGTTGGAAGAGCGCCCAGTACTTAGAGATTTTTGATCCACAGAATCCAATTATCACAACATTCGTATTTATTAACTTTTTTATTTCCTTGTAAATTTTTCCTCTCGTTTTAACGTGGAGTACAATGATGTTTAGATTAAATATGTTATTAAAAACAGCCCGCCCAATCACCAATCACTCTGCACCATTTTGTTCCCAATTTTTAACACCTTTTTTGATGATGGTAGGTGCCACTAGTCTATTTTAACAAGGGTATCGGCACTTAGGTCAACAATGAAACTTTTTGTTCCACCCTGTTTCGTTAAGAAACTTAATGGTGATCATGCACCACCTTCCCAAGCCTAGTCGGTTCGTTCACTTTCTCACGCCGCATTAACCTCTTAGCGAAGAGTAGTGTTTAACATGAAAAGGTTCAGGTCTCTGAATCCTTCTCTTCTCATAAAGTAAACTCAAAAGAATCGCAAAGGAAACTTCACCAAAACTCATCTTGGCTGGGTCCTAATTCCTAGTTCCTACCTTCCTGGCAGGCAAGCATAATTGTTACGAGGCTCCACAAGACGGTTCTTTTTTAATAAATCCTTACAGGTTCTCTATATGGGAGAACGGAGGATTTCCATTCTTCACAGATGTTGGTTCAGTGTGCAGTGGGCTGTAATAATAGAAACTACGAATATGTTAGCGAGATCCTTTCGTTTAAGTCTTAAAAGGAACTCTAGATTGTTCCAACGGCTGTTTTTCCCGTTCATGTATGATTTAATAGTCGCGTAGGATATTCCAATAGCAGGGTGAATCACTTCATTAGGTACTTATTTTATAATATCTTAATTTAATCTATTATGGAAGAAGAACAATTTCGTAAATAAGGTATTATTACGATTGTTGTCAATTTTATATCGGGTCTCCTTTCATCGTCCTCTTGCTCATGTTTTTTCTCTGGTTTCTTCTACTTTTTCATCTCAGAATCTTTCGAATTCTTCCTTAGTTAGTAGCCAGATATTTACTAATTGTGAGATTCTATAACTTATTTAATTATCAACCCTCTAGTCAACATTAAGTGAAATCCCTAAAAAAATAATATTAGTAATAATAACGCTATAGTTCGACGTCCAACAATACTCTGAGCAAAATTATCTTCTCGAAACCCTTATGTGTATATTTAAATTGCTGTCCCAAACATTTCAATTATTATTTCTTTTCTCTTTATAATTCAATTTATTTCGATTATTATAATCACTATTTATTTTGACATTCTCCTCTCCCGTTTTGTACTTTTGTATATAAAAAACGAAAAAAAAAACCTTCGAGAACCCGTATTTAACCAATAACAAGCAAAAAGTTTATGTGTTGCTTCTAAAGTAGGATGTTTGTTGTCAATGTTTAGTTAAACGTAATTCATTTGCTTCCACTTTTCTGTTCAAAACCAAAAAAATAATAATGAAAACAAAAGAAACAGTAATAATAAAATAACGTATGAACCCACATTTAGGAATATCTTCCGTCACCGCCTTTCTAAACCTTCTTCGTTTTATGAACAAAAGAAACCTTTACAAAATGAATAAGAGGATATTATTTAATTCACTCTACCCTTGTTAATGAATGAAGTAGTGAACTATGTATGTCTTTAAATCTATGTAGTTTTCTACACTTGCATTATTATTATATTCTTGTTATTTTACAAAAAGAAACACCAGCAAAATATTTTTTAAAAAAAAATCCACTCACTATCAAACGTAGTACCCCAACTAACGAAACATTTCTACAATACCTTAAAACATGAATAGCAATTTTGATCAAGATATTTACATAATGGAAAAGAAAGCATAACAATAAAAACAACTGACAATTTTTTTCTCCATCATGGAACTTTTCAAAATACGAGAAGCCGCCTGAATGACAAGAAAAACTAATGATTTATCTTAACCGATTCGTTTTTCTAAACGATGAATCATGTTCTTATTTTATTCTCAAAAATTATTCGAATTCACAAATATGTTCGAGAATAATAAGAACTATTCAATTTCAATTTCTCCAATTACAATTATTGGTTGTCAACAGCAGCGTCATCGAAAAACCTGTGGGTGAATTCTTTTGACACTGTCTTCCGATTTGATAAAAACAAGGATTATTAAGATCTCGATATATGTATGTATTTATATGTATACATGATTCAATGTATTGTGATGGTAACGCCATCATTCAGCCATTTTATTTTTCAACTATCTAAATTAAAAATTATCTAAATATCTATCATTGGTCCTCTTGTCGTACATATCTATCACAAATACATAAAATAACAACATTTATAGAATTAGGCGTCATAAATATGCTTTTTTACAATACGAGTCAGCATTGACATGTGGAAGATTTGAAGGTTATTCAAAATTTTGACAATTGATTGGATTGATTCAGTCGCGAATTTTACGACTCTAGATCTTTGAACAAATTAAATTTTCAAAAAAGCTTACCCAAAGAAAAACTGTTGTTAGGTAGATAACAATTTATTTAATTATTGAAATTGTTCACATACTATGGAGTTTGATGTACACTTTTTAGTCGTATTTATGAATAAGGGTATTGGTATTGGACAAAATATGCCCTCGCCATCGCACCGATAGACTTACAATTTGAAGTTATCAAGTTGGACCTATTCTTAATATTTTCAGTAGGTAAAGTCTTTGTAAAAAACCTTTCAAGTCTTACACATGCAATTGTAGTTGCGATTGCTTCATTCCTGCAGCCCAATTTGCAGTTAAAAAAACTTTTTATTTTAATTAAGGAAATCACGGCAATTTTTAAATATTAATAACTCATATTTCCGTTCGGAGTGTCATATGAATCTAACAAATTCCATTGAAGAAAAACATAATATTCCCTTAAAAATATATGAGTCTAAAAAACGATTCCCATTAAAAACAAATTCTAAAGTGCTAAGTCTTATTGAGAAAAACTACAATATTTAAAAAAAAAAAAAAATTCCATAGGATTGAATATTATACATTTTCGTCTACCAGTATTTTAAGTAGTTTAGATACTACTTTCTACACAACTCTACACACTCACCGAAATTCTATTATCATCAAACAAAAACAAAAAACAACTCTAAAAATTCAATTTTCATCCCTCATTCCAGTCACTCAACAAACACGTACAAAACATATAAACAATAAATCAAATAAGAAAACATACAAATCGCATCATCACCAAACATACGAAGCTTCCCTAGCAAAGACGAAAAAATCATTAAATATGGCTCGGTTTTGGGAAAAAAACAAAACATTTTTAATGATTTTTTACTCTTAGTAATTGCACACAAATTTCATCTGCATGCGTAATAGAACCTTAAGAAAACTGTCATCTTAGATGTATAGTGAATTAAATGTAAAAAAAATTATATAATAATTGTTTGAAGTTCTATAGTTTGTTTTAGTTCTACATGTTTTAGGACTATAATACACTGTTAAATAAGTATATAAGAATGCACATGTGCAAGCATATGCGACACACATGTAACATTATTTGTTTAATTACTGATCAAAAGTAGTGGAAATGAGCCTGGGCATAAAAACAAATCAATCCATGTAAATCGGAATTGTTATTTATGTTATTATAAAAATTAAGAAAATACGTATGTGAAAAAATAAAAAGAATTTGACAAAAAAAAATGTACGATTACACTGCATTTGCTAGCAAAAATAGGCAAATATAAAGTGGCATGCAGTCTAAGTGCAAACTTCGAGCTTCTATTACATTGCAACTAAATGCAAATATTGTTATACAAATTTGATGAAAAATTTAGTCAAATTCTTGACAAGCTTCACACTAGTATTCGACACATTGTATCTGAAGCTATGGCATACCATGTCAAATTTGGCTGTGAAACAAATTTCATAGAAAATTCAGTTAGCATCAGCTTTAATCTGGTATTACATTGTCAGGCAATTAAATAAAAATTTCAGTCAATTTTTGATTCAATTTGGAAAAAAAAATCCATCAAACATTTAATAAATAATGCAGTAAAATATTTCTGGTAAAACAGGCAAAAAACAATTGCACAAATAAATGATTACACTATTTTACTACATTTGCCAGAACAAAATCTGTTTCTTAAGATTGCATGTGGCTGAAGCACATGTTTCCATTAAGTAGTATGCCGAAGGGGAAATTTCTATCGACAATAAAAACTTAGACCACTAAAAAAATATTTTTGAACTAGTAGAGCATTGTTCTTGCATATCAACTTTTTCACATTTACTGAAAGGTTTCTTGTTAGCTAACAATCTAACAAGCAAACAAGTCTTTTCACATATTTTTTATGTGAAAAGCTTCGTCCTTTATATCCACTTTCATATCTCGGGTGGATGTCGCATGATAATATATAATTCCTTCCTTCAAATTCAGAACCTCCTGTTTTTTGAATAAAGACAATACTATATTTCGATATTATGTTATTAATCTTTTAATTTTGATTTGATTATTTCTCTCCGCGCACTTCTATTTAGTAAGGAATATATTTCTTTTTTTTTAAGTAGAGCTACAATAAAACCTGAGCTTTGATATATTTTTCGGAGTACCAGTAGTCTGTTAAAAGGCCACTGTTTCCGAATCTTTTATCTTATATTGAGGTGTTTCGTTCCCGATCCCATACATACAACTATTTGTCGAGATTTTTATCATAACTAATCGATTTCAGTTTCGATTTGTTTTTCACCCAAAATCATTCTCCGTACTTTTGATCTGGCATTTTAAATACCTCCGATAAAATTATTTTTGATTTTAATTCTATTATTGTTATTGGTTTCTATTTAGTTAATTATAAAAATGAATATATGTGTTTGTTTTTACGTTTTTAACATTTGGATATTATTTACTAAACTTACGAAACTTTAGAAAATTCAACTAGTCGTGACCGTTGTGGACTACGATCGTATTGGTACATCTGAGCCTATCGGACGAGTGATCCTAGGATATAATGCGACCGGAACCGAATTGCGACATTGGTCCGATATGTTAGCATCGCCGAGACGACCTATTGCCCAATGGCATACACTTAAGGATCCAGAGGAAGCTGAAGGAAAGAAAGACTAAATTGAGAACGAGTAGGTTTAAAGGTGGGTCAGTTGATGTGATTTTATAGACTAGATTTGAACAATGGTTGTACACTGCTTTTTTTTGGGGAGGGGGGGGGGAGATAGAACCCAGGAAGATCACTTCGATCGCATGTCTCCCATGTCTTGCAGCCTCTTAACATAGCGTACTAACCGATCCCATTTGATAATTTTCACAACTTCAACTGTAAAAATTGTCAAAATCTAAAAATTGTCAAAATTTAAAAATGGTCAAAATGTAATCTTATTCGAGAGGAGCGGGAGGTTTGTACCAAAAGGTGCATATCAACCGGCCATCACAGTTATTTTGCGACGTGATTTGCAAAATAAGCCTCTGGTGCGACGTAAATCATCTAGTGTCCATTCCGTGGACTTTAAGATTTTCTTCGAAAAACTGTTCTACCATTTTTCACCTCTAAAGAGCCTTACAATTTGTCAAAAGCCACCCTGAATGAATTTATGTATTACTGTATTTAAAAAAGAAGATATTCATATTTTTCTTCCAAATATTTAGATCCGACTAACCTAAATTGCAGCCAGCAGAAAGAGATACACAAAATTCGAATCAATGATTAAATCAATCTATAAAGCAAACAACAAAATCAAGTATTCAAAAAAAAAAAAAAAATACAAAATATTACTACTTTGTTGTTGATGAAAATTCTTAAGGAAAAATATTACGGCAGAAAACCCAAAAAATATAAAATGCATTATGAAATTTAAAAGAAACTGTTATGTAAATTGTATGTAAAAACGTTTAACTATAATCATTTGTTATTGTTAATTAATTTCTTCTTATTCCAAAAATATGATAATAATAAACGTATATTTATTAATAAATAAAAAACCAACCGATAAACAACAGAATAACTGAGTAAAAAGACGCATCCAAAAGAATCCAAAAGAAGAAATATATGTTAACTACATTTAAACAGTATAAATATTACTTTTTAAAACAAATTGAAAAATAAGCTAAATTAAATAACATGCTTAAATATATATATATATACAAAATATTATATATCTTTGCTCGTCTTTTTTAAAGTTTAATTTATAAATAATATTTGAAAGAAAATTAAACTTAAATTATAATAAAAAAAAACAATATAACGAAATCATAAAAAAACAATGTATGACATTTTGCACAGATATTGCGAACATATTTGTTGTTAGCGTAACAAACAAAATAAAAAAAAAAAAACAAAAAAGTGAGAAGAAAATAATAGCGCTCAGTTATTTCCATATCATCGTAAATAGTTTAAACAAAAATATTGAAATTTATTATTAAAAATAGAGAGAGAAACAAACATGTGGAATATTATAAAATGGTTTATTAGCTTTATTTTTTCATTGACAAATTTTCGGTTCTGATATTTCCCGGTGAAATAATTCATGTCAAACGAATTTGATATTTGAAAAGAGTATCATTAAACAATATAAAATAATATAATATAAATATGTAATTATTCTTTTTCGATTCTAGACTCAAACTTTTAAAATTCTAATCAATGAAAACAAATTCTATATTAAATATTAAATGAGAGCATTTTTTTTATTGTGTAAAATAACAAAATATTATTGTAATGAAAAGCGTCTACAAAACAAAATAAATCCAAAAATGTTTTAACAATAAAAAATAAATAAATATTGACTTTAAAAAAATATATAAAGAAACTATAAGAACAATAATAGTTACGTATGACTTTATTAGGTGTTTCTTCTGTATAAATAAAAGGTATATTATATACATATGAAAAAATATTATTAAAAAAATTGTAAAAAAAATAAAAGCATTAAAACAAAAACAAGAAAACAAACTCGCACTCTTGATAAATCCATAGTTAAACATTCAGCGAAACCTTTTTTGTTCGTTTTTTATTTTTAATTTTTTGTATAATTTTTATATGTACCTAGGTAAAACTTATTATTTTCAGCTCATTTGTCTTCCGATTAATCGAATTATTTTATTCATGTTTATCGTCATGATCCTACGTCAATAGAGAATATCTGTAATTTTTTTTTAAGCTCCATTCAGGAGTCTAAGTAAAATACACCCTCTTGAAGGCTACAAAACACACTATTTGAAAGCGTTCATTTGTGGTGTGACTATGTCTTCGAACATGAAGGTCGCACAGGTATAAGGTCCCACAATTGACGCAACAGACCCTAAAAATCACTGAGAACTAAAAGTAAACCTGAATTGCAAGACACTGCGTTTTGGTTATAAAATTCACGGTTTGGGCGCACTTTTACAAATTCCGCCTTGCACTTTCAATAGTCGGGCGATGAGGGTTAATTGGATACGCAATTGATGAATCTACAAATTTATGTTATAAGCCTACAGTGTACAGTCGGATGAGTTGTAGATCTAAAAATCAATGGATCAATTTTTTTTTAAAAAAATTTTATTACTATGATGGTCTTGTTTCAATTTCGTTGAGAATAAAAAGTTGTATAAATTTGTGGAATCCACAATCGAAAAGAAGCTAATGACCAAAGAAACTAGCAACAGTAGTTTAGATAATATAGCAAACCCCTTAAAAATAACATTCAAATAAAAAATGCCACGAAAAGAAATAATATTACGATAGTTGCACGTTCGTTCTACTTTTTTCCAGTTAAACTATAATAAAACCCCGTCAACAATATATATATGTACATCAAAAATTGGTCTTGTTGCCGATTATAATTCAGACTGGCTGATTTTTGTTTTCTTTATCGGTGGTGAAATTCACCTGATCACAAACCAAATATTTATGGACAGAAATACTTCCAAGCCTGCTCCCTGGTATAAAAAACAACTTGCCACTAAAAATATCGACAAATTATTAACCAATCAGATTAATACCTGTTCACTTTACCTGCTAGCAGATTGGGATGTGTTTCTAGCCTAACTCTGATAAATAATCGGAAACACTCAACGAAAATTATATAATTTATCTTTTTTGAAGCACCACCCCTAACCTGAAATAACTCACATAAAAAATTCATCATGTCACCATGTCATAAACTTTGACGAAACTTAGATTAGCAGTTGATATACGAATAAGAAAACAAACAATGAACAGGAAGTATTAACTATATAAATAGAATTTCTTTTATCTGCGATAACACTAAAATCGGGTCTACGTAATAAACTTAACCAGTTTTGGTAAAAATAGCACCGTCTATCATATCGAAGGTAAAAAAATTCGACTATACTTAGAATGTTAAGGATGCACACTCACACTATAGAACTAAAACGTACTTATACCGAAAATTTATATATACAAGAAGAAAAAAAAAATTGCAACGGAAGAAATATATACATACAAAAATAAAATATCATTTTCATCTTTTATTTGCATTTATACTTCTCTTTAATTCTTTTAAAAAAAATCGAATCACCAGCCCACCACATCCGAAATAGTTGTTTCAATCTTAATAATAAATTAATTTATTTATGATTTGAAGATATGTAAGTAAATATAATAAATAAAAAGAAAAGAATTGTATAAAGGAAAAAAGGAAGATAATTTGAAAAATAGATTCCATTATGTATTCTGTAGAGTCCGAAGTTATTATAATATTAAAAGGTCCGAGATGAAGGAGAACAAATAAAATATGAAATTAATGAAAATTAAAGTGTATTATGAGATTACTAAAATATACTTCACATCAAAAACCGAGAATAAAAACCAAACAAAGAAAATAATAATAATTTGTGAGACTAATAATAAATGAATAATTTCTGTTACTAAAAACAAAAACATTTTATTAAAAAAAAAAAAAAAAATTAAGAAACCTAGAAACAATTAAAAATAGAATTGTTTAAAATTTTTGAAAAATTACAACCACTCTGAGCTGTGCAATCAGGAGTTTGCATTTTCTATGGTAGTGTCCTGCAATAGAAAATATAAATGTGTATTCCTTTGACATCGCGCTGGCGTATGGCATCGGTCGCAGAGGATCGAAGGTACGGATCATGACGGGAGTACTGTAGAGCACGGATAAGTACAACACGGTTAACTGCAAAACATACATAAGTGTGCCGGAAATTCATCCACCTAATATGTTTGGTAATTTTTTTGTTGTCGAGTAAGTGCAACACGGTCAAATACCACACCACATGCAAGTGCAAAACTAAATCAAACGTTCACATGGAATTCTAAGCCCATGTCTTTTTATAGAAAAAATGTTTTACTAGCATACATATGTATATATTTATTTTTAATCACTGAGACAAATCATTTTTTGACATTATTAAAGACTAGAAAAGAGAATCCCCGAAAACAAAAAATTCAGTTTCTGAATTTACACCGCAACTCGAATAGAGGAAGCACTATGAAATTCTCTAACTCAAATTCATTCGATTTTGATATGCTTGGAGAAAGCATCGAAATGTCTTTAAAATGGAGACAGATAACTTTGAGCACAATACGGGTTAGTTATACCGTTAAAAAATATGCCAGGTATCATCAAAGACAATAACACTGAAGATATAGGTATATTTAACTCTGAGGAATCCATCCTGTTTTATATATGTGAATGTGTGGGTCTCTTGCTTCTGGAAAAGACTTAAAAACTTGTTTTTTACCAGCGAATGCAACAACTCTTATTCAATCATCTAGAAACAAATATTGGCCATTAAACAAGGAATCTTGTATTAAGTGTTTTGGGAAATCTTTAGATGTTTTAAAAGGAATTAACTACACTAAGAAATCTTGTCGGTTCTAGTTACACCGACAACTATCAAACTGCTTTCGTAAAACTGGATTTGAACAAAAATCCTTGTCATCGGATTATCAGTACCTCAGAATCAGTTCAATGAACTTTTAGCTTGTGACAAAAATTTGAATTGTTACGGGGAATGAAGCGGAGAACATATAATCCAAGAAGGGCGTCCAGAAAACGTAGAAAATTCCTCCAATTGAAAGATATCGTACAGAAACAAAGTAGGACGACATTTCTAAGTTGAAACTGGAAAGAGGACCTGCGTCCCAATGAAATCTAATCTTAGTAGCAGAAACTAATGTCGCTAATCATACGTGAATCTTGGCGTCTGCTAAAGTATCGGAAGTGTGGAGTGTGCATGAGATGTGGTAAATAAAGTTTGTGTCTCGGATATTATACAAATCATGGCTTAAAAATAGCAAGCCATCAAATGTTGTTAGCTTGTGAACCAGCAAATGCTTCTTTCTCAAAACATCCGGAAGTAATTAGATAAGATTTAAGATACCGATTTAGCCACTGGGATATAACAACCTTTGAACTTTACTTAAAAACTAAGAAGCTAAACTACTTCCTTCCTGGCCTCTTCGACTAACAAACTGCAAGTAGGCATTTAAAGAAAACTTTTTTAATAAAAAATCATTTTATTATTTAAATACATAATTCGTTTAGTGGACTCAACAAGTTACTACTGTATTAGTCGTAATAGCGTTTCTTCATCGATCGATACTTCTTTAGAGAGTACAAGGCTTCGATTTCCTTCACGACATACCTTCCGTGCGCTAATAGTTGCTTAATCTTTCGCGGGTCTGTTTCCTTGCTGTTTTTCAGGAAGGCATCGTGACATTGCTTCCGGAGTTTTTCTGGACCGCCCGGATAATCACGGCTAAGATGTATCAGCTGTTAAATGTAAATATTGATGAAAGTAAATTATTTTGGAATTTAGTGGAGGGAACACAGGTAACAACTTACAGTCTTATATAATTCGATAACTTTTGGTCTTAACGACATGACATCGAACTTGTTGTTCGCTTAAATCCTAATTGTAAAATGGTCTAACACAAAAATAAACAAATAGGTTGGAGTGATTAAAATTTGAAGGTTATGTTAGAGCACTGAATATTTTTGACAATTCATTTTTCACCACGGATAGATTCGACGGTTCGTGTATCGGGAAAAAATTGTTTCAACCGGAAGTATAAAGCCAACTGTTAGAATAAAGTATTGAAGTTTTAACCAAATTTAAATGTGGAGGACAACATGAACAAAAAACCAAGGTATTCTATCACCTTTCTCGAGGAGTAAGTAAGTACCACATCAAAAGTGACCTATAAACAAACCAGAAAATGCCACCCATTTGTAGTAAGTCAATCCTTCTACGTAGTCCACTAATATGATGGCCAGCACTCGACAAAGTAACTTACAAGCTTGTCTGAGAAAAAATAACTCTTGTGAGACTACCGCGGACACAATGGGATATGGATTCTCTGCAGAAACTGCAAACTACCTGGAGACCCTAGAGCACACCCTGTGCAGATAGCCAGACGGATGAGTGCTCGTGGATCATAATCCTTCTCAGATCTTACAGAGGTTACGAAAAGCAGCATGCAGAGCTTGCTAGAGTTTGCAGGAATAAGAGACTTTTGAATTTAACGAAGAACTCAAGGCACAAGTGCAGACGTGAGTGCAAGCATCATAATCACATGAAGTCTCCCAAGAATAATAGTATCGCTACGGACCCTCGAAGGTATATGATAGGCTTAGGCTGCCGCTGAAACCTGACCCAACCTAACAACCTAGTATGTAAGTTATAGATGCTAGCGAAGCAATACACACAACTAAAATCGCGAACCAGGAACAATTAGCTGTTTGAAAAAAAAAACTATAAAATGCAAAGAAACAGCACGTAGTTTCCCGTTTGTAAAAACTTTTTTTACTGGACAAAAACCTAGGCATCTTAATATCAAAGCTGTGTTAGAAATAAGTACAAAACTATAATAAAAATTAAAACTAACTATCACAACGGTCAACAGGCATTTCCGTCATCCAAACTCAAAGCCCAGCACATCTTCCAAGCCATAGTCGAACAGCCGAAAATCATCCTCGTAAATTTCATACAATTTCCGGATTGCTCCGACTGGAATGGGTTCGAAGTAGTTTCTCATTTGACTGCTAGTCCCCGTTGGTTTGTGACCGGTCGGAAAAGATACGTTCGTAACACCGGCCAAGTAAAGCGCTAGTGCCGAATCGTCCAATAAACTCTCATATTTTCCTACAATGAAAGAAAACGTTCAACTTCAAATTTCACTCAAATCGGATCAAAACCTACCGATTACATTGTATTTGATTGCACACGGATGACACAACTTTGCAGCTGGTTCCCAATGTTCGTTGAACGATTGATTTGCCTGATAGCCGCCCATACTAAGATTTGGTGTCAGAAGGTACTTGATGAACTCCTCAAATGTAACGTCATGTCCGAGTTCGAGCGACTCATTTGACGGATTTTCGCGAAACGTTTTCACAATGATTTTACCGATGCGACTCTGAAAGTATTGCGCACTCGACGAATTACCTTCGAGCTTATTCCGATAGGCCGAAAGAAGTCGCTCGAACGGATGTCGAGTAACAATAAGTCGCGTATATTCGGCTATCACAGTTTTACGTTCGTCTGGATTTAGAGAGCTGAGTTTCTGAAATCTGTGTTGAAAGAAATAGTGGGTTCGTTAATAAGGCCATAAGAGAGAATTAATCGATCGAAATATAAACTTACACGCCCGTTGAATGGGCTAGAGATGCCGGGATTTGTAGAGGATCCGAGCCATTTTTCCATGCACCGGTCATTATCATAAGTACTCGTTTCCAATTTGTACAAGCCACCTGAATTTTTAAATCAGTTAATATTGTAGTAAATTTTAATTACTGGTGATATAAAAAAAAATCTAATATAAAAAAATCGCAACAGCACGATAATTAACTTGAACTACCAGTTTTTAAAGCTTGTGCCAATTAGCGACTAAAGAGTTCGATGCTGTGAGCTACAACAAACAAGCTTTAAGCAATAACCGCTTGTTAATACTTCGGATAAAATCGTTCAGGTTGAAAGTGTCGAAACAGTTGATTACTATTCATGGTCCTACTGAAGTAATTATCCTGTTGGCTAAACATTTATCCAGCCACCGATTAAAGCAATATTGGAACTGATAGAAACACACAGCCAATATTGTTCTTGCATTGTTGTTATTTATTTCACAACTATTATAGTGTTTTGTGTCGGCAGTCAGCACTGTATGTCTTCATGTACGGCTACAGCTTCATCCGGTGATAAGTGGGATTACCAATGGAAATCTGGTGACCTAATTAGCACTGCGTTTTTTGGCCATCGCTCGACAATATTGAAAAGATCTTCGAAATACCGTAAGAGTCCAAGAAGTCTGAGGTATGATAATATTTGAGAATCTGGACAGCAAGATAACTTTCTTGATAGAAATGACTACGTGCTTTAAAGACGAACAAATGGAGCAAAAGACAAGTGGAGATTGCACATTAAATTTGAGACGCGTCGGATAACGGATATAGTATTACGAATCGAAACATTAATGAAACTTGATTGATTGATTTTTATTTCCAAATTATGAACATGTGTTAACCTTATAATCTAGTTTAAATTCAACAGTGAAACTTAAATCGTCTGCTATGAAAGCAAAAGCCCAAATTTATGAACTAAACGAGAAAGAAGACTACGATTTACAATTCTCATCAGCTAGGAATGGTAACAAAAAGGAAAAAATGCGTTTATCCAACTATGTTGGATGAACTCCGTACGGATCTCGTGGGTATTTTACTAATAAGTATCATTAGAATTGTTATTTAAATAAAGATACTCTGATCCCCACAAAATATTCCACGATACAGTTTATACCTTAGAGTTCCCTCTCGAAACCATTAAGAACTTGAGCAGCTTAGATATTAATTAATCTTAGCTCTAGAAATTCAGAAGAAAATATTAGATTTAAGTTATAGGCATAAATAAAGCACATTTTAAAACTGGACGACACAAGAATTCCCGACAATTTTGGTTTAAATAGTGAAGAACATGACAGTCGACCTTCAGATGGCGTATATAATGGGAGGGTCCGATCGACGTTTGTAGTAGATCAAACTGACCAAATCAAGGCGTTCAGATTTTTATATTTATTGAAATTGTTTCCAATCTCAGTCTATGTTTTCGCAGTATAAAGTTCAAAAGAACTTGTGAATCCAGGTGTCGTAGAGAAAATGCACCTGTGCGGTTTAATACAAAGTGTAAATTTCATAATTTAATCAAACGTTCACACCACAAGTTCAATTTACTTCGGAAATAGCAACACCGTGATTTGTTTAGCTTAGATACAACATTTTATATTTGCCTTGACTTTGCAGATCCGATTACTGCGCCCAAGCAGACGGCAGCCACAC
This sequence comes from Beris chalybata, assembly GCA_949128065.1. Lineage (NCBI taxonomy): Eukaryota > Metazoa > Arthropoda > Insecta > Diptera > Stratiomyidae > Beris > Beris chalybata. The sequence continues at coordinate 3,477,804 of OX421896.1, read as the reverse complement.
AAGCATAATTAAATCGTTTCGAACACATGGATTATCTCTCATCTCTTCTCATAAATAACCAGAATAACGACGTCAATGTCCAAGAAAATTATGTCATCGGTCTTGAGTGATGTGAGCCTTAAAGGTTTAACTCCGAAGCCGATAAGATAACGCACTGTTGAGCGAAAGAATTGGGGGAAAATAATGAAAATATATTTACACGAAACGAAGTAATCGATTGATGGGAAAACCGGCTCCCGAGAAATTGAGAGATCCAAATCAACACTATCGCCATTTAACACCGAATTCTCATCAATTTCGAATTTTATTCGCATGTTTACTTTGATCCAAAGGTCGAACTCTCTTCCGTTCATCAAAAAAACCAAACATAAACGCCACACGCTGTGAATCACTAGATAAAACTTGCGTATAGAAGTTCGGAAACATTTTTTTTCGAAATACGCAAAAATTATTGTTTGAAAATGATGTAAAATGAATTCTACACGATCGCGCAAAATCACACCATGCGATAGAACTAAGTGTTTTATTTCATATCACCGCGCCGGACGGAATGTGAAAAAGATTGCGAGTTTCGGGTTCCATCGAAAAAAAGATGCGACAACAAGCGGAACGGCAATGTCGACAATTGCCCAATTGAATTACTGTGCGGTCGGGTAGCGATACGTCGTATCTTTTCACAGAAAATAATTATGTCGGATTGACCTTTTGAACGTGGAGCAAGGCAAACCACAAACGTTGAGTAGGAGAATCGCGCGATTTTTACTAACGAACTGAACGAAGTCCACTTACCTTCGGGACATAGCAGTAGAGAAATTTATGCGACTGATCGATCAACAGGTGATCCATTTGCTGCTCGGTGAACGTTTCGAGTGTTTCGTTTCCGTATCCCATCGTGCTGCAAATTTTCTGCAGATGCTCCTGTCGCTGAATGTTAACCGTTTGCGTCAACTGCAGTCCATGCTCGCTAAGCTTGATGTTATTGTTGTTTCCGTCCGGAAGACTATCGGCCGCGACATACAGGTCAACGGCACACCATCGCCAATAGACGAAAATCTGAAGTACGGTCAGTAGCGAAGATTGCATTGTCGGTCGGTCGGTCAGAAGCAGTAGCCGTAGCAACGTTTCTTCATGTTTGCGAAACGCGCGAAAATTCAATGATTGACGGTCGGTAAACAAACAAGAAAACGGTAGTTAGCGGCGATCGTGAGGTGTAAATTGGTCCCGATCATCGAAACTTTGTCTGCTGCTTGAGTTTGGCGCGCTTTACGAAGCGCAGAACGGTTTTATTGACGACTCCGTAGTTAGCGAGCAACTGGCGATCATCGATCAGCGGTTGGCCGCTGTTGTCCAGTAGATACGTACGCCAGATGTACCGCCACGATATGTTTACTTGTTCGCGATTGCTGGACCGCCGTTTCGAGCTTTTCGATGGACGCGACGACTCGCGCTTTTTAAGACGATTCTGTTCGACGTCGAACGTACGACGAATCGCTTTCTTAAGGTCGAGGACGGTTGTGGTCGATTGTGGGACCTGTAAATTAATTTTCTTGATAAACAACACTCCGGAATAAAATAGTGAGCACACGAAACCGGACTTACCACAACGTGGAGTGTTGGACTTGTGTCGCGATCAATTAGTACCGTGATCGATTGGCCCCGCAGTACGGCGATCTGGAGAAGAAAATTTCGAGCTAATGAACCACTGCGACGTCTGATTAACTACTAACGGATCGAAGCAGGATGGAAAGTTTCCAACTGACCGCGAATTTCACGACAAAAACAAAGTGAAAACTCTCGTTAGCCTACAAACCGAGTTCGCGCACCCATTGCATGTGCCCATCCCCGACAAACACCCAAAGACTCACCTGGGCAGCTACTTCCTCGTGTGACGCATCGTACGGGATGTCCGACAGGAACTTGTCTCTGGTTAATAAGTCGCGCAGTGTTTTATCGGTTGCTTCGCACAAAGCCGCGTGGTCCTTAAATGATTGCTCGCACTCCGCCAGTTGGTCTTCCGGTCGTTCCAGTGCTGGTTCTGCTTTTAATTCTTGCGGTGCGACTGGTAGACCACTCATCGTAAAAGCGTTTCTCAGCCGAGCTGGTTTCCAGCAAGAAGTTAATTTGGTCCGAAGGTGTGTGCGTGTGCAGAGTACCAGTCCCGGCCCCCGTCTTCGTTTTACCTTTACCTTTGCGGTTTGAACAGGTGTTGCGATACCGCCGAAACGCCTTCTTTGAATTTTCGAGTACACTAGCTTGGAACACACTTTTTGCAAAACTTCTGAATCTTCTTGGTTCCCGACTAAGGAAAACTAAGAACCTTACTAAGACGAAAATTAGCAACGAAAGAGTTAACAGTAGATTATTTTTACCTGTATTCATTCAAGCAATTAAAATACTTAAAGTTGACAGCTGTCAACTATATACACGAAATCAGTTCGAAGAAACTTGAACGTGCGTTAATCTACTGGGTGAATACTACGCAGTTACATGTTAAGCTTTCAACAAAAAACAAATTCAAAAAAATTAGTCTGTTCGCAACATTATTATTTTAAATATCAGAAAATACTAAAAATTATTCCTAGGTATTTACTTGAAAAACCCGTAGAAATATAAATACTTACTTTATTCGATATCTCAGCAAACATATACATACATAACTAAATTTCTAATATTTCATGCATCCCCTCTTTGCACCACTTCCGTATGACAATACATATTTAAAAAAAATGTATTTTTCTGAAACTATTATACCACCTTGATCAAAAAGTTCCCGGAATTTATTGAGAAAATTAAAAATACAAGTTTATTTATCCCCATCGGCTGTATCACACTTATGCTAGCGCCTGATCCTATCCTCGAAACATTTTTTATATTCGGTTTTCGGTATGACCATCAGTGCTCCCTGCGATTTTTCCCCGTAGTGGTTTTTTTAACTCGATTGAACAGAAAGAAGTCACAGGGAGCCAAATCAGGTGAATTCGGTGGCTGTTGGATGGTATTTGTTGCTTTTGTCGTCAAAAAATTACGAATAATGATGGCACTGTGCGACGATGCGTTATCATGGTGCAAAATCCACAACTTTTCTGTCCACAATTCTGGTCTCTTTCGGCGAATTGCTTCACGCAAACGTCTCATAACGCCCAAATAATACTCTTTGTTTACTGTCTGGCCTTCTGGCAAAAACTAATGATGCACTACACCAGCGGTCTCCAACCCAAATCATCTCACGGGCCGTTTTGGAAATGCATCATAGCTCCACGGGCCACATATCATTATATATCCCCATATTAGATTTTCCTACTCCAAAAAATCGCCTCGCGGTAACATTGCAAACAATAAACTTTTCGTCAAAAATTATACTCCATCTAGTTTTATTACTTAGATTGATAAGGTTAGTGTGGTATGTCCCTAAATTCTGGATCATTTTCCGGACGAACGTATACTTCGTCGTATTTTGCCATATACTTTTTGATAAATTCGCGCGTTGAAGATCACTGCACTACACCGTTGTAATCCATGAAAACCGTGAGCATTGCGTTCATCATCTTCGATTGACTCACGACCACTTTTTAACAGCTCGTTCCACTGGTAAACGACCGTTTTCTTTAGAGAATCGTTGCCGAAACACTTTTTCAACATTTCCAACGTTCGCGCACCATTAAATCCGTTTTTGTCACTTAATTAGCCCTGTATAAGTTACCGAGTTTCAGCTTTCTATCGATAGCAGCTCTGGAGATATAAAAATTAGAATTTTTTTTAATATTCACATGGTTTCATCATCATAGCTCCATATAAATTCCTAGTTATAATTTTCTATGTTATAAGCATAATTTGTTGTATTCGTCTATATACATGTCCCATAGCTTTTGACTAATGAACCCTGAGAGATATTGGCTGAATCTCCTTTTTATGGTATAAACACAATTGAGACGAACTTCGCCAGCGGCGGCGAAGTTCGCTGTCAAAATTTTAAAACTGTACCGCAACACATGTAATGACGCAGAATTACGACGGCGAGCGGTTGGCGAACTTTACGTGTGTCGCGGTATAATTCAGCGAACTTCGTCGCCGCTGGCGAAGTTCGTCTCAATTGTGTTTATACCATTAAGGAGTAAAACTTTTGAGGGCGATATATTAGAGAGAGGTGTGGTACTAAGGCATACCAATTTTCATTTTATAGCTTCTGCGACGGAGTATATTGTATCAAAACAGCAACAGCGGACTAGAAAATTCACTATTACTGCCCTTTGCCACTTCAGTGCTCCAATAGTAGGAGGTGAACATATTATATATATACTAAATATTTTGAAATTGTGACACTACTCTTTAAATCCTAACGAATAAACCATGGAAAGAAGTATGTAAAAAATATTTCGAAAAAACGATTACAGTTTTAGTTAACTATGTATTTTAAAGTATTGTTTTTTTAGCACGTAATTTATTTTTTTGTAAGCATAACATCACTTAACTTTCTTATCTCCACAAGTCTGAATACACATACATACATACATAGGAAAAAAAACCGAAATAAAACATTTTTTGTTACTTAATCGCCAGTTGTTGTAAATTATTACGTTCATGCAATGTCAAATTGATAGCGAAATTATAATTGCCAATTTTTAGAGATTAGATAAGAAACTATTTCCATGTTTCCATTTTTTTGCAGTCTTGGAATTTGGGACATTTTAAACTAGTTTAATTACTACTAATGCGATTGATTGGCAATTTAATTTGAAATTATCGCAATTGAAGGTAGGTAATAACTGATAATGGAAATGAAACGGATATACCCAGATATACCTATATTCGGGTATATATTTATCTATATAACTGTATTTAAGTATGCTACTGAAATTTCTGACCACCGCAATATTTAGCAGAACGGTGTATCGATGTACAAATACGATACTCGTTGATCCATTCCGCGGTTTGTCTGTTTATTCCAGTATTCGTTTACTCTAAAAGAGTTGTGACACATAGAGTCACTGTATAAGAACTAACACAAACATCCATTATCATGAGTACGGACAATGACCACTTTTGGTACATATTTAGTAGTCTACAAACCTGCGAATTTAAAAAATCGCAGGTTTCTTAAATGGCATAGTTTTAGTGTGTATACGTGTAGCAGATGGATTTTGATTGACGTTTCACGGAATCGAGATAAGTATGTCTCATGAAATGTCAACTAAATACAGCGTTTATCCACTTTAGTGGAGATCCTTAAAATGAAAAATCGAGACAACTGCAAAAAAATTTTAAATGGACTGGTTTCAAATGAAACACACATATTCCGTACTCAAGATAATGGATGTTTGTGTTAGTTCGTATAAACTGACTCTAGTGACACATGTGTGTTGCGTTCATTGTAAGGGGAAGGTGGAGGCAGATGAATTCAAGTGGTGATTATTAAACTTTAGTTGAATCTTTGAAATATATTTTTGCATAAAGAATAACCGCTCTTAATCATGGGGATATCCTAACACTCATGCCGTTACACCCGATTACTATGGTACATCCAAATTCAGGGGGGGAACCGAAAAACACTTCCGTGGGGATCTTTACAAAAACCTGGGTGCTATTCGGAACCGCACTTGCTTAGGTTGTCAGGCTCATATTCACCTACACCAGAACTTCACTTTAAACGCGTCCTGGAGTTTAACCCAAAAAAAATTAAGTTGATTTAATTAAAACACCGAAAACCTTTGAACCCTACTTATTTATTTATCATAAATTTATCGATTATCATACTGTAAATTTAATTTTTATTAATTAATGCAAAACAATTAGAAAAGCATTTAAATTAAGTAATTTTGCTGTTTAACTTCATATTATATTTACAAAAAAACAATAATAATTACTCAACTCAGTTAAGCAAGTGTCTGGAAACGACTTAAGCCATATTTTGAATTTTCTTCAATTTCGTCTATGCTAAAATTTGAACAGGTTAATCTTCGTCCAGCTCGTAATTAGTCTACACTTGGATCTGAGCCTTCGGCAATCGTCGGTTTAAATTCACGGAGCGTGGATTAGCTGGTCGAGGACCAATCCAAGGTCGGTCAAATCTAAACATCTTTAGTACGGCAGTGACCAAAATCACAGGTGCTCGGGAAAATTGTGTTGCGCACCCAAGGTACACAATTTAATCGTTTCGTCCGATTCGTGACGTTGTCAGGTCCGCAACAAATTTCGAATAGTGTAGAGAAATCCGTTGACAGTGTGGTCAATACCATCAACGGACTGCACCTGTTCGGCCGTAAGTATATCAGCGTCTTGAAACCGATCCAACTGTCGGCAATTACCTGTAATTAGAGAATAAAAGTAAAATCGGAAATTAATTGCTGACGTAAAAGTAAATTTAAATTTATTTTCTGAATGTCATTTAGGGACGAAACATTTCGACATGATGTTATTATATAACACGCTGAAGAAAATGACCACTAAGATGCCCGTTCGTACAAGATTTTGTTGTTAAAAATAACATTTCGCCATTATCTGTGATGAAGAAAACGTAAATCACCGAAATAGACTCTGTGCCCTGGGTAGAGTCTAAAATTGCCCCATCAGTTAGCGTGTTCGTCGTCGTTTCTATTTTTAAGCAAAGGTCCCATAAAGTCATCTTCTGGTCCCCGGTTTCTCAAGATTGTTGATCAAATCTCGACCGATTTCTAGATTCAAAAGTGTACAAATAATCCGTTCGATACGCGGATTACAAGAACTCCTTAAAGTCCCTGCACACTTTAGGATAGTGTGTTTTACTTAAATTAAGCCCTGTGTGCCTACGCAACCATCCCGCAAACAATAACAACAAATCAAAACTACTCACGCTTTTGGTATTTTCCCACGGCCTCGATTTGAATCCATGGATTCCTCGGGGGAAAAACAGTTGACCCATGATTCAAGAAAATTGTTTATATTTTCCACTGCCAAAAATGCGTTGTAGAGATAGCGTCGATGAGGTGCTTCCTCGCCAAGAAAATCAGTTCCACTTGGCAAAGGTGGCCTACGGAAGTAACACGTAACTACACACACACACGCACAAGTCACGAAGGCGTCGTGTTTGGCATAGCTGCGTTCGGATGTGAAATACCTTTGCAGGGGAATCCCCGTGGCATACAGTAAGGCGAAAGGTATGCCTGGCCTAGCATGACGCAGCCAATTCAATTTTGTCCCGAAAATCCGGTACGTTTTTCCGTAAGGCAATCAAGAAGCGAAGCGCCTTCTCGTCTGATACGTCGCCAAAATGCCTTTGAATTTATTGGCCAACCGACAACAAATGCTAGCACGAGGGATGCTGCAGCCAGACTTATCTAGCTAGCGAGGAAGTGTCGCTTCTTGGCACTGTTTGCTGGAGACGGCTGTTTTGTTTCGGTTTCTTGGCGTAATTTATAAAATTTTTTGGCTGGTCACCACAGGCACCTTCTCTTACTATTTACTTCCACGAGGAAACTACACGCTCTAGGAACATTTATCGAACGCACTTTTGAGTTATTAGTGGGTTGTATCTTTGCTTCTTGTTGTTGTTTTTTGTTTGTCGTGAAGGATGTTAAGAAGGTCGGCCAAAAATTCGTACCGGGTCGTTGTCGTTGGTGCTTCTGGCCAAACAGATTTTATGGCTTTCGTTTTGATTTCTTAAGCGATGAATGAAATGAACTTTGGCAACGGTTACGTACTTGAAAGTACGAAGAGCCACAGTAACTTCTTTATGCCAGAATAGAACAAACAAAACATGTAAACATGCGATTTGTTTCCATACAAAATAACTGAACCGCGAATAGGGACATAAATCAGAAGACTTATAATACTGCCAGTATTACTTTGCCGATATTCTAATTTGGTGATTTGGAAACATTAGAACGCTTTAAGAAACCAAGTTTTTTGTCTTAGTGATACAGCAGTTTCGAGAAGAGGATGTATTACGAGCGTTTTTTCACCTTCTATTGCTTTTGATTATCTTATGTCGAAAAAACGATTTAGATAATCTCAGAACATTGTAAATGTCACGATTGGTATTTAGTTGACATTTCTTCGTTGAGAGTTTACCGGAAGGAATTCAGAATAGAAGATCGCAATTGACGACATTCTGTCTTGAAAACACAAACAAGTCTTTCGTGTAGGCTGGTAAAGAATCAATCAGCTTGACGTCATCAGCATTGAAAAATCTGAATATTAACTAAACTATAAAAAATATCAATTTTCAATGGAGGGTGGTACACTTACAGGAAAGGTAGGACCAATGACCATCAATACAATGCTGAAGATGTCTAAATCATTCAAATCTTTTGTGAAAAAATAATGAATGGAGCGCTTAAGCTGCGATAGTTTCCTTAGTTGGAGTTGAGATTTACTTAACAACAATCTGGGCTCAATATTATTATATTTTTGAGTAGATGTCAGGAAGGCGTTAAATTCTAAACGGACCGCTGGCTTTATTTATTTGCTTTTTTGGGTCTCCTGGTCATGAAAAATTCAAATATAAATTTCGAGGATAGCAAATAATTTTTAAATTTCAGATTGAATCTTTCATATTAAAAAATAATAAAGTAAAAGTTTAAATCAGAGCATCTCCTACCATCTTCGCAGACACCGTAAAATAAAAAAACTTTTATATAACAATAACGCTTAGAACTTATTTTTTAATGTATACTTGCATGTAAGAATGGTGATCAAGTAGTACGATTCAAAATAGATGCATAGGTACTTCCAAAGTACTGAAATATTTAAACATAGAATGGATTTATTTTATATTTTATCCATTTAATCATGTTTAATGGTGAATAGATTAGTATATTATACCCTAGGACGATTTAGAACTTAACCAACTTATTTTTTTTAATATTTTCAGTTCTTCATATCTGTAAAAAACCAATTGTTTAAATTTTTTTTGACCAAGTACAGCAATACAACTTCCTTAAAAATCAAATAATCGCTTAGGGAAGCTGAACACAAATAAAATGCACACTTCTTATTATTATTATTTTATTTTTAAATACAATAAAAATCGGAGTTCATTTTTTATCTAGAATACTGTAGATACTATTGGCTTCTGACTAAAAAAACAAACTGTTAGTTCAGAATATCCTGGAAATTAAATTTTGTGCAAGTTCGTGATTGTAATAATATACCTTAACATTCTTTCTCTAATCATCGCATGCTTCTGAATGCCAAAAATATTTCTTGCAGATTACTCACAGAGGACTTCCTTAATAATATACATTTACTATTCCTCAAGTTCCTTAAAATAAAAGCCAAAGAAATGTCTGAAAAATGAAAATCTGCCACAAAATTATGACCACCTAAGAGTAGTGCGGGTACTGGCGACTTTCATCGCTTTTCCACAAACAGGGGGATTTCCCGAACAAAGCGATCTCTTTCTTTTAATTCAAAGATTTATTTACATAATTCCGCACTAAAGACAGTGAGCTCTGGTATCTGGGAGTGAATGTTTACTTGGATTTTTTCGCCCGAGAAAAATGCATTTTTGTCCATTTCCATATAATGGCCGGGGTGGGGTCGAAGAGTCTCACAAACTGGACACGGACCAAGGATTGTTAAGAAACTGAAATCCGAAAAGAGTGCGGAAAGTCGGAAAGGAAATCAGTCGCCAAAAATTCAAGGATTCAATTTTATCCTGCGACGTTTTAAAGAAACAAAATGAGGAAGAAAATAATTTATTACTGTTGTTGAAGCGCGTTGGCGGAGCAAGGGATACGAAGGGCGGCAATATTGAACTAGACATGGCCCATAATTTCGTTTTATCGAGCTTTCAAAGGAGCCGCTCCAAACGAAACGGATGCCAAAATACTTCGGGAAGATGCGACCCGAAGAAAAGAGGACATGACTTTCTCATAGTGTCCGAACCATAGAACAAGAATTTACGCCGACTAATTAATTTGCGAAAGTAAATTCGCCGGGATTTATGACCCATTAAGACGATTATGTTGTTTCGGTTAATTTTTGTTTGCACAACGAGAACGTTTGAATATTTTCGCTTGAGGTACTCGTGTGTTATATGTGGGCATTTTCGCTATAGAGAATTTCCTTTTATAAACACAACGACATGTTTGTATTATGACCGTAAAACTTCATTGACCAATTTTTTTAAAGTAAACAAGAAAAATTTACGAGATGGGCCCTAGCCAAGAGTGGAGTAACGAGCCACAGAACAAAAAAAACAACGCGTTTCCCAAAATAAATTGAACCAAGAACTGAAAAGTGTTAAGATCCGTCCTTCATCCTGGACATCCTGAATTTTGCATCCGTTGGAGCGTTGTATTTCCACTTGAAAATAAATGGGCGGGCATTTAATGTAACAGAGTGTTTTGCCGAAAGAAGAATCTACCAAAGAATTTACCGAATTTCTAGTCGCTTGTGTTTGGAGTGGTAAAAGGTAGTCACTATTATCCACAACGTGAGGACATTCGAAAATTGTTGGAGCACCAGAAATGATAGGATTCGCATTCGCATTCTTCTGTGTACTATATGTACATATACCTTTCTGATAGTAGGCACTGTATTCTTCCAAAACAAGTCATGAGGAGTGAAGTTCGGTATTTAAGGTGCCTTTTGAATGGGGATCTGTTTTCAAACTGTCCACAAGGCAATACAAGTAATGCCATCAGTACCCTAATAAAAGCGTGTTCATTAAAGAGGTCGTGTGACCAATCCTTCAGTCTGATACAGTCATTCGCTTTCGTTATACCCAGTTGTATTTTCTTTTTTAAAATATTCACTCCCCACTATGCTTTCATTCCCATTACCTCTTCTGTCTTTCCGAAAACAGAAAATACTGCAATATTGCGATGTTGTGAGAGAAATATGATCTAAGAGACGACCACAATGAACCAAATTCGGTCTTAGAGGTCCAATATTGACTATCGTTCCATTAACACAAGATCCCAGGAATTAAAATTAAAAAATTCCAAAATAAAAAATCCAAAAACTTAAAATCCCGGAATAACCAAATTACAGAAAACAATACCCAGAGGTTATAAGCAGAACGAGCAGAACATTGAAAATTTCGAAACTTGTCTAATAGATGTGTAAAATTAGTTACATAAACCTGTTATTTTTAGGATTAAGGCGCAATTACAATAAACGCAATGTACACGACGCAATGTACATCGCGTACCAAATCGCGACACTAGTTACAGTGAACGCGTTGAATGGCTTATCATAACTGCCAAAAAATACCATATGTTTTTCACAGCCAACGAACTCACTGCCCACTTTTTTATTGCATATGCGTTCATTTTCATTTTCCCATACTTATTAATCGGTTGCAGTCTTATGTTGTAAAAACATCCGAAATTCAACCTACGTAAGTATCAAAATGGCGTTCCGTGCACAATAAAATTAGTACAAAATTTATCGAAATAACGCAATTAGAGAGAGAATAATACATCATACCAAAGGTTATACTGTTTTTTCTTATTTGTATTTTTCCATACTTTTATAATGATATGTATCATTTTTTACTTTTGTAATGCAACATTCCTGGCTGAAACAAAACTCAATTACGGCTAGCCTTATTTTTGTCAATTTTAAGGGTATGACAAATGAAAAACTTTTACTGTAATTTTGTTATACACTTTGTTGATGAAGTTGAGAAGAGAAAAAATTAATCTTGATAAAATCAAATATGGCTGGTAGTAATTAATCTTCTCTACTTTTGAATTTAGGGGTTTTAAATACATACTGAAGACTTCCTCAATAACAAACCGAAATGTATTTGAGCTGATTTTAAAGATATTCAATTTCTTTTGGTATGTCAAATTTTTACACTTATTTCAAGATTTTTGTGAAATAGACAAAAAAAATATTAAAAGAAATTGCACTGATTTTTTATTTATTTATAAATTCAAGTTTTTAAATCGAAAACTAAAAGATATTGCTTTCATCTGTAAGAAATATTCAAAAAAAACGAATAAAATAGAAGTGACCTATAAAAACATTGAATTCTACAAATTTTCCATTTTTGATAAGCGATTATGCTGGCAGACATCTATAACTGAATGTTTATACTTAGGTAACTCATTGGTAGGTAGTGGATACTAGCCAAAATAGTCTGATCAATGAACTTCAAAGTCTTGCGATATAAATCTTAGTTATAAGTATGTATATAAGTTATAAGTACATTTTTTCATATTTTTTAGTAGCCTTTTCTTTGTCCCACCCATTAAATAATTTTACGTTTTACTTGCTTGGTCGGAAATATTGTATAATTAAAATATAAAGAGCAATAAATTTCATCTCATCACAATAAATTAGTTCCAATAAAGCAAGAAAGTTTTACTTGTTTTGGCGGCAAATCCCTTAAAAAAACATATTCTGCAGCAATAAATTCATCCCTTTCTTAGGAGATTACTAGTAATTTGTGGCGAACATTAAATTTCGTTTTTTTTAACCCTTTTCCTTCAAATTTAAATAGTACTTTGAATTCATTCGCATGTAGTTAAATATAAACTCTTTAACTTGGCCGTAGAGACGACAGTCTGATCTCCATTATTTTAAGGACCTCGTTGCAAAAAATAGTAAAAAATAATAGATTTTTTTTTATTTCATATTATTTTTCTACACTCATTTCTGCACATCACACAAAAGACCGCACCTTTGTGGGAAGTGCCTCAAATTTTGCTCTGAATTTGGGGATGTCGAATAAATTACTGCGAGATATGTTTCTTTTTTGGCTCTCCTGAAAAGTAGTGCTTTTTCAATTTTCGGTACACGTTTCTCAGTAACCACACATAGTAGCGTTTAATTTTTTTTTTTTTTTTCATTTTTTCGTGGTAATATTAACTTGCTTCATACGTGAGCAAATTAAAATATCTCATCAAAAACTATCATTTTATCATATATGAATGAAGAAAAACGTTAAAAAAAATTTTTCATTCCCTTTTTCTTAAATATCTCCACTTTTAGTGAAATTTTTTTAATTTAATCACGTACTAGGCTTTTAAATATACTAAACAATAATTGTGAAAAATTTTACTGTTGTGAGTTAAGTGGAAGCTGAGATTCAGGTACCGAAAAATAACGTGTTCCGCCATACAAAATGTATGGAAGCACGAAATTTGCAACGAGCCCCTTAAGTATAAAATAAGCTTGTTTCATTATAGTACTAAGGGTAGCACAATAAAGAATTATTATTATTATTAAATTTCGGTTTATTATTGCGGAAGTCTTCATGTACATAATTTTGAAATCTTAAAATTCTAACTTCCGCGTAATCATTTCCAGAGCAAGCCCCTTTTCATAAGTCATACAAGGAAGAATTTTTTTTAAATTAATTGTGCTGTGTTTGCTGTATCGTGACAAAGTAACGTTGTTATTATTAACTATATGTGAGCTAGCCTAGCAATTCAGGACACATACCCTGAATTTTATCAAATTCATTGCGACTTTTAAAAATCTTAGTTCTAATAGCGGAAATGCTTTAGAAGAGCTAATAATGCCGCGTGGATCAAATATAATTTGTGTGCTTGGACCAGAGCTGCCTAAAGGACGCGAAACTAGGTCTTAGTATAATTATTCAATTAAAAAATACGTCTGAGTTAAGAATTTTAATTCCGATACGAGCGGATTAACCGGTAATATGACTTTGGCTATAATAGCTGAAGCCTAGGATTGCATCTTGTGAATCTGTAAATATACTTGCTGCACTGAGGTCATATGTAATGTGCCTTTTAAAATCCAATTCTTAACTCTTTATAGCGTTAACTACGCGCAATGTCCAAACAAAAACGAAAGACTTGGTCAGTTATAAAAGTAGGTAACCCTTTTTCCAGCACCTTATCAACCAATTCAACTCTATAGTTCACGGTAAAAAGTCGGGTACTCACCTGGAATTTGTTCAAGGAGTAAACTGGCGTCGTTAACATAATCTCGCTCAATTTTGAGTTGATGTGTTTCTTGGTAATTTTTTAAGAAACGGAGCGTTGCTGGATACCCTAGCATTTTTCGAGACGGCATCAAACTTCTTAGGGATTTCACGGTCGTAGAGTAACTTGAATATTAACTAAGTGTAGTATTACGTAATTTTCTTTTATTTGTATAGCAATGCGATTAAGTATTGTGGCAGCTATTCCTTTAACTTATGCTATTTTAAACTCACTAAACGGTTACGTGCTTATTTATTTCAATTTTGCATTATTTTTTACGTGTGTTAGTTATTCTACGAACTTTACGCGTAATCGTAATAACAAAGTTAATACCACTAGAACTAGAACTATTATAATTTTGATAATTATTTTATTGGACTTCTACTCTATAAACTTTTCTTTTTAAATATTTTTAATTAAATTTTTTTTTTTCACTTTTCAGAAGCATCGACTAAGATGTGAACGGATGATGGACGCGTTTTAACTGATAACTAACTGGTAGTTGTTTACGGATGTGACTGAACCACATGGCGATTGGCTCGGTTGATGACCGTTTGGGTTTTAGCCAGTTGGCCAGACGCAACAATCAAATCCTCTAACTTCCAAGATGTGAATCTTTTGGTATGATGTCTTTCGGGAATGAGGTGAATCTTTGTGATTCATTCCCTCTTCGTTTTTTGGGGGAAAGAAGTTTTAGGATAGTGTCTCCAACGTATCCCTTCTTTCAGTTTCGGTGTCTTTTCTTCGACATTTTTTTCTCGCCTTTCGTGTCCGAGTTGGCTATGATTTGGTGATGTAGAAAATCCGGTGCCAGTCAGCAGGAAGCCAAAATTCCCAGACCCTGAAGCCACGGCCAAGATTTTGTTTGAGTTAACGAGTAGTATGAACAAAAAAAAAATATTTTTTTTGGATGCGTCTCAACCGTGCCCGAAGGCACGATTGTAGCGCACGTTGCCCGTGCCAGAAGCGGCACAACACTGCACTGGGCACTGGCAAACTATTTGCAAACAACTGGCTCAACTCCAAAATCACGGTCGGCCCCCAAAATCCCGAAGTCTTCGAAGACTTTGGCGGCGACTTTCTATTGTAATGGTGACTTTGTGCTACAGCATACCCAGGGCACACGTATGGGAGCATCGCGATGCACGCCATGTACGCGAAAAGCGTTTTTCGCATTCGAATCGGAACTATCGGTGTAAGTCGAGTCAAATCCAACCATCCAACTTTGTGCTCTTTTCAGTCGCATTACAGCATAGAGTCGAAGCAAGGCAGACACCGTATCCAAACTTGTTCAGCGGGATAGCTCCACATTGGATCCATATGCTTCTGGGATGGGTCTAAGGGGCCAGCAGAACAACCGTCCCGGAAATCTCACTGATGGGAGGAAAATTTGTGTGAAAAGCTGTGGAAAGCACAGTATACACTGCCCAGTAATTTTTACTTTCACCTTATAATTTCTTTCAATAAAAAGCTCATTTATTTGTGTATACAATATTTAGATAGTTATGCCACATTATCAGGAAATTTTACCGGCTGAAATTTCTCTTCTCAGAAAATATTAAGGAAAATTATCTGTAACCATATACGGATAAAATCATCTGAAAACACCAGTGAGCAATCCACATTTGCCCAACTAAATCAAGCAGGTACTAAGAACAATTCTGCGAGTTTCATATCGACGTGCACCGGATTTTTGAAGATTTAAGCAAGCAGATAGTGAAGTGATCTAAATATGGCAGTGGGTACGAAATACTTGATTCACGAATACCCATGGAGATATATGCAGTGGAGATGGCGAGCAGCGACTGTTTTGAAGCCGGAGGTTTTCTCGCAAAGGACCGGCGAAATTCACTATGCTACTATCAGCATATTACTCACATGTATGTTAAAATTTCGGTATTGAAAAGAAAAAAAGCCCAACCTTTAAAAACTACGCTATTATTTGCATTTCACTGCCACCGAGCATTAAACGCTCCATACAAAAACGTTCGATAAAACTTCAAAACGCTTCAAAGTGCTTTATTCAGAAACTGCGTGTTGCCATCTCCGTCATTTATATCTCCATGCGAATACCCAAAATAGCTCGCACGAATAACAAGAGTACACAGACTCTCAGAGTATAAGAAAATAATGAAACGATAATTACGTGCCATTATAATTGTATCGGTTTGCGTCTACGTATTTTTAATTTTATTTAATATGAGTTCTGCCTTAAGCTCAGTACGGACCTCGATCAAAATTTTGATTCGCAAATTTACTATATATCTCTCCCATCTCCACAAATGAAAAAATCGTTGTGTAGAATATTGTGGAGAAGTAAACAGCTGATCTGCTGTGTGACTTTTACAATTGTCAAAGTGACGATTTTTTGTAAATGTAGGTTCATGGACATTAATATATGGGCACTTTTTTAACATAAAAATTAAATTGAAGTCACAAGAGAATTTTTGAAATAAAAGCACAACTCACAATATCCACTTCCGACTTTAAAAAATATCCACTTCCGACAAAACACACACTTCAGTCGGTTTGAAAAAAGAAACTGACAAATAAATTCAAATGAATGACATGAGATGTCAAAATTTTCATCCCGGCAATGAAAATTAAATAGCGGCACATTTAAATGGACGACAAAAATGAGGTCTCCATGGTTTCAGCGCCATCTGGTGGTTCACCACGTCAACTGTCAGAACGAATGAAAATTTTGATTCGAACTCCGTACCGCAAACAGAAACTCAACGCAAAAATTTTCATTCAAAATTTTCATCGGTTTTTTTTACATGCATTTTGTATGGGAATCAAAATTTTGATCGAGGTCCGTACTAGGCTTAAGTTACGCCAAGTAACGCATTGTATACATTGTGGTACTTTAATGCAGTCGTGTAGTGTACTTACCGACTATACCAATACTGCCTTCTGATGAGGAGGAGGCTTTGATCCCGACGACAATCTGAAGATGGAATCAACTCCGAAAAGAACTTCAGCCTGCCATACTTTGTTTAAAAAACATCTTGGATGATTTCTTGTGTGTAAAGACAAGCGTCTACGAAGTCCGAATCATCCAACGTGACTTGCAAACGTATTTCTATTTATCTGATTTAAAATAGTCGCTCCCGCTGTTTATATCGTCGCTGAAAAGGACGTGCTCCAGCTCTCAGTGGGCTTCGCTCTATGTTAAAGTTGGGCGGGCTCCAACCACCTTGATATTGTCGAATTTTCTGTCGGCGTCTATCGCCGAATGGCTCTCGTTACCGGAGCATATTCCGATAGTTGGGTGTTTAGCGGTTGTTTACTCCACGTGCTTCCTTCCGAAGGCATGTCCTTCGACAGCAATCGGGATTTCTCGATTTTGTAAACATCAAGAACTGTTGGCTGTCGTCGATATATGGCGTTAGGGGCTTGTAAGGATAATGATATATGGCGACCGCATACATTGCACGGACCATGTTGGTGTTTAGTATACCTATATACGTTTATTAGCTAACAGCTAATTGTTAAGTATAATGCACTTGTGCGTATACCCGATTGCCATAGTTTAGAGGATAACAAACTCAAAACAGGTTAATCTTTGTTTTAGTGTATACAGTTAATTAGAAAAGCAATTATAAACTTGAAGATAATAATACGAACTGAACGGTATATCTTAAATAATAAATACTACAACCCAGTTATTTTGTGACTCGAGCAAAAGAAACTAAATGTAATAGTAATAACAATAATCGCAGCAATTCGACTAGCTCATTTCATTATTTAAAATTTAGATAAGAGCTAAAGAAAATTATTTGTCATATTTCCTTAAGCTTGTACAGCACTGTAAGCCACAATGTGAAATATTTGGCAATTTTGGTTGGCAAATGCAAATAGTGTCAATTTTAGTAAACTCTTCGTAAAAATTGTTAGTCAAATAATTTACAAAATAGCATATACAGTGTAATAATGCTTTAATAAAGTAATAGCAGTTCCACCGCGTCTTAGTGGTTTGCACGCTAGTTCACCAACAGCGAGTTTATGGTTCAAATCTCATCCATATTTTCGAAATAATTAACTTTAGACAAGAACACACAAAAATGGCTATGACAAAATTGAGTAAGATTATAATTTGTATATATAAAACTCGGTTCTATCACATATAGAGACAAATTATTTTTTATAATAAGAGTTCTGCTGAAATGTGTGTAATTTTCACTAATTAATACTGTAATTTATCGTGCAAGGGTGTTGTGAAGGGGAGGGACCACCCACATGTATGCTACGAATCGGAACAATACATTACAATTAAATATGGTTCAACCACTTTGCAATTCATGTTCGATTTATTGCTTTTTCTACTGGCCAATTTAAACCTCCGCATTACGTTGCTTGTTTTAATCTGGCTCGACGGCTCAAAACTTATTCGATTCTTTTCCAAAAAAATTCTATAAACTTTTCACCGCGAATTTAACTATGGTATATCAAGACTGGCTTAAGCACCAATGTAATTTTAATTGAGTGAGTTATAGCTGATTAGTGTACGTAAAAAAAATTCTATTAGTTTTGTAGTTTTGTAGTTTTGCTCTCCGCAAAACTCTCCCCGTTTCGTCTGAGACTTTAGTTACCTGATCAGGTCGATCACAATACCTACTTTATTATCCAAAAATAATAAAGTATCTATTGTTAACGACCTGAATTTTCCAAACAATTTTCTAACCTGAAATTTTCTATTTTCACGTTTAGAACTATTAATCCCCAAAAAGCAAAAGGTCAGTCTGTCCGTCGTAGACGCCATACGCAAAACCGTTTGAAATATGCGTAGCTCTCAAGCCCCTTGAGATATTAAGTTGAAATTGTTATGATAGGTAAAATGGGTAAGCCCCTAAGAAATATCCAGGAGGTTATTTGGAACGATATATTTAATTTGTCTGCCGCATAAAATTAAACACGTCTACATCCAAACAATGAATTCATATTTAGGTACCTTTAGTTACAATGTAGTGTCTAATAGACAGATATTTTCATATTACACATATTGCAAATTGTTGCTAAAAGAAAACCTTAAGAACGCATAATCTGAATTATACGAAACGATTATGCACATCAGCCATTACAAAAGTTTCCGCTATGTTCAGTACAGGAAGAAGACATATTGCAACAGGTGTAGACTATCACTTATTTCTCCTTTTTTCTTTTTCGACATTCCTCGTCGACCGAAATGAACACTTGACTCTACTCTGGTCTGCTCCCTAGAGTCTAGGGCCTAGACTTTCGATATACCTACTCGTAAGTAAGAAGTCGCAAGCATTTCTTCATGCCTTCTATCACTTCGTGCAGTCTATCGTCTATCGAAATGAAGTTATAAATATCAACTCAGCGCCAAAAAGTTGCGTTGACTTTGTTGAACTTTTCCATGGATAAGACTCGATTTCGTTCGAGTTCGGTTGGTTTTAGCTGTATGTTTTCTTTTTTACAGTGTGTTGTATTTATTGACAATACATTTTTTAGCAAGATTATACACCCAACTTTTCATACAGTTTTTTGTGATGAATAGCAATGCGGCAACAGTTATGAAAAGTGACTTTAGAGTGGATTAAAGTTTGTGGCATAAAAATAAGGATTTTAAGACGTGCATACGTCCCATCATATCAAGTCGCATGAAACTGTAATTAGTATGTTTTATGATTAAGAGTTAGTTGTTCTTTCCGGTGTCCGTGGAGTGAAACTCCAACATGAAATCCCCGACTGTTGACTAATCGCCGTCCCTGAGGACATGACAACATATGTTTTATATAATTTAAATGCTTCTCAATTGACCACCAAAATTTGCAAACCGTAAACATGATCCATAATTTTACTTCGGTACATAATACACGAAGGTATAGTGTGGAAATTTAAAAAATTATTTCACAGTGAAATGGAAATTATTGAAACTTCTTTCCACTCTTATGTTTGTTATCATATACTATTGTTTTTTTCTTACAATCGGACCAAGGAAACAAACAACATCGACAACAACTTCATTCGAAGAAAATATTTGGCATACTATAGGTTAGTAAATTAGGACCAAATAGTAACAACAAAATTATGTTTTTACTTGGAGTAACTTCTACAGTCCTTAATTAGTGATTTTTAATGTCTTTAAGAAAAAACTGAGCATTATGTGTCTTTGAGTCAGAGCTATTTTAAAAAGGATCTTATTATCTTGGGGATGTTTAAGTTGACCCAGACATGTTGAATACAGGAATAGCACCAACTAGAGTATGCTATCAACATTCCGCTCCATTAGGCATAAAACTAACGCTAGCGCTTCTTCTTTCCTTTTCTTTTCTTGTAATTGCCCATATATTGATTCTATGCATCCTCCATGGTCGGTAATAGTTTTTCCGCAGTCATAGGTCATGACCCACCGAAGCGACATATCGCCCGGCTATGCTTGAATGCTTCCTCCTCCAATTCCGCCAAACAAAAAAGTGTTGGCAGCAAAACTCTTGAAAAAGAAACATGATAAAGATGTACTATGAAATTCCTTGTTTTTAGGACACCCCGGCAAAGCTTCGTATGAAGTGGTCGTGAAATGAGCCCTTCGTAAAGATTTCCTTTTAGAATTTTCTTTGAACCGGTCTCTCTAGAGCGTGGCTATCTTACACGTCTTATTCGTATTAGGAGGATGTGTATTTCGTATATCTACAAGATGGAATTGTATAAAATGCTCGTATCCTTTTGGGTTCCAGTTTATCGAGACAGAGAGCGCGGAGCGGAAATGTTATTATTTGGCTGCTGCCGGTGCTGCGGAACGACCCAGAGTTAAAGTGATTTTCCACTTTACGAACGATGCCATCCAGCGCTTTATTTATGCAAGGACCAAGGACGTATAATATTTGTTTCCATATCCACACGGCCGCTTCATGCTAACATACAGGGAGCCCGAAGACAGTTGTCTATACGAGTATCGTACGCATTTGTACTGCAGTGATTTATAAGTCTCGGGTCTCATCGCAATGCTTTGCCCTGTAAAAGGATATCTCAAGGATTTGCAGTCTTGGATTCAGAATTTATTACAACGAAATATTCAACTGACGGAAAAAAATGATAAAAGTCCTTCCCGCATCCCCAGCCCTTTGCCGAGAATCTAATTACGAGGGCTTTTCTTTAAAGACTCTCCACCGAATCAACCAATTTTCACTTAATTACCCAATTTGGCTTTTGATCAAAAACGAAATATACGAATCCTTTCTCCAGACGATTCCATTCTCGTCTCATTTTGATAAATGTTCGATTGCATAAATTACCCGAAAGTGAGGGAAACATCGTTGCTCTTTGAGGGTCCTGAATTGCACCCCATCCATAGACCTCCAATTATGACTAAAGTTATAGCTTATGTAGGATGGGTTGGTCTTTTCGGAGGGTGTTACAAGCCCGGAAAATATTCATCCCTTAAAAATTAAATATATATTTATGGATTGCGGTGGTGTCCTTGGAGGTTGCAGAAGTCAACCGGAATGGGGGACTATTCATTGAACCATATGTAAACGGGCTGGAGAATGGAACGCCAAGAATCCGATAATCCTTTCTGCTCCAGGCTGCTGGTGGCAATAAAATATCACATAAGTCGAATTTCCAAGCTCATGGATTTTTGTCCTTTTCAGCTTTTTTGGTTTTAGACTCGTGTTGGTTTTTTTGAGTTCACTTCTAATCGGACCTCGCTGATCCGAAAATTTTCTGGTGATTGTGTTTTTGTCGGTCGATTAAAACGGGTGCCAGGAAAGGGATAAATTGCACTGAAACGGCCGTTTCCGAGATAATCATGAAAAGGCGGTTCATACGGTTAATTCGGTGCTTCCTAGTATTAGTCCTAAGGGGTAGAATGACAAAAAAATAACTGGTCCCTACACTCACTAATGTCCTGTCTAATCCTTGGCAAGGAAGAGATATCGGTACCATTGCCACTACCATAATGTGTTCAAACAAAAACCAAAATCCTGGCATATGTATAGACAAGCGTTTTGAGCGTTGCCAATTTGGGATGCGGTTTAGCTTCAAATGGCCACGTAATCAGGACTTTGAGATCATTCTGGCAGTTATACATAAACTCCTCATATACAACGAGCTTAATTGTCAAGGACTATTACAAAAAACTTTCCTCGTTTCGCGCTTTTTCGTGTGTGTATTTGTCGTCTATATGAAATCCTCCGGTATAAGTATATCCTTAGAATTTGAGCCTAAGGAGTGAGTATTTTGCAGTGGTTGCTCCTTCGATTTCATCGACTGCATGAAAATCTTTCTTGTGTAAACAGTTACGATGTTATTATGCTTGTACATTCAGAGCATTCGTCATTTTTTATGTTTCCTTTATGAAAAGGATTCAGCCCTGGGGTAGACATAGCCGTTTCGAAGTTGAGACAATAAATGGCCTTGCTTGTTGTCTTAGACTGTGTTATTGCTTTGGTGAATCTCTCTCCTAAGATGGGCGAATTAAACGTTCGTTCCCTGAACTTCATATATCATACTTTCCTATTTCAATAAAAAAAAGTATTGTAATCGGTTATAAAAGAAGAAATGCATGGCATGCATTTTTGTACAGTGCGTGAAGAACAATTATTCATTTCGGTACAGAATCATATTTTTATTCTTCAATTGCTCGTTTTCTGTCTTGAACTGTTCTATCATCACCCAAGAAGAATTATTTTGAAATTTCAATGGGGCATTACACAGTTATGTACTAGTCTCGACTCACTGAGGGCCTTCTGCAACATTGAGACAAATTGAACGCACTTTGTCTAAATTCCGGGTACATAACCATTATGATCCGGAAAGGATTAAAACCCTATGATCTTCCTTACAGCTTTCCGGTAGCACGAAAACACAACATCAAATCTTGTTCGAAGGTGTTAACAGACTATTCGAAACGACTCGAGCGTTCCTTATCTTATTTGTATGCAAATTTGTCGAGCAATAAACTTTATGCGATTCGATTCGCAGTAAGGGCCAATTTATCGATATTTGATTGGGTTGTGCGGCTTGTTCGTATCCTTGTCGTTCGAGTCCTGCATGGTTCCATTACCGAAATATCCCGCAATCTGTGACTCAACAAGCTTAAGAGCTTTCTGCAACTGTCCTTGTAAGTATTTTTATAGCTAAAAGCAACTCGGATTGCAGTCGAGAGTCATCCTGAAGTCTTGTAGCTATTGAAATTTTTATCTAAAATCGAATAGCAATAAATTTCCGGATAGTATCGATGAAATCAAATAAAAAAAATTCAAAACATACTCTTCCAGCTCGGATGAAACGAAGCAGGAAGAAGAAGTCCTTTGCATCAATGGCTGGCTGAAATCGGATTGAAAAAACAGCACTTCCGGGCAATCTTTCTCGGCAAAAAAGGCCAATTACATTTATCATTTTGGATACCGAACAGCCGCCATCGGGATAGGAAGCGAGAGTTTTGCTGGGCTAAAGGACATTCGAAATGAGATATTACTCCCAAATAGGCAGTAAGTCCGGAAGCAGCAGGCCCAATTGTCCCATAAGGGATGCCGCTACCGGAGTCCATCTATGACGCAACCAAACGACTTTTTAGTGCCTACCTCTAATAACATTCGGTATTTTATCAGGTAGTCATAAATATTTTTACCTGCACACGAGTATAAGGTCATATCTATGCGAGCTGTAACTTTTATATTTTTCCGCAAGCGTTGCATTGCGCTGATTTTCGCGTATGCGTTTTGTTTTCCAATTGCATTTGCTCTAAGCCGTTTGAATTTTTCCGTTGCATTAGAAATCATGCGAAGTGTTTAGATCCAGGCACTCTGCATTTTGAATAATAAAATGATTCGCGCAAGTTTCTAGTGCATTAGTTGCGATTTTCTAAATTCACGACTGAGATATTAATTCGACGACGACAATAGCAGAATAACGAGAGTAGATAAGTTCAGGTAATGACATTGTGCCCCAATTTTCAGGAATTTCGTTTGTATGGGAACTTTTTTGTCGACGTTAGATTTCTCCGAAAGGGTTTACTGTTAGAATGTGAAGAATTATAAATGCAAAAACAATAGTCTGCTACAGTAAAGAAAACTTGAACTTTGTTCATATGTGAGTACCTAAACCTAACGATATTAAGCAATATGTGTGTACATATGTACATATATCAATCATGTAGCTATTTGCATGTTTGCAACAGTTTCGCTTTCGAGCATTTGAAATGAGCTGGAACGGCCTAGGAACTAAGCATAACCTTCTCAAATAATTTCAAAAGAAGATAGCAGGCAAGCAAGGTAGAAACGATAGTTTCATCCAAGAGAGCTAATAAAAACAATAAATATGTAAATCTTCGGAAACTCTTCCTCACAACTCACAGAAACACCCCACGACTTACAGACGTGTGTTTCGTTTAAGACATTGTGATAGCCTATGCCTAAAAGATGTACCGAAATTCGTGAGAAAGTGGAAAAAACCCAATTCACGGACACTTTATTTGATCCACCTTAGTAGCTTAATGTAAATCTGACCTTATTTATACTCTAACTACTTTCGTAGCTCATCTTCATATAAGTAGCTACTAGGTTTCAAAATTCTAACATAAGCCGTTTCTGAGTTATTATATCCGTACCTTGCTAACCGTATTAAAAACTTGAAACTTTTTCTAAGATGTCACTATAGTGGCTTTATGTAGTTGTATATTTAAAGAAATTAAAAATCAGGTTATTTCTCCTTTCCACCCCCAATTGCAATTTCAGCTTATCTTTACGGGTTTGTGAGCTACGTGCCTTCAAATATTTTTGCGGAGGGTGGTTTTTTTTTTTAATCGGTTTTTGAAAAGGAGACACCTACACCTTTCATTTAAGCCGTCACTTATCGAAATCTCAACCTATTTGCTCATGGTAGGGGATGGGGAGGGGGGTACCAATCAAATTTTAATTTCTCACAAGCCGCAAAGGATAGAAAGCTAAAGAAATCGGCCAAACAGTCTGGGCGCATCTTTATTATTGTATGGGTTGAAGTCCGAAAAGTGTTTAATGCTAAGATGCGGTATGGGACTGCCAACCTAAGGAAAAACCAGGAAGCTATTTGGAAGGGTTTTTTTATGTTGTGAGTTGCATAGTAAACTATACCACATCACAGCATTAAACACGTTTCGGACTTCAACCCATAAATTAATAAAGTTGCGCCCAGATTGTTGACCAATTTTTTTTTTTTTTTTATTTTCTGATGGTTACTATGATCTAAAACGTGAAAATAGAAATTTTCAGAAAATTATAATTAAAAAATAATGAAGTAAAATGGGCATAGCAATGAAAGCTCAAAAATTAACACATTTAAATAAAAAAAAGCACTCGTTCAGGCGCTTAAAATTTCATAAATCGAAAATAATCTAATTTAAAAGCTTTAGACTTTTAGTATATTCTTGAACGAAGTATTAGCAATGTACTGAACCCAAGCATAGAGCCATCTAATGGTTAGACACAATAGAAAGAAGAGATTGAAAACTTTCTTCGAAGAGAAATTTCAATTCTATTTCCTTATCGATTACTTATGAAATTATCTCTCGCCAAGTGTCAAGCGGAAGGTTTTTTTATATGAATTATTCAAATAAGTAGACTTATTAAACATTTTGCTAGTTCAAACAGATAACACAAAACTGGAGCGCTGAGTCCGGCTGGGGCTCATATGAAATAAGAAAGCGTTACTCTGGCGTTAAATTCACAACACGACAGTGTGAATTAGTGGAGCAAGAATATAGCAACACCGTCGATCGAAACCCCGATTGATTGATTGCATCTACACGATGATTGTGTACCGTCTTTTTTGCTACGTCATGGATCCCAAAAAACGGCATTTGACGGTATCTAAAGTGGGGCTTACAATGGAGCACATTCGACGTTCGCTTTGAACGACTGGAGCTCCAAACCCCAAACGCGTTTCGAGCGTAGTACATGAACCGCGATTTTCGCAGACTGATTCCTCAGATTTGAATGGAGTTCACGTAGTGAGCGACGCAAACGTTCTCGTGTTATCGTGCGGTATAAGTAAGCCCTTGGCTGCTTCTTATTCATTCAATCGCGACATGAACCACGAAGTAAGCTCGGCTAATCGAATCCGTTCTATTGATAAGTGATAAGTAGCGCGGCGCTGACTTTGACCGGGTCCGAGCGTTTTTTAGTTTTGTGCTACAATTTTATTTTTTATTAAATAAACATTGGTGAAACTGAATTAGTTTCACCCGATAGAGTGCAGTTTGTGGTAATTTCGCGGTAGAAAAGACATTTCAATTCGGAGCAGTGAACATGAATTTGTGGAGTTTATTCTCGGCGGAGATAGTTCTGTTTGGCTTGGCTTTTCTTGGATTATACGTTTTATTGATTTATCTCGTTGACAACTTAAAGTCATTGATTGCTATTATAAAGGCAGTTTTAACGCCTTTTTTCCAGCCACAATCTAATCAGTCGTTGGTTGAAAAGTATGGAACATGGGCAGGTGAGTGAACGGTCATTAAGTTTGGGTTGGTGGTTGGGATTTGGTTTTTACTTTATTATTATTTTCATAATAAAGTATTTTAATATGCAGGTACATTTAAAATAAAAATCTATTATCATTTCAACACGAAATGATTCATTTGATATATCATGTTTCCCGTTTCTGATATTTATATATCAATAAGTTTTGCTACTTATCCTTTTCACATAGGGTAATAAAGACGATTTTGTCAGAAACATAAGGACACATAAAGTCGAGTTCTCGAAATATCAGTATCAGACGATAACGTGTAGTTATTTGCGAAAAAATGTTCCTTCTTATACTTTATGTACTTTATTAACAAAAAATCTGCCAACAGTCTGGGCGCAACTTTATTATTTTTCCGGCAGAAGTTCGGAACGCGATCAATTCTGAGATTCATGAAAAGTATATAATAACTTTACACCCCATTAGGGGTTTAATTTCAAAAAGTCTTGAAAACACTTTCTAGGTAGTCATATGAAGAATCCGTAGAATAAAAATGAATTCAATGTTTTGGAAGACCTAGTAGATATGACGAAAATCATGGAAAAATATTCATTCTATTTTCTCTGATCATAATTTTTGCCCCCCTTCTGAACGCCAATGGATTTTCGAATTTCTTTCCAACAAGCCGCTACTATAGCTCTATCTAAATACCAAGTTTAAGGTTTATATCATTACAGGTTCTTAAGATATAAGCATCGGAACTTTTTGCTTTTCACCCTCCCCCACCCTCACCCTCTACACACACATCCCCAAAATTCGTCTATACTACACTGTTCTTCAGATATGAAATGTGCTTTTTTTAAGTTGTTATATTCTTCACTTCTATGCTGCACCGCCCACATAAAAAATTTTACATGGATCAATCTTTATTTGTCGACCTTTATACCCAAACCAAATTTTATTTTTCTAGAGCAATTGGTTCATGAGATATCGTAATCTAAAGTTTTTCACCCTCCGCCCCCGTACGCCACTGGCCCCACTCAAATTTGTTTTACATTTTTTTTCCTAGTATAACTACAAATATTTCTTAAGTTTGAATAGTGTGCCATTAACCCCACCCCTAAAAATTTTGTCACTTCAAGGACCCTGTCTATTCGTAAAAAAATCTCAAAGCGCTTGGGAGCTACGAGCCTTCAACTATTTTGCGTACGGCGGACAGACGGACTGAAAATTTTTATTGTTTTTTTGTGTCAACTAGTTATGAAACGTGAAAAAAAATATTTTCACGGTAGCAAATTTTCTTTTTTTTTTAAATCGATCACAATACTGTATTATTAAAATAATAAAGTAAAAGGAAAAACTACGAAAGTTCTGAAGGTATAGCAATAAACGAGCCCTCGTTTGAAAGGTGATAAAATATATTTTTTTATTTTTATAAATTCAGGTTAGCAATCCTGTTTGTCAGTTCTTTGACCGTAAGCAACATTTTTGAATACTTGCTATAGAAAAGATATGAGCGATTGAAGAGTTCATTCTGGTTAAAAGAAATAATTAGTTTGAACATTTACAGGGATTGTAAGGATGAAAAATTATCACCGAGATTTACAACACTTTTTGACCGCGTCCGAACCACTTTTCGTAAAGTAGCGATTTCGAGCTTGAAAAGAAGATATTAATTCTTCTTTCTACGCTATCAACTTTTCTGTGAGATACCTATTTCGAATCAAACATCAATTTGAATCCAAAATTCTTATAGAATATAGTGAATGTTATTTTTGAACACCATCTAATTCTACTTAATGCTTTTTATAAATTTTCAGCAAACTGGGCCTTTAATGAGTACCTAGAGAATTAAATAAAATCAAAATAATAAAAACTTTTTGTTTGAGAGAGACTATCTACCTCTCAACTCAAATTGAAATATACGGGAGCAACTGAGCAACGGAAGCAACGGGAGAAATGGAAGCAACGGCAGTAACGATAGTATAGCAGCACCAAACAAACGTGAGCGTAGCGTGCGTAGCCACGGTACACGGCTAGTTCAAATACACAATCTAAAATCAAGAAAAAGTACCTACTTAAGACACCATATGCGAGCAAGAAATTTTATTATAGTATTTCATAATATTATATAATTTGGCTGTTGACGAAAGTAACTCAGTGCACTCACTACTACTACTGTTGCGAGTGATTTTAATTAATTAATGCTTCTGAAAATATTCCGTTTTTTGGGTATAAATTTCGATCGTCATATTTTATTACCATTTAATTTAAAAATATGACTGGATTGCTAACCCGTTGTAAGAAAATGTCAAATGTTAAATGCAGAGCGTGGTTATTAACTTTAACTTCCATCCTTTATTTAATTTTCGCGTCCATAACTTTTTTACATAATTTATAGGTATACTATATAAATACATTACATGTACCTATATAATTGATTATTTTTTTCACATAATTTGAATATGAGGCACAATTCTATTCGTTTTTTATAACTAATTAAACAATTAAACGAATTTAAATAGAACCTTTACTGCTAACCTATCTGTTAACTACATTTCAAGGTCCAACAATTTACAAGTAATTGTTCCACATGTTATACAAACTTTAATTTAAATTTATTTTTCTACAATAGACTCTATATAAAGAATCTAGTCTAGACTATGATTGACTCTATAATTTTTCAAATCTAAGAACACGATCATTGAACTTTATGCTAATTTTAATGATACATGATAGCTTGTTATTACATCAATATTCGAGACTTAAAACGTAGGATAGTCTTGATCTTCTTCATTTACGTACTGGAAGATTAAGTGATGACCCAACCCAACACATGAGATTTCTAAAAGAAAGACACGGAGATGTACGGTTGGTTGTTAATTTCTCTTCTCAACAAGTTCATACAGTTTAGATACGTTCGCCCTTCATTTTCGAATTGAGTTGCAGTTCGCCAAAATGACTGAATTACTTCACTCACTTAAATGGAGTATTCTTTTAGAGTAATTTGTTATTATAGTTCATCTGGAATATTGTAAGAATACAAAAATTTAAGGAAGATATTTTTAAAGTTTACTTTACTAAGTTATTTGTCTTTACTATCATAAATTTGATTTAATAACTTCTTAAGTAACCTTGACATTTAATTAAATTCATAGGAACCTACTAAAAACCAATAGATTCAAAACATCCTGTTCAAATGTTCAAATAGTTCGTAGGGTTAGTGATAGTGACGTACCTCATTATAATGTAATACTATTATTTTAGTTGAATAAATTAACATAATCACTTTGAAAGAAGAGGTTTCATTAGCGTTTTCAAGGGACATATAGAACACTAAGAAACCCCAACATTCCTCATCTGGGATTACATCAACGTGTTATTCATAATTCGATCGAATATTGCGTAGGTTGCTTAGAACTTTTTGTGAGTCTAAATAAATAATAGCGCAATAGTTAATCCTCCATAATTTCTAGCTATATGCCTATCACAGTATACCATACACACACTAAATCGGATCCACGAGCAAAAGTGTCTGGATTTTTTTGCCAATGAAAGTATGTATTGACGAAACTAACTTGCATTGTCATGATGTTATTAAATTGAGGTATCCGGTTTTCTCTGGTGTTTTTTTAAGCTCTAAATGAAATGATGATTATTTATACCTGTGAATTTTCTGAAGAAAAATCAATTAGAAGAGTATTGAAGAATTTCAGAGATATCTTTCAAATCCATTTGAGTACATTGGTTTATTTGTTCTTGTCCACATGCTTACATGAAATTTCTTTGTTTCAAAGCAT
This sequence comes from Beris chalybata, assembly GCA_949128065.1. Taxonomy (NCBI): domain Eukaryota; kingdom Metazoa; phylum Arthropoda; class Insecta; order Diptera; family Stratiomyidae; genus Beris; species Beris chalybata. The sequence goes on along the minus strand of OX421896.1, from coordinate 3,447,713 downwards.
GTATTCAACTGGTTTGCAATTAAGTAGTTAGGTATGAGTTGAGAAAATCTTTCTTGTGAATAATAAATAAAATAAATGGGCTATTAATTAATTAATATTATTAAGATCCTTAAGTGGGTAATTAAAATAAAATCAACATGATTCAGAAAAATAATATAATTGCTACTGACATTCCCACAATGCAGTGCGATTAACCAGAATATCGACTACGAGTCACAAAGTCGAATGTAACTCGTGAACTAATCAAATTTAAATAGAGGAGTCGCTGTTCTATTTCGTGTACTAACTACTAAGATGTAAATACATTGGGTGAATTGGAACCGTAGATGAACTATGCTTGCCAGTTGATCAGAACAGTCAAGAGGAATATACCATCGGAAAGGTGAGGAAAAATCAAAATCTGACCAGAATAGACTTAAGGCACCTTAAGGCAGCTTAAGTTTTTCTACGACTGTATAGAAATGCACGTAGACAGCCAGAATGGACTTAAGGCATCTTTCGTTGACTTTTCCAAACTTTCGTTAAAACTTAAGTGTACGGTTCTGAGCGTAGAAACTTAAGCAAACTTATGCGTTTGACATTTATTCACAGATTTTCCGAAATTTTTGTACTTTGTGACTTCAGACTTGTGATTTATAGTTAACTCCACTTTAAAAAAGAAAAATTTATTTTAATTTACACTCTCTTGATGAGTATTTGACGGCCGATATTTGACTTTTTTAGCTGTCAAACTTCTCTTACCTTAAGGCTATTGTGGTTGGGTATAAGATTCATTAAGTTTTGCCACAAACTTTACGTGCCTTAAGGCGTTTGACGAAAAGTTGTTAAGATTCCTTAAGTCTATTCTATAGAAGAAAATTTAAATATTTTTTTTTTAAATGTATAACAACTGAATTTAAATGCAGTCTTACAAAAGCAAAACCGAGTATTCTGTTAAATAAACCACATTGCCATACACAACTTACAGACATAAAACTTTTATTTCATGAATGAATTTGTATTTCATATTAAATTTATGCAAACAAGAAATCGTAATGTTAACTACGAAAGATTATCAACTCTACTCAGCTATAAACATTTCGTCATACCCGGCACCAAGTTTAAGCATAAAATGCGCACCGACTTCCTTTCCACTTTAAGACAAATATAACGCCACGATGAACCGAAAAGTAAAAGTTAAGCGTCGGATTTGGACGGTTAGGTAACTTAACTACGATCTCGTACTCATACCTATTTGTTGCTATGATCATTAGCTCAAGTTCCCAACAAGAAGATTATCCACTACGCTTAACAATTTGCACAACTTACCTTCAAGTGTGCACTAAACGAAATTTTTGTATGGCAATTTAGCACTTATAGGTTATAGTGTATACTCCATATTTTGTAGGTTTAGTTTCGATAGCAGGTGCCGAGCAACATTTAAATTAAAAAAACATGCTTCATCGCAATATTTGACAAGATTAGATGGTCTTTTAATTATGATATTTCGCACCTTCAGTACCCTTGCAAAAGAGAAAAAAGAGAGTAGATAAGTTAATAAGGAAGGTTTATTCAATAGGTACATAACAATTTTGTATTATAATTTAATACAAACGCACCCTTAAATTTTTGGCTGGTCTGTCAATGTCAAAATCTCAGTCAATGGGTGGTTACATTCGTTCAACATGGGTTATTCAATAGGGACATAACAATTTTGTATTAAAAAAAATACAAAATAGTTAAGATAATTTCCAAACGTAGCTTGTTCGTGAACTTCGACATGATAAAAATATAAATCTTGACTGACGTTTTGACATTGACAGACCAGCAAATAACAGACCTAAATTTTCATTCATTATAAAAATACATAGTAGTTAATATGGTATACTAGTCGACTATCGGGTTTTACTAATTCTTATTTAGATACTTACATATTTATTGCAATTATTCTATAAGATACTTACTTACTTCTATAGTGTAGTATTTTTACATATTGAGAAATTATGTCAATAATTAAATTGTTACTTGATTTAGGAAAACCTTTTGATAAGAACTTAAACTATCTTACAGTTCAACTAACTAACTTACGCAGTTGCGAACTATTGGGTATACCACTAGTAGCGTTTTGGATATTTCTGTAGTCATAAGTATCGTATCGTTAATGAGAAGTGAAGAAGACGGTAATATTGAGAGATAGAGAATTAGATGTATGTATACCGATACAAAGTATAAGTGGCGTTTGTCCTGAAGCGGACATGTTATAACTGAAAGATTTTACGTAAATGATACGACTATGCTACCACGAAGTTAACTAGTAAAATGCTTCACGTTTGAGTGACCCATTTAATATTTGTTTTATTAATTCAACCGTGTGCTAAAATAAAAAAGAGGCTCATGCTCTGCTGGTCACCTTTTTAATAAGGCAACAGAGTACCTCATACCAATCAGATTATTGAACTATCGACCAGTTTTCTCATTCGGCGAATTAATTTATGTATTAATTCAGAAGCAAGGCCTATTAAATTCATTCTAGTCTAGTCTACACTAAAATACTAGCGCAATTCTAACCGGCACAGTGAAAAGCGAAAGTCACTCTCAGGTGAAAACCAAAGAGAGAATGTGATCTACTCTGCGCTAATCCCGAACGTAACCTTGATAACCGTATCTTATTCATATCAAAGTTCAATTAAGGCGAAATAAAGATCTCAAGAAAGCCCCGGTAATAATGAAAAATTTTCTGTTAAAGATGTTGAAAAGTTAAGCAAGAAGTGGTTTAAAAAAAGTGGTTAGTGCGTGAGTTGAACACAAGAAACAAAAACTACATCAACCAGGGAATAGCAATGATTCGGAAAATCGGTGAAATCGCCACAAGCCGTTTCTTACAGGTAAATGTTTGCGTTACGTAACGATACCGCCGCAACGTTTGACGTAAGATGCAGTTCAAGATCGATGCCGATGCAGGTAAACATGCGCGCCAACTTCAACCTGCAAGTACTTCGTATTCCGCTAGTCCACGAAAACTTTAAACATTTTAAGTTGCAGCGGAAAAGAAGTGCAGTGCACGAATCGTGCAAATATCAACAAATAGGTATGCAAGAAAATAGGTCGTGGATTGTTGATTGCTTGGTTGGTTTGGTCAGATGGTTGGGTGTTGGGTCTTGTTAGACGGAAAATTGAATTGCAATTCAACTGGTTAGTTGTGATTGCAAATAAACTGCACATAGAATTGCAACGACTTTAATACACATGGAGTCATGATTGTACAGTTTCATACTTATTACGAAATTGCTCGATATTTTTAATATTGGATATAGGTATTTTCAACCAAAAAAATTTCGAAGTCTATAGTATACCATAGAGAGGACTATCCAACCAGTGTGTACACTTATTTCTTTAAGTTGTATAACCATTCTTTTTTTTTAAACTTTGAAATCACAAATAGAGTTAGTTGCGCCTGCTCAATGCTAATGAATTATGTAATACTTGAAACACTACCAACCTGATATTAAATTTCAGTGTAGTAAAATGTTTAACATAATGAATAATAAGTTAACACACTGAGTTCCATTTCACAAAAAAGGCTTAGAAAGTATGAAGAGCAATAGCAATATGTCCAGAGAAGGTCCATCTATTGCTATGGCTATGAGTTAATGAATTTTAACGCTAAGCGATGTGGTCAAATTTTCAATCGAAGGTGTTAAAATGAAATAGATTTTTTTGGAAATTGTAATGATCTAATTAAGAAATTTCAGGATTTCACGACGTTCAACCCCTAAGGCCCGGTATTTCAATGTAGAGTTAACTTGTAAGTTGTCAGTTAATCAAAACCACTCGTGTTAACTTTATATGGAAATACCAGACCTACAAGTTAACTCTACATTGAAATACCGGGCCTCAGAGTGTAAAATGACTTTCTGCACATTCCAACATATTTCTTAGGCCTGCATTGTTTTTTACTTTAAAGGGCTTTTTATGTAATCGCCTAAAAATCGGTTTAATTTTTTATATTCAACCACTATATGAGCTGTTGTATTTGAAAGTGGAATAAGTCCATTTTTAAAAAAATATTTTTTGTGACATTATAACATTATTCTATACAACACGAAGCAACTTTCTGAGAATCTATTGATGCAATTGTTTTATCACACTTTTAAGAAATACAAGTAAATTTTTCTGAAAGATGGCATAAATATTTTTTAACATGTTAAAACGTAAACCGTTAAGCATGTCAATTTAAAAACGAAATGGACTTATTCCACTTTCAAAATCAACGGCTCATATAATGGTTATGTCGATATTTTATTCTCTATGTCATCTGCAAATTGAAAAAAAAAAAAAAAAAACTGCAAACAGAACACATGTTTTGCTGAGATGTAGTATAGGTTGCAACACGGATGGATTTATTGCAACTACAATTTTTGGACAGAGTCATATCGCGAAATATATACGTCAATTGGCTAGTGTGCGATCTAGTACCGAGGATTTCTTAAATCTCAGGTCGGTCTATGTCAACAAGCTAATCCGAGTTCAAGGCCGAAATTTAAATTGTTATTGAATCCACGATGACTGGGATGTAATACTGTCCGGCTCCATTGAATGATTGATTGATTGATTTAGAATTCTCATGACTTGATTTAACGTATACCACACTATCTGTTGAACTAACAAGAGATCTAGGCCTCTAGTTATTTTCCTATTGAGTTATAACGTATACTTAACTTTCCACATGCTTGTTTTATTTTTCCATATTTCGCATGTCTCAAAAAGTATGATTATTACTTTTTTGTGTAATAAGTCATAAATTTAAATAATTTTACGCTAACGTAAACCAAATAATTTATTCCTCATTATTTTGTCACTTTTGTCTTAAGTACTACGCTTTTTTTGTTCGAAACTCTGTGGTAATTAGAGGCATTATGTTGTTATAACTTTTTGTTTCGACTTCAAATAACTTTGGTGTAATTTAAAGTAGGCTTGCATGAATATGAAATCTTTGAATCTGGTCGATGAATGGGTTTTTACTTCGTTCTTAAAATGATTATTTTATAATTAGCTTTCAACGTGAAATAGTTATTAAGTTTTTAACAGTCACACACCGAAAATGTACATGAAATATATATTTTTATTTTCTTACAATACTAATACTAAGCCAAAACTTCAATTGTGCTTAAGCTAATGTGTTTGTTTGCTGTTAACAAGCATTAATTATAAAATATGCAGTTAGAAACTGCTTCAATTTTTTCTCATTTGTCATATAAGAATTGGTTTATCCTAGAAAATTTAAACCTCAAAATTATATGTTTACATAGCTACAAGTTACGTTTTTAAGAGAATGTTGTAGACGTGATAATCAGTGGCGTTCGACTATGGGAAGCAAAACAAAGCGTAATTACAACAACGTTGTTTAGAATTTCATATTTCAGCAATGGCTTTTGCTAGACAATTTACACTGGGCATCTAAACACATCGTAGATACCTATACCTATACATACCAGAAAATGTGCTCAAATTATAAAATAAATATTATTTTTATATTGATACCTACTGTGATTGGATCTGAAGCACTTTTTTATGAAAAATATAATTTATTAGTTAACGTTTCGCTAAGTATTGCTGAAATAAAATAATTGAAAAGACATTATAGCAGCACTGTTAATTTCGAAATAAATATATTATTGAAACAATATTAATTAATAGGCTAACCTACTGTTTACTCCTTCGAATGTCCTTGAACTCCTCTGTCACTCGTAATTCTCTGTGATTTTATTTTTAACAATCAATATTAGGTTTGATTATTGAATATTTAGGGCTCTATATGTTTATATTATATATTCTATGTTTATATTATATTTTATACAATTATTAATAATTTTAAAATATCTTTAAAATTACCCGTCTAATTTAATTTAATTTTTTCAGTTGTAACTGGATCGACGGATGGAATTGGAAAAGAATATTCAAGAGAGTTGGCCAGCAAAGGAATCAATATCGTTTTAATATCACGAACAAAGGAAAAATTGATCAAAACAGCAAATGAAATTGGTAAATTTTAATTATGTATTAACTTAGACACCAACATAATAAATTAATTTTTTATCTACAGAAAGTGAACATAAGGTGAAGACTAAGTGGATTGTTGCCGATTTCAGTAATGGACAAGCAGTTTATGACCATATAGAATCAGAGCTTGAAGGAATACCGGTAGGAATTTTAGGTAAATATAATTAGTGCGACTATCAAAACGACACTATTAGAGCGACGCAATACCACTATAAATGGTAACACTCGCTAACATGCATTCTAATCAGCTGTTATCGCGCGCGCGTCGCGTTCACTGTAATTCCGCCTTTAGGTTAAATATTTGAAGTGCAGTTTCGGTATATTAATGAACAAAACTCAAGTAGACAAGTAATAACACTCAAACCGAAGTCTTCAAAATTTTACTTTGTTACACTTATTGCATGATTACCAAAGCAACCGCTACTGTTATTATTAACCTAATCTTCGAAATACAATTGCAGCAATAAATTGTTCACTTTGAGACCGACATTGACATCAAACTGCATCACATCCGCTATTTTATAATTACTTTCTCCATAACATGAGCAATTTTGTTATGATGTTGTGTACCCAACGAATTTATCTTGTTTTGTTATGGTATGCAATAGTAATTTTGAGCTTAGATATTGAAGAAGTTACGCCCGATGTATTGTACGTAGAAATGGAAAATTTTCCTAAAGCAATAATTGTATTATAAAGCAGTGTTTTCAAAATCACAATAATAATAATAATTAATTTATTACTATTTTCAGTGAATACCAGATAATCGAATCAGTTTCACAGTTTTCTTATCACTTGCTATTATGTCGCACTGTAAAAAAAATAGATCAAAACAAATTACCAGACAAGTTAAAAGATTGATTAATTTTTAAATATTTGCTCTGAAAGAAATATGATGACTAGCCATATTTTTATAATGACACTTGTATTATAATCTGCTTAAGATCGCTAGTTGTTCTCGATTCTACAGAATGTCAAAAGATATATTCCAAAGTAGTCTTAGGCACACGGTTGTAGAGACCTTCAAACTTTTCATTCAAAATCTTTAATGTTTCTTGTGTCACGTAATAGCGTATTGTTAATGAAGCCTTTATTTGGTTTAATTGCAAGTACACTCTTTTATGTCATACAAAACCATGATATTTTAAGTTTACGTTTAGTTTGTGTTTATGCTTAGCTTACGTGACCCAAAGACTAATTCATAATCTTCAGTATGTATTTCTTTTTTTATGTAACTATTCTTCTTTAATTTTATGACTTCAATATAAATTTACTTTATTTTTACTTATTATTTTAGTACTTATTACTTTACTTCATACTGTAAGCCTTTGTAAATGAAGTTAAATAATTATTCGAGTACTAAACAAATTCAGTTCATGAAAGGCGCATGCTACAAAGTTTAAAATTGATGTAAATTTTGAAGATTATGAAAGAGATACTCAAACATACATTTTGTAAAATAAGGTGTTTTATTGAATAGAACAAAAACATAACTTAATTGAGTTTTCAATCCAGTGTTGGAGTCTAGCGGTGATTAACGTTTATAAAATAAGGAAACTGTTTTAATTATTCCTATCAATTAGTCTAATAGTGTAATCGTTAAATTTTTGTTTGTCAAATTGCTTTATTTATCCTACACAAGGCCTGTCTTACCCGAGAATTTTGCCGTATTATTTGTCAAATTATAATGATCAAATATTTGAGCAAAGCTTCTAGTCTGTAACAAGCTGAAGTCAATATTTTTATTGTCTTAGAGATTGGAGGAATTTGTATATCGTGCGGCTTACATGGATACAATATAATGTCATAGCTTTGTTAATGTTCTTCTTTCTATTTGTTTTTTAGTAAACAATGTTGGTTTGATGTACGATTATCCCGACGAGTTAGTCAATGTACCGGAACAACGTCTTTGGGACATGATCAATATCAATGTTGGGGCCTGTACGATGATGAGCCGCCTGCTAATCTCTCAAATGAAGAAAAATGGTAAAGGTGCGATTGTAAACCTATCGTCTGGAAGTGAACTTCAGCCCTTACCTCTAATGGCGGTGTATGCGGCCAGCAAGGTTGGTACTACAAATTTACATATCACTCGAAAATTGGTCGTAATATCAACAATGTAATGTATAGAGATGATTTTTTTCCACTCAGCTTTACATTAAGAGCTTCACACTTGCTTTACAACACGAATTATCGCCGTATGGAATAACAGTGCAATTAATAACACCAATGTACGTAGTAACGAAAATGAACGAGTACTCGAGTATCGTGATGAAAGGTGGATTACTTATTCCGGACGTGAAATCTTTTACGAAATCGGCAATATTCACTCTAGGCAAATCGAATGAAACCACAGGTTTTTGGACCCATGGGCTACAGGTTAGATCTTATTGTATTTTATTCTTATTTTCATAATTATTTATTAAATTGTTTTAGTACGCTGCTTTTAAGATTGTTCCGACATGGCTTCGATCGATTGTAGGTCATAAGATGAACTCACATTTCCGAGATATGTACTTTTCAGAACAAAACCAAATCGAAAATTTAGTAAATTAATAAAAAATTTAACTAAATGCGATTTAAATTTAAATAAATTGCTTATAGAAATAATAATTAATGTAAATTGTAGTTTTTTTGTACATAATTTTATTTTACAAATAAAAAAAATTAAAGAAGTTAGTTTCGGCCACAGGTCATAGTAACTTTTAGTTCAAACATTGCAATTTTTTATCTCAGGAATATCTTAAGCTAGAGAGTTGAGTAATGTTTGCATATAGACGAAAATAGAAAATTAATTTCAGAAATAAGCAAATTATTATATTAACATAGGCAAATGCAAATGCAAAAAAAAAAAAATTGTCGTTGGAAAAAGGGTTCAAATATTTCCACGAATCTCATAAAATCTCTTAAGTGATGTATTGAATTAACTTCCAGTTTGATAAAGGACTTAGTCGAGTCCGAACCGTCACACAAAATAAATTTAACAGTATTCACCGGAAAGCCTTGTATTTCCAATATAAAACGTTTTCACGAATTCCGAGAAATATCTCAGTTTTGATGACATTTCCAAATAATTTCTATTTCTTGTGAGCTTTGATGAACACCTACATATTGTTTAGCGATTTTTAGGTGTTCTTCCAACTTAAGGTTGCAAAGTCTAAAAGGATTTTAAATTTGTGATTTCTCTTCTCCGGACATTTTATACGATTGACTAAAAAACACCTGACTTTGTCGAAAAGGGTTGATCATGAATTCTGGCATATATTCTAGGTCCGATGATATAATGAATTAGCTTTCACATTCACTTACTCTTTATGCAAACGAGAACTTCAATGGTGGCACGAATGTGGCTAGAGAAGGTCATAAAAGAAAGCATTCTATTTACTTTATAACAATATATTGTAGACCGCATTCACATCTTAAGAAGACTTTAACTTAAAATATTGGAATTTTTATGGTAGATACCTAACTCAGTCAACCCATTCTTGAATGTGGATTTGAAGAAAAAAATAATAATTAAAAAATCAGTCCTTTTTTCCCCAAGAAGGACCTGATTCTTTTCTTATTACATTTTTTAATAAACATGTCTTTATACGTCGGAATTAACATTGTTATTCTAATTATTCTAAAGAGCTTGATATAATCAGTAAAAAGAAGACGACTGGACGATGTACCAAGAACAAGATCGTTTATAAAAAGGTTAAAAAACAATGGGCCCGGTATGGAACCTTGTGGAACTTTTGATGAAGCCGGACATCTTACGACCTTTTGAGGATAGTCAAGGAAGATGGAGGGTTCTAAATGATAAAAAGTTGAAATTTTATTCCGGTCTTTTTTGGTGGGACCTTAAAAATACAATTTTTAATTGTGGCAGTACCTTACTAAGTAGGCAGGATTTTGCTTCCAGAAGAGAGTTGAAACTGGAAACGTGTTTCTAGTAAAGTAATATTTATAAACAAAAAACAAAGTAGTTTTAAGTTTTATAACATAATAATTTTTATTTTTGCATATATTTTACAAGACTTATTTTATAAATAATAACAATAAAAAAAAATTAATTCCAATGAATGTTTTGTTTTTGAACAGCAACAAAAAAATTATTTTAATATTATAAATATTATTATTATTTATGTCTACAAAATGCTATACATTGGTAGTATTTAAAAATAACCAAGAAAATTAGAAATGAGTCTAAAAAGAATAATAATAAATAGTGTCCAGTTAGAAACAACGAAAAATAGTGTTTCGTTTACAATTTAATGGTAATAATTGTTATTAACTACATCATTTTGGAGTTAAAAAAGGAAAAGGAAAAAAATTAGCGATATTGACTTGATAAATAATATACTAAATGAATTATGTAGGAAAGTGAATTGTGAGATTCAACATTTTATATTATACGTGTAAGGAAGTAATACAGTAAAGAAGAGAATTGACAGAACACATGAAAATGTATAAATAAAGAAGTAAAATTACATCTAAATCAAAAAATTATAACTTCACGAACAATTCTATCTAAAATTATCCGTCGTTGTCCTTTTTTTTTTTGTTGGGGGGAAAAACATGACGCAAGTTTTGCTAGATTAATTTGCGCGTACTCGAGCTTGTTCTTGAGAAATTTGTTATGGAAATAGTTGGACGCTCCATCTGGTTTTACTTCGGGGCGATACGCTTTTCATTTGCTGGAATACCTCCTCCATTGAGCTGTTTAAATCGTTCGATGGGAACATTTACGAAACGATTATTTTCTTCAGAGTTCGGCTAAGAAAAGCCGGGAGCGTATACGGTAGATATTCTCAAGATTTGTTGAATTTTTCGGCTTTTCTACGTTCCCGGATGGAGGAGAAAATGTATTTTCCCCGAACTTACGTCATCTGTAAATTGAAAGAGAAAAGTTTTTTTCGTGAATTAGTTTATTTTTAGACCGCGATTATTTGAATTATTTATGGATGAATCCAATGTATGAGTTGATGTACGTGAATGGTGAAAATTTTATTAAAATGATAATATATTGTTATCATGTGATGTCCTGGGATTAACAGTGCTTAGGACTAACTAAACTATTGCAAACAATTCGGGGAAAAGTAGAATTTTACTTATGTATTTCTAAAATAAATTAGCCAAGCCGATAGCCATGGTGAAGTGAATAGTTAAAAAAAATTAATTCACCTTAACTAAAAATATATCAAAGCGTAAGCGTGGGCTACGTTTTATTGCTTTCTTTTTTTTAATTTATCTCTAACGCCAAGTTTCTGATAATTTTCTTTTAAAAATATTCAATCTCGCACACTTGGAATAGCTGAAAGGCACGTGGCTTGAGATTTCTCAAAATTAGAGGTCATTGGAATGATTCTTTCATTTTTTAAAAACAATAAAGTGGCGACTAAATATTTTGATTGAGCTTAATGATCTACATGTAGCACTAACTACTTCAGTAAAAATACTAAGTTAATTCGAAAGCTAGGATAGAAAAATTCTGAAAAAATACAATTAACCCTGCCTTCCGGGATGCCATATCTAATAGAAATGACCGAGTTTTTGAGTGCGTCAACTAGAAGGTATTTCAGGGTGGTTGCTGCCGATTTGTAAAAGAGAGTGGCTTAAGCCATTCTTTTTTTTTTCGTCCTAACGTTCGTCGTAGAATTATTAATTTAAATATATCTTGACTTTTCAATTGATTGACATTTACTAGAACCACTTTCTCAAAGGCTAGATTTTTAGACCCTGATTCAACCCTAATTTGAGTCCATTATCAAGCTGTAGGTACTGCTAAATTGCAGTGTATTTCTCACTTAATCATCGTTACTGTCTTCAAATGAATAACGAATTTTTCTTCGATTAAAAAATCAAGCATTATATTTTAAAGAATACATCCGATTAATACAACTATTGGCCAGCCTATTTTCGTCGAACGTATCCAAAAAATATTTCAAGTTGGAAATTCGATGCCAAATTATCGTTGTAATACGATCATAGAAACTAATAGTTCAAATTTTTTAAAATACAAAAATTTAAAACTTTCCTTGTCCGTATCAAAATTTCAGATATTTGTAAAACGGAAATAAGAGATCTTTTTAAAAACAATCGTTGGTATTGCCAGCTTGATTATAACAAAGATAATTGTCAAAAATTGTTAATTTTTTGGCGCCCTTGTCATTCCTTATAGCAATTTCGAAACATTAACGTTATATTTCAAGCGCCAGAAAAGTGACTTAACGACGTCATCATTGCCAACAATTACTATCATAAATCTTAACTTATTTTTGTAATTTTTCAACTTCAATTTTCATACTTTGGTTCGCACTTGTTTTCATTGTACTGTGAAAATATTGCAAAAATGCCTGGCATTTTTTCCTCAAAAAAACAACAATTTCACGTCCAAATGCGAAGCACTTATTTTTTGCGTTTTATTACCAGCAACCATTTCAAATATTCTAAAATGGTGGTTTAAATATACTGCGCTCGAAATACTAATGTAATTAGGTGAAGACAACAAACATAATTTGAAAATTGACACCTCATTAGAGATACATGGTTTGTTAGCAAGAATTTTTCTATTTTTTGAAATTCAATTTTAAAATTTTTGAAATATATTAAACGAATTGTTTTTTAGTTGGTTCCTTGACTCGGATAATTTATTTACAGCGATTTTAAAATTAAATGCTTTGGCAGTCTAGTGGCAAATGTGTTCTTCTTGCAATTAACATATCATTAGTTCAAATCGTATCCAAGCCATTTGAATGAACTTATCTTATTTCAAAAATGGCAATAAGTTCATTTTGGTTCGATTATTGACTTTGTTCTCTCAACTAAGAATTTTGTCACACTGAAAAAGATCGATGATATATTTTTTGCAATTCTAAAATTCAGTTTTTTTTTGTAGATAATAATAATCAAACCTTTTTTAAACATTGATTGATTGAACAATCTCTTCTTGTTAGAACAATAGATGGCAGTATTGTGACGGCTAGTAATACTGTTTAAAAAGTTCTTAGTTTTGTTTAAAATAATTACAATCCATTTATAACTCTATTTTATAGCTTTCACTAATTGATTGTTTCAGTGTCTATTAAAAAGGGAACCAAATATGAGTTATAAATATCACCCTTCTTCCGAATATGTGGATTTCAATTATGAGGAAATTCGTGATTCAATATCCGAAAATCTCGAAATTGATTTGATTGAAAAAAAACAAAATGGTTAACTACTAAACAAATCCCTGGAAAATATTCTGCTCTACACCAATGCCACCCAACTTCATTATCTATTTTTAAAAACTGTAATACTAATAATATTAAAACAACCTAAAAATTCTCAGTTAGATGCTACTCGCCAAAATTTTGAAAAGTTTAAAAGCAAAAAAAAAAATTAATCGTCTTAAATAAAAATGAATTATGACATGTTTATCTAAGCTACCAAAAATTCAGTTAAAATTCATTTAATTTTATTGAAATTCTTTCATAGATCCATTGGAATCTAACCAAGCCACGTTGTATACATTTGAAAAATATAAAATATTATTAATAATAAAAATGTTTTTTATGTACTTAAGCTTCAAAAATATTCGATTCAAATGTTGTCATCGTTTCACGTACATATGTATAGTTTTCCTACATTTATTTTTATCAAAAATTTTTTATCATTCTTCCGAAAATTCAAAAAAATGTCAAATATTGCCGAATTCGAATTCATGCGTCGATCGTATCAGTATCAGAATTTTCCAAATTCCAAGGTCAGATTTAAGATATAGTCAAAAATTTCCTAGATTAAAAAAAAATCTCGTTTTTAAAGAAAAAAAATCTCACCTACACATTTACGAGCTATTTTTCGAAATGTTGCGCACCCGGACTATAAAACAACTAGAAAAACGAAAGAAATTATCCCCTCAATAAATCCACATTGCATCACACGTTATTTTTGAATTTCGCTTCAACAAAAATCTATGTATCCGCTTGTTTTCGCTATGATTCATTTTGGAACGAAAATTAAACACTTTAATTACCTTTGGAACGCCTAAATAATGTTTCGCGAAATAGAATAATAAATGTTGTTTTTTTTTTAAAGGAAAGAAAAGCTGGAACTTAAATTGCCATGCAATAAATCTGTTCCGGCTTAAAGATTAAATTTAGATTCAAACGGAAAGCTTTTAGATGAAAATACGATAAAAGAGATAAAATTGTTTTACTTTTTAAGTGGAAAAATCTCTCAAGATAGGGTGAAAAACGATATTAATTTGGTACACAATATGGTTTCGATTGCATTAATTTGTTTCCAACTGGCCGAGGAATTTAATCTTTGCTACACTTAAATATTTGAAAAGAGTACAAAATTTTGCCCATGGGGCTCGCCAAGCTATAGCCCCACGGTCAATTCCTTCCACAATAGTCAAAACGGTGCACGTGACTTTGAATACGTTTACGTTACCTTTCAACTGGTGATTATATGTATATTTTTTGAAAATTCATTACATTCATTATGCTAAACCAGGTCATGTAAACAATTTAAACGAAATTGTCATCGTTACAACTGAATTTTTGGAGTCTTTTGTGAATACCAGATAATTTGGGAGTTTTATGTTTTTCTTAGAAAAACACTGCCCAAACCACGTTGCAGCTTGCAACTACATTTTGTATAAACTTTAAGCGAATAAGGTAGCTAGGATCAACTAGTGGCGAAATATACAATGCTGTTGAAAACATTTCCGTAAATTTACATATTGAAATTATGCTTAATTTTGCAGCGATCAACTAAGTTAGAAATAAAAATATAGTAGTGACATATGTAATCGATATGAGATATAATCGATATCTAATTTATATAAAATTCCATATAATCTACACCATCACTAAAAGATAAGAATGCAGGATTTTGGCTAAGATACAGTAAGGGCCGGTTTCACAGTCGAAGTTTAAACCAAAAATTTGGTTTAAACTTAGAATCTTACGAACAAATTCCTAAGTTTAAACCAATTTTTTGGTTTAAACTTCGACTGTGAAACCGGCCCTAAGTAAGTTACTAAGCGAAATTTTTAATATACTTAACTTAGCGGGTTTTTTTGCATTATAGATATTTACCTTCCTCGAATCTCCCCTTTTCTTTTATAAATCCTTAAATTTATTATGACGAAAAGCTTGCATAGAATGCGTATAATATCAGCAAAAGTGCAGCCAAAATAAGGAAAGTGGTCATCAAGCTCCGTGTCTCATTCATTTTCGGTTGAATTTGTTTTTTTGAGATTGGCTAAAATTTTTGAACGGAGAAACACAACAAAATCAAACTCAAAACACAAAAATATAAAGAATTTTTTTTTTTTTTGATAAAATAAATTTTTTTTTTTTTTTAAATTTTGAAATAATTTTTGAAATAAAAAAAAATTATTCTTTTTAATTTTTGAAATCACTTAAAACTGAAACTTATCACCAACTACCTCAAATAGTGTAGCTCTCTAGAGAATTTTCTATATAATAGAAGACAACAAGATTTTTATGGTAAATTCCAAAAAAAAACCAAAAAAGAAATCACCACCCAATGGAGAACTTTTTGTGATTTTGTCCGTTCCAAACGAGCGCCTAATAATAACTGACCGAATCGGTCTAGAGAAATATTTTTTGATTGCAAAGGAATTTTTGACAAGAAAAAAAACAAATAGCAAAAGATTCCATATATTTTTTTATTCCACCTCGAATTCGGTTGAGATCTTGGAATATCATAGCAAATGAGAATAAGTTATGAATAAAGTTGTTGTGGTAGGCAAGCAAACATTATACGAACGATTTATTATCGCTATATGACTTTTTTTCGAGACTGGGCAGTATTTTCATGTAGCCGTGGATTTTTCAAGTGTCTTATCGTGTTTTGTTTTTAAATTCTGGCTTCTTGAGATCTAAGAAACAATAATACAAAATAGAATCGAACCAATTCAGATTGAAGTAAATTTAGGTTTTACACAAAAAACATGGATTTTAAACACATTTCCGTCGCATACACTGCGAAATGTTTAAACGTTCCGTAATTTTGGTGGGAATTGGAATAATAAAAAGATGTTGTTATATATTCGTTAAATATCTTAACACGTATTATCTATACACCGCCAAAACATGCATACATTTACTTCCTCGTCATAAGGTCAACGCTTTTATATCCAACTGAAAGCTATTTTAAAAAGTTTCAGGCATTTTGAAAATGAAAGTCCCGGCTATAAAGTGAAACAATTTCAACGAAATTACAACTGAATCTTTTCGAGCAAAATGATTCATTACCTAGAATGATGCATAAAAAAGATAAAATTATTTTATATCATACAGATTTGGATTTGTATGTTGAACAAATTTAATTTTACTCGATTATTCTAATAAACCGTAGATTTGTGTAATACTCTAGGTGAAACATTGAACTTTATTTTGTTGCAGTTGAGGACGATACAGAAGTAAAGCCGGTTCTCTGTATGTCAAGTTCAATGGTCTACCGTTTATAACGATAGTATCTACCCCCTGTCAATAAAGTCTTCGTATAATGTCAATTATAATGTCAATTATATAATGTCAATTATAATGTTTTATATAATTTCAATTATAATGTTAATTTTATTATACGTATACACTGTAATCCGCCACCTTCCAAAAATCCGTCAGCTGATTGGTTTACATGCTATCAGATTATCAAGCTTGTTTGTACTGTATTTTTTCGTGTGATTGAATTGATATTTAAAAATAGTCAAAAATCGTTCGCCATCTGCATTACGAGAGCTTCTGCATAAATTTATAGAATTTTTCCCCAAGGTAATGAAATGGAGTTAAATATGTTTATAAGCTTACATTCACGTCTAAAGAATAAAAAAGTTTACCCGAAATGGAAAAAAGGGATAAGTATGTTTCACGGACTTCTCTATATCTGCTAGACCCAGCGTTATATCAAACTGCATCGCCATTCTCCACTCTTCAACTGCTTGACAGTAATTTCGTGATTTTTCGACATTCAAGTCTCAAAGTGATTGAAGATATGTTTTTACGAATTTATGTTCTTACTAAACCCGATAAGATATCGTATTTGTTTTTAGTTCTACAAGTAACTTTTACAAACGCCCAAAAGTATGTTCCGGCTTTTTGATATTTTGATTTTTCCTTTTATCCCTAGGCTCAATTCAGTATCATTTTTCAAACAATCGACTTGTACTCTGAAACATGGCAAACATATACGGAATTGAAATGAGGTATAAAATTCTTCACTTCATTTTCCGGAAAAAAAGTAGGTATTTTGCGAGGTACTCAAAGGAGCTTATAGTGGTTTTGCTGATCTAACTAAATTAGTCGAAATACTGGGGCTAAATGAATCAATTGCGAAAGGGATTATAAAGCAGTTAAAAGCGTTTCTAAAGATAGTTCTCAATTTCTAAAAAGTATCAAAGACCGTTAAAAATATTTAGGTTACACTCTTCTATCAATTTTAGGCAGTTGTCCCTCGCTGTAACAATTGTACAAAGAACGATTTCTTCTACGGCAATTTTTCAGTTATAAGGATAACAGCTATCAAATATGATTCGACCTTTAAACAATAAGCTTGCCCAAGAAGTATGAAGCCAAAAGAATGATGCACCTGAGATTCGAACAGAAGTAGAGCATGCCACTGATGGTTGCACTGGATCATAGCACACATCGACACAACAACTTGATTCTTAAAACTTTATGTACCTTATACTAGTCTCAACAGGTAATTCATCTCGTTTGTAACTAGATTCGGATATAATATAGCTCTTAACTATAGGTGCCAAAAAATTAAGTGACGAATGCAAACAAAAAGGTGGTCAAATATCCAAAAGAACATGACTAATAAAAACATCTTCTTTGTCTTTGATTACTTTTCACATCATTTTTAGCAATTGCATACGAATTTCGAAAATAATTTGTGAATAATGCTTTAATCTATGATTAAGAGAAGTTAGTTTGTTTGGTCTTAATGTGTTCAATACTAACGTGTTGGTATTAATGTGTGTTTGTTAATATGACTCAGAAATTTATGAATATAAATTAAAAAAAGAAAATTAAAAAATCAATACTCACTTTTTTATTACTTTACTTAGGTGTAACTAAATTTTAAATTTAAATCATATTTTTCAGGAGAATAACGCATACACTCCCCAAAGTATAAACAACATAAATATTAAGATAATAAATGTTGTCATTAAATTTCCGGCTTCATTCATTTTGTTTGTTGTTTTTTATTACTACGGTACGTAATCTGAAATAATTAAAATAAGAAAATCAATATTATTTAAATTGGAATAACAATTCTAATATATATGATTTTTAAATATTTGTAAAGTAAGTCGCAACAAGCATTTACTTCTAAAAATTTACCTCTAACAAATATGTTACGCGATGCGAATTATAGTAAACGCGACTCGCGCGTGTGAAGCGATGCGACCCGTAAGCAGCTGAGAGATCAAGGAAAGTGGAGAGATTTTTTCTTGATAGAATTCTAACAACATCCTTTCGTTTCTCTTATTTTCAATTTAATTTAGTAACTGAATGAATTCACCTAAATTGTAGTATTTGAGTCTTTCACTTAAAACAAAATCAAATATGAACGATTTCTTCAAAAACTTAAAAAAAATTGCACACGAGGCTTTTTATCGATCGAAAAAATTTACATTTTTTTTTCTTCAATTCTTATATTGATTATTAATTGTTAAATTATTATTATATTACATATATTTATTAAATTGAATTCTGCAATTTCGAACAATGCATATTTTTGACATAGCTCGATTTCTTATCACATGGTGAAGCTAAGGCGAACGTAGCTTTTGCAGAGCATACTACTTTTCAATCACAAAAAATAATCTGAAGTGAATTTATATGTTCATTTTTCTATCACATACTGAATCAAAAGTGAACTTCTTTTCTTTACTTTCTCATTATCAAATGTTACAATATGGGACATGGGAGACGATTCAGAATCGAAGTTGATTTTTGTCCACCTCGTGGATTCGTTCGCCTTAAAATAACATGGTAAAGAATTCGAATTCTTGAAAAATATGATAAACAGTTCACGAAGGTGTTGAATAAAATGTAATAAATATTAAATCAAAATTATGTTGTGTCTAGAAATGTGCCGATTGTTGATTAACATATAATAATTTCATGGTAGTATCATAAGAAATGATATAAAAAACTCAAGCTACAGAAAAAATCTAAAAAACGGGAAATATTTCAAAGAAATGTTCAGCAAATTATTTGGAACGTTTATATTTAGACCTCTCTCTGGCTGAGTTCAACTAAATATCCACTTTTTCACATCAAAATTTTCGAATATAAGATCTACGTATTAGTGAAAATAATTTTTTTTATATATATTTCTACAAATGAAAATATAGTCATAAACATTTTTTTAAAAAATTCTCATTTCAAACCTTCAGTCTACAAATTAAACTGCTTGATGATGATTTTGTTATTTTTGATAATTTATTTTATATTCAGAAGTAGTATCAAAATTTTTACGCGACGAATTATATCGTAAAACAAGGTATACTTAAAATCAACATTGATTTAAAACAATTTTGAATTAAGCACGATCGATTTTATTAAAGATAAAATCTGTCATTATTATGAAGAAAAAAATTGTTTTAAGAAAATCGAAATTCGTGCAATTTTACGCCGTCGAGTTTTAAGCTACATTTTACGCTTCTATAAACTATAAATGAAATACCTTATTATTGAAATAATTATTAAAAATAAGACTTCACTCCACTTATTTATTAATATTTAAGAAACAGTGTAAAACAACCGTATAACTTTTAAACTTAAAACTTAAAACTTTTAAATTTAATAAAAAATTATGAATTACAATAGAAAAACTAAATTATATTCATCTTACTCACTCAAAATATTCAGTTGAATTAAAGTTAAAAAACTCACAGAAATTATCGGAACTCGCTCCTTTTGTTTCTCAGGTAACTGAACCGAATCTAATGGGAACCAATTCCCGACTAAATCTTAAATCCCTATTGTTGAAAAAATCAAACCCGTCGACGCAGCCATTCATCTAAAAAAAATAGATAAAATAAAAATTAAACAAAAAAAAATAAACGAAAAAAAATTCTTTTTCTTCATGCCTTTCAAAAAATCTGTTGTACTCAATTTTTTTCTATTCGAAAAGACAACAACAAAAAATTGTCAAAGTGGAATTTCGGTAAAAGCGTCGAAAATAGTTTCAACGGGCCAGAACAACCATTCCATCATCATCTTCAGATTTTTTGTAAGAAAAAAATTAAAATAACGTAATTTTTTTTCGGTACTTTGAAAACAGATTTTCTTATTTTTAAAACTCATTTCTTGATCTATAATTACTCGTCTTACCTACTTTTTTTGACGCTGCTGTCCCGCGATCATGTAAAAAAAAAACCATAAAACTTTATTTGCATTTGACTTTCGGACAACGGACACAAGAAACGCTATCGTCTTTAAGTAAATAGTGCTATTGCACATACGAGCAGTACGTAGTTGAGGAAAAATCCGACCATCTGGCCAAAGAAAATTTTTAATTTAGGATGTTATTTATTTTGTGTTTGTTTAGTAGATCAATAACCTGAACTAATTTTTTTTTTAAATTTTATTTTTCAGTTCATAGTGTCGAAACTATTTTCGATATTCGATTTACTTGAGTTATTAATTCTTAACAATATGGAAGTGAACAAGGGAAGTCAAAGAAAAAAATCTTATCAACAGGCGCAACTTTATTACTTTACGGTACAAAGTCCGATGCCACTGCCATCACAAAACCAATTTCGATTTTGGGTCAAACATAGGCCGGGACGCGTCTAAAATCGGAATGTAACACAAGTTTTTTTGAGGCAGGTAAAAATATTCAGCCCCTAAATAAAAATCTATTTCTCTTAAAATTTGAATTCATCTATATTTCCTAATGAATAACTTTCTTTTCTCTTTTTATACTTATTTTTATTATAATCTACAAACATTATACACAAAAAAATTATGTATAACATAAATGTAACACGACGTGCCATGTGCCCTCTGGGCTTGGCCGTAAATGGGCTCCAACATTTATAATCGAGCCGCATCTGAAAAATTAATAAAAACTATTTTGATATGCAATTAGAATTAAGACATACGGCGAAATTTATTAAAATATTCACGGCCTACCTAGCACACGCTGTAATTGGAGTGTCACGACTCACGAATAAAAGATAAAAGTTTTTAACAGTATTAGGTTTTTAAAAATTTTCCGTAAATGACTTGATAACCATATCTACATTGAAAAATCATTACTAGTTACCAAAACTATTTCATCATAGCTGTAAAGGCAACTTTTTTGCCTAAATCTCTAAAATGTACCACAAAGCTGTAGCTACCTGAATCAATATTATTGAATAAATATTATGTACTATGTAAAAGATAAAGTAGAAGTTTAGCATGCCAGAGTAAAAAGTACGAAATTAAATACTTGTGTTGTTCTTGTTTGCACCCCACCATTTTCCAGTTGTGTGTAACCTAACGCAACGGATAGATTCTTTATTGTTCCATATTACATTTTTATATATTACGACATATCAGATAATGGGATGCTCAGACCCTACGGTCTCTTCAACTCGTGAATATAGAACGATTATATACTAAGGATATAATAGGTAGCAGTTTGGTAGTATTAATTCAGCGAGGAAAATCGCAACGGATATTTTACATTGTTAAATTAAGTTTTCGACGGCGTAAAGACAGGAAATGAAAATATTGAAGCAACTGGTCCGAACTAGGAAATCGGAAAATTGGTAAAAGACGCTTCGGTGAGCTCGAAACTCTGTTCGGTGCACCTTATTCAAGAGGCGAAATGAACGATTTTATGTCGCAGCAGATTTCAAAGGAATAAGTAACTAGTTCTAGTCACGTTGATGACTTTCCTTTTAAATATGCATGGGTACTTTTCACTAATTTCGGTCAAGCATTTAAAAAATGACTTAAAAAGCAACTTAGCACACGAAGTTCAAACTGTCAATATTCCCGCCAAAAAGTCTTGAAATTTTCGCCGCACAGCGACTTCGCAAGCATTCCTTGAACGCACCCGTTCGATTCTCATCTTACGCGCGATTGGCGCAAAACCCGACGTGATTTAAGCCATACCTCGACCTCGAACTCGAAGAAGCTTCGGCGAAATCTGTTTGCAGTTTGTTTTTCCCGTGAGATAAAAGGCGCGTTTACCAGTTTAAAACGAAAATTTGCGCAAAATTACTGTTAATTTCGTTGTTACAAACAGGTTCGGTGTTGATTAGGATCGGTAGCAGCCACGAGGATTCCCAATCGACAACGGTAAGACCTAAACAAGACGACCGGGAAGTTGGCGTCCGTGCGAAAATCATCGCTAATCTTGTCCCGTTTTGTACAGGTAATTTGCGACTTTGGACAAAATGAAAACCAAGAAGACCGGCTCGGGCAGCGAAGGCTCCGAAAGCTCTGAGGAAGAATACGTTGTAGAGAAGATTATTGACCGCAGGGTCCGCAAAGGGAAGGTAAGTGACATAACCCCAAAGTTCGATCGGCAGACATTTCTGGGAACTTTTTTTTTTGCAAAAAATGCGGCTCGCGCAACTAACCAAACTACAAACTACCAAATGCAATTTCAGGTCGAATACTACTTGAAGTGGAAGGGTTTCAGCGACAAGGATAACACATGGGAGCCCGAGGAACACCTAGAGTGTCCGGAATTGATCAAAGCATTCGAAGACGATCGCTTGAAAAAAGAAGCCGAAAAAGAAAAAGACGTGAGTAAAGAAGCCAAATGCCCAAAACTGTATGGGCCTCCTGTTTTATAAAAAAAAATGAAATATTTTCTTTATTTTTTTTTTGTGCGACAGCAACAAACCAAAGTGGCCAAAGTTAAGACGGAAAAAGCTAAACCCGATTCATCAAAACAGCACAAACGAAAATCCGACGACAAAGATAGAAATTCATTGAAACGTAAAAAAGGCGAATCGGACAGTACAACAGATGCGAACGCCAAAAGGAAGCGACGCAACTCAAAAAGCGGATCCGAGGACGAATCAGACGACGAATCGGATGCCGATTCGAAAACAGAAAAGGAAAACGGTTTTGCGCGTTCCTTAGAACCCCAGAAGATTCTCGGCGCCACGGACACAAACGGACAGTTACAGTTCCTGATGCAGTGGAAGGGCACCGATCAGGCCGAACTCGTTCCCGCCAAGGAAGCGAATGTCAAGTGTCCGAGCGTCGTTATCGCATTCTACGAGGAAAGGCTCGCGTGGTATTCGGACGACGAAACCGAAGCTTAAGAAGGGCATACTTTAAAAAACAATTCCCTTGCTGTTCCCGCTACATATTGATCCAGTTCCCTCCACCTCCTCCAGTTTACGTTTAATTTTTTTTTTTCTGATAATGCTTTGAGATATTTTTATTTTTTCGAATTTTAAACATTATTGGGTTCGACTGGACGAAAGTATCGCTACCAACAACGAACGTGCTTTCCATTTCTTCTCATTTAATTTTTCCTTTATTCTTAAGTATGTATTTTTATGAAGAGAAACGTTTTAACTGGCCCGTGTCCATTTGGGGACAAAGACAAAATATCGGTTCGTACACGTTCCTTTTATATTTTTTTGGTAAGCTCTTTACTGCGAAGAAGTAATTAAATGTGTCGATAATGAAAATATACGGAAATAAATTATATATAACTACACTTACTGTCTGTATCGTTTTTTATTTAATTCTTAAATACTTTTCGGTTATCTTTTGATTTTTATCCCGTGTCTAGCAGACGAAGCTTTCTTTCAGTAGTAAATGATTATTGTATAACTGTTTCGGTATTTGGATAAGGACGAATTTAGGAATGAGATCAACCCAGGTTGGAATTCCGTCATTGTGTATTTTAATGAGATTAAATAAATGTATCGATGTAATACCAAGAGTTTGCTTCATCGATTTTTCAGTTTCATGGTGCATTTACACTCAACGTTTGCGACGAGCCTCTATCCCCACCAAAAAATCAATCAATCAAATAGCTTGTGCAGTCGCAAGAGTCTTACATTTAGAACCGGTTTGCAATGGCCTGATGGGGGTAGCTTCTCGCCTCAAGGGTGAGTGTAAGCGTACGATCGGTAACGGTGGTCATGAAAGACCCGTCAATGGAAGGCAGGCGATCATTCAACGATTGTTGATCTTGGAGAACGCTTTGAAACGATTACTAATTTTTCCGTGAGAAGTGAATGTCAGCAGCTTGCAGAAATTCGTACAGAAGCCAAAAATCGCATCCTGTTTTCATGCTATTCAGGAAAGATCTTGAGTTCTCCTCTTTACTCGATAATTAGGTCACAAGTATCGTAATTTTTGTTGATCTTGTTGGAATTTATTTATTTATTTTTACCTTAGGTTCCTAAGGTAAAAATACCAAACGTTTGGAAAATTACGAAAAAATCAATATTAACATTTTTCTAAAATTGCCATTGTCACCAGTTTAATTAAACGAGTTCGGGCGGAAAAATGTTTCGAATTGGAGTGTGGGGAAGTGTCGTGACTTCAGGCAATGCATCCTGCAGGCCCTGGCCCGATTTGGGCTGTCGCGCCATTGATGATGATGATGATGGGAAGTGTCGTGAGTGTTTTATACTAAAATTTATTATTTCTGTGACACAGGAACCGCTTACGCTAGGAAGTTGGAACTTGAAATCAAATGTAGAGCTATTATAGTGTAGCCACTTCGTAGAAAACAATCAAAACTGTTAAACACGTATTGAAGTGCGGAAACAATGGGTCCGTAAAGCTCAAAAGCTGGAATCGAGCCATTCTAAACTCCATATATACTGAACGGTTCACGCATAGAGCTATAATAATGGAGATAGCGTGCAGCGACTTTTTTGAAGCCGCAGGTTTTCTCGCAAAGGACCGGCGATATTCACTATGCTACTATCAGCATATTACTCACATGTATGTTAAACCCCGGTATTGAAAAGAAAAAAAGCCCAACCTTTAAATGCTAGGCTAGGGCATGAAACGCTCCATACAAAAACAGTCGCTTAAACTTCAAAATGCTTCACAGTGCTTTATACAGAAACGGAGTATTGCCATCTCGTAACGACCTAATTATGTCCGTCCCTTGACTGTCGTTATAAACGACATCTACTTCATTTAATTAAACAAAACCGATTTCAAAATTCAATTATTAATTTTTATTGCTCTCCTAGTTTATATGTATAATAATAAAATTTACAAATATTTGGCATTTTATGCTTTGGTAAAATATATTCCACTTGTATCGTTTTTGTTTCTCTTTTTTTAATATAAACTGGTATCATTTAATTTTTTTTGTCTAATTTGTTTTTGAAAACCTTTCTTGTATTTTTGTGTGTGGATGTCTGTAATACAGAAATCCACACTGTAATACTATTGATAGAAAACAGTTACATTTAGATTCACTAAACATAGATATATTATTGATGTGTGTATGTGTAAATATTAATTTCTCTTATTTCATTATTTTTAAATCCATTTAACTACCAACAAAATAAATTCTAGTATAATATGCATATTTTTCATTAAATTAAATTAAATTTATATATTTTCTAAAATGTGGGAGGTGGAGAGGAAGGGGGGCTAACACTTCATCGAATTATTTCCTACAACTTTTTATTTTTCACGAGAAAAGTTCAACACCAAAAATTACCAACAGAAATATATTTTCATTTCCCTGCTATACAAGCTGATTGCCTTTTACATAAAATTCTTTATTACTAAGTTTATTTATTTTTTTTAATATATTATATATGTATATATATATTTATCTATAACCTGGTATAAGTGTAGTGAACTATAATAGTGTAATCCTCGGAGATAAATTGACTAAGATATGGCTAAACAAATTATTGGATCAACTAAAATGAAAATAGTTCGCATTTCTTACTTATTTCGATTACAAGGCTAGTTAGTAAGGAGTTAAATAAAACTAAACAAACAAAAAAATTATTTCAAATAATAAAACTTAACAAGAAACAACCAACACCTCTTGCAACATCTTTTTCCAAGTAATTCGGCACAATTGGTACGGGTCAGTACCGCTACGAGTTCTACACAATAATTGTTGAACGGAAGTTATTTTATTTGATACAATCAACTAATTTGGGATATTCTCTTGTTGGTCATCGGAGCAGTCCGCTTTCATAGACCATGGATGAATTATTGGCAGATAGCCAAGAACTGAGTTCCACGCTTCTTTCCTTACCTAGTGTTTTTAAGCGGGCAATTATTTAATCGTAGGGAGCTGACCAATAAATTCTAGAATAAATAAAAAATATAACAATTTGTATGCGGATATTGTGCAAACTACCCATCGCCTCTCAACTACTAACTTTAGATTTAAATTAGTAACAAACGTTAGGTTATTGACTGTGATTTAGATTGCTAAACTATCTTTAAAAAAAACTGGTTTACACTTTTGAATGGCGATATTTTTCCAGTTGTTATGTGATCCCAGTCCTACTACTAACCTCCTTTTCCTTTTTTCTTTGTTTAAATATAATATTAAATAACAAAACGATTAAATTCACCCATTTATACAGAAAAAAATTGAAACGTAAATTAAGCTTCAAGACAAAAATGAACAAATTGGTTGTCATAGAATTTTGGTGCAATATAACAATCTATAAATATGGCCCCACTATTCCAAGTGTTTGTGAATTAATTAGACAACAAAAATTATCTACAAAAAAAACAATAAGCTACTGACTAAAATATTGTTTACAAACTAGAACATTATTTCAATTACATACTACTCCTGCTTAGTATTTCACCAGTTGTAGCATCCACGATGGTTTTCTCTTGTTGTTGCGAAGGATCGTTTTTCGTATTTGACTGTTGTTGCTGTCGGTCCAGCAAACCGTTGGTCTGATCACTTTTGAACAATAATTGTTGCTTGCGTGCTCGTGTCATTGTCTTATCACATTCGTCCTCTTCCACCAGATTCAATTCCATCTTATCATACGACGTATAAAATGCCACACTGTTGTTCTTGATCGACTTGAAATGCAACGCGACGTGATCCTTTAGGATCTTATCATCACTAACGGAAAAATCGCAATGCATACATGTACTCGATCGTTTCTTATTCGAAACGGAAATATGATTTTCCAGATGCGTTTTCAATTCGGGCGACGTTCGACTTGTTTCGAATGGGCAATGTGGACAATGCTGTGTCGAATAGTCGCTGATCGAATCGCCGCTATCGCCGTTCAGCTCGAGTTGCTGTTTGAGGAGCGATGGTTTTCGATCGCGGCGTGCATCGTCATCCATACAAATTATACTCTTAGCGATTGCATCGTCGAGATCTGTGTCCGGTTCCGTGTTACGTTCGACCATCCAAATTTTTTCGCCCGAACTAAGAACGACTGAAGCTAGCTTGGGCCTGGGATAGTGGACATCTTCGACGAATTTCTGACGTAATTTGGCGGTTTTTTCGTCGTACGATTGCGAATGTACTGCCGAATGCGATAGCAACGAGGGCTCTTGTAGGGCCGTGTACGAGCATACGCCACACCGATGTGAATAGTTCGCTGCGTGCATTTTAAGATGTAAATTTAAATCCTTGCTGCCAATATAACGTGCCGGACAACGCGGACAAAACGAAATCGAGCGATCGTTCGTTTCGTTTTGATTCGACTGATCGTTTTCGACTTCTTGTTGTTCATCGTCGTGACATGTTTTGATGTGCTGTGTAAGGACTTGTTTCTTATAGCACGTATAGTCGCATTGGTGGCACTGATACACATCCGACTTGTACTTATGCAACGAGTTGTGGTACATCATTTGCGATTTACTTTCGGATACAAACGGACACGAAGGACATTGATGCTGGCGAGACTTGTTCGCCGGTGCTATTGTTGTACTTGGTTGCTGTTCTTGTTCCGTATTTTTGAACGCATTGTTGTTGCTCGATTGTGCCGTCGTCGGCGAGACAAACTGCGAACCATTTAACAATTTTTGAGTTTGCAACTGTGGCTGATCGTGGCTGAAGATTTTATTATTACCACTCGTACTAGTGCAACTGCTAAGTACATTGGCGGCATTAGTTGTATTGCTATACGATGATGGTTGTGAATTCAAAGGATAGTACACTGGTGAATTTTTATCACTATTTCTATCGATGGTTTCTATTCGAATGTCGCCATTGTGTTTTAAACGGCAGTGACGCTGTAAGAAGAATAATCATTAGATAAGTTCGACTTTAGTGGAAGGATAAATCGACGAATAATTATAATAAAAAAAAGACACAACCGCTTCCCGATTTCATAAAGAGTAAAAAATAAGCACGAAAATTAGTAAACCATTTTTTCCCAAAATAGATTAAGTTATTTGTTTATATCAAATTAAGTTTTAAGGCTAAAAAATACAAACAGAAAGGTATCAAAGACCATCGGCTTTAATTTGACTCTGACAAAGGCTGTAGCTATATCACCGTAGTGATGAAGACATGAGTTCTATTATTCTGTAAGGTAGATATCACAAGTAGAACAACCTGAAAGGAAGTCATATTGATGTTCATGCATCAGATTCTTAGAATCCAAATAGCTCAGAAATTTCCGGTTGACAGCAGTCTTCTAATCGAAGATGAGATAAAATAATAACATTCCGTGTTCCAGTTCCTTTTACGACTGAATTTCAATGAATTTCAAGCGGGAGCGATGCGCTTCCTGATACCAGCTAGAGGGTAAGCTCCCTGTGTGTGGTACGTATCTCAACGATCATACCATTACTGAGACAGCAGAATTATTCGTGTCGACCGGGTAAAAAAATATAAAAAATAATATCTAAATAAATATCTGTTTTCTGGAGGATTTGATCAAATTAATTATGCCAATTATCGTGTTTGAAGGATGTTACACCAGCAATCTGTGCTTTGATGGATTTTTTCTGAATTGGATGGCCCCAACCAACTTATGGTTTGAAGAGTATGGTGCTGTGTCACACAACATGCGAGCAGGGTATGATTTTAAATTATTATTACTCCGCGCCGATCTATCAGGGTCCTAATTCAACCGAGGCGAGAAGTTCACAGTTGATATTTCAATCTTGTCAAAAAATACAAAAAGGATACCGTGCTCGAAACCTTAACTCGACATAAACAAATACCATATGAAATAAAGTAGTAAAAATACTTAAAAAATAGTTAACTGATCAATAATGAAAACACCGACTTGAATATCCTTAGAACAATAAATTTGATGATGAAATGAATAAAATTCGAGACCATTGCACCACAAAATATTAGAATGATGAAAATTAAATAATATAACGATCACCATGTAAATTAAAAATATCCCCGAATAAACAAAATACCAAAAAAAGAAAAGAAAAGAATAATAACAAAATGAATATTTACCGGGCGGGCAGGACAAATGGTCAGTACGCAAAAATATGGACGTTTGAGAAGGCGATTTGCTGGCGAGTTCTCGCGGATCAAGCAAAAGTTCCCAAACAAGAGAACGCGACAGCAAATCTAAATCTCACTTTCTCTTTTATGTATAAATGAAATGATTTTTCTTGTTAGTAAAATACCTGGATGACATGCTTCCAGTTTGAAACCTGATGGCAATGGCCACAACGATAGGGTGCTGGGCCTCGCCATCCGGTCACACCAGTACCAGTAGTAGTTACTACCCCAGAACTTGCCTCATCCGCCTCACCGTGCTCATTCGACGCGCAGTTGGTAGCGGTTTGGTTGATTGTTGTTGGTGGTGTTCCAACATTTAGTGGTATTAACGTATTCGAATTAATGTTGGTATTGTTGTTATTATTGTTGTTAACAACTGAAGGTAACTGTTGTAGTTGATTTGGATTTAGATTCAGATTTTGGTGAGGCAGAATATGGTGCTGACTGATTGGTGGACCCGGCGGAGATGGTGACGATGATGATAGTAATGACTGATTTTGTGGTGACGTTTCCTTCAAACTGAACTGTTGCTGCTGCTGTTGATGTTGTTGAGAAAGGCACATGGCGGCTGCTAAAACGTTTTTCATGTAAAGGCTTGGATTAACGGCCACTTGAAGTGGATTGGGAAGATTGGTCGAATTATTATGCGGGATGGTAATGCCGGCTTCTTGATAGTGTCCTTTAACATGCGACAAAACCATGTCACGACTTACATTCCTGTCGGGATATTTCATTAAATTATTTTCACATGGATCATAACTGCGCTCAGAACTTACCTATAATTGCACTTTCGGCATTTGTACATTGTTCTTTTATCGGATCCGTCGGGCTTCACGTCAATATTTTGCGTTAGAATGTCCTCTGAGGGCTTCAATAGCGGCGGTGGACTACGTTTAGTTTGTTCCGGCTGTGATACGACCGACTGCGATCCGGGCATACCTAAAATCGCATTCGGAAAGAAAGTCATACGCATCATTCGCGTTGCATCAATTGGCGATAAGTTCTTCGATGGTCCGGCATCGACTTGTCCATTGAAGTCGCCACCGTCACGCTTGTACTCGTTTAAGAAAGCCAACGATGCCTCCTGATTGGGCGTCATTTCGCCCGATTTCATGAGCTTCGGATCGCCATCCTCTTCGGTAACTTTCATTAACGTGATGTATTTGTTGTATTTTGTGTAATTACGGCGTCCCGTTTCGTCGTTCATTAGAACCTTGGCGTTTTTATGATTCGGATCGCGAATCGTTTTCAGTCGAATATGTTTGGTGATATCCCAACGCCAGTTGGAACGATAGTTGCATAGCGAGCATTCGAATGGTTTCTTGTTCAAATGACCGACAATATGGACATGAAAACGGGATGCAGTCGATGCCCAGAACGAGCAATGCGGACACTTGTAGACCTTTTTAAGCGACGAGTTCGCAGCCTCTTCTTCCGGTGTCATCTTCTTGGTTACCTAAGGGAATTAGTTTCAACATTGCTTGAATAAATAAGACTTCAATGGCGATACATACCTCTCCGTAGCCGGGTGCTGTCTCTACACCGTAGTAGCTATTCTCGCTGTTCTCCTTTTTCTGGTCTTCGCTGAGGTAATCGAACGATTTAGAACCGTCGTTTGCAGCTTTCTCCTCGTCACCTTCGTCCATGATTTCTTGTTCGCCGTAGGATCTATCGTCCCGTTGACTGTCGGGCAGATTATTCCAAACGAATACACGATTTTCCATGGGATGTTTTTCGTGCGGTGATGAACTCGCATGCGTGTTGCTCTCGTGCACATCTTCGTTTTTTTCGCGAGAATCAGACGACGAATCGAACGACTCATTGCGACAATGACCAGCTTCGGTACAAGTTTTTAAATGAGAAAGTAAATCCACACTAGATTTACACCTGTGGCGACAATATTGACAACGTGTAGATCCACTGTTCACTGAAAGGTTAATGGGTGATTGGCTGGATAACTTATCCTGATCCTCTTTGCAGCACGACTTTTGATGGATGATTGATTCGGAAAGGCACTTGGAAGTGTGACCGCAGCCACAAATCAAATTCTCGTTTTTGCTTACCGTAGCAGCGAAATTTTCCTTCAGCTGAACGAAGAAACTTCCCTTTTTCTTGCTGGCCGACGACGAACCATTGGACGAGGGCGACAGTTGTGGTCCTTCGATTTTTCCCATGCACATTTCGCCGTTTTCCAGGAAGTATGCAATATCTTTAGACGAGCCTTTCGAAAGCGCCAGCTCTTTCTGCACAATTTTACTGAATTGCTCGTAGATCAGGTTCTTGGTCAAGTTTAAAGCGTTACTTGCCGTCTGTATTGGAATCAAATTTGGAATAGGTCGGGCTGGTTTTCTAGAAACATCTCCCTTTTGCGATAGATCGGTGGGCTGGTCGTCGTCATCAATTTTGAATTTCTTATCGAACGGTTCTTCGAAATCGTCAATGTTGTTGTTATTGTTGTACGAATCGGAAATATCGCCATTCTCACTAAGAAAATCTTCTGGAATGTCTGTTGCACCAACTTTATTCTTACGCCGCGCCATACTCATTCCGGCGGCATGTCCGACTGGCGGAACGTGATGATTCATTTCGTGCACGGTAAGACTTTGCTTAATGTCGGCCGTGAAATTACACGCGGCACATTTAAACGGCCCAGTTCCACCGTGATTTTTCATATGCCGATCCAAGTTCCATTTGTAAGGCGTTCGAAAATCACATGTAACACATTTTATCATGGGCATGGAATGGTATTTAACGTGCTTGCTGAAGCGGGCTTTGATATGCGTAACATAGCTACATTTTTCGCATCTGAAGAATTTTGTTTTGTAGTGTTCATCCTGTTCGTGGTCGACTAGTTGGGCCCGATAAAGCGTGGTAAATTCGCAAACGCTACATTTCAGTAATCGATTTTGGGGTCCTTCTTCCTGCAAAGGTTCTTCGTACTTTTCGATTTGCGTCAATATTTGCTGCGGAATTGTTGGATTCGATGCGTGTGTACTGTGCTCTACATCAATTTTTCTTTTACGATGTTCTCGTCCCATCTGCCGCTTCCTGGCCTGCGAATGCTCTTCTATTCCTTCTGTCGAGCCATGTACCATTTTCATATGGCGAACTAGCTTTTGGTAATGTCTCGATGCGTACAAGCATAGCTTACATTCATTTATCACAATCTTCTCGCCATGGTTATCGCGCAGATGAGTCAGAAAGTGGCGAGGATTCTGCGTGAAGAAAGTGCAAGAATTGCAAGAATAGTTGCGCTTAATTTTACACTGCGGTAAGCCCTCATCCTTTGATTCATTTTGCGTTTCAAGTTCTTCGATACCGTCTGCGCTTCCCTCGAATTCAAGTTGCGAACGATAATTATCGAAGCCTCGATACGATACGGCCGATGGTTTTAATAGGTTTCCGGTGCCTTGATCTACGTAAATTTGATTACCGCTTACAACACTTCGCACGATGAGTGTGTCACCCGAACGCTGGACCATGGATGGCACGTCCATGTCCGATTTGGTTGCTCCGTACAGTTCAGCTCCGATAGTGTTGTATTACTCGATCTGCAATAAAAACGGAAAATGTGCTCAAATGAAATCCTCAAATTGAGATAATATTATTTTAATTAAAAAGATTTAATTAAAAATTCAGCACAGAGCGGTGTTTATGGGACAGCTAACTTGCCGAATGGAAAAACATTTTACTAAACAATTGAAACTATTTGATAGCTTTTGCAGATGGCAAGCTACGATCTTTGCTTAGTCTCGATTTTTTGACCGAGTCAAGTTATTGTACAGTGTCTAGCCGAAAGTTGTTGTGCTCTCCTGCCAAAGTAGTTTATTTTGTTCCTTTTCGAACTAGGACCCTATCAACTACGAGAAAATTATAATAATAATAATCGACTTAATCCCTTCATGCAAAATGGGAAACTCCTTCCAACTCAAATGGGGGAAGAATTCCCCATTTGGGCACACTTTCACACCTCAAAGAACTGGAGACAACCCTGTCACACAGCTCAATGTACTTGAAAAAAAATTCACCGTGTCAACATACATACATATTCAAATTCAATTCAAATCTATGAAAGCATAAAAATTTAAGACTAGTGCGTTGCACTTTGAACAAAGGAGACGCATTTTGATTCTGTATTTCAGCATTGCCAATTTGAAGGCAAGTTAACTCATCAATTACATTCTTATATTTTTCTTTCTTTTTTTATCAAGATAAACCGAAGAATAAATTTATTTTGTCGCTGTATTTTACTAAATTTTTTTATTATCGTTAAACTTGGCAAGACTGAAGATGTCCAGAAAAAACCAGAAGAACTAAATGTGAGAGATGGACCATTCCAAATTTTCGAGAACGTGAACCGTTTACGCGTTTTCAATGATTCAAAATTGGATGAGTCGCAGTTCACGTCGGTAGATTCCAGAATAAGAGAACTATTTATCTACAGCATACAACTACGATACACTCTGGAAAGTTAAGTTGTCAAGAAACTATAACTTCTTACAACAGCTCTGATTCAGTACCGAAAAACAGAATTCGTTCAGACATGGTTGATAAACATGATGATGAAACTACGATTCAGTATTGATAGAACAAATTGCCTCATGTAAAGGTAAACAAAAAAAGAATTCCAAAAATCAGGTAAATTTTTAATTGTGTTCTGTACTGAAAATGTAATTAATTATAGTAGACGCGACGCTCGCTCGTTAAGCGATGACAGATTAGAATGCATGCTAGAGAGAGCAACTAGTTACCAACCCTAATATCGCATCGCGATATGGCATATGCGATGCGATTGGGTCATCGCCCGCGTGGATCACACCGCTTTTACAGTATTTCCATCTGAAAAGTCGGGGATTGTATTCCCCAAAGACTATGAAAAATATTCTGGAACTGTTGGCGAGAGAACTCTTAACGCCCTATGACGCAGTATCGGTAATACCTGACTAAAACTTATTAAAACTGGGAATATGCTAGTCATACTAACATTTAATAACTTAAGCTTCATTGGAGTTGGAGTATGGAGTTGCAAAGTTTTCCTAATTGCTCGCATGCCGCACACGTTTCCTTAATTTTTCTTTCAAATTTAGATTAGCTGCATTTCATCCAGCAGCTTTTCTACGATAAGAAAAATCATCCCTTGATAAGCTCCAGATAATGTAAAAACGGTCGTCGAAAGATCGAAATAATAATGACGATTTTTCACACAAGGGCACATCCACGGGAAAATCTCTTTTTTCCTACACTCGTAGCTTTAGTAGCTGAACAAGAACGGCAATAATTTTTCTAGCTTTCCTCCTCGACGACGGCGGAAAATCTTTTTTTAGTTTTTTCACCACTCGAAGAGAGCCCACGCGACTACGACGACGACGACGATAATCTTGTTGTTGTGAAAAAGAAATCCAAAAGCTTTGGTTCTTTAACCTTTCAAACTCTCCGATGAATTACCCGCAATCATAAATTGTCTTGGAAAAGTGCACAACTTCATACAGCCCACTTTGATTACACAT
Organism: Beris chalybata; assembly: GCA_949128065.1. NCBI lineage: Eukaryota > Metazoa > Arthropoda > Insecta > Diptera > Stratiomyidae > Beris > Beris chalybata. Next base: position 3,412,728 of record OX421896.1, on the reverse strand, counting down.
CGGTGACACCGCAATAATTAGGCTTTATAAAATATAGCGCGCGCGTTAGTTTGCCCGCCTAATTAACTAAAAAAAAACTACAATACAATGTAAGAAGAACTCCTCCATTGAACCGACACCGAGACACCACTTAATTAACCGGATCCACAATCTCAATACCTGCAACGGTGAAAGAACTGAATGCTATCGGGTTCAGGTTCTATGGGAAACTAACAGGCAAGCAGTTCCAAAGTTCCGTGTTCCATCGGTGCTTCTGCTTGGGCTTGTTGCAGAGGACGACGAAGAGGAGACTTTCCTTTCACTCTCCCGCGAGCTTCACAGCTTAGTGCCGTGCGGTGCCGACGATGTCGATGGATACAGAAAACAGAATTGAAGCCAACGAAGAACACCGCATGCCACCAACCACCACAAGGCCATCGCGCCCCATCGCCGCACCGCCTCACCACCACCGCCTCTTGGCAACATGGCACAAGAAACGACTGTTTGTGGACTTTCACCCCTAAATACCCAACCCCATCGGGAGCCCATTCAATCCCTAAAATAGTATAAGCCAGCCGACCGACGTTATAGTCCAAGTAGTTCTTAGCTTAGCTGTTTTAGCTCTCATTATGTCGTCGGGAACCGAAGTCCCAAAAATAATAGTAAATGGTGTTAACTCACCGTAAGTTACTACCTCGACTTAAGCCTACCGTTTTAATATAGCGTTTCATGCGTAGGCGAATCAGAAGGATGAATAAAGCTTGATGGTCTATTCCATATGGAGATCTTTCAATCAGCCAACCTAACGTCGAAATTACATATCTCCAACCCCAACAAACAGACAGACATTGACGTCTTTGGAATCGTTCCATCGCCATCATCCACATGGCCTACAATTCGTAGAAACTCATGCACTGACTTAAGTAAGGACGAATAAAAATCGTAACAAAGCTGTTAACTAAACTTTAACTCGGTCGTACGTTAGTTGTCGTCTCCAACAAGTTGGAACCAGACTAGCACAAGGACTTGGCATCAAGCGGAGTGCTCCAAATGAAGACATGCCGTGTTCCATGTAACACCCAACCCGCTAGCCGGACTTGTGCGGTGAGTGGTGCAATCATGCGACCGACCTACATCCACATCCACACCTCATCCCCCATCTCATCCCTCTAGAATCATCCATTCGCGCGCGGTATATTAGCAATGGAAGGATGGATATTTACGGGTGTTGTCCTCTTTAGCACACAGTCGACAATCAAAGGAAGGTCATGCAGAGCGGGGTTGGAGCGCTGTTGGGCGCTGTATGCTGCTATTGGAAGGTTATTCTGATGGCAACAAAACAACACTAACGTGTCATTATGTTCTATTTTCGACATCATGGCCATGGAGCATAGAAAAACAGTTAGCCAAGAAGCAGTTCTTAGTTTATCTTGGTGATGGGCAAAAAAAAAAAAAAAATTACGACTCAGAGCATGCTTTAAGTCGATGAAGGGAAGTTTGTTTTTCAAGTCACCTACTTACAGGAGTTGGTAGTTTCGTCATAGTACTCGTTAGTTCCAAGTAATAATATAGTCTTACAGTTGTTCGTCCGCAGCACTTTTGCTTTTATTCTTAGTGTGGAGCCACGTGCCAATCAGTTCTAGGAAAGGATTATACTGACTCAGGACTAAAACAACGGCTGGCGTGTTTTATAACATTGGCTATGCAAAATCCTTGGTGAGGTTAATACAATCGTTGTTCTTGGAACAATTCTCCACAAAGAAAGAAAGAAAAGAACTTTGGTGTAACTTCAAAAGGATCATGGAGGTCTTCATCCACAATCACCCATACAAATATTTGTTCATTTTCGGAGCGTTTTCGATATTTGTAATTTGTATGCAGTTTTTTTCGTTTTTAATACATTGTATTTTTTTTATATGAACCGCGTACGTTGATGGATTAAATTCTATATGTCAAACAAGTCCCCAAAGCACCCCGACTTTCACAAGATGGCAATATCGTGCACTACATTATTTACAAAATGTGGCGGAACAGATTCCGTCGAAGTCAAGGACATAAGAGAACTTAAAGTCAGGTTAAAAATTTTTCAATTAAAAATGTCTACTCTCTTGATTTCGTAAGCTGTCGTAAAACTTGTCAAGCTAAGCCAAGACACTAACCAGAATTTCCTATGTATGATGTACACGGCTGACTATTGGAGTAGGTCCTCAAATTATAAATCAAAATTCGTTGTGATGGAATTATATTTCATTAAAACAATATCCGAATTTATTCGGGTAGTCCACACTAGTCATTTGCTAAAATTCCAACTTGTTTCTCGCTAGCACTGATCAGCGGATATCTACTGCGTAGTTATTCTTGTTTTGATGAAAGATACTACGAATTCGGTTGGTGGACTTGGAAGATCATTCCGTCTATTTTCGCTGGCCGAAGCTCATTTTTCATTTCAGCCGCAACTAATTTAATTAAAAATGTGCAAGTACATCTTTTTATCATCATCACCATCATCATCACGGGGCACTACTACACACCGAAAGCCCATCATCTCCAACCATCGAAGAAAATTGCGCGCACTATTGCACGATATTTTTCGCTTTTTCTCAGATGGCTTGTCCTCGAGGAAAATTTTCCCGACGTTTGGACATTTGCCAGTTTGGTTTACTTGCGGCCATGCGAAAGAGCTCAACAAGCAAATCATTTTCTTTACATGTAGGACATAGGTGCGGGATTTTCCTCGATGCTAGTATGTATGTGTGTTAAATTGGCCTAATTTACGGCCAACATGTCCCGTAAAAGATTCGCTTCCAACCACGCACAGTAAAATAACTCGAAATGAAAAACTCAAGCGAAGTGTATTTTCCTCGTAATAAGAAAAACATACTTTTTTTTTCCAAATTGTAAACAAGCTATACACGACCGGCTAGAAGAAGAATCCGATAGAGAAAATTCAAGAATCGAGAAAATCCAAAAGTTCTACCGTTGACCTCTCGCAAGTTAAATCCGTTTTCCATTCTACGGGGGCTTTTCTTTCGAAGAAAATACGAGAGACACCTTCGCATATGCCGATGTGCCTAATATTAACGAGGCATGCGCCCCATTTCCGATCGGTGTAGGTATCCCCCAAGCCCCAAAGTACAACATCGTTGTCGTCGTCATCAGTTTCTAGTGTTAGTACGGCAACGGTGATGTTCATCCACAAGGAGAAAATCCACCAGGAATTTCACATTTTCTTCGGCTTCTCCCAACCGCATTAACAATAGCTCGGTGTTCTTGGACTTAGCCCCCTCCGGCCTTCCCCACCCGTCCCCTGTTCTTCGCTCTGGATCCGGACTATAGACTAAAAGACAAGAAACTGAGGAACTCACCGAGGAGGATAAAAATAGACCAGGTCTCATAACTTTCAGGCCTTTCCTATATGCTTTTGCGTGCGTTCCTGTTTCGATGCCGATGGACAAGTTAATGGTAAAACTGTGGCGAAGTTTAAATATTACTAAAAAAAAAGAAGAATAATCGACTAATATGTAGGTGCTTGGAGCTTACACCACTTGAACGTGATAAATATAATTCAAGAAACGTGGCTAAAAATCAGTCCGTTTGTCAGGTAAATCGACCGATTATAAAATAAAGCACATAAATACCAAGTTCTTTTTCTTTTTGAAATTTCTACACTCATGACACGAATGGATTCAAGAACCAGGTCAAGGTAGAATTCATGGGCGATCTAGACATAACATCATCGGAGCCAACAAATGCCTTCGTTGATGTCAACTAGCCAGTCAGGCAACCAGTTATTTGTATACTACTCGGTATCTTGTTTTCCCCTGCAATAATCCAGCTCCAGCGATCATATTTACACCTCGTCATCATCCAAGTTTATAGCCATGTTCTCGTACTTTGTACCGACAATCAACTAAAACGATCTGTGCATGATCAGACCATTTCTGCAAATTGATCGCCATACTTACATACCTGATGCTCGCTGTACCTGTATCCAAAATGCGTCTTACTATGCAATCATATCACTTAGACTTGATCGCGGTAAGGTCTTAAAATCGCATCAATGTTAAGATCATGTATGGATCGCGTCAGCATTCTGTAGATTTCCCACCAGCCGCACGATCACTGGCCGACTTATTTAGGCAATTTGTCGAGCCGGTTTTGATATTATACGTAGCCTTTTTCGATACTGTGCATACCATGTAGGAAGGACACTTCTATCAAGCAGTTCCTTGAGCTGCATAAATTCGAAAAGTTCAAGTTGATTCTATGAAAGGATCTTATCGGAGCGGCAGAAAGAACTCTTCGTCCTATTGCCGACGATCGAAGGAAAAAAAAATCTGAATCACAATCAGCTTCAGCTTAGAATTTACTATTCCACGATCCGATCGCGAAAAACACGATTAATTTGTCCACTATTTTGCTGCAGCGTGTGATTCGAGGTTCTAGCGCGTTTTTTTCTGAATCCGAGCGTTTAGGCTTGGCTTTGGTAGTTCGATGATTACGGCGACAACGACGACAGCTTGGCCTTAAGCCTGGTGCAAATTTGCACCAAGCCAAGTTGAATGCAAAATTTTTTCAATCGGTCATGGTAACTGGGTCTCTCGCACATTGCACGCTGCATATGCATAAAGTGCAGCGAGCAGCCAGGCCAGGCCGATTAAAAACGCAGTCAGAAATTGAAGTCAATGTCAGCAGTATACCTCTTCTCTAAATGGTCACGAATTGCTCGCGTATTTGCTGCATTATTTTGAGATGCATTTGATCATTTGCATTTTTATAGTTTGTGCGCGATCAGTTTTTATTTTTGTGGTAATGAAAATTTATTGAAGAAAATAATTGAAGAAAATTAAATGGCCGGCGACATAGTGCAAAAGAAAATAAGAGCCATGGTTCTGAAGGGCAAAAGACTGCACAGCCTAGGAAGCGCGCACTATTCTATCAATTTATTTAGATAGTAGATCGTGTGCTCGAATCCAAGCCAGGGTTAATCAGCGAGACCAAGAAAGAACCATACAAACGAGTACCCGTTTCCGATATTTGTTTAACATTTTTGCTATTAGTAACTATTTACTGATTTTAATGAACTTTTGCATTGCTTAGGGGTTAATTCAGGAGTGCTTCTAAAATGCTTTCGATTTTGTTTTGTTTATTTATAATCGTTTTTGAAATATTGGTTCCCGGTATTTTTACTAAAAACAGGATCGTTTACAAATTTTTTCTGGATATTATAAAAGCATATTTTGTGACCGCTTATATGAGGGTAAATTTATTGCTCTACCTTAACAACATTCAAAGTTAGTTACCCTTAATCTAAACCATTTTAGCGAACAAGCAATTCTTTATTTTTAATAAAGTGGAAGAAGGAAAAACCACATTCTGCTAAACCTTGGACACCCAAATTAAAAATATCATTTTGGATGTGTCTTACAAATGCTATATTCCTCCCAGGAAACAGCGGAAAGTTTGAGTCGTCGTTTTTTCGTGGCCTTTCTGTATGCTACGACATACTAAGTGCATACATACTTGTTTCAAGTAGTCTTTTAAATACATAATGAAAATCGAAATGCGATTTAAACCCATGATCCAATCATCAACCATGATCCTCAAATCAATGCATGTATTGCAGTAAACTAATAGAAAAAAAATCCTTTTCATAAAATTCAAAAAAAAATCTAAATTTTGGATTTAATTTTAATTTAAACTAATAAACCACAATACTGGTGTAGACGAAACTTGTAGGGAATTTAGTCCTCTACAACTTTGCCATGTAAATATGTGTAAGTTGTTCAGATAAAAAAGAAAGAGAATTTAATTCTCTATAAATTTGGTTCTTACTATTTTTAGCGAGAAATGAAAAAAAGCAGCTATAAATCGACAAAACAGAAAATTCAACATTTCGGGCACACGCCATATTAAATTTTGGTCTAAGACTGTGATTCCCTATTCTACTTCATCATTGGAACCTAAATACGTCAAAACATTTCGTGTTCCATTTTTTCCGATATTTACTGAAATTTTGTCTCTGATTACTGGACTAAAAAAGTCGTATATCAACCCAAATCGAATCTCAGCGTAAAACACATTTCGAATTTCTATTTAGTTGTTATTTTATCTAGTTCTTTAGGGGTTAAAACTTTACCAACCGAATTTGAAACGATTATAAAGAAAATCCATTCAAGAAAACAAAAGAAAGATATTTCGTTAGACCTAAGAGATATGTCGGAATTCGTAAACACACTTATTTTACACTCCCTTAGAGGTTACTGAAATTAATTTTTAATATTCCATAAAAGTAAAAGCGAATTCGATATTTCATACACATATTTGTCGAAATTCGAGACGAAGGGACTTACTAGGTTGAGGCGCCATACACATTGCATACGACCGAACGAATTTTCCGATACGATTTTTCGATTTTCGGCCTATTGAGAAATCTTAAGTTATTGAAAAATTAGTTATAATCGTAAATCATAGCATTTTCAAAAATATTATGAAAGAAAATCTCCAGGAATTTATAGTTTTAATTGATAATAAAAAGAAAAATAAATCCGTCGTACGACTAAAAATATTCGTACCGACAAACGGACTTTTATTGAATATTATCAATCAAAATCCAAATCTCTTGAAATTTTCTATTATGATATTCTTAAAAATGCTATTTTTAACGATTTAAACCAATTTTCTAATATCAGAAAATTTTAGATTAAGCAGAAAAACGAAAATTCGTATCGGAAAATTCGTTCGGTCGTATGAAATGTGTATAGCGCCTTAGACATGAGATTGATGACAAGCATATTAAAAAAAGGCTTTTTTTCTTTCTGTTATTATTGCATTGAATTTCCAATCACGAAATGCATTGTAGAAGAATCTGCAGACTTTGATTGGCAATCCTTGACTATAGACGTTCTAAAATGGCATGTGCCAAGAATTGGGTGTATATAATTTTATTGTACTAAGTGCATAAAGTCATGGTTGGGCTGAAAAAGTGAAAAATAAGTAGCCAAAAAGTCGATGGCACGGACTAATTAATAGAAGCTATATGGCGTACGCTTAGCGCGCTCATAGAAGACGCGCAAGAATGCATCCATTGTTTCGTTGTCGCTTTCAGGCGGTGACTTATCCATTCTACGTGAAAATTAAGAATTCTTGAGCTAACGCTCCAAAACTAATGAAACTCGACTAAAAACAGAAAAAAAAACATCAAAGACGAGGCGAGGTTATCTGCATGATTAATCTGCGTCCAACAGCGTTGATTTGTTGGCAATCGCAGTTTCTAAGTCCAGTCCAGGTCCCATGGCAATTAGAAAATCTGGAGATGCAACAATGCAGCGCCGTGTGCACTGCATTGGCCTGCCTATAAAACGCAGTTGCATCGACTTTGATAGAACTTAGATTTTGTTGTTTTGTACTCGATGCAAGCACGAAGTTGGCAGAATTCAAGGTCAAACGCTTTAGTCGCTTTTCTACGCTTGCAACTGTCTTGGATTTGTTTAGAACCGCGTGACTCCACGCGCCATAAATGCCAGTGCAGTGCTGCTATGCTACCCTCGCACGTCCGTCGCTCTTCTTTGCCGAGAAGCCGAAAGAAAATGCAGCAAAGCTTTCTTGAGACGGTTTTTCTTAAAATGGCATTGCACGTATCGGAAAAAGCTTTTGCGCACGGAAAAACTACTAAAAAACGAAAACTAACCGATAGCTTAGCTTAACTATAGCAAGCTGGTTGCGACACCGAGCGAGCAAAGCGTTCGTGCCGGGGTGAGGATGTCACTACCTCTCCTCGTACTCACTATAGGCAGTAAGCAACACACTATCGACGTCGAGTACTTGTAAATGCAATTCCAAGTGCAATTTTATGACGGACGATGGTATACACTGTGCAAATGTGTACAAGTGCAGTACGAAAAAAATCGCCAGCATTGCACAAAAACGGGCCGAGGTCAAGCTCGGAAAAGCGCGTCTCTGTTTGAGTGGTGCACACAATCAACCCGTTTTGCGATGCGCCAACGGCAAGAATATGACGGCGGTGACGCGAGCGCGCGGCTTTTTTTCAAGTGCGTCGATAAATTTTATTTGCACCAAAACCAATGTCGCTGAAATCATATTGTTTTTCTTATCCAATCTTTCAATGGCAGGTACTCGACGACTTAAGAGTTCCTCGAACAATTAAGACGCCAAGACCAAAATTTACCGTGTTCCATATTCGGCAGCTCAGCGTCAAACAAAATGAAGGACTCAACTTCCTGGTCCGCCATCTTTGAAGCGTCTCAATGCAAACAGAGCTATCATCAAGATAATGGAGAATATGGACACCGAGGTGCCAATAAAGCAACCTTAAAGATCCACGTATATTATTTTAATTAGCGCCTATCTAATCATCGTAATAAGCACGAAGACTATAAGCACCATAATAAAACAGCATCTGCCATTATTGCAGTTTGCAGTCGATGTGCATCTCATTGTAGTTATGCAAACTTTAAATAATATTTTTTTTTTATTTTCGAAGAGACCTCCCTAGAGATTGCCAGCGAATAGCACCATTTCCATTTTGTTCGAAAATACACACATCGCACACATTTGGAAAAATTATTGAAAATATGGCGTGTGATGGTTTTGTGAAGTTTTCTATTCATCGCGCGCAACGTGATATTCTGCCATTTCTTGAGCCCGTCGAGTGCAAATATTTAAATGAAAAGTCGGATATGGAGTGATAAATGCAATCAAGTTTGTCCAAAGCTAATTAGGCACGTACTACATGCACCTCAATGTTTTCAAGCACACTATTACTTTCAGGAATTTTATTGTAAGTAAAATTTTAAGCATAACTAAAAGTCGTCACAAAGATATTTTAAATAAATGCGCCGCAATTGTCGTTTGTGTATATTTAAAAAGTTACTTAACTTAACCATAAATTGCCCGTGCTTCTTAGAAGTAGTAAATCCGAGCTTTGTATGATGCCGATTATGTTCATGCTAGCTAACTAATAAACAACATTGTTGTTTTTTTAGGTAGAGTCAGTGATAAAACACCGGAAACCATGGCTTTTGTTGGAAAAAAAATTCATTGAAAATAAGAGGACGCTCCACTGGATCAGGATTCCTTCAAGGAAAAAATTGTCACCTTATAGAACATAATAACGAAATTAGAAGCCCAAGGAGTAACTATTCTATCAACGAATCGGGATATGAACGTCTTATCGAACAGCGCAATAGTTTACTTTCAAAGACTCACTCTAATCGAATGGTCCTATTAAAAAAAATCCATCGAATGTACTCGAGATGTTACAATGCAATACTTGAGTATAAAAATGAAGAACGGCACAGTTATAAGTTCTATAGAACTGTGAAAGGATTGCCAAGTGAAATTTAACCGAATTAAATGATTTGGGTATTGCCAAGTGTAAAAATGATTTGATTTTATTAAGTTAATATCAAAGTGTTCCAGTTGAAATCCCGGCAAACCTTCAGCTCTTCAACCCAGGCTTTTATTTCGGGAATTTTCGTAGGACTACGATCAATAAATTTTACGAAATTATTTAATTACGTTCTGGAATTTATCAAACTAATTTTTATTTCTGAATGAAGCCTCCGTTTTCATGGTTACACAATTCATTGAATTTTATCATCATGCTATGAGGCTGCTAGCAACAAAATCATTCTAAGATTGATATTGCTTCAAAAGCAAAGAATGCGGTGACAATGACTGTTGTAGCTGTGAAAAATTGTCCACTGTCCATCCTACGTGCTTGTACTGGGCGATATTTTCAATGATTAACGTGGTTTGGAATGTTTGGTAACGCTATGACTTTTTTATCGTCATCGCCGATTGATTAAAAGTAGCCAAAGTACGTAAAAACAGAAACAACGTAATACGCCAAAGCCGATTTGGGAATTAACGTAAAGAAACACACAATTCATCAAAACAAGGTGCATCATGGACAACCCATAATCTAGTTCTACTTTTTACCGGACAATTTGAGGAGTAATCCGTTTTAAGGGGGACACCACTGGTCACAGTACATACTACTTTTTCTGCAACAGAGAGCGACTGACTTCTTATTTTAGACATTAAAATTAGACGTATTTCAGGCTATTGAGCCATATCTACACTATCTTAATAATTTATGATACCTATATCATAGCAGCGAAATTCACTAACGCATGCCTTCTTTCTCTCTAAATTTAAATGCATAGAAATTTGCGTGTCATCTCTGGCTTAATCTAAATAATGTCTTCCTCTTCTTTGAAACCTCCAGGAAAGATTTACCATCGCGATCCACTTTGGAGTCGTTAACACACAATTCACCCGGTTGAATGAACTGAGAAACCATCTTCAACAGTAAGAACAGCGCAGGCAGCACAAAATTTCAACTTCTTAGAACCTTTAACAGAGCACAGGAAATCTATAGCTATAGTCCGTGAAATATATGTACATGTGTGTAATTCAACACAAAAACAACAAATTTCCCGGTGTTATCTTCATATCATATGAAGAATTCAGCCCAACCTCTCCCCGCTTCTGATTCCAAGTTCCAAACCAAAGCCACACACGAAACGTACTTTATGATGACAAAGAAGAGCATAACAAACTTCTAGCATACACCAAACATATGACCAGCCAGTTGCTAAGGAAATGCAGCACAAGAAACGGTTCTTAAACGAAAGTAAGAAAAGAAGAATAACAAACAGAATAGCGAGCTGAGAAAGTTGTGTTATGTGCGTGCAAAGACGATGAGCGTGATGATAAAGAAGAAGCACCGTGGAAGGCCCACAGCCAGTAAAAATATGGACTAAACCGAAACCGGTCGCATACGAAAGTAAGAGTCGTACGTTTTTTTTAAGCACACGTCAGACCAATACAAATCTTAACTATAAAGTGGCTAATGGGTACGTCAACGTCTACGCTCAATGTATACTACGGTCCGGTGCACGAGGAACTTCTTTAACGATCCAGAACTAACGGATTAATGCGTAGTTTCTTTTCATTTTTCATTTGCATAGCGAAGAATTTTATTATGGCAAACAGACCGGCAGGTATGCAAAGTAGACAACTAATATGAACTTCTGATTTGTTGGATTTAACCCTAAAAATTTTATTCAAATTCCGATTTGGGAATTCGTTAAGTTTTTTGGACTCACCACTAACTAGAAGCGAAAACGAATTTTTCTGTCAAATCACATACAAAATCCACTATTAATTTTTATTCGAGCGAAAAATGTACATAGTGAAATTTCGTGTCGTTCTTGGCTTTATGAACCAATCCGAAATCGAAATTGAATTTCGCCAACTTCATTCGATCGATTTCAGATTTCCAAAATATTTCCTAGCAAATGTCAAAATAAGAATCGAAATTCATACCGCATATAGGTATGACGAAATGATGACGATAAACAAAACACACTCATACTCAAAATTTTTTTTTTATCTTATTGGATCCAAAAGATATGACGGAATTCGTAAAAACTTGTACATCATCTTACCCCTCCTCCTGCCAAGTATTGAAAAAAAATATCCAGAAAACGGTTTTTATAAATATGTACAATTATCGAAAATGGCACTTACAATTGTCTTGGATATGTCGGAATTCGTGAAAATGTACAATACCCCTACATCCCCTTAGGAGATGAGTTTAAAAATATCATGTAAACACTTTCTAGGCATTTATTTGAAGAAACTGTAGCAGTAAAATTAATTCAGTATTTTAGAAGACCTAAGAGATATGACGAAATTCATGAAAAAATATACCCATTTCAAGTGCTGTTTCTCTTTTAGTTTTAAGTTTCTAGCATAAGCTTTTCCAGAGATATGAAAAAACATGCAATTAAATTTTGTTTAGAACGTGCCACTTCTATATCTCTACATGAATTACAAGTGTCACTTTCCGATCGATTCAATTAATCTCCCCCTCAATATCTTTTTCTCTGTTAGGGATCTATTAGGCCTAATACTCTAAGATCTTTAACAGTTTTTCAGATATGAGACGTGATTTAGAAAAAATGTTATCTCTCCACTCGAATTTTATATAAGTTCCAAGTGTCAACTTCCTGGTAAATACCAACATTTTCAACACATTCACATTCAGGGTTCACCTAATCTATCCACCAAATAAATTTAATGCAAAGGATTTGTAACCTACGAGCCTTCGAACGATGATGAAAACAATTTTGGAGACGAGCTTACTGACGGACTGAAGTTTTTTTTCGCAGTTTTAAAGTCCACTAGTCCTAAGAAAAATAGGGTTATATTGAAATAATAAAGACAAATTAATGGCCCATCTACTTTTATAAGGTTGAAACCGCGAAGACTTGGAAGCAACTATCTTAAGCGGTTCTTAATATCCCTGGCATTATTTTTTTTTAAATGTTTCTTCACCTTCAAATAATTATTAAATGTTCTTTTTATCCAACATATTTCTGTTGTATAATTATATGTATATAACTATCAAGTTTCAACTTTCTAGCATAAGCAGTTCTTCTAATAGGGAAAACCCCGTTGTTGTTTTTATTTAAACCTATTGACTGACTTTTAAAACTGCTGTTAGGTTAGACTTTATATCATTATAATAATTCGTTACATTTGATCTAATCTGAAATACGATTCACTTATCTGTAATATAATTTACATAATTCGAAATTAATATTATATAGTCTGAAATACTTGTTGAACGGATGTAGATCACAACACACTAAGTAGTGTACCTAAACGATACTACGAGGATTTCATGATGATGCTCAGTGACGTTCTATAGAAATAAAGCGAAAAACTGGTTCTATAAAATTTGTCCGTCCGTCCGTCCGCCGTATGGCAGACGGACAAATTTTTCTTTCTTGCTGTTTTCAGGGTCTACATATCCCTAAGACATGAAATTGAAGATATTTAGAAGTTAAATATTCTGGGTTGGAATCCATCCAGAAATTTGTGATATGAGTAGAGAATTTTAAATCCTAAATCGAATTTTTAAGTCCTCAGCCAATTAAAAGTATCAAAATTACGAAAAATTCGGAAAAAGAAATGATAGTTGGTCATAATAATAACCGATTTCTCTCGCATATCTTAAAAATGTTACATCAGCTGGGGAAAAAATTTATCGTGTTTAGAATTTATTCTCAGTTCCGTAGGCTATTTTCTAAAGCCCAGAAGTAAATCGTTGGCCTGCTCTCTTAATAGAAAGAAAACAATTTCTGCTTCTCGTTCTGTCTTGCCTGGTCGACGTACATTATAACGCAAATAAACTTCCAATTAATTCCTCACACCGACGCTCCAAGCACGTCTTCGATACCATCCCCCTCGCCTCCTAAAACATCTTTGGGGAGGCCGACAAATTTTTCTTCGATTCACTTCAGTAAACGCTGTTGTTGGTCTTCTCTTCAACGTTAAATGGGAAGCTGAGAATATTCTCGTTAAGATCTAGCCAAGAAAATGGTCCAAAAGCCTTACAAATTGTAATAAATTTAAAATGTGTTGTATCGGTAGCCGTGCTCCACATACTCGGTAACGTGTCTACTCCACACATGAATCAAAAAGGCCACAAAACAGATCTTCAGCTGAGTCAACACAATGATGGACTCAGCCATGGAATGGGTCATACCTTCTGCTTCCAAGTAGTGTATGCACCTCGGAAAAAATAGTGAAATAAAAAAATTGTTTTGCCAGAACTGCTGGAAGTATACGTAAGACTGTTGACTTCTACATATCTTTGATAGCGTTGACACGTGATACCACTCTCCCGTCTATAATGGCCGCAGCATTCGCACCCAACATCTTTCGAATCGAAACAGAAATATTCTGCTCCAGCTAAATATCTGCACGCCAACATTATTAATTTGATGACGAGGAATAAAACGCCCGGACGTTGTAATCCACCAGCAACGAGATGATGATGTGGGTTGTTATTCTTGCGAGCCAGATACTTGTACACATTATGACAAAACACATATCAGAAGTGGGACAATCATTGTCGCTTGAATTGTTTAGTTCTTGTGTAGACATACTTGTTAACAAATAATAGCCCTATACTTTGGCTGTAGCCTTCAATTCACAATGCGAATGACCAATCTTTTTGTACGATCCCCAATTGAAATCGGCTAGAACTTGGAATAAAATGATCGCGCCACAATTTTCAAATTTCCGTCATGCAAATAAGACGAATTTTTATCTACGATCATTGCCGAGATGGTATTTTTTGCGTAGCTCCTAAACACTCACCGTGCTTTATTGATGCGTAACCGTTTTCTTTTCGTTTTGGATAAGATGCTGGATGACACCCCACGATTTGGGATCATGATTCAAATAAGCTCTTCAGTTTTGCATGATCACTGATCGCATCATCAGCGTTTGGATACTGTTATGTAGGTTTCTTTGTTTATATGCTTAACAATCGATTAAACGATTAATTCTGGCATGAAAATGTTGCGTTCGAAGGATTGGTCTATCGATAGTCGGTATCTAATCGGTTAGGGATCATTAATTTTGGAACGATCGACAGAAATTTCTGCGCGGTTAGGTCATAGGAGTGATCTTCTTCCTATACTATCGTCAACGAAAGATTGCAATTCATATAGGCGTAGCTTGAAAACTTGTATGGATCTTGAAAAAATAGGGAATATATGATAGACAACGCCAACTGTTGCAGCTTGTTGAAGTAGGCTGTGGAAGCAAAGTTTATCTAGCGGATGTAACTCTCCTTTATATACTCGTGAAACTGTCAAAAGATATTTGAAAAGACCAGTGACTGTGACAGGGCCGTCATTTCAGTCTTTTCCAGGGGGGGGGGGGGCAAGATGTTTTGAATGTATGTATTTTTATATATAAATCTCCATTTGCTATGTATTATATATGAAAAAACCAAATTCAGGGGGGGGCAAATGCCCCCACTGCCCCCCCCTCAAATGACGTCCCTGGACTGTGACCTGTAACATTCAAATTAGAGCCTTCAAACCTGAGATATGTTTCATTATAATAATTTTTTTAATTATGCCTTATTACATAACGTCAACCTGCAACCGCGTATAGTAGGAAGGAGTAAGTATGTGCATATGAATAAACACTAGCAGCACGCACTATCCGACTGCGTGGCAAGAATTTCGGTATCAATTCGATTTTTACCAGTCAACTACCGGTTATCGTTAACCAGGAGTAAAGAAGACTGCAATATTGAAAGAAAGAGGTAGAGAATCACACACATAAACACCGATACGAAGTAAAAAGAAATAGGATTTAACAGCAACTGTTTAAACAAATAAAAAATTAAGGTTAACAATTTTTGACGAAATTTGAGAACTGATTTTGTACGAACCTAGCTAAAAATCTATTCAAATTATATTAAAACTTCTTCACTGTAGCAGAAATTAATAACTTAGGTTTTGAAAAATAATACCATTGTTTCATTATATATTTCTTCTAATAAACATTCCATGCATTTAAAACATACAACTAGATGTTTTAACAACATTCAACTGACAAATTCCAAATAGAAGGAATTCAGTGCGATGTATTCGAGATTACCAAATCATTTTCTGAAAAAATTATATTTTAATCTTTGGCAACATAACTGAACGAAATAAACTACTGAATGTTGTTTTTCAAAGCAAATTCATTTTTTTTAAATAGTCCTACTGAAAACTAAATTAGTATGCAACCATATTCTTAAAAAAGAACGCATCATCGTGTTCAGATGAACGAGTGTTACAAGGATAATCCATGAAGGAAGCAGTCATAAATGCAATGATATACATTTTCCCTAGACTCAATTCGCCAGCATACCGATTGAACAAGATCTGAGAAGGATCATCTCTCATTAAATCAATAAGAGTTTTCAAACTGGATTATCTAATAACCAGAAAATCATCTACTGATGGTTGCAGAAGGTTGTTCTCGGCTTGTCACATCGGTTATCTAAACTCATAGATTTTTTGCGGAAATACTCGACAAAATCAAGCGCGCAACATTTTACTATTTACTCGAATTTTATTATAAGTTTAACAAAAAGACAAATACGTAAGGTGAATTAATACGAAACTAGAACTTTGTAAACATAATTAAAACAGTCCTCATTTTCTTTCCAACAGGGCTCAAGTGCTAATTACTAGATACATCATAAAACCTGGTATGGTGCCATAAACTTGCTGTAGATATAATTCTATAAAAATCCTTGCAACTGTAACAAATTACATATTTACCTGTAAAGCTATTGGGCAGTTACGTTATATTGCAGCCTCGTTTGGTTGGTAATTGGAAGACACGATGTAAGCAAAACAGATAGGAAACACGTGTTTTACTAATATGCATGCATAACTTAATTCTATATATGTACGTATCCACATCCGCACTCCGCTAACGAAACTAACAAAACAACAACAACGGCGACAGCAAAAAGTATTATTTATGTAGGTTTTGAAGATATCTTCAAAATCGAAGCAGAGCTGTAGAGGGCAGAGCCATGGCCAGCAGGGGTCAAACTGGGTAAAAGTTCTTGAATAAAAGATTTTTTTTCCTAGATTTTAGAAGTGCCTTTGTTTGGTGTATGTGCGCGCCACCACGAAGGTTTTGAACTGTCTTGTGTCTTATTCTCTCAGATACCAACCGATAAGTTAGTTTAGTAGCCAGTCCAAAAGTGTTCACTTATTTTGAATATTTTTCTTTACCTATTTTCTTTAATTTTTCATTGGTTTTTTTCAACTTATTGTTAAAACTTTGAAAATAGACGACAAGACCATGAATCGGAAATTTCTTATTGCGGGTCTACGGAACAAATTCTGCTCACCAAAAAGGAACACAACAATGTCACTAAAAGCAAGTTCGTGTTTTAATGATTCCCGGAGATTTGAATAACAACAACATCAAAAATAAAAAAAAAAACTGTACGAATACTACACATACTGTTCCTCCCTCCTCTTGTATAACACTTCGTACGCCAGAGTTCGAACCTCGGAACATCTACGATCGATCTTCATCTTCAAGGTTAAGTTGAGTTTATTTGTCATATTGTCCGGTATGGTAATTGGTCGAGTGTAAAAAAAGAGCAGAAAGACTGGCCTGGCCTGGCCGTACAAAAGGTTCTCCTATATGTCCAAACTATTTACACTTTTGACCGATGATCAATGGTCAGACATGAAAATTATGTGTCAAGGCAAGAAGAAGCTACTAATCATTATATTTCGTGATATTATCATATAACGTAGGAGGCGGCGGCAGTTCTTCTAATTTGATGTTAAGAATTTCTAGAAGGCAAAAAAAAAAACTATGTTGATGATAATGCAAGATTAGCAATTTACGCCTAAGTGAGATTTTGCCAATCATCAGGAAAGTTACATTTGTGATGGCTTTCAATCAACTCATTATTAATACATCCTCGGTTCTGCAATGTTAAGCAAAGAATTGTATAGGCACCTACCTAAGGTTAATTAGTAAGTAACCTGAATATTAACTTATTATATTATATAATTTAAACAACTTTCCTCTTCTGTCACGGATTATGGCTCTTATCGCAGACGTGATCAAATTACATTAGATGTATTCTTTTGCGCCCTTATACAGTGCAGAGAAGGCTAACAAAGTTGTCTAATAAAAACAAGCTTATCTTCGGCAAAACAGATGTATGGATTATTGTAAATATAAGCCGGAGGATAAAACAAACTAGATCAGAACTTCCCCGCTCAGATAGTTGATCAGAAGAATATAAGCCGCTACTATCCACATCAACCACTGGAGATCCGTGATGCAGTATTATTTGTTTTAAAGTTGAATTGGATAGTTCGTCGTTAACCGATAAATAACAAAAAAAAATGTATACCATATTTGTGCCAAAATTGAAAAAGTAGTGGCGAAATGCCGGGGAAAAGTTTATTAATTTTTTGACAATTCAATACTTCAGAGCTGAAGGTCCTGTTCAATTTGTAGCCTGGTATAATGAAAAAATGAGGGGTATATAACAATATGTACTCTTTTTTTATAGAACATGACGGCATGGGACTAAGGGCCGTTATTACGACCTTCAGTTAAAATTTAACCAGAACTTTGACTGTAAGTTTCGTATGAGCATCTGTCAGTTAAAGTTTCAGTTAGAACGTTACTGTCGATCGTAGGAACGGGCCTTAATATAATAAAAGTCTAAAAGTCTTATGGAAGCCGATTTTATTTGTTTTTGTACATGTAGGTAATTTTAAAATGGTAACACATTAAAGGAGCAAAATTCTAAATTTGATGTTTGCGAATTGTTCTACAGTAATGTGGTTGCTACCTTCATGAGTAGAAGTTTTGTGGAAGGTAAGAGGTAGAGAGATCGGAAAAACAAAAATATAATAAAACATTTCAAAAAATTATTAGCTAATAACAAAAAATTTCAAAACTTATATTTTGGAAGGAAGCCTTTATTAGGGTTGGCGACTGCAGATTTAACACGTTTTTTTAAACCTCAAGGCCGAAATACGGTGCTTAAAGACCAACTACCAGATGATGCAGTATTTTAGAATGACCATCTTGTCAAGACTTTCAAATTTACAAAATTAACACTCCTAAGATAACCAAAACTGCTCAAAATCTGCATTTATTAAGAAAACATCTGCCTGTTGCAATATCAAAGCCCCAAATTGAAAACGGTGCAAGCATGAAATTGCAGACCTCTTAAAAACTGGTTATGCGAAGAAATGGGTAGTCACTATCTCTACTTCCCGAATCAGATTACCGGCACCCCATTGAACTTCACAATACCAGTCATTGTTTTAGAAAATAACAATCACTGTTACGGCTATCGAAATGCTCGCATCGCTCAGTCGTCCATAAAATCCCCAAAAACATTCAAAGTAACGTGAAACCATGCAAATCTCGTTTCCTACAAGGAAATGACATTATTTGACTGCTTTTATTTATCTATATGTCGATTCTTGACTACTCAAATAGTTAATAAATTGTGTCATCGGCAAAATGTCGTTTCAAATAAAAAGTAATCGGCGCAAAAGAAATAAAAATATAGCGTAGTAGTCCAGTCATCTGCTGCTAATTTCCATGGTGGCTGCATGATCTTGAAAATCACCAACGGCAACAACTACTGGGCATACCGAAAGTAACATAATCGGGTAATACTCGGGTATCATTCATGTGGAAATCTTAAGAGAATTATAAAAATAAACTAAGAGAGCAAAAGACGAAAAAAAAAAAAAATATTAAAATTCAGATGATCTTGGAGGTCATCATCGAAAAGAAGCGACAAAAAGTCGATAGTAGTCCTCCAACGCATCACCTTGAAGGTCGAGATTCATTCGCGACTTAAGCTCAAATGGAAGAAGACATTAACAGAGAAGAAGTTCGGTTAATTTTCAAAGGTTAACAGCAAGGTAAATGGCAGCAGCTTTCTGTCACAAAATATACGACTATTAAGTTGGAGCATTCCCCCCCCCCCCCCCCCCCCCGAGTCTAGCCCACATCATCCAACTTCATCTTCATCGCCATTACGACAAGAAATCAGGGTTCTTTTTACTGCGACAGATAAGTTCAACTTAGACTTTGGTTATTTCTTGTTTGCTTTTTTTTATTGAAATATCTCGTATTATCTTTCGAATTTCGATTGAATGGTCCAATGTAAATGTAAATTTGAAGTTTTTTTTAGTTTAGTTTTTCTTCGAATTGTCTTCGCAATTCTGTCTGTACACTATACGACTGATACCGTTAGGTTAAGTAAATTAACAAACGATGAATTAAAAAAATCAAACTAAACTTGTATTTAACTTAAAAGTCCCTATTAAAATACGAAATGGGGATGCGCAAGACAAGCCTTGATTGTAAGACAGTTTTGTATCGATCTGTTTCAAGTCTGGGATTCACGAAGTTTGGTGGATCTTGAAAAAAATAACATAATAGCCGAGAATCTAGAAAATGCTAGTTCATACTAGCAAAAAATATTTAAACTTTGTATCTTGGAGCATAGGATATAGTGCAATTAAAATTTTTAAATCGGCACTATTGCATTGCAGGTTCAAGTTCAACAGTCAAATTCTTTGAAGAAAAAAAATCGCTCAGCCAAGTTCCATGATTCAAACTCAGGAACATGCACTTCATTTTCCCGCGGAAATCTCACTGTATAGTGAATAAAGCAAATAGAATGACTTAACGACAGATAAACAAAATAAAAAGTAACAATAAAAGGTGCGCGGAAAGAATAAAAGAAAAGAAAAAAAGGATAAACATAAAAGAAAATAAGAAAAAGGATAAACATAAAAGAAAATAAAAGGAAAAGAGTAAACATAAAATAAAAAAAAAGTCACTAAATACATAAAAAAGTTAAATATATACATATGTAGGTATGTATATAAATGAGAAATAAAAATAAATGGAACTATAAAAAATAATGTACCTAATATATAATAAATAAAAATTAAAACAATAAAGTAAAATAAATATAAAATAATGTAAAAATATCATAAATAAAAAAAACACAAAAGAAAGAATAAAAACAATAAATTCACATAATACATGTTTTCGAAAAGCTCGCCACTCTTTGCACATGCAAGTGCAAGGGTACAAGGTTGAAAGTCAGCTAGAATAGTGCTTCTGAGACTAGTAAGCGCATACAATTAAGTGAATCAGCAAGAAAAAAAATTGCGGACATCCTATGCGCGATTTCAAGGAAATATTTTACCTTTTTCTTCGCAGAAGCGATAAACATTCGAATGATTTGCGTCGTATGCGATTTCATTTCCAATCTTGGTGTTACCAATTCTTTAAGATAACAACCGCGATCATCAAACAGAGTATAAATTATTTACGAATTCTTCGATATGCTTGTCATAATACTGTCGATCGCGTTTACTCGCATTTAACATGATGAACGTACACAAAATTGTTATATTACTTTACTTTATCACTCCGCCGTCAGGTGTAAATTCGATTGAAAATGCCGTATATATCGACCAAGCAGACCTTGTAACATTGGAGGCCGCGAGAACTAAGTATAGAAATATGTGACCTAACATCCAAACTCGATCAATTTCTCGATCGTTTTGCCCGCCGAGAAAACTATTGGCATCTTGCGATCAGTTCGCTTATAAAGAAGAAAAATAAAATCAAGAAAAAACAAACTGGCTATGCGAAGCGTGTAAGAAGGCAAGGCGCACCAAACAACGAAATGCAGAAGCAGATCGATAGCAAAAAATCAATAAAATAAAATAAATTGCAGTGAAAACAGCAGTGGAGAAGGAAAACGCGCTGCACAAGATTTGCATAATCTCTTCCAGAAGCTCGGTGTAGATGCGAAGATTTTTCCATGATTCATGGCTATTCTTATGTTATGTAATCTTTTTTATTTCATGGTCATTGAATAATGATACGCGAATTGTAACTATATAACACATCACGATCGTGTACCGAGCCTCGAGTAGTAATAAATGCGGTAAGTTCCAAGTGCATGACTTAATGGCGCTGTGCGGGAGCACTAAGGTCCCAAAATGGGCAGAGAGATGAAAATGTTACTAAGATCTTGTTGTACTTAATGTTGTCTCGTCAAGTACTCGATCTTCCGAGTCCAGAGTCTTAATCTTGAACCGCATTTGTTTTCCTCCCCCCAAGACATTCCATGACTTCAAAAACCGATTGTTTTCATTTTGCCAAAACGATTGAGACCCCAAATCGGGTCTACGGCACAGAGGTTGGGCCTGGTGGTGACACGGCTGATATGCGCAAGTAGCAATTTTTGTAATCACTATAATGGACAGGTAGATACAATGTATGCATAAGTACACATGTCAACAGGTAGAAACTCTTCTCGCAGCTTATGGAGCTATATAGTGAAACAGCCTTGGCGACCAATGTTATTGGCCCATTTGGGGACAACCGATTCACTGCCATTGTATTTATACGTGTAAAGTACGCGCGGTTGGTCCTCCAGTCGCAGTCGCTTTCGATGTTTCGGGGTATTGTTCCGACATCGTTTTGTGGGTCTTTATACATTTTAGGCGAGTCATCGCCAGCTTGCAGGTCGTTTTCTGAAAAGGTTGAGGTCTGGGATGGAACAATAAGCCCGACTGCGAAGACATTGCGCGGACACAATGAGAAACACTTCTTGTTGTTTTCATTTTTCGGCGTCAATTGTGCAAGATAATTGATGTCACATGTGCATCATACAAATTACAAATAATCACTCTTCTTTGGTATTGCAATCAACAGCTCGCAGACATATCGATTCCACTTCTTTTGTGGTCCGAATCGTTTCATTCATTTCATTTTTATTCATATTTAGTCCCAATATTTACTCTTTTCTGATGAACGTCTGGAACGTCTCAGCCGACTGAATAAACTCTATTAGGAAGGATCACATAAATACCGATATCACATCAATGGTAGGAAGAAATAAACAGGTAGGGCGGATCCAAAGCTGTCCCGATCTTACATGGCAGCAAATAAGGTAACCGCCAAGTGAAAGCAGGACGCCATTGTTAACATTCCGTAAAAAAAGTGACCTTCAAGATTATAATAGTTACCGCGGTAAATGACGCCCGATCAATAAGTTTGCAACCACGAATCGATTGTAGACGACAGAATGCAGACAGGGCATTGTTACTCAGTTGGGCACTTGATTTCATCAACAGGATCCGTTTTGAGCACATAGCGACAACTATCACATTTCAAACTTGTGAATTTATCAATGGAGACACTTGATTGAATACCAAATACTGCGGATAAAAAGAGGTCAGCGCGACCATTGATAAGCAGAACCACCTACAGAAGGACAAAATTTAAGTAAAACAAAATCCGATTATCGACTTCAGCTTTTTATAATCGAAAACATTGGTTCCCTCATTGCTTAACCTACATACATTTTCTGTGATATTACGTGTGACAGAACAATTAGCTTATCACATTTCATATAATACGTTTACATGGAGGATTCAATTCGGATTGAATCCAGATCCATTTTTTAATGGATTGAATCTGGATTCAATCCGAATTCAATCCTCTATGAAAACGTGTTTAGTGGGATTTTCTCAAGTTGACGCAGATCGAATTGAAATGAGGTCGGCTCGATCCGATCCAACTTCTCGACTTGGATCGAAATCACATCGAAATTACTCATGTAAACGCGGATCAAAGGATCGAACGCAGCGCTGTTTGAGGTTTTCTGTTAATCAATATTCTCGCTAGGCGATATTGAAACACAATTCCGAAACAGGTCTTAAAATTCAGTGACCCAATCTTAAGGAATTCTGAGCAAAACACCTCCAAACAGGATCAGAACTAGAATTCGGCAAAAGAAAACCAACATGAGAACAAAGCACTGGACTTATAGAAGTGATCGGGTCCTGGCGGCAAAGAAAGTCTGAGTCTTGAGACTGTGTCACCCTAAGGAATTGCACAGGAACTGAAGGCAACTTTGTTCAGTCTAGAAACTTCTTAAGCCAGTAACGATTTTCATATTTATTTGTTTTCGCCATTAGTCGAACCTAGCCGTATTTCAAGTACCTACATACTCCCATCTAATCAGTAGAGAAAATATTTTATATCGTTATGTACTTAACCAATTCTTCGTTGAAATTTGAAGAGACTGATCGTTGCGAAAATCAAGTAGAAGCAGGATAGTCTTACATCGCGAGTTACTGTAGCTCACATCTAGAATCGTCCACTACATGATTATGTTCTCTTCGATTCCGATGTACACGAAATCATGCCGAAATCGTTGGAATTATTGCTTCTGTCGCAAACATAAAGAATGCGTTCAACCGCAATCGTAGTTCTACTATTTTAATACTGTAATATAAATGAAATTTGAAATGTAATGATAAGGGCGAGCGAAGCAAGGCTGCCGCCACTATTTTTCTTGAGGCCTCGCCAAACCACAAACACACGGAACAAAGAGACAAGATTTAATGGACACTGTAATATAGTCCATAATATAGAGTCTATGGAACTGCTTTGGAACACTGGGTGCTTTTATCTCTGTGGGTCAAGATAAGATATGCCCATAGGCACTACTTGGCTCGGTAGTATTATGGTTTATTTCATTAAGTGTTCTAACGTATTTGTATCTTCCACACTTGTTGTTAATTGGCGCTGGGTTTCAGAATTGGTGAAGCGGTGGAGGACAAATGCCACACAAAATAGCAATATCAGCATTGATAATAGCGTTAGATCTACTTTGTAAGAAATTGATAAGATTTTGATAAGGGCTTAAAAGTTATCATGTTGGGTTTTTTTTCTTGTTGTTTTCTTTCTTGCTCTACACAATTTAAAGCAATGCCCTCAATCACTGCTAATTCCGCAATAGCAGCCCAGATGAATCAATTATTGCATTTAGCGTATATATAATTGAAAAAATAAAACAATATTCTAAAAATCTAGAAAAACACTTTCAATGAGACGACGGTCAGAAAAAAGAACTGCGTATTATGTCTGCGCAATTTGCTGCTAATGTTCTTGCAAATATAGTGAACAACAACGTGACGACGGTGACAAGCAAACTTTTTTTTGCAGCGTAATGACATGCTGTTGCAGTTCAAGCTAGGATTGTATTTGTACTCAGTCGAAGAAGCACTCGATCCGAAACAAATCCAAATACAATTGCAATCAAGAATTTAAACCAAAAGATGGTCCGCGCTCCATTTTCACACAAATCCAATATGGCCGTCATGTCCTTATGCAGCGAGACAATTATGTTGCCTTGCAGCATACTGCATGACGCCACACAAAGCACAACTTCTCCAACATCGTCTGCCAGCTTTTTTTCTGCTGTTCACGCTTTTCGGGCCACAGTACGTACGGTCGGTTTTTTCAGCATTGGTGGTGCCGCGACGATCGGTGCGGTGTACATTCGTTACCAGGTAATTCGCAATAGAAAGATGATGTCACGCCGATAACCTTGAAATTTACTGTGCTTCTGCTGCATCCAATAAGAGTATAACACAGAACGCGGCATGAGATGCTTTTAATTAAACAAAAGTTCATAATGGGCTGCAATATTGTTGTTGCTGTTTGTTGCTGCTGCTGCCGTCGCTGCTGTTTCAGTGCTTATGCAATCAACGAAGATCTTTGCATTTGCAGCGAACCGATCGACCAACACTGCTACTCTCAAATGTTTTATTTCTGAACGATATCGGACTGCTCGGAACGGCACGGACATAACTGATAAGACCTCCACACACATTGCGGAAAAACTTAGCACAGTTTCCTTCGCACATGATTCGATCGTTAAAATGTGGAAAAATCTAACAGAAATCGCCATTGGAATCGTTAACCTATTTCGAAACTAAATGGTGGCATTGGGTGACCATTTTCGTGATGATCCATGATGTGCGGTGCGCGATCGCCATAGTTCCGTAGAGACAACAAAGTCGGAAAAGAGGCGTTGGAGACGGCTGCTGCTGTTTATTTACGTCGTTTTCGATGGATGGATGCTAAGATGCTAGATGAGCTCGCAACTTCATTTTCTCTAAGTTTTACGCTAGAGGACAAACGGGTACTTGTATTCCTTCTATGAGTCTCGAGTAGTCTGTAGCTGTGCACTTAGCGTAGACTTTGGTAATGCTAAAAACTAAAAAAAAACCAAACATCTTGCCGCGATCGCAACACGGCGATCGCAATAGATCGTTTTAGTATTGTTGTTGTGGTTATGCCATGCTATAACTCTAGTTGGGTGCTAAATGATTATAGTTGGAACTTACTACGCAAAGAAAATTATGACCTTAGATTGATACTCACTCGTCGTTATATAAGATGCCGTGCGCGGCTATTTTGTCCGGCCCAATGGAAAAAGATCGTTTGCCACGATACGATCACTGCCGATATGAGTTTCGCATGAATTGTTTTTCTTCTGCGAATTTAAACTCCTACCCGCCCCCCGTTCTTCTTCCTCATAACGCCCCTTCGCCGTCATCATCCTGCTTTTATATTCTTCTGAGTTTATACCACGATGGCCGTTTATGATGAGCTTATATGTCGTGTGTCCATTATTGGCATGATGATTATCATTTGTCAGATTATCTTGGAAAATATGAATACAATTATTGAAATACACAGCGCGGATTTGCGTTAGAGTTGCCTCATAGAAAACTTGGTCGGCATCCAGAATAGGGAAGATCGAGCATTCGATCAGAGGCTGTGCTTTTGCGATAAAGGGTATCAACTGTCTCCTCCTTTCCATCGGTAAATCGACCTAAAATTGTCTTCGTATTATATCTATCGTCTTTACTTCAATAGAACAGTAGCTATTTATCCTTCTGGACTACAGTCATTACCACAAGAACCTTCAATTTCCTTTCAATTGTTGATGTTGTGTTTTTTTATTTTACTCTTTTTTATCATAAGAGAATCATTGATGATGAAGGACTTCTAAAATCAGACCTTAGCATAAAGGATATAGTCTCTAGTTATCTTGGTTCAGTAATCGCGCTCTTCAATTGTTAAATCTTAGTAGTCATATGCTAACAGCATCGATTGGCTCCTCTCACCGCTTATTTGACTCTTGCGTTGTTACCCATTGGTCGATATCGAAATGCGTCTGAGAATTGTTTCGCCCTACGCACGACGTAAACATTACAGCTTCACAAATTTAAGAGGATTGATCTTTAAGGTTTATCCTGTTTTTTCTCACAATAGCATCCATCAGTTTAGGACAGGTAGTAGCTCTTTAGAAGCTGCACCGATATCTTCTGACAATCTAGTCAAATGGCTATGCACGTATGTACTACAAAAGTTTTGCAGTTTATCCAGAACGGCAACTTGCAGGCAATAGTTGGTATTTCGGGTGCTATAGATTAGGATTTTTGTCCTAAATAATAGGTATCGATCCGTTCACAGTTCAGGCAAATAAATTTTCGGAAAAGCTTAATTTTTCTTGGCATATTCAAACTGATACAAGTAACAATAGTTTCCATGATTTCTTTATTGTTTCATACGTTTCATTGGAGTAACTACAAACAATCTTTTTTGGATTCGGATCTGGTATCTTACGGCGTCCCCAATGAGTTACAACTTAATCAACTTATGAATAGCCAAAATGTTGCGATGGGATTCTGCAAGTTTTCGAATCTTAGCAGAGGATGGATTGTGCTGGAACTTCGTAAGAGTTCCAAAAGAAATTCAGTAGAATGTATAAGTAATCGATTCCATTTCATCCGAAGTTACCTATTGTTAAGCTCTGGACACGCGATCTTCCAAGTAGTCTATGATAAACAAGTTTCCCTTAAAAGCTCAACGATATTTAGCTGATAAATTTTTTAAAGAACTTTTGAATGGGATTGGGAAAAATTTTCTGAGGTCTGTTCAAGATTTCTGCTATAGCTGCTATTTAGTTGCTTTTGTGTCTCGACTAACAATCATTCCGGTACATAACCGAGACACAAAAGCAGCTAATAGCAGCTATAGCAGAAATCTTGAACAGACCTCTGGTAATGACATGAACAATGTCTTCAACAATTTGTCCATCTCTGCACAATAAAAAAAAATATTTTTTGTGGGCGAGGCTTCGATTAGCGCCTTACAAACTTTTTGGACTGGATTAAACTTATAATAGGAAGGACAGATTTGATCAAAAATGCAAAAAAGGAGAGCTCGCTGGTATATTATCCCAGAAGTTTTTGGTTTAAATTCAACTCAAGATACGTGGAAGGTACCAAGGTCCGATTTAGGCTGTCTTGCCATAGAAGCCAGTAGTGAATGCAATTTTTAACATTATTGTTTAAGTCTTTTATTTACAGTCCAAATGGCAATAAAAAGCCGTGTATATTTTTAAAGACACTTGTATTTCTTAGAATTCTAAAATAAAATTAAATTAGCAGCCATTGACTATAAACCGAAAACCACCAAAACAATTTTCCATTGTGAAAAAAAAAAGTAAAAAGCTATTGTTATGTATGAGCATGTAGTTTTCTTTAACAGTAGAATTTAAGTACACCTATTAAAGTAATCTTTGCACCAACACATCGATTACTTTTCCTTATCCAATCTTACGATCGAATCACGTAGCGAGCCCAATAATTAAGAAAACGTTCTAGGAAACATGAAACGAAGGAAGGTATTTTGATGTAGTGAATGAGTGTCTCACTGAAAAAAAACCACTTCATCAAGATGATCACCAACCAAACTATACGATTTCAATAGAACATAATAATAACCGTCCAACAACAACAGCAACAATAACTCATACTAATGTTAAACCAAAACCGCATCGACATCGACACGACAAAAGGCCATAAACGCTAATGGCTGGTGGCTATGGAAAAATTGAAATTCGCAAGAAACTAAGGGAGACAAAAAATTCAAATCGTTGCATCCACTGCATTACATCCATCTCATCCTATCCGTTCGTCTACAGCACTTCAAGTTCAAGGTCAACTATGAAAAAGAGTTATAAATCTCGGAAAGTTAATTAATCCGCCGTCATCATTTTTGCGCTAACTAGCAAACGTTTGGCGCGGTGGCGGCAGCATAGTGCGCCGCGTGAGCTTGCAGCTTGCAACATGGTACGAACACCAACTATACCACACCAGGCCCCACAGGTGGTAAAAAAAATCGCGAAAAAAAATTCAAACATTAAAGAAAACAGGCGACGACTCACCTCCAATCAAGCGGCAGCAATCGAATGCAATTCCACGGGCTCCGGTGATATAACGTCGAGTTTTAGTAGATATTGCTACACTGGTCGAACTCGAACTAGGGTTGCTCGTAGTACGCATGCTCCACGCGATTAACACCAAAACGTGAGTTTAAACCACAAAACACTGGACACACTTCTTCTTTTTTTGTATTTCTGCAACTTTTGAACAAGTTTCCTGCTAATCTTCCTCAAGATTATTTTAGAACTTCGATTGCGATAGGAGGATTAAAATTAATTAGTCACCTTCACAGCACTTTTTCAACACACACCTCGTCTCGCATTCGCATTCGATTTACTGTGAACTCAACCTTAAGCTCACGAGGTTGAGATCCACCCACCTCACCTTTTTGCTTCTTCTTTTCTTGGCGGAGTGAGTCTTCTTCGCCGACTCGGAATCCACTCCCGAAACGAACACGGAATATCGGTCACACCAGAGTCACCAACAACAACAGAAGCGCAGAAAGAAGCAGCGTAGCACCGCGCGCACGTAATTCAAATGAAATCAAAAGTGTGGCACAGAGCGCGGTAGGCCACCACCGCCAAATGCTTGGGCCGAGTCTCGAGTCGAGTCGGTCGGGTCGGCTAAAAGCAGCAGTGAAGCACCACAAGCAGCTCAGCAGACCAGACGACAGCACCAGACCCCAGCCCCAGCCCAACGGTTGAGAGCAAAAGTTGAACGCGCAGCTGATTAACGAAAAGTAAAGATGCGCAGACCGCTCTCTTTCGCACCGTCTCGTCAATTTTATCGTCTTCCAACTTCCACACATTAGTGCGCACCGAGAACAAGTACGAAGTACCACCTAGTTCCATATACTACACGCGTTTTTCTTATTCTTTTCTTTCGCCCGAGATGGTAGAACAATAATTTCGACGTCGGAATTTTCACCGCCGACTTTTCCAACGGAAATCTTTTTAACGTTAACGCGCCCCGGTAAAATTTCCTCTGCAACACTCTCACTCGGCCCGATTCTATGCTATTTTCGTGTGATACTGTGGCGAATGGCGATGGCGATGGCGATATCAGCGTTCAGCGCTGCTCGATTACCTCCTCTTATCAGCCCAATGGCGAACGAACCATCTACTTGCCGAAGAAACAGCAACCAGGGAAAAAACTCTGAAAAACAACAACAGCAAACAGAACGTATAAGACGAGGAGAGTCTAGATCTAGACGCTCGAGGAATCGTTGTTGTCGTCGTCGTAGAAATGAAAACTTCGGCTAGTACTCCTCTACGCCTTACACAACTCTTGGACTACATTTGGTTTAATGTTATTTCAATTGCAGGCATGACCGTATGGGAATAATACAGTGGCTACTCCAAGTATTTGGCCACATAGACACCACTTTAAGCGCCAAGCTCATTAAGATGTCATCTGGCATTATTCCGTGTAATAATGGACCATAGTGATACAGAAAAGGACACAACCCAATCACAAGCTATGACGAAGTTAGGCACTATGCGAGTTCACCAATGTTTGGCCCGGAAGCGTACCCACTAGGAAATTTGAGGAGAACTCCGTGAGGGAGCAAATAATGAGGTATCTACTATCCCTCTCAATGGAGCAACAAAGGAGATTAATAACAAAATTATGCAGAAAACCCTCACTTCTCTTTTTTTGCTCCGAATGGATGAAAATAGGACTATATGAAGACCATTTTTGGGTTTTACTACAGAACTAGTCCCATTAGAGGTCTCGTTTTAAGCTCCTTTACAAGTATTTTTGAAGGCTTTCTTTTGAGGTATATTGGAGATCTGATTTTAGCGGATATGCTCTTGCAAAAAGGAGGTCAAATGGAGGAAAAAACGAGGTCTCCAAACCTCCCTATGGAGTAGTCCGGGATTAATCATGGTATGCTCCCATTTCCAACTGGGTATTTACAAACCCTATACCATTTGAGTCAGTAGTAGATCTTCAGGTGGAAGATCATTGGTATTTCACTCTCAAGACTTACGACAATCAAAAAAATTCCTGAGTTTCTTCATTAAGGCAAGGTCCGAAAAATGCCTCAATTTTAATAATGGGTTATATGTATACAAGGTACAAGGTACAAGGTACAAGTGAAGAATAATTGTGAATTTAAAAAAAATATATATATTGCAAAATGGCGGCTCCAGCTCCTATGACGTCAGGCCGCGATTGGCGTGAGTTGATGCACGCGGTACCTTCTACAGCCTTGCCAAGTGATCTAAAATCCAAAATTCAAAAAGTTTATGAAACTAGATCAAATCCCAGCTATTTGAAAAAAAAAATACTTTTTCACTTTTTCCTTTGGATTAAAAACTCAAATAAAAAAAGTACAATAAAAAAAAAAAAAAAATCGACGTTGGGCCCCCCCAAATTTAGTTTACTTTCTTTTAAGCTTTTATTCATTAAAATCGGTCCATTCGTTGAAGCTGTAGAACATACCGCGCTCCGGAAGAAGTGGTTTTGAGAAAAACACATTTAAAGTTTGACGTTATAAAAAAATCGTATTGAATATCGGCCGACCGTTCCACAAATCGGTCTGTACCTCGTGAAATACATTCGATATCGAAATATACTTTTGTGTTTTACCATTAAAGTGTTAAAAAAAAACAAAAAAAAATTGTTTTCCCTATTTTGTTGTTGGCTCCAAAGAATTGAATTTACTTTAAACTAAAAAAAATTAATTCGATAGCTAGATATTGGGTTAAGCTCTAGCTAGAGCTTCGCAAAACGTAGTTTCGAGAAAAACACGTTTAAAGTTTTCGTTTAGTACTTTTTGCCATTAGAAATTCATAAAGTAGGTGCCTAAATGATACGATAGCTCACGTTTATAGTTGATTTCGAAAAATCCGTTTGAGTACATATTCTACACATGTTTATCTACCAAAATAAAAAACGTCGTTTTTTGGATTAAAAAGATAAATTTTTTTGATTCTTGAGAATAACTGCAAACGATACGATCAAAGTCAATTGTAGATTCCTAAATTCGGCATACCGAAATATAGAATTAAAGATTGATTTTGATCGTATCGTATTCAGTAATAAGACCCACATTGAACCACGTTGAGATCAGAAAAAAATTGGTTTGATTAGCACGTGTTCTAGATATTAAGGGAATTCTTTTTTAGGACCGGTCCAAATAAAAAGTTGACAGGTTACTGAGTTAAATTTCCAAAACTGACAATAATCAGATAGGATTTAATTTAATATTATACATTATGTACCATATGCGTATTAAATAAAAGAAAGTTTGTACTAAGGACCGTATTATTCACCTCGAGTTATTTTCGCCTTATCCAGCTGATAATTTATCCGGGGTATTAAATTTAATCACTGATTAATTTCTGAATACATAATACCAAATCTCGGGAAAAAAAACTGGAATTACCCAGAGGTTATAAATAACCCGAAGTGAATAATACGGCCGTAAACGTGGCAACCTTAAGGCTGGTTTACATGACGAATGCAAACATTTTTTACTGAGAGTGTGAGTGAGCTAGCTTACCAAATTTTCAATGGTGTAGAAAGCAACCACTGCACAAAATATTGGCACAAACACATTAACATTAATATCGTCAATATTTTTGCTGGATATGATATCTGTTCGTTTCACTCATGATCAATTTCTCGTTAGAGATTTTCCTTCTCCTTTATAGTCTCAGTAAAAACTGTTTCCATTCGTCATGTAAGCCAGCCTTTACGACCCGATTGAGGGACATGAAAAACCTTGAAGGATAAAATGCGGACAGAATTTAATGGATATAAACATAGGTATGTATATACAGTCAAAACCGGATATAACGACATCGCTTTTAACGACGGATCGGTTATTACGACTAAATGGCATGCTCCTGGTCGAATCGTTATACAAAGGAATGTATCTAAATTGCATATTGCTTATAACGACTATTGGATATAGCGATGAGTTTAGAGAGTCCCTTCAATGTCGTTATATCCGGTTTTGACTGTAATAATATGATTTGTTTTTTAGGGTAAACTACCAAGTTTCATTTGGAAGATAAAAACCAAACTAAACAATTATTTTTTTGTCTGGAAGTTACAGCTAAAATTATTATTGGCTTCCCAAATATGAACAAACTTTTCTGGAAAAAAAATTCTTTGGTAGAATGCGCAGATAAGGCTGCGATTTCCGTTCATTTTTAGACGAAACGCGGACATTGTGATTACAGCAAATGAAGTAAAAATTTGAAACTATAAATTTTCGCAAAAAAATTAGTTTACACTAAAAGGTATAAAGAAAATCGCATGGTATTTGGTTCCACAAATTAAAAAGATAATAATAACGTTAACTGAAAATCTCGTGTACTCTAACTCTCTACAATTGCAACATATTTCTTGTATGGACTTGATTTAGGACTTAATTGTGTCGTAAATAGATAAAAATTATTTCCGATACGAGGTATCTATCACATCGCACCTTCTTCAATCCGATTGCAAGTGCTCGACAACTTTCTTTATTCACTGTAGATAAAATGTATAAGCGATGCTCGTACATGTGTAACATATTATTAAATAGCCTTCAACTGATAACAACTACCACAATCGACAATACAAACGGCGACAATTTAATATAGATATACTCACATTTCGAACTTCGATTTGACGACAAAGATTGGTGGTTTGTTCTTTCGTTCCGCGGATACAAAAAAAAACCATTCAACACACGATTAAAAAGTAAAAACTACGGAAAAACGGCTTCACTTTCCCCCAAGCTATCTTGAGTGGAATGCGCACATTGCAGATAAAATTAATCTCAACTTAACACCTTATCGACAATTAAATGTCCGCGAAAGACGATGAGTAATGATAGGATGTGCCCGCCTAGACCGCTCTAGCTACTAGTCCGTCCACCTTGGCAAGGGCCAATGTTTGTACACACTTTTAATTCGGAACGGAAGAGGTTCGTTTAACACAACGCATCCGAGACACTTTATCACCACATCACCTTTGTTGACTTAATGCAGACAAACTCGGCTTAATCAGATCAAAACCAGACGTTTATTTATCAAACACACATTTCTACCTTCACACCGCCGAAATCGAGCTTTTCCGCCGTCTCTTCAATCTCCCGAACTCGATCGCTTTAACGTTCAGGTGATGATTACAAAAGTGTTGAGCCACTACAGGTAAAAACGACCAAAAGATGTTGGCGAATCGTCACAAAATTTCATCCGCGGATTTATCAAACGGACGACACTGCTAGACGACGGTGCTGAATAATTGTGTCGAGCGTTGAGCGATTCTCGAGCGGCCGCTACCAAAGGTTGTCACTCGAAATATAAAATACTTCGTACTACGGAAAAACCGTATCGGTACTCGGTACTAATACAAGACCAGACCAGAACCACAAGCTTGCGATACAGCAGAAAGCACTGAAGAGGACAAACTACGTCGATGGCTAATGAGCGTCTTGTTGTTGTTGTTGGTGGTACTGAAGTTGCTGATGATGATGACGATGACGAAGTTTGCTAGAACTGCTGCTTTAGCTATTCTGCGGCTGATCAGATGAAACTATGCGTTGTCTTCTCAGCCTCCACCACATCTTTTTATTCATAGAACCTCGCAATCTTATCTACAATTTGTCCGTTCTGGACACCTTGAGAAGATTGACATGCGAAGATCATCTGATCGGAGTCTTCGTTATGAAACAGCAGCAACAGCGCAGCTTAGACTTAAGACCCCTAGGTGTATTGTTGCAAGTGATGCACTCGGTCATAGTCTAGTTTCTGGTACTATCAGTTTCCAAATTCGTGCTATGAGTAAATTGTTTGCTCATCGTTTAGAGTAAGAACATTGTTCGGCGTTCTTCAGATTTGAAAATACTCGCTATCTGCTAATACTTCCGTTGAAACTCGGACCTCTTTGCTTCGAAATTACATTCTTTGTCAACCGAAGCACCGCACATTTGCGAATCATTTCGTATTTCTTTCTTCGGTCTTCGTCTTTTTTCTTATACATTTTCATTTATGGATGACTCAATGATAAATTAATCGAGCTCGACCTCCATCAAACATTGAAAATTATCGACTACGTTGATAAATACTAAAAGTAATGCAATGGACAAGGTGAAGAACTGTACAAGCAATAGAATGGGACAACTCGTGCTTTGTCAATCAATCAATAGTTCAGACAATTCAAAGAAAATAATAATACCCTAAACTAGAAGAACTCCGACCCTAGTTATCAAAAGGCGAAAAGTAAGGTTTCGGATTAATATATTATCCGGATTAGAAGTTATTACGCAAAGAGTTTGACCATAATGTTTAGAGACATTTCTATGGAAGCTAGCACAAGGAGCAAAATAATTTGAACATTAAGACCCACCCAACCACATTTTAATGAACTCAAAAAAAGATATAATAAAAAAATTGCAATTGTAAATAAAATCTTAGATTTATAGCTCAACGTGTTCTTGAGTTTGAGTGAAAAAAAAATATTTTCAATGACTTTTGTGTGGTAACTTCTTGAAAAGATACCTTGCTTTTATTCGGATCTGTTCCAGTTCTTTCAAAGGCTAAAAGTTTATATTTATTTTTATGTGTAAAATATTAAATTACTTTCATTACTTTTAAGGACTTTTATATGGGGGCTACTCACGAAATGAACTGATTTTGCTTGCAAACGATATCGCGCTAATTTTTTTACTCGAAATTCATTCATCTAAAATTCCGACTCATAAGTTATAGTTGTTCCCAAAATGTGAATATGCAATTTTTTCAACGACTTTCGTATGACAACTACACAAAAGAAACCTTACAAATTCTTTTTACTAGAATTCTGAAACAGTGTGTGCGAAACTTTGTTATTTTTCAATCCTACACCTTAAATCCTATCACCCTTAAACATGGTATTTCTTATATATATATATATATTCCCCTAGTGGGTCCACAGCCATCAGGTTTCC
Organism: Beris chalybata; assembly: GCA_949128065.1. NCBI lineage: Eukaryota > Metazoa > Arthropoda > Insecta > Diptera > Stratiomyidae > Beris > Beris chalybata. The sequence goes on along the minus strand of OX421896.1, from coordinate 3,377,286 downwards.
ATCTTGTAACATGAATCGTTCAATATACAGCGACATACACAGAATTTAGTTAAAATGAGGGCCTTTATGGGACATTATGCCTCCTTGTGCTAAATCTTAACGCAAAACATATTTCAAGAACTGCTTCAAAAAAACTCAAAAAGTTAGTTTGCCATAGAAAATTTTAATGTTTTTTTTAGCAACAGGCGAAAAATAAGAGTTTCAATGTGTATTTTAGAATGTCTCGATCCCACATTTGTGACCCCTTAAAAGAGACACCCAAGTTATCCACTAAATTGTTCGTGAGTAATTACGAGCATTTAATGGTTTACGGATACGGCAGACGGCGTACAAACGGACAAGATTAGCTTCTTTGGGGTCTAAGGGGTCTCAAAATATTGGAATATAATTTTTCAGAGTATTAGTATCTTTTTGATTTAAAATCAGTCGTAATATCTTAGTATTAAAATAATAAAGTAATTACCCTACCTACAAAAATTAATAAAAGCACGAAAAATGTCGAAACAAGATTTTTTCCAGTGGGCATCACCCCAGAGCCCAGAACGTCTTAAATTAAGATTATTGAACCCCTCAACCGAGTCATATCAGAAGTTTAATGTGTACACAATGTACATATTACCGATATACCGAAAAACTGTTTTCGACAAGCTTCAAAATTAAGACAAAGAAATGAAACTAAAGAATGTTGATAGCGCGACGTCTTAGGTCTTATCAGGGGGCGATATCACCACCACTTCAGTTTCGGTGCTGCGTGCTTGATTTCCCCAAGATCTTGTATTTGATTTTGTGGGTGACTGCTGCCGCTGCGGCATTGGTTAACTCTGGCTTACTGATCGCAGTAACGAGTGTTTTTGGTATGTGCCACCTGGGGATATCTTCAAACAGTTTTCGTTGAAAACAGTTTACTTTTCGCACCCTGTTCCTCTTTGGAATGTCCCATGAAAGACTCTTTGTATTCTGGCGATAGTGTATTTTTTTTTTTATATTTTGAGTGGTTTTTGTCCTTTGCTACCTGTTAACACGTTGACGAAACATATCGCCATCACTTTTTAAACACGTCGAAATCATTGACCTTCCAATTTTTTGTTATCTTTCGATTCAGACAACGATGGCGACCTGACAAGCTTGTTGACACTGTGAGCGGTGCTTCTAGGCCTGATAAATTGCTATACGCTGGATTACCGCGCTACGATAAGTTTAAAATTCGTCATACGCACACAGAAAGTCGGGTCGAAGTACCATCTCCGATGACGGCTTCCAACAAGTTCTTATCGTTTAATGGACAAAATGAGCTTATGGATACATAGTTACATCGTTGTAGTACAGACGACATTATTCCAGTCACAAGAACAGTCCGCCAACGACCAACAAGACGTTGGTCGTGGGATCATAATCCAGTAACCCAGTTCTTCTTGGTATAAATCTAAGAGGCTGGCTGACGGCAAACAAAGACTCCCTTTTCTAATTTAAACTAGGGAAGTAATATTAATCCGATCCGAACATGGATGACTTCTCATCTGCACTATTCAGTCGTTCAGTGCATAGTTCAGATCTGTAAGAAAATTTCTGGGCGTGATTTCTTCCATTCAAAATAGTCTTGCTCTATTTTCAGCTCTGATTTAATCGTTTTTATTTTTTTATGCATTTTTAATTTTATTAGTGAACACTATTTGCTTGGTGGCGTTGAACGCCACTTCGTGGTATGGCTGGCAATAAATTGCAACAATGTATTAGAGCCGGTTGTTGGAAGTTAATGGCGACTTGAAAACCTAAAAGAAATATTTCTTATCGCTGTGCAAAATATCGATAACGGGGGATTTAACACGGCAAGTGAGAAGCATGTTCGCTACACATGCTTTAATGTTCTATTAGGTGAGATGAGTTTGCTTTAAAATTATTAAATAAACTCCATGGATGAATCCATTGTTAGTGACCAGACATGGTCATCCCCGCAAGAGGCAAATAACTACTTTGAGATTTAACAGACTACAACCTCCGACAGGATAAGATGACACCAAGCTAGCCTATGATTAGTAAATAACAAAAAGTCCGGACAAACACTGTAAGGGGATTCGGCAGTTGATTGTTATATCCCCAAATTAGTTAGAAACATGCAGATATTGTCTCGAAACAGCATACTCTCACATTTTGAACTAGCCTTCCGTTTGAAAATACATATAACGAAGTGAAAAACGCAAAAAGTAGCTATTACCTAGCTAGGCTACTGTATAAAAAGGAATAATTTTGCAACATATTTTTTAAAAAAGATAAGTTAAATGAGACCCAATAACCAACTTATGGCAGTTGGCACGACCCTAATATCAGTCAGCACGACGTCGGGAAGACCATTGTGCGACTTTACGCGGTGTATTTGTGTGCAATGGACGCGATGTTAAGATGATACTTGGATTGTATATACCCCAACCATCCGTAGCCTTAGTTCCCGTTCGCAAGAAGATACTCTGGACTTGGGTCTTTTTTATTTACCGCCACGACTTGACCATTTCTTGAGTTTTATTTCTGAAATCTCCATTTCTATTTATTTCGTGGTCGTCCACTACACTTCTTCCTTGTGGATTCTGGTCACAAATCGAGGATATGCCGATGAGATGTTTTTCTCTGACTGGTTGAAGGTGTGGTGTCATTATCCATTTGCCACAAAATTCTAGTATTTGATCCAACTGCTATGCAAAGTGAAAACATTTACAAAACGTTGCAATTGAATTTTTCGATTTGTCTTAAATTTAATAATAACGTAAGATTATCGAATGAATCATCAGCCTAGTCTAGTCTACTAAAATAGAGGTCGTGATTTCGGATCCCACCCACTCATGGAGCGTCAATAGCGGGTAGGTAATGCATAATACCCTAGATGGGGAGACTACAAATAAGGAAATCTAGTTTGAAAAAGATAAACAATTACTCAAGACGATGAACAATCGTAGACAAATACCCTTTCTTTTCAATTCTCGTTTAACGTCGAAATAGCACGCTACCCTTTCTTATCAGCAGACACGTGGACTTCGTTAGCTTAGAGTTAGAATCGCCTAACTTCGAGATAAAGTACCATACAAACACTAGCAAACAAATCAACATGCACTAGTTCAAAATGGTTCTGTTCGAATTCTGTGCTAAAAGCTTTGTGCATTCGGCACGGCACGAGTTTTAATAGTTTTTCAAACCAAAAAATTGATAAAAACTTGGTGCAACGTGACTTCTTTACAATCAGCAAAATGGTGAGAGTGCATTGCAATTTTCTGCACCTTGCCCCCACATAGTTGCAGTTCTACGATTTTGAAATGAATTGCCAATTACTCGTATGGCTCCGATTGTTTCTTGTCCAAGCTTGTGTTGCGAAATATTCTCGATACGAATTTTTCCTCTGCGGAATCATCGCCGAACAACAACTACAAGTCTTTGTCGAGTGTCCAGCGTCCAGAGATCAACTTAACTTCCACAAATTTATTTATTTTTTTTGTTATGGCGCAGTCCTCGTACTTTGATTACTCGATTGCCTCGATGATGGAAACAGACTTAGTTTTTTCACCGGATGAGCTATCATGCGAAATTAGCATGAGAACTTAGAACTAGAAACTACAGAAAGAAAAACGAATTACAAACATGAACACTTCCATCGATCTTATAAAGAGAATCTCTCTACCTTATCCCTGATCTAGCCAGCAGAAAAAAAAAACAAATCCCCAATATTCTTTGTTTCGAATTTAGCATGGTCAAATCCACAGCTCCATATCGTGCAACGCTTCTATTTTTTTTAAACTAAAATTAAAATGATGAGGTTCAGTCCAAGGCTTCTTCTCGTACGTTAGAAGCTTGGGCCGCTTGGCGTCAATAAGCAATGAGGCGCAGCTCGGGGAAAATGCAATGAATGTTGTGCGGAACTTTTGCTGCTTCGAAACTACGACTGGAATTATATAATTCATGGTGGAAAACACTAAGAAAATTCTATAAGTGTGTAGAAAAGTGCATTGTACATGGGAAATGCAACGAATTATGTCACAATCGTAAAAAAATCACTTGTTGCCTATAGTCACCTTCAAACCGCGAATAGAACACACGAAGCTTTCATGAGCAATTCTTGGTGATAGTTGAAATAAAATTGGTTTTTTTTCTTAAACTATAATACGAAAAAAACAAAACGAAGTTTTTGCATCTTGAAACTATCTTATGAGGGAAGGCTTTAACTAGGTTTCCTCATGATATTACGATCTTATGAGATGCTATAAAATTATTTGAAAACGACTAGGCGATGCAGTCGTAATGCAGATAATACGATAGAGGGCTATTTACTAATTACGTCGTTTTGCATCGCTGAAGACTATAAAAGCTGTGCAAAGATTAATTTCGAACAGATAGTAAAGTAAAAGATGAACCTAGCATCAAATCTTATAAGATCTACAAATAAAAGAAATTAGCTTATGACTGAGATTTCAAGATTCAGTTTATTCTGTCCTTGACTTGACAAAACAAATTTGTATTTTTTTTTCAGACACTTCTCTGATGAACTGCGATTCCATTTATAAGAGAGGGTAGGTCCAAAAGCGGTTAAAAAAATTATGTACATAATTTAATAGAGTGATTCATACGCGAGATGAATAATTTATACTACATGATGCTTATAGTATGTTCAGAATAACGCGTTTATGTCGAGTTAAAGGCATCGAAGACAATTCCCGAACGCGTTTACGAAAACACGTATGTTGCTACAACGCGTTTAACCGCTAGCATGTACTGCGAACCTCGCGAAAATCGAATTAAACTTTGCAAGAATGCTGTAGAAACTCAATTTTGTGATTGTGCAACGACTGCATTTGCTAATTAATTCTCTGTTCATTACTGCTACTGCTATATAATAAATAAATAATATAAATAAATTAGAAAGCATAAATTTGCTAATGAAACACAGCTGAACATCTACTTGTCAAAACAAACCACATCAATTTATCATGTATCAAAATAAAACGAGTTGCCTAGTCAGAACACTACTTTTTCAACACGTTTATTTTGCATAATTAAACGCGTTTGAAACGCAGTCTGTACAGGATATAAGGTCAAAAATTGAGACAAAATTCAAGAATGTCACGTTAAAATTTTTTATTTCAGTTTTAAGGTTCACGCGAAGTAAAATTGAGACAAGTCGCCATTTTTGGGTCGGTCTTTACCGATCAAAATTTTGACAAGGAGTGAAGTGGAGAACTTTTTTTTTAGCTTTTGTCGATTACAGATATTACAAATTTGATCATTACAGTAATTGTTTTCTCTTTTTTTGTTTCTGCAAACGTCATGCAAACCCCCCAAATATGAAAATAAAATAAAAATAAACTCTTGCATTGTTTAGGAAAAAATTACAAATGCCTGGCAGTTTCAGCACTTAGTTGAATTAATGAAAAAAATGAAGGCGTCGTCAGAGGAATCAGCGAATTCAAGGGTGAGTTGAAAACCATTGGGGAAAGTTTTTCAACGGAACTGATTGCCTTAGGCTTCATTAAAGTAACATGGGTTTCGTCAACGCAACATATAACACCCGGAAATCGACATTTGAGCCGATGTATTTGAAAGTGGAATAAGTCCATTTTTTCATGCATTGGAATATTTAAGGTTTTACGTTTGAAATAATTTAAAAATATTGATATACTTTAATATAATTCGAGTGATGTACTAACACTATAATCCTGTTGAATTTTATTATGCAATAATAATTGTAAAAATTGTTAAAGAAAATAAACGATTTTTTTAGGTCCAAATGGACTTACTCCACTTTCAAAAAAGACGGCTCATTTGTCAAAAAAGTATTGCTTGGCTTCGTGTTTCTCAGCATCAGTATACTTAAAACTAATCCACGTTGGATAAACATATGCCTTTATAGCGTAGCATACTTCTTTTGATACAACGGACATTTCGGTTGAGACAGACCTATGTTGAAATCATTCCCAGTGCCACGTTGATATCCTCCTTCTGCAAAGAATCGCAACACTGCGGCAAGTTTAATTATATTCAACATCGCAGATGACAACACTTGTGGTTTTTATTTGCCTTCCAAATTTTCAAGAAGCATAACAAATGCTTCATTCGATAATCTGAAACAACGTAAAAAACTTTTCTCCATTGAATATTGTTTAAACTTCAAATTGGAAATTTCGAGGTTCGAATCTGCTTGGCGACAAGTAATTTTCGAAAATGGGATTGGGTGCCGGACTACCAGTTCTCAGCTGTAAATGAGTACCTGAGTTAAAATCGGGGTAATAATCACGGACGAGCGTGTAGCTGACCACTTCACCTCCTAGTGTTCTGTTGGTCTCGCAATGAAGTAACTCTGGCATTACTTCAAGGCCTAGGCCCGATTTGGGCTGTTGCTCCATTGATTATTATTATTATTGGAATATAGTGTCATATGATATTCATATTTAAACAAATCTAGTATCCTCAAACTGAAATAGAAACTAAACATCCACTTACCTAAAAAAACAAAATTCCGCTTCTTAACAGCCATTGGTTACTCCATCAATTTTTCGATTTTTAGTGAAGAACATTCTGCAAATGGAAACAGATTACAGATCACAATATTTTCTATGATCTCATCGGTCTTTTACTATTCTCTGAAAAACATTTCTTACCTTGAACACATCAGACGAATCACGATGAAATTTTTTGACAGAGCACAGCTAAATTCCATTTAAGTGAGAGATTTTCAATTGATCTAATTTTTCTTAATCATTCGACTAAAAACATATGACATCTATCGCAGTAGAGTAGAATAATTTTAAACACTAAACACACTCGGAACAAGATAAACTCAAAGAAATAAGAGTTGAGTTTGAAAAAAGGTTGCAGACAAAACAATTCAATTTTCAGTGTTTATGATATTTTAATTTGATAGTATACAATGTTTCTTTTTTCTTGATTTAAATGATTCCTAAGACAGTAATCGTTGCTGGATAGACATCAGATGCTTGAGAATCGAAAGAATACATTTTTTTTTCAAATATTCTACGAAAAGCACTCGTTTTTGAAAAATGATATTTTTTCTTGTATATAATTCCCCACTATGCAATCGTGTGTACACCTTAAGTCTGTTTGGCTTAAACAAGTTATAAAATGATCAATTAATTTACGTAGTTACATAGAAATGATTGTTTGGGTAGCCGATTATTTCGTGGACGTATTGTCGTAAAACATAAACTAAATTGTAAACCGATTTTGATGTTACTTGCTTCTTCTTTTTATAAATTACAATAATATTGTTTTGTTTGTTGTTAAAAAATATAACTCTAGTGCTAGTTAGAGGATACTCAACCTAATAAAAAATTAAGACATTTCGCTATTAAACAATTAAATATAAATTAAAAAAAATAAATATTTGTAAATAGACAGTGAGTTTGGTGAAATACTGTTTCAATTTTACGATGTCGACAAGTTGTCCGGGTTATTTGGTCCAAATATAAAAACGAAGGGAAGAACAATAAATAAGTCGTAGCCTGGAAATATTTTAGAAATGGTACTAAACTCGCGTTAATTTTTTATAGGTCTCATTTCCAATGTACATTTTTTTTTTTTGTCGATTTCTTTATCTACTGAGCATTAACATTATCTAGTGTTTCATTTTTTTTTTTGCTTTTATTTTCCATAAATATAATAATTGCAGTTTACTAGTGTGAATTTACATTAGACGGTAGCATAATGATTCTTGTATTAAGTTTTTTCGATTAGGCGATAATTTTTAATTCAAAAATATTCAGTAAATCCAAAAAAAGAAAAATAAAATTCCGAAGAGAAAAAAAAACGTGAATTAAAATAGGAAATTTTTACGGGGTTAAACACTGTCAGTTTTTGTGTTTTTTTATATTTTATTGTTATTTATTAATTGTTTAATTTTTATTGTGTTTGACATTGAACGCTCGGACCGCCACCACCTCCACCATGAAAATCATCATCGAAATCGGCATCGTAAACATTTCCGCTACTACCGCCACCGTACGATTCGGAACGCGGTTCAACTTCGTTCATATCGACTTCTTCGACTTGTTCGCCAGTCGGCATAATGAACGGTGTTCGAGGCGGTAATATTGACTCTAGAAGTTGTATTTGTTCGGGCGATGCGAAATTATTCGTTGGAAATTGTACAACGAATTCTATGTAGAGGTTTCCCTTTTCGAAAGGATTTTTATAAATTGGCATGCCCTCGCCAACGATACCTTTCACGTCACCGGTTTTTATTATTTCGCCCGGTTTACTCCTTACAACTATATCACGTTCATCCAAGTGCTTAAAAACAAATTCAACGCCACACAGCGCTTGCGATAAGCTTATATCTACTTTGCGTATTATTAAATCGTCTCGACGTCGCTCAAACATTCCATGCTCAGACTGAACCAGCAGAACGACAACGTCACCTTTGTCGCCGTTTACATTTTGATTTCCTTCGGAACGGAACATTATTTTTTGCATATGATGCATACCTTTCTCAACGTGGACGTCGATTGTGTTCTTTTGATCGAAAATTCGTGCCCCTTTACAATCGCCGCATAAATCCTTCTCACTTATAATTATTCCTCGTCCACTACAGCTAGCACATTGTCGTCTTACCTGAAAAAAAAATTAAGAGAAAAATTTGATATTATTTCACAATTTTCTTTAAAAAAATCAGAAAAGTGCGACTCACCTGCCCCAAAATATTCATAGCAATCGGTTGAAACACAACTTGCGACCCTTTACCATCACACGTTCGGCATTTCTCTGTGCAACCGGCCGCACCACCTCGTCCTTCACACTTTCCACAAATCTGTGTTCGATTATATTCGGTTGGAATTGTTTTGTTTCCGTTGTACAAATCCTCAAGTGTGACTAGAACTTTTATCACAATTTCCTGAATTCGTTTCTCTCGTTCGCGACCGCCGCCGCCACCAAAACCGCCGAAGAAATGTGAGAACATATCGTCGGCACTTTCCGGACCGTGATTGCCACCCTCCTGCAATCCCTTCAAACCATGACGGTCATATGTCTGTCGCTTGGCGGGATCAGATAGAACTTCATACGCAAATGAGATCTCCTTAAATCTATCGCCTTCCTCGGGATTCTTGTCCGGGTGGAATTCTTTTGCTAATTTCCTGTAATTCTGGAAGAGAAATTTTGGGTTATCAAATTTTTCGCTTCAAAGTGCTTTATACAGAAACGGCGTTTTGTCATCTCCGTTAGTTATATATTAGAAATGATTCAAAAGCAAAGAAATTGGGTGCCGTACGAAATGAAACAAATATAACGTGTGAACAGCTGCTCTAACAGCGGAACCCGGCGAGTAGAAAACCGTGGGGTAAGCCCGGCGATGCATCTACATCAACGACAAAGCCAAATAATAATGGTTCCAAACTAATGCTCTGTATTTAGTGGAATCAGCTGAGTGTAGCGTGTTATGCGCTTCTCACCCCAACAAAGATCTCTATCGACTGCAATTGATACGTTTGAACCTAGTACTTAAGGAAAAACCGTCGCAATACGTGGAGAGAATTTGCAAATGGCAACGCTAGGCCAAATGTCGTAAAACCGATCAAAATCTACTTAAAACGCTCAAATAGAAATTCCTACCCGACCCGGTATATTCACCGGACATTGCCAAGTGGCAATGTCTCGATAACTCAGACAATTTTCAATATTTTTCAACTTTTTTTTTTTAATTTTAGTAACTATTTTCTCTATGGGGTGACGAGAGGATTTTTAAATTTTTTTGCTTGGAAATTTTTTTATGAATTATTAAACGCAAATTTTTTTTAAAAAATTGATTGCAAAAGTTTGAAATACTCCAATTACTTATTTTTGAAAAAAAAAAAAAAAAAAAAAAAAAAATCCCTCCGTCACTACTAAATTGTTTTACAAGATTCTTTTCAATTTTTGGAATTTGCATTATTTTTGGTGAAGTTATGATGCCGACAAGGAGGCGCCATCGTTTTCATCAGTAGTCTGTTTATACCCGTAAAAACATTGTTAGTATTAAAAAAAAAATTGTTTTTGATTTTTTTTTTTTTAGTTGAATAGTTAATAAGATATGTGAACTGAACAATTAAATTTTTTTCACCATATGACCTTCATAATAGTTTTTCGAGCAGGAATATATGAGCCCTTAATACGTAGTCCAGCTTCCCTGTTGCTACCGAGTTAAGGTTCACAAATATTTCTTTGGCACTCTCCAGGTATCTTGTAAGTATAATTCTCTTTTCTAGAACTTTCGTCAATATCTTATAAGAGGTACACAAGAGATTACTCCTCGATAGTTCTCACAGCAGTTTGTCACCTTTCCTACCTTCACTGGTGACCCCTAACTACAAATATAACGATTGACAACTACAGTTTTTTGATTTCATATATTTGGTGTCGTTATTAATTAACTCCTACAACGGCAACATCCTGGAGATCAAAAGAAAGATTATTCTCGCTAACAAACTTGAGCTTGAGCGAATTCATGGGGCTAAAACTTCTTATAATGAGTAGAAAGGTGCAGGTTCTTAAGATCTTAGTTGATCCCTACAGTGGCTTCATGATGCTGTGGCATGGATACCGCCTAGCTAGTACAAAGCAGCTTTCGGTACTTTCAAAAAGAAGAGGAAACAGACGTTTTCCTGAAATACCGCAAGACGAATGGCACCTGCGAGAAAGATAATCGACGGGAATAACAATTGCAAACTTAAAGGAGGGACACCAACAGAGCATGACACACGCGAAGCAAGTTCAACTCGGTTGGTGCGTCAGAGCTACATGGTGTAAATCCAAATATGACGTAAAAAAGGAAGAATTTCAACATACAATGAATCCAACATAGAATGTAAGGATTAATGGTTTTATTTTGTACTTTGTCTTTATTTTTTTTCTCTTATAATAATAATTGTTTTTTGATTTTTCTTACATAACCTATATTTATTTATTTCCCACCTAGATAAGTGGCAATACAAGCAATCTTGTGATCAAGTTGGGCCCGATGTCAGCATATAGCTCGAGTATATTGCTATAATGAAATTTGGAAAAAGTACTCTACCACGCACCAGTTCCAGTTCGTTATCCTGTGAACTGTACTGCCTCAGACTGAGAAAGTTTTCCCTTAACGCGGAACTAATTCAACCTTAAAACTTCCCCTTAAAATCCAGATGGAGAACAAGTCCCTTGGGCACGCCAGGCAGGAAGTTTTCTTGTTTACAAATAGAAACGCATTGAGAACAGAAGCTCATAGAACTGCCTTCTATTGTAAAGTTATCCGACCAGAAAGCAGCAGTAAAAACAAAATTTTAAAGCCCAAAAGCAAAATTAACCCTCTTTATTTCTTAAGGCAATCTCAATGAAAGATTTTTCGCACTGGAAGACGGCAAAATTCAAAAGAATCAGGAAATTTAAATAGCCCTGCTTTCAAAGTCGAGACAGAGATGCAAAGTTCAACGACCTTGAAGAGCGTGAAACCCAAACTCGACCGTGTAAATGGCAGACTACAAAAGAAATTGCTACAGACAGAATTGTTCATAATGCCGCAGGTGTTTCCGTCTACCGCATTCGAATCAATTAAAGGAATTTCCCAAGGGACAACAATTTCCAATTTGTTTTCAGCGACCTTAAAAGGTCTCCCTTCAACTTCCCAACCGGCGAACCGGTAACCAAAATGTTCGCACAGAACAAACAAAAATCCGACAAATTTTCCGGGGAGTAGATTTGATGCTCTTTATGGAGCCACCAGAACTTAGTTTTTCTTCCAAAGCGCGACTCCAATGAACACCGGGTACCGACCGAACCTTGACAGCCGGACCGACTAGACCGACCATTCAGCAATCAGCACCGCTTTGACGTTTTGCGAGACGCCATTTTGGTGGTTTATACGAGCGAAAAAACTTCATTTTTTAATTTAATCAAAGCAAAAATTATGTAATTCGTGCGTCTCAGATAGCATTTTGCAGAAACTGGAGTCGCCGACCGCTGAACAAAACTTTCGTCTTCAGTCGTACGCTCGCTTCAGTAAGAATTTCACTGCAAACTCGTGAAAATGCGGTCGCGACAATTTTCAATTATTTTTGCACCCCTTGGGATACAGACGACTCCGATTTTCGGCCACTTACCTTCTTGATTTCGGTATTCGTGGCGCTCTTGGCAACACCCAAAAGATCGTACAAACTTGTGTCTCCCATCGTTGTTTTCGTGTTTTCAACAAAACTTCCTCACCAACGAAAAAAAAACCGAATTAGCGTGAATTGTTCCTTTCCGTAGAAAAGCGTGCACATCCACGAAAAATCATTGAGCTACTGAAGTGTATGGATCGCGATGGCAGTAAACTCAACGAACCTTTATTTCGGCCAGCTGACAGAAATGGTGCCGCTTGAGGGCCACTGTGTCACTTTTTAATTTCTTTGGCGATTAATTGCAAAAGTGCAACCTATTTTGTTTGATAAATATTCGTTGTAGAAATTGCAACTATCCTTAGTCAATGGAGGGTGCGTTATTTACTATTTAATAATGTATTATACCATTAAATTCACCACTCGACCAATTGCAGCCAAGTTCGTTCTGTTGACAAAAATATTCAACATCCTAGAAGAAGAACAAAAGCGGGACGCGAAGTAAACGGAGTTTACCTCAGAAACTTTTATTTTTCGTCCTCCTTTTTACGACTGCACAAGTGGGTTTTCAGTTTTCGTAACATGTGCCGTGTAGTTTTAGTGTTTTGTTTGATCTTTATTTGTAATACATGTGAAATGATGCAGGCCGAGCCATCAAAATACAGACGATTTTTTCTTTGCAGATTTCCACGCCACGGAATGCGGAGTATACACACGAAATGGAGGATCGGGTCGTACGCCAGTCGGCAAACGAAACAATCAAATGGGCAGCTATGACGAATCCTACCCGAACGCACAGATATCGCCGAAAAATTCCTTGCCATCACGCGATTTAAAGTCGACAGGCCTGTCTGCGTGGGGCCTTATCCTGATTATGACGACCGTCATAATTTTCGGTTTCGCTGCTTATTACGGCGTCATTTGCTATCCGTTTCTGTGCAAGAACGAACGGATGTATCAGTTTATGGACGCCTCGTCGACAATAACGACAACGTCGCGATCCATTCAGTCTATCGAGAATTTCCAGCACGATCAGAAAGCAGCTATTTAATGAAGAGGTTGTGCCGCAAGGAGGAACGGGGCGGACTCTTGCAATGGTTAGGGGTGCTCGCCAGCTATGGCCGACAAACACTGCTTTTATTTTGGCCAGGTTAACGGTTAGTATTTTACTTTTAGGATAAATTTCTTGTTTTTACACACAAGTCACAATCGCCACATTTTTACAACGCAATCCAGACATTTTTCTTAGGTTTAAGACGTGATTTGTATATACGATCGAATCATTTTTTATATTTTTGTAATAAAAGAACTTTTTTACGTAACGAATGAAAAGTGCGTAACGCTTACTTGCGCGATTCCTACAAGAATATTAGAGGGTGAGTGGGAGAAGGATTGGATTTACTTTGGAACTTCTTCTAACCGAGTAAACGATTTACCCTGAGTTTTTTTTGCAATAAAACGCTTCTCTATTATGGCAGTCCTAGGAACTTGTACATTAAAAGGAGTTAAACATATCCACGCAAAAAAGAACCAGCAAATAAAGTCCTAGATACTTTCGATAGCACAACAGCGAACAGATCAATAAAAAAAAAAACCAAGCAATCACAATTTATACAATAAGCTACCCCAAATAAATAAAAATGCTGACTGCAAAAGACTTCAGGTGCTAATTAAAAATTTGTTACCTTTAATGTGTCATGTCCAGCGATTACGTTCCCTCGTTATGGAATAGGCGGACCTATCTCATCTCAGGCAGATAACGAGAAATGTCCTCAACATTTGTTATTAGTTAGCCTTATCAAGATGGCCTAGGAATCTACAAAAAGGCTGTTGGAATAGCCAAGAGGCAAGCTTGGGTAGACTACTGCCGATCTATTGTCTACACCCGGACTCTGCCAGAATTAGTAAGATCCTAACTAAACAACACGCCAACCTGTCGTTTGTGGAAGAAGGCGGATGAGAACAGGACTGACCGTGGAGCTCTTAACGAATACTCGACCCCCTTTCCCGGATTAAGGGGTTGCTCCGAGGACATCTTTCAAGGTGTGTAAATTTATGACAAAGAGGGGAACACTTGTTAGGGAAATTAACAGATTTTAATTCACAATTATGCAGTGTAAATCTGGGGCCGTATGATGTAACGAACGTTGCAACGTTAACCCTGGCCTGGCGGTTTGGAATCCTGGCAATACAGACTATCATAGTCTGTGCATTCTCATGATGACACCCTGAGCCGCCCCCTCTCTTCGGCTAGTCACTCGAAAATTATTCTTCCGGGTACTGACCGTTACGAATGTATAATCAATTCCCGAAACCGTCAAGACTTGTCTGACCAAATCAGCCTTAATCAAAATATCCTTCGGAATTGGTTATCTAACACGAGTTTCTTATCCATTCATACTTTCATCGCCACTTGAGAGTGTTTTTAATTCCTTTGTAATGAAGGACACAATAAAAAAAAACATTAAATTTTATTGCCATTTGCTAAAAGTAATTGTTAGGAATTAATGAAATTATTGAATGAGATTGCAGCCATCAAAGCTCATCTTTTTCATCTAGAATAATATCGGACAGATCGATGTCGTCTTCTTCGGGTAGTTGTCCATCCTTTCCGTCCCAGGCATCAGTTGTACGAATTTTCGGTACTTTTGCGCCCCGAACAGGTGCCGTATGACCGCGACCAAACGAAATATCACGCAAAAAATCTTTGATACCTTCATTCGAAAACGAGCCCTTCAGCAGCGAGAACTTCATTTTCTTAAAATTAACAACGGCCATAGCCGGGTAACCAAAGCCACCGATTTCCAATGCTTCTTCTAAATCAGTCTGAGCACTGCCTTCCGTCCAAAGCCAGCCCCATTGTTTCTGCTTGTACTTCTCGCCCATTTTTCGGAGTAAGGACAAATATCCGTTTCGGCACTTCGCATCGCAGTCGAGTATGTGCGGTAGGACGGAAAGAATGCACAACGGTTTACCGTCACAGGTTTCGGTCATGATTGTCTCTCCCGTCAGCTCGTAAATGTCCGGCGCTGGAATGCTGTCCGCGTAGCGTTCAGTCGCCCAGTTTATGATGTCCTGCGAAGTACGTCCAGCGTTGTATTCGGTAGCATCGCTCGGCCGTTGACTGCCAGCAGCAAAAAATTTAATTGTCGGATATCCGCGCACGCCAAATTCGCTGGCAATTCGTGTGTGGACTGTTGCGTCGACTGCACCCAATTTCACTTTTCCTTTAAGTGCGGTAGCGGCTTTGCTCCAGTGCGGCTCCAACGATTTACAGTGCCCACACCACGGCGCAAAGAACTCAACTAGCCAAACATCGCCGCCGTAGACTAGCCTCTCGAAATTCGAGTCGGTCAGCTCGATCACATCATCCGACCCGGATCCACTGTTTGAGCTACCGCCTCCGAGAGATTCCTGCACCTGTGAAAAACCAAATTTAGATAACAATTGCTACTATAGACTCCAGCCAGCAATTCAACTGTACCTTCTTCTTAGCTTCGGCCAGACCAGCATCAGCGATGCCCGTCGCCGTGCGCTGCCCATTAAAATCCTGCGGCGATTTTTTATTACTTGCGAAGATTTTAATCGTTGGGAACCCCTTCACGCCGTACTGACCGCCGAGTGTCTTGTGTTCGTCGCAATTCACGGCTCCGACTTTAATCAATCCCTTCAGGGCCTTCGCCGCCTTTTGATATTCGGGTACAAGTTGTTGACAGTGTCCACACCACGGCGCGTAAAATTCAACGATCCAAATCTCGTCGCTTTGAGTGACCAAGCGATCAAAATTCGTGGGCGTAAGATCGACCACGTCGCTGGATGTCGGGTACATTGCCGTTGAGCATCCCAGCACGGCGGCAAAGACTGCAAATCAAACAGGTTATTAATAGGCGCATCGCATACCAAAAAATAAAACAACAAACCGATTAAAATTATCATTTAGCTGACGTATTCAGAAACGCCGGTGATAAATTTCGTCCAAGCAGAGACGGGTTTTTAGTATGGAGAAAGGCACCTGATCAATTTCCTGTACTTCTAAATTCACTCAACAACAGCTGAACAATAACTCCGTTCAGCATTTAAGTACTGCTTTTTTCACAAAAGCCAAATAAAAACCGGCTGAAAACCATTAAAAAATACGACGTTGGTACTCTTCATAAACAACAACGAAACGTCAAAAGGCGGAAATGCTAAGAAAAGGAATGCGAGCGAAGCCTTGTGTTGGGAACGAGAACTATTTCAGGTAAGTTTAAATTTAAGTTTATTGCCTAATTTAACAAATTAATGTATTTACATAGAAATCACGTATAAACTAGATATAATTATACTTCGGTGTCTTGTTGCATGCTAACTAAATTTTTATTGTATTTACTGCACTCCATTGAATTTATCGTAATATAAAAAAGTAATATTTATTATTGTTTTTACTATTATTTATTAATTAGTATGCAGCATGCACTATAGTAATTTATGCATTAGTCAGGTAAATGCTCAAACAATATTTATTTATAATAACTCAATATGCGTTAACAGAGCAAACATATTTTAGAGATTAGATTTTTCATTTTAAAGGGGCTCATATGAGTAGAAATTTTGTAGTCTTAAGCATATTGTGTGTAAATTTCATATTGAAATTCTAATAAATGTGGAAGTTATGGGCTCTTCGTGAATTCTCTATATAGCACGTCATTCAAACGCGATTATCTCGAAACATACTTTTCAAAGACCATTCCCAAAATCTTCGAAAAACGGCTGAACCGATTACTTCCAAATTTTCCTACAATATTCTTGAATAGATTTTCCCCTTCGCTACGTAGGATTTTTTTTTTTAACTTACTTACTTTTTTTATATCAAGCCAGAAAGGTCGATAAATGAGGTTAAAAACTGAAAATAAAGTTCAATCGGCCGGCATTTTGTGAATATTTTTTTTTCCAAAAACCCCTACGTAGCGAAGGGCATCATACTTTTCATTTTCAGAATCATTTTGAAATTTTTATTTTGGATCAACCGCCTGCATGTAATCGTGGAAACCGCAGAGCGTGCGAGCGACGGACATTCTTTATGCCGACCCTGACAGCAGCGCCCCTGGCTGATATATATTTATAAAAAAAAAATATTAGCGTACCTCAACATATATGTATACTTTCGAATAAAACCAATCTGGATAAAATCGAGCAAATAGTTTTTAAGATAATAATTTCTAAAATTCACCTCATTTTTCAGCTTTCTACTCATATGAGCCCCCTTAACAGCTAAGTTGTAATAATTGAAGCACTAGGCAATGAAGAAGAAAAAACAATAGAAAATATATAATATTCCTAAATGCATTTACGAACATAGCGTTTATGATTTGACTTGTTCCAAGTGCCCACTATTCTGTTAGGCAGACAATTTCTCAGTGGATTAGTACTGGAACCTAGAATTGATTTGGCAAGTTTGTCCTTATGTTCGCCAAGACTAGTATTTCTGCTCCTTAAAAACATTTGAGATATATGTACAACTGGACAACTGCAGAATTCATTTAAAATCTTGAACGCTGTACCGATTCCACTAGCACGCCATTCATGTAATACACAGTATTTGGATTGTTTTTACCAATGTGGTGAACCCACCACTATCTTGGATTATTGCAAGTACCGAATAATACGTTTTATTTCCTAACATGATCCTTCGTTTGATTTCCGCCGTCTTTTGCTAGATTACCCCCAAGATATATGAAGTTGACCACACTCCAAATTATATTCCGCAATTGTTACATTCTGTTTGATTAGCATTCTCTTTTTTGTTTTACTCTCCTTTATGCGTAACCGGACTTCTTTTGTCGCAGAGTCTATAATGACAAATTCAATTTGTAGTTGAGGAAATATTTCAAGTAGACGACTTAATATCCTCTGGTCCTTAATAATACGTATGAAGCACATAGCCGAACGTCCTCTACCGATTTCACGTGGTATTGCGACTCTTTCCACCGCTTATTTTTGGTGATGCATTCGGAATTATTATCGTTATAATTAAATTACGTTGGTTTTACTAAAGACGAGGAAATAAATAAGTAAATTAGCATAATAGAACGATAAAGATATGAAAGGAATTAAATTTATAATTGTGCAAATTCAGTTGCGTACAATATTAACTTTTTACAATCTTTTAGCCGAGTCTACGGTAATCACTGCCGTCTTATCAATTTGCGTAAACTTTTAATTGTTCGTCATCGCACAGGCGCATTATGAAATCGATTGCGACACTGCCGCCAGTCAATTTAGAAAATTGTGTAACAATCGGAATTCGGTGTTAATAATATCTGAATTATTCTCAGATTGATAAATGGATTTTGAATATCGGGATTTGGTCTTTCAGGATGTTAGTTCTGATCACGGATTAATTTCACTCGATTCACACATCTCATTGCAAAATACTACATTTATTTCGGTTTTCCAAGAACTCAACGCAGTGTAAAGTAATTTAAGTGGCAATTAAAAGATTTTTCTTGATTCGATTCAATGTGAATCAGGCCGTAGTTAGGGGGACACCTGAATCAATCATGTATCTTCAGCTTAGTCCGGACGTGGGCAGAATTCAGCCAGTCTTTCTTCCACCCATTTACGCATTTTTATCGTGATATGCGAGCATCAACAATCCCCACAGAAATCGTCAATTCGAGCTTGTTATGAACAGACTACTAAAGAACCCATCGGGATTATTATTATTTTTTTTCTTAATCTTCAATACTCCAAATAGAACTGCGATCAGCAACAGAATTCTAAACTTACATTTGGACAATATTTACATAGATATATAGCTTTCCAATAATTCGAATTTAAACCCTTGATCAATTCTCCGATGGCTTTTCCAAAAGACAATAAGATTTTATTAAATCAAAGACTCGTGACGGTTTTCTTCTCCAAACATTTTAATTGTCAAATTGTTTTGGATGATTAACAAACGACACAAATTTCTCTGCTACGGAAATTTAACAAGAAAAAAACTGTTAAAACAGAAAATAATTAGCGCGTACTGAATAAATGTGAAAAGCGATAACCGAATTACCGACAACTTTCAATTCCTCGCCAATCGACTTACAACGCATTAACATCTGTCCGTTTTTCACGTTTCCTTTGAACTACCGATAAAAAGAAGTAGCTAGCGAATTGAACGAATGAAAAGTTGAAACAAATAGAAAAACTAAAAAAAAAACAATTCTCTCTTAAACGCTATATATTTTTAATTGTTTTCTCATTTTCTTTCGTTTTGATGTTAAATGTTGAAATAACAACGAGAGGTGGTGTGTCCTTAATAATGTAACAGTGAAGTAGTAGTAGTGCAGCAACACAGCGGACTAGTTTTTTTTTTTTTTTAATTTAATCCTTGGATTGCATGTACTTGATGAGATCGACAACGCGGTTGGAGTAACCGTACTCGTTATCGTACCACGAGATGAGCTTGACAAAAGTGTCGGACAATTGGATTCCAGCCTTGGCATCAAAGATCGACGAATGAGTATCACTGACGAAGTCGGACGAGACAACTTCTTCCTCGGTATAGTCGAGAATTCCCTTGAGTGGTCCCTCGGCGGCTTCCTTGACCTTTTGCTTGATTTGATCGTAGCTGGCTGGCTTGGCGATGCGTACGGTTAAATCGACGACTGATACATTTGGTGTTGGTACACGGAATGCCATACCGGTAAGTTTTCCATTCAAATCGGGAATAACTTTGCCTACTGCCTTGGCGGCACCAGTCGCAGCTGGAATGATGTTTTGGCCAGCACCACGTCCATCACGCCACAATTTTCCGGACGGTCCGTCGACGGTCTTTTGTGTAGCGGTTGTTGCGTGTACGGTGGTCATGAGACCTTCAACAATTTGGAAGTTATCGTGAATAACTTTGGCCAATGGAGCCAAACAATTTGTTGTGCAACTGGCGTTTGAGACGACCTTCATGCTTGGTTGATAAGCGTCCAAGTTGACACCGCAAACAAACATCGGTGCATCGGCCGATGGTGCAGAAATGATAACCTTCTTGGCACCACCGTTCATGTGAAGCGAAGCCTTTTCAATTGTAGTGAAGACACCGGTCGATTCGACAATGTATTCAGCGCCAGCGCTGCTCCACTTAATATCCTTGGGGTCACGTTCCGAGAAAACGGCGATCTTTTGTCCGTTGACAACGAGGAATCCACCTTCGGAGGTTACGGTTCCCTTGAAACGGCCGTGGGTTGAATCGTATTTGAACAAGTAGACCATGTAGTCGACTCCAATGAAGGGATCGTTCACTGCTACTACTTGGCAACCCTTCTCGACGGCAGCACGCAATACCAAACGTCCAATACGGCCGAATCCGTTAATTCCAATCTTCGACATGATGATTAGTTTTTATCTGGAAGGTAAAGAAGAATTGATTTTCAATTTAGTTCCGTTTAAGCTACACCCTGAGTTCAATTTATGAATGCATTTGCAATTTATACAAATAATTAACCCTTTTCCTTATCATCTCACTTTAAGAGCTACTTATCAGCACTATGGAATATTAATCAGGACTGCGACTAATTTATAATTGCCTGATGATAGTAGAGAGTGGGGCGAAGGCTTGTATCTCTGTTTCAGCAATCACCTCATATAGTGAGTCCTTTATTCATTGCAGATTAAAAGATTGAAAATTGCCGATTGGAAACAATCGAATTTCACGTGAATTGCACTCATAACGTGCATGATTTTATGATGTAGAGCGCGTTGACTCAAAAGAACATGATAAACTGTTCTTTCTGTACAGGGCTAGATTTTTATTGAAAAGAAAACACATATTTGGATGGTAACCAACAAAATTAGAAATATGCCAAGCGCTAGATGGAGATAACTAAAGAAGGGCTAATATGAACTCCTAGCTACTTTCAGTTCTTCAAATTTGGGTACAGCTCATGTTTGTTTGGGGAAGAGAAAAAATAACTATCCACGAACATGGGAATTGAAACATTAAGTGAAAAAAAAAATAAGATGAGACGGCGGATAATAAAAATCGTTTTAAATGAACCAGTAAATTCCAACAGTCTCAATTTTAATTGTACAAAATTTAAGTGGTCCTTCCTTGGTGGCGCAGTGAAGTCCGCTTTTTTATTTCAGTTTTGGGTTCGGAGGGCACCGCTTTTCCCTTCTCTTCGTCTCATAAGAGTATAACCTTGACGTGGGTGCAAGGATACAAGAGAACTCCAGATGAATCGACTGACAACCTTGCAAAGCACGAATCTTAGTCAGAGGAAATGATCCAGAAGTTTTCTGTAAAGTGAAAGTATCTGATTCATTACGGAAAATATTTTAAAGCGGTAAACTATTGGAACTCACTGTTCTGACTTGGGAAATAACAGTAATTTCTTACAGTATCTATAAGGCCCGTTCATACGATGTTCAGTTACGTTCTAACTGGAACTTTAACAGAGTTTTTCAAACAATACTTCCAGTTAAAGTTCCAGATCGTAGGGACGGGCCTTAGAGGACCCTATCTCTAAACAGAGCTATAAAAGGATATTTCTTAGGTCAATATTTATTCAATTACTTTAAAATCATCACCACATTTGAACCAGCTGAGCACATTCTCTGTGTTCAAACGGAGTGGACCACCAAACGGTTCACTATATGTAAAATCATCTCCTTCATTAGGCAGATAGAACGATAATGTGACCTAGGGAGTGGTTAAGAGCCAGGTATGACACAATCATGGCATAGAACAGCGGAAGGTTTATATAGACCAAAACTTAGTTATTAATAAAAAAAACAGAGAAAGATTATAAAAACTAAAATCCCGACAAGAGTAAAGCTGGATTCATTTGAAAGAAGAGCTTGAAGAAGTATTTTTTTCTTTCTTATTGCCACTTTGTTATTGACCTTGCTTCAACCTTTTACGGTCGGACAACCTCACGCCACACTCCCACCAAATTCTAACTGTCCAACCCACTCAATTAAACAATTACTAACTTCCACATTGCAGTTCAGATTTTACCGTCACAAAATCAAATTTGAACACAAAATAAAAAATACCATTTGAAACACATGCCTAATTTTCCAATCAAGCACAAGAACTGCAAACATGGCGTTCCGTTCCCACAAGTACCGGTGCTCCGGTGTAAATCAAAAAAATCCGATGGAATCTCATCTGAATTGTATTTGCATAATATCAAAATATTTGCGGAGATTGGCAGCCCAGTTTTAAACAAGGAATTTGATAAGACGAGCTCCCACCGCCTTCTTAAAGTTACACGTCATAAAATCTAACGACTGCAGTAAAAATATCGAGATGGTTAGTCGTCCGTCGGGTGGGACGATTTTCTTGGCAAGTTTTCTCGCCCCGAATTTAACAGAAATGTCGAAAAGTACGAAAGAAAATCATGTCAGCAAAAGTCGACCTGACAACAGCTTCGACTTGGAGCCAATTCGAGTAAAAAACTGATAAAAAGAAGACCGCAATCTTCCACATCCCCGACAAGGTCAAAGAGGTCAAAAGAATTGCCTGCCTTCATCCGCAATTTTCGCCCGGGACCATTTTCCCGTAGAACATATTTAATTGTGTTTTCTTTCCCTCCCGACTTCTTTACACAATTTTAATGAAAAACCGCATTTTCATGGAGTTAAGATTGCGAAACTTCGTCGACACCGCCACCCCGAACAAACAGTTTTCGCACTTATCGGCCGCAACGAGTAAACAAAATTCCGGCTCGAGAAACATTTTTGCAAATATAATAAAACTTAATGACTAGAAAATTTAAAAAAAAAAAAAAAATATTGAAAAAAAAATGTACTCACAGTAAGAATTATCCAAGAAAATTGAAACAGAACTGCTCAGGTCGGCTTTCACAAGGCGAGTGTCAAATCAAGGGCAAATCGCGTTCCGATTCCACGCCAAACAGAACATTTGCGCTTTTCGCGCGAAAAGCTTCTTCTCTTAACCCGCTACTACCCACTCGTTACTTAAAGGAACAACTGATCATTCGCGAAATTCGCCATGTTTTTAAGCCCAGAAAAAGAAACCGAATTCAATGAAACATTGGGGAAATTAAGCGAAAGTTTTCTCAAAAAACAAAAGCAATAGGTGCGTTGCGTAGAGCAGGTGCAAACCGGACTCAGAAATATTCAAATCCGGCGAATGAAGAATGAAAGCTTAAACAAGAGCTTTTCGTTAGGTGTTTCAAACTGAGCGAAACTTGCGCACCGAAGCGGTATTCGGAACGAACGGAACTGGAGTTCATTTCAAATGATGAATGGAATGGCATGAAATTTTTCTGTGTTTGGAACGGAAGATGTTGGAAGTTGTGGGGTTTTAGGGTGGCTGGGCGTTAAGCACCGTTTCGTTTGACTTTCACTTGTCAGTTGCTAGTGCAGTAGGATTGAGAAGTAGGATGTTTTTATGGAAGGGGTAAGGTAGAAAGGCTATAATAGTAGGGCGTGTGCTACTTTCTCTTGATAAAGGACGTCACTACAGAAAGGTTCTGTTACATCATCAGTTCTGGGTTTTGTAGGAATGTTGGGTAATTTTTAATTGGTTGCAGGTTGAGTAGGAGGCCACGGTCGGATGAGATAAAAGTTGGAAGACGTGACGTGGTGATCGTAATCATGAAATAAATACTAAGCCAAGTAAAATACTCGGAAGCTATTGGGGAAGCTGCTTGTTTATCTTTGGATCAACTGCAAAGTTGAAAATAACGATTTGAGTAACGTAAAACACCAAGCCAAGGAATAACGATTACGAGTTTTCGACCCCATCTTCTCAAAATTTCAACAACCTGGGCCGTTAAAATTTGTATGACTTATAGAGTGTGACAAACGTTTAATCCACCCTACCTGATAAAATGGTAAAAAAAAAAAATTACCTTCCTTACAGTCAAAAACTGCCTGGTTATTTTCGCACAAAAAATATTTCGACATTTTCGACGGAAAGAAAGAAAGATTTTTTTTAGTTTTACTTTAGTCATAGGTTTAGTTAATTCATAAGGTTTTTGCTTTCCATTTTCCTAAAAAATTAATACTAAGAACTTTATTTACTAGCACATGCTAAATTAATGTAACCAATAGTTGACGGGGCCACAGCCTGACCACTTAAAGTAATGTTAACCTTTAAGAGAAATTTAAATTATTGGAACTAAGTATGAATTTGAATTTGAAAGAAAGATTTTAAAATAGATGAAACGTACTAAGAACTTACTAATAAAAATAAAACAGTTAAATTATTCCTATTCAAAGTTTATCAGCGGGGATCGAGTTATATAAGTTACTGGCAACCATACGTTTTGGTCGTTCAAGAAAATTGTGTTTTTTTTTTCAAAAAAATTATTGCATTTTTTCAGCATCAATCTAAAAATGTTTGCTGCTCGTCTCTTCTTGATAACGCCGCTAACATTGTCGCGTGTATCTAAATATATTTCGTCTTCTTGTTACAGAGGCGAAGTGAACTCCTGCATTTTGTCTGATAAAATTAGATTGCATAAAGTTGAAAGACAAGAGAGAAAAAACCCGCGAGCTAAGAATAACTTGCATTTGCACAGCAGAGCCAAATTGTTGCTTCTTGATGGTCATTAACATTAACACTGTGCACAGAGGTCATGTTGCCCGATAAATTACTTAATAGTAAGCTTGTAATTTTTTTTTTCATCCTCATCTAGATACAGCTTGCTCGCATTTTCAAATCTCCGTTGTATTTCCAAAATAACTAATTCACGTCAAGTTGAAGATATAGTTAACTGATCTGAGTGACCATATTTTAGAAAATACCGAAATATACACTAGAAGTGTATAAACGAACTCAAGTCGATTAGCCTCCTAAATCGTTCAATTTGACTTTGTTAATCTTTTTCTTCCTTTGATGAAAAACGATGGGCTCTTTGTTTGGAAGTGCTTCAAACGAATGTTTCAAATTTTTGTCGTATTTCCATTGAATCTTCAAATTTAAAAAATTTCGAAAGATTTTACTATTTCAGATTGAAGATACAGCGTCGGTGGTGTAATGGTCAGCATAGTTGCCTTCCAAGCAGTTGATCCGGGTTCGATTCCCGGCCGACGCACTTCTTTTTGACAATGTATACAAATTTGTTATACTAAAGAAGGGGCGTTTCCTTTTACTCTTCATCCAATCCAGAGTAACTAAGGCCCGTTCCTACGATCGTCAGTAACGTTCTAACTGAAACTTTAACTGACAGATGCTCATACGAAACTTACAGTCAAAGTTCTGGTTAAATTTTAACTGAAGGTCGTAATAACGGCCCTAATTGGCGCAAGAGAATAATAAAGCGAAGCCGTTGTTGGACACCAAAGAATGCACCTAATAAATTGATAAGGTGAAATCAATTTATTTAATGAACATATTATTAATTTCACAAATCGTTTAAATAATTTGTCAAATAGGGAATATATGACCCAGAGGTTAATAACCTTCAGTTCAACTCAGAATAAACGAAATAAAAAGAGTGCGTCGGCCGGGAATCGAACCCGGATCAACTGCTTGGAAGGCAACTATGCTGACCATTACACCACCGACGCTGTATCTTCAATCTGAAATAGTAAATTCTTGCAAAGATATAAAATATAAAATATACTATAGCCATAAGGCGATATTTGACAGCGAACTGACATAGACATGAATGAACGTGAGGCTATGAGATACTGGTGATTAAATCAACAAGACATTTAATTGTTTTTCAGAATAAGTTCAATTTAAAACTAAGCAAATTAAGGCATTCAAAAAATTGGCACAATTACTAATAAATGATAGCATCGTCTCTAGGATAAGTCGTGCTTGACCGGGCCATTCGCTAGGGGAACTGAACTAATTAACTGATTCTCGGTCTGCCTATTGCCTCTGTTGGAGTTGCCATTGCTGAATGGGCGAGTATATCACACATTGAGAGAGATGTCGGTATCTTCCGGGAATGCGGCCGAGTAGGAACGTAGTTCAGCACCAAGTGGGCAAATCGAATCGTGGACGAATCGGGTTCGAGTAGAGACTTGGGACTCGAGTACAATAACAATCTTTGTCTGAGTGCTCAAAATGCGCTACTTTGCTGCGTGTCTTACCACATAAAATTACTGTGAAAATATGAGGCTTATAATTTTAGGTTTTTCAAGTATATATTCAAATCAGTTTTGATATATGTATATACATACATATACATATACCTTTACTTTTACTAACCTCTCGACCGTACCCAGTTCCATCTTCTACTAGTTGGCTTCTTTTCTATTTTGCTTCCCCATTCAGGGAGCTTCTGGGCTTTCTGAAGGTCCTTGTTAGATCTTCCTTAGGGTCTTCTTTAGAGTCGCTATAATGGATTTCAAACCTCACTTTTATGATTGGCATACATAACTTAGTTAATAGATTTTCACAGATCATCGAATGTTACTACGCTCCGTGCATATAGAGAAACAACATTCGCACTTGCGGAGTTTCGTACAACTTCCTCTTTTTCATATTTTAGCCACTGCAGTACAAAGTACAGAAAGCCTCTTATTATTCTTTATTTTTCTTTCATCGGAAACCAACAGTTCGAAACACAAAATCGTAAAAAATTTAAAACTGCATATTGCTTTTATTGGGCACATAACTATTTCATAATAATTCGTCAAAAACTTTACTGAAAAGTTGAACATGCATTTTTTGTAGCACAATTAATTTTATGTTTCACTCGCTCTCAAAGTGAACATTTAAAAAAATATGTCGAGGACAAAGCAATCGCAAAATAAGGGACAATAATTGTAGAGCTTATATATATAAATCAAATACAAAAAAAGAGCCTTAAACGTAATCTTAAACCTTAAACGACTAAACACATATTTTTGTCTAACAATTTGTTTTTTTGTATTTTATATGATTTTCCATTGCCTTCCCTTACGAGATTTTCATTATATTTAACAACTCTTTATTCTCTCTACAGACGTTTTAAAAATTTCCAAACGGCATACTGTACTTATGCTAGTTTTTTCCTTAAGAAATTAAAACAGAATAGAATCAAAGCATAGAGACATAAAAATAAATTTTCAAATTACTTAACGTGTATGAAATGCATATATCTTCCTGTGGTCGATTGCCGCGAATTCCACGAAAACTTAACGGACAATTGTATTGTTAGTATTTTTATTTTAAATAATAATGCAATCAAAATGTGGCTTTGTAGTATGGAAAAAAAATAAAATAAACAACCCTACACGCTACGAATACAAGAGTACTGGACAAAAAAATTATAAGAGATTAGCAATTGGTTAGCTTTAGTAATTAAAATACAATTTTATGGTTTCTTATTGCAAGCAAAATAAGCGAAAATATTCTAATCATCGTTATTGAATAACTTGTGGCAATGCATGTGGCAATGGTGCATCGAAATGTGCAGGAACTGTTCCGAGCGCATCGGCGCTAGTCCGCTCGGTATTGCAATTCTGTAAAAATTAAAAATTTCGAATATTTATTAAATTATTCAGATAATTGCTGAGGTGGATACTAACCGTCGGCTTCAATCGGTACGTATCGACACATTCAACCTGTAGCGGTATTGTTTCCACTTCAAATGTGTAACCGTTTGTACGAACAACCAGCAGTGTATGTAGCGGAAGGTTAATATACGGCACTTGATCTGAAAATAAGAAAAACCAAGCCGTGTTTTAAAGTGGCTCCTCAGTGTGAATCAAAAGAACAAACCTGGCTTCGTTCCCATAAAATAGGCCATTATACACCTAAGCACAGCCTGATGCGAAACAACAAGGACTTGATTTTTTGTTAGGATCGCTTGAACTACACTATCGACACGTTGCAATAGATCTAAATATGATTCACCGTGTGGATAGCGATATTTGAATTTATCTTGATCGCGCCATGCAAACTCTTGTGGGAAGCGCTCTTGAATTTCTTCGTATGTAAGACCTTCACAGATACCCTAAAACAAACGTGAGAAATTTTAATTAAAAATATTGTTGTTTTAGCTTCAACAAAAAATAAATCCACAACAACTTACTGCATCTATCTCATTTAAATCGTTGACGGCAGCCCGAGGTCCCGGAATATCCTTGGCTGTGTGAATTGTGCGTTGAAATTCCGACGTCCAAATCTACAAAGAAGATCGTTAATAGTAGCACAGTTTTATTTATTATTATTGTTGTTTTTTTTGTTCAAATGCAATCAAGCGCGATGATACTAACCAGTTGGGGTCCTGGTAGTGTTTGTGGATTATCGTAAAAGAGACGTGTTAATCGTTCGGCATACTTTCGACCTCGCGGTGATAAATCGGCATCACCTCCAATTCGACCAACGACGTTGTAGTCCGATTCGCCGTGCTGTAGTTTGAATTAATTTTTATTTTTATATTTATTGTTAATAATTTAAAACGTTGTTTTCAAATTGCCGAATGATAAGAAAAGGAACTTGAAGAGTTTCCTTTCGGCGTCTAATAATAAATTCTGGAACTGTTAAAAGGTGATCACATGCATTCAAACAGGGCCAAACTAATGTGGGGCCAGGGCCACTCCGAGAAATACGGCAATTAGACTAGTTAGTGTGGTAAATCAAATCACATTAATGTCAAAGATTTCACATTTTGTGAAAAGATTCAATCAGTAGTACGCACGAAGTTTTACTTCAGGTTCAACTATTTGGATAAAACCTTTTCATTTCGACTTTTCATTTTCCATGAAAGTTTGCGATTGTAATTAAGGTCGAAGTTCAGCAAATGTCTTTTTTTTCATCGCTTGGAGTTACAAATGGGGTAGCAGAGGTTTTATACCAAAAGTAAACTGCTGATTCATGAGATTTCTGTTATTATTGCACCCGATCAAACCATGCAGCGCATAAGAACAAGAAGCCGAATTATTAGGCTTGAGATAAAAGAAACTCGAACCGGCTAATATAAATTGAAAGGACCTTTTAAAAGTGTAAATAAGGATTTCACTAGAAGCGAAGAGCTTATAGATCTAGATTCTGCCTTAGAAAAAGAACAAGATTTCTTTAAAATGTTTGCAGTTGAATTACAAAACATCAAAGTGGAGAATTTGGTTGAAGGAACAGAACCAAAGAGGGAAAGGGAAGGTTCTCCCATAGATCTTAGACTTAATTCCTAGGGAGTGAATAGCTCATAAGCCTCGTACTCTCAAAACGATGCACTCATATAGTTAAGCCAAGTCAAGGTGTTATTTTGCAAAAGAGTATAATATATCTTATGATAAGTCACCGTTTACTTTCGGACAAAGTTCAACAGAATATCAACAAGCCTTTCCACTGAAAATTTTTCACCTTGTTATTCTCCAAAAAAAACGTTTCGATACTAGCAGAGTAGCGTCTTCTAAGCTCAAAAGTCGAGCGGTATAGAACTAGGGATTCTAGAAAGCCCTGACTAGATATGTTTGGTATTAGTATAATAATTCCGGCTCTACTTACTCTTGTCACATAAAATATTTGTTCCTTAATCACCGGATGCGATAAGACTCCAAGTATTGATGTTTGCAATGCACCGTGAACGCCACGAGCTGTAACCGAATGTAAAAATGGATTCTCTGAATTGTTCACAGTAATTAAAGGACTCTCAATGCCGGTGCATTGTTCATATTTGGAAGTGTATTGCTCGAGCTGAAAACGAAACCAAACAATATTAATCCAATCGATTAATAGTAATCTCTATTACAATTTACCTTTTCGTAAAACATTCGTCCCCAATCGATATTATTATCGGTCTTCTGATAAAATCGTATCATTTCTTTTATATTGGCCTCAAGACTTTTCTCATCACAGTCAAATTCAACGAGTAAATGATGATAAATGCGTTGCGTGCAGAATGCCGCAATAAATTGACGCGATTGACGCGTTAAATGCATTCCATCAATAATCTGAAAAAAGATTGAAATAATTTTTATATTGGGATTTAACGGGAGTCAAGAAGAGAAACTACTTACAGCAACATTGTTACCATTATCGAACCAATTCATTACTTCAGCTAGTACTTCAGCATTGGCATCAACATTAACAGTAAAAACTGAAATTAAAAAAAAAAAAAATATTTATTTAAATCAAAAAAATTGGTGATATTTCGTAGTCAAGGTGATCCATTTGTTTTTTTTTGGATGGTGGGAGGTTGGGTGTGGTAAAGACATCAGTCAGCCTAAAAACTCAGTTTTATTCTACCCGTGAGTGTGTACTAGCACTGAAATCTCACAGCTAAAAAACTAATGTTTTCAATTTTTTTTTTGTTTTTTTTTTGTTTTTAATGTTTTAAAATTAAATTAAATTTTTCTCATAGAAAAAGTATCGAATATTATTTGGTCCGTCGCGCCGGATTTTAGCCAATGATATCCAGAAGAAGTGAGCATTTAAGTTGCCCATACAGGGACAAAACGGAAAACTTGTTCCGCGATGCGATTGGATCACTTCACGCACACACCGCTCTCACTGTAATCCCAATTTATTTCAGAAGAATATGGTAATTAGGATGCATGAAAAGCGATTTCGCTACAGTGTCAGGTAGATAATTAAAATGGGATCAATTGTTCTTTTTCGTGAAATCCAAAAGAATTAAAACGACGATCGTATCTTCAGCGTATTTACTTATAATTAAGAAAAAACCTGCCACGACTCTACGCAGTAATTTTAATTACTGCACAGCATATTGATCGATTACTTCATCGTTGCAATAAAATTTTACAGCATTCCTCTGCAAGAATTGCGGCATACCGTAACGGTAATAACCATTTTTTTTACGAGATCACTGCCATTCCATTCGTCATCGCAAAAATGTTAGAGCACAAATATTTTTGTAATGCAGGTTGCTCGTTAACGAAAATATTAAATAAAAAACCGGTTCGCCAAATTCGAATGAAATAAATTTGTTCAGAGCTGCCACAAAAACTGGGCGGGTTCTGAAGAGGAGTTCCATAAAAGGAAATGTTCTGAAGGGGACACCCGGGTTTGAACCGGGGACCTCTCGATCTGCAGTCGAATGCTCTACCACTGAGCTATATCCCCTTATATAAGAATCTCGGTAAAGAGTTCAATTCTATGGTCTTATCTGCGTGGGTTCCAATTATCGTATGAAAATGTAAATACATTTTTTTTTTTGCTACCAATTGTGGTATAATTGTTTAACAAGATGATAAAGAATGTCTTTGATTTGTTCCGGGAAAGAGTTCTGAAAATTGCTGAGAAATTTTATGTGGGGATATAGCTCAGTGGTAGAGCATTCGACTGCAGATCGAGAGGTCCCCGGTTCAAACCCGGGTGTCCCCTTTGGCCATTGTCATTTTTTGGAGCTGCTTCTGCAAAAGGTTCAGTCGAAGCTAAGGAATAACCATACTTTTTGGCATTGTATAAACCGTTATCACTTAAGAAGATTAAATGAAAAGAAATTACCGACAGAAGCAGTTCAGTATTGGAACTGGACGGGAATAAGAGTTACAACTGAAAGACCAACTGAATGAAAAAGCCACCGCATAACGGATGACCAAGGAAGGTTTGTACCAACTGATAAGAAATTCGCGATAGTAAATACAGTGCGAAGGAAGCTTGGAAAACCAGCAGTGCTGCCCAAGGAACATTGTCTTTTAAAAATTGATCTGAGAGAAATCTGGGCTAGAATACCACCAGCAACCTGCTGAATTCGAAATCTAGAAAAGTTCTGTAATATGGTCAAGTACCCAACGATAAAATAAATTCAACTTACCTTTCGCCATTTCTCCTTTCCAGCTCAGATGTCGAGCAATTTTGTGGGCTGCAAGGGATTTCCCACGACATGGCAATCCTACGATGGTAACTATCAATGGAGCTCGCAAAGGACATGGTGATTCTGCGGTTGTTAAACTGGATGAACTAATATCTAGAAAAAAATAAAATAATAATATTTTTTAGATAAAGTGAATGAGATTACGAGTATCCAGCTTTTATTAAAATTTTAGTTTTTTTATAGTTTTAAATTGAAAAATTGTATGTCTATGTCTCGTGCCAGTGAGGTGAAAGATCTAGGGATCGTTTTAGATTCAAAACTGAGATTCTACTCGCATATTTACTATTGCATAAATAAGGCGAGTGGATGGTAAGTTATTGAGATTTTTTTTTATGGGTTGGAGACAAGGGACTGACTGTCGCTTTACCATAGTAAAAACTGTACTACTGAAAACGCTATCGTGCTTATATACTGCATGTGACGAGTCGAGAGCTTTCCTGCATATTCGGTAGTGTGTGTGGAATGTTCGGGATATGTTGACACCAATCCGAAAAGGAGAAAAGCGTTCGAAAAGGCAAATTGGTGTGGGTTTTTAATTTCCTTCGTTTTAATGCTGTAATAGCATGTTGATGCTATCGCATGAAGACAAAAAAAAAAGCAGCAGAAGGAGACGTACTGATGATATTAAACAGCAATAATAAACAAACAGGATATGTAAGTGCCTTGAGGAGCACCGATTTCTTCCTATCAAAGGTCATTATAAATCTTAAACGTGAAGAAACGCTAGTAGTTTTAATTAAAAATGGTTTCAATAAAAAATGTTTGCACCTTGAATTGCGCGGATCAAATGAATATAATATCTTTTTTTAATCGAGTATATAAAAGCCAAACTCGAAGACGGAAAATTTTCTGCAAACGCTCGAGTTATTTTTGCATGGTATTTATACAAGTTTCTCGTGTGGGGTCAGCAATGAAATCCAAAGGTCGAATAGGTCAAAACCAAGCTTGTTTATAACTCTACAGTAAGTACACTACGAGAACATGTAATTTACCGGATTTATTTCGGGTACAGTCCTTGATAGTGCGTAGCATATCGCGTAGAAACATTCTGGTCCGCAACAATATCTCATAACTTTTATTATTTTTTCGTCGGTGTGTGTTTTAATTTGCAGCACAGTAGTAAACAAGCACCGATTCAGAGAGTTGTTTTCTTTATCACAACACCCACACCGAGTACTCGATTTAATCGAATTCGCGAAACTTAAAGATGCCGAAATTCACGCGTTTTCACTAATATTGAAGATATTTTTTTTTTTTTAAAGTGCGTCTACTCTCTATTATGATCCGGTTCGGAATGTCGTTCAAATTCAAGCCTTCCAGCCGGGGTCCACTTCTCTCGGGGAAAGTTCTGCGCAATCCATCTACAAGTAGCTTCTCCCAAAATTTTCCCAAGATCGCGGAAAATCCTTCTGAACCAGTGAGCGGTCAGCGAACGTTTGAGCTGAAACCACCAGCTCTTATAGAATTTTCTTTCGCAATAGGCGAAATAATTTTCACATGAATTGAAGCGATGGTCTTGCGCACTTCAATTTGGACAATTTCCATGATTTTCACGCGACAAAGCCACCCCTTCAACCCCTTTCCAAATGATGGAAACAATTCGATTGCGGAAGGTTAGGATTGCGGGGATAGTTCGGGGGCGAAATGAAAGTGGGAGAGCCGCTCAATGGGGAAAATGGAGGAGTTGGACTTGGAAGCCGGGTCCATAAAGTGTTTTCCGTCTCGAAGAAAGTGAAAGTTGATTCGGATGTTTAATAATAACACTGCCAGGGAGACACCGCACACACGCTTAGTACGGCTTCCTTTTATTTATTGACGGATTTTAATCCGTAAGGTTCGTTCACTAGACGAGCGGCAAATATTTTTAAATAATCAAACGTGTGAATTTGAAAAGTTTATTTGAATTTGGTGCGTTTACAAAATATAAAAACCCAGATATTAAAAAAATTGTTTGGGTGTAGGTGGGTTCGTTTTATTGTATCCACTGTGTCACTTTGAGTCAGCATTGTTTATTTTATTACTTGAGACTTGTCACAGTTGATGTACGACATCCTTCAAAGGTTTTATTATTATTAAAATATTATTTACGCCTGCGTTTTCGTCATAAGTTTTATTGAAGGTTGCGATAATTTTGGCAGTATTAAAAGGGCACGTACCACGTATCGAATAGAAAAGCATTTAATTTAGAAGAAGTTGGTGAAATTGTGGCCACGGGCGTTTCAATGTAATCAGAGATGTCAAGGACACTTCCCGTCATTTATCAATATAAGCGGCTTGTTTTTGGGACTACAAATATTCTTGAGAATTGCTAAATCAACAAGTAAACAGATTATGAACGAATTCCCAAACAAATATGATGGTACTACCTATGTATAAGTAAATAATGACCCATAGTTGAAGAGTAGAGACGATAGCAAATAAAACCTGTCGGATAGATAGTAGGCATGATACACCCTCTGATAAGGTCAATGCAATACGATGACGAAACTCCACATAGTTTTGAAAACTGCCTTCTCCAGTGAAGGTTTTTCAACTTTATATCTCCAATGGCGGACTGTCATTGGAGAATGGAGATATAGTCCTAGTCGGTCTGTTGGTGTTTAGGACCAGAAACTCCACTGACGCCAAAAAAAGCTCCAAAAATTCTTCCGAGTTTCAAGCCACGTTTTATAAAAATATCAAAAGTGACAATTATAATAAAAATCAACAGCATTTTTAACTGGGAAAAAAATTTTTCAGTTGAAATAGTACTGTGAAAACATTCACCAAACTAATAACATTAACTCATTGACGATACTTAAAATTCAGGCCAAAACCAACAAACTTTCAACTAGCTTTTACAATGACAGTTTTTCACCAGTCATACTTTCAGTTTTTTGACTATTAATCGCAGGTTGCAATATCAGCACGGAGTAACTTTTTCATATGATATTTGGAGTATAGAGAACAGCACAACAGCACAACAAATTAAACAGAATAGAATAAAAACGGAAACCTTAGAGTTAGGTACAGGGCACAAAATTAATAAGTTTAGGAGCAGTGCCCAGCATGAGCACTACTACTACTAGTTCGTAAAAGCGATTCCAAAGAAGGAGTAAAGTATGGAGCTGTTATAGAAGTACACAGAAAGAAAACATGTAGATACCTATATACCAATAGCCTATGAAATT
The DNA here is from genome assembly GCA_949128065.1 of Beris chalybata. Lineage (NCBI taxonomy): Eukaryota > Metazoa > Arthropoda > Insecta > Diptera > Stratiomyidae > Beris > Beris chalybata. The sequence continues at coordinate 3,342,297 of OX421896.1, read as the reverse complement.
GCAGTATAAAATTTGTGCTTACACTTTTTATGCGTGCGGTTTAATATTTAAAAATAGTAATCATAAATATTATAACACAATTTAACAATTTTACTTACTAGCAGATAGCTACCGCATTACTTTCATTGTTTATTTAAATTTTAAATTTTCAGATAGCAACAATATCATTGCGATATTGAGTTGCACCAATTTCAGGGTCTCCCATTGGTCGTCCAGCGATTACTTTGCACTTTATCGGGCGCACTTTGAATGAATTCTATACACAACCTACAAATCCCCCGAAGTACACGAGCGTACTTAGCTGCAATCTAAGCTCTAACTAACTCCACGTAAAAATTAATAGATAGCGTTGAAGAATGAATTTCAGGGGGCAAACTCAGTAACTACAAACATGTAAGTCGCAAGTAAAGTGTCTTTTTGGCGAGGGGAAGCAATAAGCCGAGCAACAGCATAAAGAAAGCTCTTGCACTTTATAAAATCTAATCACAATTTTTTTTTTTACTTTTTTTTAATGCTTCTCACGCGCCCCACTTTAAGCATTAGCCGCCAACAAGAGAAGTTGTGGCGGGTCTTGTTGCGTTCGTTCATTTTGTTCATTCAACTACAGCAACAACAACAAGCTACAACAATCTACGTAAATCCACCAAGAGGGTTTCTCCATCGATCAGTAGAATACTCCACAGACTGACTCCAGACTTAAGTCGAGTAGTTGGTTTTTCGCGTCGTCTTAAGCAATTACTTGAATAAAATTACAAAAATATAATTACAGAAAAAAAAACTCAGTTCGCCAATTGTTGTAACAATCGATTCGAGAAAGTCTCGTAGAAAGATCGACGTACTAAAAAAAACAAAAACGGTTGATCCTTTGCCAAGATCGTTTTAAAGACTTAGTTGAACGAGAATTTGAGATTGCGCGATCGACTTCTTATCTGTCCCGTGTCCGAATTCTTATTGTGTTTACTGTGCTTTCTAAGATTCAAGAAGAAAAATAAAAGTGATCGAGAGTTTAATTAGGCTTTTGATATTAAAAAAAAGGTGATCAAGCTGCATAATTTGCCTACACGAAACGTACAACGAGTTGGATACATAAATTACGAGAAAAAATAAAAAGATTTAAGAATTTTCTAAGTGAAACAGGTTCTCTGCTTAGAAGGCTAACTGATCGAGTTTTTACATTTAAAAATAAAAGGTAAAATAAAAACTTTTTTTTTATCAATTTTTATTTACGTACTAATATAATTATCAACTGGAAACATTCTTTCTAAGAACAAAACGTTGTTACTATTATTGCGAGTTAGCGCTGCGAGTGGTAGTGTCGTTTTTATTTTGTTTAGATAACAAATCAGAGGGTATTTGATAAAAACCACACAATCAGAACAACATTATTCAGTCAAAATTTTTTTTTAAATCTGTCTTTGTTTGTTTGTTTCGATAGTGGACAACTCACTTCTGATTCAGGATCTGTTTTGTTTTTTTGGTTTCTTTGTCGTTTAGATGTTCTTAGAAAGATCTTTGACTCCGATGATCCATAGACCGCGGAGTTATGGGTCATAAAAGCCACGATCACTTATCGTAGCCACTTAGTTTTATGAAAAAAATATAAAAGTAATGTCGTCTTGATTTAGTTCATTGACATTCCGGTTAGCTGAGTTTGCCGCTCTTTTCGCAGATCGCCAACGACTGAAGCTGGGTCCTGGTCAGCCACTTTGATCACATCAATGTGAACGGCCTATGGATTTGTCCGAAATAAGTCGCAAATACGACGAGATAAGGAAAATTGGCGGGAGGTGAGATTAAGATGTTTTTCATTCAGATATCGGAGTGTAATCTTTAAATCACACGAGTTCTTCTGTAGGTGACCGATCGTGGTGAGATCATTGAAACGTACTAGACTCTCGATTAAATAAACAATGAGCTTTGAATTTCGGAAAAAGATAATGTCATGAGTGAAATGCGCACCAATGAACGCTGAAGTAATAGACTAGACGTCGTCTTAAAATAAGCCAGTGGCGTAGGAGGGTGGTCAGGACCCCCTAATAGACAAATGAAAAATTATATTTGAAATAACATTTGGGATTTTTGCAGGAAACTAAAAAAAGAGCCCCTAAAGTCTAGATTTGGCTTGAATCATCTTAGCAAAATTAAAGTAGATTATGAAAATCTCTGCGGCTAATCCTTTTGAAAAAGTGAACAAACTGTACTTCAGTTTCCAAAACCATGAAACACTGAGTACTTCTTCAATTTCTTGGATCTTAGACGGGTTAGGAGGTGAAGTGGTCAGCTACACGCTCGTCCGTGATTATTACCCCGATTTTAACTCAGGCACTCATTTACAGCTGAGTGAACTGGTAGTCCGGCACCCAATCCCATTTTCGAAAATTACTTGCCGCCAAGCAGATTCGAACCTGGTACCAGGTGCACCGAAGGCAAGTGCTCTAGCCACTAAGCCACCCAGACTACCATTTAATAAGTGATGGTTATAATAAAATTACATACATTGAATATTATTTAATACACTTTATTATGTATTAAGAAATAATACAGTAAAAATCAATAGTTTTGTTTAAATTTGCCTTTCCGCGAATGGTTCGTGCTGGGAAAAGAATTTTGCTAGTGAACCTGCATTAAAGAAATAGTAGTGTCTTCATTGAGGTTGTCTTCACGATGAGAACAAGTTCGAATCGTCGTCTTTGTCTACGTTTATAGTATAGTATAAGTATATGACGTCTTGCACATGAAATTCTGTCCCAATAAAATTTTAATTACTGTCTTGGCTCCGCTTGACTTGCGCCTCGTTCAACACAAACAAGTCGCACGTAATCATGTAAGCACGTGTGACTTGCTCGATTCGAGGACTACATTCACTAAGATATGTGATTCTTCTTGGTTGTTCTTCTGACTAGGAGCACACGGCCAAGATTTATGTGCGTTATACTTCCAAGTTTAAGGAGTGCTAGATGAATCAACGAACCACATATACCTTATGTAGGTATATATTTCTCTACTGTTTTGGATGTGTTACACCTCTAAATGCCCTAAATGAACTCAATAAATACAAAAAACGAAAGTAATCATAACAAAAGAGTTACAATTAAACATTTTTTGTGTACATATCAACCCACTAAATATCTAATAAGTAATAATTCACCCACTAAAAAAGAAAGCGGAAGTATGACCCATACTAACTATGTGCACCATAGGTATAACACGCTAATTAAACTCTGGACAGAATTACAAGATACGTACAATTTCCTAAATTGAAAATATATATTTAACAGACGGGGACCCGAAAAGAAATTATGAAAAAATTGAAAGTACCCATGATCTTACTTCTGCCATTGCCATTTGCCAGTATAAATAGATAATAAATTTTTATGAATAGATTGGGTTGGGTAACGGAAACCCAACATTATTAACGCTGCTAATTTTCTTTGGCCTTTTTTGTAACGTTCAGACGGTATCTTATAATAGCCCGTGAGATACGAGTATGTTCGTCAAATAAACTACTGAAATTGATTCTATTCTTTGAGGACAGTGGACTTTCTGTTGGCACCGCGGAATTTATTTTGTGACTGGAGTGGAAGTATGAAGATTAAGAAAATCAATAAAAGTCAGGTTGTCGGCATTATAAGCCGGTTATTGGCACATATGTATACCGAGTCAATGAAAGAGTCATGCGAATTTAACATATTTGCGTTACTTTCTTCTAAGTGTTTTCCAGCTTCTAGCATTTATTTTACTTGGAGGTACTTTTCTTTTCTTATAAATAAGACTGTAAACCTCTCGAACAGCAAGTTCTCAGCTCATGTTCAGCTCCCTACGCCGTTCTTATTTGAAGACTTTTGTCGCTATGGGCTCTATACAAAAATTGTTTTTTTATTATTGGTCAAAATTCCAAAATTCAAATTTATTTCGGATAGCTGCCAAAGAAAAGTTCCTATTTCTGTTCCTGAACCTCGTAGATACACTCAGGATAATGACAGCAAGGATGCATCTTCTTAAAAAATTCATCTTAAATTTTAAGTTTAAATTCAACTATGTCTTTATAGCAATGTTTCGACGTTGCGCTCTCCTACGCACCAAAAGTGGGTGTCGGAATTTTTTCTCATGGCGTATTTATATTGCAAAATTTTTTATAATTGATAAAATATTCTAATGTAATGTTAATAAATTATTGCCTTCGTATTACAGCTTCGATTCCCACGAACTGAACTGCATGCACATTTGTACGAGTTGGTACTTATACCATAAACTTTAAATAGAAAATGCTCACACGACTCTTACCTTGAAACACTTTCATTATTACAAAATCGTTATTATTGTTTGCTTGTAGGGTTCTAATTCATAAACAAAAGCGATTTTATTTAATTATGTAATTAAGTATGGAAACAATCTTTATTATGGAAAACAAAAGAAACGCTTGTAATCCAATTTTAACATTTTGATTCACAGAAATATTCTGTAGATTTTTCTTGGTTCTATTTTGAAATCGTCTCTCGTTAAAAAAGTAAATATTCAGATTTAGATACATTCCTTTTTTTTTAAAGCCTTCACTTCTAAGGAATATTTTCATTTCAGAATCTTAATCTTGGGAATTGAAATCCTTAAAAAAATGGATTTTGGTAAATGATGGCGGACGTTATATTTAAAACTTTTCTATACTCTATTTTGCTTTATTTGCCCTAATGCCCCTTTTTTGAACTAAACCAATTTTACTGATTTTTTTGTCTAATTCCAAAATTTAAACTAATATTTTGTCAAATTTTTCTTGGTCAAATATTTGTCAAACTGTGTAATACAACCTTCATAAGAAAATTCAGAAACTGTTTGATTTCCCTTTGCACATCACAAAGAAAATAATCAGAATAAAACTAATTACATATGTACATTAAAATGCAGGCGGTATTATAAAACACCTTTTCAAGCACATTTTGAAAGTGTATAACCACCCTGAATTTCAGTATTATTATTAGTTATTAGGTGTTTTGCGCCTAATGAACTTTTTAATAATAACACAAACCAGTTTATGAATATATTTTGCTCTCCAAGCCCAAACTCGGAACAAATATGCTGCCCACTTTTTGGTTCAGCCAGTCCGATTACATTATAAATTTTTAATCTTTAAAAAAAAAATTGCATAAACCTGAACTTGTTTCAAGTGCTCGGAAAGTAAGTTACACATGTGTAGAGCTAACAGGAAAAAAGAAGAATCATAAAATTCCAATCGAAAGCAAAAACGAAATAAAATTCGCAATAAAAGAGAATGTTAAACAAAACTTGATACCTACTTTATTATAACTCCATATACCTACAGTATGAAAACACTTGACGAAAGAAAAAAATTTGATCAACAAATTAACATTTCGACTTTATTATGTCGTTCGTCATATTGCTAAATCGATCTTAAAACAGTCGGGAGTTTTTTTTTACTGTATCCGATTATTGATCGTGCAATCGATCAGCCTGATCAGTTTGATCAGACCGACTGATCATGCAATCAATTGACTAAATTCGTATCAACTTTTATTGATACTGGTCGGTATGAATATTTCTCTGGCTTAGCACAAGGTTAAAGGAAAACTGAAAACTGAAGAAATAGAAAAGAAATGCATCGAAATTGGAAATAAGAAATTTTAAAATCGTCGATCATTTCTATTACAAATTATGTAAATTTTAAATATTTTTTTTGATAGATGCATTTTCATTTAAAACTTTATTTTACCTTGACTTAGTTCAGATAACAGGTAATCACGTTGCAATCGAATTATGTAATGGTAAAATGAAAAGCAACAACCAAGATTTAATACATGAAGCGGTTCGATATAACCAAATTGAGAGACATCCCACCATACACCAGTTATCGCACCTGATATGCAAACCGAACTAGTTTCAAGTCAGAGGGACTGATCTATAGGCTACCTGATCTCGAAAAAAAGAGGACCGGTATTCTCTGAATTTTGGCACACAGTATATGTTAGAAAGTTGAAACACAGTTCGTATATATTGGTGTTTTAGGGAAGCATAAAAGACAAAGCATCTTGAGACAGAAAGTATTTAAATCGCAGAATATTATCACACCTCTTATCCCAAGAAAACTTATAAATACACCCCTCCAATTTTTAAAATATTGAAAAGAGGTTATTCAGAGTATAAAATATGCAGGGATGAAGCTAGACGGCTTATGGAATATCTGAGAAATTAAAAACGCTGAAAAACTTACAGTTTGAATAAATACCAAAATTTTGAAAAAATCTATCAAAATTTTGCAAAAAAAAAATACTTTTGGCGTATTTTTTAACATTCATTGTCTTTGGATTGCAGAAAAGAAAACCAACCTTCCATCAACCTCTATGCAATGAGTTTCTGAAATCAGTTCGAAATCTAAACAGTGTGCAAATTGTAACCTAACACCTTACAACACCACTCGATAGAAAGTGGTCAATCTCTACGCGAACCCTTTACCGCAAAAAAGAATGCCCCTAAGCCATTACATTACCATCAAAAATTCCGTGTAATAATAAACTACAATTAGCCGGATACTGTCCATAAGTGGAACTTTAGTTTGAATACCGAGAGCCCCCGCATTTCGTTGCACCTGAGACTCTTACGAACACCTCTAGCTCCGACTATCGGAGTGTCTTAATTAGCCGTTGTCACACACTTCGAAGCCCATTTAAAATACTTCGCGGAGCAAAAACCTATTAGCTAACATTTTTGTACAACATGGTACTCTTGTATCTTTCAAATAGGCACTTAATGTAATTTGGACCGATGAATAAGCACTTGTCCACTTAATTAAGTTGAATATCGTCTGCAAGTAGAATCGAAGCCAACAAAGATCAATCTTAATACGAGGTAGCAAAAAGGTACATACGTACCCAGCTTTTGGGACGTTGATAAAAACATACCCAAAAAAAAAAATTTTGTATCATTAATAAATTTCTATTTGCTTTCTTTTCGGAGTAATTTTGATAATGATGACTTTGTGATGCGGGCGAATCGCAGAGAGAAGAGAAGATTAATTGTGTTTGAACAAAATTAACACTTACTCGTAGTTGTTTTAGGATACAATTTTACGATGTTTCGTTTTAATGAATTACATCGACAGTAACTGAAAAATTTTTTGAAGTCATAATTTTTTCATTTCATTTTGATCTCATCATTTTCAATTTACTATAAGAGAGTGTGGCTTGTAAGACAATCGACTCAACACAGTACCAATAGGTTTTTTTTCCTGTGAAAGTTTTTCACCTGTTATACTCTTGGTGCCTTATTTTTGTTTCGATAACATCCAGCAATAGTAGCGGTCTGATCTTGTCGTGTATTACGTGCTGCTGTTTTTACATACCGTTCTGAGTTCAAAGATAAGAAATAAAACATATCTACACCTTCAAGAAGATGTCATACACAAGTTCTTAAAAAAAGGTCACACCTATTCGATTCCTTGGAACCGCGTTGATCTAAGAGTCTAATTTTTATAGCTTAATTTTTTCTACATTTCAGTAGAAGTAACGTAAAACTTAAAACCCCTTCGAGTTACTCCCATTCCAATGCCTTGAAAATGCGTGCAAGCATCAGCCCAATCGATCGATAGTTCGAGAACCCATTGATGTATCTTTTTGAAATTTTAATAATAAATAATAAATACGGTTTGTGAATTGAATTGCCATAAGTTATTGTAACTAGAGGTCACATCTATTGCCGAGAACATTTAAAGTGAGCCCTAAGTTGTGCCTGTATAAATTTGCAACAACAAGTAATTGATAGTATGTACTTATGGTAAATGCAGAAAATTCAACTAAACTTTCGAGTAGCTACCAACCAAATGTCTTTGTAAAGTTAGTGTATCCATCCAACTAATCTAGTCATAAATCGAGAACACGTTGACATATGAGTAATAGTAACATATTTAATCTGCATGTTGCATGCGACCATCATTTTTTTTTGTAAACGTGGAAATTCAAAATTTTAGGATACACAATTTTATTGGCCTAAATTATTTTGTATTAGAATGAATATAATATTTGTGAGGAAGAAAAACGAATAAATATTGATTGAATTTGAATAATTCTACCGTAGTAATTATGTGTTAAACTATTCGATGCTCTTATAAAACGAACATTTACAATTATTTTCACTACATAAACTATAAACTGACTCTTTGATGTTAAACAATAACCTTTTGAAAATCAAAAACGCAATCTAAAGCCATATCTACATCAAAATTACCGAAAACTTCTTTAAAATTACGCTCAAGTAAAAGTATATAAATACTGTTCAAATTTAAGCCGGTATCTACCGCATCTACCTACGGTTATTTCAGTAAAATTTAAGAGTTGAAACTATTCGATAAATTCCGTGGTGTTCCAAAAAAAAAAAAACAATCTAGAAAATCTCGATAAATTTATGTGTAATAATAAATAATAATGCACAATGAGAAGAAAAAAAACTTTCAACTCCAACTTTATAGATATTAAGGCATATTTTTTGGGATCAATTGCTCTTCACTTTCTCCACAGAGAAAAAATCAAGTGTATCTATTGTTGAAAATAATACAAAAATAAGATATTTTATAATTGCTAAAACGGTAGGTATTTCAGTAGGAGACATGCCACAAACAAGACCATGCAATAAGAAAATTGGTATTCCTACAAGATGTGAAAATTAAATTAAATAATATTATTCAAAATTTTAATAAAAGGAAGGATAAAAAGATTTTTTTTGTGACCGGACCAGTGAGTCAGTAGTTTATTTTTGTCATTTTTTTACTCATAAAGTATTTTACTTTTAATAGAGCATTATATTAATCGACAACGTTTGTTGCTCTTTCTTCTTCACCCAACAACATACCTGTGGTTATTAAAACAAAGAAATATGATTTTTAGTCACTACATACCTCAGTAAATAAATAAATACTAAAGTCAATTAATTATCTATGTGCCTTAAAGTGGAATTATAGTTAGAGCGATGCGTAAGACACGCGCGATGTCCCAAACGCATCGCGTTCACCATATCGCGATACCAGTTATAGTGAGCGCACAGAATTGCCTAATTATAATATATAAAATATCAAAAAGCCTCAAAAAGATTTTTTCTTAAATGTTAATCACAATTAGGTGGCGATTTTTGGCCACTATGAAGAACTATGTACCACTGATAAACTTTAAGAGTTTTGACTATAGACTTAAATTATAGGGCGATTCATTTTAATATCTTGCCAATGTACTATTAGTGCTCGTTCTTTTATTGCATCGTGGTGACGGCAGTTTCTTGACGAATGATAAAAGATTTGCAACTTGAACCGGATTTTTTCTACCAATTTGGTTCAACTTATTTTTTTGAACCATACCGGTCTTTTAACTATGTATTCTGACTCCTTGAAATATTAAAAGACAAATTGATCAAAGAATTGAAATAGAGTAATTAAATGATCACGTAAATAGCAGACTATAGAAAGAAGTAAGTTATGTAGTAATTGCACGTACCAAATAAGCTTGAAAAATAGAAAATATCTCGTAATCCATTTAATGGAGCCCACGTTTTATCCACATAGAATTATCTCCGATACTAGAAACTTAACGATATTACCAGCCACTAATAAATGTCATTCCAGCTTGCTCTGCAGTCTACAAAGACAATCTATCTATACAACAGGAAGACACTTCCAACATTATATTCAACTTTTACATTGCATGCAGAAATGTGCAGTTATGTAACTTGCTGCAAGTTGTATTTTCTTTTAAGTGGTTCTTTTTTGTATATTCAATTCAAGTAAAATACTTTAAGTATGAAATAAGACGAAGACCTTCAATTATTTTTATGAGGGCAGGTTCTTAGATATCGTACCGCAAAGAACGCTCGCTTAACGTACAAAAATTAATGATGCCAGAGAGCCGCAACGAGTAGGATGACTTGAAAAATTTATACCAGTAATATTTAATTGGTTTTGAGTTCGATAAGCATTGCATGGAAGAAATGGGCGTGAAAATCATTTAAAAAGCAAATAATTTAGACACAAGCTGAATAAATTGATTTGCATGGGATTAGAAATAGCTGTCGAACGCTTGCAGCAACAATAAAACTTCATTTTCGTTTAATTATCTTGTAGAAGTCAAAGGAGAAGTTTTTGATCTTCACCCGAGTGAAGTATTTTGTCGTTATTTGAGTTTTGTGCACGTACACTGCTTTTTCTCCCCAGACTACCACGAGTCAAAGAGAATTTCTTTAAATCTAGTTAAGGGGATATTTCGTCGTTTTTATGGGTTTAGTGCACGTACATGGGTGCTGCAAAATCGCAGAGTCCAATTTTTTCCACACCACAACCACAACAAAATAGATCCCAAAATACTTTACTCGAATAAAGATGAAAATTTTTATTTTTGGTTTCTTCCAACTATTTTCTCTTGGGAGAAGAAATCAGAAGTAAGAGTTATCGTTTTCTCTCGAGTGAAGTATTTTGGGTTATCTTTTGTTTTGGTAATGGTCTGGAAAAAGAACTGAACTTTGCGATTTTGCAGCAGTCGTGTACGTGCACTAAACCCATAAAAACGACGAAATAGTTCACTCGGGTGTACGTGCATAAGATGGTAAAAGGAAGAAAGTTGTGACTAATTTTATGGCTTTTGAAAAATGATATTCGTGAAACAAAAGGATTCGAGCATTAACATTTTAGTCTTAACCGTCACCAATCTATGTATACGGAAGCAATACGATACAATCGCATTAATCTGAAATAAGATACCAAATGTATCGTTTGAGAATAGTTTGCATAGAACAATATGCATTCTTAACGTTACACAGCCTTCACCACGCTAAATATTCAAAGTCACAGCTGACTCACAAGACACCTACAATAATCGTTACGTCAAACTGATCAAAACAAACAGCTCTCTTGGGTGAATCTTAGTATTTCTAATTATGGAAATTTATATGATTGCAGTCTGCAGCCGATTAAATTTATACAAATTTTTTTTTAGTAAAGCTTATACTTTCATGGTTTTCCATAATTCCACGATGACGTAAAACTATTGTTAAAAATTTCAATTGATTTAATCACTCAACCAACATGAAATTGAAAGCGAAATTTTAAAATTCCAATCAAAGTGCTCCAACTGACTATAAGGCGACATGGTCTTGGCCAATATATTGTACAAGTATCTACAATTAGTACGTTGTTGCTGGCATATTGAAAGTATTGTGTCGTGACGTTAAGACCTATTCAAATTCATTGCAAACAAAATAGCGGGCAGCGACATTGCACCTGATTGTATTATATCGTCTTTTGAGACTACTCCTAGTATGGATATGTGTCCAGTCATAATATTCAATCAACTTCACTTTCAGGCACGCACCATTTGCACATGTTTATAAAGTTTTCACTTTACAGATCGACTCCGCACGACTGCTACAGCAACACCACTTTACATATTCCAATTTATAATCTAAGCCAATAGACAATTTATAGGTTAGTTTCTGTTTAGTTTATTGGGCTTTGCTTATTTCCGGATTGAAGAATTAATAAGCTTTTACTAATTAGCGTGAGACATGGATAGCGTCGTCTCCAGTCGGCGATTTGACACGGTCGCCTATTACATAAGAGTACCTTAAGAGTTCGTATCAGACTCGATTAGATTTTTGAATTTTGTATAGATGCTCGTAGCTTAATTCGAATTTGAATCAGAATCAAATAAACTTTGATTATGGTATAAGATGCACGCATCTATAGGTAATAGTAGGTGTACAAACAAATAGCCCACAAGGGAACTAGTGAAAGTGAAATAAAAGCGATTCCGACAATGACAATCGGTATCTGGTATAGTTTACTCTTGGAACAAAAAGGCCGCATGGAAAATCTCAATGCCAAACCATAAAGCATAACAAAGAAACTATAGAAAACCTACAAAATAGCCACATAATGACCAATTTACTTAACAAGGTTTGCAAATGTTATTACTTTTCAATTAACATCGAGATATTTACACCCTAGATCATCCCATCAATTATTTAACATTACGTCGGAACCCCGGGCTAAACTAATAAATCGCACTATAATAAACGAAGTTCAACTTGGAAAAGCCTTTTTCAGAATGTGATCGTACGAAAAAGTAAATCATGATTTTTTGTGGTATATTCGTACATATGCTACTCAAGCGACAACAATCGGGGTCACCAATTTTGGAAGCATTTCTGTTTATTAAGAAACAAATTTGTCTAATTTCACTAATACGGAGGACCATATTTTAAGTGGAAGACTATATTAAAGGACAAATAAAAAATAAAAAAAATATTTTACTTAGTTGTCTGAGCCGTGCAAAGATAAAACGCATAGTTGGGTGCGAAACTACCTTTACCTTATTTTGTAATGATAATAATAATAATTTTAAATTGTACCTACAAATACTTTTGTTAATTCAATCATTCAGTGACATTCTAAAAAAAAATTGGCCATAAAAGTATAAATTTTTATTATCGCGGTGTGAGATGAGAGTATAGTTTAAAATTTCTTCGGTTCGTTGATTATAGCTACTAGTAGTATGACCAAAAGTTGAAAAATTCAAAATTTCCATCATTTTGCATGGAAAAGCGCGAAATCGCTGCGATTAGCTTGTGATTTAATGGATTTCAGTTCGCTCATATTTTTGATTAAATACGTTACAAGTCGTTGTCTTCTATCATAAATAAAAGATCACAAAAAAATGTTTGATTGTTCGTAGACAGGAAGTAAGCAATTCTATTTTGTGCGGTGACAGTCAGGTGTGTGATTAACCTTTTATAGAATTTATAATTTACTTTTCATCGGTTCCACCTGTCTATACAAAACAATACAAAATAACTTGAAGCTACCAATCACTAGCAGAGCGTGAGGTTTAAGACCTTGCCGTTGGTGTGAGCGCTAATCTAAAACAGTCGGTTGATCTCTCAAAATGGAAATCTTTTAATTTTGATGTCGACAATCTGTAGATAGTCCTAGCTTTATAACTTTTTTTTATTAGGTTTTTCAAAATTTCTGAAGCATCCAATGCAAGCCAAAGCTCAACAAGGATATCAACTTTAAATTATTTAAGAATGTTGTGTTTTTTTTTTGTTTTATTCTGTCTCGGTTTTTTGGAAAACACTAAACGTGAACGAGACTGTCCAAATCAAGAGAAGATCACGGCTATAATGAATAAAAATGATCATCATCATCGTTGGACCTTGAAACACACCTCTTAATCCGCTTTCGAATCAGATCGACACAACTAGTCTATTATTAGAAAGCAGCCAAAAAGTTTGCTAATTTATAATTTTATAATTGTGTGCTTTAGAATATGGTTTTTATTTGGCAGGGTTCTTCCGAAATTAAAAAAAAACTAATAACTACGTTAGAGGCTTTTAATCTTGAAGGATGTTCTCCTCTGATAGAAGATTAATTCCTAACGACTAAGGACACATAATCCATTCAATCGGCATGCATATGCAGAGCTGCATGTTGCAACCAATGCCGATTGCGATATTACACTATCTGACACATTTGACAAAATCGTAAAATTTTCTCTTCGTGTCAAATGGTCAAACGCCATCAGGTCGGAACGAAATTCTGACAGATTGTTCCGATCTAAATCCACGTGTTGGCAGACATCGCACAATCAAAAAAACCGAACTTCATACATAAAATAATTATTAATTATATAATTATTGCTATTTGTTTAACTGATTGCCACCAAAAATGTTCACGAGTGACATTTCCTATTTGACCCATTTGACAAAATTGTTTTTCCAGAAATCGCAAACGGCCAAATGTGGTTAGATTGATTGTCAAATGCGCTAACAAAGCTTAGATTTATCCACCGCAGCGCTGCAACCAATGAAACATATGTTGGTACATTCAAAATATAAAATTTTAACGATAATGGAATTCTTCATGGTGTTGCTACCATAGAAGCAAAATTTGCAACCTGTTTAATTGTTTTTCAGCGTCAGACAAATTTCTTTTTTGAAATAAAAAAATTTCTTCGGTAAGCAAATTTTTTTTTAGCAGGAAAATCGATTTATTTCGACAATAAAGTATTTTTATGGCTCAGTTGATTCGAGAAAATAATTCACTGTAATGTTATTATGTAAATACAGCGAATTATTTATTTTCTCACTGCATTTATTACATTACATTGATGCATTTATTTCATAGACTTGGATAGACTAGTTTTAAGGATGACTATAATACAGAGGATGCAGACCGCACTCTCCATGTTTGCAAAACTTATTAAAACCGCAGAAGTATCCCAGAACTAAAGGTTCGAGTATCAAGGCTGCAAAACTACATGCTCTGATAAAAATACATATTTTATTTTGTAAAAATTTACATTTTATTACAATAAAGCAAAGTATTTCCGAAGGTCATTCTTCACTTGCTTTCAAGGACCACCCGCTATCACTAACATCCGGTTCTAATGAAAAGCGCACTGCTATTATTATTAGCGCTATCATTCCGAATTATGCATGTTTTAATATCACGATTTTAATCGTGTATCCTACTTTCATGGTCATCAGATCATACAAAGTTTTCACACCAATTCCAAAAATTCTCTGTGATCTTAATGATCTGGTTGGGATGGTGGTCTCAACAATCGAAAGTTGAATTTTTTATTACAGAGTTTGACGTACATCTGGGATTTAGTGATAACCATAAATAAACATGTAGTAGACAGCGAAACAGACTATTTTGCTGATAATGCCAAAAGCCAATGAAACTTATTATAAAAATCGGTTGGTCAAATGATTTAAATATTTAAATTTCAAATTGTTCAGATTTCTAGACTTTGATTGTATCATTTTACCATATAAATGTCGGTGACGATATGAATCTTAGATCAATTTCAAAGAATTTTGATGTATTTTAGTTGAATAAATAAAATATATACCACGCATATTAACGACTTCTGAGTGGTAGTCTAAGAGTCTAAGGATTCTAGCTAATACTCAGTAATGTATGCAATACTTCTTTTGTCCCTAAACTTAATCGCATAAAATTTTAGTTTTGTTGTTCAACGTGATCTTAAGTGATCGCAAAAACACTAATTTTTTATAATAGACCTGAACGATTCCTGCTCCTTATATTGGGTCCCCGAAGAAGAATATGAAGAAATTTTGTATGAGGTTACACGAACCGTCCACTCATGGGTTTTAAGGACTCTTTTATGGAAGCTAGCCGAAGATAAGTTTATGCCTTAACAAATTCGAGAATTTTGTTCAAAACCGCATTTTGGCAAATAAGATCACATTGGGATTATAATACAAACGCATGGGAATGCGAGCCTTAAACGTGTTGGAAATAGTGCACGGTCACTTGAACGACATTACTCCTGAAGACAGATTAATTGAGATATTATGTTCGGAATTTTCTTTCGGAAAAACGGAAAAATGTACGATGCAATAGGTGTACTCTTATTCCCCGTGGAAAGTATGTTTATTTCCACATAAGTTCGTTCACATGAGTTAAGTTTATGCTCGGTAATAATAAAACAGACATACTGGCCTTTTTCTTTAATTTTTTTTACGATCTAATGATTCCATGCATATGAGCCGTCGATCGCCGTGTAAGTATTGAGTAGGAGCTGTAGAAGAGTTATTTGTTCATTGAAACTCGCATAAATAAACATTAAAATATGTAATGCAAATTTGTATTCTGGATACCGGTCAATGTTCAAATAATTGAAGACATTTGAAGACGAAACACTATGCTTATTGCGATCGTATGCGGATGATCGCACAAGTGCAATCTGAATTGCAGCTTCGCATAATGTAATACAGGTGCGATCGTTTGTGGCGATCGGAGCAAGAAAGGTATAACAACCGAGTACAAGAATTACAGGTATCTGAAGTCTGAACCTAGATATATATATATAAATATTGCAAACTCACTTTCTAAAAACTAAAAAGAAATTTGCAAGAAATAAAGCCTGATAGGAGCGTAAAAAAACCAAAAAGAATGAAAATCTATGTGCGATCGTTTTTCTTGAGGTCTTAAAGCGTACGTCTTACAATGATCGCATCGAAGAGAATTGCAACCGTAGCGTGGAGGTGAGAAGCGACAAAACGATCTATCGAAGTATCGAATCTTTTACCAAGTTTTTATCGATTGTGAGAAAAAGGAAATGGAAAACGTTTCATGAACGGTTGGAAACTTAATGCCGTTTTTATTATCAACATTATTGTCGTTTTGATTTCATTAAAATCGATTTTGTTTCGCCGTCATCTTTTTTTATTACAATATTTATTTTTATTTTTTGTATCAAAATCCCGATCGATCGTGAGACAGAAAATAATGCCTTACAAGAAGCCCGAAAGTTCGATCGAATTCTAAGATTAGGAACCATACTGATTTTTGATCACGATCGGATGGACTTTTATTAACAACTGATTGTTTTTGTACGGATGAAAAAAAAACGTTCGCGGCCATGCTTTCGTTTTCATTGGAATCATTATGCAATCGAATAAAATTGACCCATTTTGAAATAAGATCGTCAATCGAATCGGTAATAGATTTTCGTTGTGGTTACGGTCACGATCACTTAATAATAAATAAAATAAATAAAGCGATTGAACATTTTTTTTTTTTATATAAAAATTCGATATTCATGTGAGCGATTTGTCTGAGTTGGTTGCATTTATAATAATTTTTTTTATTTCATTTTGTTTACCTCATTTTTGCACAGGTATAAAATTTTGATTAGCATGGATATTAGTCGTATATATCGGATTCAATTAGGCTATTAATACGAAGCGACGGTTCAATAGACTTGCTGAGGGTTTCGTTCAATGGAAAAGAATTTCCAATAAATTTATTACAGTGATAGCGATCGCGAAGACCTTGATGCGTGGTTCTTGCGATATGGATGAGAGGATTTTTTTTCGCAATCATACTTTGATTCGAATGGGGGCGAAAAGAAAAACATGAAGATCAGACAAGGTCGATTGGATTTTAATTTACCTACTTAGCATTTGGTAGGTATGCCGAATGAATTATGGGACTAAGCCGAAAAAGAATGCATTGATCGGGGTCGATGGGCTAGTTATTACAGGTTAAGCCCCGACTCCTTAAGCTGTCGTCTGCAATTTCAAACAAATGTAGGACCTTTGATATAGTTTTCGTCACAAAAATTTAAAACGTATTTTTTTTTCTTCTTAAATCAATGCTGTAAATACCCGAGAAATATATCAGATATTTTCCAAAAAAGATGCATTCATAATTCACACGAAGCAAAATTCAATTTGCCTATGTCACCCATTTTTTATTTTCATTGTTAGTATTTAGTTCCCTACAAACAAACCTAAGATAATAAACACACATAATAATAAATCTGAGCTTTTGACTAAATTTGCATATACAGAAGATCACACGTAACACTGAGAAAAAAAAAAATAGTAAAATTCTAAAATTTTGTTTAAGAACTTTTCACCATGTTAAGAAAGTATAATAGATATTTGTATTTGCCATGCTAGATAGTACTATTAGAAATTTTCTATTTTGAAAATAGTTGAATTTCTGAATAATGGTGACCCCGTTTGGTACAACGTTAAGATTTATTTTCGAATAGACACGTAATCCCCGATGGAAAAAGACGCTACATGGCTAACAGCTTTGGCTATATTCTTCGTGTGACAAAGGTACAACACCATACCTCCTATCGCTAAGAATGATTTCATTATCCTAATCAACACTACCGAATTCACACGCGCACACACTCACTATCGCAAAACTACTCTTTTCACCATAGATTCGCCTAGTCCAAAATCAAAATATCCTTTCACAAAAATAAGTCACAAACATTTTTTTTAATAACAAATTGATCGGGACGAACAATAAACTTAAATGTTATCGCGCGGCTAAAAATCGTCCGAACAGTAAAAGTTCAAAATATTTTCTTTCGAAAAAAAAAGATTAAATCTAACTACTAAGTTATTGAATAATATCAAGGTCTCCCGGAACTAGTTCCCATCTTAAAAATTATAATATCAAGTCTGTTTTATTAAAACAAAAAAAAAAAAAAAATTAAATCAATTTCTTAATTATATTCAAATTAATTGAAAATATTTCTTGAATTTGCAACACGAGTATATTTCAATTTGAATATAAGATATATGACAGGGTAGAATGGATAATTTTACCAAATCGTTATAACGCGGATCTAGTGGATGCCTTGTTATATAGGTTACTTGATATGGCAAATTGATTATGTGGCCGTAAAGAAATCGTCGATGAGACATTTTTAAAATTTTATTATCGGGAATAGTTAAAAACAGGGGATGAAAATAAAACTTGTGGCAGGCTCGTTCAAAACAAAGGTATTTCTTATCAAGTAACCATTACTGTCTATTATGATATATGTATGCATGTATATAATTTTTGACAGAAAGAATACGCCCATGAAATTGGTTAAATACAAATTCATGGCTTCAAAAATTGATGGACTAGGCCATAGTTTTAATAAGCGCCAATCATGCAAAAACTAACAATAAGGTCACACAACATTTAACAGTATACCACCGGACATTGGAAGTAATTATGAGGCATCAATGAAAAAGATTCACACTTTCGTCACACTAGTAATCATCAATTAAAATCGCTATTACCGATCCATCTATTAATTTTTATCTGCTTCGTTATAAATTATGTTCCAAGAAACGAAGGTATGCGTGTCTACCTGTGAAATCTATTCTATTCACTTGTAAGGTACCTGTTCATCGATTACTCGTAAATTATTACTTTTCGTTGGGCATTCTCATTTAAATTTTTTTACAGTTGTAAATTATTATTTAGCATGAATCTATCAATCAATTTAATTTTTTTTGTGTCAGATATTAGATGGCTCAAATACGAGAAATTATATACCTATAAGAGATCAATTGAAATAATTAAGTAGAAAGTGAACCGTTGATTTGAAGTAGTAAATAAGATTCATATAAAAGTAATGCTTTGAAAATTATTACAATTAATATTAGGATACTTGCACAATCATTGTTTGTCTCTAAAGTAGAAACACGCTAAATGGTTTGATGAACTACAAATTGATTTCATGTGCTTATCGTGGTAAGAAAAATCGTCAGACTAAACTGAGTTTTCTCGAAAGATTCAGGTAGATCTCAGCTGTTCTGAATGGACTCAAACGCACCATCGCGCAACTAGAGATTTCGCAAGTGTCTCACCGAATTATATACACGACTCGTTGATTGATAAAGAGGAAAGGTCCCAGTAGAAAATTATATTAAATTTTTTACTTCTAAAATTGTTAAATTTTAATGACATTTGAAAAGAGTTATTTATGATATTTGAGAAAAAAAGGCTTGATATATTTTAGTATTAAAAAACTATGCTTTTTTCGCGTAGCTCTGCTTTTTAATCAAAATTTTATTTGTTCTAGAATGTATTTTTTTTTTTATAACAAAGTTGTACGTTTTTGCCAGAAATATTTTCGTTCCGATTTCTACAATCGATCTCTATATTAGGGCTTCCGTTTCTAAATATAAATACATCTTATTGCCAGATTCTTATTTTCACAATGACATACTGAGGATACAAGATTTTTTGGATTATTCAACAGCCTTCTAAAAGTGCGTTAACAACCAGCAACATATATTCTGTAATCGAAATTTTAATTAAAATTCGATAAAAAAACACGTTTATCGTGACCACAATCATCATGATCAGACCTCGATTAAAGTATCACAAAACTTCGAAAAAAATTATGTTTAAAGATTATTACATGATGTATTCATTATTACACAATCGGTATGTTAAATTTTGGGCACGCAATTTTTTTACTGTAATTATATTCACAATTTTAGGGGAAAAACGTGCTTTTTAATAATCAGAACATAATCCCCGATTTTCGTGACTTTGTTCGAAATTTGTAATAATATGCTACAAACATTATTAGTCTGGTAAGAAATCTCACCGTCAAATCAATAATGGATTGGTTAGTTTATGATCTACGAATATTTCTTAAGCTGTTGTAAAACTTGACGTAATCGCGATTTTAACAACAATTAATTTATATTGTAGGTTTTAATTCTTTTTATATAGTAACTAAATTTTTTTGCTTTAAATAGAACGTGTTTTTACTTGGACTTGGTATCTACAATTCCAGTTCCGGACCTTAACACATTCTCGAGCTGATCAGAAAAATTTTAATAAACTTATAAGAGTTTCGTAGTTTTCTAATAGAGCTTGAAATCAAGTTACTTAAACTTAATCCTTGACTTTCTTTCAACAATTTTCCAGAAAGTTAATCACTTAGACAATTGAAAGTTAATGTGATTTCTCTAAGTTACGAATAAGTAGCAATAAAACATTAACAATATTT
Source organism: Beris chalybata (assembly GCA_949128065.1). NCBI lineage: Eukaryota > Metazoa > Arthropoda > Insecta > Diptera > Stratiomyidae > Beris > Beris chalybata. The sequence continues at coordinate 3,321,958 of OX421896.1, read as the reverse complement.
GCGAGAATCTATTACTTATGTAAATTGATTAAACCAAAAAATTGTGTTTAAATTAAATTATCAGACAGTTGAACATCACTTCCGTCGATTGTTGTATTGCGTGCAATTTTATTACAAATTTCTCTTATTTAACAACGAACTTCATTGATAGGTTTGTGAAAATATGAACATTAATCTTTGTTTGATAAATAAAACAAATGTTAAAAAAGCGAAGTCTAGAGTAAATAGAACCTATGATTTTTAGATGTATATTTCACGTAACTTGGGTACATTAGCTCACACATGATGATTTGTTTTCTTTCGATTGACAATTTCGGGACTTTGACAAGAGGTAGAGATTGGTCGTTCATTTAAGTGAGTGAAGTAACTAACTCCTTTTGGTGAACTGCAGTTCCATTGGACACGTGACAAAAAACTTTACCCACTTTTTTTTGGTCATCATCTTCTAGATGTGTTGACCTTTTTTTGCTCATCAACTGAACTATGAATGAACTAAAAGAACGAACTAGTTCACTGAACTCGTTCCTAAAAGTGAGTGACTCAGAGTGAAGTACTTCACTGAAAGAAACTATTTTACCCATCTCTAGTTAGTGGATAACTGGACATACCCTGTGTATGAAGTGGCGGCTTAAGAGTATAATAAAATATTATCAAGCGCTTCGGTAATGCTTAAGGTAAAGTAGAGCTGCATTTCTGGGATGTTTTTTGTCGTAAGATTCTAAAGTGGGCAATTCATAGAACGATAAACTAATGTTTGTCCGTGCAAACTCCACGCAAAACAACTATTTTTTAATGGACGAACTTGATTCTTATCACAGTGACAGCACTTATGCAGGTAAATCAGTTTTCGCCTGTCTAGGATATCGCAATTAATAGATATAATGCGAAAAGTACAATATCTAGATAGGCCTTACAAATAACCATTACCAAATAAATTTGGTATCTAATCATTACAGTTCCTACTGGGGAAGTACTGTTCAGATTTCTTACGGTTCTCGTAATGCACTCATCTAGAGAGAGCAGCTCTTCAAATCAATTGGACATACAATATAATTTTAATGCTTATTAATAACATCATTTTTCTTGCGGTAAATCATGATAGACAAAGATTCGTTTTTTTCTACAATTCAAATTATTTCCTCAATGATTTTAATTTCCTTATACAATTTAACATTTTCAAATCGAATGAATGGATCCGACCTTGGAAACATAAAGGTGTAAAACAAATCATTGTGAAATGATTGACCCAAAAAAAAGAGACCCCTTCGACTAATGATCTACAATAAAAAATGATTAATAGTCCGAAAATTCGCGCTTATTTTTCATTTCGATAAAAACTAGACGCTGAACAGAATATAGCGAATTTCATGACACGATCGTTTCGAAAAAGGTCGTTTTAAATGTCAATCTCAAACAGCATCATTTCTTCGGTTTATTTCCGGCACAGGGGTTTTTCTATCTGAATTACTCACTACGTTTGTCCGCTACAGGAACAACAACAATATACCAATAAATCGGACTGTAGTATATTTGAAAAAAAGCCAGATTTTCATCAGCTTTTCAAGTAAAGATCGATCACTTGAAATAAGGAATAATTCGAAGACAATATATGATCATTGATCTTCACTATGCAGATAATATTGAGACATATTGAAGCAATATATCTTTTATTGTTGGTCTTTAGTCAGTCGCGATCGCACAGTATTCCGTGGTCCGGTTTCGAAGGCAGCTAAGTACTCGTCTATAAGAAAATAGATACACCGATCGAAATATACCAGAAGACATAGAAACTACACTTTGCCATTATTATGCAATTGTATCTGAGATTTTCCGTATATGTATCTAATTTTTTGTATTAGGTACTTGAAAGAAGAAAAATCGTTGTAAGGTGGAGATTTAATGGTGGATCTATGGATATCAGGGCATTTAATACGTACAGCACCTTCAGGTTACGGGTAACTATGACTATAGTATCTACTGGAAAGATAGATAGATCGAAAATGGGAGGAAAAGATCAAATGGAAAACTGGTTTTAATGCGATATTCTTCGTGCATAACATACAATTTGGATTGGCTTTTTTGCTTTTTGCTGGAAAGGAATATAATATACCTCGAGCATTATTTTAATTTAAGAAATACTATCGAGTATGGAAAATAATTATGTTCTGTGGAACATGATCGCCTGTTGCACGCCCTTGATCAATTTGAACGGAAAACATTACAAAACGTAACGCGAACGAAACGAATCGCATGTTTTTGAATGTTAAAATATCTTAACGTTATTTTCCTATTAAAAAAAAGTTTATTGAATATTTAATTAGCTGCATGTGTCAAAATCTCGCATATTTTTTAATCTTTTGTTTTTTGATGTTTTTGACGATTATATGTGTATTCCATTAGAAAATAAAGCGAATTTAATACCTTAAGACAAATTTCGAAATTCCTGAAAACGTACACAACCTCCTTACGGGTTAAAAAAATCTGAAAAGCAGTTTTTAGACGCAGACCTAAAATATATGATGAAATTCGTGAAAATGTAGAAGAAACTCTATACACATTTAAATAATGTAAATCTAATTTGGTAAATCTGATTTTTGTGTGTGCTTAAATATTACTTCTAGCATAAGCTCTCCCCTGAGCAAACGATCAACTTAACTTACAATTTATAATCCATTAAAATTTCGAAAAATCCTTGAAATATAAAAACTATACCAACCATTAAAAATAGGTACCTACTCCAAATTTAAGAGACAGCGACTTAACAAAATTACCTAATTGCCAAATTATTGCAAAGTAGTACAATTTTAATCCATTAAATAGAGCTCTTAGATTAAGAGACTGAAAAAAATGTGACAAAAAAACGATTTATCACTAGGAAATCTTGCGTAACATTAGCCAGGTTCCATACTGTGATGGCTCGGCATATAATCAAATATCGAAGTTAATGACTTTACGTCAAAAATTAACGAAATCCGAAACGAAAAAATGTGCTTTTAACGCGTCATTAAATTACGGTTGGAAATATGCAATCCGCACTCCGCACCCCGAGCGCCAAATTTATTTCAAATTTTTAAACGTTGACCTTTTGAATATTAAATGAATGTTGAGGCAGCCTCTTAAAACTAGACTAGTTTACTAGAATCTGTAGAATGTAAGAAAGAGATAGTTTCGCGTACTGCACGCAATTTAACCAGTTTTTCTACTCGCGATCGTTACTTCAGTACGGTGACGATCGGTGGGTGATCTTCACTATGCGCCAATATAGTAAATTGGATTTTTAAGTAGTTGTTGAACGAAATACTAAAATGCTATCGTTAAATGAGATCGGAGTTGCAAAACTCTACACGTATGGGAATATGTTGCATTAACATAACATAAGGATCCTCCGATCACTTCACTATGTCACGCTCAGCTTGCTTTTGTAGTTTCGTATAGCTTGCACATAAGATTACTTTTGTAAAATTGCTTTTGTAAAATTACTTTCGATTTCGATGGTTACCAGGGATCTTGCAGACGACACCGTACGCTTGATTCTCTTTATTTCGGACGATCGCGCTATTACACTACACCGTAAATTCCGCAAGGTTTTGCATGGAGTTATTATGCAAGAGTTGACATTATTTGACCAAAAAAAGGTAAAAATTGCTGAACGGACTTTTGGTTAGTAGGCCGGGGTTTATTTTTTTTTTAACTGGCTCGTCTGAAACTGACTAAATATTTAGTTAAGCAATTTTGGAAGTTTCGGGTAAAATAACAAAAGTGTAGGAGTAGTAAGACTTTAACTGTTTCGAAGCGATTATACAAAAAAAATCGTTTTGCTGACATATCAAAAAATGACCGGATGTCTACAATATGTTATTATGTTGGGCAGAAGACAACTTGGAAAAAGAGGTATGTGTGTAAACTGAAGTAAAACGTGAGATTCAGGTCATTTCAGAAAACCATTTCTAATCAAATTGATCAGATGTTGAAATTTTATTGCATAATTATGCATTTGAATAAGCGGAGTAAACTGTATACCAATTCTGAGGTCACAGCCGGAAAAGCTGCTGCAATCAGTTATTTGGTATCAAATAGTGTCCACAACAACAAGCCTATTGTTCCTCAGATCTACTATCCTCAACAAAATTTTATTTTTGGAATATATGTATCTCGAAGAATATCGTCTATAGTGATCATTAGTGATTCTTCAAATATTAAAGTTTATAGCACAATAGACCAATGGTCGCGGTGTTTGGGGATTCCTTTGGCATCCGATGAAAACTAATACTAAAATTGATGTAAAACATAGAAAACTATAATAATAACCAGCAAGTAGACAGAAAACACCAAGTTGATGTCGTATTGGGCCGAAGATGTGACGGAATTCGTGAAAATATATTCAAACTCTTTTCTTTGGGGTTGGATATCGAAAAATTTCGAAATCAATTTCTAGCCATTCGTGAAAAGAGTCTGTAAAGACTATTTAGTAGGGTAAAATATCCTGAAATAGTTATTAAACTAAACACGAGAAACATGTAGGTACAAGTAAAAACAATTAAGAAATCTCATCAGATCTAAGAGACATAAGAAAATTCATAAAGATATTCAACTATCTTTCGACCTCCTTTTTTCTTTGATGCCATAATTCAATTAATATAAATAATTGTAAAAATAAGAAACACTTTACTTGGAAAAATGGTTTACTCGCTACCATTTCTCGAGATAATACAATCCATCAAAAAAACCTTTCCTTGCACAAGTAAGTCTCACATCGACAGACTCATTTAATTTTCTCCACTTATTGAATTTCGATCCATTTTATTAAAACTTCAACAACAAAAACACATTTTTTCGTTACTAAAAACTGAAATTTCCTGCGAGCAGAAAACAAGTTGCGATTATTGTTAAGCTTTTGTTATTTTTCTGAAATCATTTTAAACTGAATAAAAAGTTTGTGTAGTTGTTTTCAAAATTATAAATTTAATTTCTGAAGCTAAGGTTTAAGGTTTTTTAATTGCGCTGTACAAACTGTTTGAAAAAAGTGGACAATTGGGTAGGTTAGAAAAAAAAATATTACACTATTAATTTTAGTTCTGCAATTTTGATTGATTAAATTGGGATTGATGTAATACACATTTTGATGATATAAGGCAATAAAAATTAAAACTGTAATTTTAATGCGTGTACTGGCTGATATAGTACGGAAAAGAGAGAGAGAGAGGTTTTAATTATTTTTACTTACGACATCGGATATTTTCCAGCTCATAATCGTATTTTTCTTACTGCGAAAATTATGAAATAATTTGGTTTAAAACTGCGTTTAAATTTACTTTTTTATTGATGATTCGATTTTTTTTTATATTCGATTTGATTTTTTCAATTTCATCACTGTCCTTATATGACAAATTCATTGAACAACTATAGTTAAAGTTACCCACATTTTGGTTGTTACAAAGAAAGAAACAAGTATACAAATTTCTAAGAAAGTTTATGGAGAGATTTTTGAATGTTGTTTTTGAAACACTCGAGATTAAATAACTAAAATATACGGATGAGGCGATGCAGCTTGTCACGATATTTCCTAATCTTCACCATAACGCATAATCCCTCTTCGAGGATAAGTACACAGACAAGTGTTGTTTATACATGGAAGAGTAGAGTGAAAACTGTTTTTACACGTATAAGGTATTTTATTTAGCATTAGCTTTAAATAAAACAATGGTTTCATAACATACCCATTGGTGAATTTCTAAAGAAAATCAACCTTGAATTCAACTAGTGCATTGTTGAAAATTGTGAAAAAAATCGGAACTTCTGAATAAAGTCAAAATTTTTGACCTTCGTCAAAAACGACACTAACTTATCGAAATTGAGAATAAAAATCACGAAATAACAACATACAACTATTTTGATTGCAATATCTTTATTTGATCATCGTCTCGATGCATACAAGAGTAAGTATGTACTCGTATGCGACAGTGTGTTTATTTTTTCTCTGTACAATTCGTAACAATTAACCGGTCATTACTCAATATGTGTTCATTGTCCCAAACAAAACAAAAAAGACACCGCAAATGTTGTAATAATTTCTACAGATTTTCGGTTGTATAGGTACCCAAGCTCCCGTAATTTTTGTGCGTTCTTTTGAATATCTCTTGATCTTGATCACTGTCCAAATTAACATATCTTTCTTTTGTATACCGTAGCGATTAGCGCTGAACAATTCGTCAAAAAAAAGAAAGCAACAATAAAATTTATGAACTACAATGGCAAATATGACTAAGTCAACAAACTCTTGTGTAATTTTCATGGAATAAGAAAAAAAAAAAAATAAATAAAAATTAATAATAACAATAATGGAAACGAAATATTACGACTGATAATAAGCAAAATTATAACCTACAGGCACTTTTTTTCTTTTCATTTGTCTGAAGGTTTTGTTTTTTTAACTAGTGAAAGTAGTCATATGAGTACGCGGATTAAAATCTTATAATATTAGGACCAATTTTTACTATCCATTATCTCGAGTAAAATTAATTAATTGCGTGGAAATTTTAATTCATTCATGTGTAAGTTTTGTTGGAATTTGGCGGAAAAAATATTTACAACATGCAATTTTCCCTAACATATCTTTTGTGCCTCCCACATACTCACTATTTTGCTGTGAGCTGAGCCTAAGGCTTAGCTCTCAAATCAATCAATCGTAAAAAACTGTTGTAGTCGATTTGAATAATTACCGATTGTAAATTAGAGATGAATTTTTCGTATGCAATTTATTCGAGTAGATATTATGATTTGGTGTAGATTGCTGACTGTGTAAATTAGTTGATTGATGCTTAATGTTTGATGATTATCGAAGTTAATATGTTTGTTTATGTTTTCTACAGAAATATCGATATACCTTGTTATGTATGATCGGCACCAATTTATGAAAATTAGAAGCAATTAAAGCTAACGTGATCAGTTTGGTTTGGTATTTTTAGCCGCAGCACTTATGTGCATCTGGTAGGACACCAAGAATATGGGTTTTGAGAACTGTTTGTTATCTTTACGCTTAATTTGTTGATGCTTATTCCGAGAAACTACAGATTGCTTTCTGGTAGAATTGCAGGATAGACACTTCAAAGTCTCCTTTAACACTTACGTAAACTCTCTAATCATAGAATTTTCTAACACGACTGTTAAGTACCGCATGGGTTGGGTTCACTGTAATTTCAAATAAAACAAAACAAATAAATTTCGTCGAACTTAAAAATACTTTTTAGCGTTACAGTTAAAATTTCTCAATTCTGCTTGTTCTTTTGCGCCCTTTTTGATGAGTAAACAAAACAAACAAACCAAATAAAATAAAATAGTTTTTAAAAGGAAGTAAAGTGTGCTTAGCAAATATCAACAAAACAAATAGTTTTCAGAAATAATTAAAATTAAGTCAACAATTAAATAGTCAAAAATTACATAATATGAAATTAAAAAAAATAAAAATTTTGTTTTGAAAAAAAAACAAAGTCAAAATAAAAATAAATTAAATCAAAATAAAAAGAGAAATTATTATATTATATAATTATATCTGTAAACAATATAAATAGTTTACAGATATAATTAAAACTAAAATATGGTCATAGGTACATAAAAAAAATTAAAAACAAACAAAAAAAAATTTAAAACTAAAAAATAAATAATAATTACAAAACAAAATAGTTTATTTTGAAATAGGTTCTTTAGGACCAGTTTTCATGTGATAACAATATCAAAATAAAAATTAAATACATATTACTTGGAACAGTATTACACAAAAAATAGTTTACAGATAAAATTAAAAATAACAAACATTAAAATAAAACTAAAAATAACACACAAATAAAGCCGGATCTATAAATGTTTTTATTGAACTTTTTGCAACTTCTTTTTTTTTCACCTCTAAACTTAAATCATCCCATTTAGTTAATTAAAAATGTAGATATTAACAAATTATTAGATTTGATGTTGCATTATAGACACCTGGATAATAGGTTTTATCAAGTTTGGCCTCTTTGGTATATTCTAGTTGTCCACAGGTGTTTAACCTGTTTAATTTAAGCTCAATTTTACAAAATTTTTGCGAAATTTTCAAGTGTATAAATTACCATCATTCTGCTATCTTTTCCCATTAAATCATTTTATGTATTCCGCAATATAATGTTTAGGTTCTGTTAGATTTTTTGTGCACATGTTTTAGGTCAACTACGTTGGCTGTCTAATTGCACTCTATCCCACACAGAGGTAAAGTGCCTTTAAATGGTGAAAATCAATGTTAGCATAATAAATCGTCACTTCTTAGAGCGCCTTATACAAACTACAAGCAACTGTAATGTATCGTATCGCGTCTTCTGGCACAGCCAAAGTGCATCAATGCATATTAGATGCAATGGTGAATATTCGCTAATTGAAATTGGATGAATCTTTTGCTTGTGACCATTTTAGAAAAGATCACTTTGAATGTCATTTGCATTACGGAGGAGGAAAATCTTTAAGATCTGTTTCAATGATGTGCATTGTTGCGTTCGAGAGGAATTCTTTTTGTGTCGGCTTCAATTCGATTAAATACCAAGTTATTGAGAATTTTACATTATAGCATCTAAGATATTTCGATTGTCAGTTAATTGAAGGTTCGAGTAGGTAAGATCGATTGAAATAAGATGGAAATTCTGACCAGATAAATCTTCAATAAGCATCTCTGTCAGTTTAAACCTTCTAAAGCGTCTAGTCTGTTGTCATATATTTAGACTGTGGAAATCAACCAGAACCATCAACATCTATTTCAGTTTAGGTTTATGAAATGTGTTTTAGAAATTAATTTTTTTGGATTTTGATTTTGTAAATTGTATTTCAAAAAATGTATGTTCAATTTCCGAATAGCTATCTTAATTTGAGAAAGTTTGAAATGCACCTATTTGATTATAGGGAATTGCTTTGTTTAATGTGGTATTTTGTCCAGAGATTCTTTATTTTAATATATACATTGAATTAAAGAAATACTGTGTATTTGGAATTGAGTGTGAAACTAATTTTAATATATTAAATTCATACCGAAAATTTTAATTGATAAAATTCGAATTTACGTATTCTGAGATACAATTTACAACTAATAATTTTATATTTCATTTTATTTATACAAGATGTCTGGTACTTGGTTGGCCCTTTTTTCAGGGGTGATTCCTTGTTATATTTCGAGATATCTGTGAAGATACAGGGTGGTAAATAAAAGTGTTTTGGATATGTACCATCACTTACATAAACTGTTATATCAAATAAAATATTTAAAAAATGGTGAACTTCAAAGTGTTGGTACAAGAAGATGCTCGATTCCATACTTCTCATTCAATAGATTCTTTGATTCTTCATAGTCTTCCCAGTGATCACCACAAAACAAATTACCGACGTCAATATTTTGACGCATCAAAGCAAAATCCTTCACCACAAAATCCAACTATTAATTTTAGCGTACAGAGAACATGGAACTGTGAAATGACTCGAAACAATCACAAAAACAATTTTATTTAACTATGAATTATAGCAGCTAGCAATAGGCAAAAAATAAGATACCTGGACAAAAAACGGGCAAACATCTCTTCATCGCAAATTTAGTATTCTGCCGATGAATAGATGATAGACTGTTAGTTGCGCAGTCATAACAACAGCTGATAGAATGTACCTAGCAATCTGTAAGCTAGGTTAAAGCTAGACTAGGTACACAAGACTTTAGTTACCGCGTTATTTTGCAATATTTTTTAATCCGGGATTATGTGTGAGAGATTTGTTTCTTGTTGTACGGGTTTTTTTTCGCTCCGTATTTTCTTATTAGTAAAATAATGTAATGGCGAGGACATGCCAGTTTAAAAAGTGACAGTATGAATTGGAAACCTAAGAAGTTCAACAATTCTGGGAAAAAACGCAATGCTGTCTTATTGATATGATGGTATCTTTGCAACCGAATGGAGCAATGCGTTTTGTTGCGTTATTCCGTGCATAATGCCGCGTGTATGGTTAAGATTGAGACGTGGTACAGTAAAGAATTATGTCGTGCATAAGTTTGTTTGGAAAAGGAATGCGTAATTTACGAGATTATTCGAACCTAGAAAAGACGACTAAATCGTATTGCAAAGATATAGCTGAATGTCATTTCATTACAATAACTTAAGATTAATTTATCAGCTAGAAACAAATGAAGAGAGAAAGTCTGTCATTCGAGTCTCACCAGAAAATGCGCCCGTGCTATAGCCTTTGCCCTGCGAATTCACAATACAATATAATGAGAAAAACACGCAGGACGGAATAAGAACATTGAATAAAAATGGAAATGCCTGGAAATATATTTTGGCATTTTGCGACATTCAATCTAAATAGAATGGAATCAAAAGGGGTTGTTGCAATACTCAACCTCTAATGAGGCTTTCACGAATTTCGCAGGTTGATGAACATAACGTTCTGGGGATGGTAAAAACGTAACAAAATCTACTGCCTCCGCATCTCACACTTCCCGAATAATATTAAATTTGCACTTCCGCATTGCCGATAGATTTTCTTAATATTTTAATCACGGATGATAAGCCCAGGTACCTGTATATTCGAATACGATCTCATTTCGGCAGTGCATACATAGTGTTACAGAATTATATGAACAAGATACTTGCGCCCTGTGTAGTATCCTTGCGCCTCCTTATCCTTGCGCCTACTTCACCTTAAGTTTCTTATTAATTTCTATGCTGACTTAATCTTGCGTGCATTTATTGAAACTTCCAAAAACAGAGAAAGTGGAAACATTAAGAAAAGCATGCACTTGACGTGAAAAGTCAAAAGAAATTTGGTGTCTTGGTGTTTGAGATGCTACCAATGATCTGAAATCTTGCGTAACGATGAGAAAAAATTTGTCATTCAGCTGTGGGCGACTTTACCTTTTAGTATAGGGTGCAATATCCGATCTGATAATAGCAGCTCATAGTAAAGACCATTTTAATTCAATACAAACATAAGTCACAGGTACGTACTTAGCATAATTTAGCATTTTTCCTACGTCTACCTTTTCCGTGGATACCATTATAAACGAATATTATGAATATTTATGTTGTAACAACCTGTGACTATGAGCTTGAATGCATCGTAAAATTTGAAGAAGCAAAAAATGTCACCTTCATACTACCGCACAAAATAATAAATTTTAAAATAGCACCAAAACATCCAATTATTCGGCTTTCTGGACCATTAAACCTCATTAATATTCTCCTTAAATATTAAAATGTAATGCAATCCCAATCTTATCGAGAAAAATCTGAAATTTCCCATAACACAACTTAGCCGGGCTGGGAGCATTCTCCTCCATCAGGTGTGTAGAGGATGTGAAAGCTGCGTATTATCAAAGAGTTGGCCCTCATATGTGCGTCTAATAAAACGCTAGGTAGTACTCTATGGCCTTAAAGTATGGAGAGAGAAAAAACAGGAATACAATGAAGCATAATATTATTATTTTTTCGTTTGTCGTAAAATTACCTACAATAATTCATTCAGGGAAATTCGAAAACAAAAGAATCCATTTGCGAAGCCAGCCTGGTCTCTATGCTGATGAAGGTAACATAAGGTGATACTATTAAAGTCGAGTGCTAATTGAAACACAAAAAGACAGCAATTTCATTTATTTTTTTTATTTTTTCTTTTTGAATTTCAGTCGGTGTATTTCACAACCGAAAATAATTGTCTTAAGACAACAAGAAGTTAATATCGCGGCGGCCCTCTCTTATGCGAATACAAAGATTGCCACTGTGTTTCTTGAACTACCTTGCGAATAAATAGGTACCCACCAATCTACTGTGGGCTCTTTTAAATGTTTTTCAAAATTTACAAGCCGCCCAAAAATCTTTCAAATTGCCTTTCATATTCACACACAAGACAAAACCTTAGGAGAAATAAATTCGGCTTAGAAAATTGTGAATTATTGTCTTGGAGTCTAGTTAGGATTTTTGTGTATCTAACGGAAATATCTTATAGTTGCGGTCTTTAAGATCTTTTGTCAGTATTTTTGATTTTGTATTTTCTCGCCTGTTTGAACACAAAAGATGTTTTCTGCAGCCAACAGTAGCGATTTCAAGACAACTTTCTCGAAATTTATTAAATAATTTATAATAATGTTGTTAAATTATGAAATACATATATTAATAATAACCGCGACCATGAAAAATTTGTTGCATATTATAAAAATTAAATTAAATAGATGCAATAAATTTCGCGCCAAACTGTAATTGAAGTCCCTCAGGGGTCCGCAATTTGACTGCCAATGATATTACGTGGAAGTAAGTCTGAATAGTGGTTTAAAGATCAATAGGTCTTTGGATACAAACCTTGGTAGTGGTTTTAATTTAGTATATGGTATTTCTTGGTAAAATACAAATTACCGGTACGAGGGGTTCGTCGGAATTTCAAGTAAAACACTATTTTAAAATCTATAGAAATAATACTGTTTTACTATTGGCATTCAATAATCTCATTATTGGCAATACTGTTCTATTTTATATACAATTTGGTGACTGTTATATTTTTGAGTACAAATCATCGTATCGCTTCATCGTCGTGAAAACTGTGTCTAAATGTGTTTGGCTACAAACTTTTAGGTGCTTATATACTGCATATGTTGAGTCCTGAGCTTTCTCGCATATTCGGTAGTGTGTGTGGAGTGTTCGGCATTGTACAAAAGCAATTTTGAAAGGAATAAAATATTCAAACAACAAATTTTTTTTTCGAGTTTTCAACCTGAGCGGAAAATTGAATGGCAAATATAAAGACATAAGAACTGCAGAAGAAAATATAAAAGAAGAAGGTGCATATCAAAATCAATTTAAAGAATGAAGAGCTTCTATTATTTTAATTGACCATATTTATTTACAATATTTTAATATAGAGCGAATTTTTTATGCATTGTTTCAAACATTGTTTCGAACAAAGGTAAACCTGCTTATTGGGAAACTCTATAATGTGCCAACCTTCTCACGTCATGCATTTCTTCGAATTTTCCCCACATTTCTCGATATTTAGACAACCCCCAAATCGGACCATAGACTTTAGAGAGTCGAACAGAATGTGAATTGCAAAAAATAATTGGTTGTCAATGTTCCGCCATTTTTCAATAATTTTAATCATTAATTGCCTCTTCTTTTAACCGATATTTACAACCGATATCACCAGCCATCTTAAAAAATCTTGTTTCCGATTGAACTGTAGGTATAGGTACTTATGCTATAAAGTTGAAATTTGATTTTTGTATCTAGCAAATCTGGTAGAACATCTTTTTCTTTTAATTATAGTTTTTTAGGACAGGAAACAATAAAAAATCAAAAATAATAAGTACCTACCTATATAATAAGTAAAAATTTGTTAAAGGCCTTACTGCCCTTAAAACCCCCAAAAATGTACCAAATTTACACATCGTGAAATTAATAATGAAAAATATTTAAAAATGAACATCAGATATTATTGCTCCAGATCTTCAATTTATGCGCTGAAAATTTCAATATTGTTACAACATTCATATGACATTTTTGCCATAAATTAGGCAATCTAATTCACACTGAAGGCACACAGATAAAATCAGCGAATTATGTAAGTTACCTGAACCCATTTGGCAAGAAACAAAAATTTAAACAAAACTTGCATAAAACTACCAGATCGCAAATTTACCATAAAGATCAGTAAACAAAACAAAACTGATAGTCAATTTTTGAAAACTAAAAGTGAGAAAAAGAAGCATCTTTTCCCGTAAACCTCAATCTTCTGATTCAGTTCAGTTGGATTTTTTCTCTAAAGGCATTGAAAAGAAAAAAAAACAACGAAAAATAAAGAAAATAATCAATAATAGTAATAATAATTGAAAATTTAGAAGAAAAAAAATAGATAATAAATTTCCCTTTCAATCCGACTTATAAGATATTAGGGCCACTCAATTTTTCATATTGTTCCAAACACACACACGTTGAAGCTTTTCGATTCAATACAAAATTTCACGTTCAGAAATTATTTGTTAGATTGGTTCGTTTGCAAAATATTCTCCTTCTTCTGATCGATGCACGTTTTCAATAAAACTTTTATTAGTCGAAATAAACTGCTAGCGATGCGATCCTATTAAGTTACTTCCTATTTCATAAGATCGTCTTACGATACAGTCTCAAGATACCGACTACGACTAGTTGGCCCAGTGGTGCCCATTATTCACTTAACTTGACTAATTAGCAAAAATTTTCAAATACACTCGATCGACGATCAGTCAGTCTCATTGACTATAGAAAACTCATAACGAAACAAAAAAAATAAATATAAAAGAAATAAAAACTAAAATACCACTCCACTGGGTAGGAGAGAAGATAAAGTGGAAAGTGTTTTAGAGTTGATCTTTCTTAACTTTTAAGATAGTAGATCGCCCATGAGATATTTCGTTCACTAAGTAACTATACGGGAATGAGTGAGTTTTGTTTGAACAGTGTGGTCCAATGATTTTCGTTGTCAGGTAGCTGTCCTCTTGTTTGTAGCTTAACCAGATCTCAGACAACGCGCAAACGTTTAACAAGTAAACATATCTTCTATCTTATTTAATAAAAAAAAATATTTGTTGAATCAATTTTTCAGCTTTTTCACTTTTTACTTAATCCCTCTTTTCTTTTCCCTTATAGGTGCACTGAGATCGAGATCAGGGATTTAATTTTACCTATTTATTAAAATTAATATATTTTCTACAAAATTGGAGTTGGATAATTCAATCGCGATAAAATGACCTACAGTAGTGGACCACCGAAGTTTTCTGTGATAGTAGCGATACTTATAGCACAACTTGGATTTAGTTTAATAAGTGAAATAAACGCACTCGAAAATGGCTTGGCCAGAACACCGCCGATGGGATGGCTATCGTGGGAACGTTTTAGATGTAATACAGATTGCGAAGGAGATCCAGAAAATTGTATAAGGTAAGATCCTTTTTTAGAATCTAGCATTAAAACCTGTGTACTATCAAGTGATCGGCAGTGTGTGATCGTAAAGTGATCTAATGAAAAAGCCTTTGTAGAGCAGTGAATAACCACTTCAAGTGCATGATCAAATCGATCTTTAAAGTTCTAATTCTGATACAGTGTAAACCAATCGTCAAAAAATAGTGCTACAACAGTTAAATATAATCATAAAACTCATAAAAAAGTGGAAGTGAAAATATGGAAAACTCCTTTAAGAACTGTTCTAAAAATTTTGCAAACGTGGTTAAAAGATTAAATTTTACTTTTTTGACTCATTTTTCGGGGGATCTATTTTCTATTAATTTTAAATCTTCTGTCGCCAAAAATCTTCACAATCAGATCCGTATCGATCACTTACAACGACCTTTTATAATATTATGTACAAATATGCATAAAATACTGACCAAACCAGACGACAAAAAAACTAGTTAAATGGAAATGGCAACGAGTTTCAATACGAATTTTTGGAAATTAAAATTTTTTTTTTTGGGTGGATAACCGGATCGGAAGTAGCAACAAAAGACACACACCTCTTGAGATGAGAAGATCTATGTTTTCTTGTATTATAAAAAAAGATTTACTACACACAATTTAGAGATTAGAATAGGCCTAGTTTCAGATAGACGATGACGTCATTTAGAATAGTCAGAGATGTGGTTGCTATCCTTGAAAGTTCAGCAAATAAAATTATAGCAATTGTGAAGGATTTAATCCTTAATTGAATATCATATTTAATTTTTGAAATCTAGAAGCGAATAGCGAAAGCTGGTTGCCCTTGATAGTCGATCATTTTTTATCGAAAAATACAGATTTACAAAAGTCAAAATTTGATAGATGGGAGAGAAAAAAAAGACACGATCATTGCGCCCTAGCTTTGAGATAAACAGGTTATTCGTTGAGTTAAATAATTTGAAAACTGGAAAGTTTTTTATCAGTTCAAAAGTGACCTGATGACCACTAATACGGATTGCGTGCATTTCGCTTTACGAGTATTAAAAGTAATGCCTTGTCAAAAGCTTGTAATGAAGTCTGGCATCGCTATGTCAAATACATGATGGCAGTGAAGCCCTTCATGAATGAAGAACTATCTTTTGGAACACGAAAGCCATTTCGGCATCCATCCAGGTTCTGCTTTATCTCAGGCATTATTATCGAAATTTTTCAAAATATCTTTTCTAAACGGGGTTTTATTTTGTTAATAACTAACTGCCTTCGTAATGTGTCAACTTAAACACAGTTCTGGTTATCTAAAGTGGGTTACACGATATGCCCGACTAAATTTAAAATTCGAAAGAAGCCCAACACAGTACCAACTGATTTTTCCACTTCAAATTTTTCACTACTCCAAACTGTCAATATCATAACTATGTAGTGAAGTAGCGTCGTCTTCCGTCTGGGATTTGACGATCTTCAAAACCTCGGAAAAAAATTATTTCCACTAAAAACCATTTTGTTGAAGATTGAATTAAAAAGGAATTGCTAAAAGTAAACTCTTTAAACGCTTTAAGGCAAAGTCTCCGATTTATGAATCAACCATGTGTATAAAAAAATCCCACCTATTAATCGTTTTATAGCCTTGACAAAATGATTCATATTTGAACAGCATGCGGACACAAAATTTTCACATTCACATAAACACTTTACTCAGGTGATAATTTTAAAGAATGTCGGCGAAAAAATTATTTCCAGAAGTTCATTGCACCGTCTATGATTCTAGAACTTGTTTAATCGTTTAAGGTATTTCCAATAACGACTGGTTTTAATCTACAAGTTCTTAAGGAATATATGTTGAATATATTTATCTTACAACATAATCAACAACAAAAAACCCTCAAACTGAAAGACTTGTGGATTATAGTCCAAATGTACTTTGGTTAAGCGCATCATGCCATACTCTCTCAAACGCTTTCTTAATAACAAGATCAAGAGCTAGCAATTGTTCTGTAGGTACCATATACCATATCGGTGAATGCTCTCATGAATTTCTTAAGTCAAGGAGGCCATTTTGGTCAGAATCTAAGTAAAAAAAACATTTATGAATTTTAAACTCACCTTCAAACATTCTAAGGCCTGAAATAAAAAAAAAATACATTATTAAATTAGTTTCTATTACTTATTATATGCTAATAAAGTGCTCGAATAAAATTATTACTTCCCATACTTATTAAATATCCCATAAAATTTCTTTGTTTCATTATTAAACACTTTGTTTACCTTTTTCGCCAAAAAAAAAGCGAAAGTTATAATCCATTAAATTCAAATAAGTTTTTTCTATGTATGAATTCGAATAAATAAAAAAAAATGTTCCCTCTTAGAATAAATAGCGTTCAGATTTATTAATAAAAGTGAAAGTAGTGATCAAACTAATCGCTTAAGAAGTTGAAGAATTAGCACATACTTCGAGAAAACACCTCAGTATGAGCTTGGTTTTTTTTGGAATTTTTAATTTCTTATTTCCGCGATTTTTGATATCCATGAAAAATAAACGACCGAAAAGGAAAAGTGATCAAATGATGCGCAAACCTTAATCAATCTTATAAAATTATGGTGTTATTTCAAAAGATAATTATGTAGATGGTGTTGATGAAGCTTTAAATAGATACCTAAATTTTGACGGAATTCACATTTACATATTTTCCACACAAGCATTTTCGGAGAAATTCTCAGTATGGATAGTACAAACTAATAGCGGATTTTTTATTTTGTTCGAAAATTAATTTTTTAACCTACATATTCAGTGGACAAATATCATTCAAAACTCCACGCCTATGATGAATTGCCAAATAGTTTAACATCCGATTAGATTTGAAGTAATTATGATAATATTCAGGTAAAAAAATAGGTAAATAACTCAGTAATTTACCAGATAATTAACAGGTTTCTTAACAAAATACTTTATTATTAAAATGATAAAGTAAAACAGTAAATATGACAATTTCTGAATAAATTTTAAATAGACCTAGTTCCAGCTAGATGATGGGATGGATTATAATTTAAATATTTCGTCTAGAGTACCATCAAGCATCAATGCGGAGCTTAAACATTTTCCTGATCAATTTCAAACATGTTGAACTCTAGTCAAATTTATGATTATTACGACACCACTGTACAATTATGTTGGCTTTGTGAGCTTAACATAAGATTTTTTATACAGTTTTAAATCATCTTTTGAAAGTCCCTTGTCCGAGCTCTTCTCAAAATATCACTTTAAAAACATCACCTCTTATGTCTTATTACGGTACCAAAACTACTACTAAAAAATTCCCGAAAAAAACGACAATAACCACTTTAGACTGCACCGTCCACAATAAATCAGTTCAACCTGACCTCCAAATATCAAGTGCTGAATAAATCAGTTTTATTGAAAAGAAACAGTTACAAGCTCGAGACAAGTGCACTCCTAAATCATGTTAAGGTCAGTCCTGAAGATCCCCTGAAACTACTGGACCTTTCCAACCCGTTCTTTAAGCCGAGATTATCTTAAGAGGATCTAACTACACCTGGATAACAGTAACATGTGCAGCAGCATAACTATGATATCTAGATATCAAAGTACACCTCTTGCAAAAGATAAAGCCCGGCTTGAAAGCTGAGACGGCTTCGAAGATTACAACATCAGGTAACTTTAGTTATTTATTTTTTTCTTGTCTTGTAACTCGTTATATACGCACATATGAGAAGTACCTACTCGAAAAGTACAGTGTGTATAGTGTGGTGCGACATGCATTACTTAATGTCATGGGAATATTTTGCACAAAGAAAAGAAAATAAGAAAACCGATTGGAGAGCAGGCACACTCCTTAGGTGTGTCAGGTAAGGTGAAGTGGCGTTAAGAGTAAAGAGCTGAAAAAAAAAATTAATTAAGAGTTGAGTCAAGGAGTTTTTTTTCTGATTTTGTAAATGGTCGAATGTTTTTGATGCATTGATTCGTGCAATGGCATTGTCTATCTGGACTGCACTTGGATATTCTCAGAATTTTTAATCAGATTGAAGTAGTTTTCAAGTTATGTTTTTTTTTTTATTTTTCAGTGCCAAAACAGTTTATGAAGACCACTCTCTCTGGCAGGAGAAGACGATAATGATAGGCACTAGGCCAGTGGGAAATTTTTAGTGGAAAGCTACTTCCATTAGTTTTAGGGGGAATCCAGACGTAATTTTCGTAGTACTTACATGGGATCACCGAAGAACAGCACTGTCTAAAAAACAAAGGCCATGTGATACGGAGTCCTGCTCGACTCTACACTGTGCTGCCCTGCTCCACTGAGAAGTGAACAAACTTAGAAATGGTTTTAGTTCCACTTGAGTGAAGTATTTTGTCGCCATTTTCGTTCTTTTGTGTACACTTCGGTGGCAAATTCCATGTTGCAATGATCCGAGTAGATATTTGCTTCGTGCGTCTATTGCAGAGTTGAAATGGATCCAAAAGTGAGCTGTTTCTCACATTAACGTCAGATCATATTATGCTACGACTGAATGCCATTGACTATGTTGTGATTGTGTGGCGGCGTTAATGCATTTAATAATAATGGGCTTTGCTCCTGCAAATTATATTGGACGAAAAACGATAACATCGTAAAACACCTCAGATCGCATTTGAGCGGAACCGATATACAAGTCTTAGGTATGTTCGCGATCGACCTTACTATAACGACTTGAATTAATCAAGCATTCAATTGGTGAAAGTCCTTCAAAGTCGAACAATATAATTGGAAAATTCCCACAACCGTTTCCAGAAAAGGCCGCCCGAAACAATTATCAAAAATAAAAATTTTTTGCGGTCACTAAATTACTACTTATCTTATAGTGCAATTTCAACTGGAAGGCATAGTTCATAATTTTCAATAGCCTCGGTAAAATTCAATTAGTAGTAGACTAGGCGGACTTGGACATAGCAATTTCCCTTCTTAACAATGGACTTTCAAATGTCCCAATCAAAACCACAACTTAATTACACTTAGGCCTTATACTTAATTTATCTGTTTCTTTTTTCTTGAAATATCTTCTAAATAAAAATGATCACAGACGGGAAAAAAAATTCGGAGCTCGACCTTCAGAAGAGCCCACCTTCAAACCAGGTCACACCTTTTTCGATGGACGATCAGTAGCTCTGGGCCGAAATCGAAAAGTTTATTAAAAGGCTCGCTCTTCAGATCGATCTTAGTTGCGCCTAAAGAAAAGGTCGACTTAAGCCGCAAGTGCGGAATTATGTCGTGAATCATCATCAGTTGCTTAGATCTTCGGTTTTTTGCTGTGGCTTTTCACGACCTGTTTTCCGCAGCCATCTGGTAGCAAAGCTGCCTTAGCCGGGGTCTTTTTCTTCTGACATTTTCTAGTGTTTCGGAAGACTGAACTCGGCAAATATTGCATCTTAAAAGAAACGTGTGCCAGCCTTTCGCCCGAGCTCCGCGTCTAACTTATTGCTAATGGAGATTGTAATTAGATTTAGTTCCAGCTTCAGCACGATGGAGGTCTACTCTAGAAACTTAATAATAAAATGTTTCTTGTTGAAATACAAGAATTGATCGTGGACAAAGGGCACCTACATGTGGAACCTAATGACTTTTACATGTCGCAGTAGTACTAAAAGAACAGTCGTTTTGAATAAATTATGTCCATTTCGTAAAGAAAATATTTTGCGCCATTTTAATGAGATCTTGTTTTTTCCAATGTGGGTGGAGATCTACACGGAACCTAAGGAAAAATGTTTTGCGGAAACGATTTTCCGATAGCCTGCAAAAAAAAAAAGAAAAACCCCAATGACGTCGCTTTATTATCCAATCGTACTTTTCCGCTTGTACAATAGCGAAAAAAAGATACCTTACAAAGTTACTTTTTTAAAATGGAAATTCTCAACTGGTAAGGGCTTTAGGTCGACGGATCTAGGGCACACCTAGTCTTGAGAGTATACGTAATACATGCAATAAATGATTAAAAATACTGATACTTCGATACTGTTGACAAAAGCAAGTTCTCTGCAGAGAAGACACTCGTACATAAACCAGAGGTCGAGGGTAGAACCAGAGATCGAGAGTCCAGAAAATATTAGATCTATTCGCTAATGTCTGGTTTTAACTTTCTAATGTTTTTTTTTCTTATTTTGAAATGAAATCCAAACATTTATAATTCAACAATGTTGATTTGTTTTTACAATATCGAATTAATCAAAGAAACAAAAATTTTGAAATTAAACTAATCGAAGGTTAAAATATAAGAGCACTTAATAGTGCTAATATAAATATTTAACAGGTACTGGGTGATAATAGCCTTTGGATTTCACATCTAATGAAGGGAAACTTTTTGATAATTCAATCAATGTTTTTAATTTATACGAAAACTTACATTTTTGTATAGTGAAACTGAATTAAAAAGTAATTTTTAGAATAATAAATCTTTAATTTTGGCTGAAAAAAATCATACTCTAAAATGCTCAATATGAATCAAAACAAAAATACAACACAGCACTTTCAACTACTTTTCACAATAATTTTCAAAACAGTAATATTTTCGAAAAGCGTCACAAAAAAGTGGAGTTTTTTTTATAATAATTAATAAAACTAACATTATTAGTTTTATTATGAATTTTCAATGAAACAAATAAATAAAATAAAATAATCAAAATAGATAAAAATAAATAAAAAATTATATAAACAAAAACAGCGTAAGACCAAATTGAAACATCATTGACTCGAGACAATAATTATTATTGCTAACATTATTATAGATCTTCAATGACTTAACTTTTTAAATTTCTGGATTTTTTTTCTTAAATATTATGAGTGTTTTGAGGGCAGGAACTGGAGAAATTAAAAAATTTAATATGACTTTAATGTAATATCAAATAAAAATACTTTCTTATTAAAAAATAATTAAGTAAAATTAACAATAAGTAAGTACTTTAAATTGAAGCTTAAATCAAAATTATTACAGCTAGTCTTTTCCTTTAATTCAACTTCATTAATATTCCAACAGGACACGAGACAAATTTTGACTCCCTCTTCTCTCCTCTTTTTTTTCAAGATAGTGACATGAGTTATTTTCTGTTTTAAATGTAAATTAACTACAATTAAATTTGAAAAACAGGAAAAAAACTGATCGTTGCTACTTATCTGCTTCCGATCAAGTCTCGATCCGTTCTCATTAACCTTTAAGATTGTATACAGAACTTCACATTCGAAGTATGCAAATTTCTGGACTTATCTGATCGCTATTTATAGTATTATTTCGAAAAGTTGTTACCTTCGATCTTTCAAATACGTTTGATATGTTCCGTGATCTATTTATATTTTTCAAAAACTCACTCTGAGCAACTAAGAGTTGAGTTCCTGTTTTAATCGTAGGTAATAAAAAGTATTGAAAGATAGTGTGTTTCTGCTAATTTTGTGCTAATTGGAGTCCTCGAGTAAGATGTGAAAGACGAACTGAGGAACAATCGGGAGGAAATTTAAGGAGTGAAGAAGTCCTTACCAGAGATAAAGGCTTAGGTTGAAAATCGAATCTTATGGAGGAGTATTGTAGCTGTCTTTCACTGTCTTTTCATTGTGCGTCAAGAAATCAAGAGGAACTATAAAATGCTTAACGAGCAAATTCGAAGCCTATATGCTAACAAATCAGTAGCTGTTTTGTTATATGTTAAAAAGGACAGCCTTCCCGTTTTTTGGAATACTCTTCTGAAGAGGCCATCTCAAACGACCCCAAATCTGGAGAAGTTTGCATCGAAATACAACAACTTAGCAACAGTGTAAATGACCGTACGACTAAAACATATATCTTTTAATATTGCATACTTCTAGGTAGTTTAAATTTACATAGAAGAAGATACGAGCACGTTGCCAACCTTTCCTGACAAGAAACCTGTGTGTGGCAGGATCGAGAGAAAATTGAGAGGAGGGAGGGAGATGGATATA
Organism: Beris chalybata; assembly: GCA_949128065.1. Lineage (NCBI taxonomy): Eukaryota > Metazoa > Arthropoda > Insecta > Diptera > Stratiomyidae > Beris > Beris chalybata. Next base: position 3,299,052 of record OX421896.1, on the reverse strand, counting down.
TTTTTAAGGGCGTCTGAAGAGTTGAACCAGAGGAGCAAAGTGGCAATTCCATCGGCGTCCGATCGAATGCGAGGGGGGCCGCTGGAAAATTATTCCCATCGGCGACCGGTAAAATTGGGGGGGGGGGGGGGGCATGCGGGCATTTTTGCCGATTTTACAAAAACTTAGAAGAGGGGAAGGACTCTATGAGGCGAAAGGGCGCGAAGGTACTATACTGTTGCGTGACCACAACCTGAAAAAAAAAGAAAAATTTATCTTTAAATCTGTCGATATTTTGAAACAGATTGAGCTATGTTTCAAATCTCGCAAGCCCTGAAATGAAAAGTTATAGCGTTTTGAAATTTAGAAGTAATCGTTTTGCAGAATTTTTTGTGGAGAATGCTGTATGTATGAATATACCTCGCGTAGTGTGTGCTCTTCTTCGTACATTGGTTTTTAACTGGACCCAAAATTTAGTAAGAAAATAAATGTGATCAAGATACTGAGTAAATAATGTTTTTATTGTAAATAGTTCGACAATAAACAAAAGAGCACAAACTTAAAAATTCTTATAAAAAATAAAATTTTAAAATTTAATTTACGCTATGATTAGTTAAATCAGTTAAATTCTAGACAAGTTATCTACAGTTTTTCTTCAGAAGGAATAATTTTGAAATAATACCGGTGATGCGGTCGGTGTGCAGCTGAACTCACTTCTTCCATTTTCCAAAAAATTAGTTATGGTTTTCTCTCGATAGTATTTTTCCTGCTCTATTCAGAAATGATCTCAGTTTTTTTTTCCAAAATGCGTTCCTTACCGTGTTTCCAACACATTTTGATAAATACTGAGATCATTTCTGAATAGTAACTAAATAGGCAAAATACTATCGAGAGAAAACAATAACTCATTTTTTTTGGAAAATGGAAGAAGTGAGTTTTGCTGCGCACCGCCTCATGTGTTTATTACATATTTATACCGGATAAAAATTTAGTACATTTTATTGTTTCCGTTTGCATTAAAACAGCAATAATCCTTTAATTTTGGAAAATCTTTTGTATAAAGCATACCAGACAATGAATCAATAGAAATTCGGTTTCGTATAGAAAACATAATAATTCTCTTTAAAAAAAAAACTTCGAACGATTTACGCTACGTAACTTAGGCCCGTTCCTACGATTTTCAGTTATGTTCTAACTGGAATTTTAACTGACAGATTTTCATACCAAGCGTCCAGTTAAAGTTCCGGTTCCGATCGTAGGAACGGAACTTAAGCTTGCATATTATTATTTAATTATTTTTCTTTCTATCCACTAATTTTGCTAATAGTTTAAAAAAGCTCTATTTCCGTCTTTAGAAACTGAATTTTGTATCTTAATTTAATTTAATTAAGACGATTTAAATTTAATAATCAAATCATCAATCGTGTTTATACTCTAGATGAAATCATATAGAGTATTATAAGTTTGATCCAGCCGAAAATTATGTAACGCATAGAGCCAAGCCTCGGACGAAAAAATGTTATATATTATTTTTTGTTTATTTGTGGCCAAAAACCTCAAATCCGCCTGACGTCCGTCCGTCCGTCCGTCTGTCTGTCCGTTAACACGATAACTCAAGAACGCCTTCACCTAGGCTCTTGAAATTTTGAATCTGGGTGTTTGGTTGAATTTGTAAGGCTAAGTTCGTTAACGGGCAAAATCGTCCTACTCCTTCGGATAGCTGCCATACAAAGTGTCCTTAAAACACGTTTTCAAGAATATTGGCCGATAACTTCATAACGATTTAAGCTACGACTTGGAAATTTTGTATGTGTTATTTTTCCAATATTTAGAGCTAAATGTATGATTATGAAGAAAATCCTATTAGTCCTTCAAGTGGCTGCCATACAAAAATCCTATTAAAATATCTTCATTCAATTCACGAAACTCACTATAACTCAAGAAATCGTTTAGCCACGAAGTTTAAATTTTGTAGAAATAAGATTTAAGCAAAAAGGAAGTTAGACTGCGTTTGTCAGTGAAATTTCTTGACTCCTTCGAGTAGCTTTTATACAAAAAAAAACCTTGAAAAGACAGTGTTCTAGAAAATTTGTCGATGGCTTCATAACCATTTTAGCCGTTTGTTTAAGATTTTGTACAAATATCCTTTCAAAATGTCTTCACTTAATTTATGGAACTGACTACAACTCAAGTAATCATTTAGCTGTCACTTTAGAATTTTGTACAAATTAGTATTGAGTGAAAACGAATTTCGAGTTTACTAGTCAGCGAAACCCTTTCACTCCTTCTGGTACCTTCCATACAAAAAATCCTTAAGATACGGTTTTAACAATATTTTCCCATAACTTTTGAACGCGTTAAACTACGAATTTGAAATTTTGTATACATTAATTTGTGAATGGGTCCAAGGAAAGGGATAAATTTATAACAAATCGAGTGAGTCCTTCCTGCACTTACATGTGAATGTCCTTCAAAAATTACATTTTATTCCCAATGGCATTCCCAGTTCAAGAAATGATTTTAAACATTGATGATATTGTTTTTAAGTTTCAAGTAGCAACTGAATGGAGGTCCTTAATAAAGGACATACGTAATTCTACTATAGCCCCAACTACAATATAAATCGGAGTTCAGTATCATCTAGAGTATTATACGATTGGCTTGCAGCCGATCGTATGTTTTAGGCTTTCTGTTTTTTTGTGTTTTCGGTGTTGGAGCAGCCCGTGAAAGGAACTGCACAAAGTCCAAGCCATTGGGAGTATTACAAGTGAAGAACTAGATCAAAAATTGATCTGTTTCTGATAAATTTTTTATATTCCCCTTCATTAATAATAAAAGGACTAATTTATTTTGATTACAATGCCTTTTGTTTTTCTTGTTACAGCGAACGACTTTTCCGTACTATGACCGATTTGGTCGTTTCCGAAGGATACGCAGCAGTAGGCTACGAATATATCAATGTTGATGATTGTTGGCTGGAAAAATCACGTGGACCACAAGGGCAATTGTTAGCTGATCGTAAGCGTTTCCCTAGTGGAATGAAGGCCCTATCGGACTATGTAAGTGCAACTCGCAGACTATAGAGTTTTCGGCCATATAAATTCTCATTTTAATTATATCAGGTTCATGCACGCGGTTTAAAATTCGGTATTTACGAAGATTTCGGAAATTATACGTGCGCTGGATATCCCGGAATTATTGGATACTCTGGAGCCGATGCAAGACAATTTGCCGAATGGAATGTGGACTATGTTAAATTAGATGGATGCTACTCGCTTCCTATTGATATGGACGTAGGCTATCCAGAATTCGGAAGGCAACTAAATAGTACGGGACGCCCAATGATCTATTCATGCAGTTGGCCAGTCTATCAAATCTATGCCGGTATTACTCCGAATTTCGGATCGATCATTCAGCATTGTAACTTGTGGCGGAACTTCGATGATATCCAAGACTCGTGGGCTTCGTTGGAGAGCATCATTGACTACTACGGTAACAATCAGGACGCTATTGCACCAAATGCTGGACCCGGACATTGGAACGATCCAGACATGGTTAGTACAAAGGTACTGGCTGTGTTATATTTGTAATAATATCGTTGTCGTTTTTAGTTGATCATCGGAAACTATGGTTTAAGCTATGAACAATCCAAGACCCAGATGGCATTGTGGGCTATCTTAGCTGCTCCTCTCTTAATGTCCGTTGATTTGAGAACAATTCGTCCCGAATACAAGGCTATCTTACAAAATCGCAAGATAATTGCTGTCGACCAAGATCCTCTCGGAATCCAAGGACGTCGAATCTACAAGCATAAGGGAATCGAAATTTGGTCCCGACCAATTGCACCAATCTACCAAACCTATTATTCATACGCTATTGCTTTTGTTAACCGAAGAACCGATGGTACACCATCTGATGTAGCTGTAACTCTTAGAGAATTGGGCCTGACCTCACCAACTGGATACAGAGTTGAGGTTTGTAAACCTGCTCAACAAAGAGTCCGATTCCGTTGCTAAATAAAATATTTTTTTTTTCCAGGACTTGTACGAAGATGTAGACTACGGTATTTTGAGCGCACAAACCAAAATCAAGGTTAAAGTAAATCCATCCGGTGTTGTAATCCTGCGAGCTGATGTTCAGCCAGAACGATTTTCCCGGACGCCATTCAATCCATTGACATATTTCCGCAATCAGAAATAAGACTATATCGACTATCTTTCGAAATTTGAATTAAATCTATCCTAGCTTTATCTATGTATCTATATATTTCAATAGTCCCGTGCCTATTTCCTTAGCTTCCTGCTCACCATTTTGTTAGTTTGTAAGCGCGTAATTTTTAGATTTGAAAAAGAAGGTCCTTCCTTGTTGTTTTTTATTTTTTATTTGTATCTTTTAATTTTATTATTGCGTGTACACGATCATGCTCTTGCCCATATAATTTTCTAAAAAATATTACACTTTCTTATTAGTCGTATCCATTCATAAGAAAGGAGATATATCGAGAATATTGAATTTAAGATTAGAAGATGGTACGAGCAAAATATTTCCTTTTTTATATATATTCTAAAGTAATTTCTATTGAGAAAATGTTATTGTGCCAGCATTCTGAGTACAAGATGTGATTTATAATCAGAACAAGAAAGAAAATGAAAATTTTATTAATTGTATGTTTTATTTATAAATTATTGCAGGTAGAAATTGAAGTTTAGTAATGCCAAACTAAAAGATTTTATTCAGAATTAATTTTTTTAACCCATCCCCGGGAATCGAAATTTTATTCTAACCTCACTACAGGTGCACGACTGGTGACTGAAATCTTAAGGGGTTAGGTGGGTTTCAAAGGCAAAAAAAAAATGGTATTTTCACAAATTTTTTTTTTTACATATCTAATGAAATTTTTTATTTAAAAAATTTAGTACATCAAAGATGCATATTTCGTAAGTATATCGAAAAAATTTTTGTTCAAAAATTTCGGAAATTCACCCGTTGGGACCTCATTTCCCTTGACCTCTCAAAAAAAAAGTGTTCTCGGCGTGGACAGAATAACTCATGACTGGTTCATCCAAAATTAAAAAACCAAAAATTTTTGAAATTTGAATTTTCGGCGGAGGTGTGAACAAAAAATCACATTTATTGGTAAAATTTTCACTATGTATTGCCTCGTAAAATAAGTTGTAATAAAGATTTAAAAAAAATCCTTCGTTCAAGCACTAGATAATGTTATTTTGAAGAAGTATGCAAAATTTGAACAAAGTCGGTTAATAACTTTTCGAGAAATGTGTCCACCGACTTCAAAAATACAGTTTCGAGAAAAACGCGATTAAAGTTTTAAGTTGAGGCTGACGTGGCCCGATGGACGGAACTTCCGAAGACTCCATCTCTTAGAATTTTACTCGGATCGATTTAAAATTTTGAGAGAATATTCTAGACATGTTGTATTATTTAATAAGACAAAAAACAAAAAATCCATTTTTAGAAATTTTCAAACCCACCTTCATTCAATTCGAATAGAGTGCGATCAATGTCAATCGCGCAGGTTCAGGTAACACCAACAGAAAAACTTTCTGTGACATTGTCTTCATGGAGACAACAATATTGTTTTAAATATACATAAAAGCGTAGTCTCGCTGCGCGTGCGGTGCGGTCACTATAATTCAACCTTTATTGAGGAATACGCTGTCATATGACCAAATTCGCATTTTTTTGCACTACATGGAATCTCAAAAAGTACTCAGTCTACCAATTTAGAAGTCCAATAAAACGTCAGTACTGACTGTAGTTACTTTGGGGTCACCACTTGATGGGTTACAATATAAACTTTAGAATAAGAAAAAAATTTGGAAACAGTATATAATGAAATACATACTGATGTAAGTATGTTTTTACAAAATTGTTATAACTAAACTATTCAGATATTTTATTTGTTTGAAATATTTACAGTGAATAGAATACTAAAATGGTGTGGGACTCATGTTTTTGGAGATACTGGAGACATGTGTAAAAAGTTTTTCTGTCAAGAATTTTGGCACGGCATTGATTCCATCGACTTGACTTTTCATGTGCAAGAACTCGATAATGTTATGGAACAAAAATTCTACTTTTTATTGCAAAAAATTGTTTTGAAAATTTAGAAAGCTAGTATATGACCCATTTTCATTTTCCAGCTAATTCAAGCGATTTTAGGCAGCTTTCAAGATATGAAACAAACATTTTCGTGGAACTACTGCTTGCGTCGATCCTTACTATCTGGCTCCGTTCCAACTCGACATTTAATTTCTCCATATTGTTCGAAATCCACCTTTCCATCTAAAAATATCCCAAAATCGTTGACTTAATCTGATTCTTTTTGCTATTTAGTGAAAGAAAAATTCTGCTACAAAAAAGAAAAGGAAAAACACGCATTCACCCAACAGATGTCACTACATGCAAAAGGCGGCAAATATTGTAGTGTCTATCGTAAAAACCGTTTTTAATTTTAATTATCATCATGTCAAATAAACAAAAGAAAATATCAAAGTGAAAAGCGTTTTTCCAAGTCAACGAACTAAAAGATATGTTGCACTGTGACACACTTTGCATCCAACTGAAACATTCCACGCTGACCACCGTTCAACCTGGCCGCACAACTCTAACACTCGCTGAAAGTCTCAATTTGTTGAAGTACACATTCAAAACTCTTTCAATTGTGCCCGCAGCACACTCATAATAATTTCAAATAAATTGTGCAAAATTTTTCGTAAACACTTTTAACAAATAAATCAATTAGTGTTTGTATTTGGCCGTACTACTATCATAATTAGATAATGGTTGTTGAATAAGATGCAAAATGACTTAAGCTTCGAACCGTTTTTTTAACACAATAGTTGGTTTGAATTTGTTTTGGACATCTGCCAATTAGTTTAATTTGAAAGAAATTAAGTCTTTGACGACATCTTCAATTTGTTTGTTTGTATCAATTGTTAGTATTTTTTAATAGATTAACTAAAACAAATAGAAACTATCTATGGATATGTGTACACTTATAGAAGAAGTACATACCTTTTTAATGATTTCTTGAATTTTTTATTATCTGTGTGATTTAGCAGTCAAATGACGTCAAATTTATATTTACCACTTACCGGCATGCATTTGTAATTTGCAAGACGACATTTTGGCATGATATTCGATTTTATTTGATATACTTATATGTACTCGTACAAGAACCTATATAAGAAGGTCATTTTTGACTTTCAAGCTTTACGATGCGTTTGGAATTGGCACACAATATTGGTGCCAAATTTAATTAGTATTCTTAGTCATCAGATTGAAATGAACGATAAAATTTTTTAATTGTTTTCATTAGATTATAGAAAAATCAACAATTGTCGTTCTTGTTTTTGAAGCCTTTCAAAGTTTTCTCCTTTCAAAACAGTTATTTTCAAAAACGCTTAATAAAATATTCTGTTGAAAAAAATTATTCTGGTGTTCTTTTCAATATTACAATAATCTGTCCTAACTGAGAATTTTTTCACGTAGCCAAACATTGTCATTGACCTGATAACGTTATCGTATATCTCTAAAATATTGAAAATTCGCGTGGCCACATACCTACTCGTTTTACAGTTCTAATGTCATTATAATTTAAAAAAAATTAATAGTAATAATACAAAAAAGAAACAAAATGACGTCACGACGTCAACAAAATATTTAAAAATATAACAACAATCCAGAAATCGAATGTTCTTGCTGTGTGACGCTGACGGCGATTCTTTCGGAGGCTTGCCGGCCGGTAGCTTGTTGTGTGATCGGTGCGATCGTGCGAATCGGATCTGATCGGAGCGTTGAATTGTTCGCAAAGTTTCAGTGACTTTTCGGTGAACTTCGTTCTTCGTAAATACGAAATTCATATGGCAACGACTCTTTATGATCCATATGTTAAATTCTTTTCTTTGCTGTTGATCGTTTCGATCAGCGAGCAAAATTAGCGACTTTTTTTATCTGAACATTGCGCACGTTATGAGATAAACGTTTTTTTTTTTGTGGTATGAAGCTCACACATTATGATTTTCATTTTTTACTGTATTTATTTATTTTTTTTAGACTGAATTTATTATTGTGTGTTATCTTCTCTAGAGATATGGTGGAGGAGTATTGAGAGGCACGTTTCGTACTCACAGTACACACCCCGAAAATAGCACTAATTCTTAAGTATGGCACCATGCATAAAATAAAATAATATCAATATTGTCGTTTGCCAGTATTGCACAAGTGTTGATTTTGAAAAATTGGCAACATGTTGGCAATGTTGTGTAGATAATGATCGCGATTTTGATGTCATTGTCACAGACGAAAACTACATACCCACTAAACCTTGAACTAGAATTTTCGGTGACATTTGTATAAAATTGATGCAATCAAGCAAGAACTATACGAGGTTCAAGAAAAACTCAATTTACCTATAGAAAATGCTCTTCAAATTCGAACTACCTAGCTTAGTTTGGCCAAGGTTCGATTTGGACTGTAGCGCCATCGTAAGTAAGTAAGTAAGCTTATTTTGGCTCTCAAGTGCCGTGGAAACAAATTATTCGCAAAAACCCCGTTTTCTTAACGAGTTTCTAAAATAAAATTATATTATTATTATGTTTATTGTTTAGGAAAGTATGTATACAATAAGACGGTAAGTCTTTACAATTTGTTTACATAGAAAATTTTCAAGTAAGTATTAGAATGAATTGAAAGAAATAAAAAGAATATATAAAAAGAAAAAGAAAAAGGTAAAATTCAAGAAAAGAGTGAAAAATGGTAACAAGCAATTAATGAAGTAAGTAAAGTGTAGCAAGTAATATGAGATAAAAATAAAGTATTAAAGGAAAGAAAATACATATATCCTCCCTGATCTTTTGAGTAAATCTCTCTATTGACTGGTCTATTAGAACGAATATATATATTGAGTTTGAATTTGTTGCTTTTCAGATTCGGAGAGCGGCTCAACTGCTGTATTTGCACCAAAGGTAGCTCCAGCTGGCCCATTGCTATTGTTTTGAACTAATCCATCTACACAAATCGACCTCAACATACATACATACATACATACAAGCATAGCGTATCAAAACGATTTTTCGAGAAAACTTGATTTTATTTTACCATTATGGCTGAGCAATGGGGCAAAGTACGATCGAAAATATTAAATATGTTGAAAATTAGGACTACATAAATACCCAGGTATGTAGACGAGTAATAATGTTAATAAAGTACTAAGTACTACAAAACATTGAAGTTGCGTACAAACAGTTGGAATTTTTTTTAATGCAAATTTTTTCTTGGCAGCCTTTTATTTAATGAATATACATATTTTATTTCAAGCTTTAACTTGTCGCGTGTTATTTACATTATGATAAGCTTGTTACGAAATGAAACTGAATATAAATCCATAGTTGGTTTTAGTTTTCAATTTACAGACCACTCTTAGTGAAGATATTATACAACATAAACAAAGAAATTTAGAAATTATAATCTTTAGACAATATTAAAATATATATATGATTAGACAAAGCTAATCAAACACAATTCCGATTATCTGAACTTAAATTAATCCTAAATTACGATTGTCGTCTTATCTTCAAACATTGTTTTGACTGTAATGAAAAAAAATTTGTCTGATAGTAAAATTAATTTATAAATTTTATTCGAGACAGGCTTAAGTTCGCGAATGGTATTTAGAAACTTCTAGCATGAAGATGTATTCGATAATATTTCAATTTCATATTATCATGTCTACCGGATATTATAGGGGATTTATTTTGTTTTTTAAAGATTCAAAACTAGATTTAAAGGTTCAGCCGCCTTTAAGGGGCAACACCACTGTAACAGTCTAAAAAAATGCTCTTGTTCGACAATTTTTTTTAAATGGAAGGAAAGGAAATATATAAATAGTATTTTGGGAAGTGAATAACCATATATAAAATATTGGGACAAAAATTTACAAAATGGCGGCACTAAAACCAATCTCCCGAGGTATATTAAATTTTAGGCGCTCTGCGGCCTGCAGTTTAACTTGCGTAAATTTGAACCTAGTATAAAGAAAAAAAAATCACTGAATCTTCATGAGTATAGCTAGAGAATGACGTACGGGAATTTAGAAATATTGAGTTTTGTGCGGTTGGCTAGTATTTGAATAATTTTTTTTTTTAATTTTCGACCAAAAACAGGACAGTTATTTGCTAATAACTATTTTTTAAATCAACGTATCAAAAATTCCGTACGTGATTCTCTTAAGAATATTATTTTGAAGGTATGGTAAAAAATTCAAATGAAAAGAATGAAAATTATTCAAGTTAAGTTGCAGGCTAATTTCGAAAATCGTGTTTCGAGAAAAACGCGTTCAAAGTTTTGAAATGTGTTACAGACATGAACAAGTAAATAATTCTAGTTTTAATTTTTTTTACCATTAATCTGCAACTCCAGGACCATAAAGCTGTCCTTCTAAGTTGGAATATTCCTCTTCAATCCCTTTCCTCGACGATTTAATGGTGAAGCGCGCCTTTTTTTCAGCAACTGTCAATGAATTCTCAGCGTACTGGATTCGCTTAGCATCGGACTTGACGCAAAAAGTGTAGCATTAGACGCCAATATCCACATCCAGAACCTTCGTAATCCGTAGTATGTTAGTCAGTCCATCATTAAAATTGCATACAGCGATATCCGTTGCTATATATAGGATTTTTACCTTTTTGTACATGAACTGACGCTATTCTAACGAAATTCTGTGTGAAAATACATCCAATGAAACGCAAAAACTTTCTAGCGACATCTATTAGTGTTATGCAGAAGTTAGAAACCCACAGGTAAGTCATTAGGCAGTATCTTCTCAAATGGATACCTGATGCGACACAGGTAGTCGTTTCGAAGCAGCCTAACGCGCTCTCTAAAGAGGTCGAAATTCCAGGATAAAATTCATTTTCATGTTTTAAAATTACGCTTACTAATAAACAACCGTGACACCGGTGGAGAAAATTAGTCAGTTAGTTATTTCCCACCTCGTCAACAAAACGCATTTAAATTTTAGCAAAGAGCTAAATATTAAAGCTATAAACAAAACAATAAATGACTTGCAACCGATTACTTTTGGCTATTTTCCAAACAGAAATAATGTTATTAATACATATTACATATTTGTATTCTATTATCCGTTATATTGTAAATTCAATTTTTGAATCATATGACGTAGATCTGCTAGACTGGGTAAACAAGTGTCGCTTTTTTTGTATTATCTTTTCTCCTTGGTTAAAAATAAATGGGTTTCATATTATCAAATTTCGCGAAAAGACAAAAAGTTTATACATATTACAAACAATCTAAGCTTAAAAAAGATTTCACACATATGTAGATGTTTTTTTAAATATTCGTAAAACTTTAACTTTAAGATGTTTCGTACAGTATCCCTTCAATCTTATGCACCGAAAACATAGAACAGGTTAGTCTACCCAATCAAAACGACCTCTTCAGGGATCAGAGGCCATGTACCAAAAACGGTTCTAATACCGGATATTTACCCACTAGAGGTTAGAAGCTGTGATATATATTTTTAATAGATTTATATACATATTTCCTGATCTGATCATTAGCTCAGAATATTAAATAACAAATAGTTAATTAATTTGTTATGTACAAATGCGGTAAGAAGTTAGATATACAACACCAATCAAATTTAACTGATGTGTTGTAGTCGGTTTCTCTGTTAAAAAAAAATTCTTTATTGAATTACAATTTCATGCCTAATAAAATCTGAAAAATTATTTCATCGACAATAGTTAATTCTCACAAGAGCTACAAGTTTTGAACTAGTTTGATCGAACCGGTTGCACTGTTGAAGCAGGTCGAACTCGATTTCATAACCGCATATAAGTCGATCTGAATATGGGAAATAACAAATAAGTCGTTGACATTAGACACGACTTTATCTATTCAAAATACCAGACATATTTCTCAATACGTTTCTATAATCCTATACCTTAATATTGCTCTGCCTACACCTTGAAGTCTAAATATATCGTTCGGAGGTGTTGTTTAACTCTCAATATGGATATAATGATCAAAAGTGGTACTAATTCGGGGGCGTCGTTATATTTTTGCGTTGAGACAGATTTTTTTCACAGAATTTTATCAGATGACAAGGTTTAGTACAAGAAACAAAGCCCATTCTCCAATCAAAGCAGCGCTGCATGTCATGTGTTCAAATATTAAAGAAATAAAAATGTTAAACAATGGTAAACGAAGCGTTTACTGGATCACGGACCATTCAAATTGCATGGAAGCAAAGCTACTGTATGCAGTGCTGCATTGGTTAATGACTTGTCTGACTTAGAGTCACTGTATAAGAAGTAACACAAACATCCACTATCTTGAGTACGGACAATGACCGCTTTTAATACCTTTTTAGTACTCTTAAACCCTGCGAACTCCAAAGTTCGCAGGTTTCTTAAATGGCATAGTTTTAGTGTGTATACGTGTAGCAGATGGATTTTGATTAACGTTTCACGGAATCGAGATACATATCTCATAAAATGTCAACTAAATACAGCGTTTATCCACTTTAGTGGAGATAAAAATGAAAAATCGGAAAACTGCAAAAAAATTTCAAATGTACTGGTTTCAAATGAAACACACATTGTCCGTACTCAAGATAATGAATGTTTGTGTTAGTTCTTATACAGTGACTCTAGTCTGACTAAGGCTTAAATTGTGGTTTTGAATTTTTTTCTGCTTCGTTACTCAACATTTTCTCGAACTATTGAGAATTCAAGCACAAATTTTTCAAATACGTTTGTATGGTAGCTAATAGTAGCAATACATTTACTGACTTTCTGATTACTCAGCAAACTCTTTCTTTTAATGTTTTTTGTATAGGAGCACCTGAACGTAATGAAATAAATGAAATAATACCATGCATTTGTAACGTTGTCTAGAGATAGTTCTGGTCGAGAAAAATATTATTCATGGAATCCATCAGTTGGAATAGAAATTCCCAGTGCAACAATAAAATAAGAAATAAATAAATTCAAAAAAATAAAATTGCGCATAAAATTTAACTTAATTAGTACTGTATCATCTTAAGAATGCGGTTAGAAGCTTCATCGCGGCAAATTTCCATATTTATGATGTTATCTACCTACATTGATTTGTTGCATTGTGATCGGTCACTTAAAAATTACCTTCAAGAGAACGTATGATCTTCACAAAATAAAATTAAAATAAATTTTTTCCATTTGTTCAATTCGAATACGTTTGCTCCATCGTCTAATGTTTTAATCAATGCAGCGCTGCATTAAAAACCAATGAATTATTTTCCATGACCCGATCGATATTTGTCAATGTTAATGTGCTTTAATTCAAAAAACCGACCTAGTTTTTATTATTGAAATCTAAACTCACTAAATATAAATTTTAATTATCGTCGACTAAATTTATGAATTGCTTCTTTATGGAAGCCGCGACTTTGCTGATGTAAACTTTTCAATAATTTCCTCAGAGAAAATTCAGCTAGTCTAGTAAGTTTCGTACTTGACTGTCGTATGCGCTGAAGCACACATTTGATTATACTATAAGTTGCTGCATGCATTGAAATTTTGATATAATTTTGCAGTTGCAGTATGCAACATTCACTGTTGCAGTAACATAAAATCTACGAACCACACCTGGATTATTGTGCTATTTGTTACACATTATTTTTTTTAAAAACCCAGGTAGTTTTTTTAAGAAAAAAACACATTAAATTGAACTGTTCTGTCTAACAGAGCAAATAACACTCTCGCAATGCAGCACAGCATCAAATGCTTTGGTTTTTGCTCTAGAAACGTTTGTGGGAACTTTGAATCCTATCCATTGCAAACGTCTATTTGCACTTTAAATAAAAATTTAATGTTGCCAATGGGCCAATAAGAAAATAAATAGCATCGCCATTGAGAGCTATTTTTACAACAATTCGTTTTGCAACGTATGCAACAAATAAATTACTCATATAAATATTGTGACGATTCCGTTGAATAAATAAAATAGAAATTTATGTTCATTCGGCATAAGACAAGAGACTGCAATAAATACAAAGTTCAGCAACACTCGGTATAAAATTAATACTCATCACCGATCAAAGTCCATTTTCATTTATAGTCGCCAGACAACCGACAATTGTTAATTATTGCAATTGATTGGAAATTAATTACACATTTTTATTTATGCGATTTTATGGACGAAGAAAATTTTTATTTTCAGTTTTCAATGCGGAAACGGAACAAGAATTTCATGTTAATCAACTCTTAAAATAAAACCTATTATATGAAGAATAAAAAACGAGCAATCGAAAAATAAAATACAGATAATTTATAACCGTCGCCCCATTAACTTTCTCTTATCGTAAGCCAAGGGCACAGAAACGAACCTGAAGGTTTCGTATTTCTAGATATTTTATTAGCATGAACATTTGTTAAGATTGTTATTAAAAGAAGGTGCGGTTTCACATATGTAAGAGAGTTGAATGATTTTTTAACTTTTCTAATTTGCCAATCAATGGGGCTTCAATTGTATCACTAATTAATTAATGATCGGATAAACCTAATCACAAAACACGAGACACTGTTTTGAGGAATTAAATAGTAATGAAATAATTAATAGCAAACCAGCCTCAATCAAGGTAGTTATGAGGTGAAGGTCGGATGAAAGGAGTGAAAAGAGTTGCTAATTTTAGAACTGTAACCAAAAAGCAAAGATTCAACTTTTCAGTCAACACATGTAATTTTTTAGGGAACATACATATAAATATACGTAGATGCCAAGTTTCACCTTTCTATTGTAAGCTGGTACAAATATGCCTAAGTACCAATAGGTACAATTCGAACACAAAACTATTGAAAGATGCTATAACCTGTTCTTGTAATGCGATTTGTGTGCATTTCTTTGCTTGTTTGACGTCGGGGTCACCATTTTAATCGTGTTTGTTTGTCAATCGCTAGTTTTTTTCGTAAGTTTTTTGTTAACTTTGTTGGCTTTGTGCTAAGAATGCACGCAAGCTGATTTAAATTGTTTTATTTTCTGTCGCAAGGCCACTTCATTTTAATCAGGACAACTCGTATATTATGTGATTTTCTTTTATTAATTTCTCCATTCACTCAGCCTTGGTTCACTATCCTATTTAAACTTAAGAAATATATTTAAGCATAACAGCGAGATTCTGTCGGTTATTTTCATAATTGTATCAAAAAGAAAAAAAACTAATAGAGTTATCATATGACTGGCAAGAACTTTTTCTTGAAATTTTGCCAAAGATTGACTAGCCGCAATATTATGGGAAATTTTCCGTTTTTTTATATGGAAACAAACACCTTTCGCTATTCAACTCGTGATGATATTTTGTGTTTTCCGATCTCGAAATTCTAGGAAGTTTATTTCATAAATTTTCCAAACAAAACTTCCCCCGTTCGGTGACCCAGAAACGTATTGAATGTATGTCGTCAGTTTGAAACTTTGAACTTTAAATCGCGACAATTATTGCGGTAATTTCCGATATGTAATAGAAACTTATAAAAGTGCATTTCTTCTAATCGGTTGCGCTCTCGTCTGTAAGCTAATGAAGCCTAGACTAGTTGAGATTATTTTTCTTTTTATATAATTTCGCATTTATAATTCACGTGATTGATCGGCCACTAAATTGTTTTCCCAGTCGATTTACTGGTTTTCTAGTTTAAAATATTTACTCACACTCGTTAGACAATTCTATTCTGAACTATTGTTCCGTATGTCATTTATAGTTTAGTGCTTGGTACAAAGTACAAGATTCTAAGATTAATTCAGTAGCTTTCTTGGTAGACGTGCTTCATGAATATTAAGAGAACTCTTACAAAAAAAAATACATTTATAATTTGTGATTTGAATTGTAGAGACCTGTGCAGTTCTTCGATTGTAAAACAGTTAGAAAAATGCATACATAGGTGTTTGAATAATAAATCAAGGCTGAACACATTCCAACTTGGGAAATGCCTCATTTTTTAGTTTATTAAAAAACAATAAGGTATTATCGAGCTGAAATTAAAAAAAAAATATCCTGCTCTAAAAATATTTATTTACACGTTTAAGGACTAGTAGACCACAAGAAAGGAAAAAAATCAGCCTATCCGCCATATTCCTCGTACGCAAAAGTACTTTTCCGGCTCGTAGCTGCCAAAGCCATTGAGATATTAAGTTCAATTTTTTTGGTGGATAGATTGAGTGGCCTCCTTTTAGTGGTGACTTTTGAGGTGGTGAGCGTTTTAGTTGAAAAATTTTCGTTTCCATATCTCAGGAACCGCTTATGCTAGAAAATTAAAACTTGAGATTTATATAGAGTTATGATAGTGCAGCTATTTGGTCCTACGCCACTTCCAACCAGAAACTTCGCTTTTGGTTTATAGTCGGGAACGTGGTCAAATTCGAAATAAAATAATGGTTGTGATGCTTCCCGGCTTTTGCTCTTAAAAATAATAAAGTTGGTCCTAAGCTGTTAGCAGATTTTTTGTCTGAGAGGGAACTTCAACAGGAAGAAATTTAATAATGTATTGAAGAGTTTAATAAATAAATTAATGAGATCATAACTTTCTCGAAACAAGTAAGTATTAGTAACTAGATCTCTTAAAGAGATTGTCAGAATTTACCGTAAAAGTAAGATAACGATATCCGTTTCATAGAAAGTTCAATAATCATCTGAAAAATAGACAAATATTGATAAAATTTTGTTGATAAGACAAAAATAAATAAAAAAATTGATCATAGATAATTATTCGATCTATTCAACAATATCACAAAAGAAATTCATATCTCGAGTATATATTGATTTTTGGTTTGCAAGGCAAAGAGCAATAGAACCTAATCTGTGGCTATTTTGTACGGCTTTTGTAGTGATTAAACAAGTAGAGATATAGTCGATGCCCATTCTAAAATCGCTATAATAAAATGATAACGACCCTAGTCTATGTTTAGTGTCTAAATAAATGGAGTAAATATTGTGAACATTTTTCACTCATTTTTGCCCTAATCACCTTCGTGTTTTGTCTTATCTCAATAAATTTATTATTTTGTTTACGTAGAAAATTATTATGAAAATATTTTTCTTTTTATTTCAGAATCTTATTTCAGAATCTTGTATATTATAGGAGGGATGTTATGCTAGAATAGAAATTTTATTGCGTAAGAAATGATGCAAGTGAGTAAAGTCGGTTTTCGACAAATATTTTCTATATAATAAGTTATGAGGCTTCTTTACATAATTTTATTTATAGAGTCGGCCAGAGATGGTTTTGTTGTGAGGTAACCTGTTTCAATTTTACTGATCCCTGGCCATATCCATCCCTAAAAGTAGATGGTTGTCTCGGTGAGTCAACGACATCATTTCATAGCGAAATCCATCTAATTTGTTTCCTAATCTGACCGTTTCAGAACATTCAGAGATAATGTGTTGATGATGTATGGTATAAATAATATCCTGGAAGGATGAGAAAGAATGAAACTCTAAAGTTCTTCTAGTACAGAAGGTTTTTCATTGTAACTTGTATTTTACTTTCCTTTTAGATTCTACCCACATCATGGAAGCCTCTGGCATCCTTTTATGGTTCTGTTGCTTCTAATAACTATGTCGTGTATTTTTCGATAAAAATTAATTTCATAACTTTTGAATATTCAACCCTCAAGTGAGTGTTAGGGGATGGTATGGGTTTTTACAATTTTAAGCTTCTCTTACATTTGATGAGGTATACAATTGGTTTAACTTCCATGGCCATTTCATCATCTAGAAACCAGTATACCTTTCATACCACCACGTCAGTGTCTTCCTGCTCAGGATCAAGAGCTAATGTTGACCAAACTCTTGCTTCAGTCCCACCTTCAATTCCCTGTTCTGGAATTTAAGGACATTCAGGTATTCAAACCCTTTGGCAGACGTAACAACGGAGCAAGTACCCAAAGTCTGGCACTCTCCCAAATTTTGCCCAAATCAGCAACCACCATAGCGATGAGTTCGTTGGAGGCTTCGTTACCGCACTGGGTAGCTTTATGCCCTATCGAACTGCAGCTCCAGATTTCGAGAATAGCACATCTAGGATCTTGGCCTCGATTTGTTGTCACTGTTGACGCAGAAGCTTTAGTCTCCGTCCCGTCACTTACTGTCACTTCGACATCGCAACTTGTTAGCTTATTTAATATTAAAATGTAAAACTGGTCTTGGTCAAAATACTAAAAACTCCACAAAAACAATCAAATGTTATTTAAAAAATAATAATGATGAAGCCAGAGAAAAATTGATGCTAAAAGCTGCAATAACTTAAAAAAAACGCATAAAATTCATCGGACTGGTTCAATAAATGTTTTAACTTCTCTTGAACTTCAATGCCACTTTAGATTTTATATGAATTCAGACAGTGAGGCAAAGAAAAAACCATAAGGTTATATGCACAACAAGCATATGCGGCGAAAATGTATAAATAAAAAAACTGGTTTCAGTTGTTGAGTCTGTTATGATGTTTAAACAAATTCTAAACATGCACAGCATAAAATAAAACCGCAACATAAAAATGATGCGATCACGGATAGAATTACAAATTAAAAGAAAAGCAACAAAGGGAGTAGACGTAAGCCTTGTGGTACTCCAGATTTTCTTGCTTGCTTATTTCAGAGTCATACCATGTGTACATAGTATTTCTAAAAAAAAAAAAAAATTACACAGTGCAAAAAACAAAATCTACTCAAGTAACCTCTACATCTTGAACTTGATGATTTCAGCCATATCCTTAAGGAACAAAAAAATTTGATAAATCATACAAGTAGCCGACCAGTAACAACACAACATCCTGGTATAATACAGGGTGGCCGTGAACGTAAACTGATTAATATTAAAACACACAATAAAGTTATGTTCAAAATTGTTGATGGAGTTTCTCAGTTATCACGACTTTGGTGCTGTCTGTTGAGGAAAGGATGACTAATGCACTTTTCAGTTTTCAATTAAATTTAATTTTTTTTTTCTCTCTTTTTTTATAAGTAATTTTTCTTTTTCATTTCTTGTATTATTATTTCTTTTTACTGCTTTACTTATCTTTTTCTTATTTATAAAATTTGAATTAACTTTCCATAATAGGTTTTATTTGGCTTTTTATAAAAACTGTAAATAAATAAATAAATAAATCACGACTTTGGTGCTGTCTGTTGAGGAAAGGATGACTAATGCACCATATACCATCATAAAATTTTTATCTTTTTTTAAGGGTAAGGGAGCGCTTAGTTTTATGCAAAAAAAATTGGTTTCTCAGGAACCACTTAAACCAGGAAGTTGAGAATGTCTGGAGTCTCCTGAAATCTGAAGTTTACTTCTCCCCTAATCCTACCGTTACTATCTTAAAAGAAAATATTGGAAATATCTGCATGCCAGAAAGAATTAAGGCTGTAATTAGTGCTAAGGGTGGCCCTATCAAATATTAACACCAAATAAAATTTTTAATACATAAAATATCATAAAACGAATAAAGAATTTTGAAATAAAAAATGTATTTTTTATTTCCTTTCTGCAAAAAGTTATAGCATAAAGAAAGAGAAAATTTAAAAAAAAACCTTAGTTGTCCTAATTCGTTGAACTGTAATATGATAGAGCAAAATCCACATCTCCTAAATCGTTTACACCAAAAAGTGAAAAGTTTGCAGCTTATACTAGAAAGATTTAACTTATTATGTGCATGGGGGTTGGGTAAATAAAAGAAAATGGGTTCACATATTTTCACGAATTTCGTCATATCACTTAGGCCTTTTGAGATATCGAATAATTTTTTCCTCGAGCTCCTCGGATCAAAGCACAAAAATTTCTGTTAGATTTGTTGATGTTCAGCCTCTGAGGAGAGGTAAACAGGTTGAATAAATTTTCACGAATTTCGTAATATTTATAAGATCTGACAAGATATGGAATTGGTCGTTTACTTGCACAGGCTTTACTTTAGTTACTTTCACAGGTGTTATAAATCTAAAAATTAATTTCGAATTTTTCCATTAAGGATAAATGGGTGGTTGTTTACGTTCTCACGAATTCCGACATTTCCTTGCGTCTGATCAGATATGAAATTCGTTCTTATTATTGTTTTTTTTAAATATGATTGAAGATTCACTTATGAGTGATGAAAGTTAATCTTACCAGGAAATATACTAGTGACAAAATTAACTTTTACAAATTTTATTATTATTATTTATTATTATTACTCTCCAAGATACCATTCCAAATTTAATTGAGAAAATAATTCTATGCAGGGTCACTGGTGGAATGGTAGCACACTCTGAGGGGGCGGTACAAGTTGTTTTTGAAGTTTTATTAGGCAAAAAATTGCCTGATCGGTTCATAAAAGCCAAAATTTCAATGTTTTTCACAAAAGGGGCTGGACAGCGTATCTTGTAGCCTACGGCTTTTGTAAGGGACGACTAAATGAGGTAGAAAGGGAGGAGGAGAGTTAAGGTGGTCGGGAGGTCAAGTTTATTGGCTTCTTTTCTTCGCAGTGAACCACAACATTGTCGAGTGGTTCAATGTGAACATCATCATCGAATAAAATACTGCATTCCGCTTTTCACGGTTTTCTTAGGACACAGAGCAGAGTCACCGTAGTCAGGCCAAAAGCATCAACGCAATTTCCAAAATATCTACGAAATTAATTAAAGGCAGCCGGTTACTTCTTATCTAATTTGATTAGAGACCCACTTGAAGCCGTAGGCAAAGTACAATTCAAATTTTACAGTGTGTTTAGTACTAGTTGCTATCTTTTTTGGGGAAGCGATTAGGTTAGCGATACAGACGGCGGTATCGAAATAGCTGACTGAATCTGATGTTCTATAAAAAAGCAAATGTAAGGTGTAAGCCCTCAGCTGCTGTTGGCGGCAAGTCCACGGAACTGTTCTTGGAACATTAAAAAGGAGTGGCTAACTGCCATGCTTCGTACTTACCGGAATTAGTGGCTTGCGTGGCGACGCTATCCTGGGCAGGTTCTTCGTCGGCGATACTTGTCGCTGCTGTTGCGGACGACTTCGCGGATTTCGAGGACAAGTTGTCGAAAACTGAAATTGGTGCCATTCCTTCTCTTGGGAAAAGAAATTCGCGGTTTGCACAGACGGCAAAACACTAACGGTAGTGATTTTTATATTACTTTTAAGGTTTCAGATGGGTTCGATTGGAATTTCCGCTATGTTTGCCAATTTTTTCGTTTTCTACTGAGCGGGTTTTCTGTTATCAAAAGCACTAAAAAAGTCAGGAAATGATTTTTTTCGCGGTAGTCAGGAAAAGTTTTGCTGGTGAGGATTTAATAATATTTCGAGAGGGTTGTTATTGGAATCCAACGGCTAATTAGATTAAGACGATATTCTTTAAAATTTGTATAAACTTTCGCTGAAATGATCGGACGACGTTTGTTTTATTGCACTTTGTACGTCCCTCATGCCATTTGTGCGACGCGTGATCCTTCGGGCGGTCCGTTTGTGCACAATTCCAAAGGAAATGCTCGTTTGCTTCGAAACACTTTTAACAGCCAGTTTAATTGACGGCCAACCGCTTAATTAAGTTAACAATAAAAACACAGAAACCGAAAAGGGCGACAGGGCAAAAAAAAATGGAGCACACAATTTTCTTTCGCGCCAATAAGCAGACTTTTGATGGAGACTGATGGGTTTTTTTTTTATTTTTCGCGGAGAATTTCACAACGCGCTAATTTTCCACTGATTATGTCAGAAAACGAATAAACAATTTGTAAAGACAACTTTTTCGGAAACGAAAAAAAACATTTACAACGTGAGCAGCTCGAACTAACTCACCGTCAAGTTTGCAAACGACTGTGCTGTTTGCTTTGCAGCGCAGCAATCAAGTAAAGGAAGTAAAAAAAACGCGACCAAAACAAAGCAGATAAAAGCTACAGATTTATATAGCGCGACTGCTCACACTGCACCAACCTTTGCCCAATTTCTGCACAATTTCGTGTACAAATAGGTTCGTTCGATCAGCTGTTAAACTCATACTGTCCCACCGGTTTGTTTTTAAAGGGAATCTCTACACGACCAACTAAATGTGGAGAGTGTGGGTTCGGAGGCCCGTCGATTGTCAGATGCTGATTGGCTGGTTTTTGTTGGTTCATTTTTGGTGTACTGCTTAAATTTACCAATTTCGTCAATTGATTGAATAAATGATAAGTTTTACAACCAATTTCGGTAAGGCAAAATAAAAACTGAAGACTGATGTTCACCTAACATTTTTCACTTCATGCTGTTTTCCAATTCCACAATCTTGATTTTGACATTTCTCCGCGGTCACTTTTGGCGGTTTCTACTTAAACTTAATTTTTTTGTCAAATTCTACCCGTTTCGATAGTTTACAATGGACAGAAATACCGGAGCAGTAAGGAAAAGTATTCTTCGAAATGTTGAAGTTCCGCTAAAAGCATTAGAAACACGGCGTAAAATAAATTACGCGTTGCCATCGGCAATTGAATCTGAAGCACCTTGTCCCGCTACTAGACCTTGGCGGGACCATCAGATTTTACGGGCTACAACGTCGCGCCTAGCAAAAGAAAATCTTTTCGAACACGGCCTGAAATACAAAGTGCCCCAATTAAATTCCAGTGAACAGGACGCCAGGAAAATCGAACGAATTGGCAAGGCAAAGGTGGCAAAGAGCTACGATGTAATGGGTGACTTGACGCCGAGAAGCAGAGTCTTGGTGAAAAAGGAGGTAGGTAGGGTTTGAAGCGTTCGTGCAATTAGTCATTATTACGGTATTCTTTTATTTATAAAATTGTAAAGAAATTCCTGCAATTTACAGGATGAAAATAGAGCCTCCCACTAGATTTGCTAACATCATGTGCTCGTTGCCTATGTTTTGATTTTTCTATCGAAGCTCTGCTACCTGTTATCCAGGGATCGGTTGGTCTATTAGTGCCCCACACGTTACGGTTCCCTTTCTGCGTGCCATTATTTCTCACTCCTTGAAGGTCGCATTTCCCTACCTAGTGGCACCGGTTGAAACCCCCTTTGCAATCAACCCCTGCAGTACTGGGAGCACTGCGGGTGCGAACTTCATTTCTTCGCCTCCCCATCATACAAGGGTGTAAATGTTAAAATGAAATTCGCTATTGTGCATTGAAAGTACCCTGAGGTCACTCTCTTCGAAGATCTAATGAGAGCTCAATTTGCAATAGACAAAACCGAAATACCAAAAGCAGTAGCTTATGTCTCACGAGGATTCGAATTAGAACCACTTCAGTGACAGAAGGAACCAAACCAACTCGAATCCAAAAATCTGTCTGTCTATGAAGTTACGGCCACATGTGTCGATTTTGCTGAACTAGCAATTGCCTAGATTAGATATGAGATGGTCTACTAAAGTGTTGCTCAATAATTTGTCTGTGGTCTTGAGTAGTATAGCGCTCCATTATTTATTGTCACATATTTGATGTCTTTAAAATCGTCTTGCAGTTCGAAAAAATTGGGGTCTTACCTCAAATTTTTCGCATCATTTTATATGCAGCTCATATTTACTTATTTTTACTGACATTCCTTGCTTCTTTCTATTCCATTTAACAGATCACAAAACAGTTAAACTTTCATCCGGATAAACCAGTCTATAAAAATTTAATACCAATAAATGTAAACGATTCGATTTTGATTCCGTCCGACGAACGAAAACAACCGTTTCGTAAAAAGTACTTGGCAAAATCGAACAAGGACCCAATTCCGGAACTATCGGATTTTCTCACTCCTATTCCTCCGTACAAGCATGTAGTGCCGCTCTATAATAAACCACCGATTCTACTTAGGCCCAACAATAGTTTTTTTAAGGATGCCTACGAACTGCACGTCAATTTCCATCCGGACTGCTGATTTCGGTAGGTAAATGTAGTTTAAGACTGAAAGTAAAATGAACAATGTTTTCTTTTTTTTAAGTTTTTAATTTTGCAATTAATTTGAACAGAGAATAAATTTCTGATTTTCAGTACAAATTTAGTGTACGTTACTCCGTTAAAGCTTAGTCTTAGGAAGAATGCTCCAGAACCTTAAGATCAATTGACGCTTGGTATTGATTTCCACTGATCAATTTTCTTTCTTTGTAAATAATCGAGCCAATGTCCTCAAAAAACTATTTCTTCTCCTGGACTAAGTTCCAACCCCTAGCAGATCCAATATATTGGATTTTCTAAAAAAAAATCTTATGGGCTAGTGGATATGAAAGTGATACGTCGGTTCCTCGCCATAAGTACATTTGCTTCACTATGTCTAAAAAAACAAAATCCCTAAAACCATTGAACAAAGCGCAAGTTTTAATTTTTCCACAGATTACTCTTCCGTGTATTTTATTTCATTGTTTTTAGTTATTTTCTCTTAAGATTAAAAACATGAATATACAATAATATATTTATTTATTTTGTTCATAATTTCACTTTGTGATAAAATAAGATCACCATCTCTTACTTTCGTAATTGTTTAAGTTTCATTTTTCATCGCTTATCCCTAAAATAAAAAATAAGAGCAAGTTAACGTTTTGTTACTAAATGTTTTTTTTTAAGTTTTCTTGTTTTATTTCTCTTTGGTTATCTTTACATATCACTATTCTACCGTTGAGAATAAAAGTCACTACTATCACTACGTGGTTGTTTGTTTTTATCATTTTCATTAATTCTCTCTTTAATAAATTGTTCTTCTTTGGTAAGGTCCTTCTATAAATCGTAGTGTTTCTATTACACATTAAAGAGATTAATGTTATTGTGGCCTTTCAAGAATTAAATTCTACCTCAATCGCATCATAGCTTCTAGTTTTCCGAACTCACAAAAAATTGCATATTATAATTTGTTTTAAACACAAAAAAAATAATTTTGTTTTTTCCACAAAAAAAAAATATTCTTCCTGTGTAGTCTTTTCGTGTTTGATCATTTGCTTGATCTTCATTTTTTTTTAATTAGTTACCCCTTACTTGCCACTTATAAAATATATATAAAATGTTTTTTATGGGTTTTTCTTTAAAATGTTTGTTTCATAATATATTTAATATTTAAATGTTTTAAGTTTAAGCAATAAACGCTTGCTTGTGATCTTCATCGATCCTTAAATCTTGAGCTATAGACCGTGACACTGATCTGTTGAGAAGGATCGGAAGAAAATTACAAGACTGCATTTATTTATTTTTTAATATTTTATTATAATTATTTATTTGTTATGAGATATCGTTATAAACATTTCGTATATTATAAAGAGATAAATTTGATTGAATTTCTCTGATCAAGGTACACATATAATTGTTTTATTTTTTTATTTGTTAATTATTTTTTTTATACATTTATATAATTTTTATGTTTAACTTTTTAATTTATTTAGAAACAACCACCCATCTACTATTTAGTTTATGTTCATTTAGTTTAAATTTTATAGAAATTAAAAAAAAGTAAGGGTTTTTAGAAAAATATCAAATAATCTTCACAACGAAGTCAAACTTTAATTCTGTGAACTACTGAAAATTTGTTTGAAGCCCTTTTGATCTATAAATTTCATTCTTTAAAGACAGAATTATGGAAGTGCAATTGAATGAAATAAATGAATTGAAGGGCTGTTTTCGTGGTTCGAATGAAATTAAACGAGTAAATATGGTTCAATGTAGAACCATTTACATACTAACTTTCGACCAAAGGCCTGTAACTGAGTACAGCCTTTTACATAAAGAAAATTAATTACCAATCTTGTAATGGGGCTAAGATAAGGCTAACCAATCCTGAGTCAAACTCTTTGATCAGACCTTACTCCAATTTTATAGCATGCTCAAAAATGCCAGTCTCTAATATTTGCCCAATTCATGACATGCAACCCTAATCCTAGGTCAAGAGTGGATTAGCCTTTTTTTCTTTCGTCGCAGCTTGGGATTCTAGCATCGTATCAGTTTTGATTTGCAATATTGGGTCAGTCTTGATTCAAAGCATTGGCTCAGTATTTATTTACGGTATTGGTTCAGCCCTGCGTTCCAATAATGATATTAGAACGTTATTAAAATCGGGATTAGGATCTCAGTAAGAATACGATCCTTTCGGTTTCGACAATATTTGGCTTGATCAAGTAATGGAGAGAAATGGTGTGCTTCCTGGGTTGACTCTACACAACTAGAAGATAATGTGACCCGAATATAGAAAGTTGTTTAATTTTTGTAAGCACTCAGTCATCGGAGGATCTATTTTAGCTCACAACAATTTCGAATGCCTAAATATCTATAAATCTAATATTAATCAACAAATTTTTATAAGATAGCTTTCAATTTTTTAAAGATGTCAATAAATAATTTTTTATTTTATTTTTCAAATTCGCTTAAAATTAATGTTAATTTATTTTTGTCTCAATTGGCATATGCTTTAATGAATGTCTCTCAAATCTGAGGTACATTGATTTTTAGTGCTCTATTATTTAAACAAAACTTCTCTTTTTTGTTACCTAACCCGCTTCGAATACTAGTTCGTAGAACAATATTATGCAATAGTTATAACGATTGATTTTATACGTTATTATGGAAACGAAAAGAAGGAAAGGCATCATGCTACAAATTATTTCAAATATGTAATTTAAAAAATGAAAACGACTTAAGGCATTTTTACTAGATTCCAGGATTTTTTTATCTAATCTGGCTTTGCACGAGTCGAAAAAAATACTTGTCAGGAAATGGAGGACGGGTTGAAATCGGATATAAGGTTGGAAAAATAACGATGAGTGTTTCATTTGAATTGCGCCAAGTAAAAGTTTAAAACCTAAAAGTTTAAAACTTCTGTTAGGTTTAGCCAGTAAACAATTAGTTTATGATAAAGTTTTGTCAAATAGAAATTTTGTCATCAGAGAAAAACAACCGAAGTCTTGCTGAACGACTAACAGTTTTAATAAATGAAGAGTGAACCAATAGGTACGAAAGGTCTACCCTACCGCGTGCGCAGATTTTGTTGTAATTCCTTGATAAAGATTTGACAAATTAAAAAGGTAACATATAACCAAAGAACGTTGTTTTTAGAACTTACCGCCACTATCCGGCGTATTGTGGAAAAATTCAAAGCAACCTGCCTGTGATCAATCGATTGTAATAAGCTAACCGCGGCGACGTACGAAAATAGAATTAATTTGGAAGTGATAATAAAGATTATCTTTACATTATCGTGTTTGTGTCTATTTTAATGTAAGGCGTATGCTTATTGTAGTCGCAAAATTATTGCGAAGATAACTATATGCACAAGCTATTCAAAAATAGGCCACTCGCTATTCTCTATTTCCTTCGGTGGATCAGTGGGGCTTGAATGGTCAATCGAAAGATTGTGTTGTGCTTTATAAAAAGTTTTAAAAAAGAATGTACTCGAACACTTCTCAATTATAATTGTGAAGGTTTAATTTAACTGGGTAATAAAAATTAATGTGATGTTTGCCGCTAAATAATAATAAAAAATATTACAATAGATATTGCCAAAAAGATTGGAACACGCTCCTTAATCTCGTGAGTCGATATCAATCACTCTACGCTTCGTAAGTGGAAAATCGAAAATTAACAATTAAAATTTAAGCCCAATTGGGTTTTTCGTCAACTATATAGTCGGGGTTTTTCGATGCGGAGAAACGAATGCATGCTCCGGGTTTTTCACGGATCGCTCTTTCTTGAGTTATGTAGTCGACGAGCTAAAATCTCAAACCTTTCCGTGGGCTTGTTTCTCACTCGTCTTTCCGGATCGGATGAAATTAAACCGCATAGTACGAATTGAAATACATGCGTAGGTTTGAAATTTACATGGTACAGATCACCATAAATTTGACTTTCAATACCTGGCTAAAATTTCAGGAAAACATTTCAAAAATAAGCTAAAAAATTAAAGATACTTTCTGTAGTCAACGGAATATTACACAATTAGAAAAAAAGGTCAGGCATGATGCCGTCTATCTCTGATAAGTAGTGTAGAAAGCCAGTAAAAATTTTTGAAAAAAATGGGCGCAACTGTTCCGAAGGCAATCAATACTTCACTAAATATTTTTTCTTCATTCTTAGCTTCATACCAAAAATGGAGTACTTGTACAAAATTAAAACAAACATAAAATTAAACCAACAAAAAATTATGCAAATTTTATTACAGAAAATGAATAATGTGATAAAAAAGAATAAAATACATATTTCTCCACAATGGGGTGTTCTGTTTAACAAATAAGAGTAAGTCCCTAATTTTGGTTTCTTTTGTAACATTAGAATTAGATAAAAAAAATATATATATATCCCGTCTTAAATTCTAAATAGACTCTAATTTTGTTCTCATGTCATCACTTTATTGCCCCCGTCTTTTTTTCTCTCAAAACAAAAATAAAACTACAAATAAAAATATCCATCAATAGGATAACGAGAAAAACATAAAAAAATGCGAAAAAAATAAGAGGCGTTTCTTAAATTCTAATTAACCCCCCAAAGTTGATAAAATATAAATGGATAATATTTTAAGTTTCACAGTAAAGCTAATTAAGCCTGACGCTTAAGATGACAATAGATCGAATCGACACATGAATATACGACAAAAGTGTGCAATAAGATGGAAACGACTTTTTTCTAGATGTTTATAATAATAACGATTCGAATGCATTTTGTTAGAATATTGTAAAATACATAAAAAAAAAGAAAACAACAGAACATTTTGTTGTTTTCTTGTTGCAATCTCTTTTTCTGTCCTCTATCCTAACCGATTAAAATTTGTCTTGATTTATTATATATTTTTTTTCTTCCATCTTTTCATTAGTTTTTCTCTAATAAATTCCTTCGTAACAAAATAGTAATATTTTTTTTTTTATTTTTTAAATAAAATATTCCAAAACAATTTATTAAATGATGATCAAACGAAAAATTTGTTTTTGATAATTTCAAGAAATTTTATTGCGCCACCATGAGAATAAGACCAATGGAGAGTATTCATCGAGATCAATGAAAAATATCCATGAAATCATTTGAATGATTAAAAATGTAAAAATTATCGATAAATCAAAATATTTATTAGCATGAATTGATGATGTTGATGTGGTTGTGTTTGTGCGATTCTTTAAAATAAAATTCGACGTAGAAGAAGAATTGGCCACTGAATTACGATTGAATTGAAAATGAATGGAATTTTGTTGAAGAAGACGAAGAAAATCGGGATTGGATGTGGATTTTTTCATACATTTTAATGAAGGAATTCGATTTTTATTGAGAATAGAAGGATGAGAGATGTTTGGGAATGGGATGAGATGATGATTTCTTTCAACCCCAGCAGCATTTGCGTGGGGTATAGCCTGTAACCCTCAGCTTGGGAATTTGCTGTAATGAGCATAGGTCAAATCGTATGTTTGGAAACGACAATATTGTATATCGCGACGTTGCCATTCACCGATCATGCCGGCATGATCGAGTTCCCGTGATGCTGTATATGCTGGAGATGTCTGAAAGGAAAACAACGAAGATGGGTGAAGGTTTGTATAAGCAATTTCCCTGAAAGTAACTTGTATTTGAAAAGGCTTACCTTGTTAGCGAAAATTGTTACAATAAATTTTCCCGGTTGGAATGTATCAATGACACGATTTATCAAGTCACAGTAGTTGGAAGATGAGACGTTACTTTCGAAGCTAACGTATGAGAATTCCGGCTCGGGAGTTATGTGAATTGTCATGTAACAGCCCTAAAAAACAAGTGAATAAAACAAACGTTAATGCAAAATTTGGAATAGCACAAAAAAAAAAAATGAAATCGTGAAATCGTTGGCGCGTTCTCAGAGTAAAACTACAATTATTTTGAAAATCATTATCTAGCTTGCTACAATTCTTAACATTATCATTCTGCTAATAAAGTTAAGTAATTGAAACCTATACTAAGCGTTTTTTACAATTACAATGATGAAGTGCTGTCATCCCGTTTTATACAAATTAAAAGAAAATAATAAATTCATTAGAGAACGAGGCATTCCAAAGGAAATATATTTGAATACGACACTACAGCTTAATCACACAACGTCATGTACCCACATCTCCTTTCTACTCGATATTATTGATCCCCTTACATGCGTGTTTGTATGCATGACATAATACAGCTCTTTGAATTGCCAAGTTAAATTTTCAGCTATCGTATTACGTAGGACACAAGTATATACATCAATTGCAGGAACTGTAGATTTATGTCTGGTACATTCCAGTAATGTAATTTGTGGATCAGGCGCATCGTTCGTTTCTCAGATAACACATTGTCTCGAGCGTATAGGATTTGTGCAATGTGGATTGTTTTCGTGTCAGAGATTGACGTTATGATTGAGATGATTCCGGTGCCTGACATCCACTTATACAGACTACGAAGGAAGAATGATCCCTCGACTATTAATTCGAACTTCAAAAGGATACCGTTGCTATGTAAACGTGTAACTACATGTGTGCTCAGGATGAGATAGGACGTACAGCCGAAGCACAGATATTTTCATAGTGGTCTGTTGCATCGAGACTTTATAAAAGATTTCGTCTAATGAATTATGCTTAAATATACACGCTGAAGGGCTCGGTCGGATTCTTGACGCTGAGTTCGTTCCTAAATAGTACAGGCGGATCTATCATATTTTGGCCTCCGATTGGAAAAATAATATGAGCCTTAGTGGATCCAATTGTGGACAAGTAAGAAGTCCGCTAGCTTACTACGTCCACTAAGACGATGGTTATTGGTTCAAAGTGCAACTAGCGATGAGCTCAAGTACAACTCATGATTTAAAAATATATATGTTTTCTTAACAATATTGTTTTTAGTTTAGACTCTTTTGATTCAAGGTTTCTGCAATCTTTTCAACATTATCAGACGGACAAGATTTGTCCATGTCGATGAAATTTCATTCCACAATTTTCTTTTTATTTTTTTTGTATACAAGAAAAAGTTGTTTTGGATCGAAACTACCAAATAACCTCAATTCAAGTCATTAAAAACATGGCATTTCCGGAGCTAAACCGGTGGAAAGTCCAACTCGTCACGCTCAATTCCAACTTACTTGAGAGTATTCTCCAGAAATCTGAACATTTCCAGGCATAAAAAATAAATTTTATAATTAAGACTACAACTAATAATCACGGAAAATTAAATGATACTTACATTATTTTTAGCAATTCCGTTCATGGAATAGCCACACGGTTCAAACAGATAATCATCAATCACCATTCCTGGAATTAACTTATGAATTCCAGATTTCTGTGATAAAGATAAGAAATTATTTTGTTTATTTGTTGATCTAATACAGAGCGCGTTCAAAAGGAAGAACCCGTTTCAAAAAGGGACAAGCTTTCGCAAATATTGTAATGGCAAAGTTCTGTTTCATTTTACTCCAAAAAAGTTGAAATTTACCTGTGTAGCATCTTCTGACTTTGAACATTCATCTTTGGTAAAAATCGACATTATAGTCGGATCCAGTTCAGTCATCAAAATCTCAATGGTCTGATCCGGTTCTGGTGGTTGCATATTTTCAAAACGTCTCTGTAGTTCCCCTCCCCCGCGGCTAAGCGTGTACAAATACCAACAATCGCGATTTACCGAGCCCAAACAATATGCACGACCGTCGTCAAAAAATGAATCGAGTAGGGCAACTTCCTCTTCGAAACCACGATGGGGAGAAACCTAAAATTCAATTAGAACATTGATTCAATTATGTATGTCTTGTGTGGTTTTCCAACTTACTTGAAGTTCGGGACGTTTAAAGTTCTTTCGCGAATAAAAGAGCTCCTCGACGTCCGTGTAACCAATTTCCTCGGCCATTTCCAAAAGTGGTTCCAAGCATTGAAGAGGAGTTGTTGTGCCACAGGTCTTTAAGATCCAACGACGTTTCGATACGAACATGCTGCTCTCACTGAAAGAAGAAAAAAAAAATTCCAATTAGTATTCATAATTGACCAGAATAATAACGACAGAATTATTCTAACAGTGCTTTCACGTTCCCATGTGACTCAGTTCCTGCCATAACAGTCATACATTGATAGCATTCTTAGCGATCGGATATCATAATTATGGAGCAGGAGTGTCCTGTTTCTGTTTGTTGTTCAGTAAGATACGGTTCGGACTCGAGTTTACTAAACAAAACATTATTTTCTCTCCCACACACGCTTAGACCCAGACACTATAGCTAGACGTCACGACTATGTTTTTTCCGAACGACTATATCATTATTTTTGTTTACACAACACACTTTTGGTTGCAAGGAGTGTGAGAACCAATTCGATGATTCTCTGATGACGAACGAAACAACCAAATGCGAAAATTCCTTCTTTGTTTTTTATTATAGGTTTAAGAGTTGATACAGTATTAGATGCATAGATAGAAATCTAATTCTTAATACTTTTCGTACAGCGTCGACAAAGAAAATTGCTTCTCGGAAATTCTGTAGACTATTTCGGTCTCAAATGAAATTGCAAGCGGTGTTTCGATTTATTTTTGTAACAAGTATTTTAATTTTTTTAGACGACGACGACGTACAAAATTTCGAAAGAAATTTCTGACGCAAAATGAACAACAGTGTTAGGAAAATATTACGATGATAGAAATTTTCAATAGAGAGAAAATTAAAGAATTTTCAAACAAAATATATTTATGTGAATTTCATTGTATTTTTGAAATCATGCGCGAAAGCGGAGAAATTCGCGGATTTGTCGAGTTATTATGGGAGAAATTTGTAAGAAAAATTGCTTTAGTTTAGCAATCAGTAAAGTCTCGGATCGTACTGTTGCATTATGCCCTGACTTTATCGAATGTTTGCCAAATGCTTCAAATCGGTAGCCTTACAAGCTTATACAAGAAGTTCAGGTTATTTAAAGCATTACGGATTGTCCTTGATCGATTCTAAATTTCAAAATAGGCGCAGGATTCATAACCAAGAGGAAAGGAAGTCACATCGAAATTAAGAGCTGAGTCGGAAAAACAGGAGAAGCAACAAATCCTAGATGATGAGTGGATAGATGAATGAAGAAAAACCAACAAACAACTATCAAATCAAATGCTCCTTTTTGTCCTGCACAACCAGAAAGAGCACGGACATCCTCACAAATTAACAACAGAAAAATATTATGAAGAAATAAACGCAAAAGGTTTTTTTTTTTGAAATAAGAGGCACACTAATTCCCGAATTACTCCTTTTTTGATAGATTCAAGAACAAAGGGTGTGTGTAATTTTTTCAGACGCTTCTACTCATTTACGATCACTTTATAATAGAAGTTTTTTGAGCAAAACATCGTCAGACATACTACAGAACTCCAATTCTGTGTTTTGTCGTTTGTATTGTCTTCAGCTACTAGCGCTCATCTATATCCCTTTTTGCATGCTACCAAAGTTATAAGTATGTTGACAAGTTCGGTGCCAATCTAGAAAGAAAAAAATTAATATCGAATCAGTTGGGACGACTCTGCAGATCCCCCAAAAATAAAACCCATGACCCGCGAACTCTAAGGTTTTACCGTCTACGAATAAACTTTCTTCTATAAAAACAAAAATAGTCCGAGTTTGTGTGATAGAACGCCGGCCATCGCTATAAATTTGCACGATTTCAGAAACTGATCTGAAATTCGGATACTACAAAGTAACACACGAAATTCACACTATCAAAAGTTTGTTTAGATTTTTTTTGTAAAAGCTAGGACAGAGTGTGTTGGCCTCATGAATACACATCAATCCATAGACGTATGAAAAAACACCTTGTTTATGTTATTATTTGATAAAAATTCGTGTTGGCGGATCTTTATATCGGAATCACTTCCTAATTGTGTTTATTTTAAGATCGACTTACTGGAAGGAATAGAAAATAACAGGAAGTCTGGGAGATGCTATTGTTGACAGTTTTTATGCAATTTCAATTGAAGGTCGTAAAAAACTAATTTACTGATAACAACGGTGACAATTTATTGATGAGTAGGCAAGTGGGATACAATTAAATATGAGAGTTTGTTTCAGATTTATTGAGAGTACATGACCAAGTCACTGCTCTGCAATCTTTTACCAGCCGCAGCATACATTCCTCCCAAAATCTTTCGGGCCCCAAGGTTAAGAACGTTCAAGACTAGAATTAATTTGGTTTAAAAATATTTTCTTCCCCGCTTTCTAAGTTTTGATATAGGTAAGTATTGCATACAAGATACCAAGTCTAATAGTTCATGGTTCAAGACCAAGACTCGATTATGCAAGATCGATGCCACGTGATTTTCTCACTGATTTGAATTTGTTTTGAGGAGCAAGTTTCACTATAAATTACTTATTTGAAAGGCTGATTGAACTACAAATCAGTATTCAGCGGGAAAAATACGTCAACACATTTTTAATGAAATTCTTATTATTTTAATTAATTTTTCTTCTTCAAATATTTGTAATATGTTTGTCCGTTACGATCATGCATTTTGCTAAGATCAATGTTCCAATGTCAAGTGATCGGTCAAGAAGTTTTTTATTGCGATAAGCAAAACCCGTACAGAATCCACATAACAAAAATTTCATTCTTCTTTTTTCGAAATCAGTTGCTACGTTCAAAAATTTAATGATTGAATCTTATCGGATCCATATCACAATAATTCTTGAGATTTCCGGGAAAAATGTATGCTAAATTCTTATCGTTGTGTAACTTGATGAACTTAAGGTTGTTTTGACTTCTCTTTGGACAATTGTTTTTCCTTTAAATGCTAAGTGGAATAGCTAGGGTATTTTTAAAATGGACTTTAAACTCTGTAGAGTCTATGGACTGATCATGGGTTCAAAATTTCTTATGACGCATTTCAAAAACTGATAAAATTGTCATCCGATTGAAATAGAAGTAAGAGGTTGTATTTTCGTTACGTTTAAAATGTTCTTTTAATTAAATTGGGGTGGTAAATTTCCACTTATCGTACTTTTTAGATACATCTTAGTTACATGGCTCAGCCACACTATACATATTTCTAGGGACAGTTGGCCTATCGCCCAACCTTCGAGTGGGAGTAAAAAATATAGTTTTTGCTTCGTATAAAAAAGTTTTTTCTTTCTTCTACGCCCGTCTATCCTTTCACAATCCTTCAATTATTGTCAATTTTAAGCTTTAGAGCGTAAGCCATTCCTGACCAAAGTACGATACCCGATTTGAGTTGGAATTCAGACCCACTGTGACAGAGCTGCCTAAATCACTGTTTCACTTACGTAAGGACGGTGATATTCAGTCTAATAAATAGGCTTGGTCAATTCAGGAAGGGTCTAATTGGAACGACTGTTGAATTAAATAATATTCAAAAATTTGTAAGTTAGGGTTCAATCCTTCAAAGTAGGCAATGGGGGTTCGGGAAGTAACTCGTGTATCATACCATGATGCGATTCGGGTATAGCAGGAAGACAATACGAGAAGATCACGTGTGCTTAAGCATTGGATTAACTGATAACTCTCTTTTTATTGCTATTCCTTGAACCCGCTGGCAGCTTTTCAGTTATCGTTAAATCATCATCACGAAAAAAAAGGTGGCGATAAAATACAGCCTTGCTGTACATCAGTTCGCTCGCGGAAGCTTTCTTCTATAAAAATTGCAATGTGGTAGTGATTAAAACCAAAGACCTCTTGCTTGCTCCATTTCTACAATTCTTATCTCTTCTCCATAAGCCATCACATTTTGTTACATCTCGTGCGTGATCGATTTTTCAGTAAATTATTTAAAATTCAGTTAACAAATACTATAGCAAATCGAAAATAATTTTTCTCGACTATTAGGTCATTATTTAAGTTCATACGCGATAAGAGAAGAACTTGGTGTCGCGCGAAGCTTTAACAGATGAATAAAAAATTTACTGATAGCAACGATGAGCATTAGGAAGCTAACATTTTCTACTATATTATTTTTTTCGTTTAATTAATAGTCCTAAGATAGGGCTGGGTTACATAGTATTTCGAAAACGAAAGCGACCGGCTTCAAAAAAAATTTCTTGATAAGGTCCCAGGCCCATGGCCATACAAATTATCATCAGTGTTCTAATTTTGCTAGACTTAGCAACAGAGTCGATGGTTGATAGTATCGGCGTTGACTTCTCATGATCCGAAAGGGGTAATACTATGAAGTTTAAGTATCCATGAATGTGCTGAATGAAGTAAAAGTCCTTCTTATCACTGAAAACGTGACTGGGCTGTACGCTACTGTATTAAAGACTGGCCAGCTCGGCATCCTTAACAAATGTAGGTTGATATCTTCCAAGAAAATAACAATGTTACAGTCGAAACCGAGACGATTGCAAGAATATCAATAAAAAAGCCGTAGTACAACTTGGGCCGCTACGATAAGATGCTCAAAACGAGCCAAGAATATATTTTAAATTTATTTTACCTTAAAACGTATGCATCAATATAATCGTTCTTTGAGAAGCTGATGATTTCACAGCGCACAGATTTCAGTAGAGCATCCCACATTGATCTGAAAAATAACAAGAAAACGACAAACGATTTATTAAAATAAAAACTTGCAACTTAATTAAATGTTTTTTTAGTATTTATATATTTCTGTATTGCCGGAAACATGTAAAAGAGGAAGACCAATAAATTTTCAGACTTACTATATATAGTGGACTATCATGAAGCGCGCACTATAAGATTTTATAAAAACTTTGTGCAATTTTGTCAAATATTTGGCCATATTTTACAACAAAAAAAATTATAGCAAGTTGCTCAGGAAAAACAGGACTCGTGTGGGTAATTAAAAAAAATTTACAAACAGAACTTTGTCGATTTTGATTGCATTTCTTCTGCATTTGACTGCATGTTGTCAAATATATGACCTCTAAAATTTTACAAATAAAATTCCAGCAAATGGACCGAGGAAAACCGAAAATGTGTGTACAATATTAAAAACATTCTACAAACAAGCAGAAATTTGTTGATTTTGACATAACTATCAAATATTTGACCACTAAAATTTGAAAAAATTTTCAAATTCTTATAAATTTAATTACACTACAATTTAAATTGGGATTTTGGGAATGTAGCAAGAAAAATCCAGGTATAGAAAAATAGCACGAACAATTTGTGTAATTGGAACAAACAATCGATGAGTTGATGACTAATACGCTCACACTATTCGCAACCGAGTTGCTTTTATCCAGAGTTGCATAAAACAAACTCCACCCTTTTATGCTGATCAAACAAATTTGTTGTTATTTCGTTAGCCACTGTACGAAATTGTAATACAATTTCAAAACTTAACACAGACCTACTGACATCGTTCGAACATACGATAAACCAATAAAAATCAAAACCGGTTTCTATGCTAAAAAACAAATTTTGCATTTAATTTACTTCTTGTTTATTATACCGGCCGGCGTTTTCGTTTTCACTTGATGTAGGTACACAGATATTGTGTAAGAAACATGAAATGATAAACAAGCACTGAGTCAGGTACAATAAAAACAACAAGAACATTGTCTCGTGCAGTTTTTATGGTTTTTATGCATTACCATTAAGGTGACTACTCATTCAATTTTTAATTTGAAATCAAAGCTGTTTGATAACGAGTTTAACCCTTGAGTACACGCGCAGCTAAATATAACGCCAGTACACGCGCGCGGCACTCAGTACCGCAACTATATTTCTACTATAAATCGACTGATTTCCGGGTCCTGGACTTTCACTTGGTTATTATACTGATTATTAATATGGTAATTAATTAATTAATGAAATCTAAAATTGTAAAATATCTAGCGTTTCGGACATTTCAGGCAGGCAAAGTATATACTCCAAACGTTCTTTCAGTTAATTATCCAACCAGAATTTCAACACTTGTATGGAAAATATATAAGACCAGTTCAGTTTGACTCCCTGATGTAGACTGATAAGATGTTAGATAAATCTGAAATCTTTTGTGGTGGTTCCTAGACATGTCCTTGAAAGATACTAGAGCGCTCAGTCATTGATTATCAATAACAGATAAGAAAATTCATGTTTAGTAAATTTGCGGCACGGAGTGCCGCTGATCGGGCACTCAAGGGTTAATAAACAGAAATATGGCTCAGAACAGATATTTTGGGCGGAAAACTGTAATTAGTGCAGTGACTCCACCCTAATAAATTTCCTCAAATTGGACGCAATCATAATTTCAAAAATTCGAAAGTGCACAAATGGCTTATCTCAAGGCACCTTAAAAAATTAATTCCAAAGGAAAAGTGTCAATAAATTCTTCTCATCTAAGCATTTTATCCGTCTCGGTAGGAATTTTATGTAAAACGTGGGCTATAATTGCTTGCACGTGTTAAATTATAAATTCGCTCGAACACGTTTCATATTTCATCTTAAATCTTAAAAAAAGTAGAAACAATTTTGAATAAAATAAAAATTAAAATAAGATTGGGAAGGACGGAAAAAACAGTATATCGAACCTATTAAAATGTTCAGCGATAACGAATCAGTTGCCTTTTAAATTGAATGCTTAAATTAATTCAAAGGTCGAATATAACAACCGGAAAATCAGCGTTTATTCACTGGGATAATAGGGAAATAAAAAAATGTGCAACTGTTGTTGTACCTTTTACCACAAAGGAGTCAGAAAATTTGATGGAGTTCCACCGTTCACCGATTTACATCGAACAAGTTTCGTAGTGATTTTACCCAAAATCTTCTTTTATTGTGAACAAAAAAAAAATATAAATAAATTACGACAATATTCCAGGCGAAAAAGAATGTATGTTACAAAAACTAAAATAATTTGGCAAACAAAACTTTGACTGCATTTGCCATCGAAGTAGCGTAATATTAGACGAATTGTCATACATTCTAATATAAACTTTAGACTGTATGCCACATTATCAAATATTTGACCGCAAAAATTAGTCAAATTGCTCATATATAGTAAAACAGTTGTTTTGTGGAGCGGAGCAAATAAAACTACATGCGTTCAGAGAAAATAGTTCAATATTTAATAAAGTGGCATACAGTCTATTGCTGTGACAAATATTTGACTATTTTCTCAGATAATTCGACCACAAAAATGGTTCAGATAAAAAAGATCTTGTGTGAAGCGGAACAAATAAAATAATTTGACGAACAGGACTATCTGACTGTATTTGCCAAAGAAACTATAGTAATTGAATATTTAATATTGTGGCATACAGTCTACAGCTGTAAGCTGTATAACAAATATTTGACTATTTTCACAGATAAATTCAGTCAGATAGTGTAATCATCAAGTCACATTGATTTACTTGCACTACACAAAGTCTGTTGTAGCTGAGATGAATTTGATTTAATTCTTTTGATAGGAAACCGGGCCGAGTGATTTCAAATGGACTGGTAGTAAATCAATTCTGGCTACTGACTCTTATTGCTGATAATATTTTGCGAACTCAGTATTGAATAACTTATCTGTTTTAGCTTTCTTTTTTTTTTTCTTTTACATGTTATTCTTTATATTCGACCGCATTGAATACTTCATTATTAAAATAAAAGAGTAATAAGGCACGTGCCGAAATGTCGAGGAAAAAAACACGAATCGCGCGACTCAAGGATCTTCCCACGAATCCCAATATGTTCGCATAGATGATCAAAAACTTTAGAAGCATAATCACCTAGTATCGATGTTTATTTTAGTGATTGCGACATGAACTACTCGCCTGATTTTTCCTCTATATGTAATCCACGTAATCTGCCACAGATACTACAAATAACATTCCTACCTGTAAATACATTGAATGTATTTCATAAGCCAGGTTTTTTGATTTAGTTGTAATTACATAAGCGCTCATATCATGGGCTGTAAATATTATTTTAAAATTTCGATTAGATTATTACTTATGAGCCTTAGAAGCTGCAACATAAACTTTTTTTTGTAATAATTCAGACAAATTTGTAAAATTATTACAAAAATTTGTATAGCGAATTTGCAATATAATAGCGCACAAAAAATACATAATATTAAGAAACGTGGTAATAATAACATAAATCTATCTTCTATCTTAGTGGGTGATATATAGAATAGTCGCCATTGAAATCTTCTAGACCAGAACTGGAATAATACTCTGTATG
The DNA here is from genome assembly GCA_949128065.1 of Beris chalybata. NCBI lineage: Eukaryota > Metazoa > Arthropoda > Insecta > Diptera > Stratiomyidae > Beris > Beris chalybata. The sequence continues at coordinate 3,259,031 of OX421896.1, read as the reverse complement.
CTATCGATGAGCATTTACTAATTATTTTTTATAGATTAATAATTACGATAACCTTTACTCCACTAACCGCATATTGCAACACTTCTGACTTAGCTATCTTCTTTCAGCAATCTTGTTTTAATCTTTTAAATAAGTAGATAGAGTAAGTTTTTTGTAAGTGTTTCCAATAATGTGGCATGAAACGAGAAGGTTTAATTATTTATTGTTTCAGTATGGCGTTGTTGTCATAGCTTCCTGAGAACATTTTGTTGTTACTTAGAAGCAGTCCTCTTCGCTACTTTTCAGGAAGGCTATCAAGCTAATTCAAGTTCTTTTTCTCCCCGAATTTGTGGGTTTACTTCTGGCATCCACTGAAATAGTCAGTTCCTTGCAATTTTTGAACAGGCTTGGGATCAGTGCATTGGTGATCTATAGGGATTGGTGAATTTGATTCTTTCTTTATTGATTGTAATGATTCACAGTCTAACCGAGACTAGTCGAACATATTCTGTGACGGGGTAGAGACTAATTTTTAAGAATACTTTGCTATCTTCAACAACCGAGTCTTCGCACTGTTGTGTGGTTTGCCTACTTGGCTGTTACCACTCGTTTTGCCCTTAAGAGCTCGTTTGGCGATGTAGTTTACATTTTTTTATCTATCTGACAGAAAACCTGATGAACCTGGTGGTTAAAACGACCGCAACCAAATTTCTATTCACTAAAGGTGTGTACCCCTACAACAAAAAATTGAATCGAGTTTCGAGACCTGGATATACAACCGTGATCACATGAAGATATGAGGTCGAACTCGGTCAAATATTTGACAGTGCGACATACATTAAACATTTCAGTTCGAGCTTTTTTTTTTAAATACGTTGGTCATATTTTTAAGGATTTAACTGAATGACTATTTCTTATTTATTCAAACATTTAAAATAATTTTTCATATCTCCCAAGTATGATTAATGTAATAAAATTTAACGCAATAGTCGCTACACGCCATACACATTGTGACTCCTTGTAGAGTTCCTTTCCAAGAAAATCGCAAAATAAGCAATGACTCTCCTTTAATACTATGAAAAGAGATTTTCAATGTCAATGTCACATACACAGGCAAGATACTTTTCCGATTTCCGCAATCATAGCGTACACTAGAACAACATTAAAATGCTCTTTTTCTTACTACATAGTAGGTACGTACATTTTTTAGTTATGTAAGCGTCATTTTTCCCACTTGAATTTGGAATCGAACCAAGAATTTTCACAGAGATTTTCGTGAAGGTAACATGTATGACTGTGAAAACTTTACGAGAAAAAAATATATGTAACAGATGATATCTCCGAAAGAAAATGTTTGACCTTGGGACTGGGTAATATAATTTTTCAGACTCGAAGGCTTTTATGTCATCGGACTTTGAAGTTAATAAATATTATATTTTTTTAAGCGAAGGTTGTTCGATAAATCCGTGACTTTGAAAAGAAATTCTTTTTATCCTGCAATTCATTAACCGTTAAAAAAATACCCATAGTTGGGCTATCAGTCCTGTTTCGATAGTCACAACGAAATTCAATGAGCTACTTAAGAACCATTGGTTTAAGCTACAGGCCGGAAGTCTCCATAATATTTTATAGCTTCAGTAGTGGGAACTTCCTAATAAATTCATAACTATCCCCTAAACTTTCGTCCTAAAACAATTTAATTGTTAAAAGTGTTTGCATCTAATACATGTCGGATTAATAGAATAGTTCATTTCTGAAAAAACTCATTTCTATAAAAAGTTGTTCAGTAAGTATCTTCTCATTCATAGAACAACCTATAGTTAAAACGATTTCAAAGTTGCCGTAATTTTTCCTTTCTATTTACAGCCAGTTGATGGGCAGAAAAATCAATAATGCACTCACATTGACGACATAGTCGCTATAGAACCCTAATGGCGCTATCGTTGCCGTCGAACAATCAGGAGCATGAAACTAACGTTGTCAACTTCAGAAACACATGATCCACTTGCAATCCTACATTCATCCACCTCCTTATCCATAGCTTTGCTCCAACATCACTATCTCCGAAAATAGCTCGACAAACGATACTAAAGCCATTGTCACCAGTTCCAGTTATACGAATCCTTGACTTTAATGTTTTAAGTGGTAGTAGCTGCATTAAACTGTCCGGAGAATGTTTTCTTTTAAAGAGAAAAACCGAGCTGACAACAAAAAAAAAACAGAAATTAATTGCGAAAAAGGAAAAGATTTCCGGTAAAGAAAAGAATTGCAATTCAGATGACAGCGATGCCAGTGACTCTCTTAATTTTGATGTATGTCCTGACAAGGACTTGAGACTTGAATATGAGACCGGTAGATGGTACTTTCATACTTAAAATACTCACAGCTTTGTAATTGTCATAACAAATAAACTCGTAATTTAAAAAAGGGAAGATCAAAAACATAGTCGATCCACCTTACCTAGTGAAAGCACATTTTTCTTTAAAACAGTCCAATTCAACTGTTGGGTTTATTTCCAAACTCTTCCATTCAAAAGGTTCCTTAATTGTTCACCAGCATTTTACTTACATAAAATAACTGAGACCTCCGGTGAACAAAGTACAAAATTACTATTACTGGGAAAAGGCAGAAAGAAATAAAAAAGTAACAATAGAAATAATTGAATAATAAATAAGAAAAGCCGTCAGTCAAAAATTAAAATATAATATTTTATTAATTTATAAATATGTATATATTAAAAATAATAAATAAATGAAGAAGACGAATTAAAACTTTAAAATAAAACAAAAAACGAAAAAGGAATGAAAAACAAAATCTATATGAAAAGGATAACAATAAATAAACGAAAAGGAAATATCTCCTCTTAATTCTTTACCGGTGTTGTGCGTACGTAAGAAAACGACTAAAACCGGCGGTGAAAAAAAAATACAGAAAATACGTTTATTAAAAAGGAAAATAAAAAGAAAAAAAGCTAAGAAAAATAATAAGTGAAAAAGCTAAGAACAAAAAACATTAAAAATTAAGAAAAGACGCCAGTTAAAAAATTTAGAAATAAAGATGGAAAATTTTTTTTTAAATTTTTTTTAATAAAACAAAAACAAAAAAGGAATGAAAAAATAATATACTTATACATGTATGTACATACCTACATACATATGTATGTATAAAAACCAAAAAAAAAGGAAACTTTAATTTTTTATTTTTAATATCTTCCGCTTATACAAATTTTACATTTTTAAATATTTTAATAGATAATTGTATTTTTAAGTAAAAAAAAATAAACAGGAGAAGAGGGTAAAACAATAAAAATATATTTAAAAATAAAAAAATTTATTAACATAAGCATTTAATTTAAGAATAGGTAAAAAAAGCAAAAATAAAATAGGGTATATTTTTTTGTATTTTAAATAAATAAGAATTAAAAAATAAATATTTTTTTATAGAAGTGTTAAGGGGGGGGGGGGGGGGGGGGCTGGGCTTTATTTGGGCTGTCGCACTAAAAGAAACCATAATATCTGTACCTCAGAGGTAAACTGTCGTAAGTGACATTTCGTAAAATATTCCTATGCTGTCCAATTAATTAGGCTTTGAGATTGGTCCGCGGTAGCTTTGTAGTAAGCGTACTTTCAACCGTGGGGTAAACCAAAATAAGTAATATCGCAAATAGAAGAAGAGTTTCGGTAGGTAGGAAATTGCAATGTTCGGACCTCAGTCCAGCAGTGGCTACGCTGGTCTACAAAAACTGAGTTTTCCATTCCACATCCGAGCGAGCATTGGTGTAAGCAAAAAATTTATTCCAACCAGCAATAGTGCCTTAGAACAGCGTTGTTACCACCCTAAGCACTAGAAGAATTAAATAGAAACTAAACCGAAGAAAATACAGAGTGAAACGCACTACAGCTAGAGCGGAATTTTCCAGATTTTTTAGCTTGAGAAGTCGTGAATGTTTGAAAAATCCTCTGGGGAAAATTGTATTGCGCAAAAAGTTAATGTGACTCATAGTGTTCCACACGAGCTATCATTTAAATAAAAAAAACCATTAAATTAAATCTAGATCGCAATACATATTACAACAATTAATATTAGTCATTACAAAATATTCTCATTTGGCATTAAATTACTTTCAGATTTTGTCAGTAATATTTTTAAAAGATTAGAAAATTTAAGATGAAGCAGAAAGATGCGCAACTAGTACTAATTAGAAGCTAATTAGATAAGGAATTATTCTAAGCGTGTTAGCTTTTATTCAATCCCATATCAAATCGATGAAAAACAAATCACAGGGCTGGTTTTCGAGCTGAATACTGCTGTGGATGGCGTTTTTTTCCCGAATTCAATGCCGCGATCGCTAGGTCTAGATAACAACTAAATTTCACGTCCGCATTACATTAAATAACATAAGCTCACATGGGACAAACGTAACCTTTTCTTCTTCTTTGGGTTCAAATGAAATTATTGTCGGCGGCACGTGCAGAAATATCTATACCACATGCAGGTGATGCCCTTACAAATTAGATTGCAGCTTAACGCTTCTATTAGATTAGATAAGATTGGAAATAGGGGTTGGTATGGTGAGCCTCTGTCACTTAAGCCACAGTTGGGCCTATTGTCCCCCGGATTGACTATGATTCCTGTTCAATGAAGATTAGTATTTTGCAAAGAGGAATGGATGGTCAGGAATTCCGATTGTTGAATGAAACTCTGCCTGAAGTCACGTTTTTTGTGAGCTATACCCTCAAATTCTCGGAAAATATGCTCTGGTGTTTCGTCTTCGTTCGTCATAGCATATTCTGCAAATTTTAGTCTCAGAGAGACCATAACGCTCCTATTACATCCCCATAAACTAAACTCTTCAAATTTTTTTCCCGGAAATTAGTTTTTTAATCTATTCATCCAAGGAACGTTAGACTTAAATGATGAAATTCATTTAGGAACATAGTAAGAGGAAAGTTTGTTTATCATAAAACTATTATTATTATTATTAAGAATTAATAAGGCAGGCAGCATGCTGATATGCCTAATACAATGTGGCATACAAATTCACATTTTAGACTTATATACATGTAGATATAATGATATGAATTATAAAATAAATTGAAAAAAAGTAAAAAAAAATTATAAAGAAAATAGTTAAGAAAAAGTTAAATAAAATTTAAAATTCAATTTTAAAAGAATGGTATGACCAAAAAAATAAAATCTATGTAGCATTAAAGAAAGAGTCGTAGTTATTCAAACGATTTTTAAAGCTGATAGTGGTAGATGCGCTAATTACTTCACTTGGTAGGTCGTTCCACATGTCCACTACTCGATTGGGTTGAAAATTGCGAAGTGGCATTATTCTCGAACTTTGGATTGACTCTTTAATTTTATCTTTACGTCCTCTTAGCTGACAATTTGTGTTTTTAGTATAGAACCTCGTAATATCTTCGCAGTTGTAGTGCCCGTTTAACATTTTATAAGTTTCGATGATATCGCCGCGTTGACGTCTGCTTGTTCCAGCGTCGGAAGACGAAGATACTGCAACCTTTCTTCATAGTTTAAGTTTTTTACTTCCCGAGGGATTTTTGTCGCACGTCGGTGAACTTGCTCTAGCAGGTATATGTCCTTCTTAAAATATGGATTCCATATTTAGAACGCAAAAATATATTCAATTTGTATTTTAGTCATTGGAGACGAAAGTACAGTAAATATTTGTAGCAGCAGTCCATTGCTCGAACGTCCTTTGGTTGCTACAACTCGCTTAGCCTGATCGTTGAGATGTGATGAGTAAGAACGGAGTTCTAAAATCTAAGGATATCCGGAGCTGGAATGGATCAGAATATCCATTGGGAGCTGTTTAACCCTTTCGGTCACGAATTATATTTTTTTCTGTTGAGTTACTTTACTATTTTGTTGTATCAAGTCTGCCCTGTTCATCGAACCACAACGAATTGATCATTTTCGGAAACAAAAGAATGTAACTAAAGAAATTTTAAGGATGCAATACACAAACCGGCTTAGCTCGTGCGATATCTTCCTTATAATTTGATGTCTACAATTGTAGACACGGTGACTGAAAGGGTTAAAAATAGAATCCAATCTTATTTTTCGAATATCTCAACAAGGTTATCAGAGAAAGGTTTGCTTAATGCACGAAGTCTGGCTTTGGTTGAAGCCGAACGGATGTTAAAGAGAATAACCAGCCTAGCTACTTCTCAATTATCTTCTTGATCTATCATCAGTGGACGTGTGTCACCACAGCTCATCTATCGATGGAAATACGCGAACCTTTTCCGGAATCCGAACAGTTTTTTTTTTCCGGATGACAAGAAAAAACTGACCAGTCCGTCAGTGTAAAATTGATTTTGCTGGTACTGCCGTTACTTCTGCAGAGACGAAAGTTCATCAACAACTTCTCGAATATTCGTTGCTCTACAAAACTCGCAGTACTGTGTGCAGAGCGCTGCTAAGGCCATCACACGCCATTAGCATACGGTCGTCGTCGTTTATACGTCGTCGTACTCGCACCTCGTGGTCGTGCGTTTAACGTCGTCATCATTTCGCCGTTGTCGCCGCCGCCGGGCTCTTCTCTTGTCGTAACTTTCGTTACGTCGTGCCGTTGTGTGCGTGACCTTTGCGCAAACGCCGGCCGCATCGCTGCAATTTTCGAACATTCAATCAACGTTCCGAGTCGAACATTTTTCCGCAAAGCACCCGCTACGCGTTGCAGTTTTTCGATTTGTTGACCAACAAGCAGAAACAATTGCACCAGGCGATTAATGCACGAGAACAGCAGGTTTATTTTTGACTTATTGCACCCATACAACGACGCTCCGACCAGCTGATCTATTTTTTTATGGAAAACTTTATACATCATATGCGCAAAGCGTCGGGGAAGTACTAGATTTTTTGCAAAAACAACAACGCGGACTTGACTTGGGTGTTCCGCGAGGAAGAGGAAGCTTCTGGCCGCTTTTCGGCACCTTAAAACGGCGATGAATTATGCAAAGACGAAATAACAGAGAAGATGGGACTGCTGGGCGCGTTATGCATGCGGAGCGGTCTGCTGTCATCGCACGACTTGTTTACATAATCGGATGCAATTTTCATAAATTTAGGTCCATTGGTTTTTTGGATGCCCGGGGAGGTCGGCTGTTGGGTAGAGAATACTTCCAATCCAACGAAGGGGGTAAAGCGCAACAAAGTTAAAAGGACACGAAATCAATAGCCGCAGCAGTACTAGCCCTCTCAGGAGGCATCCACTTGCGTCTGAAGACCTGGAAAGGGCGGCAGGTTGCTTGCGTGTTCGCTGCCGCCCATTACCCTCGCTCCTACCCTCACTCTTATTCTTCTAGTGCAGCTCGATACTAACCTTGGAATTTTTCGCAAATCGGCATTTTTGTTGGTCTCGCTCGGCGTAAACCAAATCTCCAGTAATTTTTCCACTCCCTCGAAGAAATGCAACGAACTGTTGTTTATGTTTTCATTTTCCGCCATGGCGTGAAAATTTCTATTTCACAACTTTTCACGCACGAATTTTTTCCTGCACTGCCTTTTTTTACACGCCCGTGAAATTTTCACCCTGGTTTTACGGCAGATTCGCGCGAATTGACAAGAATGCGGGACGGAAGTTTACGTTTACTGATTTTAAAATAAAAAATAAAAGAAAAAACGGACAACGACCACTGGTATGAAGCGAATCACCGATTAAATGGAAAAAAATTAAATTAAAAGAAAAACAACTCGATGGAAAATTGGCTTAGAGCATTTTTGCGTTTTGATCGAAGAATTCGCACTGTTCGACACCCGCCCGGTCTTGGTTTTGAACTTTTCTCAATTAAAATCCGCGCAATTTGCAATTGTTCGGTTTTTTTCTAAATATTTAATATTAGAGGAGCCGCGAGAGAGAGGATATTAATCACTTAAATTGTTCACAAACCGAATTCCCTTAGTTAATTTCCGCCAGTAATAAAATTTGTAACACAAATTTATTTCGCGCTGTGCGGACGGTTGTTCGACGAATACTGAAAATTTTCTTGGTTCGTTTTTCGGCTCGAGTCGGGCTGTCACTTTTTCATAAAGTTTCAGGGAGCCAGAGAAGAAGTAGAGAGCCAAAACACAACTTTGAACAGTAGCGTCACTAAAAATTTTAAATTTTCAATGGCGTCTCTAACGAAAATTTGGTTCATTTCGTTCGAACTATCTTTACGGTAATTCTATTTAAATGAACTCTACTAAGAAACTAATTTCTTAGTTGCTTTGAAATCGAAAGAATTTGATTTTTTTTGAATTTAAGCACCCAAAGCTCACGCGTGGAGTAGTGTGATTGAAATTTCAAAAGTGGAACTGGAACACTCGCTGGTTACCTATTGTAAATGCAGTTCCCGGCAGGTACAATTAGCAGGCAATATTATATTCAAATTTTATTACCTCATCGACTTTATACTGTAGAAAAAAATAGCATTAAGCTCAACTCTTGATTTGAGATCCCGATTTATCACAATTTCATACATAATTTTTCTACACAACATGACGGAGTCAACATTTAACATCAATTTGACGAAAAAATCAGTCAACTGAAAGTTTTCGTTAAGTTTGGATTTATGCCCAGTTCTGTCAAAAATTTCGAGAAATTTAAGGGAAGTTTGTCTTTTGATTGACAGAAAGTTGTTTACTGTTCGTGTTTTGTCTGATATAAATGGGACGCAAATTAAATTTTCAAAAAAGACAAAACGTGAGTGCACTAGTGTAATTTTTATTTCAAGAACTGATTACTTATTTATTTAATTAGTCGGTCTTGCAATAATCAAGTGGTTCCGGTCGATCTGTAGAAGGTGAGGTCGAAGCCAGAATGGTGACGGTGACGCTTAAGTTCTGCTGGGTCGACAGTAAATCTGAATTCTTCAATAATTTCGTAAATTCTGCAGTTTTATCAGGTTTTATTGGTTGCATTTCGACGAAAAATTTTTCTTACCCGCTTTGGAATGAAAGAATGAAGAATTAACCTAACTTCAGTCCCGCTTGATCTTAAAGTAGCAAGTATATTCTGGGTTGTGGGCTTACCAGTCGTGACTTGAATCGAAAACTGATACTTAACCAGGAATGGATTTGAAGTCAAGACAACACTAAAACAGAGTCGGATGTAGTCCGCTCCAACCCAAATCAATTACTGATCGAACGAGAAATACTGCGTTGTAACATCGACATCTTAGGTTAAGTGAAGTCAAGTGGAATGGATCAGTTGAAGCGTTCTTCACCGCCAGCAGGACGACCGTTCTGTGTGCTGGTTGAAGTGGGAACAACAAATCGTATGTCGATCATTCTTGCGTGAGGGGATCAGTTCATGAGATTTAAGCAGCTTTACATCTCAGCGGCTGTATATTGCTTTGACGTAGTTTGGTCTGGTTAAATCCTTACTTTACGTAAATTTTAAGGAGAGCATCTTAAGTATTCACCTTTGCTTCCAGGATCTGCCCTACACATGCTCATGCGCAGGATTGAATGAAGGGGGAGGGGGCGGTTTATCAAGTTCCTACCAAACTGAATGTGATGACCTAAAAAAAAAACAAGGTCACCACAATATAAATAGCAATTTAAAAACAAACACGGTTTGTCAGTCCTAATGTTTCCTTATTTAACCTTTCTAGGCCGACACTATGGAGAAAAAATTAATACATATCGTCCGAGAAAATAGATTTCTCTTCGATAAATCAATGGAAGATTATAAAAATAAGAAAAAAAAGGATAGGAAATGGCAAGAAATTTCTCAGACGCTATGCGTGCACGGCAAAAGTATGATAAAGTTTTACATACGATAAAATTTAACTCAATTGTTTTATTTCTAGCGGATACTGCTAAGAAACGATGGCGAAGTCTCCGGGATCGTTTTAAAAGAGAGCTGAAAAGAATAGGCTCTACCCCTTCGATGGAAACACCCAGGTGGAAATTTTTCGACGCCTTATCGTTTTTAGCAAATTTGGATGAGTTACAAAAGTATGTTGATACTTTTTACCGGTTCAATCTAAACATTTTTCAATTATTTTAATCTTCCAGTCCGAATGGAACCTACGAAGATCCGTTTGAAATGAGTTTCGAAGATCAAAAGCCAATACGATCGATGATTGATACTGATATTGGTGAAGCTCAATTCGAAATTGCTCAAGGTTACGATACAATTACACCAACAACATTGGCGGAAGAACGGACTACAAGATCTGAAACAAAAACCAATATCAACCATGACATACCCGGCCATGTCGCCGAAGCACATAATAAATTTCTTCAATTCGTTGACAAAGCAAGCAGTTCTTGTTTAGACATGTCACCCATACAGTTGTTTATGCTATCAATGGCGAAACAAGTAGACGAAGCGAATTTGCCGTTGGAACAGTGGACCGAACTTCAAATTAATCTAATAAATATCGTAAAAGATACGCTGACGAAATACAAGCAATAGTCTAATTTTTTTAATACTAGTTTTTAGTAAGGCATGTAAATATTTTATTTTAGTTATAATAAATGTTTTAATTATGTAAAATCTATAAATAAGTACTGAGGACGTAATGAAATTGATTCTGTGTGTGCAAAAATGACTTACTAATGGTGCTTTTACACGAGCGAATAAAATTGCTCAATTTGCAGCAATTCCAGACAATTTTGACGTCACGAAAACGTACAGCAACTTTCAGCAACATCGGCAATTGACGATATGGAGCAATTGTTGGCCAATTCGTTGCTCAGCAGTGACTAGCGATATGGAGCAATTTAGCAATGACATCATACACGGACAATTCTCATTCCATCCGTCTTTTTTTTAAATTCCGGTTTTTGTAATCGGATATGTTTGAATTCCACAAACAATTCCGGCCACGAACAGCGTCAATAAAACTTATTGTTTTCTCGTTGCTCCAAGCCATCTTTTACACGAAACTTGAAAAGAAAACCGAAAACTCAACAAGATTTGACACACGATGACAATTGCTCGGAATTTTCCAAATTAGTGGAAATACAGCAACTCTAGGGCGAGGTATTGCAGCAATATGTGAAAGCATTGCCAAATTGCTGCAATATAGTCGCAACTAGCACGGTGTTGGCCGGTATTGCTGCATTAACCGCTCAACTAGTTTTGGCAACAGTCGACGGGCAATTAATTGCTGGAAAAATTGTTCGTGTACGGGCTCCATAATGCTTGGTTCAATTTATGGAATTGTGAAAAATTGTCGGCCTGTCCATAGAGATATATATACTGTAGATGACCAGCAGCGGTTGAGTTGAAGGCGGACGTCGTCGCATTCACTTGCACGCAAACAACAACAAATTGACATAAGGCTCCTGTTTTGTCTCTTTCACTCACACGCTAAGCCAACCACAATTTGATATAACGACCATGTTTTGTCTCAATTCTCATCGTGTTTTTGGCTTCGAAGCACTTTATACAGAACCGGTGGCTTGTCGTCTCCACTAGCTCTATGGCTCAGTCTGACCGAGAGAGATATTATGGATCAGCAGACGGCAGATCGATCTTAAAATTTAGTCACAATTGACACAATCGCCGACAAGCTAGCCTCGTATGCAAATCGATGTTTGTCTTTCGAAAATTCCATCGAACTCTGGGTTCTTTCGCCATCACTTCATTTCTATCTGGCGATCATTGCGCTGGTGACATCTCTCAGTTCGCTTTTCCGAACACGAACGATCAAAGTCTGCAGTTACGATCAAACAAAAAAAAAATCCTTTCTTGGTTAATAAAAATATATTCTACCGATTTGTTTCGAAAGACTTTTGAGTTGCTTACATAAAGAAATTAATACGAAAATATCAACATTAAATTTAAATAATCACCAATGCCATTAAGTACAAATAATCACAATTTAACTTTACACCTGCCCAATATTTAAACTTATTTCTTGTAAAAAAAAATAAAATCTCTGGAGCTATGAACACCGCCCAACGGATCAAGGCTTGGTAACAAAGGGTGGAACCCAGCCACCGAATGCTCTTTCCAATTCTTCGGCAACGGCCAAGCAAAGTCGATCGTTGTTTCGTTTCGCTACGACTTGTATTCCAAGCGGAAGTCCATCGGCACTAAGTCCAAGTGGAACCTAGCAATAATAAAATCAGCCAACAATATTAACACTGTTGCGAAAAATTGAATTGAATAAACAAATTCACCTGCGTAGCTGGCACCTTTAGTACATTGAAAATTGAAAAGTAATGAAAATCACCAAATTTAAAGTACGGATAGTAGCGAAATGGTGTCGTTCTCGGCGAACTATGATAAATCAGTACTCCATCTTCGCCCAAAATATTACTCAGCTCTTCGTCGCATTTTCGGGTTAGTTCGCGCATTTTTTCAGCATTTGGTTTCGGCAGGATTTCGTGTAGCAGTCCATAAATTCCGGCCAGCGTAAAATCACTTTTCCCGAATAGTTTTTTCGCCAATTCGACAAAAGCATTCGGTTTGATGCCATTGCCGAGTAATGTGCTAAATATGGCTGGCTCTTGTGTCATCCAGTACATCCAAAGACTTCCGGATTTTTCAATTCCCGATAATTCGATTAATTCAACTGTTTCGCCCGTAATCGATGACAAATGCGAAATCGTTCTGAAATTTTAATGGGAAAATTATTAAAGTGAAAATGCGTGATGGGTTCTTTCCGTTACTTTTCCATAGTTGCTTTCATTTCGCTCGAAATCGGACTGGCTATTGGCAAATTGTTTTGTGGAATGTAGAAGTACTTCAGTTTTTTTACGTCGACCTTTTCGTCTAATTTTAGGCTAATTGCATTCTTCGGGCCGACTAGGATCTGTGAAACGGAATAAATTTATTTTCCAATAAGGACGCGTTTGCAATTAATTGGATATTAAAGCGAGGCTAACGTGACAGATAAATAGCCGTCTTTATTTGCTAAAATGATTTAAGGGACCTTCAATTAATGAACAAAAAATAACAGATGGAATGCAAGACAGATATTCAGATAGTCAATTTTTCACGAGGTGGCTGCAAAGAGAATAGACCTGGAATATGGTTTCAGCAAGATGGTCGATGGCACACAGATGATGCTACACTGCAAGTTTTAAGGACCATTTTTGTTACCAGCCCCCCCTTTCCCGAGAGTCAGCTTTCCAAACAGGGAGATTTCGGGATTTGATCAAATACCCCGAAAGAAATTCGAATACGAAATAAAATGGGATTCGTTCGCCGAATTGTCCGAAAATTCTGGCCAATTTATTAAGAGTTTTTGCTTCGTGCAATTAATAAATAAGACTTCTCGTACAAAATGCACAAAAACGCACACAGAAATAACCGCAGCTTACCCTTAATATTGGCAGCAAATCGATGGCATCTCGCGTCATCGGACCACCCGTGACCATCGTCGTAGTTTCATTTCCCGTCCGGAACGTACTGCCACGCATGTTGATTGTTCCCGTCGTGGCCTTGTGTCCAAAAATTCCACAATTAAATGCCGGAATTCGAATCGATCCGCCGATATCAGTACCTAAAGAGGACAAGAGAAATTTTCAATACTATTGATTTTTTTTTTCTTGTTTCCAATTAACGTTAACGACAGTTAAAGCTAAGACCCGGGCTCTCTCTACGACGTTTAAATTAGGCTACAAGCTAAACACGAACAATTAAGAAAGAACTGGCGGTCTCAATGTTCTTTATTTCGTCCCAAAAATTTGAAAATCATGAAAATAACAACAAACAGAACTGAACACATTTCAAAAGCACTTTCGACAACGAAAGTGTAACAGTAACAGGATTCTATTATTTTAAGTACAACATTAACGAGGTTTAGAGTCCGTACGAGGTAGACTAATTGTTTTCAAAAATAATTAAGAAAAGAGGAATAATACTAAACGGAAGAGAGAAGCATTCGAGTAAGCTGAACAAACAAAAGCTGGTTATGGACAAACAGAAGCGAAACATTAAGAATTATTCGATAAAATAAATTTGTAACCTATTCCGAAGGCCGTTGCACACGCGGCAATCAGAGCACCTTCGCCGCCGGACGATCCGCCAGCCGATCTACGACTATCGTACGGATTGTTCGTGTTTCCGATTATCATATTTCTCGTTTCCATCCATTTGTTGACCTCGGGAACGCTGCTCGTTGCAATGATAATCGCACCGGCCTCCTTCATCAGTCGAACACATTCGGCATCGTCCTTCGCTCGGGTCGCACGACGTGACAATAGACCGAGCGTATGCAATTTTCCGCCGACGGCCGTACTATCTTTGGTCGTGAACGGCACACCCAAGAATGGCTTCTCGGAGAATTCATCTTCGGAAATTTTTCCCATTTCAATGCGTTCGTCAATTGCTTGAGCCTCTTCTAACGCTTCCATAAACGGACCATCGATTACGGCATTCAGTAAACCGTTCACTTCGTTCATTCGATCGATGTAGGCCTTGACAACGTCGTACGATTTGATCCGTTTGTCGCGAATCATCGCGGCCAATTCGGTGGCACTTTTGGTAACGATCGAGTCAGCAGCAGCCGACGCGACCGCGGGACAAGGCTCTCTTGGCGGCAGACAACGGGATAAAATCGCATCGAGTAGTCGATCGACGAGCATATGTGCGATTGTAATCAAATTGACGAGGACACTCCATAGCAGACCCATGATTATGTTGCGACACTTGTTTTGGCGTTTCTGAAATTCATAGTTATGCAAATCAGACTAATATTAATGGACTCTTTTGAGCCAGCATCGCGAATTAACTTACCTTTTTACCGTGGCGGCTAGCCTCTTTTGCAGTCTTTGGCTCCCGGTGGTGCTTACTCATTGCGATGATTTCGGTGAATTATAACTGGCATGTGGTGGAATGTTTTATAAAGTCCTGTTAGATTATAATTCTTCACTTTCTTTACTTTGAAACTTTGTGCAGAATCATCACTTCTCCAGAGCTGGCTTCCATAATTAAATTGTGAAATGTGAAAGTATGCAACTGTCAGAGTGACAACCAAAACGAAACGAGTACTTTTATTTAAAGCTGTAAAGGGTTCGTGTCTGAACTAAAGAGGTTCCATCGGTCTCGAAAGTGGGAGCGAAACGGAAAAGTGAAACCAGTAACGGTTTTTCGGCCTGTTGGAAAAGTCTGAATCGTACCCCCCATGTACCCCTCTAATTCACACAACCAAATTAACCCATCCACATTTTCGCTCTCCAGGTCGCGAATTATTATTTTTTTCAAATCTGTTTGCTGATTTAAAAAGAAGACACCCGCACCTTTAATTTTGAGCGGCCAGTTGTAAGAATCTGAGCCTTTAAATTTTTGGGTTAATGGGGGGGGGGGGGGGGGGTACGTGGTGGGGTACGCGGGGGGTTACGTGGGGGTACGATCGCTTAAAGGCTCAGATTCTAACAAGTAACTGCATTATATTAAAAGTGCGGTTGTCTACTTTTCAAGTCAGAAAACAGATTTAAAAAAAAATCCTTATTGACGATATGGTGAGCGAAAATGTGTATGGGAAATTAGAGGGGTACATGGGGGGTACGCGGGGGGTACGTGGGGGTACGATCGTTTAAAGGCTCAGATTCTAACAAGTAACTGCATTATATTAAAGGTGCGGTTGTCTACTTTTCAAATCAGAAAATAGATTTAAAAAAAATTCATTATTGACGATATGGTGAGCGAAAATGTGTATGGGAAATTAGAGGGGTACATGGGGGGGGGGGGTACGTGGAGGGGTACGTGGTGGGGTATGCGGGGGTGCGATCGTATTAAAGGCTCAGATTCTAACAAGTAACTGCATTATATTAAAGGTGCGGATTATATTAAAGGTACGGTTGTCTACTTTTCAAATCAGAAAACAGATTTAAAACAACGTACGAACGTATCCTCTAATTTACCCATCCACATTTTCGCTCTCCAGGTCGCGAATTATTTTTTTTTTCAATCTGTTTGCTGATTTAGAAAGGAGACACCCGCACTTTTAATTTTGAGCGGCCAGTTGTAAGACTCTGAGCCTTTACATTTTTGGGGTACGTGGGGGTACTAACGAAATTTAATGAAAAATATTGAAATCTGATGCTACAAAGAAACCCAAAAATATAAGTCAATGAAAACTTTCCCACGTGAAGATCGTGTTTAGTCATTCGACAATCCACTGTACAAGTACAAGTGGTGCTATGATAGCAGAGTACACAAAATAGCGACAAAAGTGTCGACTACTTGCGTATGAAGTCGCATTACTGATAACAGCAAATAATATGAAAATTGTATTGGGGAACAAAATACTTTGGGGCATACCACCACATCAGATTGCCGGAGCGGAACGCTAGAGTCCAGACATGCGTTCTTCGAGCCAAGCCAAACGCTTCCCCAAGTCAGTTCTAGTTTATCTGCGATTCTAGGAAAGGTGATGGGGGCGGACTCTACTACTCACTAGTCAATATCATACTATACTAGTAACACTACCGGAAGTTTCGTTGTTGGCTCCACTATTCAATGCAAAAGTACACAAAACTGCTATACAACGGGTCAGAAACGACGGTGCTTTGCAGCTAGCTTTGTGCTAGCGTTGAACTTCGTACTGGTCGGAAATCGTGCGGTGTCTTGATCACATTCTCAGTGAAAAAGAGCACTCCTCTAGACTAGAGACTAGACTAGCGACTAGCGTCTAGAGTTCAGACGAACGACGGATAGTATTTACAGTGCATAAGTCGCAACTGGCTGAGGAATCCGATTATAGATGCTCTACATTGGCCCGAGTAGCGGAGTAGTCTAGTATCGGACTTTTTGTGGCAAGTTCAAGAAGCGCTATAGTCGCGCGCCTATATAGCTGCTTCGGTTGTTGTTGTTCTTGTTGGGTGGCGGGGGAGTGTATCATTCTCATTGCAAGAAGGTTCTTCTTTCGTTTCGTCTCGAATCTCCAGCCAGATGACGAAAACGAAAATCTTTTAGCTGGAGGAGCGTGTGTTTCATTTCAGAACGTTGAAGCAGCAGACATCAGTTTGCCAGTGGTGCTCCTCCTTAGTGCATGTATACGGTTTTTTTTTCTTGGAGTGCTTCGGAGTATTTCTTTAATCAGCCGGAATTTCTTGTATTCGAATTGGTACAATATAATCTATGAAGTGTTTGCTTTTGTAATTCGATTCGGCGATAAGAGAACTTCATACTATTCTTGTGTTTTTCTTCCCGGCTGCCATTTAAAGAATTTCGGTTTTCGTTACATACACAAAGTGCGAAGAGATAGAAGAAATCGCTGATAGTGTAAAAAGTGCATAAGAGTTGGCAAAGTGAAAAAAAAGAAGTGTATTTCGATATTACTGGTCTGTGAGAGGGTGGAACAAGGATCGGACTCTATCACAGTCCCGAGTAGGTTACTATTGGATTTCGTCTCTCTGCGTTGGCCAAATTCGTAAAGGTAAGGAACTTAATTTCGTATTTCCTCTCTGGCTGCATACTCAGCTATACAATTTCTAGGATAGATGCTTGCAAAAGTGGCCACTAAAGGATGCTCCTATTAAGACTCAAGAAAATTAAGATGTGGAAATTTAATTGACGTAATTGTCCTCTTTTGGAACGAAACGCTTTACTGTTCCTTCCATGCAGTAAAATAAGCACTTGGTTCTTTTAGAGAATCTCACGAAAAAGAGGACGAAAAAAAAAATCTAGTGTATAGTAGGTTCATGTTTGTTTGTCTGCTTGTTTGACTCCTTGTTAAAATGCAGCCTTTTCAAGCTTCTAGACTCAAGAGTGGAATTTTCATATCCACTTTGCCGGATGCCGCCGTGTGTCCTGCTCACATACTCTTACAATTCGATTGATATAACTTCGTAAAGGATGCAACCAAAGCGGATCCATTGGAAGCCGTTTTCTGTGTATCGTCGTAATACCGGATTTTCTCGATTGGTTTCCCAGTTGCGGTTTCTTTCATTCAGGATTAGGCATTAGGATCTCCTATAGATATTTGTGGGTAAAAGAGGGTAATGACCATTTCCTCGAAACCCCATTCAATGGTTCCATCATTACAGAATCGAATATCGTTAACTATACCTTGGGTATAGGAATAAGCTCCATATAGGGAGGATATTTCGAAAGGTCCTACTCCCTTTGGTGGGTGGATATAAATATAAACACCTCTTCGGATCTGCGAGATACGAAAGAACTGGTAACCTGAGAACATCTTCAGGGATTAGGTCAAAGTTCATTGGACTAACTTCCAAAATTATTCAGTTATTTATTTCATGGAATTTAATTTAATCCATATCGAGGTGGCTCCCCAGTTTGTTGGTGGGATGATAGTACGTTTTTGCCATAGGCTATTTCCGGTGCACGAAAAACGAAAAACATGATGGCTGATAAATATTGGAGCAGTTTGTGGTTTATTATCTCTTTGCCGGCAAGAATTTCAAATAAGACAAAATTTCAGAATACAGTTTGATATATGTAGACATCAAATACGCTTAGCTTGTGTTGCATAATCAAGAAAAATTGCGATGTTAGAGCTTTTCGTTATTCTGGCAGTAGCGATTTAATACACTATATAGTATGGTGAACGCGACGCGCAAGCATTAAGCGATGCGACAGCAGATTAGATCGAAAGTTAGTAAGTGCAACTAGTTCTAGTGATAGTGCACCGCTTTGATAGTCTAAATTTTTCGCGTACGTGACCCGATTATAACACTTTACTATTCAACAGACTGTAAACAGATTAAAAATATTGACAAATTAATTCCTATACCATTGAAAAAAACAGGCAATACGTTTGCATGCTGCGAACAAAATATTTTATTATTTGCGACCACCACTTGGTGTTGCGATATGACGAGCGATGCGATTGTGATATCGCGCGCATCGCTCTCGCTTATATATAAATATTTTTCTGTTTTGAAATCATTCCAAAATGGACAACAATCAAAGAATAAATTTTAATTTTATTGTGATTAATTTTAAAAATGGATACCCTGATGTTAAGTATTTTGACGCTTTCGGAGTAGTTGATCTTAAAAATATACAAAAAATAATGTCAGTCCGTCTGTTCACCGTACGCATTTCGCCTTTGAAGGTTCGTCACAAATCGGTTGGGCTATTAAATTTAATTTGTTGGTAGATCCAGCAAACAGGTCAACAATATCCGGATCGACGGATCAACATTTTTCCTGGGAGCTTACGTGTGCCATTTACCTGAGTAAACTTACAGTCGGCGTTCTAAGAATTACCAAGTCAGGTGTGTAACATCATATCCATTCCACTACGTAAATTGTTTCCAATACATAGGAAATTTAAGTGAAAAAAGAAAATTTTTAACTCTATTGACCCAATAATGTTATGCAATAATAACGCCCCTTCCGCACCAATAGAGTGGAATTGATTTCGGTTTTTTTTTTAGTAAAAGAAAACAAATTTTTCCACCTGTCCACTATCTATCGAAGCAACGACATTTTAATCACTTGCCAACTACGGTAATTATAATTGGAACAGCGAATAGGCCTAATAAACTTTAGACACGCTACCGGACTATTACGCGGCGCTATAATTGATTAAAATCTTAAGACTATACGCTCGTTCCTCTAGACATGAGTCTAGATTTATTTACTTTGCCAGAACAAAAAATATTTTTACACAAAACGTGCAATCCTGTCGTTCGATGATTGCCAACAGTCAGCAAAATGACGAAAGATTAAATTTGAAAGATCAGAGGAAAGCCACGTCAAGATATACTCAAGAATGTCGCGTGTCATTCTATTACTGAGATGACAGTGACTACGTAATTTTTGCGAATTTTGAACTGAATTTTCTGCGACAAGCCAAGAAAAATTCGTCAATCAGGTGAATCAGGTTAAATGGATTTCGTAGAAATGTGGAAGAAGGTCAAATTAATAATTGAAAGCGTGAACTAGTGCTTGGCAGATTTTTCCAAATTTTTACTCTCAGCTAATGACCAAGTTACAATATGTCGATGCTGAGACAACCGCTTACAATTAGCAAAAGAACCAAAAGAATAGAATAAGTCACAGAATATTGAAAGATTACTTGAAATAGGTACATACAAATTTTTTACGCTCAATCACGTTATCTTTTCTCGACGTTTCTGAATTCTCAAAATCGGTACTGTATCAGTACTTAATATTTATACCTACAACATCAAAGATTGAAACCAATTTCCTAATAATTTGGACAGCGTCGGATAGCATCGGTGGTAGAGTTTTGCATTTAACATATCATATGACATGCTACGTCCTACTTTATTTTTTAACACACAATAAGATGACGAAAAATCGAATATCATGGAAAAAAACACTGGGAGCATTAATGTATTAATCAAAGGTTGATAACATTGCTCAAAAATAACCCCATTTTATTCGCGAAATATGTTAAAATCATATTGAAATATTCAGGCCTTAAACATTCGAATTGGAGAAACGTACATATAAGAATTACTTAACTTTTATAGTTTTTTCTATTTATACCTGAAATGCAGTAATTAATTCAGTGATTAGAACCCTGAAAACATTCTGCATTTTCGTGATTACTTGACAACTATTACGTAGTATGATTTTATTAGAATTATATTGTAGATTTTATTAACATTATTTAATTTAAGCTGATAAGTAAATACGATCGTGGCTGATAGTAACTACATAAATGATGTTTGAGAAATCTTAAAATCAGTATTGTATCAGTACTGCACTTATACTATAGGCAAAGATTGATGAGTATATACAATGTTTGAAAGTCATTGGATCACAGAGACCAGTGTTACGTATGTTCTCAAGATTAAATCCTGGCAAGTGTAAGTTTATTATAAAACATAAAACTTAAAAATATACATATGTAGAGCACTATAGATAAACCAGTACCAAAAAATATAAATAACACTAGAAGAAAACTTAATTTCTTATCTTCATATCTCATTCTTTTAATTCCTTTAGTAGTCAGAACTGACCAAATTTAATTTAGCCGAGTTCTATCAGTACTAGAAATGTTGAGATCTTAGTGTATCAGTATTTCTTTATGAGACGGGTTGAGCCGCTCTGACAAATAAGGACTGATACGAGGAGGTGTTGCGCGTTGGTCGACTTAAGGCGGTATTCTAGTCTAGAAGCCCGAAATGCTAGCGTTTTTTCAAGATTTATAAAAAAAAGCAATTGATATTTTTACTATCCTTTTTTTTATGGCTTATTTATTCATATCTCAAGAATACATAAAACAATAAAAAAAAAAAAAATATTAAAATTTCAGTAAGTTATGCGTCGTTGAAGTAGAGGGGGAAAAAAAAAGTCGTGTCCCGGTCGTCATGATATCAACCCTCCTGGTTACCTGAAAAATAAAATTATAAATAATTTTGGATCAGTATAAATGCCCGTATCGTGTGAACCAGAAAAATTGAAAAAAAATTTTTTTTCGCAAAATGTGGTGGCTTATTTAAAAATTGAGGTCGATTTTCCCACTAATTTTTTAGCTTTCCCGAATTTTTTAAAAATATTGAAAATGAAATTTCCAGTTTTTATTGATTCATACGATAGAGGCATATATTAAGAATATTCATGCCAAATTTCAAGTAAATCGGTCGATTAGAACTTGAGATATTATGTCAACCGCATCGAAAAAAGTAGTTTCGAGAAAAACGCGTTTAAAGTTTTACGTTAGTTTCAGGCAGTGTAACTGATAGATGCGTACATATAACTTACATTTTCTTAATCAGCCATCCCAGCTCCATACATCGGACCTTCTTCTACTTCATATTGCTGATTCTCAGCGCTTCTTTCCGCAAGACGAGCAATTCTTCCTTCTTTTGAAGCATTTGAAGAACTGAAAACTCAAACTAAACGCACATAGAATTGAATGGGTGCTATGTCACTAAAATGACTATAACTTTAAAAATGATTCGAATTTTGAAAAATCCTTTTAGGGAGATATTCTTGAATATCTAAACTATCGAAATATGGAGAAAAAAAAATTTAGATTTTTTCAAATTTCTAGACTAGAATACTGCCTTAAGAATAAAAGACAAATTCAGAAGCAAAATATATACTGTTCGATTGAGCAGTTTTGTCTACTATTTCATTGCTGTCATAGTCAAGAACAATACTTTTATATCTTAATATCGCAAAACTTTATTCACCCTTGATAACACAAAACGAAGTGCTCAACCTTGCATATTCCTTGAAACATTAAATCTGTTAATTTGAAAATACGAAATTTAATGAAGTAGAACTTTTAAATTCCTTACAATGTGTCTACACTCTCTGAATTCTATGGAGCTACGGGGCATCTCTTAAGAGGTAAACATAAGCATGCGGTATAAAATCAAGGTCTCCTTTTCAGAGCGATTCATTCATAGAAACCTCATCATCAAATCTGCTATGCAATAAAGTTTGTACGTAGAGCACAAGTAGTTTCATTAAAATTAGCCAGGCTCAAGTGATTATAATACGAGCAAAGCCAGCCCCAACAGAATGTCAACAAATAATACAATCTAAAAATAATAACAAGAAGATGCGCGTTCTTAATGTCTATCTCTAGAGCGTCAAGATTCTAGTATCGA
Organism: Beris chalybata; assembly: GCA_949128065.1. Classification (NCBI taxonomy): domain Eukaryota; kingdom Metazoa; phylum Arthropoda; class Insecta; order Diptera; family Stratiomyidae; genus Beris; species Beris chalybata. The sequence continues at coordinate 3,236,568 of OX421896.1, read as the reverse complement.
CCACAAAATATTCACAAATAACACAGGTAAATGTTGCCGCCGAATCCCAACGGGAGGTCGGCGAACATCAGTTTGAATCTATTAAATTTAGAATATTAAGGTGGAGCTCCTTTGCCAATTCTAAGCTGATCGTAAATATGCAATGAGATGATCGGTTGCGAAGGCGAAGACCGGACGGAACCTAGTGAAACGCCAATACAATTAAACCAAGTGAAAATGCACATCGTAGCCCAGGTACATGATTCTGATTCATCGCATATATGGCAATTTATTAATGAAGCAAATAATTATCCTGACTCATTTGCCTTTAAATATTAAATTTATTATAATCCTTGTAAAAGAGCAACTCTGACAGCCATGTGATGTGCGAATGAAAATTAGACGGATAAATATATTACATACTATACCTCTGATTTCGCGGCATGGGACGTTTCTATTGTTTTCTTTTAATACTTCCGCTTATCTCTGATCCCATATAGGTATGTAGTATTGAAAAACTCGCCTAATAAGTTCTTTCTAAAGCATATCGCCCAACTCTCTAGCCTAGAGATATGCATTTGCTGTCTGTAATTTAGATATAATACAGCCGTTAAATTACGCTAAACGACATTAACATAACACGAAACTACGTCTAATTACAATTTCAGTTGGCGTTTTTATTATTATTGCAATGTTATTGTTAGTGTTGTGAAAATATTGTACATTTTTATGATCGCGTACTAATAAAGTGTAAAATTCCTTTTGTCCATATTGAACGCGCACAATTTTATAGATCAAATAATAGTATGACCGTGCTTTATGATTTCAACGTTATAATTTCATGAAATAATTGGTGTATGTATTCGTATTTTAATGTTTTAATGAAATTCGCAGCAATTTATATTTTAATTTGCATATCGACTGTGGTTTTGTTAAATGCAAATATCAAACATTAAACTAAAAACCTACCGACAATTTAGACCCTAAACTTACGCAAGAGCCCGATAAAACAAATACATTAATATAACCATTTAGTGACCTCTTCATAACTGCCAAGCGAAAGTGACATTTTTTACAATTATTACAAAAGTGATGCCATTTAAATACTTCTTAGTGCCCATTTTTGTACGGCGCCTTTTGTGAGAATGAAGACCGGAACCGAAACACTGTTTGAACTAGGCAATTCATAAGAATTTTTTTTTACAATAGCTAGGTATACAAAACTTCTCGATACAATTTGTTAAACTTCTATGAAGAAATTGAAATGTAAAGCTGAGTTATAGTGTAATTTAACGACATAAGGATGATGATAATGTTATTATTGTCTACTCGATATCCAATATTCTCATCGAGTTATATAGTTCGCTTCGCTCATCTTGTGTCTACAACGACTGCCGGAAAGAATAATAAAACTCTTCTATAATCCTAAAACCTGCATACATACCTGCAGTACGGTATCAGTGTTCTTTCTCTACAATTTCCTTCTGTTCCTCGTTATAAAGTATCTTATGCGCTGCTTCATCTAGGATATGCCAGCATTTTCAGGATGGAGCATACGTAGACCCTACCGAAACTTTTTCAGGATGAAAAAATGGCTTGAGTTTCTTCAAGTTTCTTATCGACTAACTCCCCCCACAATTTACTTAGTAACGACTGGTCACAGTCTAAAGTCCTCATAAACTTCTGAGACATGAGTTTCCCATTCAAACCGGGTTAGTTCCAGCCATCGCTTTTCACTTAACTTTTCTACTTAACGGACGTGTGTATGTCCTTAAGATCCTTGAGCCTGTCAACCCATTTTTAGTTTATCGTAAAGTTTAAATTTTATATTTTACCTGGTTTATAGCTACGACGTTCGACATCCCTCGCTCGTTCCGGTTCCATTTGAACTTACCTGGCCGTAAAAGTTATCCTGGGAAAATCGGTTCCGGAACGAAATTATGTCGGCGAAATTTCTGACTTAATTATTTTCCATTAGCTCCAAATCCCACCCGTCGAGGGATGAATCTATTTGAAAAGGACCATCAAAATGTCAACTGGTTTGCTATTAGACGAAAGGACGGCATAGTTAGACCATAGCGTCTTGAAGAATTTTCAATCCTCTAAATCATCTTAAATCATCCAGAGTTGCAATCGATGGATAACTCGGTTAAGGACCGTTTAGGGGCTTAGTGGACCCCGATTGTTCGCGATAAGCCAAAGAAAAGCTTCTCAATTGCTCCTAAATGTTGTACATGATGAGATGTGTACTTGGCTCCCAGTTTCATTCAAAGTCACATTATACGCTGTACGATATGCGTATAGTGTATAATTCCCGTAATTGGACATTTCCTTATCAAGACATTGCTTTCAAGATGTGCTTGATGCATAATAACGAGGTGCTCGTAATATTTTCTATATTTACTGGGGTGCTTCGGCCTGTTGAATAGCTGTAATCCAGTACGGTGCAATACCGTGCCAAGTGCACTTGAAGGAAGCTGGGATTTGTACTAGTTTCGAGCGCTATTTTGGTCACGATGGCATTGTTATTGCTTCGAGCGGCATCAAGAGCACTACAGACCCACGGGGTGGATGGGTCTTCTTGTACGCCCACTACATAATCACCCCGTGTCTTGAATGCATCGCAACATCATTCGAAATTATACGGAAGAAACTATAGGACTCACCACTACTTCAGAGAAACTCAAATATTATCAGCAAGTAACGACGGATATTGATGGCAAATTGTGTCAATAGCGACGTTGATAAAACTCTTGACGGATTTTAGGAAAACAGTTTTCAGTTTTTTGTGGATTGAGCAGATAAATCAGTAGATTATTCAGGGCGAATGCGTTGCTTTTATCGATTCGAGAAGGCATACAAGAAAAAAATGAACTATCATCACATGAATCATAGCGCGATGCGGATGCTTACACTAACACTGAACAAATAGGAAATAATGTAGGAGTGCTAAGATTACGCTTTGACTTTATTTCGCTTTACGTCCACTCAAATTGCATAAAATCTGCATTGCAAATTGGTGGGGTTTCTTGACGTTGTAAAGGACGCCTAAAGCGAAGTTTCTCCGCTTTTCGCCTTACCCAATATACAAAGATCGATTTTGGTTGCGAAAACGAATAAGCAGGAATTGTGGTCTGATTTTTAATTATAAAAAAAAATGCGAAAAAACATGCTAAAGAAAATCAGAGCATCAGTAATCGTGATCTTATTAAGCTACAGACTTATCGCGTTTCGCCTATTTCGCATCATTGGCGTCTTTCTCGTGAATAGTGTGAAGAGGTTTCTCGTAAATTTTTCGCGTTTTTTGTTCGCGATTCGTATGTTTTTTCTGATGGAGGCGGTTTTTTCACGACATCATAGGGTTTTGCTTAACGAGAAAGTGATGACGAAATACGCGAGACGATTTTTCGTGATTTTCTCGTGATTTTTTGCTTTTTCGTGGTTACTGTCAAAAGCTTAGACTTGCAGATTTTCAGAAACTGAAAAAAAGTTTAACTTCACGAAATTTAGAGAAACCACGAAAACGTGAAACTTGCGCATTGTATGTACAATACTTTCTCGGGTTGTTGCAAGTTTCATGTGTTTTGTGAAATAAGGCGAGAAACTCACGAAAAACAAGAAAAGCAGGAGAAGTCTGTTGCCGGCTTTAGAGTTACCACTTCTGAACCTTTTTTTTTTTTTCTTTCGCGATTCTTGCTCATTTTTATATTTTTCGAGTTTATCACCAATTATTTTTTAATTTTTTCCGAATTTTCCATGTTTTTGTATATTTTATTTTTCTGTATTACTTGAGTTTCTCACTCATTTCCGTCTCATTTCTGTTGTTCGCACTTTTCTTTCCGATTTATGCGTTCTTATCATTTTTATCTTAATTTTGCCTTTCATTTTTGTTTAACCGACTTTTCCCCCCTGAAAAACAATTTCCTTTTGGTGACCAAATCATGACCACCCAGGTTATACATTTTCGAAGTCCACCCAACCCTAGCTTAATACTTCGATATGTTTAATAAACTGGGTGAAAAGTTTCTTTTATGTACGCATACACAGAAACTAAAACCGCACGAAAACATAGTTTGTGCCCTTCATAATTGGAAAAATGGCCTCTCATTTCCTGTTAGCACGCTAGCCTTGTACTAGCAAGAATTCGATCAGAGTAGCATAGGGAGCGAAGGACACAAAGATATTTTAATGGGCAAAGTTTTCTGTTCTTCGAATCCGTGAAACTTTTATATGACAAAAACTGTGAATACATATTTTTGGTAGCGGAGCCTGTAAAAATTCGTTCGATATACGCGCGTATACAACACACGCAAGTCCTTCCTTTTCGTACCATTCGAAATATAAATCAACTAAATGAGCAAGTATTTCCCATCAATCAAACAAACTTGAAACGATCTTGGAATACATTCAGCGAGAACATTTCTACTACATTAGATCCAGGACGAATAATCCCTAATAAGATTCAATTCAATAATAAAAAAACCATCAGGATCCTAGTTCCAGTGCTGAGTCCCCATCCGATAGATGGCGCAGTATAAGTGGAAAAGTTTTAATTGATTTCGCTTTTTCGAAATGTTTTTAATAATTCAAGTTTAGCGAAAAGGAAAAGTTTTTTTGCGAGGGTATCGGACGGGGATTTCTCGATTTTATTTAAATGTTAAACATTTTCATTAGTAATTTTCGGATGGAATCTCTAAAAGGTCTTTCGCTTATTTATGGATAGAACTGCCTGAAACTCTGAAATATAAAAACCGATCTGAATCAACGCGTTTCTGTATCCTTGGCACTCGAAAGATACGGGATCTTAAGATATTTTCTTACTTTTAGATTGCTTAAGGCGCTTGGTGTTCTATGACTACTAAATTGAATTTTCTCAAAATAGAACAATTTGTAAATTACAAGATTTTCTTGTTTTAAACGTTCTTTACTGATCCAAACATTCAAATAAGCTCAGTTTGAAATTTTTCCACCGAACACCTCACATCTTTTTATCGATCCCTCTACGTATGTAGCATCAGACGAATGAGATTCATTAAAAGATAACGATCCAGCTGTCATATTTACTAAACCCATCATTAATCATTATGCTTATGGCATCCTTATCAATTCCCAGAGTACGCTAGACGAACGAAACCGAAAAAAGCCACATAATCAACCTTTCCAACTTTTCTTTATCGGAAATCCCAAAACCGCTCTATCTAAAGCTCCTAGGAATCCTCTACCCTAATACCAAATATAATAATCTCATTTAGCCACAATCGTCAAAATTATATTAAATAGCCAAGTAACGTATTTTGCTGAGGTGAAGCCATCAACCTTGCGAGGTAAGCGTCAGACTTCGTTAGAACTCTGGTAGTGTCAGGAGTGGGATATTTGGAACTATAGTCAGCTTCAAATAGAACCAAGCTTGCTTGTATCGGCTTCTTATCAATAATCTATGAGATGACGCAATACGAATCGCAATCAAATCATTAATCACATTTTTGCTTATTTCGAAGGAATTTCGTCCTAATTTCGTCCGTTGAATGTGGATGAAACTACAGGCAAAAAGCGAGCACATTGCTGACAGATTGTCATTGGGAAAGATGGAATCGTTTGATAGTGGATCGAGGGAGCGAGATAGAAGGAAAAAAAGCTGGTAACGTCCTACCCTGTGATTCGCAATAAGTCATGGTGGTATGGCTTTTTGTCGGAAGTGCTATCAAGGTGGAACAGGATAAAGGCCCACTACCCGAGTGCTCTACTTCATGACTATAAGAAATATCCTTTTGTACGATGATTTCACTCAATCCTTCGTAATAATGGCAAATGTATTATACAGGTTTTGATTAATATCGTAAAAGTGTCACACCTAATTCGTAGAGGTGATGAATAGATTCTATAGTTGTGGTGCTTGTTGATGCGATATATAAGTGATTCTTTTTATGGATTCTGGTTGAATTTTTTTTGAATTGACACAGCTGAAAGTAATTGGTAAGTTGAGGAGAATAGACCGAATGACGGTTCTAGATGAACCGGGCGCATTGACTGCCTAATTTCGATGTCCTCAAAAAATCTTGATATGTTTTATTATAGTCACCAAATAATACTCTCATTCTTCAACAATTTTTATTTCCGATGAATAAAATGAAAATCTCAGAGATGGCATCAGAATGTCTGTGAAAATTCTTGGCATTATAAACGGAAGTCAAGAACCCCGCGGCTGATAAACAATTCCAACCAAAACCCAATTCTTTGGAAGATACGAAATCTTATGTCTTTCGATTCGCTACGCGTCTTACGAGACATTCATGTGAAAAAACTATCTAATTAAATCGAAAAAATCTCCTCTTAGTTTTGATTATTTTTTATTGGATCTTGGATTTATTTTGTTTACGCCTCGTCGTTCTACGACGGATGGTTTACATTTTTTTATAACATATATTGTGTTTTTTAAAGAGAAAATTTCCCGAAGACAGTAAAAATAGATGTCTATCTGTAAGATTTAAAACACATACAGAACAATCGGACGGATCAATTTCTCACACTTGTCGATGGGAATTATTCGAGCGGTTCTTATACATCGGCGACAAATTCGATTGCATCCGCTGTAATGGACGTTATCTTATACTACTATATGAAACCGGTCTCACCTGTCTGTTTAAGAAAAACATACAATAAACAGAAATATGGGGAAAATGTCGTTTCACTTGTTCTTTGATCATCACAACAAAAATAGCAATCATTCCTCAAGGCTATTTATTCTGTTTTCTGTCTACGACATTATTTCAAGTGCCGATAAGACCAACAAGAAAAACACGTCAAAGTGTCTTCCAATTTATTATGAAAGACAAATTTGATTGGCTTTTATATTTTTGTCTTCTATCGCACAAGCCACAAACTATAGCATGTACAAATTTTATGATAATTTGTTTGATAGCTTATCAGTGGAATATTAAAGTTTAATAATTTGGTTCTAAAATGTGTGTGCACCACCAAGGCAACTCTATCCATTCGAAAAGCCATAGTTTCGAAATGCATCCCTGTTACTGGTATATACCATTGAGGTGCACTATAGAAATTCTGATTTCGATACAAAGTTCTAGAGGCAAGAAACTTGCAAAAAAAAAAACAACTACAGCAAAAAACAACCCCTTCGGTACCGTTTAAAATTTATGTGCATTGCCAATTTGACAAATTGAATAGGCGATATTCTATGAATCAAATTTACGACCATTAAAGCGACACCTTTACGATACTTTTGTTCCCATTAAGTACACACTTCACCTTGCTTACACGGGGGCAATTTTCATATTCAAGTAACGAATTCGCTTCCTACTTCCTGGCCGTGTAGGCAACTATACTGCTGTTTGCTAGCTGTTTCGCCCTTCGAAGACATAAGCGTGGTAGAGTAGAGGGTAGGTAGACCCCGATAGTTTGGTTTGGAGTTTGGACTTACATAAGTACTGAAGACCAGTGCCTCCGGCATGCACGACATACTCCATTGAAAATTAGGTTTGGGAGCGTGCAAATTAGCAGCAACGCCAGGTATAGAATTTAATGGCAATATGAGGAACCAACAAGTACAGCGATATGATATAGGCCGGTATCAAGGGTAGCTGCTAGGGATATAAATATGTTAATACAGCGCATACAGTGGCACTACATGGTGGGTGTATGGTAGAAGTATGCGAGATAAAGTAGAGTCCCGGAACTCAACTAAACCTGCATTAAATTGTTTGGGTTTTGGATAGGCGGATTAGTGTTCAAGGTGATTCTCCAATAAAGCTGTTTCTTCTCAAAAGCAATCCAATTGGATTATTTTAAATAGGTAATACAACTTACATTTGGGGTTTTGGGGGTTCAACCATTGGCCCATTTTCATTGGGAAGAGAGGACCTTTTTTAGGTCATCACATTCAGTATGGTGGGAACTTGAAAATATATTATGAAATCCTCCCTTCATACAATCCTGCGCACGGGCCTGACTGCATGACTTATTGTCAAATATTTGACTAAAAAAATTTGGCGAATATTTCTGTGACATTTTTTCCGTCAAAATAGAGCAAATAAAAAAATATGGCAAAAAAAAAAAAATAAGACAATTACACTATCTGACATCATCTGAAAGTGAAACCGTTTGAATTCGAACAAACAAAGTAGCATTAAGTCTGTTGCAATTTACGTGCGATAAAAGTGACTAACTAGAACTTGTTTATAAAATCCTAATCCAACCGGGTGTAGTCCAGTGGTAGCGTACTAGGCTTGTAAACGCGATGTCGTGGGTTCAATTCCCACTCTACGCATAAATTAATAAGAATTTTTTCAGTTGCTATTGGCTTTGAAATTATTAATAGAAATAGTGAACAGTGCAGAATGTTTAATAGGATCACTACTAAAGGATTTAACACTGAGCAGGGGGTCAATTCTAGTTCCGTGAAGTGATAAAATGATAAAATGAATAAATATTTGTTATTAATGTTTGCATGAAAAAATTTGCTGAATCAAATGCTGAATAACAAATTTGCATTTGCCAGTGCTAACCTTTTTATGAACTGAAAACAGTTTGACAGTTTTTTTTGTTTTTTCATGCAAACGTTAATGACAAAATTGTTTTCATTTTATCATTTTATCACTTCACGGAACCAGAATTGACCCCCTGATGAGTTCTGTTAACATTCTTATCAGATTCACTAACACCATCATCAGAGATACCAGACAGTAGTTCATTTGTTATAGGCAACATTGCTGTTTCTGGTAGATCACATCAAAGCCAAAAACAGCACTCAAAAATTATTAACACCATCTAGTACACTACCATACCCGGCCCGATTTCTGACCTCCCATCCCTAAGCTGACTGGATTGTACACTACAGTGTATTAAAGGCTAACCACCTAAGTACAGTTCAGTATCCTTAAAAAAAAAAAACAAACTATAAATTCTAACGCAATACCCTGCGATCTACATCCATTTTCGAAAGATGATGAAGATGTGTTTATTGTCTGGTAACGCCATTCAATTACGATTACACTATCTAAAGGACAGTGAATGTACTTGGACAAAATATTTCGTTTTTCAGTCTATGAATTTCGAGAAAATATCCATAAACTTCCGTCATTCAAATTATTTGCATAAGGACATTAAGGGCAGGACGGAAATATGGCTCCCTGGGCATTACAAAGTACTGAAATGGAAGGAAGCAGGCGTAAGAAAAGCAAGAGAAAATTTTCCAAAGTTGAAACGAAAGAACTCGAAAGTGTTATTCAGACCATTGACCAAGAGGGTAGTGTGTACGTAGGTCGTAAGGCATAGAGACGCTTGCAGTTTTATTCACCCAGGACTAGGACCTATGTATAGATGCCCCATGGGGCCATTATGCAAAATTCCAATGGTAGAAAAAGTACGACTTTAGATTCAAATCGCTGTTTCTTGTAATTATTCGACTTGAACCATTTCCGTTTTGAATTTCCATAAATTTTCTTTGAAAACAGGAAGATGAGGTGTTTGTGGGTACGGACAGCAACAGCACGCGGTTTTTCTGGCTCAGTTCCAACATCAATTTTTTAGCTCATGTATACACGTACATTCAGTGCAATCCACGAAAATTGTATTGCAATTTAAAAGCACGTAGAAAAAAAGATTGTACTGATAAGTAGGTGTTTGGTGGGATGCTTCAATATTTGATTGGCTACCATTTGTGAACTATCAAATTTACAGTAGTACGAATTTCATAATGCTTTCGCTTTCCAATTAAATTAATATCATGTTCGATTTCTATAGAACGCCAAAAATTAATAATAAATTAATCCTGGTAGTGTGAGAAATTTTGCGAGCAAAACCAATGTTCTAAAAAGATCGACATTTTTATAATACGGTTAAGAAGCACAAAGTGTCGCAGAATTGTAATACCTACTATTTAGAAAATCTTCAACAGTCTTCCAATGTGTTTCGGTAGGGAAATCTCTAGATAGATCCAAGCGATAACAAAATGAAACAAACCCGTCTACGACTATCTTAAGTATTCGTTTTCGGTTTTTTCTGTTGCGTGTTAGTACTATACTTTGGTATATGATATATCCTTACAAATTTACGTTAATCCTTGAACTTGTAGCGCCATTCCTATGCCATTTCCGTTCGAAATAAACCAAACAGAATATCGCTCTGAGAATCAATAACCGAAAAGGGATAATCCTATTGTAGCCGTGCGATTCGTTAGTTCATGACAACGCGCCATAACAATAAAGACGTATATGTGATTATTGGATATGTGGTATACATTATGTCCTCTCTGCGCTATATATTAATATGTTCTCTCGTCCACAACCGCTGGCGATCCCAAAATCCTGTAACTATGCGGTCTTCCAGCCACCATAACAATTCCATCGGCAGTACTGCCAGAGAACTAAATCGCATTGCCATTATTTATTATACAGTGACGTATCTATTAATATCAGATCGAATCGATAGGACGGATACTTTGGAGACACTCAAACGAATCTCTTGTCCATTTCGATAGCGGGGTTGGATTCATTCTGTATAGCGTAGACAAAATGCCCGAACAAATATCCGCCCCTATAAATAACCCCAACCACGAAATACTTTTGTACGCTACTGCGGCAGACGTTTCCTTATCAATGGTGACAGTGGCATATTATCAGAAACATATAATGTCCTTCGAGTCGAATGAATGGTCGGCGAATAAAAGAATGTGTCTCCAGAGAAGTGAAATAATTTGAAAAAAGGACATAAAGTTAAGATGTGGGATGGGGTCTGACAATGTTGGGAGGAACAATGTTTTGACATACAAAATAAAAAAAAAACAACAATCGGAAAAGGACGAGTCAGCTTGTTAAGGAGCAAGATTTGTTCATCTGAGAAAACTGATCGTCAAGGATAAAATAAATATGTCATACCTATATATTTCTTAGGTTTATTTTTTATTTTTCAGATATCGTGTACAATACATTCGCCCTTTTAAAATTTATATATACCGGTACACTTAACAATTCACTCAGAATGTCCTTCATATTGCCCTTTCGTTGCATGTCCATAATTCATACTGAAGTAATTCGGTACAATTTTGTGGTTTACGCCGGACTTCTTCTCATGAATATGAGACCGCTCAATTAGAATAATAAGAATACAAAACACAAATGTATGTATAATAATATTTTTAATAATCCCAGGTAAGCATTTCTGTCCGGCCATTAAAGCTATTGTTTGCCATTTCCATTTTGTCCATAATAAAAAGAAAAATAAACCTCTCAACGAATCCAATGGGTCATAATTTTTTTTTCAAGCTATCGGACATGAACGGAAAACTCTGCGGTTGGTGGAAGGAAATGTTTTAGGTTGGAAATCATTTTTTCGGTAGCCTCCATGAATAATTTCGTGAAACATGCAAAAATAATGGCAAAATTTCAGAAGTGTAATCACTTCGGTGACGGTGTATAAAACATGCAAAACGCAATCCAGTAGATTTGACTTGTGGACACTTTAAGATGCTGGTAGATAAAAAGGGATTTCGTTCTTCAAAACTAACAACTTTGCTTTGATAGGATTCTAACAAAGTCTAAATGGATTTGCATATGGATTTGGTTTAAGATAACAGCTATCATACTTCTACTCTGATAAAACACTATGGCGTTAAATACAGAACCAAATTGATACATGATTTCAAAGTAAAACAATCATAAAATCAATGAACTTTTTCATATAATGATATAGTAGATTTTTAGCCGTTTTAACTACGTTACATGGAAAAAATCTGGTGTTTTGTTTTCTGTTATTAGTACAACTAATTAAGGGTTATACAACTCATACATTTCAATAAAAAAGGATTGCTTAAATAATGAAATGGCTTCAATTAAAATAATTATGCTGTCGCGATAAGCTCACCTTAGAATTAATAGTGACAAAATCAGATTTTATAATTCAAAGAAAAAGTTCTAGTCAACGATTCGGTTTTTTTATAAATGGCTATGAAACAAAAGTTTTACTCGGGGAAGTATGAAAAAATTAAACACAAAAAAAAGGAAAACCTTTTCTTAAATATCCAAGAATTCTCTCGAAAATGTGAACACACTTGTTGTAGCATTAACGATTTTGACATAAATCTTAAAAACGACCAAAAATACTTAAAAGCAAAATATCTCCAAAATGGAACAAAAACGCGCATATTTATTAGCCCTGCTACTGTATAACAAAAGGATTTAGAGTCGCTTTGTAATGAAAGGAATTTATTAAGACTATTTCGGATTAAAAGGGACTGATGAAAATAATGTAAAACAAAAGCTCCTAATCATTGGGATCGCAACAAAAACAGCGTACAAAATTAACGTCCACACCATCTAAAATTTCGATTGTTTTTTTTAAGTCGATAAGCCGCCTCGGTTTGCAGTTCTACAAGACGGAAATTCCGAAAGCCCATTAAATCGTGCAGGTAAACGTCGAGCAATTAGAAATCGCTCAATCAAAGCGCTTCTGATTAACATTAAAATTCAATCAAGCTCACAAGTCTCATGGAAGTGCTTGCCATCAACGTTGACCAGACCACCCTGTTTTCTCTATGAGACTTATACTCCGATCCACACGAGCATTAACCTGCTTCAACTTGGTGCTTCGTCCTTGCAAGGAAATCGAATAAGGAACACCAAGTTAGACGCTAAAACTTATGATAAAGTTCCGGGCGAATTTATCCGTAAAGAATGAAAAAGAGTCACGAACTCTAAGGGTTGATTTATATCGAACGAAAATTTTGCATATATGACTATATTCGCGCCACTACCCAGATTTTCAACCCCCCTTTTGTGCTTCGAATATCCTGGAGCTCAGGTTGCATAAAATTGAAATTGACATTTATATAATGGAACTTGAGGTGGCTGGAGGTAAGCTTCCATCAGGATGAAGGTAGTAGATTGCCACCGTTATACACACTACCATAGTTCATTGTCGAAAGGTGGCATAATGATTGGAGGTTAGTGAAGTGAGGCGAGAATGTGAATGTAGCAGCTATTTTAAAATTTAAAGTTCACGGCTTTTATGTAGATGAAGTGCGAATAGTCCCTTTCTTTCTTTAGAAATTATTTAAAACTGAAAAATCTCCTTCTTCTTTTACAGTTGATATGTTGAAAAAGGTGTGATAACTGCTGTATACTACTGTATTGAAGATTTTCACCAAGTCCACACAAGGGCATCTTCAATATATTCAAAAATGTCCTCGATGCTGATTTGAATCGATCTCTGTTCCGAGGAATTAAAGTATTCGTCCTGTGATACGACTGCATTAATTTGGAAAGGAAATAGCTTAGACACAGATTTTGAAAGATAAAAATTGCAGTCGTGGATACCACCAGTGAATTCGACGAGACACCACCCTCTCCTTCTACGCCTCCGTATCAACGATTAACAAAATCGCTACAGACAGATCCGAGATGTGCTCACGAGGTAAGTTCTATGCAAATTATAATATATTTTAATATTTGTGTGTCCTTGAAGTTCTTTTAGCCTAAAAGGTAGAGCCCAATGCCTAACAACATGTTGAAAATAAATTTTCTATATGTTTACATGCATATGTATAAATATGTACTAAGTTTCAACATACTAACGTAAGGCACTATTTCTATTGGGTCAAAGAAGCACACCATGGGTTGTGTCATTTAAGTGTACGAAGGAAAGAGGTGTTTTGCCGGCTCGGGAACGGTTCATGCTAGAAAGTTTAAGCTTGATACGTATTAGATATATGTATATAGATCAACTTGAAAAGAAAATCGGATCCGTGCGACACTGTTGAAATGGGGATGCTAATTATCACGAATTTTGTCATATCTCCTATAATAGGATATAGAATTAAGATTTTTTCCATAGGCTCGTGTTATAACCGTATAGAAATTAATTTCAATATTTTTTGATATTCCATCACAACAGAGTTATACGACCGAATGGCTTTTTACGCTGTCCACCATATCAGATTCTTTTTTCCTCGGGCTTTCCATGTAATCGTTTAAAAAACATTCAGATTTTCTCGATATTGAACTCATCTGAGGTGGTGTAAGAGGGTTGAATGCATTTTAAGAATTTCGTCATATTGCTCAGATCGGACAAGATATCGAAAATCGAACTAACTGTTACTTCAACAATATCAATAATCTCGATCGCCGAAATTAAAAAAATATTGACATAATTAATGACATTAATCATCTGTCTGGCTGCCTACTGCATTCCCAGCTCCACTTAATTTCCTTCGTAATTGCTATAAACACTTCATCATTCGCTGAGGGGGTGGGGCATCCCCACTGACTAATTATGAGACAAACAATCCCTCCTCCTGCACATGGGTATTCGAACAAATAGGTAAATCTTAAAAATAGGACACAAAACTTAATCCAAGTTGTTTTGCTTCTAGTTCGACAGCGAACTTATTTTAACGAGATTGCTTCTCTCCCAGCCGAAAGTAATTAATAACAAAAAAGGATAATGAACTTTATTTGTATTTGTTGTAACATCATCGAGTCTAGAAGGCTCCTAGCTACGAGTAAACAAAACACTTTGGGCTATGGCACCTATCGAAATAAGTCAATAAAGCTCATCCTTATGGAAACAGACTATGTACTATGTACGTTGTCCACTTTGAATTGATTACTCTTGGACTTGCCCGACCCCTCAATTGGAACCGTGCCTCATATTCACTAAGCTCATTCAATTAATGTTCGTATCACGATCAGTAAGGTATTGGAATAACAAATAATAAGTATTTCCTCCGCAAAATTAACTTTTAGTCCACAATACTAATTACCCATTACCCACCCGGTATCCTTCCACATACATACGTATCACATTGTATCGAAATCTGTTACCGATTTAGCTACACAATCAGGTGGAGTAAATGTTTGATCGCGGCGTGTCGTCAATCTATAGTCGCTCCAATCACCTCTACGCTCGGTATCCACATAATTTTCACCTGTAATGAGTTCCGCACACGAGCCCATTATTCTCGTATGTCTGGTCAGTCGCCGGTGGTCAGTTCGTAACTTTTACGATAAATCATTTATGCTACATGCGACCGTGACACCCAGGAAGGTGTCGCGATATATGGTACACAATTTTCGGTCAATTGCTTGAGCGGGACGGATACGTAGGGTCGGATACGTAGCGAATTTGGAAAATTTTTACGTGTGACTCAGGTATGGTGTAGAAAAGCACATTGATGCCATAATGCTTACAAACTATCTCAGGGTCATTGTCAACGCTTGTAAATCGTATGCAGCATTGACGTGCATTTGGTTTGCTAGTGCGACCAATGGCCATTTCGTTATGTGACTATTATAAGCTTTTTTTTCATCCAATTATTAGATCAATAATTTTTTAAATCAATAAGTTTGTTGTTATAAATAAAAATAGAACTCAATGTCAAAACTAATGTACCTACATGTTGTCCGATTTTGTTGCATTTACTAAGCAGTTAAACAATCTTTCTGCTATTTAGATAATTAATAATTTAATTATTAGAAATATAATACAGTAGGTTATTTATATTTCGTAGCCCCAATTTTCGCAGAGGAAGTGGCCTTAAAGGTTTCAGAACCTCCCTTATTGAAAAATAATTACCTAAATTTGTATCCTGTATCTAACAAACGCTATTTGCACTTTTCTTTATTATTTTTTAAACAAAAAAAATTAATTGAAATTTCAAAAAAAATTTGTATTCCTGAAATTTTTATGTTTGTCAGGGAAGAACAAAAAAAAATTACTGCTTTGATGTACAATATCTCGAGAACTAGAGTCACTGTATAAGAACTAACACAAACATCCATTATCATGAGTACGGACAATGACCACTTTTGGTACATATTTAGTAGTCTAAAAACCTGCGAATTTAAAAAATCGCAGGGGTCTTAAATGGCATAATTTTAGTGTGTATACGTGTAGCAGATGGATTTTGATTGACGTTTCACGGAATCGAGATATGTCTCATGAAATGTCAACTAAATACAGCGTTTATCCACTTTAGTGGAGATCCTTAAAATGAAAAATCGAGACAACTGCAAAAAAATTTCAAATGTACTGGTTTCAAATGAAACACACATATTCCGTACTCAAGATAATGGATGTTTGTGTTAGTTCGTATGAAGTGACTCTATCGAGAACCTATGACTGAACGTAAATGCGCCACAAAAAACTAATGCCGTGTACAAGCTTACTAATTTTCTGACCCCTTTCCGAATACAAATTTATGGCAATGGGAGTATGAGTAAGTTTATGGAGGACAGTTTGAAAGAAAATATTCTGTTTTTTATATCTCGAAAATGGCTAGAACTAGGAAGTTGAAATTAATTTATTATATATAATTATAGGCGCATTATCCAGAACTATATTTTTAAAGGGTCATGTTTATATATCAGGAATTACTCGAGCAAACGATTTGAAACTTGGTGTAATGATGAAACCATGGAACTAAATATTTTCATTTTAGGGTGAGAAGGTAGAACAAATTTTTTTTATATTGTATAATATCCCCGATATCTCAAGAACTTTTGAACATAATTAAATTTTATATGATTGGATTTTGGGGATTTTTACAATACCTTACATGAGCAAAATCAATTTGCCCCTTGTAATAGCTACATGTCGATAGAAAACATGGCCAAACCCTTTAGAAAAAGCCTTCGAAACCATATACATTGTACACTATTTTGTTTATCTCTAACTACATAATAAATAATAATTCATTATGTTTTTTTTTGAAGGGTGGTAGACTCTATAAAAAGCGAAAATAAAGTAACAATTCTGAGTAGCAGTTCTTTTAATATTTCGATTAAAACACTTTATTTTATTAATAAAATAAAAAATCCTAGACTTTATGGCTTTATCAATAGATTGATTTGTGAAGTGTTTTGCTATTGTTTACGTATAGAAAAATAGTAGCTACTTAGCAGCCATATCTCCTACCTTTCTATCATTCTTTAATTGTTTTCTTATCAAGATATATAACGAAATTGGTCGTTATCAAAGACATGAAAGAATACAGGAAACGTAAACTTAAAAACATATCTACACCTAAATAATGAAGTGAACGAAATTCTCAATTCCAATTCACAAAATCTTAGTAATTTGAAGAATTATATACCGAACAACTAAAAAAAATTAATTCGCACGTTCTTATAAAAGGTTACTCCTGCCTGGAAAACAACTTTAACATAATAGAAAACTACCCTGTCTAACAGCAGCAGAAGCATGTCAGTGATTCCAATAAGCAGATTCGTACATTGTATAACAGTTTTTGACGACAAGCAGAGAAAATTTCTCTCCCAACTAAATTTTGGTTGGTATCTTGGCTTAAATTGATTTGTTTTACGATAGTTAACGAGAGAGTAGAATCTAGAATATTAGTTTTTCATTGTTATGTAGAATACCGGGAATTCTTAAACTTGTATTAATTTTGCTAAGACATAGCGAAAACTTTTACGTTTTCAGCAGGTGAATATTAAATAGACCGTAACTAGTTAGGAAAAAAAGACGATCTAAATATGTTTTTTTTTTTCCTAATTAGTGTTATACATATAAGATAAATATAAGCTTTTTCAAAAGATCTACGAATATCTCAACTGGTCTGAATTTTACCGAACATTAGATTTAGAATAAATGCTTAGTTCTTACACACACAATCAGTTCACTGAGAGAATATATGTATTCTTGACTATTCCAAGCCTCTTATCGACACAAAGAAAAAAGTCTTCACCATTTTAGCCGATGCTACCTTGGAGCCTTGAAGCCTTGCAGCTAGAAACCTTCACGCAATAACCACAGGGCGGTTCGTTAGAAAGCAATCGAGAAAACGAAAAATATCCCCTTTTCTGATAATTTAACTTTGGAAATGCTGATGCTTCCAGTTTAGTCGGACTCTTTCTAATCCCAAAGGTCAAATTGAACCTGATTACCGAAGGGAACGCGTTTTATATTTCATGAAAGCACAAAGAGCTCCTTTTTAGGAGTTTTCCCGCCAGTCAGGATGAGATATAACGCGATTTTAGTCATTAATATCTTATTATTGGGCTAGTCCTTTCATAAGATGAACGGTGAGAGGTAATTAATTAAATATCCTTTCGTTTTTGAAACAACAGGGTTTTGAAAAGGGCGTCTATAGAACTATTCACAAAACTACTTACTTATTCCTACAAAATTAATTGAGTCCGATGCATAATTGATGCCATCGTTGGCTTGCCTATTGCTGTTGAAGCTAACCTTAATCCGTTAAAAGGGATGAAGGATTCACCGGTCATATCTTATTTATCCAGTTCTAGCTGAAAGCTGTTAGACTTACTTTATTGGATACGATAACCGATTATTTCAACTAGGCGTGGTCCGAAGCTAAAAATTTTAATATATATTCGTCCATATTTATCTAATATCGTCCTTTTTTTGTATCTTTTAACAGGTTGCCTTGGGAAGACGAGTCGGTCTATACAGATTTTGTGGCGATATCGGACGTGGAAACTTTTCGAAAGTCAAATTGGCCGTACATCAATTGACCCGAGGTAAGTTCACTTCAACGTCCTGCTTGTTTGACTGCGTACGCTGGGTGGAAGTTATGGTGGTCAACGATATGCCTAATTAATAGTGCTGTCCCCTCCCATCTGGACCAATAATTTCTGAAAGGTCAGTAATATACGAGCTCTGAAATTAGTGTCGGTGTGCTGGGGTCGACCACAAAGGTGTATCGTATTTCAGGACAAATTGATTTGTTTGGACAAGCCGATTGGTTAATTCATGCGAGAGCTGTCCAACTGTTTGCTTGTTCAGTTACTATTAATTTCGGAAGCTATATGCATCCCTTGTTATTTGTATTCAGAATTGTGCAGGAGCGTGGAATGACCTACCCCACCATACAGAATAGTATAAATTGATCCTTTATGTAAAAAAAATAAATGTTGAAAGTGCATTTCTTGATTAATGCGTTTCATTTCGAATCAATGATCTGAAAAGCAATATACTTAATGGGTTTAATTAATTTGTAGTTCATTTAAATTGAACATGTAAAGATTTAGAATAATTAATGTAAGAAGTAATTTCATCCTTAAAATTGAACTGTATTTCATTGATTTTTGTCAAAGAATTGGTATGATTGGAAGTAGTGTGGTTGACTGGGTGTAGTCTGAGGGTTGTAGTCTATTATTACAGCTATCGTGAATACGAATAGCTACTAGGCTACTACTACGAAATAGTGAGCAGTACTTTCTTGTTTTTCAACAATACTTTTGCTAGCACATCGGTACTCCAACGGAATTTATTTTGCCATCCTATACTGAATATGCGGAATTCTAGCAGAACTAGTGAGTGCTGATTAAATTATACTACGAGAAAGTGATTTAATACCGGTTATCGATACTCCTCCTGTGTGAAATTATAAACAATGTACAATACAGTACAGCAATAGTGTTCCAATAATGATTAAAATTTGTCATTTATTATTTCTTGGTCTTGTTAATTCCTGTCCAATCTTAAGTCTATAAAAATTATACTTGTTTAATATGGATGATAGCTTTGTAGTTGCCAGGAACTTCCAACTATATAGATACACAAAAAAGTTATATACCCTAGAAAATACGGCACGGAGTATTTTATTGGAAAATATTCCATTTATTTATTTCTTGGTTCTCACTTTAAGAATTTGCTCATATCATCCGATTATGTACATATTTGATAATGGTGACCATGACGGCAGCAACGAAGTCAATTACTGTTGAATTACTGCTACTAAGTTTAAATTGAATTCTTACATTTCCCTTTCTTTTTGTGAAAGAAGTACATACTTCTATATTTTTGATAACAATAAAAAAGTTATTTATATTGAATACAATAAAATTCAATGTTATATCGGGATCATTCAAGGGGCTCACATCAATTCAATCGGTATTGAAATTGAAACAGATATTTCTTTCAGAACAACATACTACCTTTACGATCATAAGTACTCTTCCAATTTCGATATAGTGTTGATACCTATAAAAAAGTTTGCTTGAAATGTTCAGTACTGCGCCATACCTACTACTATTATGAACGTAATCCTTTCCGAATATCCCATTTTCAAATATACTTTCGTTCCGCTTTGGTGGTTGGGCATAGGCTTATAACTTATTCTCGGAAAATCAATAGTATTATAATCCCCACTTTTAGAGGCAATCCAGGCATTCAATTTGCGAGTACAAAAATGGGGTTGAAAGTATCTGAAAAATATGGACGTTGTATATTTTTCTTATTGTTTAAATGAAATAAGTTCGACAATTTCGCCTCGCCAATTAAAGGGTTTCCTTACTGAAATCTTAGCAATACACCTTAATTTTCCTAACAGTCGTTTTGAATATTTATTTACCCTCTTTCGTAATTCAAAACAAAAATACAACTTTCAATTCAATTATTTCTCGCTTGCAAACTTTAATCTCGAATTTCTTCATTTGATGAAATTCAACAAAGTCAAAGTCATTTGAAAAGAATTCAACAAACACCGAATCTTGGTCCTGGTTCGTTCTGTATTTAATTTGTTCGCAAAGATTACTCCATTAAATTACGCAAATTTTCTGTCTTAACCTTTTTCCAATTCAGTTCTGCAGTACTTAAAACGCCTATCTTCCAATTAACTCAACTCTGCGCCATACTGTTCGCGCTCTTGTGAGCAAAAATAACAGAAACACAGGGAAAAAGATAAATGAACCCCGTTTATTACATCCTCGTAAAGTTTGCCAAACTTCGTTTAATTCGTTTATTGGTTGAATCCTCCCACCCCCTCTCCACTACCAGGTCCCATTACCCATTCGGCCACGTGTACAAGTATTGTCAATACGCATCGTATACCTACATCGGTCACAAATAGAAAAGTGTATCCTTTCTTCGAAGCTCTACGAGAAAAGGATGGTTTGGCAAATGGTTGTCGGTTCGAATTTCGCCCCTTGTTTGCACTTTAATTGGATAAATTGGTCGACGTCGAACTGTTCTGAATTTTTGTTCGAGGGAAAACCAAGATCCTACGGCCGACTCTTGACATTTTCTAACGTCGTCGCAGGAGCATTTGAAAAAAATCTAAAGAAAAGAAAGAAACTTGAGACGAGTCCTTCCGGAGCGTCGCGCACGAACACTTGTTGAAACGCGACAATCGAAGAAGTGAAAACGGCGATTGAAGCAAGGATGAGGAAGTTTCCTGTTAATCTACCAGCCCGGCACCACTTCGAATCGCTCTGAGCTTATTAAGTTATGTAAAGGTCCTTGGCAAGGACTATTATGAACGCGGTGTTGCTTCGTGTCTATATTCCTGCGACCGTCTATGATTGTGGGACAAATTGATCATCGATTTGCTTAAGTTGTTTGATTTGCTTCCAATTTGTGCTCGTAGTGTTGCTCCGAAACGACGTTGAAATAGATTAAGTGACGGAATGGGTCTAGGCCGGAGGACTAAATGAAAAAGTAATTTTAGTAATTTTGTTAGTTGAATACATCGGGCTATTAAGTGAGCGACGAGTCCAGAAATAATTAGGAGGAGGCAATTAATTCAACAGGCTCAACGATCCTGCAAGATTGGTTAATTTTTAATTGAGTGCTACATATATACGTACCACCTACATATATATATATATACATATATGTATACTTCTCACATTGTGACTCAAAAATATCAGAAACATGCCTTTTGGGTTTTTATATAGAAGGAAAGGATAACACTAAAAAGTTGAAACTTAATGTTCATATAACTATATAAGAATTATTTGCAAAACATGTACTCAAAGAAAAAATTTGATTGTGGCAACCATATTTTGGGAGAACCTTACTATGATTGAGGTTATAGTTGCCACAACTACATATGTTACAACATGTAACATGTTTAGCTTAAACAAAATTATGGTTGTGGAAACCTATGTAGGTGTGTAATTTACGCAACCTTTTTTTTCCGTAGAATGGTTAGGTCAATCATAAGATACATGTGACATGGTTGCTTGAATCAAAGTTCTGATTTCAGAAAACATTTTATGTTTGGCTCAAACATAATTATGATTGTGGAAACCTTGGTGTGTGATGCACGCAACCTTCTTTAATAATATAATGGTTGGGTCATTCATAAAATTTATGTGACATGGTTGCTTGAATCAGAGTTCTTATTTCAGAACCTTGGTGTATGATTCACGCAACCTTCTTTTATAATATGATGGTTATTAATGCAACCCTGGAATAAACATAGTTTTTCTTTCAGTGTGGTTAGCATGGTCATTCGATTACATTGACTTCTGGAAATCAGTTCAATGGTAGGTAAGAAAACGCTCGATAAACTGCTATCTTTATTTTGTCTCGAAGTAGTACATAGCTGTAGTTGTAGAGGTTACTTTTGAAATGTGCTGACAGACTACGTCTTACCGATGATGTAGTCTAAGTATCTTTAGGATAGAGCACATATATTACCCCACCTACGCAGCTATCCGATTCCAAGGAGCGTAAGATAGAAATATTTGGCATTCGTCCTAGACTCGCCGGAAGGATTTAGGTGTACGGAATACTGTTCTAGTCATCATAAAGGAGTCGGGGTGGCTAAGTGGAGTGCCAGTTAAAGTAAAAGTTATATATATTTTTTTATTTTTGTCTTGCATCTTATTTTTATTATTCTTGCTATTTCTTGCTAATTTTGCTTTTTCTCTTTATTTATTATCTGCCATCAATCACTAAAAAATGTATTTTATATATACAAACCATACGAGCTGTGCTCACGGATACAAATAAAATTAAATTATTAATATTATAATTATACACATACTACACATTTCAACTTTCCAGTATAAGCTATTCATAAAATAAAAAAGTGATCAGCAGGCAATGGCCTCACGAATTGCATCGTCGTCCTATGGCAAAATTCACACAACAGCTGAAATAACATTCAGACCTCGAGCCTGTTCGAACACATTATATGTATTCCACTTAACTGAAGCCAAGGGTATAAGTACTACCATAAACCATCATAATCCCGATGGAATTCAGCAATATCACATGCTTCATTTAAACTTCCTTTCCCAAATCGAGCTTTAAACAAAATATAAACTGAAATGTCCATTATACTCGCTAACCTTACGATTCTTTATATGTATCTCTATCGTGTTTTACAACCGTTCCCAGGTGAAAGCCCTACCGCAGGACCAAGCCAACAATAAACCCAATAAAAATGCACAGATGCCTTAAATTCCCAAATGATTGCGGTAATTTCATTGCCAAATTTAAACATTATTAAGTCCGTACACCCACCCACGTACACAAAGGTTGCTTTACTATGTCGGCAAAAGTATTACCGATGCATACTTAAGCCCGACGATGTAAATGTAACAGATTTGCATGATCCTTAATAAGACCCTGATCATAAAATGCAGAAAAAACTAGGAGCTCGACATAAATTTTCCCATACATAATTCCAACATATTGTCACGGGACTTAAGCATAAAAAAGGCTCATATAAAACCTGCGAAAAATAATTTATGTTTTTTTTTCATATGAATATAAAAGGTGGTATGATAATTTCGTTGTTGGATTATTACCAGGCGTCCCGGTAGACTAATTGTTATGGGACATGTTACCACATTCATTATGGTACGTACGGGTTATATCTTTGTAATTAACTCACCTGGACATTATTCGAAATGTTCACTTATGCAATCTGCTTTCTACTCGTAAGCGTATTCACTACGTATCTTTTTTTGTATTTTTGCAGACAAAGTAGCTATCAAGGTAGTTGATCGAGGCGGTTTAGATGCTCGAGCATTACGTATGCTATCGCGGGAAATTGCAACCCTGGAATGTGTTCACCATCCCAACATATTGCGGTAAGTTATTCGCCTCCAGGACAACTTGGAGTATCCTTCGAATGGATGTCATGTCTTAAACGGAATCTTATCTTTGTGCAGATTGTTTGAAGTTGTTGAAACGCTCGGACGTGTCTATCTGGTGACGGAATGGGTACGTGGTGGCGAATTGTACAATCATATCACACAGGGTGGTCCACTTCGCGAAATGCATGCCGCACCCTTGTACAAGCAATTGCTTTTAGCAGTTAAGCATATGGTAAATCCTGGAACGATTCGATGTGGGTGCCACTTACTACGCTTAATACTAATGCGATGCCGTTATTGTTGTATTTTCAGCACAGCTTGGGCTTCGTACATCGTGATATTAAGGCGGAAAATGTACTTTTGGTATCGGAGAGTCGACTGAAATTGGCTGATTTTGGATTCAGTACGGAGCTATTAAATGGTAAGTGGTTTTTTGTATCTAATTTTATTTTATTCAGAAGGTACACGCAAATGCTGAAATCTTTTATAAATAGCTTTTCCATCATAGAATTTAAGCTCATCAGTTTCAGAACAGAACAAGACAAGACCTTAAAAAATTTTACATTAGGTTGAATTTAGATAGGTACATATATGGTATATCCGACCCGACTATTTGTTTAGAAGCCTGGCAATATAAAGTTTTTCAGAATATACACTAGTTGACTAAATTTTAATTTAAGGAAAATAATTTGATATTATCTGAATGCAGTCAAAACTAACTCAAATCACATGCATGCCGTCCAAATTTGAATAATTTCAATTGTGGCTTCCGAATAGAACTCCTATGACCGCTTATCTCAGTTAGTCAGCTAGATAGTGACAGACGCGGCTATAAAGACCGTTGCCCGTCCCGACAATAATTCAATTATTCGGATTTCTCCGCCTCCATTTGAAATTAATACGCAGTTAGTTGATCTCCCGGGCTTGGTTCTTTGATTTATCTATCAGATACGAAGTCACTGGCTATCTGACTATCACAGATAACCGCTTAGAAACTTTCATGATTTGCGCGATTATAATCCAAGTCCCACATTTCGAAAGCAACTGTCCAGTCCACTGTTCTCTTCTTCAAATGGATTTGACTGGGCTGCGATTATCAAACTAATTGAGATTTATTATCGTGTAATTGATACGAATGTGAAATTAAGTTGTCCCATTCATATGGATGGCGAACTGACACCATATAACAGTACGAAACGAACTATGTCAAAGGCTATCGCTTTGATTTCTTTACGTACAAGTAAACTAGTTCATGCGTTGGCGGAAATAGAAATTAGTGAGTTATGTGGAATTTATTTTACGAAACGAATTCAAAAGAGAATTTTTAATATCTTGCAGAGAAGTTTAAAAAAAACATAAGGCGATAAAAACTCAATTTGGGGAACGCTATAGGTTAAATAGTACATTACGGTCGATCATGTCCTAACAATTTACATTTCTTCTGATTACAGGTCCATATCAGAAATTGGACACGTTTTGTGGATCGCCACCATACGCTGCACCGGAACTATTCAGTGACGATCATTACATCGGAGGACCGGTCGACGTATGGGCGCTAGGAGTCTTATTATATTTCATGGTCGTCGGTAATATGCCGTTTCGTGCACCAACTGTTCCGGCATTACGATCAGCCGTTCTTAAAGGCGATTATTCACTTCCTTCGCATATTAGTTTGCCCTGTGTAAGGCTAATACGTAAGTAAAACAAAATTTTCGCGTTTCTATGACCTCAGTTACATTTGATACCAATTTTCATTACAGAGCGAATTCTAGTCCACATACCTCCACGTCGACCATCGCTCGATGACATTCTTAGCAGCCAATGGGTTTCGAATCCGAACCTTAGTGTCGTCCTTATGACCCAGCACATAAATCAACAAAACAAGCCGACAAACAACAAGTCTGCGTTTTGGTTTCGTACGAAATCCCGTCGTATTCGTAAGACCTATTCCCTAAGAGATCGATACATGGAGATTGCCAGCAAGACACCCGTTCCATTCAACACAAAAAAGAACGATGGCATCATGATGGATAACTTCCTGCATCCCATTGATCTGACCAGCGATCAGTTCGATACCGAACAATCAGTCGCGCCAAAAAAGTCCTTTTTCGCCGGTACACTTAAGAAGAAGATCGGACCAATGGAAGTGGAGAAAACTAAGAGCCTACAGAACGGCGAAGTGGGACGATCGTCCGAATGTAACGTAATCGAACTACAATCGCCCGCATCCTTAAAGAACTACGACGAGGAGAAAGGACACTTCATAATGATTCCTACCGATACCGAAGACTATGCCAAACTGAATCCTCTGGAGTCGGAGGCTCGCGAAATCCTTGAACAACTTGGTGTTACGGTGGAAATGTTGCGCAGTGCTATTAAGAATGGACCACGAAGCGAACTGATCGGAGCCTATAGGATCATTGTAAATCGTCTACAAAAGCAAGCCTGGTTTGTACGGAAGCAAGCCGAGATTGCCGCTCAAGAGCAGCCAAAGATAGTGAAACGGGACCGTACTTCGTGTACAATTCTTTAAGATTATTGATAGCAGGCAACTGATAGTATCATTTAGCAGTAGTAAATCTCTTTCTATCTCTATCTATCTCTCTATGTCTATAGACGTTAAAAATTAGTAAGCGATATTGTCTCCTATGGAGCCGAGTACAAGAAACGAAAGGAACTCAACAAATATGAAGCTTTAAAATTAAATTGCTGTTTATGTTTTCAAAATATAGTTGAAAACATATAGAAAATGCGACATTAGTTGTAATTTAAAATATAACCAAAAAAAGAAACTAAGCAGGAAACAATATTTCAGTTGTGATTCAATTTTTTTTATTTAATGTTAAAATTATAAATAATTTTAAGGGTAAGAATTATAGTGAACAAACTTCTAGAATTTTTTCTATATTATTTTAAATTTTTATTTCTCTTTATTCTTGTTGTGATAAGTTGTATAAGAAATATTTAAAATATATACGAAAACGAACAACGATTTGGAATAAAGCTATCAAATTTATATAAGCGAAATGTTTGATACTGGGATGGAATACTTGTCGCATTTGTTAACATAGTCGGTTATCAGAGAAGTCTACGTTCGAAATGGCGCTGGGCAATGTGAGTGAGATGAGGGAATTTTATCAATCGTATGGCGATTCCCACCTAGCGAAGAATTAAATTTAAAAGGAACAACCAAAACTATGCTAGTATAAATTTGAATATTTCATTTTAAGAAAGACAAAGTTTTTTTTATAAATCTGTATATAATTTGTGTTCGGTATTATTTATCTTTTAAGTAAATTAAATTATATTATCAGCAATAGTTGTTAAAATCAAAAACACAAAACACACAAAAGTGAATATTTATATATTAGATATAAAAATAAAAGTTAATATTTCCCCAATGACTTTAATTTCATGCCTTTTTACAAAAAATATTTAAAAATTTTGATTTATATGTTATAAATTAATGAAATTATATTTATGAATTGTTAATGATTTAAAAAATAAAGTAAAGGAGAATTTTTAAGAATAATGAAAATAAAAATAAATAAAATATACTATACCTAATGTAAAGGAAAATAAAAGAAAGTTTTTTTTTATTCGTGGACACTATAAAATAGTTGAGCCTCGACTGAGAATACTCTTTTCAAAAAATTTAGAGCCTCGGCTGAGACAACCCTTTTCAAAATATTCAACACATTGTGTGAAATCAATGGTCTGAGCTCTGACGTTGGTGTCTTAATGAAAAAAAATTAGGATTTATAGTGCGTTTACACTCACCCTTAAGGTGAGCCTCTGCTCCCATCAGGCCATTCCAAACCGGTTTTCGTCGGATGTGTGCTTTGCTGTGTTGAAAGCATAGTATAAATACTTACATAGTAAGCAAACTCCCTATGTTCACCATAGTCCACACAATTTTTCGCATAAAAAAATTGTACCTCTCAAATGGACGATTTTGATTGGTTGTACCTCTCAAAATTTTAAACAGCTGATGACTGAGACAAATCTTTCGTCTCTTTCAATTACGTACGTACGTACGTACAGCTTTACCACTTTTTTGTCTGTTTTGGTTGTTTTTATGCTTATTTCGTGTATTGCCATATCCCTCACCCCACGTCATTTTCCCTAATGACTATTCCATACATACCAAATCGTGCAGAAGAAACAGAAATGTGTGTCAGAGTAATCGCCCATGACTGAAAGAGCTTCTGAATACGTGTAGATTTTACTGATATCGGTGTGTTTACATCGAGAATTCGAGCTGAGTTTGGCTACTATGTAAGTATTTATACTATGGTTGAAAGCAATTTACACTCGAAATACCTTTGCAGCGCAACTTACCTATAGACTCTCGCGACTGCACGAGCCATCTGATTGGCTGATTTTATGGTGGGTATAGAGGCGCGCCTCAAATGTTGAGTGTAAATTCACCATTAGACACCTTTTTGAATGGAAGTTGTTCTATCAAGAATTAACCAGATGATCTGCTATAGCACGAGCAAAATAATGACTCAGAGTAAAAAGGGGATTAACATTAATGGTGAGTTTACACTCACCCATGAGGCTCGCCACGAGGCGAGAAGCTACCCCCATCAGGCCATTGCAAATAGGTTCTCAATGTAAGACTCTTGCGACTGCACGAGCTATTTCATTGATTGATTTTTTGGTGGGGATAGAGGCTCGTCGCAAACGCTGAGTGTAAATGCACCATTCCAGTGATGTGCGAAGGAAATAGAAAAGCACAGATTTCTTAAAAATTTTAAATGTAACCTTCCAATTTACGTCGCTTCATTCTCAAATACAATTGCTGCAGTTGGAGTTGGAGTTCCTGCTCAATGTACATATAGCACTGGCAAGAATAGAATATAGAATAAAAGCAGTAATACCTTAACAAATTCTCCATCTGTAAAATAATACAATTGCTCTCAACTGTTAACTGAATTTTTTAAAACAAAGTTTGCTAATAATTTACAGTCAGTTCTGGTCATTACTTTGTGTTTTTCTAAATTTCATTAAACAATTATTTCACAAAAATGGCAAATTTTAGGGACACATATCCCAAAATTTTTGCGGTATGTCTGTAGCGTCTGTCTTAAAATTGCACTTTTCTCAAATTCGCATCATGTTTCAGGCTGGACTTCCGGGAAAAACAGACGAAAGTGTAGCCAATCTGTTTGTAAAGTACAGCTATGAGGATCATTTCGATGACCTAATTAAATTGAAAGCAAACAAACTCAAGAAGTGTGACATTTATGCTAACGTTCGTGTAATGACCCCAGCCTATTTCGAAAATATAACAGACTTGATAAGTCCACCGCCGAAAACGAATTTCGAAAATTTCTACGACAAAGTCTACGAAGCAAAGTACGAATCGCACAAGAATCGGTCGTTGGCCGCGAGTCGGCAGTGCCATTCGAAACCGGAAACGATCACCAACGAGAATACAACATTTGGCGAGGCGACACGTACGGGTGAATCTCTGTACGATCTAATTTTGCCACGCAAAATTCCGTTTCAAGTGTTCAACGAATCGGAAGTCGGGCACGATAAGTATGTCCTGACGCATCAGCACTACTTTCCCGCCGAACGGGTTAATCGGAAGTAAGTGGAAAACATGTTTCGGATCTCAGTGAATTTAAGATTTTTTTTAGGTACACTTCACCACCGTTTGATGAAAAGTTTACTTACGGTGTGCAATCGAAAAGCGAACCAGGCGGTAAACTGGTACGTCGAGCGTTAGAGGACCTATGGTGTCCGGACTATCTCTGTGTTATGAGTAGCGTACAGCGTAATTACTTGGAACGTTACAAGAGTACGATTGGTAAATCGTTACAGCCGTATGTTCACCAATTTGGAATATAGAACTCATTCTACTACTTGATTTCACTCCTAATTCAACAGGAATAAAATTAAAAGCCAACTACCTCCAGGCCACGTTTTTGGTGTCATTTCCAGACCAGTCTGCTACAGCGGTGAAGAGTTGGTTTACACTCGTGAACCATACGATTTGAAAAGTAAACTAAACAAATCGCTTGCTTACCTAAACAGTTTACGGCAAGGCCTAAAGAATCGAAAGAGCTACGATATGGAAGACATGCGTTTAGAAGCCGAAGAAATGGACAGTGAATTTACCGGGATGCTGAATATTTCGGCGCTATTCTGTATATTAAAGGGTCATCATATCGGCGTCGATGAAGACAAGATTCGGCTTCTACTTGGCCACTTTAAAATGATCGTGCCTAATGACAAGGTCAATTTCAAACATTTCATGAATCTATTAGATACGCGTCATTCAATTCCCGATGTGGGACGTCTCGATAATATCTATGTTGGCGCACCGCACACTCTGACAACATATCGCGTTCTTACACACGATATGTACAGCGAGGATTCGAAATGTATTGTGAATGCGGCTGGTGTACCGTCTCAATCGATGGACACAACTTATCCGAAAATTCATACGGGGACTGTACGTGCCGACATGGAAAGTCTGACTGAGGAGACAGACGTACGGAGTCTACTGATGCCCAGTGTACCGACAATGTTCGGACTAAGTTATCGCGACTATTGTTTGCCACGTTCTCGCGATGAAATCCGTACGATTTTCACAAATATCGGATACGATTTGGCCGACGATTGCAAATTTCAGGAGCTTTGGTATGAAGCGTTGCAGCATTGGACTTGTCTGGGCGATATGGTGTCGACTGAAGCTTTTAGACATGTTCTGAAGTTGAGAGAAGAGAAGGGCAAATGTTGATTTTTATTTTTAATTGTATCCGTCCATAATAAATGATTGTATTTCGAAAAAAAAATCCCTATCTAGTTTTATCGTTGAGGAATTAAATTGAGGGTATTTTTTATAATTTCTAAATGAATAGCAAAGCACTTTCGCAGAAGATGCGATGGCTGGCGTCCGTCTTGAACACTGATGGGGCTTTCTTTTTCAGAAATAGTTCAAGTCCATTCAGATAACATTCAAGCCAAGGGATTGCATCCTTTCTCTTGTTTATTTCGCTAGTTGCAACATTTATTTACTCTACAGTATAACTTATAATAAAACAAGTGTACAAAATACTCACCAATTTTGTGAACTGTTTCGAATTTCGAACAGACCAAACATAAATCTCGAAAGCACAACTAAAATTAAAATAGAATAAAATTTCGAAATGCAATATTCAAAATGGTCCCCACATACAGACGATATTTCCGAATTTTAATTAATTTGTTGAATTCTTGAATTTGAAAAAGGAGTTTTGTTTAATTTTAATTCAGAAATTCAAGCATGAGGAAAATTGCACCTTCAGAATATGTTTGGGTGATAGACCAACAGCTTCCCTGCCGAAAAAACAATGTTATGTAGCTTTGAGAGAAACAGCAAATCGTGTAGAGTGCCAACACAACTTGTACCAAAGCCCCATCAAAGTGGAGCATCAAAGAATATTTCCTCAATATTCAAGAGTTTCATAGAATAAAACCAACTTTTCTGTTCACTAAATTAATTCGACCGCAGTTATTTTATTATCCAAAAATTTGATCGGAAAAAAATTATGCTGAACTAGAACGAACCTCGTAAATTAAATTATATCATATTAATAGCACTTCCTTTGTTTTGCTCCTACACAATGGAAACCCTATTACTTATGCTTTGAAATACTCGTGCTGGCGTGATTTTGTTTACTACCGCTCAACACAACGTAAGCCGTTTGTGTTTCTTTTTGTTTCTGCTGCAACATACTAAGGGTGCCAAGAGGTGTGTCGGTCGAACTCATTTTCATCATCAACTGAAATGAAAAAAAATATATTAAAATGAATACATCGTTCTGAGTTCAATCTAGAGAATCCTTACCCCATCTTGTTCTGATTTTTTCAAACGCTTTTCAATTTTATTTTTGCCGGGACCTTTACCATGGAATTTATGTGACAAGTAGCGGAATGCTTCTTTTGCATTCAATACGCGTCCATTGTCGTCGATATATTCCAATTTTACGTTCGGCTTGAATGTTTCCTTTTCCCTGAAGTCCATTATCGGTCCGCTATGATAACGATCGCGTCGGCCGAATTTATCCTCTTCCCTGTTTAACGGAAAAAAAAATTAAATATTCAACCCTGTTCTGTGAATCGAAAAATGTTGGTCTTACCCGTAAGCCTTATCTTCAATGGAATAATTCTTGGCCTGTAGATGCGCCATCCGTGTATTACTCGGCCGATTCATATCTTCCTTTTCCAAATAACCTTTAGAAACGGCAACCCGAAGGGCCGCTGCAACTCCCGCTCCAACATCCGGTTCCTCGTCCAAAATCGCAATATCCGATATTTCATTAGAAATATCTTCGGGCATGGCACGTACAATAGCGTCCGGGTTAACCGAATTCCATGTTCCTGTGCTCGGCATTGGCTCCTCAATCGGTAGCTCTGGTTCCAGGGTTTCATGTTCGAAATCCATCATGTCGTTTGAAGCTTCATCCCGATTTCCGGCCATTCCATAGGTCGGAATATCGCCCAAAGTTCGACAAAACTCCGCGGTCGCATTTAATGTTATATGTCCGTCTTTCATTTCGTTCATTTCATCGTCCGAATCGTCTTCCGACTTAACTTCTGCTTTCATTTCGGTCGGATCAATCACCGCTTTTCGAATGATCGATTCCTTCTGCTTCAGTTTTCGTGCCTTCGACAGAACACGCTCCAAATCTTCCTCGACTTCATCTTCAATCTTCACATGCGACATATCTGTAGGCATATCGGGCGTATCATCGGTCTGCATTAAACTTTGTGTAGTGCTGCGTTGACGGCCAGGTCGTCGCCCAAAATCACTTTGTATTTTTTTCTGACCCGGCAACGGCAACAAATCTTCGGCTTTGAATTTCTGTCGTAATTTCTTCACCTTCTTCTTTGGTTTTTTGAACTTTTCGAGTTCGGTCTCAGTGTATGTATCGGAGGCAAGCTTTAACGTTTCCACGTCGAGTGATTCCAATCGTTTGCCAGCTAGTTTTGTCTTAATCTCGAGCAGTTTTCTTTGATGCGCTCGCTGCTCTTCGATATTTTCGCCAATTGTGAAACTCTTCTTTTTCATGCTGCCTACTTCCTCGTCGTATTTTTCCAGAATTGATCGATCTATCGGATTGCCGAATTCATCGACGGTTTCTTCGTACACATTGTAGCCGTATGTGTTCGGCTTCTGTTTGCGATTCTCAACGTTCTTTTTGTAGCGTTGATCGTCGAGTAGATTGACATTGACCAAAGCATCACCATCCTCGTTTAAAACTTCCTGATCTTTTAGTGTAAGGATAATTGTACGCCCTTCAGTAAATTCATCGACATCGTGATCGACTCGCAGTCCCTTCAAGTCCCGATCTCTGTACGCTGAATTTTTCGCTCGACGTGCTTCCTGATCGACCAGACTACCCACACCAAACTCCGCATCCATTTCTTCCAACAGTTTTGCCTGCAAAGCAATTTAATGTAAGTTAATGATTCAGAAATTACAGCGATGAATTAAATTTCGACGTACTCGTCTGTCTGCTTCTCTCCTCGAATCTTCTTTTTTCTTACTTCGCTCCAACCACTTACTAATGTCGTCTCCTTCATCATCCGATTCACCAAGTCCTTTCATCTACACAAAAAAAAACCCAATTAACTCCAACTCGCCGGTATATCTACGAAACTCCTTACCCTCTTCAATTTTTCCTCTAGCGCTCGCTTCTCTTTTCGTTGTTTGATTTTATCGCGAATTTTTTCCGCTTGTTTCTTTTCCGCAATATTAGCAGCCGGCTTATGTAAAAATTCGCCCCATTCGTCCTTGAACGATTTAAGTCCATGTTCATTTTTCTTACCGGGCGCTTCTTTAATAGCAACCGTTGACTCAACTTCGAGCGGCTTAAGACCCAATTTGGCACGAAGTCTATTAGTTTCGTCAATCGAGAGACTATCGCCGGCTCCATTTTCCGGAATTGGAGATGGCGATCGGGTTTTCTCTTTCCGAATATTTGGCGGCGGCTCTCTGGAAATTACTGGCGCTGGCGGAGCAATTGGAACTTCGACTACATCGGAGCCTGAAATGAAGAAAAGAAATAGGAAACTGTAGAAAACATGTGTTTGAAACTTTAATGGTCTTCCTCGTGTTACAATCGATGGCATCAATTCAAGTTGTGGCTTTTCTTGAAGGCAGTAAAGTCATCCGTGTAATTTACAAGAAATCTTAAAAGAAAACAAGTCGCTGCGAATTTAATGTCCCTATTTTTAGAACACAGCGTTATGATGCACTGTCCATCCTTAGCCTCAGAAATAATTGAAAACTGATACCTAGAAGTTGCTCGAAAGTTTCTCTATCTCATCAAAAATTTAGATTCTGTCGGACTTAGCCACCACTTCGAATAGCTCCTAGTCTCTAAAACTCGTGTTCACAACTCTATAATTTCCATTTGTTTTTAGAAGCGGTCAAGACAGAATTGGGAACGGGAATGAATGGGGTATCAATCGAAGATGATGCACGCTCAGGATGGCCTTCAATATCGAGAATATACGAAAACGAGTTGGGAAAAAGAGTGAGGGACATCTGACCATCGTTTGACCATTTGATGAGTAGTGAGATGAATGTAAATGTAATTCGTTGTAAAGCATTACCAACAATTGGATTCTTCATCACGACAATGACCCCTTCTACACCACATTGTCGATTACTTAATTTTTTAGTTTTAGCACATGACGAACTTTGGCTCATCGCTGGAAGCTTTGCTGTGGTCCCAAATACCTCCACTGACGCCGGAAAAGAACAAAAAAACAATATTTCTAGAGTTTTTGAAACTGGCGTGAGATAACTGTAGCCCGAGGACCACATGCTCTTAGCGAAGAGCTGGTTTATAATATTGGTCCTGTTTCTTTCCTAGCACATATAATGTAACCGGGCTTCAGATTCCTGTTTGGGCGTGTATACTGGATCCGAAAAACAAACTCTGCAAATGAAACCTATCAAAAAAATGCACAGGCCCACACGAAAAAAACCGACCGCTAAACGAGACCGTTCGGCCTACTTCCCCACATCCATCTTACCCACGAGTCTCATAAAAAAATCACAAAAAGCACAAAAAATATCTTTAAATTTACCTTTCGACACCACAACTTCAACTCACGCCTTAAAAAAAAATTTGCTCATAGACTTGCAAACCCGGACGATCCCAGCGTCCTGGAAATAAATCAAGAGAAGAAAAAACATCCGATGGTTTAATCAAATCCGACAATGGGCACGGGAACATGAGAAATTGCCCGTCTCGACTGGGGGAGCACCCGATTTATCGCTTTCGATTTCTCGTTGGAATGGGAGCTGTTTGTAGTGGCGGTGCCAGGTCCGGCAAATTGCAATCGCCCGAAGCAATTTCTCTGTTGTCCGTGCCTCGTTTGCGGTGCTTGAAGAGCCCGCGCGCCCGCCAGGGCTATCGTTTAGTAAAAAGAAGAGCCGAAGAAACCAAAGGGTGTTCCGCGGTCGGTACTTACTGTCGCTGTGATAGTCGTCGATGACAATGCGGCCGGTGATGCGTTCGGGCGAACGATTGCGATTCTTCGATTTGTGCTCCTTGTGGCGCTTATGGTGGTGATGGTGACGCTGGTGAGCGCTGCTCGCCGTTGTCGATCGTTTTTCTCTATTTTCCCGGTCACGGATGCGCGCATCGTACGAGTCTCGACCATTTGGCGATCGAGCTCCACCAGCAGACGGACTTGTCCGGTGACGATGTCGAGTGCTGCGTGTGTCCCGCGTTTCGGGCGAATATGCTGGCGAACGTGATCGCGATTTATGTTTGTGCTTCTTTGACGTATCACGATCCTTTTCTTTTTTATGTTTTTTTGAACTGGACCCCATTTTTGGGCTGATATTTGATACAATTAAACCTTTTACACACGAAGAATGTTTTCACACAAAGTTTCCAAATCAACTGTCAAAACACAACCATAACCTCGATTTATACGATTAGAAGTGTCGCAGTATAGTTGGAAGATTCAATGGTTGGTGGCGCGGTAGTCAACGGCGGCGATAATGCAGTTCTACGATGAGTTCGATTTTTAACGAAGATTTTTCTTTGAATTTATAGCGGTGCTTTGTTTTTAAATGATTGGAATAAATTAAAAAAGTGAAAAACAAATATTTCGCGTAACTATTCGTATTTTGAAGAATGATCAATGAATGTTTAAACCAGATGCACAGTTTGCAAAAATCATTTGTTTTTGGCGCCAATTCGGAAATGTCAGAGCGACATTTATCGGTCGTGTGGTGAATTATTCTTCCGCCAAAACAAAGAAGTTTTTGTTTGCACCGCGCGTTTCGAAACAGTTTTTGCCGTGAAATTGTGAGCTTCATCAGATGAAAATCGTCGAGACAACAATGAAGGCTCCGCTGCCGGTTGACGAAGCGGTCGTCAGCACCGCCACAAACGAAGTCTCCGATGAATCGGTGGATGAGGCGGTAGGGGCTCTACTTCGCGGCTTGTCTTACGCCCGGCTTTACTCGATTTCTAAATGGATTTCCTAATTTCAGGACGAGACGGGTAGCTTGGCGAGCACGTCGACAACGAATACATCGCGCAGTGCTACTCCGACGAACAGGAAGCTGCGCCGGAAAAAGAAAAAGGCACCGAAAGTGATTCGGCCGCCTTATCGATTCGTGTAAGTCTTATCCTTTCGTTTTAATGACTAAAAGTTTGATGCGTTCGTTTTGAAATTTTCCTCGTCTAGTTGCCACGTAAAGGAGGATCACGGTCATCCACTTTTCGGGGCACAATTCAATCACAACCTGAAGACGGGACAGCCTCTGATGTTTGCCTCGGTCGGAAGCAACAGAGTCTCGGTGTACGAGTGTCCTGCAGCAGGTGGAATTAAGTTGACGCAGTGCTACTCTGACCCGGACGTAAGTACCGTCTATGCTCTGACGTAATCCACGTAATGTCGGTGTTATTCTTAGAACGAGGAGATTTTCTACACGTGCGCATGGTCGTACGAGCCGGAAACCGGCCGGCCTATTCTCGCAGCGGCCGGATTTCGCGGTGTCATCCGAATCTTCAGTCCAGCAATTCAGTCGTGCACGAAGGACTACATCGGTCACGGACACGCCATCAACGAGCTGAAGTTCCACCCGAAAAAGCCGTACATTCTTCTGTCGGCAAGCAAAGACCACTCGCTCCGCCTATGGAACGTTCAGTCGGACGTTTGCATTGGAATTTTCGGTGGCGTTGAAGGACATCGGGACGAAGTACTCAGTGCGGATTTCGATTTGCGCGGCGATCGAATCATGTCGTGCGGCATGGATCACTCGCTCAAGTTGTGGCGCCTCGATCGGCCTGCAACTCGCGAAGCGATCCAAGCGAGCTACAACTTCAATCCGAACAAGAGTTGTCGACCGTTCGATTCGGTCAAGGAACACTTTCCCGACTTTTCGACGCGCGATATTCATCGCAACTACGTGGATTGTGTCCAGTGGATGGGCGACTTTGTACTGTCCAAGTCGTGCGAGAATTCGATAGTTTGCTGGAAGCCAGGTCGTATGGACGAGTTCGGCGGTACGACAGAGTTGCGGGTCGGTGCCGAAGCATCGTCGGCTGCGTCTATAATACATCGGTTCGATTACAAAGAGTGCGAAATCTGGTTCATTCGATTCGCTCTGGATTTCTGGCATAAGGTCATGGCACTGGGTAATCAGACCGGCAAGACATTTGTCTGGGAACTTGACGTGACCGATCCGAATCACACCAAGTGTAGTACGCTCGTGCATCCGAAGTGTATTGCACCGATTCGGCAGACATCGTTCTCGCGTGACGGCGAAGTGTTGATTTGTGTGTGCGACGATGGAACTATTTGGCGCTGGGACAGGACATCCTAGTCAGTAAGCTGTTGCTGGTTTTTAGGTAAATTTTGCTAAACAATTTTAATGAAAATAAAAGACTTTGGACGTAATTTTTGATATCTGAACGGTTTAAAATTTTTTGCCACCGAGCTCAAGGTAGAAGCGCTGATTTTTATGTTCACGTCGGAGAACAAAACTACAAAAGCAATGCTTTGTTTTTCTGTTTCCATACATATAGGGTGATCCCCAGAATCTGTAGCAAGAAGGTTGTAACAGACTCAACAATTTTGATTAAGCATAGAGAAAAGAATCAAGCAAAAAACTTTAAACAATGTGTTAATCTCTTTTGAATCTTCCTCTTCGAAACTTGAAAGAAACTGCAAAAAATTATAATTCAAAGGCTTGTCAAACCGTAGAGTGGATGCTGTAGTGCAGAGGAGTGGGCGTTACGGAAAGTATGCGAAGGAGTACACCTCGTCACTAATTGTTTCCGACAAATTCTTACCGAATCAGCTTATACAACTGAACAGAAATAAATTACTCGCGTATAAAAGAGATCGGAACCAAACTGATAACCTTTTCGGGCTCTATGAAACCGAGGCAGAAAGCTCTGAGCAGATATTGTACTATTTTGAGTCAGTAGCGTATTAGCATCACAATAAATGGTGTGTGAGAAAATTTAAAGGATCAACTAAGCTTGTTTGCCAACGCAAACGCAGGCTCCATGTGCACGTTAAATGCGATTTTGATGATTTATGACTGTTTTCTTGCTAATGTTTCAATGGCAACAGAAAAACAAAATAAAATTACACCACTTTATTAGCTGGTATGTAAACTAGGTCGTCCATAGAGAAAAAATTCAAAACTGTATTTGGAAAAAATGCTATTAAAACAACAACCCTTGAACATTTTTTAAAATTCGTAAATTCGATTTTTTCAAACGCATATATACCTATTTCTTGAATAATTAACATGTCATTTTCATGCAATATAATGCTAGAAAAAATCTTAAAGAAGGTCCTCCATAGATAAAATTTTAAAAAAAATTTCAAGTCAAACTGAAGCGAATTTTTCACGATTTTCATGGCAAGAATTACATAAGAAGACCACATTTCATTGAAAAGTATCATAGATAGTATAATTAATTGGTATTTCTAGAAGATAAATCAATGAAAAAATTATTGATTTTTAATAGTTATGCGTTTCAAATAATTTGAAAACCCATAACACTATTTTTTTCTGTAAAATCAAAATTAGTTCGCTGATAGACAGCGAACGATGCAGACGTACATATTTTCCACGCCAAATTACACAAACGAAAAACGATTTCAATCGATTAAAATCCTCTCAAGAAAGAAAAATCAAACTGAGATAAAAATTTGTCGTACCGGACTCATGGGGCCTTAAGGCGGTATTCTAGTCTAGAAGCCCGAAATTCGATCGTTTTTTGAGGATTTATAAAAAAAAAGTAATTGATATTTTTACTATCCTTTTTTTTATGGCTTATTTATTCATATTTCAAGAGTACATAAAAAAATAAAATATTAAAATTTCAGCAAGTTATGCGTTGTTGAAGTAGAGGGTGGAAAAAAGCAGTGTCCCAGTTGTCATGATATCTACCGTCCTGGTTACCTGAAAAATAAAATTATGGATAATTTTTGATCAGTAAAAATGCCAGTATCGTATGAACCAGAAAAAGTGAAAAAAAATTTTTTTTTTTCCCAAAATGGTGGCTTATTAAAAAATTGAGGTCGATTTTCCCACTCATTTTTTAACTTTCCCGAATTTTTGAAAAATATTGAAAATTAAATTTCTAGTTTTTATTGGTTCATACGATAGAGGAATATATAAGGAATATTCATGCCAAATTTCAAGTAAATCGGTCGATTAGAACTTGAGATATTATGTCAACCGCATCGAAAAACTAGTTTCGAGAAAAACGCGTTGAAAGTTTTACGTTAAGTTTCAGGCAGTGTAACTGATAGATGCGTACATATAACGTACATTTTCTTAATCAGCCATCCGAGCTCCATACATCGGGCCTTCTACTTCATATTGCTAATTTTCAGCGTTTCTTTCCGCAAGACGAGCAGTTCTTCCTTCTTTTGAAGCATTTGAAGAACTGAAAACTCAAACTAAGCGCACATAGAATAGAATGGGTGCTGCGTCACTAAAATGACTATAACTTTAAAAATAATTCGAATTTTGAAAAATCCTTTTAGGGAGATATTCTTGAATATCTAAACTATCGAAATATGGAGAAAAAAAAATTTCGATTTTTTCAAATTTCTAGACCAGAATACGGCCAGGTTCCCACACACTGACGCGATTTATTCGCTGACGCTGCGATTATTTTGCAGCGGTGCGGTCATTTTCATTAGTTACCATGTAAATAAATGAAGGCGAATGTACCGCTGCAAAATAATCGCAGCGTCAGCGAATAAATCGCGTCAGTGTGTGGAACCTTAATTTCTAATTTTGCCGTCGGCGCCACAGGTGTCAGTGTGTTTTCTGTCAGATTTGTTGACAGTGCTTGCAACGATTTCTTCCGACACGGTTTTTGTTAAAAGTGATTTGTAGTTTTTTTTTATTCTTTGGTAAGTAAAATGCATAAAATTTATCCTAATTAATTATTTATGCAACTCATTTACATTGTAGATACCGAAATATGTCTTTCGAGGAAAGGTTAATCGAGGCTGTCCGGACAAAGCCCATACTTTTTGATTTAGGACACGCCGAATATAAGCGTATAGACAAAAAGTTTAAGGTATGGGAAAGTCTTGGAAAGGAAATGAATGCGACAGGTAAATATATACTTGAGTTCAAAATATGTCGTTTTTTATTATGAGAATGTGTGTTTAGGTGAAACGTGCAGGAAACGTTGGAAAAACCTGCGCGACACGTACAAGAAGCGTCGCCGGCAGCAACATCTACCTTCTGGGTCTGGAGCTCAGCAGGGCAAAAAAAAAATGGAAATTTTTTGACGTGATGACGTTCTTGGACGATTTCGGGGATTCCAGACCGTAAGTTTCTTTTCACCCTTGTAATATATCGTTAATACACAATATTTCATTGAAGGACTATCGACAACAGTTTCCCGATACAAACGGCATTGTACGATTTTGTACCGGAAGAACAAGAAAGCAGCGAACAAGCACTAGGTGAAGAAGATAGTTCGCCGACAATTTCGGAGGTAACGGAAGATTTCCTGAATTCTGGTGTGTCTTCCGTATTGAATGCATCGCAGAGTTCTGCCAGAAGGAGCAGGAGATGTGGTGCAGATGACATCGACAGGCAATTTGCTTCTTTTCTCGAGAAGGCCGAAAGAAATATCTGCAATTTCGGTGGCGGTGGAAGCAGTGCTACCATGCAATTTTTCACAGCAATGGGAAAACGAGTGGAGGAAGCCGCACTACCGACGCGTGTGTCTCTGGAACTGCAATTAAAAATTATCGAGCTTGTGTTTCAAACAATTGGTGAGCAGACGACCAATTAAAGTTGGAACCCTTAATTTTTTAATATAAAAATGAAATGGCTGTGAGCTATAAAAGAAGCCAAATGAATTACGTTTTGTTTTTTTATATTTTTATTTCTTAAAGTTTTTTATATGTATGTTAAATTAAACTGATGTGAGTTATAGTTATAACCCAAATGAAATACGTTTTGTTTTCCTTTCTTATATTTTTGTTTTATTTCTTTTATATTATGCATTAAATGCCTTGAATCCAAAGTTTAACTTAAAAATATGTTCTTTTAATTTAGTTTTCAATTTGACTGGGTCCATCTTGATCGTTTGTGGAAGTTCGTTGTAACTTTTTATCGCCCTAGTCATTATTCTATTTGTACCATATCGTGTAGTGCGCGCAGATTCAAGGTGGACATCATCTGCATGTCGATTATTGTAGCCGCGGTTGTCGCTATGATATTCCAGAATTACGTTCGTATTCGTGAGATGTTTTTTTTATCAGATTTATCTGATTCGCGGATTCCAGACGGTACAGTTCTTCTATAATCGAAATCAACCGCCTTTATACCTCAAGTGCCGCCAACTTTACTTACTTCTTTTCGCCAAAGCGAACTGTAAACAATAAAAAGAAGAACAAGAAGAAAGCGGCGCCATCGGCCACCGCCGTCGGCAGTCAAAAAAATCATTTTGTCTCGTTCGGTTCAGTTTAAAAACAGAACAGAGAACACTTCGTTTTCATTTCGTATGCGTGCGGTCGTTCGCTGTGCCCTTCTTCTAAGCCATCGACATCGCTTTGAAATTCTTTAAAATACGGAAAAAATCAAAAACATTTCGTTTGCATTGTTTCGAAACGATCCTTTAATCGCGCGTGTGATTTCGTTGACGAGTTGTAGCGGCCGAAAACCGATCTACGGACCAAAGAAAAACGCAGTGAAGTGGGAATTTCGTGTGTGGAAACTTCATCACGTATTTGACGGGGGGTGGCGGGAGTGAGTGAGTGAATTGAATCGGAAAATTCACAGGTGAGTTTAGCTTTTGAATTTTGATTTTATTAAAAAGGAGGTGTTGAGATGCGGTGCGAAAGAAAAGTCGGGGCGCAGGGCGCAGCTTGGTTTGGTGAAAAAAAAAAATGATGAATAAAATTTCGTGGAAACTGCAGTAGCGATTTGTTCTTGAATGGCTGAGTGTTTTGTTGTGTGCGGAAGTCAATGTGGGTGTGTGCGAGGGAGCGTGTGCATGCATGCGCACGAAAGAGCTCCTCATAAGGTACTGCGTGCGTTAGACAAGGACAACTCTCCGTCTACTCAAGTGCAAAAAGTCCATTTTTGAGAAATGTCAATCGCGCGGGAAATTCAAAAAACATGAAAACGATGGATCCGAACTGGATCGAAAGTTTTTTTTGTTTAATCAGGTGTTAAATCTTTTTATTTTGTGAATTTCCTAGGCGAAATCGTCGTGCGAATTTAAGTGGAAATTGAGCTCTACTAGGGGAGTGGGGGTGTTCGCTTTGGGAGCGCATTCTCAGTGGATATATTTTGACTGGATTGCCGGGCGCTGCCGTGTGTTAATGGCCGATGGCGGCCGGAAGCAAAATCTTGTTTACATTCTGCCGTCGTTGTTTTTTTTTTTTATTTACTTTGGTCTGTTTTTGCCCTTTGCACGCTATCTTCGCAGACTTTCTTATCGTAAATTTGTCGAGTGGTTGGTTTCTTCTGTAAACAAACGTAAACGGAGTTGGGTTTTTTTCGGCGTAGGGAAATCTTTTTTGAAGTTGATCGGTGTCGAGTTTAACTTTCGTGTAGATTTTACGCAGGCAACGTGCTGACTGCAGTCGACGATGAAATTTAAATAAACACGTCCCTGGACACAAAAACCCATTTGATTTCTGACCTGACCTTTTTATTTTTATGGGGGAGTATGTTGAACGCTTAGTAGTGTCGACAAAAAGAGGAAGCTCGCGAAAACCCCACTTCTCGTTAATTTCATGGTAAGAGTTCCTTACTTCTCATCGTCAAAAAATCACAACAAATTGACATAACGACCCTGTTTTATCTCACTCACTCACACTCTAAAATATTAACAACGACCCTGTTTTATCTCACTCACTCACACTCTAAAATATTAACAACGACCCTGTTTCGTCTCACTTATCTGGCTTCAAAGAGGTTTATCAAAACCGGTGGCTTGTCATCTCCAGTACAATGATCGCACCCGACGAGAAAAAAGAGTAGCAGAATCAATCAAAAATAGTAGGTTTAAGCAACAAGGGAGTAGGCATATAGGTATATACCTTACCGACAAATATACAAATGGCAAAGAATGTGTTTCAGTTGAAACGAATTGCAAAAAAGCATCTTTTATGTCAAAACTAAAAAAGGCTTTAAGAATTATTACAATCACAAACGACCTGGAAACAGAATTATTCAGGCGGATTCTCGAGATTCTCGAAGATTCTAAGGAATGGTTGTAGATTGTGTTGTTGCATGTTTGCAT
Organism: Beris chalybata; assembly: GCA_949128065.1. NCBI lineage: Eukaryota > Metazoa > Arthropoda > Insecta > Diptera > Stratiomyidae > Beris > Beris chalybata. The sequence goes on along the minus strand of OX421896.1, from coordinate 3,192,977 downwards.
CTTTACGTGTTTATTTTTTGTATTATTTTCCTTTTTAAAAACTGTTCACAATCCCCTCCCCTCTTCATTTACATTTATTAATAACTTTTTTTTTTTTATTATTATTTTTTTTCTTTTCTCGTTATTAAAATATTTGAAAACTATATTTCTCGGTACGACCCCTTATACCAGTGAGTTGCACTGACTGGGGAGTACCTTTGGGTTACGGTAATTTGATTGGACTCTGAGCCTAATGTCAGCATACATGCATGAGTATGTTGACTAGGTGAAAATTTTTCCAGTTCATTGAGCTGAGTGACAGCATTTTCACCAGTTTTCTAAGCTGAGAAAGTGCGCCCAAATGGGGATTTCTTCTACAACTCTCGAGTTGGGAAGGAACCGCTCATTTTGCACGAAGGGACTAAATCTATTATTATTATTATTATTATTATGTTTTGTACCAAAATTTCAAACGGCAAAAAAAGGAGCATATTTTGCTTACTCCGGAGTAGATGATTTACAGCACAGAAAAGGAGTAGATCTACTCCAATCAGAGTAGGGTGGGATCACTGCTCCAGTAGCTCTTTGTTGCCACCACCACCCGATCAATAGCGTACAACTTCAATAAACGTGCCGGGCCCCATGTTGAACGTCAAAAGTAGGACCTTAAATTTTTTAGAACTGACGCCCTATAGTTGTCCAATTGATCAAAAGGTATTCGCATCGAGCACACAAACTTAGTAGTTCGGACGATTTCGAATCGGTCAGCGTACGAACCTTCATATAAACCCCCCCCCCCCCCCCCCTTCATACAATCCTGCGCACGGGCCTGAGCTTCATGAGTCATGACCATTAGCCATTCAACTAAACTATTGTCTGCGGAAACTCTGCGTCATCTGTAAGGTGGAAGGTCTAAAATCACTTTTCCTTGCTGCAACCTCCTTCTGGTGAGCTCGACGGGAAGACGCTGACAACTTTAATTTAGTGCCTCTTTGCTTTTTCTAGAGGATGATCTTTTTTGAGTAGCACAATTAATTAATTTACGGTAGTTCCGTGTCGAATGTTTGGTATTAGCCTTTTTATTTTCTAAGTCTGTAAGTCCTTTTCCCCGTGGCATCCTAAAAGTTGTTGATTTAAAAGGTAACAGTGAGACTAATTTTAATCTTTTTAAGACTTATCCTGTTGGATTTGTATAGCACTTAAGGGGTTATGCCACTCTAGAGGCTGAAAAAGTAGTCCTTTTTCGGAATTTTTTTTTTCAGAAAAACTACAAAATAAATCGATATTGCAAAAATGGATATTTATAATACATGTTGTTGACTATGTACAGTAATTTTTTTAAGAGATTAAATTCAAAATGGCGGCTTTGGAGCGTTTTTGCGATGACGTCTATGTTTTTCCAAGGTCCATGGCCGGACACCTAGTGCCTGTACTTTTTGAATTATAATAAGCTAATACATAAATTTATTTCGATTACATATACCAACAGCCACAAGAGTACGTAGGGTTTTTTTCGATATTTCGATTTTTTAGCAAATGGCGCACTTCTAAAGAGAAAAGTGTGAAATTTGCCTAAAAAATCGTCAGAAAACTGTTAATAACAAATGAATTATGCAATTTAAAAAAAATCCCACCTACTCTGATGGACAATATTGTTTTAAAGATATATTCCAAATTTCAAATGAATCGATTGAAAATTGTCTTAGTTATGTTTCCGGCCAGCTTGAAAAATATAGTTTTGAGATAAACGCGTTTGAAGTTTTCAGTATGTAGAAAATCATGAGTAATGTTGCAAAATGCCTTGAACTAAATTTCGAAAACCGTGTTCTTCGGGACTTTCTTCGTCCATAATCTTTTGGGACAGCATTTTTGAGGTCTTAGAGGACAATTTAAAATTATAAAAAAAAAATCAATTTCTCCAAAACTCTAGAGTGGCATAACCCCTTAATGTACTTGTATTTATTCCTAATGCAAAGCTAATTTTATTGAAATCAAATAAAATAATAGACGAACAGTCATTTAACCGTTTACTGTACTGGTAAATCGTAAAACAGTGAGCAGATTAAAAATTATTAAGGCCTGCTAATACACTGCCCGATTCCTGACCTTCCCATCTCTTTGCTACTTGTTTTCTTATAAAATAAAGCATTTTTCTAGGTTGATCAATTTGATTTTAAGTAATTTTTTCACTGCTAATGTATTTTTAAATATGTCCACTTCTTCCAAAATATTTCTTTAAAAGTGTGATCAAATTTCCGTGATTATTGGGGATGCAAGCCAGCCAGTCACTCCGACTAAAAATCCTTGTCACAGGGTTCACGTCTGATGTCGTTCAGAGCTCTTAGCTCGATAATTAAATTTCATATATATGTACATGCCCAGTAGTGATGAATACGAATTTATTAAAATTGTAGTGCAAATTAATACATCAGATAATCATGTAGACTCGCTGTTCTAGTTCAGTTCACTAAGAATAATTGCAAAAAAGTTGTCCTTAGTTCGCGTAGGAAGTTCTTTTCCGCCTGATAAGCTTCCACATTGAGGAATTGATGCAATTTTGCACTGCAATACGAACGATTGAGAATGGTGCACTCTTATTTGCAGTTGATCGATCGATCTCAATCTCAATTCTCGTTTCCTAAGGTTCTGTGCATTTTTCGATCGAAGCTAGAATCCAATGATCGGACAATAAAACGCGCAATAGATTTTGTAATTCTCCCTCCGATTTCGATCTGGGTAGAGACTGTCTAGACCAAATATGTACCATACCCATTTTTCTTGAAACGAGTTCAGTCGATGGGTCGATCGCTCGGTACCTTGCATGCGTACACTTCTCTATTCGTTTTTGCTTTGTACACTTCTCGGAAATGCTGTTGCTCGGAAAAAATGCACAATATTTATGGCAAAGGATAAAGTACCTATGCACAAAAGTACAAAACGGCTGAAGAGAAATAAAACAAAATAAAAATATATATAAAAAAAAACAACAGAAGAATCTAAGAAGTGTTATAGCCACGTCCGCTTGTGTTCTTGAACATGTTGCACTTCACATACAAAACAGAATGTCGGTAAGTTGTAGGCTGCTCGGAAAGTCGACTAGAAAACTGACAATAAAGAAAAGCTGATCAGTTTGCTGTACTACACTCCCGGTCAAATGTAACGATTCGAGACAGATATTTATTTTCTAGTCGAAAGTATTAAAAATTACAAAATCGTATAAGGTCGAGTTCTACTGGAACAGCTCTCGTCACTTTCGCCTCCGAATGTCGACATTGAATTTTTATAGTCGTCCTTGTCTAGTTCTTGTGTAACTCTCGATGGAGGCTTTGTATAGAGCACTAACTACGATCCTCCAAACATCATCTCTCAACATGATATCATCAGTCGGCGGACAAGGAAGAAGCTAGTTCTATTTGAATCCATTAAAGCTGAAGTGAAAGATTATTTCATAAATTTAGCGGTTCCTTATAAAGAATACATCTGACGTGGCTTGACGATAAAAAAGGTTTAATATATTTTGTGGCGCATGGTAGACTAAATATTTGAAGTGCCAAAGTCTTTCGTCAATTAAAATATGACGTCTTAAAACAAAGGACCGAAGTATTTAAAAAATCTTGATGTCAAGAAAAGGACGTTGATTGTAGATATGCCCGATAGGATCCTTCATAACTTTGGGCTATTTGTTTTCTTTTCATTTTTTTATATTTTAACATCCAAACAAGTATGTATGTATACAATTTTCAAAACCGTCCCATTCGTCGGTTTCGAATCTGTTGCAAAAAAAAAAAGAAAGAAAAAACCGTAATTGATGTTAACCAGTTTACAAGCAGTGTTAAGCTTGAACTAGGCAGGGACAAGCGATCTCGCTTCGTATTATAATCGAAACTGGGCGCGTACACAATCAGGGAGACAGTTATAATCGATTGTACCAGACCAGTACGCGTACATAGTCGATTGTTGTTGGATGTTGTTTGTCCGACATGACCGGAGTTCTTAACTAAAACAGAACAACAAAATAAGAACGTCGAGTAGCCACGCGCATTTTCTGATTTTACGAATGCATAGTTTACTCTAAACTCGTTATAATTGCTCTCATATGTGTGTTGATATTATTTTCGGTCACGACAATTCTTCAGGACTCCGCTTCGGGTTGCTGCTTTTCTGTCGGTACATTTCCGGACGACCAACGTGCACATATGGTTTCGTGTTTGCTAACTTTTAACGGATTTTCTATCGAATCCATTTCTGTATAAATAAGTGAAAGCCAATTATTTTCCGTAGAAACTAATAAAGATCTAACCCTTTCGAAATGTGTAAGTTTCCTTTCATTCGTGCTTGGTATTTTTTTTTTTTGCATAATTTGCGTTACTGTAGATAGGGATTTGTCATGACTTGGTTAAAAGGGGGAGTCGAGTTCTTTTATCACATGTTCAAATACGTCTCCAAAGGGTCAAAACAGTAAACAACATTGCGGAATTATTTCTATCACAAGTCAGTGTCCAATCAAAGGGAACGGAGAGTACAAACAGAAACTGTCATCAACCTTCGTCTACAAGACTGCAATTTGCATAATTTAAAAATTAAAAACTCATTTTTTCATGTCGTAAGAGTTCACTTTTAATTTCAAATTATCTATTAAACTTATCGAAAACGGAAATAAATATGTTCATTCATAAAATCCAGTCCTAATCTTATCTGTTCCAAGCGGCGGACAAAATGCACAAATGCATAAAATGCCCGATGAATAATTTTATAAACTACTTTGGTCAGCGTCTTTCGTCTTTTTACAACCGTCTCGTAACTTTGATTCAATTCATTTATTTTACATCATTAAAATAATTTTCCGGAATTTTCTTATTGTTTTTTTAGATTTGTCGCAGCAACATCAATTTAAATTAGTTGCGATTATGGATACCGATGATGTCGAATCGTCCAGTAGCAGCACGATGTCAACGCTCGGTACATTGTTTTCGTTTACAAGTCCGGCCGTTAAAAAACTACTCGGCTGGAAGCAGGGTGACGAAGAGGAGAAATGGGCCGAAAAAGCAGTCGATAGTTTGGTGAAGAAGCTGAAGAAACGTAAAGGTGCAATCGAAGAGTTGGAAAGAGCTTTGTCGTGTCCGGGACAACCGTCGAAATGCGTAACAATACCGAGATCTTTGGATGGCCGTTTACAAGTAAGAGAATTTATTATTTTTATCATTTAGCTTACTCTTAAAACTTACCTCTAAGTCACAAACGTTATTCTTTTATAATTTGGAACATATTTTCATCTTGGATTGGGATTCTAGGAACAAAGTGTTTTCTGTTCGTATGTTTTCCCCAAAATGGCATACAAAAATGAGTTGGGCAAGTCTGAGAACATAGTTTCAAGAGCACCCAACTAGACTATATCATAATTCTGTATGTGGTCGAATCCAGGCCAATACAGGTCAGGTCACATTTTTCATTACAAAAAAGAGAAAATCCTAAACATATGTGGCCTTGCAGTGGAGGTGCGACTAGAAGTTAGTTGGAAGAGAGTATGAAGGTTCTAGATGAAAACAGAGAAACGTTTTGATATAATATATTTACTTAATTTAATTTTGTATATTTCTTGTTTTAGGTATCACATCGAAAAGGATTACCGCACGTGATCTACTGTCGCGTATGGCGTTGGCCCGATCTGCAAAGTCATCACGAACTGAAGCCACTCGAAACATGTCAATATCCGTTCAGTGCAAAACAAAAGGAGGTCTGTATAAATCCTTATCATTACAAGCGTGTGGAGAGTCCGGTTTTACCGCCCGTCCTAGTGCCACGACATTCGGAATTCGCTCCGGGCCATTCACTATTACAATTCCAGTCCATGACCGAACCGAATATGCCGCACAACGTAAGTTATTCGACGGCCGGTTTCAATTCGCACCTAAGCCCGAACAGTCCGGCAATGACATCGTCGGTCGGCAGTCCCGGTTCCGTTAATTCAAATCCAACAAGTCCATACGGTAGCCTGGCAGAAACACCACCGCCCGCGTATAGCCCGTCGGAAGATGCGAATTCAAATAATCAGAACGACGGTACCGCAATGGATGCACAAATGGGCGAAGTGGCCCCGATAAGCTATTCGGAGCCGATGTTTTGGGCTAGTATAGCGTACTACGAACTAAACTGTCGTGTCGGTGAAGTATTTCATTGCAATAGCAATTCGGTTATTGTCGACGGCTTTACAAATCCATCGAATAATTCCGATCGGTTTTGTCTCGGACAATTGAGCAATGTCAATAGAAATAGTACGATCGAGAATACACGCCGACATATTGGCAAAGGTGTACATTTGTATTATGTTGCGGGCGAAGTGTATGCCGAGTGTCTATCCGATTCGGCAATTTTTGTACAATCGCGTAATTGTAATCATCATCATGGCTTTCATCCGTCGACAGTTTGTAAAATACCGCCCGGTTGTTCATTGAAAATTTTCAATAATCAAGAATTCGCGCAGCTCTTATCACAGATGGTTAATAATGGCTTCGAATCCGTCTACGAATTGACAAAAATGTGCACGATTCGTATGAGTTTTGTGAAGGGCTGGGGTGCCGAATATCATCGACAGGACGTTACGTCGACACCTTGTTGGATTGAGATTCATTTGCACGGTCCGTTACAGTGGCTGGATAAGGTTCTGACACAAATGGGTTCACCGCACAATGCTATTAGTTCGGTGTCTTAGTTAATTTTTTTTTTAAATATAATTTAGTTTGTATAAATAGTGTTAAGGATTTTTTTATACATACTACATTTATATCGTTGGGTTACTACGAAAACAAACAAGCTAACTCCATTTTTCTAGTTTTGAGTAAAAGACGTTTGCAGCTCTTAGAAGAAATGAAAAATCGGTTAATGCAAAAAAGCTTACAATGAATTGTATTTAAATTTTTTCACGTAAATGTACCAACAGATATATTTATAATTTTTAAAATATATATTTTATGACCAAAAAATTTCTATAGTTCGGTACTTATCTTATTGTGTTGTCAACTTCATAAAATTTGGATAGAAATTAATGCAAGTAAAAATTTGTGTCTTGATAATGTTAAATATAAGAAAGAAAAATAAATTTGGTTAATTCAAATTTTTCAAATTTCACTTAAGCTACTTAGAAAGCATAGCAAAGAAAAAAAAAGGAAAGCTCGGTATTTTCTTCTTCTTGCTCAATATCTGCCCTTGCGGTTAGAAGAAAGTTTTCGCTGCAATGTTAAAAAATTGGAACTAAACCAAGATATCAAGTCGGTATTGTAATAGAGTATACTCAAGTATATTTTATTCTTTCGAGATGTTCATTCTTCAGAACTCAATGAGAACCTTTGGTTTGGTTCAGCTTGGAGAAATATTTTATAGTTCAATGTCTTTTACAGAATCTGAGTACGTCTTAACTATGGACTCGTATCGTTAAAAACAAATTTCCATTCTCGTTCATCCCTTGACCATTTTTCATGTTGCTTCTTTGTCCTTTTCTTTATCGACATTTTTTTGTACTATTGCCCTTTCGGTCTTCCCTGGCAAAGATAGTCATTTCGCTTCTATATCTTGTGAAAAAAAGACTGTGTTAACTGTAAACCGCACTGAAATGAAATTTTCGATCCGCGTATTTTCCCAGAAAATCTTAGTTGTGCTCTATTACATATAATCGATGCCGTATTATTTTTGTACCATTTCATTTCTCAAAACTAACTAAAATAGCAAACTACAAACGTGAAACTAATGTAATAAACTAAGGAAAAAAAAATCAATGTGCAATTATATTTAAGAAAGCATGAAACTCTGTTAAAATATATATAAACTATTTTTTAGATAAAGATACAATATACAAACAAAATTAAATTTACATGTTGTTCGTAGTTAATGTGTGGCCTTTTTTAAACTATAAAGAAAAGAAGGATTTTTCTAATAACAAAATTAGGTCTTATTTTTTTTCAATTCAAATTGCTTCTTTTGCAAAAATATTTACACGATACAAAATTTTGGTTATATCGAAATTTTAAACGGTTCTAATAGGAAACTGAATGCCTTTTGAAAATCTAAATTTTTTTTATTGATGTGCAAGTACCTGTGATGATGTTTTCATGTAGTTTTACATATGTCCTTCGCTTTGAAACTGTTGATTCTTTTTTTAATTAATAAATAGACGATTTCGTTCTCATTAAACATGTTTTATAGAAATACGGCCGCCGAATAGTATTTGTGCAATGTAAAACGAAACTTCATTGTTTTTTTAATTTAATACACAATCAAACTTGCAGATTGAATCAAATAGTTTTCTCCTACTCCTGACGATAATATTGTCCGAATTTCGCGATAGCTATTAAACTTACTTTTCAAATTAAAAAGTTTCACTGAATGTTCCGACCACACTTTACACAGAGGTCACAATACACGCTATAAGAAATATAAAATATAATTTTTAAATATTATATTCTGTATTTTTAAAATGCAAATAAGAACGAAAGTATAAATAAACAGTAAATAATAAACAAAATATAATTAAATTATGAACTTCATAAGTAGAGTAGACGAAAAAATAAAATAAATAAAATTATGAATGTAATGTACATATACGAAAAATTTAACGAGTAAACTAAGAAATAAAATTGTGTTAGATAACATTAAGATGATTAAATAATATTTTATGCCCATTTACTTCTGTACGACGAAATGAATAAAAGATAAACAAATTATTTAGATATAAAAGTTATGCAAATAAAATAATGAATAAAAAATAAAAGATCGAATTGTCCCCGTTTTATTTTCTATGTTTTGTTGTTGTTGGAAGATAGAAAGCGAGACAAAGCCGCACTATAAACCGAAATTGATGTAACGGCAATGAATGATTTAGAAAATTGTCGCCGTCAAAAGGTTATAACTTGGAAAAAAGTTAAGCTATGTACTTTCTGTTTGCTTGTACCGATAAGATATTCGCATTTATTTTTAGCTCGATATGAGAACTTAAGTTTTGGAAAGCTAAAAAAAAATAACAAGTGCAATATCAACATTCAAAAATAAATTCAAACAAGAACGGGATGGATCTTCTCACAATCCATCTCTGAAAACCTCATCGTCTCGGAATTTACAACTTCCTGAGAAAATTGGAATTGTGTCTAAATCTCAACAGCAAAAAAAAAAAATACTAATATGACAAAAAATGTCATAAGACTAGAAACAAAAAAAAAAATTTACGTAATTTATTAATTTTACGTTATAAAAACGTTGGAGGAAGTATTTATTCTGATCCGATTATCTTTATAAAAAGTTTCCCGTTACACGTTATCGTGTATTATCATTTCAAGAAAATATGGAACGCTTTTGAAGTCTTCAGTATTGTCATCTCCGTAGTCTGTCCAATCGTCGGACAACTTGGCCGCTCAGTCAAGCCGAATCCAGATTTCAAAAGGGTACCTACAAGACATCAATTAGATGGGATTTATACTTAACGTTCAAGAAGCCCAATATACAAGGCTTCCCTTCATGTAATTCTGATTGCGCCAAAGGTCGCATAAGTTATAAAGTCTTGAATTTCTTAAGCGAAAGTCAAATAAAGCTCCAAGTTCGTGGATTAAGTGATTTTTTTATTAGTTGTTTGTTTGAAAAACGTAGACTAAAAATTATGTTTAGCTGGAAACCGGTTCAGAAACCCGTTTACCGCTGTGTCGTAGGATATTTTTTTCTTATTTTCATCGATTCTTACGCACATTTTAGGTTAAAGGAGTTGCACCGCCGAAATTTTCGGGGCAAGAAATGCGATTTTTCAGGTCAATTTTAGCCACGGACTCAAACCCCTTTTTCTAGCAGGTCAAAAAAAATTTGAGAATAGAACAGCGGAACTAACTGCTAGAACAAAAGTTGAGGGCAGAAATGGGTCACATTTTTTTGCAGAAAAGAAATCTCCATTAGTGTGTTAAAAATATTTGAATTTGGGGTGAAAGAATTGTGTAGACTTCTTCGAATAGGCAGGGGCACCAACCGTTCAACTTGATACTACGCATTGAGTTTGTTTGAGGTGAGTAACCAAGTGTCAGGGAAAAGACCGTGCGTGCTTGTTGATTAAACGATTTACAGTGGATTTAAATTATAACAAGTGCTGAACTAAGTTGTGTTTTACTCTGGGAAGGCGCAAAATACGCGGCGAATTGATTGGCGCAATCGTCACATGAAATTTGCGGCTGTGCGAGTTCGGCGTACGGAAAATTCATTTCGCATCAGCATTTTCGTGGTGAGAAGGTGAACTCCCGGGAAGTGCGGCGCAGTGTCGTTTGGCGTAGAGTTGCCCGATGTTTTTGTTTACGTGGTGAGAATCTGGACGTTTTGAATTTGAAAATATCTCCGTACCGCCGGCAAGTATGGATCCGAATTGCAAAAGCAAGTTCAATTTGGACCATGTGTACTGCCATCCCAATGAGAACAACTACATTCGGGCGAATGCAGGCTCGGCCGAAGTTTTATCCATTTTGAAGGAAAACAAGCAGCTGAAGGCTATGCTACTGTTACACTTGGATCTCATTCAGGAGCAAAGCGATCAGCTGATGACTAAAGAAAAACACTTGACCAGTCTCCGCGAAGAAAATGAATGTCTCAAGCTGCGTCTGGAGCGAATGGATCGGCGGCTTCAGTTGAAGAATAAAGTAGTTGAGCCAGCGCCGCCTGTATTGCCGGTCGCAACCGTAAACGAAGAGAAAAAGGAAAATATTCCAAAAGTAAAGACCTACAGTCGAGTTTCGATTACCACGAGCCCGTCTGCACAGCCGACTGTCACTAGACCATCGTTGCCCGCAGTCCAGTCCGCCACGAACGTCGAAAGCAAGTACAAAATTTGCGACGAAACCTACAATGTGGACAGCAGTGTAATTGGCGAGAATAATGGGAAATTCATTACGAAAATAATTCTGCAGCGTGTCCAGGCACCGGGAGAAGGACCGGATTACGCGTTCGAAAGTGGTGTATGTGCCGTAGAGGACACGGCGACCTCTTGCAATGAGGTGACCGAAAAAACGGAACTTGTAAGCGTTAGTCAGGACACAGAGGACAGCTTTAGTTGCGGTTCGGGCGAACCAGATCGCCAGCTACTTCTTCATTCGGTCCATAAACTACCAAGCCGACACGGAACCATGTCGACGAGCAGATCATACTGCACCAGAGAATGGGAAACGGAGAAAATCGATGAAGAGATCAATCGAGAAGAAACTGAGGTTTTGAAATCGGAAGCTCCTAATTTGGAAATACCGAAATGGACAATAAGGGACTATTCCGGATTGTATGCAATTGAAGGTGAGTTCCCTATCAATCAGCCAATTAAATCCAAACTGATCTAACTTCTATTTTGATTTTAATTGTTTCAGGTACCGAAGATCTCTCAGACGATGTCTTTCTAAAGCGCCACAATAAACTCGAGATGGACGAAAAACGACGCAAAAAATGGGACGTACAACGGATCCGCGAACAGCGAACCATCGAACGTCTCAAACGTCGTCATTACAAAGAAGAAGTTAACGAAACAGAATCGAATCAAATTCAGAATTCCTTCTATCCGTCGGCTGATTCAATCAAATACATTCAAATAGCCGAAGAAATTCCCGTTAATGCATTTGGCGAACTAATTCCCAGCATCACCGATGAAGATTTCCTTTTGCCATGGTCCGAACTTAGTCCTCGGGCTGTTGCTCCGCTAGCTTCGGTTGCGGATGCTGGTGCACTTGGAGTTTGTAGTGGGGGCAATGGTGGTGGTGGTGGTGGTCCGGGGCCAAATACAATGCTCTTCGTTCTCAAGAAGCGTCGACGCCAGCACTTAAGCAATGCAGCGGCCAATTCGAAACGACCAAATAGGAAACTTGTGATTAAAAATTAAAAAATTAATGAAAATGAAATGAAATTTGCACAATTGCAAAAACAAGAAAAAAAAAACACCAAAATTCGATTATATGCTTATTTATTATCTCATTTTTTGATTTGTTGTTAATTCTATTTTTTTTTAACGTGGGATCAAAACGCGTCGAATTCGGTCAAAAAGAGAACTTGGTATATATTAGTTTTAAGAAAATCAGAAAATTTGGTAAAAATTATTTTTTATACGTAGGTTAAAAGTCAATTATTTTTTGAATTTGTTTCAATATTGGAATGAAAAGTAAAAAATGCTTTTAAGTATTTCGTTCGGTTCGCCGGCATTGTGAATTTATCACGCAAATCGCGACATCACATCTAATATTTTTATTTTCTTCTTATTTTTAGAATGCGATTATTATTTAATGAATATAAATTATTGTAGAAGTCTCAAAGGAAACGAACTGCTTTTTATTTCTAAAGATCCTACCCCGAAATGAAAATGGCAGCATTTCTCCTTTGCATGAGCAGCATATAACGGTAATTGCACTCTCAAAGTCAATCCCCTGGGCCTTTGCCTATTCTCTAACTAAACGAATCTCCACTCTTCCTTGTCATCACTATGAAGGATCTGACTATGAAGGATTTGACCCAAAATTAAAATGTGTTGACCTTTTCTATTCTTTCTTAATTTTAAATTTTAAGCTATTGTTTTAGTGAGATAATTATATTATAATAAATCTACGAAGAAAAATATAAGGAAATGAAGTTGATCGAGAGAAATGAAGTGGAAATGGAAATACCGCACGCATACTATTGTAACGTATAATAGTGTTTGTTTTTGTGCAGTGGCGTAGTCAAAAATAAATTCTTTTCCCAGGGGGGGGGGGGTTCTATTAAGTGAATATTCATTTCGTAATGCAAATCAAAACGGTTTGAATTTTAATTACAGCATAATTATATAATTGTAATGCGTCTCGTATTAAGTATCGCACATAAGGAAAAGGGTTAAATACCGGTAAAAGAATAGAAGCATTTCAAATTAAGAAATTCTATCCGATGAACGTAAAAATATTCGCTTTGAACACAGAGAAGTGAGACAAAACAGGGTCGTTATATAAAGTTGTTGTTTAGCGTGTTTCAAGAGTGGGACATAACATTATGCTTTCAACTCAATCGCTGCTTGTCATCTCCAGTATATACATCTCTATGCCATAGAGTAACAAAGTTTGTGGTTTTTTGATTAAAAATAAATAAACAAAAATTATACATCCCTATTTTATACAGACTCCTATTGGTTTTAAGAATTATGGTTTTTCATATTACATTGATAAAGGCCACAGTCGAGTTTAAGAAATTACTCAAATAAAAAAAACCGCAAAACTTTTTTTTTTAATTTTCTTTAACTTGAATAATTCCTGAAAAAATGTTTTAAGAAATCTGCGCATCACCTTACAATACTTAAAATACGGATATGCGTATCTAAATGTAACTACCAAACTCCAATTTTCTGGCGAAACCCGTTTCCTTCAAAAACAGTGAACGTGATGTGAACCGTCGAGCAAAATTATTATTTTTATATAATTACAATCATTGTTATTATTTATATCATTACAATGAAAAGAACACACTCTTTCGAAGCATCCGTGCCCTGGATGACTCGCACTAAAAACAATAGCTTTACACTTTTTCAATCTTAAGCGTTCACTACTAGGCAAACCGAATTTCCACTTTAAAAAAAGTCACTTTCGTTTTTAAATCGACGTGCTTAAGGATTTGCGTTTTAACATGTTGTTTCGGGATAATTTACTGGTATTTGTTAAAAGTGAAACAATGGCTTCAATAGATTTTCAGAAAGTTGATTTGTGTTGTATAAAACATCGTTACAATGTCACAACAATTTATTTTTCAAAATTAGACTTTTTCCACTTTCAAAATCAACGGCTCATATTATGAACCCCCGATCTTTGAAATTAAGTACGCCTTTCGCAAAGCACAAGTAATCATGGCCGATGCTTGTCAACTTGGGCTTTATTTGTTACCGAAGCCGAATTTCGGTAATTTTTCACCTTTTCTGAATGAAACAATCATTGCATTTACCAGGATTACTCTACCTTATTATATTACACTTACCGAAAAAAAGAAACTCCAGCAGAATTCAGTGTTACTTGAGTTTTTAGGCTGCTCACAATGCACTTCATTTTAATCGTTTTTGTCCGTATTTCTGAAAAACACCAACGGAAACTTGCTGTTTTTCTAAAATATATGCACCTTTGCTCCTCACACGTAACTTTCCGAAACTTTTTGAGCACTTTTTCATTCGCTTTTTCACAAATTATTTCGCTCGACATGAATTTCTTTTCTTCGGCGATCTTCGGAAATGGGGTTCGGTGGGGTGGGGTACAGAGATTTTTAACATTCTGGGCTGTACACAATTTCAATGTGTGCGCCTTTTTCGATAGTTGCTACGGCAAAGTGGGAGCTAAAAAGACGGGAAATTTGGTTTTATGTGTACATATACGGTATTACATCCGCCTGTAATAAATAAATAGGCACTCTTCTTATTTTTTTATCGCCAACTTCAATATAAATCGGGGTTCAGCATTTGGATTTTATAATATATTTTTTTTTTTTTTGATTGGCGGCGTTTTGCCCCTCGGTAACGGTCTCATTGTAAATTTTATCATTTTACGTTCTCCTCAACTTCTGCCAGCGTGAACATTGGACTTTTCTGGACCGTTTATGCTTGACGCGTTTTCAAATTATCGTTCAATCATCCAAGCCTTCGTTCTATCTGCTACAAATTTTTAAGCCTATGTATTTTAAATACTCTCAAAATCCCTTGTAAACTTTCTCTAATCTAGAGTATAAAAATACATGAACTCAGATAATTGAACTCAATGTGAGCTAAAAATAATTTTAGAATGACTACCTAAGTCACGACTAGTTCAGACCTTGTCCTATTGTCTAATTGTAGGTCCAATACTTAGCAGTGTTCCATTTTATCATTTTCTGTCAAAATTGTTAAGAGCTACTAATAAATTTTGAAATAGCCCAAATCGATCGCAATACGTTAATTTAATTTCAGTTTGTCAACAATTTTTCTATCGAAACTCAGTGCAAGTAAATAAAGTAAACCGTGTATACGAAAAATTCGGATTGGACTTAGTCCGCAACGAACAAATCGCTAAACTACCTCTGCATCTATACACAAAAACAACTGGCTAAATAAATAAAAAATGTTGCGATTTTTTAACGGACATACAAAAGGAAATTGAAAAGTTCAGGACAAGTATGGAGTTCAGATTCTGTGACAAGGTGTTGTCGTCTCAAAATACAACGGACAGCGTATGATTTATTTTGATGAAATTGTTTACCGTTTAAATTTTTTATTATTAGCAACTATCTTTTCGTTCTACGACGAAAAGGTAAAGAAAAATACAGTAACAGTAACTGATAGATAAATCTGAAACGATAAATGACGCGAGTGATAAAAGCGCAAATTGATCTAATCAGAAATGGAAATAAGCTTTCGACTGAAAATAAAAATTTAAGCAAAATACACACTTACACTTGTAAAGAAGTTGCTAGTATTTTAGGTTGGCAATAGCTAAAAAAACTCACCTGTAGATAGGTTTGGGAGTTTTGATTAGTTAAGAAAATAATCTCACTTATATTTTCCTAATCTATAGAGTGAAGGTACCAGTTGCTGGACAAATAGAATTCTTACTGATTTATATCGTTTAGGTACCCTTAATACTAAGCACCAACTTTTAACTTTTTAGCATTAGTGGTTTTTAAATAGGTTTCAATTATAAAGTAAATAAATATACCTACATATATTTCAAAGCAAAAACAACCTGTAGAAGTAAGAATCAATTCAGCTTCTAATAGATTTTGTAGAATACGTAAAAACATATTCGACCCTTCTCAACCCCTTATGGGTTGAATGTTTTAAGTGAATGAAAAATATATATGTATAAATATATGTAAAACAATAATAGTTCCAGAACAAAACGGAAAACACAAATAAAAACATTAAATTTATAAGTTTTTTAAGTGTTCAACGTTAGTGTGCCGAACTGAAAATCCTTGATTTTAACCTGATCAGGTGCGTTACAAACATTCAGATCATATACTTTTTAAAACGAGAACTAAATACCGACCGACTGGCTCCTTTACCCTATATGTTCTTTTACAAGACGACCAAACAATAAAATCTAAAATATAAAGACGAATTATCAATTTAATTCGGTCGAAGACGTTGTCGTGCAAAAGCCAGTATCTAATCAGCGATCATTCTGTGAACAGCGTTTTTATAAGGGCTAGTGTTCAGTTAGAGTCGTTTAGTATTTGAGAGTGGTTCAATTAAGGAATAAAAAAAATATTAAAAGTACATAGTTGAAAAAATATAGTGAAAGAATATTTGATGTGATTTCTTTAAACGATGGAAATGGCTTCAATTAAGGCTGAAGAAATCCCGAAAGAAAGTCCGAAAGAAGTTGAAACGGGCGACAAAAATGAAAGCAAAAATGGTGAAATTTTGAAGCCCGGCTCGAAAATTCGTCCAGAAGTTCTCGTAGTGGATGTTGAAAAATTGTCGCAACGTTTATACGGAATAACATCGCACAGCATCAAGGAATTAGTATCGTACGACGATCGTAATTTTTTGATTCATGAAGACAGGTAAGCAGAACGAATTTGGCATTAAAGTATATTTTGTAAGTACTGAAAATAAGAATAGAGCGCAATAAATTTTTATTTACAAATTTTCAACTTTTTAGAGAAATTATTAAAGCTTTCAAATTCATCACGTGAGTCGGCTTAATTTGTATACCAACACACAGTCACAAAAATAAAAGTACAATGATAATTGTAAAATTTATTGAGTGAAATATGACCGAAACAGATTTTTATTTCATTGTCGTTAGGTCCTAAAGCTTTACACTGTATGCCAGGTTATCAAATATTTGACAAACAAAAATCTATGAAAATATCATCAAAATAATGTAGAAAACAAAAATTTGACGATTATACTTATTATTATTATTATTATTATCTTTTTGACGCTAGCATAGGAATATGCTAGCGCATGTATTTCAGTGCCAGGTTGACGATTATACTATCTGACTGCATATGCCAGCGAGAATAGTCAAATATTTTACATAGTGACATACAGAGTAATACAAGTTTTAAAAATAATTTCATATGCGTTTAAAGTCAAGTAATCCACAGAATTCGGAAAATTGGCTTTTGAAATTGATAACTAAAAATATCCTGAGGTCATATCATGTAACTCATTTCGATATGAGATAAGTTTAAAAGATGAACCCTCATTAAGGTGGGTTAAAGGGGTTAATTAGGACCTGTTAGTTAGTTTCGACTACATGCAATAAAAAAATGATGTCCTAATTAAATTTTGGACTGTGTCTTGGCTTAGTTTTACGATAGCTGACGAAGTTCATGGGAGAATATGCTTGAACATTTTTTGGTGACGAAAGTGATAGGAATTACAACATTAATTTTGCATTATTCAATCTCTATTTCGTTGAAAAGTTTTTTCACTTCATTTGAAAGGTAAAAGTTGTCAGTAGAACTTAGCTATTTAATGTCAAATCCATCATAATTAACCCTGTTAAAAATTCTGCACTACTAACTACATAAGCTTTTATTTCAAAATAACACCGAAACAGGGCCATTGACTTCGCTTTTAACAGCTGATAAAATGATAAAGATAAAATTGAAATTATCAGCATTAATAATAAAAAAATCAATTTCAAAAAATTTGTTTCATTACTTTCAGGAGCTAGTGTACGTAGGCATTTTGGTAGAATAACATACTTAAAATAAAATCATTCATTTTTGTCTAAATATTGACAGTTTTGTTTGTCTAACACTGTTGAAATTGAGTTTTTGCTTCTTAAATGATTTATTTAAAAAGATTGAAGCAGATAAAATATATTGGTCAAATGACAAGTAGTTATCTCGATTGATTTATTATGGATAATTATTAGTTATATTATCTTTTCGGTAATAACAATTTTTTTGTTTTCTTTATAATCGATTAATGCCTAAAGTAAATATGTTTTAAATAGGCATTTGAAAACGATTTATTAAATTTAAGCTGCTCGTTACTATCCGTTAAATAAAAGAAGATAAATCAACAACAAAGACACAATTCAGAGGCATATGATAATATTCTGAGATTTATATAAAATTTTCCTTGGTTTTAATTCTCATGTATTCGAAGTCACATTCATTGTGTTACTGGTTTATTTTAAGAGAAAACTATTTTCCGTTTACAAGCAATTATTGTGAAAAAAGCTGGTCATGGCACGAATCGAATGTACAAACTCAGCATAAATATTTTGCTGCGTCTACCAGTCGATTCCTCTGTATTGGTTAATTTCGTCACATCACATATTTTTCTTTATACACAAGTACAAGTTATCCAAATAATAATTTGATAATTTTCCGATATATTATAATTACATTTTTAGGGCTATACTGTTACATGGTACCCGTACAACTTAATCAGTTTTCAGTGAGAAAAGCAACAAATATCTGCAAAGTTCTGCAACATTCTTCTGGAACACATTTCTGCTTCTCGGATCTTCTAAACATTTCCCAAACATTTCACATACAGCATCGAATAAGCGAGAAAGCCCTCGACTCAACACATAAGTTTATAAACACGGCAAAGTTTACAGCCAAGGACAGTTTTTAGTACGGTGAAGCGAAACGACGATCAGTTTCTGAACGAAAGTGTTTGGAAAGCGATTTGTATTGGTAGCAGAAATCGAGCAGTGATCAAGTGGTATATAAAATCAGGCACCGTTGCTAGTAGTGCGATTATTGAATGCGAATAATTAAACGTTATTATATCGATTTGAAAGCCGGCGAACACCTAGCACGCAACAATATTATAGAAATACCGCTTAAAATAAACTTATATAGGCCTGGGATTATGTCTTGA
Organism: Beris chalybata; assembly: GCA_949128065.1. Classification (NCBI taxonomy): domain Eukaryota; kingdom Metazoa; phylum Arthropoda; class Insecta; order Diptera; family Stratiomyidae; genus Beris; species Beris chalybata. The sequence goes on along the minus strand of OX421896.1, from coordinate 3,174,175 downwards.
TTCTTAATTTTGTTTATTTCCTTTCAGGAATGTTAAAAATCCGCTCATTGTAAACAACTGTCCGGACGGATACGTATTAAAAATTTTAAATGCTCTTGATTCCAAAAAGGTTGATTTCGTTGACGCCCAGACGGAATTGATGCTATACTTAAGTAAGTATGATCAATCTATTCTCATTTTAAAATTAATTTAAAAGTCTTATTTAAGAGTCTTGGAAAATAATATTAATTAGGTATACCTACGAGTATAATGTTGAATCTTTTGATATTTTCTCGTAAATGCAATTTAGCAACACTGTTTCTCACATTGAACTGTAATATTTATACCAGAAAATATAAGAAGATATGTTATAGAAGATAACAGAAAAATCATAGCAGTTTTGAAAACTTTCACTAGAAATATTTTAAATAATTTTGAAGAAAATTCGGCGACATTCCAGATAACTGTTTCCTATTCTCGGTGGCAAATTTCAGTCAGATAGATAGTTACATACATTTTTGCTACATTATTTTATTTGCTCTACACAAGATTAATTGTGCCGGTAAAAATATGAAACTTGATATTTTTTTTGGAAAATCCGTCTTTTCAAATAGTCGGAAATAAACGCTATCGCTATTATCTCTAAAACTATTAATGATACAATGATCAATACAATGTTTGTTATCAGATTTTTATGGGAGAAAAAATTTAAAATGAAATTTGCTGGGAAAATAGTGAGACCGAGAGACCAGAAACGCGTTATAGAAATTAATCTTATCAGTTCTGGTAGGAAATTTATAGATTGAAAGTAGTGAGGAAACCCTAGTTTTCGGAATGACTCAACATGATAATATGATGTAATAATCAAACTTTGTAATTATGATGAAAACTTTTATAGCAAGTTCAGTTTTAGTTTCATATTCTTTCTCATTACATGAATAGATAATTCTACTCTATTATATTTTTTCATATGATTACTTTCCAGGAAAGCAAAACATTCTGTGTCCCACTCCGGTGAAAAATGTTTATGGAAAATATTATTCGATTGAGCTATTACATGGAGAAAAGCATGTTGTCCGCCTTCTAGAGTTCATTCCTGGCAAAATCTTTCACGAAGTTCCGCTTACTAATAATATTTTTTATCAGAGCGGCGAATATGTTGCCAAATTTGATAAAGCAATGAAGGTAATTTGATAACGATCTATTAGAATATTTTTTTGTATGGGTACATATAATTTTAAGATGAGATTTGGAAGAAGAATGAAACTCTTACCATTGCCGATTGGTTTCAAACTTAGTAAAATTAAATCCCATGGGTAAAAGAATCGGCACAAGTTTCGTAACTTCTGGCGACTCTTCTTGGAATAACCCCTAAATACCTAAATAAATTAGTTAATCATTAAAAAATATTAACAAAAGCATTTTTTAGGGGTTCAAACACGAGGCCTACGAAACTCACAAAAATCTTTGGATGCTTGATGCCGTGCCAAGATTGAAAGACTTTCTTTATGTGATAAAGGATCCGGCACGATCCGAATTAGTCGAGCAAGTTATCGAAGCGTTCGAAACGAATGTCCTACCGAAAATCGATAGTTTCGAGAAGGGGCTTATTCATGGCGATTTTAACGAGCAAAATATCATCGTGACCAAGCCGAAGAATCGCGACGAGTACGTTATAAGTGGAATTCTGGATTTCGGTGATACCGGCTACTCACCTTTAGTATTTGAATTGGCCATCGCAATGACTTATATGATGCTACAGGGAAAGGATCTATCCGTTGGTGGCCTTGTCCTGGCCGGCTACAATTCCGTTCGTATTGTCCCTGATAAGGAGAAAGCAGTTTTGATGAATTGCGTTGCTGCTCGATTATGCCAGAGTGTCGTTTTAGGTGCTTATACACATTCACTGGATCCGGATAATGAATATTTACTCGTTACTCAAAAAGCCGGTTGGGAGATTTTGGAAAAAATTTGGACTGAAAATGCTGATAAAGCAAATGAAATTTGGACCTCTACGGCCGATGATTACTTGAAGCAAAGTATTAAATAAATCGTGGCTTTTTTCATGGCTAAGCTTTTTATGTAATGTTAATATGTGAAGTATTTTTTTGTATTTTAGTTGATACTTTTGTCTCAACGTTAAATTTGTTTGATTACTACAAGAACTAAAAATAAAGAAAGCTCCTTAACTAAACACTGTGGAGTTCAGATTAATGATAACTGATAATTCATGATTTACATTAGACGAGTACAAGCCTATGGGATTTTCAGATACATTCATACGGCAAAATTAATCGTAATTTAAAATCTTGTCGAGATAATAACAATAATAGGAGCCGAGACTGTTTCAAATAAGATAACGTAGTTTTAATAGAACAAACAGATAGCAGTAATTTATATTCTGGCAAATAAAACGAATTACACACAAAAGTTATAAAAGTCGGTAGCAAGGTACACTTAGTGTTGGAGTTGAAGTTAAGTTGAACGATATTTTAAACCAACCGATTTCGGAAATCAATCGGTAAATTATTTGTATATATTCTTTGAGAAATCCTTGCATTTTTATTCATCCGATGTTTTGAATTTATTTCAGTTAAAGTAAAAACAGAGATAGAATCGCAGGGTTTTTTAAATCCGGTAAAATATAAGGGTTCAAAACATTTGATTGGAGTCTGGAAACTATTGGTCCAGAGCTTTAAGCTATAATTTGAGCGGATTTAAGAGTGATTTAAGGTGAACCAAACATGACTAATATTCTCTGGATTAATGCAGGGTGTTTGTTAGAATGAATTCATAAAATGAAACTCTAATTTTAAAAGAAGAGAGAAGAAAAAATAAGAGTGGTATTTACAGGAAGTTTTAAGGATGCAATCGATAAACACAATTTTCGAAAAATAGATATGATTCATTTGTTTATAAAAGTATTTTGTACATTTTAAGATGTTCTTGAAAAACTTTTAATAGCTTTAAAGAAAACGCAATTCCCTGCACACCGTTGTGCTGTCTGAGGAAAGAAAAGATATGGATAAAAAATATTGAAATAATTCACCTGACCATTGATACTTATGCCTTCCCATAGGATGTGGTCTAGTAACTACTCAGTCATTAAATGAAGTACATCAATAAATTTCAATATGCTCTTGGATGTGACTAGACATGAGTGCCGATGATGTGAGGAAGTAATGTAATGTAAAGGAACCTGAGTCTTCAGGGTACGGAGTGCCCAAGAAATTTGATGGTGGATTTACACTGAACCTTTGAGACTCGCCTCTATCGAACCACAAAATAAACCAATCAGATTGCTCGTGGAGTCGAAAAAGTTCAACAGTTCGTCATTTCGGACTATAGGCAAGTCGAGCTGCATAGGCTTGTTCGCTGTAACTAAAACAAAAATTGCAGCCGACGAACCCTAGTTTGGAATGGCCTCTCGGGAAAAGAATGTCATTAGTCCGTTTATGCGTTGAACCTAGGTTAAACCTGATTCCGGAAGTATGGTTTCCAGAACAGTTCGAATTGTCTGCACCCTCATAATAATCCAATCTATAACAGTCTACATATTTCAAAAACTTGCGAAAAACCATTGTTTCCCAACTCTATTTCGGAACGTGAAATTCTTATGCATTTACTACTTGAGACGCCGATCCAGTTTGTTCGTCTGTTTGTCAAGTGACATCTTTTCATAATTGCCAATTAATCTAATTGGGACTTAATAAATTGCCAATTAAGGCGGACATTTTGTCTTAAGTAGAAAATACGTTTTTTTTATCGTGTTGTGCATGTTCTGTGTAAATGTTTAAAAGTGGCTGCGAAAATAATGAAACACCCTATACATCAGCAGATTCCAGTTTTGTGTTCCAGGTACCAGCCAGGTGTACATATATATGACGTCAACACTCTCTTCATTCTGTAAGGTAGAAAGCTTCTACTATGCAGCGTTCTTTGGTATATAGCATTGGCAGACCTCGTCGTTAAAGGAAAGAATTTCACTAAGTTTGCGCAGTGGCAGTAGAGAGAGTACCTACAATACAGAGTACAGTAGTAGTGAAGTGTACAGGAAAAGCAGGCGTATACATTTTTCTCTCTACAATATAAAAAACCGAATAGGTAAATCAGTAAGCACTTTCTGGAAATTGATTACTTTTTCATTCTGCAATACTGCAATGAAGTTCGATTATCGTCTTCCAGACTCCAATCATGGCTAAGGTAACTGATCTACCTATCTGTTTTGTTTAATGGCAATATAAATATTAAATTCATTAGTGCAGCGTGTGTATTGTGCACGTGCGGATCATCCACTCAAGAAACTGTTGATTCTATTCCGAACGTTCGTCGATTTCCGGATTGCGGAAATAACAACGAGTATATAATTTTCTATAATAAATAAAAAACACTACAAAGTGTTTTGTGAAATAAAAAAATATGTCAACGAAAAATGGTTGCGATATGAAAGTGGTAGCAAAAAATGGCAATAGTGCCAGTGTTCGGAGTGATTGTGTGACCGACAAGGACCACTTAGCAAAGAACGGAGGCGACAATAAGTCCGAAAATATCGTCCTGAAACGCAAGATAACTTTGTTGAACGGCGTCTGCATAATTGTCGGAACTATTATTGGCTCGGGAATTTTTATATCGCCTACCGGTGTTTTCTTCTATACCGAGTAAGTACCTAGTAACAACAGGTTATTTGAGGTGAAAGTATGAGTAATAGGAGTCTGCGAATATCCAGTCTTAGTGGATAGCAGCCCTAGTTAGATTTAAGATTTGATATCAATTTAATATTTCAGGTCGGTCGGTGCTTCTCTCGTTATATGGACTGTGTGCGGTTGTTTATCGACCATTGGAGCATTGTGCTACGCTGAACTTGGCACTTGCATTACAACGTCTGGAGGAGATTATGCCTACTTGTACGTGGCATTCGGACCACTTGTGGCATTTCTTCGCTTATGGATTGCACTTTTGATTATACGACCAACTACACAGGTTAGATATTCGTAAATGTACCCTGTTATGGTATTTGTTTCACTTAATTGAACACCGCCTGGCTGTTTACTCCAGTCTATTGTAATACATATAATACTCGTACATGCAAGAAAACTGGAGCCGAAGAAAACATTTTTCGAAAGAACAATTCGATCTTATTGCATTGTTCAGGGTTTTCGGTGTCGTGCAAATTATATGGTCATGTCATGGATAACATTGTTTTTATGTGAGACTTGACATCTTAGGGAGCACAAAGAGTGCGTAAGTTCATACTCGTAACTGATAGTAGTACCTCTCGTGTCGTTATGTAGCCATCTCTGATGGAACTCAGGCACTGTATATAACACATACTCGTAAAAATTTCTCTTGAATGATGTACCTACTAACAGCATCCCAGAAAAGTTTATTAGATCAGAAATTAAAACAATTTAAACATTAGCCTGAAATACTGAGTAACTTAACTAAGAATTTAAATGAGGAAAAAGATTTAAACAGAGAACCAACCTGGAAAATATTGTGTTGCCTTTGCAGTCTAACCTTGACTAGTTGCGAATAGAAGTAAACGTTAGTCGAAGTCGCAATTGGGTCGAAAAAAGAATCAGGCCTAAAAAGTAAAGCGAAGCTCTAGGTCGAGATGTAGGGTAGAGTTCATAATGGAGTAGAAAGGTTTAAAGAAAATACACTCATCAGATAGGTATGTACAATCTGCACAGTTCTAATGAGTGATTATTGAATACGGATAGACGTTCACTGTTGAAACAATATAGTAGTTTTTATTTAAAGAGAATAACGTACAATACATCGGAACTCCTAAGGAGTCCCAGAAGAATTCCTCCTCCGTTTAAGGAAACAGAGTGGTTTATCTTTGGGTTAAAGACGGTCACTCAAACGTTAGTCCTACGTCTAGTTTAAGGGGTGAGATTCTAAAATTTATTTCTATCCACGTAGCTTTATACAAAAAGAATATTATATCATATATAGGGCATTTCCATGCAGTTTTTGATTTTAATTTTAATTAATTTTCCCCCCACCAGACAATCGTAGCTCTCACATTTGCTCAATATGCAGTAAAACCTTTTTTTGAAGATTGTACACCACCTGAAAATGCAATAAAACTTCTGGCAGCAGTATGTTTATGTAAGTTTTTTTTTATAAATAAAATATCGAGTAAATTGAATTTAAAATTGCTATTGTATAGGTTTCCTTACGGCCATAAATTGCATATCGACGAAACTGTCGATGAAAATTCAGGATGTATTTACAGTAGCAAAACTGGCCGCACTATGTGTTATTATTTCGACCGGAATTTTTTATATGCTATCGGGAAATATACAAAATTTCGAAAATATGTGGGAAGGCGATTACAATTTGCCGAATATTGGATTCGCATTTTACTCGGGTCTTTTTGCATTTGGCGGATGGAACTATTTGAATTTTGTAACTGAAGAACTTCAAGATCCGTATAAGTATGTGTTGATGAAGCTGTTGGAAATTGCTGGGTTTTATTGACGATTGTTTTTTTTTTATTTTAGGAATCTACCACGAGCAATCTGGATTGCAATGCCTCTTGTAACGATAATTTATGTACTTGTTAATTTGGCGTATTTTGCCGTTGTCACTCGAACTGAAATGCTCAGTTCGTTGGCTGTTGCAGTGACCTTTGGAAATCGCTTGTTTGGTACTGCGACTGCACTTGTACCCTTATTTGTAGCCCTAAGTACTTTCGGCGGAGTGAATGGAGTCCTTTTTACATCAGCTCGACTATTTGCAACCGGTGCTCAAAATGGTCACTTACCGTCGTTCTTTACTTTGTTCCATGTGAAACGACAAACACCGATACCATCTTTAATTTTTACGGTATGCTCGAAAATATATTAAAATTTAAAGCGAAGTTTATTATAAATTCTGCTTACAGTGCATCGCATCATTGGCAATGCTATTAACTGCAGATGTCTTCGAACTGATTAATTATTTTAGTCAAATTCTATGGCTTTCGGTGGCCGCAAGTATTGCTGGTTTATTGTGGTTAAGAATAACTAAGTAATGACTTCTCATTCATCACATTTCAAAATTTAACAACTAAATATTTCTTTGTAATAATTTCCAGACCAGACTTACCACGTCCAATAAAAGTTCACCTGGCTCTACCGATAATATTTATTATATGTTGCGTTACTTTAGTGATGCTACCAACGTTTAACAAGCCAAGAAATCTTCTTATTGGAATCGCAATAACTTTTGCTGGAGTACCATTTTACTATCTCTGTATCGCATGGACAAATAGGCCTAAAGTATATGGAAGAATTTCGAAAAGGATTGAAAGCTTCTGCCAGGCAATGTTTAATACAGTTCTTGTACAAAGCACTGAATTAGCTTAAGGATACTTTACAAAAACTGGAAATGATATTCTGAAAAATTAACCCATTTTTATTATTAAAATAAGGATATTATATATATATTAACAATTTACAAAGAAATAAATGTGTTTATGCATTTTCTTTAAAAAAATATATGTGGATCAAGAATATAACTACTTTTTTATTTATTTCCTCTATTTTATCTTAACAACTTATTTTAATAAGGGTACTATCGAATCGATCGTCCGAATTTCCTCTATAACGTGCAGAACTCATAGGTTAGGGCCTTTTGCGTTTTTTTAGGCAATTCTGGTAATGATTTCATATGCTCTTTTATCATTTTGAGCCAAATACGCTTCACCAAGAAGAAAGTTGAAATGTGTTCTCCAATCATCAAATAGAATTATTCGAATTTTGACAATAGTCCTTTCGGTACTTCACCAAATCGAAGTCTTTCAACCAAAGTACCTAAATTCTTGAAACTTTTTAAGCTAGAAATCTGTAATTCGGTATACATTAAAGTTCCAATATTTGAGAGGGACATAAAGTTGTTACTTCGAAAAAATTACGTATAACTTTTATCTAAATGAATTTTTATTTTATTGAACTAAGCAGGCTCTACATTCTTCAAAACGAATCATTCAAGTTATAATTCTTTTCAAGTTCCATGAAATAGCTGTTTCCACGATAGTAGTACCTCTATAAAAATCGACAGCTACGATATTCGCACTATGGCCTAAGTCGCATTCATACCACTTTGAAACATGTCTATTCACAAGATCAGCCATACGACGCAGTCCTCCAAAACGATCGGTCAAGACGCCCCAAGTATCTGGCGTCAATTCTGCCATATCCGCAAATGGTCGACTGCTGAATTTTCTAAAAAATAATCGGCATAAAAACAAGAAACAAGAGCATTTGATCTCGTCGATAATCTCACAATATCGACAGTTGATTGTTCTTAATTAAGAAGTTTTCCAGATCGTTTAGACTTCGAACGTCTCCCCATTTCTGTTCAATTGCCGGAAATAGTATTGTCGGAAACTCGTCAACGACCTCAACATAATCGTAGCACAGAAGAATGTTCTGATGCCGTTGCCATAACTCTTTTAAACTGGCCTGCCACGAGAGGCTCGGATCGATAAGACGATCCCCCAAATTCGTTTTTAACAAGCTGACTAGTTTCCGATGAATGTCCAGTGTTCTTCCGAAACCTGAAATACAATTCGATTGAATCTTCATTTTCACCGATGTGATGTCATAGTATTTAATTACCAACTGGAAATTCCTGAATATCTAAAACAACAATTTCATTGGTATCGTCAACAAAATTGATAACTTGTTCTAAGATTTCCCGTAAAGGTCGTTGCCTGGTGATACCGTGATTCACCCAAAATAGAGTATTGGTCGCGCGATAGTATCCAACTCGTATATCCAGGTATCTTATGCCGTGCATCAGTTGTGCAGTAATGTCCTCGTCTTGCGTTAGTGCGTATTTCGTAACGATTGTTTCATTCACGCTTGGATCAAACCGGTATCGATACGATCCGGAATCATGAGTTCCGGGAATGAAAAGGTCCCGAATGCGGAAATTCTCAATATGAGAGCGCATCTCGTTCATCCACTTAGGATAGGCACGGAAGCAATTCGTAAGTACGATGGTTCCGTTTACATCGACGTAACTTACCCAGAACCCATAGCACTTGGTTTCGATTGTAAGCTCCTTCGAAAGAGCGTAGTCGTACGGAATAGCGGTGGTTATCCAGTTACTTGCATTCTGTGGTGTAATACCAGAAATCACACTTTTTGTTGAATTGTTGCATAGCCATTGGCCACCATTTCGATCACTTTCACTATCGCTGGAAATATTGTCTATACCGTCACCACTGGCGTCGCTTTCAACGTAGCCAATAGATTCCACCACTTCGTGTTTACGTTCGAAATAAATGGGAGCTTCATTTGTTATTAAAATTACATCACCATTATTTATTTGGGCATCTCTCCACTGAACTTCCAAGGTTCTTGTACGAGCACTGATTGTTAGCGATATTTTCAGCGGTTCACCATTTGTAACATACATAGACGTAATAACAATTAGCGATAGCCACTTACAAGTCATTTTGCTAGCAAGGTCTCACGCACTGCTTGTTTGTTCAGCTCGCTCAAACAGTCACCAAGTTCCGAGTATTTGCACTATACACTTGAGATCTGGTTCCTTGCGAACCGGATTACTGCCAATGGCCACAAATAAAAATCAAACACAACGCACGATCATTACACCTTACTCATTGGGCGCCGAATATGCACTATTGGCAGTGCTATGGCAATTAACATCATTTTATCAATATTCGAGTTATACAGCGTCAGCAGAACGCGTCGTTCCGGTTCGTCTGCTTCGCAATCTACACTTGACTTGAATGAATGGAGCGTTTCCGATCCGAAAAGGCCTATTTGTCGAGGAGTTCGCTTCCTACCTATGAATAAATTTGATTCCATAAAAAATAATTTGATTACGACCAATTGTCGCGCAACATAATACAGTGACGGTGGAGTGAAGTGGTAGATAATACTGGACACACTCTCGCCTCTAGTGAGGAATTTACGTACGGAACATGACTCGTTCTTTTATACTATACTTTATAGCTTTTCATAATCCAAAGCGATCATGTAGATTGAATGCAACAAAACTTTAATGAACTAGAATTCTTGTTTAAGAATTTTTTTTTCACTACTTTACGGTGTGTAATCGTTACATCACGAGAACATCTATTCATTATAATATGGAGAATGAAACTGACTAATAAATAAAAAAACCAGTTTGGTCAACCAAATTGTTTGTCTTGGCCAATATTTTAACGTTGTCAAAATCAATTGAGTGGCTCGCCACCATTGCATGCATAACCCGCAAATGTCGATGAACGGACCTAGTTCTTCTGTCTACACCACTGATGTTCCCGAGTCCTTGTTCTGATAATTCCTTCTATGTACACTTTGTTGTACGAGCCGCAAGGAACTTTATAAATCTCTTGCATTTCCAGTGCGATTTTATCTTTTTGGTTTCTTAGGATACCTCGGATAGTGATTGCCATAGAGTAATTAGAGTAGGACCTTGCCGGCTGTGTTTATGGTACTTTTTATATAAGGTAATGTTACCGACCTCTTAACAGCACAATACAAAAAAGATTTTTTTCTATTTGGACTGGTCTGATCCGCACATTGCCCAATTTTTAAATTTGTAGTTTTTTGTTGTGATTTACTTAATTTATGATTGATGTAACTGTAGGATATATAGGGAGGTATTGCCGGTTGAACCCTCTTTATATTGCAATGTAGTTCAGAGGAAGTAATCTAGGGCATCGACATCGATATCATTCCACACGCTTGAAGCGAATTTCATATTCAGGGTGCGTTTTAGAAAAAAATCAGAAAACAGAATAAATCGACCAAGAAATGCTACGTACCAAAGAGAATATCTTGGACTTTATAAAAATTTCAGGGGGAAATGTATCCTTTCAGAATGTAGCAAAATAAAAAAATTAAACGGTGCAACAAAATAAAAAAATTAGACGGTGCAACAAAATAAAAAAATTAGACGGTGCAACAAAATAAAAAAATTAGACGGTGCAACAAAATAAAAAAATTAGACGGTGCAACTGGTGCAACAAAAAAAAACTGTTGGTGGCGACAAACAAGTAAATTTTGATTCGTTTCTTTAGAATATAATTTGGAAGCTTTCTCATTACATAAACTGGGTACAACCAAAGCAATCGATTACTCAACCTAGAAGAAAATTGCGTTCCATCCACTTGTGAGTTTATGAAGGAGTCCTTTGATCCCAGCCCATCTTAACGTATGGGCCAATTGGGGAGTCGCAACTGCTTGTAATTGGAGAACAAGGCAGTCAGTAGTGTATCGGCCAGGAACTCCAATGTTGTAGACATCTTATTGACCTAGAGTCTGTTTGCCAAATTTAAAGCAAGCAGGATAGGCTGTTGATAGCAGGACCGCTACAAAGAGCAGGTGCGTTTATTCGTTTTTGATTTTGTTTGACTCCTTCAGGGTAACGTACTTACTACAACGTAAATGACCTAACTAAATACCGCCTAAAACTATAACCAACGCCTTAGACATCGCACCTCACGTATAATAAAGTGGTTCAAACTAAAAAAAAAAAAATGTTTCATACCATTTTCAAGATATAGTTCTTTGCCGGCTCCGTCCGTATGCTAATCTCCTTTTTTTCTATTTAACTATATTTTAAAGCATTCAATTCTGGGCCATGCTTGAAATTCGAGTTTAGCTCGTTTCGGATGATGACCCCAAAAAACTATTGGCGGGAAAATTAAAAAAGAAAAAAAAATTCCCAAAACTTCAAAATGAAATTGTAAGTGAACTGTCAATATGGTAGCACTGAACAATTTTTTTTCCGTACACAACTAAATTAAGTTTTTAAGTGTTTAGTTTTAATTTTCGCATTTTTAACAACTCCTTTACCGCTCACTTGACAAAGTTTTAATCAGTTCTGTTCGATTTCTGTTTACACAAATTACCAGAATTTTGCACGAGCTTTCTTAAGGTACAAATTTTGCTAAATGGTTTCCAAGGACTTTTTATTAATCGTGACAGTTTGACGTTAGGGCGCATACGAAAATTTTGATGCATTTAAATTGAGGCAAATCTTTATTTTTCTTACTTGTTAAAAATATTGCAAATTTTTATGGAAATACGTTAATTATGGACGTCGGCTTATCGGATATTTACGGTATGGACTCGCCGGAACCTAAATGCAAGTTTTTAAAGTGTAAATTTCAGGTTTTACCGACTATTTAAACGATCTGGAAAATAATGTTTTCGATGAAAAAATCGATGATATGCTATCGGTTGATATCGCGTTTGATAAATACAACGACATCGACATCGTCTACGAATCGGCAAAGTCCATTTCGCAGCCGGTTCAGTATTTTTCCTCGGACTCTGCAATAAATCCGAATGATTTCTTGAACGACGTAGAGGTCGAAGATGCGTTCAATTTCAGCGATCGATCGAGTCCGCCAGTTTCGTCGAACAGCTCGTCATCTCTGATAGATAACCTGAAGCATGAGTCGGGCTCAGCCTCGGACGGTGATTCCGTCAATTTGGAAAGTCCTCCGCTTAATAATCACTTCGTGCCGGCAACTGCAACGACATTATTTCCGAACGATAGCCAATTTCGCATATTACAAGGCGCGCTTATTCCCGTTTCGGCTATAAAAATCGAGACTAGGCAATCACGAATTTCACCGAATCAATCGATTTCATTCGTGTCGAATAACTTTTTCCGGGAAGCGACAAAAACGAAAACGGTTCTTCCAAAGCAGCGTTTGCCGGCCGGACAAAATGCTGAAGCCGCACAAAAGCTTACAATGACCGGCGAACCGATCAACGACAGAGCGCTGAAGAAACAGCAGCGAATGATTAAGAATCGGGAATCAGCTTCGTTGTCGCGTAGAAAGAAAAAGGAGTACGTGGTTTCGTTGGAGAAAAAGATAAAAAGTTTGTTGGCGGAAAACAGCGTTTTAAAGAATGTAAGTAAACTCTATAACGACAAGGTGTCTCGATTCAGCTTCAAAAGCACAGTTTGGTCTACTTGGCCTGGCCTGCTGGTGGATGTAGATTTTAGTGTACATTCCTGTAATCTCAGACATTCCTGTCCTCTTTGACTTCGCTGGACCGTACCATGACTATATAATATCCTGTATGTGATTCTCTGCACTAATTTCCACTTTTTTGTGGAACGGGTTTCAAGAAACTTAATTCTTTAGAAGCATTATCCGAACCCATTGGATTGGAGTTTTTTGGCATGATATATTCGACTTGTCTCTTTTGGTTCTAAGAACGTGATTTACCTAATGCAAAAACAAGAACCATAAAGGCCACATAAAGTAAAAACATTTTTTTGCCTTTTTCCAGGAGAATGTCAACTTCCGCGCACAACTTAGCAGCATGTCGGGGATGTGCCCGTGCAGAACGAGTCAATTTTCTTATTTAAACAAAAACATGTCATCGCTACAAAATCGGAAAAATACTGCAATACTTTTAGCTATGATTTTTATGGTTTCCATGAGCTTCGGCAACTTTAACACGTTCTTCTCGTCGCGAAACGAAACTTCGAAAGAAGACCTATCAATAAATCTAGGACCACACGTTGGAAGAGGATTGCTCTGGGCAAATGACCTTCCCTCTGTCGATGACGATTCGCTAAAGAATGTGACCAACGACGTATTTAAGAGCGTCGTTGGTCCAATATGCCCGTTTTCTGTTAACCAAACGGAAAACATACGAATTTCGAATCAGCTACGCAACTGGATTGGCGTCAGTGATAATTTGAATTCGACCCAACACGACGAAGACCCGTTCAATTATATGCCCGACTTTAACATTTTCAAACCCAACATTAGAAACCTGTACAGCAAAAAGAAAAATCCCCATTCAAACACAAATCCGAGTGTATTGTCGCTGAAAAAAAGGTTTGCAGCTCCATCGGTTCCAGCCCGGAAAAATAAGAATCAAATGCAACTGTTCAATCCGACGAAAAGGAAACGACGTTTTTCGAAACTGTTTGAAGAAATCGGCAGACGAGATGATACATTTTACGTTCTCTCGTTTAAAAGTGACCATTTACTATTATCGGCTGCAATAAATCAAAAGAATCAATCGGCCAGACCGAAGATTTCTTTTGTATTGCCGGCAGACGATTCTTTTCTCAATGGTAAGATGACCCTTATGCAAATCGATTGTGAAGTGATCAACACAACGGTTATTCAGTTAAAGAAGGAATTCATTCCGGACCATCTTCGGACACAGCCCAAGGAACAAGAACAAGTACCAAGAAATAATACGACATACAAAGTTCGTAATAAGTTCGAAATTTTTGAAATGGTAGGACAACGTGTTAATAGGAAAGCAGAATACAATAAAATTTACAAACCGTATTTTATGGATAAACCGAATTTCGCCAGAACTAGCGGTGGCGATTTTAGTGACGTTTTTATACCGTAAATGTAAGTATTTACATACATACCTATAATAAATTGTATTATCATTTTTTGTTTGAGAGCGACTGGGACGCTACCGTGTTTAATGTTTGTACACCTGTTTTTATATTTCGCTGTATAGCTTTGTAGTATTAAAGGGTAAAGTTTACAAATTGTCATGACTTTTATTTAGGAATAAAACTCTAAATTAACGAAATCTTTCATCTCATTAACTAAGACTCTAAAGCCTTGCGCAAATTGCAAGCCAACATACCACCGGTCAGCAGTACCTAGGGAATGTCGGCTTGAATTTCGTACACAAAACACATTAGTACTACCGTTTGACTCAAAAAGGTAGGGGCTACACTTCTCTTCAACTTCACGGACTTTGACCAAACAAATAATGAAGTTTCGCCCAGACTTTAGGCATTTATCTTAATTCGAAGCTTTAAGCTGGATGTACTTGGTCTGAAAGTTTGAGAAATCCGACAGTCCTTTCGGAAGCTGAGCATTTATTTCCAAACGGTAGGTTTCTAGGGTTAAACTTGCAATTTGGTTTCGATCTATGATAACGTTGTATTTACAGTAAGTACAGCCCCTTGAGGCGTGGCTAGTTCGGGCCACGCCTCTCGTTTCGAACTTAATAACAAGATTGCTGTGTCGGTGAGCGGCTCTCTTCTGGAACACTGGAATCCTTCCAAAAACAAATAGAAGAAAACGAACGAACGGAAATGTAATCCAGTCCCACTTGGATTCGATTTGTGATTCGTTGATTCGGTGTATGCACGAGCAAAACACATAACAGGGATGTTACGAATGAGAATTCTCGTGGTCGGGCTTACAATTCCGATTTCCATTTGTGAGTTTCATTTCGATTCGAGTGTAAGCAGTTCGAATTCGTTTTATATATTTTTGTCTCGGGACACTTTCTCGCTCTGTCTGAATAACTACTGAATGCGAAGTGGTATTTCGGTTGGTGCTAATTCGTAGCTCTGATTGAATGGAATGGAATTGAACGGAATCGTGCGTGTGGTGTGTGTCGTCCATTGAGGAGCTATTTGTCCGGGCGGTTACCAGAATCCAGAAATCGGGTACTGCGATCTTTTTGCCTTTTCGAATTCGCAGCCGGAGCAGTAAATACGAAAATAGTCGTCGATTGTGACTGTGACTGTGACTGGGGCCGAGTTAGTGATGTTCTGTCGCCTGATTGTTTGTTTAGAACGTGTGTGACCGTCGTCGTGTGACGCGTTCTAGGTGTAAAATAGGAAATAAAATAATTGATGTTGATTTGTCAATATAATTGGGAGTTTCGGTTATTTTAATTAGTGCGCTTCGGAATTGTAATTTATACCGGGAGTTACAAGTGAAATGTTCTGTTCATTGATCTCACCTGGACCCAAAGTCGTTACGTTATTTGCATAAGTGATTTGAATCTGAGTTTTTTTCTCTTTTTGTTCGAAAATATTTTGTTTATTAAATGATAAGATGAACTTGCAATTTCGTATTATGTAAGCAAGTGTCGACACCCAGACAAGATAGCAACCCTACGCGAGTGGATAGTTTTATTGTTTCCAAGTGATTTAAATAATTGTTAAATCGGAATTTCGATCGGTCGGTTTTTATTGTGATGCAATGCTTTTTTTAGTGATTTTGTAAGAAAGCAATCAATACGAGGTGAATTTTTTTTTATTGCGGTAAATAAACCAAGTGTGGAGCGTGTTATAGTGCCATGGATTCGGCGATTGATTCGTTATCGACAGCCAGTGACCATAGCATGGCTTCATCGAACGAATCTCCTGCCATCAGTAATAAATTGGCACACAGTCCGAACTACAGTAGCGCCATGAATAACAACAATAGCGTAGGAATGCAGCAACAACAACAGCAGCATCATCATCACGGCAACAATAATAACGGCGGCAATCGTTGTTCAAGTCCAATCAGTCCACCAACGCGTCACCAATCGAGTCCAATGAATCACCAAATGATGCAACAAATGCAACATCAATTAAGTCCACCTCATGTCTCAACACCAAATAGCTTATCGGCCAGTATGGCACCACGAATGGCACACCTTGCGCCCCATAGTCTAGGACTTTTGAATTCGTTGCAAATGATGCATCACGCCTCACCACTCGAACTTATGGCCGCCGCTCATCATCACGTTCCGCCGCGATCCTATAACAGTCCACCGCCGATTTCAACATCGGATCCTAGTGCCAACGAATGTAAATTGGTCGAATATCGTGGACAAAAGGTGGCCGCTTTCATAATATCGGGCGATACAATGCTATGTTTGCCGCAGGCATTCGAACTATTTCTAAAGCATTTGGTGGGCGGTCTGCACACGGTCTATACGAAATTGAAACGTTTGGACATTGTACCGCTCGTTTGTAATGTCGAACAAGTGCGAATCCTTCGTGGCCTTGGTGCCATTCAGCCCGGTGTTAATCGATGCAAGTTGCTATCCTGCAAGGACTTTGATGTTCTTTATCGCGACTGTACGACGGCCAGGTACGTGTGTCTGCTTCCTTAAACTTATGTTAAATACAACTCGATTTTTCTTATTTGTTATCCTTTTTCGATTTATTGTTTTTATTGAGTTTAAAAAAAAAACTGAGTGCATACTAAAAGCAAATAGACAGACAAGTGCCCGTTTTATAAAACAGTACGGCGTACCTTCTAACACGTAAATCTACTGAAAAAAATAGTTGATTCCTTCCTGAACTCACTGCTACACTATTTTACCGAAATCTCACAATCGAAGCCTCAGCACGCAATTTATTATTGAATGGATGTTGGCTCATAAGACTAAGGGGTTTGTAATTTCTTTCGTCTTGTCGGCCCGGTTGAAAGTTTTCGCAAATAGAAAAGTCACGAATGCAAAAATGTACCATGCTGCACGCGTTCGAAACACTCTTTTGAAAGGAAATGGACTCCTTTGGGGGGCTTTAACTATAGAATTGATATATGAAAAACAGTTTTTCACTTTTCCTACTAGTGCACACGCATTTGTGTTGGTACTCGAAAGAGTTTTGTAATATACCATCAGTGTATTGAGGTCATTTCCTTGAAAGCCTACGCCTGTCAATAGTCGCGTGAAGGCGTGATAAGGTGTCTCCGGGACTTGGTTCTTACTTTCTTGGGTGTCCCGGATAATGGGGTTGGGGTTTCTTCTAATCACCTATTTTTATAAAATGCTTTATTAAATGTTTGCTAGCGTACACAGTAAGACAGCACCAGCCTTGTCATACGAATTGTTTGTCCATTTGTTTCAAACTTATTTACCGTTATATATACAAACATATGATATATATAAAAAAAAAATTTATTGAGAGAAAATAACTTTGATTTTGTTTTTAATTTTTTTTTACCAAAATAATTCATTCAACCGAACGGCCGATTTTTTTCTTTTTTATTGCAGATGCTTATCAATCAAGCCACCTGAGAGGTATGAATGGCTCCTTCCTATTCTCGATAGAGCTTTGTAGAACCGTTTTGTGATCAAATCCGAAATCAATAATCGTCCAAGAAATCTATGTAATAAAAGATATCTACTCATTTTTTTACAATCAGTGCACAGGGGTGTGGTGTTGGTATCCAGCTGGACATTTGGCGGTTCTTTTTATCATCGCTCGCACTTTGGACAACTTGATAATATCAATGAGGTTTTCTTATTTTGAAAATACGGGGAAAAAATAATTGCATAGAAATTGATTTTATTTGTTATAAAAAAATTAAAAAGAAAAAATTTAAAAGTATCTACACAAAACAAAAATTTTAAAGAGCGAATTTGCTAACTTTACAATGGGGTGTCCCAGCGGACTGCACCCCTGTCCTGACCTTCGGACGATTATATCGAATTAGACCCACATGCATGATCCGCATTCCGCTATTGTTGCTTTCCTCATGTGAATGAATTTTTTGATTTTTTATGATTTTATCAACATTTCCCCAACATTTTTTCTCTTTCTTTCTTATTCTAAACTCTTCTAATGCATGTCTAAATTCCCATGTTTATCATTTTTTATTTCGTATGATATTAAAAAAGTACATATCTATGGGAGGGAGGTTCGAATGAAGTTATCCTTGTTATTTTAATTATGTTCTTATATTTTGTTTGTTGAATACAATGGTGGTCCAAAAAACGTCTAAAAAAATATGCTATGAAGGCCGACTCGGTCAAATCAATGATTTGTTTATAAATATTAAGTAACGCACAGTGAAAATGAACACAACCATTTTTAAAATTGTGTAAATATACGAAGGGAATTTTCCAGTAAATTTAATTGAGTATCTACAAATCTTATAAACATTTATTTCAGATATAAAAATTCAAATATTTTCCAAGTATAATCGACAAAAGTGGGGGAACTGATTTATTAGAAGGTGTCCTTTTTATTGGTTGATTTTATTCAAATTGTATGTGATTTTAAGGGCTGAAAAAATCTACAGCCAATAGGGGGTACATTTATCCTCCAAAAACTGTTCCCAAATGTTTTAGTTTTTAGTGTTTTTTTCGGATACTCAAAAATTATAATTTGACAGCAAGATTATACTAAAGGTGTCGTATCGTGCAAGCCATATTGCGACACCAAGTATAGTAACCGAATTGCAACTGGCAAACAAAATTATAAAATACTAAAATATTTTTTTTTTATTATTCTTCCCGATATTTATTATGTTATTAACTTTTTGAAATCTCTCGAATTTTTTCGAATCTTACGAAAATGATAAATTTCTTTCGGAAATAACTCGGAAATGGCTAGTCCCACCCAAAAATTATCTAAAATGAAATAGTTACATCATAAATTTATGTCACAGTTCTAATGCGATTAATACTGGTCTTGTTAATTAACTAAAGGGGCTCGTTGCGAATTTCGAGCTCCCATACATTTTGTATGGCGAAACATGTTATCTTTCGGTACCTGAATCTCAGCTTCCACTTAACTCACAACAGTCAATTTTTTTACACATTTTGTTTAGTGTATTTAAAAGCCTAGTACGTGAGTAAATTAAAAAATTTTCACTTAAAGTGGAGATATTTAAGAAAAAGAGAATGAATAAAATTTTTTACTGTTTTTCTTCATTCATATTTGAAAAAATGATAGTTTTTGATGAGATATTTTAATTTGCTTACGTATGAAGCAAGTCAATATTAGCACGAAAAAATGAAAAAAAAATCCAAAAAAGAAAACATATCTTGCAGTGACTTATTCGACTTTCCCCAGTTCAGAGCAAAATTTGAAGCACTTCCCATTATCCCACAAAGATTCGGTCTTTTGTGTGATGTGCAGAAATGTGTATAGAAAAATAATATGAAATAAAAAAAATCTATTTTTTTTTCTTCATATTTTTTGCAACGACACCCTTAAGATCTTTTCAGTGTTATTCGGAAATGCTTATCTCCAGCAAGCACAAGTTTAATGGGAACAATAAAATTGGTTTAAAAATACATACGCTCATAAGAATATAGGGAAGAAAAAAAATTAGTTTCATTTTACAAGTCCGCAGAAAATGTTTTAAAGTTCGTCAATTTAAAAAAGGATCAAAAACAATTTTAAAAGTGAAATTAAGTTTTGAATTTTCCAAAATATATCTATATCTATATAGGTATATATCTACTAGTACGGTAGCTTATAAAATAATAACAACTGAATATTTCTAAAAGTTTATGGTATATAGGTAGCTAATATCTTTAAAACGTGTTTTTATTTGAACTTTTATGACAAGTGGCTACCGAGGGGTAGTCAAAGTTGTCGTTACATTCTTATGCCCAAAATTCGAATCATACTTTAAAGGAATGTTAAGCCCTAATCAAAACTAACAAACCAATAAAAACTCGCCGACAATAGATTATTTCAGTTTTCGTTTTGAAAATAATAAAAGTTGTCTATCGTTTTTAAACTCATTATTACTGATATTAGCTTGATTTTCTCTTCAGTTCATATATTCAGATAAGTAGTACTCGATATATTCAGAGTAATTACTTTTCAAAAACAAATAACGAAAACGTAAGACTTGAGCTAACAAAAAGGTCACACGTTACGAAAAATATTATATTTGAAATTTTTTTTTCATTTTTTAGGTTATAATTAAAACTTTTAATGACAACGTTAGCACCCTATTTAATTTTCATTAATTACACTGTGCTTAATAATCCGACAATCAAAAATTTATTCAAAAAAGATTAAGTTTCCAAAATTATTGAACGTATATGTGTTTTAGGCAATTAGATTAGAATTAGATTATTGTCAGTGGATATTTTTAAGTAAAACCCACATCAAAACTGTTTTTTCCGGAACAAGGAAAAAAAGGAATTCGTACAAAAGTTGTATCTCTGAAACTCTTAGGAAGATAAAACTCAGAACAGACGTGCGTATCATATCGCGACATCAATTTTTACAACAGATTGTTAACTAAGCAAAATTAAAATTGCCTTCTTTAAGGACTGTATAATTTTACTTTAAATTTTTATATTTTGAAAATGTAAAAAAAAGTAACATACATATGCTTTGCGAAACGAAAAGTTGTATTATTTTCTAACCGGCATTAATCTCGCAAGATTGAAGTAAAACTCGAATTATAAGAAATAGTATGATGTACAAATTTGAGCTAATCTATTTTTGTTTCAAAGTGCAGTTAATTTGAATATTTCCAATAATTATTGCAGTGAGCGATTACTTAAATTTACCGGCCTATTCAGGATCAGAGTTACAAGTCACAAAGTAGGTGGAAAGTCACAATTAATTCAAAATTCATACAAAATTGTGACTCTCGACCTACTTTGTGACTTGTGACTCAAAAATCAACTAATTTGCCAAACATAAAATTTTTTTATGAACCTTTTGCAAGCTAATGGCGTTTTTTGTCTTTGTGGCAAACTAAAAATGCATTCAATCAAATATATGACTATATTTGACACACAAAATAGATTTTCACCGCAAAAGTTACGAAAAATAATGTTTGCTACTACTAGTGTCAAGTACTTCACCATTCTTTTTTTGGTACATTTTCGCGAATATGTTTTTAATGACGCTTACCTATTTCTGTGCCATCATGAGTAATTGCCGACTTAATTGAGCGCAAGATACCTGTAGTTAGATAAAAATGTCACAGTTTGTGGAGTTTCGTGTAAATCTGTCTGCAGTAGTGCAGTTACAATAATTGTTAAATCTTGTGGTAATGTCTACGAATTAATTTTTACCGCAAAAATGAAATTTATTGACGTCGCAAACTTGAGCTTTTCATTAAAACCTTAAAATTAACTAAAGACATAAACTTTCTTCAATCTTTTCATTGCCTGTATTTTGGATCTGATTTTGAATACAATCTCTCTGCACGTTTTTCTCGAATATAATTAAATATTCTAAGATATAAAAGAAAGGAAAATTAATATCACTTAAACTATAATGAATAAGTTCTTAGCTTATTGTATAACCCCTTTTTGGGCATAGCGCAAACGCTTAGCTCTTGGCACTATTCCCGCTTCAAATAATAGGTCCGAAGGAGCTGTTTCGTCATCGGAGGGCATAGACTTCACCTTCTGAAGAGTCTATGCCCTCCGATGACGAAACAGCTCCTTCGGACCTAGTCCAAAACAATCTTATGATGAACTGGCTTCTCCAGTGAAGTTTCTTTCCAAATTTGTCATATCCTCAGGGATAGCGGTTAGTCCACAGTCGGGGACTCCGTGTTGGAGTTTCACTCCACTGACACCGGAAAGAATAACTAACTCCTAATCAAATAATTTTTCTTCAAAAAAGTTGGTCAGGTAAAAAAATAGAGAATTTAATTCTCTATAAATTATATCAAATTTTGGTGCAAAACTGTGATTCCCTATTCTACTCCATCATTGGAAACTAACTACGTCAAAACATTTCGTCTTCCATTTAACTCCGATATATACTGAAATTTTGTCTCTGCTTATCGAACTATTTACCGCGCTCCCGCTCGTGATCCGTTCGTCGTACGAAAAACTTGTTTATGGAAAACTTGTAGGGAGTCTAGTCCTCTACAACTTTGTAAATATGTCACCTATTTTTAATAAATATGGCCGAAAAGTTTAAAAAACTGGGACAATCTCCTAATTTTTTCATTTTATGCTAATTATTTGCAATAAATAAATGTGGTTCTAATCATAATAATAAATTTGGTTCTAATCATTTTTAGCGAGAAATGCAAAATACGGCTACAAATCGCTAAAACAGAAAACTCAAAATTTCGGGCACACGCCATATCAAATTTTGTTGTAAAACTGTGATTCCCTATTCTACGCCATCATTGGAACCTAGCTACGTCAAAACATTCCGTGTTCTATTTTTTCCGATATTTACTGAAATTTTTTCTCTGATTACTGGACTATTGAGCTTGTTTTGGTCAAGGTAGTGATTTTTGTGAACATGCCATCATTACAAAGGACGTTGATTCGAATTCCAGGGTTTTCCTTATAACGTGTAAATTTTGCACATACATAAGCCAACAAAAAATGTCGGTAATTACCAAAGTTTTTGACATAAATTAAAATTTTTAAATTGCTTATACATTGAATGTCGGGAACAATAATCGCTGACATTACTCGTAGAATAGTAATTTACTTTATAGAAATTTAAGAGTATAACCTTTGACATTAGAAACTTCCACAAGTTAGCCATTAAGGACCATTTTCAATAGCTAGATTGTCACTAAGTTCACGTAACAATAGTTTAGAAAGGTTAAGGGGAGCAAACCCTTTACAATTTAAAAAACAACAGTTTTTTTTTACATCTTTCGAAAATATAAAGTGTAGCGACCGTTGACCAAGAAATTGGGTCAGTTTGGCTCGAAAGTATGTCGTGTGCGGTTGATTTTTCAAGGCTCAAATGCCCAATTATACTAAAGGAACGCGAGGTATTGAAACGTTAAGCGCGTTTATCTCGAAACCATATCTTCAAAAACTGCTCGTGTTGTAGCTCAAAAAATTATGGATCGATTTCGTTAATTTTTTGTGAGCATTCTGTCTATATAAAAATCAGAAGGATATACAGTGCAACGCGCTTATAAAGTGCTCTTTTATAACGTACTTTCGGTTATAAAGTAACTTTTTTCAATCCCCATTCACAAATGTGAAAGGTTCGAATAAGGCCATCATTTTGTTTTGTAAAACAAAACAAAATTATTTTAATAGTTGAAAGTAATGTAATGTAAATTTTAAAATGATGCGATTATTTTATCATCATAAAAAAATTGACTCATTTTCGGGCGTCTAAAAGATTTGCTCCCCTTAAGCTAACTCCTCCAAATAATCAGTTTATTACATAATAATCCAGACGTCAACAGTTTAAAATATTATAAAGCACAAGTTTACGCTTGGTTTCATGCAAGTATGCATAAAAATCTCCAGTTTTTTCTAACTATTTATGTAAAAAGAAATTATTTCTATTTCTCTAACTCGAATATAGTCGAAAATCTCTTTAACTCGTAATTATTTTTTGTACGTTTCGTGTGATTGGGATTTATTCCAGTGATATACTATTATTAGCTTAGATTTCATAATTGAATCATCTTTATTTCTCTAGAATGGGTGTTACAAAATACACCTATGTATTTCGAATCAATATAGTGGCGGACAATCGCCGACATTGGGTTTTAGGGTACCTATTTTTTTTTCAAAATGCGTTTGTTTTATATTTTCATGAAACTCGTGTATTGATTACAAGGCTTCAAATTCGTATTCCTAACAATAAAATTAAATAGTACCTAAATAAAAAAAAAGATTTCTTTCTCAGTTCATTAAATAGTATTATGCATGAATTAATTTAAAATATATATGCATGTAAATGATTTGCATTAAGGCGCCACCTTTTATTGGAAACAAGTCACGAACTCTATAGAACCGCAAACATCCCCAAAACATAAGAGTCACCTGCATGATTTTATGCCGGCTGAATAGCCGTTTTGTTTTATTTGCAATCGCAATATTAAAGAAGCTCTCAACTGTTATTTATTTTTTTCTTACAAAAATTCCAGTTGGTTGTTAACATGTTCTTTAGTAAACATGAGACGTTTCTTTTTACTAGGATCGAAAATGCAAGTCCTTGCATCCTTATTTCGTTCAATTCATTGACTAAACATAGAATCGCCACTTGTGATATTTTTGATTATTTCAACAAAGTGAATAATCTATTTATTGATTAAATTTTGTAGCTATCAAAGCCCTATACAACACGACATTAAGTGCTTGAATTCTTTTCGAAGCCATTGTAGTTGTACATAAATGCGAATGGCTGACATAACTACCTTTTCTATTTTTTCGTTTTTCAATTTCAGGACTGAGTCACAAGTCACAAAGTAGGCCGAAAGTCTCAATTTTGTATGAATTTTGAATTAATTGAGACTTTTTTGATATGAGACTCTGATCCTGAATAGGGGGGATAGTCTGTATTCTTGTAGGTAGTCCTTACTATTTGATTCCTGACTTACGGTGCAAGCTCCTATAAATTTGAAATTTATTGTTATGTCGTATGTAGCGGTACATGTATAAAAATAATAATAATCAATAAATACCTATATTTTGATGTTGCTGTATTGGGCTCAAAAAGTACTCATCACAGAAATATTCTTTTACACATCAAAAATTCACATTTTCTATTATTACATATTCGGGTTTAAGATAAATAAAGTTAACATAACTAAAATGATGTGATGTTTCTAGAAAGATCGAAATTATAATGAAATTTTCTTTAACGTGGCAATTCTTTTATTCCCAATAGCCAATACAATACAAGATTTATGTATTATACAAATTTCGCCAAGAAGATTTTCGAATTTAAATTTTTCATTTGACTGTGGTGTCGCAAGATTTAAAGTCCTTGAAATTTTTTAGTAACCAATCATTGTGTTAATTCGCAATATCAAGATTGGGGTTCGAACGAAATTTTCATAAACCTAAGTATCTGAGAAATATTCAGAACTTCTGGTTGAGACTTGGAAAGTAAAACGAGAAACATATTTTTATAATTTATAAATGAAAATGTATTGTATACATAATTATGTATTCACCAGGGACGTCATTTGTAGGGAGGGGCAGGGAGGGCATTTGCCCCCCTCTTAATTTCTTATTTTCATATATTATATATAATATATGTGTATTTATATTTATTAATATATGTGTATTTATATTTATATGTAAAAATATATAGATTCATAGCATCTTGCCCCCCCTAGAAAAAACTGAAATGACGGCCCTGGTATTCACCTGTTCGTCACGAATCAAAAGATCCGCGATACCACCGCATACTTTACAGTGTAAATAAAGCACGCGTCCAATATTTCATCTTATTATTGTTAGTACCTGTACTATTAGATATCTCCTAGGAAATTGTAGTTCGTAATTGTAGCGTAATAAGCGGGATAATGAAGCAATTTAAATCTCATTTAAAAAAAAATCTATTCACAAGTAATCATAGTAAATTATTTATAATTTCAAGATTTAGAATTTAGTAGTATACTTGTAGATAATGTAGACCTTCATTGATTGATGTTTGAGTAGATAATTAAAATAAATATTTTGTGGATGACTTCAACCCCTTCTTGTGAATCATGACTCTGAGGTAGAGATTATCATTAAACTTGAAAGTTTGGTGTTTTTCATTACAATTTTTCCCCACTTATTCCTGTATTTATTGCTTTACTCTTATTTAAACTTAAATCGAGTTGTTCTTCCAAACAGTAAGAAATAATACGTGCCAAATTTAAAGTTCATAAGGGCTGATTTACATAACGACTGCAAACAATTTTTATTAATATTTTGAGAGAGCTAGCTTATCGAATTTGCAATGGAGTAGAAAGCTATCACTGCAAAAAATGACATTCACACACATATAATACCTGATCGTTTCACTCCTATTGTTTTTTTTTTAAAAAATTTTAACTAACAAAAATGTTTCCAAGTAAGACATTCGACTACTCATCCTTCTGAATAATTAAGTTCAAGTTGCTGTGAGGTACTCGAAAAAGTGTGTCATATATTCCAAATTTCCATTCTAATGAAAATCGCTTAATCATTTCTTTTTTCAACCGAAGAAACTGTAGGTACAGAGTTTGGGTCTATAATAGATTCATGTGTCGGGATCTAACCTTTTACATTAACACCTTGCTTGAGTGAAAAGCCCACTGAAATGAAAATGGAGCAGGAGCAAATATCTAAATAATATTTTAAGACCATATTTAGAAAATCCGAAATATTAAAAACATGTGATGCGTGAGATTTTGTGTAAGGTGTTTCTATTTAGTGCACCTGGTTGAGCAAATTTGACACCCCGGACCTTAGCCTCTATTTCAGGGTATCCAGGGTATCCACAATATGAAACTCATATGCTGGAAATGACTTTGACTAATAATCGGGGTGTGAAAATTCAGTGCGGAAAATATTCACTCATGTCTTTGATGTGATTATCACGAGTCTGCACCTCGTCCCAAATTATTGTCACGCTAATACGCACGCACGCATCAGGTGTTTATCAGTTAAATGAAGAAGAAAATCGTTCAGATCGGAACAAACGTTTTTTTTTTTTTCATTATTATGAGAATTTGTTAAGGTACGCGTATTGATATCCAATTTAGAGCTCAGAATTTTCTAAGAGATCCTCTCGATAACCGCAGCTATCAAACAATCATTCATTTATGCATAAAAACGAACATACTACTTGCTAAACAAAACGGAAGAAAATGAAAAAAAGGCACAAAAAAAAGTTAGTTCTAACCGCACGTTTTACGTATACTGACATCACCAGGTGAACAGTAACCGCAAACTACCAGCAACTTAACTTAAATTTAATGAAATTGAGTTCTTCCGAAGAACTTGGATGCATGATGCTCACAACGTACGGACGATTTAAATACATGCAACCCGCGAAGACATCAAAAAGTGCCGAATCGTATTTCATTTTGGTGTCAATAAAGATTACTTTGAAGCTACTGGAAGATTGCTTTGAAGATGGCATTCGAGCATGTTTAGTTTGTATGAATTTTCTCGTAAAAAATGAACAAAATTTAATTTACAGTCGCCGGTTTTACGCCAAATCACAAAAGGATGAGGGAAAAACGATTGAATCCGTGTGAAACTCGTACATGAAAAAAAGTAATAAATATTGTTGTGCAAATTTCAAAACTAAGAGTCTAGCGATGCAACTCCTATACACTTGAAAACTATAAAATAATGTTAAGTTTTATTGAACAATGTGCACATCGATACGATCACAAACCTAAAGATAAAGCGGAAACACTTGGGCTAGAAATTCTCGTCTATAATTAATATTGTTGCGATCTAGACATTCGCTGGAAATTTAATTAATAATTAAATATAAAGTTTATGTCAGTACTAATACTTTCGCGCCTCCATTGGATAATAGTTCACAGTGTTTAGAGTCAGTCGTCTTCATTGATCGTGCGTGGTTGTTACTCACATGCTCACATGTGATTTGGAGCAGTTATTTTTATTTTATTCGATGGGATGTTAGGATCAAATTGAATAGTGGATGTCTTTCTGATTTTTTGAGAAGTTGGATGTATGTAATTCAGCGATTGCAAAAAACAAATGATAAATTTCAATTATTTTTTGCTGGGAATTGGTTTTACCGATACCATACTACTACCGTTTAGAACTAAATTAATCTCTTCATAATGTTAAACTTGCAATATTTCGCTTTGAACCAACTTGGGCTGGGCGTAGTCCAGTGGTAGTGTACTAGGTCTTGTAAACATTGCTTCTGCGATGTCATGGGTTAAATTCCAACTCCACGCATACATTATTCATAAGAATTTTTCAGTTGCTATTGGCTTCGAAATATTAATATAAATAGTGTACAGTGCGGAATGTTTGATAGGGTCACTACTAAAGGATTTAACACTGAGCAGATGAGTTCTGTTCAGATTCTTATCAGATTCATAAAAAAATACTTTCAGAGCTACCACACAGTAGTTGATTTACTATAGGAAAGTTACTTGTTCTGGTCGATCATATTACAGTCAATAGTACTGAAAGAACTATAACTATTAACACCTGCCAGTACACTGCCATACCTGACATCCCATCCCTAAGCTGACTGGACTGTACACTACAGTATATTAAAGGCCAACCTTCTAAGTCCAATTCGGTATCCGTAAAAAAAAACTAGAGCTTTAGTTTTGCAGCGATTTAATAAAATTGGCACTTCAGATTGAGCCGTCCTTGCGATAGTAAAATACTTGAATAGAAATATGATATACTTTTTTTATAAGGAGCAAATATTTTTGAGTCCGTCGAACTGAAATTTGACTGATGCTCTGTGGAACTCAGAAGAAGTGAACAAAAATTGTAAAGTAAAGTGTCAAAACATTTGAGTCTCTTGCGGTTGAAAACATTATGAATCGAATATTTTTTAGTCCGTCGAGCCGGATTTCAACTAGCAATCTTTGGTTGTCAGAAGAAGTGAGGTACAATATTATAGTCAAAGGCTCTTTTAGCCAAATTAAACGCATTTGGTTTTAGACTCCTGTATTCCAAATGTCTTGTAGAGTTGACTGTATTTTAAAAAATGTTGGCTTATTTAATTTGATGGAGAATACTTTATAGTCTGGCCATACTCTTACTGACATTGACCTAATGTTTATTCATATTGAACCATTATTTTTTCCGAAAGGTTCTAAGAATGAATTTGGTTCCTTTAGCTACAAAGTAGAAGATTCATATATACATATGTATAAATCAATAGGAAAAAGAATTTACTTGGTCCAAGATTATTTAAATTTTGACAATGACGAAGCTTCTGAAAAAGAATTAAAACTCTCAGAATAAACAGAATAAAGCCAAGAAGGAATTGAATAATTTCGGAAAATTATTGACTCTATCCCGATATAGACTGAAAAAGGTTGATTTATTTCGGAAGGCTTAATTCAACGTTATTTTAAGTGATTTATTCAAATTATCCTCATACTAAATTGCTAATTTACATGGCCGCTTTTGAACTATTCTAGGAATTCTAGGAGAATATTTTTGGATCATAGGTTATATACAAGAGAGAAGGGACTCTCCGCACATTGGTATTCCATCAATTTGAAAAGAATAGAATGTGAACAAGTGTAATTTTCTAGCTGTGAAAAAATGTTCAATCCTTTAATCAATATAAGTTTCAAAAGTGGGTCTTATAGTAGGAGCAAAGTGAAGTGCTCCCACCTTCATATTAGGAGGAGTGAATTTTGAGGATCGTAAAATAAATGTCTGTAATTAATAGCATTGAAAGAAAACTGTCACAGAATTGAAATTTCTCAGCTTATACAGCGTAACTAATAGAAATAAAATTTATGTATGACAGGCTAAAAGAAAACGCATTTTTGCATATTTATATAATAATATGTGGTTATGGCATTGTAAGAAATTGTTTACACACATTATAGATAAAATAATTTTAGTTGCAATCAGACTACTGGCATAATTCTTTTGCTACGATCAATAAATTTCAGTACTAATTATTCAATAGCCAATATACAAATTCGAAACTACATTCTAATTTCTACTATTGCAATTATCACTACATGCTATAGTTTACAATAAATTTTCTGAAATAAATAGCATTCAACAAACATTTCCGCAAAATTGCTCAAATTATAATGAAATAAAAAAGCAACAATAAATAGCTAACAGATTTAGATTTAATTAGTATACGGTGTTAGTGTAATAATAGAAATGAAAACAAATAGCAGCAACGAACTAAAGTTTTTCGTGATATACTCAATTTATAAATTTAAATTGTCTGAGTTTATGTTGGGTAAGTGCGAGGCGCTGGCTGAAATTTTACAGAATATATTAACAACTTTAGCAGGTACATACTAGCAAGTATGTAGGTACTGTCAAGTGTAATTGAATCAGAGTCCTATGAAAAATGTGTTGTAGTTAAGGAATAATGTTCTCGAAACTGGGCCTCTTTGAAATGCGGCGCCCAATAATACGCACACCCCCACCTGACCGTCTGATTGAACCAGGCTAGCGGGCACAAAGTTCCCGGTTTCTCATGGTCGTATGTGATTTTATTGAAATTTCTCAATTTTTTGCTAGCGTTTTAGGTAGTTGAATTTATTGCACTGGACTTTTGTATTAAGGTTTTCACTTGTTGTACCCACTTGCTAGTATTTGCTTAAAAACAGTAGTTTCTATGTTGAGCGCGTGGGGTAAAAGTGGAATTTGCAAAAGCTCAATTGAAAGCGTTCAAATTGTCTGTAAAAATGTACAAAGCGAAAATTTCTACGGGTTTCAATTTAACATGTACCGGTTTGCCGGAAGAGGGTTGGACTAAAATTTGCGTATGAATGTCCTATTCGAAAATATTCAATAATATTTTGAATGCAGCGGCTTGTACTAGGTAGATTGCAAATTGCAAGAATATGATCTCAATAAAAGTTAATTGAGATCCGTTTTTCCTTAATATTTTACTTATCGTTTCATAATGAAAGAGAGAAACACCCGGCAGACAGACGAAATACCCGGTGGTCGGGATATCGAGAATACGAAACAGGCCTTTGGTTATACTATTATATCAATCAATAGCTCTTTAGACCGAAAGATAATAAGCTTACCGCCCTACTTGTAAACTAACCGAGTAGCGTCTTCTTCAGTTGGAAAGTACGTATAGTTGTTGTACAAATTGTGACCAAATATTTTTGTAGTCTGGATGGCTAAGCGGCTAGAGCACTTGCCTTCAGTGTGTCCAATCTGCTGTTCGAATCTTCTTGGCGTCAAGTAATTTTCGTGAATGGGATTGGGTGCCGGACTACCAGTTCACTCAGCTGTAAATGAGTACCTGAGTTAAATCGGGGTAATAACCACGGACGAGCGTGTGGCTGACCACTTCACCTGCTAGTGTTCCGTTGCTCTATGGTAATGAAGGAAAACTAGCATTACTTCAAGGCCTAGGCCCAATTTGGGCTGTTTTGCCATTGATATATTCGGATGAATACCAAATAACTGGAAAGCAAAACATCCGATTTGCCAACTTGCAATACCCAATGAGAGTGGCATGGTAAAATCTGCAAACTTAGGTAAAGTTCGAAAGTGTTCGAGAAGAATCACTTCACGGATTGTTAGCTCGCAACAATATTTTCAATACATGCATGTGTGTATGTTCTCGAAAAATATTAATCACAGATACTAGTAGTCTCCCTTTTTTTTCCCAGTTTACGAGAACTTCTAATTTTATACGTATGTCAATAAATTATTGATTTTTTCAACGTTTTGCTATAGTTTCTGAGCGGAACGGGAAAAGAGGGCTGTTGGAGGATAGCGATATTTATGTAGTTTCATAAATTTACAGCACATCAGAGTTAATCATTTAATATAAAAAAAAAACGATTTACTGGCTTGAATTTTTGGGAGTATATTGTAACTTTGTGGCATTATTCTGTTCAGCCAATTAGATCAAATTAAGGGAGTTTGATAGCCGTCTGTATCTATTTATTTTCATGGAGCTTAATCGAGTTCGAAATTGATTTAGCTCGACGAAATTTTTTCTGACATCTACAGAACGGAAACTCTAAGCTAACCTTAAACTATTTACGTTCGTAATAATGCGTATAAATTAAATAACCGACTAATATTTGCTCAAAAGTCGTCATCAAATTCACTGCTAGCTTCTAGCTACCTTAAACATTTCTCAAGGAAACTGCTTTTCTACAGCATTACAGTAGCTCCGTTATCATTTTTTTATTTTCTTTTATTTGTTTTCTCGACTAAATATTTGTTACAAAGTGGTGTTTAGTGTATTCGGTACTATGAGTATATTATGCCAAAAAACAGTGGCGGTTCATTGTATACATGTTTCATTTAGATTCTTATCAAAAATACGCCGTGCAGTAGAGGGTGGAGATAAAAAAAACGGAAAACATTAAAAAAAATGCCTGAAATGTGTCGAGTTTTTTTTTTTTCTTTGCACCCCAATCTTATACTAACATGACCCGTTTTTAACCTCAGTAACTCTCTACTATTTTCCAGCTCTAGACCAGGGAGGCCCCCGAAGAGGGGACCTGTTGGACTCTCATTAACACCAACGCACCTATCACAACATCCTTTGAAGAAACATCGTTTGGATAATGGAGATTTCTCGTATGAAAACGGTCACATAACTGGTGAGTTTTAGTTATGTAATCCATTCACTTAAATATTACCCTTCACAAATAACTTAATAATGTTACTGGAATGAATATCTTTTCTGTGATGCATACATAAATATAGTACATACTCAGAATAGGTTTTTTTTAATAAAGACTATATTATAATTATAGAACTAAGCAAAAAATTAGCACTTAAGCTACTGCTACTAGCTGTCCGTGTACCCAATTAAAATGAATTAAAAGAAAATATGTGAAAAAGGGGAGAAATAAACTTTGTTTCTCGGAGTGTGGTGAGAAAAAATTATCGAAGCTATTCTTAAAGTTTTCATCTGTATTTTTGTGTGATAATTATTAACTTATCTTAACATTAATTGAAATAAGAATAGAATTGGCTCAACAGTAACTAGATGATTTTATGCTTAAGAATTACTTAATCTTAAAATCCCATTTTTACCTTCACAAAAATTTGGTTTCGAGTAGAACACTAGGAAAAACGGATCAGAAGCTATATTGAAGTCAGAAAAGGGTGTTATTAAAGGTTAACCTGAAAAGTATTAAATAAATATACAAAAATAAATTTTCTAAATAATTTAATTAATTTAGGAAATTAAAAAAAATCCTAAAAATTTTATCAGCTCAGAATGCTTGTCATAATATTGTTTTTTGTTTTGCTAAACGACATTTCATTTCATTTCATTTCAAAGTTGTTTTAAATGTTTTTTTTTTTTTTTTTGTAAAAATTGTTTATTTTTAATTTGTCCCCCAACGTATCAATGTTACCAGTTATGCAAGCTCGGCGTGGGTCATATGTTACACAACCGGCAAAAAGCAAGCTAGATTTTAATCAGCCAGAACCTGGTACATTACATATTAGTTCAGTACACCAGTAAACCTTACGATCTAGCACTCTGACTAGGTTCTTGGAACACTTTTTCTGACTTGACCATCCCGACTGTAATTCGATAATTCGACATACAGTGCAATCCGCCATTTTTGTGGCTAGTTGAAAGCATAAGTCCCTGTAATCCGCCGGTTCTCTGTATCTCGAGTTGAAAAGTAGGTATGTGACGAAAGTTTCTACCCAATTAGGGAAAACTATGAATAAATCGTTATTCTGGTGTTATTTATATTCACCATAATCTGCTGCTTCCACTAATCCGCATAAGTTTAGTACGCAAGTACAAACTAAATATAATAATTAAAAAGAAATATCTACGCTGTAAAAATTTTAAACTAATTTTAGACAAAATCGCATAAAATATAAGCGGAAAAATTCCAGAAAATAAGTAATATACATTTTATTTTGTGATTTTTTTTTTTAAATTGACAGCAAAGAAGGCTAGTCTCCAAAAAAAAACAAAAAATGAGACCAAATTAAAAAAACATTTTTATAAAATAAAATTTGAAGTTTCATAGATACATTTTTTTAGATTAATATTTTTGTTTTTAATTTTTATTATTAATTTCTAGAAAGGAAATCAGAATTAAATTGTATTATTACATAATTCAATTTATTTTCCAAAAGGTTACCCGTTTTAAAGATTCTCTAACTACCTTATCTACACCTCAATTTATAGTTTAGCAATGTCGTAAGGCACTATTTTCTAAATATATAATTCTAATATGTTTTGAATGAAAATTCTATAAAAATAGCAGACAAAGTACTAAATAACTACACTGAACTCTCAGTTAACTCTCTTATTCTCGTTGGCATTGTCGTTCAACTACCGACGGCATACCAAAAACAGTTTGACAAGCATTCCTATCCTAATTTCTGTAGAACTAAGTCTGAATCAGAGACTAGCATTCTTAACGTCTATCTTAAAGCAAAAGAGATTTGCCTTCCGTCTTAAAACACCTAGTGCTATTGCATATGGCTGTTACACTCTTTTGCATTTAGTACATTTCTAATGACTGTGTCTTACTGCCTTTCTGTTCAGTGTCATCTCGAGCAGAAATCTAAGAAGGTGGTCCAAGTAAAAATTGATGTAAAAATCCCTATTGGTAATATGGCATCTAACATATGAAGTCACCGAAATCACTTTAAATACGAGTATATTAATTTATCAGAAAGTATTAAATGTTTAAATTATGTATACAAGTAAATAATTTCAATATTTTGAGATGATTCAATCTTACAATTTTTGCAATACATGACTAGAAATTTGAAAACATTGTGCTCTAAAAAATCGAAATTGTTGTCAAACGAACGAATTTTACTAAAACCTGTATTTCAAACTGTCCAACCAACTAAGTTATAAATAATTTGCAGGGAAACAGAGTTTTATTACCTATTATATATTAACCATTTTTAATAGGGAAGTAGTTTGCAGTAGTAAAACAAATACTCGATTGACTTATGTAAAACCATTTTTTTTAAATCTAGCAAACCAAAAGAATCGCAAGTGGTGCACTAACGATTCACTCTAGTGAAAAACATGTTCACAGGTGAATTCACTTACAATTTTGTTGTGAGTCACTTGAATGTTCTATTTTGGTATTTGTAAATGAATCATCTAGGTGGTTCGATTGTGTAGTAGGTATGTACATATCTCAGATTCATTTGGTCTTACAAATGCCCCGAAATTAATATAGGTAAGTTCAAAGTGTATTGCATTGATTTTTTAACAAATAGTGAAGTAATACTATTTATTATTATAGTGTTATTTTTACTTCAGTTAAACATGTATCCGTTCCTTTGAACTGCAATCACACAAGATACCTGTAAGATTTTAATTTTTTTTTAAACTGAGAGCTACTATAAGTTTGGCTTAATAAATTAGTCGGCAATCTGTAGGTAATACCTGTACATATTTCTCCTAAAATCAATGAATTAAGTATTTCATCTATAGATTGTACGACAGTACTGCTACTGCCAATATCTTAATTCAATGATTTCAATTTCTGACTGTAGAGGTAGACGCATTGCTGTAAAATTAGCCATTGGATCTGCAATGCTATTAACTGTACTTCTAATTGTAAATTCCATGACAAAGCGTTTAATAAACAGCTGATTCCTCATACTCATCTATGGAATGGAAACTATATTTCGAAAACATACTAAAACTCTTACATGACATTGCTACGAAGAAATCATGAAATTGTTGTATTGACGTTTCTTTAACATGATATGACGTTGTCAATTATCGATCGTACAAATGTCGATAATAGGGTGATTACAGTAATATGTCATGTCATCGGTCATGAGTAGTAGTTGTACAGACCGTTATAACAACCACATTGGTCATAACACTGGTGATAAGCCCTTAACTTAGTGAAATCG
This sequence comes from Beris chalybata, assembly GCA_949128065.1. Lineage (NCBI taxonomy): Eukaryota > Metazoa > Arthropoda > Insecta > Diptera > Stratiomyidae > Beris > Beris chalybata. The sequence continues at coordinate 3,138,443 of OX421896.1, read as the reverse complement.
AACCACTGGATTACTGAACTGTTGGTCAAACTCACTTATTAATTAATTATATTTATGTAGAAACTATTTTAAATTGTCATGCCAAATTCAAGAAAATGATGTGCTTTGGCATATTGATTGTTCAAACATTTCGACGGCCCATTCATACAGGATAAACTGTCCGTCATCAATATTCTATACAATTGTATTTCGTGTGGTTTTCGTCTGGAAAACTGGCAACTTTTTATTAGGTTCCTGTTCTCGTGTAAACTACAACAACTTCCACGTACAAGAATACAACTGATATTCGTGTTTGTGGTCAATTAAGGTCCAATGTGCGTAAAATCGTTCAGTATGATCGCCTCTTTTATTTTACACATATGCATAGTGGTCCTATAGCTTGCTGGCTTTAAATTTAAGTACGTCAGGATGGTAATTTCGGTTTGAAACGTACAAGGTACAAGGTACAAGCGGCATACAAATGTTGGATTTCATTTCGAGTTCGACTGTTTATTATTTTATGCAACTGACATTGAGGATAATTGTAGCCCTTGGACAGGTTTTCTTGTTGAAAAGTACGTGTATGCAAAGTTTGAGTGAATTTCATGCTAAAGGTGTTCGTCTCGCAAACATTCTGTTGCGAATATATTAATCGACGTATAAATTACTGTCATTTGATGTTTGAGACAGTGGTTTGTATTGTATTTGTGCATAGGAAGATCAAGATGCCAGGACATAGTCTAGAAAACGTCCGTACTGTTGAATTAAATTCGGGTGTTTGTTTCTCCGTTTAGATTTGTCCCGGCTGGAAAAATCACCATTGCTCGCCAATGGTTACAATCCCCCACCAATTAATCATATGGCATTTATGCAAATGAATCATCATCCAGGATCAGCCTTAATGAGTCCAGGAATACCACCGCATGGTCTTCATCGTGCCGATGGGTCGATGATGAAAACCCAAGCTGGAATGCCGGGAATGGATGCGATTGCCCGCTCCGGGATCTGGGAGAATTGTCGAGCCGCATATGAAGACATCGTTAAGCATTTAGAAAGGTGACAAACAAAATCAGATGATAAATACAAATTGGAATTCGTTTACAACTTGCTCGTATACTTCACAGACTTCGGGAAGAACGTACAGAGGATAGACCTTCGATAATTGGCGACCAGAAAGCGAGAGACTTAAGTTCTAGAAATGGTAAAACGTTTATTAAAAAAAAAACAGTCAGGTATTAACTGAAGGGTATTCGCAGGATCACCTGGCAGACATAGTCCAGTTTTGAATTTATCAAAATCGGCAGGTGACCACGGGAGTAATGGCGAGGCTAGCGATAGAAGTGAGCCTCATTCGCCGCCCCATTCAGTACGGGATGATGATAACCTTAGCGATGACAATATTTCCGAATCGGATGGTGGACATAACGAAAAAGAAGAAGGTGCGATTAAGATTTTTTCAGAAAATGAGTGTAAATTTGAATTTAATCTCCTTTTTTATAAAATTTAGATTTAAGTGATGCTGAACGTGAATTATCACAGCCACATTCAATCGCTGCATCTAGTTCAGAGACTCATCAGCGCGCGTTAAATTATTCGACGCTTGCTGCAACTGGAGTGGCTGCAGCGGCTGGAACTGGTGGTGCGCCGGGCTCCGATTCGAATCAGGAACAGCAGAGCACTTCGTCGACGGAAACGCTTCTCAGAAATATTCAAAGTTTATTGAAAGTTGCGGCCGATAATGCAAGGCAACAAGAACGACAGATAAGCTACGAAAAGGGTAATAGTCAATTAATTTTGATTTTTGTAATTTATTTAGGAACGTGCTATTTTGTGTAAATCCTTTTTTTTTGCCACTATTTAGTGATTAGAAGTCTTGATACTCGACCAATCTTTCTTTGCAACGGAACAGAATTAATACACTGTTCCCGTTCAATAGCAACATATGCAGCTAGCGGTTGGATATTGCGTTAAATTCGGATATTATAATCAATTGAAATTGAAACGCGTAGCCATGATAATGGGAACAGTTTCTTTCCCGTCAAATAAATCAATCGCTGACCAAATTTATTAGTTGCTTTTCTATGTAAATGCCAGTTTCCTGATAAGTGCAAAAGTCTCTCGAACAACCAGACATATTGGCTATCTAGCTCTTCTATATCGTTACTTCAAATGCTCCTTGCTTGCCACTTTGATCTGAAGTTATCTGAGCGGTATGCAGTTACCACAGTAACTTACAATGCAGTACACGCTCGGTAGAACCTATGCATTGGAACCATTGTTTCTGATATTCATTCAAACTTAACTCATATTTTATTCAGCTGATAAAATATGAATGGCACCTACGGCATGTGGAATTAATAAGCGAAATGTTCATCGATATTTGTTATCGAACTTTCTCCCATCTCCTTCGCTGTCACTTCTAATTTCTAATTTATTTCTTCATTTTCTTTTTTCTGGAAAAGTACAAGATAAGAAATTAAAGAACATACACGTTCACGGCTTTTACTTTTTGCTAAAATATATTTTTCTGCTAAATTAAAGTTTTTTCTTTAATATTATTTTTTTTACCTAATTTTATTAATGTACTAGGATCTAACCATTACAGTCAGATCAGAACGAAGTTTAATTAAATTATTTTATATGACATTTTTTTCGTTTAGCTGAACTAAAAATGGACGTTTTGCGAGAACGAGAAGTTAAGGACTCCTTGGAGCGGCAACTTATAGAAGAAAGAAAGCTAAGAGGTACATCTTTTTCTTAATTTTCACCGAGAAGAATAGTTATAATTATAAAACTTCTATCCTTTTTTTTATGGTGATATTAAAGGGGTTATCCTGCTGTGACAATTTCAATTTTATTTTAATTTTGTTTCATAAATATTAAAATAAATATGATTCCTATTACGAGGTATAGGCACCATGTTTACTCACAAAAATCTTCCCAATTTCACTTCTATAGGAACCTTACAATATTGCGAAAATATCGAACCATTATTGATATCAATAATATGTATATAATATTTGAAGCTTTTAAAGTATCGTATAGACTTAATTTCACTTTTTCGTTGAGTTTATACACATTTTTAGAATTTACGAAAAAAAATTGGTTTTAACTTCTTAGGCCCGTTCCTATGATCGTCAATTAAATTCAAACGTGAACTTTAACTGCAAGTTTTGTATGAAAATATGTGTGGAGGCCTAAATGTATGACGAATGAATTTCTTTCTAAATTTAATTGTTGTGCTATAACTTTATAGAAACAAAGTTCTTAAATTTTATTTTTTCAGAATTTTAGAATTTTTTTAGCTAGGGTATTGGATCTATCTAATGGCAGTAGCTATAAACTTGCGTTGATATGCTCGATTTAAAGTCGATTAAATATGATTTTATTATTATATTCGATTTGAAGTTTTATATTACGAAGTGGTCAATATGTTGTTCCACGCCTGCGATGTAGAAATTTGTATATTATCACTGAGTTCCTACGGTTGCTGCTGCGAAAATTAAATCCACTTTTTTTGCCATTCGAGTTTGGCTTTTTCAGAGTTTATTTGCGTCTTTGTTATCTTGTTTTCAAGTGGCTTGAAGGAAAAAAAACCCAGTTTTCATTTTTACCGTGGTAAATGGATCGTTCTTACAAGCCTCTTTAATAGCCGACAGTCAATTCTCATTTCTCAGGTGTAAAAATATCGCCATGAAGTTTTGTGTTCTTGCTCGATCTGGAACTTAATTTACAATAAGATCTGGAGAAGTCACGATGTATACATTGATTTTGATTACTGTTACTGTAGTGTAGATGAAATGTGAGTTTTTACATTGCTGCATAGCAAATCAGCGTGATAAGGGATGCTTTTTAAAGTAGTACCTACTCTTATTTTAAATGTACATACATGACAATTCAAGATATTTCTAATTGCAAAATTAGTGCCCTATTATTTAGAGTACCAAGGTGGTTGATGATTTGCTTCGGGATCTTGCGCAAGGTGTATAGTCTATCATTGCGTCGCATCCCTTAAATTGCGTGCGTCGCATTATCTGTAATTCCTAGTGAAATATATGCTTTTTCGTATGCATTGTTTTCCGTAACATTCAAAATCATAGCTTATTTTGAGTTAAATAAATAATATGGGCGCTTACCAATTATTTCTATTTTTTCTTGAGAACAACACATTCCTTCCATAGATATGTGCATATAGTATAAGTTTGTAAATAAGTAGTTAGACTGGAAGACGTCACTAATTTAAGTAATTATTCTATAGTTAATTCAGCAAAACCATGCCGAAATGCTTCTAAATATATCACCTCTAAATTACAAAAAAAAAAATGGGATAGTTGCATAGCAAAAGGTCTATAGCATTTCCCTAGAGTAGGAAAAAAGAATACAGGTGAGATACCAATACTTATAAAAATTCCTTGAATTGCAATTAATTTAATAGTTCATTTCAAAAAGGGTCTGATCTGTTTTGTTATTATATGCCCAATGAACCACTACTGTATTAATTAAATGAATACAAATGTTACCTATATAATAACCAAAGTGTACCACTTCAACTTTTAGCAATTCCATAAAGAAAAGTTCAAAATTATAAAATTTTTGATCAACGTCTAGAGGATAGAATACAAATGTCAATGACACAGAAATCTACCAAAATACGACTTTTGATTGCTAAAACCATTAACGTAATTCTAAAAGTAAGCTTGTATTACACTATATACCACTATATGAAAAAGTAATAATCATTGAGAAATATTAAATTTGACCGACCGGATACTGCATCTATAATGTTTAAGGATATTTTTTGTTTAAAGGCTACGCTGTTTTTTTTTGTAAAATTTCTTTTCGTTGGTTTGCTAAAAGAAAAATACTTGGTCACATCAAAGCCATGAAAAAAAAATTGTGTGGGTTTTCTATTTCAGAGATTGTTTTAATTTTTTCATTTAACATATCTATAAATGAATTAAACTGTTACATTAGTTCTGCCGAAGTATTTTAAGATTTGTCACAGCGGGTAACCTTATTCACTTTCCTAAAAAGAGGTCATACATAGTAGTCCCTTGATTTCAAAGAAAAACTTCTTATAAACTGAAATATTTCAGTAAAAACTTATTTTCTGAAATGAGGGCAAATTCAAATATCTAAATAAAATTGGATATTAGGATTCAAGAACAATAAACTCAACATTAACTACACACTATTTAAGCGAATAAAAACAAAACAAATTCTTAATCGTAAATGCCTCTAAACTGATGTTAATGCTCCGTTTTTACTTTATTTGTTCTTCGTTCATTTATAAGACAAGTCTTGATTTATTGAGATGAACTGAGATGGAATAAATTGCAAACTTATTCCAAATGACATATGCATTTAAAAAGGGCTTAAATCCCAAATGCTCCAGAAGGCCAAAGTGTGTTTTTTTTTCTGGAATACGAGTAGTATATCTTGAATTTATCATGTTGTATGGTTTTGAGTCATTTGTTTCTCATTTTACTTTTTGGCTTTAATGCTTACCTATATACGAGACAATTCATTGGAAACACTATACAATAAAGAAACGAGCATATCAAATTTACTCAGATCAAATATCATTAGGAAGAAGCTTCTTTTGCTATACGAAAAATAAGAGTCAGAATTTACCACCATATGGCAAATATTCGTAAACGTAAAGGACTTTTATTTTTGTTTTTAAGTTTTATATCAGAAACGTTATCGACGGGAACGAAAAATGCGAGTTCGTTTACAGCAGCAACAAGTTAATGCGGAAACGAAGAGTAAAATCCATTCGGAAGAATCATCAAAGCCATCAGCGATCACAAATTCGGACTGTATTAAAGTAATACAAGGTAATTAATTGGGAATAACGATTGAAAAGTTTCGGATTAATTTCGGTTTATCCACAGTCGAAAATAAGAGCAGCGATAAACCAGATAAGTGTCAAATCCAGGATCGACGGCGACGATCAGAAAGTCCGCAATACGTGCGTGATTGCGATCGTGAAAGGGATCGTGAACGTGATCACCAAACTCAACCTCTACCGCCTCCACCGAATGTGGATAACAAACCCTGGAACTATCCGGGAATCGATCTTATGGCCACAGGAGCATTTTGGCAAAACTATTCAGGTACTAAATTCAAATTCTACAAAAACCACTCCGATAATAAAAATAAAATCAATATCCTCTAATCAATCAATCGTAACAGAATCTCTAGCACAAGAAATCGAAATGGAACGAAAGGCGCGTCAGCAATCATCGGATCGGGACGTAAAGAGTCCTTTGCAGGAACGACAACAAAGTTACTACAAAAATTCAGTATTGTTCGGAAGTGCAACTTAATGCAAGTGCAAAATAATAAATTAAACTAGTGATCTTTTATGCATGCTTCATAGAAGCACTGAACGTGGTTAACCTAAGTGCAATGCAGCCGAGTGTAAGTTGTATCGTTTTTTTATTTCTTTTATGATATTTGCCATTTGCCATACTAGTAAATAGTTGCAAGCCAATACATTAAGCAAAGAAAAAAAAAACACTTTTAAATTACTCTTGCATGAACTTACTACATAAATACGCCGTGAATTTGAAAGCAAATTAAAAAAAAAGATATATCCTCTCTTAGACATGTTTTTAAATTATATTATAATTCGTTTGTTTTCTGTAAATTGGTTTGTTCCTTTTCTCGATTATTGTTGATATTTCTATATGAATCCGATTGTAAAATAGGCTTTAAAATTTATATCGTAGTCTTTTCGTACAGAATATTAAAAAACCGCATTGTATATTCATTTTATCTATTATTCTTATACATTTATATATTTGGTAATTTATTATACCAAATGTGTATCTATCAACTATTAGAAGCAGCAGTTACATAACAAAAACAAAAAAAAATCAATCCCGTTTCATAATAAAGTAGTGTTCGTCCTTAGGTAAAATCGATCGAAAAAGTAAATAATTAGAATAAAATATTAAACATAATTATACAATGAAAATGTATGTAAATTGAGAGACTCATAGAATATTAAAAGAAAAAATAATAATAATAATTAAAAAAATTAAAAAAAAAAAAACAAAACATATTATTGTACTTATTTATTTGAATTGTGTATTTTAACACAAAATAAATTCATGAATACCGTTGTAAACGCAGTTTTTATTTATTTATCTTTTTTATTTTATTTTATTTGTGGTACACATGCCAATGTAAATATTAAAATAAGAATATACGTGTAATTAATTAATTAATTAGTAAATTATAATAAGGAAAAATAAATTAAAATATAAATAAAAATATTATAAAAAAAAACAAAAATAAAAATAAATTAATTAATTTAATATCCAAATTATTGTTAGTGTTGTTTTTATTTTAAACCGGAATTTACTTTTTTTTTACAAATATTGTCTATATTTCTACGGATCTTTCTTCACCTGTATGATTGTAGTCAGCGATACGTAAATTAGTGGGCCTCAGTACCGCTATACTTTGATCAAAATTAAAATAGGAAAATTGGGAGTTAAAATAAAAGTTACGATTATAATTATTTTTCGGTTTTGATCACACTATGGTATGTATGCTTATGTGAGACGTCGTCAAAGCGACTCCGATCATCGGCAATGGCGATTGTCAATTGCCACCTACATCCGAAATTTTCAGTAAGCATAGTACAATTGGTTAAGGAACATTATTACGATTTAACTGAAAGAAATCTGCCAGTTAAAGTTCACCGACGTTCAAAACTAATAATTATAATTTAACATGTTATAGCTTATTTTTTAGGGAATCGAATTACCATTTATTGTGCGTAATCATCGGTATTATAGCTGTACACGATCTTTAGAAACTTTCTTCAAAATACCTACATATTTTTGCTACAATGAACCTTAAATTTTTTAATTTTTTGGGATTTGTATCAGAAGCCCCTATTATTAAAATGTAATTTTAATTTAATTTTTAGACGTGCGATATTATTACTTATAAATGTGGGCATATGAATGCCACTTTTATGACTTAAGTTTTACCATTTTGCAAGTAATAAACAAAAACTCAAAACTTTTAAAACATATGCAATACCATAAACGTAAATGGCGGATGCCGAATGTTTCTTTAGGGTCGACTAGCAAAATTCAAAGCTTAATAGTGGCAAATTTTTCGGAAATTTCAAATCAATTATTCAAAAATAAAGTTTAAATGGTACTCGTACGACTTTACAGGTCTTTGCAGGTCTGCAAACGTCAAGTTCCAAATTCAATGGCTACCGTTGTCAGGTATTAACACTCATATTATTTTTAGCAATGATTTGAAGTGTCATTAAAACCACATCACATGGCTACTTAAATATACAAAATAAACTTATCCCATGTAATTTCACATCCTGTACTCGTATTAATTACATTCTACGAAAATAATAAAACCTCATTAGCACCTCTAACACTGTACAAAAAAAAAAAAAATACAATTAAACATTATTTACTATTACGATATTATTTCTATTAAACTCATCCAGGCGATATGAAGTGAATTCACCTGAATATATTTCGAATGATTAACATGTGTTTTTGTTCTCCAAATTGTTTATTTCACTTGTCTGCCGAAAGTAAATAAATTTTGCTGATAAGATAAACAACGTGAAAAGAACATTTGATTGAGTTCGGATTATGAACGAGTTCATTAAGCACAACGGCTTTCAATAAAAACTTTAGTTGCTTTTCGATATGTTCTTGTACTATGAACACTAACGTTGTTGCTCTTCATAAAAGCACCGGCGACGATTTCATTTCGAACCAGCAATCATCCCCCTGAAATCATGTTGGGTGCACTTAAAGGAAATATTGATTTATATCTGACTAAATACACACGAATACGTTATCAAATCCGAGAACCATTTATTTCGATGTTGATAAGGACAATCGATAAGAATACACGTGTTAATTAAAATTTTGTACCATATGTTGTAAATTAAATGCAACTCAACAAATATAAATGCACGGAAAATGACACAACTTCCCTTGTTGGGACAACTAATTTTGCTCTTCTCTTCTCCAACTAACCCACAGATAACCAAACTGAGAACAAAGTGTAACAATAAAATGACTTTAAAATCATCGAAACTTTTTTATATCAGTTCCGCTTTTGATTCACAATTCTGCCAATTTATTAATCATTTACGAATGGTATTCGCAAGTGAAAGAAATATGAACTCTGAGAAAGATTTCAGAACGATATCGTTAAATAAAATTATAGAGAACATTGATGCATTTACATATTACGAGTATTGTATAACTGGCGTTTGTATAATTGCTGATGATGATTGAAATAATGTTAAGTTTAATTTAAGTGATAAAAATCAATTTAATAAAATAAAAGCTAGAAAATTAAAGGAAACACTTTATTATTAAAATGGTAATAATTCAGAAATTAATTATCTTTCCCGTGAACCTTTTATGCAAAATATGATGACGGCTTTGTGAGCTTGCAAGAAAGTAAAATTACTGAAAATCTTATATAGTTTAAAAAATTTATTTTTAAAAATATTATAATGTGTAGTAGATATCTAATCCTCCTTTAATCCTCTCAGATATTTTTCAAAGATTTCTTGGAATACTCGGCTAATCAGCCACAAAATGTTTTATTGAATTAAAACATTCTGAAATCAAAATTTAATGAACAATTAGTGATATTGTATGGGTGGTTGTTAAATCCGATTTAGAAGTGATTCCTAAATTAATTAGATGCTGAAATTTAAGTGAAACTAACCCCCAATAAGAGAATCGAGTATATTTAATTTTGAAACCTTTTAAATACATTAATATAAAATTCTTTGAAGGTGTACTTACAATTTACAAATAGAATTCCTTCTGAACGTATTTAACCCAAAAGAAAATGAAGAATTATGAATTTATAAAATTTTAATCTTTGCATGTATCTATCTAGGTTTGTATTCAGATCCGCACACAACTTTTTAGCCTACGAACTATAATACCTAGTACAAGACAAGAAAAGCCATACAACTTCATTGAGAATTAATTGAACTTTTCATATTAGGCTTAGAGCTGGTCAATTGTTTTTTATGAGTTCAAACCGTTTTAATCATACCATGAGCTCGATTAGCAAGAAAGGTGGCTACTTGTCCAGGCCTAGCTCTTGAATATATCCGACCTACTGTTAGATCGTTAATTCCTTGCAGTTCTAATATACCAATTAAATTCTTATAATTATTGTCTAATTGGTTCTAAGCGGCTAACTTAAAGGTAATCTCGTATAGTTTCATTCGTATTCGTGTACGTACGAGTACTCGATACGAAATGAATATATAGAAATATTTTTTAAATAGAAAACAGAATCACATTGATATAAATTTAATTATTTTTAACATAGGCTACTCATTCGGGGAAGCTGTTATTAAATCAACCTAAACTATTTTATCATGGAGTTAAACTCGGTTGGCCTACTATGGTATCTGTTTCAATTTGATTTTAAACATGGCTGCAAGTCTCTCCTATATCCTAGTACTGTATTGTGTTCGACTTAGGAAGAGTTTTAGACAAAAAAAATTATTTTCATATCTCAGGAACCGCTTATGCTAGAAACTAGATAATTGAACTAAACCTGTGATAACAGTTGCCCAAAAAATATCGACTTAGGTGAGGGGAGTTGTAGGGCAGCACGTTTTAAAGAATGGAGGTAGTATGATACGGGGGTTGAGCTTGAGGAAGGCTTTTTGTTAGAAATTTGAAACTTGGTTATCATACGAGCAAGATATACTATGTAGTTTTTGAAAATTACAAATCGTTTTCAATTACAGTGTTTTTTTTAAATATTAAAAAAGAAATAAATAATAAAATATAAATTAATACAAATTTGAATTTTTTATTTTAATAAAAGACCTGCATGACAAAGGCTGTTCGGTTTTTTGGTGAAATATTTCATTTAGTACTTCTAATTTTTATTTTATATTCTCTAAAATAATTTTGTAATTTAACTTTATTTTAGTCTTTTTTTATTAAAATTTCATTCGTTGATGAAAATAAATAAGTTTTTGTGAGTAATTTAATCTAATAAATCCCAATCTTTTAAATAAAATAATGAAAAACTGAATAAAAGACTTTGGCATTCGCAAATGCACCAATTCAGTTTCAAATTACTTTCAATATAATAAAAGTTAGTAAAATAAATCGTTTGAGCTAATAACTCCATGTCAATAGCAGTAGTAGTGATTTATTTCAGCCTATCGGCAATGATATTCCCCACTTTGAGATTTCGCTTCTAACTCTAAAGAGATGTACAATTGAAACAGAAATAAATAATGAGATCTTTGATTAGTTGTAACTACATCTGAACGCCATAATTAAATTAATTGTTTTTTTTTTAAATATACCTACATATTTATTTTTTTACTGCGGTATTACGTAGAAAAATAATCACCCTAATGCGGTATTTTAAAGTTAATAATATATTTAAAAGGAGCATAGGTAATTAATGCCTTTAGAGAGTTTAAAATCGCCAAATTTTAAACTGCAGATTTTCTTGAAAATGGAAAATTTGTTTAAATAAAAGTCGAAAGGAAATGTTAAAAGTCATTATATTACTTTTTAGTTATCTGTTCACTTTATTGAGTCCTTGAGTCTTAATGTGTTTACTGTCTAAGTTGAATTCAGTAGAAAAAATGTATTTTTTCATTTTAACAAAATTATGGTAAAAAACTAACAAACTATATTTTTCAGGCTAAAAAGATTCTTTTAAAGGGACCAACGAGCGTAAATTTCATCCCCCAAAAAGAAACGCATCATCTGAACTTCCTGGCAAAACTAATTTGCCGTACATGAAAGGATGCTAAAAAACTAAAATCACTCGAAACCATACATTTGCCTATTGCAATTTGAAAGTGAATGCTATCGATCGACAAACTTCTGCCGCGGTGGTCCCTGCTGTATTTCATCGGTATAATGTCATTCGATATTATTTTTAAAATTTGATACCTGAAGGCTTTGTACGAAAAGTATAACGGAGATGCAAACAAAAAAAAAACACGGCACAGGTAATCAGGTAGAGAAATATACAAATAAAAAATTATGACCACATGAAGCGATTTTTGGCGCCGTCCGTTAAATTACTGCGAACTAGGAATTTTCGTAATTTTTGTATCACGTTTACATGCAGCAGCTGTTTTTTATTTTAACTTGCTGGAAAAAATGCAGAAGGATAAGCGTTGTGCTCCCCAAAAATATGATATAGGTACAAAATTGTAATATATTTATTCAAATCTTGTTATTTTACTTATAAAAAGGTAAATTCGCATTACGAATGATATCACTTAAAAAAATAGCTGTGAAGAACTAACTCATGTGAAAACAAATCGAACTAGGAGCAAAAAACACGCCTAATATTAGTTTTCATAATTGTGTTCTTTATTTGTTTCACAATCCCACCATACAAATGTTGATGTAATCAGAATAATGATGCGCTAAAGATGCAACTAATTTTCACTACTTTTTATTATCTTATTCAATTGGTTATTACTTATAACGTTATATAGGGTAGGGAGCCTTATAAATATTATCTAATAATGTTTTCAGATTTTTGTTTTGATTGTTCTATAATTTCTTTCCCTTTACATTGACCATTGCATGGAACTTTTTCCGTTGTAAACAGAACCGAACTTATGGATCCATTTGTTACCTCATTGTGTACTCCAGCCATCTACATACTAATTCCGGTAATAATTAGTGGGCGTTCTATTCCCTTAATCTAAATATAAATATATGTCCTTGATCATTATAATAACAAGAAAATACGTGGCGTCAATAGCAACACCCGAAGGTAATATATCACCTGTCAGTAAACATTTGCATCATCGGACAATTGTCTTCGAAATATTAATCAAGGGCCTTGGGAGGCTCGATAATGCAAATAACTATGCAATTTTATGTTATTTTCCAAACAATTACACATTTTGTACAGTGTGACGAAAACGAAATGTAAATTAGACGTACGTTGGCTTATCATGACAAATCGACAGAAAACACTTGACGAAGCCAACCTCACGCACCTGTCAACTGGTATGGTGAATGAATGACATAATAAACGCAGCGCCAACAGTTCTATCGGAAATTACTTAAGTAGCTAATGCGGTATTACCTTACACAGTAAAACAATGTTCGATCTTTACAATAATAATCACATTAAAATATTACAACCACAATTCGCTATGACATTTTGAATTGAAATCATATTTACAATACGTATGTAATTTTACTAACCCAATTTAACTGGATTACCCACTGAAATGTAAAATTACATTCGGTTTTAATTTTACAGTTTTCTGATTGGCAACAAATTACCAACAATAAATTTTATAAACTTGTACGAGAGATCCTAACTATGCACTAGAAAATATAAAATTTCGGCTTTTACCTATGTAGAAACAATCAAGGTAAATTTAGCTGACACACAAATGCCCTAAAAAACTCCGAGATCATATAATAACTTAGGAACTTGTTGAATTCTTGGTAACTTTTGTAGATTCCGTAGGAAAATAGATATGATAGATATCATTTTATAAATAGATATGATATCATTTTATATAAATTTTCGTTAAGATTTATTTACATTTATCCATAATACCTCGGTTTAATTATTGTAGGATTTTTTTTAGTTTAATGTTTTTCAGAATTTTTTAATTTTATTTATTGCAAATGGCGAAATGTTGGAATGTTTTCAAGTTTAACATATTATTAGATGCGTTCACTGACAACCTGAATTTCTTATCAATGACATCGAAGTTTCCAATAATAATAGCGTAGCAAGCTCTACACACTCTCGAGTGTTCACATACATTTCACACGAATGTGCTGGATATATATTGACTCAACGCATGTAGTATATAAGCGCAGCAGGACTTATTCGCGGAGTCATTTCTTCTACTGCGAGAGTGACACGACGGTAAGTTCTATTGGAAATTGAATTTTTAAATAATTTTTAATCGTTACAGCGATAGTGTATAAAATGAAATCGGGAAGAGTTGCCCCGATAGTGTAATTGAGTTGAATGGAATTTAATAAATCAATTTGGTTTTTTTCTTATTATTCATTTAATTCTGTTTTTTTTTTTTTTTAAATTCCAGCGAAGGGCTGGCTCGTAGCAATATTTAAAATGTTGTTTAAAAATCTACTTATATTTAACTCAACAAGTAGCATTTCCGACTCATTTCATATTCCAGGTGCCAAAATGGATATTACTTGTATAATAGTAAACGAAATATTACTTCCAGTGAATTTTTTACACTAGATTTACACCTAAATTACAAAGAAAATTTTCGAAACATTTGACCGACATGGTTCTTTAACGAAGCTAAACTATTACCTTAATTCAATCGGTAAAATTAAACAACATGATTCTAAAGTTTATCTCATTTGAAGTCAAAAATCGTACACTCATGATTCTAAAACGTGTGTATTGTATATTGTATTTTAAACTTTAATATGTAACTTATTTATTACAAATGTCACGTAGTAAGATGTTGATTACATGATCGCAGCCATGCCCATACCCGTCAATTTATTTTATAAAATATTTCTAAAATTGTTCACTATAACTGTGGAATTCAATTCCGAGCTATTTATTCTATCTCGCGATTTAAGGATTTTAATAAATAGATCCCCGGATTTAGACCTAAAGAAAATAAAACAATTTTATAACACTCCCCAATGATCCAAAAGAGTTCGGAGTTTTTCGTTTAATAATAAATTATGTGTACCACTTTCAATGCCAGAGACCGTTTTTCGATGAACTATGACAATAGAATAAAATTCAATAACATACATTTACAGGATGTTTTTAGTGACGTAGACGTAGGTAATTTGTAGTATAACGGATACGCTACAGAACTATAAAAATTTTACGTAACGGTTATCATGCCATTTTATTGTTCAAAAAAATTGGAGTCACAAATGAGAGGTAACCGATACGTAACAATTTTATAGTGTGGATACTGCATACCATACTGTTTCAACTGATTAGAAATGTGTTTCCAATATTATTTTTGTGACAAGTTTCAAATGCTTCTTAGCTGTAACGGTTGCCACTAAATGAGAAATTGATGTGGAATTGTGGATCTGATTTTGTAGCATAATAGAAACAACCATTCTGAAATGTTACTATAAAGTATGTCTATTTATTTGTATTTTTTTGCTGTGGAAACACATATTGGAATTTTGTCACCGCTTTGGTATGTATTCGGAGCGAAGTCAACCATAGTATAGAGTGTTTAAGGCAGCAGTTGGGTGTAATTCTGTGAAAGGTCATCCTTGTCCAGCGATTATGTGTGTTGTGTTATGCGACGGTAGCCTAAGGAGTTAAAAGAACTATTGATGTAGAAAACAACATACCCACATACGAATCAAGTCCAACATTATTGTCCACTGAACTTGTTCAAATTGTCATTATTATATCGCTCAGCATCAGTTGAAGCTGTCGAGTGTCGGTGTCTCCAGTCGAAGTAAAACGAGTATCTACTTAATCATAGATTTTACCAACAATCTTTTGTCGTTTCTTGGTCTTGTATAATTAGTTTGTTCTACTCGTTTCAGACAATGCTACAAATAATCACAATTATTGCATAATATGTTCTCCTGCCAGTATAGATACATTTAAGAGTTGTTTTTTTCTACAATTTGAATTGTATACGTAGGTACTCCATAAACTCCGCCTAGTGCTTCTTCGCTCATTCCTCTGTGCGCTTATATAATCAAATGTTAAATATTTGCTATCAGTTGAATCTTGAATATTGCAGAAAAGAGAGATACGGTCGCAAGTAAATACAAAATGGTATTGTGATAATGTCTCGTCAGTAATTGGTGGATTGAATCAGAGTAGAAAACGAAATCGACTAACAAATGGTAGAACGACAAATTACTATTGCATTCTCGACGTCGACATTGTATATATTTGGTGAAATGAAAAATATGTACTAAGAAACGCCCATTTCCAGTATTTTCCGTTGTCGGAAAGAAAGTCTTTTCTCCGCTGTACATAAAACATTTCCATCTTTCCTCCGATTCTTCGAAACGAAACGGAATCGCATTTAGGTAAAGATTTTTCTGTGTATTTGTCACCAACGTTTTACGAAAATACGAATAATTCGCGCACACAGCAATATCCCGAAACAACGTCGACTTTTTCATTCAGTACCGAAATCCGAAAGGTGGGTGGAAATGGAAAATGTTTCCATACATAAAGAAAATGCATCCGCCATGCGCGAATATTTTCTTTCGTTTGTTACGCTAGCAGGCAATAACAAATGTCATGACTTCTCAGTCTCAGTCTCATTCTCTGTCTCCAGGTTCAGTCACTTCGTCTCTAGCTCGATTCAAAAATAGTCTACCTCACCTAGTCGATACAAATGTGCCCGACAAGAAGAGCAATGAAAAGAAAAAACCCGTCCCACGCTCCCACGCAACCTAAACTGAATTTTCAGTTTTCTCCAAGTCAGTAATCGAGATGAGAATATGAGCCCCCAAGCTGTTTCGGAATGCTGCACACAAAAAGCGCTTGCCACCTACAATTCGAAGCTTTTGAGCGCCACACTGGGAGCTGAATGGAAACCGAACAGCTTTCGAGGCCCCCAAACCCCAACTTTCCAATTGGAATTTTCTCGACTATTTTGAGTGGCGCAGCCAGTCTACACGTTCGAGGAAGCCCCTCCTTCATTTTATTGTAAAGTTTCACAGATGCTCCGCTCAGAAGACACGGGGGGATGGAGCCATCCAGTACTTGTACATTGCAGTCTGTTTGCAGTTGTACTTAGTAGGTGCCTTATGTCCGAGCACGAAGCTCTCATCTTACATTGAGACGCGAAGAAGTAATGATCGCATCGGTGAAAGATGCGCTGTTTTCAGCTACTCCGACTAACCATGCTGTCATCACTGCTAAGGGTCAGTTTCTAAATGAAACCCGGGATAAGTACCTACTTCTTTCACCCCTTACCGAGAAGTACCCCGTTCAAAAGACCGTCACAGCTGCACGGTGCGACCGCACAAATAACACTTGAGATTACCGCGATCGGTCGCCAGACGTTAAAATCTCAGGTGATGTATAGAAAATGTGGCGCTGATCCGCGATTTTTACCTCTCTTCTTAATGTTGCGAAGATTTTGCAGAAGAAGGTACCGAAAACCGGACTCATCAGAAGCATTCTTCTTGGCAACGATACGGATCCGAACGAAATCTAAGAGGAAAGGTGAGCGCGACGACGACGTATCCGTGCTTATAAATGCTCAAGTTTTCTTTCGTGTGATTCGCTATAAAGAGTCCATGGAATCAATAAATTAAATTCGTTGATAGTCGGACAACACGATAATCTTGTGTAGACGTTAAGCGGCAAATTATTTCTGATAAAACACTGAAAGTCTTCAACTTGTTCTTTTTGATCAAATTGAACGGATGGGACACGCAATGGTTTCTTTCGAAAATATCGCAACCGCGCGGCGTAAGTTGTATGCGCTAACTTTTTCGGTTGAGATGAAAATTTTGATTTTGCATATTATTTCCCAATGTAGTTCCTCTTGTCCTCCCCTCCTCCCCCTTCTTTATTCTTTCGCAGACATCTTGAATCTTGTCCACGCGATTTATTCGATTTATTCGCGTTTTGATTTTCTGAAATTCTTACACTAGATCGGAAACGAGTCGGCAAATAATT
Organism: Beris chalybata; assembly: GCA_949128065.1. Lineage (NCBI taxonomy): Eukaryota > Metazoa > Arthropoda > Insecta > Diptera > Stratiomyidae > Beris > Beris chalybata. The sequence goes on along the minus strand of OX421896.1, from coordinate 3,120,779 downwards.
GCATCTAAAAATGATTTCATAAAAGGGTTCGGCGCTGTCGATTATTAAAAAAAAACGACAAATCCATAGCTAAACATATGCCGTGACGTGACTTACGTTTGAATTCCCCGCGCACATATACAACATGTTAACATCGAGCACAGGATTTTAATTACAAATCGAATTAAAGTTAAGTAAAAAAAATATAAGATAAAGTCAGACAAACGTAAAGCGAACTGATTATTGTCCAAGAAAACACAAATACTCCCCCTTTTGTACGAAAAAGCAGAACAAATGCGAGATGTTGGGAGTTGGAGGTTGCATGCAACAATTTAAACTATGAGTGCACATACTGGGCGCATTTTCGAAGACTCCGTTTACGTTTTCTGTGTTTTCAGTTTGTAAGGTTTAAGGTTTCTTATAGCATCGACCACACCTCCCAGTGGTTACTTACAGGTAATATACGAGTTCGTACCTTAACTATTTGTACGAGTTCACGTACTAGTTGCCTACCCGTATACAAGCGCAAAAATTAATTGGAATCAATTGCGTTTAAGTGGGTCTGTTGTCATCGCTCTGTACGAGCCTTAACTTAGCTTTGTTTTAAACAATTTGTTTGCAATTGTTTTTGAATCAGTGGGGCGTTTCAAAATGCCTTATTCTTGACATTTATACAAATTTGTAGGTAAATTCGATAATATTTCAATTCTTTAAGTTATTATACCTATATAAATCTAGTATTTCGCCAAAAACAAGTATCGATTTATTTGCAGAATATTACCGAAAATTGTTCACTTTTCTCTCAGGTTATTTTAGTGGTATCAAATTGCAGGATCGGACTATTGGTTACTACCATATGTATGTAAGTCTTAAGAAAGGGTGCTTCATTTTTTCGAACAAGCTATACCTCGGAAATGTTTTTTTGTGATTTAGTTTAGACAAAACTCGGAGCGAGTGTATTAAAATTAATGTTTGCTTTTTAGATGCTTTCAGAAATGCCCTTAAAATACGTAGCTGCAATTTTTGAGTGAATATCCAAATGATTAAACCAATACGATATGGTCAAATTAAGGTATCATTAAAAAAATAATTTGGTGCTTAAATTGGAATGTTTTTAATTTTGACTAGACTGCTGATTATTTCCAAAATATTAAATATATTTGGTCATAGAATACGTTTGTAGGATATCAGAGAACTCTCATCAATTAATATGTTAAAATTCAGTTGACAAAGAAGCATTATATAATAAATCAAATTTTATGTTTTTTTACCCAATAACAAATTTTTAAGTTTACTCTCTTAACTTCGTTAGCTGTCATAAAACAAGTTAAGCTACGCATAGAAATAAACCAAAATTTGATTGGGACGGGAAGGTGAAGTTAACTATTGGAGCAGGTTATCAATCTATAACCTTAAAGTTATTGTGAAGGCAGTGATACTTTGTTGATATTTAGGTACTACCTATATATCCAATGTGGTGAAGTGAGTAAAAATAAAAATAGTATATAATAACAAATAATAATGTGAGTAACATTTGGCTGCAATAATACATTTTTCTCACTTAGTCTGGGAGTATTTTCCGGATAAAGTTCGTTTAAAATAAGGTGCGAAAGAAGTGCCGACCTTACTGATATCCTTAAAATACCCATTACAATTTTTGGTCGTAATCCAGGAGGCGATCGAAGTCGAAATGTAGCACTGATTGTTTAATAGAATATTTGCTCTTAAGGATTATTAATCAAAAAATCTTAAAATTAATAAAATAAAATTAATAAAATTTGCTCGATTCAGAAAATATTTAATTTTATTGAAACGAAAAGATATTTAAGTATTATAAAGATTTTTATCTAATGTAGGAAATTGCTCGTTCATCAAACTGTAACTCATATGGCAGATTAGAAAAAATAAATCTTTCAATGTATGAAGAAGATGGAAAGGTTGTTAACAAATTTCATAAATTCGCTCAAGGAATGCTTTTTGCTTTCTACAAGACGAAGGGAATCCAAGGAATTTTTGATGACATAAATATTTTCTTTCATCCAGCATCCCGACAATATATGTGAAAGTTTTTGATCTTTAAACTTTGCATACTATCTTCCCCTGTTTCAAAAACCGAACCATTGTACGGTTTACCCCAAAAATAATAAAATCAGAACTAAATACATGAAGGTATGTATGTCCATACATTTACTACTGTATACCATATAGATACAAACATATATCTGTAGATGCTTTCCTACTTACATACAAGAACCTACAGATAAATTTTTATGCTGATGTGATTTATTGAAACATAAAAAGGGGGTCGTACGAAATTCAAATGGAAAATGGGTGTAATAGCTACACTTTGGTCAATGATTTCACAACATTCGTATGGAGCTTCGACATGAGTGCTATTGCTCCCCTATGCCTCAGAGGGACAAATGAAAATATAACAATATCGCACTAAAACATCATCTGTAATTTGCACGAAGAATAAAAGAGATATGTTTTCACTTCATTCTATTAACAGCGATTTAGGTTTTAGGGAGGTTTTATTAAATAAACTGTCGGACAAAATTGAAGCATCAGTTCAATTTCTTTGTTAAAATGTTTGACCAATTATTTGTATTTTTCCCGAGGTATTTAGATTCTACAAATTCCCAACCTATGGTCCACGGTCGCTAAGAAAATTTGCAAAGATACCAAGATTTGAACGATTTGTGCTGTATCGCCATAAAAAGGAAGAATTATCATAATATTCTCATGAAAGATCTGGCTGTTTAGTTTTGAATATTTTACATTTGTGAATCAAAAAAAAAAACATATTTAGTATACTCGTATATACTTCGTTGCTGGCAAAATACTTTGAAAATTCAATAGTATTAGAAATTAGAACAAATCACTGTAGAATAAAATCGAGTTTTCACGAAAAATCCACGAAGATTTTAATATACAGTGTGTTAACATTTCGCGGTGCGCGACATGTAGTAAAAATGGTTAGCACCATTCGAGCATTCGATGCGCGAGTGTTGTTTAATAGAAAAGAAAGCAACGATTAGTAAAAGATATAGATACAAAGATATCTAATCTTATGGACGTCTACAGTAATACCCAAAAGCTATTAAATGTTTCAGGTGTACTTAAGAATAATATATGTATAAATTTTAATGAATATTTATCTAATATTGCAATTATTTTATTTAGAATATGAAAGAAAATTTAGTTTTCCACAATAACTACGATATTATGTACATATTCGTATCGAAATCAAATTTACATCGTTTTTTCACCAACTTTAGATAAATTAGCAAAAAAATACTTTATGGAATTATTAATAAAGTGAGTCAAAAATTAAATATGTAGGTACCTATTATAGCTTCTAGAAATATTAACGTGTAGTGATCGACGCTGACGAAATCGACATTGTACCAAAAATTTCGAATCTTATCTGCAGAATTTGGTATTTACAGGTACCAACCATTGTATAGTTCTAGCTACCGTTTATACTTTTCTTACATGGGAAACAATATTTACGTGTTGTTTTTTTCTTCATCGATTGTTGTATGCTCTTTAATAACGTCGGGCTCTTTCTCTACATCATTTCATAGGTTGATAACGATAAAATTATCGATCATCAATCAATGCCGCTGAAATGAAGAAGAAAAGTGTTTTTAGGTATCTTACCTGCCTACATGTTAGTATACTTACGGTAGGTAGATGTAACATTTGCGTAGAACCGGTTTAACAAATGTATCTTTAATGATTTCAAGATCGAACTTTAACAAAATGATTTTTTGTAGATAATTAAATCTCAAAAAATCGATTTCCACGCACTACGAATTACATATGAACTCTGGTCACAAGTTCATCTCAATTTAATGAGCTTTAACTTGTAGATGCGATTCGTTTCCTTAATAATGTATATAAGTTATTTGAATTATAAACACAATATGATTGGAATTTTTTTTTTTAATTTCTTCTAAGAAATTAATGTACCATATGGACAAATGAAATTAAGTCGTTACCATAGTTTGCAGCAGAGTCAAGGTGGGACTATTTGCCCTATAGGAACTGCCCCTTGTTTTTTTCAATTCAAATAATCCTATACATATAAAGAAGATTACTATGTATATGTTCAGGTAATAACATTGCTATCATGAGAACTCTTTCGACCTGTAATAGAAAGGCTGCCAAAAGAGAAAAGAGTTTTAATTAAATCTTACACCTTATGTGATTCCTTGGAGGAATGAACTGGCCTTGGAAAAACTTATGTAGAAGCCTGGAAAAGGTAAAAGCTCCTACTCTTACTACCTTCCAATGCCATTTAAGGAAGAAGATCTTGTCAGAGCCGTGAAATACGTATAAATGATGGTCTAAAAAACATTCGGATTTTATACATCAGGAGCTGCTAGGTATGGAAATAAAGATGGTATAAAAATATAATATTTGAACAACAATGTCAACAACGGCTTATGCTAGAAAGTTAAAAAATATGAAATTCCGGCAAATCTCTTAGGTTTGATGGGTGAGTTTTTTGATATTCAACCTTGAAGGTGGTTGCATAAGTTTACACGAATTCCACCACATCTTGTAGGTCTGAGAAAAAATTTTATAGTTTAAAAATAAATCATTTTAAAAAATAAGTAGGAAATTAAAATTGAAGGGATTGAAATGCGATTTCAAAATCAGGAATTACTTTCACATAGTAAGCAGTGTAAATTGTAAATTGGAATTTAATCATAAATTGGAATTTAATCATAAAGGAAATCGTAGGTCCAATCGTTTATTTCTGAAACTATGAACCGTACCAAAGCCTTTCAATTTATTTAGCATTTAATCAGATAATTTCTTCCAACATACGTAAATTAAGTCATTCTTAATTGTTGCTATCGGAAGATTAACGATACTTTGTATTATATCTGTTCGAATTGTAGCAGGTATTTATTGTTATACACACATGAAGATAGCTGCAGCTCATTCTCATACGCTAAGTTTTACATACGCGACGAGCAGTATTTCATTACGCGAATCGGAGAATGCAGAAAAATAAATAATAAAATATCGGCTTTTTTTTCCTGCGCCTCTGGTTTTTGGTTTTTTGCATGACCATTAGCCACGAACTCCTACTAAAAACTGTCTGCTATCGGTCGCAAAAACAAAGTGCACTCCTCTTAATTAGAGAGGCGACAATGCAACATACGAACACGACACAAAGGTATTGTTTGGGGGAATTTCTTGCAAGTCCTTTTTTTCTGCTTCCTTTAACAAGATCACGATTTGGATAACAAATTTACATGGTCTTATATCTCGAGCTGATTCGAATCTTTGGGGGATATCTTTGCTATAGGTAAAGTCATGGACCTAGGAAGAAGCATTGTGTGTTATACGAGTATAGGCACCCCAGCCCCAGCCAGCACCAGAGAAGCCTTCGCCGTCAAGCGATAACTTAATTTAGCTTTGATCGGCTGTGGCAAAAGCGCTTCGGAGTTGTTTCAGTCACAACTCGGAATCGCTTTTATCCATCGATGCACATCTCCACAAGAAAACACGGCAACTGCATTCGTTAATGCACTTTACCATACGTCCGACCTGGACCAGGTAACACAAGGTATCAGCTGATTTTCGTAACGTTTGTTGTGGACTATGGATGGATCTTGGGCACTCGCGCCTAACATTCCCGATGCACTTAGGCAGTCAGGTTTTTCGCGTATTTGGGACTAGAGATAGCGGGACGAACGAACCATTTAAATCCGAACCAATATCGGAGTAGCGACCAATAAATTGTAAAAATTCAATTTAGAGAAATAAATACCGCCAAACGGGACTTATCTCGCCCCGATTCACGACTATCAATAGCTGGACGGGCAAACAATATGTGCTCTCTCATGTGCGCTTTTATGCCCCGATGTTGGCCATTAATGAAACACATAACTCAATCGCAGGTAATCGGAAGGTTTTAAATGTGAGTTTAGAGGAGCGCGAAAAAGGTAAATAAAAAGGTTAAAGCGGCGGTACAAGCGTACAAGTGCGATTGCTGCTCCAGAGCAATTTATTACACGTTCGCGTCTGGGATTGAATTTCGGTGTAGCAATGTGCAATTTTTACGGATTGCTTTAGATAAAGTCGAATGCCTGCGCGATTGGGTCTAGCTTGATGCCCTGCATGCTGGAGCTATTCATGGATCCTCGTAATCCGTAATGACTCGTACTTAAACACTCGGCATCCCCAACAGCTATCTATTTAAGTACTGCATTTCAGTACAGAGTAGAGAGCCTTATAGCGTTTTCAAATACATAGGCCGGTGAAGGCTGGCATTATATTGGAAGAAATGTGGGGAATTTGAAATCGTATGAATTTGAAAATATCCCATATGTTTGCTCCATGTAGCCTCCTCGTAGCGCCTGGACCCCACAACATGTACGCAAGACATTCATCAAATAAACAGCGCGTAGATGTGGTCAGAACGATGATCGTCTAGCGTTGCGAGACTAGACTTAAACAAACAAACATTTATTTGAAAAAATTTTATGACTCGAATGTATTAAATTCGTGATCACACTGTGAAACTATTGCCGAACGTTGTTTATTTGAAAAGTTAACGACTCGACAAGTGCAGGTATTTCAGTTTTTGTTTTCATTAATGATTTAGTAGTATCTACTGAGACAGTTTTTATTTCAAAATATTTTCGGACAAATTAACAATTTTGCTCAAGTGTGTTAAATCGTTCATAAATTTCAGATACTCTTTGCAAGTGGCAGCTTATAAGTATAGAGTATACTCCGCTCTTGAGAACACTAAACAACAGCAAAAATAACAACAAATCAATAAATAATAAACACAAAAACACTATTGCATTAAAGTCGATAAAATCGAGGAATAATATTATGATATTAAATTTGTATTCCATGGCCAAATAGAGATAATACCCACAAAGTATTGAAAACTAATTTTATTTTATTATTCTAGTAATAAATTGTACTGTTTTATGATCAGTAATATTTATTATTATTTTCACTTTAATATTTTAACGATAAAGTTTTGTGTTTAATTTGATATTTTGTGTTTTTTGGAAGAGAAGACGTTAAAGGTTGAAAAAATGCTGTGCTGTAGCGACAGATTTCTACCTATGGCCATTCCTTTGAAACATTGTATTTTCACGTTACATAACTAGAGTTATTACACCCTGAGAAACCAAAATTACACTACTAGTCACGATCAGGTGCAAGCCAAAGTGCCTATGATACTCAGTTGGGGATAGTATACAACAAGGTGTGGGCACGTAATTTGTTCTTCGTTAAGGACTCTTGTTTGGGTGCTACTGGAAAGTAAACTGTTTAAATTCATAATAGATAGATAGATAAAATTATTCACTACTTTCGATTACAATTTTTAACTTAACTTTTACAACTATGTTTGTACAATAATATCTAATTTATTTTATTTAAAAATTAATGTGTACAAAAATTCAAATTCGTAGCCTAAAGCGTTATGGGGAAATAGTCTTGAATGTGAATGTCTTGACTCTTTGACTTCTAAGGAGTAGATGGATTTTGCTGACATATTAACTCGAAATTTGTTTTCATTAAAATTGTATTTGCACAAATATCCGAATTCCAGTCTAAACAATTTCTGTGAATTGTCTGAAGACATTTTTTTCAAATGGACAGAGGATTTGGGATTTTTCGCTCCAAACTAGTGTATAAATTTTTTCATCCAAGACTCTATGTTCTATGCGTTACAATCTATTGGACTCGATTATACTTATAATACTCTCACATTTAATCTAGAATATAAAACGTATGAAACACGCCATAAATTTGATAAATGATTCGTTACTAACAAGTAGCCATACACATTATTCTTTACATCAATTGCTGAATATTTTCATAAACTTGTTTTCATTGGAAAATAACTTGTGGAATAAAAAATCAGATGATGTAATTATTCATCAATTGAAATGAAGCAAAACAGCAAAAAATTCAAAAACATTATGTATGTATCCGGATAATGTATTTTGCACCAAATGGAAGAAATAAATTTGAAGAAATGCGTTCATCATTGTGAGGTGTGATGATTCTTTCAGTCTTCACCGTTTCCAAAGTTAATGTTATCCAATCCAGACAATTGCAGGCGTTAACGGAGATATCCTGCGATGATTAAAATTTTAAGAACATACGAATTTATTGTGATGAAGAAGTAGAGATAAAATATTTAATTTAACGAAAAAAATTCGCTTAAACATTGCTCTACATTTGTTTTAATTATGGGGCAAATCCCGATAAAATAAATTACTTAAATCTTATCAAGTAACAATTTTTGAACAAATCAAATGGTATCAGAACAGAATAATAGTGGGCAATAACCAATAAATCATGCTTAAGTACAATACCATACGAACGACATCACACATCACACATTCCGGCATAGAAGGTACAAGGGACAAACCTATTCGTCCATTACTCAATATCTACCATAATTAACTCCTGAAATTGCATGTAGAGTACTCCATATTGGTGTTGTATAGTTCGGTGCATCGTTCGTGATTATTTGCTTTGGTGCTCTTGTTACCGGACTTCGATCGGCACTCGGACAATTTAAATTTCATCAAGTCTGAATTACGGATATAAGAGCTGAGAGGACCAACCGGGAAATTCAAAACCAAAATCAACATTTGCTCTGGGCCCAATAACACAGTGCATTTGGCGATATATTGCAATGGAACTGACTGGCATGTAAATGGTCGTCGCATATGCAGAGTAGAATCGGTCATATTCACTACTCGTTTGCTTATAGTGCAATAACAGTATATCAGGTACTGGTACCTTCTTACACACATACCAAATACCCGGTACATACCAGATACATTATAATCCACAACAGAGCATAGGCACCATCTTCAATTTCAATACGAAACATTTTAAAATTATCTGTTAATTGCGCACGAACGGAAAAGGAAAAGGCGGACTCGAAGTCTGACTCGGAGTCAGACTGTACTAAGATAAATTCGTACAAATCACGAATATCACAAAATTGATATTTTCGAATTAAGTTGAGTTGCAACTCCTCGGCCTGAACATATCATTACAGATGATTTGTAATGACAACATAATCGTCGAATTGATTTCTTACGTTATTTATGCTGCTTCCATTTGTAAGGTTCCTCCAGCGTCTGATATGATTATTATATCGTTGTGTGCGTGAAAGTAAGAAACAGTTCTATATCTAATAATGGAGTATTATTACGATTTCCCTATGGAAATTAAGACCTACCGAACTGCAATGTTCTTGGGGGTACTCTGGAAAGACGTTCCATTCTTCATTCATGAACTATTTTAGAAGAGTTCTAGACAGACAATGCGATATAGAGGCGAAAGTAACGATGGAATGACCTTTCCTTAATTTAGCGAGAATGTTGTCAAAATGGGTTTGAATCCAAAATCGCGTTACGCGTGTGACAAAATTAAAAAAATAGTCTATCGAAGCGTCGCGTTTACGTTAAGCGAATCGGCATGATGACAACCAATTATAATGCGTGTTAGTGAGAGCATGTGATTGATCCTCACGCGCATTATTCTCACCGTAATTTCACCTCAATATTCACTTTCTATTGAAGTTCCATGAAATCATGAAAACATTCGGAAACTACCTACTTCATCAATCTATAGACGCGTAAAAACATCCTTGTAATTGGACTTCGGTAGTGCTACCTGCTGGATCGTCGGAAAGTGAACCCATTGAACGACACTTTTTGTTTCCTCTCACATTTTTGCTGCGTCAAAAACCTATATTCTTTTCACGGATAATTTTCTCCCCCACTTTCGTACATCAAGTAATTCTGCAGAACATATATGAACATACCAAGTTTCATCTTTATGGTGGAAGCCGTTCCTGAGATACAAAAAGGCCCCTTGCTTGATCAGAAATATATTTTTAAATTTTTTTTCCCATGATGCATGAACATTTTTTACTTTTCAACTTTTCTTGAACTTACTACATAAATTTTAAGTCGATCACAATACTTTCTTAACAAAAAACAATTAAATGAAACTTATGCGCCAGGCTATTTAATCAACATTCCATACCAATCCAATTTCAGCGGCTAAAGATTATTTTTTGTCGAAATTACATCGTCATCGATTACTGAAATTAGCCTTTCTGATTGACACTATTATTAAACACATCTCCACGATCAGACTCGGACCCAATAATAAAACTAAATCGATAATTGGAGATCATTTAACGAAGTTTGGATTTAATTTGATAATAATCCGCTTTTGACTGAGATGTTTAGGGCCTATTATCTTTTTTCGTTTGTCTGACTAAATTCGCTCAGAATGTCTTAGATACATCAAAAAGAGGATCAAAAATTCCTAAATGATACGCCAACTGATCAAAAATTTATTTAAATGCTCACTTTCGATGCCTTCGAGCTATGCGTTTTGTAGGTATAATATATATATAAAAAAAGTTTTACGAAAACTTGTTTCATGTATAATTTTGAAGAGTATCCCGATGCGGGACTGAGCGATCGATATGGAAAATGTTTAGCTTGAGGTGAAATATTATCAGCAAATTATTATCAAATTTGTGATTTATGCGCATTAAGAAAAACACAAACCTGTGGGTATAATCTAGAATATTGTACCATTTCTTTTTTGTGTGTATCTTAAAATATACATCCAACTTAATCTGCTTGAAACTCAAAAAAATTTCAAACTCAAAATTGTTGGGTATCGAACAAAAGGTATAACACAAAAGAATACTCGATGTAAGAGATCTTCTCCCTGAATGAACGCGAACTATTAAATGTATGAATGCGGTTCAACATCCTTAATCCTTGTTGTTACGAGTTGAAGAACATATGGTTGTTATGAATTTGTGCAATTTGAAAATATATTGCAATTGTTGAAGTGCTATTGGAACTGCTGTTACCATGCTTCAAAATATGGTTAAGAAAAATTATAACAATCGAACGATTGCGACATCATTGGGGTACTTGGGTTTCCTGGATCAATAATTACACGTTTGAGAATCGCGTAAATATTAAAGTGAATTGTTTTTCATCTATCTGGTTACGGTGCATACATGTGTATACGTACTAAAAATATTGATCTATTTTCAAGTAATGGTCAAAACATATTTCGACTGACATCCAAAAACATGGATTAGAAAACTCAAAAATTGAGCACAGAATTTTACAAAAAAATTTTGAACAATTGATGGGATATGATATGATGAAGGCTCCGTAATTAATCCTAAAGGAAACTGAATATATTTCCGCCGTTTCCTTTGTAATCTATCATTCGTGCCATCTAAAGTACTTGCCAGTCATTGTTCTTCGAGTGATATGCAAACCGTGTAAGTAGCATTATCTTCTGTGAATCTTTTGTGATTTGTCTCGTCATTTTATCAATCACGTTCGGGTCGAAAAAGAAGTAGGTACCGAGTGTCTTACAGCTCGCAACCATATTCCATCTTGACGCGTACTTGAAAATCGAACCGGATTCAATTCTGATCGTATTCGTCCCTTTCATTCTTCGGTTGCACGGAGACGCTCGAATACAAGAATGATAGCGTCCTCAAAATAAAATGCCACTCTTGGCACGTATAGTCACAATTTTCAGGATATTCGAAAACCGTGTTTCACTTATAATCTTTTGTAAGATTTTTTCGTTGCATTCGTTTATCCATGTATCCATCCATTGCTTGAAGCTATATCTTAGATCAAAGTAATGTAGTAGGTGTTAAAAAAGAAATATGTATTCTACTTTCCCACAATTTGTACGAGTAGTTTGATTTATAATCTCTTAACAATGAGATTGCGGTAGAAAGTAATCCCCGTCTTGTCGCTCATCCCGAAGGATAATATCACCAGCTGTCTTGGTACGATAAACGACAATATAACGTACTTACTTACGAGTATGTTGCGTGCATTTAGAGAAACCCCCTATTGTATTGTGGCGTACCTTTTTAACTATTATCAACGAGTGCGAATAAATCTTATTGACAAACTAGATAGTTACATGTCCTTCTTTCCAAGAGGATTTGCCCAGCTAATCCCTTACGAGCCCACAATAGAAACGAATACCAACTAAAGTATGTATGACATTTCATGATGGGTCTGCATATTTCTTTATTGGTGAAAATCATCAAATCTATTAAGACTCGGTCTTAAGACTCGGTCTTAAGACCGAACCATCATCAACAAGTGCGTCTATTTTTACATTGAACACCTACACCAGCCAGCCAGCGGCAACCCTTTTCTACGAGTAAAATTTCGATAAGCCTAATTGGGGGTTCCCCTGTTTGTTCTCTCGTTTAGACAAAATTCGATATACTCGTACTTGACAAAAGCGTATGGTGTTATTTGCACTGCGGACATACATAGAACGAAGATTTACCACCGCGTTGACCACACTTTTTCCCTGTAATTGAGTGGAAAACCAGAATTGCGGTTGAGGTACGTTGATGTTATTTTATATGGATAAGTAAGTAAAACTGCTGTCAAGTCCATTATAAGGTTACACGAACCTTATAAGTAGAAACATAGAAAAGCAGGCGGGATAGGTCAGACGGCAATTGTGAGATACTCTAAAGGAAATACTGAATTCTATTTAAATTGTAGATATGAATAGTAATTATGATTTTAATATTTGCTACTGAATATTTAATTGTAAGAAATTCACCCTTATTCTGGAAGCCGTCGGGAAGGTAAACCGAATTTTTTTCACGATCTTAAGTCATTGAAACCGTGTGAAGGATTCACTTTTGTAAACAAATTTCCAGTTTAATCGTATTGTGAATTTTCGGTATTTTAGTTCTTATCTACACGATTTTATACCTTTTTAATTGTGTAAGTCCTTTAATGCATAATATGCAGTCATTTTAAATGGAAATTTCCTAAAAATGGGATAGTAACTAGTACGACAAACTCTATTTCATATAAAAGGACATAAGACTTCTCATGTAGGATAAGTTAAACCATATGGAAGACATGGACAATGCAAGTTTTACGTACATGAAGTCAACTTTCAACAGCAATCTGTTAGTTTGATCCTATAATACCGTCGGATCACTTTAACGTGTTGTTATTGATAAAAAAATAAAAGTAAATTGTAGTCTCCTCATTTCGTTTTCAAAATTTAAAAAAGTGATTTAACTTAGTTATCCCTTTTATCGATTTGAAATTTGAATAATTACTGTATTATAAACTTTAAAAACAGTTTGCTTGTGATTGACGAGTTTTCACATTTTGCGTAAAATCTTTCGATTTAATTGGAAAGTCAATGCAGACTTACTACTGAAATTATGTCTCATAAAAACAAAAATAAAAATTCAGTCCGTCTGTACCTCGTACAGCAAATAACAAATAATTAAAGAAACTTTGTTCTCTAGAATCGGGCATTTTTGAATGTCTCCAGTGATCCAGATTGTTCCAACGACCTTTGTATTCTTCGGTGAGCTTCCATTGTAGGTTTGATTTAATCCTGCGTAGGATATATTACTGTTCGTATGAGTCTACCCTGGTAGTCGTTGTCGATGAGTTACTTTGCTCAGTTGCGCCGTGCTGCTTTATTCCGTCCTGACGACCTATGATATCACTACATGTACCACCCTGTTGATCCACAACTCCAGGTAGTCCTTATTACCACTGTAGAGCTACGAAGTGACATCAGCAGCGCGTTCGTCTATAACCAGGGTTCTTGTTAATCTCAATGACATCACTGGTATCTAGCATAATTCGAAGCACCATATAATGTATAATGATGCAAACGTATTAAATGCTCTGAAGTCATATTAACTTCTTAGATTTAATTATTCCTGATCCTGATGACATGAAGGAGTCCATCGCAGTATGGTCCGGATTACGGTTTTGTCCCCACCACTACGTAAATTCTCTCCCCTATAATAATTCGAACGCTTATCGAATCCAGGATGCATTTGATATCAACACTATTGTCCAAATCGGTTATAATAAAAGTTGTCTAATCATGCCAGTCATGAAATTTCCACTTTTAACATCTTGAAAACATTCACTGATATTCTCGTTTACGGACTGGCTCTAGATAAAACATAACTGAAAAAGATCTCTCATTTCCAACTGAAAAAACTCGCTTAAAAGGCGGCTGATATGCGTTTCATTCAAAATATACAAAAAAAAAACATAACAGAAAAAGAGAAGAAGAAAGACTGATTGTGGCGCTATGACTTTGCAAAAAATCCGTTTTTGATGGCGTTAGAATCCAATTCTCAACAGATTTATAATACACGTTACTTGTTATATGAACTTCCTTATACTGGAGAATACAGGGCCCGTCCTAGTTGCCATTCACTGCAGCAACCGAACAGATTTTAATAGAAATGTAATCAATTTTATTTTTTAGGCTCTTTTTGGGACTGACAGAAAGGAACGATTACATTTTGGTGAATTGGTGAATTGTAAATTGAACAAACGAAACCAATTCGTCATCGTGATATCGACACTCGCTCTCAAGAAAGAGTGATGTGTCATTTTGAATGCTATGAATGTCGAAGTGAAATTTTAAAGAAAACCCCAATTTCGTATTATGATATGCACCCTTTTTGTTATACAACTTCTGCGAACACAAGTCGACTTTTTGGTTGATTTCTTCTGGTGAATTTCACTAGAATTCTTAGCATTTTTTTCGTTTTCTAATATAATCAAATAATAGTCTGTAGAAACGAGTAGCTCTAACTCTAAAGCTGGGTTTCCATATGCGACAATTTTGTGTGACGAAAATTTGTCGCGACAAAAATGTGTCACACTCAGTCTAGAGTTTACATTTGTGACATTACTTGTGTCACACCTTTGCGTAAATTGGTTATGTTAGTTGTCAAAAAAAGTGAAATGACTGAAAAAAGAACGAAACAGAATAAAAATACTAAAAAAAATTGTTAAAATTGCTTCTATTAGTGAAAATAAAAGAAAATTCGAAGCGACAGTGCTGGGTATCGAAGATACTATATTTCACACTAATGACAGAAGACGTTGAACAGAAATTTTCGAGAAATTTTTGAACTGAAATTTTGTCACAAGAAAAGTCGGAGTTTCTCCGACTAACGACATGCGACAAAATTTGTCACAAATTTCTAATCTGATTGGATAACTGATCGGTCACACATTTTGTCACAGAAAATTGTCGCTTATGGAAACCCAGCTTTATACTTTATACACTGGTTATTTTTGGCGCTTTAAAGCGGCTAGAAAAACCAAATGAAGAGAGATAGAAACTTTAACATACAATTTAGACATTGGTGTGAGAGAGAAAGTGTGAACAGCTAAAATGTGAGTAACTGTGAAAAAAACAACACAGTGCATTCATTCGTACAGAGTTTCATGACATTCGCGCAGTTCAAGCCAAAAAATAATCACTGGACGCTACACGCTGTTTTTTTAATTGTTCGTTATGAGTTCGGAAAGAGCGAAATCTCTTTGTCTTAATGTTGTTGGCCTTGTTGCACGATTGGTTTTTCCTGCGCTTGTTTTAAGGTTACCACACACTGGAGCGATTTATTCGCTGACGCTGCGATTATTTTGCAGCGGTACATTCGCCTTCATTTATTTACATGGTAACTAATGAGAATGACCGCACCGCTGCAAAATAATCGCAAATAATCGCAGCGTCAGCGAATAAATCGCGTCAGTGTGTTGGAACCTTTAAGCTCGAAAAATAACCAGTCAACTTTTTTACGAAATTCTTCAAATTTATTAAATTAATTTTTTAATGTTTTTATAAAATCTTTAAGAAAATCAATAGCGTAGGCGAGTTACGACTTTTATAATTGGAATTATAATATCTAAGTATATATTTTTTTTTATAATTATGATGGAAACTTACATGCACATGCACATATGTACATCTATTCAAATTCATGCTTGTAGTCTAACGACGGAAGAAGAACCTATGTATGTACTCGAGCATTGAAAGTAACGACGTGAAATTGATATGTTATTCTAGTAAAGTATCTTGAAAATGCAAAATTTCCAAGAATTTACTATCTCTTGAAAACTTTGGGAAAACCGTATCCTTAATGAACTTTCTCTGACTTCGTAATGATCACGTTACCTTTTACTAGAGCGTTACTTCTTCAGTTTGTTCAAGTGATCTACGAAGTTAGCCTAAGTAGTTTTAAGTAAATTTAAATTCAAACGTGGTTCTTTCTCCCTTTCTTCTCAAAATATAATTAATTTTCTTGTTTTCTCAATCTATTAAATATAAATTCAACTAAGTTGCACCAGCTTATGCTTGATAACTTTGCAAGAAATGCTTTTTATGAATGTAATGGCTTCAACAACGAAAGCAGTTTAAATTCACTTCTTTTTTTTTTTAATAATAAGGTGTCGATGGGGGTTTTACAAATGGTGGTGTTAAAATCTCAATATTTTCATATTTCATGCAAGGTAACTCAAAAACCATAAGTGATTCAACAGGAGACAAGAAGAAATCTTATGGTTACTGAAAATGGAATGAGCAACGTATGTTAAAGCAATAACTTCAAAAAGAGACATCAACAACATCACCTTTTGCGACGAGGACACTCTAAATTAGGTGGCTTTGTAGCGAGAAAAATTGCTGCTTTTTTGAAAAAAATCACCGATTTTGATTTTGGGCTGGTGGAGCGATCAGACTGAATTTCTTTCAAAATTTATTTGGAAATGGTGCTACCTGTTAATAATCAGAGCATGATTAACATTTTTTTGGTTGAGCAGTTGGAAGGTATGGATGTCTAAAATATGTTGTATCAGGAGGACTTTGCCATTTGTCTTACTGCTCCATGAACAAATGAAGCCCTTGCTGCAACAATGATGTCAACTCATTTCTTTAATAGCAAGAGAGGGCTTGACTTTTCTGATCTCTTATTGGTTCCGGAGGAAGTTCACCTGATGCAGTTAGCCTCTTATGATTTAATATTAACCTTAATAATTTTAATAAAATCATAAAAAAATCAATAAAGTAATTTTAATGAAGTAAGGGTTCAGAAAAATCAAATTTCGCATATTGTTGGAAAAATGAGTTGACCCCTTATTCCACCAAGGGCTTCAATTGATCTTTACACAAAAAATTTCATAATAGAAAACCTTCAAACGTCTATGCTACTGATCAAATAACAATTGATGACCTAAATCACAACATTATTGATTATATTGGTGAAATTAAGCCCCAAGAATAAGATACATACTACATCAGAACCGGTGGCGGAGAGTACCAGGTGTGTCTACTCTGCTCGTCAGATTAAGTTTATTATTCTTCTCTTCTATGCACTTGATAAGGCTCTGGACATGATGA
The DNA here is from genome assembly GCA_949128065.1 of Beris chalybata. Taxonomy (NCBI): domain Eukaryota; kingdom Metazoa; phylum Arthropoda; class Insecta; order Diptera; family Stratiomyidae; genus Beris; species Beris chalybata. Next base: position 3,103,508 of record OX421896.1, on the reverse strand, counting down.
CTTTACACCTGAAGAAGCATTTCAGTTATCAGTTTGAACTTGTTTTTCTTAAGATGTGAAAAGAATGTGTGAACTCATTTTGGATTTACTTTTGGTAAGCTGTCTAAATACTCAACAGTAGTTTACTTAGGGCCGTTCTTACGATGCTTAGAACATTCTAACTGGATCTTTAACCGAAAAACTTCCGGTGAAAGTTCTAGTTAGAATTTAAGTGAAGATGGCCCTTAGAGTCCTAACAATTTAAAACTTTTACTAATCTGGAGGAACATTTTAAAAATATAAACATTAATTAGTAAAGAGAATTTTTTGTTGTATCATACGTAGTTATCGATATTCCGTCGGATCGTTTTCGCTGAGTTCTCCCGACGGGACTTGATCCAAAATACAAGTACAAATTTTTGTAGATTATAGTACTTGAAGGCTAATCATAATCAAGATCAAATTTAAAAAAGAATAGAAAATTGCTTGGAAATTTTGAACTTTTCTGTTTCGCGGGAACTGTGCAACAAATACCTGTACAGATTGGAAATTGTCTTCATTAGCGTGATTGCTCGCCAAGACTGAAGCATAAAGAAAGATTCTGTAGGTCAATGCGATTAACTCATAGGACACTTGAGGTCAAATGGCTACAATTTGTCGATATGATGGGTATCTTGGGAAAGCGACTCGCTTATAAATTTAATAAAATTGCAACGTTCGAATAGGTTCAGATTGTTTATGTATAATGAAGGATGATTCAAAGGGGGTGTGGTCGATATACATTCAAAGTTGGAAAATGATTGTGTCGATTATTTCTATGGAATAAAGAAAAGAATGATCGAAGAAAAGCAGCGGAACCGCAAAAGAGCCGTGCGGCATCGCATCAAAATAGACGTGCTCATTCGCTCCCGCTACGGGTCGAACCCAATTTCCACAGTTCGCCGGAATGAATTATAAAGTGATTATTGTTACATTCTTGGTGAACACATAAAATTGCGCGTTCAATTACATTTATGTCGTTTCATAAACATAAAAGGAGCATATATTCTGGCAAAATTGTGTTTTCGTTCTGTTTAATAAATCCTTTGTTGTCGTCGCATAAACGGGACGGTACACATAAATAGATGTTGGCTGATGAGAAGCTGTGAAGTGGATATGGGGATATGTCGTATAGGTTGTAAGTTGTATGTTGTATGGTGAATGGTGGATTCTGGCTGATATGGGTAGGTAGGTGGTAGTATGGCATTGCATGGAGGCTGGGCGCACTGGGGTTCGAGGAATACGGAGCTACTAAAAGCGTTGAAGGGAACATGATGTTGTCGACTGTCGTTTTGGCGGATGGGTCATGTGGGAACAAAAGTGGTTGAAACGGGGGGCGAGGAATGCTTATTGCCATTGTTCATATACAATTCATACGGAGAGCAAAAATTTATTTAATATTCTTTGATTCCCTGTTGCAAAGACTTGTTTCAGAAACATCTTAACGTGCAAAAGAAGTCGTCGCAATGTCGAGGGTATTTCGATAGAAAGAGACTTTCGTGATAGTCGTTATAACCAATTGCATGTTAAATTAAATGGGGTCTGTTCTGAATTTGAGTAGTTTTTTCACCTAAATCATAAATTCGTAAAAAATGTTGTAGGCAATCACGGCAACACTATTCGAAATTCCATATTTGAAATGAGATTGTAATTGTAATTCTCTGGGCATTCAGTCCCGAGCTCTGATTAAAGATTAAACAATATCTTTCGAACAAATGGTTCAAGGAATATAAAATTTTGATTGTGCATATAGGATTACAAGTGGAGTTTATTGAATGCAAAATTTTTGAGAAGGCAAGTGGAATACGTTTTTCAATTTCTTCCTTGGATTTAAATTAAAATACTAAACAAAGAGCTAATTTTAGTAAAAATCTAAATTGTAACTGTACAGATGCAAAGATGTGAGATCTAATCACTGAAATTGTAGATAATTGTACGAACTATTTTTAAAAATTGAAATAAATTTATGTTATGTTAATTGTTCAATCATAAGAACTGTACCAGATATGGAATCCCAGCAGACCATTGGCGCAGAACAAAAAATTGGGTATGCAAAGGATAGAAATCGAAAATTTTACAACTTTTAAGAGGGTTACGGTGGAAGGATGGTTTTTTTTTTATCTCTGAAACGGCTTATGCTAGAAAGTTGAAACTTAGTACGAATATTTATATCGATGAAGTGCAGGAGTTTACACTTTCATTGGATCGATTTCTGAATTTTTTGATATTCAACCCCTATTTAATTTTACTGAAATTGAAAAAAATAATAATTAAACAAATAATGAAATCTGGCCACAATATGGACGCAGCTTTATTATTTTTTGGGTAGCAGTCGGGCGGGAACTCATTTGAAGCTGAGGCTACTAGGACCGACAACCAAGGGTTGTCAATCACACAGTATTTTATTTTATTACACTATCTAGAATTCACATCAAAAAATTCTACATATCATGTACTTTCACAAATTCCCGTTTTAGTGGTAAGAAAACAAAAACCTTTTTTTTTCTCTCTGAGTCACTCACTTTAAGGAACCAGTTCAGTGAAGTATCTCCTGAACTCTTCGTTCAACTTGAGGAGAGAAGATGATGAGAAAATAAAGGTCAGTAGATCTAGAATATGATGACAAAAAAAAACAGGTCGGTCCAGTTTTTTTTCACGTGTCCAATGTAACTGCAGTTCACCAAAAGGAGTGAGTTACTTCACTCACTCACTTCCATGAAGTGTTCTTTTGGAGCAGTTCACTCGTGAACGACCCATCTCTAATATCCATATCTTTGTACAAAACACAATCTAAAATCTTTGAAGTCTTTCGTCAAAAAGTGAAAAGTAAATGGTAAGGGCTTAGTGACGTATGTATTTAGTAAAAAAAAAATTTTTTTTTCATATAAATATCTTGTATGTTGAATCTTGTCACATCCGGATGGGACTCTGTGGTCTAGTTTCACAATATTGGTTTGCTCTCGGATTGTTCCAAGAGCTGCAATGGACGGAGTTTCCAAAGTTGCTTATCAGCACACAAGTGACGAAGTTTCTAAATTGCAAATACTTTATCTACCTAAAAGTCTGGTTAGAGCTCAGCAGCACTATCTCTAAAATATGATATGCCATTATACCGGAGCAGTCATCAAAAACAAGATAGTAAAAATTTGTGTGGACGTCGTCTAGCCAATAAAGTGGCCTCTTTCAAATTGCTTGACATAATCGATATAACAGCTAAACATATTTCGTATTATTTTAGTTGTTTGTTTCACAACCACCGATCGATAATTTTTTGTTCTTTACATCGCATCGCGTCTTTGCGGCAGTCCTTCTGTTGCTCTCAGAGAATCAGAATATTACTTGCCTCAGGATTGTTATAGATTCGATCACTGATAAGATAACTGACGTTACAAACTTATGCAAAGTTGGCAAGCAAGTAATGGCTATTGTAATTGCAGGATCCTGGATCTGAGACTCTTTACGAATCAGATAATGTGATTCGAGCAGTGCGGAAAAATGGTAGTTCCTCAGATCCAGCAACAGTTTGATTGATCAATCTTGTGAAGCTTCCATGAACATACTTGTTCTGTGAAAAATTCTCGTACCCGAAGTTTGTGCATATGTAAGTAGTTTGATAGTGCCAGCGGCTTGTTAATTGCTGCCTATTTTATTCCTTAACAATTTTCTCGTCTAATCATATTTGTTAAGAACAGAGTTCTTCTTTCAATCTATTTAAATTTTCACATCGAGACTATGTAGCACGGTTTTAATTTTTTCAGCAATAGATTGTTTGGTCAACCCCATAAAGTCAAAACAAATGAAAAGACAGTTCAGAATGGTCATTGTTGAACGGTAAGGAAAAAATCGTATAGCGAAAAGAACATCAAAATGTGATGAGATTTGAATGCTCCAGGTTGATCATCGTTTCACACACAAGTCAAAAACACGCGGTCTTAAATATACTCTCCAGTAAGAGTTTTGCTATCAGTTGCAAATCTATTTCCAAAATCTGCTATCGAGAGTTGCTGCCGAATGTTTTTTCTTTCCAAGGTTTTCCGTTTAAATTGTTAAATTGTCTTCACCCTGCTATCAACAGCGAAATGCCTAGCGAGAAATACTATCGAGAGCTACTATCGAGAGTAATTCTCCCAATCACTAAGTGATGCAATTACCATCTAGTGAAAGCTAAAAGCGTTTTTGTTAAGCTCGAAGCTCTACAAAACGATTGGCCACATCAGAGAGCGATAGATACAGTGGCATCAAATGACAACAAAATAGGTTATATACCTAATATGTTGGCCATCACTGCACACGGGTACGGCTATAATAGTCGGTAGTTTAATGGTAATTCCTCAACTCCATGCACTCTCTCAACTCCTGTTTCAATTTTCTCTATAAAATAATTCCGCTACGAAGGCAAGGTATGTAGTTGAAATGTTAAGTTAAATTAGTTGGACTACGGGGCGTAGAGTTGCAGTGGCTAACGTCCGATTCGTCCAAGGTAACATGAAGGTACTTTGTTTTTTTTTTTCCATCGCACAGAAAAGGGTGTACTAAGTCCTTCTCCGCCCCTTGTGCGTTTTTGACTCGCTAAAACCAAACAAAAAAAAATAAGGAAATATAAAAAGAAGAATGAAAATAAAAACGCGGATAATAATTATGCAACTCCTGGCTATGGTAGGTAAATTTCGTATTCAAGAAACGTACATGACAAAATGGCAGAAAAATATTCATATTGACCGGGCTGAGCTGAAGATGATGATTTCTTGTCTCGTATTTTATATACCCGCGGCCGCGCTTCACCACATTATATCCGGTCTTGGTGTAGTAATGCAATGCGCGATCCGAGAGCAGAACAAAAGGAATGCAAAAAAGGTAATAATAAGAACAAGTTGCTCCATAGTAGGTACATACCTACGTAGGATGTACGTACAAAAATATATTGCGAATAATGAGCTTCGTTCACATCATTCCGCCGAGAGGCAGATACCAAAATGGGCGAATAAGGAGCCTGCAACTTAAGAAGCCAATTCCATGGGGCTCGCTGATAGTAATCTCAAGATTTTTATTTAAGGTGTCCGCTTCTTGGAGCTATTCTTCATAAATAAACTCTTACTGCACCAGACTGCTTTAATATGTATTTTTATAATAATTATTGTCGTTAACGTCGATTATTAATTTATTTTCATTTATTTTTTTATTTAAATTTGATAATATTTGTTGCTATACGTACTCTCGTTTATTCACAGCACTGTATTATTCTTTAAGTGCGGGTCTTCTTTAATTTTCTGTACGATCAGTAAAATAAAAATTTATTTCTGAATAAATTTGGCATACGGTTATAAAAGCAACGCGATTAAAGTTGTTACCCTAAACACAAAAATTAACTGACAAAATAATTGTAGAGTTTTGTATTTCTTGATAGACTACATTGCGTTTCACTCACGCCATCCAGCTAGATTCAACTCATGCTAATTGGTTCAAAATGGCAACCGCCTTAAATAAATTTCAGTAGCGATATCAATTTTATAAGTAATTCTTGTTATAAGCTTTACCACGTTACACTATTACGAAGGAACCGTAATGATTACAGCATCGATTCCGTAATATCAGGTTTGTAAGTTTCCGACCTCGATCACTTTTACATGGAGATGGGAAAAGCAGTTCCTTTTAGTGAAGCAAAGTACTTCACTCCAAGTCACTCACTTTAAGGAACGAGTTAGTGAAGTAGTTCTGGAACTCTTCGTTTCATCGTTCCTTTTTCCGCGAACTATTTATTCATAGTTCAACTTGAGGGGAGAATGATGAGACGATAAGCAAAAAAAAAAGTCTGTAGATCTAGAAGATGATGAGCGAAAAAAAAAGATTAGGGGATCTCGAAGATGATGCCCTAATAAAAGGTAATTCATTTTTCTATTTCATCTAAATCCATCAAGGAAAATGAATTTTGGTCAAAACTAGCAACGAAAATGTTTAATTTACTAGGAAAACAACTTTTTGCGAAGTTCCATAATGTAAGATATCTAACCCGCACGTCACTGAACCCCCTCCTTTTTTTTCTAATCTAGTGTCCTAGTATACCAACAAACAAGCACTAATCTCCAACGTTTCACAACCACTGACATTAAAAACATAGGAGATATGAAATTGAAAACGTCTCGATCTGAGACTTCGACCGTTTTGGACACCGTTTTTTTTGCAAATGGCTCCCCTATCCCAGATCTATTCAAGGTTAAGATTCCTGGAAACTTAAAGGGGTTTTCTAAGTCTATCTATAAAAAAATCAACTTAATAGCTCAGAGCTACGAGCCACAGTGCGGTAACGGACAGACGACGGACTGCATTTTTTTGCCATTTTGGGTAGCACATTTTTTTTTGAATCGATCATAATACTGCTTTATTGTAAAAATGGAAACTTATATTTTTATACAAAATATTGAACTTTATACTACTAAAAAGATAACCACTAAAAAAAATTATTTCTAAAGAACAATTTATGCAAATTGGTTATACAATGTCAATTCAAAAATCGCTTAGCATAGCTATTGCAGAGGGTTTGAATCAAATATCGCGGCGCTCTATGGAAACGTCGAACTCAATTTAACGCCACTCTTAATTCAAATCCGTAAATGGAAATCATAAAAACTTCACAGCATCCTTGCGTTACCTTTTCGAAAGAAGCGAGAAGAAAGTGCACAACATCCACCCCCATTATAGACATTATAGTCGCCAAGGGTGTGTAGGGCCGAAGGTATCCCTCTACTCTACTCCACTCTCATCCACCCCCCGTGTCGAACAGTCGAAAACTCGCGATATGGAAATCGGGACGAAAGAAGTATATTAAATCGATTATGTTCCTGTTCCTCGACGACAACAAATATGAACCGGCAACGGAGGGGTTGACTGATTATTATTGGGAGAACATTTATAAAAGCCCCAATGAATACTAAACAGAAATTGTATATTTATGTAAATTACGCCATTATATTTAGATTGTTTCGCCAAATGCTGATATGACATTTTTTACAGTTTTAACGCAATTTAACGGTTCTCTGCAAGGCTTTGTGGTCTCGCGTTTTTCATACTCGGCGTTTTTTCTTGTTTCACGCCAAGTCCTTGCCGAATCCTGACATCCTAAATCCCGCAGTCATCGCATTTGCATATTGTTGATGCCGCAGTTCGGTGACAGGTCGACTGCTGAGAATATAAATCAATGGAATCGGACAGATGTCCCTTCCGGTTACGGATTTCGTGTCTTGGTGCCTTTTGACCCAGAAAACCTTTCCTCTTCGTATGGAAACAAAGTATGAAGTCTTCGTGGTTTGGGGTCGAAATCCTTTCCAGATCAGAACTCGAGCTCGCCCACCTGAATCTTCGACGAAGAGTTCGGGGCGTCTGATTACGGCGCATCTCCGGATCAAGTCCTTCGTCCTTGCGGGCACTATCGGTCTGTATGAGAATAAATTGTTAACCATCCATACATGAATAAGTGAAGCGGAAAGTCGAATCATAATGCCGGATGAACTAGTCGGAGCCGGAGATTTATTAAGTTTCGGTTTACGGATCCCGAAAAACTCGATTTGGTATACGGACCGAGTCCTTGAATAACATCGCAACATATAGCTAAGACCTGAAACCATTAGGTTTCCTATTTGAAGACCACATCATTCGCCCAGATCAGACCAGGCCTGGCCCGGCCCGGCCCGGCCCGGCCCGACTCTGCCTGCTTAGCCTGGCCTCTCCTGGCCTGGCGGGGGTAATTAATTTATTATTTTGGAAATTCATTTCCAATTTTAGTTGAACTGTTTCGACTCGAAGAAGGATATCTGCTACGGATTGAAGCGTAGAAAACACTACACCTCATGCCTCCCCCTTGTTTACGTACATTATAGATGGCAGCTTTGTGAGCTTGTGACGTGTCGTGCATATTACTTAAACGCAAACTGGAAGAGGCAAAGTTTGTCTGGAGTCGTCTATACATTAGCAAACTGAGGACTAAGGACTAAGGACGAAGGACTTAAGTCTTAGGGATGATGGAGCATCTCCAAAGACGGAAGAAACGAATGGAGGAGGCTCGATTGCTCTGTTTATCGGGCGCTATGTAAAAGGGTTAGATATTTATCGTACTACAACATTCGAAGGAAAAGGAAGAGATTAAGGAATCAAATTTTGAATGTTGATGGATTGTTAATTGAATGCAAATGAAATCAAATGGATATTACGCAATTAAGTTAGCGCTCAAGGATAACTGTCTTTCCTAATGGAGCAAAAGGAATCGAAAGTTAAATATATGAGGGAGGATTTCGAAAACTCTCTAAGACTTTAAGTAAAAAGTTTTCTATTTGTGCAGTGTGTTTTCCTTTGCGTATCTTGTGTTTTCCGTTGTTCGTTCCGGTACATTTGTATTATGTTTATCGGCCACTAAATTCCAGTTAATTCCCGAAGGCAAATTAAAAATTAATTCAAGACAGAGGAATAAGAAGCAGAAAAGACTTCTTGCTTCGCAATGACCATTAAATTTCAATTATTTCAACGGCCTCAGGACTTCCTGCAAGTCCGGCGATGTCTAATGAGCCGAACCGTTTAGACAGTGTACACAAACATTTGACAAGGATTAACAGGCTTAGAAAAATTACATAAAAATAATGATATCCACTCCAAGAAATGAATGGAAACGAGAAATTAAGAATGCCTCTACCTATAATTCAGTGATGCCTGTTACAACACAATTAAATTAACTGAAATTGTGCAGAACATCGTAACTAGAATTGTATCTATTAGAGGTGGATCTTAAGCAAATATCTTTGTTATATCTTCGGCTTGCAGGGTTGTAGCCATAACTTAGAAGGTGAAGTTATGTGAGAAATATTTATACAAGATGACAAAAAGGGTTAAGGTCTCAGAGTTATGAGTTCAATCGACCGAAAGACTAACAATTAGTAATATCCGCAAGCACAATTTGATCGCTTACGCGATGAAAACATATGACACAAAAGAATCTAGATCCTAAAACACCCCCACTTTCGTACCTTGATACCATCATCAAAAAGTTTTATTTTCTATGATGCCTCTATAGTTACTCTATAATCTTCTTTGAGCTTTGTGTGAGATATGAAGTTTTGCCTTACCACCCCATCCCACTATTTGCTTGCATACAAATTATGGTATCGTCAATATCACCAGTGTATCACCCAGGCGCGAACGCAGAGGGGTGGTCTTTTGGGGAAAAGATGTAATTACATACGCAAAACTAAATGTAACTTGTACTCAAAGCGTAAATTTGTCTGAAAATCCACCCCCTCCGAAATAATTGTTTGTGTGAATCCCCCCCCCCCCAAATAATTTTTTGCGTTCGCGCTTGGTATCACCCAATAAAGTGCATATAGTACGTAAACGAGCTGATTTTAACATAATATCCAAGCTCTTTCCTTGTATACAAATTTGATAATTTGAGCTGATATAGCCTTCTTTTAACTGCCATCAGTGCCATCTGTTACTAAAATCAACTGAAATTTGAATGAATGACAGTTGCGGATTTTTATATTCTTAAAAAATTAGTTTTTTTTTACTTTTTTGTATGGTGTGATGGTCCATACATATCTTTATTAGCAATGAAAGTGCTTTCCACCGGAACATCATAGGCACGAATATCTAGCAGTCGAAGCTACGATTGAAAGACATTTGAAATTTTGTCTTTGCTTAACGTCAAAGTATAACATGTATGGGCTGTGTATCAGGCTATCTTGTATCGCATATCATGATTTCAATAACATGATTTTTATACAAGCAGTGTATCCATGGTATAAAGCACACAAAAAGTTATATCCATGAACACCTAAGACCTAGCAACGTTCCTAGCCTTGCGCCACTATCCACCTAATAAGGTCTTACTTTAGGAATACATAATTGTGATGTAATAAATTTGTTGTTTTTAGTCCGTCGAACCGGATTTGAATAATCTTTGGCAACCAGAAGAATCGAGCAAAATAATTAAGTCACATTTGATTGGCAAATTACACCTTCTATCATAATATTATTATTTTAAAGGATTGGTGGAATACAGGTGGGGCAAGTGTCGCTTCATGCCCCCCTCTAATGGCGTCCCTGCATAGGTGGTATTCTCGAAAATAAATAATATAACTGTTGTATTTTTGCTAAACTGTCATCTGCATGAAATCCATCAAACGTATCGGTCCACATGAAATGCATGTGCACACAGCAATTTCATTTCCAATTTATCAAAAACATTAATAACTACACCTCGATTTTTTTCGCGTAAAAAAAAGTCAATATTTGTCCTGTCATCCAACCTCATGACAATTTAATGAATTTTTCATATGCTTGGTCCACCAAATATTTTCGGAATAAATAAACGTAGCCGGCAATTAACGTTTTTATCACTGCACTCGTGTGACGCTGAACTACATGCACTCGGATCAAGGACCACATGTAGTTGTACGCTCACGAACGAGATGCCCCCCTCTGGACACCGCATCACACGTTCCTGATGGAATTGCACGCATTGTTTCTCTATTAAAGCGAAAACTGTGTTTATCAAATGAATGCAATTATTATTAATTGATTGTATTTTCGTAATGCCAGTATTACCAACTCGCTCGAAAAACAAACAGTCGAGTCTAAAGGCCGCCAATAACTTCAGGAAAGTCTTACGCCTTAATCCAGACGAGCAATAACTTTGAGCAATGTTATTGCAGTAATAGAAATATATTTGCCACAGGATAGGAGGATTCGCCTCGACTTGGTATCGAGAGAAGACGCTACCAAACTGGCCTAACAAGGGCGCAATAAGAATAACAAAGTGACTTGGAATATTTTCATTACTGTCAAATTGGAAGAATTTATGGGACTCGGCTTTGTGCATTGCTCCCGGCCACCGCAACCGATTTTCGGGGGAGTGGAGTCGTCGGAATTAGAATGGCGAATAGACAGGAAGGCAGCAGGATGGCTCATTCACCGCCATTCACCAAACTGATGTAATAATTCGCCTATTGTGGACGTGATATATCTTCGTACTTATTTGCAACCGTGATGTTGAGAGAAAGCGAAAAGGAACCATTAGAACCGACCAAATCCTGTACGAAGGAAGCACTTCGCCGGTTATAACTTTCCAATTTTAATTTTAACTTTTTAATGTACGTTTAATTTTTTAATGGAGAAATGCTTTTAAGCGCGCACTGCAACGTTTTCGGGAGGGTTAAATGGCGGAATGGAGTTTGTGGAATTCGAAATTCGCTATAAATAACGACACAGCGAACAATCCAACGACAATTTAAATTTTAGAACAATGAATTAGAGAGCGTGGAGCCAGGCCAGGCCAATGACGTATTTCACCTGGATGAAACATGTGAAGTAGTTGGTCTGACGCTGGTGATGCCCTTGTTTAGATCGCACCCGAGTGCAGGAGGAGGCTTATCTTCCTGTGTCACTTACACAGAACACATACACGAGACATGTCGCAAGATGATAATTCACTGCCTAGTGCAGGTGAAGACACTTTGAACCATGAGCAGGTATACATTTTAATTAATGATTTAAATTAACACAGTCTTTTATTACATGAGCTATGCTCCTGTTCGGCGAATTTCGCAAGTATGTAGCTACATGAAGCGATATTTAACACTGATATTACGAGTATAATGTACATATTTCTTGTCCATAAGAAACACGTAGAAGGAAAACAAAACGACTGTTTCTGCGGTATATTAAAATGGGAAATTCGCGCCGCTTTTCCGTTCGAAGAAAATGTACCGACATGATGTGTAAGTAAAGTAGTCGTATTAAAACACAACGCGCTAAATAAGTGGGATTAAATAATGTAGTGGAAGCAAGTAATGCGATGGGACCAAGGAAATGGCAAGCTAGAATAAGAATTTCGAGAATAATTTATTCAGTAATTACTTGCATATGCACGAATAAATTATGTATGTGCTTTCTCAGAATATTGTTTATTTCTCAATGATATCCTTAATACACGATTCATTTTTACGAGATCATAAACCACGACTTAGCGGAAACCCTTCAATGCAATGTGCTCATGTAATGTTACACAGGGAAGGAGGTTAATAAGAAGGTGGAGAGTGAGTGATTGATAGACTCGCAATGGTACAGCCACACATCAGAAAGTTTCTCTAGAGCAGGAGTTTCTTGACAAAAGAAGAGATCAATTTTTTTTTGGCTTAACACAGAGATACGTCAGAGGTGCTTAAGACACGAGTTGTGTTTTTTTTCCACCAGATCAAGATGCTCTTGATTATTACTAAAAATATGAAAGTTATAATAATCCGGCGAGAATATCAAGATCTTGTGAGTTAATCCGCTCATCATTCAAATGTTGACATCCAGGTGGCATAGTTCACTGAAATTCAGTTTGACCTACCAATTAATCAGTTAAGAAGTTGCGTTCTGCTTTTAAAATTAAGTAATAATTAATATTACTTTTATTAGCATCTTAATTAAAAAATTAAATAAAAAATTCGACAAATGTATATTAAATTATTTGCTTGTAATTAAAATTTACTCCTTTAATTATAAAATTTCTTTTGAGCTTTAAAAAAGAATATTGCGGTCTATTAAAAAATTTAACACTTAATTAACCCTCGAATTAAATCAAAGGACTTTGCGCCTTTCTTCTTTATCCTGCGAATTTCTAAGATTTTCAAATCAAATCAGAAGGTAATAAATAAAAGCTACAGTACGAGCCAAATAAATTAGTTACCAAAACCAAAAACAATTTTCGATTAAATTTTTAAAATAACTTGCTTAGCGTTGTTACCACAAAGTTAATTCAATTATAGGCACAACGATATTGCAATTTCAACTCCCAAATCTCCGAGGCAATTCAATTATATTGAATTTATTTGTATACAATCGAAAGCATTCGTTCAATAACTTTTCAATTTGCTGCAATCAGCCATTAATCGAGTAACGAGTGTAAAGTGCATTAGGAACTAGACGAGTACATTTTCAATTAAATTGTGGGAGTGTACATTTTGAATTACGAAGCATAGTGGATCGAGTATTATTTTTTGACGGAACTCATAAACGAATATCTAAACTAATTTCAAAGTTCATTTAAACCTAGTTATACCCACTCAACAAAATTACCAATTCTACTCATTAGAGTTTTTATTAAATCACAAACAGAGGATGTGTAGAATTTCATTGTTACCTTTTACTGTACATTCAGTAGTGACGTACCTATTTCTACTTTAATATCGGTATGTTGTAATGTTCGTATAAAGTTCCAACCAAATGGCTTAAAAGCATTGCGTAATTGAATGTGAGTACATCACAGACTGGTTTCGTAACTCAATTATTTCCCGCTAATTGTATCATTCCATTGCATACGGGTCACAATTTATTTCATATTTTCGAATGTCGACATCAAATCTCAAAATCTCAACAATTGATTCGAGCAAACGATAGCGTGCTAGCAGTAGCTACATCAATTTATAGGGTTGTAAATCGCAAGGGTTGTTTCTGAAGCTAAAGACAAAGGACCATCTTGAGTCCTATCCAGGACCGTTAAATTGGTGCATATGGAAAGTCCTTACGATTTCCGTACCCTCTATAGTCCGTACAATGATGTTTGTACGTTCTCCGTTGTCCTTCGTAATTACAAGCAAGGATATCATGTACGCACCCAATTCTCAGCTCTGGGAACCTGCTTTTGGGGACAATTAAACGTTTTACGCCTCCGAACAATGAGTTCCGTCTTGGTACTTTGGATAAGATTTTATATTAGATACTTGTCATGGTACAGCAATCGGAGTGTTTAATTAAGGTAAGTTCCTTTGTACGTCGGAGGGTTTGTAAAGGTGAAAACAAATATATTTTTGAAAAAAAAAATGATTTTTTAAACTCTTTCCGAAGCCGACAGTTTACTTTTAACTGTGACCATCAACGTCAACGCAATTCCGCAAAGTACCTAGTGATTCACAAATATTGACTAAACGATGTGCACCTTTTTAATTATCCTGGGCATTCATGAGTTTAGTCAGCCCGTGTGTCCATTTTTGCTTCCCGCTTGCTCATTGTTTTATTACTTGCATTTGCTCCCCTATGTTTATTTATTCAGCCAGATACCGGGTCAGTTGATATTTTGTTTGCTTTGCATATACAGCATCCTAAAATTGGTATTTACTTTGAGGATGTCCTGTTTGCCGAAAACACCCATTCTTATGCAAAACATTTCGTGCCCGACTGTAGCTTTTTCAAATCATTTAAATACGTCCGATGCGATTAAATGTGTTGCAGTGAAGTGTAACAAAATGGAAAATTTACCAATAAGTTCTAAAGTAGCGCAAAATCCAACCATTATCAAAGTCGTCCGCTAACTTTCGAATCAATTTCAAAACCAGCATCAATTGGCATTTCAATGCAAGTTTTTTACCTCGTTAATCTCGATTACATAAAATGGGGTAGACATCAGGCGAGTTGCATCTTCTCCAATCCGAGTGTTTGTGCAGTATCCAGTAGCCTTTAAAGACTGCTCTGATACCAAAAATTGCCGAAATAAAGCCTGTAAATAATTAGCTGCATAATTAACCGAACTATAGCTAAATTTTGTTTAAATGTCCATCACGTTCTTCCGTTCAATAAAAGTTTAATCTAATTTGATTTGACGGTTTTTTTTAAAAATTGTATGGTCTATAAGTGCAGAAATTCTGCTTCAAATATCGCGAAATTTTGTGTATCTATGGTTCGTTAAGTAAAGTGATTTCTTTTTTAATATAAGGTTTTTCTATATCTACCCCTTCGAAATTAAATTAAATTTTTTTGTTCACCTCACGAAAGTCGACTATAATACAAAAAAAAATCTGCCAAAAGTTTGAGGGAAACGTTATTATTTTTCGGGTCAAAGTACGGGATGACGTTAAAAAGGGGTGGCTTTTAGTCGAATTTGAAAAAAAAATCCTGAAACCATTTTCTAGACATTTATGTGAAGAGTCAGTAGAATAAAAATTAATGGAATTGTTCATAAGACCTAGTAGATATGACGAAATACATAGCATCACTGATCACTTATTCTGCCACTCTTCTGTACCCAATAAACATTTGTTTTTTTTTATTTAAATTATTTTTTTCTGGTATATATACTAACCAAGTTCCAACTTTCCAGCATAAGCCGTGCTACAGACAAGAAAACCTCGCCCTCCCCCCGTATCATACAACCGATATGAAAAATTATATATTTCCAACATGCTACTGCTATAGCTCTACCTAAATACCAATTTTTAGCTTTTTTGTTGAAATGTGATTTTCAGAGGAGCCATTTTCTTTAAATCGAGCACAATACTCTATTATTGAAACGATAAATTAAATATCATTGCGATATTGAATGGTCGCATAGTGTTAACGAACAAATTTACGTTACTGACATTGTCCATCCTATGTATGCACAAATTCATTATTCTGATGAATGCATGGTCGTAGAGTAAATCTCAGTGTGGCTTGTGTTAAATTTAACTTTATTATTTAATTAATTCCTGAAATTGATCAATTATTTTATTTCTATATATACCGAGTTACTTTGAAGCACTATGTGTCAAACATTCGTTTTATGAATCAAGAAAGGATGACGTAGTTCACATACAGCATATACAAGGTCATTCAATCAAGAATCGCCAAAGTTGTGACCTTACCATCGCAGATTCTTTTTTTTTTTGTTAGTTATAGTATGTTAATGATTTCGCGAAAAAGGTGCTCGAGTCCTCTTTGAAAATTCATATCACTGGTAATTTTTATCGTAGAATTATATAAAGTAGGACTTATTTTAAAGATTGTTGTTTAAGAATTGTCGCAATACAAAAAGAATGTGAATAAAATCATAGAAATCTTTTTTCAAGGATAACAATTTTGTACTTTTTTAATATTTCAGGTACAAAGCTAGCTTTCAATCAAAAGAACGCATTATTTTACATGGAATAGCATATGTAACGCTTTACGGTTTCTGCACCAAACCCTTCATTTAAAGAAGAACCTCTTGCAGCCACATTAGCCATTTGACGATATAGCGATTTCTCAAATACCTTTGAGTGTTGATGGATCATTTTTAATGTTATTTTGACATATTTATATTGCATGGTGTAGGCAACAAACTTACCGTCTCTTTGTTTCTAATTCCAGTCAACAAAGAACATTTACGTCGACGTATTTATTTAATAATTCATATAACCTTACTAATTTGCAAAGGAGTGCAAGCGGTTTTGCGTCCTCCACCAGCCCCGGCAGCCACCACTTGCTTACAATGCAAGGGAATATAAAGCGCCATTAAATCCGTCCCTTTATGTTGTCATACAGTAAAATTAAGTAAAAAATAGCGAATTAAAAAAAAGGGGGGAGTGAGTAAAACCTTGAAGCGGTCTCAGGTGGTAGCTTTTCCGATTCTAATTACATTCCATTTGGTTGTGCTAGCGGTGAATTATTAATTAATAGGGCTTACAAAAATGGTCGCCATGTAATAAATGCTAATAAAGAATCAGAGAATTAACTGCAAAGAATTTCTGCTTCATTATTATTTTTTTATTTTTAAAAAGAAACCGAAATTAATTCGGTTATAAGTACTGGGAAAGATTGAGGAGGGTGTGCGGAGCATATCGACTTTTCAGGAACGCATTTAATGAGATGAGAAATTGTCCAAGGCGGAGCAGCCAGCGCACTGTTTGCACAAACAATTTCGAGATCTTCTTTGAAAATTAATTTCCCGGTTTAAGAAGATCTACTCCATCGCCTTTTCTTATGCTTTCGTAATTATAAAAGAGATGTTTGCTTTAATTTAGCAAAAGCGAAGCGAGATGAAGAAGCAAAAGAAAAAAATCTCCGAAGCGCAGGGAGTAAAGAAAAATTAAATCAAAGAAAATTTGACGGACTCAATCTTAGAAGCTGACTAAAAGAAATCTCGGGAATTTTTCAGGTACCTTCATCGCTTATAGATTTATGACTGCGATACCTTCGGCGTGCTTTTCAACGGATTTCCGGATAAATTAAGTTTGTTTGCGGACGACAGACAGACGAGTTTTCTTAGAGTAGATATTTCTTTGGTTTCCTCGATTTCTTGCCGGGCTGCAAATGACACTCGATTATGAACTCACTAGCTTGATTCAAATCGATCTCTAGTCCAGAAGTCAAAGGACTGGCATCTTGAAGACGAGACGAATCGATTCGATATACCATCCTCCAAGTGCCGTCGGTAGCTTCTTCATTTTGATATTGAACTAAATTAAAGATTCCATTCCGTTCATAGGTGGTTCTATCGAGTGCGGTCCACGTATCGGATAATGACGGCGTGATCTCGAAATGTCCAAAGTGAAAGATTACATCAGCCGATCGGTGTAGTAGGCGCCTAGGAATTTATTGTCTTAAGATTCGATGAAGCCGCGATGATTAGGCAAAATATTGGAGCAGCGCTTTGAACTCTTGAATTAAATCCGAACTATGAAATGAATTTTCGGATTGAGATTTGCGGCGGTATCTCTTTATTTCTTTTGAATTTTTTTGAATAGAAGAAAAGCTGATTGGCCTCTAGTTGCCTTGAGCAAACCGTTCGGTAATTAATATAAAAATTACAAAAAGTCTTAGAGCGAATATTTGATCTGTTTTTCCCGTTTAAATATCGATTGTATTATTGCAGAATTTTGTTTGTTTGTTTGATTTTTTTTTCTCCCCGAAAGGTAAGACGAATATTCAATTTTCTTTCTTATTAAGAATGGACCTGCTGTTTTAACCAGCAACGCCAGGATAGAGAGCAAAGCGTCCGATATAAACGTTTCCTTCCCTCGACGACGAAACAATTAAACCAGCAGGGGGTTAAATTAAAATGTTTATTGCCAGCAAATGAAGAAACTGAAATCATTTGTAATGTGTGTGATATTTACTTTTGATGAAGCTGAAGGCTTTCCTTTTCTGCGAGCAACGTCTTTATGAGCGAGTCCCTCGTAAATTAACAAAGATAGAGAGATTGCTTTAGCTAGCTTTATGTCCTGTGGTTTTATTTGAGCTTATCGGAGCTGAGGAGTGAGAATGTGTCGGGCTGAAAACATCTGACTGGACTCGAAACTAGTGTAATTAAATGGGATTTATATGGATTTAATGGGATTTTAGTGTCGTCATTCTGTTTTTAAATAAACATCAAATCTCGACATACGAACACGCGAGCTGCGAGTTAAGGTGTAATTCTTAGTAACAATGAAGGAATTCCATTTGAGTTGGAAACGAACCGAATAAGACTTTAAGGATTCATTTTCCAAATTTATTTAGACGTTCTGGAATACGAACTTTCGTAATTTCGACACAGTACTGCAGTTTCATAATTGCACATTGAATATGAGTCCAGTATTTTAGTCTAGATGATTCCTCTTAAGTAATCGATTTCACTATTGTAACGTACTGAAAACAAACACTTAAATAAGAAAATAAAAGCAATTGTTCATATTGAGCCTACCTAATAAATATATTGACATCGCGTAGGTATTAAACTGCATCTTTATTATACCGTCATGCATCTTTATTATAATTTTATATAACCGGACTGGATATTTAAATTCGAACAAATTTTGAAAATATGATCATTCACCGCATAATTTCAAGATTCGGTTTTGATTTTAACTACTGCTTTTCTGAACTCTTCCTTGCGAATCTTACAATTCAGGATAAGTTCCGGTTTATCAGTACTGCACTTCAGTCCTTATTTTTGTTATACGAGCTAAGAAGATAAGTTCCATCTTCCCATTTTAAACTGCAACGTAACAACTTGAAAAAAGGGTATGGAGTGTTTTTTAATCGTTATTTCTTTTTAAAATAATTCCTCTGTAGAGAACTTTAAGCACATTTCATGGCAGATTTTTTGTAATTGAAAAAAAAAAATTTTATTCCAGAGCATAAAAAAATACTCTTAAGTGCAGATAGAATCTAGTTCTTAACAATGACTTTATCGATTTTAGTCCTGTTCACCTTCTTTACCATAAGCTATCCGAAAAATGCATTCAGCACTTATAATTTTCGATTTTCATAGACAAAACGTGTCTTGTTAATTTATTGTACTGCATAACTCTTGCTGCACAGAATGGAATCACATATCTTCTTCAACATAAATAATTCGATAAAATCTCCTAATTATAAAATGCACAATGCAACAATACGAGTGAAGTGTTTGCATTGTAGCGAGCAAAACCAATTTAATCATGTTTTGCAACTTTATCAGTGCAGAGCGCCAGGATCATGAACAGTAACAGTGCCAGTGCCAATCAGCCTATGGATGTACTCGTATTTATGTGCCTTTATGGATTTAGCTATGCCCTGACTATACGTAGACACTTTCAAAGGCGTAAAGTCGACCGATGAAAGCCGTATAACATACTCGGAGCTAGCAACCTGGTACTCATATGGTCGTATGTGAATATGGCGAATAGCGAACAGTGCATCATCTCATATAAAATTGACATATATTAGAGGAGAGTTTGCTATTGTTCGAAACACCCTGGTCGACCAAAGCATCGCCAACAAAAGACCTATTGACTTGCATTGCATTCATACATAGACACGACCGGGGGATGCACATTTCCCATTAAAGATTCATGTGCGAGTGGAGCAGGGCGGATTCGGATTCGGCTTCCACCTACAAGCACCTAGTTCCAGATACATCAGTGATGTGCTATGTAAATCATCGAATATCATCGTCTTGGCTATCGGGGATAGTCCTTGCTCTTGATACTGACTTTATTCCTTGCGTATTATAATAGGTTTGTTTCCCTTACGGCTAATTGCAATAATCCATTAAAAAGCATTCCCTTTTCTGCCATTAATTCTTTTCCGGGGTGTACATAGAAGAAGAAAAAACGCTATTTTAAGGAAGCCAGCTATTGTATCAACTGACTTTCTTTATGCTGCTTATTTTTTTATTCACTTTTATTTCGGTTTCACCGCGGGAATCTGTGAAAAGCGACAGTGTGGTGAAAGGGGAGTTGCACGCTCCTGGACGCTATTCCTTGATCGGAATATTTCGGGATGCTGGGGGTGCTTCAGGATGTATAATTCATGCAGACAAAACGAAGATATAAGACTTTTAATTTCGTAATAAGATCGTGATATACAAATGTAACGTAATAAGGCGTCATTATTGCTGGGGATTTTTCTTGCAGAAGGTACAGTTTTATTTCTTCGTTATTTCCCTTTTTTCAGTTTTATACTTTAGCGCCCTTCGCTTCGAGGGATATTTCAGGACTTTACGCTAGGGTAACAGGTCGAACGACTCACCTAAAATATTTAAATGCTGACTTACCGAACAGATGCTCACCGCACTTTAGTGGTCTATTGTGACTGTGGGTTGTTAAGTCTGGAAGTGTGGGCAGAAGATAGGTAAATCCGTACGTCATAACTTTTGGAATAATTGTAATTTACAAGATCCTTGTTTTTGTGATAGACGATGTTCGATAGAATCGGAATATTTTAACGGAGGTTTATGGTGGATATTTTATTAAAATAAAGAAATAGGTGCATTCTAGGTCCGATTTCTTGATTTAGATACTCAGGAGTATTATATTGCATTATATGTACTGATTTAAATTACAGCGATATGGTAACCTACCAAAGACTCTACATAGTAAAATCATTCCATTTTTTATTTGAATAGATATGGAAGTGGTTAAGACTCGGGGACAAAAGATAACTCAGGTCAGTGAGGCTCTTACAGGCTCAAACCAACTAATAAAATAAATGGCAAGACGAATATAATCCAGGAGTGATTTGGGGCGCCAAATCAGTTTATTGATTTCTCAATAGCTTCAGGTAATAAATAGAAAATGGAAAACTTCACCATCGAATGGTCACCATACAAAAATTCCTTGAAAAATTTTCACATTCATCATTTGAAACTCTTTTGACGCCACAAAACAACCAATTCTTAAAATTAGCTTATATGGTATAGCTTTAATTCAAGCAGTATGAACACGAAAATGTATGGACAAAATAAAGGAATATTCAGTAAGAACTTAAATTCAGTTTATTGTTTATATTGAATGCTTAATTTCAGGTTTTGTTTCCACTATTTATTATTATTTCATTATTTCACTAGAACGGAAATACTGAAATCCTTAGCAATGCTGGGATCGAGTACTTAAAAAGAAACTCAAACTCAAATTTTACGAAATTGCAGTACTGTATCGGGATTGGAATCCATAACATAGCCAGTCACGAAAATCCATGTAACTGCTTATCAAGCAAATATCATCAAATAATTTTTTTTATTAATTAATAAAAAAATAAATCCCAATAACATTGACAAGTAAAAGTTGCCGATGTTATAACGCTATCATCGCTTTTATGCCAAAAATCATCCAGTAATCGTCCAGAAATATAATTGAACACGGAACAAGTTCCATGAATGACTTCCTACAAGTACAAGTTTCTGTAATAAGACGTGCAAATAGTAATCTTGTTCAAATGTCGGACATTTACGGAAATTCAGTGCCATTACAACTTACCCTCATCGAAAACTCTCGAGACTCTTCATATTGAACGACACTGACCAAATACATTTAGTACCAACAACAAAGTCACCCCATGTCCATATTTTTATGGACTGTCTGTAAATCGGTCATCAAGCAGCGAGATGTCGTGCATTCTTTGCGCCCCATCATCGACTGGGTAGTGCAATCCAAACAGTGATGAGTTCTTATGTCGAAAACTGTTAAAACCTCAATAAAACACAAGATGAGATTCTATCTGACCTAAATAAAGGGATATAAATTGAAAGATTTTTGCTATCTGTGACTTTTCACGCAATAAAACATTATTAGGCGGAAAAGGAAGGACGCGCATTGGATTGGACGGTCAACACTATGAATGGGGATGCGGAGGTAGGAAATGATGATTGACCGGACCATCAGAACGGACAGGATTATTGTGCAGCGAAGGGGTAGAAAAGTTGAGTCATCACTCCTCAGGTCAAAAGCAAAATCTATCTATCGATTTCTGAGATTTTGTATGTCCCGAAGCAAATTCGTTCAGGGCTTCCTTTTGCATTTTGCCTTATTGTTGGTCTCAGGCCGTTGCCTTTGACTTAAAACTTTATATGCACATGTGTGCTGGCTTACATTAACATCGAATGTTATTCGTGGATTACTGGCTGGCCTCCTGGCTACTCTTAACCCTCCCGATTACCATATAACACCAAAACAACCTCTTTTCCGTTTCCTCAGGGCTATTTCATTTGAGTTGTTTTCTCCCTGTTCAAATCTTAAATCTCGGAAGTGAACTTTTCCCGAACTCTGGAACGGGATATTTTCCTTAACAGTCCCGAAACTCCCCCTCGAAATGATACATTGCAAATCTACGAGACGAGTATAGTGAGTACGGATTGCCTACAGACGAGTGGAAGTACGCTTCGGATAATATTAAAGGACCTAATAGTTGATTGAGCGAACATCATTTCTTATTAATTGCAAAAATTTCTTTGATTTAATTACAAAACGAAAGCAACCGAAGAAAATTGTTGAAATTTTTGTTTTCAATTATCTTAGGTTAATTAAATTTAAAATTGCCTACTAATTAATCAAAAACTGTTCGTCCTATCCGCAACAACCCCTTGTTCTCGTTCCGCCCTGGAGACTGCTTAAACTCCTATTGAAGGGCTTACAGTTGTAGGAAACAAGAAACATACGTAACAAAGTATAATCGAAGTTATTCTAACGGAAGAATGAAAGGGTTGAAAAGATTTCATGCGAAAGCAATAATTATCGGAATATCGATTTGAATTCGCTAAACTCGCTTCTGATTATGTGATTAATTGAAAGAGAAGTCCTCGACTTATTGGAATACGAAACAGGTTTTAATTTGTCTAAAACAACTAGACCGAATCATTGCCTGGAAGCAATTCCGATTAACGTACCAATATTAGGTGTGTTATTTGTGCATTTATTCAGAACAGAGTAAGGTTTAAATAGAAAATAACAACAATATTGCTGCTTTTATAATTCTTTATAAACATTTTCAATAGATAGTTGAATTGAGAATTTATATTAAATGCCAGGGATTCCATTCAATTTTCTTGTATATTTTTTTCTCGTTTCTATTAACCCCTACAAATTTTAGTGTAACTCATAAATGTTACGAATTTCAAGATCCACTTGATTCTGCCATAATACTGATCTCTTAATAAATTACTGTCACTTTTACAGTTCTGTTTCGGTACTGAAGAAAATTGGTTGAGAATCCGCTGACTAAGTTTCGATTGATTGACAAAAAAAAAAATTTATTAAAAATAAAAACAAAAAAAATAAAATAGTAGATAATAGTATGATGAATTTCAAGAATTTATGAAATAGTCTACATCTAGTAACAGGTCTTTCTTCCTCTATCACGCACTTTAAAAGACTCGATCAGGGATATGGAAAACTACATTATATCATCGACAAAATCCTACAAGCCCAATCAGTAGCTCAGTTCTGTAACTTATGAGTGAGAAATTTCTCACCAAAAAGTCAAAATGAGAACGAATTAATGCAGTTTTCTCTCTGTATTCTCGCCAAATGAGAAAGCACCATACTTGACTACGCATTTGGCAATCTTTCATTTCTCATATTGTGGTTCAAACCACCAAACCACCCCACCCCCCTTGGCCTATTCTCATTGGGAAGTGAGGACCTTTTTTTTTTAGCCCATCACACATTCAGTATGGTGGGAACTTGATAAACCCTCCCCCCTTCATAAAATACTGCGCAAGAGCCTGTACTAGCTAGAGTCACTGTATAAGAACTAACACAAACATTCACTATCATGAGTACGGACAATCACCACTTTTGGTACATATTTAGTACTAAAAACCTGCGAATTTAAAAAATCGCAGGTTTCTTAAATGGCATAGTTTTAGTGTATATACGTGTAGCAGATGGATTTTGATTGACGTTTCACGGAATCGAGATATGTCTCATGAAATGTCAACTAAATACAGCGTTTATCCACTTTAGTGGAGATCCTTAAAATGAAAAATCGAGACAACTGCAAAAAAATTTCAAATTGACTGGTTTCAAATGAAACACACATTGTCCGTTCTCAAGATAATGGATGTT
Source organism: Beris chalybata (assembly GCA_949128065.1). Classification (NCBI taxonomy): domain Eukaryota; kingdom Metazoa; phylum Arthropoda; class Insecta; order Diptera; family Stratiomyidae; genus Beris; species Beris chalybata. The sequence goes on along the minus strand of OX421896.1, from coordinate 3,079,425 downwards.
TGTGTTAGTTCGTATGAAGTGACTCTAGTACTAGCCGTATACATATTCATTTCCACTGTACCAAAAATTCTTAAAGATATTAATTCAGATTCAAGCGGATTCAAGGTGGCGGAATAGCAATAAATTCACCTGTCTATTTCAGGATGGAACGGATTGGTGGCTACCTCGTAGATTTCAGTAATTGTCCCTTCGACGGACCGGTCGTCTTTTAAGGATAGTGTGTCGTACATTGAGAAAAAGGTGATAAAAACATATTCGAGCAGGCTCTCAACCACAATGTGATTGACCGAGAAACACATGGAAGTGATCAATCAATAATAGGGAACTCAAGAAGTGGTAGCATCACAAAAACTGATTCGCTCTTGGGAGCCCTTTGGCAGTTCCCATGTCCATCGGTGACCACATAGTAACTGAAGAAGAAGTCACTCGCATGGACTTAATCAGTCTGCGTGGCAAACGACGTGGTCCAGATTGTAGGAATTAATTTAATTAAATCGATTATCAAAATTATGAGGTGTTGTATTCATTCAGATGAGGTATGAGGTCCGTATCAAAATAAAAATCAACACGCGAAACACAATACGTCCTCGGCTCACTCCAGAAACCACTGGGTGCTAATGCGAACTGGAAAGGACCCTTTTGTTTGATTTATCTCCCGACATCGAGAAGCGTTTTCTGTAGCATTTTGTCGCAATGCTTGTAGTCTTCATACCGGAAACTGGTTGGCTTCAGTGCTTCAGGCGTGTATAATGCCAACCAACACTTGTTTATGGTTCTGTCAGTTTGTTGGGGGTGGGCCGGGTGGGTGAAAGGTGCACGATATGACTTTTGTTTACGTACAATTTAAAATGCATTGCACACGGCAGACGGGATATCTTCAACCACTTTCTCAGCCTCTCGGATATCTTTCAGATACTTTCCGGGTAAATAAGCTTACCGATTTCTGTGTTTGTTTTTTATTTTTCGCTCTGCCCTTTCTACCCTTATTTTCTTTTTTTTTCATACGACCACTTTGTCCTTGTTGTTCTCAATGCACTCGGATACCGGGAACAAAAGAGGACAACCGGGTGCGACAGATCTTGAGGGTAGGTCGCTTTCATGTTATCCTCGGATTTGACTGTTGAAAGTGATGATGTTTGTTGAGTGTTTGTACGTTTCCCGGCTCTTCACAGTTCTAAAGTGTCTGTGACGTGGAATATATTACAGTGAATTATTGCTCCGTTCACGAGGGTGTCGAAAATCCCTCAACAAGTCACACACCTGAGATTACGTAATTATTTTTTTATGTTCTGTTTAATTCACCTAGAGAATAAATGCACTTCTTATTTCATAATGGAATTTTTGATTACGTGAGAGCAAACTGGGTAAGTATTTGTTTTGTGGTTAAAGCGGAGTGCTAGTCCTGAACTATGAGCAATTCTAGATCGAAAATTAGTCACAGGTGAAAACGGTTTATATTGTATACTGGGAAAATTACCATTTAAGAGAAATACTAAATAGTGCTAAAAAGTACTAAACAGAACTAAAGATTAGTTTCCGCATATATAGACTTACGATTTCGTGTAGTGTTACAAGTTATCTGTTAGCGTTAAGGAACAACCCCAGAAATAACATTGGTTAGTATTCGATTTTCCAGTAAATGTGTATATTGGTCTTGTTTCTAAAATTTCTTTACTTTATAGCAAGTTTCCGGATAAATAGATTCGTCTTCGAAAATCAAATGAAAACTTTTCTTTCATTTCCGGGAACTTTACTAAAAAGTTATATAGCTCTGGACCACTTAATCATATTTCCATAATTCCTGGTATGCTCTCTATGACGGTGTTAAAAACCAGTGAACTTTTGCAATATTTACGAACAAATATTACATACAGAGATTCCTCCTATTTAACACCTCAACAACCGAGGGAAGCGTCTTGTGAAATTTATACGGAATATTTGTGGCATCTCAGCCATGGGCTGAGCTAAGGGAAACTCCATACATTTTGTAATTATAGAAGTACGTTCGGACCTGAGGCCATGCGGTTTGTTTAATAACCGAGGTTAACCGCAACTCACTGCGCACTTTTTCCGCTACGTCACGTCCAGTCTTTAGGCTGTTGGGTATGTAACTTTTTACTCGTCAGTTAATCTTTGGTGTGTACACGTTTGAGAAACTCCAATACGGTGCAATACACCTACAGACACTTCATTTTTAGTTAATTAGAGCAAGGTGTGAAACGTACTTTTTTAGTGATAAGACTACCTACTTTCACCAAATGTATTAGTGTGTTTTTTCGACATTTCCCCCTATCAACCAACAATGGATTGTATTGTGTTTCAGCGAATTTCATTTTAGTGAAAAACAAATAAATATAAGAAATTAGAATATAATAAAATATAACAAGTCATAAAAATAATACAGAAAACAATTTACTAATATAAATAAAAAAATAAAAATATTTCCCATTTGAACTCAGAAGAGCTAGAAATTTTTTTGGTTTGGAATTTTCGTTCTATGTATATAAAACGACGCAACTCCAATTTTTAGTTATGATATGGTCGGAATATCTTGCATTTTTCTCTACACTAAAAACGAATTGAAGGAAAAAAACAATTTCCTCCCGTCGTAGGTAAATACTAATTTAAAACTAAATAAAAGAATAATAATTGTTTTTGGTCTTCACACTTTTCATTTTTGGAGTGATGTAATTAATGAACTGTTCAACAATTCAATGTTCAGACCTAAACCAATAACTAGACCTGCATGTACTAAATCAATACAAATTTCATTAGTAACTGAGAATTATAAATACGATCATAATGTTAATGAATGAATTTGTAAAAATAACGTACAATTCCACTACTTATTTCATATGGATAAAGTATACATTCATTATTCCGATGATCGCGTACTTCGGCCATTTGCAAATCGTTCAATTTGAGGTCACATTAATATAGCGAACGCAGAAACAACATCTAGGAGTCGGATCTAATCTACGTTTTAATCAAAATCTGAACCACTCGAATCAGATTGATTTGATAAAATCACAGTGCTCTGCGGTAGAGTCTTGTTTGTATTCGACTAATTGCAATACTTCCACATTGCAGTAAGTCGTATGACTTTGGATCGATTTATCAGCATCGAAATGATTTTCCCATGAACTCGAATACGAAATTGACTGCTATTAACATCACTTGGGGGGACTTGTGGAGTAGCGAGGAGCCACTGCTAAATCCCAGGCGGAATGGCTTCAACAAGTGGCATTTAACTGCTCCGATATTGGAGGGTTGAATTACAAACGGCGTGGAATAGAAATGAACAACGTCGGGCTCCTCTGTCGAGTTACGAGTCCTTCGGACGAGGTCGACAGTACGAATAAGAGGGAAGTCAATTTGTGTAAATTGCTGTTGCTATTGCTGTTCTATCCGCACATAGCTGGATTTATAGCTCCTAGGCTATGCGGAACTACCCTTAGCACAAGTTGGATAAACATTGAGATTTGGTCGTCGTGTCTCGTAATTATTCTGTCATGTTAACGAGATAATATGCGAATCGAAAGCTTATTGCGAATTGATATGTTCGAGATTTCGATTAAGGACCCAACTATAGGCGTCCATTTTCGAGCTATGGCCCCGACGAGGACGTCGAGTCCTGTTGTAAGTGTTAGCCTTCTAGCCAAAGACACAAGTAAATCAAAACGATGAAATCCGAAGTGAAAGTAACTTGATTTGGTTTTGCCTGAAAATTTAATTTGCATAGCGTTGAGCCTAGCGAGGGATGGAGCCAGCAAGCCAAAAAGGACGAAAAATAAACGAGAATATGAGAAGCGGGGATTAAATGTTTCGTTTAACGCCCTCGGTGACAATAAAAAGTGCGCACAAAGCCATTAGGAAAGATTTGATTATGCCATTTACCTTTAATCTTTTCTGTTTCTCGGTGCCATCGTGTTTTCGGTGCCTTGCCATCTCGTTTCCTGACTTCCTCGAAGGGCTGTTTTGGGGACACGCAAAGGAGTACTTCCATGTAAATGACTTCTTCGCCGTAAGGCCTTTTATTCTTCACTTAATGTTACGTGCGAGATAGAAGCCGATTAATATTCTATTTTGTACTTTCCGTAATTTCAACATGTCTCAATGGAAATGATTTTTTTATACAATTATATTCCCGCTTTTTGCTCCATTGATTGTGTTTTGTCGTACAAACTAATTTCAAATTTTAAATTTACTTGTGCTATCAGATTTTGTTTCTTTTTTTGAGCTGATGCTGATGGAGATTCTATTAAACTTGTAATGACATAATGAAGCCATTAAAAATCGAGCTATTTTGGCATGTATTCTTTCCGAAAGTGTGTCAAATTTTTGATAAAGAACAACACCGGTCTTAAGGCTGACCTTTCCAGTATTTTTTTACTGTAAGTCCATTTTATTCGCAATTAATCAGTCTTAATCTCTTGAATTGGAACCATGCAAATGATTCATTCCAAACGAGTGTCCCTTAAAAGTGAGTCCATACGTTCAACAATATATGCCAATATATACCTCAAAAAAATTTCCAAGATACCCTTTTCAACTCGGTCGTAACTTCTATTTGGATGAAAATTGAAGATAAGCTACTTCAGTATAAAGATGCTTATTTTCATTCTCTATCAAGTTTCATATTCAGTTTTCCAGAACAAAAAGAATAGTAAAAGGTGTGAAGACCTAAATAAAAAGTACTGCCAATCTTCGCTACATTCTCCTACCATTTACCGTACAACGGTAAAAGAATCTTAAGCTTATAAGACGCGGTTTATTGTACCACCCTTTTAAGCTAAACATTTTGATAGTATGACTTTAACGAGTCTTTACCTTGTTCACATTCCAGATGATAAATCCTTGGCCTGTACAACAAAAAATTTCATGTCAATTTCCTCGGGTCGAATTTTATCACCCAACATTCACAGTCTGTCAACTCGACTTGCAGTGATGATATGCGCCGTCTAGCCTACCCAACCTAAGTCATATTGTCTTCACAGGGTTTTTTGTACAATAATTTTAATTTGTCTTTATTCCACTTATCTTTTTCTTTTTCCTCCTTTTCTAAAACTGAAAACTAGGCAGCTGTCAAAAGCAAAACTCTCACATCAGCTTATCGCCGATTATGACGCAGACGGTAATGCCTAAACTAAGCCAGTGATTGCCAACAGATGACAATACCCGACTATTGCAACTATTCAAGCTTCGTCAAAAAATTTACCTTAATATTCATCATGGAATGCATCATGAGTCTTATTATAAAATTCATTAGGAAGTCCATCGTGAAACTGCTCATGAAATTCATCTAGATATGAAACAAATCGTTTCAGTAACTTTGGTCCGGTAGCCGATACAAGCCACAAGGCTCATTCTGAACTTCATAATGAACGATTTCATGAGTTCATCAATTCTTGGATATTAGGGTGGTTGCGACCACTCAGGACTGAATATGCACAAAATTCATAAATCCAGGTTACCAGGGGATGTAAAATAAGTAATATGCATTTATGCGCCACCTGCTCGCTCCACGTTCTAGCAGATTTCGATGTGGTTCTACTCGAAATTTATGAGAAAAATAATATCGAATTTTTGTTTGAAGACAAAAATCTCCATGATCTAAATATTCTCCAAAAAGTTTACCTGAAATATTTTCTTCGTAATAAAATTGTATCTCCAGTAGACTACAAAAGTCATCAGCCATTAACCACCCCAAATAACCGATGAACAAAGAGGCTGTCAGAAAAATTTGGTTCCAAAATTCAAACGGCGACGAATAAGAAATTCATGCAAATGTTCTGGCACATCTGTTGTTTGCTGTTTAAAAGCAATTTTAGGACCCTCTAATTCTGATGTCTCATCTTTCTGTAAGTGATGTAATTTTTTTTTTTTGTGTGTTCTTCGGGGTTTGGGACGTGGCCGTGTGCCCGCGGAAGGGATGAGTTTTGGCTATGAAATGAAAAGTACTTTGAGGTGAAGACTGGGCGAAATATAAAGGAAAGAAATGGGGCGTATGTAAATGTTGTTTTTGGGTTGAAATCAATTTTTCCTTTCTTACTCTATTGCCGTCGCCTTTCTTTCTTTCACTCCATCCCGTTCTCATTCCTCGCGGCTTTCATCCCTCATCTTGGGGTATCCTTTCAAGAGGAAGTAACCTGCTTACCGCTTACAGCCTCACTCAACGAAAATCATCCTATGTAAATAAAACCCGTTACAATAGCATTAAGTCTTTCGATTTTTGGGGTTTTCAAGATTATTTTCTTTTCGCAACAATAATTCAATTATAATTCGGTGAATGCCGGAGGCCACAACCAGCCCGACCTGTACACCGAATTTTTGTTTGTGTCCTGTGCTGTTAATTGAAAACAATCCTCTCCTTCCCTACAAACCCTGTACGTTCGTTTCTTTACTTGATCCTTTTTCCACAAATTTATTTCATTCGAACTGTATTTGACCTATAATGCAAATTAAATGAAAATTATAAAAATATGGAAAATTTCCAACACATTTCTGTCGAGGGACTACCAAGTCACTTGTACCCATTGCACAGGTAGGACTCAAGAATACAAGGAGCCAAGGATTCAAGAATCCAAGGAGCGAAGGATTCAAGGATCCAACTTTAGTGTTACGGCAAGCTCGAATATAGTTTACTACAAGGCGAGTTTGTTTTTCCCGGACGGAGAGGAGCAAATATACACTCAAGAAAATGTCGCCCAGAGCACCTCTTCGGAATTAATTGAATTATTCAGGCGCAAAGAAGTAAATCTTGTTACGTTGGAGAAATTCGCAAGGAAATTTTAACGCCAGTCGGAATTACTGTAGGCCATTGACTGTTTACGGTTGTGAAAGTTTCTCTCTGTACTTTGTATACTTGTGCCAATGTTTTCAGAGTAATTACAAAGCCGATTGCCTTTACCTTAAAAAAAAAAATAAGTGGTGAATTTCGTAGTCAAAGCTTCCTTTTTCCATATCCTTCACTTGGGATTTGTCAATAGAAAATAAAATTAATGAATGGGATTAAAAAAAAACCACTCTCGGAAAATATTACGAGACAACTTTTTTTCCATCCTGATGGACTTTTTTCGTTTTTCTCCCCTTATTAATTGGAGAAGCACAAAACCGCGTCGTTTGCTGTTGTGGCCACCTTTAAATTAAATATTGAAAAGTATCTTTTCTGCTCTTTAGATACAGTCAAATTTTTCTTTATCTTACAAACTTTAAAAAAAAAATGAAAAGAAAAAATTAATTAGGGCTCATTAATCATTTTGAAAGTTCTGTCGGAACTTTACAGGGTAGGGAATCACTAAGAATTTTTTATGTCTAAATTTTTAAAAAGACCGTTCGCGCCAATCGGTATTGAGCTATATAGATCAATTTATTGATTAAATTAAGTATTTTCCTCAATTAAAATTTTCATTAGCTAAAACTTCAATTTTTAATACTTTTGGCTGCATTTAAAGCCTTTGCGTTATTACTCTAAAACTGATCACGCCTGTAGATATTTTGGTACTCCGTTCAACTGTTACTTTTATCAAAAAATCATGAAACCAGAAGATCGACGAGACCACGAGAGCAAAATTCCACACGCTTTTATTACATTCGGGTTTCATTCACATCAAAAGCTTTATGGTTCCTGTTTCATTGAAAACTTTTTGAAGAATCCCTCATAGTTCAAATTTGAAATGAAAAGCATTATTCGATGCAAAGATTTGGAGTGGGGAGGTTCATCGACTTTAAAAAAGTAATTAAGGGAGTATTGCGAGAGATTTATGTTTTCTATGATACCTTCTCTAAGCCCAAATACAAATTTATAGATTTTCTTGGTTTTGAGCGCCGGAGAGGGTGTTAAAGAGTTGAATATGTTTTCACCGTTTTCTAACGTACAGAAGTGCAAAGGGTGTTTACGAATTCTACCATAAGACAATAGGTTTACAAATCCTATCTACTCTCCTGAGTCTGATAAGATATAGAACCTGTTAAAACTGATTTCAGGATTTTTCGATATTCATCACCTAAGGAGAGTGTACATCTTCATGAATTTAGAATTTTTTTTTTTACTGAATAGGTAGATGTTGAAAGGGATTTTACTTTTAGGGACTTTTTTTATTTAAATTTTTGTGTGAAGAAAAACTGATGAATATTGAAAATTGTTTCTTACAAAGAGCTATTCTTTTGACAAAGATAATTTCCTGATAAGAGCCTAGTCCCGAAACGACCAATCCCTTGGACCTAGAGGTGTCAGTTGCCAGTTTTTTTATGTGCAAACTTTTGGGTAAACATACAATAAGAAGGTACTCATCAAATCCCATCAAGAAATTCTGAAATTTGACCACAGAATGTTTTCAAAATCACGATTCGTCTATCGAGCTTTGATTCTACTACACACAACTTGGAAAAAGATATGATTTGTGCTCTCTTGAAACAGAGATTATCGATTGCCTATCGTTGCTTAATAGCATGAAATCCAAGAAACCCATTAGACAGATATTTCGTCTATTTGTCTATCTCCTATTTTTACACGTTCCCGAGTCCGATGCTTTTTATTTATTTGCTGTGTAACGTTATATTTTTCCTAGTCAAACAAAAGAAAGCAAAGGAAAGTAATCTGCGAAATGATATATGTATGTAGGTACTATCATAAAAATTTTTTGGGGAGAAAACAATATTAGCCATTAAATTGCATGCAACATAACAGATATGATGATAGCCCTGTGTTTCGGATTATAATCCCCGATGATATAATGTCCGTATCACATTGCATCGAATGCACATCATGTAATGAAAACCGGACAAAGTTTAGTGTGCTATTGCAAAAACGACACTATACAAAGCCATCTAGTACAACAGTTCTAGGCAATTTTCGCCTTTGAATCATAACCACTTGCAACATTATAGAAAAGCGCTAAAACGATCAGCAATTGCAACTGTGCTCGTTTACGAGTCCTTCGTAGGTGTACCCGAGTCATAACACGACCCCTTTTCATCGAAATTAATTGTTCAATAAAATTAATATATCCTCGAATAAAGCAATGCAATTGCCTACAAACTGCATGTAGGTACACTTGGCCCGGGCTTCGGTCAACAAAATGCACTTGTAGCAAAATAACATTAGCGTAGTTAAATAAGGGTGGAGAGAGAAAGTGGGGTGGTACGGGCATTGGGGGTGACCGACCCATGTCAGGGGGCACCCGGAATAAAACCTGAGCCTGGAACAAGTGAAAATGTGTTGTTCGCTTATTGACAAACGATGCACACAAAATGCATTTGCTGATGGCCCATTCGAGCCACATATGAACGCATATGGGGGGTATATTAAACTGCTAACTGCCGTGGACACCCGAGTCATGAACTCTCCATGCACCAACTGTCGGCAAAGCCACAAAATTATTACCAAAACATACGTACGAACGGTTTCAGCTTGATGGGTGGACATTCCCATATTTTCGAAGCCGAAGGACACGTTCCTTTTTCCTCTCCATGGCTTTTCAGTTTTAATTTTTATTTGTTCACTTTGTTGGTGTTCCTTGTTGAAATTGTCCAATGCTTGTACGATGTAACGCTCAGGTTCGTAGGTGTCGTCTCTTCATTTCGCAGTTTTAATGCATTATGTCGAAGCGATCGGTAAGTCGCGCTCAATCGCTTCATAATTTACATTTACGCATTTTGTCCCGATTCCGATACGTACATAAGGGTTGATACTACGTCCGGGGTAGTAGCGCCTCTGTTCATATCATGACACAACTCACTGCTTTTCAATTCTCAGTACCGTACCTGTACTGCAGCGTCCCTGGGTAATCATAAAAGGGGTACTTTTGTAGTATTCATAGAGAAGCAGCTATTTTGATAGTTGGCCTGCAAAAGACGAGTAAATGAAGTTCATACGAGAGTCTGGACAGGCTGGGCCGCCATTGACAGGGTGCTAATGCCCGTCATCATGTGTGAAAGTGACGACTCAGTTCCGAAAGCCACACACATACACGTGTGACACGTGGGATGATATGACGACCGATGGACGATGGTCAGCTTGTTATCAAGAATCGTTTATGTTTACGGTTTATGTTTGTTCAATAAGTACGACATGGACGTCATCAGAGGCCTATGAAGTTGCATAATGCACTCGATTGATCCGATGCCGATGGAAATGCACATATTCGAGATATGGAGGACGAGAACATTCTCCGTATATTTGCTCGACCGTTATCTCGTGCAATTTAATTAATGAGCGAAAAAATTACCGACCGTTAAGGGAAGAGAATCAGAATGCACATTTCGAATTGACTAGGTCTACTTAAGTCTTGGCTCGTATAAGTACTCCACAGTATCTTTGGCAGCGTGCAGAAGAATCCGATACCATTTGCATGGTGTGCGGAACGAAATCAATTAAACAACATTTATTTATAATGTTAACACGATTCGTCAAACAGAATTTAGTATTTATGACTACCTACATTCTAATCTCACGGCATAAAAATATTAATGAAATGCGAAGTATGAATTATAATACTTATTATGCTCGTATACATACCGAGAAGATTAAGAAAGTGTGAAGGAGCTAGCAAAGAATCGTCTATCAAACTGTCCAGACAGAACTTTCCTCGTGCTTACAAGACTACTCGAATAAGCTGGAATGAATCAGGCATGAACGTTTTGTAATTGTTCCGGCTGAAAAGAAGATTATTGTTCCGATTGTTCATCATCTAGTCTCAATGAAAAATAGTGAAGCAGGACTGAATGACTGAAACTTTTTCGCGGGTTTCAACTGGTGAATCGCTTTCAAATCGATAGGAAGTGCTTAGTGTCTTGGGCATCCCACTGGGTTCCGTCTATGGTTATTTTAGTGAAATCATTGTTTAGTCCTTTGGTGAAGTGTTCGAAATAACAGCCAACAGTCTGGCGAAACACTGCATCTCAGCATAAAACGCGTTCCGGACTTGTAAGCATTATTTATGTCATGAATTTTGATCATAGAGCTATAACTAACGGAGATCGCGTAGCGTCGTTTTTGTATAAAGCACTGTAAAGCATTTTCAAGTTTAAGCGACTGTTTTTGTATGGAGCGTGTCATGCCCGGTGGCAGTGAAATGCAAATATGTATTAGCCTAGTATTTAAAGGTTGGGCTTTTTTTCTTTTCAATACCGGGGTTTAACATACATGTGAGTAAGATGCTGATAGTACCATAGTGAATATCGCCGGTCCTTTCCGAGAAAACCTCCGGCTTCAAAAAAGTCGCTGCACGCTATCTCCATTATGTATATAGCTCTATGATTTTGATGTATACAAGAATATTATATTTCCATCCGTATGAAATAAATAAATAAATTTTTCATAAGGAAACCGATTATTATTTATAATCAGAAGATTTCAACTTTCTAAAACAAACCATTCCCGAAATATAATATATAAAAATTGAGATGCATTTTGTAATATTGTTGGGAAATGACGTCAATAACTCCACAATATTTACATAGCTAATGATTTCTTTCTCCATACGAAAATATTGTAGTAGTCGTTACATCTGGGAAACAGTTTTTATCAGACACTTTTCAGTTCCTAACCAAATACGAAATATTTTCAGAATCCTTAGTCTGGATTATTTAAGTGTTCTGAACTTCGGTGCACCTGGTATCAGGTTCGAATTTTCTAGAATGGGATTTGATGCCAGACTACCAGGTCACTCAGCTGGCAGTTAAAATGTGATATTAATCACGGACGAGCGTGTGGCTGACCACTTCACCTCCTAGTGTTCAGTTGCTCTAGTAATGAAGTAACTCTAACATTACTTCAAGGCCTAGACCCAATTTACGCTATTGCGCCATTGATTATTAAGTGTTCTGAACCTTCTCTAAATCCAACACCTCTAAACTGAAATTCGCGTTGGTACTCCTTCAAAAACGGTATTATGCACGCGAGGACCGCGCAACCCTCACCTCTCTTCCAAGATTTGCCAAACTTTTAATATTCATTTGAGCCAGAGTATCTTTTTCTCATTTATAATTATTGTGTGTATGCACGCAAGCGAATAAATCCATCTATAGGAAAAGTAAAGAAAATTGAGCCGCTTCAATTGTTACTGTAGCCGATAATTTCGTGGAATTTCTTAATACAACAACATCCTTTTAAATTAAACCCTACGCAGGATTTAAAGGGCTGAAGGACATGGGGACGAAGAACATAGGCATACTGAAGTATCTCAAATCATTTATCTAAATTAATTCCTGTCGTTTACATTGAAAAACAAATCAAAGATTGAAGGAACATTCGAAATTAAATCACGGAAAATGTTCCCTTCAAGTCGTAGAAGGGAGCCGCCCAAGAAACTGTTGTGAAGGGTTGCTCTTTCTTCTCGTCCTTGGGGCTTCTCCGGTTCTTAGCGGATTGGCTTTCAATTTTCCCTTGGATTCTGTACCGAGAAGTCGTTTAAAAACTTCCGGGAGTTGGGAACACTTTACAGTTTACAAGACAGACAATATAATGAATGATCCCGAGTGGAATATGCACGGAGGTACAACAACAGAGTTTCAACTTAACATCGAGATTTAATAAGGATATTAGCAGGTTGGGCAACCGTTGAAACGGCGGCGGACGGAAAATCTGATGTATGTCAAATTCACGAAATTCCATTCCAAAACCGACCAGACGCTGTGCACACTTCCGAGTTTTCCGGAAAATTTTCACCAATCTTAAGTTAATGAGCGTTTGTGCTGTTGACAGATTGAAATGACTTATCGCCAATTCCGCCGTCAATCGGATTTGTACCGAAAGTTGAATACATCCGTGAATCGACGACAAGCGTTTCCATTTTAGTCTGTGAACCGTCAAAAAGTTAATCGATCCCATTCGGGATTCTGATGAACCAGAAATTCGGATTTTCCCAACGGAAGCCACCGCCACTTGTTGACAAAAAACACCCCGAAAGAATTGGCAGAGGCGGAAAAAGGCAACAAAGGAGCATTTCATGCGAATGTTTGGGGCCCCTTTTGTGAGAGCATCTACTCCCCTAGCACACCAACCCCTAACACGCCGACAACCCTTGTTGCTTCCGACGATATGAATTTCAACGCGATTTGTTCGGTTAGATAGACGTGTAGATAGAACGGAAACATGAAGACTAGATACGGAGGATTTTCGGTTTCAGATTCAACATTGAAAACGAAACGCTGCACAGCATTAGATTTATTTGAAATTGAGAGTGGAATGTGAAAATAATCGCATCACTCTGTTAATGTCATCCAGTCCAATGCGAATCCTACGATAGAATTGATGAGCTCAAGTCGAAAAAATTCGGAAGTCAATTAGAAAGATAAGCGAACTGAGGCTTGTTGACACCCAAGCGAAATTTAATATATAAAAAAATGAAAAATTGTCATAAGCTGCATTATATGCTTCAAAAAGATACACGCTACCGCCGTGGGCCGTGTTGTTTCGAGACAATGATTAATAGCTGTATTTCAAGAGGTTTAAAAAAATTAATTCAGGGAGGAGGTGTTTTACCAACACTAGACTAGGATATTTTTACCGCTTCGTGGTTATTATTTTCGAATGCTGTAAAGATGCAAAGGCCAGCCCACTTCTAAAATGAATGAAATTATTCTACCATTAGCGTGACGAGGGTAATGACCCAACACCCTGTTTCGCTGAGAAAGATAAAGATGGTCCTTGACTTCCACCAGGGCAGTTACAAAATTCATGCCATGACTAGAAGCCGGGGAGTAAATCTTACGAAGCTCCTTCACTCTATCCAAACCGTTTCGACTTTCTAATGAAAGTCATACCTTGATTTGGTTTAGATTCATGAGGTCATTATGAGTTCCTATGTGATGGCCATAGCAGAGCAGTAGTACTACTCCACAAGATGCAGTTTTGATCTTCAGCAAAGACCCTTCTCGAATAGTGGCTTCCGTGTTTTCTTGAGGTATATCTAAACCATGCCTTTTTCGTATTTGAATCTAAAAGCCTATCTTAAACTTAGTCCATTCGAGATCCTCGTTACGTTTCGAGAATTATACACCCCCCTTTCCAATGCATTGAAGAACTTTTTTTTAATCGCTCGACATACAATTTTAAAGTCCAAAAACCTAATAAACATTTAGTTTTACTAATTTACATTCCTTAATTTAATATATTTCTCCTTTTAAGTACAATTTTCTCAAATTGGTTAACTCTTAACTAGACAAGGTGATAAAAAAAATATGCTAAGTAGTATTCGTAAAAATGTGATTAGCGAACATTTAATACCAAAAGCGATAAAAAAATACCAAGTGCAATAAAACACAGAAGGCAAAATCGAAATGGAACTGACCAAATATTTCACCGGAAAAATCACCAACCATTTCAACAAAGCCCTAAATGTTCTGTCAAATTAGTGTATGCTGTATTGTCGTATCAAATGTAACATTCCTTCCAAAATTTATTAAAGCGAATATTTCTATTTCATCTTCCATCTTGCATTCAACAAATACATCGTGCCCAAAAAAAGAAATCAAATACCCTCCTATTGTGTGCGATAATTCAGTCTAATCCCACAACAATACCCTTGTATCACGAATATTAATTCAGAATCAAAATCCAATCCAATAACTCGCTCTAATTTCCCTTCTCAATTTTCATATTTTTTTTATTTATATTTTTCCACATAAAAATGAACAATTTGCATACGAAATCGTATCTAAGTTGTGCTCCTTGCTGGTACCGTATCCAATGCCAGAATATTGTCCTTAAGCTGTCGGCCTATTCGAAGATGTGGATCCGTGATCCTTGTCCTCTTCCGAGCCCTTATCTCGTCTTTAATTTTACGCGTATTGATTTTTGAAAGCGACTGAATAAATAGTCAGTCGATAAGGAAAAAATAATAGAAGGGTCCACAATGGGAACGGGAAACTTCTTTATAGCTTCAACGGGAGCGAAATGCGTGCAGTGAACACTATGCGTTTTTGCGGCGAAAAAAAAACAAACAACAAACGTGCAGCAGGAAAAGCTTGAAAGTGAAATTCGAAGAGGCTAACAAACAAACAGACGTTATCCAGTGCCCCAATTTTCATTTTTCTTGGAGTCTATTTCGCTAATTTTTCACAAACAGTGCGCACCCCCGGAACAATAAATGCGACGTAATATAGGGAACGATATACTCCACAGAGGATAGTCAGGGCAATTGAAGGGAAAACACATTATAAAGTCATTTGTCCTGCCTGTAGGGAAGAGGGAAAATAAGGAAAAAGATTGTGTTACAGAATAAGTTCATTTGTTCGAAAAGCATTACATCGTTTATGGAAATAAGTAGAAAAATCTAGCATTAGTCTGAGCAAAGCTTTATTATAGTTCGGGTTAAAGTTTGGGAAGCAGTTAAAAGACCTTTACTTTTTAAATTTTCAAAAATATTGCTTTTTAGGCCATTTTATGAAATTGTGAAATGGGATTGTATAAAAAGTCTTTTGAAGTGAAGGCCATCATCAAACTTAAGAAATATGATCAGAGCTATGAAAAATATGCAACCCCTATCCCCTTACATCTAAAAATATCTACTGAAATCAACTTTTTGACGATTATGTAGGCCTTTAAAGTGAAAATGAATTCGAGAAAATCTCATCAGATCTAAAAAATATGTAGTAATTTGTGAAAGCATATGCAACCCCCTTACACCCTCTTTGGGGTTGAATGTCTAAGAATCCTGAAAAGTCTTCTCAGATAAATATAAAGAAAGCTCCAGGAAGTGAAAACCAATTTATTGTCATATGAGATATGATGGGATACGATGGAATTCGTGAAAACCTGTTCAACCCGTTTAATTTTAGGAAAAAACTTGAAAACGGGTTTTGTGTTATTAGAAAATGAGCTCGTAGAAGTGAAAACTTGTTAAAATTTATACAACCCACTAGGTGAATTTCGTGGAATGAAAGTTAATTCATAATTTTAGAAGACCTAAGAGATATGATGAAATTCGTAAAAATATATGCACTCAGTTTTCACTGATCATTTTCTTAGCTCCCCTTGCGCTCACCAACGAAGGGACGTTTAAAAATTTTTTTTTAATCTGAATTACTTTTCTAGTAGATCTACATCTACTGACAAAGTTTCATCTTTTAGCATAAGCAGTTCTAAAGATAAGAAAAACCCACTACCATAGCCCGATAAAAAATAGATTTTTATAGCATGCCACTACTATATCTCTATCTGAATACAAACTATAATTATGGGTTCTCGAGATATAAAAATTTGAACTTTTTATTTTTTACCCTCCCTCATCCTCACTTCCAAAAAATGTTTTGTTTCTGTTAGGTGTCGTGGCTTTAACCGTTTAAAAAAATTAATTTAAGAATATCTCGATCTCAGCTTTCTAGCTTTTCGGCAGCATTAAATTCCACCCCCTTCCCATACCCCACCACCTATTTCAAAAATTTGCAAATCGGTTCACTATCGAAGCATTTTTTTTGGAGTCTGTTCTTGTCCTAAAACGTGAAAATACAAGATTTCAGAAAAACTTTTTTTTTAAAAAAAATTCTTGTAGGTATAACTTTTGGATTTAAAAATAGTTTTGGTTAAGTTTGTCAATTTTAAAATAATTGTTAGAATAAATAATATATCTACTTTAAATGAATTATTTCGCTCAACAGTAGCGAGCACTCCATTGATTTCGAGACACTTTCTTCCTTGAAATATTCAAAATATTCAAATTAAGGATATTTTGAGTAACACCTAGGCCACAACGCCATTTCTAACAAAATTACAAAGATTTAGTGAGTACGCTTGAGTGCAAGATTGCTCATGGCCATGTCATAAAACTCAAATAAGGCTTAACTATAGTAGAAGATGAACAGTGAACATCCAACGTTGTTTCAACCCCCTCGGATACCTCTCATTTTCCCCAGATGAAATGTAATTACATTCATAACAGGGAAGAACGAACTTGTTTATAATTATGAACCCTTTTATTATTTCATGAAGACGGCATCTTCTACACCGTTGTAATTTCCCCATTATCAATGAGCGCAACCACCGTACGAGTGCTGTAACGCCCTAGTATCCATGGCGTAACCTAAATTTCATTGTGAATGCTGTTGTGTTTTTTTTCTCCAAAAATTTACCAAAATCGATAAAATAATATTCTTAATATTCGATTTCCTTTGAACAACTGGTGTTCGATTTCAGAGAATTATCTGCCTTTAAGAAAAGACAAGAATTTCGATAAATTCTCGTTTCTAATGTGTTCGGTTTGTTTTCTTTTTCCCTGTTCGACCCCTCTTCCCCATCGAATTCCAATTTCAAAATGAAACACAAATTATTAACATCGGGAGATGGCAACTCCTTGCAAGACAAACGAGAACGACTTTGATAAATGGAAATTCGATACGTTTTCAGTGACTACGCAAATGTCCAGCTCATTACGAGCTACAAGGCCCGAGTTAAGTTACATAAATAGCTCCCCAAGAATATCAGATAAAATTATTAATGGATGATTAATTTAAATAAAGAAAGGGGATACAAAGAGATACTCCCAGTTCCTTTTCCTCATTGCTTTCACATCGACTTTCCTTTAATTTCAATTCATAAGGGAAATTACAGAGTACGGCGGTATACGATGCCTTCCGTTGAAAGGAATGGGGTTGAATTTATACAGTAAATTCGAAATGAATATGTATGTTGTCTAGTTCGTAAGGTTTTATTGTTTGTAGGCCAATTAAAGGATTTTAAAAAGACTACAAAAATATCGCGTATAGAATCTTTCGGTGCGGAGTACAAATATTATTAAGATATTACTTCACACGATCATCCTCTGCTGTGTACAACTTCTACAGAATAAAATGAGAGCATCACACCTTTTAGTTTTGTAGGTGGAAACCCTCAAGACTTTACCTTAAAATTGTGCCCTAGTTAAGTCGAATTTCAATTTTCGATCATAAGCGGTCACCTTGGGAAGGCTCGATTGGCGTCTATCGCAATTACCTTTTTTAAAGAGTACCTTCTTGGCCGTTAATTGCGACCAATGTAGATGAAACATTAATAGCTCAACAACCACATGGATACTGTAGGTTTCACTTGTCTGGATTCCCGCTACGTATCCTAAACATAAGAAAAAAGTACCGGAAAAGAATTGTCTACATATTCATGTAGGTCTACATAAGCAATGTTGTCAATCACGACAATGTCGAGAATGTTCTAGACAATGTCAACAATTACATTTCAGTCAGATGATTTCATTTATAATTTAAAGTTTTAAAGAGTTAATTTGAATACGAACCCGTAGATAATATTTTCGGCTACGAATTAATTTTTCATTTAATCGTACCATTGATTTGTTTACTTCGCGAATGTGAATTAATTTTAAAAACGACATAACTAGTGTACTTTTATTTCTCATTGTCGTTATAACCTTTTTAATACTCGTAACTAAATGTCGCTATGGTCCCTAAAAATATATTCATGCCAGCAAACAACGCAGAGGTATAGTTTAGCATTGGCCATACGTAAACAATTAAGAGCCGTCAATAACAATTGTTTACTGGCAATTGTCTACACGTAAACAAAGGTAGAAACTACACCATGAAGTCTAATCGACACAACACTGGTCTCAAAAATGCGGTCAAAACACTTATTCGTATTTATCAAACCCTTATTTCCTTTCCTAAATCAACGTATCCACCTTCTCAGGAGTGTGATACCTTAAGTTCCGTTAGCTCAAGAGTTGTATTTTTTTTTACTTCTGCTTGTATTCCTATCCTGGACCACACAACAATAAAATAGTCCTAATTTGGCAGGATCCAATTTTCCAGTATACAAAACGTAATGAAACAGGACAGACCACAATTAATATGAAGGCCTAGGGTGTAATTAATGGAAAGTTATTTAAAATTTATTAATTTTGCATGGGCAAACGAAAACTGAATTAAAGTTTCAAATGTTTGATAGTCTGACGAAAGATGGCTCGAAATTTCCGTTTTATTTCGGATGGAAGGACATAATATCACACTGTATGAATATTTCTCATCTCTACATATGTATTCGTGTGTGTGATCGCATAGAACTGGGATGTATATTTTATTTATGTATAGAAGAGGGATTTTAATTTCCGTCGAAAACACGCCATGCAGTATCAACGACCCTCAAGGTACATAAAGGTAAAAAGATTCCTACTACAACAGTCTCGAGCATAACATTCAAACAGCGTTTTTGAACGTTTTTAAATTGCTTTTCTAGAGGTGGTAATTATAAAACCTTTTGTGAGCTCACCTCGGCTCCAAGTTGCCAGCTTGCAGCTTCAACTCGGCACCCAATGTCCCAGGCGATTTTCAACCCTTAGCCTTTCGCAGAGGAGTCGTCAACTGGTGCGCTTTTTATTTTATACTTTTCCGCCTTTTAGTTTGAATTGCTTTGATATTGAAATCTTACCACGACACATTGATTTACAGAACAAAATACGTCAAACCCGGTTTGTATCCCAGTTTACAGTCGCACATGTGTGTATAATTGTATAACCTACGGGAATATTTACATATCACGACGACGCGCGGACTTTACTCCCAACCGAAAGGGTAGTGAGAGCTGTGAGTGAAACTTTTTACACTGACCATCATTTCACTTCACCCCAGTTACTTTTCCATAAGAGAGTGCTTAGAAAATTTGCTTGCTGGAACTGAACAATATCAGTGTGTGAAAGCAGCAGAGGGCATTTAATTAAAATTATGTAAACCTTTGTCACACCTCAGATCTCTGGTTACAATTTGTCGACAATAATGTCGAAAAAAAAATGTTCCATTGAAATTTGAAAAGTCAACCTGACCAGATCTAATGTAACCCTTTTCGATTGATGTAAGGTTTGGTATAAAAGACAGAAAGGATTTAATTGACGTTAATGCAAGATGAAATTACAACTAATGTCTCTCGAATTCTAAATTCATCTACGATTTGTAGCGATGACCGACTGCGCCAATTTAATTGAACGGAATTGAAATTGCGATTATATCTGATATTGAGAAAACTTTTCTGATTAATGAAACAGAACTTTGTTTTACTTAAAAGTAATTTGTACGAAATTCGGAATTCGTACAAAATTTGAAATTAGTACAAAATTCGGAATTCGTATATTTGTATGGCAGCCACACGAAGGACTCTTGGAATTTTTTCCATAATCATACCTTTAGCTCCAACTATTGGAAAATCCACACGTACAAAATTTCAAAATGGTATCTTAAATCGTTCTGAAAGTTATCAGTCTATATTCTGGAACCGGTGTTTTAAGGACTTCTTGTATGTTAGCTATCCGAATAAGTAAACGATTTTTGCTGGCTAATGAACTCGGACTTAATTTTGCTTCAAAACTAATTTGTACAGCTTTGACTTCGTGGCTGCACGATTTCTTCAGTTATGGAGAGTTCCGTAAATTAAGGTAGGCCATTTTACAGGCCTTTGTATGGCAGCTACACGGAGCACTCATGGGATTTACATTATTAAATTTAGCCACAGCTATTATACAATCAACATAAACAAAATTTCAAAGTTGTAGTTTTGTCACAAGTTATCGTTCAATATTGTTCAACACGTGTATTAGGGTATGTACTCTTCATATTCCTAATGGTCACAAATACAATGTAAATTGGAGTTAAATATTTCATCTAGAGTAAAATTGAGCTATTAGAGCTATTAGTTTTTTGTTTCCGAACACCAGAATTGAAATATGTGAGTGGAAAATGATTACTTTTCAGCAGACTTTCAGTTATCATGTAAAAGACCTTTACACACATCAAGTACAAGAAACTTTCCATTCTGCATTTAGAGTGCCCATATATTCTACATATTACAGCAATTCAAAGCAGACTCTATTTTCTGCAAGCTGCAAACAATTTTAAAATCTCAAGACCATCAAAATGCTAATCATATTTTTATGATGGCAGGAACAGGAAGATGGACGGCCCAAGCAAGACTATAATTCACATGAGTAACAAAATATTTTTGCTGATTCAAACAGAATTTTTGCATAAGTTAAAATTGAATTTTTCGACTCAAATATTTGAGTGATGTTAAATATACTTAGGATTCGACCCCACGGAATGTTTTCCGTAAATGATCCTTGTTATGGCCACCCATTCTCCAGCAGGTCGTCATCGTCCTTCCGTACGCATCGTGACCGCCAGTAAATCGAAATTACATTTTCACATTTCAATGCTTCCGGGTACGATTGTAATAATTTCAGTTCAATAAAGTTTTATTGTGCGAAAAGTCACCGATATGGACAAAAGGGACACTTCCTTCTGTTCGGTGTCTGGTACCTTATGTTTTTCGGTTGCCCAGGGGTGGCGCTTATCTCAACGCACCAACTTTAAGGGGTTCGAACTCAAAAGAATAGCAACTGACCGATAGGCACGTTCCTCTGTCACCGAAATGCCGAATATCCTTCGACGGTGCTCTCCACCAAGGGGGATGATGGCATTATGCAAACTCGAGGCGAATATTTACCTTGCATTTGAATAGAATTTCTGACTACGGGTACCAGTGCCAGCCTATTTAATTCCATCAAACCATTCAAGATGAGGACGTGTGTTTGCCTACGCCTAAATTTCTATTAGTTTGCCTTAATTACTTCTCCTGATACCGAGTTCATATTCATATGCATTTGATGATGGACATTGGACAATCATATTGTGTTTAATTTCATCTCATCACTTTTCACCTCGCTCGAGTGCATTCGATTTCTGGACTTCAGACTAATGCATTCATCGTGATGGCATTGAATCGCTAGACCGCGGGACAGCATTGATAGTATCTTTTATTGACGGGTTGTCAGACCCTCCCCTGATTCAAACCGACTAAGATATACTTTGATTTTAACCCTCCTTCACCGGCGCCCCTGTCTATCACAATCGTACATTTCGAGGTAATACAAAAACGATTTAGTGCATATAATGGAACATTTTCCATTGTACACATCGGGTCTTCGTAACTTCCGATTCAATTTCTGTTTTCATTCTTTTGTCTGTTACGCGTAAGCCTACAAACAGATTTACTTCCAATATTCACCAACTTTCTTATGAAATTTTTATTAAAATTCGTTTGATCTACGCAGCCGAGTACTGAGTAGCAGCTATGCGATGTATTAAACTGTATTAATCTGGCTGATCCGTTTTCATATTTGAAGAAGTTATTAAATTTTAATCTTTTTGGTAAACTCGGATATTAGGCTTTTTTTTTTGGTAGAGAAGAATGGTTATCTGCGCATTTAAATTGCTATAATTCTTATTTGATGGTGGTCAGATTTTAGTAGGCGGTTGTACTGAACCGCTTATGCTAAGATCTGAAAACTTGGAATACGTAGAGAGCAACAATAGTGTTGCTATTTGAAAAAAATCTGCTCTGGGCGAAACTTTATTATTTTTCGGGTTAAAGTTCGAGGTTAAAGAGGCGGTACGATAGAATAATTAACCCAATGCCAATCTTAACACATAACTTAAAGTGAAAAAAGTTGGTTATTTCAAGAGTTTTTTGGCAATTTGAAAGAAAATAAATAGAAAATATATATTTTTTGCCAACTATACGTAGGTACCTATATAAAAAGCCGTTGTAGAAAATGTATGTAACCCTTTTTGCTTCCCATCGGGGCTTAATATCAAAAAATCCTGAAATTATATTTTAGCCGATTACACCAATAAAAGTAAGAAAAAATTTACTCGACAGACCTTATTATGTATGTATATATGACGGAAATTCTCGGAAACGTATACAACAAATTTGATCACCTTTATTGATTTTTAGGCGATTACAGGAAATGTCGTAGAAGTAATAACGCATCAAACCTAAGAAATATGGCGAAAACTGTGCAAACGTATTCACCCTAATTACACCCCAAATCTCATTGGATCTTAGAAATATATTGGAATTCGTGAAAAGGTTTGCACCTTCTTTGCACCAGTTGGTGGGTTGAATCCCGCCCGGATCATTCCATCATGAATCTCCAAAAATGACGAAATTATTACCTTGCCATCGCCGATTCTTTTGAAAACTCGAAGAATTAGTAAAAAAATTAATATAATTCCAATTTTTTGTTTCTATTTAATAATTTTTGTTTATTACAGTATGCTAAAGATTTCGCAAGATTTATATTACATTTTTTAAACAACAATCTTTAAAATAAGTACTACTTTATTATTCTAGGATAAAAATTACCAGAGATATGAACTTTCAAAGAGGACTCGGACACCATTTTGGCGAAAACTTTAACATAATACCTACGATAACTAACCAAAAACATAGCCCAGTCCCGATCGGCTTCAAGCCAATCGTATGATACTCTAGATGAAATACTGAACTCCTATTTATATTTTAGTTGAAAATATATCAAAAGAATGAGGAGTGCACTAACCTTTACTACGTGTCTTTTTACTTACAGGTAGAAACTAGTGTACAGTGGCTACTCGATTTCTTGATTTATAGTGAGTTCCATAAATTAAGTTAGGACATTTTACAGAATTTTTGTATGGCGACTACATGAAGGACTTATGGGATATTTTTCATATTAAAAGTTTTAGCTGCGACTATTATAAAATCAACGTATACAAAATTTTAAAGTCATAACAAAAAGCGTTTTAAGGTTATCGTTCAATATTGGTGAGCACGTGTCTTAAGGACTTTTGTATGACAGCTACCCGAAGGAGTCGACGGATGGCGCCAACTAATGAACTCAGTCTTGCTTTTGATATAAAACTAATTCCTGTAAGATTTAGAATCCTTGCTTTAACTCGTGCTGGAGGTATAGTCGATTCTATAACTTGCATACATTTTTGAAGGACTTCTCTAGGCTGCTACACGAAGGACTCATTCGATTTGAATCATACTCTGAACTTTTGCTTCAAACATTGTAAACTTGAAGTATGCAAAATTGCAAGTTCCTAACTTGAAGCATTCGAGCAATAATTGGGAAACGTGTTTTAAGGACTCTTGTATGGGAGGTACCCGAAGGAGTGGAAGGATATCGCCCGTTAACGAACTTAGCTTTACTTTTTCTATTTTACAAGTTGTGACAAAATTTCAACTTCCTAGGTCAACGCGTTCGTGAGTTATCGTGCAAACGGACGGATGGACAGACGGACAGATGGACAGACAGACGGACGGACAGCAAACGGATTTGGGGGTTTTGGCCCAAAATAAACATAAAATAAATAGGCTCGGTTCTATGCGTTACAAACTTTTCGGGCTGGATTAAACTATATGATTTCATCTAGAGTATACAAATGAAATTGGAACAAAAAATTAAAATTATATATTTTTTTCCACTAGTTCTTGAGGTATAACAGCTTTCAAAAGAATCGAGGATGGTAAGGTCACAACTTTGGCGATTCTTGATGAATTGACCCTATCAGAAAATTATAGAATCAGTTTGGAAGCGTTTCAAAAAACTCTCTAGAATATCTCTAACTTTTCCCGAAAAATAATTAAGTTTTACCCAGACTAGTGGCAGAGTTTTCTTATTGTTAATTTTAAACTATTTGAAAGGATCACATTTTGCTCGACAATTTTTTGAAGGCTGACGGAAAAATTTGTCTAAAAAAGAATGTCCTAGCAAAGATACTTTGTTAAAAAGAAGATTAACTTATTCGGAAAACGAATTGACCTCTCAGACTTAGTTTCTAATATTGGTTCCGCCGATGTAAGCTTTTCCTCAACTCTTCGTTTTCATTACAGCTATGATGGATGTTTTTGCATTTAACTTATAAAATTCGATGAATGCAACCAAAACAACAAACACTATCTGTAAGAATCCCAAAATTATATTACAATTTAGTTCGAAATTTTGTCACTAGGAAACATGGACGTTCTGCTTACATAAACACCTGCTACCACAGAATTATAATTCCAAGAGATTACCTTTCGTCTAGTGAAATCAATTAGAGCTGCAATAGCTTATAGAAAGGAATTTAAGTTGGTCGTCTCATTCCAATAGCAACGTGTGTAGGTACTCGTATGTGTCTCCCTTTCTTGTGCTATAATACGAAAATGTATCAAATTGAACCAGTTCGCTATAATAATTAATGCAAAGCTTGGAACAACTGCAACACCTGTGGTTTAGTTTAAACGATCTTTTGGCTACTTGCATGGAATGGAAACATTTTTCGGATTCCCGCACAACATACAGGAGAACGTTTAGTATTCTTGAGTACCTACACTCTTCGTTCCGAGGTCCTTGCGAAGATGTTGCCCCGACTAAGACCAAATTGAATAGTGGGAATAGTTAAATGCAAGTAGTATATCACAGACACGTGATGCCACATGTCCCTTAATTTGTTCAATTTTCAAACAAGGGATTACTTGGAATTGAAATTGGCTAATTTAGTTTCGGTTCTGCTATTTTAGATACCCCCTGCCACACAATCCGTAAGCACTCGCATCTAGGGTTAGCCGCACTTTGTGAAATTGTGGTCGAATAATGAAACAACCCCGAAACAAGTCCATGAATCAAAAATTAATTCTCAAAGTAAATTCTCTTCTCGAAAGGTTAAATAACATGTCCTGTGTATATCCTAATTATATAATTTCGAATGGTTGCATCCTTCTCGGCGTGGCGTATCCCAGCGCCCAAGAATTTAATAAAAACCAACGGAACGCCCGTTAGCGGCAAGAACATAATTACATGTGCTACGTCTTATTAATTATGTGCTATCTCCGAGAAAGGATTTTTATCGAAGGCGAAGCCACTGGGGAAGGGTTGTTGGGATCCGGGATGTCGAATTCCTTTCAGTCAGTAGTATGATGATTCCCATTCCTCGCCCAATTCTCCTTGTCTCCGCCAGGGCATAGAATGTTGTACGACGAGTGTGTTATTTGTCTCACATATATTAGGAATGTTGTAATTAATTTATTGTGCGAACACACTTTTTGATATCAATTCCCTACGAATGGAGAGAAGATGTCCTTGCCATTTTGTTGTGCCCCGCGGGAACTTCAAAGCCGTATGGCGATTGCGATGGCGAAAAAGAGTTAGAAACATCCATATCCTCTCATTGTCTACGGATATACAAACCAGAATTTTGCGAACAGAGAAATTGAGAAATTGTTTTCGCATAATCGTAGATCCATACGAAATATGCCCACGGATAGAGACGAGTAAAAAGTAATTCGTTGGTACCTACATACAGGCAGTAAGCAATAGAATAAGGGAGCATTCCCATTGGGAATTTATATCGTGAACCAGACAAATGAAAGTTCTATCAACCCGACATAATGTTATTACATTTCAATTTTGGAATTTTATCAAATTGAGTATTTCATTATTTTTCCACACATCTGCAGAAATCGGCATACAGACAGACGTCCAAAGGAAGGGAATACCAGGACCTTCAGTTCATTCATAAGCTTCGAAAGGATTTTTTTTCTCCGCTTTGAGATTGAACTGAATTCTGACCCTTGTATCGTTTAGCGAATTATCCCAGGCGAAAAATAAAATAAAGCGAATAAATTTTTTTATGCTTTCGTCCGTTTTATTGCAAGTGAATTTATGCGAAAAATTGTTGAGTTAACTCTATTTTTCGAACGATGGAAAATGCAACAGGCAAGTAATACAATCAGTGCCTGGGGTGCTTCTTACTATACGCTTGATGAAATGTGTTCGGTGTTTTAAAGTGTTCTTTTTTTAAATTAATCTAAGTTTAAACAAAGCCTTGTACTCCGAATGCCAATTGCATGATACACTAGAAGAAAGTCTGAGCTGATAGCCAAATTGGGCTAAATGAGCTACTCAAGTTAAAGCGTTTTCACCGGTGAACTATGGATTTGAAAAAATTAATTTATACTACTCATTGATTTCATAAAAGAAGCAGATTGGCTATCGAAGCGACGCGATCCCCTCGCTTACATCGTAGTGCCATATGTGGGAATTTACTCGGAGATCTATAAATGTATGTGGCATTACTAGATTTCCGTGCTAATTCCCAACAAAAAGACAGCTGACGATCAGCTGGGTGGTGGGATTGTCTTTACAGCTGAGGAGTTTTGGCACGCATGGGCGAAAAAAATTATGGTTTGTGTGCGCGGCACACAAAAGGCTGGCAATGGCTATGAGTATTGTATCCCGCAGTTTTTTTCAGCCCTAAACTGCATAGCCGTGTTGGGTCTACGCTTTGGAAATTGAGGAATCACTGAAAAGTGGTATGAAGAGGTTTTCGCACATGAGAAATAAAGAACAAAATAACAAACAAAATAAATTTAAAAAAAAAAAACAAATAATTCAAATTAATTAAAAATTAATTAAAAATTTAAAAAAATAAATTAAAAATATACTAAATTAAAAGGACAAACGACAAAAACGGGACAGAAACATACCACAAAAGAACAGAGATATGTAATCGAAAACAGACAAGAAAGCGAGTTAATATTTCATGGTCATACAGTTATGAGCTACGTAGCAGTTAGTTGACAGATGAGAATGCGAGTTAATAATAACGTAAGAAATTTTTTTTTTTTAATTTTTGTTGAAAATGGTAAAATTAAACGCCCATAGAATGAATCTTATCGGTTGAAAACTTTCCGTCATCCCTACTCCTCTCTCTAGGAAGCACATTTTTTATAATTTTCGGGGCAGCGTGGGATAGACGGCGCACAATACCAGTGTCAGTCGAGTCGAGGAGCAGTCTTTTTTTGTAAGTCGGCGTGAAATTTTTGTTGAACAGGGTTTTCCGGTCTGAAATGTGAACATCGTCTCCAAGCTGCAGCTAGCCCGAAAGCAAGTAAGCACGTTGGTTCAGTTTACATCTTAGGTACTAATTCGAACGTAGGCGGATTTGGCACACTGGCAGTGTTCGGTTTGTACGTACATTATCGGAAATTTCATCAATCGTCGCAATTTTGATAGCAGCAACTATAGTTTATCCTTTAGGGTATCATTTAATTTAAGTGATCCATTTCTTGCATAGGTAAGAATATCCCAATAAAATCCACTATATAACATCATAAAAGATAACTCCTTGTGTTACACAACGCAAAAGTAATTTCATTTGAGCTAGCCTTAATTTGTTAGTTCCCCCTCCCTTCCTGTAAATCGATATATCACCTTTGCTCGAACCCGGAGACCTATAATCAGGTTGTTTTCCACTATTTACACAAAAGTCCTGCTTCGAAAGCCAACTATTTAATTCGAGCAAAGAAAACAAGTAAATTTCCGCTGTTTCTTTCAAAGTCATTGTTGTGCACGCCTCGAGTAAATGGCACTATGGCGCTGTTTACCTTACATTATCGTCTTTTGTGCAACTTTTACAGAACGTTGCCGTTCCTTATGGGTATCTAATCCTTACCACTGTATCTATAAACGCTATACACTCGTCGTTCTCGTCCTGCCATTCGGTACGATTCACTAATTGTTTACTTTTCGTAAACGCCGTTCCCGCTCCTTATATTATCAATGGAATCGAATCAATTTGAATGTTTCCATTTGCATTTAGTTCGAGTTGAGAGTTGAGTCCTTGTCTGGCAGCAGGAAATCATGAAATTGGAACGAAAATAGCCGCAAGCGACCTCAAATAGGAAAAGCAAAAAGAGCACGTGTCAAATAAACCCTTGCCGAATATTAGACGTGTTTTACGACAGGCGAAGGAGCGAGAAGGAGCCAGTCGAAAACTCCCAACGTCCTTTTAAATATAATTTCATTCTTTTCAGTCGAATGCTTTAATTAAATTTGAAAAATCGCTTCCAGCTAGACGCTGATCCCGTCCGGTATCCACAAAGGAGCTGCATTTCTCAGCGGTGCGGTAGCGTCGGTGTATTCTTATTCCTGGTTTGCAATTATTATTTTCCGGAAAGTTTGAGCCGGGATGTTATCAGCTTACCGAGAATCTTTCTTCCATGAGAGGGTTTCACCCCAACTCCAACCTCAACCCCGTCGTTCGAAATAAAGATATCAAATCACGGCCGCACCATCCTCTCGCCAAAGAAAATCTTACAACAAGTCGCTGCCGCTTCGAGTTTCATTTCCATTATTATTTTGCTCGCAATTTTCCGTATTTTCAAACATATCCTTTGCGATACCTTCACATGTTTGCACGATTTTAATATTATGAAGACGCAGAATGGAACAACCCCTTGCATTTATGATCCCGAGTTGAAACTTTTCGTAAATTCAAGAAATAACTTTCTTGTACTCGGAAGTCTTAGATGAAAATCACAAGATTGATGGCGTTAAATTGTAGACTTTGTTTCTGAATAATAATCAGGGCGCAAGCGGATATCATGCGCTTTATACCTGCTGTAGGTAGGTACCATGCAATGACTATGGGAACGCTTCGAATCATAAATCCTTTTCTGAGTTTTCCCGTATGTCTTCCAATGGCTTCGACGCTGTTCCGGGTGCTGCTGTGCAATATTCTCATGGCAGCATAATTATTTCGGCGCTAAGCATAGAAATATGGAAATATATTTTGCAGCTATCGCTTTCGCAGCTTTGATATGAGAACAGGTGAATATGGAGCAATTAATTGCATGAAACCAACCCTTTAGCAGATGGCAGGCAATTGGCAAGCGTCTTATATCTTAATTTGGCGATTTTGGATTGAAAATGTTACGGGCTGCGAGTTAAACTTGAAATTGAATATTCAGCCCAAATAAATGAAACACAACATAAAGGATATTTATTTCAGTTATAGCGGATATACGGAGGTACTAATGTAATGCCATCACGTTTGCCTTGCTCACCTTTTGAGTGGAGACTGCAATGATTTCCTTGTGCAATATTCCATGTTCGAGAATATAAAGCGATCCTTGATGTTTGCATACCTTACACAACGGTTGGCTAAGTACTCAACGTAATCAGCCACGTGTTTTGCTGGTTTATGTATACATGGTATCACAAATGAGAATAATTCTCTGGATGCTTTGCGCTGTGGAATTAGAGGTCTGCACACTGGCTGAAATTATCCTACCCAAGAAATTTCGATGCACACATACATATTTTATTTGCCACATATTTAAAAGAATGTCGTGCGTGCTATTTTCTCTGTACTACTTTCTCTGAGCTAATAAAACAGCTCTAAGCAGATAAGTAAATTTTCGACTTAATGTTTTTCTGTGATTTTCAAGTGATAATTCACCCTATTCGAATCCTTTAATGCATTTCAAAGCATAAAAGCTATTTAAGAATTGGTCGCGCCAAACTTTTATAATTTTCTTTCCCTCTCTTTAACATTTCCCTTTTTTTTCTGATATTAAACCATACATAGAAAATACTCGAATATGAAAAGAACATCAACAGCGAAAGTGGCATTCAGTCTCGAAGTGTTGTTATAAGCCCCGTAGTGAGCCGTTCATACTCATAAAAATAATCTTTTTTCTCCTGTTCCAGGAGCAGTTCACAAATTGATCCAATATTTCGATTGCAATTTAAAATAAAAAAACAAGAAGTCGAAAAAATTGCGAGACCGAAAGACCCCGAGGCTTACGTACGAAATAAAGATGGATAAAAATACTGAACAAAAAAAAATTATATTATACACGAGCACGAGGCCTACAAACGCACGAAGGCAACAATCCCAAATATTTTCCCGAAACATTTTTTTCATCTCATTGATTCCCTTATTCAATCGCCTCCCCCCAATCCTCCGCAACCCATCAAAAAGACGACCCCGGATAGATCTCGGGGGTAATGAAATCGGATAAATGTTTATTGAAAAAGCATAAAACCGTTCCAGCAGAACAAAAATATGCTTTGATACGTACCGCGTTGAAACCGGGGGAAAGGCGATAAGAACGAAAAAAAATGAAAGCGTATCCACATTCAAAAATGTAAATCCTCTGTAGCTCAGGACGTTCTGTGCACAATAAAAAAAATAAATTTATCAAAAAAGGTAACAGCCACTTACCCGTACAACATAAACACTGAAATGCAGTACTGCAAACCAAAACTTAGTCGGGATTTCATGCTCTGATAGTTGTCAGATAGAGTCCAGGAAATCAGTACTGACAATAAGAACTTGAAATCGACGACAAAATTTAAAATTGTTCGGAGATAGATCGTTAAGCGAATTAGTTTTAAACGAATTTTACATTTAATTGTCACTTTTAGTTATTTTAAATTCGTTGCCACTTTTCTCTTCTCAATTTCTACAGATTAGTTCTGCTGGAGTTCCAATTCAATTCCTTTGTTGCAGCACGGATTTTAAGTTTACGGAAAAATGATTTTCCATGCAAAGTCCTTACGAAAATAGTTTAGTTGTTACGTACACGATAACTTTTCATAGCCTTAGTTAGGAAACTGCATATTTTTAAGTTAATCCTTTCAAAATCAACTACATATCGACTGCATAGTAGGACTGGTATAGTCCAGTGGTAAGGCTAACCACCTAAGTCCAGTTCTGTATAATTTGTTCGCGAAACCATATGCTCAAAATTAATTCCAAAGCTGTTCTTAACTATTTTGAGCATTTCTTATGCGGTTTGAAAGAAGGCTTCTCATATAAACTGTGTATTTTTGTACCCTCAGTCTTAAGAGGAATTCAACATTTCATCGGAATTCGAAAATATAACAATTCGACCTTACATGGACAACCTCCTACTAAGATCTAGTAAATTATTTTTCTCGATTTAAGACGAATTTTTTCTTTTATTTCTTATGTCGACAAACAGTACTCACCTTGCCAAAAGAATCTGTTACAGTTCCATTTCAATTTCAATCATCTCGATCAATTGCATTCCTTTTATTTTCCTCGTAAGTTTAGCCTCTCCCAGCCAAAACCTTGCCCCTCCAACAAACTGTTATATGCGTGCCCTTGCGGATAATCGTGACTGTTGTATATTTTTACTTCTTACCGGAGTTATCTTATTATTTACGAATCTTAAAAAAAATCTGAGCCCAATTCTTCAAAGCTGCTGAGTTTGGTAGCTATCAGGGTCAAATACCATTAACTTTAACCCTTCTCCAGCTCCAAAAAAAATTTAATTGTGTTCTTTCAGCTCTGGTTTCATGAATTTTTAAGATACTGACGTCATTATTATTTCACGAGTAGAGCTAATTAACGAAATAAGACAGACAGCACTAGACTCGAATTATTTTTAATTTGAGCCTCAAATTACTGGAGAGTGAGATAAGAACGGTTCCCTAAGGATTAACAAAAAGGGCTTGAGGTGGACTGGACCCGGTCGATTAAGAGAGCGGAACGCGAATCCTCATTAGAAAAGGAGCGGAATTAATACTGTTGAAAGTTGTATTGAATTCAAAATACGACGGTTATGACGAAAATCAATCTTCAACAATAACAAAAAGGATGAGAACGAAAAGGGAAAATCGTTTGGCAGACATGCACATGTCACGCTCATCATATATCATTTTGGCGAATCTTGTCCTTACAGCACCAGGATTTTGTGGTTTGATAACATACGAGGATGGCTTCTGAATCCTGGATCATGATATTGAACTTGCCGATGACGGATGATATCATTTATCTCCCCGTACGTGGAGGGTTACGTCAACTTTTTCAATATTTTCTATACTTCGTAAGTGTTCTACGAAAAGGATGCAGAATATCTTCGGGTGAAGTGTGTGCAAGTTTCCAGATTTATTTGTTCGACATTTTAATGATACATTGAATCCAGATTACAAACTGAAATTTAGGTTTTCACGCTATTCGTTATGCAGTGGCATAAAATGTTCCTAAGGATAGCTCCACTGTAGGAACTTTGCAAACTGAATTACTAAAATTTAAAACTAAATAAGGAATAGATGGCTTTAAGGTTTTAGAAATTATTATATGTAGGTATGAGTTCGGTTTTTGTGTTGCAGAACGACTAATAAGTTTAAGATATTCTACAGTTTAGCTTAATTCTAGCACTAGAACCAAACTTGTGTTTGATCCTTTTAAAGTTTTAAGAAAATTTTAGGTTTAAACTTCAACTGTAAAAACCGGCCCTAACTACGAAAAACTCTTGCTACATCGCCTCCGAAAAATAAGCCTGCAAATCTCAACGAGAAAATATCTAAGAAATTTAGTATAAAAAACAAAATGAAATGAATGAAATACACGTGCTTAATGGGTACAAGTCGCTCGACTGATACAAATTTTATTAATTTATCATGCGTAACCGTGTAACTCCCAACTACCGAGAGTCAAGCGTATATATAGATACTATTCGTATTCGTATTTGCGAATACAATGAATTAATGTTCGTATTCGTATTTGTATTCGCAAATACAGATTTTAGGTATTCGGAGCATGTCCCTAGTTCTTATTAGCATCGAGCTAGTTTCTTAGATAGCATTTATGATACCTTTTTCACTTAATAAAAAAAAAATTGTATCGGAAGTTTTTTTCAAAATATTTTCAGTTATCTTAATACTAAATTTAAAATGAAAACTTGTCGTTTCTCCTTAATTTTTTATTACCCAATCGCGGAAAATACTAACTTCGTTTTTTCATACAAAAACGACGACGGCATAGTACGTCTCCTATCGAAGGAACCTAGGTATAGTTGTATCGCGTAGTCGAATTAATTACGTGGATCGCCATTTTTATGCAAATTTTCCGGTTCGCTTCTATATGTACATTTATTGTTACTGTGTACTTTTTCGCGACACTCCCAACTTTTCTGTTCGTAACTCCAACAATATAAACGGAAAATGGATTCTATGCATCGCAATATTAATGTAAAATAAACATGCAATGAATTCGCAGTCCAGTCGGTTCTCCGCAATGGGAGCAGTACGCTAAGGTCCGATTTCTCGACTTGGACTTTATTAGGGCTGATCGATGGCTCGTCCTACCAAAAGATATGGCCGCGCCGCGCGCTTTAATTCCCTGCAACTCGTTTCAAATCAATCAAATTGAAACTGCGATTGGCACAGACCTTTTTCGATTCGCTTTTGAAGCCAATCAATCTATTTGGAATATTCATTGGCCTCTGAATCCCTGGCGGCTATCCCCGGACCCTGTCTCTAGCTCGCTGAGACTCGGACAACATACTAAACGTATTTAAAAAGTTGTTTTAAAGCCTATAATTTTCCAAGATTATATGAAATTTAGTTCCATATGCACTCGGCACCGCAGTCTGTAGCACTGTAGCCATGCACTTATGGCAATGTCCGAGGCTGAGTTCAACGTGCATTAATTCGCATTTCGTTCTGTTTTTTAATCTGCAATCAATAATTTACGTGACAGGAATAACTTAAGAAGTTTAGAAGGAGGAACAGCCAATCGACGAGGCCCCTTTTCACCCGACTCGCATTCGCAACCGAAATATTTATTTGTAGCTGCCTTGTTCAAAATGAAAACGAAACGCAGCGATATAAGATTTAATTTCTTTTAGTTTTTTCTGTAGACTGTTTTTTTTTCCATTAAATTTTTTTACTTAATTCGATTTTATTTTCATTTAATATGTCCGCCATATATTTCAATTTGAATGCAATTAGTCAGTGGCGTAATAACTCAGTGCTGTGGAGCGAGTCCTTCTGGATATGATATATGCGACCCAATGGAGCAACACGAGTAAAAGTTTCTTTCAAGTATTGTCAAGTATCTACTTCCCCCGTGAACTGAAAATTAAATTGGGATTTAAGTTACCCAGTGTGGGCAGGTCTTTAAACTTTGTAGCAAGCAAATTGTAAGAAAGTCTACCTTTCAAATTACACTTCATATTTACAACAAGCGCCATTTGTCAATTCCTTTGAAGGTTATTACTAATTTCTACAAATCTTATAAGAATCATTTTTACAAAATTAATGTTGCTAGTTCTGTACTCTCCTTCGACGACTGTCCATATTGGTATTCGGGTTGAGTAGAGTTATGCCCTAAATCAAGAGATATCAAACTCTCCCCACTTTCCGATATATCCCTTCCATTCCACATTCTAGCTGCATTACGGTATTAGAGGACACTTGTGAAAGGGGGTGTTCTATACAAATGGCTACGTCGCGGATTAAATAGCCTTATCTTATCTTAAGCGGATCTCCACATCCACATGTGGTCCATCTACACAGAGAGTGCAAGCTCTCAACTACTTGTTGGAAAACTATTTACTGAAAAAAACAAAAAATAATGGAATGCGAGTTTTTGACCTTTCATCTCAAACTATTTCATTGAAAATATTTTCATCAAACTCAAAATAAATATGCATACAAATTAAGACTTGACTATTTTAAAACAGTATAAAGTTGCCGATAAAATCTTTAACTGCAAAGTACGAGTAGGTACGTCAATCGCATGTATTTCGATTACAACGAGTCGTCTCTTTCACATCCATTTGAAATGCAAATTTTTGATTAACCCTTTGACATTCTGTTATATTTGATCTTTACTTTTCACAAGCATTTGCATATAAATTGGTTTCCTAGTTCTACAAATATCAGCATTTCAAACTTCTGAAAAAATTCTCGAACTCTCGAAAAGAAGATTATTAACCAATATTCAAGGAATATTCGTTATCGGAACTAGACCCACCCGCACTCCTGTTATCGGGGTGGTATACTTATGTAGATTGTCTGGCCATCGAAGGATTAGATTTTAATTAATAGAAGAACTCTGCCAATTGTATTGAAACCATAGAAACTTTCAATATGTTGCGAAACTTTACGTTCATTAAGTCCTGAGCGCCATGAACTTTCTATCCCTTATTCAATAAGAACAGAAATTATAACATTATTTCATCAAGAGAATAGATACAAGTTTCTGCCTTATATTTAGAACAGCTACGAGTTAGCCTGCCTGTTAGAATTTCACATTTCTATGGTCATTAAAATCTCGTCAGGAGATTTGCCTTTCAAGATGATGAAGGTGAAAAAAGACTTTTTAAATAAAAATAAAAACGGGCGCAACGCATGGCATCTGTGCGACAATTTGTTGAGAAAAGGCAGTATGGAGTCATATTACTTTCCAATGCTGAACATAAAAAAAACCCTTAATCTCTTAGACATCGGGTGGTTTTAGCGATTGAGGGACGTTTTAGTTTGACGAAGATTTATGAGGTCGTCAGCAATTGAAGGATGAAATTGAATAGACGACTCAACACGATAACGAATTAGACTTGTTCATGTTTACTGACACCTTTAGCACATTAAGATATTCACTAATCTGTTAGCTGTCTTACAAGTTGCTTGAAAATGTCCTTCATTTCTGTAGTTTAAGCTTGTTGCTGCGGTCTACGAAGATCAAAGAAATCATGTTCATTAGCAAAGCGAGTTTTGCATGGTCTAATTTAAATATGTAATTACATGGTTCGCTCTGAATTTATTTTTATAGCTAGATTGCGGCAGCAAACTTAAATTTAATAAATAAAAGCAGCTGGAAGTTAAATTATTATCTCTCATTATTGCCAATCAGTCGAATGATATCTTAGTAATAACCTAAATGACACGCCTTGAGTTCATTCTTTAACTGTTTGTTAATAATGAAAACAGTTGAACCAATTCGGAATCATAATTGTTGCTGGTTGAATTCGATGTGTGACCGTGGTAATAGAAACAACTTACTACATATGTAGGTAACAAATTTAATAACAAAAATAACGTCAAAGACTACCAAGTTATCAGAGCAATTGGTAGTTTTATGATTGATATCTCTCCCGGTTAGACAAGTTGACAAAACGAGTCGAATTCGAGTAAAGTCCAACTCAAGTTAATCACATGTAATACTCGCAATCACTTGGGAATTTTTGGATTACTCTAACTGACTGCATTCGCCTGCGACAATAGCCAAATATTTGGCATAGAGAGTGGGTTTTGTTAAAGAATCTGTACGACTTTTTTGTGGTACCAATAGATTTATAGTAATTTCACTTAGAATACGTTAATGAGGGAAACCACCAACTTCCTTCTAGCTGATAGAGCTGAACAAGTACAGAGAAGGTGAAGGACTATCTCTTCCTCATCGTCATCCAGGTAGCTTCTACAGAAGTCGATCATAATATTAACTCAAAATTAATAAACTTCAACAAAGAATGGAAAACAATCCACATTTTTATATTTGAAGAACGACACATGTTATAAAGATGACACTTGGTAGCTCCATGTACATACATAGGTCATGTTTTACAATTTCTTTTTTCAGATTTTTCGATATTTAAAAGTCATTGTCGAACGTGTGACAAAAAGTGTTTCTCTTTAGAACTTCTCTATATGCGCGCAACCCTGAATGGATTACAATGAATATAAGTTTATAGTTTTAATGAACCAAGTCGTTGAAATAATGAACATAGTCATCAAATTTTCATTCAATCAGTACAATAACACTATGAATATCATTTCAATAAAAATATTCTATTATGCATAAATATAACAATGCCTCGAAGTATTCTTTAAAATTCGGAATCATTTTGCTATTTCTAAGTTTCAAGGTAGGCGAGGACGTTGTTGTGAATTTGGACAATGGTTATTCAAATAGCAGACAAGTTCGTCACTCATCCGAGATGCTTCCTAGGCCCCAGCTGGAACAAAATACCAACTGAGAGAGCCATCAGGACCGTCCCTAACCACCATTTTTTGTTAACATTTATATATGAAGTCTTAGAGAACGGCCTGGATCTTATTAATGAAAGCGATAGGATTGTGGAACTGCTTCAACGATACGCGAAAAGGCATTAAGTAGGGTTGCAGGGTTGGAACTATTGAGCTAAGTTATTAAGCGAATTTCAAATTTCTTTTCTTGAAATCTCAACAAACTCTAATATTTTACTTCTTATATAATTGGATCCTTTCTCATATTACCTTTTACTTTCAAAATAATTCTACATTTATTTTATTTGTAATTTAATTACAAGCCGTCCAGTAGTTTAAATCCTTATCACAAGAAGTCTAAGAATGTCTGTAACTTTTCGAAAACTCGATGTTCCCGTAGAGAGTGTTAAATTTCAACAAATAAGAGGTCGAATTGTTAACAGGATACATCAAAGGGTACATCAAACGTTATGTCGCCACCCAGTTAGACATTGTCCATTTTCTAACTGAAGTGTTTCGAAGAGTTTGTGGTTTCTGTTTTAGTAACTCAAAAGAATTTTAGCAAAATTTTCACTTTGGTAATACAAAACCCTTTAATAGTAAAATAGGGCAGGTGGTTACTGTCTGCACTGGCCGGTATCCGTTTTTCGAATAGAGAACACTACCTGAAATTTATTCATCCGATGACAAAAATTAATTATACATTACATAGTTTCGGAGCGGTTATATCAATTTTCAGATACAAAGTTAGCCGCACTAGGAGCAAAGCTGATTAGGGAGCATCAGCGCAGATCACTCTATGATTTAATTGCGCGTTTGAGCATAAAACTAGTCTCAAAATTATCAGCTGCCATCTCATCATTGTTTCTGGGTAGCTAATAAAACACCCCCAACTTGCCAACCCTAGGCCCGGTGATAAAAGTTGGGAATGGGTAATAGTATTATATGTGTATGCTTTTTAGTCAATTATCCGTTGTACTTTGGCGGAACGGGAAGCGAGGTCCTTGTGTGAGCATTTAATTTTCAATTTCACAGATAATCACATTCTCTTCTCGACTAGGATCGAAGGACCCATCCCCTGTCTGGATGCGAAATAAAACTTGTTGGCCCAACTCGCAGGATTCAGATATTTACGTGCAAGATTAGTTGGATAAATCGCAGTCGAATCTCCAGAGACATCAGGGATGCCGTCGGTATACCTACGATTCATGGGGTACATATTTACAGAAGCTTCCGAGACAATGAGCAGGTAATCTTATTTTCATGCGAATCTCCTGTTTCCGGGATCTTTTTGAATGGAGAGCGTCAGTGGAATGATTTTATCCGGATATTTGCCGGTATCCTCTTGGCTTTCGTCCTATACTTAATCGTATGTTCACTTTTCAATAAAACGAAACCCCCAACTCCCGATATAAAAGCAAATGGCCATGGAGTTGGGTTTGATATCCTTTTCTTTTCTTCCACTACCTCGAGAATATTCATTTCTCTTCGTAGATGAAACCAAATTCGCCCCATCATTTATTTGGGTGGCGTTACTTAAGGGTGAAATGGATTGAAATTGGTGTGTGTATACATTCATTGGTCGACCATGCATCTTACTCATACCCACTTTTGACTCGGTATCACTAGTATCAAAACAGAGTACGAAAAGTGATAAAAAGTGGAAAAGTTGATCCACGTTAGGGGTGACATTTGATTTTTTTAGTGGTTTTATGATTGTGAAGCATGATTTTCGTTTTATTCTATTCAAAGCATCTCCGTGGGGAGCTATTTACATCATGGAAACATCATCATTCGAACTCCCCTCTCAAACATTGGCTACCGCATTTTCAGTATCGATATGGAAGGAAATCTTTTTCGGTGAATTCAATGGGCGAAAAGGTAAGTCAAATCCACTTTTCTTTGTGGTGAAATGCAAACATAATAGAAAATTGGTTTTGATGAATTCCGAAATATTTTCTATTAAGATTGTTGATGCGCTTCTTACGTTTATTTAAGATTTTCAATCCTTTGTTATTAAAGAAGTTCAATAATTTGTTCTTGGTTGGTATAAGCTACTAAAAATTTACGATGGGAAAATTATAATGAAATTCATTCAATTTATATAATACAGGAGGCAAAGGTCCGATTTGGACTGTAGCGCCATCGTAAGTACATAAGTATATAATAGAAAAATATAAAAATAAACTGGTTGCTTACATATCCTGGCAATATTAACTCAATTACCAACGGAGTCCAGTGAGAACTTCCAGTCTGGAATTAAAATAATTTAGATACCTCTATTCATACCATCGAATGTACTTGAAACATCTCACCAACAAACATGCGTTAGTGAGAGTAACGCAAATAATTGCCAAGTGTATTACATATTTATTTTATTGTGATTTTGAACTGCCAAAAAACAATAATACTTTAGCGATTTGAATTAACGGATTTAGGTTTAGGTTTCAATTGATCCCAGCGAACTACTAGCTAGCCACAATATATTATTTTAGATAAGATAAATAATGTGAACATTATTTCCCAATGCGGATTCGAGAAGATTAGCCATTACCCTACAGTCCAAACCAAGTCCCAATGGATACTAGCTGATCCTCAACCTTAAGCTGGACCTCACACGTCGTCGTTCTGGAAGTAGCGAATTGCTCAAGGATGCCGTGGAGGCAAATTTTGAGTATAAGGTCAAACATTACATTAGAAAGGGAAAAGTATTACTAATTTAAAAAAAAGCCTTCTTAAAATTTTTAAAAAAAATTATTTTGTTACTCAGAATAAGAACTTTTGGACCTCCTTCTGTAAGGAAAATCCCTTCAGATGTTTTTTTTATATAGGTACTGACAACAGCAGAAACAATTTTTCAACTTGCATAAGATAAGAAGTCTAAAATCTATAGTCAAGTTGCAGAAGGTGATCGTTAAAGAGGTTTTGTTGGTTTTGACGCGAATAAAGCCGATTTTAAAAATCCGTTTCAATTTAAAACTTGTGGCAGTTTAACAACCCATACCTATGGAAAATTGTGACTCCGCCATTCCGCTAGATTTCAATTGAACGATCCACCAGCATTAAAAGTC
This sequence comes from Beris chalybata, assembly GCA_949128065.1. Taxonomy (NCBI): domain Eukaryota; kingdom Metazoa; phylum Arthropoda; class Insecta; order Diptera; family Stratiomyidae; genus Beris; species Beris chalybata. The sequence goes on along the minus strand of OX421896.1, from coordinate 3,038,981 downwards.
AATAGCTTAGTGCTGAGCATCATCATAGCGCGCTTCTATCGAACATACAAACTTTAAAGGACTAAATCTCGTAATAGCAATTAATCTACGTCCACTTGAATGTTGTGTGACATTTGCACTTTAGGGTCTATTGTGCCATCCCCGACTCCCCGTCGATACTGAAATTCCTGGCCTGGACGGTGCCATCAGTTACGAGCTACTCCTGTCTAACTCATTCAGGAAATCCATTTGAATATTTCAATTTAAGTCCGCCACATTTATAAGGGATCCCCATCGGGACTCTTGCCCCTAGGCACACCGTCCAAACAGGACGAATGTGTTACGGACTTAACGCACAATATAAATAGCAGTGGTTAGTGTTTCGATAAATGGACTGCGTGTAACGTTGTAAGAGTATTCGTATACAAGGACCAAGAGCTGTCCATTTCGTCCCGGATTGCAGATGTTTGTGTTTCCACAATATTTCGGTTGACCAGCCACGTGGCTATTGAATCGCTTCAATAGATTTCACGGCTACATTTTCACCAATTGATTAGATAAATCGAGAAAATTGAGGGAGGGTTAGGGGGTGCGGAGAAGGATCGAGGTCGTTCGGAAAATTGTTTCAAATTCGAATTGGAACCTGCGCCCCAATGTAGTACCAGTGTCCTGGCATTAATCTCAATTTGCTTCCATTGGCACTTTGGCACGCTTATTCGAGGTGATACCGACCTCGGCCATTCCGAACGGAAGAGATTGATCTAGCGGAAAATAGGACAAAGGAAAAAATAAGCTTTTCCGGACGCTAGTCCCAGACCTGGCACATAAATAGACGGAAACATTTTCAGAGTCAATAAAACTTGTTAACGGAGTAATTGTCGGCAATTTATTTATTTGCAGTAAAAAGCTCGGTCGTCCTTGGAGCTCGGTTGCGTTAGAGCCTTCGGGGATATTTCGGGATTTATACACAACAACAACAACCAGATGATATATTTCATGTGCTAGGGACTATTCAGTTTTCTGAGGGGGTTGCCTTGCCTCATCTGCTGCTCTAGATCTCTTTTAGCGTTTTTCCTTAATTCGATGTTAACTATTTCTACGGCGATTATTAGCAGGGTGTGTACAGTGTCACCTGTTGAACTCTTTGAAAATTAATTAGAAAAGTTTTCCTAGCCCGGCGGACGATTAAGGAGGTGTTGCTATTTTAATTAGTCCAAGTGGAGTTGTGTAATATATTGCAGTCGGACTGGTTACCGAAAATATATGGTAGCATCTGTGGACATCTGTTAAAATGCAGTTTTTTACTTAAGCTTCTCAAAAGTGCGAATTTTTTTGATTTGCTTGTGGCAAAAATAGAATGGCATAAGGTCAAATGGAAAAAAAATCTACCAAAAACCTCGGCCGAACTTTATTGATCTTAGGACAGTCTAAAACGCTTTTATGCTAGAAAGCGGTGCAGGCTACTATTCGACCGACAGTTTAAGAAAATAACGTTCCACAATACCTCCTGGTTATGCTTTATGTTGTCAGTCACGTAGTCATGTATTTAATTCAATATCTCATCAGATCTACGAGATCTGTCGGAATTCGTAAAAACACACACAATCATTTTGCACCTCCTTAGAGGTTGAAAATGGGAAAATCCTGAATTTAATTTTTAAACGGTTATATACCTACATTGTAGAAGTAAAAGCGAATTCAATAAATCATAAAACCTAAAATATTTGTCAGAATTCGTGTAAGCTTGAACAATTACTCTTCTCTTCTTTAGAGGTTAGATATTGGCAAATGACCAGAGTTTTTCTTGCAACTATACTTTAAGCACTTAGAAGACACAAGGATTGTTTATACTATAATAGATTAATAAAACATGCATTATATATAAAAAAAAACTTATTAGATCTAAGAAATATGCCGGAATTCATAAAAAGGAGAACAACCTCTTAGGGGCAGAATATCAAAAAATTAAGAGCACGCAGAAGTAAAATTAATTCGATACCCGACAGACCTAAAAGATATGACGAAGTTCGAGAAATGTTTCACAGGTAATTTTCTGACCCACCTCCGCATGCTAATGAAAATGTCTTATTTTCTTTTTGCTTAAATTACTTCTATAGTGGATGTACATATGCATACTAAATTTCAATTTATTGGAATAAACGTTCCTGAGTTTCAGGTTACCTCTATAGTGACTCCCTAAATCCATCAATTTTTAATTCTATCTGGTTCTTGGGAAAAAAAGAATTTTTGTTTTCCACCTTCTCCCACCCTCATCCCTTACAGCACCTACCACAAACACACCCCGAAATTCGATGACTAAAATATTTATTACATTTTTCTTCGAATTTTTGAGCCGATTTACATTGCAAAATTTAGAACTGGATTTCGCAAGATTTTGAGATTTCGACAAAACTCTATTAAAATCCATTGGATTTCGCATGCAATTCAGTTATTTAAAAATATTCTTGAGGGGCTAGATTTTGAGAAAATGCTGAAATTTAGTTGACGTAATCTGGCGAAGTAATTCAGCTATTAGCTCACTCACAACACTTTTGCTTTAATTATAGAAATTCAATAAATCGTAAGGTAATTTTTTGCAGGTGAAGACGTTACGAAACGAAAGTGTTCAAGCCCTAATTTTTCAAGGTCAGTTCAGGGGGTAGTCAAAGGATATATTCCTCTATTTATTAACACAATAGGTACAAGTTCTATATTACAATAATATGTAATCGTATCAATAACCCGAAAAAAGTTCTTTCATAACTGACAATTTTAGTCCGCTTGTTTATGTCATCGCTTTTTTCTCTAGGTCTATCTTTTTAGGGTAAGAAATTATGATAAATGACAGTAGAGGACTACCTTTCATATCATAAAACAAATCCCACCAAGTTATACAAGGAGCCCTGCTGTTCCCACTTCCCATCGTCATCGTCTTCTATACAGACAAAGTGTTTTATTCGAATAAAGGTCTGAGAAGATTCATTTTGACACGTCTTTTTTCGCCAGCAAATGGAAAATCGTTTATCTCGCCACCTTACATCACTTCGGGGCTGAAAACAAAATTTCAACTTTTTTTTGCCCTCTGAATTTCTGTGAGTGGGGGAGGATATGGACGATGCAGGGTGGATAAATGCGTGGATCTCATCGCTACGAGAAAAAAAAATATATATAGAGAAAGAGAAGAAAAAAATAGAAGAAGATATGAAAGCAAGCCCAGTCAGCAGCAGCATTCGACGGAAATGTTGTTTTGACATTCTGTCCTTGTAACGATGACAAACTTTTTTTGACAAATGATGTGCTTAACCAACACGGCGTCGAAACATACACTTGCTCTTGAATGTGATATCGCCTATCGTATCATAAGGGGAGAAGGTAATTAGCTAAGGGTGACAACCATGCAAAGAATTTTGTCGCAGATTTTCGAATATCGATTTCGGTCAATATTTCATAACTACAGATTTCTTTTATAATTTATTAGCGTGTTCAAAAACACATACTATCGGACCGTTTATTAACTCATGCACCATCATGCAAATCATCCAAATATTTAATTTTTTGTGTAAGTTTGAACGCCGGAAATATAGTCAACACCGTGAAAATGTCGACAATGTCAACAATGCTGTAGAAAATGTAAACAATGCCGTAGAAAATGTCAACAGTAGCTACATAATCTGTGAAAAGATCAGAAAGAGAACGCGTTCCATATTCGCTTACAGATTCTTGTCAATACAAATTTATTTACGCAGACATTAGATTATTAAGTTCTGAATCAAGCAAGGCCAAAAAACTTATGATTTCAATGAGAACCGTTAATAAAATATTTAAAATAAAATCTAAAAGTAAATTTACACTGATTGTTGATCACTATGATTACAGTATTTGATACCATTTCAAATCTATATTACATCAAAAGACAGTACACATTTACTTTGGCAACTACAGACAAATGTTGTCAAATTACGCGTTTACACTCAAAACAGTAGACGTTCTTTTCAGAACAGGTTACATACAAAAGCTTTATTAAGATAGTATTATACAGTATGCCATCACGTCAAATATTTGACTAAAAAAATTTAACGATAAGTTCAGTCAAATTTTTGTGTCAAAAAAGACAAAATAAAAAGATATGGGAAGCAAAAATATTGTGATTACAACACCAGCCTACATTTGCTACCTAAAATACCTTAATATATCACATAGTGGCATAGAGTGTAAAACAATCTTTACACTAAATGCCATGCTATCAAATAATTGACTCAAGAAAATTTACAAAAAGTTGAGTCCAATTATTTTCCGGCAAAAAAGATCTTGCGTAGAGCAAAAAAAAATAACGTGGTAGGCAAAAATTTGACGTTTTTATTTCAATACACGTATTCATGAGTGTTGGTCGATAGCTCCAGAACTTCGTAAACATTAATGTCTAAAGAGAAAATTATACTGGATATTGAGCGAGTCCTTCGTAATGCTCCCATGTTAAAATCCTTGAAAGAGGTAAATTTCACTTTCAGTGATTTATCTAAAGTTCCAGTTACGAAATTGAAATTGAAGATATTATGTGTCTCTTTCGACTAGGAATAAAAAAAGTGTTCTCAAATAAACTATGTACTTGGACCCTCCCTATTCTACTATATCTCCATTTAGAATATAGATTGGAGTTCAGAAGCAAACGATCATTTTTCGATCCGTCGAGCCACTTCAAAGAGCCATCTATGGAACCAGATAATAGTTGATCCATGTTCAGTTGGAAAATTTTTATAATATCTTTTCTGATTTTATAATATTCTCTACTTTTCGGATTGGTTGAATACAGTTGGATGCTTATTGTCCCCTCTAAGACCGCCCTTCAGCTATCTTTTCTTATCATCAATTGCTTGAAAGACGCACGAGTTTCACCTAAGAAATTGTAATATTTCTATTTTAAAAAGATCAACAAAATTGCCCAAAATAAAACTTATGTTGGTAAAAATTTTCAATTTACAACCTACAGTATTCTTGAATACCTGGTCAGGAAGTTTTAATGAAAAAAATTCTGAACGAAGCACCTATTAAGGTTGATACTTTGGCCATTAAAGGTTGATTCGGCACATCTGCTGCGGCTGAATGCTTTTTACGAGCGACTTTTAATTTTTTCCTGTTCTTTTGCTCCCCTAAAAGTACGAAATTCGGTGGTTTTCAACCCTCACCATCCCCCAAATTACCGCACTAATATCAGAAACAACTGAAACAATCTTCATTTATTTCTTCGCGACGACGACGGTGGCCAGAAAGGATATTGGTTAAGTAGAACGTGAATGGGTCGTGGAATTATATACGTCTATTATCTAACGCCTGTTCCAAAAACACCACAACCGAATGCCTGCCGGGAATCTCATTTTGTATTATCAGCCCTGTCCAGTCTAGTAATAAATTCTTTTTCATAGTGAACCCGGTGGCCACAATGTACTCGTATGTTAGCTCAAACTTTGGTGGAAGAATTGCGTGAACTTGTCCAACAATAAATCTTCGATGTCTGTTCAGATGCTCTATTGCCCAATGCCCAATTTCACTCGGACAAGTCCAGTTAATAAAAGAGATTGGCATTTCCCACACACGTCTGTACTACGAACACATTCGTTTTGGGGGCTCGCTTTAGGAAAATCGAGATTTATTAGGTATTTTGATGTAGGACAATAAAGGGGACGAAACAGTGGTGTATAGTGTGCTTCGTTCGCAAGCCCGGTAATTTTCAGGACACCATTCGCGCCCAGGTGATTGTCTACGAGGGCTTGAAGCTTTACGTCGTCACTTTGTTCTTGAAATTGTTGTCGGTTGAAATCCTTCAATTAGATTCAAAGTGGCGCGAAAGCGAACTTATCATTTATTTAGGACGATTTGTGACAAAGTTGTTCCTTTGAACAATATGCGAATTATAATCAAATGAAAATGCGACCAGGTCGAAGACGGGAGCCTTATTAAAGATTCAAGTGCTCAAATTGCTCTGTTGAGCAGCTAAAAATCGTGCACAGACGACTCGTCGAATGTAATCACAGATCTGAAACTGAATATCCTGAAAGGGGAAAAACCTCTTCTTTGTGTGTTTCTACGACTTATGCATAATTTATCCCATGATGATTATGGCAGCCTTCCTTTTATGCTTTCCCATAAAAGTTGATATGTTCAAATTCGTTTCTCGTGTACTCGTCCTTATAATCTTTTCAAGTCCTTAACAACTTCGAACGTCATCACATTTACAAGTGGAAAATAAAATAAAAAAAAAATTCCAATTACATTAATTCAGCGAGTGGATTTTCTTTTAGATACAACTTCTCTTATCCTTATCCAATATTTCACGGAACATATTTGCTCAAGGATTTCCATTCTATCCTTACTTTCGCCTATAAAAGATATATCTACATTTTAACGAACAGCGTAAAGGGATATGTGTACTCTATGTTCTGTGCAGACGACAATGCCAAGTGAGGATTGTATTTTGGACAGGGGGTAGATGATTTTCATTGTTTAATTACAATCAATCATAATACATCACTAAGGAAAATTCAAATAAGTTCCAGGATATGTTAAGGTTTCACTCACTATGCTAGCGCCCTGCTAAAAAAGGGAACTACGAAGATCAATCAAATGGGTTGAAGTCCAATGTTTCGACTAAAATCAATTTTTTTAAGGGAATGAAGAGAATTGCGAGATGACAAATTTAAGTTATTGTTTTTTTAAGAATTTTGTAGCTTTAAATGTGCAAGCTTTTCTAAAAGGGTCTTCTTCGGATCGACCAAAAAAAGTTAATTCTTTTTCCTGCCTCTATAGGTTATCTTCTGTTTCTGTTTCAAATACCAGCTGCTTCAACGAATACGACTTGAAACACCTAATTACTTATGCGAGATTTGGAGACACCTTTTCAGGTTATAACGAGTTGGTATCAAAACCTACCGTAGAGAGACGACTCTAGGGCAAGGACTTATCATCAGTAGTTTGAGAAGTGAAGTGTTTAAAACGAGAGCTGCCAAGTTGACAATAAATCTTAACTAATGTGCGCGATTTACTGAGTTCAAAAATATATCAACTTGTAGGAGTAAAAGAAGGAACAGCTACCAAGTGCGCCTATACCACACTTTGAAGGGAGTGGCGAAGCTATTGCTTAGAGAGTGAAGCCAAATATTGTAAGACTTAGCTACGGCCTTAATCGAAGCTACCATTCGACCTAATACCACGTTTCCACTACACCTTAATCTCGCGATTAAAAGAACTAGATTAAGCATGCAGGGACGTTATTTGTGGGGTGAGGGGGGCGACAGGCAGGGCATTTGCCACATTTGTTATATATAATATATGAAAATACCAAATTCCCCACTCCCCCCACAAATGACGTCCCTGAGTGCTTAATCTCGTTCTCTTAATCGCGAGATTACGAGGCAGTGGAAACATGGCATAAGACTGGAAAGTAAGTTTTGCTCTGTGCACCCACACTAGTAGGTTTTTTCTTCATAATTTAATCTGGTAGCACTTTTTTGAAATAAATTTTTAACCAATTATATTCTTGACACAAAATAATAAAATGCTTTTTTTAAAAGAATTGAACAGTTTCCGATCCGTCGAGTCGAAATTTAATCCTTTGATGGAAGTTAGAAAACATTAAGTTTATTGAAAAATGAAAAAAAAAATTTCGGTCTTTTAACCAATCTACAATTCTATCTTTATTTTTACTTTATAAAATTTTGAAAACTTGCACCTATTGTTTCCTAAACTCGCATGTTTTTGTTTTGGCTACAATTTCCCACTCTCGTTGCCGGCGAGCCTGTGCTTCTGCCAGCCAACCAGAATGCAGTGCCCGAAATAACTTCAGCTTGCCATTTCATGATGTATGTATGTTCTCAGGCACTCTATTTACCACTCAACGAAAATTCTATAAACTTAAGGTCCATGTAATCTTAATAGACTCATTCGTGTATAAGAAATATAAACTTCAGAAGACTCGGTACGAGAGTTATACCGAACCCCATATCTTTAACAGTGAATATTTCCGGTCGGTACCAGCCCACTCTGTCGAGTTTCATTTTGAAGTTAAATCATATGTTCGAAAATTGAAAAGGAGAAAATCCAAACTCCTTTGGTTTATCATTGTGGTGTGAAATTCGATATTCCTGGATTTCATATTTCATTGAAAAACTACAATAGGAATATCAGCGAAATATGAGGGAACACACGCGTTATTATACGAAGAAGGGGCCATGCAGAAAAATGCTGGCTCTTCCTGCCACATATATGTACATAATATCACATATCTCTGCAGAACATCAACAAAAATATAACACACAAAACGCGCGCTCCGTTATTGATTTATCAAATGATATCAGAATTGAATGTGAATATGATACCATCATCATCCCCTGAATTACCCTTTTGTGATGAATACGTGCTCATATTCATATAAAAACGCGAAAATCATCTTTAGACATCGATATTTATACGTACGGTGTGTGCGAGGGTAGGCCACCTTCGGGCTGTAAGAGGTTTATTATGGCATGGATACATACAAACATAATATTATTATTTTTTATATGATCCGTAAGCTAAATCCCCTTTAGTTTTCTTTGTGAAAAAGTAAAATAGTGCTCTGGCACCTTATTCTACATTTTTCTTTCTTTCTACACCCCCGTGTTCGCAGTTTGAAAAACGTATTAACATCGGATGCTCACATGTCGACGACGTATGACTTTTTATCTAAAATGGATACATGCAGATATAAATATGGTTTTTTGGGTAATTTATTTTGGGATATGGCCAACTTATCACGGGTCTCGTATTGAGAAGCGAGTCGATTTCTTTAAAATGGGGTGAAATTTAAAAAAAAAGTTCCACACATACCTCTTATCTTTGGTTACGACTGTGGGTATGGCTTTTTTTTCATCGGCATCGCCACCCTTCCTTCATCAACAATTTAATATGCCCATTGAACCTGATGTGATTTATATTTGTATTTCTGGAAAATGGATTTCGAGATTCTCATGAAATGTTCCTTCGCTCGGTTTAATAGCTTCCAAGTCTCCAAGTCTCAATTGGCCCCAGTCCAAGTGGGACAGTTCGCATTAGACACATTTAGCAGTAATAATAACAGCTTTAATTGCGCAGTAGGCATGCGATGGATAACCACTTTTGGGGACATTTAAGAGTGGTATTAATCCTTGGGGCGTCAGTAACCTAGTGGCAAGTACAAGTAGTTCGAAAGCCACTTACTTTTGTACTTATGGGCTTAACACCTGAGAATAAAATATACCACATTAATGTTATGCTGCAAACAAATTTTTAGGCGATTATATAGAAAGCATTTTAAAGAAAAGAACAATTCTGGATAAGATAGAACAGATACATCGGAATTCGTAAGAACGTTTCAGAATTCGCGATAGGTTTTGCAACCACCGTTTTTGTAAGTTGTTCTTGGAAGTAAAAGAGAATTCGACCTAAAAAATACTGAATTCCTGAATTCGTAAAAACAAACAATTATTGTACTCCCACTTAGGAGTTAAATATCAAAAATTACGGAAACCAATTTCAGACGCGCGATAAAAGCCCACAAAAGTATAATTGATCCAATGCCTCGATAGACTTAGCAGATATGACAAAATTCGTGAAAATTATATCAACCCCTCTTCAGGGACAATTTTATTTGTTAAAGCTTTCTTCGTCACCTTCCATACGAGGGTAAAGTTATGTCTCATCTTCAGAACTTTAGAACTTTTTTTAAGCAAATTTTTTTTGTTAATTCAAATTAAACGTCTCTGCCAAGAACCTCTTTCTTAATACTAATTAGAATCACGATTCTATAACAAACTCTATTTTTTTCTAGGTTCTACATAATTCATGTCAAGCTCAGTCCATTACAGAAAACATCTAAGATGTAATTTCAATTATGTAATTGTTTTACAAAACTGCACGTAACGACTCATCATAATTACAAATTTATTTGTGAATTTAACACACTGTAAGTAAAAAAAGGGTATTTGTAACTTTTGTTAAAAAAAAGAGATTACCTCAAGTGATGGAATTGTTTCAGTTCAAAGAAGAGTGAAGAAAATTTACTAATGAAAAAAATTTAAATTTAATAGATTCAAACATAAATTATATTCAATTGAATTAATCGAATTTTTTAGCTTCATAAATATCCAGTAAGGTCAAGCATAACAAAATGGTATAAACACGGACATAATTTATACCCACTTTCCGGGAAATAACCGGTATATAACCAATATAACCATTTATTGGGTAAACATCAGACGGATATTTATGTCTTGAATAACACTGAAATTCAAATAGAATTAATTTGAATTGCAATTAACTAATTTTGTTTTTAATTTTTTAATTATTTATCAATTATTGTTTGTAGAGAGTGTGCTTACTAAATTTTATGCAATTTTAATTGCTTGTCTTCTCTCTTTACCCCATAGAATTTGAAAGGAGGCCTACAATTTTTATCCTCTGTGATATCGAAAGCAATACGTTCCCATATGTGTTTGTATAAAATGTAAATAAATTCCGACTAATCGAATTTAGTCACCAGTTTCTGACAGCTATGATGGATGACGTATTATGCTAATGACGAATTAAGTTTAAACAATTCGATAAACCGGGGAAGAAAATTGGATAGGAATCCTTGAAGTTGTTTTTTTTTGGTATACAAGGCGTGTTTAATTCCTTTCCTTGTGTTCTATATCATGAACATCCGCTTAGTATAGTTGCAAAGTTGGTATAGAGTCGTGAAGTGAACTCAAAAGGGTTCCCTGCTACTTTTTAAAAAAATATTCGGCCAAAGAATGAAAACCGATCCATCTTTTTTGATCCGTTTTTTTTTATAATCGATTTTATTTGTAGTGGTTTTTTTAGTTTAGTCACAATGGAAGGACTTTAATTCTGCGGCATTGTAAAAGATGTATCTTGCCGCTGAAAATTAATTAAAATCAAATAAAGTTGCTAAGAGGGCGGCAGAAGGAAGCATCAGAGCTCGTGATAATGCACAGAAGATTCCGCAGCATTTTACCTCTTATCTATGTCAGTACTTATATGACTATATTGTCCCGAGGAAAACCCATTCAAAAGGGCAGAAGAGAAAACTCGAGTTTCGTGGAAAATAATTTTTAGTGGGAAAAGCGGACAGGATAGCCGGTAAGGAGACTAGGCAGCTACCACCATCAATGCGCCTTTGTATTTCGAATTTCTCTGCCGGTCTTTTTTTCGCGATGTATTCTATTATTTACGAACTGTACTACACCAACACCCTTACGAAATATCCTTGGTGGATTGAATGTTTGAATTTTGTAGGAAACGGTAAGGGAACATCATCCTGAAATCGTCCCTTTCGTCGTCCCATTTAAAGGATCCCAATTAAAAGTTTTTCCATAATTTCTTCAACAACAAAAGAAACTGAAAGAGAATTGAAATAATAATTTTCCTATTTAAGAAGCGTTTTTGAGTCACTAGTGCGGCAGCACCTCGCTGCAGTCCTTTTGAGGACGACCGCTTTTGTCGGTCACATAATTACTTAATCTTTTTAAAACTTCATCACCCCTTTTTTCGCTGGGCTTTTATATTTCGAAGGATATTTTCAAGAGGGTTGCATAAATGGGGGACAATGTTATTTTGGACCCTCGACTACTTAATGGTGTTTTTACAAGAGTTTTCCGCCTTTTAAGTCGGAAGAGAGACGTTAGAATTGTGGTATATTGTGGAAGAACGCAACAATTATTTTACCTGCCAATTTCCGATTAAGGGCTTCTTGGAATATTAAGATTACACTTATTCAGGTATTGTCTATGTATTTGAAGGGAAACGAATCAAAGAAATGTTTGAAATTCCTATTTCATGATTTTATGATTTGAATCTAGTAAGGTGTGTCGGTCACAAGCTGAATTAAAGTTAATTAAAAAGAGTGAGACTCGATTCTCATACCCTTAGAAGGCTTATTTTAATTATTGAGAATACCCTACCCCATCTATTTGACTTTTTTATTTGAAAATTTCAAACATAATAGCTGCCCTGTCATTTTCATGTTTTAGCGGTAGTAGACCATGAAGGTGGAATTATACTGAAGGAAATGAATGTGACTGCCGCGTTGTGACAATCGTGTCGCGTGCCATATCGCGACACCAGTAGTAAGAGCTTTGAATCGCTTGCCACAACTGTCAAATAATATTTAAAAGTATCTAATTATTTCACATAGAATAAATAAAAACATCTAAAATATCTTTAATCCCAATAAAATTAATTGAAAAGAACTTATAATTAGTAAGCCTGTGATTTGAGTTGACGCGCATAAATGAAGCAAAGCCGAATTCGAACTTTACCTAAAACTTCAAAACAATTCTCTAGCTGCATGTCATGCCTATTTTTTTACGAATCCTTGATATGGTTTAAAAATGATTCGCCTAGCGTTTGGCAAAGTGAGTTCTAAGTTCCTATGATCACTTTTGTGAAGATTAGGTGAACAAATTTTTTTTGTCTTAATAAAGATTCATAAGTAGTTGAAGATTTGAGTAGTAGAAGAATTTGCTGTCCATGGCTTAATTCGCTTTGATCATTTAGTTTCAAATTTAAATATTTGATGGAAAGATGTAAGTGTTTGTAAAATAAAAAGTAGTAGTAAAATATTTTATTTGACAGAGTGATTCGAAAGAAAGTAAATATAAATATAATAAATTAGGTGTATTCTCTGGACAGGGACGCTCATACAACTTTTTTTAACAAACTATTAATTTTAAGGCAATACTTTTTTGGTTATTAGTTTTTACTTTATTATTTTTTAATAATAAAGTATTTTATATTAATGTTCACATTACTGCTTCCTTCTTTTATTATTATTATTATTATTATATGTATTATATTATGATCCACTGCCTATTCTCAACTTATTCAAATGGTTATTGGTCGTTTTTTGTTCAATACTTAAAATATATAGAACAAAACTATTGCTTCCTTATTTGGAGTATGAATGCTACATTGAACCTCTCAGAAGAAAAGTTGATTAATAAGGCGAGTTATCTTAGATTTGCTTGTATATAATCTTGGAAATAAAAATAAAGTCTCTCAGTTTTCAGGCAACGTCTGGTCAGTTAATCAGATAGACTTAACTGCTGTTTGTTTCATGAATGATTTCCCGGAAGCAAATATATACAAGTAATTCATCTCAAAAACGATAATTAATAATTCTGTTATGGACTGTCGTAACTTAGTAAAGATGTTCGATAGCATCCCCAATTTTCGAATACTAATAAATTAATATATCAATTTTATTCTGAAGACAGGCTGGCAAACGGTCAATATTCCCAATAGAAATGTCAGTTGCCTATCGTACGCTCTCTGTTCTCCAGTTTAAAAGCATTTTCTATAAGTAAGTATAAGACTTATATAAAAACTGGATGTGACGTGGTCTTGACAAGTATAAATCGCTTTTCAATACGGCCGTTCTCCAGCTCCATAAAAACAATAATCCCATAAAATTCTGCTTATCTCGGTCTATTCCAGTACTTAGGGCACTGATTTGAAAGCCCCTGGTCGTTGGAATTTTTTTCTTCATTTTTTTTGCCGAATGCGAGGGAAAAAATATTATTTTTATGTTTCCCTTGGGGTAAACATTTTTTTTATTAATAAATAAAACCCGAGTCAAATGTATACGGGAGTTTTCCATTGGGACTGGAGTATTGATACGAGCAATCGAGCTTAATACGCGCTTATCACGCCAAGATTGAATTCATAGGGAAAAAAGCAAATAAATAAAAGTGTGTTTTAATGGAAAGGGCGTGAAATTGGAAAATTACATTTTTTAATTAATACGTACTTTTCGTATTGAACTTATTATTTAGTTTTCAATCATATTTCTTTACTATGTTTTAGTTTACTTTAATTACGGAAATATTGCGATCAGCGGTCCTAAGGCCTTAATATTTTTCCATCTTTTAAATTGTTAAAAGGGTTGAACTTTGAGGGTAAACTGTGGGTAAAAGAAGTAAATCTCGCAACAATTTAAAGGAAAATAAATATACAGCAGTCGGCATAGGATCGCACTAATGTCTGATATCTTAATCCAATATTCAACTTCAAAATTTAGATGAGTATAATACCCATCTTCGATTAAACTGAGTGAAGACCGTCCTTTTTTATTATGAGTGGCTACCGGAGTTGCTTATAGAAGAACAGTTTTTGAAGATTTAACCAGTATTACACACATCAGTATTCCAACAGAAAAAACAGTACTGCGAAAAAACATTTTCCCTCGAAGCAAAGAACGGCAAAAGGGAATACTCGAAGTCATAGCTTTGTCACTGCCTAATGTTGTATGAACGCTCTGAACTATTTGACACATGACTTCCTTCCTTTTCTGCTCCGTTCAAAATACTGTACGCGAATTTTGAATATCCCAAGTACCCAAGAATTCTGTTATCAAGAATTAATTAAACATGAATTTCAGTACTCCAACTGTACTAAAATTTAATACAGTACCTACAGAAAAAATTTTGCGACATACCTAGGTATACTGTACTAAATATTTGACATCACAATTTTAACAGTATGTAGTTAGAACTAAACTTTCAAAATTTCAAAAAATATTCAATTTAACGGTTTAAACCTAGTGGACCCAAACATTAAAACAAAATGGATTGAATCGTCAGAACTCAAGAAAATTGGGGTTTTGAGTTCTGACGATTCAAGGTTGAGTTCTAATTTTTTACAGCAATTTATTACAAATAATGTTTTTGCATGGAAGGTGCAAGAAAGAAGGTGTAGGAGAAAGGGAAGGAATTTTAAAATTTTAAATATTCAGGACGACTTACACTTGTAATCTGAAACACGGTACATATATGGTAGATATGTTAGGAAAGCGTTCAAATCATTGTTGAAGGAGGAAGTTACGTTAGGAATTGAAGGCTTCACAAAATATAGAAGGATTAAAAACTTTTCGTTTTGAATATCTCCGGAACAACTTATGATACAGAATTGGAATTTTTTGAAGGACTTTTATATGTAAACTGCACAAGAGATATTGATTTCGCTCTTGTCCATTTCCATCCAAAACTATAAAGAAACAAACTAAATTTTTGGTTCTTATTTTGAAGATATCTGAAGAGTAACAGTCATGGTGAACTCAAGTTTTAAGGTCTCCACGAAGAAGTAGTATGAGTTCGTTCCAAAACTTTACCACTAAAAGCGATTGGTCCGATTCAATTTAGATTAATGCCGGAAGTTCGTCAAGACCGAATCATTCCTCAGAATATTTCGACTGTTCATTTTGCCCTTCCCGATGCCTAACTGATTCTCGTGATTTTATGGTATTAATTACACCAAACCAACTTTCATCCTGTTTGTATTGAAAACCTGTCGCATCATCTCGGCATTAATCAGTAATCAAATCACATTCAAATGGTACGGAGGAGAGTTCTACTGCTCGAAATCAGATAATATTATTAACAGATTAGAAGGTAAACAAACAGACCTTATGATTTTAATTTCAATTTAATGAAGGCTTTTAGGTCTATGATGGGGACAAGGGGTCTATGTTGGGGGATGAAGATTTCTTGGATAAGCTAAGGCCATCATACTGTTACAACAACAACTCCCCGAAAATCACAGCCAATTTGGATTTTCTTATTGTTCCGAACAAACCGACGAGCGTCTTAAATACACAGATAAATTAAAAGCGGCAGCATTGTTATTTTGTGTAGTGCTAAACGAATGTAGTGCCTACTTAACGCCAGAGGAACTCGAAGAACCCTTTTCGGCATTTTGTAATAAAATTAAATGATGGGGAAATGAAAGAGCGTATTGGAGTGAAGTGCACGAGTACAGATACCAGATACGAAACTGGGACATCATCAAATTTCTATTTGGCTAGTTTACAATATTTTGGGGCGTAAATTTTATACAAGACATTTATATAATGAACATTCACCTTCCTTTAACGCCTTTTCTTGTTACCGAGACTATCCCTTGTCTTAGAAGATAATGTTCTGTCCATATCATCTCGGCTATCCCTTAAAGAAGTTAGATACATCTATACCACGTGTAGGTATATCATTTTAGTACAATGTGTGTACGTACCTTTACCCAACTCACATAGTTATAATTCGGTAAAGAAAATTGGAAAATTTCGGAAATGTTTTACAGTAAAGCAGGGTTCGAGTAAATATTATTCAATATAAGGGATCGGAGCAGATATTTCCTTCCGCCAAGAAAACATGATTCGATTATGTATGCTCACGTTCTCTATTCGTCTTGGGTTTATAATTGAGAACTTATTAAATACTCGTAGGTTGGGTATGACTTGGATATTAAGTAACCCTTTGCCTCTTGTAAATTACGTCGTGCAAAAATATGAAAACTAAACCAATTTGCATATAGCAATCAAATATTTTCACTCTCACTCACTAATCTTCTTACTCAACGATATCCTTGAGTAAATTTATTTAAACAATTAAATAAATCATGAACTAAATAAAGCATGTAACTAATTGCAAACCAACAAAACTATATTCAAACAAAACTAAATTCTTAAATAATCAAAAAACTTACAATTAAAATTAATTAAAAACAAAATGAATAAACCAATAAAATTTAAAAAAAAAAACTTGAAACAAAAATATACTGATCATGGATGTATTAGTATAACTGGATCGGCTGTATTGCATAAAATTCCTATATGTGAGACTAATTCGTTTCTGACAGTTGTTCCCATCTTTCAAAAAAAATTTGTACGGGTTATGACAATCATTTCTGACAATTGTTTTCACCACAGCGTCGGACCAAAAAAATTTTCCGGGAACAGTACGTATTTTCTATTTTATAGCCCCCCCCCCCCGCAATACACTTACACTAACGCAAATAGACAACTCACACAACCAGAACCTATTAGGCAAAATTTCGCTTACTGCCGATCCAGTTATACTACTACATCCATGATACTGATAACTACAAAAACTGACATCAATAAAAAAATTTAGAACTAAAAACAACTTAATAACTATCCCGCAAACAAAATATAAATTATCAAAAACGTTAATTAAAAAACTATTCATAGCGAGCGATACATCGGACATACTTAGATGCTTAGCATACGAGGCACCTAAATGATTCCCTTAAAGTCCATCTAAGTGATTCTTTTATAAGTAATAAAATCGAACTCTCAGCGATTTAGCTAAGGATCATAAGAGAGTACCTACACAAGTGAACACTTAGGTTTTTCGCTTAGAGAAACCGTTGCTCGTTTGTGATCTACTTGTGATCAATTTTAGTGAAAAACATAACGCAGTCACGATCGGCTGTAAGCCAATCGTATGATACTCTAGATGAAATACTGAACTCCGATTTATATTTTAGTTGGAAATATATCAAAAGAATGAGGAGTGCACAAGCAATTATTACATGACCTTTTACTTACAGGTATTGTATAGTGGCTACCCGATTTTTGAAATCCGCCTTGGTTTTGGTATAAAACTAATTCCTGTAAAATTTTAAATCCCTGCTTTAACTCGTTCTGGAGTTACAGTGGATTCAGTACCAAGCTTACATTTTTGAAGGACTTTTCGAGGCTGCTACACGAAGGACTCATTCGATTTGACCCATATTCGGAAATTTCGCTACAAACATTGTAAACTTTAAGTGTGCAAAATTTTAAGTTCCTAACTTGAAGCATTCGTGCAATAATTGTGAAAACGTGTTTCAAGGACTCTTGTATGGGAGGTACCCGAAGGAGTGGAAGGATATCGCCCATTAACAAACTTAGCCTTACTTTTTTCATTTTACAAGTTGTGACAAAATTTCAACTTCCTAGATCAACGCGTTCTTGAGTTATCGTGCAAACGGACGGACGGACAGCAAATGGATTTGAGGGTCTTGGCCAAAAATAAACACAAAATAATATATTACTTTTTTTCGTCCGAGGCTCGGTTCTATGCGTTACAAACTTTTCGGGCTGGATTAAACTTATAATGCTCTATATGTTCATCTAGAGTATAAAAATTATCAACAAAATAATAAAACCTACAATAAAGAAAGAAAGAAAGAACTTCGTATTCGTATCGAAGTTTTGCAGAATGGATTCAAGTACTTCGTATTGAGGTTTTCCAGAACGGATTGATTCAAGTCAAAAACGAAAACAATGAAAGTAAACGTGCCCTCCTTCTCCAAAACTGTCAGTTTTTAAGGGAACATTTAAAGTATATTTCCAAAAAAAATTTGGTATCTATAAAAAATTAGTCAGCTTTCAATTAATTAGCATAAGCCGTACCTGAGATTGGATCAATCTCAACCTGTTTTCTACCAACCTATTTTTCAAGTACCAAAATAAATGCAAAAATTTTACAAATGAATTTATAAAATAGTTTAAGTATTTTTCCTTGGTTTTTACTCAAATTAAGGTCATATTCAAATACCTTACTTCGTCTACGTCTATTTTTAACAGTTAATGACGTCAGCCTTAGCATAGCTGTGTCTTAATTCATTTTCGGTTCGTGTCTTGACTACATTTACGGTAGCTGAGGTATCCGTCAATCTTAGCAAACGAAAAAGAATTCAATTTGTCTATAGAATTTAATTTAATTTTTGATTTATTAAGTGTGAAATAAGCATCAGCTGAGCCATTTTGACCGTTTCGCTTAGCTTTTTCTAAACTGTTATAATAGCAACGCTTTGCTGTGACGTCAACATAGAAGCAAGGTATTCGACCAAAATAATTTATTTTATATATATTATATAATAATAAAATATAATAATTTTCGCAACGGAATAAGTGAGCGCATCAAGATGTAAACGAAATTAGACTTTATCTTGAGAAGAAATGAATCCACTCCTATTAGTGCAGCTACTCTGCACGAAAGAAGATCAACTGTTTTCCCACGTCTCTAACCTGCTTTACACTCGATAAGAGTGGAAAAGATCACGAGTAATGTTGAAGATCTTCTAGATAGACTTAAAAAAGATGAAGAGAAGACTATAGTAGAAAAGGGTTGCAGGAACAAGGCGAAGATTTGCCGATACCTTAACGATAACCACAAGGTGGGGTTTTAATACCCATGAAAGAACAAAGGCAATTTGAATATAAAAGGTAATGTTTCGAATTTCAGAACTTGCTATGTTATGCATTGAATGTAATTTTATAACCGCAACTCATAATTTAAAATTAGATATTTATTACAATTTGCTTTTCATAATTTTCTTAAGCTTCCAGTTCGGCGACATTGTGATTCGCATTCACATCGCTAATGTGAAAATAAGTGAATATTGGCTTCTCCTTCCAATCAAGCATCTCTACATCCTTTTCAGGTTTCAAGAACAGGTACGTTCGTTCATATGTACAATAGTTATGTATAAATAAATGGAAATGTAGAAGTAAACCTTCTTTACATGCCTCCTCTTCATTCCATAAAGATTTCTCGTCGAGCACAAATTTAAATCACATTCGAAAACTCAAGGCTCCTCCCACCACACGTATAGTGCTGTATTATAAGGAACAAGAAAAAAAATAAGAATAAAATAAACTGGAAAAAAAGTCCTTCAAGAACAGGACTCAACTGAAATGGTTGCAAAAATTATTCTCCTTGAGGTGTATTTTCCTTTTTGGTGCAAGAACACACAGTGGGGTATGGGCACCTCGTTATAAAATCGAGACACAAACTAAACATCTCGAAGGACGAACAGGAAAATTCTCGATTTTCCCGCTGAGTTTATTTCTATTCGTGCTAAAATTGCAGCCACGAAATGTGGGTGGGTGGACTTTTATTCGAGACAATTCCTTTTCTTATTTTCGTCTTTCTCTTTCCCGATTGTTGGAAAAACCCCGGGCACATATTTTCCGTGTGAAAAACAGAGTGGTAGGTAGGGCAGACGGGATCGGGGATGACATGAAAAGCTTGAAAATGAATGGAATAATATTTCGAAAGGAAAATAAAATATAAAGAAAAGTATACTCTCGGCTTTTCGACGGTAACGGAATGGGCGAAGGCGAAACAGGAAAAGCTCGAAACATAAAAATCTTTATGTACATTTTAGTTTTTATGAAAACAACCAACCCCAAAACCCAATGCGATATTGCAATTTGGGGAAGCGCATGTCACTGGGGAGCCCACTACCATCGGCTCCTTGATTCTCGTTCCATCTTCGTTTTTGTGAGACGCGGATACATACCAAGCTTCTTACTTTTTTCCTTTTTTTCTGTCGTAATGGGGTACATTTCAGTTTTGAGTTCACAAGTTTCTCGATTTCCCCAGGATTTTCTTTCCGAAGTGTCTGGCGGGAATTGGATATTTATTTTTTTCTGTTTTTTCCCCCCATTTCACAAGGATTCGATTCAGTCCGTTTCTTCGAATCTCGTCGTAGTCGTCGTGTGTGGCGTCTTCGAATTTTATTTCTTTTTCGGATTGGAAAATTTTCCTAATGTCTTTTCGGATCGCGCTTACGACTGACTCCTTCTTGTTGTATAACTCTGCCTCTGGATAGACGAGGAGGACCAAGGACTTGTCGCAGGACAACAGATATACTCCGTCCCGGTGGGTGTATGTGGAGCATTGCAACTGTGCTTTTCATTCCATATATTTCTATGTGTGTAGAATGAAAGCGAGACAGAGCTATGCGGAATTTAAGCTTTTCGGGAAAATCGGGAATCCGAAACAATTCCTTTCGAGCAATCTACACCATCAGGAGCAGTACGTGTGTAGAAAATTGCACGTACATTTACAAACGACGAGAGAGAGTCGCGCGAAGAATAATTCTAGGGCGTTGCAATAGCAAAGTCACACCTTAACAGACGACACCAATCCATTCCCTTACCCGGAAACAATTCGGTGATTCCCCGGATCCGAAATCCGGGATATGTCATTTATTTGTATAAAGTTTTAACACTCCTCGGGTTCGATGGCGGCTACAGGATACTCCACTTTTATATGTTCCGATTGTTTTTGTGGGTCCCCAAACCCCCGTCACCCCCTCCCCCACACGGTTTGGATGTGTGCGTTTTCTGTTTTCATAAAATACAATTTTTTTTTATTTGACTTTGTACATAATGTGATCTCTGCAGTTATTGCTTTTCTGAATATTTCTGCAAGTTGTATGTATTCAGGACGACTATGTTCTACATCGATTTACAAAAAAAAAAAAAAAAATATGTAAAGAAAAAAGCGTATGCTGTAAAAAAACGTGACAGAACGAACGCTTCTTTGGAATACGGACTGAATGAGCCACGCCTTTAGAATATTGCCAACGACCGTATGAAATATGCTCCCGACTATGTTGCACTGTAACTGTAGGGTCCTTTGCATTATTTAAAGTGAATTTACATTCCCACCTTTATAATGGTGGTCTTACCGGTTTCTTGTAGAATTTATGCAGCTGCTACCTAGCCAGAGAAAGTATACATCATCAGTTTCAGCATGACTACAGCATCATCTCCTCCACCTTTCTGGGACGGTTCAAGTACCTACTTTCCAACTATGTGGAATGGAAATTTTCATAGAGTTAAAATTTCGCAGGACAAGGACATTATTTCCGAGAATGTGTTCGATCTTTTTTCGATAAATTTAACATTTTAGAAAATGTTCGCCGTTGGAAAAATTTTCTTTTGGTAGTTACGCCTTATGCGCAGTGTGTTATTTATGTTCAATTTAACTTCCATATTAATTGCAATGTTAAACGTAATAAACTAGAGTAGGTACGTCTAGATATTGGCTTAGTTCATAGCCTACTCGTTCAAGTATAATGTCTATACGGTATATGGACCAAAAGATTATGAGGGTAGACTCGAGGGACTGTAGTGGTGCCCTGTATCTCATTTAGAGGAGTTACTCGTACGTCGTTAAGCTCTAGCTCTAGTAGGTTCTTAGGTGAGAAATTACTTCCGATTGCATTTTATAATTTTATCCAAGAAAGCTGAATTTCTACAGATTTTCATAGAAACGTGCTCTCCAGTTTCCTTCATCTTCGCAAGGCCTGCATAAGATCTTTGCTATATACTGCGGCTCCTTTTGACCTTTCTTACTGTGTTTTATGAAATACGTACTAAAGTATTGCGGAGAAAAACAAAAAACTCTAACTTGACATTTCGTATTTCCACGTTTTAAGATTAGTAGTTTGTCCGCCTCAACCAAACCGCTTTCAAATACTAATACCTTTATAAACCATTCGATTGAAATTAAATTTATTACAGTGGGTTGATTGGAAAGTTGAAACTTGGAATTTATAGAGAGGTGTAATAGTGGAGCCATTTAAAAAAATCATTGACAATGATGTGAGCCTGAGCAGGCAAGTAGATAATATGGAAGCTTTTAATTTACGGCGTCCCAACAACGGTCTGTTCTGAGCTAACCTCTAAGCATTATAACACCTACTCGGAACAAAGAGTAAGGGAACTCCAAAAAAATGGTCGACCATATGCTGCTCAGGTCTTACTTTATAATTTTTCAAAAATAAGCTGAATGATTAAACAACTGTCCTTTGGAACCTAGAGTTGGGGACAGCAGTTTTTTTAGTGAACTATTTCACTGCGAGTCATTCACGTCAAGGTACGAGTTCACTGAACTTGTTCCGGAACTGTGCATTCCCTCGTTCCGTCAGTAGATGTACTGAGGACCTAAGAAAAAGGTCAGCAGAGTTCCGTGAAGTACACTGAAAGAAAAACCCTTGGTAACAATGACAAAAGGTATTTGTTGAACTTCAACAGTGCACTTTTGTCGTAATGATAAATAATTTGTCAGCATAACAAAAAAAATTGTTCAGTTTGATAAATTTTTGTCGAATTGACAAAAATTCGGCGAAATTTCCAGTTCGTTCTTTTAACAAAACATGTTTTATCGAAATGACAAAGTTTTCTTTCATATTGATAAATATTTCCATCAAATCAACAAATTTTTTGTTGCATTGGAAGAAACGACTTCTGACAAAAATTTTGTCAGATTGACCAAAGGTAAACTGCAACATTTTGTTATATTCACAAAACTATTTATCAAATCAACAAAAATGTTTGTAAGAAAGATGAACACGCTCCCATACGGCATATTGGAGTGGGAATCGCAGTGCGCAGAGTTGTAGTTCGATTGCATCATTCGATTGATTGATGTGCAAAAGTGATAGTGGCCTTTCGTGAAAGTTCTCTAAATTATATTATATAAAACTTGAAACTTAGCATCGACAAAAATGCAGTTCAATTCGGCAAAAATCACTCAGAGAAAAACCTTTGTAGCATTGACAAAAATTCAGGTCAATTCGACAAAAATTTTGTCAATATACGTCCAACAAAATACTTTGTCGTATTGGCAAATTTCATATATTCCTCGACAAAAACACACTGTCGAGACAACAAAAATTTTACGCAACAGTTTTTTCTCAATTCAACAAAAAATTTTGTTGTCTAGCTAGACAGTGTGTTTTTGTCGAAGAATATATGAAATTTGTCAATATGACAAAGTGTTTTGTTGGACGTATATTGACAAAATTTTTGTCGAATTGACCTGCATTTTTGTTAACCTTATTAAAACTTTTTATAGCATAATTCAATTTCAGCTACACGTCTCCCGGGTCCTCTACCTTCGACCAATTGCATTTCTTTACGTCTGGCTTTATTCGTAGTCGAGCACTTTGAGGTCATAGCGAACTTTACTACCATCACAATCCCCACTATGTGAACTTAAAGTTTCTTGCTCCGTAAGAAAGAAGATTGGGATTCCCCGAATATTAAATTGCTTATACCAAATAAAAACTTGCAATTTTTTCGCATTCAATCTTCTTCTTATCATTATACCACTTCACCCGAGAAACGAACCTTTCATGTTTTACTTGGTGATTTCTTGAAAAGCGCTGCGTTATTAAATTGTTTACAGATGCTCGAATTATGGAATTTTTAGTTTACTAATTAAATGCTAAAATTTAAGAGGACAACCCACGATAATTGATATAAATTTAGAAAAAATCAATATTGTATACCAAAGCCACGAACCCATTTCCAAATGTCAAAGCTAAACGTCATTCAAGTAAAGTTATACAATTTTCGAAGAAAGTACTTCGTTCTCGTTTCGACGTCTTCTCGAAGGGTCCATCAGAAATCTCGTGTTTTTTGTCTGCTCGCACGACACCTTTATTCCGTTTTGCCCAGGTAATTGAAAAAACTTGCCTGGAAATCACAGCGCCCGCTTCGCATTATCGCAATGAACAATTTCGGCTTCTCGTCCGGCTCGCAGGTGAGTCGCAACGAAATCGTTCAGTTGCTACTTCGCGTTTCGATTGCGTCCGTTGTCACCTTCTACTCGGTTAAATGGATGCTGAGCCACCTCGATCCGACCAATAAAAATAAGAAAAAGGCCCGGACAAAGGCCGAGGAGCAATTGAAACGGTAAGTGTCAGTGACTAATTCAAATGGGAAGTGCGCGATAACCTCAAAATGTATTGCACTTTTGTGCACTCAGTCTCCGTCATTTTAGTCCTTCGTAGCTTTTATTTTTTTTTATTTTTATTCTGTCTCCTTAGGCTGGGTGAGAACGGCGAGTTCAAAGTAAACATTGCAAACTTAAGCGATTATGAGTTGATGATTGCCTCGCACTTGGTCGTGCCGGAGGACATCACGGTCAGCTGGTGTGATATTGCGGGCCTTGACTCGGTTATTCAGGAGTTGCGAGAATCGGTTGTGCTGCCCGTTCGTCACAGGGATTTGTTCAATCAATCGAAACTATGGCAAGCCCCGAAGGGAGTACTCCTACACGGACCGCCTGGCTGCGGTAAAACCCTCATCGCTAAGGCAACGGCCAAGGAAGCAGGCATGCGATTCGTGAACTTGGACGTCGCTATGCTCACAGATAAATGGTAAGGACAAGAGTCAGTCAACCCTCGTTCTCGTCTAATTCGGACCGTTTTCAGGTACGGCGAATCGCAAAAACTAGCCTCAGCCGTTTTCTCGTTGGCCATGAAAATCCAACCTTGCATCATTTTCATCGACGAAATCGATTCATTCCTCCGCTCGCGGAACACTCACGATCACGAAGCAACCGCCATGATGAAAACACAATTCATGATGCTCTGGGACGGTCTCAGCACCGAGGCTGGCTCGACTGTAATCGTGATGGGCGCTACAAATCGTCCGCAAGATCTCGACAAGGCCATTCTTCGTCGGATGCCCGCCCAATTTCACGTCGGCCTTCCCAACGACGAACAGCGCGTCAAAATCCTCAAAGTTATTCTGGAAACCGAAACAATAGCACCAAACGTCGATCTGAATCGCTTGGCCAAACTTGCTAACGGTTTCTCGGGATCCGATTTGCGTGAACTTTGCCGTACCGCGTCCGTTCATCGAATGCGAGAATTTATGCGCTCCAATAGCGAAATGATGTCACAGTCAGAGGATGCGGAAAGTAGGACACTTAAACAAAACGAAATGTTGGCCATTTCCATGGAGGATCTGTTGAGCTCGTTCGCCAAGATGAAAGAGTCGAAACTGCACACCGGAACTCTCGTTCCCGACACCGGAATCGATCTAGACTAAGCTTATGTTATTATTTTATATTATAGAAAAAAACAAACATCTGCAACAGAAATAGACTAAATTTGAAGATTTCTTTAGTGTTGTACGTGTAGCTTAGGAGGGTCTTCTTCACCACGTTCGTCGGGGCATTCGTGCTGATCAAAATTGCAAGAAAACGAAACGGATCTCGATGTCGCCTTCTGCGCTTTGCATTTAATTCGAAATTTTCTGGTTTTTATTTAATCAAATGCTACATTTATCTGATTTTATATTTTATAGAAATTAAAAGTTGTAGTGTTAATTTAAAGTTCTGGAGTCGCCTTTTTTTTAATCGGAGGAAGCATTTCGATTATTTTTGATACCTAGTCCTGCTACATCCATGCTGTGTTTGATATTTACGGCACTTTGTTTCAAATTAGGGCCGCGTTAAGCTTGAAATAAGTCTCGCTACTTTTGCGTACCGCTTAGTAATTTCTACGATCACTGGGTATCGCAAAAACAAGCGGAATAGGTAGTGGATTACTGCACAACAACAAGGCCAGTGGAGTTGAGTAGAACATGGGGCAATTTTATGCCAATTCTTGTTCAACAGTCCAAGGATTTATGGTCTGTCAGCTCAGTCGCAAACGAATTATCTGTGTACCTGGCGATAAGAAAAACAACCCGGATCTCTGAAATCGGACGAAGATAGATTGGGAGTATGCACATCCTTCTCCTTTCAGTGGGGTTATTTGCAAAGGCTGTAGAAACTAAGCCTAGTTCAGGCACGGCATTTGCGAGATTTTACCAAATCAGCAATGGCAGCCCTAACAGAGGCAACTGGCACACCGAAAACTGGTTCTGGCCCGATCATGGCTGACTCTGATCCTGCCTTTGCTAACGCATCAGCTATTTCATTACCTGGTGGCCTGGAACCCATATGAGCTTTAAGTCATTGAATCTGCCAACAGCGTTCAACCGTTCTTTATACTCACGATTCGAAAAGACGATTGGATTATCTAGGGAATGTAGAGCGGCCTGACTGTCGCTGCAAATGCAGGCAGATCATCCTGCCTCTCCATCTTCTCTCTATAATCCATTCTACTGCCTTAGGGATCGCAAATACTTCACCCTGAAATAAATAAGAATGTTTTCCTAGGACGAACGAGTCAGTCTGCAAGTACATTCTAGCTTCCGACCTGTCTTCAGTCATTGAGCCGTCCGTGAAAAATATATATCAGTGAATCCGCTAAGCAGTGCAGACTGATTTCCGCACCCCTTCCTACTCGGGATCTCCACCTGATATTGCCTAGGAGGTGTACTGTGCAATGCAATCTAAACAGCTACTAGTTTTTGTGGGAAACAATTCTCCCACAACCCCCCGCCTATTGTTTCTGATGCAGTTCCAGTCAGTGAGTTCAATCTCTTGCTATGTCAACGTTAGGTGTGTTTTTCCAACTGGATCAAAATCATTCGTTTTACATTGAAAACAAAAACAAAAAGATTATCCAAAATCAAAATGTTGGATCAGATTTCCCCTCCAAAGCTCATTTAAATTGTCACTAGGTATATCAATGTTTTCTAACATGGCGCCCTGCAACTCAGTCCCATTTGTAGCAGATACTTGAGTTATAAGTGTAGAGTTTAGTATAAAAGTCTTTCAAATTATTTAAAAAAATGAATTTATTTCAATAGTTATAGCTACTAGTTTCAGCTTTCAGGCTAACAAAAGGACTGACCTTGAATCTTCGGTTCGGAAGAAAACTCTGTTTTCCGTTACATCTTCGTTGGGGGTTGTTTACATGCTGCAGATGTCGTTTCGTTATTAACGTTGTTTTAATTTTGAAATAATTCCCACGTGCTGCGTGTTGGATTATCGCTTCCCCACCCGTTCCTCCCCCGCTGACAAAAATTGTTGCCTGTTGGAGACGGACGTACTTCCTGCCAAATTTTAAACAAAGAAAAAAAGTCAAAAGTAATGGAAGTGGCGGTCAGTAGGCACCTTTGAAAAAGTATTCAAATGGCAGAAGGCGACATTAGGTGTGTTTTTTTCAACTGGATCAAGATCAAGATCATTCATTTTACATTGAAAACAACAACAAAGAGATGATCCAACATCAAAATGGAATCAAATGTTGGATCAGATTTCCCCTCTAAAGCTTATTTAAATTGTCACTATTTCAATATTGTCAGAGATGGCGTTTGCAACTCAGCAACATTTGTAGCAGATATTTGCACCCAGCAGATAGAACAGGTTCGTTTGAGAGGGTAGCAACGTTCAGGGGTGGAATAGTTTTTCATATCTCGTAGCAAAAAACTATACATGGGTGTTATATGACCTTTATACAGCCCCGTTTCGCCGTATAGTATACGAAACTTTTCCTGCTGACAATTTATCTGAGGCATTAACAACAGGATTGTGAACCCTGCTAAATTAGCTTTTGGAATGAGCCACATCGTTTTTTTCAATCGTGATCTGATCCAGTTGAAAAAAACGCACCTATAGAGTCCTTCCCCTCTTCTAAGTTTTTGAAAAAACGGAAAAATTTAGGGGGGGGCAGCCCCCAAATTCGATCGGACGCCGTTGGGCTGGTTTTTGGATACGCTAAGCTCGCCCTATCGTACAACGTCGTCTTTTGAGCTGTCAAGTAGTTATTCGAGGTGGAACTAATCCGACCTCTGAACCATTTGAGCAGATGAGGTATATCCGCATCGGGCAGCCCGAATCTATTCAACTCACCACGAACAACCGCCAGAGCCGAAATAAAAATTTCCCTGTGGTGGCGCCGCGCACACGACGACAAAAACCACTCATCTGGCGACCCGCGACTCAAAAAATCACCCTCCCTCTCCGCTTCCGCAACCCCTTCTTCTATCGACCACGCGTGTCCGCACACGCCTCACACACACTCCCGTCTCGACACAGTCGCTCGCTTCTCGCATTCTTTTTCTTAATGTGCAATCCAGCAGAAGCACAAGCACAAGCACCAGAATGATGGACGCCATTCGTCTCTAGTTTTCCGTGGTCTCCCAATTTTTTTAATTTTTCTGCGTTCCGCAGTTTTCCGCGTTTTCATAAAAGTCCTCGATAAGTTGAGCGCGCGCGAGGCGCCCTGTGTAACCCGGTTGTTGCGTACGCCGTCGATCGTCCGGCAACGCTCGTACGACTTGTGATTTTCCCCCTCGGTACGGTATATTTTTCCTCTCATTTCGACTCGTCGTCGGGGCTATCATGTCGTCGATCCGAAGAAATTTTATCCCAAAAAACGAAAACGGTGTGGATAAAGTGTGAAGCGGAAAGGTGCAAGAACCAAGAAAAGAAGCAGCAGCAGAAGACGGAAAGGAGCGCTCGAGAGAGTGGAAAGAAGCAGCGCTCTTAAGACAGGGGGGGCGACGCAGCGAAGAAAACGATCGCGGTAACAACACACGGCGGCCGCGAACAACTTTGCAGACGATTTTTTACTTCTTTTTTTTTGTTCATTTGGTGGATTTTCGGTCGATGTTTCTCGTATCGCGACGCTGGTGAAAAGCCCGGGCCGTGAGCGATTTCGTGTGGTAGTTTTGTGGCCTTGTCGTCGACGAGAGCCCAGCACGTCGAGCCCGAAGACTCCGTAGGCAGGCAGCTTTTCGCGGCAGAAAAGGATCGAGTTGACATTTTGTGTTCGTTGTTCGGTCGTGCGGTAGAGCAAAAAAAACGAAAGAAAAAAAATTGAGGTGAAAAATTGGTCGGGTTGCGACTGAGCGACGAAGTTTTTTTCATGTGCGAGAGAGATTGCGCGCGCGCCTGTGCCAAAACGAGACATAGCTAGCTATTGCGCGTGCGCGATCTATCAGCAACGAGAGAGTGGGTGCGTGTGCGTGTTCCGATTCGACTTCTGCACCCCACCCTCATCCTTTCCAACGTCTCGTCTTCTTTCCCCAGCAGCAGCAGCAGCGAGTAAAATTTTTCTTGGCGAAGATTCGAGCAGTGTGTTTTCCTTCGGTCGGTGAATCCGCGCGCGGAAGTTTTTTTCGCTCGTTTCGTGTGGAAGTTGCTGGTTCGTCGGCGCGTCGTGCTTTTTCGCCTGGTTTGCCGTCCGTCAGCGTGTCCCGAAGCAGCGATGATTTGAAATGGTAATTTTTTTTTCTTGAGTTTTTTTCTTGTTTCTAACCATTAAAAACGCTAATTTGGTACACGTGCGAGCGGGACAAAGCGACTTTTCTCAACACGTTGTGCTCTCCCACAAGCTTTTGTGTTTCGCACGGTTTCGCGTTGTCTTGCTCGCTCTAATTGGACCAGCAGAAAACCTTCAAAGTCAATTTCAACGCTGATTTCGATTTGGGCCGGTGAAATTGTTGCGAATTGTTGAATTTGAGGACGTGCGGTGGTCCGGAATCGATTGGCGGTTGTTAAAAGTGCGAATTTGGTTGGAAAAGCGGTGAAATGGGTCTGGATTTATTGTTTCTAAGTAGATGATTTGTTGGTGTTTTGCTGAAGGAGCGACAGAGAAGAAGACAATGGGGTTTTGACTGCGTTTTGTCGAATTGTTGTTGGGTTTGTGTGGGGTGAGAGGGGTTGTGCTCCGTGTGTTGGTGGAAGAGCATGTGCGCCCGGACTGCGTTTTACTGCAGTGTTACCAGTTTGTGTCCGAAGTAACGAAAATGCCGGAAAGGCGAAGGGTTTGCGGCCGCCTACCTTTCATTACTTTTGGACTTTTTTCTTTGTTTAAAGAATTGGCAAAAAGTTGAGAGTTCAGCCTTTAATGTCATTCGAGCCAGCATGTCGAGACGGCAAGTAAAAAAATGTGGAAGAATTTTTTACCAGTCGCGAACGCCAAGAAACTACTTTGCGGGTGGGTTGCTGAAAAATGTTATGGAACCAATGACGAAATTAAATATTTAGTTGGCCAGATTTCGGCATCCACATTTACTTAGCTTTCGTAGACGATACTTCGCGATGTGGGAAATGCGGTGTAACGCTTCAAACCTCGCGTCATCCCTTTTCACTGTCAACGAAAATAGTTGGAAATTTTGAAAATGTTCATACCAAAATTCGACGAGTTCATAAAACCACCACGAAGCAGTGCTGACAAAATCTGCAGACAACGAAAGCTTATTGACAAACTTCTGAACAGTTACTGGCAAACTTATAAGTAGTGCCGATAATTTAAATAAGAGCGCATCATACACAACCTTGAAAAATCTAGAACAAGGCTTCAAGCCACAAACCAATTTCTGCAAAGACAGACGGCAGCATCACCAGCGACTTAAATGAAGATGGGTACACTACTTCACTAGCCAAAGACGGCAACGAAACAGACGAAATCAAACGACGAATCATGCTAGCAAACAAAACATATTATTCGGTACTTGCAATAATGAAATCCAAAAAAAGAGCTCAGGAACAATAATATGCGAATATATCAAACTATCATACGACCTGTGCTCTGTTATGGCAGCGAAACATGGACATTAACGAACTTCCGAAAAAGCAGTTGACGCATTCGAAAGAGTTCCTCCGAATTGGACCTGTAAAGGAAGGAACAATTCCT
Organism: Beris chalybata; assembly: GCA_949128065.1. Lineage (NCBI taxonomy): Eukaryota > Metazoa > Arthropoda > Insecta > Diptera > Stratiomyidae > Beris > Beris chalybata. The sequence goes on along the minus strand of OX421896.1, from coordinate 3,008,021 downwards.
TCCAACTCTCCTTCGCACCAAGAAGCACGTAAAAATATTTAATAGAACAATACCGCGGCCAATTGGGCTGAGTTTGTTATTGAAAACAAGCCAGAAACAGCATTCAGCCGTGCTTTGGTGCAGTAAGATCACAACGGATCCATCTAGCGGTCTATGTGTTAGCTATCTCTGCCAATAGCTACCCACCTAACGTAAGATACAACCATGAGCTGTATCAACTCTTCGAGGAGGCAGAAGTTTCAACGTTCATCAAAATACGTAAACTACTGTGTACTGGCCATGTAAAGCGGATGGAAGAAATAAGAATCTCCAAGCGTGCTCTTAAATGCAAAGCGAATGGTAACAGACCAGTAGGGAAACCACGCAATCGATGGGAAGACTCAGTTGATGAAGACAGCAAATCTATCTTAATATTTAGCAGATGGAGGATTCAATCTTTGGATCGAGACGATTGGAGGCGAAAACTTCAGGAGTCCACGGCCCGACTTGGGCTGTCGCGCCATTGGCACTACTTCTAAACTTTACTTCATCTGACCAGAGAGTAGATTGACGATGGCGATAATTGCAGGCTCCTCCGAGAACAACGCAATATTGTCGGAATCGACGATATAGGGTGAAGCAGCTACCAAAAACTTAATAAAACCTCTGGCATAAGTGTTGCTGATGAAAAGTAAATGTCTGAATAAATTTTTAAGAAAATTTGAACTGGCGTATTTTGATGATTACTGATCACTGCAATGGACCTCCCAAGGCGGAGTCATTTGGCGATATATCTGATATTAAACGTAAACTTGACACCATCTACAGTGATAAACAACTAGTGTTTGTTGTCAGATACAAGCCAAAAACAGAAAAGGTAATTCAAAGGGAAATAAGAAGGCCGTCAAACCACAACCAGACGAAATTGTTGCTGTCACTCCAGTTCCGGCTAACCATATCAGCGATGACTCTTCGTCCCCAACGAGGCCACCCATTCTTGCTGAAGACGCCACGGATTCCTTAGATAAATCAGTTAGTGTTACATTGTCAGATATAAGTAACACACCAGACTTTCATGCTTCAAGGAGCTCAAAAAACTTGTGGTGTAGTTTGAAGGGTGTAGAAAAACCAAAAGTACTGTTTGTTTCACGGCTTGCACCAGATACCTCTGAGACAGAGGTTCTCGAAAATATTGTGAGAATACTACAGTACAGCAATATTGACATACATCATGGTTCGTTGTCGTGTACAAAGATCTCTTCACCAAACATTTCAGAAAGAGCAGCAAATATAACTACAACTGGACTATCGGAAAGCCTGCAACTCTGGTTACGTGAATACTTGACCACAGTTTCTTCGAACATTTCAGATAGAAAAGTTGGCTCCGCTTGCAGAAACGTCGGTTGTACCGCAAGGTTCTCCATTGGGTCCTTAGTTATTTATCGTGTTCGTTGATGATACCGAAGATATTTGATGTACGCCGATGATTTGAAGATTATTTATTTATGTTAAAATACATTCCTCAAAAGAAAATTCGCGTTGCTCTAAACAAGGAATATGTAGGAGTTCTTAACGTTCACAGTAGGGATGGTAGAAATATTTATACTTCCGGAAAGAACGGGAAAACGTATGTTGAACAAACGTAAGAGACCGCATATAGCAGTTATAGGTACACAGTGCGTCAAATAAGTTCCGAGACTCGAACCATATCTGAGTAACTGGTAGGAGCATCTATATATACTTGTTTGAAAGCTGTGACACTCCTCTTCCCGGTAATACTAATTTTATTTAAATCGGTCGATAGATAGCAAAGTTATGACAGTTCTCCCGAAACACCTTTTTTGTTGATATTGAAAATTCCGTCAAAAGTCAAAACAATGCTCATTACATTCTTTGATAGCAAACGAGTTGTCCACAGGGAATTTTTTCCAATTGGCCAAACAATTACTGGCGTATTTTATTTCGAAGTTTTGAAGCGTGTGATGTCGCATTCGACTGACATTTCGACCATCAGAACAGCTTCAACACGAGCACTAGAGGCAATTCCACAAAAAAGAGCCCGGAACATGAATTTGAATCACTGTTGAGTCGCTGTAACAAATGTATTGAAGCTGCAGCAGAATATTTTGACTAAAAAAATGTATTTTTTGTTTTATTGAGGTTTTGCATGGCCAGTCTCAACTTATTCGTCGCACTATGGGTAATTCCATCAAGTATCGCAAAAAAGGCAAATTTTGTGATCTTACCATTCTTTTGAAAATTTGTGTACTTGAAGAATCAATGGAAAAAGAATATAATATCAATTTTTTTCTATCTCATTTTTTTTTTTTTTTTTGTTATAGGTAGCATGTTCAAAATTTCGCAAAAGTGGTGTCCAAGTCCTCTTTGAAAATTCATATCTCTGTTAATTTTTATCATAGAATAATAAATTGAGACTTATTTTAAAGGGGAGGGTTGTCGCAAAATAAAAAAAAATACCAATCAAATTTATCCTTAACACGTTGAATGCCATGGGGGTGACCGGGACAGAAATTTTGACCCTTTAAATAGCATTGTGAAAATTTTTGTCAAAAAGTGTGGCACGCAAAGTGTTAAATTTTTTTCCCAATGATAACGATTTTGTCCTTTATTCTTGAATATCTCAATAATTAGTTACATTTAGTTCCAGCAAAGTGATTTAAAAATTAATTGTTTCTTTGTGTGTTTCTCTATCCTGCCCTTTGCTGGATCAATTCAACTCGTTGAAAGAACATCAACTTCGTAGCGAATTCAAACTGGCTTTTAAAGTAAAAGTGTTCAAAAATTACACCTCGACAGATGTCAAAATTCTCAAAAGAATCAGTAGTTTCTTCAAAAATTGGAGCCATTGCAGGTGACGATAATTGTGGTCCTGGTCCTAATTGTGGTCCGGGAATAAGTTATTTTGCTATCGGCATATCTATCATTGATCCTCTTCTTAGTTTTTGAGTCCATCTAAAAAGATCGTAATCTTAGTATATAGACCGGTTCCGAAAACTCGTCTACGAACATATGCCGTCAGCTTCTGTTTGTCCTGTTAAAGATTTATGTGATGAAGGAGTTACAATGTAGTCTTTTTTAAAAAAAGAAGTTATCCTTAAGTAACTATACTTAAATTTTCTCAAAAAGCTGCTCCACACTGTATATCATCTTGAAAACTGGCAAGTGGCAACCCGGTTGTACGCATGTTTCAATTATTTGATATGAATGAACGGGTACATTACATTGTACAAAGCGTTGGTATTAGTCGTCCAGAGAGGTAAGGAATAAGAAAAGCGCCGAGTATGGAGTTATTTTTTCGTCCTCAAGCTTCGGGTAAAAATCGACCGGGCTTGCCTTGGTTCGTTATTTTTTGTGCCTCGATTGCTGTAAACTTACTGAGTGTGTCGGTCGGTTTTTTTTTATTTTCTGTGTTAATTTCCATACGTCACGCACCGTATATACAGTTGGGATTTTCTTCGCTTCTTGTTGGACCCGGCTCATCGTTCTCCTGTCCCGTTCGTCATTGCCAATTCTCCTCGGATGAGACAAACGCAGTAGATTTGCGCGCAGCACGATCTCATCTTGGGTCTCGCGACTCGCAGTCGCAGGCAATAGCAGCAGCGAGCAGCTGCTGCAGTCAGGCAGCACTCTCAGAACCGTCAGCAGTTAGTGGTGGTCCCTGTTCCCTGCCTGGTAAAACTCTTTTTCTTTGTGCAGCCATAAGTGGTGATCTGTGCTGTAGTGCTACTGTCGTGAATCGTGTGTTGCTTGCTCTACCTGTTCTTCATCCACCCTCACCTTCTTCACCCTTTCGAGTGGCTTTGTATAGAAATTTTTGCTAGCATGCAACTTGTCCCCTGCTTCAATCCTGCGAAATTCCTTCTTACCTTTAGGTGCTTCTCGTTATCACCTGTTTGATTTTTTTTTTTCTTTCGTACGGTGGTTTGTTCGTTTTTTCCGACCCCATCCATCCACTGACGAAACATTGATTTTGTCTGTATTCCAATCCTGCTGTAGTGGTTTTGAGTGTTTTATTTTCACTCCCATGCTCGTCGTTCGACTTCCGAAGTAATTTCCTGATGAAAGTGAATTTGCTGTGTTTTGTTACCAAGTGGATCTGTTCAGTGCACTTTTATTTCGACAAAGACTCACCTTCAGTGACGTCCTTTCACGTTCGCTCCTTCCCTGCTGCCTTCCTCTCGGCCTTAGTGCTGCGTCTCTTCCAAGAACAATTCCCTATAATTACACTTCCACAGACTTCTCGACAGTCCTTGTACTCGATACATGACGTACATTGTCATATGTGTGTAAGGTACATTGTGCAGTGCACGTAACATCCATTGCCTCCGCTTGGCTTATCACAGTTTCATATACCGGCTGATTTTGTGTGCGGTGCGGTGCGGTCTGACGTTGTGCTGCTTTTCGCATGTTCGCCGGAGTCACCTTCGGCACGCCGGCAAGTTCTATATGATGTAACCTCGTATGTGCTATGTGCCGATTTGTTTAGTAATTATTGTATACACATTATATTAATTAATAGTGCACCGTCACTGTCCGAGCGTCTTGATCTATAAAAATCGGAGCTGTACATTCGACTACAAGCATGAAGTTATTTGGAACTTGGTTGCGAATTCGAATCTGAACCGACTGCCGCCGCGACCTTCAATCTCCCTGAACTTGTGCGAGGTGAGTGTAATTTTTTAATGTTGTGTCTTTAGACGGGAATTTCTTTTATTTAAGTCATTCTTTGCTATACGCCTCGCAGGTCTTTTGTGAAACTTTCCTTCCGGAAAGCCATCTTTTATCTGCAAGCAAGAAAAACTCTAAACTATATATACATTTGCCGTAAGAACAAAAAATAAAAATTCAACCCTTTCGCAATGCTAAAACCGGTAAAAGTCAACCCTCTGCTCCCTTTCCCAAGGTCCAGACGTCGAGGCTTCTGCTAGAAAATAGTGGCCAAGATCGAATCAGATCACATTTCGAGATCATCGGATGGATGATCAAGTTCGAAATGTGGCAGAGAAAGTTTCGTGAACCACAGAGAAGAACAAATATTGCGACCACAGACCTCATACCAAAATAACCGAAACAATTGCTAGGTTTGAGCCAAATCATGACAAAATATGGTTCGACGTTTCCATTATTATTTCTAAACTTTTTCGAAGTTATTATCGGTTGGGGCGTCGTGTTTGTCATCATCTTCACTGAAGTGAAGAATGGTGACAACTTATACAGCCCGTATTTAAAGAAACCTTGTATCTATTAATTCATCCAGGCAGTTACACCGCCTTCCCCTCTTTTTAAATTCGAATAGGGTTTTGCTAATAAAGCCTAATAAATTATTTTGGAATCATGACACTAAGACGTACATGGAAGGAAAATATCTTTTACTGATGAGTGAACTGATTCGATTCACACTTTTAAAAACTAAGAACACTCCAACGCGAGCGTAGATTCTAGCACGACATTAGTTTTATTTGTATTTATTAGAAAATCATATCAAGTCCTTCAGAAATTTTAAAAATAATGTGATTGAAGGATCTGGCTTAATACGGGGTTGCGTCCTGATAGATCTTCCAGAAAAATAATGAGGCATATAAAATATCAAGAACTGACTAGTGGTGTATTTCCCACATTTGTTCGAATGGAAGCACACAACAACCGACTTGAACGGATTCTAAAACATTGGCACACCAAAATATATCTTGGGTTTTTTTTTTAGAAAGATGAATGCAATGGTTGAATCTAATCGGTAAAAAATTTCGTCCTAGAAACAGCAGTTGCAAATGCCACTTGACTCGGAAGTTTCCTTGGAAGAAAAGTTCTCTTCTTTCTTAAAGTGACTTTGACTGCCAGACTACAGCGCATCTAAAAATAAAGTGTAATAAACAGTATCATTCAGCAAAGCGCTTTTCCAAAGTTTAAACATTTTACAAATCTCGATTTCTTACAACCATCTCACAGATATACAGAAAAAGATAGGTATCATCAGCATTTATAGCTCTAGCCAAACTGATGAATGCAATCATTGTGCAATATACACATCTGTTTATTGCATATAAAATCAAGTTAAACATTTGACTTGTTCCAAGATTGCGAATAACGATATAAACGATATGTCCATATATGTGTGTCGTCCGGGCGCGCGCGCACACACACTCTATACAGCGTAAGCACACAAATTGTGTGTTTGTACATTGAAATTGAAAAGAAAAAAAAATTTTGTGACGATAATGCATAAGCCATCATCGCGCCGCCGTGATCGAATCTAATTAATATTATACTCATCATATAAAAATATAAAAATTTAAATTGAAGTTTTCGGGGTAGTAAAAAAAATTGGGCAAGATTAGAAAGAAGCTAATCAGTTAAACGACATGCAAAAGCTATCAGTTATACATCCAAAAAATAAATGCGCTCAATTTTTAAACCCATCTTATCAATCAACTTCTTTTTAATTTATTTTGTGAGATAAGGTCACATCAAGATATCTAAGCGGCTCGAATTTCAACTGGCAATACAATACAAGGTCATTGGCCGAAAGAATATCGCAACGATAATTGCAAGTGATTCTTTTCAATTTGATGATAGTTTCGTCCATTTGAAAAAAAATTCTCGATATCTTTCGGATTGCATTCGAACTTTAGATTCGCATAGAGACTCTTAAAATATTCCGATAACGCAATATTAGCTAACCACTTCTTATAGGACACCGGAAAGAGTAAAAAATTATGGATTTTTTTTAAATTCGACTTGTACCTACAGACCTTTGAAAAATCCAACTCTTTTAAGATAAGATCAACTTTAACTCGTTTCTCATTTCTGTAATATCTCGAAGTCGAATTCGACTGAGGTCCAAAAGTTTGAGTAATCGAGATGTTGTTAGAATGTAACAAATTTTGTACTTTTGTAATCTATAGAGTTTTAAATTTGATCCAACCTTAAAAGTTCACAATGAACTGATCCTCGGGACTGAATATGTTTAGAATACGGACTTTTAATCGAATTTGTATCAGTTCGAAATACCCGTTAAGCTACAAGTATATGTACAATTTTAGAGCGTTCATTTTTCACTTCTTCAAACTCGCCAATGCAATTCTTGAAAATCCAGACACTCCTCCTAGAAGCTGCCAATCAAATGTCTTTGAAAATTTCGTACATAGATCACTCTGTACATTACAAGTCGAGAATACTTCGACATATCTAGTTAAAAGTCCCTGATTTCTATGCATGTTTGATTTATAAGGCTGATTAAAAACCCCTTCTTTTACAAAATAATTGCCATACAAAAATTTTGAGTCAAAATTTTTTGAAATTAAATAAACACAAATGTAATTAGAATGCAATGATAAAGGAGTGGCCGTTTTTGACAAAGAGTTACCCACACTATCGTATCGAAAATAAGTCCGGATAAGGTGTCAATATTCCGTCTGTTGGTAATATTCAATGAATGATCCCGATAAAATAGTCTCACTAAATGGTTTCGGTCAGATAATATAAAAGCATTTCATTTTTTTTTATTTATTTTGCTTAAGTATGATAAGATTACATTGAAAATTTAAGATAAAAAAAATTGCACAAGGAAAAAAAACCTGCTTTTTCCTTTGTGCATTAATAACGACGATGATTGGTAACACAACCCGTTAATTGTAGACTTTTGATAATTTTTTATCTGTGGTTCGCCTTCGCCCCCCGTTGCTATGCCACGCTGCAAAATATATATTGTTTTAAATATTCTTTTAGAAATAACTGGAAAGAATATTTCTTCTTTATGTGTTAAAGAAAGAAATTATTCTGATTTTGTTGACCTCTCCCATCGCAAGTACGGGAAGATGTCCTCTCAGTAAAAATTTAAAGGTAATATCACAAAGTATTCTGTAGCTTGGCTATGCGGTGGTTCTCTGCACTCCGTTGAGAATTAATTTATCGTTTTGAGTATTGACACTACCTTCTAATTTATGTACATATGTTTCATCTCTTCAGAGTAAAAGTGCAATTATAGAGAACGCTACCCGCGCGTGTTTATCGGTGCGACGCGATGAAAACAGACTGAAACGCATGTAAGTCAGTGTAACTATTCATAGTGATATCGCATTGCCTCAATTGCCAGTTGTAACAACCGGTTCGACGCTGCTGTCGCGATATGGCGATGCGATTGTGTCATCGCAGAAATTCTGGTATCGCTCAAAGTCTGGTTTCGAAATGTTAGTACATACATGTATTTCGGATCTACTAAAATTATCGTTTGGTTAGAATATCCTTAAGATACGATAGAAGATTTGGTCAGATTTTAGTAAGTGTATCGCTCAACTTCCATGCAGTACAACAAGGCAGATCTGTTGATAAAAGCCTCAATATCTATTTATTTCTTTTGACACTTTTTAATGAATATAACTGTTCTCGATTCAATTGAGAACTTCGCTCGCAAGTCGAACCAGTGGACGCCTACAATGTTTCGGCGCCTGTGAATAAACCCTGCTCGAGATTTTTACTACACTTGCTTCAATCATGAAAATTCGAGTCGACGAAATTGGTTCGAAAGTGTCCGTAGTAACTAACTTTCTTCGTCACTATGTCTGCTTTTCTGTGTCGCTAATCTGCTCTGCACTGGATAAGAGTGCAAAGGAACACGCCTTCTTTTGTGACTCAATAAAGAAGAACTGTCAAAAAGCAATTGAAATGAAAAAAACTTATCGAGGAAGCTAATAAGGGCCTTTTGGCTGATTCAGAACATGAGAAAATTACAGAACAGGCCTTCAAGCAGTGCTTTAAAGACTGGAAACAAGGATGCAGAAGAGGGAACTAACTACTTTGAAGGAAAAATTAAATGAATTCTTTGATTAAGAAAGTCAGTCTCACAACTATTCAATCAAATTTGGAATTCAAGTGACAACAGTTTCATATATACGAGGTGCTTGAAGTTGTTTTGGGGATATTCCAGGGCCTGTATCTTGATTTTCCGAAATATTTTTTAAGGAACTATTATTTGAGGATTGATGGGTAGCATTATTTTTCTGGATCCCAACCAGTAGTTAAACAAAAAGCCAATTAACATTTGAATAAGCATATGATAAATGAAGACTAAACAGAAATGTTTGTATTTTACAGAAATGCGAAGAAAAACACTAATCGATCGATACTCTGGGAGTACCATCATCAGACTGCAGAACGGACAACAATATCAACTTACAAATCAATCTGGAAATTGATTACAGCCAGAATCACCAATGAAAAATTTGAAGACGTCAAATATCATACCGCATATAAATTTTATACTTCCATTAAAAACGATCTAAACACAAACAGCCGAAAAAATACCAACAGCAAAGAAAATATTACAAATTATAAATTTACAACATTTTGAAATTCCGTGTCATAAAAACATTATAATAATACGTAAAAAGTTATTATAATTTAGCCGGTTGCACTGTTCATTTCCTTGTCGTAACGCTGGAGCTTAAAATATTTTTGAAAATGGCAAATACTCTCTCATTGATGACAAATGCAGTACGAGGTGTGGTTAGCAGACAACGTATTCGATATAAAGAAAACGGTTTCGATTTGGATTTGGCATGTAAGTAAAAAAAATCATTGAAGTTATGTTGCCAATAAATGCAACTGATTATCTCTCTAAATTTTTGATTCCTCAGATGTCTGTGACAATATTATTGCAATGGGTTATCCAGCTGAAAATATCGAAAGTATTTTCCGAAATAATTTTGATGATGTTTATCAATTTTTTGAGGAAAAACATCGCAATCATTATTATATCTACAATTTATGTTCAGAACGATATTATGATGAAAAGAAATTTCATGGGGTAAGTGACTCTTTTTTTATTTTTATAGATAGGTTTCTTATTTTTCAAAAAAAAATTGTATGTTTTCAGAGAGTTTCGAGGTATGGGTTTGATGATCATAATCCGCCACCTATAACTTTGATAAAAAAATTCTGTGATGATGTAGACGCTTGGTTAAAAGCGAACAGGAATAATGTAGCGGCTGTGCATTGCAAAGCAGGAAAAGGTCGAACAGGTTAGTTAGTTAAATAAATACCACTTAACCAATCCTTCTACTTTCCACAGATATACATCGATAAACAATACTAACTTTAATGATATTTTCAGGGACTATGATCTGCTGTTATTTAGTGCATAGCAAACTCAAAACAACTGCCGAAGATGCACTTGCCTTTTATGATGAAAAACGAACTAAAAATAGAAAAGGTGTAACAATACCGTCCCAAAGACGATATGTAGAATACTATGCAAAATTAGTAAATTCTGGACAGCCATATGAAGAGCTAACAGTTCAAGTATTAATATTTTTTTATATTTTTGATTGGGACGAATTAATTTACTTTACTGAAATTTATATTTTTCAGATTTGTGAAATAAACATGTCTTCACAATTATTTAATCAAGATAATGTTTATTGTGTTATACGTGAAAATCGAAGATCTGACGAGATTAAAGATCCGGTAAGTTTTAAAATCAATTTGCGCCGACTACTTAAAAATGAAAGCTAAAATTTTACTTTTTTCTCTCTCTCTCTCTCTCTCCAGAAAACTAAAAAGAAAATTACACTTAATTTAGGGAAGACTCAAGCGAATGATTTAAGAATGAATAACTATTGTTGTATTCTAGCGGGTGATGTTAAGATGGAAATTGGTCGTAAAGTAATGAAGAAGAAGGAAAAATATTTTCATTTTTGGTTTAATACGTATTTTTTATGTGATACAGCTGGTAAGTGTTTCATTTTTTCTGTACATCCTAGATCTAGTTACACTTGAAAATGAAATTGTTAACTTTTATTTTATTTATTTATTTAGCTTATGTAGATGGTGATGGTAGTGAATCGAAATTTATTTATGAACTTTCCAAATTCGAGCTTGACGTTGCTCATAATCATAAAACTGTTCCAGATGATTTTAAGGTAAATTGAAAATTGAAACGGGTAATAATATAATTAATGCCAAATTTTGTTTATTCAAATTCTGTTTCTGGCCTAACCACCCCATGATGAGTTGTTAAGATAATTTTCCTTTTAAATATTAACAACCTTTCAGATGTTTTGAATTGAACCTATGCTTCATATTGAAAACTCATTACTAAGATCGCTACCGAGTACTCACTCCTTCCAATTAAAAACATCGAGGACAAACTTTTAAGTAGAATCTGTATTTACAGTTCATTCATGACAACAGAGAACACTTCATTAATTTAATTAAAACATGATCCAAAAGTGCCATAAAGAGCATGGAACAAAGTCATTTGAATTATTCTCTGGGTCTATGAAGTAATGACTTCGTTGATCACAAAACTGATCAATACTTGGAAATCAAGCTTGGAATATTCACAACAGATCTGTTTGTCTTAGGGAGTCAAGTTCTTGGCACTTGACAGAGTACCCGTGTTTTGACCACTGCTTCACAAAAATCGAACGACTATATTCGTCCAATTCATTCATCTTTTAAAAGTGTCCTATATTATTTTTTCCTTTTCACTGCGTTAAAGATACCTAAGTTCAGTTTTCTGTTGTTTTTTTCAGATACAACTAGTATTTAAACTAGTTCCACAACATGAAATAGTTAGAGACGAAAATTTAGATAATAATCATCACGTCATACCAGACCAATTACAAAATCACAACAATCAGGTGCCGAATTGTTTACACAATTCAATAAATTCACAAGCAGCCAGTATAGGACAAACGATACAAGTATCCCCGGGTACTGATAGAACACTACTTCCATCAACTATCGGGTTAAGTTATCAAAATCAACAAGCACAGCACACAAACCAAAAACAAGAACAAAATTCTGATAGTAATCCAACGAAAAGAAAACACCACCAAAATAATCAAAACCATTATTCGAATTATTGCTTATCGTTGGGTAGTGTTTTGCGACAAAGCGATGAAGAAATTCCTGTAAAACAGCAGCCACTTAAAGTCGTTAATAATGATGCTGCTTCGGCAGTGGCGACAACAGCCGGCGCTGCAATTCACACACCGTCCGTTAGTTCCGATATTTCACGAACAAACAGCAGTAGTCGAAGCAGTAGCATCAACAGCGAAGTTTCATCGAATGCTAGTGAAGAAGATTGGGAATCTGGTGAGTTGATTATATCTAAACCTAAGGAATGTCCAATGTTGATGGCGATGATGATGGTGGATGCTGATTATAACGTAAAACATTCTTCTTCTTCTCATCCAAACATAAATTTATCTTCTAGTAGTAGTAATTGTAATAGTTTACAATTATTATCATTGAAAAATGAAATTCAACGTAATAATAATAATCTAAATAACAATAATCGTAAAAGTAGTATTGATATAGAAGAAAAGAAAAATAATGCCAGTAATTATAGCGGTAGTAGTTCTAGTAGTAAATTAATAACAGCAGGAGTAACGGCTACGACCGCAACTTCTAGTAAACCAGCAAAATTGAAATCATTTAATAAATCTCTTGGCCTACATAATACTATTAATAATAATAATACCAGTAAGAAATTACTGCAAAAACGTCGTTGGCTATCGAATATGAAATCCGATCCGGATCTTTGCGAGACACTTGTAAAATCCGTTAATTTTCGTAATACCCAATCGACTTCTGGCGGTATGATGATAGTGGGTGCGGGGGGTGGTCCAAATCGAACAAGAAACAATAGTACAACTGATCACGACGATTACTATTCGTCGTTATGTGATAAACAACTTAGTTTCGGTGGTGTTTCGCCAATGAAAAGTCCACGTAGTGTTAATTTCTTGAAATCCGAACAAACCGACCGACAAAATTTTCAATCACAAAAACTACAACCAGAAACCGAAAACGATAAAATAACAGAAAATAATTTAGTTATAGCGAAACCAATTGAGTCTCATTCTATAGGTTTTAAAATTTTAAACGACGATCAGGACAGTGATAATAATCGTCATTGTGAAAAACAAACAACAACTACAACACCAATAACAATGAAAACAAATAATTGTAAGGAAATTGCTTCTGAGAAGCAAATCATCATATCATCGGCAGATAGCTCTTCAAATCCTTGTTCGTTAACAACAGAAACACTAAAATTATACGATAATGAAAAGAGTCTAGCCTTAACATCGTCCTCGCCGCCGCCGTGTAAAGTTAATCGTTGTGTGCCGTTCAGTTTTCGTGCGATGCGACAAGAATTACAGTCGGTAATCAAAAACAAGGGAAAATTCAATCGAAAGAGTAATTCCAATAAGTTAGATAGCAGTTTGGGTGGCGATGGTAACGAGGATGTCACTAAGCCCACTGATGCAAGCTCTGATGAGAATAAAATTCTTGAATCGACTAATTCAACATGTTTCACCGACTAAAAAAATTTTTTATTAAAAAAAAAAAAATTGTTTTTTAGTGTAAATGTATTTTAAATTTTCAAAGAACGCGGAGTTAGAACATAATCGATTTTTTTTTATTATTCTAATAAGCATTGGAAATCGGACCGAAAAACAAACTAAGAAAAGATTTGTGTCCTGTTTCTTATTGTTTGCCGAATTTCAAGGAACAAAGTTATTAAATTATTCAGATTTTTATATTTATTGTCTAGAAATTTATTGATACGAGTAACTATGCAAGTTTTTTCTTTACTTTTGTACTGAAGGCTCCGATATGTGTAGTTGAGAATAGTACAGTGTACTAAGATTTTTATTATTGTGTCTTTATTTGTTGAGATATTTATTGACAGTGAAGTAAAATGTACAAAGTCCAACATGAAGTTGGTTGCGTATAAATATGCCGGAATTGCCATTCTAACACTTCCCCTCAATTTCGGTCGAATTAGGTCCTCTTATGGAAAAACTGCGGATTGAGTCCCATTGAATCGATGCATTTTAAATGTTTGATCCTCGGCAAAGCTTTCGTCAGAACGTCCGCTGTCATCTCCTGCGTCGGGATGTAGCTTAAATGAAGTAGTCCTCCGGAAATAACTTCCCGTATGAAGTGATGCCGAACGTCGATGTGCTTGGTCCGACCGTGAAAAATTGGATTTTCTGCTAGCTTCAGCGCTCCTTGATTGTCGCTGAATACGGTTACCTTCGATGAGTTGCAAGGACTGAGACTTCTTAGCATTCTCTCCAAAAGAATAGCTTCCTTTGCGGCCTCGGTTAAAGCCATGTACTCGGCCTCGGTTGATGAAAGGGCCACGGTTCTTTGTTTCCGTGATTCCCAGGATATTGCTCCTCCGTTGAATGTGAAAACATATCCGGTGTAAGATCGTCTGTCCATGGGACAATTCGCCCAGTCTGAATCCGTGAAACCAACGAGCGAGGCTTCACCAGATCCGTATGTAATTCCGATGTTTAACGTTCCTTTCAGGTATCTCAGAACGCGCTTCGCGGCGTTCCAGTGCTCTCTGTTGTAGCTGTTCAGGAACTGACTTAGATAGCTCGCTGCGTGAGCTATGTCTGGCCTTGTTGCTGTGGCTAGGTACATCAAGGCACCCACCAGTTGTCTGTACGGCAATTTTGACGTTTCTTCATCCATGATACTCGCGGGGCGTGTTAACTTAATCCCTGGATCCATCGGCGTTGCAACTGGTTTGGAGTTAGTCATACCGAAACGGTTAAGTAGATCGTTGATATACCCTCCTTGTTGTATGGTGATGCTTGTGTCACTCCGAATAAAATCGATTCCAATGCAATAATCGATTTCGCCACGGTCCTTAATTTCGAAAATCGTTGCTAGAAATTTCTTGAAACGTTGAATTTCCTCCTCACTCTTAGAGGCTATCATGATATCGTCTACGTATATCGCAATGAGAATCTCTTGTTTTCCTTTTTGAATTCTATATACGCAAGAATCTGCTTCTGTCGGTGTACCTCCGTATTCCTTGATCGCCTCGGTAATTTTTGTATACCAGCTCCGTGCAGCTTGGCGTAGTCCATAAAGGGCCTTCTTGAGAATACATACTTTGTCACCGTCTTTTATATCCATTAGCATTTTCTTCGCCTTTAGTTTTATTGCTTGCGGCGTTGATTTAGCTGTGATAACTCGCTCCAAGATTTCTTCAGAATACTTTGGAAGTTCCATGAAAACTTCTTCTTCGATTTCTCCGTTTAGATATGCCGTTGTAACGTCTATCTGATGTAATATCATTTGTTGTTCTGCAGCCAGTGCAGTCAATAACCGTATAGAACTTAAACGGGCTACTGGTGCGAAGGTTTCATTGAAATCTACGCCTGGCTTCTGCGAAAAACCTTTCGCGACGAGGCGTGCCTTCCTCCTAATGATATTTCCACTTGAATCGTACTTGTTTCTTAAAACAAATCTGCTTCCTATGACATCTCTGTTTGTCGGTCTGCACTGCACCTTCCAAGTGTCATTCTTAATGATAGAAATTAGCTCTTCTGTCATCGCGTTGTACCATTCATCTGCTTCCGCACTGTCTATTGCTTGACGTACTGGAGTTTCTACTACGAATGCGTATTCGCTTTGTTCGGAGCCTGCATTCGCTTCTTGATACTGTTTGCGGGGTCTTCCCCTTGATCCAGTCCGCAATACTTTGGGTCTTCCGCGACCTCTTCCGGTAGCTTTAGATGAATTTTCTCCTTCATCGGAACTTGACGATTCGTCTAGCGGTTGTTCGTTTTCATTCGGCTCACATGGTTGAACTCTGGCGGTTTGTAGTTTTGTTTCCGCTGATGTTAGTGGATTTGTGAGCTCATCCTCTTGCCAGCTGTCGACTTCGATTGGTCTGCTTTCAACATCTGTCAGCGTGTCTAACATGTCATGTTGTCTTAGCTCTGGCTGCACATTATATCTTTGAATCGGAGTCATATCCTGCCATTCTGTAAACTTTACGTCTCTCGAAAACTCGATTTTTTTCTCATTCGGTATCCAGATTCTGTAAGCTTTCGAAAAATCTGCATAACCCACGAATATCCCTTTCTTGGAGCGCGGTTCTAGCTTCCCCTTGGTCGGAGCACGATCCAAGATGTAGACTTTGTCGCCGAAATCCCTAAGGTGCTGTACGTTGGGCTTAATTCCTCTCCATTTTTCATATGGTGTCTTTCCAAATAAGCTCCTTGTAGGACAACGATTTCGCACGTAGTTGGCGGCACAGATAGCTTCTCCCCAGAATGACGTTGGGAGGCCCGATTGTGTAAGAAAACACCTCGCCATTTCTACTAATGTGCGATTTTTCCTCTCCGCTGTTCCGTTCTGTTCGGGGTTGTGAGGGACGGTAAGTCTTCTCTGAATTCCATTAATTTTTAAGAAATTGTTGAACTCGCTGCTTAAGTATTCCGTTCCGTTATCGGTTTGCAAGAACTTGATTTTTTTTCCAGTTGAGTTTTCTGCAAAAGCTTTGAATTCGATAAAGCAATTGAAGACTTCGCTTTTCTTTCGAATTACTCGTACGTAACACCATTTTGAATGGTCGTCAATAAACGTCACGAAATATTTCGCTCCACCTTTCGATTCAACGCGCATCGGACCAGACACGTCCGAGTGTATCACTTCTAATAATTCCGATTTTCTATTCGAATTTTTAGGAAAAGGGAGTCGCGTCATTTTTGCTTCTACGCATATTTCACATTTGAAAGTTCCAGTCAACTTCCCGAGATTTAATCCGCGCACGGTTTCGTCACGTTCACATTTCATCAAATCGTTGATGTTTAAATGACCGAGTCTACGATGCCACTTCGTTATTTGCGTATTGTTCGAAATTTGCATTTCACTTTGTCCTAGATTACAGACTTGACGCGCACTGCCTTTAACATAATACAAACCATCAGTTCGTTTGGCTTTCACGATTATTTTTCCCGATTTGTCTTTTATTAACGCGGTATCACCATCGAAGATCACTTTGTATCCGTTCTGTGTAATTTTGGCAATGGATATTAGATTTGTGCGAATTTCCGGCACTAGTAAAGTATCTTTTAATGTGATGTTCATGTCGCGGCCGTCTGTTTTGGTTTTGATTATGACGTTTCCCTTTGCGTTGATCTCCGTCGACGTATTGTTCGCGAGATTCAGACGTCCCGTGTCGCGATTGACAATTTTTCTGAAATCGTTTTCGTCTTTGCATATGTGTGACGTGCAGCCGCTATCCAAGCACCACACTTGGTCTCTTTCTCCCTCGTTGATTCCGCCATACGCTTGTTCGTAGTGGTGAGCGGTTTCGGCTTGCGTTGTTTTTTCGGGATGAAATTTGTAATTGCTGACCGTTGCAATAAAACCAGCGTCTTCTGTGAGTTTCGCTTTTTGCTTAATTCCGTCACTCACGCGACACTCTGCTGCTTTATGCCCGATTTTTCCGCAATTAAAACACTTGAACCTTTTTTTAAAACTGCGCTGAGCTTTCGGCTTGATGCCGCGATTTCCAGCCATCATGACGCCCTGTACTGTTTGGGAATCGCTTTGCCTTGCGTCGCTCTCCTCTATAATTTTGATTCGTAGAGCTTCTGGCGTAGGTAATGAATCTCTTGATTCGATGGCGCATCGAAAATTTTCGAATTGCTCTGGCAAGCTATAAAGTAAAAGTATTGCTAGAAGGTCAGGATTTATAATTACCTCCATTTCTTGCAATTTATCAACTGCGTCAAAAAACTTGCTTACGTGTTCGCGCACGTCGTCACCATCCGCCATTTTGTGTAGAGCGAGGCGCTTCAGCAAAGTCGCCTTTCGAGCGGGTCCCTTCGACTGATAGATTGCTTCCAATTTCAACCAGGTTTCTCGCGATGATACGCAACCTTTGATTTGCTTGAGCTCGCTGGGATGGATCGCTAAAATGATGTCCGACATGGCCTTTTGATCCTTATCATACCATTTGTCGTGAGCATCTTTCGACTGTTGATTGTCGGCGATTATCTCCGGCTTTATGGTCGATCCGTTTACATGCTGCCAAGCATTATTCTTGATTAGAATTGCCTGCATTTGCATCTTCCATGTATCGAAATTATCCTTTAGTAAAGGCTCGATATGTTTCGCGGATCCGGCACTCATTTTTTGGCACTTTTATAAAATTACTCGCACTAGAACAGAAGAACTTCACTTTTGTTTTGCACGATGCGTTCTCCTGGGCCCATAACCTGTTGAGATATTTATTGACAGTGAAGTAAAATGTACAAAGTCCAACATGAAGTTGGTTGCGTATAAATATGCCGGAATTGCCATTCTAACATTATTCTATTTTTTTTTAACGTAGCCGTACTAATACTGATTTTTATGAACATGACCTACAATCTCCTTAGTCAAACTTTGAATTTCAGCACTGCACGTGCACATGTCGAAGTTAACGAATTTTTATTGTAATCAAATTTGGTTTCATTAAAAAAAACAATGTCTTTTACTGTACAGTAGTAAAAAAATTGGGTCTTGGCAGCTATTTTCCGCGAACAGTGCTTTTTAAAAAATCCTTAAATTTTGTCCTTAAAATTCGTCAAGCTAATTGGAATTTTGTTTGATGTATTAAAAACCCTCAGTGATTGGTAGAGAAAAATTTAATTAGTTCAATTTGACGAAAGAAGCTGATCGCGAAGCCTTTTTTCAACCACGGAGGTTCCGACATCCATCAAAGGTACACTGTCGAGGTGTAATTTTGATTTTGAAATTCAACAATTCTTAGCGTCGGAACGGATAGAAGTTGAAATTTGATCAAATTTTCCCACCGTTTTGTGTCTCGGTTAATTAACGGAACGATTGTGACAAGTCGTTCCGAAATTCCCTTTAGATGTGTGTCGGATGGAGAAATTCACCACTGTCCGCTTTTCGGATCGGATCGGATCGGAACCATTATAACTGAGGTTTTATCCTAAACAATGAAATTAGTTTATTTATATCAAATAGGACCCTATCGCGCAACGACCTTATTCCGCTCTCTCAAACCTGTTCTGTGCGAACTCCAAGAAATCGTTTTCGTTATTTCAGCAGCTTGATAATTATGGCTATTGCTTTTATGATCTCGCAAGTTCAATTCTTCTATGTCCGCCTTTCTTAGCGAATGTATTTCGTAATCGGTCAAAATCGACTGTGTTTACAATGACTGACTTTACAATGTTCAATATCGTTCGCATGGAAATAAACGAAAAATCGAATAGATTCTGATTGGATAATTTCATAACACACAAAACTTTTGCTACTTCCTGGAATCAAGAATATCATAGCCAGCCGCACATAAGTGTGTATTCAAAATTCGAAAAACGGTATTAAACCTGGTAGCTTCCTATGATTTCTTTAACCTTGCGATAATGTTCGTACTGCTATAATGGAACTATCATCTTTTATTTGGTTTGGATCCTTGAGATTTGATAGACATAACTGGTTACGAATATCTAAAGTCTAGTAGAAATAATTAATTTTGTTAAAGTGCTTCCTTGTTCGACAACTAACTGGCAAATAAGTTGTGACACGAACACTTCCGGATTTTTAATATAATGACTTCAATTTTGCAAGAAGAAAAAATCCGATCTTTGAAATCACTGACACGATGTACTTTCTAGAATTTTTTTATTACTGAATCAAAAGAAATGTTCATATACATCATTACTTAATGCTAACAAAGATTAACTCAAATTAAAACAACATACACTAAATGCTTATTCTCTACCAAGAATTTTCCAACATAACATGGATCATACTTTCCATTTGTTCAAATACGATTTATTAAATGTGTCAGTCTCTAGAACTTAGCGCACTCTTCCTACGTAGGGAATCTGAAAACTCATATAATTATGTGATATAATTTTTAGATGACATAAAAAACAACAAAATGATTTGAAATTACAATATGAAAAGTTCAGTTGATGGTTCAGATGTTGCGTGCGAGTATACAACCCCGGTTGAATCGTATAAAACTGCCGAGACACGAGAACTACTAACTACCATAAAAAAGTCTTTAGGAACTATCAAATTAAATTTTAAATTTACTATTGAACTGGATGGAAATTGCATCTAGTGAATAATAATTGCTAAAATAGATTCAATACAATAAAGTCTTCAGGAAATAATGCATCGCTTAATCAATCTTAACCTACAGTACATAAGCTTATCGTGATAATCTGTGTTATTATTTTTATTTCTTTATATTTTCTCCTTTAATTTGTCCTATTTCTATCACACACAAAAAAATAACATTAAATTGAGCAGCATACTTGATGTTAAATTAAATTACATTAATTTAAAACATTTCTTGCATTCTTCATTAAAAATATTCTGTTATAAATTTGTTAAATTATATTTTTTTACAGTCATTAAACACTTGTATAAAATTGTTTAAAATTAGATTATTATTTTCTTTAAATCTCACAATGTTAATCGATTTTATTTAATTCATTTTTTTTTATTAAATATTAATCTGCAAATATTTTCTGTGTAAATTATACTGTTGGCTATTATTTTTAATTATATAAAAATATAATGAAGTTATTTCATAGAAGTGGACATTAATTTGTGTTGGAGTACAAAAAAAATTTAAAGTTTAAATAATAAAATCGAAGAAAATTTTTATAGTATATAATAATATATAAATTTTTTAACATTTATAAATATATAAAACAAAAAATGTATACTGCAAATACAAATATATATACTTTTGGCATAAATTTAAAAAAAAGAAATATTTGTTCGACATCAACAATCAGAATTGTTCATATGCGTTTAATTAGACTTTGAAAGTTTTTCAAGTCTCCTACATAGTTGCTATTACAAAACAGTGACCGTAGAAAAATGTTTTGAAAATATTTCGTGTTTGGTATAAAGCATTGATATTTTTAAAAGTTTGTATGCCTCGAAATAGGATCGAATTTCCCATATTTGTTCGATGTAAATGACACACAAGGAACGACATCTGAATAAAGGATAAATATGTATACAAAATTGAATTAGAAATCGGACAACGAAAAAAGGTTGATTTAATCAAACTGCAACATTTGACAAAATATCATCAAAGACAGCTCCATTAGAGGAGGATGTCAAATAGCACTTACTAACGATATCGTCTTAAATGGGCTCGTAACATTTATATAGAGACACAGAAAAGACATAAAATGCGCTGAACTGATATTGCACTGCATGCGTGGTTCTCAAATATTTGATCACCAAAATTTGTCAAAAAATCCTGTCAAATTTTTCAGACAAAGCAGTCTTTGTGAAGGACAAATAGTTAATCGCCGCGTGTATGAACGTTTCCTTAATTATTGACAACCTAATAGAGTGGTCGTAAAGGTTGAAAGAAGCATAAGTGCATTTGTGGGTACGAGAATAAAACAAAATTATTCATCTTATATGTCGCCAATGGAAGAACCGCAAAAAATCCATCTCGCAAATCTCTCCTTTGCTCAATGACGAAGTTTGACAGTAAATATAGTCGTCAAATATTTGACATAAATAATTAATACAAAAAAACAGTTTTGAAATCGAGTAGACTTTTTGGAGTCTTACAACTGATTCGATATTTTCTTGTTCGATAACTTACGGGAGGTATATCTTTTCTCCTAAATCCAAACGCCCTCCCTGTATGCCCTTAAATGAAGAAAATTGGATTTAGTGTTAAAACGAAAGTATACCTTTTAGGATGTGGTCGATCAAAATTTTTAAGATTCGAGAACTATGAAAATAACGATTTAAAATTTTGGATTTTACTTACTCAGAACAATTCGAACCGCTATTATGTAATGTTTAGTAAATGCGTGCTACGTTCCAACTAATTTTTGTGCTGGGCTAAAGTGTCTTAAACTCCCTCACGTCCATGTTTGACATATGCAAGCTCCGCGCAAACTACCTTTTTTGTGGCTGCGAAATGATAAACTACATATGTTACGGTTTGACTATTATTTGAAAATGAATCGTCTGCCTTTCACGTTTATTAATAACATTAAACAATTATATGTTCTGTTGCACGAAATTGACCAATTGCACAGCTCTAGGATCAATCAGTCACCATGTACAGTAACAATATTACTGTTTCCTATTATTATCTGTTGTGTGGAAAACAACAATGTGGCGAGCCGTAGTAAATTGATTCGAGATCCAATGATGGTGTCAAAATTGGGAAAAAGTTTTCAATCATATTTTATTCATCCATTCTCACAGTTCTTATGGTTTTTGTTGTTTCCGCTGGTCGCCCGAAAAGTCATGGCTGAATATTTCTTCAACCAAACTACGTAAAAGTTTAAATCGGTCTTTTCTGATTTGACTTTCATTTTGAATCGACACTCACTCTAATTTCTAATTTGTTGTCACGGGAAACTGTTGTCCATTAAATCCTAACATTTACTAACATTTTCTTGTTTGTTTTCCTACCATAATCATATCCTTGATGCTTTTAGGGATGGGTTTCATTGATTTCAGGGAATACAAAATTCGAATTAGCAAATCGTTTTTCAATATATTGGATATCTAATTCCTCACCGGGTCTAATCTAATCTTGCTTAGAGTTCAATATCCATACGAGCATTATAATCCTACCAACACTATCAACTAATCTCAATATAATTTCACAGTGCATTCGTAGCTTATTGTTTACAGCGCAACGTGCTTTCTTATGAAAAGGGATTTTATGTTTGATTTAAAACTTATCTTTCTTGAAGCAAAATTATAATAAAAAAACCATCCAAAACATAATTTACAAAAAAAAAGAACATATCGAACAAATCCCCGATATATAATTTATTTTTATAGAATTTCAACATATGGAATGTAAAGGTAAGCGACACACAAATCCATTGCGAAAAAACTATTCCGATAATATCGTTATGATGACGACATCAATCCAAAAAATATCATCGCCATCATCATCAACATCGTTACTAAATCATAAAGACGACGAGCACAATCACAACAATGATGGTAATCATAAAATCGATTGTAATCACGATGAAATTCTTCAACAATAATTCCGACCGATAGTTTAATACGAATATTTATTGATCCAAGCCGACAGTACAAAGCTCGGCGCTTAGTTTCCGAAGTTATATAAGTCAAAAACTAACGAAAAGTTCTTATGGAATCAACTTTAAATAAATTAATACATTTGAAAATTTAAGTTAAAAAAAAATCAAATCCAACAGAACGATTTTTAATTAATACTCTGTTAACTTTTCGTTCTTAGTTCGGTTTAATCGTCTTTTTCTATTATGATTCCCGAGACATTTGATTGATCACGGCTCAAGGGAGCACATAAATTTTAAGATCCACAGTCGTTTGATATGTATTTGTAAGGATATTGGCAAAGTCGTTTTTCTCGTAGTATCGACAAGTATTTTCAATTTTGCTTCTTAATCAGAAATTGTAAAAAGAATGTTTACTTCTTTCGAACCACCCTATACAGGCTTTAGCAAATCGAGCACTTTACTCAGTTGAAGCGAGAATTTAGAATTTAGGCTTACTGTGTTCAGTTACTTCGTATGCCAAGAAAAAGAAAATATCGAATAAATATTTTACAAGAACAAACAACTGTTCACTTTCGAAATTTCAATGCTACGATAGAGTTTTACAAGGCTAGTCTAGTTTTACATTCGACAAAAGCCAATTTGTTATGATTGCGATCGTTGCCCATCTTGTCTAAGAATTAAATTATTTTTCTACCTTTATATTGTCTATTTGTATTCAATCAATAGTCACCATGACTATTTTCTTTTCAGTTAAAAATCAGTCTCGTGAAATGAAGACAAGAAGTAGCACGATCGGTTTATCATCGATGATACCTTTACAATTATTTTCGCTTTAAGTGTATAAAAATGAACTTGTAAGAGAATCGAAGTTGTCCAGAATAATTCGTTTTGAGGATTTGGCACTCCATTCCAATCCTATTTTTTCCATATATCCGCTTTACGCATCAGAGGACCAGTTCATATACATACATTCTATCAGCTACAACTTGTTACAAACCTAACGAATGCCGACCATTGCAACTAAAATCTAGTTGAATTTCACTTTTTCATAGTACATACAGATTAAAATAGAGAAGAGTATATTTAATTTTGTTTTCGATTGCCGATTCGAATTGATTCGAATAATAATTGTAAAATTATAATATAAAAATACATAAATATTGTAAATTTTCTTATTTAGTACAAAAAAAATATAAAATAGAATATAAACAAAAGAAGCATAAGGAAAAAAAAATGTTGCAAATAAATAAAGTTTTTAAGTTTTTAATTTTTTCTGTAATGTATAAACAATTTATTATTTTTAATTTATTTTACTTTCTTTGTATTCTAAAAATATTTAAATTTAGACTTTAAATGGCTGTGAAACAAAATCTTAGAAGAAAGCAAACAAAAAAAATGATACAGAAATTAAACCATCTTTTTGATTTTGTTTTATTAAACCGGCAATAATTTTATTGTTTCGTAAAAAAACCGCAATCACTCAGAAGCTCTTTAAAAAAAAAATGTAGAATAAAAATTAATAACATATTTTCTAAATAATAAGCAAAGTGGTTACGAATATTTATGTTGTCAAAATGACCAACGTGTTTTATGATTCATCAGTAAAATTTATCACTTTATAAGATAGCCCTTTAATGTTGTACAAAATTCGCCAAAATAAAAACCAAAACCCGAAATTAAATAACAACTTATAATAAAAATTATTATATGCTTCAATAAATGTACATACTCGAAAAAAATGATATTTTTCTAGGCCAATTGGGAACAACAACAAACCATTAACGCAGCATGTAATTAATTAATATTTTGAATCCCAAAATAAAATTGGTTTCACCTTATTGGTTTCACCTTATGGTTTCACCTAAATTGGTTTCACCAAGCTATGCAAGCAATTCCTTTGCTGACTTTCGGACTGTTGAGTAGTTTCATCATTCGGCGCAGAAAGTCCCTTATCAACAAAAGCACTGTAAATTATTTTCGGAAAAAACAAATGTTTTTCATCATATGCTGGATAAAATTGAACCCTTGATCTTGATCTTGATAGTTTTGTAGTTTTCGTATGCCCACCGATCTAGCAGTTCTGCACAAGATTGTATTGTATTTATCTTTCCTGGCGCTTGTTCCACTAAGTTATTTACTTTTGGTCCTGTATACGAAGCAAATATTCATATGTAGCAAGATGGATACTATTTTTAGTGAGGGAAAACTGCGATTTAAATATCATTAGACAACATTTTTCCTTTGATTTGGATTACTCTATACATATATACTCTTACAGTAGTACTTAGGTGGGATTTATCGAACAATTTTCCTTTTAATTTGTTAAAAAAAACATTTCGCGTTCAATAAAGTTTTAAGTGTGAAGTGAGTATCCCCTCTCGACTAATATACAAATCATTGTTATCGAGTATGTTTAAGTTGATTAAAAAGCAAGTTTTGTTTTTTCTAATGAAAAACCGGCATACAATATTGAATTTAACCAAACCCTTAAAGCCTAGTACTAACTAGAAGCGTAGGGAAATTCGTATGAGTAATTTCGTTTCGCGTCTCGTAGAACTAGGCTTAACGAGTGGTAGCAGTAGGGTCAGATGCGATTCCAATCTTGAATACGATATTTCATTGCATGCTAGCATGTTTTTTCTTAAGCAATGGGAATGTTTTGAAAAGAAGAATGTTAAATTGCTCGGTAAGGTAAAAATGTTATCTTTAATTCACGAAGATTCTCGCCATGTGAATCGAAACTAATATTCTGTGGAGGAGTATGTCGTTCTCTGAGCTCAGCAAAAACAGACGAAAAATATTAAATGCAGGTGAAGAAAAATTGAATTTTATATGAAAATGACTATGACTATGGGATTGATCAAATTCGCTGATATCTCTATTGGAGATTTGCTTGAGACAAGGTCAGAACTTAGTTTTTCTGATCACGATTTGTATCAGCTGAACAAGTCTGCAATTTCCAAGCAACCTGCGAAGGTTCGCTTATCTGTGTTTCTGGTCCGATCCACCACATGACTTCCTTGTCAATTTCATTCCACCTGTTGGTTTGTCTGTTCAAGAGATTTATTTCCTCTAAATGTTTTGTGCAAAGGATGAACCCTTACACTTTTTTATGGAAGAGTATCACAATTGTAACTTCTAATTCTCTTAACCGCAGAGCAAATGTTTTGGTCTTCCATAAATATGGCGATAATATTATTTGGCAGTTGCGGGAGAAACAAATGTGCGGTTTACTAAAACTGGTCACGCGATATGCTTCCAATTAATCGACCTACAATTTTTGGTTACATTTGACCTGCTTCCTTTATTTTATCGCTGAGTAAGATTTAAAGTATGCAAATACATCATTCAAATTAACTCTTTAATTTGGCATCATTACTAGTATTTCCGTCACAAGTCCAGAGAAACGTGGAATGAACAACGCGATCTGAGGCGCAGACTTTCGCTTATCTATCGACAGCGCAGTAGGCCAGTCGTAAGATGTATGAGCAAAATAAACTGTAGGACACTTCCTTCTCATGTTTTTGCGAAGCGAAGAGTGTTAAATTTGTCAAATTTTTGGAAGAAATCGAATTATTTGAGGTGTGTCGGTAAAATGTGGATTTTTTTTATTTTATTTT
This sequence comes from Beris chalybata, assembly GCA_949128065.1. Taxonomy (NCBI): domain Eukaryota; kingdom Metazoa; phylum Arthropoda; class Insecta; order Diptera; family Stratiomyidae; genus Beris; species Beris chalybata. The sequence continues at coordinate 2,981,554 of OX421896.1, read as the reverse complement.
TCTTCAAATATTGAATTTTTCATTGCAATTTCTCAACATTAAAGCTTTCATTAACATTTCCATTTCTTTCACTCAACTAATTAATATATTCTAATCGGATTTTATATTTTACTCAAATATTTTTTTTTACCATAAAAAAATCGGATGAATGAAGGAATATAAACTATGTATAAATGTGTTTTTTTTTTTTGTATAATATTTTTGGTCTGCATTTTTTTATGTTTGTGTGTCTTCCAGGTGAATCCACTTATCTATGACTACTACTGACACAACTACACCACAAATCAAAAAACGCCAATTCATCCACATAATATTAATAATTGATAGAAAACAAAATTTATTAATTCAAAAAAAAAAACAGCTCAAAGTAAATAAGAAAATGTATAAAAATCTCTAAGATTAATACAAGCTGCAAAATATTTTATTATTTTGATCCTAATTTAATTCATTCATAGCTATGCTTCTATTTTTGCTTTCTACACATGCACATACTTATCGTATCTAAACTGTTGAAATTTTGGAGTGGTACAATCAATCCTTTCTGATAAAAAACAAGAAATTAATAAACCATTTTTTGGTCTTTTATAAATTGACGTGATCATACTCTAATTTATTTTTTAATATATTTTGGAGGATATCGTATTTTTCTTCTTTTTATTTAGTAGTATTATTGTTTGTTCTTTTGTTTTATTAGGAATTATGATTTTTAGATTTACAAAAATGTATAAAATTCAGAACGTAATATTTAAAATATATTAAATAATTTAATGAAAGGAAAAATTCTATTATATATATTTGAAAGAAACTGAAATGTGATATACAAAGTAACTTTCAATATATTTTACATTTTAATTTTGATAAATGTACAATTAATATTAATAAGTAATAATGATTATCGATGTTATATAGTTTTTCCTTTTGTCTCATAATTTTTGATGAGCGTTTCGAAGTAAAGTCGAGATACAAGTAAATTTCTTGTTTTTAAGGGAATTTATTTTTATAGCCAGAAAGATTTTAGATATATGTACATTCAATCTTTTCGTATTTTTAGCTTGTTAAATTGACAATGGAATGAAGTGCTTGCCTCGATAAGTTGTTTGCGCCCCTAGTTTACCAATCCGAAGGACTTGGATTCAAATCATCTAAAATTCATAGACTTACCTACTGCTAATAACTTCTAAATTTCCAAGTCACAAAACCCCCACCCCCTGCCCACCCCTCCCTACACGTAAGCACCGCGTTCCAACAATTCACTACCTCGGAACAAGACTGTCACAACTAAAAAACTAATCAAACTCGCACTAAAGTCATAGAAAGATGATAGGGTGCCAGTATCACAATTGATTTGTTGAAATAAAAAAAAACCCTACAAACTAGATGGTTCTTGTGTATTTTTATGATTTGGAGCTCAACTTGTCGAGCTCCGAATTATAAAAATGTGATTCTTTGTAAATATTTCTATAATTCATATATTAAAAATTAATGACAATCCATACGGTTGATAATAAAATATTTATTTCCGGATCTACATTCCGAGAACGAGACTTAAGCTTCAATAGCGAAGTGAATAATTTTTCCCTATAATGGGCGATTTAAGCTTCGAAATAACTTCAAAAATGTCCAACTAAAATTATGTAATATTGCCAACTTATTAACCCTTTCAGTCACCGTGTCTACAATTGTAGACATCAAATTATAAGGAAGATATCGCACGAGCTAAGCCGGTTTGTGTATTACATCCTTAAAATTTCTTTAGTTACATTCTTTTGTTTCCGAAAATGTTCATTTCGTTGTGGTTCGATATACAGGGCAGACGTGATACAACAAAATAGTAAAGTTACTCAACAGAAACAAATTTAATTCGTGACCGAAAGGGTTAAATTATTTAAGGAGAACATAAAACAATTTGTCGTTACATTTTCTTTAATTTTAGTACTTAAAAATGGCGTCTAAAAAAATGAATTTGTTTTATGATACGTTTGTCCTTATATATTTATAAGATTAAATTAAATTCATTTTAAGCGATGTTTTATGAAAAAACACGTTTTTTCGCTCGCAAACCAAAAATGAAAATATCCTTCAACTGCCAGTTTTTGTATATCTTAAGGTACAATCTGGCTGGTACTGCCGCCCTTCGCGGTCAGCAGTATCTGCCATCCTTTGCCCTCAGGACCGCCAACTGCTGAGCAGTCGCAATACATGACAGCTTGTTTTTCCCTGAAGCAGTAGTCTACTGCCGGTAGATTGTACCTTTAGAAGGTTTTGAGATTTCGCACCAGAGCACACGGTATATTTGTCAATTGTAACTTATAATTGTCTACACCGCAGAGCCGATGTTTTGGTCTTCCATTAAGGGCGGGGTAAGGTTTTTAAACATTTATTTTTTATTTTTTTAAATGAATGTATAACATTGCAAGAATCTTGTGTCAAAATTTCAAGTCGATCGGAGCAAAATTAACGGAGTTATGAGCAGTTTAGAGGTGTACGCACTCGTATGTGATGCCTAGTGTGCAAAACTTTAAAGCGTTTTTCTGAAACTTGTCATTTTTGAAGTCGGTGTACGTTGTAACTCAAAACGTATTGCACCGATTCTTTTGAAATTTTTCTTACCATTTCTAAACATAAATCACCAGGTAGTGACGTCGAGTTTTTTTTAAATTTACAATTATTTTTTATTTTACAATAAAAAACTTAACAATTTTTTTTAGCAAAAATCGCGTTTTTGACTTTTAAGTGCTACCAAAAATGGAAAAATCGGTTAAAAAAAAAACTCGACGTCATTACCTCGAGAAACATCTCACCTAATAAACGCAATTAGATTTTTTTGTTCGCATGATCTAGTCACGAGTTGTAGCGTACACCGCAAAACAACTTTTTTTCGATACGCCTGCGGAGATTTGCTGCTAACGCCTTATTTATAAATATTTTGAAATGAAAATTTTTGAAAATGTAGTTCAGATGTTGTATTGAAATATAAACATGAAATGAAACAATCCAGCATTGCCGGTATCGTCTAAAAAAATTCTTGAAAATATGCCTTATTTTCACTGAATTAACCTTACCCCGCCCTTAAAGTTTTTGAGTTGTAATAGTCTTGTTCTGAGGTATCGAATTGGTCGAATTAATAAATTGTTATTATTATGTAACAAGCCCGTTTTCATTTTTAAAGCGAATAATACGAATGTATGCACTTATAAGTACACATTTTGAAGGCTTAGCAGTCGACTAGAAACATCATTTTGGGATGTTGTTGCCATATACTTCAATTAAAGTAAGACAGTAACTGCAGATTTTTTTTAAATTTAATTTTTAAGCTGTGAAGAAAACAAAATCTTAAACTTATACTATGATCAAGGGACTAAGTGAATCAAGCTATTATAAAAGTGCGCTGTAGTTTATGATGCGTTAACCCATATAAACCCACATAAAATCTTGCGGTAAAAAAATTCATATTTTATATTGTATTTCGATTAAAGTTAAGGTTAATAAGAAATCGTTCTAGCTCAGAATTCAATTTTGGGATCGATCAAGGCCTTAACTTCGTCGATTTTCTCTTTCGTGACCTCTCTGGCTCTAGCCATTTTTAAAGGTTTAATTAAACTTAAGACAAAACTTAAATCTCTTTGAAAATAATAAGAAACACTTCTAAATTACAAAAAAGTTCATAAACATTCAAAAACCCTGCATTACTAAGGCAAATACCTTGTTCAAAACCGTCGCAGAGACTGAGCCAGGTAGCCCCATTTGTTTTAATTTATAGACAAGCGAGTCCTGGGAAAACTGCACCGTTTTCGGTGATACCAAATAGTTAACAGAAATACGAATCTAGGTAGACCGGTTTACGCACCCCAAACATCAAATAAAGCGCTTTAGACGGATCTGAATCCAGTTTTTAGTAAAATTTTCAAGTGCGTCTAATAATATGGCCAGGGACTGTATATGGGTTAATAGCTGAAATCGCTTCCCCTAACGAGGAAGATTGATGATATTGTTCAAAACGTGCAGGGTTCGTAAATTGAATAAAACTTACCTTACTTACTTCGTCAAGTTCAATATATGTAGAAGAACACATGGCACACAATTATCATGGGTATTCGCGAAAGCAGGTTCTTTGCGATGGGTAGGATCATAGAGCGATATGTATAATGGAGATAGCGTGCAGCGACTTTTTTGAAGCCGGAGGTTTTCTCGCAAAAGACCGGCGATATTCACTATGCTACTATCAGCATCTTACTCACATGTATGTATACTCCGGTATTAAAAAGAAAAAAAGCCTAACCTTTAAATATTTCGCTACTATTTGCATTTCACTGCCACCGGGCATGAAACGCTCCATACAAAAATGTTCAATTTTGCATCAAAATGCTTCAAAGTGCTTTATACAGAAATGGCGCTTTGCGATCTCCGTTAGTTATAGCTCTATGGGTAGGATGGTAACTACAGGGGCTTTATATATCATGGAACATGGAATCATAAAAAAAACTAGGTCTACACTAAAGCATTTGCGAAAAGCAGAAATATCTTTCTCCTTAAAATTTATTTCTCGAAGACAATTTTTAAAAATAAATTGTTTTGATTACAGAAATAATAACATAATTTGGCTAATATGCTCTCAGCCCTTCAGAAACGATTTTTTCATTAAGCTTTAAAAATTTCCCAGTTATTTGTCCAGAAGCGTTTTTTATAACGCAAGCAATTGTGTTGACCTAAACTAAAAGCATTCTACCCATTCGGTACTAAAAAAAACATTTTAGGTCTCTCTCTCTCTTCTACTAGTAATTTTTTTTATGGCTTCCCGGAAGAATAAAAAAAAACATTAATAAAAACATAATAAAATATAATAACAAACAAAAAATCTAGAGGCTAAAATATACAATGATAATAATTACGATGAAAAATTAAATGTTGACTATTTTTTTTCTCTATTAATAAATAATTTGCATATTACTTAATTCGCATTTTTTTTTTAAATTTATAAGCGAGATGTTTTTGTAAATTAAAAATTCCATAACGTAACCAAACTAAAATTTAGATAAAATCAAAAAGAGAAACAAGTAGTACATTAAAATTATATTCAGTTTTTTGTTTTTAATTTACATTTTTTTTTAATTACTAAGATTTTTTTTTTAATTTTTGAACAATATTAGAATTGCTTGAAAGGAAATGAGACTACAAGAAGACAAATGAAGAAAAGAACGAAACAGTTGTTGATAAATTAGTTCATATTTCTTGTCTAATAAGTATTAACTTTCTCACGTTAAAGAAAAAAAAAATACTAATGCAAAATTGTACATAATAATTCAAATATAAAGAAAACGTATTTTGTAGACCTTTTTTTATTATTTTATCCTTATTCCACTTATTATTAACTTCTGAAGAAAAATATACATGAAAAGAAAATAACTTTTGTAGCTGTATAAAAATTATTTTTGTTTTGAATTTCATAAACAGCTTGATGTAAGATTGTTATATGTTTTTTGATAAGATCTTGTGTATTCAATTTCGTTTTGATTTTATCAATTTTATGTTCGCGCATTACATCAACAAAACCAAAACGTATGCATATAATAAACAAAAAAAAATTTAATATAATGAAAACATATTTCCATCCAATTTACAAGTTCCATAATTAGTTAAATTTTTTTACTGAAATTGATCTTTTTGTTTTGGATATAGCAACAAGTGATTGACGACAATCATTTATTGGATATTGACAACGCCGGTTTGTTTTTCGTCTTGTTGATGAACGGATGCCACGTCGTAGCATTATTTGCATGGAGTTATAATATTAGATTGTTAATTATTTTATTACAAATATATTCCTCTAACCATTTGTTATTATATTAAAAGAAAAATGTGTAACGGTAACAATGGCGAAAAAGAGTAGTGTTCTTAAGAAGACTTGTTCGAGTTACATATTATGCAAAAAAGAAAACAAACAAACGTTAATTAATATTTTTATTTAAATTTATTAATTATTATTTAATATTGAATTAAACTTGATCATTTCGAGAGAACAGTAGTAATTTCAAAGGAGTCTATCGCGTTAATAGTTTCGCAATTATTATCTTGTACGGCAACTTACTGTAGGGAAAGAGTTTTTAGAATAAACAAATGGTGCATGAGATTAGAAATTCAGACAAGATGGCAGTATATTTGACTGAAAAGTATTTATTAAGTGAACATGAAATACTGCTTATCGACAATCGATAAAATTGCATGTGAATTATGTCATACTGTTCGGTCATAGGGAAAATTGGGGAATGGACTTACGTATTGATGACGGACAGGCAAAAGAGGTTAAGCGATCAAATGCCAATTATACGAGTACAGTTGAAATAATGCCCAAAAAACCTTAAAAATTGTATGATTTTGGAATTTTAATCTGTGTATTGTCACTTATTTCTGTTAGGCTTTCAGGCATCGATATACGAAGCTATGGTTTCCCAGTTCGAAAGAGGTATCAACCTTTCGGGATTTTCCCTCTTTTATAAAAATAATTACACTCAAATGCCGAATTGTTTTTATAAAAATAAAAATGACCAGACGAACGCAAAGAAAATTAAACGGTGATCAATAATTGAATGTTTTGTTGTGCTCTAAATGATCGACCTTTCTCTGGTTTTCCTGATCGAGTGATGGGCCCAAACTCGAGTTTGCTATAACTACTGACATTCCACAGACAGGCACTAGCTCTGTGAAGCTTAAGATAGCTCCTTTGTTTCGCTAACTGATAGGCAGACTCTACTCATCCAGAAGAACATTGATTCCAAGCTTCCATTCCAGTATATCAGTGTTTGAGTTCTTGTAAAGAATCACATGCTAAGTACGTTCTGAAGCACCCCGTATCGTTAAAAGTTATTGACTTTTTTTGTACATGCTAGTGTAAAGTTTAAAGACTTAGGATTACCTAAGTAGTGTAGTAGAAGTGGTTCGTATTGACCCGTGATATTTGTACAGGCCAACCTTTTGTATCTTGCTTAGTTGGGTAAAGTATTGCGCCACCGTACATTTTTTAGACATTGAGCTGGTATCAACGAAACCGAACACTCCACCACTGCTTCGATCGTACTTCAACACCATGATTTAATATTTAACTGATATCGGTTTAGTAGTGATATATTAGGTACCGAGACTAATAGTGATTTACTACGGAATTATCTGGTTCGAGCGCAATCGAAGGATGTCGATATGGCAAGCTGCGGGATTTCTAGAACTATATAGCCCAAGCTGGATAAGCACAAGACTGGGAACATATTAATTAACATTAGAAATTAGGGGTTGCTCGTCGGAGTACTGATGGGTCACTGTATGTTGAGGAAGCACACCACGCGTTTAGGGTTAAGGAGGACATTACTGAAATTGTGAATAAATTCCAGGTGATTCAGAGGAGGCGCACGAAGTGATGAGAAATACATTTATTCGACAGCATTGAGTCTTTAGAGCATGACAAACTAATCAGGTTCCGCAAGACCAAAATCGTTTTTATGTCCACTTGGTTTCTCCTAAAACCAAAAAAAAAGTAACCGATGTCAGCGACAAGTAATTAAATATAAAAAATGAAGTTTTGTTTAAAAGGTGGATAAATAAACTATCCAATTTAATTTGGGAATGTTTTTATGTGCTGAACCGAGCATAAATTAATTGTCTGCTGTGATTTAGCTGTTTTCGCAAAAAGTGACTAAAATAAACAAACAAATTACACAATTGCAGCAGACCTATTCAGCGCCAGAGTCACAAAGTAGGTGGAGAGTCACAATTTTGAATTAATTTTTTTCCATTGTTCCACCTACTTTGTGACTTGCGACTCTGGCGCTGAATAGGTCTGTAACTTGATGCAACACTGTTGAAAAAATGGCAAAACACCTTCATCGGAAATACGAAGTTGATCGTAATCGTCCGTGATATTTTCAATGAAATGTTCAAAGTCATAAAATAAATTTTTTTTACTACATTGTATTCTAAATGTAAAAACTCTTATTTATTATTTTACTAACTAAAAAATTAGTAGAAACAAATAAAATAACGAATACGAGATAATATTTTGTAATTTAAATTGAATACCAAAAATGCAATTATTTGAATTGCGGACGCAACAAAAATCGTAGACTTTATAAATGTTGGAGACAAATTAAATGAAATACAACTTACATTTGTATGAAAGAAAAAAGAAAAAAGAAAAAAAAATAACAATAAACTACAACAAATCGTATAAGCTAGAAAACATAAAAATAGAAAGGAAATGAATTTGTACTAAAGTACCATTATAACCCTATATGAAACTTATATAAATGTGAACAATTAAATATTAACATAAATTTGTATACTATTATTTAAAAAAACACACAAACAGCGAATCTAACAAAGATTGTATGTATGTATACATTCTGAAACAAAATACTTTTCGCATTGAAAAAAAAAACCATCAGACGAAATATTTTCAATTTTTTTTTAAATCAAAATTAACGTCGTAACTTTAATTAAATCCACAAACGTAAAAAAGAACAAAAACAATTAACCTATACTACAAATTAATGAAACTAAAATTTTCCGGGTGGAAAACGAAACGAAAGAAGCAAAAATTAAGATAACTAATGTAATCATTATTATTAACATACATAAATGTACACTACATTATGTATTTATACTGTGCATATAATTTACATATATTATAAAATGTGTATATAAATACCAATCAAATTTTTTTTAAAAATCAATTTCTACCTAGAGAGTACAAAATAACTCAACAAAAAACTAAAAATTAATAAATATGAAAAACAAATAAATATTATGATATAAAAAAATTGATAGAAAATAAAAATAAAATCTTTAAATTTAACTGCTTAGTTTTAATTTTTTTGAACATCGAGAATTTTAGAGGATATTTAGGTAACCGGTTTGTGATACTGCACAATACGTTATTGTGGTGGATATTTTGAGCCGAACTTTAAACCAGACTTGAGGTTGCAGTTAATTCAAATATCATTCGCGTGTGGAATATTTATTTCAGATCAATAACATGTTTGAAACTCCAATCTAGGATTGATTTTGTAGTCAAATCGTTTTTTTCCTGGAATATTCCCTTAGGGTTATCTTCATTAGAGCTTAAAATGGATTTCCAAAATACGCTATATAGTATATCAGGACTGAATTTTTGACTTGTTTCGACTATTGCAACCAGCCAGGATTTGCTTATGCGAAAAAAATGCTGTTTTCAGGTGTGTGCATTGAGCGTAGATTTTTGGTTTAGCTCACTTTTATTTGAAGCTTGCTTCTTGTTTTTTGGCAAACGTTTGCTTAGCGGTAGCTCACGATCGAGTAAAAAAATACCGGGATTTATTCAGGATGATCTTTTGATGCTTGCAGCTTCCGTGATATGGTATTCAAACGTAAGTTCGCTTTCTAGATGAATGTCTAAGAGCCTGTTTCAAATTCAACTTAAGCCTTTGCGCAATTGGCATCACTGTTTCACAGTAGTGTTTTAAGACTTGACTAGAGTACAAATCGCTACTGAACTTAAGCCAGTGGATAGTGAAAGTTAAAGGATCCTTTCCCGGTTTTGTATTAAGGCGTCTTCCTACCATGGTAATTTTTTTTTTTTTGTAAAAAACTTGAAATTTTACGCACATTTTAAGCCATTGGCGGTATTGAAAATCGCAAAATTGCCGAAGTTACAGCTACGTTTTCTACACGACAACCGACGAAAACCCTTGCGATACAGCAAACATGCTTACTTCCTTTTGCGGTTATCTCGAAACTAATCTTTTGGGAACTCGTAACACGATATCTCGTAAACTAGTGATACGATGGCTCTGAAATTTCAACACAATACTTTTAGAAGTATTATGGAAAGAGTAGCGTAGGATTTTTAAGATTGCTACATTAGTTTTTTTCTTATTGACGTTTTTCTTAGGAAAAAATGCAATTTTTTTTTCTTCGGCTCACCAAAATTTCAAAAAAAAAACCGCTACGCTACATTCTAGCTACACTACCCACGAACAAGCCCATTTTTTCTTTTTTCTTTTCCGATGCATATTAAAACGATGACATCATACCCCTCCTCTTGTGCGGAGGGCCTCCGGCGAAATGTGCACAGCGTCGCCATTCTTTTTTATTTTTTATTAAATATGTTAAACGTTCCTCAAATTGTAATATACCTTGTGTCCAAAAATTAAAAAAATGTCTTGTATACTTTCGAAGTTATGAATTTTTTAAAAAAACACGCATTTTTCGAGCATGTTTTCATGTCTCTGGAAAGAGTCCTAACTCAACACAGTAAAAACACATATTAAGTGTGTAATTCCTTTTTTCAGGAAACTTTTTAAAAGAATGTTCGGAACCAAGGTCGTTCGTTATTGGGACTTTGATTCATTTCGCGAAGCGAACACCGCATAGCATTATGAACTAGTCTCGTGGTTCTTCTGTGAGCTGATTTGAAATGGTTTGCTTAAAGGTCCGCTTTGTCTGTGTTAGTTACATAATTAACATCATTCCTTTTAGGATCTGGTTTGTACTAGTTTTTCTCCAGAACGGTTTATTTAATTTTCAGATCTTATTAGAACCTTTACCGAATTCGAAGTTTCCGATTCAAGGTCTGGTTTCTGGTTGGGGATGTTTCTTGATCTATTCGCTTTTGAATTCGGTTAATTTTCGTTTTAATGAAGCTGTTACTAGTATTTTGTCTCTTAGTATTCCTATGAATTATAAGTTCCTGGGTTTCGCTACATAACGTAGATTTTTTATTTGGAATCGGAGATACAGGACCACATTTATACGCACCTTCTAATACCGAATTGGTGAAATGTTTGAACATGTCATTCACTTCAGCTAGTTTTGCTTGGGCGAGATTGAAGTTTTTTAGGTCGAGTTCGCTTGTACCGAGCCTATGGAATCTATTTCATCCGTGTTATCGCAATTTAATCATTAAATCGCTAAATCAACATATTGGATAATTTCACCCGAAACTGAAAACGAAACAGATAAGTGCGGAGAGGATAGTTCGTGGATTATGCTAAAATAACTCCAGAATTTATTATAAGGTCTAAAGTGGATCGCTTAAAACGGGTAAAACGTACATTCAGTAGGAAATTTGAATACGCAATTGATGTCTGATGATCAAATAGTAGCAAACCAGCTTTGTAGGATCCGCTGTAATTCAAGTGGCTGTGGATAGTTAAACAACAAAAACAAAAAATCTTTATCGAAGCTCATAGCTGTTTCGTGATTTGTGCAAAAGATTGAATGCCGCCTGTTCACAATTCAGTGTTAAAATAACACTACGACGATGGATCCCTGCAGAATAACTTAACAGGTTCTACTTCCCGGAAGTGGAAGTGGAGAACTTTTTGTCAAACGGTTTTTTGATCACTTAACCACTATATCACACTCCAGGCGAGCATCACAGTGATAAAATAACAGTTTAGCCTATAGTGAATCTAACTTCAATCGTTCAATTTTAAAAGATCTAGTCAATCAGCGAAACAGCGTTGTGTACAAAAATTGAAGTTTTCGTAGAGTGGAAAAACTGGATGTTTGGTGAAGTTTACTGTGCCGCATTCATTAAGGAGAAAGATCCTTTCTGTAAACATTGAAAACTTCTCAATATAATGAGAAACGAAGCACACCTTCGAGTAACACTCATGACACTCGTTGGAAAATGCACTCATCAATACGGTTGATATCTAGATAATTTCAATTTTGAAGTTATTTGTTGCATGTAGTTTATGATATTGGCTCTGTTACGGGCCTTATTATCTTTCTTCAATTTTCATAAATAAAATACATTCAGATTTGGTAATAATAACTAGATTCGATTTTGTTTTTAATTAACACAACAATATTTATGACTACATCCGTCAACATTGAATGCATCTTCCGAAGGATCGGACAATTTTCAGGTCTACTGTATTTTGGTTTTTTTTTTTAAAAAAAAAAAAATTCTGTAAAATAAAATGTCCGCTGACGTGTGAATTTTTTTACGCGTAAAAAATAAATTGAACATAACTGTTTCCGTTTCGCCTATGATCACAATTGGGTTTTTTTATTATTTTTATTTTTCGTAAAACGAAAGGAACTAATGCTTAGTGCAATATACACAACAATTTGATTTTTTAAAAAAAAAAAACATACGATCTACTAAAATAATTTTACGGTTTTAATTCGATTTCATTTGATGCAGCAGATCCCATTGCCAATGCCGAAATCGACGACATATCAATTCCCAATTTTTTCGTTACATTAATTTGTGCCACTGCTGCATTTCGTAGCGCATACAAATGTGCCATTTCTGTTTGACTCTTGGCAAATTGAATTGCTTTCTCGAATAGTTGGACCGCTTTATCAAGATTTGCTCGTTGCACTTCGATTGTTCCCAGTGTTTCGTAGGCCAGTTCGCATTTTTCGTCGATTTCTATACTCTTATGCATGTAATTGATGGCTTTATTGATATCGCCCGTCCACTGAAGTACCATAATACCACGATGCACGTAAAGCGCTGCATTTTCCGGTGCCATTTTCATTGCTTTCTCGAAGAACGAATCGGCTTGGTCGAATTGTGATTGATCGCTTAACACTTGCGCCATCAGACTGTAACAGTCAACGCAATCCGGATATTTTTCGACGGCATTTTTGAAATCGTTCATAACCGACGAGAGTCTGACTTGATCCTGCGCAATGAATGCTAGCCGATATTCGGCATAGCATTTTTGTATGTAAGCCATCGCATGATTCGGTGCTAATTTCACGGTTTTCTCGTACTCGCGCAATGCCACGTCCAGTTGATCGAGAAGGGTGTAGATCTGTGCACGCTGGTGATAAATATCAGCATTGTTCGGATTTAGTTTTTCGGCAGCTTCGAAATCGGCTAATCCCAATTCTTTCTTCTCGGTTTGAACGTTCAGTGAGGCACGCTTAATGAATGCATTTACTCGCACATTTACATCGGCATCGTCTGAAATAAAAAAAAAGAGAGATAATAAATAATCGTGTTTTCTCATTACTCTAGCTGCAAAATAAGGTAATTTATAAGATTTTCCCAAATACCCATACAGGGATGAAGCTAGAGTTCCTCTTATCCAATTTCGGCCAGCATCTTCGATTCCTTCTGGCGAACTTATCTGTTTTTGGATTTCCTGATCAAAACGAAGTATTGGCATCCATTTTTCATGAAGGGATTGAATCAATTATTACTATAATATAAAATAACCCTTACCATTTTTAATAACAGCATCGAAATCTTGCTGGGCTTCCGGATAACATCCAATCAACAAATTAAAGGTTCCACGCAGCAGCATTGCTTCAGTTTTGTAAACGGAATCGGATTCACTGGACTCGATCTCTTCGATACAGGCGGGAATCACGTCCTCGTAGTTCTCAGACTGCCACGCCAATTTGGCTCGTGCAAAGCCTTTCGGATTATCTCCAGTCTCCTCGATCTTAATAGTACGCAATGGATCGCAAACGAATGATCGGAAGTATGTTTTCAAGAAATGCTTTGACGGAAGTACGGGTACGCGATTCTTCATGCCTTCCACCGAATCGTTGTAGCCCGTCTGTTTGAGTACACGATCGGCAAACATGATCGTGTTGTTGTTCTGGAATACTTCGAGGATACAAGTGGCCGTAACATCGTCGAGACAATCCAACATATCATTGGTATGTTCGTGTGCCTTTGCCCGGCGGAAGTAAGCCTTGGTGTAGCGTGGATTGTATTCGAGCGATTTTGTGCAATCGGCCTTCACTTGATTCCATTTCTTCAGCATTTCGTAGGCGGCTGCCCGATTTTGGTAGAAGATAGCTAAGTCCATTTGATTTTCGCCAGGACATTTGTCGATAGCTTTATCGTAGAAGCTGATCGCTTCGTCGTATTTCCCCTTGCGAAAGCACACGTTACCCTCGTTCTTGTAGACTTGGGCCTGTGCGAGCGGTGCTAGTTTGTCGTTTTCCAATTCTGCATATTTCTCCTTGAGCGACGACTCCTTTTCGCCGGAAACAGACGAGTCCCCGTCGAGTGAAATCGACTTGTCTTTGAGGCTTTCGAGATATTTCTTTTTGTTCACGGAATCGGTGCTGTCCTCGAAAGTTTTCGATTGTTTCCGATAGATTAGATAGCCAATGCCAATGCCGAGTGCGACAGGAGCCCCAATTAGAAGAGCCAACTTCCAATTGGGGAACGACTGCGAACCTGTGCTACCGGTTGCCATGGAGTTAAGAAAAATCTGCAATAGAGAATCTGATTAGGAAATGCATTCGTAAGCTATTGCGAAACGTGCACTAATTAAATTGCAATGACAACTAATTAACATAAGCGCAGAGCACGAGCGGTACCGCGCATAACCTTGCTTACCGCTCGGCTGTGCCGGTTATCGGGCTCTGCGCGCTTTTATCAGAACGGAAACTAAAATCGAACCCAACGTGAACTTTGTATTAAATAAAAGTAAATAAACCTGGCCAAGTGTTACACAACTTCTCCAGCCATACGCACCAATAAGGAGTACAAATCCAAGGAGAATCAACGAGGACGACACGGTGAGGCGTGTTTTAAATTTTACGCTACAAAAAGGCGAGACCAACAACACGGATTTCTTTTCAAAAAAAAAAAAACAGTATCACTCTTTTTTTTGTATTTAAGTACTTGGAAAGAAAGTGAATGAAATAATGAATTATTTTTAATGTGTAGTCGTCGTCGTATTGCACATAATTAAAGGCGCGATTTAATGCGAAATTATTGAACTTTTCTATTTTTTATCTTTGAGTAATTTTCACTCCTGAGACCGCCGACATGGGATCAAAACACACACGGAGAAAAAAAATTGAAATGACAGCTCTAAGTGGGATTTTACGAGAGACAAATTTTTGTCTTTTTCTTCACTGAAGTAAAGTGCAGCGCCATCTAGCTCTCACGATATGAAATTTTAAAAAAGAAGGTTGCTGTGATTGCTGTATAAACTTTTAATATTTTGAAAATACAAGGTTTTCCGGTGAATATGTTAAATTGAACAGTATTCACCGGAAAACCTTGTATTTTCAATTCGAAATGTACTGTAAAACATTCATCAAAAATTTTAATATTTTTTTCTTAATATAATTTGTTTATTATTAGTTCAAAATCGAGCACGTGCGGTTGCTTGCAGTCGAAATATATTTCTTTTGGCGGGAAAATAAAACGTTTCGAAATCTTGAAAAAAATTATTACATGGTGTATGAGAGGGTGCGATAAGAAATCAGAACACAATCGAGATTTGCAATGTGTTCTGTGGCATTCAAGCAGGTCGCTTGAGACTTCCTGACGTCGTCGTAGAGTCTATAGTCACGGGATGAAGAAGTGACTATTGTCGTGGCCAAATATCCCTGGCCGTGTCTGCTTTCGAAAACTCCTTTAAAACACTACACTATTATATGAAACACGTTTGTCTTCTAATTGTACATTGTTTATTTACACGACACTATAGTAAAGTTCATGCGCAGAATTGAGTCTACAAAAAGAATATAAAAAAGAGGAAAAAAAAAACAACGATATGCTTATGCCATTCATAATTTACCCCATTCAACACCATCGGAGGAACTTTATTCTACTCCTGGGAAATTAACCATTCTACAACACAGAAGTCTCGAACGGTTTAGTTTGTAGTTTAATTATATCGTTTTTATTATTTCATTCTTGTATTGTAATTTTTAGACTTTTAGATTTTTCACTCAAGTCAATCTACTAATCACAATATCAAGAACAATAAACTTAAATCCTCAATCAAATTGATCCATAATCAAGAAATACACAACTTTAACACAAGAAGTGCGGATTCTACAATCCACAATTTCCTTTCAAAAAAATCATCTTTTATGTTGAAACTAGGAATGGGACTATACAATTTATACCAAGAAAAATGCGACCTGAAAACAGATAATTGTTTAACTTCACTTCTGGAAAACTTGGTTTTTGGTCAAACTGGCGAGACTAAGGCTAGTGTTACACTGTTTTACCAAGCTAGTACTACACTATTTGACCGGTCAAATTGCTGTAATAACCAATGCGAAAAAGCGTTATTGACCGAGCTGATACTCTGAGATTAATTTGTATTCGCCTAATTCGCATTGTTTATTACTTAACTTTGACCACTTGGTCAAATAGTATAATACTAGCTTGACGCCTTACGCTTTATTCAATCGTATTCAATTATCAAGATTGGCAGCTCTTCCCGATTTGATTTGCTCCACGATCGCTGTTATCAGTAAAAATCATTATACACATACACATTCCAATAGAACTGATCGTCATAGAAAAACTGGTCTCGTGTACAAGCCCTGCTGTGCTTATATTTATAGCATACATATTCGCTGGTATGTGTAGACTGTAGAATTATGTACAGAACAAGCAAGAAATGTATAGATCTATTCTAATTGGATATTGGACGGTTGTAGTTTTCTCTTCAAGCTTTAATGTCATCGATAATCGGATTGCCAGGGTGTGTATGTACAAATATTTATGATGTTATTGGGAAATATTTCATTAAATACAGAAATTCTCCGACCAGTTAAGGTATAACGAAAATAACATAATATGCGTTTTGGTCCTATCGCTGACACAAAGAAGCCAACTTCCTGTCCCAAGCATAACTTCTTACCCGTCCTTAATTAGTTAAAATCAATTTGAAAGTAACACCAAAAAGCAAAGAAGCTAACGGATTAATGGATACCAGGATATTTCATGAGAGAATCAGTTTATGGTTTATCTCACAAATTTGAAAAATAAAAATAATTACAAACACATTTCTTATTATTATTTTTTTTAATGAGGTATTTATGCTGAAAAACATTTGTCTTAATTTTCCTACCTGATAACAATACTATAATGTATTAAGTAAGATTCTTTATTAAAACAACAAAATAACATTAACAAAAAATATTTTAAATTAAAACAAAAAAAAAATTATTTATTTAATAATAAATAATGCATGTATGCCTCAAAATTCACTTTCATTAGATATTATTCTTCATGAATTATTCTTATATTTTCTTGATAGTTTGTTTGTTTTTTTCGCCATTAAACGGCGTTTCATACTCTTGAGAATGCGATTGCATTACGTATCTTATACATCAATAACATATCGTAAAAATAAATATAATATTTTAAAAATTATTGTTTTGATATCTTTCATTAGATAAATTTCTTTTCTTTTGTATCGTGGCTGTTTACAAAAAAAAGTTAAAATTTATATTGTGTTGGCGTCTATTTACAGTGTACTTTTTTTAACTAAAGAAGAAAGAATCTATTTTTTCTCAATTTTATCTAATGCAAGATCTTTATTTGGTTTCTGTTCGGGTTCGATCTCACCGCTTTCGATTGCAACGGTTTTCGATCTTTCGGGATTGTTCCACGGTTGAACTTCACCCGATGCCCAAAACACATAAACAATACTGGTTACAATAAATACACCAAATGCTATCCAAAATACAAGACGCCATTCAAGGAGATCGGCCTGAAAAAGAGAATTGAAAATTAATTACTATGTAGGTAAAGGATACTTCAATTGGAGTTGTAATTTAAACAATCGTCATTGTTTGATTCGGTTTTGTAATTGGCCTGCACTTGATCCCAAAAAAATACGATATACTTACATTCGGTGTCAAGACCCCGACAATATACGGAGCTAATATGCCTGTTATAGCGCCTATTCCATTAACAATAGCCATCAATGTTCCGGCATAATTCGGACTCAAATCTAATGGATTTACTTTCATGCCTGGATAGAAGGTTCCCATCAGGCCCATAGCAATAGTGAATAGAGTTACTACATAAGCTTTATTACAGCCAGCATATGAAGCTAAGACAATAAAGACGGCAGGTCCAATAGCAGCTAAAAAGAAAATTAAATAAATCCATTTAGTAAATAATCGTTATCCTTGAGGTGCTCATAAAACCTACCAATAGTTGTGAAAACTTTACGCGACATGGTTATACCGAGGATATTCTTTGTAATCATCCAATCGCCAAGAAATCCAGTTGTTATCGAAACGATCCACATCACAGCGTATGGCAAGGCCGAGAAAAGTCCATTCTCCTTGATCGGAAAATTGAGGACGTCACTCATATATTTCGGTAGATCGGTGACCATAATGAAGAAGCCCCAATCGTGACCAATTTGGGCGAAAATCAATGCGATCATTGGAGCACTGGTGAAGATCGCCTTCCATGGTACTGGCGGCAAGTTCTTGTCGCGTTTCAACGATCCCAGTTCACGTTCGAGAAACTCTTTTTCTTCGTCCTTGATGAATGGATGTGATCCGGGATTACTATAGCAAAGTAGAGTCTAAAAGCAGAGGATGTGATAAGTTCGGAATGTGGCAAAACATTTTTTGATACTTACGAAAAGCACAAACCATACAACTCCAAGCCCGCCGAAGAAATAGAATACTGAACCCCAATCTTGGAAGTGGTGAAGAAGGAGACCGGATAACGCTGTTCCTAAAATTGTTCCAACCTAGAAAATAAAAAAAAGGACAGGACTTATTGCTTTTGTAGAATTTTCTTACACCGAATTTTGCGAGGGTTGAAAATTTCACTAAATTTTTATAGTTTCACCACCGATGTGCATTCCAATACAAGACTGTCTCTTTAATTGTCCATCTCGATTGTCACTTCAATCTTTAATGTGCTACTTGGTGAACCCACCCAAAGTCTTCGTTAACAGATTAGCTCGAGTTGTCTGTAAGACCTCGAAATTTTAATACCGGAAGCGCCAGTCTTACCGCAAAGATCGTTGTTGCAGCTTATGGATAGAACATCCAAAGATGCATCGATCATCTTCCAAAATACTATAAAAATTATTTCACATTTATTGTCCAGAATCAAACAGTCGTCTGTCCTTTATCTGGCAAGCTCCCTATTGTCATTTAAGTGAGCTTCAAAATTTTGTTCAAAATTGTAAACTCTTTCCAACCGAACGAATTAATTTACGTCTACTCTCAGGAGTTAGGTCCTTCGTTTATCGCAGCCGTTAGCAATAGGATTGATTCTACCAACATAGAAGCCTCGATAGCCTAATGACTAGCACGCTAGTCTTGATATGTAGATTCATCATTGGACGAACGGAAACATTTCTAGTACTGACTAAATTCTGTTAATCTTAAGCAGATTGACGACCCCTTCTGTGTAAGACCATCAATATGCCAACATTTAATATAAATTTCACTATGGCTAGGAGGGAGTCCACCAGATTTACATAGTAAATTGATATTTTCTTTTTCTATTAAGCAAGGTTTTTTTTTCAACTCCACCAACACTCCACTCAAAAGTACTCTATTCATACATACCTGGCCACCGCCGAACACCAGCGATCCGAGTTTACTTCTTTCCTTAAGGGGTATCCATGAAGCCAATAGTGCACTTAGCGCCGGAAAAGTTGTACCCTCGCCCAGGCCCATAAGGACACGAATCACAATCAGGGCTGTCGAACCGCCCGAATTAATAGCCCACGGTGTGAGCAATGTGAATATCGCAGTCGATAAAATTCCTAAACTAAGCGTATATTTTCCTCCGAATTTTTCAGCTAACATACCACCGGGCAAATGAGTGATAACATAGCCCCAATAGAACGATGACAAGATCACGCCTTGAAGCTCTTCAGACCAATCGAACTCACCGCCCGTCTAATAAAAAAAAATACTCATAAATAAAGTTCGGATTAAAAAAAAAAAACTTTAAGAACTCACCGAGGTACTACCTCCTACAGATTCATCGGCTGGACATTCATTAATACCTGGAGTTTCGCTGCTATTACCGTGCTTTTTGACCATTTCTGTTATTGCTATGGACAGGCATATTCTCATTGTGTAGGCATTACAGATCGCTAAGAATCCCATCAACGCTAGGACTATCCTTTGCGGAATTATAAAAACTGAAAAAAAAAATTATACATTTATTATATTTGAAGTTAGGAGTGTAAGACATGTTGAGAGAACGTAAAAAAGCACATACAAATATATGACCGTTTTTCTTCAGTTTTCTGTTTATCAGAAACTTTCAAACCAATTACTTAGCTTAATTTAAGGAGTACTGATTGTTGGTTTAAAAAAGATCTATCTTCCATTATTCTTTGACGAGATAGTGAATTGGTGGCTTTCTTTAAGAATTGTGCAGGAGAAAAAATTTTTCCATGGGCATTTATCTAAAAAATCCGGCCATTAACTGAATTTGTCACCTTTCATATGAGCATAAGTAGATTTCGATAGTAAAGTAAATTAAGATTAAAAGAACATAGTCAAAAAATATATCAAAGCTGAAAAAATAATACGTGGCTTGTACACATTCGTTTCGTAACCAAAGTAAAAATTAATTGCCAGAAAAATTTCAGTTTAAAATTGAAAACAAAGCCTCTAGTTCCAAGATAATAAAGGCTTAAAAAGACCTTTTTTGACTTATGATGATTTGGAATTAGTCTTAGTTTTCATATCTTTTAATTTCTAATGCAGCTTAGTTCTATCAAGGCCATGTACGACAGGGTGCAAACGTTTTCATTACCTTCTCTATTACAAAGTAGTTGCGATAAGACTATTTAGAATGCGAAGCTACTAACTACTACTATTGGGTATGGTCTAAAAACGAATATTTATCGCAACACAAGCGTTTCTTGAAAACATTCTTGTCGTAATTTCCATTCCGTTTCTAATACGTAGTCCATACCTAATTAAAAAATTATTGCATTGCATGGTTTCGCTATCTTGAACGCTTTCTCCCGTTGGTAGTACTGCTGTATATCACAACATTAATATAAATATAATTATAAATATGGAAAGGCTGAGAACTAAACTAGCAGTAGTTTAAAATAAAGTTTAAACGTTTTAATACCATTTGACCGTTAATAAAAATGTGACTTCCCAATAACCAATTTTATTACAGACAATATCACAATAAAAAAATAAATGAATGTTTCAACCTTTTTTTCCCAACCATTTTCGAGACATAAAACTGGTAAAATCTGGTCTCTAGGTCTATAGCAGCATAAACATTTTGTATCACTGCATCCCCACAAAACTTATTTTTTCTTCTATATATAGGTATATAAGTTATAAGTTTCAACTTCCTGGTATAAGCCGAGACGTATGAAATTTTAAACTTTATTTTCGACATATACCATTTTAGTTAGCGATATGTTCGCTTTGCTGCTGTTACTCTACACTCTATAAATCTCCACTCTGTTATTATGCTCTGTTAGTTCTTCAAACTCTCAGATACTAAATTATCGTCACTCGAATCAGGTAGCTAAACTGAACCACTCGAATTTGAACTCTAAGGTAGACTCTTATCGAATCAAGTACTCTTCAAGAAACAATAAATTTATATAATTTAATTGTAACTTATTTGATCTACGAGTACTTGGGCTCGTTCCTTAATAACGATTTCAACGAGCTTGTTCCTTTTCGACGTCATCTCGGTTCAGTTTATATAAGGGCTTACCGTTTTACTTAATTTATAAAATATTTTAGATGGAGCTTGTAAATTCAAGATCAATATCTTGTAATAGCTTGCAAATATCGAATCAAGCAAATCAATATGTCAAGCCTACATTTTAATGCCAATCGTTAAAAGTTGAGCGTTTCTCAGTAGTCTGCGATCACTTAATATTTTTTTATTGGATTGTGCATAAGTTAAACTGGTTTTGATCACGCAATTCTTTCATCAATAATTTTTTTTTGCAATTGTTTCCGAATATAACCTATCACTTTGACCTATCGTTTTACTAGTCTTTCAAAACTTGTATGAAGATTAGCCTCATCCCGAGCCCAGCTTTATTTAATTTAACATTGGGATAAAAGTAGAAGAACCCACGATACACTGCACTGAACCAGTTTCAATAAATATATAATATATTATATAGATATAATAAAAAATTTCTAAAATACCAATCTTTAAACTGCCGCTATCTGAAAAAGTTCCAACTAACAAGGACATTTTTTTTAAATAAATATTACAGTGTTATTCAAATTTTGTGGGTTTAGTGAACTGCTCGCGAGGCAAGTTTGGCAAAATTTGAAAGCAACCAACTATTTTTGCTTGTTGTAGGTCAAAACACTTCAGCTAAAAGAGTACCTATTAAAATACCGATGTCAATTACATCACAAGCAATTGTAAAATTATTGGCGGAAACAAGTGCCGATAAATAGCTCTTGAATTAAGCTATTCGTTCGAAAGATAATAGTTGGTAATTAAAAGACTATCAGATAATTTTCTATAGAAGAAAGAATGAAAAAATAACAGATTAGCACTGAGAGTTTTATTGAGCACTCATTTTGGATAATAACTAACTGGTATCGGCAATATGAAGAAATTTTCAAGAAGACAATAAATTGTAGCACGTTACGCAAACCGGACTCGGTATTATAAATCCGATGGAATTAAATTTGTCAACAATCGTGTTTCTTTTGAGATTATTGTCATGTGATGATATTTGCTAATACATACCTTCTTAATTTTCAAGTAGCTAGCTATGAACACAATGTTATTTATGACCGACCTAAATCGCAGCTTGTCTAGGCTTTCCTAGCTTTGAATCGTAGATCAGTAAAAAGTACGATGAACTGTTGGTAATAAATTTACTCAAAACGCAAGATCAACGATCTGCCAAAATCCAGAAGCTCTATGATATCTTGCGATCGTCGAGATGCATTACAAATGACATAAGCCCAAACAAATTATTGTATAGAACTACCTCCTAACTCCTAACCTAAGCCAAATCCCTTTCTGGAGAACTAAGGATATTGCTCTTCATACCACATAGATGATCATTTATAATAACCGGAAATTTACGACCTTTCGTGAACCATCGACGGAATATCACTAGACTGGTGCGATTTAAGGGCAAAAGGATTGGTCATACTTTTGCAGTAAATCGAAGCAACGCATCCACTCGTCTCAGGACATCAAACATTGTTTGTACAATCTTCGAAAAGAGCAATATTAATTTGTCCGCCCGCCCGGCAAAAGAGTTATGGTCAGAAGATAAAAGACTTGTTAATAACATTTTATGAGATGGTGGAAATTCCTATCCCGATTGCATTTTGGTTGAAGAATTTCATTAGCTTGACTGGATTTACGACAGTCGACGAATTCAACGAGAGAGTAACTTACACATTTTTGATTGGATAAAAAAGGGCAGAATTCAAGATTGTATTAACTTAACTTTAGTTAAATGGTGCTGACTGTGCTAATTGATGCATTTATTTAAAAATAAAATTTTATATGACCAGAGTGATGAATTGTTAGTAATCATTGACGTCTTTAGGTGGACCATAAAACGGCGCGATTTTTATTTTTTCACAAATAAAAATTGTTCTTAATGTCAATATGACTTCATAAAAACACAAACATAATTTATAAATATTTATTATTGATAAAAATAACATCTAGATACGCACGAAAATCTATAAATGTATCGAATCAAACTCTAGTTATGTATGAAATTTAAGCTTACAAGCCTTAAAGGTATTGCAAGATTAAATAATTTTTAATATTTTAATCATTTCTATCCAGTTATCTAAGTTTTATTATAGTATTGTACAGTTCCTAATATAGCTGTATCATTCCGAAATGCCCGTGTTTTATGCATGAAAAGCATTGTTTTGTGTTTTCCGACTAAATAATACAAATTTCGAAATTCTTCGTTCGAGTTCAGTATAAATATGAAGCTCATATGCAACGCAAAATAAATAGTGCTTTAGTAATAGGTATGTACTCGTACATGTGTGTTTTATGGAAGGTTAATTCAGAAGCATTTTATACAACTTACATATCTATATTTTCGTAAAAAAAATGCTTATCTGTTAGATTCGAGTTTATGATTATATTTAAATTGTTAATTATACTTACAGTAAAAATGATTATATGAATTTTATGATCTTTTATTATCGTGGTTGACGTTTTGATGGTGGGTTTTGAAAGTCACCGATTTGGAGAAATTGTGAGGAAATAGTTTTGAAACCCCCTTGCCTTTCAGAAAGAATAAACAATTTTGCTCAAAACAAGTTCTTCATTCAATGCAAGTTCCCTTGTTAGCTATTGCATATTAATTGAAACATCGTACCTATAATTTTGCATGCCTTCAACATGCACTCGGGCTTAGAACCTTTCAATAAAAAGATAAGAATTCTGTACGGTAACTTTTGATACAAAGTTGAAAATAATTTTAATTTTTTATTCCTTTATAATTTTGATGTGTAAATGTTTATTCTCAATTTATTAGCTAAACATAATTTCACTTGTTCTCTTAATATTCCTTTCGCTCGTTCGGTTCTTAGGTCTGACATTAACGCAAAAAGTTTGTTAAGTGGCCCATATACAGGCGAGCATGTTGGCGCAAACATAGGTTTGCGCCAACATTAGTCTTAGCGCATACACCGGCGAGCATGTTGGCGAGCCTCACTTGCTTATTGGATTCCACCATGGAAACAACTTGTGCTTGTCTGGTTTTATTTCTACTCGCACACATGATATGCCTTGTTTTTATTTTTTTTAATTGCATAGTGCTTGTACATATATCTCTGATTTTACTCGCCATGTTTCAGGCTTACTCTACCCAAAAACTCCGATTCTATAAATCGTGACATTATTCCGATTTGACGTCTTCCAACGACTGCCGTTGAACAACTGAGCACTGAAGTTTGCGCAAACATCACCATACACGTGAAAACATACTCCAACACCAACATGTTGGCTCTGAAAAATCAAAATATTTTGATTTTTGCGCGAGCATGTTTGTGCAAACGGCCAACAATGCGATACACGATCGAATTGGCTTGCGCAAACCCATATTTGCGCCAACATGCTCGCCTGTATATGGGCCACTTTAAGCGTGTGTGAATTTAGTATTGTTTGTGTTTATAAACGTTATTACATTTTTGAAATTCGCTGATTAATTCATTTTCCTTGGCAGAAATTTAGACACCGAATTTCATTCTCCGATAGATGAAGATGCTGCTCGATAAACTTTAACCGAACACTGAATGTGCTCCTACACGAGCAATTTTTCAAGCAATTAATTGCCCTACTAGTGGAGCGATTAATGGAGCATTACAGGGCAATATCATTCTAGTTTGACGCACTATTTTCACAGATTGCTGGTATTTCTCGTCCTATAGTTGCTATATTTCCAATTTCCACTGAATGGAAAGTTCCGAGCAATTGTCCTCGTTCGGTGATTCAATTGCCAATTTTTTTTGAATTTTTGATTTATTTGTCAAGTTTTGTGTTATAGTAGCTTCGAATTCAAATATTTTAGTTTTAGATTTGTTTGTTAAGTTTGCTTTCGTGTTGTTCATAGACTGAATTTCTCGTGTAAGCCCTTATTGCTGAATTGTTAGATATTGGTCAATCACAATTAAGGAACGAGTTGATGAAATTAATTCCCTAATTAAGGAACGAGTTGATGAAAAGTTAATGTGTTGCTTCATATCTTCGTGACGTCAAATTGACGAATATTGAGTCACATTGAGCAATTTTAATCGCTCGTGTAAGAGCACCTTAAGCAGTCAAGTAAATTGAGTGAAAAATTTTCAGTAAAAAGCACGTTTCACTTTTTTTAACAAATCAAATCGACAAATTTACGCAGAATTATTGCGCATTTTAATCGCATTAACTTTTTATTTATTACTTCTCAATAAATTAAGTTCACTTTTAATCGAAATCCAAATATCGTATTTTATTGTCTCGGAAAAAATCCTATTATCAGATTAAATGGTATATTGCCCCATTTTTAATATTGGTCAAGATTCGATATATGATTCATCGAACGATTTTACGAAATCGTTGCCATTCAGCACAGTGCGGATGATACGGATCAGATACATGCCAACACCTACTGGCAAGAAATCACTACCCTATAGAAGTTACTTAAATAATAATAAATAAAAAACCTTTTTTAACGTTGATAGCTTTTAATGAATCCCAACTCATTTCATAAGATATTCTGTCAATTCAAATGAAATTATTTTAATTCGAGGAGGGGTAAATTTGCAAGAGTTTTTTATTCATACAAAATTGCAATATTTGGTATACTACTATACTAAAAAAGGTTTTGTTAAATATTTTGGCAATTTCAGTTATTCTAAAATTCGAGCGACGGTTAGAAGTTCATCTAAAAATTACGCATTTTGTTATTATTGTTACTTGAGTACTATACTCTGGCAATTTGAACCACTTATCAATGACATTGAATTTTCCAAAAAAAAATACCACTTTTCAATAACCGATTAAATTAATGTGCAAAGTTCTACACATATCCCGCATGTTCCGCACTTTTGGCATGTTTAAAATACATAACCAAATATGCTGTAAGTCTCTTCACTATAAACATGCAGTATATAAGCGCAAAAAATCTTACACACGAGATCAGTTTTTCTACTGCGAGGCCGAGAAGACAGTTTCACAATATACAGTAATTTTCATTGATAATAGCGTTCGTGTAGTAAATGAAATAAAAGAGTTCATCTATGACATTATCATCGAGAAGTCATTTGAAAGTAGAACAACTTTGCCTCATCATTACCGCAAACGACATCAGCGATATGATTCAGTGTGATATTTCTTATCAGGTGAGAATGCAATAGGGTTCTATTCTCCAACACGTCGCCACAATCCAAACCGGTGTGGTAATTCTTCGCAAAAAAGAAAAATTCCTACAGTTAATATTACTCAGACCCCGACATTTACTATTTGTCGCAAATTATAAAAAAAAATATTACATCAAATAGCATAAGTATTAATAATCATCTATCTAATCCAATATAATCTTATTCTAATTTGATCTAATATATTCCGCGTGATCTTATTATATTTGGTCAAAAATAATCAAGTGCCATTTTTTTTCCCAATGTACATTCGTGTTCTTCAGTATCAATAACAATTAGAATATGATAAAAAAAAACATGATAACTTCTTCATATTTCACTTAAGTAATGCAATTATTTGATTTCGTAACATTATTAGCAGTGAAATTTACATAGTTATATCGGGAAAAAACCGGATTTTGGAATTAATGAAGACATCACTATCGGTTTTGACCAATATGTGATTTAGGTGCAAAAAATATATATATTGTATATTTCAGAATGTGTACACGTTCTATTTAAACATTGAAAATTTTTGTTTAAATGAATAAAATTTATTACGATAAAAAGTCAGATGAAGTGTTTCCGAAGGCTGCTTTTATGGTTGACTTAATCCCATGAAATACATTTTTCACTTTTGCGGTAATACCGGCCGTACTTCTTTCTACCTATGTACATTTTTAATGAACAAAATTAGCATAATAATAAGGTAGAACTTTAATTACAATGAAAAGAAATAAATTGACCGATTGAATAGTTGAAGCAAACAATGTTTTTTACCAACTAATATGTTTTGGGGGAAAAAATACAAACATTTAATTTTGTTGTTGACCAATTTCATTCACTTTCTTTGCATTCAATGTATTTATTGGCGAATATTATTCGCACTATTATTATTATTGCTGTTATATTAGGAAGAAAAAAAATCATCACCTAACTCCTAACTAAATACTGTCGAATAAATATCTGATTCTATTATATTAATTAAGATACTCGTACATAGTTTGAATTAATTTTGCACGAAGCGATTTAATTTAATGGATGATTATTGCCGCCATAATTGAAATGTTAATGTATACATATTTTTGTTTAAAATAGTCTCAAATTTTTCTGACTTTACAGAGGGAGGTGCTCCCCAAATAAAAAAAGATCATGATTGTCCTGAAAGAATTTAGTAGTAAGACAAAATAGCAAAAATCCATTTTCTTGAATAATCACCACAGTAGGCGTAACCAAACTGCCAAGAATCAGAATCAATATTTCCTCAGAAATACTAAATAAGTCGTTAAATCACTTTTCGGAGCAAAATAGTGGCTCGGTAATGAATCGTCTTTGAACAATCGGTAGTTCTAAACGATTAATGAATTATTATTGATTCGATAATAGTGTACCATTAACTACCGTAATGGGCAGATAATTAATAATATTTTGTCCAAGTCTATATGCCAATTTATGTAGGTATTCTTGAACTATACAACATTGTATGTGTTTCCGTTGGAATTTTTTTTATGAAATAAATAGCTAATTTCATACACTGGATTATTTGAAGGAAAATTATATTAATTCACTACGATGTAAAATGTAACATAATTAACCAAGGCCATCTGCTGTTTTTCATGCGCACCGAAGCGCCATCTCTCGTAATTCTATGGTTTTCCCGAACGTTTGTAAATTGGTTTTCCGAGAAGTTATAATAGTTAATATGTTAATGCAAATAAACAGAAATAGTTTATTCAATAAATGTTCTTCTGTAGCAATATGAAACAATAAAACTATTAATATGCACATTCTCGACACGTGTAAAGAAATAAAAGACATAAAGACGTTTTAATGTCTTTTAATGTTTATTACTGATAAAAAGAATATATAAAAAGCTTAAGCTTGAACTACAATTTACAATGATTAAACATTATGTTATGTTAGTTTAAATCATCATTAATAAATTGACATTTACATAATTGTAATTGAGAAATGTAAGTGATAATCAAGATAAATTTCTTTCGAAGTACATAATTATTTTGTTACATATTATATACTACTCCCACCTCCTGTGGGTATAATAAAAGTAGTTATACAATAACAGGAATACTGGCATATAATTACCTTTTTTCTAAAAAATCAATCGACTTAATGAATATTTATTCGTTAGAATTATTCTTTTTAATGTTCGTTAGTCAACTTGATATTTAGATACTTTCTGATCTAACAGCTGATTCATATACAAGATCCGTTTCGAATTAAAATACGTTCCGTATTACAAATTAGTTAGGTAAGAGCTAAGTTAGATAGAAATTATTTATAATATTGTAAATAACTGGAACAACCTATTGGTGGATATAAACAGAGGATTGGGGATGATAGATTTATGAGTGTTACTTTCACGTTATAAGAGATAGTTTTCCTTTCATGAATTAATTTGCCTACAATTAGGTACATATCTACTAAATAACAAATTTTGAAAATTATATGAACCATCTTTTAAAAGGAACCGAATAAATTTTTATTATTATTTCATTCTTAATTTCGTATTTCTCATGACAGAGCCTACTGCTCTTCAGCTACCTCTTAGATACGCCACTCGGTTCAAAGTAAACGCGTTGGACGGATGTACCAATTTATGAAGGACTTCTCTATGGGAGGTGCTCAAAGGAATAGCTGAAATCTCCCAATTAGATATTGTGGAGAAGAAATACAAGCGAAATTTAGCCATCATAAGGTTGTGTTTTATAGGAACCGATAGGAAAATTCGAATAACGATTTATTTCATGAACTTTTACATTGAAAGTCAAAGGACTTTTTCCTCAGATCTTACCCGAAAAACTAGCATGACGGCACTATTTATGTTAGAAGAAATCAATTTGCTATGTACTTTCGTATGGCAGCAACTTGATGACTTCAACTTAAAAAACCACATATGTATTCTGATTTCAAATATTAACATTTCTCCATTGCGAGTATCGCTATTATTTGTTTTAGGACACCGATTAAAAAAAATTTAACAGTAACTTGTTTCGTTCCATGTTTCGATCGAACTTTTGGGGATGATTTAAATTTACTCCATAAACAATCCACGATGGAAACTTTTCTTCCGATTAAAATATTTTACATAAACAATTTTCATTAATTACAATTAAGAGACATATTTTCGATTTCAATTGAAAATATTATATCTTGTCGAATCTAAGCCCACATATGACCGTGCTTCAAGTAGTGGGTACTTGAAGAAATACCAAGACTTCTTGTATTATTGCAATGAAGTATGTTTTTAATAACACGTTATAATAATGCATAAGTACGTTACGTTGACTTTCAAGCACAGGGATTCTTGTCGTATAGTTTAAGTTTTTTAGGCGTCAATTAGGCCCAAATAGTATTAGGTCCTATTCATCCTAAGATAAATTCATTATCATCTCAAGGAATGAAATCATAATGTCAAAATGTAGTTATGAAACAAACCTCATTAAGTAAAGAAAACAAAGTTACCGCTGAAATTACGCCAAGTATGTTTTAATCTAGTTTCAATGAGTTCAAAAACTTTTCAATAGCATTTACTGAAAACTAATTTTGAAAGTTGGAACTTGAACTGCAAGGACCACCAGATATCTCATTGGCAGCTGAAGAGCTAGGAAACCTGCTTAGCAACTTTTAATGCTTTTCAAGTTCAATGACAAAATAATTGCAAATGCAATAAAACTTCTTAAAATCCTAAGCCACAATTAACAACTTACATTTTGAAACGGTCAGACCCCATCCTGTTAACATTTTGTTAGCCTTTTGTTGGCCTTCTGACAGTCCTGACAGGGTACACAAACCGTCGCTTTTCACGTTTCCGAAAAGCGCAGGGTTCGGTTATTATTAAAAACCAATTCCTTTTTCAACGCAATATTTTCCAAAGCACTGTAAAAATGGCACACTTTAATTTTTGTAGATGACAAATATTCCGAAAGACCGCACTGATTTTTTTTTTTTTTTTGTAAATAATCTGTTTTTATTTTTATGGCAAAAAGTGATTAATGTTCGTAGGGAAAGTTCGATAGGAAATTATAAGCAAAACGCGCAAATAATTGAGCCCCGATTGCCGTCACCAGAAGCGCAAGAAGACCGTTTCGTTTCGTACACTTAACTGACTCGATGAACTCTCACCGCACAGAGCATACAGGTGATTTATACTATAAGTACTATACGCACAACCAACATACTAACTAACTAAACTTAAATAGGTACAACACCTATTTAATATCGAGTGGGAATAAAAGTAACCGACAAAAATGTAAACCGGCCTCTCGAACCCGATCCACAGCAATACTACAAATGAGAGTAGAAAATCGCAAGACGATCGCTTTTATACTACTAACGAGGGTGACGAATTACAGACTTGTCGTCTACTTTGTGTACACGATCATCACAAGCTTAGCTTGCAGCTTAGAAGACCGCTTTGTAACTTCCCACCGGAATTTACCCGATGATCGAAACCCGGCTTAAAACGATCAGCAAGGCTTTTCCCATAAGACAAGATACTATCTTCCTCGTAGTAATAATCGCTGATCTTCTGTGTGCAAGACTGGAAGATAGAAACTTTACCTGACACTATCATCAGTGTGGCCCGACGACCATAACGATCTTACCACCGATAACTTCATTAAGAAGAGCAACTTTTTGATTGACGGCAAATCAAATGCATACCCTACATAGGAAAAGTAAGTACTACTTAATGGTATACTAGTAAGTGCATAGTGTGTTGTAAATATATACTCGTACGAGTTAGTATTCTTCGACCAGACTTAGATCTTATCGGCAGTAAGTTTTTATGTTAGCAAAAAAGGTTTCTAATCTTCGCCTGACTTGAGTCGATGTTTTCTTAGCGACGTCTTGGAGAAAATAAGGTATGGTGCAGTAAGGGGTACCTGGAAAATCTCTATCATGCAGAACTTTAATCAACGTCTACGATTATATGCTTGAAAATTATCGATATTTTGATTTAAGATTGCTAATGGTTTCGGGAAGATTATACAGGTCTTACTAAATTGAAGAAATCATAGGTAGTCAAGTCGGACTCTGGTTTTCCTCTGTCTGGACAAATCCTCCTCCGAACAGCTCTGTGATTGTCTTAGTTCTGTCCAATTAATATATGGTCTAGTATGTCCATTGCCCTTCTCCTGATAAGGTTCTCTAGTAAATCGTCGAGCTGCCTCCAACCCTGAACGTCTCAATCCAAAACAGGTCCATATTCATTTCTTCTTTCTAAGATTAACACTAAGATCCAATAAATTTCCTGACAGTTGTGAACCTGTGAGCCTCTTTGAATAGACTCGCGATTTTTTTAAGGACTTTCGTATGGCGAGTAGGTACTCAATCCCTGCCAGCCAGTAGGTATCTTCAGTTTTATTGTTTTAACTATTATAATTTCAAAAATCTGGAAAAAAATCCAAACACGAGATTTAAGGACTTATGTTTGGGAATTGATCAAATAGATTGGAATGAGTTCTTTCTACGCGATTTTTTTTATTATTAAAATAAGGAAAAAGAAGGAAGACTAATACCTTGGTTACACTGCTTGTATACAAATTACTTTATTGAAATCATGATAGGCGATGCAAGTACGTTGACATAAGCACATTATTGAGTGATACACTGGTGATATTGACGATATTATGATTTATATACAAGCAGTGTATCCATGGTATGAACGTAAGTAAAATAGCGAATTCGATTTTTAAGGGGCATTGAATAAATCTAACAACGGTCAAACACAGTTAGATTACAAAATTAGCAGCTAGCAAAAACTCATATCTGCAGTGCAGTAACTTGAAATGCTTTTTGCTTCGTAATAAAACCAGATTTCGTATGATATTTGTACCACATTACAACGCTGTCCACATGCCGTGGTATCAAAAAATACATTTTAAAAGTGCAAGCGATCTCGCTTTATTATATTATTATACATTTATTATATTTTTATAGCGTGGTCCATAGTGGTCAAAACGTCTTAAATCCTTTCCTTTATCCTGTTACAAATTCCTGGTATGATTTATTTATCACTATTTTTTCTAAACCATATTTCTTCAAGGTTATTTTTTATTCACCATACAATCTTTAAACTCGATCGAAAACTTGAAAATAAAAAAAGGTTACAAAAGCAGAAAAAAATTGAAGAGCTCATGAAGAGTAATCGGTGTAAAAAAAAATTGTCGAAAATCGTCACAAATATAGATACAAACTTGACTACAGATTTTTTTTAATGTTTTTAATTTGTATTTCTTTATTTAAATTGCATATTCTCTAGCAACATTATAGCGCCCACCCACTATACTTCAGCTTAAGTGTCAAATTATTCATGTTATGGCTCGAAAATTTTAAACTATGGATAATAATAACAAAACACTAATACGAGTAATAACAAAAAAAATTTGAATTTGCATCTAAAATCTTCTAAAAGATAAACATTTAGGCGGCAAAGTAAATGGGACTAAAAAAAATCGGATAGCAACAGACGCTTTTTTACATTCAGGTTCCGATTCAGAAAAGCACATTACACTTCTTTGGTACGTTCCTCTGATTCGATAGATAAAATTATCTAAATATTAATTTACAGATGAAATATATCATTTTAGGATATATACAGTATACACGCTACGTGGCTCTATATCGTGGCAGGCGACGTGGATCTACAAATATCGTAAGATTTTTTAAAAATACAACACATCAGAAAAATTACACCTAAATCTTCAAGAACATTTGTATGGTAGCCAACTGAAATTTTAAAGGCATTTGTGTGAAAGCTTCTTTGCACACGAGAGAGATTATAAACTGTCATTCAAAACCGAATCGACCTAACATATTAATTGTATCTCTGAAAGAAATACGTTCTTACATATCTATAAGTCTCAACTATAACGATACTATGTTTTATCCTGGTCCACTCGATTATTTTCTTTAGCTTGCAGTTAATTGTCGTACATCAACGACGATATTCATTAACTTGGTTCATCCACCGGCGTATTTTACCTTGAGCGCGTCCAAGTCCATGTCCCGTCCCTTGAGTATGTTTACTTAGGTACTTACGCGAATCGCTAGATAACAAATTCTTTAAGTGTTGTACATTATCGCACCATATACGAGTGAATACACATGCATCTACTTTTTTTAAATTTGTATGATTTATACTATACGATAGTAATGGGTCGTGTGTCGTTGTTTTTTCGTTGATTCATTAAACTATAATTTGTTGAACAACGACATTAAACTATAATTCTATTGTCGTACTATATTATTATAGTCTATTTGATTGGTATTTAGTCAATTACATGTTCGCCTTCTAGCGTTATAACCAAAACCAAATGATTGGCGGTTGGCAATAATCACTCAATAAAAATTAACAATTTTATTATTCCCTTTATTATTCAACGGTATGTACATTATAGGTATTCGCTATGTGTAATTTTCGTTGATTAGTAAATTGTATTATATTGTGTTAAAGATAAAAGAAATTCTACTAACATTTTTAAGATAATAAATTTTTAAGCTGTAAATAATAATTTACCTGTGGGAAAATTTGAAATTTCTACGGGACGAAGATCACGAATGACGCGGTAAGCGATAACCCACATCTGATACGGTGTGAACATTCAATTAAAAAGTACACGGCGGGTCCGAGGTGGTCGATTGAGTTAAGCGTTTTAAAATTTATTAATGGCAGATTATTTTGTAATTTTATAGTCGTCTTGGATTATGATACCGAAATTGGAGCGATAAAGTTTAGTTCTCATTTAATGATTTTTGATAACAAATACGAATTGACATTAGTAAAATAACAATTTGCTGTATTGTTAGTGTGACGTGGCGATTTTGATTAAAGGCGTCAGATCTTTAAACTTGAATAATGCATATACTGAGCATTTTTATATTGAAACTTTCGCACACATATGATTTTCCGGGGTTACCCTATCATCCAATCGCCAACATCCGAGAAGGTTTGCGTGTCAGGGGTAGTGCGTAAAAAATTTTTTGACGATTATGGATATCGTTGAAAAGCAAGAAATAACTGAACCATTGTCATGACTCTGATCCAAACATATTATCCTTAAACTTGTGATCATTTTAAAATGAAAATTATTTTTGGTATTATTCCATATTACAAGTGTAGTCTTAAAAATTATTTTGAATAGATATTTATTTTGGTGCCAAAAATTTGACTAACAAAATTTTACGAAAAATTCTCTAATTTTTTTTGTCGATATAGACCTTGAACAAATAAAATAATATGGCAAACAGAAATTTGTCGCTTCCACTATCTGACAACATAGTGTCATACTAGCTTTAACCACTTTTCGCATCAAATTGCAAAATTTGACTAAAAGCTCGACGAATATCACAATCAAAAATTCTGGATTCAACGAGTTAGAAGCGACGTGCCATGTGCTTGGCTTGGCCGAAATTATGATGGGTCCCATCATTTATGACGGTACCACATTGAAATAATAATAATAATAATAATCAACGAGTTAGAATAAATAAATAATTAAAAGAGGCACACGAAAATGTAGTGCCACAACTCTTTGCATAATTTAAGAGCAAATTAATTTCCATATCAGTCAGAACAATTTCTTCTTATATAAGAAGAAAACATACCTTGGTTAATGTTTGCGCCATTCGAAATTCCTACATTCTTGGGGAATTTAAATTTGTTTGGGTATTTTTCTCTCCGTAACGTAAAATTCCAGGTATCGATCGCGATGGCGTACAGGTAAGACGTCGATATAATTGCGGACTTCGAGAGAAATAATATTTTTATAATGAAAACTTTACAGGAAATCCAATAAGAGTTTTGTTTAGGTACATCTAATTATTTCACAATGTATAACTCGTATTCGTTTCAACATCCAACAATTCTATGTAATGGGGGAACCTTTTTCACGACTATTACCAATGACTTTGCAAATTATAGAAATTACAAAATCCATTAAACCATGCATCGAGTATGTCGTCGGATTATCAAAAATTAACCATTAGCACGTCTCACTTTGGCATTTACAACTCAAACACTATACAGAATTGTACGATATGGAAGTTGCAAAAAGTGGTTTTACCTTATTATTATTAATTTTTTATTACTTTTTTTTTTTGCAACAAATTAACCGAGCTGCAGTTGAGGTAGTCTCTTTATGCGCACTATGGAGTAAAGTAAATAAACAGTTCAATAAACTTCAGTTTTGATAAAAGTGTAATTTTAAATAATGCGCATTTACGCTCGAGAGAACGTCAGAGGCCTCTAGACTCAGGAAACTTATATCTAAGAATCCTACTCCACCCGCTCTGCTGAGTAAGATGGATGGTAGTTGGACGAAGGATAGCGCGGAATCACTTGAAGCCCTTTTAAGCGCTCATTTTCCGGGCTGCCGGGATCCGGACCTTACTCGCACTACAGCAGGGGACAGCTTCTTTATGTCCAGCATCCCAGGGCTTTTCTCGGCCAGCAGGGTGAGGTGGGCTATAAACTCCTTCGCCCCTTACAAGTCGCCGGGACCGGATGGAGTTATACCTGCTATGCTACAAAATGTAGAGAGCCTGGTGGTTCCATGGCTACAGGCGATTTTCAAAGGCTGCCTGAAACTCAACTACGTGCCCCAGGCATGGAGGAACGCTCGGGTGGTATTTATACCGAAAGCGGGTAAAAGTAGTCACGTTAACCCGAAGGACTACAGACCCATTAGCCTTACATCTTTTACTCTTAAGACACTGGAAAGGATACTAGATGGGTTTATCAGGGAATCCCTTGATCCCAGCCACCTCTCCAGGGTCCAACACGCATACATCAAGGGAAAATCGGTAGACACGGCCTTGCATAAGGTTGTGGGTACAATCGAGAGATCGCTACAGTACAAGGAGTTCACTTTGGGAACTTTCTTGGATATAGAAGGGGCTTTCAACAATGTCACAACGGAGGCAATTGTTGAGGCTCTGGGCTCTGCAAAGGTCCACTTTACTATTAGTAAATGGATCGAAACGCTGCTTAGAAGCAGATCCATATCATCGGAATGGGGTAATGCCCGCTCCTTCAAAATTACTAACAAGGGTACTCCACAAGGAGGGGTGTTATCACCACTTTTGTGGATACTCACTCTAAATGGGGCACTGAAAGATCTTGAAAACTCGGGGGTAGATGTTGTAGCCTATGCCGATGACGTGGTGATCCTAGCATCGGGTAGGTACACAGACACGCTGTCGGAGCTGACGACTCGGGCTCTTAATAAGCTGCTACACTGGTCTAGAACCAGAGGACTTAACGTTAACCCTTCGAAAACGGAAATGGTTCTTTTTACTAGAAGAACAAAGACTCAGCAGTTCAAGCTACCTAAGATGGGCAGCACTGAGCTAACCCTAAATGGCCATGCCAGATATCTAGGAGTAATCCTAGACAGTAAGCTGTCATGGAAACTAAATACGGAAGAACGAGTATCCAAGGCAACCATCGCCTTCTACGCGTGCAAGAGAATGTTCGGTAGGAGGTGGGGTTTAGAGCCAAGGATCACTTACTGGATCTACACGGCTGTAGTTAGGCCAATTCTCTTATACGGTCTGCTAGTATGGTGGCCAGTACTCGATAAAGTTACTTACAGGAATAAGTTGGTAAAGGTGCAGAGACAGGCTTGTCTGGGAATAACGGGCGCTCTCCGGAGCACCTCTTCAGACTCGCTCAACGTCCTTCTTTTTCTGCCACCAATTGACCTGTTCGCAAAGTACGTAGCTTGCAAATGCGCAATAAGACTCAGAGAGTCAAACCAGCTCAATGCATGTGCGTACGGGCACAGTAATATCAGTCTACCGACTACAGGGACTACGGACTACTCGGATCCTAAGCTCTGGTTTGACAGGAAGTTCGCGATAAATATACCAAGCAGAGATTTCTGGGAGCTTAGAACCGGCGACTCTGCAAGATCAATTAATATCTATACTGACGGCTCCAAGATGGAGGACGGAGTGGGCGCAGCCGTGCACTCGCTCGATCTTCCCACTAACTCTTGCTACAGGCTGCCAAACGATAGCAGTATTTTCCAAGCGGAGATACTGGCGATTCAGAAGGCGGCGGAACTGGCTCACAAATCGCGTAAAAGGGATAGTGCAGTTTTTATCTATACGGATAGCCAAGCAGCCTTAATGGCCTTGCGGTCCTGCACTATCAAATCTAAGGCAGTACTTAACTGTCGACGCGCTTTACAGGAGCTGTGCTCAAATAGGAAGGTGGAACTCTGCTGGGTTCCAGGGCACAGTGGTGTGTTAGGTAATGAACTCGCGGATGATCTTGCCAAAAAGGGTGCTAACCTTGGGCTAGAAACCGCGGTTTCAGTTCCACCGCCTCTTAATGTCATCTACAACTCCCTAGAAAAGAAGATGGTAAGCCTGTCCGAGGCCAGGTGGCGGGCTTCATCAACCTCCAGAACCACGAAGCAAATGTGGGGTACTCTCAATAAGGAAAGTACTAGACTCTTGCTAACGCTACCAAGGGCGCAATGCGCAACCTTGGTCGGTATAATTACTGGCCATTGTTTGATAGGGGCGCATGCGTATGGATTGGGGCTGATTACTAACGATACCTGCAGAAACTGTAAACTTCCCGGGGAACGGGAAACGCTAGAACACCTCCTGTGCAGCTGCCCAGCTCTCGCTAGGAGACGGGTGAAAGCTCTGGGAGCACCGACCTTCGCAAACCTCAAAGAAGTCTCTCTCAACAGCATGAAGAGTTTGCTCAACTTTGCTATGTCTACAGGGACCTTCGAATTAAACGAGGAGCTCTCAACACAGATCGCAACTCAAGCGCACCTACCATAAGGACATGGGGTCTCCTATTTTTATGTGGTATCACTATGGACCCTCGTGGGTCTATGTGAGGCCTTTGGCCGCCACTGCAACCTAACCTAACCTACGCTCGTAACAAAACAATGATATTGCTAAAATTTTGAAAAAAAAATCAGGGAGCTAACGTTTACATATTTAGTTAATTTTTAACTATTTAATATACTTCCCTCAATATATGAGACGCACGAACGACGAGTTGCATCTAAATCATTTTAAATATTAAAAATAATTTAAGCTCTTAAAATGCAATAAAATTAAAAATTAATGTTTTGAAGGAACGACGTTGAAGAGAGTATTATGTGCAGAATGTAGATAAGATCTTCAGAACTGTTGTGAAGTATCTGTATTGTAATTAGCATATGCCAAAAGTACTTGGAAAAATAATTTGTGAGCTTTTTATTTTTGTGGTTTCGAATACTTTAAAACTGAATTAATTCCGTATCAGGGACGCACTTTCTCTTCCCTAAAAACTGTAGCCAGTCAAATTTCGCAGCTAATAATATTTCTAAAGAAACCATTAAAAATCAGATTTGTGCGAACATTGAGAAAAAATAGTCGTTCGTGTTCTCCTAGAAAATATGGAAATGGCTTCTCATGAAAAATGTATTTCATTTTATTATTTTCATGAGCGCAATTCATTGTTTTATTCATTACAAAATGCATTTCTAATGAAGACGCCGTTTCTTACGTCTCTTGATGCGGACATATGTCTGTGTACTAGTCCTGAAATGTGATAATACAATATTTTAGAAAACATTTTTTTTTAAATTTCAAGTCAAACAAAAAATTTAAAAGTTGATTATAAAAAGATCATAGTCAATTTTCAAGCAATCTTAATTATAGGTACATTGTTGCAATACAAATTAATATAATAGGTAGGTACTAGAACTAGGTCCATATGTGCTATGCTAAAAATGCTAAAAAAAATTGACATTTTTTAAAAAAAAACATCATAAATTTTCCTTGTATCAGTTCTAAAACAACATGTCGTTAATTATCTAAATTTCCCTCTTTTCTGGATTTATTAAACTTGTACAGTTTTCATTAGTGTTTGTTGTTGGAAAACCCAATCATTGTAAATTTTGAATTGCCCATATGACTTGGCTTTCTTAGTACACTCACGTTCTTATATTTCCAGAATAATAAAATATCGCGCCAACCACACATGTGTAATACAATACGTACAATATCTATTAGGCAACAAAATCGTAAAGATATATTATCACAATAAATTAATTTGCTTTAATTGACCATTAAGAGAACTTCAAAGATACTATACAATCTGAGCGATTACTTTAGTTTAATCTCAAGAAAATATTTTTATTACAAATTTTCAAATAATTGTATGTGTTTTGGATACACTCAATTGGTGGAAATACCTGTATCTTACTCATATAATAAATTTAAGTATCTTACAACAAGATAATCTAAGAGACGTCTTAAGTCGAAATGTGCAATAATGTATGAATTGTAGTCTAACTCAGAATCGAGAGATTAGTGCATATTCCTTAGCCTAAAAGAACGTTTCTGGTCATCATGAACTACCTAATAAGTAAACATTAAAAGAATATCCCCAAAAACAATTTAATTGAACTTCATATTAATTACACAAATACTTTTTGAGCGGAAATTTACACGATCATTTCGGCAGCAAAAGTGTATATAAAATGTTGATATGCTACAAAGTTGAAACCCGATATAATA
Source organism: Beris chalybata (assembly GCA_949128065.1). Classification (NCBI taxonomy): domain Eukaryota; kingdom Metazoa; phylum Arthropoda; class Insecta; order Diptera; family Stratiomyidae; genus Beris; species Beris chalybata. The sequence continues at coordinate 2,941,402 of OX421896.1, read as the reverse complement.
TTACATTCATTTTCGTTTGCGTTTTCTATTGTTGTAAAAAAAATTATATTGTTGTAAAAAAAACCGACGCAAGACTACTTAAGCGACTGTGATCGCGTCGCGTAGGGTGATTCCACCCTAAAAAGTTTTATCGTGCTCTGGCAATAGATGCAACTCAAATTTTCACATTGAAAAACAACATCTTAGTATCTTGTCCAGTAGTAGAGGACGGTTAACGTTAATAAAGGTAAGGCGTAAATAGAACAGGACTAGAGATTTCGGTATACCGCCATCTTCTATTAATTTGTATTTGGAGTAACTTCAATACCGAAAAAGAGAAAGGGCCATAAAACAATATGATGAAGTTTTATCATGACCCCTAAACATTATTTGGTCAACGATTTAGTTTTCGGCTGTCGCGTACAACGCACTGCTATTAATTAATATTGGCAACCTTGACAATGTTTTTTTTCATACTATTTATCGTCTTACATGGAAATTTCAATTGTCGTCAATTTCAAACGCGGAAGGCTAATGGTTAAACCAAAATTCGAAACTGAAAATTTCGTATTCAAAACACAGCTGAAATGTAAACAAGTTAATCTGCGAAGACGATGTGAAGTGGATTTTATCTTATTATACATAATTATATAAATCATCATTTTTATTATTCAATGATTAACAACAACTATAACAAAATTTATTTAGTTATTCCTTCAAAACTAAATCGATATTCACAAGACGACTTGAAAGTCACGTCCACATACCGCAATTGACGTTATTCATTAAAGGTTTTTTTTTATTTAGTCAAGTTTTTCGACAATCATCCTTAATATGCAAATCTGCGCACACAATTTTGACTGCTTCCTTCCAGGACTTAAGTCCTGCAAAAGCCAGAACTTACGATCTTCTATGCAATGTATAGTGAACATACTCCATACACCGAAATCGAAGAAAGTTCATGCAGAATTTTCTGATGAAAGTCATTAAGAAATTCATGACTAATTTCATCAGATATTTCACGATGAAATTTGTTCAGGGCATTCTGTCTACGCCAATGAACTGATTTTGGGAATTTCGCGCAACTGGTATAAATAATATTAATTCGAGTGATGTGATATCACAACAACTTTCTTTGATGCCAAAATGCAACAAAAATTTGTGCAGTGGAGTCAAAATTCTATAACAAGGCTACACATTAATTTTGATCATGATTTAATAAAGTTCAATGCAGTTTGTAGCCTCAATATATAGATACAAAACTTGATTTGTAGAAAGATACACACAAACTTGCTATCTATACCGAATGATCGCGTAGGCCATCTGAACAAAAATGGCTCGAAACCAACATGTAGATACTCGTATCTGCTTACTTCTATTTCAGATAGGTACGAGTAACAACATTATAATTTATGTTTAGTATGCACTCGCGTTTATGTCTTCCGATTTCCGAATTTTATTGCTCTTTAATTTAACACTATGTCGACCTTTTAACTTTGTTTAAAATACGTGCTCGAACGCCATCATAATTTTAATGTTAATGATCGCTTTATGGATAGTAGGAAAGGAGGAACAAAACATTTTAAGTCTATCGTTTCGACATTTTTGCGGATGGTATTTTTTTATGCATGTCTCGTAATTGAAGAAGCAGAGAAGAAACGGCCTCGTATGATGGTCACTCGACCGTAATGTGGTCGTAATATCTACACAACACTCGCTAAGTCCTTATATCGTACTTATGAGTAGTAAGTAATAAAGTGATACCTAGTACTTAACTGGTATTCCGTATTCACATGGGTAGATTTTTCTTTAAAAAATTATTTGGAGAAGTCTCTCAGTGGCCCAAATTTATGGTAATTCATACATGTGCTTATTGGTCTTTTTTATATTTTAATTGTGTTTTGAATACGGAATTGAAAGTTTCGAATTTGGCTTTACCCATTAGACTTATCTGCCTGCAAGTGACAACAATTGAAATTTTCTCGAAGACGGGAAAACTTAGAAAAAAAAAACAGACGTAAAATAGTGAGATTCTGGAGTTTGGATGGAAATAATTAAATAGTAAAGAAATATATAAATATACCTATATACACAGGAGTAGTGTTCGGTTTTTCTTATTCGTTATCACGTCAACTATGGGAAGATTTCATTCAAAGATTACAAAATATATAATTCTACAATTGTCATAATTTAATTTTGTATACCTCAAATGAAATGTACATAAGTATATGTATACATATAGATATTGCAGCGAAGTCATCTGCGTAAAATACTTGAGTAGCAAACGTGCTGCTTTTCATTTTTCCTGTACGGTTTGCGTCAGAAAGTTGATACTTAGTTGTTATATAGACCTACTATTAGTGGGACAATATAAATATAAATTTGTCTGAAAATTTGAAAAATATTTGACGAATATTTTTCCCGTCAAAGTAAAGTTTATGTAGAGCAAATATAATAATATGGCAAACAACAATTTGACGATTACACTAGTTTTGTTCTTTTTGCATACACTATTCTGCACTAACAACATTTGACGTCACATCAATCAGACAAACTCAAACTCAAACAGAGGCTTGTTACTCCTGCACAATTTTCTGCATATTTAATATTTAGCTCTCGAGCGAGTGCTGAAGAGTGTAAAAAGTGCATGCAAGAAGAACAAACCTACTATCTGACAGCATAAGCAATCGTGAAGAGTTAAATATTTTACATAGTGGCATACAGTGTAATGCACAAAAGTATCGCCTGTTTCAAGACATGGTTCTCAAGGCAAGAGAGGTGTTGTGGATGGATTGCGGCTCGCTGACCTGATTTTGCTGCACATCCATCAGGACATTGATCTTGGTATATTTTGAATTAAAATTATGGAATTTAAAATAAAGCAAATAATTAAAAAACCGAACAATTTACAATACGTTGTTGATAATAAGATTTTCGCTTTTGTAATTTTTCGATTTTTTTTTTTGTCCCGCAAGATAACCGCCATATATTTTTGCAAATATCACTTGTAAGATTAAATTAAACTCATTACTCACTTTTTGTTAGAAAGCGTTTGCAACGACCTTCGCGATAGCTACCGGGCTGCAATAAGAACTCGAACTCACTTCTAGACGATTGCATTTTTGATCAATTCGAACTAAAAGAAATCAACGCGTCTTTCAACAACTTACAAATCACAATGAACATTAAAAACTCAGACTGATTTGTTTGAGGGTAAAGCGAAGGAAGTAGCTGCAAGATGCTCAGGTCAATTGAAGTTATCAGCAAAATCATGAACACATTGTATTTAGAAGAATTTAATAACATCAATAATGCACTTGCATTTCTTGACATTATTTCATGTCAATTTCGTTTTGTTTACTTTTTCGGTACAGATTGCAGTTTATCGGCATTACGACCGTCTCGATTTATTGGCCTTAGCAACAACTGAAACTTTTGGTGTGATTGTCTTATTTTGTTAATAATGCATTTTCTAATGACAGTGTGATACGTTTGAGTTCCCTGATAATTCTCGGCTTCCAATAGCCATCCCATCCCTGCGGTGGGAACTCCAGGCAAGAAATCCTCAAAACTAAAATCCCGAAACCAAAATCTCCAAAGCCAAAAACTATACAAAACCAAAATACCCGAAACATATACTGCCGTCCTAAGAAGAAAGGGCGCATCTCCATTTTAGTAGTTTTAAGATATTTACATAGGTATTACGTTTTTTATATTTGCCACCTTTAAAAGATGACTTTTTAAGTATTTTAAAAAACCAATTCAAATTAAATTTATCCATCTTAATTTATTATGTGCGCAAACTCCAGGAATTTTAAGGAGTAATTAAAGAAAATGGACTTACGACTTTTTTGCTTAGTAAAAATACACCAAATAATAACAAGATACTTAACAAAAACCAGGTTTTTTAAGTTTTTAGAACAAAAATAAAAGTTTATTTCACAGAAGTCTTGATAAATAAAACAAAAAACAATCAATAAAAACCAATCAATCAATAAAAGAAAACTTAAAAATAACTATTTAACCAATCACTGTCATCGTGAGATTGCTCTGCTCTGGCAGAGATCTCCAAAACTCTAAGCGATTTTCTTGTAAACTGTCTGACAATTTTTGAAGTAAACCCGATTTTCGGTTTAATGTAACACGCCGTGAGACTGTTTTTGAAAGAGGCTTTAAAATACCAAATATGGCAGATTTTGCTTGCAAGAAATTTAAATCAGTGAATATATCTGATGCAAAATCCTTTTTGAAACTTACAGTAATTTTACTGCAATCCTTATTTTTAAATAGCTTGCAAGCCTCTTTGACAGCTAATTTTATATTTTTCTGTCTCAATTTTTCCTTTTTTTGTTAAATTTTGAATTGGAGATGTCGATGGTAATGTTGTTACGCATTCATGTGCTGGAGATGGTGTTGTTTGACGTGATTTCGATGGTAATTCTGATGTTTGGCATTCATATGATGTAGATGGTAACTGTTCTTTTTTATTTTCATCTGGTTGAAAGTCCGGATCAACGTCCTTCAACATGTCTTTCATAAATTTTTTGTTGGCGTTTCCCGTTAATTTCCATTGCTGTTTTTGTTTAGACAGCTCAGCATTTTTTTTTTGCCAAAAGAACAACTTTTTGCTCCCGATTCATAATATATAGTTATATTCAATCATGTTATATTACAAAAATTGAACTACTGATCAAATTCGTGTGTGTACATATAAATGAATTTTACTTACCAGCATTAATAATTAATAATTCCTCTTACTGACAATAAAACTAAAACGTATAAAACTCCAAACAAACTAGACGTCGAGCGTACGAAAATCGACTGTAGTACATTGGTGCTCTAGTCGTATATGCGCCTTTTTATCTAAGTAAGTGGCAGATACGACTTTTTTGTCTAGTAAACACACTAGATGAGACCAATTTGCTTCCTGTTTTTCAGTCCTTTGCAGTTGGAAATCGACCTTTTTAGCTTAGCGCAAAAAATATAAACTGATTCATGGTTGCAAATATGCCTCTATCTCAATTTTTGACATTTGGCGCTTGTGCCCTTTTTACTTAGGACGGCAGTATAGCTTTATTAACGCTTTTACAGCCAAAAAATATTAATTTGTTTAAAATTTTTTTACCAATCTCTGTCCATCAGACAATATAAAAAAAATATCTGAATCTAATGCATAGTAAATCATATTTTATGTGTAACGAAACATTTGAAACAAATTTTGTATTATGCGGATAATTTAGTTCATTTACGATCATGTAAAAAAGATAATCTTTGTTATTTTTTAATAATAATAAATTACAAAAATGATAATTTAACTAATTTGTTAATGACCAGATCAAAATTCAAAATTCAAATGTACTGTGAAAGCATTCACTATATCAAAAATTAGTTAATTAAAAAAAGAAAAGTTTTTTCTGCTAAAATTTTTTTTCTTTTTCTACAAGAAAAATTCATAGTTCATAGTTCATAGTTTTTATTCTAATGATGGATACAATGCTGGCATATAAATACTTTATTAGAGATTAGGCTGATCTAAAGCCTTTACAACTATGGTTTATTTTGCTTGGTGCACTTGGCAGTTAATTGTTGATAAGACAAAATTATTTGTAAATTCAGGAAAAATGAATGAAAAAACCTTATGAATTTAATTAACCTAACCTATAACTAACTAAATAATAAGAAAAAAGTAAAATAATACAAACAGAAACTATGTGAGGCATGCAACCAGTGGGTTTTGAATATGTTGGCATTTGCTGATAAATCTAGATTTAGCTATTTGGGCCATTACTTCAATCATTGAAACTTCTGCGATTTGGTATTCAAGTTTTTATTAATTATTACTATTTGGATACTTTATTGTTTTGAATAACAGTGTCTACGTGTATATTATATATTCCTATACTACCCGTTATTCCAGTGCGTTGTACTAACTGGGAATAAGTACATTAAGCTCAATGTCTGCACACGTGCATGACTATGCTGATAAGGTCAACATTTTTCCAACTCATTGAGCTGAGTGACAGTATTGTCTCTAATCTGCAAAAGTGTACCAAAATGGGTAATGTTTACTCCAACGTTTTAAGCTAGAGAGAGTTGCCCATTTTGTATTATAGGAAGAAATTAAATCAAAACAACAAAACTACAATTTAAGTTAAAGTAAGTAAGTAAGTTAAAGTAAGTAACTTTGTTAAAATGGCATAGTCTTCAGATTATCTATTCTGTAGATTAGAGCGCAGTCCCATTCGAGTTTAACGTCTTCTTTCAGTTTATTTTCTGTCAGAGGGCAGATAAATCTAATCAAAGAGAAAATGTTCTTTGTGCTACTCCTGCGCACCTCGTGATGTACTTGAAAAGCAAAATGAAAAGTAAAATGTCAGCGACAGCGGTAACATCGCGGACTTGGGTCAATTGATTTCTTCGCTTATCAGCTTATTCGGTGTGAATTCATTCGTTTTCGCCAATAGTGTCCGTGTCGCGCAAACAAAGGTTCGTCTCAGACCCGACTGTTTCGCGCAATGAAAGACCACAAGGCAGACAAAAACGAAATTTTATGGCAGCTGTCACTGTGACAGATCAATATTTTTCCGTGAAATCTGAAAAATCTGATTTTTTGTTTACAAACATTTTCGGAATCCAAAATTACACGCGCAGTTCGCTAAAATGGACGCAGTGTGTGACGATCTGGGCATACCGAAGCAACACGTGCAGGAAACGACCGGTAGCGCGGATCGATTTATCGTCCTGGTCGACAAATCTTGGCTGAAATGTTTAGAACAACAGAAGAAGCTCCAACCGTTCCCGACATATCCAGAGCTGGACAGACGCGTCCTGCCCAATTTAGGACACTCTTGGACGAAAGTTTGCATGCATATTTACAAAAAGTACAATCATAAAGTAATTCCACTGCCACGAAGTCGAGCCGAATCGTGTAGCGATTTCCCGCTCACTTTCTCCCAAATTCTCACATTCGTGACCACTAGCAACTACCAGAAGATGTGGAAGGAGGCCTCGAACAAGTATTCGGCCGGGAAAACAACGCGTCAAAATGGAACGGGCGCGAAAAAAATCGAACAGCCCATTAACTTGATTCCGTACGATGTCGTTCTACGTGAGCTCATCCAGAGAATGTTCGGCTGCTGTATTATTCACTCGAAACTAGATCGGCTTAAATCGCCTGTTGATCGTTTTATCGACTTCTATCAAAACGACACCCATGCCAACTTACTGCCAGCCTTGGCTGCAGTCGAAACTAGTTCGCACATTTCCGTGATTTTCTACCCGCCCGCCGTCGAAACTTCACTCTACGATTGCATCACTTACAGTCCAGCAATACTAAGCCGATCGCACAATAAGCCACTCTTCATCATCTACCAACTGTTTCAGCTGGTAAAGCACTTGCACGACAGCGGGCTTTTGATCGGCGACCTACGACTACAGGACATGTACATCGGCGAGAATCGTTGGCTCCAGGTAATTCCCAAGCTCGAATCGAATATCATTCAGCTCGAAGCGGACGATACTCCCTCCGAAGAGTACACGGACAGCGCGAGATTCGATTTGAAATTCGCGTACGATCTGCAACAATTTTCACTGCGCGAATATTCGGAAATGTGGTGTAATGGACAATTGTCCAATTTCGATTACCTGTCAATTTTGAATAATATGTCCGGACGCAGGATGGGCTGTCCGGAATATCATCACATCATGCCATGGGTCACGGACTTCACGAATCGGAACGGCATGAATTGGCGCGACTTGGCCAAGTCAAAGTATCGAATCAATAAGGGCGATCCGCATCTCGATTTCATGTTTACATCGTCGAACGGCAACGAGATTCCGCATCACGTATCCGATTTCTTATCGGAGATAACGTACTTTGTGTACATGGCACGACGAACACCACAAAGTGTTCTCTGTCAGCATGTTCGTCCGATTTGGGTGCCGGCCGAGTATCCAGCGTCGATTCAACGTCTACAGGAATGGACGCCGGACGAATGTATTCCCGAATTTTATTCGGATCCAATGGTTTTTAAGAGCGTGCACGAAGACTTGCCCGATTTGGAGTTGCCTGGCTGGACCACGTGTCCCGAGGATTTTATTGCGAAGCATCGCGAGGCGCTGGAGAGTCAGTTCGTGTCGGAAAGGCTGCACCATTGGATCGATTTGAATTTTGGGTGAGTGTTTTTTCGACTGTGTTAGTTATCGCTTTCACCCAGTACCTTTTGATAACCATTCCGACTCGGATTCATCACATTTGCGATTGAAGACACGATTTCTTCTTTCAAAAAAAAAATACGAAAACAGAATCTTCGCAAGAGGTTTTTATTGGTTTCTTTTTGATAACGTTCTTCCATTAGGTGGTGTACCAACACAAAAAGACTAAGGGTTAGATTATATCAGAGGCCAACAGACTTTTTCTGGGTGGCCTTTCAAGGCGCTGAGATGTTTATATGCCCTCTTTGCCTAAGGCACGACATTCCGAAAAACTCGTCCCTTATCTTTTTCCTCCTACTTTTACCCTCGCTCCTCGTTCCAACATCGACATTTTGAAAAAAGTCGGTGAAATGTTTGAATTAACGCGAATTAATGCTCGATAAAAATAAGTCAAATATGGAAAAGATCGAAAATAGATGTCTGCAAAAAATACATAGATTCATTAATTGTCAAGCAACCATTTATATATTTTATATATAAATTTTTAAAATTGTTCTTTACAGATACAAACTATCAGGTCAAGCAGCCGTAAAATCAAAAAACGTTTGTCTTACGCTTGTAGACAATCATAAAAGATTAGTTCAGCGCGGCATTGTCCAACTCTTCACATATCCCCATCCACCAAAACGTGTTCAATCGATTTGGTTCAGCGAAAAGCCACCGAGAATATCAGCAATCGAACAGAAACGAAGAATGGCTCGTAGCTCTGAAGATCTGTCCATAAAACCGACTCCATGCGAAAATGATGCATATCTGAATTCACCGGGCCGAAAGTTCAACACGAGTCCGAAACCTTTACATCGACGAGCAAGCCCCAACATACCAGAAGACTCAATCGCTACAAATATCGAACGATCGACTAGCTATCACTTAAATGTTCAACGCACATCGAATACGATCGTCCTACCTAAGGACTTCAATCCAGCCGCTCAGCTGACCAGCCTGGAGAATATGGAAACATTTTTCGCAAAAACATTCCTGAACCAAAAGCCCGTCGGGTGTGCCAATGAGAAGCTAGCGAGTAACGATTTAATGTTCGACGATTCGTCGGAGAATTCCTTTACCAATCGAATTTTCTCGGAAGCGTACGAGGCTGTCTTAGTGAAAGACGATAAACGGCTGCACAATTCCAAGCACAAAAATGTAATCATACAAAATATGACCAGAAATTTCAAGCACATTATTTCGGAAAAGCGCCACCGAGAGTTGCAAGTGATTGGATGTCTACTTGTAGAACTGTTTCTTCTAGACAAGTTACGTCCAATAACAATGAGTAGCGAGTCGCAGCCGTTCGAGAACCGTCTTTCGTCTTGCCGTATCGTTGCCCAGCAATTCTTCTACGATATTCCCAAATGTGTTCAATACGCTGTGAAATTATTTCTTAGATTAGACAATACGATCGTAACGTGTGGTGTGACCGATTTGGGTCTTCCTAACCCGTGCGCCCATCAAATACTGCAGCCGATTTTGAGCAATTCGATTCTTCCGTTCCCGATTAGTTATCCTCGAATATACGCATTGCTTACATGCCTGCAGAATTTCGAGTCTGCTGCCAATTTGCTTGCCTTAAGTACACATTTCCATTGCGATGGGATCGAATGTTCGCGGTTTGACGATTTGGATCGCAAGCGAGTTGTGTTCAGTCGGAAAATAGCCGAATGCAAAGTGAAATGTTGCTGCCTTCATATTGAAGGACTCCTAGAACCGATCGGTTATGAGCAGTTCAATTCTGTGGAATTACTTCTTCTGCATGTCATCGACTTGTTAAAATCGGAAGATACATCGATTCTGACTGCGTGGTATTTATTCGATCCAGTTGCAACTGCTTTGGGAGTCCGGGGAACCGAGAAACATCTTCTGACACCCATTATGCGATTATATGACGCCGAAAACGACGAAAGGACACAATTTTTGAATCGAAATTTCGATTCATCGATGAGATTCACAACAAGCTCATCGTTTAAAAGTCGAAAATCCGTTAAGCTGTATCACCACAGTTTCTTGCTCCGATTGATAGTACGATTCGGACTGAAATGCTTCCTGGAGAATTTTATATCTGCTCTGATTGAAGCAGTTGGTGGCTATCGCGAACCCGAGGAATGTACTGGCTTTCACTATCATAGCAACAATTTCGACCATCAAACAGCTCGATCGGCAAAAAATTTTCGCTTCTGCTGCAACGACGAATCGGATAACTCAATGACTCTTATATCGCCAGATCATTCTGAAGTTAAATCCGACGCTACGATATCATTGAACAATACCCTACGACAAGAAGTTGAAGATCTGTTCACTTTCGAGGCCGACGAGAGCTCGGAAAAGCCAGAGTTCGAAGAAAACTCTGTTGAATCTCTCGACTTACGTTTCAATCATTCGAATGCTGAAGAAGCCACGGAAGAAACGAACCTCTTCTCGCCGGAAAAACTAGCGATCGATGATATCATCTACTGCAGCAAAATCTCGAATAATTCTTTCGACGAGGATAAAATCTCCCTGAACAGTCAAACCGATAGTCCGCAAAAACCCGATGAAAATATCGGTCCTAAATCTCCGACCATTCCAATTCCCTCCGCTTTTCGTCGTAGCTACGAACTGAGCATTATTGATTGTGAAATTGGCAGTAAGAAAAGTGTCGATTCGTTCGATATGGCGCCGCAATCTACACCATCAGAAACCCTAACAAAAGGGACAAAAACTCTCGAAAACCGAACAAATGATTCTATGCAAGCTTCGGTTATATCTAGAATATCCGAAACGAAAAACGCTCGAAATAATCGAATCTCTGAAATGAGTACGGAAAGTTTGATTTGGTTGTCGCATCGGCTCGGGCCTGTACTTACGGCCCGACATCTCACTCGGAATTTATTGAAAATGCTGACACTATGCTATGTCGGTCAGGAAAATCTACTTCCCGATGTAAATGGAATCGAAAATGAAAAGAACCTGAACTTCTTCACTATAGCCGATTCCATTGTTGTCGGTGATTACAATGCCACCAGAGTACTGGAGTGCCTTAATGCTATCGCTGGTAAGTTTTGCTTTTTCTTATAGTGTGAACAAACAAAAATATAACTTCCTTTGCAGCTTTGTTCGGCGAACAGTTTATTCTTCTGCAATATTTACCTCACGTTAGTGAACTGATAGCACTATGCAAGAAGCGCATTACACCGAGTTTGGAAGGAGCGCTGATCAGTTCGTTACAGCTCCTTAAGTACTTAATGCCTGCATTACTCGACAGCACAATAATGGAACAATTGCATGTAAGTAAAATGCCTTTTTAACTGTGCGCAGTAAGGTCACAGAGGATTTTTTTTATATACAAGCTAATTGAAGTTTTAGGTTTGTTGTGTTTTTGTGTCGCAATCTAATGATTTGATTGGATGAATCCGTACCGACGAAGTTAGAAATCTTAAAAGCTGTGAATACCAACAACAGCGTTAACATTTTAGAATAACGAAAAAATCGTAGAGTGTTATTCCGTAAAGCGAAATTTTTCAATCTAAGTTGCTAAATCGTTTGTTCGCCAAAGTTTCAATTGTGACCAAATGAATCTTTCCCGAAATAACAGTCTTTATTATTTTCATTTTGCCTTTGCCCTTTGTGAATGAATTGATTGTTACTTCAGTGCCACCACACCCCATATTCCTCCCGTTTATTGGTCCGATAGCTCGTTGTGTGCGATGATTGTATTGTGTATGTGCTTATGAGCGACGATTGGGCCGATATCATCATATTGGAAGAAAATTGTATCCAAACACACGTTCGTACAACTGTTGTATAGTGTATTTGCCGCTTAACGAATGAATGTAATATTTTTGCTTATGTTATTGCTTTGAGCATAATGTGAATTACATGAAAAAAAATATTGATATGTTACAGGATGTTTTCCTTCGTAGTATACTTCATCCGATCATAAGGCTGTTGGGTTCGAGTCGCTGTGCAATGCCGAGTGGCTTTCTAGGGCGTAGTGTCCTTGCTCGAAAACTAGTTGACGCCATATATGTCTTGTCCGTTCGTATTGGAACCGAAATGTCCAAAGAGCATCTGTGTGTACCAGCTTTACAACGATTCTTCTTGATATTCGACAAAGCGTATGGAGTGTCTACAAATTTCGATAAAAAAGAGGAACGTCTGTCCAAATCGTATCGTCAATCGTCTACGTCTTTTGACGATTCGAATTTCCTAGAAATCCGTCGTGACGGTAAAGTCAAGGAATGGAATATAAGAGGTTCGCAAATTATGGAAGCGAAAAGAAATACCGATGCAAGTTCGAATGAAAGCGTAACGCCGCCAAGACTATCCGACTTCAATCACGAAAATATCGAAGATCATTTACGCGAGCGTGCATTGGACGAAATTCGAGATGTTTTTACACCGAGTTTGGCTCACTGTTCGTATTTAGGATTTTTGCAATTTTTGGGCGATGCAGTAATGACTAAAACGGTCGTAAACATGAATTTGATTTTAACATTGTGTCATGAGTTCGAACAGCCCGACTATTCGCTTCTCGAGAAGAACAAACGACATCCAATTGTACCATTAGCACGACAAAATTCCGGTCAAGATGACGATGGCGATACATCGAACAGTTTCGGAACATCGGTAATCGGAAATCGTATCGAGGTTACTGATAATCAGCACAAACCAGAAATGGGACCTCTGGAAGTGCTGGATATGGTAGCGTATAAATTGGAACAAGTGAACACAATGCGACACCTTCGTGGTAATTGGCTGGCCTATTGGGAACATGAAATCGGGCGATCCGACAAGGATAATCAGCTGAATGTGAAACAGATTAAATTACAAACATTTGCGGGACATACAAATTCGGTCCGATCGATATTATCGTTGGATAACGAGAACAGCTTCATGTCGGCTTCGAAAGACAAGACAGTGAAATTATGGTCATTGCGGAGCGAGGGTGACGGCAAAAAGGTCACATCTAGTCAATTTACTTATACGAATCATAAGAAATCTGTTCATTCGTTGGCCTTTCTGGAATCAATGCGCTATGTAATTTCTTGTGATTCGGGTGTTCATCTGTGGGATCCGTTCATTGGACGTGCTATTGGTGTTTTAGATTCGCAAACGAAATACAGTCCGGTAAGTGTTGTACGCACATACTTGTCACCGAGCCCGCTCGTTTTAGCCGGAACTGCTGAATCGACAGTAAAGATTATCGACGCGAGAACTATTAGTTACGTGTCGGAATGGAAGGTAAGATCGAAGATGATACAGAAGTATCTACAAAGATTCGTGGAATGACTGCTGTTCCTTTCAGGTTACACCCACCCAAAATAGTACAGTACGCTGCTTAGCCTGTGCGCCATCGGGAAATTGGATTGCGGTCGGACTATCCTCAGGAACTATTATATTACTTGATGGACGAGCTGGAATTATTTTAGGATCATGGCGAGCAACAGATGGTGAACTTCTTCAACTGGTTGCTCCAAACGACCATCAAATAATCAGTTCAAGTCTGGATCATAGCATATCGGTATGGAGTGTTAACGATGCCTGTTTAGAGTTTCAATTGAGGTATAGTACCAACTTGGGCTGTCGAATCTTTTCGCCTGTTAATACGACCATTTATTTTCCAGGCCACCCCCTGAACCAGCGCATTGCTTATACCCGAACGGAAATGATTTAATTTTTGCAACCCCGGCCAATCGGATCGGTGTCTGTTCGAATCTCTCGTCATCGGATGGAACTTATACGATAACGAAATTGCATTCCGAAACGCTACGGGGTGTATTGACCAGCCTGGCTGTTTTACCATTAAATCGTATGATACTCACCGGAAACGATAGTGGCAATATTGTTTTACTATGTTAAGAGTAGTATAGAGTTTCATTTTCGTTTTGTGATAAAAGTGATATTACGTTGCTTTCTGTTTGTTTATTATTTTTAATTTCTTTTATTGAATTATAACTTAAACGCGTTATCTCGAATTACGCGTTTTGCTCGGTCCCAAGTATGCTGTTTGTTTCTACAAAAATTCGCACACTTTATACATATAGTGAAATTAACGAGACTTTTACCGCATACCATAAAAATACCGAACCAAGCCCAAAGAATGCCAAAAACATTCCTTTTAAATGAAGCAAAACAGACGGATTATATTATGATTTTAGAAATAATTAATAATAAAAGTATTTAAATAAACTTATTATAGCCTATGAGCATCTTCAAATTCACGCTATCCTATTCATACACTCCCAATAGACAGAAATAGGTGCGATCAAAGGTTTCACTATTTCAATTCAATTTCTTTCATAATTCTACGTCTTCCTATTTGGAACTTTCCATCGTCCTTGATCGTTGGCGATAACGTCTATCCGAAATGTCCCAACGATAGTTCGAAGGCGCTTGGTTGAGCAGGTTTTCTATTTTTCGGTGAGTTTTTGCAGAAAATTTTGTGCGAAGGGTGATTCCTTTGTCCTACAGATTCAGATACAAAGGTAAAGTATACCGAAGGTCTTCCGAGGTTCATTGATTAATGTAACGATTGTCAATATTATCGGCGAAAGTGTTTTTATTATAGGGAGTGGTATAAAACTATTAATAAATGTTGACAAAACTTTTGAAAATTCTCGAATTCGAAATAGATTGAAATTCCTGTAAAAAATGCAAAACTGTATTTGGAAAAAATGCTATTAGAACAACAACCTTTGAACATTTTTTAAAATGCGTAAATTCGAGTTTTTTAAACGCATATTACCTATTTCTTGACAAAAAATCTTAAAGAAGGTCCTGTATAGATCAAATGTTAAAAAATTTTCATTTTTGTTAACAATATAATGAAGTCAAACTGAAGCAATTTTTCACGATTTTCATGGCAAGAATTACATAAGAAGACCGCATTTCATTGAAAAGTATCATAGATAGTATAATTAATTGGTATTTCTAGAAGATAAATCAATTAAAAAATTATTGATTTCTAATAGTTATGCGTTTCAAATAATTTGAAACCCTATAACACTATTTTTTCTGTAAAATCAAAATTAGTTCGCTGATAGACAGCATACGATGCAGACGTATTGTCCACGCCAAATTACACGAACGAAAAACGATTTCAATCGATTAAAGTCCTCTCAAAAAAGAAAAATCAAACTGGGATAAAAAATTGTCGTACCGGACTCATGGGGCCTTAACAAAAAATAAAGTAAGTGTGTAAAGATTTTACAACGAACATAAATGATATAAATAAATATGTATGTGAATAACATTTGGCTGGAATTAAATTCATCTCGTATTATTGTATACTACTTTCGGTTGTGAGGCAAGTACGCTCGCCCTCGCACCCTCCTCTAAGGCCGTCCTTGTATGAAGGAAAGTTACAGCAGAACAATAACAAAAATTAATATACCAGCAATTAATAATAATTAATATACCCTCTCATTCACTTGTTAGGTATTTGTTGGCACCATGCAAGACCTTGAGAATGTTTCGGATTGCATAGATGATGTTCTGTTCAATAAATTTCCTAAAATGTTCTATTTTGTGGCCACATGATACTGTAATCTATTAAAAATATCGAAACGAGACTCAATAATCAAACACACAAATTCGTGACAAGATCAAATGTATTCAAGTTCTATATTCTTCTTTACTTTTATTCTAATTTTATAAGAATTTTTTATGAATTCCAATCTAGAAATTCTTTAAAAGGATTTTTAAACATTTCAAAGGAAAACTGATTCATAGTTCGCACTACTATGTGTTCCCTTTACCTGTGTTCCGTTCACGTTCAGTTTCAGCTCTATTCGAGTAGTTGTGTAGATAAAATCGATATCAAGAAACCGACGACGTCACTAACAGAGCATAATGTACGTAGGAATCATCTGGTATTACTCTAAAACGATTCCCTGATAGCGTCATAGCAAAAGGCAATACATATCGCCATTACCCTCTATCTTCTACAATTTCTAATCGTTTTGACCTTCTCTAGCGCAACACACAGCTTGTAAACAATCCGAAGCCCACAAGCGGCTGCTTAGGTTATCTGCGAGCCTGGTGCAATCGACATAGCACGCCGACCATTCTTAGCAATTTCAGAATTTTTGGAATTCCGCGCGTCTCACGAATTTTTCTTCCATATTGAAAACAAATAGGAAAACTTGGGGGTGTCAGTAGTCTGTGCACAGAAAGAAGGCTAGCACGTAAATAGGTAAAGGGAGAGAGAAAATTATGGGGTGGAATTTATATAAAGATGATGTGTGTACTGTACGTTTTTACACACATAAGCTAAAATGAGGGAGGGGGCGGGGGTTGGTTCATTGGGTAACGGGAAAATGATTATTTAAAAGGACGAATGAGTGTATGTTGGAAAAAATATAGGCGTGATAGACGAAGCCATCAGATTTTTATTGCCCACCTACATTTCGAATTCGAGTTTGAGTGCAAGGGCGTTGATAAGGTCTGTCTGCTAGGACTCTACAAAAGGTACTTCTTATCTATCTTATTTTAGTAGGAAATAAGTGAAGCATTCGAAGGCGGGAACCAAATGAAAAACAATTTTATTGACTGTTGCAAGTTTCAGATCTTAAAAAAATTATATTATATTATACATATTCATATAATTAATTACATTCACCCTTATTCTAGAAAGTGAACTGCGATTTCCCTAATTTTAAATGACTGAAAACGTGAACGATTCGCTCTCTAGAAAATTTGAAAGTTAAAATCCGCAATGAAATAGACGCGTTTATCTTGAGAAAGCGATTGGTATTGAAAAGAGAACTTTGAGATGAATTAGCGAATGGTAAAGTTCAACCCGTTATACCAGTTCTTACACCATAACTTCTTCCTGCGGTATGCACATTGCGTATTAATTATTGAACGATTATTAAGAAATAGAAAAGTAATTTTAGTTTTTTGTGTAATTGCTTAGCGTTAAATTTTTGTTTATATCTCCCAAGATTAACCTGCAAAATGAACCTATTAACATGAGATTTTCGCAAACAATGAAGTTAAACAAGTTTTACGTCATATAGTTACTTTTGCCGCACCCTGTATTTAGATTATCCAAAAGATCATAAAGTGGATCATTCCATCAAGAGTCGCCAAAAATTACGAAATTTGTGACCTTACCATTTCCGATTCTTTTGAAATTTGTTGTAGTGCTTCAAGAGCTGAAATTCAATTTTTGGTTTCTATTCAATTGTTTTTGTTAGCTATATGAAAGTATGTACATATGATAAAGTTTTCTCAAAAATGGTGTCATCTCTGTTAATTTGAATTATATTATAGAATAATAAAGTAGGGCTCATTTTAAAGAGAAACGTTGTCGCAATATCAAAAAATACGGATAAAAGTTATCCTTGAAAGTTTTTTTTTTCAAGGATAACGATTTTGTTCTTTATCCTTGAATATTTCAAAATGCGTTGTTTTTATTATTTTCTAGGGTTTTCATTGCTTCCAAAATATATAAAAAGAATTACAATGTGGTCTCAAGGCGATCGGGGTAAAAATAACCAAAGAAGATCAGTGGTTCTTAATAAAGGCTAGTTTAGCTGTCTAATATTCGACTTTTTTGACACCGATCCCATTGAAATCCCAAGTTAATTTTTTAGTATCTTTAGATAACAGTATAACCTACAAAAAATAACATATAAAAATTTTTGAGATAGGATCCATGAAAAAAAAATTCAACGATAATTTTTATTCTTATTTTTTTAAATTGGTATAACCTTTTCCTTTAAAATAAGCCCTATTTTATTGTTCTACAATAAAAATTACCAGAGAAATGAATTTTCAAAGAGAACTCGGACCGTTTTTTGTTACTATACCTAACTAGCAAAAAAAATTAGATAGAAACCAAAAATTTCATTTCAATTATTTTTTTCAGTATGTAGTTCTTCAAGTACACAAATTTTCAAAAGAATCGGAGATGGTTTGGTCAGAACTTTGGCGATTCTTGAATGGCCCAATCTATTAAATTGACATCTTGTATGTAAATATGCATTATTGGCCGAAAGAATGATTTAACTGAAAGAGCACTGCGTTCATCACTGATGTTGCTGTCTTATCCATTTAAACAGTAAACTAAGAGGAAAAGCAAACATTAATTAACTCCGTACTAGTCTCTTTATTCGTAGAAAATTGACATAGCTGCTGTGTCCTAAGCAGAGGCTTATCTCGTATGAAGTGTGTATTTCCATTGGAACTCTACTAGCTGAAAGAACTGTGCCCCTGTTCTCAAACGATTAAATTCAGTTTTAAGCGCTAGCATAGTCGAGATAATCCGCAAGTTTCCATGCCCTCTCCCTTCTAGTACGTGACCCAAGCACATATCCGTTTCTTCCAGCCATTTACCAGACTGGCTGTGTGTCTGTCGTCTCCTCTCAGCTGTTATAAACATTCAATTTCAATTCAATGCCCGAACAAACGACGTCACAGAACGCTATCATCGATTTCCAGCATACCTTCTGCAGCACACGCTTAGCTTTCTTTCGTCAAGAGAAAAAAACATTTTCTAATGGTTTTCCCCAGCATCGCTATGCTTAGATTTGTCGAGCTGAAGCAAGGGGAACATCCAACATCGTACGGAGCTAGGCAAAACATCTAATCTAATCGGCCTGCTCCAGTTTCAGGTTGTTATGCAATCCTAGTAGAAATGTTTGTTAGAATTTGAATGTAGAAACACTTGGTCGGTCGCATAATTCCGCCATCACCAACAGCAGACACGCTGCCTGCCTAGGCGTTTTGCGAGCCTGATCCTCTGTGGAACATTAGACTGTGCTTGACGGATGAGATGATGTTGCTGCACTTTGTTTGCACACGCAACTCGCGAGCTTGTTTTCTTTGCATACAAATTGCAAGATGTGTGTTTCGTCGATAGAATCCTATGTACCTTCCGCCTAGCAGTCAGTCGCGTTGCTGAAGCAACAAGAGACCAACCAAACCAACCAGCAAAAAAGACGTCATTCGAGAAACAAAGCGCTGGAGGTTCTATGCTCGGCGTTCATACTTTGTGGCGTCGCGTTGCTTCTGGTAAATTCAAAAAACGACACTTTTTCTACGTGTCTACACGAAAACCGTGTATTCGGTGTCGTCACGTGGAGACAGTCGACAATCTCGAAGGAAAGTTACTCGGAATTGTGTGCGAAATATGACACTGGATACCAGGCGCCCAAAATGCTGTAGCACTATAAAAGTCGGACAGTCTCAAGAAATTCAACGGAAATTCGTTTGAAGCGAGCAGCTACAAGCAGCTATTCGCCATGATAAAGTGCTTCGTTCAGGGTCACACCTCGTACGAACAGTGGTGGCATGGGATTGTTTGGGTTTGCGACGACTGGCAGTTCTTTGATAGTGGCTCAAGCGAGTGAGTACGTACTTTCCATTGCTATCGCACTTCAAATGTAAAAATTTTCTTTGAAGTCTACTTGCACAAAGCACGATGAGATCGCTTCTTTTATCAATATCAGTCGTGTCGTGCCCGACTGAGAACAAAGAATTCAACCTGTTTCTTTCAAGCACTATTCGATTAACCGGCGCCCAGTTTCAACAGCAGGTAAATTTAAGAGATACCTCACATTGCAGACATTTTGTTCGGGCGTTCGACCGACTCTCGAAGCAGTCGTCCACGTCCAGTCCACCCGCCATATGACGCGGTAAATCCGAACCGACATACATACGAGTATGTGTTGCGAATTGAGATTCATATGCATGTATGTTCCTATATATCTGTCCAACAATTGTATGCATGGTACATACGATACGATTTGTTTATAATTTTTTGTAATATGTATTCGAATTGATTCGACTAGGTAAATAAACCGACAATTAATCATTACTTGAGAGAACTAACATAAGGTTAAGTATAAGTTTTATATTTTTAGTGATCTGAACGAATTTACTATATGTCTGTAACTACCTATGCGTTTAAGAAAATTCGTTGTCTTCTTTGCAGAAAAAAATTAGTTAAGAAAAAACTACTCGTACTAAATGCTAATCATAAAAATTCACCCCAATCCTCCCCGGAGATGAAGTTTTGGAAATTATCCAAGGAACTTCACATGTTAATGGCAAAGTTTACTAAAATCGAAATCATGACCTTTTTTCAGTCGTGCAATCATGGACCGCTAGGTAGTCTGGGTGGCTTAGTGGTTAGAGCACTTGCCTTCGGCGCACCTGGTACCAGGTTCGAATCTGCTCGGTGACAAGTAATTTTCGAAAATAGTATTGGGTGCCGGACTACCAGTTCACTCAGCTGTAAATGAGTACCTGAGTTAAAATCGGGGTAATAATCACGGACGAGCGTGTAGCTGACCACTTCACCTCCTAATGTTCCGTTGGTCTCGTAATAAAGTAACTCTAGCATTACTTTAAGGCCTAGGCCCGATTTGGGCTGTTGCGCCATTGATTATTATTAATCATGGACCGCTAGAGTTTATGTTTAGTTTAAAACTTTTGAGAAATGATTGATGTCAATCCCAGAATTTTTCGTCAGAGGCTTCGTTCTATCCGTTACCAACTTTTGGGTTGTTTTTATTTTTACAAATCCAGATGAACTACTTTTCATTGAAAACGACATGAACTTAAAACAAATATTTAATGAAATATATTTATACTTTCCTTCAAAATTTGGTGGTGCGATATACACCAGCAATACCAAGATTTGAATGAATTTTAATACATTTGGAAAATTTGAAACCTAGTTCAAAATGTAGTTAAATCGTCTCAGATACCCATGAAATTTTATTGCATTATTTTCGGGCACAGAAATGAAAAATATCCTAACGTGCTTTGAAATGTAATGTATATGTAGTTAATTTTATGTTATTAAGCCTCTGCGCATATTTCTTTAATAAGGGCAATAAGCAAGTTTTACAAAATTCAGGCTTTAGGTTTCAAGAGCACTAACGTAAGTGAAGATATATTATTAAGGGTGGAATTACTCGTACACTGAAAAGGATGCGGGCGACGAGCCAAACGCTTCGTGCTTGCTATATACTCGTACAAAAACTTGCTACAGTGGCCGCACTCAATTGGTTCCTGCCAATGTATTGTATGTTTTTTTTATTGCACACGCATTGTTTTCCGCTACTTATTAGTCGTTTGCCATTGTTGAGGAAAATTCCAAAAACAACCAAACATCTGACAAGAGCATGTTGAACGACGTAATTCGAAAATATACTAAAAGCGACGCGACTAGAGCGATGCGATATTACTGTAAGTCGTTTCATTACTAACATGAATTCTAATCATCTGTCCTTATGTAGCATCGCTTAACACGCGCGCGTCGCTATCCTTCCACCTTAGAGCGATTTGTATTCATGGACGTATGGCTGATAGAGGTCAACTGGTCGCCTAGACTCTGTGCTCCCGTATATAACATTTAGTCTTATTTTACTTAATATCCACCAATTTGGTTATAATCAAATGTAGGTATGTACTAAGTTTTTAAATAAAAAAAAAGTTTATTCCTACAACGTCAATACGAAGGTTTCTCTTGATTAAGGGGTTATAGGCAGTTCGAATTTTCAAAAAATCGATCTTTTTTATTGCATTTTCGGAATGTACATGTAGTTGCGTATTTCCACTGAAAATTTCAAACCGGTCCGGTAAATATTTTCGGAGAGATGCCCACAATTACCACCACGTGGTAGAGACGTGCATTCGTTCTAAGTTACTGCTCTTCGTTTTGTGTTTCAAATTTTATAAAATTTAATTTAAAATTTATAAAAAAATGCCTCACAAGTGCTCAAGAATACACAGAAGTACTGAAAAAGACGATACATACCATGTAAGTTGAAAAAAAAACAATTTCAACTATGTGTAAACTTTTTCAGAAACCTTAAACGCAGTTTTCTCGAAACAATGTTTTTAAAGTCGGTGATCACGATTTCTAGAAAACGGCTCAACCGATCGTTCTCAAATTTTAACACAACCTTTTCAGATATATTCTTCAGGTATTCATCGAAGGAATAAGATTTTCAAAAATTATTTCGATTTTTTTAAACAATTTTTCGCGAACATTTATGTCAAAAAATTCAACTTTGTTTGTCAAAAATTGAAATTTTGATTATTCCTTCAACAAATACCTAGATTTATCTATCCACTGAAAGAATCTATCTCATTTTTTGATTTCATTTAATCTAAACCGGAGATATGTATCGTAATCACCGCCAAACACATTTTTTGGAGCACCTTCGGTAGATCATCTACAGGAGCTATGCATATCAATATTTTCACATGAACTAAGTGCCATTACAAACTTAAAAGTTGACTCTATTTAAATTACTATTACTTGTATTTCTTTAATAAAATGGCTTTATTTAAAAAATTAGTAAAAATACGTCTTTTTTGGTCCTTGCAACTGCGTAGCCCTTAAAGCAGCTAGACGGCAATCAAAAATCTAGAAGTAATTTTATCAGAAAAAGAAATGGTACTGGAAAAGCTACAAGTTAAAGTACATTCTCACGTTTGCAATGAACCAAAAATAAAGAGATCAATAATAACTTATTTAAGATCATTTTCGAAAGCGAAAAGTTGGTTGCGCTCGCTTGTTGATTTCTACGTCCAATGCATTGGTTATGTTTCTGCTGTTGCTCCCCAGTGGGGGCCTTTGCTGCCCCGCCTTTATACGAAATTCAAACCAAGCGAATCGTACAAATGAAGCTGCAGACCCCCACAATAAGCTCGTCATACAGAAACAACGATTTGATAGGAGCAGCAGTGGAGACACGCCAAGCGAAACAGCAAGGCCCCCAACGCTTGGCTTCAACACGATGATTACCAGCAGCGGGCAGTAATGTGGTCCACATAAATGGCTGCAAATGTTAATAAGTGATCAAGCACCCAGAAATTGCGCTTGCTGCTTTAAAAGCCACGGCGTAGTACCACAAGCTCCATCCAAGCTAAACGATAAATACTTTTTGTAGTGCCTTCCTATGAGCTCCAACGTCTTTTGTACGCTTGCTGTTTCGTCTGGGTTCCTGGTAAAATCGGCGCTGACATTTCACAACGACCCGGCTAACACAACGGGAGCCTCGTGTCTCCACAACCGGCAGCGGCTCCAAAGCTGCTGCTCCACGTGCTCGCTGACACCGCTCGCGGTCCATGCTTCTTTCTACATGGCTCCAAAATTTTGTTCGAAGCGTCAAAGTACTAGCTAAACGGGCGGTAGGTAGCCTTGGAAGCTGATACTTTTCGTTTCGAGGCTAACGGGAGTCAGTCAACCTCCATATTCGTTGGCCATGAGCTTGGTATATCGAGGGCACTTCAAGGACTGGCAGTGTATCTCAAGGTTCCTGTGACGGCCATGCTCTAAATACTTTTTCCCTTGACCGTCATTTTCGGGGATATTTCATTGAACTCAAGGACGCCACAATAAAGTCACGGCCGTGGATTGTATGGAAGCAAGGTCGTACATTGCTGTATTAAAATTCTGGGCATGTTCCGAACTCAGTCTGGTTCTGGCTGTGCGATGATGAGCGCCGTGCCACATCATAGGAAAATCAGCATTTTGATTAGGTAATCGGAGCGCCATGCAATTCCAGCTGACGCCTACTTTAGGTATCGGAGATAATTTTCGACTAGTCCCAATCTCAATGGTGCGTGGCGTGCCAAAGTCGTGAAGCTGACCGACCGGACTCGTGTTCATTAGGGACTCCGCCCTCATTCATGGTCAATCAGCAGTGGAGATAGTAGTGAATATTTTGCCTACACCTCGCCGGTGCGCGGTGCAATCGCGAATTCAGATCGTGGGTGTTGGCCGCGGTCGATATGGCTCTCATCCACTGACAAAAGAGCGATTTCGTTCAGCCTTGGCTAATGGTTGCGCTAACAACATTCTGGCTGTGTGGTGGACTTCGTAAGGTGTGCTATTTTTCGAATGCGTGCGGTCAGCACCGGCCCACAAACGATATTTCGGAACAGGAGACCAACATTGCGAGCATGTAATTTTGGACACAAGTCTGCCGCTGTGGGAGTTTCGAAATCGATTCCCAAGAAAGGGAGTGAAATAAAGAGGAACAAGAAGAAGAGTTCAGTCACCAAGTTCTCGTAGACCGTACCATCTTCCAGTTCACAGAGATGCTGGGATAATCTCTGTAGCGTCTGAAAGCGAGTCGCCTCATTGCATTGCAGTCGTCTGCCCTTTTTATCGTTTCGGTATACTGTACACTTGTCAGCCAACCAGGTGAAACTCTGACAAACTGGCGACGTGGGAATTCTTTCTATGTAGCGTCGTGCAGCTTATGAGCGCCTGGTATCATAGACATATTACTAATATTAAACGCCCACAATAAAATGTATACGACCCACTAACTTAATAAATAATAAATAGATAAGGGGTGTGAATATTTTTTGTAGACTGTAGCGCTGGTTAGTTAAATTTTAATACTTTCCAGGTGAACATGATTTTAATTATTTACAATAGTTTCTCTTCTTTACCACCAGAGCAAGAGCAGTAACGAAATTTGCTACCTACCTACTTTACCTTCAAATGCATAAACTTTCAACTAAATCAACAGGTGAACAGAGTTAAGTTGAAAATTTTTAGCTTCGCAGAACCATGAATTAGTATTTCGACGGTTATTTCACGGACTGTCGCCTGAAAACATATTTTAAAACGTTTCGTTCAAAAATACTTGTAAGGCAGTTTTGAATCGTGCGATAATTTGAAATTTAAGTTTGAGTTCGATTTATTGCATCAATGAATTCCATCTACAATAGTTAGTACAGAGTTGTTTTACAATATTAAATAATAACAATCCCGTACTTCCAAGATAGCATAAGGCGCTGTAAACATTGCAACGAACGAACGGGTTTTTTCGATACGACTTTTCGTTTTTCGGCTTATTATGAAATCTTTAGTTATTGAATAATTAGATATGATCGCTAATTATAACATTTTCAAGAGTATCATAAAAGAAAATCTTGATAATAATAAGAAAAATTAATCTGTCGTACGACTAAAAATATTCGTATGACTGGTGGCCACTTAAAGCGGTGTGTGTACTGAGTCTAACCACAAAACTGCGTACTGCGGATGCTCTACGGCGCGGCGTACAGACGGACAAACATATTTTTGTTTGATATTTTTTTTTTTTAAAATCGATTACAATACTTTATTATTAAAAAAATAGTAAAATTATGAGTTACTTCCTTACGATATAAGGAAGAATTAAGAATTTAAACCCGAATATCTATTCTATCGATTTCTAGATAATTATAAGAGCACTAAAACTAAATAAAGTGTAATTCGTAAGAACTAATGAAATTCGTGAAAATGGATTCACACCCATTTTAGTGACAATGTCTCCACTGTTGTAAAAAGTAAAGTAAAAATTAAATGCAATTACCAAAAATACTTTTCATAATAATTTTGTAAATTGAATAATGTGAACCTATTTATATTATAGTTTTTTACCTGCTTATTTTTTAAAAACTATCTGGACATTTCAGTTAATTACGTTTCGCTGAAATTATAGTGAAATCGGGTTTATTTACCTAGGTAAACGTATTTTCATTTCCTATATAATGAAGTCATTGACAATTACGCGAGTTCATTATGATATTGAGGGCTTCTACTGTAACTTTGCTTTACACCACCGCGCCTTTAAATACAATAGTTTCTCGTGCGCCCCGAGCGAAGTTGACTTACCGACCATTCTGGCCGCCTGGTTATTTTTCATCAAATTAGCAAAATGACGGGAGTTACAATTTCACACCCACCCCTCTTTAGTTAATTTCTTGCAGTCGTCGGTCAACATGGCCGGCCGGTCGGTACGCGGTAACAAACCATACGCCGACATGCCGTTGATTAAAATCAAAGTAAATTACGAGGGTAAGGGACGCCCTCATATGATTCCTGGCCCGAGCTGGCACCACCTACCTACACACATCAGAAACTCTTTTTACGTTTATGGCTATACCGCGGAATAACAACACATGGCCGCACGTCTTATCGAAATATTTGGGGAAATTCGCTTGATAAGCCGTCGAGCAACTTCTTTTGTTACGTGTTTTCTCCGACACCCACCCGGTTCAGCAACTATACACACACCGAAGTAAAGCAACAGGTGAATTTCGTGTGGCTACAACGTCGCGTTGTTCAACACACAACCACGCGGCCACTTCATTCGACCACGTGCCGCCTATGCCAGCCCAGCTTGTAACTCAATTCGAATTTCTGCTTGCTGTGAGTTCTGGACGCCTGGCAGAAAAGAGGGAAGCAAAACTCTTTTGGCGGGGCCTCGTTTTTCCTGGTCGGCGGTGTTCGCTCCGCTTTTTGCCAGACAAAAGAAATAAATGCCCACCCGCCATCGATGGAATTTAAACAGCACAAAATACCGCATCTCCTCCGAATTTCACCGCTTGATTGTGACGTCTGACGTGCCATGCCGCTGCCCGCGCCGGTAGAAACTCCTTCATACCGTAGCGACTCGTCGTCGTCAATGACGTGCTGCTGCTGTTGCCATGGTCACACCTTCACACAGACGCTTCCTTCGAATCGCTAGCCATAACAATTTTTTAATAATAGCAACAACATTGTCTAGTGCTAAATTGAGGCAGGGCTGCCAGATTATTCTTAAACGCGTTAATCTCGTAGTCTGATGAAGTATTTTCAGTTTAAAAATGTATTGCGAAAACCACAGTCTGGAAACTCAATGCATTTTTTTTGTGGGAGTAGATATTATGATGCACTAGCGCAACCAAGCGCTAATAGTGACTCCGACAAAAATAACGAGATGATCTAGTAATTTATTTTCATCACAAAAAAACTATATGCGACCGTGATGAGAACCAAATAAACCATATTTGTACCATGACATCAGTGCAGAAGAAACTGACGGGGTGCGTTCATAGAGCAATTTCGAATACAATTGGTTAGCCCAATATTAAATACAACACGCAGAGATCATGTGTTTTTATAGTTTACGGTATTTTAGTGAAATGAAAAAAAAAATTCAAATTCAGTAATCTTGAGAGTAACGTTTAGAAGAAGTTTGTTCATCTCTCAGCGTCAACACGTGTTTAAAGTAGTATACACAAATTTTGCATACTGTACAGATGAAGCCATCCCAGCCAATAGAAGAGAAGTGGTAACCCTACATGGGTGGTCTTTATGAAACGCGGAGCTTCTGAGCACAAGTAGCCGCCGTGGCCATGCTTGCGGTTTAGCGTGTTCTTTCAAAGCGAGCCACGGACGGCACGCGATTCACAGATTTCAACAGGCGCCCAGAACATGCAGCAGCTACAGAAACATCGCATGGCTGTCTTTGTTTACGGCCGCTCCTCATTCACAGAATGGAGGAAAATGGAATACGGCTGGGTGGCTGTACGCGCTCAAGATGGTCGACGGTTCCGTAGACACCAAGATGCTTGGAAGTTGAGGGGTAGGGGAGGGGTCCGTTCCCTCTATAAAAAACCGAGGCGGGCCCAGCTTGTTTGTTTGTTTCCAAAGCAAGCCACGGACGGCACGCGATGCACAGATAGTACTAGGCGCACAGGAATACATGCCAGTAGAGTTTCTTTGCGATGCACAGTATCAAGTGCTACACAAATATGAGAATTCATAGTGTATTTTCAATGTACAGTGTAACCTCCCATTGCAGAATACCTTCCTTATACGGACATCTTTTCTCGACCCATAGAGTAATTTGTATGTACTGGATAAAAAAAAATAGTATATGCACTCACATGCAAAACAACAATTGATAAACACTTCTTTTTTCTCACTCGCATTTATATTATGTTCACGAAGCCGGTGGCATGTCGTCTCCGCGAAGTTTTAAAAGTTGGGGTAAAATTTAAAAAAAATAATGTGTTTTTTTATTTATTTATTAACAAGAACATTTCAATCAATGAGACGGTAAGTCTCTACAACTTGATTGACAAAAACAAAATAATAGACAATTAGTCAGAAAACTTATATATGTATATGTGAACGGAAATACTATTTGAATTTACAAATGTGAACAAGAATTACAATTTGATATTCAAAGGAATTACATTCTAATATACCCGTGCATGCATTCCCAAAAGGAAAAGAAAACTTTACTCTAATTTCGCGCAATGCTCAAAACAAAGTCTGCAGAAACTGGCGTGAGACGTCACACGCCGTAAAGCTGGCGATAGGGAGTTCCACAGCGTGACCACTCTGACGAAGAAAGAGAGATGTCGCAGTCTACTACAATGTCGCGGTACAACAAGTGCCAGCGCTCTCGAGGACTTACCAAAAACAATTTTTTCGAAAAGATATGTCGGACAGGCGGTAACAACTACTCGGTGTAAGAAGAATGGTATTTCAAAAAATTAAGGAAAGAGCACCCAAGGATACACTTCCCAACCGCACTGACACTTTCATACCTTCTCTTACCGCAAACAAATCTAGTGCATGAGTTGAAGATAACTTGAACTTGGTTTTCTTTCCCAATGCTCATAGACGAGTAAACTGCACTACAGTAAAGAAAATGTGGGAGTATCAAAGATTTTATTAGTTTCTTCTTGGTTTCAGACGACGTTGCCACAGTTTCCGTAAAATAGGGTACACTCGCTTAGCAATCTGGTTAATATGGTCTGACCAATTAAAGCATTTGTTAAACACGACTCCAAGATTTTTGACTATATCCAGATACGCAATAGTTTCATTATTGAGTCGCAACTCGGGCAGATATTGGGTATCAACACTTCGCGAATAAATAACAATCGCTTGAGTTTTACTACCATTTAGCCTCAGTCCATTCAAACTGGACCAGTAACTTACAGCATCCAGCTCGTCATTCATCTTTCCAATATACCCCGACAATTCCGAAAGAGGACAGCCTAGGAAGATCTGTGCATCATCCGCATAAAGGCGGCAATTAGCTTCGTTCAAACATAGCGGTAAGTCGTTTATAAAAAGGGAAAAAAGTAGCGGCCCCAGAATAGATCCTTGAGGGACTCCACAGGAGATCGAGAGAGGATCCGATTTAGCATTGTTTAAGGAAACAAACTGAGATCTATCCGTCAAGTAGTGAGGTTTACAGCACATCTCTCCATATTAAAATTATAGTCCAACTTTTCACATAGTAAACTATGATCAATGGAATCAAATGCTTTAGTGAAGTCAAGCAATAGAAGTATAGTAACCAATTTATCATCAATGTTGCGGTGAATACAATCTTAAGAGAACATTTCTGCTTTAATTTAAGCCTGTGAGCCAGTTAACGTACAATATGTGTACATGAATTTTAACCGAAAAAGTGAAAATTGCAAAAACAGTAACGTCCTACTGAGAGCACAGACTTGAATTTTTTCGGGTATTTTCACGTACTCTAATTTTTCTAGCTGTATTAAAAGAAGTGTTATTCTCAAATTCATTAAAAAGAAACACAACCATAAATCTCTCTCTTTCTCAGTTAAACATTCCGAAAGATAAGTCTTACTCTACTATCTAAACCTTTATCCAGCACGAAATAGAATTATTAACAAAACTTGGAAACCTTAAACTCCTAAAAATAATTAAACGATAAACTTTGTTAAACATTTTTCGTCATGGGACTGCACGCAATTTTAGATTTTAAGCGTCTATCAATCGTAGTGCGCTTACATTGTGATATTTTAAAATTAATATGAATTCAACGCAGCAACAAAATTTAATGGAACTTTTAATTAATCTGGGACAGTTACCGAAGTTCATTCCAAACTTTTAGCAGTGAAGAAAAAAACAGACTTCGACAGCTAGTTCTTCGTGCCAAACCTTGCAATATGATGTTGTTTTGTTTTAAAAAAAAACTTTAGCAGTTTCTCAATTTTACTGGGTTTTAGACATATATGTAGGTATAAATGTAAGTAACTATAATGTTAGCTATTTCGATACAAAAACAATAAGTAAGGGTTGAATAGTAACTATCAGCTGCTTGTTTTGACTGAATAGTTTAAAAAGTTCAGGATAGTCGAAGGCACATTTAACTTAAAACTTTAAATTTCTGGTTTTTCGTTACTTTTTACATTTGAATTGTGCGTAGATATGTTGCTGATGATTTCAAAATTACACTAAAAGCTTACAATTCTTGGGTTGTAGAATCTTGTTTCTGAATTTCACTATGGGTTCGCATATGCCTTAACAGTCTTAAGCTATATAACTACAAAACCGTTTTTTTTTTAAATTAGTTATTGATTTTCAGTAAACATACCTTTAATAGGAGCCTATCTACAAGTACCAACAGGTTACTATGCAACAAGTGCATAATCTCGATAAGTGTGGGGAATAACGGCATCATCGAAATATCTAGGATGTGACCTCGCCAGAGTGCACCACTATAATTCTAAATCACAGGTTGTATGTATTATATTTATTCTAGATCATTCTGCAAACATGTGATTCCATGTACATATGTACCATACACTTCATAGAAGAATATAAGCTGAACTTGGTATGAATTTAATTTTGTGATTTTGTCTAATAATCAGCTTATTTTGTTTTGTTTTGAGCGAAATTTCAGATATTAATTTGCTTCGGTTTATTACTAGCCCAGGTTTAATATTCTTCTCTACCAGGATTCTTCTCTACCAGGGTTTGATCCGTTATTGGGAGTGTCGGTGAGGATTCTTTTTCTCTATTCTTTTAATAATAAAGTATGTATTTTTGAAAAAGCCATTCGCTTTTCCATGAATCCTTAAAATATAGAAAAAAGTTCTGTTTGTTTCTACGCTGTCCGTCATACTGAAACGCGTAGTTCACAAACCCTTTGAGCTATAGAGTTAAAATATTGTTATTAAAGTAGATTAAGTAGTCTCCCGTAAGTGGTACGGACCGGCCGAAAATTTATTTCAGGGTACCTTTATTGTATGTTATGTGTAGACGAAAATGTAAAGACGAAAATCTCCTCAAGAGAATGTTGTCATTGGTCAATGGTTGCATTTTTCAGTAAAATATTTTAAGTTCAAATTTTTCAGTTTTTAACGGCGAAACGGCTGAGATTTGAATATAAGTGTCACCCAAACTGTAGGTAAATATTTTTTCCTGAAGTTACACTCTCTGGAACCGTCTGACAAATTACAAACGGTGGCGCCTCGCTACGGATATAAACTCACTGTCACTGTCACTTTCCTGATCAGCTTGGGTCGGATGTGGCTAGAAAAACAACAAACAACTTTGTTGTGAACTAGTTCGAATTTTTATATTTATATATTTATATTTTATTTATTTTATTTAGACACCACCATTTAAAAAATGCAGAGAATGAATTTTGCCGAAATGTGCAGGACGTGCCTGTACTCTGGTGGCATAATGTGCTCACTGTTCACTGAAGATGTCCACCAACTTGAATCGGAAGTTGCTACTGTTGCTGATTTACTAAAACTTTTCGACGTACAGGTAAATTAAATTTGTCAAATTAAAAAAAAAGTACCTAGTACCTATCAAGCCACCGAAACAAGTTTAAAACTATTCCTTCGTCTCATTATCAGATAATCGCCAATGATGGATTCCCTAACCAAATTTGTGTTGGGTGCTTAGCCGAAATGAATCAAGCTTATTCCTTTAAATTAAAATGTGAGAAATCAGCAACTATCCTAAGACAAATTAGAAAACAGAAAGTTGAGAAACAAACGCGAGACGGGTTTGAATGCAATAATCACGTAAACCACTTTGAAGTTCAAAATACGATATCATTCCCTTCACACCCTCACAGCGAGAATAGAATCGAAGAAAATAATCAAGCAACAATAGATTTAACCGAACACGAATTAAATGAAGAGCAGCGTTTAAGTACTTCAACGACGGAAACAAGTCTACATGATAAAAACTCGTACGGCACAGCAAATGCACCTGCTAACAGTCAGGAGGGTGGCTATGAGAATGATTTTCCAATATCCGATGAGACGTCGTTGCAATATGTGAAAATTGAGCCCGAATTGGACATTCCTGTCGAACAAATAATAGATTTGGACGAAATGCAGTCGGAAAATCATTTAGGTGGTGAAGTCTCCGATCCACAAATGTTCATGAATAGTAAATTGTTTAATTCTCTTTAATAACGACTAACGTACTAAAAAAATCTTCTCTTTCAGATTTCGAAGGAAGCGCATATCGAAACCGGACTCAACCACCAAGTGTATATCGATCTCAATCAAAACTAAATTCCAATAAAAAACCACCGTACTACAATCGTCCTATGCAAACTGAAATGGGAAAGTTCCTGCAACAACGATTTCGATTTCACTGTTCGCTCTGTACAAAAAATTTAAAAACAAAACTCGAACTAGATAAACATTTACGAACGCATTTCGATGAGTCTTGCAGTTGTGAAATTTGTTCCAGGTGTAAGCCGGACAAAAGTAGCCTTATATGTGAGATATGTTCGGAAGTTTATCAAACAAAGTGTAAATACGACGATCATATGAGAAGTCATTCATCGGGCGAAACAGCATTTACATGCCACATTTGTTCGGAAACGTTCCTCAATCGCAGCAGCTTAAATTGCCATCTTAAGGATACTCACGATCAACCCACCGAAACTGTAAGAGCCGGCGATATGCAATGTGATGTTTGCTACAAAGTTTTCCGAACTAAGTTCCGTCTCGACGAGCACCAGCGAATGCATACGGGAGAAACGCCACTAAAGTGCGAAATATGTTTTAAATGTTTCCGATACGAGCACTGTTTGCGGCGGCATCGTCGAAACAAACATAAAGGAAATTACTAATGTGATTTTTGAACGTTTTGTGTGTTTTTGATTTGTGTGCAAGGACGTTTAATAAAGTTTATTTAAAATATTAGACCGATTTTATTATCTTCTTTAATCTCCCGATTTTCTTCAAATAATCTACAAATATCGTCTCGATGAATCTTATCATATGCAGATGTTTTTTTCAGCTTATAGTGTTCTGCTATTAGTCTGATTATGTGTCGAACCTGATTCCGGTTCATTTTAAGAAACTCTGAAGCTTGCAATGTGTTTCCATGTCCCTCAGTGAAGGTCAGCAATAATGTTAATTCTAACCAACGTTCTGTTTAGGTACAGCTGTGCCATCCCACAGAAGGGCATTTTTACGCTAACTGGTCTGCAGACTTATTACTTACAATATCCATTGTCCAGGAATACGTACCAGTATAACTGTGTTTTTTAGATCCCTATCTATCTATATTGTAGTTCTTTGTAGCAATCCCACGGGAAAGTGTGTTTTCAGCAATGCTGATGCGGTATCAAAATTGTCACGCCCAACCGTTATCATCGCCATCTATTAGAAAAAGAAAATATGTTAACCATATGATTTTGACATTTTTCAGCTGTATTTTGTCGACAAGTCAGCAAAGCCCGGTCGGTTCATTGGATTGATTTTCGAACGGACCAATAGTTTGCTACCACCTCTTTGCGAAATCCACGGTGTAATAATGTTCATTTAATTGACAATTTGAAACGCAGAGTTAAACAATGGAACTCTACCAGATAGTTATTTTTGTTGGCTTAATTTCGGCTTTCCGATGCCACGACTTGAAGCGTTTCGAGGACTCGGTCCTCTATAATTTGGATTGGCCCGGAAACTCGCCTGTGGAATTTGTAAGTTGTTTGTTTTTTTGAGAGATGTCACATTCGTCTGAAACAGCTTCTTTCAGGATCCAGAAAAGTTTGAATCAATGGTGGTAACTACCAGCGATCAAGAGAAGTACAGATGTATAATTCCATTCGTCGACAATAAGGAGGACGACGAAAAGTCAAAATATACGAATTTGTGTAAGCTTCTAAAACTAATATTCGAAACAATAACACCGCAATGTTATAATCACGTTTTAGCACCCCTCAATTTCCTTAGCGTAATATTCTCGGCGTCAGCTTGTTCTTTCCGACTGGAAGCATACTGGACCTACGAAATTTGTCACGGTCATCACATGCGGCAATTCCATGACGAACGTGAAGGTTCTAGCTAGTGTGTGGTTTATTTGATAAGCTTATTATCTGATCGTTCTCATACAAACAGGTAAAAATACAAAAACCCAAGAATACTACTTGGGCCGATGGGATGAAACTAAAATGGCTAAATTGAACGAAAAAGTCCTCGAGGACATGCAAACCGGACGCAAGTACAAGCATACGAAAATAGATAATATTAAATATCCGTATTTCGAAATGGAAATGACGGACGGAACGCTATGCGATTTAAATAACGAGCCGCGCATTACACGCGTCCGATACGTTTGTTATCCGCAGGGCAAGAATGAGATCTACTCGCTGAAAGAAACCTCCACCTGCAATTACGAAGCGATTATTCTAACGTCGGCGTTGTGCATGCATCCAGCCTTTTCGCCAGAGGATTCGCTTGAGACTACGATAAACTGTTTGCCGATCGACGACTCGCCTGATAAACCGTTCAGTTGGCTCGTCAACAAAGTTGATGATATGAAGATGCGATACAAACAAATTTCGGTAAGGTTTTCAGCACTTTAGTGTGAACTATTTAATTTCCTTGCTTTCGTTTGCTTTCTTAAATGTAACAAACATGTGAAACTGGCCATTCTAATTAATGGATAGGGGTTTGAGTGGAGAAGGGTTTGCTTTGAAGCAACGAATTTCAAAGTGATCTGCCCACTAGTAATTGAGTGTTTAAAAAGCTTTTGGCTCTATATTCAATCTTAACAGTTATACAGAAGGATTTTTGGTTCGCTGAAGAGTGCCTCGATGCATAAAAAACTGAAAAGATTCGTTGAATTTTCTCAGTTAAATTACTGCTGAAAACACTACTTCGCTTGCTGTCGTACTTCGGACATACTTAGACAAAAGTCAACGGCCTATTTTCGTTACGTTTAAGCAAATACTTGCTTGTTTTTATTTAGATTTTATAATTTTCATCCCTTATTAGGAAGTGTTCAGGCCCAAGGAGAACATTGCTATCATTAAAGTAGATCCTAAGGTTTGTTCACATTAATTTCGTCCAATCAATTTTTATAAAAGTGAATGCATCTAAAACAATTTCCATTAATTTAAAAAAAAACATTTTCTGTAGGATGGAATTCTTCGAATGGACATTATTAACGCGGACTTGTTGGATGAAAAGTTCACAAGTCCCGAACCAACAGATCAAGAAGACGTTAGTCCTGCAACCAATTCACCACAACCGACGTCTTCGCCGGTAAATGACGAGCAAAGTATAATTGACCTTTTGAAAGGCGTTAAATGCATGGCTGGCGTAAGTAAACCCTCAATTTCGAATTAGCGATAAAATTTCAGTTATATCAATTTCCAGGGAAACGGATGGTGGAAACATGAATTTTGTTACGGAAAGTCGGTGCTACAATACCACGAGACACGCATTAGTACGGAAACCTTAGTTTTGGGCTATTTCGATGAGAAACTACACAAACAATGGCTGAGAAACAATCCGGAAAAGCGTCCAGCACCAAAAAATATACGAACTGATATAACGCATTGGTTTCAAGGTGGAACTTATTGTGAAAAAACTGGTGAGAAACGCCAGGTCGAAGTGAAAATGAAGTGTGGATATCCGGCAAATGTGCCGCATGTTCTGTATCTGTTGGAGCCGAAAACGTGTCAGTACATTCTGGTGGTGGAGTCGCCGAAGATCTGTAAGATATTACCATTCGTTGATGAAGATGGTCTGGTGCCGAAAAATAGTGCTCTGTATGCTGTACGCGATGAAAAGAGCAATGATAAGAAAAGTAAAGGAGTTCATATCGAGAACATCGTCGTGGAGGACGTTGAAGTCAGATATGAAAATGATTAGTGATTTAGGGAGTGTATTGTAATGCTTTCTCTTTTCATTTAAATTTGTATAATAAAAATAAAATAAAATTATTGTAACTTGAGAAGAGTAAACGAATGTTTAAACTTTGTCTATGTTGAAGTCGTCGTAAAGAAAAACGAAACTAAAGTCGAGGATATCAAAGAAGCAAGATAGTATTAAGATCTGTTATAGCATATAGGAAAATTAATGAGGTGTTCCTAACGTAGAAAATTGTACTGAATACAGTAGAACCCGTACAGGTATATGCAACCCTGATAGACGCAGCTACTTCCGTAAATGCCGAACGTAACGCAATGTCTCGAATCCGTTTTATAGAGAGCTTGTACATTTATGGTATATCCGCATTAATGGCACCCTCATATATGCTATACCCGTTTGCGATACAAGTTGTAACGACTCGATTTCCGGGGTAGGCTCATCGGGCGCCAAGGGTTCGTTACAAACAATTTATTTCTTTGGACTTCAATTTATTCGTACTTCATTGGTTTTATAATTCACATTTAATTCATCGTACTCTCAATGCGTCGTTTGGTTATTAGGTTTATTATATTATATTAGAGATTTTTAACTCGGTTGTTCTTCGTGGCGCTCCTTGTGGTACACTCGTTCCGTTCATGTTCGGGTGGTGTCCGGTGTGTTCGCGTGGGTCGATTCCGGTTCCGGTAACTTTCCTTTGGTTAGGTTCTTGGCTGCCGTTCCGTCTCGTTGCGTGTCCTTGCTGGTGGGTGCTGTCGATCGTCATAATCTGATGTGCGTGCTTGCTTGACCTCCTCCGCTCTGCTCCTGCTCGTCCGTCTCGTGGTATAGCCTCGACATCCCTTGTCCGCGTCTCGTCGTGTCGCCTGGCACTTCCTGTGTTCACCCCTCTGGGCGATTTGTACCTGTTGCCTGCACGTGTCGCTTCGCGGTGGTCTTCGCAGCTCAGCGGTCAGTTCCTGGCGTCGTCCGTGGTGCTTATCGGCTGTCGTAGCTCGATCTATGGCACCCCGCCTCTGCCTCCTTGGTCCTGTCCTGGTGCTACATCTCTCTTGTGTTAGACGTCGTCGCTCGTCTATGCTCCTGTTGCCTGAGTTTCTTCGGGTCGTCTTCGTTGCCTGCGTCTCGGCCCGTCGTTGCTCTCTCCTCCTGTCCGATATCGTCTCTTCGTTGCTGCTCACGTCCGGATTTCGTCGTCGCTGCGTCGGTCTGGTCCTTTGCTGGTTGCGCTCGATCCTCTGTCGTCTCTTTCTGGCTCCTCAGGCTCCCATGGGTTCGGCACCGTGCTTAGGAACACGTACACTAACTGGCCTCCTACTTAAGCGGACTTACAAAGCCTCAGACCTTAATGTAAGTGGCATCGTTAGTGGAAGCCTCTTCCAGTCGCTTTTAGGTTTGGCACCGTGAGTATATCCACGTGAGCTGATTGGCCCCCTTCTTAAACGGACTTACAAAGCCGCAGACCTTAAGAAAGAAAGGCATCATCAGTAGAGCCGTACCTAGTCGGTGCGTTTTCCTCGAGACTATGATTCGGCGGACTTACAAAGCCGCAGACTCGAATGCATAGGTCGAGTCGAACGAGTAGCTTTCGCTTCAGGGAGTTTAGAGTTCCCCTCCACTACCGGCTGGTCGTTGCCGACTGCTTGATTTTTGGTCGATCGTTTTGGGCTATATATTGGCCATAACATGCACTGTCTGCGAATTATGTCTTCATATATAAAATATATGAAGTTTCCAATATTACCGCTCTCTCTCTGGTATTTTGGTCCGTAGCGTTGTCGTTGTTGTAGGTGGAAATTTGCTGTAAGATTTCCATCCTTACACTCCCCCCTTACTTAGGAGAAGAAGCTTGGTGTTTCCAAGTAAAGGTGTTTCCTCGTCCGCAATTTATGTCGAAGATTTGGCCGTTTACGTCAACCTTCCATCGTAGGCGTTTACCGCGCGGCTTAGTTGCCAACGTCTGTTGGATCTTCTCCAGTACCTCTTGAGGTAGCTTCGCTTCTCCTGTCACTGTGTCGACTTCTGTGCGTTCTTTGGTGTCTTTCTCCGTCTCGGTGGAGTGAGTGCTGCTCTCGACGTTCTTGAAGCGCGCGTTACTACGGCTACTGTTACCGCTGCTGCTGTTACTGCTGCTGCTGTTGCTGCTGCTGCTGCTGCTGCTGCTGCTACTGCTGCTGCTGCTACTGCTGCTGCTGCTGCTGCTACTGCTCTCGCTGGTGTTGCCATCCTCATCGCCGCCTTCGGTATTCGTTCCTGGCTTCGCTCGGATCTCCTGCGCGATCCGTATGCGCCACGCTGGCATGTCCTCTTGGGAGAATGCAATGACGGCTCTACGGGCTCGGTGTTCGGCGAGGGCACAGCAGAACACCCCGCAATCGTATGAGTTTGACTGCGCTGGCGCTCCGGGCGTGGGTACCGTACGGAAACCGTCTGGCCGGATTTTGTGGCGTCATTCAGGAAGTTTTCCAGTATCCTGATTCCCGACGGGGTGGCATCACCCCTCGGATCGAAGTACTCCAAAGTTTTGGCGCGTAGATAGGCGACTATCATACACCAGTGATTCCCATTTACGTGTAACGGAATTAGCACGATGCTGTCGCTCTGGAAGTCGGGTAATTTCCAACGGCGTACTCCCTCCGCGCCGTTCTTGGTTAAGCACGGCCAGAAAAACGTGTTGAGAGTTGCGACGTGAGGTCTTCCTGGATGTTCCTTGCTGCGTAAAACTAAGATCTCCATGTAGGCGTTCATGATGTTGTCATTCAACCATTGTTTGAGATGTAAGGTGGCGAGATCTTTCTCCGTCAGCAACAGCCTGCCTATCTTGGTCACGAGCTTGTCCGTTTCCTCGTTGGTGCGGGGTTTCTTTGGCGGCGATTTCCTCGTGGCTTCGGTCATCCGTTTTAGCGTGGCGTTAATGTTCCTTGTTTTGTCCATTTTACGTTTGAAGTACTCACTTGTTCACTTGTAATTTGAATAGGCTGGTTCGCCCTCGGTTGCTCGCTTATATAGCCCTCCGGTGGTCCCGTTAGGTCCTTTTACCGTTGTAACTTGTTTTCGATTTTCATTGTTCTCCGTCGCTAGCTGGTCACTGGCTACCTTCTGCATTTCTATTGATTGTAGTTTGCGCTGATTTCGCCGTTAGGACTTGTTTCACTGCTGGTTGTCTTTTAGTGTTTCTGTATTACTTATTTTTTTTTTTTTTTGTTCGATATTGTTTTCTACTGCTAATTTGATCGTTGGATTTTCTTCGTTCACTATGTTGTCTGTTCCTAGTTTGTTATCGATGAAGTTTGTGTTCATCCTGCTGTTTGTTCTCTGCTTGTTATCTTACAATTATTAATTCACGGTTTATTATTTTTTTTCTGTTAATTAGTTCACTGAGTTTCTCTGCCAGTTTTCCTTGGTTTTATTTGTGAAGTCCCTGCTCGGGCGCCATTGTAACGACTCGATTTCCGGGGTAGGCTCATCGGGCGCCAAGGGTTCGTTACAAACAATTTATTTCTTTGGACTTCAATTTATTCGTACTTCATTGGTTTTATAATTCACATTTAATTCATCGTACTCTCAATGCGTCGTTTGGTTATTAGGTTTATTATATTATATTAGAGATTTTTAACTCGGTTGTTCTTCGTGGCGCTCCTTGTGGTACACTCGTTCCGTTCATGTTCGGGTGGTGTCCGGTGTGTTCGCGTGGGTCGATTCCGGTTCCGGTAACTTTCCTTTGGTTAGGTTCTTGGCTGCCGTTCCGTCTCGTTGCGTGTCCTTGCTGGTGGGTGCTGTCGATCGTCATAATCTGATGTGCGTGCTTGCTTGACCTCCTCCGCTCTGCTCCTGCTCGTCCGTCTCGTGGTATAGCCTCGACATCCCTTGTCCGCGTCTCGTCGTGTCGCCTGGCACTTCCTGTGTTCACCCCTCTGGGCGATTTGTACCTGTTGCCTGCACGTGTCGCTTCGCGGTGGTCTTCGCAGCTCAGCGGTCAGTTCCTGGCGTCGTCCGTGGTGCTTATCGGCTGTCGTAGCTCGATCTATGGCACCCCGCCTCTGCCTCCTTGGTCCTGTCCTGGTGCTACATCTCTCTTGTGTTAGACGTCGTCGCTCGTCTATGCTCCTGTTGCCTGAGTTTCTTCGGGTCGTCTTCGTTGCCTGCGTCTCGGCCCGTCGTTGCTCTCTCCTCCTGTCCGATATCGTCTCTTCGTTGCTGCTCACGTCCGGATTTCGTCGTCGCTGCGTCGGTCTGGTCCTTTGCTGGTTGCGCTCGATCCTCTGTCGTCTCTTTCTGGCTCCTCAGGCTCCCATGGGTTCGGCACCGTGCTTAGGAACACGTACACTAACTGGCCTCCTACTTAAGCGGACTTACAAAGCCTCAGACCTTAATGTAAGTGGCATCGTTAGTGGAAGCCTCTTCCAGTCGCTTTTAGGTTTGGCACCGTGAGTATATCCACGTGAGCTGATTGGCCCCCTTCTTAAACGGACTTACAAAGCCGCAGACCTTAAGAAAGAAAGGCATCATCAGTAGAGCCGTACCTAGTCGGTGCGTTTTCCTCGAGACTATGATTCGGCGGACTTACAAAGCCGCAGACCCGAATGCATAGGTCGAGTCGAACGAGTAGCTTTCGCTTCAGGGAGTTTAGAGTTCCCCTCCACTACCGGCTGGTCGTTGCCGACTGCTTGATTTTTGGTCGATCGTTTTGGGCTATATATTGGCCATAACATGCACTGTCTGCGAATTATGTCTTCATATATAAAATATATGAAGTTTCCAATATTACCGCTCTCTCTCTGGTATTTTGGTCCGTAGCGTTGTCGTTGTTGTAGGTGGAAATTTGCTGTAAGATTTCCATCCTTACAAAGTTCTTTTCTTGTTTTGTCCTCTTAAAAGCAATTTTTCTAGCAAAAATAACTAAATGTCCTGAACCAGTACCTCACGCTCATATTTGTCAATGTACACAGTTCGCAGTGGAGTATCGCCAGAAGGGCGGTCACTAGAGTCGAGATTGGGGTCATATTCTATATTCAAAAGAAGACCTCTCATTGTTCATAGGAAATTAAAAAAAAAAAAAAAAATATGGGCATACTGCTCGGCAGTGCCTCGTTCTATGGAAGTGTTCTGAACAATTTTTAATTTACGAAATCCGAAGCTAAGCTACTTGAATTTACTTAACCAAGAAATTTTGAAAGGCGGCAGAACCTGGAACGGTGTGTGGTCTCGGCTACCAGTATGAAGTGGTAGACGAACCGTGCGTACGACCCGTCGCCGTGCAGCGGGAAACACACACACATGCTCCATGCGAACTGCGCATTTTATTGGGAAATTATCAGAGTGTGACGGATGCCACTGAGCAGATCTGCAAACACTAAGAACGGTTTAAAGCGATCAATGTCCAGTTACGTGCCATCACAAACAGAAGACACACACCTCCAATATTACAAGCGAAAAATTTTCCTTATGCACGTCCAATTTCCAAATTCATTTCTGCGAATTATAAAACAGTGAAATTTTTCATTTTTTCAAATTTTACCAGGAGGCCCCGGTTCAATTCCTAGATGAAGCATAACTTTTTTTTGTTATTTTTTCCACAAATTATTAAGAAAACCAACTTACTGCTATTTGAATTAAGAATTAAGTTATGGGAGATTCAGATTTAGATAAGACAACAAGTAGATTATGAGATTATATTGAGCACAATGCAAACTTGGACGACAATTTACTTTAAAAGAATCATTTGAAAAGCTGCCGGAAAGTATTAAGTTCTGTTTGCCCTTAAACTAGCAAATGGATTCTAGGTTTATAGGCTTATCACTTGTAACTTAAAGCTAAAAAGAATACATACTAGAAACAGAAAGAATGAATCGAATACTCGATACTCCTTTAGAATCATTTGACTTTGATAAATCGCCCTAAAAATCGACAGTAGCATTTGCAGACGATCTTCTAATCAGCTCTAAAGTGACTTCAGTTCAAGAAGAACTCCAGAAAATGTTTAATGATGTTCCATTCTACACTAAAACTGCAAAATGATAAATAATCCGCAGAAATGTGAGACCATCTAATCCTTACTTCTGCTCAACGTACCATTCGAAATTTAAAACAATTTCAAAGATTTCCTCACTGTAGCGAGCCAAAAAAACGAAACATTTGCCAGAATTTAAAATGTTTTATTAGTTCTTTTCGACAAGACAATATAATTCTAAGATTTAAGTAACAAACGGTGTCTGAATATCATCGTGTGTATCGTTTTTTGCCGAAACGTCCCGATGAATTTTAGCAGAAAGTTCTGTAAACAACTTGTCCCATTCCCACACTTCGTCCGGTTCGTCGAGTTGCGCTTGGGTCTGAAGACATTTAGTCAGTACGACCAGATCAACGTCTTCCAATGTCGAAAAGGCGCTTTGCTTTAAAAGATCCGAATTTAATTCTTTCAACGTAACGACACGATTTACGGATACGCTGAAATTTCGTTTGGATAACGTAAAAACACAATGAAAAACGTTTTCGTTTCGACAAAACTTACGACGGTGGTTCTACAGCCGACATTAGAAGCTCGTCTTGGATATCGTCAAGATCTGGAATGACGGGTATATCATCGCCGGAATTATTATCGGACGGATTTGTTGTGAAGCTGAATCTTTCTCTGAAATATTTTTCTAAGATTGTAGTGAGTGTTTTCGGTATTAGAAATCAAATTTGTTGAAAGAAATAAGTTGAAGGACGAAAGATATGGACGATATAATTCTGGAGAAAGTCCTTGAAGGTGGCAAGTGATGCAGTTAGTTATGTTCAGGCGGTAATTGCATTGGAAAGCTTGTCATCTGCTGGGTACTTAAATGCATTAAAGATTACACGTATCAGTTTAAAAA
This sequence comes from Beris chalybata, assembly GCA_949128065.1. NCBI lineage: Eukaryota > Metazoa > Arthropoda > Insecta > Diptera > Stratiomyidae > Beris > Beris chalybata. The sequence continues at coordinate 2,898,674 of OX421896.1, read as the reverse complement.
GTGGGGAAGTTTATTTAGCGTAGCTGGTTCTTCAATGTGTACTATAAAAGACTATCCTGGAGAATCTTTGTGCAATTTCATTGATGGTCACACGCACTTGAGTTGAAGGACTTGTTTCAAAACGTCCGTAAGACTTTTCAAGAGTAGGCGCAAATCCTAGTTTCTACGAAGCTGGACATTGATTTATTCGTGTACCACTGGGTAAAGGCTAAATAGGACAGGTTACTATCGCCCCTAGAGTTCCGGAACTGGCGCCTATAGTATTATCAATCCTGAGCCTACATTCATTATAAACTGGTACCTGTTTCGGCGGAGGACGATGAATACGTGTCCCAAAGTCGAGAAATCAAACCTTTGCTGTAGCTTTAGTTTAAGCTACAACGTTTATCTACACTAAAAACAAAATGCTATACTCACTCCTCCAAAAGATTTTTACTTGTCCGATTCCTGAAAAAGGGAACGGAACTTTAGTAAACATCAACACTTAGTTTTAATCGGATTACTTACTTGCCCGACTTTATGGCAGTATCAGCAGCCCATCCGCCTGACTTCTTTCTTTTAGGAGGGCTTTTTAGCATCGAATCTCGGCCGCCATCACCTTCGGACCCCAAATCAAAATCAACTTCTAGAGACTCCTCGCGCTCTGAGCTGGTTTGCGAGCTCAAGTTTCGCTGGCCGGCACGTCGACCCATCTTGGCCGTTGTCTACAAAACCGAAGGAAACATTTTAGAGAGCGGCGAGTTTTTCAAATATTTCAATTGTTTCTAACCTTTCGAATAGAAAATTTCAAATCCTCGGCCCAGTCCATTTTTTCTGTTTTCGTAGAGAAATTCTTCGAGTTCGCTTCTAAGCGGAGTATCTCATTTGTTGTGTTGACAAAAAGTTGTTGTTGTTGTTACCATGGCTACGAGACAGGTGGAGCTCTGACGGCAACAAACTGAACTGAATTTAACTTAAAACTTTTACCTGTAAATGCCGAATGAAATGAAATGCTACTTAAGATAATTTATTATCACGTAAAAACTGAAATTCACCTGAATTTGAAGAATTCACAAAATTTGTGGTCAATCGCATCCACTCTGTTATTATTTTTGTTAAGTTGTTGCACATTAACGTTTTGGTTTTTAACAGTGTAGTGCTGTCATAACAAACTCATGTCCCTTGACAGTAAAGAAAATCAAAAAATTCACTCATCGATATTCGGTTGCGAATGTAGCAAAAATGGCGTCGTTGTTACTGAATTTTCGTTTTTTGGCGTAAGTAAATACAGGGTCCGATTAAGTTTTCTCTATAAAAGAACTCTTCCAGGTCGGTTCAGCGATTGGGCGCGAAACAAATGTCGATGTACCCGCCAACGTACATTAACCCTATTTTCAAAAAGGAAAAGCAGCAGATCCTGACCGAAACCGGCGAGGCAGCGGCCCTTTCACACATCCCCGTTAAATCCGCACGCAACAACGACACAACCTCCGTCTTTCACGACGACACCATCTCTAAATTCACGAATTACATCATGCGCAAAGGTAAAAAGGTGCTGGCACGCGATCTTCTCGAGAAGACGTTCGAGAACGTGAAACGAATTCAATTGGAGCGCTACAATTTGGCCGATATCGACGAGAAGGCCAAGATCCAGACAAATCCGAAAGTAATTTTACAAACGGCAATCACAAACTGCCGACCGCTGCTACAACTGACTCCAATAAAACGAGGTGGTGTCAAGTATCAAGTTCCCGTTCCGGTGACTGAGAAGCGGTCGCTGTTCCTCGCCATGAACTGGTTGATCGAAGCGGCCCAAGATAAGGAACGAAAGATTCACTTGCCCGAACGATTGGCGTGGGAGCTTCTGGACGCAGCGTCCGGCCAGGGACGTGTCATCAAGAAGAAACAAGATCTGCACAAACAGTGCGAAGCGAACAAGGCGTACGCACATTACCGGTGGAGTTAAAAAGCTTTTCTGTTCCGACTAGTTAATAAATAAATCTATTTACAATTTTATTCGTTTCGTTATTTGCCTCATTCGCCAAAGAAGTACGAAAACACGTTCGGCTCCAGCACTTGGCCGTATCGACGGAGCAATTTAAACGATTTCTTGTTTGTTTTCACGTCGTAGACAAGGCCAAGCTTCATGTGTCCGGTTGGGGGTGCAATTTCGTCGTGATCGAGCTCGATATCTTGCCGTTTTCCCCAGAAGTCGACGTACGATATTTTGAAGCGGGCCTTCGTGGCGTTCGTGTAAATGAAGCCGATCAGATTCTGCGTGAAGTAGCTCGAGATGAAAAGCGTCCCAATGCCTGTGATTCCTGAAAAGTATTTCATTAAATCGGGACATCAAGTAAACATAGAGGTGCGAACAAGTACCAAGTGCGGCGAATGCTATGAAAGAGCCAGCCGGAAGTTGTGAAACTGATTCGAGGGCATAGGTGCATGGAAGCGCTAGTGCCGTGAAACCCATCTGGTAGAGTTTAAGTTTGTTGAGGGCGACTGCCAGTCGAATTATAGGCAATTTGTAGATTGGCGTCCAGTCTGTAACTTTCAAGTCATGCTGTGTGGATAGATTCGCAGACGCTAAGCTCGTTGTACGCCAGAGACTTGATAAATTGAGTTTTCGCGACAGAATAGAAACCATTTCTCCGTGTTATCTTCAAGCTTTAAGGTTAAAGACACAGCCGGGTTCTCTGTATACCGGCAACTTAATAGAAGTACATTCGACTTTACGATAACACTTAATCTAAGACTTAAAACATTCAAATAAATAAATAAGCAAAATTAATAGAAAAATATGCAATTGATGAATGGTGTAGCTTCATTGAATATTTGAACTGCATTACCAACTGTTTACAACTGTTTTTCCCCTCCGTTTGAATGAATTGTCACGAGCACGTGTTGGTGAACAGAACACAAACGTCACATTTTGAAAAGTAATAACAAAGTTATCGGACCATTTTTCCATCAAGAATTTTTGCAGTGTTTTAAATGGCAACAAGTGGAAAATTGAAAGAAGCGTGAGTATTGTTCGGTTATAATAAGCATTTTAGTTACATGCACCCGTTGGTAGAAGGCATCAATTTCTTACAGAATGTTTTGCTGTTGATAGCTTTCTGCTTGGAGTTTCCGGTGTTCGATTCTCAGTAGACTTGTATTTATGCTTTAAAAACGTGTCTAGGAATTCTTCTTCATTGGCTCGACATTGAAATTCACGATGTCTTATCAGAAGAAAAGTACCCACCGTCCCACCAGGACTCACCGCTCTAATCTCTGTTTTACCCGAATTTTGTAGTTATATACACACGTTCTATCCTCGGTTTAAATTGGTTCGCAACGAGTTCGGGAGGTTATTTGGTTCCCTCTATCGTCACTTTTGTGGCTCTCCAAATTATAATAATAATCGACTTAATCCCTTCATGCAAAATGGGAAACTTCTTCCAACTCAAAGAATCGGGGAAGAATTCCCCATTTGGCACACTTTCACAGCTCAAAGAACTGGAGACAACCCTGTCACACAGCTTAATGAACTTGAAAAAATTCACCGTGTCAACATACTCATGCAATGTATGCTGACATCAGGCTCAATGTCTACTTAATATGTACCTTAATTCCAAGAGTACTCCCCAGTCAGTGCTACGCACTGGTATATAATTCATTTGTTCATACTATCAACTCACTCGAGATTCTCGTACTAGTAGAAACTGCTTCCGGACGAATACTGTCAATATCCAAACACTAAAAATCAGCGAAAGGTTCATTGTTTTTTCTTCCCTCAATTCTCTACCATCTAGCAACAAACTCTTTTCCTAGTTGAATAATACAATATTGTGGATGGAGTTTGCATTGCATTGAAGTTTTCAATAAAAAAAGTAAAGAATTAACTAAAGAACTTATCAGAAATTATGCTCTCAATTTTTTATTATTTTCATTCCTATTTCTAATACTATCTGTGTTCCATAGGTTTGACGTAGACGCACAGTATGGTGCCTTTTATACTGGCGGGCTGGTAGCATGGACTTCAGACGGCGAAGAACTAATTTGCCAGGATGTTGGCAAGATCAACATAATTACAGTTGAAACAGGGAACATTTTAAAAACTATTGGTACCGCCGAGCTCGGAGCAGATGAGGATGTTATTTATACATTTGCATTGAGTGCGGATAACGTTCATATCGTAACAGCACATAAGAGCGGACTCCTCAAATTGTGGTCAAAAGGCACCGGTAGCTTAATTAAGATGTGGAAAGGTATTCATCAAGGACCCATAGCACGTTTGGGGTTTAGACCGAGCGGCACAGTAGTAGCGAGTGGTGGCTCAGACTCTTCGATCCGTACGTGGGACTATGCAAGAAAAACCTGTCTCTCGGTATTGAAGGGAAGTTCAGGTGTTGTTAGTATCGTTCAATTTCATCCGGACGCTGAACAGAACTTAGTGTTCGGTGCAGGTGATGATAGCGCTATTAATTGCTGGGATTTCGTGACGAAAGAGCTGAAAATGAAATTAAGCGGTCATTTTTCGAAAGTTATGGCGATTGATTTTACAGACAATACGAAAATGCTGGTTTCGGTGAGTAGAGACAAAGTTCTGATTTTATGGGACCTAAAAAATGGCGAACAAATTCGAGTCATTCCAATCTATGAGGCTTTGGAAGGAGTTTGTATTCTGCCGCACAATTTCAAACTACCAAATGGATTTAATTTGGCCGCCGACGAAAATAAAGATCTAATCTACGCAGCAGTGGCCGGGGAAAGCGGAACCATTAAAGTCTGGGAATGTACTGAGTCGAAAATTGTCTACAGTCAAACAAACAGCTTGATTTCAAAAGCGAGCGAAGATGGAGGCTTGGCTATAACGCAACTTTTACACTGTGCCAAGAAGTCACAAGTGGCAGTCGTTAGTGCCGATCATAATATTATGGTGCATAATTTGAGTTCATTTCATTGCTCCAAGCAGCTGGTTGGATTCAGCGATGAAATTTTAGATATTTGTTTTGTCGGTAAGAAAGGACGATACTTGGCAGTAGCAACGAATAGTAACGACATAAAATTTTACGATACCTTAAATATGAACTGCATTATTTTGAAAGGACATACCAATATAGTTTTAGCCTTGACATCACATAAGAACTACATATTGTCATCTGGAAAAGATTTTAGTATTCGTGTGTGGGAAGTCGATCCGGGAACGTTTACAGTAAAGTGTGTGGCTCGAGGAACCAAGCACACATCTAGCGTTGGATCGGTTGCGTTCGGACGAACTTCTCACACGGTTTGTGCCTCCGTGAGCCAAGATACCTGCTTGAAAGTTTGGTCTGTTCCGAAGACGTTTGACGTTGAGGAAGCAACCGTGTCACTAACTTGTACCGCAACGCAAATAGCTCACGAAAAGGATATCAATTGTGTAACGATATCGCCCAATGATAAGATAGTTGCAACAGCTTCTCAAGACAAAACTGCAAAGCTGTGGTCTGCTAGCGATCTTCAAGTAATTGGTGTTCTTCGCGGTCATCGTCGTGGAGTTTGGTGTGTTCGTTTCTCACCGACGGACCAAATATTGTTGACAACATCTGCTGATTGCAGTCTGCGTTTGTGGTCGATAACCGACATGAGTTGCTTGAAAACCATAGAAGGTCACGAGAGTTCGGTTCTTCGGGGCGAATTCATTTCAAATGGAATGCAATTGCTTTCAGCTGGTGCTGATGGACTGTTAAAAATCTGGAACATAAAATCAAGCGAATGTTGCACCACTCTAGACAAACACGAGTCTCGAATTTGGGCAATAGCTGTATCACACGATGAATCTTACTTCTTCAGCGGTGGATCCGATTCACAGCTGATTCGCTGGAAGGATGTTACCGAAGAAAAAAAATTATCAGAATTTAAGGAACGACAGGAACTAATGTTGCAAGAACAGGAACTAAATAATCTGATAAGCGAAAAGAAAATGCTGAAAGCTCTTAAACTGGCACTGAGACTTGAAAAACCAAATTTAACACTGAAGATTATCAACTCGATGATTAAAAATCGCGAAGAAGGATTGGAAGAAACTGTAACGGCCCTGAATGATTTACATAAAGAAAACTTGTTGAAACATACCGTGTCCTGGAATACGAACAGTAGAAATTCACGTCCTGCTCAATTAGTATTGAATATTTTAATTAAAGAAATGATCGGTGGCAAATTCAGACCATCTGATATGAGTAAAATTTTGGAAGACACACTTCCGTATACTGAACGACATTTCAAACGAACGACAGAATATCTAAAAGATCTAAAATTCATTGAATTTACATTGAAGTGTATGCAACCGCATGTTAAAATGGAAACGTTATAATTGATTGTAATAAAATGTTATTTTATACTAAGGACGCTTGTTTTCATTTAAAGTATTTTTTGCACTTCACGTGCAACCACTTTTCAAACATTTATTTTATGACACAGTTTTAGTGTAGATGCGTTACATTTAAGTTTTGTAATTCATTGAAATAAAAATGACTTATACGTTTTATGATTTTTAAACAAATATAATAATTAATTACGGGCTGCGTCTGTAATAATTTACGATGCTTGTCGTATTCGTAAATAAAATAAATTACATTCTTATGAAGAAGTCATCTTAAACTGAAAAAGCTGCGGCCAGCTAATAATACCCATAATATTACTCACCAAACATACTTGCACATTCAGAAAGGTCTTGTCTGATAAAACAATAACATCTCGGTAAATTCGAAATCCTTTGATAAATATTGTTGGTTGAATAATTTTAATCTGAAAAGATAAACATCATAACAATGATAGTCTCGCGTTCATACGCAAAGCCCTAGTAGAAAGTCAAAATGTTCATATTTACACTTAAAATCGAATCGGAATATGTATGGCGGACGGGATCTTCCGCAGAAGTTTTGAGAAATTGGCGTCATGATATCGTCGGCTGCAATATAATTTCAAAGGATACGTTTAAATTTATCGGATTATGTTAATATTTGAATTGAATTTTCGTACGGTCGAATATTTTTATCTTTGATTTGTTTTGCATAGTTGCATGGTTTCGATAGATAATTCCCAAGTAAACATTAAATTTGTGTTGGTTTCTACACGATATTCTTAAAAGGTAGCTTCGAATCCCGACACGTGATAAAGTAAATTAGTTTTTAATCAAGGATTAAAATACTCTCATGTGACCGGAAAATTCGAAGACAACGAAGCAATAGCCAATTAAATACAAGAGTTTAATCTACGCATTATAGACAGAGATTTAATAAAGACATCATTTTTTAGACCTTCCACAATAATTGAGATAAGATGTGGGAAAAAGTTTAAATATTCAAATTTTATCTTGATAAAAATTAGGAAGTGATTCATAATTCGCAGTTCAGTTTGTGACGATGAGATTTTTTATTTCCCTTAAATTTCTATTGTTTATCTCGTTAGATATTTGATTGTTTATGCCGGTAATTCACCTAGTTTTCAACAAAATCATTTAATTGCAAGCGAAAGGCTTTCAAGGTCAAAGATAATTCATTCAGTTAAATGAACTCAGTTTTTCCATGCCTACAGATGTGATGTTCACAAATAAACAGAGGAAAATCACATAATCATTTAAGATCTTCACCAAGATTACTTATGGTATATTTCCATTGACGAAGGATCATCATAATCAGATTTTGCCTCTGGAATTTGTGTAGCCCAATTAAGAAAGTATGAAACTAGGTCTAAGACAAGTCTTTGCGCAACATGCTGGGAGTTGTCTCATATTTTTGAAAATTTTAATGAAATATACGTTAGTATTGAGTAGAATGTATTTTATAAAACGTTGCGAAGTCAGAATACGAATTGACTCAGTCTCCGACCAATCATATAATTTTCAAAAATAGGTTACGCTAAAAATTCGTTCTTTATCAAGTTCGAGGGAATCGATACTTGTTCGCTTGTCTATGGCAAAATTCACCTGGGAACATAATCCTGTATTATTCGTTTTCATTGATAAGTACGTATTGGTATTATTATGCCCTTTCTCTTGTTCTGTTGTACTGCACCATTTTGTATAATTTAAATTTTGCTATCAGGTTGAGAAACATTATCGATGCTGACTGATTTCTAAGATGCAAAGAATTGAATTAGTTTAAATATAATTTTATTTAACTAAAAATAACAACAAATTTGTATTATATTATATTAGGCAAACAAAACCGCTTAAGTACCAGCTTCCAAGTACCTAATGTAAAAACAACTGTGATCGTATCATAGTCAGAGGTTAGTTCAAATAATTAATAAATAACAGCCGGTCGCTTAATTTACCTTCAAGCTAATTAAATGCAAACAGTGGCAAGAGAAAGACGAAAAGAAAAACCAATTGAATAAATAGTTCCGCGGAAACTGTTTAGTACCTATTCGGTTGACTATCCTTAACAAAAATTACTTGCTAGATTTTGGATTATCGGAGGTAGTCAAAATGAGGAAATTTTTGGGGCGTATCTCGAGACAGTAAACAGATTTTATTCAAATACTGAAATTAATTAAGATTTATTTTTACTTTTGATACCAACGGTTCGAACATTTGGAAAATAAATAAATAAAATTTTCCAGTAATGGACGATTATTATTTCGTTATCAGAAAAATTCTGTTTGTATTGTAAGATGGCGCATAATTTTGTTTATACTGCTAAATATATTTTTGCAACCACAAAAACTTATTAAATATACAGGTCTATTCAGCACCAGAGTCACAATTAATTCAAAATTAATACAAAATTATGACTTTCCACCTACTTTGTGACTTGGGACTCTGGTGCTAAACAGACCTGATAGAGCTATTTCAGTGGGTATATTTGTTGTTATTTATACGCAGATAAATCTTAAAAAGCAGAAATCTAAATTTCAAATTTATTGCAAGATCCATCCATAATGTAGTTGTTTTCAATGCAAAAAATTGATTTAAGTGAAAATTTAAGAATATTGTAACAACAGTACTTATAGCGTTTTTTTAGAATTTAAGCTACACCTTGCTACTAACTACGTTATTAAATTAATATGAGCAATGTTATCAAAAAATATTATGATAAATATAATGTATAATAAATCAACCACACCTGAATATAACAAGCCTATTTGAGCATTATGTATTCCAAATTTCTATTCTGCTTATTCAGTAGGTATGTGTGACGTGTATTTCAAAAAATTAATTGTTAATATTAACACTTTACAAACGTAAGTACATCGATGACGCCGTTAAATAGGTGTGGGGAATAGAGATCAGCAATTTCTTTGTTTTCATTCTCGAGATACCAATGGACAATGTTTGATTAATTTTTAATTAAAATTTCTTTGTGGCACAGATCCGTTTGGTAAACAATATTTTATTACTATTTCCACAATGAGTTTCGAATAATCTTCCATTTTAGGTCAATGCAACAACTTACGTATGTATATGTGAGTCTAAGACAGTATTTATTTCGATTTTTGTGAATGCATAGAAGACATTATATATTTTACGTGTATCAAATCACTAAATAGAGGTATTAAATTCCTTGTAAAGTATAAAAGCGTCATTTGAATTGATCCATATAATTTATAACGGACACATTCTTCAACCAGAAAGAAGAAATAAAAAGGACAATCGTGTACTGATTATAGAATATATAATTTAAAAAATTAACATAAGTTAATAGCATTATACAAAACTAAATTTATTTACAGTGTCCTAGTAGAACCATTTCCATGGGTCGCCCACCATTCATAATCTACTCCGATACAGTTTATTAAAGATATTCGTAAGGAGGACAACGAAGTTTTGAGCCGTGAAACGTATAGACTTAAATATTTATCACTCAACCCACATTTTATAATTAGCTTGCTCCTCCAGGAACCATGCTTCATCTCTCTGGTGAAAGCCTTACTAAACTTGACACACACTTATACATATGCATTTCAATAAGCTACCATTCACAAATAATTCACACGTCCATACCTTCATTTAGCAATCATCCTAACAAACAATGAATTACTTATCAATTATATATAAAAACGCTTATTAAAGACCCAATTAAACCCAAAATGTAGGCGAAAATCCAAGGACATATACCTATTAGCATTGCCCAACCCTATTCGTAACACATTTAATGATAATCCTAAACAATGTCTATTGCGATAGAGTAACCCAAATAAACATTATTATAATTAATCTAAAATAATTTCAAACTATCTGAATGCTCTTCCTCGAAAGCTCAGTGCACACCTACCAGTAAGGTACCTGCTTACAGTGTATTATTATGTGTTTTGTGTTTTTCGTCAATCCAATATACGACCTTCTAAGAGGTTGACTTATGTCCTAACGCAATTCGCATCTTATCTGAAAATATTTGATCTCACGTGATACCCTCGGGGTTAGTTCGAGAGCTAGATCAGACAGAACAACACGCATAAGTATTATTACGTCCACGGAAGTCCTTCCCCCAGGTAATTTTAGTCGACTCTAGCGCACACCTGGTTAGGCTGTGTCTGTACAGTTACACAGTAACGTAATAGATAGTAATATGCATTCTCAGTTCTCACCTGGTCTTTATTGTTACATTTCTTTAAAAGTATACCGATACCTGAGTTACCACGATTCCACGAAGTCACCAAGTCGTTGTTCATATCGTTACGATCGCGAATCTTGAGTCTAGCGGGCTAGCGCCTTAGATCTCGGTTGTATGACGAAGTTGTTTCCATTGAGTATATCTCTGTACGCGATAAGGTGTCGAAGTAAAACGTTATTTCGCTTTTAAAGGTTTAGCGAATGGCCTCAGGCGAATCAGTTTACACCTGTAGCTCGTGTTGAGTATACTTAGAATTCGCAATCTAAGTTAGATTTAAGTTACTATTAGAGCGCCATTTGTATAGTGCATATGGTTTTTTTATGCATCGTGTCGTCGTCGTGATTTCGAACTAGGAACTTATACGAGAAAAAAAATTAAATTGTGCTCGCGTTTCAAGTGGAAATCTAAACAAATTAAATATGAACAAAAATACATGGTGCAATTTTACGTTTTGCGGATTGAAAATTTAAAAAAATGTAAGGATTTTATAAATTTCTTTTGATTATAATACGTGGCTCTACCGATTGTACGATGCTTACTCAATTAATGAATATGCACTAACCATTAAATTGAAAAAACTAAATTGAAGCATAACATTAATCAGCACATGTGGCTTCATTAGTTACGCTAACTTGGTACAGCTACACCGCAACTTTATTATTTATTTAATTTTCATTTTAATTGTTTTTGTTTGTTTGCATTTTTTTATAGCGCGTTCCTTACATCATAGTTGGAATATACACATATATAATTTAATTTTCCTTAGATAAGCTAATATTTTTGTGATCTAGCTTTTTAGAATAATTACACAAAGGGCTTTTTACTACCTTACTTCGTTTGATTTTACCTTGCAAAATCCATAAGTGTTGATTTTGGTGTTAAGTTTTTTTGCAGTGGTTGAATCCTTGGTTCAAAACAATGAGTCTGAGAAGCCTAAAGAATACAATCAAGACATTCCGATTTTCATCCTGAACGGTTCGTACCACACAATTGAAACTGTTTGTATTGTAGGTTGCGCGGGTCGTCGGAGGGAGCAGGAAGGGATGGTAGCAAAGAACTTTAGATTGTGAGCCAGTGATGCAACAAAGTTGAAACTTAGTTTATTGTGAGTATGCTACTGGTGATAAACACAAAATTTATTCTAAAAATCACGCCATAAATATCCAAAATGGTTTGAAGAGGAAAGATCTTCAAGTTTTTAGAAGAATAAAAACAGATATATATCTATATATCTATAATCTATCGATATATCTATCAGAAAAAAAAAACATATTGATGGATTTATGCGTAATTCCGGAATAATGTTCAACCAATTAAAATTTTCTAATAAACTCATTCAATGGATTCTTACAATCGTTATACGGCGATAAAATAAAAAAAAATTATTGATTGAAGGATTAGACCAAACTCGCCTAATGTTTGAGGTACTGCATCATCACTTGACTTAAATTTCAATGTCCATTTCAATACAGCCATTGGTAGCTTTAAGTTTCCAACCATTGTTGTAGAGGCACAATCCTGATCGCAAACTACCACTACTAAATGGACATGTAATCATATGGCTCACGACATAATAAATTTGAATTTGAAATTTCAATGTACAACCTTGTTTTTGGCATAAATATCACTTAACAGCAAATATATTGCGAAACGCAAAAAAATTGTTTTCGTTAAGTGAAAATAAATTAAAAAACGCCATGACGTTATTTAGTTAAAATTTTAAGCTAATTAGTTATGTCTTGGAAACATAGTTTTCATTGTTCTTAGATGTATCTAATTTACAAATTTTCAAATTTCTTTATTGTCAGGAATAATTTCTATGTACTACATGTATGGCTTATTTTAGAGATTAGACAATGTCTGTACAGCTACGTTATATTTTTAGCGCTTGGCTGTAGGATAGTAATTTTGAAAAATTTAGTGTGAGTTTATACAAGGAAAATTGCAAAAAAATACATTGAGTATATGGTAGATGTATCTAGAAATTGCGCTCGTTTCTTATTTACAGGATTATATTGCATATTAAACTTATGTTAGTTAAAATCATTCATCTAAATGATAGAGTCCTAAAATACTGAAAAGACGGTTCGCACGCACTTCGATCGATAAACAGTTCGTCAAATCGAAAAAAGCGAATCGTTTTACTTTATTATTTTAATAATTAAGTATTGTGATCGATTTTTAAAAAAAAAAATTTGCTACCCTAAAATTTTTATTTTCACGTTTCATAACTAGTAGACACAAAAAAAGCAATAAAAATTTTCAATCCGTCTGTCCACCGTACGCAAAATGATTTGAAGGCTCGTAGCTCCCAAACGCTTTGAGATATTAAATTGAATTTTTTTTACGAATAGACGGGGTAGGCTCCTTGAAGTGACCAAATTTTTGGGGGTGGGTTTAAGGGGGAAGGAGGGGGAAGCGTTTTAGACTGAAAATTTTGGTTTCTAGATCTCAGTAACCGCTTATGATAGGAAGCTGAAATTTGAAATTTCCATAGAGCTCTGATAGTAGACCCATTTGCATAAAAATTGTCAATATTGATTAAAAGGTGTGGGAGTGGGGGGAAATATAATGCGTCCGAAACCCAAAAAAGCCGAGATACACACATTCAAACTTAAGAAATATTTGTAGTTATACTAGGAGAACAGATTGAAAAAAAAATTTTGGGTGGGGGAAGTTGCGTATGGGGGTGGGGGGTGAAAAACTTTAGATTACGATATCTCATGAACCAATTGCTCTAGACAAATAAAATTCGGTTTGGGTATAAAGGTTGACAAATAAAAACTGATCAAAGTAAAATTTTCTAAGTGAGAGGTGGAGCATAGAAGTGGAGGGGATAAGAATTTTTCAAAAACAGCACATTTCATGCCTCAAGAATAGTGTAAGATAGATGCTTAGAATTTTTACCAGAAGTAGCGCTAATTGAACCCTAATAGGGAATTTGGGATGTGGGTGTAATGGATGAGGGTGGGGGAGGGTGAAAAGGAAAAAGTTCCGATGTTTATATTTTAAGAACCTGAAATGATATAAAGCTTAAACTTGGTTTTTAGGTAGAGCTATAGTAGCGGCATGTTGGAAAAATATATTTTTTTTTAGGGGTAGTATGGTGCGGGGGTGGGGAGTGTTTTTCCAAACTATAGAACGGCTTATGCTAGAAAGTTGAAACTTGGTGTGTATATGTAAATCAACTAGAAAAGCAAATTTGATGAAAAAAAAATTTGAATATCCATTGGCGTTCAGAACGGGGGCAAAAATTATGATCAGTGAAAATAGAATGCATATTTTTCCATGATTATCGTCATATCTACTAGGTCTTTCAACATTTTGAAGTCATTTTTATTCTATGGATTTTCCATATAAATACCTAGAAAGTGTTTCCAAGATTTTTTGAAAATTGACCCCTAAGGGGGTGTAAAGTTATTATATACTTTCTCATGAATTCTTTCATATCTCTCAGGTCTGATCAGATATCGAATATCTTTTAACTTTCACGGGCTTGTTTAATAAACTCCTATTTAAAAGTTTTTCTCCTTTTTCAACCTCTAGACTGCATCCCGGAATATGACACAATTATGTTATTCATATGTTACGCCCTAGTCTAACCACTTCCCGAACTTTTTGTTAGGTTTTCAGTCACATAGTATCCTACGCCGCATCTTAGAACTGAGCGCGTTCCGAATTTCTGCCGGAAAAATAATAAAGTTGCGCCCAGACTGTTGGCAGATTATAATTTCGATAATTTGAACCTTCGATAATGTGGTTTTTCCAGTAATGTGAACAAGAATATTTTTTTTTAATGTCTCTTGTAATTTGCACAGTGGTAATCTTAGCGCCTCACACTACACTCTATTTATACAGTTATGGGCGTTGATATAGATTACAGACCAATATACAAATTTACTCTAGTCGTCGAAAAAGCAATCAACATTATCAGGCCCGTGCGCAGGAATGTATGATGGGGGGGGGAGGTTATCATGTTCCGCCATACTAAATGTGATGATGACCTAAAAAAAAAAGGTCCTCACTTCCCTATGAAAATAGGCCAATGGGGGGGGAGGGGTTTGAACCCCCCCCCCCCCCCGTACGCACGGGCCTGAACATTATCCGACAATCCAAAATAACAAATTTTTTCAAACCTAACTCTCCCTCCAGAAGAGAATAGTATGTCTCTATATCATTTTCAGAATTATTTAAAATAGCTTTGGTTTTCGAAAAATATAAATGGATTTTGGTTTTATGCTTAATGTAAATTTCATTTTTTTCAATAAAATATGTAGGTACATTTAAAAAGTCATCTGCAGCATGTATTTTTCGTCTCCAATAAAGTGAAAACCTCCAAAATGTGAAATCAGTCGGTTTCAATTAAGTTCACATTATCGAGATTTATTACAGGAATTTCGAATTTCTTTTTTTCGCAGTCGCGGGAAATTTTTTTTTAAATAATAATAAGAAGAATTTTCGATTACTTAAGATCAAACGAACAAGTTCCTAAGTTTAAGTCAAATTTTTGGTTTAAACTACGACTGTGAAACCGACTCTAAGGTATTTAAGTTTACATTGTTCTCCAAACTATTTTAATTTCTTAGATCGGATTTGAACGATTTCTTGAGTTATACCTCGGCTCAATTAGTAACGCACAATTTTTTCAAATACTTTTTTGTGTGGCACACAATGGAGTCGTTTGGGCCAGCACTCCAATTATCGAATACATAAATGGATTAACACTGACTCCAACAAGTGGATCATTCTAAAACAGAGCAAATGTCTGGAAGGGTTATGAATACCACGCGTCTACTAGAACAGACTTGTGAGCTTATCCTAGGCTCCCGAAATACAGTACAATAATAAAAATAGGAATTAAATATATTTCAAATAAGCATAGTTTCGGTTAAGTGTAGGTACATATTATGATTTTTAGAAATATGCACCATTCCAAACATCCGAATTGAAGAATTTTTAAGTATCATAATACTTGTTTTAATTATCTTACCTCAGCTTTCTGCATAAATTATTTATCGACTTTGAATGATGTTTTATAGAAGCAGGTTGTTTTTGGAAAGTATGTTTCGAGTACTGTTCTGATTTCATAGAAAGGAAAAGAACATTACCGAAAATATATTGTTACCAACCCAACTATTAAAAATAAAACCACCCGGATAAAATTTAATTCTAGGTTTTAATTTAATTCTAGGTTTTAATTTTCATGACGCTGATAAATAAGTATTTTATTTTTCACTCATGCTGAATTTACGCACTCGACCTAAAAATTCGAAAATTATCAATAAATAAACTTATGATAAACGCCAATAGTGATGAGTTGATGGATTGCTTAAAATATGTACATAACTTAATTTTAAGAATATTAGCTTCACTTTATCTTTAATCCCTTAAAACTTTTCGAGTGCAATTTAACTGTGCTGATTAGAACTGACATAAAGTTCTAATATTTTTATTATAGACTAGTCACTAAAGCAAGATAATAGTAATTATCAATTTAAAGAAATCAATTACGCACACGAATTTTTTGCAGTGGAAATTCTACCTTTATAAAGAATGGGGAAGCATAAAATCATTACCAGTATTTTCTATTCGGTCCTTGGAAAACATTCTGTCCTGAAAATTTGTTCCGAGTGGTTTTGATATTTTTGTAACTTCCTTTTAAAAATTCTGTTCATAATTCAATGGAATATTGGTTTTTCTACCAGAATTTTTATCAAAATATGTCGAAATCAGCAACCTTTACTTATGAGGTAAAAGTTTAATTAACTTTAATACTCTGCCTAATATTTGACTAATAACAATTCACTAATTATAATTTATTTTTAATTTTCAGATTATTTGATGATCATCACTTATCATGAACACAAAAGAAATTCTGAACAGAACGCTTTAATGAAGTTAATGTGCAACGCCTTATAATATCGAAATATAATTAAACGTGTTGCTACTTGATCTGTCCTTTTTTATTCTTAATAATTACTTCGTTCATCATCTATCACATAATCTTAAAGTTAATTAAAATGGAAAAAATAGTGCGTATAATATTGTGTATATATCTTGTGCAATTAATTGCTGCAGAAATAGTGATCAGTGCTCAAAAGACTCAACATGGTTTACCAAATGAAACGGAATTTTCCGCAATAGCGACAGCGTCAGGTGATAAAGTTAGTAATAAAATGAAACAACAACAGCAACAGCCAGCGCAACAAAAACCGAATCAGGACATAATATCAGCGCCAATTGCAAATAACGAAGTGTCCGATACGAGATTCGAAACAAATGATATACCCGTTGTTCGAGAGCCTCCTTCAATATCAATAGTTAGTTCGACGAATAAAAAGCCAATCAATGGAGATGAATCGGATACATCAGAACAACATCTACAGCCACATAATCCTGATACGCCGCCATCTTCGATCTCGACTATTTTAGGTGGTGAACATCAGTTCGACCAAACACCACAAAGTTCATCGTCTAGCACAACAGTTTCTACTACAACTGTTATGATTCCAACCACTTCAAAAACCACAACTACAACTGCAAGTACGACGGCAGTAACAATAACGACGCAGCGTATTGCGGCCAAAGACGACAGTTTAATACCACCAGCTGGTGTTAATGCCAGTATAGCACAAATTAATACTCCACCCAATAAAAAAGGACAAGTGGTTATAAGGTACGTCCGCTACTTCACACTAACACAATTATATAACACAATTTTAAAGTGGCTTTTCCAATGAAAATTGTTCAACCTGCTATACCTACTCAATGTTTTCCAATCACTTTGAGTTGGTCCAAGATGGTTGGTACTTTTACTTTACTATTTCTTTAATAATAAAGTATAGTGACCGAACTGAAATTAAAAAAAAAAGAATGCTACCCTCAAAGAGTCCGTCTGTCCGACGTAAACGCCGTAAAGGCATTTAAAGGTGCGTAGCTTCCAAAACCGTTGAGATGTTAAGTTAATTTTTTTGGTTGGTAGTTTGGGTGAACCCACTTAGGTGAACCCACTTTTGGGAAGGTTAAGGGTGAAGAGGGAGCTGAACAATCCATTGCTCTATGGCCTGAGTAAACTTACTCTAAACTCTTTTCCTTTTTCTTTCTCGATTCTAGCCTACTGTATCTAAGAAAGAGTCAAAAAAAATACAAAAGTGCAATATTGTTCTTCATTTAAATGTATATTTTCTACTTCACTATAATCTTGGAAAAATTCGCAAGACTGACACACCCATTACACAATGGGAAGAATGATAATTTTCTAAACCAATTCTAATAATTGCGATTCCGTTTCACTATTAAATTCTTATTAGCTTCTTCTTCTGTAGGTCGCTAGTTCAAATTCGGTTCGGCGGACCAAAAAATGTTCGATACATGTTTTTTTCTTCGGGAATAAAATTATCGTAAGAACGGATTATGCTCAAGTGAATTTTTTTATTCAATCATTCTAAAACTTAAACTTTTTTAGGTTTAAAGTGAATCGTTGCCAGCCTAAAGGTGGAAATATTATTTAGTTCTAAGTCGTAGTTGTAAATTGCTATTAAAACCAATTTGTATTGCAAAAAAACTACGTATATTTTTAGAATTTTTTCTATTTTGTGTTTTATGAAATTTTGCCATACTCAGGACAGGTCATAAGAATTGAAATTTCTCTGCTTATCATATTATGATAAGCTTTCTCTTGTATCGTATGATTTCTTTGGTTAATATTTGGACATTAAATAACTTTTCGCGCAAGGGTAGCAAGGAGGTGGCGATGATCGTGATCGTTATCAGTAGCCTGTTCTTTTTCATCTTTTGTGTATATACGTCATATGACTTCAACTCCTAGCCATTGCTTTGCCACTCTATAAAAATGTTGTATATGTGCACCCTTGTTTCGGCCTGAAAGGAGGTGTAAAGGGGAATATAGTGCCATATATTTTAGCTTTATTGTGGGATCTATGTACATATCTGTTTTCAGTTCGCCACACGTTTTATATCTGATGAGATATGCAATTGTCACAATTTTACATTTTTAAGCTAGAGCAAAACATTATGCTATTCAAAGTTTCATGCAGTATAAATTTATGCTGTTTGATGTACATATGTTGATTTTTTGGTGTTTTACACCTTTATACAACGAACGGCCGTTGCACCGTTATAAAGTATAGATAATAATGTACCGATATTAACATCAAGATATTGGTTTAAAATTGTGCCAAAAGAATATCAACTTTTTGATATATATATTGATAAGGAACACACAAATGTTGAAAATTGATTGTGATAAGAGAATTGTAATCTGATCACAGGAAAAGTAAAATGACAATGAAAAAGTTGAAAAAACTCAGGTTGTAGTTGCAGAAAGCTGCCATTGTTCTTTACTTATCTTAAAATATGTACTATTCTAATGCTACATTTAAGATCACGGAAGTCTAAATGGCATATATAAAATTCAAGAAGTAAAAGAGTTGATCAAAATTTCCTGAATTTAATAAGTATCAGACCTTTAAATGCAATTTAATCAAATAATAAAAAAAATAATCACCCTTTCATCATCAGATCGGAAAACATACATTATCACGTGTTTTGTTATTATATCAACTATATGATTGCATTTGCAAGCGAAACTAGTCAAATATTTCCCATAGTGACATATAGTCTAATGGAGGGCTCACCATATTCATTCCTGAAATTAATTGTATATAATAGTGACAATAATACGTTCCGATCGTATTGGCCTGTAGTGTACATCGTAATACCATCTAAATATGTGATTGCTTTTAAGTCAATTTTATGTAAACTTAAATATCATAGTTACAATAATGCATATTAGCCAACCATATATTTGACACATTATTAATTAGTTTATATGGTAGCTTAATATACGCAATTAATGTAACTAATGAGTGGATTTTATATCTTTAACTTTTTTTATACATTATTAATTTTGTTATTAATGTGAAACAAGTGAGAATAATGTATGTATAGTTTGAAATTATTCATTGATGTTTATGTAAACGGTTTGAAGATGAATTGATCTAAATGTAGCTGATCTTGACTTCGTTACCTTGCAATTTTTATTCATAATTCGCAATATTATTGTTGCAATAAAAAAGAAACACACACCAACTAACTATACATGCGGTTATGATGGAATCTGTATTCCAATTTACCAGTGAATGAACAACACATTGGAGTGTGCAAAAATAATAATAAAAGTATAATATTAGATAAAACTTCATAATGAACACGAGTGGTAAATTAGAAAAAAGTAATAACATAAAAATTGAGATATTTATAGCAACGAAACGAAAATTTAAGAAATTAACGAAAACCAGAATATTAAAACCAATGTATATATACATTTAGGGTGGCTCTTGTTTGCATGTTGGAATTTTCTTCTAACGGTTTCTTTCGCTGCACTACGAGGGCGTTCGAAAAGTAACTTAAGTCGGCAAGAAACACTTGATTTTTGGAAAAGTTTTTATTTATTTTTCAACATAACTCAATACACTTTTCCCAACGATGCTCCAGCTTCTTTAACCCTTCCGTATAATACGTTTTTGACAACTCCTCAAAATGGGCCTCTTTGGCAGCGATGACCCATAGCTTTTTCCTGTCAATGATTTTTTTAAATTGGGAAACAAGAAAAAGTCGCAGGGGGCCAGGTCTGGAGAATAAGGTGGGTGTGGAAGCAACTCGTAGCGTAATTTAATTAATTTTTTAAGTAACGGCACGATTTCGCGTTGTTCCGGAGTCAGCAAACGCGGCACCCATCTCGCCGATAGTTTTGACATACCCAAATGCTCATGTAGGATTGTCCAGACGCTGTTACAATACCTTCACTCGTCAATCGGCTAATACGATATCATGTACCTTATTGATCATTTCTTGGTTTGTGGCAGTTTTTGGACGCCCAGGGCGGGGTTCATCATCGACGCTAGTGCGGCTACGTTTAAATTCGTTTACCCAGAAACTGATAGTTGGTAACGAAGGAGTAGATGTGCCATGAACTTCTTGCAAAATCTGCTGAATTTCGGTCGCTTTCTTCCCCGCCAAATAAAAATGTTTTATCACTGAACGAAATTCTTTTTTTTCCATTTTTAAGAAACACTTAACACGTCGTATTTAATCCACCACCAAAACAAAACTAAGCATCCAAATGGCTAAAATTTTGACAGCACTCATACAAAAGACTGAGCTTTACAGCCATCATAAATTTTTTGATATACGCGTGCTCTGTGTGTTTGACTTAAGTTACTTTTCAAACGCCCCTCGTACATTGAAGAGTTCCAATTAGCGAAAAAGGGATATGTTTTAAGTTTCATCTCGATCAGCTAAGAGGAATACGTTTCTCAAGATTAAGGATTTTACAAAGAACTCGCTCAATTTTCTTTTTATTCATTCCTTTACCCTTAACTTTTAGAATATAAAAAAAAACCAAATTTTCTTCATTCTGGTGATCCCAATACTCGAACCTCAAAAATTATGAATTTGTTTTCAGTTCAGAATAAACTCTAATTTGGTATTATCACTTCATCTAAAATTATTCAAATTAATTAACTAAAATTGAAATAGGATTTTTATCATTCAATTTGTTTTTATTTGGTAAATAATATTCACATATGATTTTCTTACACCAGTTTCATGATTCAAACTAGGAAATTTTCTAATCCCTTGCAACTAGCCGAAAGAATTCTATTGTTATCGTGATTAATTTGTACATTGCGTGTAAATTTTTTGTTTTCTTTTTTTTTGAAACTTGAAAACAATTTCAAACAACAATCGAAGTGAATTAAAAAAAATTCGTATGATAATTGTTCCATTTTTGATGTATTGGGACTTCAGATAACATCCGGATGTAGTTATGTAAAATGTATATAAGTTTTTAACATGTTGCTATCACAACATAACCTAAGAATGAATCTAACATTTTGTTATGATTTCATTTGGTTATTCGAATTTCTATTTTTGGATATTATGGAATTTATTTATAGCATTTCTGTGACAGCATTTCATGAAAGTGTTGAAGTGTGTGCCGTCCTGTTATTGCTCGATAAAGTTAACAATTAAAAATCATCAAGTACAATATAATCGCATATTTCACAGACAATAGATAAAATTAATTGTTAGCCGCATCGTGTCTTCTCTTATAAAAAAAAAACAAATTTTGCCTTCTTATCAAATATTCGCAGCTATAAAATGATAGTCATAAAATATCTATTAAATTGTGATTTTTTAAGTAGAAGCAATAGCGCCCAATTCCCGATAAAGACTTGAGACAGTTTGGTCTTGCAATTTAATATTTTTATAACGATAATAAATTATATGTAATCTTTTAACTGAGGCAGAACAATTGTTGCTTTTATTACAGTAATTTGTGGTAGCCATCGGTCACCGTCGGTCGTTTTGAGTAATGATCAATCGGATTTTTATCGAGTCTATGAACTCTTGCAATTATGAATTATAAGTATTTTGTTTAAAATACTTTTTGTTTAAAATTTACATATTTTGAACAGACTGTGATTGTTTCGTGACTGCAATGGTGTTTCCGTACATGATGGCGATTTCCACACAACTACGTTTTCGAAATCGATAACTTTACTTGGAAACTAAAAGTGAGTACACTACCTCCTTGCATTAAAGGCACGCACAAAAAATACTGTAAAGGAGTCAGGGCACAAATTGACAAGCCCTATGGGATTGATGAATTTTTTTCTCTGACACAACTTCTACTTTAATCCTTGATTCTGCATTTAAAATGATTCACCAATGTTTCCTCTTTTAGTTTCCTAGTTTTTCAGTCGGTGTTTATCGATAAATTCCTATGAAATCAAGGCTTGAAGATTCTGACCATGATGGTAGGCATATTCGGATTAAAGATATTTCAAAATAGGAACCAACCACCTGTACTACGCTACGTTGGTCTCGCAATGAAGTAACTCTAGCATTACTTCAAGGCCTAGGCCCGATTTGGGCTGTTGCGCCATTGATTATTATTATTATTACCTGTACTACGCCTTTATTAGACCGTGTGCATATTAACATTTTATCTAATCTAGCTTTAACTTAAAATAATTAAAGAAGGAAATAAAGTGAATTTTTCCTTAATTATTTCGACATTACAGCAAAATAACACAAAACTTCGTAAACACTTTCGATATATCAAAATAAGTCATTCAAAAGTCAGTTCTACGTCTTTTTAAGTGAAATCGACATTTTCAATTAAAAATCCAAAATAGATTTGAGATTAACATTTATCTTTTGTCGCTGACAATAGAATCTAGTCAAATATGTACACGAAGTATAATAGTTTATAATTTTTTGAATGCTCAATTATTTATAGTTTGGTTATCTTAACTATACATACAGTTGATAATTTTAGAACTAAAACTACATGCTTTGATGCAACTGACCATAATTATGAAAAAAAAATCGCAAGCTTGTCTCACATCAAAAAGTCAAGATAGGTGTCGGCGCTAAGGAGTTCTCGAATATTGAATATATGTAAATAAAAGAGTTGAGCGAAGACTTTAGATTGATTTAAAATGCAGGAAATATCACAAAACTCGGTAATACGACCAGCTAGCTGGAAGATTGTTTCAGATTAGCATAGTATGGCCTCTAAATTAATCAAACTTCAGTTCCATCGGACCAAGTCCTCCACAATTTTCAATCTGGCCTTTCCAGTGAAGGTTTTTCAACGCAGTAATCGATTCCAGTTACTACTATTACGTGATCCTCTTCAAAGGCTTCTCTGATGCCGAAAAACCACCCACAAATTCGTACACAAAATATTTTTAACAGAAAATATGTATAAATAAATATCTTTAACATTTCAAAAAAAGAACCAGAGGACTCTTTCGGTTTAGCAGTATCTTAGTTAAAAGGATTTTCTTAATTCATAATAAATAGTTGTTAGTTTACTTTTCAATAATATATTTTTAATCGCTTAAGTTGAAATCTCGTAATATCTACAAACTGCTGTGGGTCTATCTATTAAACCGTAAACTTTTATTTTTTGCAGCTCAAAACCGGAGTGTCCTTCACTGGACGATGCTGA
This sequence comes from Beris chalybata, assembly GCA_949128065.1. Classification (NCBI taxonomy): domain Eukaryota; kingdom Metazoa; phylum Arthropoda; class Insecta; order Diptera; family Stratiomyidae; genus Beris; species Beris chalybata. Next base: position 2,875,067 of record OX421896.1, on the reverse strand, counting down.
TAGCATGTCACAAACACAATTAATTCAAGCGTTGACGCACGAGTGTCGATACGACCGTCTTGAGAGGCCGACAAGTAAGTGATTTGTTAAGGCTTATGAACCGATAGTTAATTATGCCGCACCAAAAAAAATCTAATAATTCTTACATAATTTTAAGAAAACGTAAACTTTCATTTGATTTATTTTAAACATTTAATATTTTATTGCAAAGCTTCAATACTGGAATGCATCAATGATGTAATATTTATAAGAATGTCACTTACCGCTCAATTTACTATTTTTGAATGAGTAATACATGCTACAATATTTAACCGCCTCATAAAAAAACGTGGTTGAGAGAGTTGTAAATAGTATTTAAAAAATAATCATTAGTAAATAATTGTAGTCAATTGATTTTACTGACTTTATGCAATTTATAACCGATTAAGTTTTTTTTAAATTTCAGTTTTAAATGACAAAAACGAAAGTCTACCAGTCGAGGTACACGTCCGACAATACATTTATTTCCTACAAAATTTAGAAGCCCATGACTTACAATTTAAAATACACGCTTTACTCCAAATGCGTTTTGTCGATCCACGTCTTGTATTTAAAGAGGTTGCACCATCCCGAACACAACCGATCCTAGGCGAGGCGTCGTTACGTAGTGCTCTCTGGGTACCACATGTATTTTTCTCGAATGAACGCGATTCGAGCATTCTCGGAACCGAAGACAAGGACATTTTAACATCCATATCACCGGACGGTACAGTAATAATATCCGCTCGGATACAAGCGACTCTGTACTGTTGGATGAATCTACAAAAGTTTCCGTTCGACGAACAACACTGCTCGACGGTGCTGGAAAGCTGTAAGTAGTATTGTCTTTCTTTACAGGTAATATTTTTATAAATTATGTTCTTTTTCAGGGATGTACAATACATCGGATCTAGTATTACATTGGGAACAGAAATCACCAGTAACAATGGCTCCAGAATTACATCTTACAGAATATGTTCGTTTGAACAGTTGGACAAACGAGACTATAATCAATGCGGATATCAATGATCTTCGTCATGGCGCCTTTGGTAAGACTGACAATATGACATGCAATCATGCAATCGCTGACTAACAAGCATCATTATTCCTTCTAGCTGGTAACTACAGCTCCTTGAGTTTCACAGTTCACTTAGCTCGTGAAATGGGTTTCTACTTGATGGACTACTTCTTGCCCTCTATGATGATCGTTGCAATTTCTTGGGTAACGTTTTGGCTACAAGCTGATCAATCGGCACCACGAATAACACTCGGTAAGATCCATTTTGAAACTTCTACTATAAGGCTCTACTATGACTATGAATCTCTTGCAGGTACAAGTACGATGTTAACGTTCATTACCTTAGCCTCAGCTCAGGGTAAGACTCTTCCAAAAGTCAGTTATATAAAAGTCTCAGAGGTATGGTTTCTGGGATGTACAGGCTTCATTTTCGGCAGTCTTGTTGAATTTGCTTTCGTAAACACAATCTGGCGAAGGAAAAAGAATGTCGAACTGAAAAAGGTGAACAGCAAGTATATTTTAAAGTCGACTTTAACGCCAAGGCCGCACAGAAAGGAGATGGGTTTGCAAAAGTCGCGATCATGTTCAAGTCTCGATGGGTCACGATCACCATCAACACCAACTACTCCTTCGTACAATAACTATTTGACTGTTCATGTAAGTTTTCATGAATTTCAAATAAATTGAGAAGATTTGAGATGAACAAAACATTTTCAGAGCTTCAATTCGAAATCAAATCTTCCAACGATAACAACACAATCAGTTGATGATGTTCGGGATAGTGGTGATCTACGAATTACAATAGATCCATCATCCTCCGTGTCGACGTTGCCGGGAAACAAGGACTCAGCGGATAGTCCACTTACACCCGGCGAAGACAATTCACACTATGGCTGGACTACAATGACGCCGCAAGAAATTGCTATTTGGATAGATCGAAGATCTCGATTTATCTTCCCCTGTGCCTTTATAGTATTCAATGCATTCTTTTGGACATTTGTTTATTGTTTGTAATATGTTGACTGTGTGAACATTTATATTTTCATCGTAAATATATTTAACTATATTTTCCTTAAAAAAAAATCAAATCAATCATGAAGTAAAGAACAATTTTTGTCCTTTTTCAAAATGTACTGTAATTTTGTTTACAAATATGATTTAAGCCTAGATAATAGAAGACTTACTGGCAGCATTGAAGTAATTCAATTCCATTTAATATACATATCTATGATCGACTTTTTTGAAATGTTTATTTCCTCGCTTCTTAAAAATAACTACACTATTTATTATTTATTGTAGATATATTTTTAGCCGTTTAAAAACTTAATACCAATGCATTATTGTTTGTCAAAGTCTATCTCATCACAAATGCATCCTGTTTATTTTCAGAGTTGTGTCTTAGGACTATTTAAGTTATAGAATTTATTATTTTATTTTACTTTTTTTTTGTATATAAAATATATCTTATATGTGATCAATATACAACAATATTATAATTATGATGCTTTTATTTAGATTGTAAGAATGTATAATAAACGTAAAGAAATAGAAACAGAATTGCATCATCACGTTGGGTTCACCAACTCACTTATTGGTTGACCTACAGTTCTTAAAAAATTAATTCCCAAGGGAAAACGGAAAGCCAAACAAACGAATATCTTCTGCATGCAGCCATTATGGTCGAAATAAGGAACGAACATAAATAAAAATCGGATTTTTTATTTCATTTTACTATTTTTTTATAATAAAGTATGTGATCGAACTGAAATTTTGTATTTACACGTTTTAGGACTAGAATAGAATATTAAATCCGTCTGTCCGCCATACGCAAAATCACTTGAAGGCACGTAGCTCGCAAACCCGTTGATATATTAAGTTAAATTTTTTATGGTTTTCAAACTACACGGCGGTTAGAAAAGTTGTTGAATTAATGGCGCTGAGCCGAGCTATGAACCAGTGAGTAAGTTCAATTCTTTTGACTTTTTCGGATAATAGGTTTGTTCTATTTGCCTGCACTTTCTACACCCTCTTTTCCGTTCTTTTTGCCGGGTAACGTTACCGGAGGCTGTTCTTTTTGCCGAGTTGTAGTGCAAAAGTGTACACACTCAGTTGGGAGCTGGTGTAAGTTCTTCTTCTTTGCAATCTGTCAAATTTGAAAGCTGTATGCAGATAACATTGACTTTTTGAATTTAAGAAATCACTGTTTTGACTGAAAACATGCAAGAATATTGAATGGCAATAAATTTTCATTGATAGAAGTGAAACAATAAAGCAAATAAAAAAGTTCTGAATTTTAGCTGTCACTTTCATACTCTAACCCGTTCTTCTTGCGCGACCTGCACTCTACACTTTGAGTGTATTTTGACGTACAATTAAGGTGCAAGGTACACTAAAGTGTAACTTACACCGGGCAAAAGAAACAAACCTAATAACTTTTGTGTACACTTCACATGAGGCTGTCAGATTTCAGTAATTGTTTTCTAAAAAGTTAGTTTACAGGATTCACTAGAAAATCCTTCCGATTGCGGAAAATGGTACAAAGAGGATCTCCGGAATTACCGGGTGATTGTGGAGATAACTTACACACAAATGGGACATATATCACAAATTATGGCCAAAACACAAGCGATGAGAGTGAGGAAGAAGGGGCGGGCACTTCGTACGAAGGTTACGAGCCGCTTCCTTTAGGCGACGACCCCATGCAGCAGCAACTGCCACAAGAAGACGAGGAGGAAGAAGCCGATAATTACAATGATCCAAATATGCCTAACATTGTAAATAGCGACGTGGAAATAGAAAGGCAAATTTGGAGCGAACCCCGACCACAGGTTCTAAACTTAGAATTAGATAGCACAAGGACGGAGCAGGTAAGCTTTTTTGATTCTCATTGAATTTTTAAATTTGCAAGTATACCAATGGCTTACCGTTTCATAGATTATGTCCGCAATGGCCAATATAACACTGCCAAATTCTGCAATCCCAGATTGGGCGCAAGGCGTCCCCGAGGAGCGATGGAAACAAGATCTTCTGGAGCGAATACGGCTACGAAGCGTTGGATCCCCACAAGGGGAAAGTAGCTCTAAGCTACAAGAATAAACAAAACAAAAAACAAACTTGCTTTTTTTCTCTTTATTTTAAGATTAATTTAAAAAAGGTAATATTCCGAGAACGTTATGCAAATGAATTTGAATAAATGAGTTAAATTACAGTAGTAGCAAAACGGTCTAAAATGTATTGCTTCTGTTCCATTAATCGCTTTAATAACCGCTAGCTACGAAGCTACGAGTTCACTACTCATTTAGAAGGTCATCGCCAAAGCCTTGGCACACGCAGCAACTTTCTCGAACCCGGACGGATGTTGTGCTCCAGCAAACTGTCGTATTTTACTTGCAACCGAATCCACGGAAGCAACTTGTGCGGCTGTTTCACTTCCGAACGGAGTGCACGTCAAATTTCCCAATGCCTGCATTGCCCGATACGAAGCCTCTAGATCAACGGCCCATTTCATAAATTCAAGCAGTGCTTCCGTTATTTGATGACATTTAGCCGAATTTGCATACTTCACTTGTGACACGGTCAGATTTAGATAGAGGGTAGCAATTGCGATTTGAAGATTGGCGCTACCCTGTTGAATTCGTGAAACCGTCTTTAGGATTTCATTGAGTTTCGGTTCGATATGTTGACTGCCGAACGGATGGATCAACATGTTGACGATACATCGGACTGCCATCAATTGATTGGCCGGCAAAGTGCTCAAGTTTTCGATGAGATTTTTAAGAAAGTCGGATGTAACGAGACCGTGACAGATTTGTTCGTTTCGCACAGCCAAACGAGTTACGTCGAGTACGGGAAAGATGATTTCTGCAAGGGAACATTTTAAATGGATCGATGATATTCAGAATTCGATTTTTACCTTTGGGCCACTTTAAAAGGTGTTGTAAGGCCTCTATAGACAATTTATCAAAATCACCTTCCTGAAATCATTAAAAAAAATCTATGGCAGTCTTTTTGATAAACTAATTCTAAATATAAAAGATTATGACGCGAAAGATCCGTTTGGACGTGTAGGCCGATGTTATGTAACGTATCACACCGTGCCGGTAAGAGGAAATGATAGCCAACTACTAGCTACCTTTTAGTTTGATATTTTTCAGATTTTTACAGCATTATGTGATTTGTGAACAAGAGTGATAATTTTAGTGGCCGAAACGTTGGACTTGGGGAGGATTATATCATATCCAATCGAACTCGTACATCTCCGGATTGTCTTTTCGTGGCCTCCATTCTGATTTATTCAATAAAAATATTAACACAAACTTACCTTCTGCGATAATTTAACTACGGCCTCAATAAGATTTTCCGACACACTTATATTATTATCTCCAGTTTTTGTATTAAATTCTCTGCGAAATACAAAATACAGAGCAAGGTTTAAGAATCGTTAAAGCAAAAACAAAAACCCTCCTACTCGTAGCTACCTAAGTTTATCCTGAATTTTCGCTGCATCGTAATTATCGAACGTCATGTATAGTTGATGAGGAAAGTGTTTAATTTGCGGTATTCTGCTTTCTAATAGCCACAGGAGTTAGTCAATTTATTGTTCAAGGTCGCATAAATAATCAAATAGACTTACCTTTTGTTGTATAACTGGACGCTCCTGTAAAAGGATCAGCATTTCCCGTCACATCCATTGCTGTTGCGTTTGTGCCTGGAATATACCTTGCACCGCCAGTGAAAGGATCGACAAAACCACTACGGGAAGACGGTTAAATTCTGAGTTCAACGTTCGAAACAGGACACTACTTACGTGCTAGTCTGTTGTGGTACAAACGTCATGTTCGCATTTTTCGTAATGAAATTTGCAACTTGTTCTAAGTACACTTGAGGTAAACTGTGTTTATGAATAAAAGTTTGCGCAGCTTGCCACGGATCTTCGCCAGTGTTGTAAGGCAGCTTTATCGACGGTTCCGTATCGGAAATGTCCACATCGAACACATAGTCGTACTCCTGAAACGGAAAGCCGTAGGAAATGATGATTTCGTAATCGATGATACGAATATGTGAGCTATACCTTTCCTTCGAAAAGCTTTTTACCGGAAGTCTTTTGTGTACCGCCCGACGCTCCCATAACAGAGCCGACCTGGTTCCATTTATTGTCGTTCCATTGATAGGCCATAACTTCACCATCTGCATGTCGAATAATGCGAACAGCATTTTCCGTTCCATTGTCCTCGAGAGCTTCCGGACCGGGTAAGCTGGAAAAATAAGCGGAATAGAAATCAGGACTTTGCCATGCATTATAACAGAAAACTCTGTCTTACTCGGTATGTTTAACTCCGCCCAACATTTTAGTCGACTCCTCCACTTTACTTTTGACCGTAGTTTCGTACGCTTGGAGTAGATCAGGCGGAGCCATACGTCCTGGATCTTTGGTAAATACGCGTACGATTCCATCGCTCGTTCCCGTAACAATGTCGCCGTTTCGAAGACATGCTACCGACCAGACCGACTGCGCCGGGAGCGTCAAACAGTTTCCTAATGCACCCACCGTTGAATTCCACATTCGAATTGTGCCGTCTTCGCCGCCCGATACGATTGTCGTCTCGTCGAAGATTTTATTCAGGGCTATCGCGTAGATGTAATTTTCGTGACCAAAGAGCTCTTTCGTACATTCTCCGTCATCGTTCCAAAACCGAATTACAGCGTCGTTTCCGCAGCTGATCAGAGAACCATCGTCCAATGCAATCAAACCGCGAACGCAGTCTGTATGACCTTTACGAAAAGTTTAAAAATCGAACGACTCAACTCCTCAATGTTACCAACCTTTCAGGACACGCAACTTCTCTCCTTTTTCATTCCAGAACAGAATATTCTTGTCGGCCGATCCAGTCACTATTCGATTGGGTTTCAAACTAGTCACAGCCCAAACAGCCGCCTCGTGACCTTCCAATGCGACAAAAGTTGCCGTGCCCGTATCCGCGATCTTCCAAATGCGACCCGTTTGATCCCAACTGCCCGAGATCAAGGTGTTCCGTTCGAGCCCCTTCGAAAGTGCACATACCGCAGATTTGTGCCCTTTGAGGGTCGCGAACGGAACATTGGAGCCCTCTTTGTAAATGTAAATTGTCGAGTCATTGCCGCCCGTACAAATCCAACGCTCGTCCTCGAGGTAGCAGACCGTCGACACAAAATTCGTGTGGTCACTTAGCGTAGTCTCCAGGAAGAATTGTTCACTGAAAACGGAAATATGACAATACCTTCCGACCCAGCGTCTTTTTTCCAATCACTCACCCGTCCGATTTCCACACTTTTGCAGTTTTATCGCGCGATCCAGACACAATTCCATCGCGCGTTTCGGCTACACCACGCACATCCAGAGTGTGTCCGAGTAGCTCGTTGCTCAATTTATAGTCGTCCAACGTTACTAGCGAGGCCATTTTTAGAAGGTTTTCGCTGATTTTTCAAATGCGACAATAAGTTCACCTTTTCTTCAAAACTAGCCGTTCGCAACTTCTCGCAAAAAAATTTGTCCGCAACCACACAAAATCTGAATTTTGATGATTACGCTCGGCACTGCCAGTCCCGGTTTAATTGCCGGTATTTTTATTTTACCATGACAGCTGTTAAAATTGAGCAAAATGCTGAGGTGGAGTGAATGGCAATGCAGTTCGGTTTGAGGATGAAATTGACCAACTGATGACGTTGTACTGACCGTTATTTATTTATTTAAAATATTTGCTCAATCTACATCCTTAATCACAGGAAATAAAGTATTACTCAACCACAAGAATTTCTAGAATTTTCAAGGAATTTGATGTTACATATTTAAAATAAAACTCAATTATAAGATTAATAAAAACTAACACAATAACACATCGTATAGTCAAAGAAAAGAAAATAATAGAGTAAATCAGGACCCCAACGCAGCAGCTACCATAGTTATAAATTTTTCATATATATATGTACATACATATGTAGGTATATATTTAGAAAAAAAAAAAATATTATTTTGAATCCCGAAAATTGACTTTAAATCTTTAAGCTGTTTTTTTGTGCCAGTTTTCGCCCAAAAATATTTTTTGCTTCGCTCCTTTTTATCTGGAAAAACTGTCCTTTTCCGAGTTCCGGCGATAAAGATAAGATGCGATTGAGGTTAATGACGTTCAAGGACTTTAAATACTGTTTATGGCGCGAATAGTGCATATATGGTTTTTTTTTGTTTCCCAGTTTTTTTCTCATTATATTTAGTACAACACATCAAGGATGATGTCTCTCACTCGTAAGCTCTTGAAAAGCCGGTAAAAAGTTTCAGTACGCATTTAAAGGGGCCTGTTATATGTTAAGGAAATGCTGAAGTCTTCCCCTCTCCGTCGCCTCCCTGCAATATCGAATTCACTTCAGTGTTCCACTGCCGCCTCAAAAAATGTACATATATACGTCGTACTGTATATTCGCGATAATTTGCATCAGCTGCACATAGAAAATTCCATTTTCACACCTAATTGGTTCTTAATATATCGTCATCCAAATTTCTAACCACCACCCTCACGCGATTATATCTGTGGCCACAGGGAATAACTACTTAAGTTTAAAAACGAAACCATTCAGTGCAGCACTTTCTTGTTATTTTTACTGTTAAACTATTACTGTAAATCCAGTTTTTGTGGAAAAATTAAATTTGTTAACATCTCAGTGATCAAAAACCAAATAACAATAACATCTTCACAGTGCACGTAAGGCTTGGGCCACAATACACTTATCCCTTTTTACTATTTTTCGACTTACCTAGTTATCACCTGTGACCACCGATATCCTCCGTTACATGTTTCTTATTTACTTTTTAAAAATAAGCAGATTTTAACTTTATAGCATGATTAACTCATCATTATCAATGGCGCAACGACTCAAATCGGACCCTGTTCAGGTTTCCGGACAATATTCCTTTTACCGGTGATGTTTGGTCAGCGCCCCGCCCCGCCCAACCCCCAACTTATTCACTACACCCCGGTAGGAAAAGAGTGGGAGTTTTCAGCTAACTATGACATGTTGGAGTTCACTCAGGTGATATAAATTTTAGAACACCTCGACCCCAGCTTTTTACCACAGTCACAGTCCTTGTACTCCTCCTCACATGCACCCAAGTACACTATGTATTTTATTTCCCTGTATCCCTGCTATCATAGTTTTGTATATATTCCAACTTTCAACTTTGTGCTATAAGCTATTCCTAAGATACAGGAACTAACAAAGAATCCGAGCTAATATATTTATGAATCGTTAAATACGTTGTTGTTTAAATTTCCTTTATTGTACACCGCGTGATTTTTTTAAAGCCAAGGAAATAGTCAATTAACTAGGGCCTGTCGCAAATACTTCCTGACCTAGGCGGACCCCTATTATTTATAGGGAACATTATTTCGCTATTCCACATTAAGATTCTCGTATAATAAAATGTGAAAAATTGGTATTTAAAAATATCCAAGTATTGATTTGTCCCGACGCGACGCTCTGCAAGTTGCATTTAACACCAAGGGCCGGGCTGATTGTATTTGTGTTCTTATCAAAAAATAAAAAAATATATATAGCGTACTCATTGTTTTTCTTTTAATAAGTCCGAATGCCGGATGTCTGTTTCGTCATTATTATTTTTTCACTGTTTTATCGCAATGCCGAGGTTTCTTATTGTTTTGATTGGATGATGATTTACATTTCATTTTTGGCGTCATGTATAAAACATGTAAACATTCATGTGATTTGTGGAAGGTTATCAAACTCTTGGTTTTTCCAGTGAATGAGAGTTTGCAGGAGGCACGTGTGCAACATATCGAATAACTGACGACCATAGCTTGAACTGCATGCCTGATTAATCATTTTCCTGCAAGAAGGCACTATTTTGAACGCCACACGCGCCACCCAGCTTTAGAAAAGTTTTAGTTGATGTTCTGCGTCATAAGATTTTTCCATTTGTATACAACGAGGTTAATTTAGTAGTTATAACGGATGTATTCACTGGTAGTACTCCAGGTAATTTAGTAGTCAACTATCAGGTATCGTTAACGAGGAATGAGGAAAACCGCAATATTGAAGGAAAGAGGTTGAGAATCACACGAATGTACACTGGTACGAATTATAAAAAGATGTTTAACATAACATAACACACATTTATTTCACTTTTTAAAAATAGTTCGTACAATTATCTACAATTTCTGTGATCAGATTTTATATCCTTTCATCTGTAGTTACAAATTAGGTTTTTACTAAAAATTAATTCTTTGTTTATTATTTTAATTCAATCCAAGGCAAAATTGTGTAATAAAAACCTTGCTTGTTAGCTCCTACCTAACTTACACACTATCTTACAATCTAGCTTAAAATAAAATGAAAATAATTCGGGAATAGTAATTACTTACAGAAAGATAAGTATATATGTAGATATGTATGTACATACATACATATATGTGTTATAGGAAAGATGAAATTAGCGGGTTGTCTACCAACTGTGGATGCTATCACCGGATTAATCAATAGACAGCTTTGATACTTTCGGTTAACAGTCTTTCTAATTTCTGCAGTATAACTCCATGAAGTCCATATATTGCAGCGACATTATATAACTGACATCTTAAACCCCGGTCATCACTGGCTATTTAGCGGCTATTTCTTAAGTGCTATAAAAGTACAATAACTGCCACATCGTGCGACAAGGCGAACATTAAAAGAATGAGATACCCCTCTTTCCGACGCTAGCGGCATCTAGTAAACGAAATTAACAACAGCATTGTTAAGAAAAATACCGGTTTTAGCGCGTTTTATAACATAACTTGGCACTTTCCACAATTTATACGTACCGACCTATTAAAAACAAGTCTATAGCAGCTCAAAAATCCACTGGTAGAAAGATTTTTCTAGGATTAAGTGCTTGGATTTACTAGCCGCTTTAAAGCCGCAAAAATAGCCAGTGTCATAACAGCATAACACACTTTACTAATCGAATTTCTTTCTCACGATAAATATTAGAATCCCGCTACTGACAACATATCGTAAATCGCACTGTCATTGGAAGAAGGCAAAAATTATCGTAGATCACCACGAGCATCATTTCAATTCTCATTTTATGAATGAACAAACTTTTCATTAATCAGCTCCAAATTCGAGTCACACGTGTACGTCCCCACGAGTCGCTAATCGCTATTGTTTTTCTGTAAACAAGAATCATGTAACTATGTTCGTCATCGCGATAACACGAAAAGTAATCCGAATTCGCGGTAACGCCAGTCGAAGTAGACTACTACTCCGGATACCGGCTGTACACGCGAAACAAAAACGCAAGCTCCGCTAGCTTTATAATAACATCATCAATTCACTGCGTCATCAACTAAACGTATCAAAACCGTTGGAGTGTACCGTATAGCCTCTAGCGCAAGCGCGGTAGTAGTCACTTAATCTGAATCACTTGTCGATGATGAGTACACGAAATTTTCCCGGAAAAAGCCATGTGAGAGCGGGTCCCGGGAATCTAGCGAACAATCTAGTGAAACAGTGAAAGCAACATGTTGGAAAAACATCAACAGTACGTAGGTATGCACTAAAATATTTTTGTGAATGGGTTTCAAGCAAAGAAATGTAAGTCACAGTTGAAGCGAAAAGTTTTTGTGCATTTCACTAAACATACTATATGTGTGTACATGTACTTTTAAATTAAAGGAAACAATATTTATACTTATCGATATCTTTCTGCAATGAGAAGAACTTCTCATGGAAACAATATAACACCAAGCCTAGTAAAAAAAATATTTACATTGGAACTAACAAGGTCGACTCTAACATTGGATGAAAAGTTATCTAATAAAGCCGTTTTGTGTTACAATAAATTAAAAGCATGCTCTAAAATAGCTTAAGAAAATTTTTCACCGTTTCTGTTATTTATTCCAATAAGTAGAAGTTACTTCATTCATAAAATGAGAATTGAAATGATGCTCGTGGTGATCTACGATAATTTTTACCTTCTTACAATGTCTTATACTTTTAAGAATTATAAAAAAAATTGAATTTAGAAAATTCCACTCCATTACAAAGTTATATCACTAAATGTGATCATACATCGGTTTAAAGCGGCTTCCTGGCTATTTGCCGCGCCACTCTCAACAGCAGCGTTTAGCATATATTTTTTCGCAAAAGCCGAGTGTCATAGAAAACAGGGTCACTCAGAAGACCATCTGTGGAAAACCCGAAGATAAAGGAGGAAGAAAGCAAACAGTACGAATCTAGAATAGGAGACTAGCCGTAAGTTAACGTTTTATCTATCAAAAACTTTTAACGCATTTTTCTCGAAACTATGTTTGTAGACATGGTCGGCACGATAACTCATCCAGTTTTCAATATTTTTCAACTTTTTTGTTTTTTTAATTTTGATAACTGTTTTCTCTATAGTCTATCGAGAGCTTTTTTTAATTTTGCTTGGAACTTTTTGTATAAATTACTAGCCGCGTAGCGCGGCTACGCTCGCTACGCTCACGTTGTTCCATTGTCCCTTTTTCTCCCGTTTATCCATTGGTCCTCTTTTTTCCCGTTGATACATTACTCCCGTTTCGGGTACACTTTCTCAGCTCAAAAGTCACAATAAAACTGATTTATTAAGCTACTATGACTGCCTGGTTCAACTTATTAAAGTAGTAAAATCGAAACACATAAATTGAAAAAAAATCACACATGTTCGCGGCCGGCAGGATTCAAACCGATCATCATCTGATTTCTAGTCAGACGCCTTACCCGCTCGGCTACGACTGCAGTTGTAAATTATCATTTTTGTGTCTACTTGATCTGATTTAACTTACTAAAAAGCTCAAATGTTGAAATAACTCGCGACCACCAATTTCGGGAATATAAAATTATGTCCGGAACCTGCCCGGTAGTCTCGAGAATGTCCATGCAAAATTTGGGAAGGAACGGTTCACAGGTGTAGGCTACAACCGTAATTTCCATAAAAACTGACTTTATTTTATATATTAGATTAAACGCAAATTTTTCATAAAAAAACTGACTACTAAAGTTTGAAATACTGTAACTTATTTATTTCTGAAAAAAAATAAAAATTCCCTCCGATAGACTATAACTACTACATTCTCTTACAAGATTCTTTTTCATTTTTGCAAATTGAATTATTTTTAGTGAAGTTATGATGCCGACCAGCAGGCGCCATGGTTTTCATAAGTAGTCCATTTATACCAGGAAAATACAATGTTAATATTAAAAAACAACAAATTTTTTTTTCTTTCTTTCTATAGTTGAATATAATAATAAGAAATGTGAATTCAACAATTAAATTTTTTTATCACCATAAAACCTTCATAATAATTTTTCAAATTTACTCGATTTTTATGGCGTTCAGAGTTATATGAGCCCTTAACTAAATAGCTACTTTGAACTTTGAAAATTATTTTGGTTTATTGTTTTGCGTTATGGAATATTATATTCGCATCTACTTCTTTAACAGTTTATACACTCCCGAAGAGTTCTCTTAAGGATTTGATGACATCAATAAGACACATCCGTAGTAACCCACTGTAAATCCAACATTCTTTTAGACATATTGAAAAAAGTTTATCTTTTAATGACAATAACAATCCAAAACGAAAGGCTCTTAAAGTTCTAGCAAAACAAACGCGTTAAAACCAACACGTGTATGAGGAGCAAATAAATCTTGCAATTGTTCATGTAAGCCTCCAAGACAGAAAGAACTGATCTGACTAAGCAGCGTGTTAGAAAAGAATTTTTTTGCTCGCGCTACTTTTAAATATGCTTGCGTTTATAATTTTTAGTTATCAGAGTAACGGCTTTGAGAGAAAAAAAAATATTTTTTGGCACAAGAATCTTAGATATTAACCCAGATAACCCGGACTAATTTTTTTTCGATTTTTATTAAAAATTTGTGATAAACTACTTTTTTATGTCCAAAATGTTAAAAAATTGCCATATTTAATTTTTTTACATACCCCCCCTCTTCAAAATTTAACATCCTTCTGGAAGGATTGCAGGGTAATAAGACATCATAACGTTGAAAATTATACATATATTGAATTCAAATAAAAATACATTATATCGAGCCACTTTGTTATTTTTTGGTGTGACATGGTAAGAAACAATCAACATGTAATGTGGAGCCGCATTTCATACATTTCGTAGTAGCTTTTTTATTACATAGTTTACATACTAGTTGCTGTTTCTTACCAGATTCTAATGTAGCGAGGCTGCAAATGAGATGGTCTCATCATGCTTTTTGCCGTGTCTTCCAGAACGCTGTACAACTCTTTGATTATTTTGTAAAATAGCAAGGGCCACGTGACGTCGAAATGTTAGATGATCCATTGGCGTTTCATAACATTGGTGAAGTTGCCAAGCGTTATTTTCACAGACGTCGATTAGGTGAGCAATTATTGGCATACTGATTGGTAAATTTCACCAATAAATTCAGTACCTCGTCATCCAGTAGCAACCGAAAATATGCAAACGGTGATCTTCCAGGCTCTTGACAACAGGAGTGCATCACCGGAAATATGTTTGTAATCTTCGGCAGTTCGTTTTGAGTCCAGTCATGTATTCTTGAAGTTGGCTTCTTCCTTGTTCTCTTTTGTACTTGTACTGTTTCCTCTACTACTTTTGAACGAAGGACACGTCTACGCTTTGTAGGAAGGGTGGCGCCAACACTTGGTTGAAGTACAGTCTTGCTGGTACCAGGAATTGGCTCCAGAACTGTTTCGTTATCTCCAGAATAATTCACAACTACATCCGAGTGGAGTTGGCCTTTGGGAGCATTATCAATAATAGGATTATCTTCAGGTCCCGAATCTTCATCAGTTACATCGTAATTTGCATTCACAGGTGGGAGGAGCGCCACATCTAAACCTTGGAGCGGTATTTCATCTGTTTCATCTTCGAGAATCTCCAACAACTCGAATAGAGTAATTTTTTTTCTAGAGAAAATGAAAAAATTATATGATGTCTTATAACCCTGCAATACTTCTGGAAGGATTTCAAACTTTGAAGCTCTCGAGACTTGAAAATAATGTTCAAAAATCAAATATCCAAGTATATTACACATGTACAATATATTCACTTACATTCACAGTAAATATATCCATAAATATTCTCACCGATCTAATATGATATCCGTCAGCTCTGCCATTTTTTATACACACTTCACTTTAAATCACTACCAAGAAATCACTACGCGCATTTAGTACGAACTAACTTGCATTTCTGTTAGGTTAGCCGTCGTATTGAAAGATAATCAACAGTTATCTACCAGAAATAATTGGAACTATTTTAAAAAAAATGAATTGCGGTGCTAAGTCATAAAACCTTCCAGAAGGATTGTAGTGCTATCTGGGTTAAAATGAATTCCTTCATTCCCCTTTTATTAATCAAACTTACTTAGATTATACAGTAAAATAATATGTTTTACACATAAGAGAAGTTGTAGAAACAACGTCAAACAAAGTCCATTAAAACAAAAATAAATAAATATAAAGTTCATATTTCAACAGTCAAAATACTTAAGTTGACCACTGTACCAAATTTTAATAATGTATCGACTCTTTTGCGTGATCTATCAAAACGGCGGCATATTTATTGCACTAACGAAACTATGGGGCGCTCTAATCGCTAGTTCACTTTGTAATCGTATTGCCCATGCGCGCCGTCTACAAACGATAAGCGCGATTACGACGCTTACGTTTACGTTTTCATGAATGAAATTTTTTGCGAAAGCCCGAATGAATCATCTGCCACCAGCCACCGCCGGAGACCCCAACCAGCTCCATGTGCATTTCGATCGCACGTTCACAATCGCGAAAAGTCGATCAGTCTTAGAAGCTGAAGTGAAAAGATCGCGAGTCTGGCAGTCAGTTGTACTTCGCGTTCTGTAAATTCGAGTTTGGACGGTAGCCGGTGCAGCTTCCTTAAGGTCCTGTTTTCGAGCTTTAATATTTTTATTTCTTTTTTTTTTTAATTCAAGTGTTGAGCACTTTCACGAATCAAGTATTTTAATTTTTCGGTATTGTTGGTTTCGCTTTTAAAGAATTTCTTCTGATGATCTTTTAGTGAAAAGATCGTGCAGTGCCAGATCTCGTAATAAATAAAAATGTTTACAGAAAACCTAAAAAAATATTCGTAATCGTTTTCGCCTATTACTCACTGGGATTCATAAAAAAGTCTTTTATTAAATATTTCCCACAGTGTACTATTTTTAGTGAATGACTTTAAATCCAGTGTCTATTGATTCGACGAAACGCCCATGATTCATCTTGTTTTATTCGTTATTTAAATAACGCTGGAGGCTCGCCGATTGTGAACTCTTTTTTTCTCCCGCCGACAAGATCATAAGTTACGTGTGCAGTGCAATTCAAGGACTTAACATAAAATTCCAATTTGAAATCACCTGTTCTCTACACCCCCCGTGTTCGCTTACGACAAGGAAAAACCCAACTTACATTATCCTTGAACAATATTTTTATTAAACAATACTGGCGCCATATTCGTTACGAAAATCACCAAACGATCGTGTCTTTGCGCACTATGACGCGTTGATGGCGGTTCAATGTTTTGCGGTTTTTCCTAGAAACGAATCTGATTTCATGATCGGCATTTCAAAAAAGAGTAATCGAAATCAAGTGAAGAGGAGGTAGTGGCTGGCCAAGGTGAAATTTTTAATATTTTAATATTTTTGTGTTATGTTTGTAACAGACTCAACGATCGGACGATCGTTTTGTAAACAAACGGCGATCAGTGCGACTAATTTGCGTAAATTATTACAAAGTGATCTTGTAATAGGTCAAAAAAGGGAAAATCATAATATGCATGAAAATGATTCCGAAAAACAAGAAGATGATGCCAAGATGGAAGAAGAGGATCAAGAGATGAAGAGCGACGCTTCAAATAAGGAGGTCCAAGCTAAATTGCAGGATCCCAGTGACGATCATGAGGATCGGAACTCGTTAGTGTTAGTGCCAACTGATCCGAATGAATGGACCACAGAACATATTCACAGTTGGGTCAAGTGGACTACAAAGAAATTTGAAATTGAACCGGAACCGGATTTAGCTCGTTTTCCTACCACTGGAACGGAGCTGTGCTCCTTGTCCAGAGCGGATTTCTGGGTTTGTGCCGGATCAGAGAAAGGTGGCGTTATTTTAGCAAAACATTTTGCAAATTTATTACATAGTGGAACTGGACGAGTTACGAGCCCGTATTTAAATGATGACAAACCAAGTGAGTAGTAGTTGTTTTTATCAACGTGTTAAAATCGTTCTATTATAGTTACAATATTATAATTTAAATTTAAAGATAAGTGAACTGAAGTAGAATAGAATAAATCTTAATACCTGTTTTACGTTTTACAATGTGCTTTAGTAAACTGGCAGCAGAGTTTGAGTTCAGACTAGTTGTGCCGACGGCAACTTTAAAAAATCGACAAACTGTATGGGAGTAATTTTATTATTTACGACAAAAGTTTGAGATGCGAATTTGTTATATGCAAGGTCACCCTTAGAAAGGACAAACACCACGTATAATGAAATTCCTTAACAGATGCACTTCTACTAATACAATCGATCTGCTTGGCGACAAGTAATTTTCGAAAATGGGATTGGGTGCCGGACTACCGAACCACTAAGCTGTAACCTGAGTTAAAATCGGGGTAATAATCACGGACGAGCGTGTAGCTGACCACTTCACCTCCTAGTGTTCCGTTGGTCTCGCAATGAAGTAACTCTAGCATTACTTCAAGGTCTAGGCCCGATTTGGGCTGTTGCGCCATTGATTAATATTAATACAATCGAATATAAGCATATTTTAACTTTTTTTATATGTTCACCACCAACTGGTTAACAACGAGTTAAGCATATTTTCACTAATATCTCAATATTTGATAGATCCGCTGAAATATCATTTCAGGTTTTCGCTTGAACAGGCTTCTTATATTATATAAAAACCTAAAAAGTAATTTCAAGATTACTCGAGGTTGAAAAGGGTTAAACAAATTTCAAGAATACTATCTTTCAAGTCGCGTGTGGCATCGAATTGTTTATTATTTTGCAGTCGATATTTCCGAACAGTTCTCGGAATACAGAAAGTAGATTGAAAATTCCGAAGTCTCGAGATTAAAAAAAAAAAACTGGGGGCTTATCTAGAACTTACGTCCGGAAACAAAAAACTGACTTTCCCACGTGCCATTATCACGAAATTTACTACTTTCGCTTGATTACGCTTCGTAGAAATATGTAAGAGAAACATTTATATTTAGCTGATATTTCTGACGGCAATCGTGCGACTAAGACCCATTCAAGCAAGGAAAACGAAACCTCCATTCTTAACTGCCTTCAATTAGCAGTCTTGCAAATATCCTTAAAATAAGAATATATGCGCCATCCAAATGAATGATAACTTAAGGCCTCATATCACCCTAAAAAAACGATTTTTTTCTTTTTACAAATTTTTATATCTTATACTTTCAAGAATTATAAAAAAAATTTGAATTTAGAAAATTCCACTCCATTACAAAGCTATAGCACTAAATGTGACCATACATCGGTTTAAAGCGGCTTCCTGCCTATTTACCGCGCCACTCTAAACAGCAGCGTTTAGCATATATTTTTTCGCAAAAGTATCTTAGAAAACAGGGTAAGAATTTTATCTATAGGATATGCAAAATAAGCTTTTTTTCATTTATTAAGTCATGCTTTATTTAATGCTTTACATAGGACCATCTGTGAAAAACACGAAGATAAAAGAGGAAGAAAGTGTACAATACGAAGCTAGAATGGGAGACTAGCCGTAAGTTAACGTTTTACCTATCAAAAACTTTAAACGCATTTTTCTCGAAACTATGTTTTTAGACATGGTCGGCACGATAACTCCGTCAGTTTTCAATATTTTTCAACTTTTTTTTTAAATTTTGATAACTGTTTTCTCTATAGTTTATCGAGAGCTTTTTTTAATTTTTTGCTTGGAACCTTTTTTATAAATTATTAAACGCAAATTTTTCATAAAAAAAACTGATTACTAAAGTTTAAAATACTGTAACTTATTTATTTTTGAAAAAAATAAAAATTCCCTCCGATAGACTATAACTACTACATTCTTTTACAAGATTCTTTTTCATTTTTGCAAATTGAATTATTTTTAGTGAAGTTATGATGCCGACCAGCAGGCGCGATGGTTTTCATAAGTAGTCCGTTTATACCAGTAAAAAACAATGTTAATATTAAAAAACAAAAAAAAAATTTTTTTCTTTCTATAGATGAATATACCTACATATAATAAGAAATTTGAACTCAACAACTAAAGTTTTTTTCACCATATAACCTTCATAATAATTTTTCAAATTTACTCGATTTTCAAGGCGTTCAGGGTTATATGAGCCCTTAAGAATAAGAAAAAATTCTCGACCTCCCACACGAAAGTCTTTGCATAATTCAATAATTATTTGGACAGTCTATTTTAATCCTTTTATCAAATCTTTGAGCAATGTATCTACTGACTGCTTTTTTATAAACAATAAAAAAATAATTGGAATGATTCGAAGTCGATTCCAGAAGTCCTTCCTCACAATGTCCAAACTTATCCCAATCATACACCTCGCCCTATCCTGCAAATCATTCCCTGGACGAAGATTTATTCAATTCCGATAAGCAGGTAATCGACTCATTTACTGCCTTTTATGGGCGGTTTTATCTCCTGATTTTGGTGAAAGGGTTTAACCCCAATGGAGTTAAGATTCCGATTTTCAGTTCTATTTTATTTTGTTTGTATGTTTTTTTTTGTAGGAAATGTTTAGCGAATGGTAGGATTACGCCAGAATACTAATGCCACTGTAGAAAAAGTATAAATCTCAATTTCAGGGAAGTTTTTTGTTTGTTTTGTTTAAGGTGGACAGGAACCGAACAGAAGAAAAGGTGGTGATGGAATTGGAAAAGGATTTAGAAAATCTATCAGATCTATATCGCCGGTAAGCTCTTTACCTTCCTTCCTTCCTTCCTGAGATATCGGTGTCTTCCTTCCTGATCTTTATTGACTTCGAACAAATAAATATCCTCTATAGAGAGCTTGAAGCTGGTATCCCCATTCGTAAACGTTTGGACCACCCGTTGGGCTCCACTCACCCAGGGGGTAAATGGTTTTATATTATCATTCACTTAACCTCGTGGATTTTCTGTCACCCATTTTCATATCAAAATGTACGGGGTGATGCGTCGGTATATGTTTGTTTTGTACACGAATTTATCACATTTCCACGCCGGAAACTTGAATGGCATCCTGACCTGAACCCCGGTTTAGAATACCTAGCAATAAGAAATCCACTAAGATGTACCCCGAGAGTGATGTGGCCCCAGCATTAACCTAAAGTACTGAAAAGTTTTTGGCATAGAAAACAACAACGTGATGCCGTCGAATTTCGAACACAACGATATAATTTAATTAACTCGTTGATGTTGTAGATCCCTCAGCGGGATACTTCTGAATTTCGAGGACGATTTCGTACGGGACGAGTTTTTATTGCTTTCTCTCTGAAAGTGTCCAAACACAATGACGAATCTGAAGAGTCGCTAAGCATATACAACATAAAAAGGATTTTCATAATTCACTGCAATTTTTGGCAATGTTGGTTATCAAGGATTTCTGGGATATTTGAAGATTTGCTGTTGAAGTGTATGGCGTGAAATTATCGATTGATAAAGAAGTAGTCAAGTTCAATTTTGTAATCCTGTACTAAGATTAATTGAAACAGTATTTTTTCAGAGACAAGCTGTTAGTTACCGTCCACCCTGCGGGGAGAAGAAACTTTGTATGAAACACTAATCAAAACACAGAATAACGACCACAGTGTTAGTAGACAACTGGTCCATAGTGTAAAAAAAAATCTGCCAACAGTCTGGGTGCGACTTTACTATTTTTTCGGTAGAAGTTCGGAACGCGTTCAATTTGGAAATGCGTTGTAGGTTACTGTGTGACTCAGGCGCGAACGCATGGGGGTTTTGGGGGTTCAACCCCCCCCCCCCCCCCCCCCCCGAAATGAAGTAATTACAAACGCATAACTGAATGTAACCTATGCTCGATACGTAAATTTGTCTGAAACCCCCCCGAAATAATTTTTTGTCTGAAATTGAAAATAAGTTTTAGGTGATTATTAAACAAGCCCGTTGAAGTAAAAAGTTATTCGAGTTATTCTATTTTCACTGATAATTTTTTTTTCCTCCCCCCCTTCCGAACGCCAATGGATATTCGAATTTTTTTTAATCAAAATTACTTTTCTAGTTGATTTACATGTACACACCGAGTTTCAACTTTTTAGCATAAGCAGTTCTATAGTTAGGAAAAAGACTACTATATCTAAATACCAAGTTTCAGCTTTATACAATACCATTACAAGTTTTCAAGATATAAACATTGGAACTTTTTCCTTTTCACCCTCACCCACACCCCACAAGTTTTTTCTAGGCCTACTTATGGTAAAAATTGTAAACATTTATCTGACACTGTCCTTGAGATATGAAAAGAAATTTTTTAGAAAAATTTTTATCCCCTCCACTTCCATGCTCTATCGCACCTTAAAAAATTTTACTTTGTGCAATCTTTATTTGTCAACCTTTATACTCAAACCGAATTTTATTTTTCTAGAGCAATTGGTTCGTGAGATATCGTAATCTAAAGTTTTTCCACCCACACCCGTACGCCACTGCCCACTCAAAAATTTGTTTGCAAACTTTTCTCCTAGTATATGTAACTACAGATGTTCACTAAGTTTTAATTTCGTGGCATTAACGGTTTAGGCGATATGAATTTTAGAATGTGTCGATCTCGGCTTTCTTGCATTTCGGACGCAATATTCCCCCCTGCCTACTCCGACACCCGTTCACCCATTTCAGCAATTTTTTTGCAAATAGGTCCACTATCGAAGCTCTATAGAAGTTCCAAGTTTCAGCCTCCTAACATAAGCGGTTGCTGAGATCTAGAAACCAAAATTTTCCGTCTAAAACGCCTACCTCACCCTCACCCCTCAAAAAGAGGTCACATCAAGGGTCTACGCTGACTATTCAGGAAGGGTTACTATAAGTTACTTTAAGGTTACTATAAGTTCTCAAACGATTTTGCGTACGGCGCACAGACGGACCGAACATTTGTTTGCTTTTTTGTGGAAAAAAAAAATGTTCAGGGTAGCAATTTTTTTTTTAAAAAATCGATAACAATACTTTATTATTAAAATAATAAAGTGAAATTGATATAGAGGAGGTAACAGCATACCTACCTCAGAGTCATATAGGAAATAATTAAAAAGAAAATAAGTATGCTAGTCGAACGACGGGAAGACTATACTTCATATATGCTCCACATTTAATTTACAAAATGGGCAGCCGACAGCCGGATGCGGCGCCGAAAGCAGTAGTAAATGTAGCTATTGTTTGTATCGATTTCTTTTGCGGCATCTCTAGAATAGAACTAGCGAAAAAAAGTATGTGTCTGAAGGTTGTATGGAACCTGAAAATTCGATTTTCAAGAAACCGCCTAAATAATATATATGCCGTAGGTTACAATAACTCTAAATATAAATTGTTAACATTTTCCAAAAAAAAAATTATGTTGAACCAAAATTGCAAAATGGTTAATCCAAATTTGGTTTGAAAATTAAAATTATTTTATAATCTACTATTGTTCAATTTAATGGAATTAAAGTGTAGGGTACGTGCCTTTTTTTTGGATTCTTAGGAACAGCTTACGCTAATAAGTTGAAACTTCCTATCCTCTAGGATGCAGTAGCTTATCTTAATATGTAAAATCTCTAGACCGTTATATCCGATAAACGATTAAAAATGGTAAGATGAGGCTTGGGATTTTATGACAAATTGAAATTTTTGAGAGTTGCAGTGGCGTAAGCTTTCGATTAGAGTATATCCGGGAATGAATGATATTACAAAGTTGACTTTTGCGACGAAGATAAATTACATCGAAAACTACGTACAACAATTTAATAATCATTCGAGTAATTTATACAGTAACTAAGGTCGTTTCTCAATTCCTTGCTTCGTCTACGTCTACGTCTAGTTATAACAGTTAATGACGTCAGACGTAGCAAAGCTGTGTCTAAATTCATTTTCGGTTCTATCAGTCAATCTAAGCAAACGTAAAAAAATTCAAATTTTTGTATGGAGTTTAAATTTTTTTTTGATTTTTGAAGTGTCAAATAAACATCAGCTGATCCTGTCCCTAAACTGTTATAATAGCAATGCTATGCTGTGACGTCAACATAGACGTAGACGTAGACGAAGTAAAAAATTGAGAAACGACCTTAATAGATCGGTAAAGTGAATTCAACAGCCCCCCAGGGCTGTTGAGGGACGAGGAGAAATAAAACCACACGATTTTTATATCTCACTGAGAAATGATAAGAAATTGGGATCTAGAAATTACGATATATTGAGCTGCATGGTACGAGATTCTTTTCTGTTTCACAAATGGATTACATTACAAAGTTGAAACTTGAAACAAACATACCATGCAACAGTAAAATTTAGATTTACAGTGACGTGCGAAGATGGGGAAAACCATGTATTTCTAAGATTATGCACCTTATACGTATCAAGAACATTTAATTGTAAGTATACTGGGTAGGATAAGGATAAAAATACTGGATAGGAATATGAGCAGGGTAAGTAGTATAAGGGGCTTTAAAGAATACACTCTGATTTTTATTTATACAGAACCGCAAAACAATCAGCCACCTTACGCATAACGCATCACACCTCCATTACTCATTCATAACTGTGTTGATACCCGTTCTTTTAATAAAGTTTTAGCGATATAATAAACGATGAAAATATGGTAATTAGTCCCTGTGTAATAGCGGTGTAATAATCTTCGAAGCATCCCTTCTATGAAGTATTAAATGACGAAGTGATATACACGGCAAATGCTCTGGAAGTTAATTCGAACGGCCCACGACGGGGAGTACGTCGCTGCCATCCATCCCTCTTCTCTACGTCTTCATTGCTTCAATGTCTGTAAGCTAAGGGCTCGTGCTGCCTTAGTCCTTGGTAATTGATTTGTTTTTTATTCAACAGATCATAGATTTGATTTGATCTCACAGTGGGACACATGTTTCAATGCCGCCTCTCGAATTTTCTTCCTTCCTTACTTAATTTCATATCCTTCCGAAATTCAAGGGAAGAGTTGTCGGTTTGCGGTGTGGTCCTTGAGCTTTTCCCAGGCAAAAGGAAAGGTCCTTTTCAGTTGCTTTCGGTAGCTGCTTGTAATCGGTTGCAGTTTTTTTGTTACGTCCGGTTTCCAATCCAATTGATTGGGGGTATTTCAGCTATTTCTTTTTTGGCATAAGTGTAAAATCTTAAAAGTGTATAGTGTAAACGAAAAGAACGTTGTTTTAAACGATATGAGTGTTAGTGTCGATATGGGCGTAATGTGGCGACTTTCTGAAGATTTTAGCCGTTGCTTTGGTGTCCGCGTACAGCCTCATCATCATCACCATTATCATCACCATCCAGCAACAAGACCTATGATTTATAATGGTACAGAAACCAATTTCTTAGCCAAATAAAACTAATGAATGATGTGTGTGGTAGTGCAATTTCGTTTGGCGGCAATTTTGAATCATTCGATTAATTTTCCTAGAATCGAAATTCCGTCATCATAGCCGACGACCTCACACATTTAATGGGTTCAAAAGTAATTTTAAAGATTTTTTCCGTGGTGGCAGTTTTAACACTTGAATTTTTCTTAATCCGATTTCCGATGATGCGCATGTTTTATATTGTACAGTCCGTGGATTGTCTAATGATTCAATCTTTTTTTAAATAAATACCGCTACCTACATATATATGACTATGATTCATAATTAAATCGCTTTCCAAGTGTGTCTTCTATGCGATGTGGCGCCAACTCAATTTCAAGCTGTTTCCGTTGGTCTTTGATCGGTCATTCAGTTCGAAATATGTATTCTGAGAAATTCAAATGTTTTTACGTCAGAGTTGTGTAAATATAATAAAATTGTCAGTGGCGACAAATATTCACGGATTCACGCAAATACAATTCAAAAGCAGGTGGTAGATAACATAACTCGGTGGTATTTACTTAACGGCATTTGAAATCACGTTATCTGTCTCCATCTGACGTAAAATCGCTGTGAATCCCCATTTAGTTGGATGTGTAAGGACAATTTCTTTAATATAGGCTAAGAAAATTAACTGAATTGCACTAGTTAAATAGTCACACTATCCTATTAGTGGTAGATAAAATAATATTTGTTCGATTGCGATTTCTTGGAACAGGCGCGTAGCGTGAAACTTCGTTGGGGCAGCGCAATAACACGATCATCAAATTCTATGAGTTCTATAACCACAAACACGTAATTTTCATTCAGAAATAAAATTTCGATTGCTAAATTCCAGCAAGTAATCACAAAATTTTGCGAAATTCAGCGATCGTCTCGTTGCACTAGCCCCACAAAGATTCAGGCTACGCGTCTGCTTGTATATACTTTTGATGCAGGTTTTGTAGTTTTATTTGCTTCAATATCCTTCCCTAGCCTTTTTTCTCCGGATTGAAAACGGAAAACATTCATACATATATTCTACCCGTGCGACATAACCTCTGCAAGCGACGTTAACTGTCTGATAGAGACTAGCAAATCAGTACTGGCAATAAGACCTTAACCTGGATTTCGAATCTTGCAATTATTAGAGTAATACATTATTGTTATGTCCTTAATGTAAACCTTGACTGACGTTTTAATATTAACAGACCAGCTAAAAAGTTCTCAATTTGCAGCAATTTGGTCAATTTTGACGTAACGAAAATATGACAAATATTTGAATTCCAAGCCATTACAACACGAAAATTGACAAATAAATATAAAATTCAGAACAAAACTTGACAATTGAATCAGTGAACGAGGACGATTGCTCGGAATTTTAATAAGTCAGTGGAAATATATAGAAACTATAGGGCGAACAACACCAGCAATCTGTGAAAACATTGCCGAAATATTGCGACAACTAGCTTGATATTGCCATGTATTGCTCCATTAATCGCTCTACTAGTTTTGGCAATAGTCGTGGCCCAATTAATTGCTTCCAAAATTGCTCGTGTACGAGCAACTTTAAATAGCCCTTTATTAGATATACCGTTCGCAACTCGAATGTTGTATACAAATTATAATTGTATTGCCAATTATCGAAATACACCATACCTTGTAATATTTTTTCGATCGTTAATTAAAATAATTTTTATGAACCTAAATAAAAATTGTCTTAACTACAACACAGCTTTATTCTTAATTATCGAGTTGCCGGCGCTTTCGATTTGTTTTCTCTTGGTTCTTACTAAAATAGCTATGATCCCATTCACAATTTTCAGCACTTAAATTAAATTTTCGATCAAACTTCAAATGTTTCTTGGCATATTCAAACTGGTACAAAGTAGAGTCACTGTATAAGAACTAACACAAACATCCACTATCATGAGTACGGACAATCACCACTTTTGGTACATATTTAGTACTAAAAACCTGCGAATTTAAAAAATCGCAGGTTTCTTAAATGGCATAGTTTTAGTGTGTATACGTGTAGCAGATGGATTTTGATAGACGTTTCACGGAATCGAAATATGTCTCATGAAATGTCAACTAAATACAGCGTTTATCCACTTTAGTGGAGATCCTTAAAATGAAAAATCGAGACAACTGCAAAAAAATTTCAAATGTACTGGTTTCAAATGAAACACATATTCCGTACTCAAGATAATGGATGTTTGTGTTAGTTCGTATGAAGTGACTCTAGTACAAAGTAGCAATCGTTTTTATGGTTTGAGTATTGTTTGATATTTTTGGATTCCTTATCTAAACTAAACTAAATTAAATTTAGTTCATATTGAATAAGTAATTTAGATTTTTGTTATCACCTCTTCATAGTATAAAAGGAATTAACTTGATCTTTAACACTGAATTTCAATCCTTCCTCCATCGAGTACATAAAAGGAGTTCATTTAGATAATGAACTTATATGCAATATTGATTACAGGAATTAAAATTTTGCGGAATTGCAGTACAGTATCGAGATTGGGATCCTGAGCATAGTAACTCACGGAGTCCCGAGGGAATTATTATTTAATTAACTTATGAGTAACCATAATGTTCCTATAGGACTCTGCATGTTTCCGGAATACAGGGAGGTTGAATTCTGCTCAACTGTTCCTTTTTTTCTAAACTGAATCATATAAAATTGTAGGATTATAGTTGAACGTGTCCTCGAGTCCTAACTAGCAAACAAACTTCGCATTTTGATTTTCCGGAGGCTATATCTTCGATAAGACTTCGGTAAGACTGTTGAGCTTCGATAAAGCTTCCATGAGACTTTCGAGCGAAGGCTAAGGCCTTATACCAACTATTCGTGCTTGGCTGTTACTGTTGAAACATGGGGAAATGTGCGCCAAATTAGTTCGGTAAGACCTTATCGAAGAAGTTTTATCGTGGTACGAGAATAGCTTCGGTAAGGCATAATGGAGGCTAGTTTGCTAGTTGGGGTGTCTTACTTTTCTGTGGTAGGCACTCGAAGAAGTTCTTTGAATTTCCTTTTTTTGTCTCATATTTTTATGGTGAAAGGTTGTAATGTGAAAAATTAAAAAATAAATAAAGCAAAAGTTTATACCTAGCTTTTGCTTTGTTAAATTTTTTTTCACCAAATCCCTTAACTTTACCTTATACACCTATAAGTATACGCAAAATACTTGCATGTTAATTTATTTCATTCCATATGTCTGTTAGATATTTATTACACCCAATGAAAAATTCCACAAAAACATGTCTCATCTCATAGCGAATTCGTCCTTGAGGTCATCCCGCGAAGAGCACATTAATTTCAATAATCCCGTCTACTGCCCAAAAGCCATTAGTATTACTTTTTATTGCAACAAGTCAAGATCCGCTACCACCATCAATCCCATCCAATCCGCAAAAATCAACATAACACCATTGAAACGCTGCAATAAAATTCAATGGCACCAACACCCGCTCCACGAAAGAAGCCCCAAAATGGCTTGGCACGGCAGGGAAAACCTAAAGAAGCTTCTGCGCGCTCGCAAGACAATGCCCCACCGATTCCTCCATTTTTTAATTCCGACTTCAAAAAACAACCAACCCAAGAAGATCCCTTAGTTGAAAAAAATAATATTTACATATTTTTTTTTTGTTCACTTTCAGATCCATACCAACTGCTGAACGCAGCATCGCACCGATTGGTCGCGCAGGGTTCCGGTCAGATCCAGTTATGGCAGTTTCTGTTGGAGCAATTGTCTGATTCGTCCAACGCCGCTTACATAACGTGGGAAGGAACCAACGGAGAGTTTAAGCTTATCGACCCAGACGAGGTGGCGAAACGATGGGGCGAGCGTAAAGCAAAGCCCAACATGAACTACGATAAACTTAGTCGAGCTTTAAGGTGAGTACCGCTCCCCGCGAGCATAACGGAATAAATATGAATGAAAATTTCTGTGAATAAGGTCGTGGCGTGGAGCAGAGAGCTTTTGGTGTTGCTAGCTATTGTGAATTGATGTTGCTGGAAGGTTGATAATGTTGCAAACAACATGCGGTAAAAGGGCATGCTTTTTTTGAATGCCCGTTTAAGAGGGACTTTTTTAGTAATATACCAGTGCCAGTACTAGATATTTTGGCGATTTATTCCAGTGATAAAGGCAGGAAAAAGGCTAATCAACATTGAAAAAGAAACGACCGAACAGTTTTGATGTAACGCTATGTTTGATTTAAATTTAAAGAGTAAGTTTTTAATCATTGCATTTAAATATTTTCATATCACCCTTGAAGTAGACTTCCAAAATGCATATGAAAATTTCGGGGGAGACGACTGTGTAAATCGGCCTTAAGGAACAATTACGATCCATTAAGCAGTGCCACGCAAGCTTGGAGCATTCTCGTTGCACTTATCGATTCAAAAACTATTACCAGATAGCCGAGACCCGAATACGGTACGTGCTATTATGTTCCGTAGCACACGGAATTAAGCTTCCATATGCAACGAAATTTTATTTGCATCAAAAGCTTTATCGCACCTGCCAGATCAGAAATTTGTTTAAGGAGCGCGATTAATTGATGTTCGTCCGGAAAAGCGAATATGATTCCTGGTCGCACAATACTGTTTCCGTTTTTAGAAATGACTCTTTGAATCAATTTTAATCAGCAATAGTTCAATTCAACATTTATACTAGTCCTAGTAGGTACATATTATACTAATCGTACAAACCCACATTTGCGGAGGATGACAAGGAAGAATTACGTTTCAGTGTACGGCCGAAAGCAGATTTTAGTACATGTTTCATAATGTGACACCACACTCCTCTATAATTGTAGGTTTTTTAAAGTCGTACCGGGAGGGAATTAAAAACGCGAGTTATTCGGAGTAGTCGTAAGGTTAATGATTAAGGAAAGAAGCTAACTTGGGTGTCGAGCAGAAGGGATTGAATTTGATAAGAATTACTTAAAGCTGATAAGACCTATTAAAGGTAACGAACCTTTAAAAAACACATAACTATTTAAAGAGAATATTTTATTAAAAAAAACTGTTCAGTAAAAATAGTTACGGTAGCTGTCAAAATTATTCGAACAGAAAACCAGATACCTATCATCTCTATCCGCATTCCTTAAATATTTTATTTACACGTTAGCCCACACAGATCTCAATTTCTCAATTAACGCTGTACAAAAACGACCGAAAGAAAGACATCAAAATCTATGGATATACTTCGAGGTGATAGTATGGATCTTGGATGGGTCGGAAGTAGTTTCACATGAGAAGAACCCATACCAACAGGTAATATTATATCGCCCATATTACTCGCCAATGATTCATTCCATTGAAATGCCAATGATTTAGCTCACATTTCTTGTTTTTGTTTCTGATTTCTTAATGGTTCTCCACATTCGCCGAGCTACCTCCTATGCTCCACATTGGCTATCATGGCTCGTCGGTATAGAAAGATGAATTTTATTTTACAGAGCCGACAAGAAATTCTCAGAATTGAAAAGTTGTTATTTCTTTTCTTCTTTCCAGGTACTACTACGACAAGAACATCATGACCAAAGTACACGGCAAACGATACGCTTACAAATTCGACTTTCATGGCCTGATGGCAGCATGTCAGGCACAGGCCCAAGGCTGTGATGCTGCGAACAGTATGTTAACGGCTACAACGTATACTCATCCCAGTCTTCAGGGTGAATTAACAGCGCAGACTTTAAGTTATGCAAGATCTTCGGTTGCATCATCGAACGTGGTACGTCCAGCATTGACACAAACCGCTACTTCCTCGAGTACTACTTCATTCATTCCTACCACAACGTACTGGCCGTATTCACCGCCAAATTTTGAACCTCGTCCACCGACAAATAGCTACTGATAATAATGTTCCTAAATCCCAATTATTTAGTACTTAGAAAATTAATACCTTCGTAAATTATAGTATGTCTTAGTGAGCTATGCATATGTACCTAGAATGAACCTCATGCTGGGACAATTTATACGTACATCCTACATTTTATACCAAGGACCCTACTCTGTGTATCCTTGGTCATTTCGATTGCAATTAAGAAGATTATGTGCTATGGGTCTACTGGCCAATGGCCATGTACCCAAAAGAAACACACGCTGGGACAATTAATAAATATTTTACGCCAAGGATCCAATTTTGTGTCCTTTTCCTTGGTCATTTTGGTTGCAATTAAGAAGATTATGTACTAGTCTACTACAAATTTCCATGCTGTACCCGAAGCAGTCTTAACTTTAAGGATTCAAACGTAAGAAAAGAATAATTGTCATACAATTATCATCTTTTGTAATTTATAATGTGAATTTATATTATATTAATGTTAGTGTAAATAGAATGTATTAAAAAAAATGTGTTTTGTATTTAATTATTGGGATGGGAATGGTGGAAAACTGATTTTTCTTCAATGTGTTTTAATTGTGGTAAAAACTTCTAATTTGTATGGTACAGGAGTCTATTTTCTGCCAGTACTTTTTATGCTTACGAATGTATAAGGAATATGTGAGTGAACATACAATTACGGGAGAAGGACTTTGCTGATCATTTCATCGTAATTTTATGTATTACTCGTATTATGTGTATTGTGCGAATGAAACTGAATCAGTTTGTACATTGTTCTCTATTTTGCATGTAGGGGAAGGTGATGTACCTTGGACCAAATGTACCTCGGTCCAAACGTCAATTCCAACTAAACTTTAGCTGCTGGAAAAAAAGTTTCTTCAATGAAAAAATGCCAAATGCGGCTTTAGTTTCAGTTCATTAAAGTGAGCCTAGAAGATAAATTAATTCAGATAAAACAAAAGAAGTGATTTTTGGACATAAAAGTATTTATTTGTTAGTTCAGTTATTTTTTTTTTAAGTCGTGTATAATTATTTCTACTATATAGCAGTTTTAACTGGTAAGACAACTAATTCATCGTGGTCTTGACCGTAAATTTAATCCTTCCTTACCATTAGAAATAATTAAAAAAAATATGTTTGTAGTAATGGGTGATGGGATGTACCTTGGACCGTTTTTTTGGTTGTACCTTGGACTATGTAAGCTACATACATTTAAAAAAAAATGGTAGCCAAAAGGGACTTTCTTGCTGAAATTACATCCTCAGAGGTAGTAGGGGGATTTTGAAGCAGCGAATCCTCTTTTACACTACTGTTTATTTCAGCTAGACAAACCATTTTCTAAAGTTGCTTATTCTTATTATGAATTTTTTTGTTTTTTTTTAATTTATAACTTTACTAGATTTTTTTTTTCAAAGAAAAACATAAATTAAATTGAATAAAAGAATATTATAATATAAGTCAGGATTTCGACTTTAAAATTGAATTATTTTTTATAAGATCCAAGGTACAAATGGCAGCGGACTGAGGTACAACCTATAGTTGTACCTTGGCCCATTTGAGGTTCACTCCCAAAACCGTTTCAGGATCCACCAAATTCAGTCACAGCGGTTCCAGCTATAATTAATTTTGTGGTTAAACAAATAAGCTTTCATATGTACTATTTCCTAATTTACATTTGTTATTGGTTTAATAGATTTAAGGGTTAATGTAAAATTTGGACCGAGGTACAGCACCTTCCCCTACACATAATTTATATGAGTGTCACAGATTCGCGGAGATCTTTAAAGTGACGAGACCCCACTTTACACTATTTAAATTCAAACCGAGAACTATGCTTGAACGAGGCCCGTGCGCAGGGTTTTATCATGAGGGGAGGGGGGGGGGGATTGCTGTTTTCGAAGTTGAAATTATCGATTGTAAGTTGAAATTTGCGTACCAAAAATAGTAGATTCTTCAAATTGACAATTATTATACATCTCAATGTAAATTTTCTTGAAAAGTAGTGGCATATTTGTCTACTATCCAAAAGATGTAAAATTCAATGGATTTTTTTTACTCGAACAGTCCTGAAATTTATATTTGAACACGTTCATTTCAATATAATTTCATCAAGTAATTAGTATATGCATTTTTAAATAATTTGCATTTCAGATAAGGAATAAGATAAGACAATGCCATAGTTTCTGAAGAGAACCACCATTTATTTCTTTTGCAAAAAAAAAATATTTTATTAGAATGAAAAATTGCCCAATTTTATGTACTCATGTGATTTTGATTCTCTTCTATTTTAACATATCTAAATTTAGAATTTATGTTTGCCATAATACTTAATTTGGCCGTTATTATTAAATTCACATGTATTGAAACGAATAGTATACACATACTGATAAAATTCAAACAATACTAATAAACTAACAAGGGATTTAACTTTAAATTAATCTTAACAAGGCAGCTTTCTACGCGATGGGCTAGAAGCTGTGCAACTATGGAGCAGAATAAGATTATTCTATTCTTGATGGCGAACTGTTCTCAGTAGCGAATAAGTCGTGAACGTGAACACAGTTGCTTTCCATAAAATAAATAGCTTAACGAAGTTAAACTACTTAGTATTAGAATTGGCTCGGTTTAAGTGTGAAAATGTCCAGCCTAACAAGTCTTTGCGCAGTATTCATAGTGATAGTTATTTCAACATCTGTTGCTAGTAAGTTATAGTGTGAGTTTTTTTTTAATCAATCACAAACGTGAAAAATTGAGGTTTTTGTGAAACTTATTCGTTTCAAGTTAAGGGTTTACATACAAGATTATCGACATAGGTTGAATTTTATTTAAATATCAAATTCGGGTTGAAATCTTTTTCTACAGAATATTGTGGTAGTAACAAGTGAAATGAACAGCTACATACCCGATATTCGAATCAAATTCGTCCACTATAAAAAATTCAACCTTTATCTCACAGAAATAGCCTAGATATCATTCATGCCAAAAATATTATATTAACTCGTCATAAAATTCCAGAAAACCATTATCGCCCTCGCATTTGGTACAATATATAAAAAGAACTCCTCCCGACGCCCGCATATATGTTAATTTGTGAATTGAATGGAATACTTAAGATATAAAAATGTAGTTTAACGCATGCTATTCAGATAAGAAAGCAGAAAATGAAATAACAAAAGGAAAATCATAAAAAAATGTATGCAAACATAAAATAGCCACTGATTACAGTTTCCGGTAATCGTGTTTCGTTCAAGTAATATGCTAAATGATCAAGTGAGGGCGAATATGCGTGTCTAGAAGTTGCTCTGAAAGAAGCAGGGAAAAACAAATCGCAAGATAGTACACACTTCACTTATGTGGAATTATGTGAAGATTATTTATTGGGTGATTGAAGGTTGGTGCTTCAATCTCCCGACTTTAGTGATTTTAGTTCTTAAGCCGAAGCCGACACTCACTCAGAATGACTAAATGAATAAGAAAAAGAATTTAAATCATTTCTTAAAAGATTGCGAGAGTTCCTCCCAATTGGTTGACTAGCACAATAGGATTTTTTTGTGTTTGTGTGTTCGAGTCCCACTCATGACATGATCCAACGCTTCCTTATACCCAATTTCCTTCCATTTCAACTGTATCAATTTCCAAAAGTCTGATTTCCAATTTGTTTATACCAATTTCCCTCCGTTGTCCGCCAGGGTTAAACGGTTGGCTTAGGAAATGTCTTGGAAAACTATTCTGTTGAGAAGCTTCTAGAGAAAAACCCAGATTGAACTAATTGAGCGAGCTCAGCCGCGAGTTCGTCACATAATATGTGTATGTTCCACTGCCCTATTTAAACACAGTTTTTTCGACAATTCAGTACTGTCTTAGATTTGTTAGTGCAGGACTTAACGTCATTGGAGTTGCCTGACTATCTGTATAAAAGAATGTTGTCCTACTCGTATTATGCAATTTGTGAACTATTTCATCCGTATTCTGAATTGCAAGAATTTACTTCTGCTAAGAAAAAGCTACTACACAGTCTGAAGCAAGAATTAGCTGGGTGCACCTACTCCGTCTCCCAGCATTTGTTGGTGTATACCGTATCGTTTCCGGTTCTTGCTTCCCAATAATATCTGCTGGGTGGCTTATTTATATAGTCCGCGGTTTTTAACTGATTTTACCCTATTCATTCGAAAGCCACGTTTTTCGCGAGCAGGTTAATAAGGCAAGGAAAGAAGGACGTTGAGTGAGTCTTATGGCGACCTGCTGATTCTCCTAGTAAATGATATCAGTCCCTCTTTTATGGGCTACCATTGTGGACTGTAAAGTTATTTAATTAGTAATTTCGTAGAAATGTTTTGATCTATTTATTTATCGTTCTATTGATATTTGATTCTGTAATAACTTAATTAAAAGCCCTTTCTGTATCTAAGAAAGTTCCTGTGTAATGTAGCGATTTCTTAATTTTTACAGTAACCAGAATATTTACGATTAATAGGATCAATTTTACAGGTGACGATCAGCCGAAAGTAAAACTCAATTCAACATGGACGGACACATTGAAAAGAGATCTTCTCGTTAATTACGACAAATACGTAAGACCAATGGAACATGAAGCTACCACTAAAATTGACATTGGATTGACCGTTAAACACATCGATTTGGACGAAGAGAAAGGAATTATGTCGATATTTGGATGGATCAAAATGGTACAGTAATAGTTAAATAAAATCTTCAAACATATTTTTTTCAAAAATCAACTTAAAGATTTGGCAAGACGACAAATTAGTATGGAATGTATCGGACTATGGCAATCTACGTGAAATACATTTGGCCGATCATGAAATCTGGCAGCCTGATCTAACGCTGTATAATAGTGCGTTGGGTAATTCAATCGATCACTATGCCAATACATTGAGTATCGTTAGTAGTACGGGCAGTGTGATCTGGGTACCGCCATTTCAATTTCAAGTATTTTGCGAATTCGATCTTCGTCTGTGGCCCTTCGATACTCAGACTTGCGAAATCATACTAGGATCGTGGGTCTACAATGGCCTACAAATTGATTTGGATGTTTCGAAATATGGTACCGAAGTGGACATGTTTGTCGCAAATCATGAATGGAAACTTCGAAATATATCAGCACTAAGAAATTCAACATTTTACGATTGTTGTACGGAACCGTATGTTAGCAATACGTACACGATCACGGTGGAGCGTAGATCGCCGATCTACAAGACCGTTGTAATAACACCAGCCACCTGTATTATTCTAATGACTTTGGCATGCTTCTGGCTTCCGCCACAATCTGGAGAAAAGATCGTCCTGAACGGGATCAATATTATTGTAATATCAATTTTTATGATGTATTTTGGACAAAAGCTGCCGGTTATGGCAATTCATACGCCTTTAGTTGGTAAATAATTTATTATCACATTTTATTTGTTAGATCATTATACAATCCATATTTCAGTTCTGTTTTATAGTAGTAGCTTGTATTTGGTCAGCGTTTCAATGGTTATATCAGTGATTGTGATATACTTAGCGAATGCGAAACACATGCGACGGGTACCCTGGTTCGTTAAGAATCTGCTGGACGGATGGTTCGGGAAAGTTCTTGGATTGTGCCATTTGAATTACAATAAGATTGCAACACCGCAACGAGATGCCGAGCTCAGAGATCAGCCGTTCGAGGATCATATAACGGCAGATGATCGCCAAATGATCAGTAATTTGACCAAAGGCAGCATACAACAAGATTGGATTATTTTGGCAACGGCAATCGATCGGATCTTCTTTTTGGTATATTGCTTAGTATTTATTATACTAGCAACAGCCTATTCAGTTTAAAATCGAAATGTATTGATATTGTAATTGATAAACCTCTCTAAGTGATACTTCTTACTAAATGTTTAATATATTTGTTAAAAAATTTGTTCTGGCCTTTTTAACTCTCTCTGTAACGCCAAAACAGTTGGTAAACAAAGTATCTCCGCAGCATACAGGTTGTTTCTCATCGACTCATACCAGCTCTATGACTTATACAAAGAGAAAGGCTGAGTGAAAAAAGAAATCGCGATCAGTGGTGTGATATCCCCTTGGCCTTGTCCTTATGGGCACAGGATCAACGTTTACATGGTTTCTTAGTCGTTGTTTAGAATATGATTCTGAATTCAAAAATGAAGCACTATTTTATTTCGATTAACAATAATATATTATACACTTGTTTAAATTGTAGAAAAATCTTGTTCACGTCGATGCAAATGTCAATATTCGATTTGAAAGCAAATAAAGTTAAATCAAATGAGTCACACGGCATGTAAGATATGTATAATTAAATTAATAAAGCTATTTAAAATGATATGTTGAGTGGATTCGATAAGATACAGCTGTAGCTATCAAATTATCTGATTTTCCTATCTCACGGTTACCCCCAAGATGTGACGAATAGTTGATAAAGTTATGTTATCAGGCATACTACGAGTAAGTGATTCATCGTATCGATTTTCATTATTCATACATTTCAATAAACATATACGTGAAGATTACTTTCAATATTTAGCTGCTATCACTTAAGTAGACGGTGATTCAAATTTAGGAACAAGACCATGATGAATTGCAAAATTCGTCAGTTCTTGAGTGACCACGATGTAGAGCAATGACAATTTTGGGGCCGGACTTCGCCAGCGAGAATTTTATACGATATCATACTTTAATGTTAATACGTTTTTATTAATATGTTTAATCGCGTTTTTGTCTGTTTGATAATAATGAATTCGACAGTCAAAGCCTTTCGTTACTGGTCCATTCCTCGTTAGATTCTTCGCAGTTAAATTTTGATCTTTTCGTGACCGAAAGCTCACTCGCGGTTGTGCATTACTACCGAGCCAAAGTTTTAGCCGAAATTTATTTAAGATGTGTGGCGAATGAGATAATCAAAGGTCTACGTATGAACAATAGATTTTCGAAAATAAAATGTACCGGAAATCAATCAATCAATTTGTACTTCGCAATCTCTATACCATTGGTCGTACGTCACTGCCAAACTTTAATAAACTAGAAGAAGACACTTTGAAAGTTGAAAATTTAAAATAAATTTCAAGCAAAATTAGAACTACCAGAACAATGTTTACGGGAGACGACGCACCGCATAAAATACGAAACATCGGAGGACCACACAATCTCGGTAACCAATTTCTACAACGATCCCACTTTTCGGCTTTGCATAACCTCGTTTTCGATTTTACAGGCGACCCCGACGACCGGACACTTCGTAAAGTCGAAAAGGAAGTCCTGATTCCAAAAATAATGCGTGAACGCGGCAAAATCGAAAAATGTTCAGCCGAAGTAAAAGCATTCGAATCCTGCTGTAAGGACTACAGTCTACTGATGGTCGTACAATGCCGAAAACAAAATTCCGAACTACGAACTTGCCTGGAGACTTGGTACAAAAACGAACAATTTCAGAACGAATGCAAGGAAATTTACCTGAAGGATCGAGCTGAATTCAGGCGCACTGGCATCACAAAGAAGGCACGTTTGGCGGGCATAACGACGAACGGTGCTCAGCAACATTCTTAGAAAATATTGTTTTAGGTCAGGAAGTAAAATTGTTTTATTTTAGCAAACATTTTATTTACTTTGTACGGATTTCTTGTAGTCGAAACGTTTGGGGATGGTTTCCGTGACTGAAAAGCGGTGCAAGTTGCTATAGTAATCGTTCGAAGGAATGTCGGACGGTGGATACACGTCCAGAAAAAGAATATCTTTGTCGGATGTCTCGGCGACCCGTTGCACACCTTGAACGTAAATCGGGTTGCGTGTTGTTTCCACGGAAACTATCACTACAAAGCTCGCGTGGTAAAACCGCATACCTTGCTTGTAGATCACTGGCAAAGGAATTTTCCACTTATTAGTACTGATGGTTACGGAAAAAGAGCAATAACGTACTTACAAAAATCGCCTCCGAACTTCGTTCCAGATTTGATTATCCAATTCTTCGACTTCAGGTAGATATACGCGACCAAGGTAAAAGCAAAATTCGGCTTTACTGTTTGGAATTTTTCAAAGAGTCGATATGGCTCCATTGTTCCGCCTTCCAAGTCAGCGATTTCTAAAATTCCTAGAGTATAAGCAAGGAAAAAGGCTTCTTCCAGGTCGAGGATGAGGGTTTCTTTGAATTGGTCTGATATGACGCTGTTAGCGCTTCGTTTCAATTGTTGCGGAGCACTTCGGGAATGCGAACCCTTCCCGTAGCATCCGTTTTCGTACAAGGACAGTGAGTTATCATCGTCCTCGACTTCAACCGATAGTCCAGTGAAAATTGCTTGAAATTGCGGTTTCTCTAGAGGTGGAAATGGATTGGAGTGTACGATCTTAGGGCAAAATTTCTTTCGCTTAATTTTCGTTTTAAAATTCATTTTTGGGCGGGACTTGTTTTGTTTTCATTTGGAATTTTTTTTGACAATTGGAACAGCTGGCACGTGAATTTGGGAAATTTTTATGAAGATGCGTTCGCTTTGTAATTTAATTAATATTTAATAACTTGTTTTCTCTTTTAATAAGATGAAATCGAATATTTTACCGGTTCTTGATTTGATTAATTTGTTTCCCAAATGTAACATTACCGAAAATTAAAGTTGAGTTTTAAGAAAATTTCCCTTCTGCTCATAACGCGTGTACAATGTCTACGTGCATTCACTAATCAGCACCTCAGTGAAAAGTCACAAGACATTTTTGTTCCGTAAGAAAGTCCGTCGTAGGAAAAAAGTGCGAAATTTTCTACAGTTTCATTGAAATTTGGTTTTAAAAGCAACCCCTTGAACTGAAAAAAATATTAATTCGAAATGGCTGATAGCGTACAAGACCTGATTTCTTCGTTACCCGAAGAAAACATTGGTAAGAGAAAAGAACAAAATTTTCCATTTCCCACATACGTGAAAATCTTGAACAAATTCTCGTCATTTGCTCGATTCAATTCCTTGCTTACAGACATGATCGCAGCTACTAGTGCTCTGCAACAACAGGCCGGCGATATTCGTCAGAATAAGCCCAACTGGCAGTCGTACAAGCAGTCGCAGATGATCTCGGACGAGGACTACCAGTGCATTGCGGCTCTCGACAGCGAGAAACGTTCGCAATACTTGCAACAGAATCCGGGACAATGCGCCAAGACGTTCCTTAGCCTTCTGTCGCACGTCTCAAAGGACCAGACCATTCAATACGTGCTGGTCATGATCGACGATATTTTGCAGGAGGATCGTTCGCGGGTCGACATCTTTCACGAATATTCGGCCAAACGTAAGGAGAGTGTTTGGGGACCGTTCCTCAATCTGTTGAATCGCCAGGATGGTTTCGTTGTGAACATGTCGTCCAGGATTCTTGCCAAATTGGCTTGTTGGGGTCGCGAACTGATGCCCAAATCCGACTTGAACTTCTACTTGCAGCTGCTCAAAGATCAGCTGACCATCAACGTAAGTTTTTTCGGGGACGGGAAAGATTGCGAATTTATTGCATGTTAAATACGTGGAATGGGGTTTGCTGTAGTTGTGCGAATGATAACGTAATTTTCGTAGACTAGTTTTCCTTTCTTTTGTGTTTTATTGCAGGAATGTTTGTGTTTAATTGATTTATGCTTACGTTTTTTGTTTAATGCAGATGAAGAATTTAATACTTCTATTAACTCCATAAATTGAACCTCTAAATAATCTATCGGTTAGGCACCGCTTTTCCGCACCTCCAATAGCACCCGCCCCAAAATTTGTTCGAAAAAATTAATCAGCTTAGAACTTATGAACTTACCTGCTCTTGGCTCTATTCTTTTTTTTTTTTTTTGTAAAACTTCGAAGTGTTTTTCGGGCCCACCATTAATGTACAGTCCAGTCAGTTTAGGAAGTAAAAAAAAAATGCAAAAAGAAAGATTGGGTTCGAAGTAGAAGAGTCGAAATGGAATAGCCGGTGGATACTTTGAGAAAGAGCTAAGCTAAAACAT
The DNA here is from genome assembly GCA_949128065.1 of Beris chalybata. Classification (NCBI taxonomy): domain Eukaryota; kingdom Metazoa; phylum Arthropoda; class Insecta; order Diptera; family Stratiomyidae; genus Beris; species Beris chalybata. The sequence goes on along the minus strand of OX421896.1, from coordinate 2,834,607 downwards.
CTGTTGAACATCACGTACCGAAACTAAAAAACATAAAAAATTAAATGCAAGAACTGAAAATCTAAATCTCAAAAACCCAAAAACAATTAACACACGATAAGAAAAGATTGCATTCCGGCTTTGTCATTCACACGTGACCTGTGATAGTAACACAATTGTTTACTTTTCCGCCTAGTGCAGGCGTTCCTCAGATATCAATTCTTCCCTTTAATACCCGTCAGACCGATTGGGACATAAGACGTCAACAGTGCTCCAATGCACACCTCTTTCTTGCGGATTTCAATTCATGTTTTTTAAACGAAGAGTAAAGGCCTTGATCACTTTCGATGCTTCGTCTACTACTGCGTAGATACGTTGTAGCTCACACGTCAGTGTGTCTATTGCTGCAATCACTTTTACTTTCATCTGAAACTGATCGAAAGACACTTAATCCTAAGTCCGATCGGATTTTGGCTATGTACGATCCCTTCTATGTTGCATCTGCCCAAATCGGTCAAACCCATAGCATTATGGAGCTGCTAAGAGTTTTCGCCTACTGGGGCGTGGTCCTCATCAGTAGTCTTCGGATAGCCATAGCTTTTGCAAATATTGTTTATCAATAGGAATTTTTAAATCCATCAGTAGCACTACCATTTAAAGAACGAGAAGGTGTGCTTGTGGGCGTATTTCTAGTTTCCACCCGTTTGTTAAAAGTTTTAGTCAAAGATAAAAATTATTGAATTTCATCAATGCATGTGCCCTCTTATAAGTAAGCTATGCTTACATTCAATTGCATCAATATTTAATTTATAGTTATTCTTTCTTATGATTACATCACAAAATAGCGCACAAATCTACAAAATTCTTTTATTGGTAGAATGAATTAAAAATTACCAAATCTTATAATCAGATTCTAAAACATAATCGCTCGATTAGTTTGCAATCCGTTCTTCACTCATCCATACAGCATATAAACTAAATTCTGATTTGATTTGCATTACACAATTGAAATCTAATTCGATTTTTAAGTGGCAAAATAACTTCAACCGAAACCTAAACTTTTGTAACATTAAACTCAAGTTTTATAATATGCTTAAATTGAATGAATTGCACACGCCTCAAATTCATTGCTATGCAGCGTATTCATGCATCGTGTTTGATTGTTAAAAAAAAACAAAAATAAGTTTATTGTAATTTTGATATAATCGTTCTTTTATTTTTTGTTCTTAAAATAAACAAAATTACCAAAAACAAAAAACAAAAACGTTTGTGTTTTGATCAAAATCAAAACAAAACCATATTTCTGAAAAAAAAATCAAAATCTTGAAAGGCAAAAAGTTACATCCGAGAAATGGCTGAAATATCGAAAAGGATGACGGTCGTGGTACACCACATCCATGGTCATCATCATCATCACCACCCCCATCAAAGTAACCAACAAAATATTCAACAACAACAAATGGCTGCTTCACAACAAGTAAATGCCACCAGTGGTATTGGTACCACTGGCGATACTAATAAGCAAGCTATTCCGGTAGAGTTTTTACATTGCATAGTTTTCATGTTTTTTAAGTCGTATTTCGCTGTCGGTACGTCGTAAAAGAAAAACAACAAACTCTTTAAAAATTTTGCGTAAATTTTAATTGGTTAATGGTCTTCTATATTATCCTTCTGCTAACATCACTAATACTCTTTACGTAGGTAAAACAAAATATTTACGTGAAATTTTGCTTAGGCATTGGTATTTGGTTGTATTGTAGATGTAAAAGGCCGGTGTCGTGTAGTAGTAAAAAATAAAATTGTTAAATATTTAACGTTCAATTAGCTGAAATAAAATTAATTTTTAACATTAACCAAACGACTAACTCAGCTCATTTTGAATAGTTAAACGACACGAACTAATTGTTTTACTTTTCTTCTTCGATTACCACCAGCAGAGCAACGAGTACATTCAATCAGTTGCACGCTGCCTCCAAATGATGCTTCGCGTCGACGAATACCGCTTGGCGTTCGTTTCGGTTGACGGAATCAGTACTTTAATTGATATCTTGTCATCTAGAGTAAATTTTCAGGTTTGTACAGTCTCGTTTTTTTTTGGGTTTTTGCAATATTTGATTGTTTTTACTTTCCGTTGCAGGTTCAATATCAACTCATTTTCTGTCTATGGGTTCTCACATTTCATCAACTTTTAGCTGAGAGAATGAATAAGTTTAATGTGATTCCTATCTTAGCCGATATTTTAAGTGACAGCGCAAAGGAAAAGGTACGTATAAGAGAACGAAAGAAGAGAACGATTCCTTCCTTATTAAGTGCTCTGTGATTACACGAAGGCAACTTGATTCTATTCATTTCTATTGCAAAAGTAGTAGACCTCAACCTATCCACTCTCTACGCCACGGTATAGAGAATATTCAGACGTTTTTGTGACTAGAAGTACAGTACAAGTTACTAGCTAGGATTTAAACGAAATTGGGTTTTTATAACCATTTTCAAAATAAGATCACAGATTCGAAAAATTGTTATGTCCACATAATTCCATAAGTCAATTTTGTTTTTATTGTACTCGATTAACGCGAGCTACTAATTATAGGTAACTCGTATCATTCTTGCTGTCTTCCGTAATTTGATTGAAAAACCCGAGGAGCCTCAAATCGCGAAGGAGCACTGTATTGCCATGGTGCAATGCAAGGTTCTGAAGCAACTATCCATCTTGGAGCAACGTCGTTTCGACGACGAAGACATTACTGCCGATGTTGAGTACCTAACAGAAAAGCTTCAAAACTCCGTTCAAGATTTGAGCTCGTTCGATGAGTACTCAACCGAAATTAAGAGTGGCCGTCTCGAATGGTCGCCGGTACACAAATCGGCCAAATTCTGGCGTGAGAATGCCCAGCGTCTGAACGAAAAGAACTACGAATTGCTTCGTATATTGGTACACTACTTAGAAACATCAAAAGATGTACTTGTCTTGTCCGTAGCTAGTTTTGATATCGGTGAATACGTGCGACACTACCCCAGGGGAAAACAGTAAGTAAAAGAGCTGTCCGAATACATTTTTTTTTTTAATAACATCTGATTTTTAGCGTTATTGAACAACTCGGCGGAAAACAATTGGTTATGCAACATCTAAGCCACGAAGATCCTAATGTACGTTACGAAGCTCTACTGGCCGTACAGAAGTTGATGGTGCACAATTGGTAAGTAAAATTGAAATTCAACATCAAACGAATATTTCGGTTTCCCCGGTGAATCATTCATCATATTATTTCATTAGGGATTTTTTACCTCAAGAAATAACTGAACACCTTTCAAAACTAGACCCTAAAAAATCCCATAATCCACCCACACCTAGTGCAGCACGAAAATTGAACGATTGTTTCAAAACAAGTGGTGATCATTCCCCAACATCAAAATCAAAATTTCATAAAATCATTGATATCTAATTTCATACATTTACAATAAAAAATCATAACACACAACACAGCAAATAGCTTATCTAACCGAAAAATGAAATCTTAAAAACAGGGAATACTTGGGCAAACAGCTTGAGAAGGAAAGCGAGAAGAATGCCGCATCAACGAAACCAACCAATGCACAGATAAGTGGAAAGGCTTAAAAAATCCGTCAAACAATATAAGAAAAACCAAATTTAATAATTTTGTGTAGTATAATTATCCACTTAAAAATAAATAAACAAATAGTTGAAGCGAGACGACGGAATTACCGACGACCTGAATGTTATAAATATTTTTGCTTTATTTTATTCAAATAAATCAAAATGATTAATGTTTTGTATATGAGATCATTCCATTTCGACAAATACTTTAAATTGTTGCCTCCACACTATATTAAAAGCGAAACTTACTAATAAAGAATCAATCGAGTCTATTTCACTCATCACTTTATGCCCAGAGTATTATTGGATATTTGTGCTAGTTTTTATTTAATTTTTTCTTTTATTGAAATGTTTTTTTGACGATACTTTATCTTGTTATGAAGGCATGATGTGCAATTTGGTCTTCATGGCTGTGTATAAATAAAATTAAATTGTTAATAAAAAAAATTATAAAGTTACAAACTTATAAAACTTGAGTTTTAATTATGCGAAAGCAAAAAAATGCTTGCTTTTAAGTAGGCTCCAGTAAAGCCATTTATTTTCGTAACAATTAGTGCGATATGTGAAAACAGGAACGTTATTTCAGGATCTTATAGAAGGCCAGGACAACGTCTTACTTATTGGTTTGAATATTTTCTTAGAAACGAAGATGGCCCTCTGCTCTGATGGTTGATAAATTTTTGTATGTGCATGAGTAGCTGCGGCCTTGTAAATACAAAATATTATTCGACCGTATTGTGATTGTCACGTCGCGTCACTTCGATGACGATTGGATATCGACGCATAAAAAGGCGATTGTGAGTGTCGATTGTCATCGAGCGTTGTCACTTTGATCGTCATTTTTCGTCGATGACATTCTGAGTCCGTGATGCCTGAAGAAAATTAACGTTGATGCAAAAATGCAAGTATAGATTTGACAAAAAGATGTTTCTTTCCTTATTTTGATGAATTCGCAACAAGTAATCGTCATTAAAAGTGGTGTAGATCGACACACATTAAAGAAATACGGCTCCAATTTTCGGCACTGTAAAATTCTTTGGGACTACCGTCACGAGATGCAAGCAGAAGTCAGAGCCAAAAATGGGCCGAACAAGATGTATAGCTTTTTTACTTTAGAAAAAAGCATTATCCGCATCTTAAATTTGAATGTAGGATTTGATATTGCATAAAAATAACGTCATAGTTGTAAACGAAGGCATACAAAACCTTAAATTCGCAATTTACAGCTGATACATACATATCAATATGGCAATGCCATTGAGTCACGTCGATGGAGTTACACAATCGCTTTTTCCGATCGACGTGACACTTCGCATCGGCATCGAAGTGACGTGAGCGCGACATTCGCAATACGGGTGATTAATTTTATTGAGCGTGGCTTCCGTGTAGAACGCAACAATTTATCAGAAGACACGAGAACCGCAAGTCTTTTCAATACAAAAAATAAATCGATGTCAGTTGTAAATAGGCATAACTCGGAAAAGGCGTTAGCGTGCAGCTACAGCTGGCAAAACTGGCTTTTATTGCAAAAACCGCCGTTCACATGATTAGACCTATAGGACTCTTTTTATTATAAGTGATCAGACATGCGACGATGGTGGGAAATCTATAGACGAAAATATCTTAACGGTAAGGTCAAATCAAACGAAGACTGAAGCAGTATACCGCTTAGATATGCATTGTAAAAGACAACGTGCCGGAAACAAGTCTCTACAATGTATCTACAAAATAATAATGAAAAGAGCAGTCCAGATGATATCAAGAGATGATGGGTAGGTACAATTGACTTCCAGCATCTTCTGAATCAACGTGAAGTCATTATATTCGTGAGTATACAAGGTTTGTTATAAAAGTAATGATACTGATTTTTTAAAATTATAGGATTCACTTTTAAATATATAAATTTTCTTCAGTTTGCTCGTTACGGGATTATTGATATGATATTCTCAATAGTATCAAAATGACATCCTTTCAGCGGTGCTTTCAATTTCCGAAAAAATAAAGAAGGTGACTGGGGGAGGACCGAAATAATTTTTTGGGTGAAAACTAAGTAATCGACAGTAACGAATGGCAGGGGGCGTTGTCACGAGCAAATCTTTCCTGAGACGTTCCAAGACTTCTCTGTTGTTGGTTCACACTCCCTGTGCACAATCCCTCTGCTCTTAAGAAAAACAAATGATTTTTGACCCACTCAATCGAGTTTTTTTGGGTCATGGTCAGGACTCTTCAACTGACTGCCACGAGTAATTAAGTAAATAAAAACAAATAGATTTTGGTGGCTGGTGATTTAAACATTTGTCTTGCCTCCTTTTTATTCAAATTATTATAACTGCTTACAATTTTTCCTTTTAAGATCTAATCATTTTCAATTAATACTTCTTTCGTTTTTCTTGCTGCTGTTTAGCAATTCCAAAATAAAAATATTTTTCGTAATCCAGTTAAAAGTTCGAATTAAAGAATTTGTTTTATTCTCTAGTAGTCAATGAGTTTAAATAAAAAGAAATGCGCCTTCTAATCGTCGGATTTTTAGGTTTAAAAAATTTATCGTTAAAAAGTATTTCAATGATGAGTACATGATAATAATTTTCAATATAATAAAAATATATTTCTTTTTTTTTGTATGTATAATAATGGGATGAGTTTTATATGAGTCTAAAATTAAAATGGTTATACAGCGCATTTCGTTTAGTTATTTTTCTTTGTATTCAAATAAGTTTTATCAGTTTTACACGAAGACTTGAAATTTGATAAAAACTTTGAAAATACACTTGAGTATAAACAAAATAATAATTATTATTTCTATATAATTTTCTTGTGTTTCTTTTAGTCTTGTTTTCAGAATAATGCATGAACCATTAAAATAAATTAGTTAATGTGTCTTTGTAAAAAAAAAATTATTGCATGCAATATTCTGGGCTTGTTTTTCGATATTTTCATAAACAATAATCGTTAAGAAATAAATTACTATAATTTATTGCTGGTTTTATTATAAATAAGTTTAACTTCGTTTTTTTTTCAATATTATATTTAACAAGTTATTTCTCGAGTTCTTTTTTTACATTTCGTAAGACTAGAAAAAAGTTATTATAATTGTAGCATGATAAAGAAAATAATTACGTATAATCTGCGCAATAAGCTTACAACAACCCTAATTTTTTAGGCGCTTACTTGAAGCATTTAAAATAAAGTAGTAGTCAGGTTTTCATTAAATAGTAAATCCATTTCGGAAAATCTTTAACCAACATTATCAGTAAGTCTTTGCTAAGATCCTCTATATCGCTGATACAACCATGTTTTCTCTCTGGTACACCTATCATCAAGAAACGCGAAGCAATATAATTTTAATGTTTAATGGTTGATTAGGCAAAGCAGATGAACGAATTATGTTCCTGGAGTATTTAGGGGTTCATTCAGATAACCTGGAAGAATTTCCAACATATCAGAATAGTACAATTTAGTTATGAGGGCTAATAGGAAGTTTTTGGAACCTCTTTAAAATTTTCAAAAATCACATTTTGAAATGTGACAGCCGATATAATATGATTTAAGTTGAGCAAGTGCAGCTATGCTGTACAATTCGGGAGTATGTACCTGCTACTGAGAAGTGATATTAAGCGATTTCGAAATAAAAAAAAGTTATATAGTATGATCATTTTGTGCATGTGACCAACCGACAAGTCTCAAATATTTCGACCGACTTCTAAAGATACCATCAACTGTTTGACTCTCTAAGAGATCCGGTTCAAAGTGCCAAAAATACCATTCATCGGGGCGTTCTCTATTTAGTTTTTCAAAATTATCTGCAGTTAAGGTCGCAACACAATAAAATTTTTTTGTTTAATCAAGAGTGATGGAAAATTATGACCTATCTATTTTCAAATGTTTACTCCAAAACATCTCAGAATTTCGCTCGTAAGTATTCCATATATAGTCACATGTCTGTGCAATACTGTGTAATTACCCGTACCACAATTTCACTAAAAAAATTTAATATTAGATTCAACTGTGTGTTCAATTAAATTAAAAAAACAATTGCTAGTGAAATATGCAATAAAATAATGCGCCGAAAATTAAACATTTGTTGTATCGAGCTCCTGTTGCACAACGAACACAATATTTTCCTATCGTAAATTATTTATTATCAAGCAATCCCTTTTACAGCTCATTTAAGATATTACCTTATAAAAAAACAATATTAGAAAATTTTAAAAAAAGTCCGTCATACCCTGGTCTCCACACAAAAAATCTACGAAAGACCGCTACATTTTCCTTTTAACAGTTAATGTAATAAATATACAAAAGGAAACTTATATATTTTAAAAATTTGTTATGTACCTTTATCACGCCGTCCGTTACATTCCATTACAATGAACGACATTTTTAACTAATTTAAAAAAAAAACGTAATTTGTTTTTAATTTAAAAAAACGTATTTTTTTTTTTAATTATGTATCATATATTAAAAAACTAGTAGAACTACTTCGCTTTATTGGATTTCATGTGTTACACTTGGCACTGAACTTTTTTTTATTTTTTTTGTAAATGACTTTGTTTAGATTATCTTTTCATTTCTTTAGTAAATTTGTTTAAAACAAATAGGATATCGTTATTTTTATAAAATGTAAAAAAGTATATAAAAGTGGATGGATCATTACATTTTTTTGTTGTTTTTTTTTTTTTTGGTTTTTAAATATTTAGATATTTTTATCTAGCATACCATAATATAAAAATGTTCTTATTATTCGGGATCCGGTGATTCTGATTCAACGGTCGCATCATCGACGGTTATTCGTTTCCCAGATTTTATAAGTGCCATATATTTTTCAGCATCGAATCGATGCTGTTCATCGTTAAGGTCCTGTGTAATTGAAAAAATTGAGAAAAATTTATTTGAATAAATTCTTATTTGTTATCAATCGAAGCTGTATCAAGTCGAGCGAATGGCTGTCGAAATCATTTGCCGGGATTTGTTTTCTTAAACGGGATGAAAGGATTCACTCCCTAAATGGATCGACGCTATTAACAAACAAATTTGCAGGCCTCTTTCACATGACGCTTTTTCAAACACTTATTAATGCATGCAATACCAAATTTGGATGTTGAGAGACAACAGGCTGCAGTGTTTATTGCATGATAGTAAAACAGCTGCATTGATTCATGGGTTATAGTTTGCAAAGTTATGTTGCGAAGTTTCGATAAAAAACTAAGATCAGATTTAGAAAAACCACAAGAAAGGATTGGAGCAAAATTATCGATGAGGTTAAAGGTGAAATTGTAGTAAAAGGATATGCGCGAAGCTCACGCAATGGCATAATCGCGTCGTGCGTATCAAAAATTTATTTTTCCTAACATAACTTCCAAACATTTTGCCTCCGAAGCGATACGATATCACTATAACTGATTCACTAACTTACATTCATTCTAGTCAGCTCTCACTGCGTCCCATCGTTTCATTTTTATTGGTACCTCTTCAAGAAGAAAGACAAAATAGTTGTAGGTCTAGTTATGCAAGCACTAATTAAAAAAAATCAGCTGCAAATTGCACCTTTCTCTGACAGAGTAGTTATCGAAATTGATTGATTTGCTTGTACTCGTACAACGAAAACATAGTTAGAAATCACAAGAATAAATAAAAAAGTACTCAGTAATTATGTTACAAGTACGAAGGCCTTGAAAAAGTCAAAGGAAAACAATTCCAAGCAGGCACTAGATGGAAACACAGAGACAAACCATTTAAATGAAAATTCTGGAAGGACATAAGTCCTGGCGGTAGGTAACGACTATCGTCCAGGTTAGCTCCTTGTGAAAATCACTGTTTCTGCTCTATTCCTCCATCGAGAATCACACAGTAACTGCAGGGAAGAGGTCGGAAACATACCCATAGCCATTTCTTGTGGTTTTTTTTTTTTTTAAATTATTCAAAAAAATGCTGTTAAAAATTGTATATGAAAAAGCATAGAAAAATGTATTAGAAAATGTTTTAAAGAAACATACCTCAAAGCATTATCGTATATCACACCATTGTTTTTTTATTCGTGCCGTTATTTAATTATTTTGTTAAACATTAGTCACACATATTCAGTTTTTGTTTTTAATCATTTTATTCGACTATTTCGTGATGTTCGTAGAGCCTTTTTTTAGAGGAATTCGTAAGGTTGATTATAAAAAAATGTCTCTTCGTAAGTATTCGTTCGTTTTTTTGTTTTGTTTTTATCGTATTAAAATTCATGTTGATATAAGTGCACTTTATTTTTATCACTCACTTAATATTGTTTATTATTTAAAATTAACAAATCGTTTTGGGATTCATAAACACACAGTAATTTATGCGGGAAGAGATAGTAATGTGCCATTCGTCATCCCATCGGTTTTCTATAATAAAATGTTTAATTTTGTTGTTGAATATGATTTGCTTATAGGAGGGTGCCTTGAAACTCGATAGTTGGGTAAGCAATTGTGTTTTATTTTTGTATATGGTTAAAATACGAACTACATTAGGCTTAAGGATTCATCTGTACAAACATGGAAAGAAACTAAATATATAAAATTACTAAGCAACTTTCTACTTTTTTAAATGATGTTAAAATTAAACAGGAAAGAGTTATGGATTGTGGTATTCCAAACTGAGATAAGAAGGGGTTAAGTGCAGAATAGTATTACAAGATTGTTCAATGTGCGGTGACTAAAATAAAAATTAATTCTGTGTGTATTTGTAGAGGCAGGACACAGAACCGTGCTCAGTCTTTTTTAAGCAGACAATTTTTTTTGGAAATTTCAGTACGATTTAAAAAATAATAATGTTAAACTCGACAACAGCTGGGACCTATAATCTCTTTAACTGTTGTGACACACTTTTCAGATTTATCTAAATGGAAGTTCCTATTTGACCAAACAAAATCATTACAAGACTTAGTGCGCAGCGAATCGTATATGTACGTTGTGTGATAAGTGAAGTAGTATTTTTTTTAGTGTAATATAGCAATATAAAAAAAATTTAGAAGTTTTAATCATTAAAAGAAAAAATGGAATTTTTAGGGCCGGTTTCACAGTGCGAGCATAAATTTCAATTTCAACTTAAGCCTTTGCTCAAACGGAATCACTGTTTCACACTAATGATTTAAGGCATGAGTAGAGTTCAACTCGAAACTCAACTTAAGCCAGTGGATACGAGAGCTTAAGTTTGAGTTCGTATTTTAAGCAGGCGAAGTGTCAAATGGCAAGTGTAATTTTTCTGTTGGAATTTCTATTCAATTTTAAATATGTATTTCAATACAAGACTGACGAGAATTTTCACCTCAAAAGCCATAAAATGTTTAATCAATTTTATATATAATTTTTAATAGCATTTTGACATAACTCATCAAAACAGTGGCCTACATAATTCATTAAGTTAATATATATATAATATAAGTGAATAGTGTGAAACAGTATTGTTTTGAGCTAAAGCTTAAGTTACTGGCCCTTAGTGATTTCACTAAAATCATATCAGTGAATATTTTAGATGCTAAATATCACGTTAATAAATCAACCATAATTGGAATAAAGGAAAACCATGCTTGCTAGTGTATTCATTATGTCGCGGCGACTTAGATTTAAAAACATCTACCTGCGACATAAAGCGAAGAAACAATTCTGGAACTAAATTTCAATTTCCCCATAATACACTGATGCAACGAAATGCATTTAGGACTCATATACTTCGAAGAACGTTAATACCATAAAATATTAAACTAACCATCTCCATACAATTAAAGATCAAATATAATATAAATGAAACATGATGAGGGGAAGAGTAGTTTTAGCAAGCATGCTGCAGTAGACATATATAATAATTATATAATAGATAAATAAAAGCACATGCATGTTAGCTAAATATATTATTGACTGTTATTTATTTTTAAATATCGTTTTCATTTTAATGTTTTTTATATATAGCAGCGACAAAAATAAGAAATAGAAAATTATAATTTGTTCCTTTTGTGAAAAGAATAAAGATACTAATACAATAGTTTTACATTCTTTCATTGTAAATGCTAGTTTTACTTTCGTTTTTACTTGAATATTTTTAGAAAAAACCTGACAAGTATTTTGTCCATTAGCAACTTGATGATTATAATCAATTACTTTAATAAGATTTTTCTTTGTTTATTATTTTAGTTAGGGCTTTCGAATTAAATATAATGAGGAGAATCGATATGCTATTCCGAAAGAAAGAAAATAATAAATTTTCAAAATTTCAGTTTCGCTATCTTTTACGTACTAATATTTTTAGTACTTTTTTGTACAAAATGTTAATAATCTGATTGTCTCACAGCCTAAAATCGATTATTTTTGTTAATTTATTATTTTGTATCCATTTGTTTAAAATAATTTCTTTTCGATTCTTGAGTAAATGGTTAAATAAAAATAGTAATAGAAATAACATTATGCCCCCTATTCAGGACTGAGTCACAAGTCACAAAGTAGGCCGAAAGTCTCAATTTTGTATGAATTTTGAATTAATTGAGACTTTTTTGATATGAGACTCTGATCCTGAATAGGGGGGTATATGGTATTCTCTTTGTTTTGTGTTTTAGTAATTATTTGTGTAGTATACACAGGAGTTAGTATAATCTTTTTCGTATCTTAAATCAAATTCATTTTCAACTGCCTGATGGTGACCATCAGAATATTTGGTAAGTGTATAATGAGGCGATGACTCCTGGATGAAAGATGGTGTGAAGATGATAAAATGAAATAATATTTTAGTTATGAATTTTATAAATGAATGAAAATGGAGAAATATGAACAGTGCAATGCGTTACTTTTAAATATAAAAGAACAATTTTTAAGGCATACTATATCGCAAAATAGGCTAAGATGTAATAGTGATTAGGACAATGTCGGAATTATAAGTGAATTTTATGTGTTTAGAAAAAGCTGAACTGGAGCGAAAAATGCCGTGTTAATAATATCAGATGCGCGTAGAAATGAAGGTAAATATCTATCAAAATCCGATTTGAAAACGGGCTTTTAAAGAGCGTTAAAAACGAAATCTATAGAATTATTATCAAATGTTTCGATTGTAGAAAACATTCATTAAGATCAGTTCACCCGTAATACTCGGTAACGCTGCACATGATCATGAGTATGTTCTCACAACTCCATTAGTTCGTACACTGAAGTACTATACCTTTCTTATTAGTCGTGCAGTACGATTGTGGGATAATTTAATACCTTACGTAAGCGAAACACTTATTGTTACTTTTCATCTTTCATTCGAATATCCAATTTCCTTCTGCATTACCTGATAAGTGTAAATAATTTTGCCTTGTGTAATGGTGGATTCAATTAAAAAGCTAAGATGCGATAAGGTCTTAAAATTAAGGAACGATGGATATATCTTGAGCAACACAAGGCAACGTAAAAGCTAGCTACATACAAAGCCAAAAGCTCAAATTTTTAATATAAAAAAACGAAACAAGATAATTTAATTCTAGTACTTTTATGAAAGTGAATTTCGTAGGGGTCTAATTCTTTTCTTGCCATAAACGTGCACGTATAAAGTTCCCAATATTTTAAATAACTCGACATTTTTCGCGTCGTAAAAAAAATTAATTGTAATTCCGACATGGTTTTGAGTTTCTATTTTTAATAGGACTAAAAAAAGATTTAAATCCTGCTCACTCCAAGGCACATTCAGTGTCAAGGGATGTTATTGTAATAGATTCTTAATACTGGATTAGTCCGTTGTTGAATACGATCTTAAATCCATAGTTAGTTTCGGTTTAATAGACGAATAATTTTTGGTATCGCTTAATTCATTCTGTGTTTCATCAATACTGTTAGTTGTACGACTAAAAAAACCCTTACGAACAATATTCATATTTTCATTCACATGATGAATATTTGTAGTAGTGCTTGTGGCGGTGGTTTTCATTGCGGTATCAACTAAAATATTTTCCATGTTTACCTTATTTCGTACAAGCGATGGATGCTTTTCGAGTATCTTATTCCAATCACGTGGTAGTGCCCATGAATGTGGACTTTTCGAATAGTAAATTAAACTTTCATAGTCGTGAATAATACGAGCTGAATGAAATAGAAAAAATGCGATCGCAGTGTTAGTACGCGAACAGCAATGGAAAAAAATTTACCACATTAATAATGAGGTCGGTATCGGTCGAGCTTACCTTCAATTTTACTTGCCGCACCAACATCGGAAATATCTGTTTTTTTGCTTCCGTTATTACCAATGCCATCCGGGGCACTATCTTTACGGGAGAAATGACTTCGTCTAGATCGAGCTAGACCATTCGTTTGCGATGGAGAAGCCGCAAATCCAGAGTTCGATCGGCTAAAACTTGGCGTTGGTAAATTATCTAAAAAAAAAAATTGGTTTTAAATTATTTATAAACGAAACTCGAAACAAGCTTTCAAATCACTTACCTTCAACTATAAATACATCATCATCTCCTTCTGGAATATTACTGTTCGCTATTCCATGACTCGCCATATAATTCAGCCCGATACCGCTATCCACGAACGGTGATGACGACACTAGTTGATGTGCCGTCGGAATAAACGGTGACGACAATGGAGTTGTAGGCGTTGTTGAACCTAATACTGAAACGCCATCGAAAGCAGCTCCCGCTTCGACGGAAGCTAAAAATTCGTTGCTACTAAAATAGTCATCGAGTACTAGTTTCGCTACCTAGAATATTTCAAATTACCATAAATCGCACCAAAGCATCATTTAGAACTCTTACTCTAACTAAATCACAACAATCTCCAGTAATTTTCAATAAATGCTGTCCGACATTGACCGTATATTTATATTCGCCGAGTGAAGCATCGTTTGTCGAGTACGAATGTAACAACATTTGATTAGTACTAGGCGGACGCATAAATTTACCGCCAGGACCGGCCATCATCATACCGCCAACATTACTACCAATATAATTGGGTTGATTCGTCATACCAACTAGACCACCCATCATAGCACCAACACTATTTCGATTATTCGCTCTCGGTACAGTCTCATCCGATGCAGATGAGGCTAGAGAACTGCATGAACCACCACCGCCGCCTGCAGCTCCACCTTGTATTACACCGCCACTTATTGACGGCTCGAGACGCACTGGCGAAGCATTGCGACGTATAGTGTCCTCTATTAAATGTTTCGCATAGCTAAGAGTCGAAAACGCCATTTAAATAAATATTTTAAATACAGGTTCGTTGGAATTACATACTTAATTTTTTCTTCGTTGGGTCCAGTTATTTGAACAAGTCGTTCCTTAGCTCCTGGATTAACTATAGAGAAAAGTAATTAAAAAAGTATTTTTTTTTTAGTTTTTATTAGAATTTTAGTCCTAGCGTTTACAATGCTAACATAATTATTAAGCAAGAAATAGAAACAAAAATATGGTTTTATTAGGAAATAATTTCGTTTTAATAAGCAACATTTAGACACGTACAGTAGTTATAGTGGTTTAGGGCGATAGTTAAGTCCTCGCATTTAATCTAAGATGCAATTATGGAAGTATATGTACAAGTGTTGTGTATTGTTATACACTTAAATGATCACAGCATTTTATTTCTGCGTGAAGATGATACGAGTAAATGCTATGGGAATTGGATATTATTCCTATAGAATTGCTGCAGGCCCAGTAGTTTTAGTTTATTATTGCTGAATTTACGTGACCTAACCTCAGGCTTGTCGAACAAGAAGATCTATAAAAAAGAATGCAGAGTACCCTATTGTAAACTTTAACACATCCAGCGCCTCGTTCCCAATAACGAGCCTATGACTGCACACGAGATTTCATTATAACCTAAGAAAAACAATTAATATTGGTGAAACTATCACCATCGAAGAAAACGATGGTGTGAACAACCATACACGCACGATTCTAAAAATCATCGAAGAGTTAGGGTCCGAATTAGTAAAAGAATGCTGCGTATGGAAAAATTTAGCGAATCTAACCAAACTAATAAAGTTACAGCTAAAATACCAAACAGGCCAGCCGTCATTTAAAAATAAGGACTTTAAAGAATCGTTGCTAATAAGTCCTAATTTTTAACAGGAATAGTAGTCATCCCCAGCTGAATAAATACCGCTTCCGTGAGAGAACCTATCAATCGGTACGGTACGGCTAAGCGATAATGTACCTTTGTTATCTGAGATGATTTTTGCTCGGATCTGGCAGTCAATTTTCGAACCATCGGTAAAAAAATACTGCACTGAAATTCATTATAGCAGCTCCATCCACGCTTCCATTCGGCCCTAGTCGAAAAACCAACCCCCAGCGAAATCTTTTCCAGCTTTACTTTATATTTGTCTTTCTGCAGAGGATGTACGATTGTCGGTTTATTGATTTAAAGAGTCTTAAAACAAATGGTTGATATGTGAAACGGTATTAATACCACCGATGTCAAAATTTCCAACAGAAGCCGATCAAATCTTCGATACCTATTATTCTAGAACGTAATTCCTATTCGTGCAAACATTAAGTTCTTATTTTTAAATATTTTCATTGCAATAAAAAGTCATGCGGTGGTGTACTCTATTGAATATTATTGGTATGTAATTTGTATAAATTATTTGCGAAATTATGTTCTAAATAAGAATTTATTGCAAAATGCAGAAAAAACATAAAAGCAGGCATCGTTACTACATTGTGATGTCAACGAGGAGTTAAAAATAATGAGGTTGAATGATTTCTGAACATTATATGCATTAATTCTGTTGTTGATTACATTATTATTAATTTCAGTAATTTATAAAAATGCAAACAATCGAGCGTTATAAGAAAATTAAACAAGTAACATAATGCAAATTAGGACACATTTTTTTATATTATTGCATGTTTTACATTCATTCATTTTGTATTTTTACCTCTCTGAAATGAAATAATTGTTTCACTCAACTCCTCAATCATGTGGACACGCCTTCCCTTAATTCCCATTACTTAAAAATGTTGCAATAATAATATAATAAAGAAAATTTGTTTTTTTCCAATATTGAAAATATAATTTTTGTAATAAATATATAGAAAAACAAAAATAAACTTAAGGCACGTTAGAACTAATATTGTAAAAAATCATACCTTTTCCGGAGTCAGCATTTCGAATGACGACTTCATCTTTTGAGTAGTTTTTTCCAGGTATTTTAGTTGGCTTTGAAAATTTTCCCGATGTTCGAATTAATTCTCCCGGACCGAGAATTTGTTGTGTGGCCGTCACAACTGATGATTGATGTTGTCCCAATGATAATCCGGCCAATGAAGTGGGGGAGGTGCTCATCAACGCTGACTGATCAATTAAACCCATCGGATTTGTACCGTTCACAGGCTGAATGGTAAACAAATTGTATTTATTTCATTTATATAGTCCCTAAGATATGATTTACCTCAACGTTAGTTGCCTTATACTTATAATACGAATTAATACCATCATCCTGCCAACATTTCGCTCGTAATTCAATCAATTCGAGTAAGTTTAAACGCGTCATAATATTGAGTCGTTCGTCTTGTGATGCATTACGAAATGTTACGAATGCTCGATCAAGTGTATCTTTTGAAGCCAATTCCAATTGGGGACCGTTTATTCGAAGATTCGATACCAGTAAGGCCATAGGTTCAGGATTACTAATGCCGGAAGCTAAGGCCATCGCGACATTCTCCACTAGCTGAATCAATTCTTCAATAACCATACAATTTTTGATTTGTTGATTCGATCTGGATTTAAGCGGTCGCGGCGCTTCTAGGTGTTTTATTGTTCTCCCGATTTGGGACATTTTTGCTTCACTGTATTTTTCTTGTTTCTTTCAGGGTTATCGTTCTGTTCTTTTTGATTTTCTTTCGTTGCGAAAAAATAGAAATGTGTTTTTAGTATAAAAAAAACGGTAAAAAAGACTTCTTGTGGAGAAAGTATAAAAAATTTCGTTTTTTTATTTAGACGTTAGTGTATGTTGTCCTCGCACCTCCCCCTGTAAATAGAAAGTAAAAGTTCGTGGCATGAAGTCATATAAATATCTTTTCATTTCGAGAAAGTGATGAGAGAAAAATGTGTGCTACAGAAAAATCAATCGGTTTAAATTTACGAATCACGAGAAAAGCTTTCAAGTGTCGAATACATTTTAGCAGGGCTATTATTATGTTAATGGTATTTTTCGCAAATCACTTGGTTTCTATGGCAAAGATCACATAGAAGTTAATTTAATTAACCTCGCCTGGAGAAAGGTGACCAGCCGCACTGTCTGTAAAAAGTCTAATTTCTATTTTTAAATTTTGAACCTAACGTAACAATGCTCCTTCACAAGACAATATTCTAGGCGACAGGGCTTTCTATTTTTTTAATATTTCCATATGGACTTAAAGGTCAGTCAGTTTATGAAAGGATAAACAAAAAAAAAACAAAAACAAAAAATTGGGAGGAGTGAATTGATGTTCAGTTTAAAAACCTGTAAGTTGTACCCAATAGAAAACACGTCTGAAGGTAGCGTTATTCTCATTTTTGATGTACGAGAGTTGGCACAACCGCAGACTCGTCCAGCAGAGTATTACGAAGGAATTGTAGCCGATTAAAAATGAAACGATCGATGTCATTAACACATCGACTACACTCATTAGTACTAGATGCTGAATACTCCGCCATTTCGACGAAGATCAAGGAGTCCAATAAATCAGTAAGCAATTCTCTAAATACAAACGAGCAATGTAAGTTTTGAATGCTTCGGGTCAAATATGTGAATTATACTTAAGTTGACTCGTAGATCTTTTTCAAGATCCGACGGTGTTAAGTATTTTTTACAACTTCAGAGGAGGAGCATTTTACGTTCGATTACTTAATTGATTCGATATAAATGGACCGAATTACTTCGGCTTCGGCAGTCGTTTAGTGACTGAAGCCAATCAGTGTCTGTAAGTCCTGATCTTTAAATCGATCCGTATTAGAGACACTGTTCCCGTTATAAGTATCACATTTTGCAGTAACCCACGACTTACGAGTCATAAGCCTAGACTGCATTTGCCTTTTTTAAAGATCGCAGGACAGGCCTGCATCGTAATATACTTTCGCTTCATCATTCTGCTTCACTCACAGATTTTATCAAAATCTTGTTTCGTTATATAATTTTAGCGCATAATTTCGGCTGTAACTTTTGTCCGAACTCGTCTGAATACAAAATAATTAAAGTTACTTTATTGTTTGTAATGTCGTTAACAGTTAGATACAGTTTCCCTTCATGATTTTTTCACTTACGATATTCTAATCATATCTTAAAAATGTTCATGATGAAAAATTCAGTTTCAAATTGATTGTAATTTGTATAGAAAAGAATAGTCGACTATGTACTTGAAAACGAATTTAAACAAAAAAAAATCACAAAATTTAATTCGAATATGGAGACACAATGCGCGATATCCGATGACTCGGCTTTCGAAATAATTCTAAATAGAGCAACACAGGCAGGTATTTTGCATTCTTACGACACCACTTCTCCCGCACAAAACTAAATGAATCATTTTCTTTTCGTCTTCCTAACATGCATATGTGGCGGCCGTGTCTAAATAACGCGTTAATTGGCCGTCGCAATTTTCTTTTCTTTATTTTTCGTTTAGAATCTTAAAAAGTTAGTATTTAAAAACATTATTTGCATAACCGTTGCCTTTATGTGCGCGCAATGAAATATATATAAGACATGGTATCAAGTTATCACAATCATATAAAAATAAGCGCCAAAATATTTGGGAAGGAAGATAAGATTCGCGACTGTTAAAAAATTTATTTTGCACGGTTGATAGTGGATGCGAGTTTTATTGAAAAATATAGAACGTTCTTTTTGCAATTAATTTAGCTCCGGTTAGGGAAGTGGAGACTACACACGATTACAATACAAATAAGAATCACGGCAGATCATTATCTCAGTAAATGTTTGTAGTACTTATTGTTTTTTTTATACATATATATGAACATATATTTTGTACGAAACAGATATGATACGTAGTACAGGTAGGACCATTAGTTTTAACTTTAATAATTTTATTCCACATTTCACGTTTATCAGTTTTATATTCATGGTCTTAGCGATAAGAAAAGACAACAATAGCAGTTTTAAGTAAACCCATTTCAACGGGTGACACTTTAAACTTTGTACTAGATACAATGAAACTTGTTAATAAAGGGTGTACCGAGAATGGTGTCGAGATTTTGTTGGAAATCTTGTTTGCATAATTTACCTGTCAGTTAAATTTTTGCTTAGACTTTACTGATAGTATGAACCGCTTTCTACCCCTTCCCTCTAATCATGTATATGTATATTAAAACGCAAACGGAACATGTACGTAAATAATTGTAAAAATTGAGCAGGGGAAGAAATTTGCATACATTAAAAAAACTCAAATGTTGAAATAACTCGCGAACCACTAATTTCGGGAATATATAATTATGTTCTCGAAATGTCCGGTAGTCTTGAGAATGTCCATGCAAAATTTGGGAGAGAACGGTTCACAGGTGTAGATTTCCATACCGCCCGACCATTTATCCGACTTTATTTTACGTATATATATTAGATTAAGATATCCTTGTTTGAGCGTTATTAAACAAAATTTTTTGATGTCGCTTTTTCTGTCGTCAAATCTTGTAGTTCATTCAAACTTTGCTTGTTTCTCGGTTTATTGGAAAAAATTAAAAAAAACAGATTTCATTATGAAACTACTGTTTTCCGTTGCCACATATTTATCTACATATATGTGACAACCTAACATTTTACATAACTTTTTGAGTTCACAAGGAAATCAGTTTCATTTTCAATTGATCCACTATTCGGTGGATTTTCATTTCAATATTTAGTAACAAAGCGTTAAAAAAATATTTTGTAATTCTTGCAGGCACCACGGTATTGGCCAACTCTGCGACTTACGAATATTGTTCAAAGTTGGCAATCAGTTGATTTAAAATTAACTGTAGGTATTCATTCATCTTTAAAATTTTGTATAACACCTTGATCTAGGGCTGAGGTGTTGAGTTACCTTTGGAGAAAACATCACCAATTTAATGTTTTTCATGTCAAGGTAAGGATAGAATTGGATTGGATTAAGCAGCACTGCTGATGCTGTATTATTATATCACCTTTTTACTTACATTTCATACTTTATTGATTAAAATTTGTTACATGTGTCATTTAAATTCGAAATACATGGCGAGGAGATCAGAAATCAAAATATATCACGTTCTTAAAGCTCACAAACATGAGCTGTAATGATTATTGTCATTGCGTGGACGCCAGCATTATCCAAAAGGCGGGGTTGTGATCAGTAAAAGAAGAGAGTGTTCTCTACAGTGTCACTCATTTTATTATTGATTTTTGATAATTCAGTAAGTGGGCATATACAGCGCAATTGTTCAATCCTGACGATGGTTTATTCTGGATCTTAACTATCCTTTAGTTATGCAAGATACTTTTCTGTTACCAAATTCCAATGAAGATTGGGAGGAGAAAATAATCCATTATTTCCGAGAATGCTTAAGTTCATTCGGTACTCCGTTTTAATCTGGTGCAGTTGACGATTGAATGGATCGCCCTAAGGAAGAATTCCTAATATATAACATTTTTAATACGTCTTCTGACAATCTGTTCAATACATCGGGAAATTACTCAAATTAAAGAGAGTACCGTTAACAACTCTAAATATAGTTTTAGTATACGAGTATATGTAATAAAAATAATGCACCTTTCTCCATAAAGCAATCGATGATGTTCCATTTAAATATAAAATATAAAAATATAAAAAAATATAAAATATACAGCGGAGATGAAGATAATATCAATCTCAAAGACATGCAAATTCTATTGTGTTGATCGCAACTAAACGAAAAAAACTAAATAATCGAAAAAATTACGATCGAGGTGAGGAAGAGTCTACCGAAACGAAACAGAAAAAAGGGGTCATCGTACAAAAGAAAAAACCTCAACTATCGCCAATCGATCAAAAGAAACCGTTACAGCTACGGAATTACAGATACAAAAAGATCACAATAAATTGAAAAAAAAATTAATTTAAAATTCAATTAAAAAGTAATCGCTCGCCACATGCACCTTAGAATCGCGGCAGCAGACCATTCGCAGTGTTCACCTTCCGCTATAACGGAATCAGCTGATTGTCAAATCAATTTATCCACCTTTTGCCCCCCAACCTCGACGCTCTATAAGCGATGCAACTTGCAAGGAACAAGTTTACAAGCCGCGATCTAACGCATTCGCAGTAAAAAATAAAATGACTCTAAACCGAGCGACCGGAAGTGTGCAAAATTTCAATTCGGATCCCCCGGGAAGGGATTTTTAGCGACGCAATCAAGCAAAAAAAATTATTAATAAGAACTTTTGGAGTGCGATTCAAAACTACCAGCTGTCAGAACTTAATCACTCTCTGCATCGCTTCAACTTGCGACAGCAATTTTGCCAATGAAATTCAACGACAATTCTATTTATTCTTACGATTTTCTGCGAAAAGTTCAACTATTAGCAAGAATCTGAAAAAAATCACAAAGTAACAAACAAAATGATTGAAAAATGAAAACTTTGAAAAATATGACACACTTGCATAGCACGAGAATACCACTACTGTATCGCTATCCTTTTCACTTCCTTGCATCCAAGCCACAAGCCAACAAGAGATGCAACATTGTTAGAAAGGCAAAAGAAAAAAAAACTGAAAAGAAGCTCTTGCAGCAGGAAAAATTTCTTGTGGGTTAGGTGCGGACTCCAAACAAGAAAATTTTTTCCGTCGTACGTACGACCTAGCACTAAATCACATCTTTTTCTGCTTTGTGACACCACACACACTTGACGCACGATTACTTCACGATCGAAAATTTTGCATGATTTGTTTTTTTTGGAAAATTACCTTTTCTTTTTCTTAATTTTCTGAACTTGACAAACGCGAGCGGAATTTTTCGACTGTGGATGAAGCATCCAACGAGTACACACAGTCGCAATCGCAACTCGCAAGTATTGCAGAGGTGTACGGCGCGGCACGGCGCTGCGGTGTTTCTGTGATTCTGTTGCGTTTCGTTTTCCTGTGTGTGCAGAAAAAACTCATCGTGATTTATCGACTCGTCGTTGGGGTGCGAAAGTGTGTGTGTTGTCCGTACACAGAGTGTGGCAGCACTAGACCGCTATAGATTTCCGTTCAAAACAATTATAACGGCCGCGGTGAAAAATTAAAATATAACCCGTGAAATTATTGAGGGTTTGAAGGTCCTCTTGCATCTCGACACAGGAAGTATCAATTTAATTGCCTTTATTTCTTAAAATTCATATAAGTTGATATTGGTATACGTTATACCATATATCATTGCTTAGAAGAAATAAAGAAGTATGTATTCTGAAGATCATCTGCAAAGAGCCTGAAATGACTATACAAAATGACTCGACCTACAATTCAGAAGAGAATTCACAAAGGCACACATAAGTCAAGTATTGGTAGTATAAAAGTCTTTTCACCTTGAAAACTAGACATTCAAAATGCAGTTAAGCTTTTATGGATGTATTTCATAGAAAACTATCCAGGAAAAAAGGGGTATAAGTTCTTCCTTCACAGACATGCAAACCGTAGTATTACAACTTCCGAAGCCATTACTGCTGCAAGCCAGTCTGATTGATGTCTGGGGTCAAATTCGAATCCCATATAATAGCAAGAGGGTTGTTAATGTCCTTGGGTCGTAGAAACATTGATCAACATTGATACCGGAGCAGCACAAAAACTAGACTTTTTACATCCTTAATATTTTATTTACATTAACAATAAAACTGAATACATCGAGCAACAATAACGTGCGTATATATATGTATATAAATTTAAAAAAAATATTTATATGTTTATATCATCAACTTAACTTAATCAGAAATTTAAAAATATTTAATTATAAATGTATCAGTATGTATAGAAAATATATTTTAATTTAATCATTGTCTTGGTTTCGATTTCAAATAAATTCAAGCACGTCGTTAAACACACTGACTGTATGTTTTCCGAGAAGCCAGCTAAGAAAAATCCTAACTTAAAAACAAATTGATTCAGAAAACGAATATAATAATAAAGTGAACTGTTTTGCTTAAATTTCTGAAAAGAATAACTCAAATTTGCCTAATTACCTAATATACTTTCATTTTCTCACAGATATCGTTTGAATTCCTAACTTTTTCGTCCGCTCACACTCGCAAGAACGAGGCACACTAAAATATTGATTTCTATTTCGATATTTTTATGTTGTTATACTTTTTTCCTAATATGTTGAAATTCAGTTTAATAGTGGTTCTTGATCGCTGCCAATAATTCGTTCGCCTCGAGTTGCGTAGCGATTTCGTACAATAGGACTGCCGTCACCACCACCGTCAGACCCCACATCATCAGGACCGACTTCATCGACTGATCCACTGCCAATTAAGCGGCCGGTTGCATTCGATGTGCTAGAGAAATGAAAATATTGATGAAATTCTATTATTTATAGTTTTTTTTGTAATTTAAAAATCACTAAGATCATACACTCCTCCCCGAACAAATCGAAACAATGTTTTGAACGAATTTATGTAATTAAGAAAACGAACGCTGATACTAAACTCCTCACCCATCTACAAGGTAACAACCTTATAAGGCGGAGTAGTGCATAAACAGATTAATTTAAGCGAACTATTGCATACATAGGTTGCCTTAATTTAAAAAATATTTTCAAGTACCTTTTATAATTTCTTTTAAATTTTTCATGTTTTATATCAACATTCATTCCTCTATTGCTCGAAAAAAGATAATCACACATCCGTTACATTTCGTATCAACTAAAACAAAATTATGCTACTTACATCAGTTGGGCATGTTCCACTCGTTTCGACGGCGACATATTTAAGTTGCCACCTGTTCGTCTATCGTACAACCAAATGACAATAGTTGAAATCAAAGCAACTGCAAGAAGAATGTAAAGATTGTAAAAGGAACAGATTTTTTTTGTCAATTTAACTTACTTGTAAGCCATCCCATGAAGAATAGTTGCAACCACTCAAAGTCCTGATGTGATGCATCAAGAATAATGCCCGACAAAATACTAATTACAGCAAGACCCAAGTTTTGAACCGATTGGCAACTAGAAATTGAAAGGTTAGTAAAATCAATTTTTGGATAAATTCTCGGGGGAAAAAAAACTTACATGCCGTACGCAGTGCCCAGTTGATATTCGGGAATAATTAAAGCAACAAGTGGCCATAAACTACTAGCTAACATCGAATACGAGACTCCCATCAGTATCATACCAACGTAAGGATTCAAATAGGTGAAAGTTAATAGCATATGCGCACCGATAGTTGACACGACGGCGCACCATACCCACATTACATTACGTCCGGTTTTATCTATAATAAAACCGAAAACAGGACTCGCTATTGCTGATATGACGTAAACAATAGAATTTACTGCATTCGCCTGATCAGGCGTGTAATGAAATTTGTTGATAAAGAATACTCTAAAAGAAATTTAATGGAATTAATGCAAACCGTTTTTTAGGCTTACAAATCTCGTACTTTCCCAATGCAATAAATGGAAAAATTGCAACATAGTAGGCAACGCATATTATCGATAACATCCAGAAAGTAGGCCTAAAGGTTGTGATATCGCTCAGTTTAGCAATTTCGCCGCCAGGATTATCGTTACGACGAAGAATGCGCTGAGCACGCTTATCCATCCAACCTTAAATCAATTTCAATTAAATGTTGATATTTTTATACCAAAAGCAATTCTTACCAAGAATAAGAGCACATATGAAGGACATTACACAAGTTAACGATGCCAACAACAGCACCACACCAGTAGCAGTATGGCCCTTATAAGTCTGACTGATGTAATTGTAAAGTGGTCCCATAACGATAAAATTCACAGTACTCCCCACTCGTGCAAAAGACAATTGCAATCCGAAAACCATGTTTAGCTCCTTTCCTTTGAACCAAAGTACGGCATAGTTGTTTTGCGCAACTGCTAATGACTCAGCGCCAATGCTGAAAAACAAGCATTTTATTCACTACGTGTACCAATTCGGATCCAAATTCAATTTAGTGCACCAAATTTAATTACTTTTGAAAAGGACTTACTACCTTGATCAAAAAGTTCCCGGAATAACCACCGTGTGGCGCTTTTATTGTTCCGGTTTGAGTCCTTTTTTTTTGTTAAGTTGGTACATCTGTTGTTGACATTCCCTTTGAATTGAAAGTTACGTAGCCAAGAGTACATCTATCTCTGTGTGTGTTGGCGATTTTTCCATTACTTCCTCTCGGCTGCTGAAACGCGTTCCCCGTAGTGGTTTTTTTTAACTCGATTGAACAGAAAAAAGTCACAGGGAGCCAAATCAGGTGAATTCGGTGGCTGTTGGATGGTATTTGTTGCTTTTCTCGTCCAAAAAATTACGAATAATTATGGCACTGTGCGACAGTGCGTTATCATGGTGCGAAATCCACGAGTTTTCTGCCTACAATTCTGGTATCTTTCGGCGAATTGCTTCACGCAAACGTCTCATAACGCCCAAATAATACTCTCTGTTTACTGTTTGGCCTTCTGGCAAAAATTCGCAAAATTTAATACAAGTTCGTTGTTGCAAATTTAAATCCATTTATAAAATTGTAAAAAATCGCCAACACAAACAGATTGGCTACGTAACTTTTGCAAATGTCGCTAAGATTTAGAGGAAATGTCAACAACAGATGTACCAACTTAACAAAAAAAAGAGACTCAAATCGGAACAATAAAAGCGCCACACAGTGGTTATTCCGGGAACTTTTTGATCAAGGTGGTATATTATATTAATGAAAATATTTGCAATTTAGACAAAGAGTTAATGCTCTAATAAAATTCAGACACGATTTCAATATCCACTTAATTATAACGTAGCTCTGATTACTTTAGTTCTTTCGAGTCCAATACAAGTTTCTCACAATTCTGCATCCGAAATGCATCATGAGTTACGTTACATGTGACAATTAGAATATTGTTATTACTTACCCGAAAACGAATCGTCCAACAACCATTAGCCAGAATGCATTCAATATGCCGCCCATTGCAAATACAATTTGTCCAACGAGTAAAATAAAAAGATAAATTATTGTACCCATTCGAATACCGAAAACGCGATCGATTAAAAATCCACCGATAAAACACAACACTACATTCGGCCATGAATAGATCGAGTAGAGTAACACGAATTGTGTTGTGGTGAGATTTAAATCTTTTTTAAAATTGTCCTGTAGCGCTCCCGGATTATCGTAGCAAAAATATGATCCTGTAAGTAAGAAGTGGAGTGACAAGAAATTAGAATTGTCATTTTATTATTGTCAATATAAAAGTTTGGAAACCGGTCAAGTTCGACATGCAAGAGTGTGTAACACTGACTACTTTCGGACATTAATAATCAAAATAATCAATGGCGCAACAGTCCAAATCGGGCCTAGGCCTTGAAGTAATGCTAGAGTTACTTCATTACGAGACCAACGGAACACTAGGAGGTGAAGGACATTCAGTTCTCCTTTAACAGAACTATGCTGAGTTAGTAACGCCGATCTTCTGAACGTTACTGACTCTATCTTTAAATCACCGTTGATATGCCATTGTTTTGGTTGGGATTCAAAAACCGCGACTTCAGACCTGTCTATCTTCTACAACTCAAATAAATTATACGAAGAAAAATGTCCCAAATAAAAATGTCATTGAATGAGCATGATCCACGAAAAATCCATTCAGAATCATGTAGGCCACACGGTATAAGTTTCTTATAAATTCAGAAGTTCATAAATCAACGTGTTGTCGTAGCGACAATGATAAGAAAAAAAGGTTTGTCACATTATCGCACTTTTTAAGTCTCCTAATTGTAGTAGTTTTGGTTTGTTCTACATTCAGCCTGATAAAAATATAGAAATTAAATAAATCAAGTTATCTATGTAGCAATATTCTATATAATTTAACGCAATTTTATGTTAAATAATTTACTACTAAGACCAATCAATATTTATTACGATGAAAAAAAAATGCGTTTTGTATTGAGTACGAAACAAAATAGCAAAAAATTCCGATTATTATTGAAGTTATCAGTGAGTAATTGCGTCTGAGAGGGTTGCTATTATAATATTCAGTGCTGACATAACTTCATTATGGAAGCCTTTTCTTAGACTAAATTGCATTATCTGTGTTTAATATTTATTACAGATTGCAGCAACGAACAAGGGAATTTTGTTTAAAACGCATTTATTGGTAGGTCAACGACTAAAGTGCAGCACAATCATTAAAATTCTTCTTATTATAATTGCGATGAATTAGGTTTACTCAATTTGGTCTTTTTCCGCACATTTCCTATCAATTGTAGAGAAAACGCGCCCGCGATATATAGCACACCACAGACACAGTAAGTTGTTGATAATTCTGAGAAACTTCTGAGTTGGCGATAACTGTTCTGTACGAGATCTTACTAATTGCTTATAGGGGGCTATGAATAGAAGTACTAATTCAATTAGATACCCTGATCTTAACAAATATTTCTGAATGATTTTTTTATGTACTCACCGAATCCAAGAAGGCACATAAAAATCAGGGCTATAAATCGATGTACTGAATTTGAAGGGTTGCAACATGCTGTAGCACCACACCCTGTTAGCTCTGGGTCTAATTCATTGTCGTCTTGTATTCCCTGATAAGGACCGTCGTTAATCGGTTCCGCATCATCGTGCTGTGGCATTTTTTCTTCGGCTCTTCCTCCGTTGGCGATGTTTTGGTGTCTCTATTGTTTGATCTGCATTTGTTGGGATCTCTGAGTTGATGTGTTAACTGTTTCAGATTTACTGAAATTGTAAAAATGATAGCATTCGGTTTAGTTTAAATCATTTCATTGAAATTAAGGAAGTAAAAATTGTTCAAGAGTGAAATTCCATTATTGTCGATTATTTTTCTGTTTCTGACCTCAATGGGTCAAGGCTGATGTGCGCAAAAATTTTTTAAGTAGAAGTTCTTAAGT
Source organism: Beris chalybata (assembly GCA_949128065.1). Classification (NCBI taxonomy): domain Eukaryota; kingdom Metazoa; phylum Arthropoda; class Insecta; order Diptera; family Stratiomyidae; genus Beris; species Beris chalybata. The sequence continues at coordinate 2,805,993 of OX421896.1, read as the reverse complement.
TATCATTTCGAAGCAATTGTATTTTGTTTTGTATTTGCCTTATTAAGAGACATCCATGCAAGAATATCTTCTTTCATTTGATGTGTAGTAATTATTTGGAAATAGTTAAGTTGATAACAATGGCTGCGAAATGAATAACAAAATGATTTACAGAGTAGTTCCTTTGTAGTAAGCGTTATCATCTTCCGAGTCGTGCTCTTCTGATGATGCAGATTGTACAAGTTTACTTTAATCTCATGCCAAACACTATGTAGTTTGAACTTTGTAGTCGATAACTGACTGTGTGGGCTGAAAATATCTTGCACAAAAAAAAAAAAATTACAGCTTATTGCATCACCCTTTTAGCTGAAGTATTACCCAGTTAAGGAATCACAGCCAGAGCAGAGTTCCCAACCATTTTGTGTGAAATTCCCTATGATTGAGGCCAAAATTCATCTTTTTTACCATTACTCATAATTGAATTCCCCAGTTTCCCCATAAAAGCTAATTGTACAGGAGTTATAGGTTTTATTAACAATAAACAAAAAATCGTTATTATTTGTATTACGTAAACAAAGTATTATAAAATAAGACACAACAACTTTCTTAAGAACTTGTATTCTTAATTACAAAAAATCAGTCTAACTTTTAAATTCAAATGAAACAAATAAAAATACATATTATAAATAAATCCATTTTTGCAATTATTGCAAATTATGCTAGATTTAGATTAGATTTGATTGGAATCGACTATGATTCCTCTTCAATCCTTGCACATTCAATAAAGCCTAGTATTTTGCGAAGAGAAATGGTCAGGTATTTCGATGGGTTCATGAAACTCTGACCGAAGTGATGAAGTTTTTGTGAGCTAAACCCTCACATTCACAGAGGATATGCTCTAGTGTTTCGTCTTCGTCATTGCATATTCTGCAAATTTTAGTCTCAGAGAGACCAATCCTATTGAGATGCTTCCCCATGTGACAATGTCCAGTCAGAGCTCCCTCTATGGTTGGGGTCTGATATCAGCTTAATTTTAGATAATCAGATGTCTTTTTTCCGAATGTTTTGGCATAACAAGCTTTGAGTGCCTGTTGCTTGGTGTCAAGTCCCAGTGAATGTCACTTAGCGATTTTTGCCACATTCGGATGTTCATTCTGGCTGCGCTTAATGGTATTCCACAGAATGGATACGGTCCCATGAAGTCAGCTTCCGCGTAACGAAATAAGATCGTCTGTTTTTTTATTCGATCGCTACAAGGGGACGTTAATGTCGCTGTTGTGCATTTCATAAAATTTCTGGTTTTACCCATAATTGCTCTAGAATAGTGATGATTTGCAACTCCTTAGACGTGAACAAGTAAGAACGTGTTCACGGATGCCGTCGTATCTCTTAAGCCCGACGAGATACCAAATTTGTTTTTAACTCTGCGGACTCATAAAATATACAATTACAAAATGTTTTCTGGGATATTCAACCGCTAAGTTGGTGAAGAAGTTTTCATAATAACTATGATCTGATAGCAACTCTGATTCTCTAGTAGATGAAGTTTTAGGCAAAAACGTTTTTCACAAACGCTTTGATTCCAAAATTTAAGAATCAAATATTTTCAATTGCTACCGGCGGCACCCCAAAGATAAGTTGCAATCAAGTTCAACATTCCAAACACAGTAATCAGCTTTCAAGGCTGTCCACTCGATAATGGGTCAGTCTTACATTGTGCTATAGATTTAAAAAAAAAAAACAGAATCAATTAATGTGCGAGCGCATTTACGTTCGATGGGTACCGAGAAAGGTCAACCAGCACGGCAATCTGTTGTATTGCAGCACAGCGCTACTTCTTCGCGAAACTGGTCTGATACTGGCGATTAAGATTAGATTAATGTTGGATTCTGAAAATGTCCAGAGCAACGTGCTGATAAACTTGGAACCTCAAAAACAGTGTGCGATAACAAAGTACGCCCCCACCAAAATTCAATAAATACAAAAATACTCCAAGCTGAGAAAAACTGCACTCTAGTCTAGTGCTTACTCCACAACTTCTAAATGACTCAATATATATTTGCGTCATGATTTTCTTTATTTATCAAGCGTCATGATTTTATTCCACAGGGCAGAAGCATCAGGTGTCCTCGAGCGAGGCCATTAAAATTCTTGGTGTCAATTTTCACCTGTCCGCAGAAAAATTGACCCTATGGTTGATGACCCCGTGACAAATTGGTCAGGGATTTTATCGTTTGAATCGCACGACGACACAACTGCTGCTAAATGTGTTTTCTTTTTACACTTTTACACACAAAAAATGAGAATTAGATTCAAATTGTATGACGCAAAACATTTTTATTTGTAATCAAGCAACAAAGAGCCTATTTCAGGAGGACGAGAATGGGTTGCACTTGCACGCTGTAAAAAGGGACTGGGACTTACTCTTCTTTTCTTTTCCACCTAATTTTTGCGGAATTCTACTGTTTGATATGCACTAAACGAAACAATTCACAAAATAAAAATTTAATTTCACGCAGAAAACAGGTTTGCCGACAAAACACTTTGCACTCTGAAACTCACGAACTAAATGACAGCCAACACTCAACTGACAGATTGTAATTGGGGTTTTTTGTTGAAGAGTGAACAAGTCAAAAAAACGTTGATTTTTGCGGGAGGATGGGTGGGAGGGTGAGTATTGGTACTACACTGCCAGATTGAAATTGTTTTTCAGGAATTATTTTTTTGTACGTTTTCAGGGTTCAGAATTTTTTATCACACTTAAAAAATTCGATAAACATTTATTTCGCGTCTTTCTCTATAAAATCTGTTTTATTTTCATGCAGCATCATAACCTAAATTAAAATGACGTTGGACTCACGACTGTTCCCTTTTACTATCGACCGCACTTGGCATCACTGCGAAAAATATGCCAAAATTGAAATTGAAGTGGCAGACGACAACGACAACAAGAGTTTTGAGAACCACAAACAGGAACTTTTACACTCGGAAATCTAAAACGGGACAATCAACTAAATACAGAAATCGTATATTAACGAAATTCAATCGGTGCTGAAAACGGCGGCCAAAACTGCTCAATATCCTAATAATGTTATTGTTTACCGCTCGAAGCTAACCTCAAACTTAATTTGGGTCCTTTTCGAAGTGAATAAACTAGCAAAAAATACACCTTTCACGGATAAAACTATTCTTTAAAACGGAAACAGCAGTTAAAACGGACAAATCATGGATCAAATGTTACCGAGCCCGGGATTTTCAATCCCGAGTATTGGAACGCCGCTACATCAGCCCGAAGCCGATCAGCAAATCCTGCCGACTGCTGTCTATCAGCAACAGATCATATCCTTGAATCATCAAATGAATCAAATGGCTGAACAGATGGGGGGCAATCAGATGGGTCAGGGAATGGTCGGATCGATGGTGAGCCCGATGGGGCAAGGAATGGCCGCGTACGGTGATATGAGTAGTCTTGGAATGCCATCGTTGATGTCGACGCCGTCGAAACAAATTCACTCATATAATCCGAGCTATGCGACACCGCAAAGTATGATGCAGCCTCAAACTCCAGTAAGTACTTATTCTGATTGTGGCGCGATCATTTCGCTTAGATACAGTCGATTTTTCTTAGCTTAAACCAAGTAGTAACCCATTAAGAACTTTGCCTACTGGCAGTCCGCCTTCGGTGACCTAAACACGCACAAAATTTACTTTTATTACGCGCTAGAACGCCACCAGGTTGAGATTCTCCGAGCGGTTGTAACTGTCTTCGAAAGACGAAATTTTGATTTTAGAATTGGCTACAAATCTTCGCATAGCCTAGGTGCCACTGTCAAAAGAAGTAAATAAAATTATAATTGCGTACTAACTTCACCGATCCAAAAACAAATCCATGCTGAGGTACCTAATTGAACTAGGAAAGCAGAACAGAGTTAACTTCTTTGGATAAATATTCTGTTACTAGATAAAGAGATTTTAACAAAAAAGAACCCTTTGAAAAATCCAAAGGTTTTCTATAAATCAAATGAAAAGAGAAGTTTGAATGCGTCTACATTTCAGTTCCTGTTACCTCAATGGGGTCATAGAGCAACTTCAGTGATGTTCCAAAAGACATGCCTCTGGGATTTATCAATCTCCAGAACTTAATCTTTTTTTGACTTTTAGAGACTCTTGGCTAAACCTTCTCAAATTTTTTCAGCAAAGTTTAATGTCACCAATGGCTCCGATGACGGAACGTTCGGAAAATATCGGCAGTGTGAATATTCACCAAACAATGGGCCCAGCTACACCGATGACACCAATGACGCCTGGTTCAGCCGATCCCGGGATAGTTCCACAGTTACAGTAAGTTTGTCGTCACGTCGTCTCCTCATTCCGGTCTTGAAACAATTTTTGTTGTTTCTATTTCAGGAATATCGTCTCTACCGTCAATTTAAATTGTAAATTAGATTTGAAAAAGATCGCACTTCACGCTCGTAACGCCGAATACAATCCGAAACGTTTTGCTGCTGTTATTATGAGAATACGAGAACCCCGGACAACCGCTTTGATATTCTCGTCGGGTAAAATGGTATGTACGGGGGCAAAAAGCGAAGAGGATTCACGACTAGCCGCGCGAAAGTACGCTAGAATAATACAGAAACTAGGCTTCACGGTAAGTGGATTCGAACAGTCCAATTGGATTTTGTCAACCAATTGTTCACTTGCAGGCGAAATTTTTAGATTTTAAGATTCAAAATATGGTGGGCAGTTGCGATGTGAAATTCCCGATTCGGCTCGAAGGCTTAGTTTTGACGCACGGAACTTTCAGTTCGTACGAGCCCGAACTATTTCCAGGACTTATTTACCGGATGGTCAAACCGAGAATAGTATTGTTGATATTCGTATCGGGGAAGGTGGTTCTGACTGGTGCCAAGGTACGACAGGAAATTTATGAGGCATTCGACAAAATTTTTCCAATTTTGAAAAGTTTTAAAAAACAGTAAAATCGGATATTGGTGTTTTTTTTAAATTGTTTATTATGATTTTTAGCGTGTAATGTTATTTTTAAGAGTTATACATTTTAGGAATACAAACTAGAAATTCTAATTGTGTGCTGTGCACATAGTAGTTTTATTTATTTCTGCATTGCAATTTGTCCTTGGTGTTAACTGCGAGTTTCTTCGAAAAATACTATTTTGAATAGAAAGTTAAAGCTGGAAATGTAGTTTCGTCACGAACCTCGCTACACTATAAGGTTCCAGATCAGCGCTTTCGTTACGTTTTGCATCTCATGGCTGCAGTCATTCAGACTCCATGTCCAGAGGAGACTTCGGTCTACTTCAAGCCCCAATTATATTATAAGCTTTAACAGTTTCAGTTCTGTGCCCTAAAGGGTTTCTATAGGAACTGCGAATGCAACAGAAAATCCTGCAGAACTCAAAAAAGTTAAATACCCAAATTTATCGGACCACGTAATTTTATTTAAAAAATGAGAAGCTTCATAAATTACAAACAAGACGCCATCAAACCGGCTAAATTATCGAATTCAATTTTCTCCGTAATATTTTTCGTCTTGATGTTCTCATCCTGCGACGCGATGAAGACCATTTGTCCTTGCACTTTCCATCCGTACTTTTTAATCCATTGGTTCAGGGAACCGTCTGAAAAAAACATTTCAATGAAATCAATTTCCACATAAAATAGGTTCAGTCATACCGTCAAGGCCGCCCAATAACTTCGAAAGCGAGCTCTTCTCGACCGTCTGGAATGTAATACCGATTACATGGCACACAAATTTCCGAATTGAATCGTAGAAGCCGGCAATGCGACGGAACAGTTCCGGATTCGATTCCACGCGAGTCCAGAACAATTGAAAGTCACACTGCTCGAGAATGTCGGCCAGGTAGATGATGTCCTTGATGGTTTCGTCGCGCATTTGAACCGGCAACAGAAGACACTTGGCGAGCACGAAGTCGGTGTGCGGCAAATTGGTGAGTGCCTTCAGCAAAATTGTGTAGGTGATGTCGAGGCTCATCATGTGTGGATTGAACTGGTATAGCTTCAGGACCGCCAGATTAGCTTCGAGATCGTAGGAATTTTCACGAGCCTGCTCCTCCACGTAGTCTTCGATTGATTTTAAGTGGTCCAAGTTGTACCTGCGCGACTCATCGCGGTGACAATGGGTGAGGTTAGAATGACAGTAGTTTGCATTTCATAAGCCTATGGATACGTACCTTTCGATGCTGTTTAGCATTTCGGAAATTGTCTGTGAATTTCCGTCTTCCATTTTAACGTATTTGGCCATAATGTAGATAGAAAACAAAATTTAACGTGGATTCTAGCGAGCTCGCAATCAAACCTGAAAAAGTGACGTTTAAAAGGAGGAAATAGCTGTGAAGTTGGCTAAGCAAAGGCGAAGAAGTTTGATGCCACAAAAGATATTTGAATTTGGAAACATACTTATGAATTTCATTTTGAATTTGATTTCCGTATAATAAAAGAAAAAATTTACTGCCTTAGAATTTTTTTAGCGAAGGCAAAAAATTCAATTAATCTAAAAGAAAGAAAGTCCGTCTGTATGCGGCCTGCTGCCGCCTGTCTAGCTAGATTGGATAAACCCATAGATATATATGCATTGGAGATGACAAGCGGCGGTTCAGTTGAAGGCGAGCGTCGTCGCATTCACTTGCACGACACATGAATAGACATAACAAACCTGTTTTGTCTTTGGCTTATAACTGACTTAAGGCGCCAAGAGTCAGGTACGACCAATTTTGATGATTTATGACTGTTTTCTTACAAATAATTCACGTTAACAAAAAAAAAACAAAAAAAAAATTACACCATTTCATTAGCTGGTATGAAATCCATAAAAAAAATTCAAAACTGTTTTTGGAAAAAATGCTGTTAGAACAACAACCCTTGAACATTTTTTTAAATGCGTAAATTCGCATTTTTTAAACATATGTTTCCTATTTCTTGAATAATTAACATGTCATTTTCATTAATATAATGTTTGAAAAAATCTTAAAGAAGGCCTTCCATAAAGAAAATTTTAAAAAATTTTCATTTCTGTTAATAATATATGAAGTCAAACTGAAGCAATTTTTCACGATTTTCATGGCAAGAATTACATAAAAAGACCACATTTCATTGCCATTGAAAAGTATCACAGATAGTATAATTAATTGGTACTTCTAGAAGATAAAAAAATGAAAAAATTATTGATTTTTAATAGTTATGCGTTTCAAATAATTTGAAAACATATAACACTATTTTTTTCTGTAATATCAAAATTAGTTCGCTGATAGACAGCGAAAGATGCAGGCCAAATTACACGAACGAAAAACGATTTCAAACGATTAAAATCCTCTCAAGAAAGAAAAATCAAACAGGGACAAAAAATTGTCGTACCGGACTCATGGCCCCTCAATCCCTTCATGCAAAATGGGCAACGCCTTTCAACGCAAAGAGTCGGAGAAGAATTTTTCATTTGGGTACATTTTTTACAGCTTTAATAACTGGAGACAATATTGTCATACTGCTCAATGAGCTTGCAAATTTTTTTCCGTAGCAACATACTCATGCAATGTATGCTGACGTTGGGCTCAATGTCTAATTAATATGCACCTTAATCCCAAGAGTACTCCCCGGTCAGTGCTACGCACTGGTGTAAGGGGTAGTAAAAATAATTTTGTTAATAGAAAAAATAAGAATAAAACAAATAATGCAATTATACGATATAACGCTATACAAGAAAATATAACTAAATAGTCTGGAAATATAACAAAAAATAAAAATGCGTACACTAACCCGTATCTACCCGTTCCTACAATATACAGCTACGTTCTATAACTAGAACTTTAACCGAATTAATTTCATACAAAACTTCCGGTTAAAATTCCGGTTAGAGTAACAGAAAATCTTAAAATAAGTTTAAATGAAAAATTATGTTTAAATTAAGTTAAAATTTAATAATTCTGTCAATAATTCTGTCATTGATACGTATATTTGTCCTTTTATTAATAGCTAATTGATTATTACGTATTTACCTAGTTAATTAATATTTTTTTCATATCTTTAAAATTTATTTCAAATGTTTTTTTTGGGCTGTTATTACGACCTTCAATTAAAATTTAACCAGAACTTTGACTGTAAGTTTCGTATGAACATCTGTCAGTTAAAGTTCCAGTTAGAACGTTACTGACGATCGTAGGAACGGGCCTTAACTTTTTTTTTTGCTTTAGCTCGTTAAATTTTTCTTATTATTATTTCAAGTAGTTTTATTTATTTTTAGTTTATTCTTCTTATTTTCTTTAGGAAGGTGTGCATTTAATAATAATTCATCTGGAATTCCGTAAGTGACTATGTTCTGAATCTTAGTACTGATACAGTTCTTCAATTGATACAGTAAAAATTAAAATATCTAATGCATTATGAGATCAATATTTTAGTTTAAATGAATTCCTTTTAAGTACGCGATCCCAGTATTGCTAATGAGATCAGTATTTCCGATTCAATTTCCTTTCAGGCTCTATATCCAAGTATTGTAGCTGAAATGAAAACAAAAACAGAAATTAATTTTACCTATATACTATCATATTCATACCGCCTGAGTGATAAATATTTTCTTATAATTATTCTAAATCTTTTACATGTCGTAAAAAATCCAAGTATTGTATTTACTTTATGCAGATTTGAACACTGAAACTCCCATTTTTGAATCTTAACCTCCCGCTAAGCTATTGACCACTTTGCATACGTGAACAGTCTACTACTTTTTACTTGAACAAAAACTTACAACTAGTTCAGTACTGAAACGAAATGATGAACAAAGCATAAAATCGATTGCTTCTTCCTACCAGTTAGAACATGCCATTGCAAATACAGTTTCATCGAAATTAAATTTATTTGCTGGAAACTGTGAAAAGTAGGCATATAGTCCTACTTTTGTAAGAAATCAATACGAACGGCGATCAGGTTAAAATAGTTTATTATTAAAAAATAATAAAGTAAAGTTCCAACACAACAAATTATTTTAAATTCTTAACAAATTGTGTTTAATTCGTTTAAGCAGTTTCTCATATTTTACTTAAGGACGAAGAAATATTTACGAAACAGTAAATTTCGATAATTATCAATTCATTGATAGTTTATACACAACTTTACATTTGAGTTGCAAAAAATGAATCTAATATAGTAACTGTATCAGAACCGGAGTGACGGTGGTAATTGAGAGGAGAAATGGGGCAAAATGTTAAGAAAGTCAGAATTTATTGGGTACTGGTACACAACACAGATATCTATAATTCCGTGTTGCTTATCGACCTACGGCGAATCCCGAAAATCTGAACTCTCTCAATTTTGATGATTCGGAGTTCAAGTCAGTATTGAACTATCAATGAGAAACAGCTTTTTTAAAATCTTTTATAAACACGAGGAAAGCATCCTGCAGCATACTAGAAAATAAATTTAATCAAATCTGTAAAAATAATTATTTCCAGCAAATGTATGTATATATATACCTAGTCTGCAAGCTACTCGATTTGTTACAGTACCTTCTTGCCACTGAAATCACATTGATTGAAAGGATCGGAAAAATTTCACTATTTAAAATGACGTTGTTATTTGTACCATTGGATTTTCTCTGTTTCTCTGATCGAACTGAACAAGAAACAAATACGAATGGAATTCGTATTTTCGAAACAGTCAGGGAAAACAAACTCCGCAAAATCGCCAATCGCCAATATCCGATACTTAAAAATTGATGAGCATACAAAGAAACGTAGAGAAGCGATTGATTTTACCATGGAAGCAATACAAGGACGATATCGAAACTGTTTCTGGTCCTTATTCTTAACCATCTCGGATAGTACTGCTGCTGGGAGTTATAGTGACCCTCAGTATTTGCTCAAGATATTTGCAGCCATTTCACCACCCTCGCTCTTTGTACAACCGAAAAAATCAACGAAAGACGGCAAAAGTACTTTTTGTTTTAGTTTGAAATTGAATTTTAAATAAAAATTAAATAAGGACATGTTCGTGCTTTTTCCATTTCAAGAGTTCTGTTTTATTTCTTTAGTTCGTTTGTAAAATTGGCATTCGTCCGCGTCCCGGCCTCCGAGAAAACTTTCAAACATCGCAGAGACGATACTCCCACAAAGTGGAATCGACGTAAAAACTAAAGTGGAAAAGGTCGTCAGAATAGGAGAAAATACCGGGATGTGATAATTTTTGAGTTTAACATTCACAAAAACGGAACCAATTTGTCTTAAAGCAATCGTATTTTGGTATTGAAGTCATCTGAAAGAACGCCATCTATCCGCACCTTCATGAACAATGGGCTCTTTACGTAGTAGTAGAAATCGTTCCTCGCTGAGTCTGAAAACTAATTTGCCACTTTAATTGAAAAATTAATTCAGAAGTCAAGTACGCAGAACACAAGTGCGATTCATATCGTAATTGAGCCGTGCACTGAATCTGACAAGATCATAAAGTCCTTAAGCTCGTGTGGATGAAGTTGGGAGCAGTAACTAAGTTCAAACGACGCGGTTCTGATAAAAATCTCGCATTTCATATTATGAGGTGGCGGGTGGTGACTATGAACGTGGTCGCGTCTACATAAAATTAAAGGTGTCCGGACGAGGAGCCTCAAACCCTCTACGAGCCGTCACAATAAATCCATTCAACCCGAAAAGGGTGGGTGGCGAATGCAATGCATTAAGCCAAGTCGGGGATTTGTAATTTAACTCCAGTTCTGTAACACGACCAATACAATCAACCTTAACAAGAAGAGCATATCGTTCGTTCGTGCAGGACGCAGGGGATGACAACGAAGAGGAAGTTTCCATTCGATACCACCATTTTCTCCAAGGACTGATTCTCCTGTCCTGATGAATTTTTACATAACAAGACACAGTCATCCCGCTGAATCGTTATATAAATAAAGGACTAAAGAGATACCAATGGAGCACAGTGGAGCAATGAGGACGACGCATCGCTATAAGGCGGAGTCTTTCCCGGAACGTTGTACATGGAAGCACAGATGAATCCTAGCGAAATATGGATGACATTCAGAAATGTAGACTGCAGGAGTAGGAACCTATCCATTCGCGATTTATTAGTTGGAGTTGCACTCAAGGGGAATGTAATCTTTAAGGATTTAATTCTGATATGAAGCTAAGTTTAGACATGTGTGAAATTGTTTTTTGTCTTTTTGTTTTGGCTTCGGACAGGATTTCAAAGAAAAATTCGATACATCTGTTTTCTGGAATTTTGGATTATTAAGGTTTTATTGGCTAATCGGAGAGATCAGATGAAAAGCGTACACATCCGTAGCCAAGGGTTGTGGCCAGACCGATTTAACAAATTTAAAAATAACAAATTAAAGTTAATAAGGATCTTCAACAGAATTTATCTGCCTCTTAGAATTCAGATAATATACATACCATATATTATGCAATTTGTTTAATTAATACTGGATCTTAATTGCATCAGCTGTTTATCAATACTAAAGCAGAACTGTTTAAGATTATACTGATGTTATTCTTGAGAAATCAGTACCGCGACAGAACGGAATGAATTTTGGAGTTCATGAAGTATTAAAGCTCATTATAATTTTGTGCTTTATGAAATTATATGTAGTTAATACTAAACTGTACTGAAATTATTGAAAAAAAAGGAATTCCAATGGAGAAAACTAAAATGTCAGCTTCTTACAGTATTATTCAGTCGAAAATAATAACGTCATATTACATCACCGATGTAATGATATGTTCTGAAAATTTGGACTCGATCGAATAAAAGTCAGAATTGGAATTATATGCTTCCAATTCAGGATTATCAGACCCAGGAACGTCATTTGAGAGGGGGGGGGGGGCAGGGGGGTGCATTTGCCCCCCTGAATTTGGTATTTTCATATATTATATATAACATATGGAGATTTATATATAAAAATACATACATTCATAACATCTTGCACCCCCCCCCCCCCCCCCCCCTGGAAAAGACTGAAATGACGGCCCTGACCAAACCTATTTAGGACCACAGTCACAACTCAAAAAAGTCACAATTAATTCAAAATTCATACAAAATTGTAACTCTCGACTTACTTTGTGACTTGTGACTCGGTTCTGAATAGGTCTGTAAATCTAATTTTCAGTACCGTATTTTGATACTGGTAAATGTTAAGCGTGCAGCCAACACATGGCGGCGTGCATTTTTGCAAATACTTCTGTAGCCCCACTTTTAAACTATCAAAATGAATAACTGCATGATGAATTTCTGGAATAGACCAACATAAATCTGACTTTACATTCTTAGCTTAGTTTTAGTCCAATCTTTTTCATAAATTGAAAATTTAACGACATTATGGGACCCATTCAACTGTGAAAATATTATTAGCCATAACCTAAGCCATGGCCCATTATTAAAATGTTCATAGCTCCTAGATTAGTCAAATTGCTTCACTGTCTAACATAAGGATTACATGAACCAAACCTAGGTAGCTCTTTAGATTGGTACTTGGTCTCAATACTCAAGTGATCTGCCGCTGCGTCCAATAATCCCTTCAAGTAATTACCATATTTTTCGACCTCAAATTCAATGCTTACAACCCTTTCTGTAAATTTCTTTCATCTTCCTTAACAAAAAAATATTGTAATAATCGATTAATTGATATGATCCGAGTCCTTAACGAAGTAATTATAATCTCGTATTTCTCGGGCACTCTCTTAAGAAAAAAATAAAAGGATTATAGGCGGAACCTTGACCATTTTTCTATACAGTAAATGACCGAGAGCTAAGGTAAGTGGTACAAGGATAATAAGATCTAACAAAAAGAGTGTTAGCCGTAATGAATCCATTTTGGGTTGCGCACTCTACAGATGAGGACCGGACATAAAAACGACGATGTGCCTTTTACATGTAGAAGCCTATTGCGGATCATCTTCTCAGTCGGTTAGCTCGTTAGTCATTTAAGGAATCGAACCAAGAAGCCATATCTTCTCTTATGTTGGAATGGTTTCTTTTTAATGGGCTTAGCACCGCAATTTCTCTAGAACTAGATTACATTCGAAGGATATGAATAGAAAGCATTTAGGACATATGACCAGACCAGAGGTAATAGAAATATGGAAAGGAGTTGATTAACAATAAATATTTAGGATTAGAAAATTTAGTGAAAGAAACGATTAGAATGCAATCAGCTTATAAAATTATTGAAAGGATCAGATCAGGATATTTAAAAAAATTTGGAAACCGGCAAACACATATTGAGTTTAGTTACGTTTCATTAATCAACGAATCGAGACTTTAGACGTTTTATTTTCAAATAATGTCGGCTTCTGAGAGCTGGATAGAAAATTTGATTCAATGTTTCCCCTGCGCACTTATAATACAAACTCGAGCACCTATGGGAAATTCCTAAATATGTGTGTGTGCATCTTATTTTCTTAAATTATTAAGAAAAAAAAATAGAAACATGGCAATACATTTCTAGAATATCATTGAAAACTATTCTTATGAAACCACCACCACCCCTTCCTAACCAATTATGAATCTTTATAACGATTGATATTATCTATCCCTTCCAAAAGCACTATATACCTACTCACTTTCGTGAACGTTAAGTGAATCGTTTCTCAATCATATTAAACTTTTATAAATTAATATATGAGCCAGGCCCGTGTGCAGGATCGTATGAAGGGGTTAGCAAGTTCCCACCATACTGAATGTAATGAAATAAAAAAAAGGTTTTCACTTCCCAATGGAAATAGTCCAATGGGCCCCACAGGGGTTCAACCCCCAAAACACCCCCACCCCCTCCATTGCACGGGCCTGATATGAGCCGTTGATTTTGAAAGTGGAATAAGTCCATTTCGTTTTTAAATCGATGTGTTAAAGGGTTTGCGTTTTAACATGTTAAAAAGAATTTACTTGTATTTGTTAAAAGTGTGATTAAGCAATTTCATAAATAAATTCTCAGAAAGTTGCTTTGTGTTGTATAAAATATCGTTACAATGTCACAAAACTATTTTTTTTTTAAAACGGACTTATTCCACTTTCAAAATCAACGGCTCATATGTGCCTAACCTAAAGCTGAACGCATTCATGCACAAGCTGAACGCAATTTACAAGAATTAGTTCAATTTATTAGTGAATTTTATCGAATAAAGAAACATATTGCAGTTTCAATCTTAGCTTTGCTCGAATTTTTTTTCTTATTTCTTTGCGCGTTTCTTTTTTATGATTCTAGCGCATTGAATCGCTACTACATCTGCCAAATTCAAATGATGAATGGATTAGTTATGGTATATTTACAATTTCATTGCAAGTTATTTCTTCATTAGAAGTGTACATTCGTATTACAAAGATTTGATAGATATTGGTCAAATAGCCACGCCACTTCTCGACCCTTTCAAAAATAGGTTGATTAAAGAAACATTTAGCTGTTTATTCGCAAATGCCAACGACCAAATTAAGTAGTAAATTGGCAATATAAGCGTTGCCGGCGATATTATTATATGTAAGCGGTTACACTGAGCAACATGCATTGTAAACTAGCTGCTATTGCGTCAAAACGCGTCACGCGCGCGCCGCGTTTGAAATAATACAACCTCTTAACTTTAAAATAAATAGTTAAGAACCATTTGTATTAAGTACCTTTTCATACATCTATCTATAATCATTATCTATCTAGTTTGAACAAAAATTACAAAAGATAAATTTTCAAAAGTTAAAAAATGTCGACGTCTAAATTTCCTGCATGTTGGCACTAGAGTAGGTTCAATATCTTCTCCGGTAAATACAATATTATTAATTACGTGTAATAATTAACATATGAAATAACAGCGGGTCGGGGCCTGACATATGGAACTAATACTTATAAACGATAAAATCAACTACAATTGCGACTCTAAAAACCAGAAATCAGAAAAGAAAATAACAGGGAAACAAAGTGCGGCCCCAACAAAAAGTTATCTGCATTAAATCGGCGCTAATAATCCGAAATATTTATCAGTCAGGACGACGACGTGCCTTCGTGTTTATGTACATACTTCCAACATAAAGGCATTAATTTAGTCATTATCTACTTAGTCAGGAGAAATTTATGTATAAAGACCATTGCGAAGCATGTGTATCCGCCCCTGTTGGCGAGCATTTGAATCTCCGTCAGTAACTGGTTTCTACACCATCCCACTTCTGATATCCATTTCTTTCTCGCATGCTCATAGACCGTTTCACTTACCCGCGTTGTACAGCTCTGTACAAGGCGGAGCTAACCGCACACCCCAGCATTTCAATGGAGTTCTATCGAGCCGATTGTTGTTGTGGAGGGCGTGTACCGCGGTCTTCTTTGCAGAGTGAATCTTAATAATGTACCAACCAAGAAGTCAGCAAAACGTTTTCGGAATCCGTTCAAGAAGGTGTCGCGTGTGTGTTAAGTTTTATGGCCTTATATCGGAAAAGATACCGTTTTCGAGTGGCTTAAGATAAGCGATTAAAGTTGACCGTTAATTTTTTTCGAATCTCGTTAATCGCCAAGTGTGCTATTTGTAGTTGATGTGTAGTTAGTGCGATCTGAGTGAGACTAAAAATTGTGCGTTTGATTTTTCGTGCTTATAACGCTGCCATACTGAATTCATTGTGGCCGGTAAAACAACGCGGGCTGATCAAACAGCCCGACAGTGCTGCCATCTACTTCAGCCCGCTTACCGTTGCTGATCCGCCGACTGTAACGCCATCACCGCCGTTATCCATGGTCGAAACGAATTCACCCGGCTTAGGTCCACGTTCCAGTCCCAATTGCCAGAGCAATTTAATCGGGAACAACAATCACAGCAACAATAATAACAACAATTTAAGCCCGAATACGCCGCAAAACTACTTGACGACCGCCATGTTGCTAAACAGCCAAAACTGTGGATATTTGGGACAGCGATTGCAACATGCCTTCCAGCAGCATCAGCAACAGCAGCAACAACAACAGCACCACCACCATCAACAACAACAGCACCTGCATCAACATCAACAGGACGATCCACGTTCCGATAGCGAAATGGCGCCACGATCGACTAGTTCCGGTCCGACGCCAACTTCGTTGTTCACAATCGATAGTATACTTGCCCCGAAACCGAATCAATCGAGGCGTTCGGAAAGTCCTGTTTCGCCTGGCGGTAGTTCAACGACGAGTCCTGTTCGACCGCAGCGCGTCCCTGCCATGCTTCATCATCCTGGACTACATCTAAGTCATTTGGCAGCAGCTGCTGCCTCCGGTTTTGCAGCCCCATCGGACTTTTTAGGTAAGTTTTTGGCGATCTCCTTGGATTTCATATCGTTTCCGGAGCTCATCTTATGGATCGCATGGGAGGGGGATTACATCAATTTACTTTGGTTGTTTTCATCGAGATTTTTTGTGTAGAAGAGGGGGATTTCAAATCCCAAATCCCGGATTTGGTCATGTAAAATGGTTATATCTGGCATCTGGATAACGCGCTGTCCACCCCCTATGATTTTATAATAAATCCTACAAGGCAGTGAAGAAGGCACTAGTACCTATTTCTCACTTGAAATTATTAACACATTTACAAACGGATTTTTTTATCCATATCTATCTTAGATTTCTGTTTTGTCGCTTTAAAAAATAACAAAGCTCACTAAAAATATGTACAGATATTAAAGTGGGCAAATCTATAAGATCAAGGAAAAACCATATTGACCACGATATGAAAAAAAATTACAAGTAGCAATATGTATAAAATTTCATTATTTTTATTTAAAACTAAAGTAAATGATTAAAAGTTCAATAAGAAGAAAAAAATTTGCCAACAGTTTGGGCTAAGTATTTTATTATTTTCGGTGGGAAATTTCGGGAAGCGGTACAAAGATGATTAATTGTTTCCCCCTTCAAAAATATTAACTTAAAGTGGTTCATCCTATCGGATATTTCAACGGGTATATGACATATGAGACTTCAATCGCAGTTGCTTCTTTTTGAATTTTGGAATCTACTAGTCCTAAAGCATGAAAGTAGAAAATTTAGATCATAATAGAAGAAATTAAGATTAGAAAAATTGTGCATATTTTCTGTTTTGATACTGTATTCACGCCAATATTTTGCAAGCACAGTAGATTCCACATTTTAGCAGGAAATATCATGGAAAAGTGGGAAATAAAATCTCCCCCGAAATGAAACGATTTAAATCGTTTTTAAGAAAAGTTACTCATAAGTCGTAGGTATAACGTTAAAATCTAAAAATTAACTTCTCAGCTGTAATTGAGTACCTGAGTTAAAATCGGTGTGGCTGACCACTTCACCTCCTAGTGTTCCGTTGGTCTCGCAATGAAGGCCTAGACCCGATTTGGGCAGTTACGCCATTGATTATTATTATCATTGTTGTGTACGTCCTACAAAATATTGACGAAAGTCATTCAGCATCGATTATTGTACTATATAAAATAATGCTTGAGTTCGGAATCCCATCAAAACTCGTCCGATTAACAAAAACGACTATGACTGACACTGAATCCCAAATAAGTATACAAAACGAGATAACCCAAAGCTTCCGAACAGAATCGGGCCAGAAGCAAGGAGATGGACTCGCTCCCTTGCTCTTCATTCTCGCCATAGTATATGTCATCAACAGGGTACCCGTTGATACCTGAAGTACCATACTAATCAAGTGCAATGTATCGTGCAGGCCCTGGCCCGATTTGGGCTGTCGCGCCATTGATGATGGTGTATTAAAGAGTGTTAAAGGATAATTGTCGTTCCAGAACTCTTCGATACTCTCAAGGATAGGTACTATAACGTAGTTTGCCTTAAGCCCTATTTATAGCAATAAATAAAGAGCTGGGCCAGGAATAGTACCAGGGACGTCATTTGTGGTTGGGCAGGGAGGGTATTGGCCCCCTCCTGAATTTTGTTTTCTCATATATTATATATAACATATAAATAAAAATATATTCATTCATAACATCTTGCCCCTCCCCCCTAGGAAAAACTGAAATGACGTCCCTGAATAGTACCTTGTGGAATTCCAATATAAATTTAATTATTTTTAAAATCTTTCCCCATCCGTTCCTCTTAAGACACCCTTAATTCTAATGACTTTACTAAGTCAGCCGGAACCTATTGGTACTTCTGTGAATGAAAGATACTGAAACCTTAGGAACATATGAAACTCTTTTGGTACCCTATGACCCACAATTATATATTAGGTACACTATTATGATATCGTTTAAAATCCACTTTATTGTCGTTTCATAACATTGCAGTACTTTTTCTTGAAATTCTTTAATTTTTAAGTGAAAGTGCTTTTTATGTGAACCCAGTGACAATTTTTCGCTCCGCTTGAAACGTAAAAATATTTTGTCACAGACATTTTAGTTTTTGTCGGTTGCATTCAAATGCAAACTTACGGACAAACTACTTTTATATTACGGTTACGTATAGATTCATTTTTTTTAACTGGTCCATTTGACTAAGTGGTTGCCGTAGATATACTCATAACTAACTGAGATACTCGTATCACAAGAACATAATTATATTAGTGTAAAACTGGTTACGATATATGAATTATGGTTTTCATCAACATTATCGTTTTTTTTTAATAGAATAAGAGTTCTTTAAGAAAAAGTGAATGACAAAACTGATACCTACAGTATAATGCAATCGTGTCACTTATGATAATTAAATAATAAGAAATGAATTTAAAAATTTAAATTATATACTTTAACAACATGTTTCTAACTGAAGTTGCGTATGTGTGTCTTTTGAAGTTATTTTTACGTTACCAGCGTCTAGTTTTATGTCTAAGCTGGCAGCTCCACATTCAAACCATTGGCAACTTGATGCAATCGCCAACAACTTATCCTTGCACCGACACTCTTATCACGAACTCATTGTTGTAATAGGTACTCTAAATAAAATCTGTAGAGCACTATAAGTTTAATCCAAGTCCAAAAAATTGTAGCGCTTGTAAGGCGAAAACCGAAAGGGGTGACACATTTTTTTCGTCTTAAGATATGGCTAACAATCTCAAAAGTACTATAGTACACTTCATCAGTGTTTAATTTTTTTTTAAACTAACTGAACTGAGGAGTATCAAGTTTTGATACATATATTGACGTAAAGTCAAATCAATCAGTTTAATGAGAAAGAAAATAAAATAAACGTTGAAATCTCTGACTGGCTTAGCAATGCTGAATAGCACTAACCTAGTAGCGTTCTTCTCCAGTCGACGATTATGTGCAGAGGTCTTCACAAATTGCTCTGACATATAAGTATACATACATATTTAGATAACTTGGAGGGAATAGCATTTGAAATTTTTTGGTTTTTCTGTTTGACTGTTTGAGATCATGATAACTCGAGAGGAAAAACACGCTGTGCTAGGAAGCTTAAATTTTTTTTGAATACGTTTAGGTGAAAAGTAAATTCAATTCGTCAATATTCAAAAAATATGTAGGTACACAAGAAAATTAGATACTAATTAGATACACATAGGAAAAATGAAATTAATTTAATTGTACGAAAATATTCAAATCATTTATGTTATTATATTTATTAAACCAAATAGATTAAGGAATCTGATTGGTTTCAAGTAGATTTTTTGGTGACTAGTTTTATATTGTCGACACTGAGTTTACCATTGCCACAGGTTCACTTGAACGAGACAGTGATCGCGATAACATAATCTTTCTTTTCTTGTGGACTTAATTTAATGGTTATAATCGAAAATCTATAAGTAGCTTTATCACAAAATGAAAGCTAATAAAAAATGAAATCATTTTTTATATGTGCAGATATCAACATCAAATCCCTACCACTGCTCTATATTAGAATATGATAGAAGGAGGAAACTTAGTATAAAACCAATTCATTCACTCCAATAAACTCCTGACGCTTTAATTATCTGCATCTGAAATTCTCGGTAATGCAACATTAACATTTAATCTAAAATATCTAAGGATGTTCAATTGGTTTTATTTCAAAAAATTATTGTTTTTGGTAGGTTTCTCAACGATTATACGAATAGTCCTGAGAAGGGTTGAAAACAAATGGAGGACTAACTTTTTTTTCCTCGTGGATGTTGAAATCCTCACTATCTGAATCCTTAGTACCTCCTGGTATCGTATCAAAATCTGAGATCTGCGTGCACAGTAAACATTGCTGGTTACCAGTTTATCCGACAATCAGTAGAAAACAATAAATCCTGTCTCGGGCCCTGAAGAAACAGAGTTTTTTCCCGGTCGCAGACCAAAAAAACATTTCCCCAGAGAATCCTTTCAAGTGTATGCATCAAGGAGCCAACACCGAAAATATCGATAAAGGAGTGAATTAAATTTTTCAAGTGACTCCTACATTCTTCCCATAACCTGTACGGATATATGGGGTTCAGCTCGCTGTAGCTCTATGCTCGTATGTTGTACCTACCACAGTTTGAGAAATGGTACGGCGAAGAGAAGTCTCGCAAGCCAGAAAAAGGATTTTGCGCATCCTGCATCCATTTCTCGTTTCAATCTCGTAATCACATCGTTGCGGCTTTACAACCTCGACCTAAGCAACCACCGTACACAAACGAATTTCGACGGAAAATCGATAAAATGCAAAATTTTTATATCGTGCCAGGATAATAATAAAGCGGAAGTTTTTTTTCTCCTAAGGTAGGAAAATTTTTCTTAAAAAAATAATTCCTAAAATCTTTTTCCTCGCGTTCAATTTGCTGATCCCGCGCATGGTTCAGTGGTTTTGTATATTAGGAAATCACCCCCAGGACACGTTCGTACAAATTTAGAGGCTGCATTTATACGCTTTACATTTCGAACCGGGAGTTGGGCACAATATTGCACTGTTGTTGTTGTTTTTTCTTCGAAGGATTCAGAATTTTTTCCCCGCTCGCTGTATAGGCTTACCACAGAATAAAAACTGGAATAAAGGCTGTCATGTCCTGGTGGATTCGCGCAGTGTGTAAATATGCGAAGAGATTTGTTTACATAATTCCTTGGGATGGCCTTAAGTGAAGCAACGATAAACAGATAAACGTTAATCACGGAATGGCCTCGAGGGAGATGTTTTCTCCTGTTTGCGGTTAATGGGAAGACACTTAGGGATTTCTTATTAAAAATCTCGTCACACCATTCATAGTAAAATTTATACATATTTTAGTTAAAATACGGGATTTCGTAATTGTGTTATTAACAACAAGAGATTCTGTGGAGCTCCTTAAATTCAATAAGTACCTTCAATATAAACATTTTTTTCCAAACGACCTACGGCCACTTACATTCGCAATATAAATACTTACAATTATACTTAAATTGGCAAAAGTTGCTTACACACGATCCTTCTACTAATGACCAAGAAGAAGATATGATATTTCTCAGTTTCGAAATGAAAAATTTATGAAATGTTTCTTGCCATATTTCCATCGAAACTTCTTTTAATTTTTGCCGTCAAACAGATTCGTATTACTATGGCTATCGTTTTGACAGTGTAATTTAAAACAATGACATTTAAATTATTTGTTTGGTATCTCTTATTCTTTGCAATACGCGGTAAACCTTTCCTTGAAATGTGAACTCTAGCACGTTTTTCAAAGTCAAGCTCTGAGTGTCCAATCCAATTTGAACATTTAGATGAGACAATAAGGATCAATGTTTGGACATTTAAGGACAAAAGTGACAATTCAAAATCAGGAAAGCCATATAGTAATTCAGAAATGTGAAGATCAGATTGAAATTCAGAAAAGATTAAATTCAGAAGAGATTAAAGTTTGTTAAGCCCAGGTGACCAAACCCAAGGAGATAAAATTCAGATAGACGAGATTAAGAAATATAGAAAGTCTATAAATTTTAAAATCTAGAAAGTCTAGATTCAGAGAAAATTTTTTATTAGTAGGTATAAAGATTCAGAAGTAATTCGAAAAAATTTTTTTTTTTTATATGTATGTCATAAACCGAAAGATATGGTCTTGAAATTTTTCAGGCACTATGCCCTGTAGATAAATTTTTAACTTATAATTTTTATTATATTATAATTTTTGGAGCTGTGGATTTAGGGAGGGAGAGGGTGTAAAGGAAAAAATTGTGATTTTTAATTCTCTAGAACCACTAAGGTAAAGATAGAAAGCAGAAAGTTGATGGCTATAGAGAGCTGGGACATACCAGAGATGATGGGAACATGGTACGGTGATGGGAGGGGGAGAGGGTTGAATCTCAGGAACGGATTATGCTGGGAAGATGGGTATGTACCACTCAAAAAATTAAAGCAAAATAAAAATTCAGATTTGCATGGTACGTGTAAATGTTTTTTTTTCTATATTTCCAAGAGCATCGGTGAAAAGGTGAAAAGTGGTTGTTTTCGTTTTTACGAATTCCGACACATTTCTTCGGTCTAATGAGACATCGATTTCGCTTTGACTTCTAAAGGCTTTAGATATAATCGCCAAAAATTCAAAAGATTTTTTTTGATATTGAAACTTCAAGTGGTTCATTTCGACGATGGTTTTTTCTGATCTTTATCTTTTCTGAATTACATGTTTGTGAATTTCAATTTAGTAGATTTTTACGATTCTGGAGTTTGTCATCCTAGATTTTCGATCTTTCTGGAATTTTTGAAAAATTGTTTTCATTTCATGTGTGTCACTGTTTTGGGTACTACTTTATATCTTTGCATTGAAAAAATACATTTGCTCTAATTTCCCCAATAAAAAATTTTCATTTCAGTGGCGTATCCAAATTTTTATCCAAATTACATGCATGCGGCGGCCGTAGCGCATGTAGCAGCAGCCCAAATGCAAGCACACGTGAGCGGTCACGGGGGTCTTGGACATCATCATCATCACGGAAATCATCTCGGACATGGTCCACCACCGAAACGGAAACGAAGACATCGAACAATATTCACCGAAGAACAACTCGAACAATTGGAAGCGACATTCGATAAGACTCACTATCCAGACGTCGTATTACGTGAGCAATTAGCACTTAAAGTAGACCTTAAAGAAGAACGAGTCGAGGTGAGTTTCTCGCATAAATCCCATCAAATTACGTAGACACTTAGTATTATTTAGCCAATCCTTAGAAATACACACACTATTCAAAGGTATATTGTGCCTACACCTTTGGGCCAAAGTTATAACCCCAAGGAACTAACAAATAAACACGTCAACGTATCACATCTCGGGTCTTCCTTTTGATTCCATTAAGTCGTAATGTTCCCCTGGCTCTTCCCCCGAAGGTACAAACCTAAAGGGTATGGATCCAGATCCAGGATAGTTAGATAGGCTTCCACTGTTGTTGTTGTTTATACTGAAACTGATGGTACTATTCTCGAATAAATAGCCTACAGGGATACGATGTCAAGGGATGTTTTAAGGTTCTCCCCCCAGGTCGGAGCGCACACATCATTTTAAGCGATTTGTATCAATTTAATCAGTAAATGATGACAAGCGACAGAATAAAGCTGACATTAAAATGTATTTGAAGCGTATAAGCGGGCAGGGATGAGAGGAGTGGGATATAATTGGCAGGGGTGTCATTTTAGCGTAAGACACGGATATTTCGGAGATTGAGCACAAGTTAAATGTCAATTCATTAATTAAATACGTTAGCGGAACTTGAACCCTTCGTTATTTTTTCAGACTCTCTCTCAACTATCGAGTATGTACACTTTTATGGGATCCCGCAAGGGTGGTTTTTCGGTCCTAATTTGCTTTTGATTGTTGGTGATATTATGGAAGCTCTGACCGGACGGACTGTAGCCCATTATGTTGGGATCGCTACTTCATTTTTTTTTATTTATTAAGTAAATATTGGAATATGGAAGACCCTAGACCGTCGAGCATTGGATAAGACCTCACACAGTCAAGCAGTTAAGTTGAGATGTCATCGGAGCAGAATATCTAAACAGTACTAATCCTAGATATTTTAGTATCTAAACACAAAGACGACGTCTGACTTATGGTATGTTGTATGGAAAGGAATGATTGATGCATTTTTCTTCTAATTGAGGCTTATGTGATGACGCGATTCTTTTGATTTGAATGGAATTTATAAATGTGTGTTTTCATTTTTCAAAAAAACAACTTTTTGCTATTGAAACTCGATGTTGTGTGTGTGTTTTTTTTCGCATTCTCAATAGTAGACAAATAAATTTGCATTATCGTCTACGAACGGTAGTCCGTCGGCGTCGCCGCATCCGACTTGAACCGGTTTTATGCTCGGTTAAAGTCCTTAATCCACCACTTAACACTGGGTTTTACAACGTGGCCATCATCAGTGGCCACCTTGAACAGCCTAATCACCATAAATTAAGTGCTTCAACTATTTTTGTGGTAAGCTGACTCCCGCGGGTTTATAAGGTAAATATTATAGTAGGCAATAGAGGCGATCTTAGCATCTATAGTCCAATGACTTTGCATTTTCTTGGGATAGTTTTCGTTTTAGAGCAGCCTCTTCAAAGGTACAATACCCGTATAGAGGTTTTGTGCGCGCACGGTGGACAACTAACTACCAGCGCATCGATCTTGAGGGCTTCTTACAAAAATCCTATGGGTGTATTATAGGTATGGTTCCAGTTCCATTCGAAATTCTAAACGTCGATCGTCTATTACCCTCCAGACGGGATTCACTATATCGAAAGACAAGAGTAAATCCTAACCAAAAGTCTTTTGTATTTTGGTACCTCTTGATTTCGTCTTGATTTTATTTGTTTATTGATTTAACTATCTTTTATTTGTTGTTCATTTATATTTGTGAAATGTGCTTATCGATTTTAAGATATATCTGTGTAGTAGAGTTGATCTTCAATCGAGACTTGGACTCAAAAAAAAGACGGGGGGAAAAAATGCTACGGATCCAATTGAGATGCGCGCGATTTTAACCTCAAGAGTTTACTTTGGTTAAACAGTAGCCGTGTTTGACTAAGACCTTTCGGATAATTTCCATAATTTCGAGCCATCTATCTTTTAGAGATTATATGAGCACCCTATACTACCTCAATATGCCTTATTCCATCTTAACTCTTTTTTTGCTCTCTTCTTCACCGTCTTCTTCATCTCGAGATGACTTATTTCTAGCACGATACGATGGCGCAGCCGAGAACCCGGTTTTCTGTATGGAAATGAAGAGGATGATTCGGTGTCAGTATCTTGAAAATTTAATGGAAAATTAGTTTTTAATGGTTGCTTTAAGTCAGGTATGAGATCTATTAATTGAACGTAGCTCCTTCTTATTTAGACACCGGTCGCGGTTTTGAGTAGCCTTATAAATAACGAATTTTCGTTGGACTTTCACTGCATCACTTTTTCGAAGACAACGTCTTATAAATGGCAGTAAATCATCCGATCGATTGTTTTTCTTAGGATTTTAGAGCGCTATGTCAATAATAAATTATTATAAGTGGGTACCTACAAATATTATATTTGTGAATAAAGGTAATTATCGAGTTTTTTTGTTGAAAGTATATAACGCATATAATTACGAAGCGTTGATCAGTTGATCTTGATTTAGTGGATGATGAGATGATAAACAGTGAAGAGATAGCACATGCTTGTTGCAATTAGCGCTTTTTAAGTACATACCCATCTACTATATAAGTAAACAAAAATTTGTGAGATGGGAAAGCACTTTTGCTTCAAGATATACTTGAGAAATTGTATACTATTAGTGCAATGATATAAGCATTACCTACTTACATCTTTTGGGTGCATTATTAACATTTTATTGGCTATATTTAAACGAATGGAGGGAATGGGAGAGACGACAATGCTTACTATTTGAATAATGGATAAAGGAAACTAAGCGTACGTGAATATGGTTCTTGTAATGAAAAAGATAATGAAAAACGTGATGTGTACCGTGTACGTACATACATACTTACAAAAATTGTTACCCCTATCATAGAAAATGCGGTTTTTTTAATTCACGCCGCTATATGCTTGATAGTCGGACATGCGACCATTGATAGCGTTTAAAAACTACTTTATCGATCTTTTTAAGCCTGTCGCTCCCGGTTGTTTAAACCTATATTTTTCGATAGAATTTATACTTTTTTCGGAATGTTCTTTATAATTTCATCGCTCGCGTATTGCGATTTTCAAATTCTTTATTTAATTCCTTAGTAATAACAATATGGATGCGCTTATTATAAATTATTTGGTAATCGGCGATTTTCTCAGTTGCGTAGGTTGTGTTTGGAATTGTTTACAACAATAAACAGGAAATGTCTGCAAGTATCGGAAAGAATATATATAAATAAAAAAGTAGAATGTTTGCCGGTTGCAAACAAAATAGTATTTTAGCATTTCAGAATATTATTTGACAGATGTGGGAAGCAATTCAACGCGCTTCACTCCAACTGATGTCGCCGCGCGATATGGTGCGTACGATGAGATTGGTTCATCGCACATTTCGTGCGCATCGATCTCACTGTACTTATCCTTTTTTCACGGCCTCACCGAAGCATAATGATTGATCAGATACCTATTAGAATAAAACTGGTTTCGCCTACAATATCCGGAAGCGAATATAATTACCCGTTTCGCTATTTTTCTTAGTACAGAAAAATTATGTAAAGTTGAGTACTGCTTGTTACGATATTTATTTTAAATTATTTTGTTTTATATTCTCGTGACAATCGTTTGTAACTGTATAATTAAATTACATTTCCCCGTTTCCATAGTATCGAGAGGAAAATTCACAAGAAGAACTCCTTGTTTTCTTCTTATTTCCCTGTTATTATTTTTGAACTTTTCTTTTGAAGTTAACAACTAGCGAGCATAAAAGCTTCCGATTGATTCTTTCATCTTTCGCGATTTTTTGCATGACAACAAGCCAATTAGCTAAGAAATTGCAATCTTTCATATTGTTCTTCCTCAATTGCCAGATCTTTCGCGACGCTATAGTTCTTTCTACAAAAGTGTATGCCATTTATAATAGGCATGAAAATAATGATGATTGTATTTTTTATAATATCCCCATTGTCTTCTGGTTCAAGGCTGCAGATGTTTCTTTCTGCTAGAAATAGTCAGTGATTTTGTAAACCCGTACCCCGACTAAGTTATAGGGCAGCAACTTCCTCTACAAGAGAGGAACCCGCTGTTGGCCTTTATCATCCTTCACTTATTCATTCTTTGAAATTTCTTCTAAATGGGAATAGTTCCAACGAATTTCGTGAACTTTTTAACAACTTTCAGCAAATTAATCCGCAGGAAAGAGTTGAATTTGAAAACATCGAACTGTTCATAATTTGAAATTGACTACTGATTAATAATTTCCAAATTATACATACCATGATCATAGGTACCTATCTATTCTGAAATCAATTCATAATTCATCAGCTCCAGGATATTATTTGCGGATATTTTAAGGTTTTTCTGATTCGCCATAATAGATCTATTGCTATATACCCTGTCATAATTCGAACAGTGAACAATATCTACAAAGGGGATGGGGTTGGCAACGTATAGACGAACAGAGCTTATATCATTTCCAGGTTTCAAATGTTTATTTTCAGAAATAATAATCCCAAATGGCATCTCATTGAAATCTAACTCACTTGACTGTGTTATTCTGTTCGATTACGAATAACAAAGTGTGGGATATCCAACATTTGTTCGCCTATTCAAAATTTTCGGATCCTCGTTTCCTTGATTCCTGGCCAACCCTTGCACTTGATATTCAACTGAATCCGAATATACATCGATATAAGACTACAAGCAGAAGTACCATTCCTTCGAAAGGAATTAAGTAAATAGAACCCATTTCTTGTACTTAAATCCTGCTGGAAAATGAAATCAACTCTTTAGTCTGTTACAGCTTTAGTAAAACAAAACTTTTTTTGGAATAACAAAATCCGATGAAAAAAATCGCGGGAAATTGAATTTTGAATATTATGCCGAGTTGAATTTGTACGCCCTTCCCTTTTAGGGTAATTCCTTCCTTCGGGGCCTATCAGAAAACGCATAAACACCTGTCCTAATCCGACATGCTCGGCATTTATACCTGATGAATATATGGATATGGGTGGAGAGCTCTCCGTGTCAGTACCCATCAGGGGAGGATTTTTCATTCAATGGATAGAAGAACTCGTTAAGTGCGCCAAAAATCAAATACGATATAATGTGACATTTTGACAAGATCAAAGCCGAATTAATTTCCCTTTGACGACATTGTTTGAAACCATGGTTCCCGCAGTATAAACTGGGGTTGCTGCTCATCCCGACGAACATTGCGCCCTTGCTAAAAATATTTACCAGACGAAAATGTTTTAATAAAATAAATACACAGTGGGACAATATGAAATTAAATGATATCAAACTGGTTCATCCTTGTTAAAAAAAATCTACTTATAATGTGGGCGGAACTTTATTATGTTTATGATGGAGGTCTGGAACGCGTTTAAAGTTCGGTGCTTTTTAGTAAGTCTTACGAATAATGAAAAATCTTGAATTTTTTAGGATATTATTAAAATGAGCCGTTGAAGTAAAAACTACAAACCCCTTATTAGATATTATATAACTTAATCGACCACTTACCGAAAAATACCGAAACCGATTTCAAAGTGTTGAACAAGTCAAAACTAATTGGATATCTTATTTAGCCTAAGAGATATAGTGAAATTCATAAGAACGTATATATGTTAGGTCCTTTAACGGCTAAATATAGAAAAAACGTACAATTGAGTTTTATTTCATTATATAAAATAATTAACTAGGATTTAATTACGTATGCAACTTCTTTACTATATCCCTAAGGGGTTGAAAAACCAAGTACCCTGAAATAAGCGATTACATAAAAATCCTGTTAAAGTAAAAAGAAATTAAAAATCTTATCATAAGTAGGTACAAGATATGTCGAAATTCGTGAAAGCGTATACAACCCTCCCTCTCACATCCTCAGTAGTTGAATACCGAAAAATCATGAAAAATTTTCGAGATATTTATAAAGAGTGTCCGCGAATTGGGTGGCAAATTTTTAAGTAACTGACTCCAGCTCTCGTTTAGGCAATTACGAGGTATAGGAGGAATTGTAACGCAGATGAATTCAATTTAAATTTTGTCGTTAATATGAAAAAGGTTACAAGAAAAGTGAAGAAAAATTTCATTTATAGATAATTTATTTACGATTCACCTAGGTAGTTGACTTTGGAATAGCGAAATGGCAAGATGAGTGATCATTCTTGTCTATCTCATCTTGATGAATTGATACACTTGAGATGCGTTAGTTGTAGTTAATTAGATTTTTAATGCCGTAAAACATGTTCGAGTCTCGTGATCAACTGCACAATATTTACAAATAAAATTACCGATTATATAGTTAGCAGTAATTCGTACATCCAAATTATACATAAAAACCTGGGGATCTATTACGCTTCTGTTAGTTTGAAATCCATTTTACAAACAACCCAAAAGCGGTTGATTTTTAATTAACCTACGCTCTTTTTCGTATAGGCCTCGGGCAAAATTGAGTGATTTTAGGGATGGAAATTTCGAATCGGGGGCGGTTTGACCGAGGCAAAAATTCGCTAGCTATACTGTAAAACAAACAAAAAACTATAGAAGAAATTCTACCGTAAGCCCATAACCAATCAATTTAGCAACACAATCTGTGCGGTGGATTGCGTATAAAGGGATGGAAGATTTCGCGGGGATAAAACAAAGAAAATTTCTGTATGCGGATATGAGGCAAAAATATCGATTTGCTGATATAAAGCGGTTGGTTCGTTATACTGTGTACCATTTAATTCCAACGCATCATCAAAAATTTACAACGTCAAAATGGATTAAAGCACCAAAATCCTTCATACTCGATGTTCTTCGTGCCTTCATACTCCGGAGTTCAGTGATTATCGAATCCTTTTGTATAGTACGAGTACGTAGTTGAAGCGATCATAAATTTTATATTAATTTTGGAAATATGAAAATTTTGTATGCAATGTGGACATGGAACCTTAGCCAATATTTAGGCAAACAATAATATACTCCATGCTGAAAGTGAACGTATGGTAAATTTTGCTGATCCTGTATGTCTTATTTATTTATTTATTTATTTATTTACTGACGTCTATTGTACAGATAAACTTATCCAATTACACAATAGAAAATACAGAAAAAAAAAAAAGGAAACATCAAATAAAAAGAAATATAAATGATAAATAAATGCAAAATTAAAGAGAGAGAATATAAGAAATAATAAAAGAAAAATGAAAAAGTAATAACAAAATTTAGTTTAAGAAAAATAGTAATTTAAGCTTTGACTTGAAAAGATGATACGATGTGTTCAGAGGACCAATCTTGAGGTCATCATGATTTCTTTGTAAGCGAATAATCGGTGAAAAGAAGTATACATTTGTACGCGCCAAAGGAGGGGCAAATATGGAGTCTGACCTGCTAGGACGCAATGGTTGACGTAGCACCAAGTCTAAACTTAAGGCTGAGTCCCCATCACCGTTGTAGATTTTGAAAAGCACACATTCGTCTATGTACAGTCTGCGTTGTTCAAGGGATGGGAGCCCGAGGAGTAAAAGACGTTCACTGTAGGGACAATAGGGAATCCTATATTTGTAAAGGAGAGAACGAGTAAACTTACGTTGAACAGATTCAAGAGCAATAATATGACAATTGTAGTGAGGGGACCAAATAGCAGAGCAATATTCCAAGCCACTCCGCACTAGAGTCACGAAGAGCTTGATGCAAGTTTGAATGTTAGAGAACATGTATGATGATCTCAGGATTAGGCCTGATAATTTCGATGCAGTACTTATTAGATTTCGAAAGTGAAGGTCAAACTTTAGTCTAGTGTCAAAGGTAACACCCAGGTCTCGAATGTGGGAGACTTGAAGAAGTACTTCAGAGTTGATATCATAATCCACAGAGATCATGGTTCTCTTAAGTGCAAAGGACATTTTACGACATTTAGAGACGTTAAGTGGAAGACAGTTACTAGAGCACCATAAAGCAAGAGCATTAAGATCTGATTGTAGTATTCTGCAATCGTGCAAAGAACAGATCTCCCTGTAAATTTTTACGTCATCCGCATAGAGGAGACAAGGAGATTGAATAACTAGTGGTAAATCATTAATAAATATAACGAACAAAAGTGGGCCCAGAATAGAGCCCTGGGGAACACCAGAGAGAGAAACGAATTCCGATGACGTTGAACCATTAAAACGAACACGCGATTTACGATTGACCAGATAAGAAGCAAACCATTGAAACAGTGATCCCGAAATTCCACAGCCTTTAAGTCCTTCAGAGAGAACCGAGTATTCGCCGGAAAGCCATTTTAACCCCCGAATAGCGTTCAGGCTACAATTACATCAGCTAGCCTAACACTTTTCCCTGCTTCCATGGTGACACTGCAGTAGAACTTCCGAATTTTATATAGAAGCTCCGTGTATTCGAACGAAAAGGATTCCATGGCGACCGAAATGACTGCGATAATTAGAAAGGCTGAGTTTATGATGCGATATATTCCGGAACAGTTAACAGTGTCCGACATTGAGGAATTGATTGAAATCGAATGGTGCTTATGGCTACTACTTGAAACAACGGACTCTGGATACGTGAAAAGTGCGACCACGTGAAATGGCAAAAGGGTGATGCCTTCGGGCTCTAATATCCGACGACATCAGGCCATTAATTAGCTTGACTATTTTTGGGAATGTTATCAGTTGACTGGAAAATAAACACATTTTCTTCAGGGATCGAATCTAGCCTGAACTAAAATCGTGGAATGTATTCTCTAGCCAAGTATCTTAAATCTGTGGCAAAATTCGAGTATTTTGAATTAGCGTCAAAACTCGCGATATAGTGTCCTAATGGACGTAGGGGTTGGCCACTATCGACAATGCCACTATTTTGGATAGTTATTTTTGGTAACGTGTCTTTTTTTAATTTATCAATTAAATAACTCTATTAAATCAAACTCTGCTAGTTGCACAGCTCCTATTTTAACGATAAAAATCTTCAAAGAGGAGCTCTGCAATGAAGGCTTTCAATTATGTTACTCGTAGTTAAGCAGGGTTGTTAGTGCTGAATTGCCATAAAAGGCATACTCGATTATGCGCTGTTGTGATCCTGATCTTGTGGTCTCAAATCTTCGTTGAAGGGTACTGATCCTCAAAATTCAGCTATTTTCGGCAAATTTGTGATGTTTCTTTGTTGCGTTTCACGCATTTGATTTTCGTTTCCATAACACGAGTAGGTACTTTTTAATTTTTCAATAATGGATCCGTTTCGTATGAGACGTCGGTGTGCCAGAGGAATGGCAAGGTAATTGTTAAGAGATCGGGAAAGCCCATTCGTCTAAACTCTAAGGTATGATTTCTATCTGATAACTTTTGTCAATGACAAAACACAATAATAGGTAGGGTACCAACAAATTGTCAGTTTGAAAGCTGAGACTTAACAGTGATATCGAGTACGAGCATTTGAAATCTCTTGTTAGCAATGATAAATCCACCATATTTCCTAGTGGTAACTTAAAAATCTGGAAGTATTATAGATAGAGTGTGTACACCTTAACGTCTTAAGGTCATAGAGTCCATAATCACTTCCGAGATTATAATTTATGTGAAAAATGTGCAGGAAAAGCAGCTGCGGAAATTCGACAAGAGCGACATTCTTACTTCAAAAGGATTCATACAGAACAAAAATATAATCTACTCTGTAACTTAATTTCCCATTTAAAACGGGTTTTCCTTTTTTTTGTAAATTGACCTAAAACAACAACCAAAATTAAAACAAGTAACAGAACGCTTAATTAGTTCGAGTAACTTTGACGTTATTAAAATAGAACTCCTCTAAAGTGGCGTAAAGAAAAACCAAGGGTTTCCTTATAAAGTGAGAACTGAAAACGATAAGAATATTTAAATAAAAAAAAACAGTCGGACAAAAAACGTGAAAAATTTCGAAAGAGCTCACCCACGTTCTCCGACCACTCGTACGCAAAAGAAACGTTATAATATAATAAAACGTTTCCTTATCACTACACCAAACCCAGCAAAGCTAAAAGTCTTCTTAGGGAAATTTAATTTCCAAAACGGATGAAAGTGTTTGTACAGAAGCCCCTGTGAATCGGGAAAGGAATAGCGAGAGAAAATCGCGAAATGGAAATCAACCCAAACACACAAAACCTTATAAGAAAATAAAATTTTCTGAAGAAGAGTGAGATGTAGCGAGGCGAAATATAGCGAGAAGTAAATCAGTTTAGGAAATGGAAATGAAGCAGATGAAGCCATACCAGGGTCAGCAATTGCCAGTTGTATAAGAGGGAATCCGAATTTTAGACAGGATATTTGAACATGTTCGCCGACTCAGGTCTTTTTCAATTCTGATTAAAGTGAGGGCAGTAATAATATTTTTCTATATTCTTACTTTTGGCGTCAAAAATAATTAAGAAAAACAGGCGTTGAAGAAGCCATAAGAAATATCGTAGAACTGATTTATTCTACGGTGGTGTAATTTGCTTTGGATTAGACTAATTAGCTGCTCGTTACTTTATTATTATTTTTAGAATCTTTAAGATGAGTCCAAGCTGGACGGCAAAGCCTTCGTAACTTTATCCAAGTATTTATCAATTTTATTTATTTAAAACTTCAGGATTAGTATGAGAATGTCCAACAGAAGAAATATCTATTATACCGGCTGCGCCAATAGTGTTATTCTTTTATTGTTTTGAGGTACTATCTTGACAAAACGCAGTTAACGCAAAAATATCGACTGTGAGGATGAAGCTTGATAGCTTGAGTACAGGCCCGGCCCTAGACTTTTCGGCGCCCGGTGCAGTATACACTTCGTCTTCCTAATCAATTTATATAACAAAAAACAAAAATATTATACTTATTCACTTGACGATTTTTCATACAAATTCATGTAACTTTTTCTCAGGACCCGCTCAACCGATTTGAATCAAACTTTGTACACTTATTATTTTAGTAAATCGAATGCTAATGAATGAAGGAATTTCAAAAATATTAAAAACTTGACTTATAATGTTTGAAAATTTAAACATTTTTGATGTTTTTTAAACCTAAAAAAAGTATTTAGAACCAACTTTTTAGAAATTGCTTCATTCAGTATAAATACCAATACTATTCTATATTTAACCAAATAAAGTCATCTTGATGTCTCTTATCAGTTTCGAGAAAAGAAACATTTATGGAAAAAAATGAAAAAAAAATTTTTCTGGAGAGCGAAAAAACTAAAATCTCTCCAAATTGAATTTTTTTTATATACATATTGTTAATACAAATCTCACAGATGTCATTGGTTCTGTTTTCAAAACTTTCCTCTATTTTTTATCAGATTATGCCATTTGCTCGTTTGATTTAAACCAATTAATGGTATAAATAAAATTGAGATGAAGTTCGTTAGCGGCGGAAGGTCGGTGTCAAAATTTTAAAATTGTACCGAAAAATACCGAAAAGTTTGCCCAACCGCTCGCCGTCGTAATTCTGTGTCCATCCGTGTGTTAAGGTACAATTTAAAATTTTTTACAGCGAACTTCACCGCCGCTAGCGAAGTTCGTCTCAATTGTGTGTATACCATTACTTCTCTTTATCATTCATCCAAAACATTCATTCCCCTCTAGCAAAAATGTCGTGTTTCCCATTTCCCCACATAATTCACCGAGGCGCATTCGCTCCATATCTATCTTTTTCTATTGTATGGAAATCATGTTCTGAGCTCTTTCAGCACACAATCAAATCAGCACCAAGTGCTGCGGCGCCGTTGAGCGCTTGCTCCAAATGAATCGTACGAACGCAAAATTGTACTAGCTGATGAACGTATGAATGCAAAATTGGAATAGCAGATGATCGCACAAACGAAAAGCTGTACTAGTCGGTATCGAAGAGTGAGAATATCTTTAAGGGAAAAGATTCAATGTTTTGGTTCTTGAACGAGAATTGAAAGAGTGTTTTTAGAAAATGGAAAAATGGAAAAACCCTGCAAAATCTAGAATATGCATCGGAAAAAGTGTGGCAAATGTATTCAAGAAATCCTTTCTATTAATTTCTAAGTATGTTTTAAATTTATAGCAAAATATTTGGAGAGATAATATGAACTAGCGCCTTCCTTAATTTGGCGCCCGGATTCAATGCACCATTTGCACATATGGTAGGACCGGCCCTGCTTGAGTAGCTGGAGGTGTATGGAGGAAGGAAAATAATTTAATTAATACCTACATTAAAAAACAGAGCCAGACAAAAACAAAAGACAGAAATATACTTACTGCGACAGGACAGATGTATAGACATAAAGTAAAGTATCTAATAGTAAAAAAACTCAATTGTGCGCAGATTAATTAAAATTAGTTTTGTTTTTGTTTTTGTTTCTGGGATTCAGGGAAATTTGGGGAAAATACATTACATTAGCTGAATTTTTTTTTCAGCGAATTCCACTCCTGATCAAACCATTAAATAAATTTTAATTTAAGCTGCACTAAATTAATTTTTCTTTTCCTCCTCGTCTACCTATTGCGAAAATTCCAAAAAAATAATTTCCCAGTAGCAATATCGGCACCGAAAAGAACATTTACTAACTTAATAAAAGAAGGATTAGAAGTGTCGACATAAATTTGTACCTTTTTAAGTTGAAGAGGCGGAGGCCTTTTCGCTCCTTTCATTTTCCCATCCTTTCTTCTATTTATTTCGTTACAAAAAAAGGATATGTGGCTTTGTGTTTATTTTGGTTGGATTCAGGGAGGCATTTATAATAGAAGCAATATTATTGCTTTAGTCCATGTCATAGAAACTGGGTTTTCAGCAGGTGGACACAATCTTAACTAAGAGCGATGGACAAATTACCGAGGATACGATATAAAAGAACGATTAAAAAGGAGTGGACCACCTTGTAATGTTGATACCTTTTGTACAACCATGGCGAACTTGTGTTGTGTTTATGTCCTTTTCAGCTCAAATGTTTGTAGTGTTCGGTGAATGCCATTTTATTAGAACAATTTTGATTAAAGACTTTTTCATAAGATCGTACTTCGACTTATTGGAGTAAAGCGAACTTAAGGATTGCATTTTGTTGACTATAGTTCGAAGACTTAGGATTCAGTAGTAAGCTGATCGCAAAGCAGATGTGCGATTTTATTAGAATGGTTGTAGCAGCAAAAAGTGGTTTTGGGATGACAGCAGACTAGGAAGATCCAGAGCCGCCTTAACATTATAGTGAAACGCAGCAGCTAGTTTTTAAATGATAAAGAAGATATGCAAGTTCAAGACCTTTAGCATAAATGCGATTTTAATTACATTTGGACCTGAACGTTGGAAGTATTTATGAATGGCAGGAAAGAACAGAGAATATAGAATGGGAAATTGGAAGTTGATTTATAAACTAATACGTATAACATATTAAGTAAGGAATGTATTTATGTTATAAAGCCTTCTTGCCAGCCTCTCTTTCTTAAGTTCCATTCGTAGACTTCTACTGCACGTATTTAACTTTTGGTTGGTTAATTACTGCTTAAGTAAATCTTTGGAAATACACCAGACCCATCTATGCGTCCAGGGACAACATACAAGCTCGAGGTCACCCTTCTTCCAATCACATCATCATAAATCTGAGCAAGTTCTTGCGCACTGATGCGAAATGAGAAGATTTTGTTCTAGTGTTTGAACAAAAGCCAAACAACACCCTGCGGGGGTGTTAAGTATACATACCGTACCGAAACTGACGATCTACTAAAAGATTTGCCTTCAACTGTTAAATGATGGGGATGAGTTCGAATCTATTGTTGTAATGAAATACGCACAAGTTGGCTTGATTTATTATTTAATATAATTTTTAAGAAATACGCTCGACGGATACATCCCCCATCAGCCCCCTCACCATTCATACTTTATGACAATGATGCTATCATCGGCAAAGAGTATTTTCATTATTATTAAGGACGAGCACACAATATCTCTAGACCAAGCATACAATTCAGGGTGAACTTGAGGATCCCTTTTGGCGATGTGCTTGGAATAACAAAATAACAGCATCCTTTTTTTAGAAAACACATTTTTATTTTCAACGGTCGGGATTTACCCTTGTTTATGTGCAAATGCCACCAAGTGGTTGTGCGGTTCTTAAAAGGGGTGTGATAATATCACATCCAATTACTGAATTACCGTGGAGTGATTCGGAAATTGAGTCCAATGTGAGGATAAGGGCAGGGGGATGGAAACACATAGCTGTAAGCACTTTTCGAGAGAATATTTACGAAAAACTGAAGCAAATAGGGAGGGCTGCGAAGATAGCGACCGTAGATAGTAATGGCGGTGAATTGATGAGAGTGGTGTCCGTATAATGATGTTCGTCACTTGAGTATGAGGGTGGGCTGGGAAGTATGACAATAACAGGGAGTCGTGTATGAGTATAAAGCGGTCAGGTCATGATTTTTGGTTATTAAGTGCCATTGTCTGGGTCGATTAGACAAATTGCAAAGGAGTCAGTCGACCGGGTAATAGGAAGTTAAAGACATAAGTCGTTGGTTCTTCGGAATGCAGATCAGATTGAGGTATGTATGAAACAATTTTTCCTTCAATGTTTCATGCAAAATATTGCTACCCGGATTCTTGAATACACTTCTCGGTTTTCTTTCAATCCGACGTGCCGCCATTGCAAAATGCTATAAAAAATAAAATCTAGCATTTTACCTATATAGGTATTACAAGAATAGAGGATTTCGATCATTATTGTTATTTCGTTGATAAATTCCAGACAACTTTACATTAGAGTTCCGAAAATCACGGCAAAAAATGAAAAATGGTTTTTTATTTAGGTGTACGAATATGATCGAAAAAATTTTGTTAGATGGTTGTGTATCACGGAAGTGAGTTCATACTACTATTACTTCTATTAATATTATTCTATATATATGTATATATATCAATCATATGAAATATTATAAGAATAAAATAAAAGTAAAAAATATTGTTAAATATGATAGAATAACAAATAAACGGTCTTTTATATTTTCAGGTTTGGTTTAAGAACCGTCGAGCAAAATGGCGAAAACAAAAGCGCGAAGAACAGGAACGCCTTCGTAAACTTCAAGAAGAACATAACGGTAGTATTAAATGTAACGATGAATATTCCGGTCCATTACAATCGCTAAAATCGGAAACAAATGGTTACAGTGATGCCGACGACTCATCAGACTTAGAAGTTGCATAAAATTAAAAAAAAAACCAACGTTTCCATGCTCTGTAAATATTTACGTCATAATAAAATATCTGTAACTCTATAATTCATCAAAGACCCAAAACATTCCAATAAAAAAACGAGATGACCTAACTAATTATTTAATTGTTAGAAAATTAAAAATTTAATCAATGTATGTGATGTTTTTCTAAAATTTAAAACAAAAAAAAAAACACAAGTCCTAGTGCAGCGAAATTTTTGTCCTTAGATTTTTATGTAATAAAATTTTGTAAATAGTAAACATAATATCAATAATGAAAATATTGTAAAGAAATTAAAAATGTAACAAATTCTGATGCAATTATTATTTTTATTAATTTTTTTGTTTAAATTAATAAATTAAAATTCCCTGATGTAGACTTATAGTCTTGTAAAAAAAGAAAAGAAAATTTCTATTTAAATCGTAGCTGTGTATTTAAATTAACGAATAACGTTTAAGTTCTAAATTATAAGTGAAAATGAAAAAGAATATTGAAAATAAAGCAAAAAATTAATAATAGAGAATATAAATGGTGTCTTTGTATATTTTTGGTTTGTTGTAATTATTAGTGGGAGTTCGTGGAGGATGGCATTTCTTAGGTGCATTTTATCGCAATCCCATAGTCTTTCATTAAGGACAAAGTTAATAAAAGAATTTGCTTTTATTCATGAAATTGGGAAGAGTAGAGCCAAATATCAGATGTGACTTTACTTCGCAATATAAATCCATAGATCGGTACCTTTTTTCCCTAACTCAATTGTAGCCAACTGCAAAAATTCTAAAGGTCGGAAAATTAGGGTAACACATTAAAAGGGAAAAATTTAACAGCCAATCCAATGTCACCGAAAAACGTTTTTGCTTCGAAATCCTTTCAGGAAAATTTTCTGCCTAGTTCTCTGGGCAATCATCGTCAGGATTACGGGATAAGGGATTAGCGTATTCGCCTGATTATTTCGTCAAACGAGAACTACATTCGGAGCTATAATCTTCCAGCTGCCATTATGTATGTCTTCGTCCTGAATTTGATTAGCCGGCGTTTCGTATTAGGGTAATCTCAATCCGGTACATAGACCAATTCGCATTAGCGTAGTACTTTCCAGGTTATGACAAATCCTTGATGGATATATTATAGGTCTTCCTGTTATTCCTGACTGAGAGTATTTATAGATTCAGTTTTTTTGTTATCATCTTTCGAATCCTTTAAGACGAATAATGCGAATAAGATTCAGAGGAAATGCGAAACGATCGTGTAATCCTGAATTAAATCTGTACAAGCAATTTGATTTATCCACACGATCCTTTAAGAAAGCTTATCTTTTACTGGTTTTACTGATCATAGAGGCGGAAGGATAAGCAATAATTCCTGGGAATTTCAACGAACAATAAAAACACATTTTAATGGTCAATTGAAGATCATTTTTTCGGTTTATTCTTCCGGCAACGGCTTAAGATCTCAATTTCAACTACAATACGCAACTACAATACCTTCAACGAACACTGAGCCACACAAACAATCAACAAACACGCCTTATCTCCAGGGATAAAAGGACCTCAGGCTGGAATTGATCGGTCCTTTTCACGATGTTGCACTTACAAAACTCCACCCTCTTCAAAAGAAATGAACGATCATTTTGTGCCGATTTTTGTTTTGTTGAGCGGCTTTTTTTGGAGTTCAGCGGTGGAAGATAGGAAAACTGAACTGAAAAAACCTTTTTTTTCAAAAATTTCTTTATTATTGATTTGACGATTTACAGATAGAGGAAAAAAGTAAGATTTAGCAAAGGAAGATGCGATTTAACACGGAAAATTAAGTTCACAAGGACTTGTATGCGGCTGCTTTTTCATAATTTTACGGTAGGCTGGCTTTGCAATAGTTGCGCTTCTATTGAAACTTTAGAAAATTAATTTCTTATTCGCCCGATAACTGGAGGACGAGTTAGTTATTCTTTTCTCAATATTTCTTTCATTATATTTATATATTTAATTATAAGTTTTATGCATTCTATGGTATGGTTTACGCTCACAGTATTATTGGTAATCGCACATATTGGCTAAATTGTTGTAAGGGTTCTACGGTGATGATTCAATAGTTGATTGCGCAATGAAGAAACTGCCCCAAATTTTGGAGCCAAAGACAATTCCTATAAAACTAGGTCCTATAATAAATGAAAGGAGGTAGAGCTGGAAATAAACTTTCTAACATTAAAAAAAATATTATGTTAGCATTAAAACAGAAAAGTGCGATCATCGATGGACTCCTTTAACTGCCAGTCATTATCTACAATTAATCAGCTGAACGTTAAAAACAATATAAGTCTAAATTAAATAACCCCGATCAATAAGTAAATTTCTTCTTATATAATCACTTATAATATATGTATATGATTATCGCTAAATAAAATAATGAACACACATAATTATTAACATGTCGTTAATTAATAGTTATCACCGTAATAACTAGCTACTGTGTAAACACATATATTGCCAATGTGCTCTATTTTAATATTGAATTCCAATTTATAAATCTTTGTATAAATCTTTTAAAAATTTTCATCTAAAATCAATTGAATTTATATGTTACAGTCCTAATCAAGCTACTCTTTAGTACAGAATTACCATTAAATTTATCATCAACAATCTAAATGTAATAATTAATGTATTTTTATATTGGCAATAAATTTGAATTGAATTGAATTGAATTATCACCGTAATACATGTGGGTCACAAATTTGAGACATTTTCAGAGAATATTTCGTCCATTTCAAGGCAATTTTTAGTTTATTATTTCAATAATACAATATTGTGATCGATTTACCAGATACAGTGGTCAGACATAATTGCATTTTCATCTTAGTTGTTATTGTAAGCATGAAGCTGGATTTTATAGAAAATTAGAAATTGATATCTACTCGCATATAGCTGTTAATTTTTAGCAACAATAGGGGGATCTAGAAAAAGAATCATTGAAAGAAGAGCAAGGTACGGGAGTGTGAGCTATTTTCCGTATCTTTTGCTTATGTTAGAAAGTTAAAAATAATACCTTATTTACATCATCAGTTTTCGGGAACTAATTTTCAAGATCTCAAAAACTATTTACATTACCTTGACTGATTTGTTTGATACTTCAAATTTTAACAACTACTTAATTGTTGTGTCGAAAATCAAAAATAATTTTTTATTTTGTATAATTATTTTGAATGTAGATTACTATGGAAATGATATTTCTTTGTGTTTACTTGAAATCACGGCGAAACCTTAGTTCGCAAAACATTTTTTTGGTCATCATTGAATTTCACAAGATACAAAAAACCAACAGTAGCGCGTAGACAGACTTGACTCAGAAGGGGTGGGAACAGGCGCGAACGCAGGGGGTGGTTTTGGGGGTTCAACCCCCCCCCCCCCCCCCCCCCGAAATGATGTAGTTACATACGCAAAACTAAATGTAACTTGCACTCAACGAGTAAATTTGTATGAAAACCC
Source organism: Beris chalybata (assembly GCA_949128065.1). Classification (NCBI taxonomy): domain Eukaryota; kingdom Metazoa; phylum Arthropoda; class Insecta; order Diptera; family Stratiomyidae; genus Beris; species Beris chalybata. Next base: position 2,764,371 of record OX421896.1, on the reverse strand, counting down.
TCTCCGAAATAACTATTTGTCTGAAACCCCCCCCCCCCCCCCCCCCAAATATTTTTCTGCGTTCGCGCCTGGGTGGGAATAAGCTATGGAACTATGGATCGTTTTTATAGGAATCGAGGAAGTACACACAATTGAACCTTAAACAAATAAAAATGAAATTCTATACCATATCCAGAATGTGATTGGATGTTTTTACCTTAAATATTTCGCTCGATTGGACCTGGAGGATTATGCTAATCTTCAATACCTAAAATTCACATGTTAAGCTAACCTCCTCTGGCCTGACAGGACCACATAATATCATCATACGATAGTAACAATGCCATTTATTTCTGCCTGAATTGTACCAAAATCCGCACTAGTACATGGACAAGGATCCAATGTCTTCTTTCATCTGGGAATATCCTTGTGGGCTGGATATGATGATAATGAAATGATGATGATGTGGTTCATTGCGGATTTGTAGACGTGTGCATAGAAACGATCCTTGGATCAAAATCATGAACAGATTTTTACATTCACTAATTCCGGGTTGAGCCGACAACAATGCGTGTACGGAAAATGAGTCTGAGAATGTTATGTACAAAGAGGCCAATCCTGGGGTCGAAATAAGCGTAAGTACAGGGTAAACATTTCGCAAAGAATAGAATGGAAAACACGCTTCGATACGACTAACAATTTAATCTACGCTTGGAGTAATAGGAAAATATACGAACACTATGGAAACTGATCAGCATAATTTAATTTGTTCGTTTCACAAAGTATCGGATTTTGCGATGAGATGACCTACCTAACCTATCTAGAACTGAAGTAGTTGTTGGTATTTAAACTATAAATCAATCAAAATGGACTATGGTTAGCGACATGTGAGATTCAAGAAAGGCAGGTGGTGATCAAATCGATCCTATGCATCCATGGAAGCATGATATGAGCTCGAATCTCGGTAAAATGTACTCGTATCTTAGCCTAAGTTTGCAGGACATTTAGAACAGTATTTGACTATCTCGAAAGCATTAGCGAACTAGCAGGTTTGTATGGTATGCCCTCGGATGAAGAAGGAACAAGCAGCTGTGGATTTTTCCAGCCAGCTTCGTCATACTCCCAATGGCTTAGGTTTGCTTTGACTAACTCTAATCAAGTGGTTACTTAAAAATTATAATTTATTTCCTTTATATGGTGTGCTCAACAGGTCAGAAGGTTCATAGGCATTTAATTGGAAACTACGATAGTCAATATAAGAACAAACTTGGCTCAATATCGAATTACAAATTGGAAAGGATTTTCAAAATGTTTTCGTCTTCGAGGAACCTTTTGAAGACCAATGAGATCCACACGAAAACCCACAACTGAGAGCGGTCGCTGTCTTGGCTACTGTCAGCTGTAAACCTTCGCTAGAAATCAGTTTAAAAGCTGTGTGTGCCAGACAAATTTGTTAAGGTTTTTCAACTGCAATACCCCTCAATTCTGGTAGAAGAGAAGGCATGGGTAGGTTCCAGTAGGTGGTTTTCGGGTGGTGGGCTTTTAAAAAACACCGTAGAACAACTGATATTTTTTTTAGTTTATCTTTAACAGTACCACTATAGAAACAATCTTTCAATTACAAAAGATTTTATTTCGAAAAGAAATTGTTGGTATTTTTGTATCTGACCTCTTCAGTACGCAAATTTTTCAATGACTTTTGTCTGGTGACTACTGCAGGCAGAACAATTTTTTCCTGTAGATAGCTAAAGCTGCAACTTTTGGAAGTAAGGCGAAAAGAAAAAAAGACGTAGAGGAAGAGCCACAAAGCAGGGAATTCAGAGCTAGACCCTTTGGACTTCTGCCGCCGGTAATGAATGACTAAAGCGAATATTTTCAGGCTGCGGCATTTTTCAAACAAAAACCGTATTTTATTTATTCGTAAAAAAGGGTATGGTATTGGTGTGTATTCGTATAGGTATGTATACTACTGGTCATGAAGAATTGTCAAGGTCACATTGCTAGTCTAAACAAACAAAGGAAGAGATATTACGAGCGTATATTTAATACAACAAACAGGGCAGTATACTTTAAAATGCAATCTATTCCTGTCAAAATATCTTACCATAAAATCCTTTTGGTCCTGTTTTCGTTTTTTCCGTTAAGTTCTTAAAAATAACACAACTCCGAATATTATACAAGACGACGACGATAAAATATCGCTAATAACCGAAAATCTCTTCAGAGACAAGGAAACCGTTTTACCTTAAGAGGTTTCTCTATTCTTCTGCTTCGTCGTATGCCTTCTGCATCAAATATTCCGATACATTGTGTGTTTTTTTCCATCGGTCCTTGTATATTGTCCTTGATAAGCGTAGCCGCGAGCTAGAGCTCTTTCAGTAAAAATATAAGCTGGCCAGAAAAATTCTCGTACATTTTCCTTAAGGAGCCGCAACCGCAGTGAAACGAGAATCTTGAAATCTGGAATTTTGAATTTTTATTTCCGAAACTGATGGAAATCGGAAGGAAGGATTCAACCAATACCACAGCATCGTGACACCAGTTAATCCAACGTAACTATACACAAAGAGGAAGCAACCAACTTCAATTTGGCATATTGCGTGGCTCATGTACGCGCTACATTTAAATAATCCTTGTCGTGAAAACTGTCACCCCATTATCTGATGGCATCAGGATTATCCTTGCGGCTTTGCTTTATATTTTCCCCGGCATTTACTCGTATACTGCGGAGCCGAGCAGAAAAAGAAGGCGACAGCGCTGATGATAATGACGATGATTACAGCTTTGTAATTTCGCTCCTAAACAGGCGAATAGAAAAAGGAAATGATAAGACCCGGTGAGCCGTGTTGTTGTGAAAGTGGCATAGTAGGAAAAATCCCGGAAGAGGTTTTTAATTCCTCCCCCGAGGACAAGATCCTTTTTGCCATGGGTACTCTGCACCACAAATACGAAAAGTAATTACATAATTTGTCACCGTCCTGGCGCGTCTATGATCTCAGCGGATCTTCCCTTACTTAGTCCTTTCTTAGTGTTAAAACATTGCAATCCTCACCTAAAGCACTTTTTACTTCGTTTTTCGCAAAAAGAGGATTATTTTGTGCGAGCAGAGCCTAATGGTATGGTATTTATTGTAGTCCTGAGACTAAAATCCTTGGAAAGAGAAAGAGAGAGCGATTAAGGAAGAGAGAGAAAGTCCTGATACTAAGGAATACCAAATTCATATTTACCGTGCGATGATTAGAGGAGTTAAACTTTACCAAGGAATGTGAATATTAATTTTCTAATTGCTATTGCTATTGGGGGGAGGGGGGACCTTGCGGTAGTCACATCTAATAGTTGAGATTTGCGATCTTAATGAACTAGAATTTGTTATATTCTTTTGTAGGGAGATATAGTTGCTGAGTAGCGTGCAAAAATATTCTTTAAAAGATTTACAATGGAAAATTCCATAAACGTTTCTTACTAAAGGACACATATTAAAAATATGTTTTTGGAGGGGCCTGGGGACAATGGTGTTAAAATCCATCAAGATGTTTATAGCACCGTTGCAACCATGTAGGTAACACATTAAAGATCTAATAAATACATAATTCGTTTCAATTCAAACTAATAAAAGTTGCAATGTATAGTACATATCAAAATGTCTGAAAAACCAAAGGTGTACCTACTCGCAAAATTTCATTTCACTAATCGAATTATAAATACATAATGCATTCCTGATTTCTGGCAATGAATAGAAAGAATGCTCGAAATCGTCTGCATTCCTTTTCAGTTTTCATTATTATATTTGAACTGGAACTTGGAACCTAACGAATTTCTTTCTTTCAAAAGCATTTGGAGTAGGACCCCGAAAAAAAATAGTTCAGTTGGTTTGCTACTGCAGTTCTTATACTCTGCATATACAAATATCACATTTTCTGGTTTTTAGAGAAACGAGTGGAGAGCAAACATAATCCGTAAAAACGGCCACTCGAAAAGAATTAAAAACGTTGAATTTTTTTTCTCTGTTGTTTGATTGGTCGAACCGAACAACGAACATCTCAATGGCGCGGCGACGAGAAGATACGAGGTACAATTCCACTCTGTAAGTTCCTAGACAGGACAAATATTAGTTCAGAAAAATTTTGCACCCACTATTAAAATCCAATTTTCTTATTCACACATTGTAAAAACTTTGTGTCCTTTTTCGGTTGTTGACTAGGAGAACGAGGGCCCATCCGTGCACTAATCAACAAATATGAAACCTTACACCAGAGGTCTACAGCAAGAGTATCGACCATATCGTCGAAGGGAACGAAAAGGTGTGCTACTATTTCCTACCAATCGACTTGCACATAAATACAAATGTGCCCAATGTGTCCTTAAACGACGCATAAAATTTCTGTGTACGCTGCTGTCGTTCTTAGTAAATAAACATTATGAGGTTCGGATGCCGCACCAAGAAGGGGCCTCACTTAACCGATGCCTGTATGCAGTGGGTACACTTATTGGAAAGACCAGGAGCTAGAATCCCCTTTTTGGGCATATGGTGGCATTGCCAAGTGAGAGATCTGATCACAAACGTATACATGTATGTTGTATGTATATTTATGGCGCAGACAATACTTGCAAGTGAAAAAAAACACGTGAGAACAAACAAATATGGCGACAGTTGATTTAAGGAAGCGAGAATATGATGGAGAAAATAAGCATCGAATTACTGAGCATGCAAACGAACGAGTAACAGTTTCCGAGGCCTGAGGAAGTAGGCGTCCATGTTCTTTATGGACACTTACATCTAAAGGATAACGGACAAAAGAAGGACGATCAAGACGATGATATGCAATTTGTTACGAAGGACATACTCGGATTCACCTTGTTAACGGGTACAAAGGATATGACTGTGCGATAGTTATCTCGGCTATTTGAAAGCAAATAGAATTGGACATCTTAGGATTTCACGGCGTTTATTACTTTTTTATTTGCGATGCAAAAAATTTCAAGTTTCAAAGTTTGACGGTGGTTCAGGACTATTTATTGGGATGTAAGCATAGAGATATATGTAGTCGAGATGACGATCAGCGACTGGTTTGAAGCCGGACGATTTCTCGCAAAGGACCTATTTGTATTTCACTGCCACAAAACCATACAAAAACGTTCAACTTTGCATCAAAATGCTTCAAAATGCTTCATACAAACACGGCGTAAGCAAGCTGGTAAGAATGTAAAGAGAACTCAGTATTAAATCCTTAAGTAGTTAGTCTATTAAACATTCCGCACTGTCCACTATCCATATCAATATTCCGAAGCCAATAGCAACCGAAAAACTCATCTAAATAAAACAAAGCCGGAACAATGTTTTCAAGACACTAACTGAAATTGTGGAAAACATACAGTAGCGTTTACATGAAATTTTGTTACATAAGAAACCAAACCTCCTGGAAGACACGGATGGAAGAAGTTGTGTTGGAAATATAGAAATAAAATATTTCACAAATTTTTCAATTCGAAACTGTAAGGAAATAAATTTTTCTTCTGGCGTCGATCCAAAAACCCACACTCAAGATTCGCTACACTACGGAGAAGTCCAAGCCTCTTGAAAATAACATAACAGGTGACAGGATAATGGCTTAAATCCGGATTACTAGCTCCAACATAAACTTACACAAAGGACATGCCTGGAATCTATTGCACTACGAGGAAAGTACAGAATCAAGATGAAATACCTCTCAGGTGTGTGTGCTAAAATATCCTTGCAGACATCCATGTGTCCTTAATGTTCCCATAATCCAGACGTAATTCATTATGATTTTATGCTTTTGATGTTTACTTCCAGCAGGAACAATTATTTGTCCAGAGCATTCAAGTATCTCTTCGATAATCATTAACTCGGTCTACATATGATTTTCGTTTACAGGTAATTTTGCTTTATTCCTGTTTGTTTTCACATTCAATCAACCAATTTATTGTAAAATAAATGAAATGTGAAATGAATAAAAGTTGTATTTTTCATGTGTGCACGAGAGATGTATGTACATGCACCTAGCTATACTATCAATAAATGTGGTACCGAAGCACGTAATTGTGTTCCGGTTTGTTCACGTCTATAATGGAGCCCGATGGTTAACGTGCATCCACTTAAACAAACAATTATAACTTTTTTTTCCCACCCGACGGTATGAAAAAAAAATTAAATTTGTGCCGTCAGACAAATTAATGAATACAAAAGTTTGACACTCAATAAAATATTTATTTAAAGTAAAATGATGGAAATACAATTAGAAAAATAAAGAGGGAACTTCTGCCTGAAAACATACTAATCTTCAGTGGAGCGAGCCCAGCAAGTTCGATACCTATTCAAAGAATATTCATTCCACTAGTACGTACATGAAATGTCTGCAAAATATAAAATAGAATAAACGTATTCTTCACGGAAAATTTTACGTCTTTGTTATTGGATACATTTTTAGAGAACATATCTGCGGCGATTTTAATTGTTCTGTTAGTACATACATACAATATGGAGTTGGTGTCGACTAAAAGTGTCCAATATTCTTCGAATCTGAGGGCCTTTACTTTTCTAATGAATTTTACCATTAAAATTGCGGTACCAATCACATTTTACGAAGAGCGATATCTAGAAGCTAAAGTTTATTATAATCCAGATTTTTAATTTAAATTCAATTAAATTAAGACATGAAAAAAAGTAGAATTGTCGAATTACAAATTACAAATTTTATCACAGTTATCGTTTGCACAATATAAATTCAAAATTAATGTTCCCGCCAGACTGCGAGAAACTAGTCCAATCACAACTTTTGTTCTGGTACACACAGCCGTAGCGCGTAGCCGCCGCAATATGCAATGTCAAACGACCTGAAACGTACGTCAATTTGACATTGCGGCGAAAAGCAAAGTTTGTCAGTAAACATTCGGGAGTTTTGTGTTTTCTTTACATTTTAGTTTGCGATTTTGTTTCGAAATTTAGTGGCAATATAGTGACAACCTGTGCAAAATGTAAGTAGAATGTTTTCATTTTATTCTGTTATTCAAATAAATAGAAAATGCCATCAGTCTACGTGCCGGATGTTGAAGAAACTTTGGTATAAAAGCTGGACGACATCACATTACAATTTTTATTTATAAGCGCTAAAATTTTATATTTCCTGATATACTGAATTAGACACAACCTGTTGTTTGAAACTACATTTACAGCATAAAATGCTGTTAAAATAAATATTCCATTTGAGTATTCATTGTTACACAACTCTTGGGGTTGGAGCCATCGCTTGGAACATTGCAGAATTGTTCTTCCAAATAGGACAGTCTTGCTCATCGGCTGACATCTAAAGCCAAGAATACGCCAGTTTACAGATTTATTCATTTTCCGGTACTGCTCGGCCCGCCTATTCGAATGGTTGATGATTCCAATCGAGTGTCTAGTTTGAAAGTGTTTTGCTTGGGTGTACTCCATGTAGAATCGATTTTCTAACGCTGGGTTGTTATTCTGCAAGGATAGAGAAACAATTGAATGAAGCTGTACTACGCAAGAACGTTAGAAGATGTTACAGAATTATCTTTTGGTATCGTTCAGAAAGGCGATCTACAGATTTTAGTTGAAGCGAATCTCCATTTATTTTTGTTGATCGTACTTTTAAGGAAGTAAGTCCTTTCAACTTTAATTTCCGGCCCGTCTAGAGTGTTTGATATGCTATTTTCCGGACTTATGTCTCTTATTAAAATTAATATCATTTGAATTCCTTTTGATGGGTCGCAATCGTTTTCTTTCCCCTCAGATGGGGATTAACGAATACCCCCACAGACTGTCCTGCTTGCCCTAAAAAATGACTCTAGGTTATGGGCTTATCATTCGTAATTGAAATATCCAAACGAACCAAAACATTTCGCTTTCGACGAATGAAAATGTTCGGCTTCAGAAACCTTCAGATATAGAAAAAGATCTTATGTTATTCGCCAAAGTAGTGATAGAACGTGATTTAACAAAACATCGTCGGCGGGAAAATTGCAGCATCGGATCCAACTCGGACGATTGCCGATGCAGATCAGGAATTATCGGATCAATTGACTGATTGAGTGATTGGCGATTGAGTGATTGGCGATTGAGTGATTGGCGATGATTGCTGATGGAAGGGCTCAAGGTCGGGAGGCCAATACTGGAGATTTTGACGCTATGTAAACCGCCAAGTTTGGCTAAATGCTTTTGTGGACCTAAAACTAATATCATAATTAAATAAGAAGAACAAACGATTTCAAGTACCAAAATAAACGAAAACATGATTTATATTCTTCTTAAATAATTTAATATTGCCATATTTTTTTTCCTCTGAATATTAAACAATTGGAAGTTATTTCAAAGTTGAAACCTCCGTCATAGATAAAAATTTTCCATTTTCTAACTTAAAGGAAACGAACACATTAACCGCATCGATCGTCATCAATTTTTATTATGTGTTTCCTAATGAAATTCTGAAAGAATCGAAAACTTGACGAGCCCAGAATCATAAAATTGCACACGAACCGCCATACAACAGCCAGCTATCGAAAATTTGTCTATATTGAATAGTTGTTTTTATATGCACCAGGTGGCGATTCCCATCAACGAATTGACAATTGTGTGCTTGTGCAACGACAGCATTAGCTAATTAATTCATTATCTATTACTGATATACAAACACCTTTGCTTGTTTTAGAAAGAATACATTTTTTAATGAAACAGTGAATATCTATTTGTCAAAACAAATTACTTGAAGTTATCATGTGCTAAAATTAATCGACTTGCCTAATGAACACTACCTATTTACCTATTTAAAACACGTAGTCTGTACATGGTATAAGCAAGAGTAGACCAAATTTGGATTGTAATCCTTGCCGACCAAGAAATACAAAATGAAAACAATAAATCGAGACGAGTACGCAAATCAATCCGGCAGGAAATAAATAAGAAAGCCCAGAATCTTGTGGTGTACCGATTCTCTTTTTGGTAAGGTTGCTTAACATCCCATCCAGCACCAATCGACTAGGATAACGGTTTGCAGGCGATTTTCATAGTATTAAATCCGCATTTCCAACTAAGCACTGGGCAATTATGCAGCATTATTGCTAAGCATTCTTTTATTCAGCACAATTACGTGGTGTTTAGTGTACTTTCTGTTGTAAACATGACGTGATTCTCTAGAACGCCAGCAAATACCACTTAAAGTGTCCGCAACCTACTTTAAAACTATCCAATAAACTTCCGGTGCAATTCGTTTATCGTATTATTCTAATGCCCTCTGCAAATTAAATTATAGAACGAATGCCACGAGAAACTAATCACCCAATGAGCCGTATTCTGAATAGCGAATATACTGCTATTCGTCTCAAATAACTAGAAAACTACAAACAACGGCTCTAGAAGCCACAAAATAAACAAAATTTACGATATTTGTATACATATGCCGGTTGCCGGCATCGGGAACAGAAGCAGCTGAATGATGATTTCGGGAAGCACGCAAACCTGTGCCATGTCCCATGCCCATGAATCACAACTTTCTCTTAAGATAATTATATAATGCTGTAATAGTGATTTATGTATAAATTATAGCATTGTTCTTACTTCCGGGCTTGCTGTTCTTGTGCACTCCCGCCGTGGACTCTAAGCCGAATGCAATATTTTTAATAAAATCTAATTAACGCTAATTTTAGTGCGAATCTGACCTTGTGTCTAGAGATCTAGAACAAGCTGATTCAACTAACAAACAAATAATATGGAAGCATGATGATGGAGCTGTAAATCAGATCCACTGTAATTACTTCCAACGATGAGTTAACAAATTCATAAAGTGAGGAATTCAATAAAAAAAATCGGATCTTATGGGCGGGAGAACGTTGTGCTGCGCCAAAACTTACAATAGAAGTCGTTACTCGAACAGGAAGCGTGCGGGGACGTTGGAATTCATAGAAATAATTTGCCAGAGGCGTACATTGTGGTGCAGAACGGAAACTTTCAATTTGAAAAGCTTTCAGTAGGGGTTGCCAGTGTCTCATGGCTTCCGAATTAAAATATTGCCGGGACGTGGTGGGTGGGGTGAATGAACCACGTCATTGAAGGCCATTAATTACAGTAATGTAGCATCGAAGTCATTGAAAACGCTAAACCTTTCCCATTCCAAAATCTTTGGTTTAAATTTGATCAACAAAAAAAACATTTAATTTCAACTCCCTGCACATTATTGAAATGGTCAAGCGGCTGTTAGATTGCACAAGAGCCCTCAACGTTTTCAGTGATTCTCGATATTCCAGTCCGTCCTGGCTGTCGATTGACTGCCGCCCTCCTTAAAACGCTTTGTGCCATTTGCATCCCTGTGTCCTTGACCGATCATGCTGGAGCATGGTTTTGTATTTTCACGTTCCATGTTTGTTACGCACAAACAAACTCGCAATCGCAAACAAAATCACAAACAGTAACAACTTCACTTAAGCCAAGTTTAAACCATTCTGGACGTCTGTCTAGAGTTTATTTATTTATTAACGGACCGTGGCCCTTGAATATAAAAATAGAAACAGAATAGAATATGTAATTACAATAAAATATTAAAAAATAAAATAAAAAAATAGGTAAATATTAATAATTGTAACATTTAAAAATAATAATTATAAATGAAAACTAACCAATAAAAAATAAATTGGAATCAAAGAGAAGTATGTAATACGAAAATGAATAGAAGTAAAACAAAGCATAATATAAAATATAAAAATAATCAGTGACTTGACATGGTGAACACTGGTGTTAAAATATCCAGGTTAGCAAAATGCTTATTTGCAGATCTCATTAATCGATTCGCTGGACATTGGCATAGCAGGTTCTGTGCCGCGATTCATAAAATGTTTCATTTGACCGGGACGCATAACTTGGAACTCTGAAGTTGATGAATTCCAGAAAGTCGGGACAATCTAACTCGTTATTGATGAATTTGATGATGAGTCGATCTTGAAACTATGTGAAACTATATGAAACCATGTGCAGCTCGGTTGCCGTCACGAAGTCCGTAAAGCTAATTGTGTCTGGTCCGCAATGGCAACCCGACTTTGATACTATTCTAAGCACGAGGACGCCAAGAATAATTTCGTTCACTGTGCCATAGCGTAAAGCTCCAACGATTCGTTGCCGCAAGAATTCAGTCAGTCCTTTCTGAGTTCAGACGCTGGAGGCCGTAGTGTCCGCAGTGTCATGAATACATTGGACGGAATGCCGATAAAAATGTGCTCGCACATGGCATCCACGTGATAAACGGAAACACTTTGTGCACAGATTTGTCGTTGTGCGACCCTTACCGTACTTTACTCCTTATCCTCTCCTGTTTGACTATACGGGTATAGTCTTGGGCCCCGCAGTCCTACTTCCCGACCAACTCCATTCGGGTAGAAGAATGCGATTTATGAACGACCACTGAGCACTGACGCTCTGTTCTGTATAATGTTGGGCCACCACGGGCAGCGGGCACGGCACGGGCCACCCAGAAAGCTCTTGGCTCGTGGACAGTCTGTTGTGCTCCACTCTTTTGATTAGACAGCTGCTGTACTGAACTGGTGCCGCAATCAGGCTGTACTCGATATCGAGGACGGAAGGAAGCTAACAGCGAGCAGGAAGGATAAGGAAAAGGATACGCGAACTACTGTGAACTGTGATACGAACGGAGTGATTATTTATTTCGTTTGCCGGTGACCGGCTTTGTATTTTTATTTATTTTTTTTTCCTTTTTAATTGTCGCTATCGGATCCTGGTGCAGACCTCCGTTGCACTCGAGTGAAGTGTTTTTGCTGTAACTCTATTTGGGGAAACCCGTACGCTGCTGTAATACAGAGGGATGCCCTCGGTGTCGCTGGACATTGGTTTGATTGAGTCGTTGTTATAAAAGTTTATTTTTGTTTGGTTCGAGTTCGATTTTTACAGCCTGCAGTTCTGCTGACCGTTGGCCGGCGCTTGTGTTTCGGTTCAGTGAAAATTTCTCCATACTGTGTGTGAGTGCTAGTTTTGCGGTGCATTTCCTGTAAGATTTTTTTTTTTATGTTTTGTGAGCTGGTTTCAGAATTTTAATTTAATTATAATTTTTGTAAGATCTGAACTCGAGAATAACTTTTCACCGTCAGTACCATTTAGTTGTCCACCTTCGTTTCACTTCATTGCTCTAAAAGTTTGAATGATGTTATCTAACGTGCTGGGGAATGAATTAAATTGGCCGATGAAAAGGTGCACTCTTAGGTAATTAATCTTGGGAAAATGGCTCTTGCTCAAGGAGCTTTGAAGGTCTAAGTTGCACCTGAAACTGCATGAATCGTGCACACAGTGGAATCAAGGGGTGTTCGTTTTCGTCACGATTTAAAATACGACCTGATTGTTTCCACTTTTTTATGTGAAAAAATTAATTGGAAATTTAAAGTGGTTCCTTTTGAACTCTGCTTTACATTTTATCTGAAGTTATTTCTGATTGGGTCACTTCTAAACTTTTCGGAGTTCTGTAACTTTTTTCTGTTTTGATGTCGTAACGATCCAGTCTTATTTTTTTAATGTAATAATGGAACTTAAAAAAGTTACCTAAAAGTTTATGTATCGGAGTCTCGACGACCAATACAAACTGCAACATCGTCCCTTACACATTATGCGGCTTGTCTGTAGCAAAAGTTAAAATTTGGTGGGTGTATTGGCTTAGCTTGAGTAGTTTTACGACAGATGCCGAAGTCAACGAGAGAAAAATGAGAACCCAGCTTCTACTTACACTGCAGAACTCTTGATTTATCTATGAATTCATTCAGAAAAGCATTGGTTTGAGTATTTGTTATTAAGATGCACTGCTCATAAAGCCTTCTTAGTCGGGAATGTACAAGGTTTCGATAGCACAATGTTATTTGAAGTAGTCTCGTAAGTAAAGTGGACTGCGAATAATTTCAGTTGTGTCAGGCTGTATATATTTTAAAGAGGCGCCCTAGGGAAACTGCTGAAGTGTTAGCGAATCGATATGGGGATGAACATGGAATACTTGATGCAGAAATGTAAACAAATATATAAATGACAATCCCTCATGATGTCGCAAGCACTAATTCACCCTCTTCCTGAAGTGAGCAATACTTTGTGTGTAAGAAAGTACGACACATTTCGTCCTTTAGCCCGGCACTCATAACCTATCCATCGAAAGTGATAGAGGGTGGCGGTTAAAAGTGATATTAGCACAAGCTTTAACAAAACACGATTAAATTCGATTTAGATTCAACCGAACGGAAGGGAACATAATTCCGCTTTAGTCCTTTTAATTGTGCAATTAAACACGGAAGTTGGTTTTCGAGCGTAGTGCGACCACCACCAACACCGAAAAAAATCATGATCTATATCTCCCTAATGGAAAATTAATCAAAACCTGAACGTAACTTGGTTTATATAATATTATTATAACCCTTCACGTAGGATGAATTACCCATCTATAAACAACAGTGCGCGGCTTCAGGGTATGAGTCCTTCACAGAATATTGAAACTTGCGGTTTTAATATACAATCTTAACAACCTCTTAACGGCAGGATATCTAATTATCCTTCGTATCGATTGTGAAAGTTTTTGGTTAGGCTCGTCAGGCCTGTTTTTTCCTTAAAGTAGAGGCACAACAGCTTGAAAATTTCAATTGGTCGAAGTAATTGTCGAAAAGTTTCGGTACTTTATTTCTAAAATTCAAAAAAAAGTTTTTAATTGCATTATTCATAATAATTATAGAGTATTTATTATTGTGGCAAACTTAGGTTTCTTCTCGGGTCCAATTTTAGAAGTGGAACCTAGTAAAATGAGAAGGACCGTCCTTGTGTTTGACTGGTATATGAGCGAAAGAGAGGTTGTTATTTTTATAAAGGTTTGTTAAAGTTCGAGGTCGTATGTTAACTGTAAAATCTATTTAATCAAGAAAAAGTATTCCAATTATCAGGTTATCCAAATACCATCTTTGCTTTGAAGCATTTACAAATGTTCTTTTATATTAAACAATTTTTATTTCTATCATTCTAATAATTGCGGTATAAATTAAATTCAAGTAAGAACCAACATCATTAACTGAGAACTCGAATATATTTTATAACAATTAAATATTCGTTATAGGTCTTCCACTCTCACTCCAAAAAACTACAGCACTGGTAGACACCCACTCAATTCATCTGTTGTAAAAATTAAATAGAAATATACCTACATATATCATAGATACCTATATAATAATAATTGAGTGGGTACTTTATTTTCCTCTTCCTTGAACTCAGAGGAAAGTTCTACGGAATTAAATGTAACGCTTATTGTTCATGCGTATTCCGATCAATTTTCCATAACCATCATTCAGATGAGTGTATCAATTTGAGTCTTTCATCAAATAAGATCACCGAAAATGTTTCATTACTTATACTGAAACACACACCTCTATATATTTGAAAATACTAAATTGCTTATTGCTTTCGTCAATCAATTGCCATCACTTAAACGATTCACCCACACATATTTTCATATCGGTACGTATGTCTTTATTTTAGCACAAACCACAAACATCCCTGCAGCTTAAAACTTTCCCTATATGTTTGACATCTATTACGAGTATGTTGACTCGGGGCATCCCCCATATTTTGGGAGCTCTATCTGATTGAGTTTGAACACTTTAAGTTTGTGAGAAATGTCGATAAGAGGTGCACAATTCCAGTCTAGAACGGGGGATGGATAAAATGAAATAAGATCGGAATTTACTCTCGCATTTTGCATAAGTTAAGAATTGAAAAGATTTTATTTAATATAAAAAAGTGAAATGTAGGTCAATTCCACATTTACCCGAAAAATTCAGCTTCAACTATTGAGTGATTCAATTAATTTCAGCTGCTATCCTGACGACGTGATGCTATTGTGAGGGTCGTTCAAAAACAGCGGCACAATTTAATTATAATTTAAGTATCACTCGGGTCATTTCGAGAATAACCGAAACTTTGAAGCCCAGGATGTTAACGCCAACAAAAAAATTGTAATTCTTCCTTTATGGTGTCATCCCCCAATCAGGATGTCCATCGTAAAAAAATATAATACCAATCACGGAGAAAGGCGACTGGCCAATCTCGAAAGCTATTTGAATAATTCAAATTTATTGTCCCTACTTTTGTATGCGAATAAAAGTTAAATCAGCTTTGATTGCGCCGTGAAAAAAAAAATTATAGTAGCAATATAATAAAAAAAATATTTCGTATACGAATAAACGAGTAAAATGCGGTAAACTTTTCATTACGACTTAAATTTTAACGGATGCCAATAATTTGGGGATCAGTCACGTCATGATAGCGTTCAAAACACAACCATAAAGCCAAATAGAATTTATTACTGTACACTTCCTCAAATCTGTTACAATTGGGAATGTGTACCTCTATTGTTTTGATTTCAGGAATATGTAACCTTGATCACGTCCAAAATTTTGCCCGAAAAATTGCAAAAAAGACGTTTTAATTTATGATTTTTTCATTGCAAGGTACTATGGGAGTCATGAAATCAAAAAAATACGTAATCTGAAATTTAGATTCCCAAAATGAAAAAAAAGTCCGTGCGTCCACCGTAAACCCCAACCTGGAAATATGTTCAGTGCGTAGGAACGGTGTGGCTTCATTTTAGATCCCCAAAAGGAAGAGAAAAAATTCGTCCGTTGGCCATATACGCCGTCTGCAAACATAATACGCGCATCATAACTTAGTACTCTCACAGATGTACGCTTTGAATTTTCACAGTGCGTCGAAGGGATAAAAATCAAATATTTATCCCAAAGAGCCCAAAGAAAAGTCCGTCCGTCAGTCTGCCTTATACGTCGTATGCAAAAGTAATTGTTCTAGTAAATAAATTTGTTGAAAGGGAAAGGGACATTTTCTGAAAATTATGTCTCCGGAATGACCCATATAATTTATATAACACTTATGGACAGATACTTAAGGACAAAACTGAAAAAAATTCCTTTTTATAGGATAAGTGCATGTCGGAGAGAAGACTAATATTATTAAAGCCACACACCAAATTCAGCCAAGAACAGCAATTTTTTTTTATCTATGATAGTAAACGAGATTGTACGAGCATTTTGTATAGTAGAGCTCCTGTAAACGCCGTATCGGAGCAGCCTGTGAAGACTAACCTAAATTGTAATACCCAACTTGAGCAGAACGGAATCTAGGCCAATGGAAGTATAGTAAGTGAAAAACTTTCACTGAAAATACCTCTTAAGTTAAGTTAAACTTAAGTTAAACTTGAAACACTTCTTGCTGAATTATATCCCGACCGACCAATTGACATTCCCAATTAGTTCAAATTGAGAGTGGAGGGGCGTGAAAAATATGTGACTAAAGCCTAACAGAAACTGCCCTTCAATTATGATTAACCCCGTATCTCATTCATAATGCAAAATGTCCTGTTCCTTGTAGGACTTTCCAGGCAAAGTTTCTTATCTTCTTCAATCAATAAACATAATTATTATCTTTATACGGAATTATAGTACCTTATAGTCTTCTGTATAACATACGAGTATGGTACAAGTAATGTATGTACCTACGAACTAGACATCGTGCATTAGGCAGTTTTGTTGGCCAGCGTATCCCATATAATCGGGTAATTAGTTCGACTGGCCAAGGTAGTTAAAAGTTCAGTCATGCCAATAACAAGTATGTAAACATCAATCACGTAATTTGAATGTAATCCGTATGTACCCAATTATGAATTTACTCAATCGGCCATTACAGGCAACGATTGTTTCGATATTGACGCGTGTTTGTTTTAGAAAAGCCTGCGGCGAAGTTGAGAAAGGTGTAGAGATTGAAATCGACAGCACATTAATTCAATGAGGATTTAGACAACGAATTAAGAGGATTAAGTGATTGCATAAAATTGTTGGGTTTATTTTAGTTTGAAGGGGTTACAACTTAAGTCTGCTGAATTTAATTGTTGATCAACTTCTGTCACTTACTATTTTATTTTTAGAATTATCTCATCAGTTTTCAAGTTTTCGTTTTCGTTATAGGTGACAAGAGGGGCACTTGACTCCACCTGTATTTCACCCATTCCTAAAATAATATAAAATAAGAAAAAGTAATGTTATTGCTCACATCTTCTGGTTTCTATAGTTTGCTGATTCATATCCGGTTCGACGGACCAAAAAATGTTCCAATATCTTTCAAACAAAGGTTTTATTAAATTTTCTTCATAAATTTCACTATCACTATGAAATTTTTTTACAATTAATTCAAAATTAAAGCTTTAGTAAGCGCATAGTATATAAATAATATAGGCTGTGGGGTTTTATACATGGTATAAAATCCCTGTGAGACCCGATGGGGTGCAGAATATTTTTGGAGCAATCTCTGACTCAATTTGAGAAAGTAATTATTCACTTATTTATTATTAAGAGTATTTTGCTGTGGCTATATTCTTCTGGATGTCCAGCACCTTTTAGTTTACAAGAGCCTTCAAGTCCTATTTTTAAAAATAAAAAAAACCTACTCCTACTATATGGTACATAGTCAAAATTGTAACCATTTCGTAAAACCAATTTCAATTAAAAGAGTATTTGAAAAACAAAAACCTGTAAAGAAATCTCAAGGAATTATAAACTGCATATATCGGATTGCATCCAAGCAACATACGCAGAACGAACGAAATAATTGCATTTGGATATTAGCCAAAGTTTTGTTTGTAGTGTGTAGTTGGCATTTTTTTTCGCTTGATAACTTGCAAGTGATACACGAAATTGCCATCCTCCAAATGTAGCATATCCAAGTAGAATCCAACAAAAGCGCTTTCTGCACGAAACAAGAGCACTTGTGATGTCTTTAGCGATTATCGTTAAAAGGTCACGCTGCAGGGAATATACATAAGAAATGAGTTCAGGATCAGCATTTAATGGAAAAGACTTTCTTCGTTTGTCCATGTTTCAGGCTCTCTCGGATTCTAGGAAGAAAGGCTTGATATCGAATTAGAACGGAAACTTGATATGAGATTAGTGTCAGAAGTGGGATTCGGAAAGGCAGTTTGCCAACATTTCCAGCATCGAACAACCACCATCGCCAGCAGCACCAACATAAACATTGCAATTTTAATGAGCTATGCATTTGCAGTGGGGGGAAAACGTTTTGCTATGCTAACGATATGCTAATTAAATTCATGAGAACTGGAGCATGGTAGTAATATCAGAAGGTAGTGACGAAAGTGAGCACGATAAGGATCTAAGAAAAGACAGAAAACGATATAAACAATATCCCTAAGTTGAAGAAATCAATTTCTCTATTGGCCAGGATACAATGTAATTTGCATGCGAAAAGTCGTTAAAAATTTACAATAGAAAGCTTGCGTTTGAGTGAGTTTTTCAGTTTGAAAGACAACAAATCGAACAATATCTTTTATGTAGCTTGGTAATATGTATAGCTATGCCGATGTAGCACTTAAAGATACGCTCCCTTAAATCCAATATTGTTTATGTAAACATACAGATACGTAAACAGGTAGCTATTTGCTTGAGAAAGCAAATAATTGAATTATACTGCGATATTGAGAGACGATAAAATGTGTGTCAAAATAAAGTTGGTGAATATTGATACGATAATTTCAAGAACATAAATCAAATGAAAAGCTGGTAGAGAATACGCTGTATAGTATGAGTTTGACGACCCAGGTTCGTCTTCGGATTATCCTTGAAACAAAAGTTGGATAATAAGTCCTTGTAGCTTACAGAAATATTGATCTTTTGCATAATAAAATGAATACTTTCGAAATTATTGAAGATTGCGACGACAGGCTGTCATTAGCTTCTTAGCGACGCTGAAAGTCGAGTTTTCCCACGAATATTTTATGGTGGCTATTCGAATAAGTGTAATAATGTTTTCCTTTCTAAGAACTTTTTGATGTGTTATTTCACTGGTTAGTAAAGATGTTCCGTAGGTGACTTTCAACTTTTTCGCGGCCATCGGGATATACCTTCAGTTCAGGAGACACCCAGATAGTTGATGAAATCATTTCAATTTGCAGTTCTTGTATGATTGTTTTCTGGTATATTGGTCAGAACATGCGATTTTTCTGAGGTGTGGAGACGCTTCAGCTGCTCAGGACAAGAGTAATTTAACCACGCAGGGTTTCGATAAATCTAGCTTTCAGCAAAACCATAGCTTGACCTAAATCAGAAAGGGACTAATCGTTTCGTCCTAGAGGACCACGCAGAAGCAAGGCAATAGCTAAAACATTTGTAGTTGTGACAGATAAAATGCAATAGTCTCCTGGGCAACGCCATCAAAACACTGAATTTCTATACATTATGGAAGGTAGTGTTACTTATTAGTCCGGCTAAAATGCATCCAGTTGAACCCTCTAACTTCCGTCATCGCTGAATAGTCTTACGTGCAACAATCTTTTGTTACCTATATAATTCCATTGTGTAGAGAGTGCTCGAATAAAATTGGCAAACATCGCACATTACCATATGACATGTGCTTTTCTCTATTTGCATACAGATCACACGTATGAAATTCATACAATTATCGCCATGAATTTTAGTGCATCGGACTATTCATAATTTTCGCAATGAGCCAAGACAAAAGTACAAATAATTATAATGCTATATACTCAATGTACCAAAATGTCTGTTGTTTGGTCGCATTAGACAGATGATGCAAATGCAGATATACGCAGCCTCTTTAATCTACTCCCAGACTACGGTGACTACAAGTACTTGTAATTGAAGTATATTGCAGTAGAAGCAACAGCGGTAAGAACAGAAAAGACGCGAAGGTATGTATTTTTAGAAAAGGCATCAAGAAGATGTGACGCTATTTCTTCTTGCTTGTTCCTATGCTAAGCTACTCACAGTGGAGCTAGGCTAGTCTTGATTGCAATCAGAAATTGGCCCGTACAATGAAATTCTGTTGACGTCGTCTGGGCTAATTGAGTTGAATAAGGTTTTTAGGGCATGACCACAACAACGTCAATCCACCGCTATAAGAAATTCAACTAAAAGACCGAGTAAAATATAATTATATCTGTTAATTGTAATTATTTGCGCCAGGTTATATTGGTCTCGGATCAGTGCGAATTTTCGACATTATTAAGTAGGACAAGAAGGATGATGTAGAACTGCAGCATGTAATTGAATTATTTCTCCCCTCATCTAAGCAGTCTTCCATAGAAAAGAAAAGTTAGTGGGCACCACGTACATCCGGATAAGTGTAGAAGGAGTACACAGGACTGAACCAAGCCATAAAGAGCTGACTATCTGGCTCTGAGAAAGTTCCAAAAGTTCTTCTACTTTTGAAATAAAATAAAATGGTAATATATATGAAAATTTTCTATGTAAACAAATTGTAGAGACTTGCCGTCTCATTGTATACATACTTTCCTAAACAATAAACATATTTAAATTATTTGTAGTGATTTTTGAAAAGAGTGAGCTATTTATTATTGCACTGGCAGTAGTTCAGAATAAAACTCACTCTAGTTAGTGATTCAAAACCTCAGTCTTTCAAATTAATTACAATGCTATCAGCAATGGAAATTTGTAAATAAATGAGACTTTTATACACTTTTTCTATACTATTTCGCTCAGGCGATTATTAATGTTTTCGCTCAAAGAATCGAGTGGACTAATACATTCAATCTATGTAGATTCCAAGCAAGGCATCCGCGAAGAAGCAGTTGTTCTGCGGTATTGGAGCAGAATCTGGCTCCTCCAAACCCATTTTCATCACCGATTTGACTCAACGAGTTTTGAGTCGACTTAGGGAACAGGGTTCGTCTCCATTTCCATTACTCACACTTTCAGTGTAAATGAAATTATTACACCTCTCAGGTTAGTTAGAGAGGATTCCTTGTTAGTCACGACACACACGCCCACTTTTGACTCCTCCATTTTTATGATCCGAAAATGGGGGCTACTGATCTGTTTGTTCTCTTGGACGGCGGCCATGGCCATCTCAAATTTGGTAGTAGACCATAAAAAAAGCCGCACTGCTATTCGAGAATTCATAGAGACATGGTATTTTAATGTTTACAGTGGCACCTATCTGGATAATTAAAAAAAATTAACAGAGAATATTCGAAATATATTTTTGGAGTAAAGAGAATATGGCTTACGGTTTATGGTTCCAACTTTATGTGCGTACTTTGCATAGCAAAAACCCTTGTCAACAATCTTTTGTTGAGTAAAAATGGAGAGGTTAGAAGATATTAAGAAATTAGTTTTCAACAGTCAAGTTATTGACCGGTCACCAATATTGGATGGATCATTTTATGAAATACCCTTTGACGACTGACCAAACAAATTTAAATCAGTTCTATTTACGGTGCCTTTAAAAATGGAAACGCCTGCCTGTATACCCCCTTTCCAGTTATCAATCAAAAGTTTTTTAAAAAAAATAAGAAAATACAAAATATATCAAACTGTCTGTAAGCTGTCTGATTTGAGAAATTTAAACAATTCAATGGAAACGACTTTACCAGCCTCGTCTATCCGCCAGAGCTTATGCCTTCTTTTATAGACGTTAGATGTCTTCGTGCTAAGCTCACACAGTCCGGCTATTCTTGTCCGTTTACATAAACCCCCCGATTGATTGATTTATGAAAATATTAGCAGGACATATATTTGGAATTTATATTGTTAATTCATGGATAAGCCCTCCACCGTGTGGCTCGCCCATAGAATCAAGGTGGTCGAATATATACAAAATACATACTATGATGTTTCTTTGCAGGGTGAGTATAAACCTAAGGGGAGGTTTTAGGTATCGATGACATGTAGAACTTTCCGCTGAAACGTATTTAACGTTGCTTAATCTATGTGTGATGTATTAGCATATCAGTTCGGGATTTTAAATTTTTAGGGCTTGGAATTAATCGTGTTTTCGCTGTCCTTTCATCGATATTTCGACCATAAATAGTCACAACTACGGATAATTAATGGTCAGATTGGGGCTCAGATGGAAGGGGCCCTTGGCGATTCACTATCTAGGATCTCATGTATTTCGGTAATTAAGTTCACGACATAAAGGTCAATAAATATAGCAGCAGCAGAAGTAGGTGAAAGAAGTAAGGGAGTGAAAATTATCGTCCTTGGTGTAATGGTATATCCGACAGTTGGAGAGAACAAAATTGGTTGTCTAAAGCTTTTACTTCCTATTTCTGTCACGGTAATTTTACTAATTGACTATTCCGGATATATTATAGATAACTGTTTTTTTTTTTTATTTATTCGTGGAGTTCTGTATATCGTGTGTTGTTGAACTAGTTTTATTCAATTAAATTGAAATATTGACCGAGATTTTTAAGGCAGAAAATTGATAAAAACTGGTCTTCATTATTATAAAAATGTAAGATAAATTGATATCTTGTAATGACTAATAAGGTTCGAACGTTGCCATTATAAAGTTCCTGAGCTGGTCACGTTTCTACCTAGCACACGCCCGAGTACCCCCCATAATGTCACCATAGACTTACTTACTCCTGTACAACATTTTCTGTACATCCTTGAGAGCACACGATAATAATATATTGTATTAAGACGCTGTCATAAAATAAAATACTTGGCGTAAACAAAACAACGAACATCTGAAGCTTTTGCCTTCAGCTTGTTTGTATCCGCATCATAAAAAACGGCAAGTTTATATTACGGGAGAAAATAAAAATAACTTAATGCGATTAAAGGGTTATAAATGTTGTCTAATGTTTTCACTATCGAATTAAAGATTCGTCTCTTTTCGCACTCTTCTCTATTTTTATCGCAGCGTGTTGAACGTAAAATGTATATTTAATTTCTATCATAATTTAATCTTTTTTTCAAGATTTATTTGACTATGAATAGTTACACAAATAAAGTGTTTAAAAAATTTTGATGAAAGTTTTCTTTCGATCTTATCAATAATAAATCAAATACAAGGCGGGTGAATTATCATGGGAACAAACTGTTAGTTTTAATATTTAAGAGTCTTCAGTCGAATATTTTCTGAATAAATTTATGAAATTTATGTGGGCTATACAATCTCCTCTTTTGTCGTAGTAAAAAATTTACTCATTCCCAATTTTTTTCACTCTGCCTGGGAGAGTTACTCGCAGATGCTTGACTACATCGAATGTCTCTACTCTCAGATCGCAGGTCCGAGAGTTTTCAAGATTTAAAAATATGTGAGATTTACTAAGATGAATGAATTAACATGAACACACACCTTCTTGATTAGTCTATAGTTTTAATATGTCGGTCACTATTGAAGTTTTTCTGCAGGTATGTGACGACGGTATCCTCCTATAATTTTTTTTATTTTCTCATTCACAAAATTTATCAATTTGCCTGTTCACGTTGGAATTACTATGCTATCAGTTGATTATCCAATTCGCGAGTCTTCACTCAAATACCGTAGCTATCTGCAAACTACAATCTGAGAGCAGAGAGTATCTGAGAGCTCTCTCAGAAATTCAAAGACTTGTTGTAAAGCGTTGTTTGATGAGATGATTATACTGGTTAAGGTTTCATAAAACAAGTCCTAGAATACTTAAATGCACTGAAAGGTATCTAAAGTATTATTTAACAAGAAAGATTCAATATAATATTAAAAAAAGTTCAGGTCTACATCATGGCGTCAAATTATGTTTATGTGCTTTTTTTTCTTCTTCTAAATTTTCCAATTCTTTTACCTTGACAAAATACGGCCGAAGCGAGCCATGGAATCGAAACCGATCAATAAAATTGAAAACGTGTCATGAAGTCTTTTGCTTGAAAAATGTTGAAAATAGGTAAGATTTTGAATTGTCCTTGATAATTATGGCTTGAGTTGGAAACCACAATATGACCTTTATGAATTATAAAAAGGGTTTTCGTGGCATTTGAATTGCTTCGCATTGTCGACACTCGATATAAAGAGGGAGGTGCTGTACTCCCTCTATGACTCTTAAGTTGGTAGCATACTACATGAAGGGTTACTGCTGAGGTTGTTGTAGTTGTTTCTGGGCTTAACATTAAAATCCGGAGCGAGTACAGCCGAACAGTTTCGATTTGAAAACATTTTGGCCAAGCGCCAACGCGATTTTGGAAAGCCCGTGCGTATCTAATTTTCCTGTGTACAAAAACGAGTATCTATGTGATGGCCGTTTTTTACATACACCTATAGAAGGACGCTGGCAATTGTCCTCATTTAATTGTCGCCAGTTTTATAACTTTAATAGATTTTTTTTTTGCTGAGTTAGAACACCATTACATTCTCTACTGATTGAAAATAATTTGAAGGTAGTGGACTAGAACCATAAATTTTAATATGTGTAATATGGCAAAATTTGATAGGTGTAATTATTTACGAAAACATCAAAAATCACTCAAAGTTATATTGCAAACTACACACACTGGTTTGTACGCGCTACTGTAGTCCTAGTGCTATATAAATTTTAATATCGCTACGCGAAATCCGAAATGTTTTATGTTCGTACGCATTTGATATGGGAGATGTATCATAAAATCAGAGATTTATGAATTTTTCACGCCAAAGACAATGAATGGTTCGCTTTCAGTAGATTAATATTATTTTTAATGTTCAGCAAATTTTTAGAGTAATTTGTTTGCTATTGTGGCAGTTTTATGTCCATTAATTGACGCTTTAATTATGTGCCATAATATTGCACCCGAATTATTGAAAACAAAACGTATTGTTGAAATTGAAGGTATCTGGTATTCATTATCGCCAAATCAACTTAACAAAATAGCTAATATTATTTGAAGAATAAATAAGAAGTCCAAATTCAATTAAAAGAGTACAGATGTGGTTGATGAACCTGCATATGTTACATTTAAATTTTGTATTCGGAAAGCCAAAATTGCAACAATCTGCGATTAGAGTAGAAAATATTAAGATGCTTCTTGGAAGTGTAGGTACTTTTCGGAAGAATATCCTGATCATTTGCTATTTTATTTTTAGTAGTAAAATTAAAAGTCTATGTACAACGTTAGAAATACGTGGATTTTCGTTACATTCCATTTGGTTCTGCTTTTGATCGAAATTCAACATTTTCGAGACAAGTTTTGCAAGTTTTGCAAATCATCCGAAAAATGCATAGCATTAGTTATTCCAATATTATCAGCAACGTCACTTTAGACTAAGCAATGATCAAACCAAAGATGTATATTACAAATTTTCGAATACACATATTTTTATTTTAAATTACCGGCTTTCTCACTCACCATCGTACAACGCGAGCCGAACCGAAAACTTTGATCGCTGGTTTGATTTCTACCCATCACAGCGCCACACCCATACTTGTTATTATTTTAGTAATCGACATAGACTGTAGAGGCGCTGAAATACGACACGAACTTTTCTATTTAGCTGTTATGGGCGTTTCCCCTCTATCTCATACTCTTTAGTTGTTCTCTTAAAGCCCGAAACACAATGCAGACGTTCCGTTCCGTTCCGTCACGAAAAGTGAGGTTATGTGATCCGTAAAAGTTGAATTTAGGTGAACTCGTCCGATCCGTTCCGTTACGACCATTGTGTGCATTCACATGGCCAGCCCATAAGATCTACTTTGACAGCTGAACGTGACGGAACGGAACGTGCGCATTGTGTTTCAGACTTTAGTTTCAAATTATTATGTATCCTTAATTTAATATTAATCCTGGTTTTTCCACCGAAAATCGTACAATTATGGTTCAATACTTTTGTGAACTATTTTTGAATATTAGGATGATAATAATCATTTACCTGGTTCTACTTACTATAGCCGATGTATAACCGATTTGTTGAATATCGTCATTGTTAAAATGGTGCCCCATATCTATGTATGTCGTATATTCTTTTCGTTCTTTTCGTTCTAGATTTGAATTAAAAAAATTTGCTTGAACAAAGGGAACAGTACCTATGAGGAAGTAAAAAAGTAGTATGGAATATCCGTTCTCGATTTTTGACTTTGGCAATTTCGTAAGGACGAGCATATGCTGTTTCCAAAGAACTATAACAACATATATATTCCTTAAAAAACTTGGGGTAGTTGTTCTGGAATTCGCTGTTAAGTCTATTCACTGTAGAGTGTAGATTCATATCCAGAAAATTGTATTTGAAGCTAAGCAAAAATAATAACAAGAATTGTTTACCATTCAGTATTTCTTGTTGGGAATCATTAATGACCATATCGCATGACAAATGTTGTTTTTCCACTATAACGCGGTATTCTAATCTAGAGGACATTGCTTTATGCATTTGCTACGGAACAAGTTTCTTCCCCTGCCCACTTTAAAATTGCTTATTCCATTTTCATCAGAATCGCGAGAAAAACCTTTTCTTAAGGAAATAAAGTTACGCTCGAGTTCATATTTTCGTTTTTCTTTTTCATATTTTTTTTTCTATTTCACCCTCCGGGTTTTCCTATTAAAAACTTCTTAAAGAGTATTTTCCGTGAGATTTTAAACGTTAAACTTTACGTTATATCCTCGTCCTTTTACTTGTTATCCTTCGCTGCTCGTAATCGTTCATTTGTAGTATGTCGTAAGAGTAAACTTGGAACAAAATTTCAAAATATATCGATAAGACTGGTGCATCAGCAACTATGTAATGATTCGGGGCAACGAGTGAGCATATCTACTTTCTACTCCTTGCACAGTGAGAATCGGATCAGTATTTCAATTTTATTACTTGGGTCTTTGAAGCAATTCGGGCAATATACTTGTCTGCAGAGAGCAATTTTCATCATTGTTTTGGAAGTCTTAGCGCCAAAGTGGTACAGTGTATTAAATAGAATGTATTCACTCCTCTTGAGAAATTATGCAAGCTTGGGAAATCAGATGGAAGTCGTTAAAGAAATTGCATATCCCTGCATCGTTGCGAGCATAGTACCAACGACATCACCTTGTGCATGGAAGAAGATTAAATTTTGATGTTCAAAGTTGAGAACTCATTATTCATAGTTGCACTTTCTATATTTCACATCCAGTTGTAGATAAATCAAGAAGATGGTGCTTCTTTGGTGGCTTCTATCATTGACACCGCCTTGTTCCTTCTTGAAGGTTCTTTAAAGTTTCTGCTTTACCTTAGTTTTAGCCAAACACTCTGTTTTTCACGAAATGTGCTGAAGTGCTTCTTCTTCATTATTCTGAACTCTATGCCCAAGACAATTCCAAGTCGCTAGTTCTAGTTTCACTGACCGGCGGAACAAAGTGAAATGTCCTGAGCGTCAAGATGTAAATAAGTGTGAATTAGTGTATCTGAAATGTAAATGCGCGAAAATAGTATTGAACTAGTAAAAGAAACTATGTCTAATCTATACCTTCCATTCTGAATGATTTATCATTTATCTTACGCATTTTGAGGGATAGTACCTCGACGTTGGACTCCCAAGATTTTTCTAACACTTATGTACTTCAATAAAACTATTGGTCAATTGTAGATCGTGCGCGGCTGTCCCATTTCAAACCTGTGCTTTTTAGAAAATTTTAAAAATGAGTCTGGAAACCTATTTTTAATCAGCCCTCAAAATAATGTATGGATCCTCTCAGATAACCTGTGGGAACTCACAACATATTCGGATATAACTTTAACATTTTCTAAAAAGCACTTGATTTTGAATTGGGACCGCCCAGAAGTTTGGTATTCTCCGGTTTATTTTTTCGTTTTATGGACATTGTTTTTATTTATATTTGAATCTCACAAAAATGCTCTGAAGGTGTTTTCAATAGATTTTACAAAACTAACCACGGTCAATCAAAATTCCATAAAATAGCACTGAAATCAAATAAAGATACAATAAGAATTTAAAGACAAGCAGCTCCGCTTAGAAGTACTGCGATATAGTGAATATTAAAAAAAAACGATCCACAATGGCCATGGAAACATTGTTACACAATAAACCACAACAGTTGTCAACAATCTCGATAATGCTGGAGTACGACATAGACAACACTTTGAACGCGATCAAAGAAAAGAGTCATCTGATGAACACAATGCCGTCATATTTTCCATTAGCGGCTAAAACTGAACAACAGGATGAAGATATTGAGATCAACAATAATAACAATTGCAGCAATCCCGATGCCAATCATCAAAAAGTCGATAATACAAAAACAAATGCTCGGAAGCGCTGGAAAATCCTAGCGAAAGCATTGCGAAAAGATTCCGAAGAAATTGTAGCAGACGAAGGCGATGACGCTATGGCATCAGTGCGACGCTTCAAAAGCTTCGATCTTCTACAACAGGACACCATGTCGGACGACATCAAAGTAAAAATGATCGGAAAGCCTGAAAACTGGTACACCTACAAGATCAGCTTGGGACCGACTGACTACTCCGTTAATATCCATCACATGGACCGGCCCCTGACAGCCGTCGACTTGATGGGCTTCAACAATACCGGCAACATATGCGTCTGGCCGTCCGAGGAAGCTTTGACCGTCTACTGTTTGGCTGACATCGAAAACTTTCGCAACAAATGGATCTTGGAATTGGGCGGTGGCATGACCTGTCTTTCCGGTCTGATGCTTGCCAAATACGCCAAACCACATGCCGTCCATTTAACCGATGGCAATCACATTTCGGTGGAGAATGTACGCCGAACCATTTTCCTCAACGAGCTTGC
This sequence comes from Beris chalybata, assembly GCA_949128065.1. Taxonomy (NCBI): domain Eukaryota; kingdom Metazoa; phylum Arthropoda; class Insecta; order Diptera; family Stratiomyidae; genus Beris; species Beris chalybata. Next base: position 2,735,800 of record OX421896.1, on the reverse strand, counting down.
CTGCTATACGAAATGTTCGATCCTCAAGTGGGAAGACGCTACTGAGCGTCTGAGTTCGGAACGTGAAAAATTCGACTATATTCTGTCGGCCGATTGTCTGTTCTTCGACGACGCGCGTTCGGCTTTGGTCGAATCGATTTGGTTCTATCTGTCGAAATCGGGAATAGCATTGGTCATGGCACCACAGCGCGGGTCAACACTAACCAATTTCGTTGAACGATGCACGCAGAAGGGATTCATTTGCCAAATCGTGCATCGTTACAGCGAGATAATTTGGCAGCGGCATGTCGAACTTCAGATGTCCGAGCTCTACGACGAAAACATCCACTATCCAGTTTTGATCAAGCTAACCAAACCGAATTCCACTGAAGAATGAGTATTGTAAGTTTTGTCTTAATCCAATTTTTATTTGAACTTTTATATCGTAGATAGGTTGTACGGAAAACAGAAAAGACCAAAGAAATCATTAATTCGAAAGTTTGTATAATTAATTAGTTAACTCGAAAATTGTAGACTATAAGGAGCTGTTAAAATTATACTCATAATTGTTAAATGTATTGAATGTCGGTCAAGAATGTTTTTTTTTGCATAGATGTACAAAATATTGTGGTAAATTACTTTTTGTATACATGCACATGCAATTCGACAAGATGAAGACTTATCTCGATATCTTTTACAATAATTCTTACTATGTTTATATTCGAACTTGTAACTGTTGTAAACCATTTATTAAGATACGTGAAGTAAACATTGGAGTTATTTTTTGAAATATTTCTTCTTTAATGCCCCAATTTTTCAATAACTTAACATTTCTTTATTCTTCTGTTTGTTCCGCTGCGTCACAATTTTCATTCCCTGTACATGATTCCTTGAACAGTCCTAGCGCGAAGACAGTAATGTCAACTTCGCGACTAATTCCAATGCATCCACTCCTTGACGGTAATTCCCGTAAACAAAACTGAAACATGGAGCTAATCTAATACTTTGCACACATCATCAAAGCAAATACAGCCACTTTTTTCGAGTACTTCCCATACAAATGTCGTTTAAAAAAGTTAGCATGTTCTTATATTTTACAATGTAATTTTTCTAAAGCCTAAAGTAAAAGTACGCTTCCACTGGAAGCTAAAACTGAATCTAATTCAATTTTGGAATGGGCCATTCTATTTACATTACTATATGTACGTCCCTTTGCGTGAAGCGGTTGGCATGCTTAATCTAAAAACGCAATGAACTGTACTTAATTCTTAAGATCTAACATATTAATCCACACCTTACTATATTACGTCTAACTTGATAAATGTCTTAGGGGCTTATGCGGGTCTAGAAGGCCAAAAAGAAGCATGTTTTCTTGAATTTTTTTAAAAGATACTACAAGAATTGTACAATTTTAATTTATTGTATATAAAAGTACTATAGTTAAACAACATTCTGTGAAAATTTCAAACGAAAACACATCAACAAATCTGCTATTGAGAGTCTCGTGAAGTTGACCATGCCAAAAAAAGTGCCCTCACGGTAGTCACCGTAAATCGAATAATTTTTATCAAAAATCAAAAAACCAAAATTTTTCTGTTAGTATGTGAATATGGCTTGTGCTTGAACGAAGGATTTGTAATTGAGAGTTGTAATTGAAGGTAAAAAAAAAAATCCTTCGTTCAAGCACAAGCCAATCATGTCGAAAAGCAGTGTGCAAAATTTGAAGCCGATCGGTATATTAGATTCTGAGTAATTTTGACTACCGGCTTCAAAAAAGTGGTTTTGAGAAAAACGCGTTTAAAGTTTTAAGGAGAAATAAAACAGAGAAAATGGAATACATGGAATCATCGATTCCAAGCCCATAAAGTGAAGGTTCTGCTGCAAGGACCAATTCAACCTTTTGTTCCTGTCTGAGCAAAAATTCTGCAATCTCGGGTCTGAGCTGCCGCATGTTTGTAGGCATACCTGTGATGCTCGGTGTCCGGGTTCGGGTTGCCGGTAAAGAGATGTTTAATAGGTGCAAGGCGCTTTAAATCTCTCTCACCCCTACAGTGCTCCGATCGACTTGAAATTTTGAGACAATATTCCTGACATGATGTACTATTCTACACATTTTTTCTTCAAAAAAATAATCTTTTTGAAGTGTCAAGACCCGCATAAACCCTTAACAAATCTCCGTCGCAATTACGATAATATTTATGATATGATAATTGTCACGAAAGGCTATAAAATTACAATAAATTACGACTAAGAATCTACTTTCACCACGATTAACGCTGTTCAAACTTTTGTGGGTGGCAAGGATGTTCACGCAAATATTTATGTTGTTTGGAAGCCTCAACCTCGCTGTGGGCGAAATTTGCCACTTAATTTTTTTAAATCGCTCAGGATATCTGAGTTTTTTCTAAATATTATAAAAAAAAACACAAACCCTTACAGAGCCAACCGAGGTTAGTGAATCGCTCTTTAATGTCATATATAATAGTTAGTCAAATCACACAGTCCTGATCGATGTGGGGAGGAATAAAAGTAATTTCTGTATTGGGACTTGAAGGGATACACTGAAAAGCGATTGCATAACTCTGCCCTGTCCCTTTTTAGTCCTCAAAAGCAGGCGGTAATTTATTTTCCTCAATTTCCACCACTGAATTACAGAGGCTCGATGTCAATTTCAAAATTATATCGTATCAGCAAATACACAGTCGCTCAAATACGACAGAGATTGAACACAGCATACACAACACACTCATGGAATTAAATCCATATTCCTTAATAGGATCGAGCAGAATAGATTCATTAGTGCATATCATTGATATTATTGAGGTCAGGATTGTATAGTGGTGTCTGTCCATCAATTACAGAGGACACGTCAGAGTACATTTTGATGGCTCGAAAGAATCTTCCTATGCAGAGCTTCCTTAGAAATGTGTCACAAAAAGTGTATGGCTTATCATAAAGTCTAACACATGTCTTATCACTTTCTCGTAAATCATGATCTAGTCTGGGGATAGGCTTTTTTCTTGAGAATATCGAAAAATCGTACACATGTCATTTTGCGGCACTTTTTGCCTCTAAACAAAGTAATTTAGAATTTTTCTTTCCCTACAGATGTTGTGCATTATTCACACAAGAAAGCTATGTAATCGATCAGAAAAAAAACTAAATAGAAACATATCGCTGTCAAGTCAGACAGCATCCAATCGCAGTTCGGGTTATGCAGCAGACAAGCACGCCAGTGTATGAAGAATCACTATTATTACTCCTATTTTCATTATATGAAACTTTGGTTTGACCATGTACTTTAAGGACTTCTATATGGGAGCTGCCCCAATGATATAATTCATTAATACAATCCAATTTCTCTTTTTGCTTTAAACTCTATTCATATAAAATTTGAGCTTTTTAAAATTAGTCATATTAAAATATGAAAAACATTTGTTCATAATTTTGGGATATGAAAGTTTTATTTCAGGTTTTGGTAAAATACCCCATTTTACTTTAGTATTTGTTTAAAATTTTGAATTTCTTTCTGTAGGACTTCAGCAAAAAAAAATTTTTATAAACTTTTTGTATGGAAACATCACGAATAATTTGCTAGATTTTCTTCTTATTAAGTTGTTGTGGAAAAAAATTAAGACATAACTGATACAAACTTCAGCAACCGCTCGACTCTGATTCTGTATAATAAATGTTTGATCCTGATCCTTTAATTCCCTTTAACATTCCTCAATTAGTTTCTAAAATCGAAAATTCTCACATTTCGCCATAAACCTAACAAAAATTCGACTATTTATATTAAGTTTGTGTTTAACAATTCACTCTAATCATTCCTTTCCTATATTCTTGTATCTAAAACTTCGTGAATTTAAGAATAATTTAAAAATAGTAATAATGCAAAAATGTATGCACTTAATTTTTGAATATCGTTAATTATAAATGTAAAAATTGTTAAAATTGATTGGTTCCGAGCTGAATAAAACCTTTTCTAACTGAACATTTTAAAGTTTATAATATATGTAGATGCACTGTTTTTCTAGTTAAGAGTTAAATATATTTATAAATTTAAGATTTAAAAATTGATAATTCTTTTGCAATCTGTACCCCATTCAGCTTTGAGCCAAACATTTATTTACAATTTGAACTTTGAAAATTTAATTTAATTTTAGAAATTGAGTTTTTGTTCATCTGTTACAATTTTGATGGTATTACACCTCTTTTATTCAATGCAGATACATACTAGAAAAAAAAAGAATTGGGAAGATTGACGTCACGTCAAAAACTGAAGAAGAATATTTTCGTAACTTTAGAATTTTATTTCAGAAAAAGTAAAAAAAAAATATTTATGTCGGAAGCGATATATTTCTTTAATAGTTAAAGATCAAGCGAAATTATGTACTGCAAACCTTTCGACAAAAATTTAAAATGGAAATTTATTGGAAACTATCCATAAAATATTTTTAAAATAATTAAAATTTAAAAATCTTTTCTTTCCGACTATCAAAAGTTTTGTACAAAATAAATATTTTTCCGTTTGAACAGAGCTAAAATAGTACATAGATCATAATTTTATCTGAACATAAGAACCAGCTTTAATATTAAAAAAAAACATACAATCATATCTCATGATAAATTAAAACAAATATTTATCACTTGTTTCATAATGTTTTCATTCAGAGAAAAGTCCATATACTCTCAATTTATTTCTATTCTTTCTAAATCTAAATATTAAAAGAAAACTATCAAAAAAATAAACTCAAATATAGCAAATAATTTTAGATTTAGGGTCAATAAATATATAACTGAAATTATTGTTGCCTTGTTATAGCAGAAATGTAAAAAATAAAGACAGTCAATTTTAGAAAGCTAAAATTAAATAGGATAATTAAAAAAATGTTTATATTATTAAGTAATGCTCTTATCAGAAAAGTATATCGAGTGTTATTTTTACAACATGTTATTTATTAAATTGTTAAGAAAAGTTTTAAATCTTTCGTACCGGGATCTATTTTTGGGTTTAGAAAACTGGAACTATTTATGTCTTACAGATTTCAAGCAATTATTATTTTTAGTTCTCAACAATAGTGCAAGTATATTTAGTATTTCTTTATCAATATTTTGTAAACTACTACGGTCCTAAGAAATACAAGTTACACGATCTTCATTTTTGCAAAAAAGGCGTTAAATTGTGGGGCCAACTTTACGACGAAAGAGTGGCAAAAAAAATTCCCTGTTCGTATATGAATGGGCATCTGGTAGTAAAAGCTTTAACTGTCTGAAATACAAATTATGGTGCGTTCTAAAGGCATGCATAAGCTCGAATTAGTCTCAGCTACTTCGTCTTTACCACCAGGATAAGACGTATCAATACATTCTTGGAATATAAACCGAACAATATCAAAGTGTAAAAAATGGAAAAGTATCTTTATTCATATTTCACGTACACGCTCTATATTACAGTGGACAAATTTTTTCGAATCCTAAGTAAGTATTGATACAGCTAAGCTCGGTATACTCGACCCATCTACCTGCAACTATATCCGCGTACAAGAGGTATTAGTTACCGTCAGCGGAAAGTATCAGTATCAACCTGTACCCGATACAGCGAATTGCTTTTATAATCTATCTCTAGTCGCCATTGAGATCGAAACATGGTGGCATAATGTGGCAATTCATCAAAAAACCAATGTGCATGGCAAGGCCGAAGAATAGAATCAATACACTCCAAATTGCATATCGACTGAACGGTTTGTGCTAAAAAGTTAATGTTTGGATTCGGCTAGTTCGGTGGGGGGTCGCTATTACGCTATTATTTTTCTTTTTTCTTTTCTTTTTTCTTTTCTTTTTTGAATGATGAAAATCTTGTCTATTCCGTTTTATATAGGCTGCAGTTCCACACGACTCAAAAACTTCCGGGATTATTGAGCATATGTATATTTATTGGAAATAGTATTTATGACACGATTTTTGGATTCCGGTACAAATTTCTGAAAACTGTTAATTTCTTAACTTCGTTCTATACTGTCGCTAATTTATCTGCTGTTTATTAAGGACAAAAAAACATATTTATTTTATATTATATTTTATGGAAAACATGTCTGCTTCTATCGATATCCGCTAAAAAGAAACATATCTGGCAGGATGTATCACATTTTTGTGGAAGAATAAGTTTCGAAAATGAACCTCTATGGCATGTTGTAAAGTTATACACACCTACAATTAAGTCACTGTTTGAGCATTCAATATAAGTTCGCCTTGATTATATCAAGAATATAAAATATCTACATCTGTAGTCGTGGCTGATTATTGTACCGAAACGTAAATCAAAAATGAATTGGACCACTTTGTAATACTATAGTCTAATGCTAAGCATAAAATTATACAATTAAATTTGTTCAATTAAACTTAAATGTTTCAATTCAAGTTTTATTATTAAATAAAAGAAATATCAAAAATATTACACATATTTAAAATTTTATGAAATTCTTTTGGGGTTTTTCTGATCGTGAACAAATTGGAAAGTACTAAATGTTTTCTAGAACGTAATTAAAAAGAAACGTATTTTGTTATCCCAATTCATAAAACTCTTAAAGAGTTGAGATGTTGAAATATACGAGTAATTTTTAGCTATTTACAGTATAATTATTATATTCCTATAGAGGCTTTAAAAATATTACAATAAAAAGAATAGTTCCTCGAAAAAACATGCGGCTTTTTTGTTTAAGATTTAAATTCTAGCAAGTGTTTGCACAAGTCATGAATGGATTTTTATGCAGCACCAATGAGAGTAAACTGATGGCATTTGTGATTTGATATAATTAGAGAACTTAAATTTTGAAGACTAATTTCTGTATAGGACGGACTATTGGAAATCGAACGACAGGAAGTTCTGTGACTTCTGCAAGTGTTGGATAACTGATAATAAGCCGGTAAGTCTGCTCTACTTATGACTAATGCCGATTTAACTTAATTAAACTAATCGGTGTCTTTTTCAAGAGTGTATCATTCCACGAAAATGGACGACGCCATAAAGCAAACGTGGCCAAACGAATCACCGAAATCAGTCGAAATAGCGCAAAATCTGAAAAGGAAAAACAAAAAATGGACCAAGAAATTCGTAAAATGGAAGATGCAGCTATGCGATCCTATGCACACGACATCAATTCAAAAGCAGATTTCACAGCTCGTACAATAAGCGCCGTAATGTCGGCAGGAGCGTCTCGTACGATAGGCGCTCAGGTGGATCCGCTTCTACCGCCGAGCGATTTCGATGCCGAACACGAATACGACAGTCGAAAAGTACAGCCAACACTAGACGAAACGGTCGAAGTGGAATCTTCTATGTGGGTGGAGGCTAAAAGCGACGAGGGTCACGTCTACTATTGGAACGTGAAAACAAACGATACTGTCTGGGAAGCACCGAAAGAGGGTTTTATGCCGCTGGACGAATACAATCGGATCAATCAAATCGCCGTTTCGCAACAACAACTGCAACTACAACAGGAATCGAAAAGTTTTCGAAGTAATGCCGACGAAGTCGTGGCAAAATATCGACGTGAACAGATGAAAGCGTACAGAAAACCCGATCCCGATGCACAAAAGAAAGAAGAAAAGCGAGCCGAATTCAAAACTGAAGATGATGTTCATGGAGCCGGTCCAATCGGGGAGTGGCAAACGGTAGTAGAGAAGTAAGAATTTGTCGAACTAAAAGGAAAGGTGTTTTGTAAAATCATTTTTTTTTTTTCAGAAAAGAAGTGCCTGTTGACCTTGAACTGCCCAAACAGGACTACTACTTGCCACCGGTAGTTTCAGAAATCTATCCCGAACCACCTCCGAAAAGATTCAAGGAGAAAACAATAGAGAAATTGGAACCGGACGTCACAGCTGGAGTTTCTAGTGTTTTCAAAAAGAGAAAAATAGCGAAAGGCAATGCAAGACAACGGTTGGATGTCGATTGAATAATTTTATTAAAAATTAATAATTAAGAGTTGGGTGTTTCAATTAATCAAGTTTTTTTCTTAACGGTATCTCAGGTTTTTTTAAAAGGTAAAACTACAAGTATTTCACTTTTATAAAATTGAATTTAATTCAATTGTGTATAAATCACATATAAAATTAGTAATAACAACAGCATAATAAATTATAAATGCATGTCACAGACTTAAAAACAAAACAAAAATATTAGAAATAGAAAATACAAAAAAAAAAAAAATTACAGCCTCAGAGCGTCTTGCTCAGCGTTGAAAAACTTTAAACTCGCTCTCAATCCGATCGGCAATCATTTTAGCAATTGCTAGGGAACTCGTAGCGCCCGGTGATGGAGCATTTCGACAATGTAAGACTTGCTTAGCTATCGCTCCAGCTCCAACTCCACGATCAAAAATAAAATCATCTACCAAATCGCCGTTTGCCGCAAGAGCCTGAGCACGAACACCAGCCGGACCGCGCGTTACGTCGATTTCCGTTATTTCCGGAATATATCGTTGCAATTCTTTCATTTGGAGCGGAATCAGCGCCGACTTGGCCATTTCTTTTATTCCGAAACCGAAAAATTTCGAAGCCATACGCAAGAAGCCCGAATAGCGCAACGAATCGTATAATTCAAAAATGTTTATATCACTCCATCTGAAAAAAGGAGACACTCAGCAACGACAACGACAAATTCCATAAGAAAGTAACTCACTTGTATCCCTCTCGCTTGAAAGCAAGGATGGCATTTGGACCCAGCCAAACACTTCCGTCCATCCTTGGCGTAAAATGAACTCCCAAAAATGGAAATCTCGGATCCGGCACCGGATAAATATTGCCCTTGACCATATGGCATTTTTCCTTGTTCAAAAGCAAATATTCACCACGGAATGGCAAAATTTGCGGTTCACGCGAACATCCCGTCAGCACCGCCAACTTATCCGAATATAAGCCACCACATGTTAGAACATGACGAGCCAGAATCGACTTTCCGTCCGCACTGGTTATCGTTACTGGATACTCCGAATCGGTAGTCGTTTCATGAAACTTGTTAACTTTAAACTTACAATAAATATCACCACCAGCTTGTTTGAAATCGTTGGCATAGGATTGCGTGATTAGACGAAAATCAACTATTCCGGTATGCGGGGACCACAAGGCTTTCAAGCCGTGACAAAACGGTTCGATTTCTTCAATTTTCTCTTCTTCGATAAGCTGAAGATCGGGCACTTGGTTTTGTTTGCCGCGTTCATAGAGATCCTGCAACAAACAAAAATAAAATAGCGCATAGACATTTTCACAATACAAATTTACATTCACTCCAGCTATCGACGAAAACAGAGAAGTAAGTTCTGACTTTATGGCAAGGTCTAACCTTATTGCAAATCAAACGTAAAGTCCGTCCTCCACGACAAATCGGTCTTTCGTGCATATTTTCATCAAAATCCTTACCACCAGAATATTTTTTTCAAATTTTAAACAAAGTGTTTGATAGCTATAGTCAACCTGCAGCCAATGGATAGGGTGTCGAATCGACAGCAATTGGACCTCGGAGGTCACCCACCCTACAGACTACCTTAGGTTGCGGTAGTCTGTAGGGTGATAAATAGTAAAAACTCTTTGGCCACGGGAGAAGTAAGTTTGTTTTGATTCTACCGAGTCTTTTGTTCTCTATCAGTCTATTACTATTCCCTACCCTACTATTCTATTCTGGTTTTCATGAAACCTGTTAAACAGACTACCCAACTGTGTCACATCGACACGACTGAGTTAAATCCTAAGTAACTAAAATAATTAACATACTTTCAAACTGCCAATTGATTAATAGCCGTTCGCACAAATTTCTAACAGATAAAGGCACACATTTTATTTAATTAGCCTCTTCTAACAAAAATATGAGTACAAAAAGGCCATCTATCACTTGCAGATCTTCTAAAAATAGAAAAAATCGTGTGTATTCCCAAAAAAAATCAGGTCTCGCTCTTATCGTACTTTGGAGTCAAATAAGTCGTAAGTTAAACACTTTCTTGTAACACTTGTTAGACACACGCCAATCAGCCAAGATTACGTACGTTTTTTTATGTTTTATCGCCTAGCAGATTAAAGAAGGTATGTGCTTCAAAGAATTCGGAACAAGCCTAGCTCTTTACTATTTTGAAACAATAGCTTGGTCGAGACGTTTTAGATCTTCAACCCTTACGGCATTCTACCTTGCAACTCGACAAAACACACCCCTTTTTGAACTTTTAATTACCATGAGTCTGCTAACTTCCACATTGTTCGTTGCAACAATTAACTTGCCGACTTTCTTGTACGGGATTTTCTTCTCGTCACAGTACGCATACGTAAGCTTCAGTCCCTCAACACAAAGTTTAGCCTTAAGCGAGCCGGGCTTATAGTAAATTCCGGCATGGATAACTCCGCTGTTATGTCCACTTTGATGATACGCCAAGCTAACTTCCTTTTCGAGAATTGCGATTTTAGTTTTCGGGTGTCGCAAAAGGATTTCGCGTGCCGACGCTACGCCTACAATACCGCCACCAACTACGGCTAAGTCATACTGACCCGAACTGGAAGAGGTGATTTACAGAATTAGCCACAGGAACCCGAAATAGATTTTAAAGAAAAACTTATTACCGAGTTCGAAGTACCTACCTGGCCGCCTTCGTGAAAAGTTGAAGCCATTTCGAAGCAGCCAAAAGCTTCGTACACGTCCTGGTGTTCAGCATGCTAACAGGTGATTTTGGTGAATTTTAACACAAAAACCTCTAGTTGACCTTGGAGTTTGGAGGCCCTCACTCAATGCAGTCAATTCCCGCTTATTCGGGGATCGAATGTACAGAACGAAAACCAAATCCGGAGCGGCTAATTTACAACTGCCGATTGTCAAAGTCACCTGACGAGTTCAATATGGAACCTATTTATTCCAGTAAGAGATTGTTGTGCCATCTGGTGGCAAATTTCAATTTCCGTTTCCTCCCTAATATACTTAGCCCTTTGTTGAATTCAGCTTTTTCTGTTACAACTTGCATTAATACTGCTTAAAATATTCCTTGAGAATTCTTCGCAACTGAAATATTTCTGTTAGATTAAATTTCTTCTCGACGGCACTGGCACAATCAGCTGATTGCTCAAAACAAACCAAAATCCGGCAGCTGTCAACTCAGTTTCGTTTTCCGTTCGCTTGCTATTCAGTTGTGCTGTGCTGCGTCCTTCCCGAAGACTTAGTTTCTTGATGCCATCGTTTTGTGTTGTTTCTAATTGCGAGTATAAATACACTCACTCCGAAAATGTTTCCTTTCACAAGTAAGTCAACTGCGTACTCTCAACGTTTTGTTTTATAGCGTCGTTCCGTCCTCAGATTTCCGTACAATTCGCCCAACATTCTTTCGAAATGGATTCAATTCACCGACCGCGGATCGACGTGGAAACCGTCACGATGGAGTGCTATTTGTAGTCGGCATTTCTTGCCCAGCGATTTTCGCAATTTGATATCGAGAAAATGTCTGAAAAAGGACGCGATTCCATCGATCACGATAAAACAATTTACCGGGAACTTTTTGGATTTGCAAGGCGACAAGGGCGAAGCCAAGCTGAGTGAAATCGGACTACAGGTAAGAAAGTTTAGTCAACGACTATTGTAAGGATCAGGCTATCCGTTTGTTAAGACGCCTTAATAATGCTGAAGACAATCTGAAACAGTCGATAAATTTAGGATTCGGTGTAACACAGGCTGAATGCATGTAGAGCATCAACTGTGCTTCTTTAATTCACACGATAATGGTCGATTGCTTTTACCTGTCTCCAGGAATTGTTCACTTCTTGATTATTTGTTTCCAAATGTTTTTGGATCAACTCACACATTTCAGAGAAGAGAACTCGGTAAAAATTCAAACCAACTGAGAAGTTCCATAAGAAAAGAACAAAAAATTATTTAAATCAGAGAATGAGAAACCCCAAGAAATTCTATCAGGGGTTCCCCATCATTTAACAAGGAATTCCTTACAATAAGAAGTTGGAACTTAGATTTTATTGACAGACTAGCCGCTTACAGACATTTGCAGGTTTTATGTAGCACTGTTCATATACTGAATTACTCGGGTATTGTGCACGTATAGTCGAACAAAGTATTGAGCAGAAAGAAGATCCATGGAAACAGTATAAGAAATGTCCTTGGAGGAGTCACGATGTAAGTATCGATAGAAAAAAGTTAACGAACTAACAACATGGCATGTGAACTAAAATCGTCGTTGAGGTGACTATTTGTCTGTCTAGAAACGTAAGTTTCTTTTGGCATGCGAGTATCTTACGGAATTATTGCATAGACCAGAGAGTTCATCGCTTTCTATTCATTATTATTATTATATTTTAATAAAATAAATAAATACACACAATTATTCTTAAGCACTAGTTATAAAGACCGTCAGCCTGCATACTATTCAATTTCATTTTTCCTTTACACGTTCAATCAGCGAATCTCGAAAAAAATAATATTTCATAAGTAAAAAGACCGTTGAACAGAATTATATACCAATTTTCCTTTCCCATTGATTAAGCGTCAGATGTTTCTGTGACAAGAACCATTGTCTGTGACCTCGGTCATGGATTCAAATTTCGCCCTAAAAAAATAGCATTACAAGAAGCAAAAATGCCTTAAAGCACTTACTGTGCTACGCCCCAGGTGATTCCATCAATAAAGTTTGACTGTTCTTCCAGATAACCGAGGAGCAGTACGACTCAAATTGCAGACTATGCGGCATTTGTTGCAAAAGCGTCGAAACATTCGCCACTAATTTCGAAGTTTTCGGAATGATTCAAAAATGTTTTCCCACGTTGAACATTCAGCAGGATGATGATTTGCCCAAACATCTGTGTTCGAACTGTCTCGATCGTTTACAATCATTCTCAGATTTTGTAGACGAAGTTCTCAATACACAAAAAGACTTAGAATTGAAATTTACGAATGAACAGAACGAACTTCTCTCACCCGACATTGGAAAACCACTGAAAATCAAACAAGAGCCGGTAATTAAAGTAAAACAGGAAGTAAACGAAGGCTTCCAAAATTCATTAAGTGAAGAAGGCGAAAACGATTTCAGCGACGTACAGGAGTGCGAACAAAAATCTCAACTACAGAATCATTTGCCCTTAATAAATTCACAGGAGATAGTTAATAATTGTGATATAATGGAAATAATTTCCCTCGACGATGCATTTATCGATATTCCAGATGATGAAGTCGCCGACGATATTTCGTTACCATTAGAATCGAAAATGTTCCGATTTGTCCGACCCGATGAACATAACTATGCGAAAGCAGTTGATGCGAATTTAATTTTAAGTCAGCCATTCTACAAAGTCGAAATAACCGAAGACTATGACTTGAAACTTCAAAATTCTTCGAAACCACCGAATATTGTCGTTATCGACGAAAGTATTGTAAAATCCGGGCAAAGATTCGCATGTATTCAATGCGACCAGTGTACCTTGACATTTACCTGCGAAGCTGATGTTACTAAACACAAAAATTTACACCATAGTCCGAAAAAACGATGTGCTCCGTGCAATTTACAATTCAACTCGTTCTATAAGTTCTTGTTGCACAAGAATAAATTCCATAATACAAAAGGAAAACGTTACGTTAAGAAGAAGAAAAATGTAAATTGTCCGTTATGCGAGAAAATTTTCAGTAGCAAGCTGGCATTGAATAATCATCGAAAGTACATTTGCGATTATCAGCAGGAAGAAGAGTACAAGTGTAAGCATTGTGGGACGAAGTTAAATAGGTGGATTTTGTTGCGACGACATGAACGTGTTTGCTGGAAGGTGATGAAGACTGTTGGAGCTATTCAAGGTAAGATTCAATTAAATTAATAATTTTTAAATTTTTTTATTATCTTACACTACACGCAAATAAATATCGCATATGTAGTTTTTCTGCTGTTGAAAAGACAGAACAGTTCTTTTTTTGCACCTGTATGCTAATTTGGTAAGCTCTGGTATTAGCTTGTAAACATTATTATTTGATCTAAAAAATAAACAGATTTAAGCTGTTCAAAATTAAACACATGGCACGTGTGTTCTTAAGTAGAAGTGCTCGCTTAATACCGACAACAGGCTAAATGTCTTCTTTTCCTGAAGCACTCTACTTTCAATGCGTACGTTTAAAACGTACTCGCAATTGCAACTATTACAGGATTTTTCCTTTTCTAGACATTCAACCGGATGTGTCTGTTGCAGCCATCAAAAGCCCAAGCACCACAAAAAATTCTTCACGCATCCCGAAAATCGAACCGAACGACAAGGGACAATTCGTTTGCACAATTTGCGGTCGATCGTATTCGCGCCGAAACAACCTCCTCAAGCATCAACTATCGCATCGACCGCAAGTACTCTGGAATCATAAATGCGGTGATTGCGATAAGTTATTCGACCGTATGTACGATTTACGTCGTCATCTCAAAAGCGAAGAATGTTCGAAAAGTAGTCAAAAACCGCAACAGATTTTCTTCATTTGCACGATATGCGGAAAGGAGTTGAAATCGTTGCAACGTCTTAAACAACACAATACTTTGCATTCGGGTAAAAAACCATACGTTTGTGAATCGTGCGGAAAATCTTTTACAAATGTTAATAACCTTTATCAGCACCATATCACGCATTCGGATGTACGGCGCTATAAATGTGATATGTGCGAAAAGGTGTTTAAGAGACGGGGTGGTCTTAATCAACATAAACGAGCGTATCATTTCAAAATAAAACCGCATGAATGTCCAACGTGTAAACATCGATATGCACTAAAAGGTGATATGATCAGATGTAAACATTCGTTATTGCGACAAAATTGAGACAATAAAATGAAGCACAAAAAAAACTGCAATAAGTGTTCGTATTTTATCAAAAATTGAAATGAAAAACAAAACGTGTAAGTACATAAATCATCTTCTATTTTTTTTCCATTTGCCGAAACATTTCCTTATTTCCTTCTTTTATTAAAAAAATATTTTGTTAAAAACCGCCCACGAAATACAAAATTACAATAGCTACATATATTATTTACTACTAAACAAAATTTGTCGAAATCAGATGTGTCTTTTGGCCCAATAAGATCTAATCGGAACCACTCCAAAAACAGTTTGATTGCTTAAAATTGGTGTGTCTTAGAGGCGTCATGAGATCAAATGCCCTATGTTAATATGGCCGCTAAAAACCCTAATTTCTCGAACCAAAACTTTTCGCACCAATCGCAAGCTATCGACGTAAATTCAGCTCATCACTAGGATATTAATTATCGCCCATTCGATAGTAATGGACACTGCTATCAATCGAAAATTCATAACCATCAATATGGTCTTCATCCAGTTCACTATCCAGGTTACCTAATCTCATGGAACGCTGGAACTTCTGTCTTCACGAAAATGGCGCAGGACAAGTGCTTGGCACGAGATGTAGACAAATTTTTTCTCATAGTGTCTTTTTGAGAAAGTAAAGGCAATTGGCATTTCTTGTCTTTTAGATGATTTTCGAGCCGTTGAAGCAAATTTGTTGGCTACAAGTTTTCCAAACACTAGAATTCCTTCTTCGAACCAGAACCTCTGCTGTTGGCACTGTGTTTTAAAAGTAGTAAGTATATTTTAAACAAATTTTGAACAAACTCATGCATGTTTTCATCATCAGAAATTCAGCCCATATTTCATCCATTCCAATTTTTGTTCGAGTGAGCTTGTCCATTGCCTCTACTTCACCAAGTACCAAGATTGTTATGAATGTCCAATTCACCTGTTCGATTGATGCTGTTCCTCCAAAATTTGCCTACTGTTTTGAAGTCTGAGCCACCGTCCTCTTATTATACAGTTCAAGGTATTTAATTTGTCCATTTTGTATTTAAAATCGGAAGTGATCAATTACATAAATCTAGTGTATTTATTGCAGTTTTTATTTACACTTTATTGTATTACAATATTTATGTACATTGACAGCGTTTTAGTGCTACGCTAAGAGCTATTAATAAAATTTATTTGTTTAAATTTAAAACTATAAACTAATAACAAATTTCCTTATTATAACAAAGAAGAAATATAAAAACACAATTTTACATTAATAAAAATATTTTCCACATAATGTATGAGAGCTCTATTTATACTTTGGTTGGCATTATTTAAAATTATATTTATAAGTCTAAAATTATAGTGAATGGCACAAAAGTCCGAATTGGTTTAACATTAGCAAACAGAAACAATTCACAAACGATAAAATATACATAAAGATCATATTTAGTCCTAAAAGTTAAGTAAAATTAAAATAAAAAAAATAGAAACATGTTTTGTGCGCTTCGAATGCAGAATTAATTCTGTTGAAATATTGCAGCTCGCTGTTGAAATTGTGCACGCCGTATGACTTTCTCTTCTTCGCCACGTCGACGTTCTTCCTGCTCTTCACGAATTTCATCATGAAATTTATTTGTGCGTAACTGTTGTTCGATTTTAGCTTCGAAAAAGTTCTTTGCGCCTCCCACTCCAACCTCGTCCACATTGATTTCAGTCAAACGTGCCAACTGACTTAATCCCGAATCCGAATCGAGTTCGCCAGCTTGTGCTTTACGATAGATCAGAAGAAATTCACGAAAGGATATTTGTCCATCGTGATCTTCATCGACTTCGGCAATCATTCCTTTCAGTCCTAAATGAGTTTGCGGTGCCCCCAATTTTTCCATCATTACTTTCAATTCGGTTAGATCGAGGTATTCGTCCCGACCGCTATCATATCTGTAAGAGGAAGAAAATTTTGGTCATATATTTGAATAAACGGGGTTTATTGAAATGGTTTCATAAGATAATCTGGATATCGATGGCGTCGGTTAAGCTTCCTCAATAACAAATATTTAAGAGATAGTTTCAGTTGAATCATATTTACTCAAGTGAGTTACAGTATGTAAAGTTCGTATTCGTACGGTCTATTTTTTATGGGTACCCTAGCATTGTATCTTTAAAACAATAAAAATTACCATTTAGAATTTTTTATCTTTCTTCAAAATACTTAAACTTTAGCATACCATGCAGAATTAACTTTAATCTTCTTGCCATTCGATGAAAAAAAAAAGAAGAAGCAAAAGCCGTATTCGTACCCTTGTAATATTTTTACTTTTGACAAAAAAAATTTTTTTTTAATTTTTATACTTGGTTTTGTTTCGTTTAATATAAATATTACCAATGATTTTATTGCATGTCTTTTCGATTGGCAGCTACTTTTTTCAGAATATAGAGTTTTTCCATATAAAATTGTTGGGGTACGAATACGAACTTTACATACTCATATATGTCATATTTTTAGCCAAATACGGGTTCGTATTCATGCTATAATTATTTTGATTCATTTCCTCTTCTCAAAACTTTTGCTGTTTTATTTTTAGATAAGGTTGTGTTCCTCAAGATTTCTTTTTCTCAAACAAACTCAAACAATATTTATTTATAATAATTCAAAATGCATTAACAGAACAATAATGTTTTAGAGAGTAGACTTATCATCTTAACAGCTAAGTTGTAAAATGTATAGCACTTAGGCTATGAGGAAAAGAAATAATTGAATTTATGTATTATAAGTTGCCAAGGAAAAGTAAAGAGCAAAAACCTTGCCTGTTAAAACTTAAGCTACTTAAAAATAACTTAGAACTAAAGGATTACCAAGTAATTTACTTGGACACCGGGCTATAATTATGTGTGACAAACTGCAGGATATAGTGAGAAAAAGCAGATGCAATGTAGGCATGATCTAGAGGAACGATGCAACCAGCGGGTTACGTATATATTGGCATCTCTTTAAAAAGGACTCAAGTCTTTTGTCGGCCAGTGTTTTCATTTTCATTTTTGCAATAGTACTCTTCATTAAGATAAATTTAAGTTTAATAATGAATAACGTAAAACCTGTTTTTTTGTGGAGTTATTGAACATCAATCGGCGGCAGTGGTTTCCTTAGCTTAAAAGCTAAATTTGAGTTATAATAAAACCTAGACTTTCTAGCTAATATGTAGCACCGACGTCGTCTCGACCTAACGGTTAGAACATTGGAATTAAATGACTAAAAATCTACTTGACTACAAGACTTCGGCACTGTTATTTTAACCTTAAAATTAACCAATGTCAGTTATGAGTCCCGAATATATTTGGCCCTTCAGCTGGTGCTATGACGCAAGTTATACCATAACATGAGCCAAGGTCGTTGACAGAGAACCTAGGTATGTTATGTCTATTCCATAGGTATTCAAATTCGGGTTTCAAGTATGCAATGGGAGCACAGATATGCGCATAATCTGAAAAACGTCAATAGATTTATTCAACAGATTCCTCTTATATCTTTAATTTATTGAAATATATTTGCGTCCCAATTATTTAACCATTTCAACTTCCGTCTTTTTTACGTTGTTAAATTTCTTTTGAATAGCCTTTTACTACCATGTTTACAAATTTGAGTCATCACAACATCACAAGTGATATTACAATAAACATAACGTGTGCAAAAGGTAAAGATACCTTTTAACTCTATAACCAAAACCTTTATTCCCATATAAAAAACCAACATTTGTCACACATTTTCTACTGTATTAAATAATTTCGTCACTTTTATCTCTGGTGTTTAAACCGGGCGATAGGCTTGAACGCATTCATAAAATCGAATCATAACAAATTCTTGTTCTCCGAACATGACGAATTGTGATACGCAATCTTTTCTTCTAGAATAAAAAATACGTAAAAAAAACATGTTAATCAAATTAGTGATTGGTAAACTTGTAGCTATATCTACATAATAATCAAACGGTGTTAATCACATTTGCATAGAGATGATAGCTTTTAATCTTTCTTATTTTACAAAATAATTTCGTAACAAATATCTAGCGTAATACGATGACTATTTTTTGTAAGAAAATCCGATTAAAACTTATGTACCTAGATTACTTTGAAAAGAAGTGCCATGGATAATTTATTCGAATGTTTTTACTGAAGGATTCAGTAAATAAGAAAAAAAAAACTTCTTACAGAATTTCAATGAGAGAAATCCGTAATTTAAATTAATCATTGATTTTATTTCTGCATAGTCGTATCTGTCTTGCTTTAGTTTTTTTTTCTCTATTTTTATAACGAAAATTGTGTAAGCTGTCGATGCAAATATTAAAATTATGCAAATTTTGTATTCAGTGAAAAATTTCGACTAAACAATTTTTATGGATTTATTTATTTATAGAAAGAAAAAAAAACTAAACAAATAAATGGATTGAGAATATTGTACTGAGTTAGTTTTGATTTTTATGGTTCAGTAGTTTACTAATGGTGTGACCCAGTTTAAAAGATTCGGTCAGGGAACTCAAATTTTCGTTACGCAACTCAACATAAATATTACTGAGAGTGTTTTGAGACTATCAAAGAAGCTCGTTTACAGCATCAGTGCACTGTACAATCATAGGCCTGACCTGTAGCCCTTCTTACATAAACTATGTAACCTGTAGCTCAGTTCTGTAACTTATGAATGAGAAATTTCTCACCAAAAAGTCGTGAGGACGAATTGATGCCGTTTTCTCTCTGTATTCTCACCAAATGAGAAATGTAAGATTGCCAAATGCGTAGTTTCAGAAATATGAAACTTACGAGGAGTTAAAAGTTTCAAAACTTTACGCGCTAGAGGAGCGTTGAATAGCGGTACCGTTGGAAGCATTAGTTATTGTGACTCTTCTTGAGCTCACCTGCTTTCGTAGATTCCCTATAAACCTCTTAGTGACTTTAAAAATTATTAATTATACATAGTCTCTTTTTTAGAATGACATTGGAAGATGGTGGCGCGGTGTGTTACTGAAGATTGTGTCAAAATTTTGGCGATAAAACATCCCTTTCAATAACAAATTAAATCCAAAATGGGTGGTGAATATTAGCCATGAGTAATATTAACTACAGAACGACTAGCTTTATTGTGTGCACACGGGACGCTGACTAAATAGTTAACAGAAAAATGCAGCGCATTCCAAATAAAAATTAGCGCGATATCTGCGGTCTATGTGCGTTTTGGGAATTTTTTTCTTCTTTTTGATATTTAAAAAATAAAAATAATAAAAAAAATGGCATCACTATGTGTCACCCTGTATGTTGGGAGCTTCAAGCTAACATTCTGAAAAGATAAAAAAAAAACTAAGTAGCTAAATTAAAAAATAAGGCAATATAATAATTGTATTTAATTATTAAGCTCGATCTCATCTTCATTACGCAAATTGTGTATGTAATTTAATTTATACTCGTTATCACTGCTAAATGTATGGTTTCGATGTGGCCTTGTGGCAATCATCATAGCAATATGCTAAGCGTTTCATAGTCTGATTTGCAGTTTCCAAGCTTCATAAACATTTTTTTTATTTCTTAAACATCTTCACTCAGCGTTTTTCTCGGAATTCCGTTGAGTAAGCGACTATAATTTTTACTGTTTATATCTATAAATGAATGTTCTGTTTCCTTGCTACAAAGGTAAACATTTTCACATATAGGTACAAGCAAGAAATTTACGATACAGCTCATATGAATCACACACATGCTGATTTTATTTGTTTGATGATGCATCGCGGCATTAATCGAAAGTTAGTTAAAAACCAGTTAGCGTAGTTCACAACCGTGAAACATGATCTTTGAAGCACGGATGAAGAAAGTGCATTTTGTTATCAATTAGAAAGATTCATGAAATGCTGTTGTCTACCTCGTTGGAGTTGTTTGTTCTCGCGCATTTATATATTATTTTTATAGGTTGAACAATAAGAACAAAGACGGTAAATATGTATGAAATAAGGTTCCACAATAATAAAAATCAGCATAGTAGAAACACGTTTCACTTTACTACAAGCCATCAAATCCCCATCAAAGAAACACTCATAATGTAGGTACCCTCGTTAAGCGTTCCTGCGATGGGGATTTAATAACTAAATATTTTTAAGCTAATTGCATACCATCGTCGTGGTTTATTATATTTTATTTACCTGATTACTCAGTGTCATCGTCACACTACTCTCTAAGTTCAATTACTATACACGTGCCTGAAGTCGACCTGCGTCATTAAGCTACATAGTATCACGCTGCATGATATTCTGTCCAATATTTGACGAAAAGTTCAGTAAAAAAGAGCAAAAAAATACTGTGGCAAACAAATGTTTGACGGGTACACTACCTGACTGCATTTACCAGCCAGGGTAGTCAAATATTTAATATAGTGGCATACAGTGTAATATGTACAAGATTTAGGCAATATCACTGCGGGTTCTGGGCTTAGAGCACCGACAACCAGATTGTAGTCACAGGGCGTTTGCTTTTTTTCATACTCATGTTTGTTCTACCAAAATGATCGTCTCAATTTAATCTAAGAGTCTGACGAACAAACATCGCGGAAAAAAATGTTGGGTGAGTTTTTCAGAAGAGTGATGAAATTACAAATTTCGTTCGCCAGCTTTAGGAAACTAACACTCTTAATGGTTCTGTATTTAATGGATTAATTAGGAAATAAATGTCGAAAAGAGTATTGGAGCTACTCAAACTTTCTTTCTTATTATTTCCTAAGATAAATCTGGTAAGAAGAAGCGGTCATGTTGAGGTAAAATACCGCCAGTCAGAGTGCACATCTCGGATTCTCCAGCAAAGAGGTTTCAATTTTTCCATACACTTCTACTCATTTGAGCATCTGCATGTGGATACAGTCTATCAAGCAAGATGCTGAATTTAATTTAGCAATCACATATCCTAGGGTAAAATAAAGGGGCTCTATATGCAAACTACTGCGGCCTAATTTCATTGAATGTCATATACCCTGCTAACAGAGTGAGAACCCTTTACGTTCATGACTTTATAAATGTATAATACATACTTCATACGCACAAGCCTTTTCATTTAAATCTAATGTATGTACATATTTATTTAATAGCAATTTGATAATCTACTCTACATCATTGCATACATAATTTATTGACTAATAACAACACAACACAAACCAACGACTTTGATTTACGAGTACGTTCCTAAGTAAACTTATTAAGAACAGCCGATTAAATTGCGAATTCATTTGAATTCAGCAGCAGCATTTCATTAACACTTTAACCTATAATTTCGATGGTAGATTTTAATTAATACAATAATAAAATATTGAATGTAAATTTTCGATGTTGGAATGTGGAACACAATCTTTTTACAGTTTGAACCTAACAAATCGATTTCGTTATATAGTTAGCTGCGTATTTGGTTCTCAGAATTTTCTTAAATTTTAAATAATAAAATTATTCATAAATTGACTGAAGTTATATTATTTTTTTGTTTTCTGCTATTGGTCGGGCTATATTATTTAAATAACACGAAATTTAAAATCTTGTAAGTAGGTCTAATGAAAATGGGCTAGCTGATAAGGGGCTATATAAACAATGCTGTGGCAATAGAATTTTTTGAAGCTTTGTAAATATTTGGCAATCACTGTTTAAATTAGTAAATTAAAGGGAAATCATTGTGATATTAATAAAATATATTCCGGGTTCTATAATTTTACTTTATTATTTTTTTAATAATAAAGAACTGTGATTGAAGGTTTTTCCTTCAAGCCAATCTAATTAATTTTATTTCACTTTAGCCATTCTTAGTTTTAAGATTCACACCTTTGTTGTAAAGGCACAAGTCTTATCATAAAATTATTCACTTCCTTGGAAGTGGGTGGAAGTCTGAAGCGCTCCATATCTCGAACGGTTTATTCCAAAAAGTTTAAACGTAGTCGTTGAAATTGTGATGCGAGGGCATGCTTAATGTAATAGTAAGGATGGGAATCCGATGAGCTATTGAAGTCGGGCGATTTATATTGTTTAAAAAAATAAAGTCAATTGCATCTCAAGGATATTTGTGTAAATATACAAAATAATTAAAGCCCAATAGACGTATTTGTATTCCAAAAGTAGATAAAAGTAGGTATATGTAGCAATGCTTGCCACTTATCTACTCGAAAACACTACGAGAAAGAATTTTATGAGAGAGAATTTAATAATGTAGGTTTTGTACTATCTCAGGTGTAGAATAAAACATCCATATACCATTTTCATTGTATCGTTTGTTCTTTTAAGAAAATGAGTGCTACTGTTTGCTAAGATAGTGTATTGTGCCATCTTTTGACCGACTCAAACGTGTTCCATATTTTTCCAGACAGCACAGTCATGTATAAAATAATCATTCAGATTTCAAGAAGGAAACTCATCTGAAGGACGCTTTTGATGGGCCCTTCCGGAGAACAAAAGCAATCATCCCGCATAACAGCAACACAACTACCACTATACTTAACCCATTTTCCTTTCGCCAATACGTGACTTTGTTCGAATCGAATCGATGCGATAAGAACAAGCAAAAGTCTTATAAGTCCAATTTGTATAGCCGTGTGAAAAATAGCTTCTCGTAAATCAGAGTTCATGTAGCTTGAATTGCACCCCATTAACTCGACAAATAGAGTAACCCATTCAGTCATCAGTTCACCACCATATAGTCATCACCCATATAAAGTCGACGTTAAGTGAAGTCGAAAACGTCCATGAACCATGATTCTCGCACCCAAACCGTGAGCTATATAGCTCTGTAAGCACATGCGGACAAATATGGATACCAGATTGCCCTCAAACTGCTCGTATGGTGGAAAGATCAAACGCCACCGCTGGACCACAATCTGCATTATATTATTATGGTACATTATACAAGTTACGAGAGTGACGCGCATCTGGGCTAGGATTGTATTGCAATCGTACTCATGAGTCAGAATCTTTGTTTGTAAACTACAGCATAGTGCATTGTTTAATGGAAGTCAACACTACGACTCAGGGTCCACGACTATTAACGCTAAAAAGCTAAAATAAAACGCTTATAGAATCATCTGCTCACTAGAAGTATGTTAATGGTCGAGATTATCCGTGAATACATCCAGTCTTCAGCACAGATTAAGCACTAGCTTCCCAACTATCAACTGAGTCATGTGTGTTGTCTTGTCTGTAAACTCAATGTACCAACGTACAGAAATCCAATGAAACGGGTATCACGTTACTTAATATAGGAAGTTCGCGATTTTAATCAACGCCTTGTTGTTGCCTGTTGACAATGCTTTGTTGTTAGCTTTGATGACAATCAACCTTAATTGATGATTTCAGACGCACATTAATAAAATAGTGTTATATAAAATAAAAGCAGTGGGTCTTAAAAATCTAAAACAAGATTAAAAAAAAATTAAGAAGAATTGGCAACGGATGATTTGATAAAAATGAATTTGTGAAAATAACCGATTGTACCTGCTTTTTCAAGTATAGCCGCAAGTAATAATCAACGAGCTTTACAGATCCGCGCTACTTATGTAAATTCATACCGTAGAGGAATCTAAATATCATTAGATAAGTGGCGATAGAAGTAACGACGAATCAAGTCAACCAACTCAAATATTGTAGCAGTGCTTGAATTATCAATCAGCATAAAGATTCGCTTATGCACTCTTCTATTTTGCAGCTTCGCTATTATACCAATTTTAAATTGTAGCTGTAGCACGCACTAACTCGCCAGCATTTAGCAATTAAAAAAAATTTAAATCAATTTTTTCCCAAGTTATTACTTTATTATTTTTTAATAATAAAGTATTTTATTTAGAGATCGATCGATCATGCCAAAGGAGCTCCAATGGGGCTTTAGACTAGCCTGCGAACTTAAACGGTTTCAAAAATGTGCAAGCTCGGGATTGTATTTTATGAATATACTGTTGGCATATTGACCTATGCTTCACAAAGGATCCATGACAGTTTAAAGTTCAATATATTTACGAATTCTTTAAAATTCAATGAACAATCATAAATGATTGCTTCCGGAAACTTTTCATTAGTTATGCGATCTCATATTGACATCGGAAACGCTGCCTGATGTTTCTTAGCAAGTTCATGTAACGGAGGGTGTTTATACTCCAACCAACCAATTCCCTTTACGCTCAGAAGAGTCAGTACGCACAATTAGAATAAGTTAGTACATATTCAATTGAAGCGTTTTGTCCGAATGCGACAAACAAAATCGAGTGCGAAATATTGTGACCACTTTTTTCCCCTCTATAAAACGGCATGAAGCTATTAAAAATCAATTGACATGACGCTGGCCTTTTCTATTTTCTCCATACGATAACCTAGTACAATCGATAGTTTCTTGTATAATGCGGGTGGGAGGTACTATACCAACTCGGGTTCTGCTTTCCATTTAATTGTTAAATTAAAGAGGCGCCAAGCTGTGGCTTTGTCAACAATCAACTGCTCGTAAAACCGTATTCACCGATCTATGGAAGCGTCAAGCGAGTATTGTGGGACCCTAATGAGAAGCGGAAATGACTTCCTTTATTCTTTCAAATTTACTTTTCTCTTATCAGACCTTATGCTTGCATGGACTAGCATAAGGTCTGATTGCGTTTATTTCATTAATTTTCAATTTATTGCCGGCATCCTGTATCTCGAATTTGATGTAAATTAGCATTGAGAATGGAATAGTTCAAGAGTTTCCTTTGGTGAATTTAATTGGTAGATTTTTACAAAATTTATTGGTGAATGGCAGAAGATAAAGGCTATTATGATAAAATCCGATTGATATGGTGTTCATCGGTCAAGAGATTAATGTTAAAAGTTGTCATCATCGCCGCTGCGAAGTTGATACTTATATTAAAAAGTATTCCAATACCCTGGAGTTTTTTCCCAAACTGAACAAATTCTTCGTTTTCGATTATGTTACCCAATTGCGGATAAAAATCTGCACTCGGCTCACACAATTCCAATCCCAAATGAACTATTTTAAGCTTTTGCTGATTTTAGAATTAGACTCCAGCTGAGAAATCTAAAATTAGAAAGTCGATACAATCGAAAATAACCGAGACCGTGTGAGACAATTTTTTAATTTTTGCTGGAGAAAAATAGAAATAATGAAATCATTTTTTAAAAAAGTTCTCAGTTAATTTACAAGTGCAATTGCACATTATCTGTAAAAATTGTTTGAAAGAAAAGTTCACTCATTGAATGAATGCCACAAAAGGGGGTCACGTAGGAAGTGAACAAAACGTGCGCTGTGTCCAGCTAAATTACATATCAAGAACTATAATAAGAAATGGAACTCATACCAAGAAAATCTTATCGGCGGTCCAAAAATAAATATTGTAATTTAAGTCCATCCCAAAGATATCAGCCTGCTCCGAAAAAAATTTGATAAGAACGATTTTTTCTGAATTATAAAACTGGCCTGTTGACGGGAAGCGTTTTTTTTAAGACCGTTAAAATAACTCAGGGGTCATTCTTTAGTTCTAAATGCGTCATATGTAGATACACTCGTAAAGTGCATAGTAGGTAGTGCGAAGTGGAACGAAAGAGTATGATCCTGAATTTAGTGACGGTGAACATTGGTATTCAATTGTTGCAGGTTACACTATTTAATGAAGAGAAGGGAATAAAAGACTGACAAAAAGATCTCAACAGTAAACTATTGTGAGTGTAGATTGATGAGAAGCTATTAAAAGATGAAGTATTAATTGCGATATTATATATCCAATATCCAATTAGTTTCCCAATTTTTCAAAAATTTCAGACCAGATCTGTTACATCTTCAAATAATGTACTTAACTCTTTTGCGATCAAATTAGCATACACCTTGCCATTTCAGTAATAATGAAAGATTGTGCTAATCTTAATTTGCTTTATTAAATTGCTCGCTTTCGAAATCATGGAACAATTGCTGTTTTTCGTTTCGTCACTTTACTGTTTACCTGGGTGAAATTCACCCGAGTTCAGTACAGGTATATGTACATACATAGTTGCAATCATCTTCAAGTGATTTTCTTCTTATAACCGCTAGCGCTAGCTAGTGTCATCGGCTTATCGAATGGAATTTCTTCATTTATACCTGTTATGAAGTAAGTGACTTTATAAAGTAAGTTGCTGAGCATTATTTTATCTGTTTAAGGTGTGCCAAGTTTTCGATTGGCCATACTGTCGGAAAAACAAAGCATTGAAGTCGGTATGGTATGATACGGAACGACAATATAAATTCAATTCAGCTGCGGATGATGATAAAAACTTCCGACATACGTTCACTGAATTACTAACCAGAACTGATACTACTGATGCCACCTAGCTGGGCTATGTAATCTTCTATGCTAAACGTTGTCGTTTCCGTTGTTTAGTAATCGGAGAAATGTAATCGGTTAATACAACTTAGGCAACGCTTATGACGACCTGAAGACTCACGAATAATTTGTTTCGTGAAAATACCTGACTGAACTTATTATCCAAAGTCGAATGCAGGCGTTGATTTATTGGCAAACTTTATTTTTCAGTATGAAACTGAACTTATTCTTCGATACTCCCACTATTAACCAAATACTGCATACATCACTGCACTGCACTGTATAAAATCTAGTCGGTAAATGACTCAAATTTCTCTACTCCTTGGAGCTGGTTAGATGAAAGGTGTCCATACACCATTTTAAATAGAGTGGTCACAGCTACTGCGTAGAGAGGGAGATTACGGTTTGTCAGCTTAGATTGCGTTTTTAATTTTTTACAACCGGTTAATAAATTCCTATATAATAAAAATAACAAAGGAAATAATTTCTTTTTAATGAATATTTTTTGACAGTTGTGGCAAGCAATTCAACGCTACTATATCAAGAGAAGCGATATAACGCGCGCGGTGCGAGTTGCGCGTATCTCGTCTACTATAACTCCACCTTTAGCGACCGTTGTTGCTTTTTATTTAAATGCACTACGGAATTAAAATCTTATATGATTGTAATATATAGGTATCAGCATTTAATTAGCTTTAAATTATTCAAATGCATAACTCGTCATCCTTATATATATCTGCGCTACTCTGCTGACTGTTCTTTTATATCTCAAGAACTGCAACTGATTGATTTTTTTTAACTTTGTTAAATTACCTTGATATATTAAAAATGCATAGTACATTTTTCGGAATTTTTATTTAGTATCGATTTAACAGTTATAAGTTATATTGAAAAATTAGTTATAGTTAATCCGTTATCCTTATAATAATTTCTGACCCCGTTATGTAGGGGGTGGCTGTACATACTGCATACACAACGTAACATACTTTACATCACTACATCAGGACATCGTCCTGGCTTTATGTAAGGTGTCGCCAATCGATTCGCTCTGTTTCAAATGTGTTTATTGTACTATTAGATAAATCCAAATCGTACCATGATATACATAGTTTCATTTATCTATTAATGAGTTAACGAATGTGAAACACTGTTCATGGGCCTTAGCTATCAACCTATAACAAGAACGTGAAACAAGTCCCAAACGTTTCCGAAATAAACCGTAAACTGACCCCATTTACGAGTAACCTCATACGTTATGAATACTTATGTCGTATTGTTATCCAGAATGTTACCAAACAACGACAGCTACAGTTTTGACGATTTTATACATTTGAAATTCGATTCGAACAGGTGACCCAGTGTATTTTTTTCATTCTCCGCTCCGAAAAACACCTTAAAATATTGATCACATCCCGAACACAAAAGAAGTGTCGTGTTTTGTAGGGCAACCAGTTTTTTCCGAACTATACTGGCTCACGGTAGCAATGTGTAAATAATGTGTGACACAAGTGGACACGTTATGCGATCACCATGCATATGACTATGCCCCATGGAAATAATGAGCTCTAATTATACGAGTATGTTCCTTGTCCAGAGTCAAGGTTCATTCACAACTAGATATGACTGAGATAGTTACCTACAATTCAAACGGTAGACGACCATTCGGATTTGGACATGACTCGTTATATGTGTCAAGAAAACAACAAGAGCAACTAAGTAAGGTCTTTGACGAAAACTAGGCATTCAAATATTATGATACACTAAACACCTTCATTCACCCAATTGTTACTACATAGTAGAGTAGTAGTCGCCTGGTCTGCCCTCGAAAAAAACTATATATGAATAGAGTAACCATCACGAGAATGCCGAATGAAAATTATGCCGAATGAAAATTATGCCGCTTCCGCTATCATTAGAAATTATTTTTCTTTTAGTTTCTCCCTGAAGTTTATACAAGAACTTACAATTAAAAGCACGTAATAGAATAGATAGATATCTAATGAATCAGGCCTGACTAGTCACTGGTTATTCCGGCAATACTAAAACTATTGTAGATAATATCTCACTCTGTTTATGGAATTTTCTTCTTTTGCTATATTCTTGCAGATATCACTACTTCTACAATTGGTAGATTAACTGGTAATTAACGCTGCAATTTGCAACGACATACACGTATGTAAATACGTTAACAGCAAAAGTACAAAATAAACTACTAAACTAGCAAATTGTATTAAGTGGTTTTCAAATTTCAAATACATAAGTAGGTATGCAATGAATTAATACAAAATTTCCAATTCGATGAAGCAATTTGGATTGAACAATTAATTCTCTTGATGTTATTTATTTATAATAAAAAAAAATTAAACAAACAAATAAACCGATTGAGTAATATTGCGGTGAATGTTTAATTTTAGATATCAATCGTGTGCTTTCTTTTATGGGTATGGTTAGAAAAATCATTTCTTTATTTTATTTTCCAAATTTTTATTCTTACTTATCTGATCAGTTTTTTTTTAGAAAAATTGATAGATCTCTATACTGATTATTGTCACAAAATGATTCAAAAGATTGGTTTGTCGTATTTTTTAGACATTTATATTCAGTATTTTATTACGCATGGCCGGCTAACTTTTGTAGGATTATACTAATAAAATAACCAAAAAAAAAAACTCTCCTAGTGTTTTGTAAATGTTTCTGAAACGAATGAATTATCTAGAAAACATTTTCCAACAATTCGAGAAAATCGCCGATAGAGATAACTAGTCTACCTAGAATACAAGCACGCAGTGGACGACTGATAGAGGAAACAACTGATGTAAAAAATTTCCTTCAATTTTTGTAAAATAAGTACTTAAACATCAAAAATCATGCAAATATTGTTATCGCTAAGGGCTGTACTAGACTTTACCCCGTTCGCTAAATAAAATACTTTATTATTAAAAAATAGTGAAGTAAAATGTGAAGACATAAATTTCATTCAAAGTGTGGTTTGATGAGGACAGCTTGAACAATTTTTTTTTAAATATTATTAGTTATTATTAATTATTAGAATAATATAGTAAAATAATGTGTACTTCATTTTTTTCTAAAGTGATATCCACCTTTTTGTGAAACAATATTTTATTACATCCTATATACACATCATTTTCAGTACATCATGTTATTTCTGTTGAAATATTAAAAAAAAGTCGTGAAAACGCTGACATTTATTTCATTTCCTCGAACATAACATCACCTTCCAAAAGTGCATTGATTACAACGACTCCATTTCCACATTTCGATTTCTTCAGGTCGATCCTTACCGGCTCTCCAATCGCCAATATATTGCAATGCGGAGTTATTGTCATCGCCAAGTAGAAAACAGGTTTGGTACCTATCCAAGTGGCCGCCAAATCGAACGATTTACGACAGTGAAAATCGAAAAACTGCATTTGTTGCGGGGCAATTGACCCTCCCAGTCTCTCAACAACCAGTTCCAGTGCAATACGATGGATCTACAAAGTGCAGCAGCCAACAGAGCTCCTTCAGCTCACCTCATACAACAAAGCGAATTGTAAGTCGTAGGAATATTCGACCTTGAAGTTAATGAGGTCAGGATATTTACCTGCCCGTGATACGATGCACCTACAACCGGCTACACAAACAATGCTGTTCTTAAAGCACCATCCCACTTACCGATTGAAAGTCTCTTGGTAGTCCTTGATCTGTTTGCGAGTGAATTCATGGAACTCGGTGTAGACGTTGACAACCTTAAAGTTATGTTTAACCTCCTGGCCGTTCTCCAGGGCATCGTTTATTTGCTGGCGACGATTCAGGATGTTGCTAAGTTCGGAATCAACTGACATGGTTAACACCTTCCGAAGGACGCACACACGAATAGAGTGAAAATTTCAACAAATCGATAAAATCCCTTTCGTGGATTGTCCAGACTCCGAAATGTTTCAATCGTAAAGACCGTCGTTTCTTAATTTTTTCCGTCTTTACGAACGAGAACTCGTAACTACGCAACTGGTTAATAAACGCACGTGAAAAAAACCAACGGACGGTACGAAGCACAAGAAACAAGCTAAACACTACCAAACACTTTGCAACTCCAGATCAGACTAAACTAAAGTCGCAACCACAAAAAAATCTTTCAATTTAAACGGCGACTACGGCATTACCGCACACAGAAAAACTGGAAGAAATCGTTTAAAAAGCACAACTACTCTGTACACACATTACTACACTCATCAGTCTGGTTCTAGTACAACTGTTCCACGCAGTGTTCTTCCCCTAATACGATTGTAGTAGATCTGCTACTTATTTTGGTCGATTTGTGATGAAAACGTTCTGAGTCTAAGCTTTTAGGGATGGTGTTGCTTCTAGCGATGGTGATAGATAAATTTCATATATTTTCGGAAATCCCCGCGGTTTGAAATAATTTCTTTCAATAAACCTACTGGTGGATTATAAAAATGTCTATTAAACTAAATTTACTGAAAATCTGCTACGAAGCTTTGAAATCTACTACAGTTTTTATTCCATATCTACATGAGCATGAGCGAGAAAAGCACAACTTTTATTGATAAAGCTTTTATAATAAGCTTTTCGTTAAAATGTTTGTCGGATGTGAGCACTTAGTAAGAACACAAACCGGAAATGATGTGCATTTAAAGTTGTACTATTAAGGCCCGGTATTTCAATGTAGAGTTAACTTGTAAGTTTCGTAACTAAGAACAAAAAGTTAACTGGGAGTTAACTTGTTAAGCGTATTTCCAAAAACGTATGGTTTTAAGTTTGTAAATTGTATGTAAGTAAGTATACTTAACAGTTTAAGTAAGTAAGTATGCTCAACAGTTCATTGATAATAAATAAATTCAACAAACAGAAACAATTACAGTCAAAATAGAAATTACTTAAAATTTTTAAGATTATCAACAGGCAACTGACCGTAAAATATAAGCAGAAGTTAACTGATACTGACATACGGAAAATTATTTTAGCTATCAGTTAATCAAAACCACTCGAGTTAACTTTATATTGAAAAACCGGACCTTAAAGTTGTACGATAATAACGTCTTGTGTTACTAAAAAACACAATGTAAGTACTATGGAAGTTAAACTGATTGATAAAAGAATGATGCTGGACGCAAGAAAACAGTTACAAATTTAATTTTAAAGAAGGAAGCACTCTGAAGATAAATTGATACACAGTCTAGGTATTAAAAACTGTAATATTACAGCAAAATTGTTGTATACCGATTTTTTTAAATCCCTTCACCAATTCTAGAGTAAAATATCATCCTTACAACAACTCTTCGTTATTATTATAAGTGTTTTTGATCTTGATCTCTTGATTTTTTTTTTCATTGCTCAATATTGTTTAATAAAATAAGTTAAATACGTCTCACGAATTCCTCAATATGTATATCTTAGGACCGATTAGATATCGAGTTGGTTGGAACCATAGAGCTATATGTATAATGGAGATGGCGTGCAGCGACTTTTTTGAAGCCGGAGGTTTTCTCGCAAAGGACCGCCGATATTCACTATGCTACTATTAGCATCTTACTCACATATCTGTTAAACCCCGGTATTGAAAAGAAAAAAGGCCCAACCTTTAAATACTAGGCTAATATTTGCATTTAAATGCCACCGGGCATGAAACGCTCCATACAAAAACAGTCGCTTAAACTTCAAAATGCTTCACCTTGCTTTATACAGAAACGGAGTGTTGCCATCTCCGTTACATATAGCTCCATGGTTGGAACTTATAAATTTCAAAAAATTTCTTTGAACCAGTTCGATATACATATCTTCAGATTTAAAAGGTATGTTGGGTCAGTAACCATTATTTACTCTATCGAACCTACAATCAAAAAAGACGTATCAATAGAGTTTCGGTAAACTTAAAAAATCTACCAAAAAAGTAATTTGGGATGTTGGAGCGGAACTCTCTTTATTATTTTTCTGCAATCGTAAATCCAATTCCCTTTCCCTTCCCTTAGATTAATGAAATGAAGTAGCACAATTGAAATCGGGTAGGAGTCGAAAATAAGTAGCACAGATATAAATTTAATTTACACTATCAGGCTAAGATTTTGATCCTCTAAAATGTCGGTGCGTCGAAAAATCATGAATACATGATTATAAGGATTTCACTTGTTATTCGAATTAAGCCTATGAATAATCTTGATTTACGAAGCAATATTTATATTTTCTGGGTCCAGTATTTATACCATATAACTGATAGTACTAATTGCGAATTTATTTCCAATATCAGATAATTTTTATCAGTTATCTCGTCTGAAACACTTACTGTAGATAGTGAATACAAATAAAAAATAAATACATAATAATATAAGTAAAGCAAGTCTCTCTTTTTTTGATCAGTTAATACATCAATTTAATCAGTAACAATTAAACAAAACAACAAATATTAATCTCAAGCTTATTCGTTGTTGCATTCTCCAAAACGAAGGACTTCCAATTTTACTCCACGGGCTCGTTGTTGGGTTTGTTCACATTCGAAAAGGCACTTGTTTCCATAGGTTTCCCGATTTGTAGCGCAGACAGGATCGTAGTTCCTTGGGCATGGGCACATCACTTTTCCAACAGCATTCACTTGGCTGCTAAGGCACACAATAGCGAAGAAAATCGCAAATAAAACAGCTAACAAACGCATTTTGACTTGACTCGTTCGATTAATAAAATATTACTGAAGATGGCTGATAACTCTTATCCATTTTATAGATTCCATTGGAACCTGATAGGGGCTTATCTACTGATATAAGTACACGGTACTTGGAGATAATATGAAAAATCAATTAATCATTAATCTGTCTTTTAGCTCTTATAATCCTTGTTTGGGTTTTAGCGAATGCTTGTGACTCGTATCTCTCTGTAGAACATAATAAATTTGATAAAGACAAATCCTTAATGCGTAATACACTGTTCATGCAGTATATCATATCAAGGACAGAGAGGAAATTTAGTCAATCTTCCAGGGCGCCCATACAACATTTTACAGCGAGGAACAAACCTATGGCTTAGACCTTAGAAGATAAAGTCATGTTACAAATATTTGCACAACGGTATAAAAAAAAGGTAACAAAGGTTTTAAACCAAGAAGAATAATGAGTTCGATAGACTAAAGACTTAGATTTATCCAACTTGCTACCCATGCGCGAATGGCTATTTATTATTATCCAAATATTATCCGATGAAAAAGTTCGACACTAAAGAAACCGTATTAAACATAAATTGTGTGAGCTGAGAAGTTTAAATTTTGTAGTGCTTTTTTTTAATACTGGGTACCAAATTTTTAAAACTTCTAAAGTAAAATAAAAGACAATTCAAGAAAAACTTGAATTTTTGTATTTTCCAGAATAGCTTATGGTGTAAAGTTGAAACTGCTTTTTGTATTATTGAGAGGACGCAACGGTTGTTCAGAGAGGAGGAAAATATTAACGGAACAAACTATGTTGATATTCAACTTAAACAACATTTCAGTCTTTGATCGAAAACTAATTGATAATAATTAATTATAGCAGATCCAAGTCATGTAAAAACCCATCACAATAAACATGTCATCACCATAATCCCTATGTGTTAGTCATAATGATAGAAACTTGTAATTTATAACATTCACACGTATTTTTATTGTTGCAAAAATATCATAAATAATGAAATAAATGTGATAAAAATCAGAAGCTAATTTGAAATATATGAATCATAATCTTAGAGCTTCGTAAAGCCGACATATTAAGATAAGAATTTTTTTTCTTTTTTAATGTGTTTAATTTCGATTGACTGACTTTTGTCTGACTTTTTTTTGACTGAATAGCACTTTACACCTATGTAATGTTAATGACACAAATTTATTTATTTTGAAAATCGAAATATAAATCTGTAATTTATATTTCGAGCAATTTTGATTAAATTTTATATATACGTAACTTAATCTCGGCGGCTTTATATCGTCCTCGATACGCAGAAAGGCAAAGCGCACACACAACCTGCCAAAAGTTCCGAAGTATTTGCAGTGAAGTTGATGCACTATATAAACAAAACCACCTGTAAATAAAACTTGATAGAAAATTCAAACTTAAAAATCAAAATTGGAATGAAACACCGCTTCGCTCTACCTTTACACTGTCCCTTGAGTAGGTACTGCCACTATGCCAGAAGCAAATTGTGAATACACGGCAACACGAAATCATTTACTTTATTTACCTATAAAACTGTTCTATGTCCGAACTTGAACAGTACAATTCACTGCAATACGAAATATATACACCAACCAAGAAGACAAGGAACCCTCTGATTTTTACTGATCCCCTAAAGAACGTGTTTGTGGTCATCTGTGTGCTATCTAACCGGAAACTACTTCAAGAGATGCTTCCTAATTTTACTTTTAACAATCCCTATAATTTGATCCGTCTGTTCCAACGCGTACTAGTACGAGTAAGTAGTCAAAACAATTACATATTTTTTGCATAAATCAATTATAAT
Organism: Beris chalybata; assembly: GCA_949128065.1. Lineage (NCBI taxonomy): Eukaryota > Metazoa > Arthropoda > Insecta > Diptera > Stratiomyidae > Beris > Beris chalybata. The sequence continues at coordinate 2,700,202 of OX421896.1, read as the reverse complement.
ATATATAACGGTTTTTCTTTTTACAAAGTATATACTAATTTTTGCAGTAGTGCTTTCTTAAAAATTAAAACCAATAAGTGCATTTCTTTTACAAGTAGTTTTCCAAAATATCCACAATGGATTATTTAGTGAATTTAAAGAAAAAAATCAATAGGAAAAGTGTAGAAGGTGATGAATTCGGAAATGAAGCCAATTGTGATACCATTCTTCAAATAAATCCATCGAAATTGTTTTATATTCAGGTAGACGTAATGAGAAAATTTTTTCAAAAAATTTTATTTTCACAAATTGACATCTGTTTCTCCCATAGAGAGCAGTTCAATATCAGCTACAAATAATAAAGGGACCTTACTTGACTTAATTCTACTTTATTATTTATGAATACAAAAATGTTGTGATTTATTCGTGAATGAATTATCTAAATCCCTAAATGGAGTAGCTTTGGTGTGAGAAGGAAGGTGAGTGGAACGTTTTAGACGATATCGCTCATCCTAGAAAGTTTAAACAGAGAAATAATATAAAGCTTTAGTATTGGAGTAATGAAAAAAATTGCCTACTTGGGTACGGGAGTTGGAGATCAAACAATGTGTATGGAGACCTCAAACCTCGTTTCATGACCTTAATTCAACAAAGGAAAAATAATTCGATCTGTCTGTACGCCTCCTTAACTCTTTGAGCTATTGAGTTGAAAATTTTTTAAGTCGGTAGACTGCTGTTCTCTATAAGTAGCACCCTGTGTTTAGGCTGGAGGTAGGGGTGTGTTTTAAAATGTTGCTTTCTAGATCTCAGCAACTGCTTAGTGTAGGAAGCTAAAACTTAGAATTTATATATTGGATAGTGGAGCCATTTGTAGAAAACAAATTATGGGTGGAGGGGTGGGTGTGTGTGGCAGGACATGGATTACGATTGTAGACTTCGCATTTCTCTTTAAGGTTCTCGTTCTCGTTGAAGTCGATGTCTAAACGAGCATCAAGAGTTGCTCCATTGATGTCTTGCGCCGCATCGAAAAACACTCCAGCGATCTCAGACAGGGAGCATAGGTATATTCGATTTTTACCATAAGCCTTCAACTTCTAGCTCGTAACTGATATTGGTAGTTCCTTTTGCCCTTTTGGTAAGTTTGCTTTCTACATAATTTTAAATTTCTCTTTCTGTGATTTTAAATAAGTCTGTTAATCTTTCTTTCTGAAACTTTTCTATCACTGCTATTTATTTATTTTTTCAATTGTTAATTCTGAATAAACGTGTTTACTCATATCATACACTACCCTACTTCAAAGTCAAGTATTATGCAGATAATTAATACTTGCAAAACAAACTCGGGTTTCATTCAACAACAAACACGTAATTCGTGATTCATGGTCCGATTAAGAGGTGGTTTATTGTTTACTTTGAAAAGTTTATTTGTATGAAAAAGGATGGTCCAATTCATGCTGATCTTTCCGAAACTCTTTCCAGACTTTCTACACAACCTTTTTCGGAGAAAGAAGCCTGGTTTCACGGGCATTCAATCTGTTGCTATGATGAAAACGGAATTAAATTCTAGCAAATTTCTGTTAAATCAATGTGTTGACGATGCAATGTTATGCAATAAGCAAAGCATCTGTGGCGTCTCTTGACTAAATTTAGTTTTTTTAACTGGTCCTATTAGTAGGGGTTTTTAAAGGATACCGAGCTCGACTTACAAGGTTAGCCTTTAATACACAGTAGAGTACACTCCAGACAGCATAGAGATGGGAAATCAGAAATCGAGCCGGGTATGCCAGTGTACTTGTAGGTGTTCATAATTTTGTTAGTGCTGTGATATGATCTACCAGAACAGCAATGTTGCCTATAACAAATCGTGCATCTGATAAGAATGTAAGCAGAACTCATCTGCTCAGTGTTAAATTCTTTAAAATTGGACACTTTTAAACACTCCACACTGTCCACTATTTATATTAATATTTTGAAGCCAATAGCAACTGAAAAATTCTTCAAATAATTTTTGCGTTGAGTGTGAATTAAATTCAATACAAATATTCAAAATTAGTCCTTATCTGAGCCGTTAAAGCAGTTTAAACTAAAAACAGCGCTTCTCAAACATTTGCACGAACAGCTGATTGCCAACTTTTGATGGCCATTTTGCGGATGATCTTTTTTGACAGCGCAACGTCACTTCTCACTTGTGTATGAGGTGGACGTGAACTTGTATTTTTATCTTTATCCAAACAAAATCAGTTCGCAGCTCGCGGATGTTGACTAATTGTAATAAAAAATTCAACAAAGCCGAAAGCGGAAACTAGATATCAAACCCTACAAGATGATGGTAAGGAAAAAAATTTAGTTAAATGGAATTCGGAATTATCGGCGTAGTTGGCTTCAAATCGAAGGGGCGTTTTAATGCTTAACATTGAAGCAAATACTGAACTGTTGTTTCTTCTTATAGGATGGAACCGATGATACGGGCAGCCCCCAAAAAGAGCTAAGTACAACGCTAGAAACAGCCGGATCACCAACAAGCCAGGCAGCACCAAGCACGCCGGTTCCGTTGGCCGATAACAGCTTAGCAGTAGACATATCAGACGCTCTCAGCGAAAAGGATAAAGTAAAATTTACGGTGCACACGAGAACCACACTTCCCGGCTACGCCAAGCCGGACATGTATGTCGTTCGCCAGCACGAAGAATTCGTATGGCTGCACGACCGGTTCGAGGAGAATGAAGAATATGCGGGCTACATTGTAAGTCGTCAACTCTCTTAAAGACGTTGTACAAACAAAGAAATAAAATTTTAGATTCCACCGTGTCCGCCACGACCGGATTTCGATGCATCTCGCGAAAAGCTACAACGTCTAGGCGAGGGCGAGGGCAACATGACAAAGGAGGAATTCAAGAAAATGAAACTGGAACTTGAAGCGTAAGTACCTATACTGTAAATGCAGTCACACCTTTAACACGTTGCTATTTTTTCAGCGAATATCTTGCCACATTCAAAAAAACTGTAGCCATGCACGAAGTGTTCCTGTCGCGCCTAGCCGCTCATCCCGTTTTTCGAACAGATCAGCATTTAAAAGTATTTCTCGAATACGATCAAGATCTGTGCGCTAAACCGCGAAAGAAGATCGACTTGTTCGGCGGTCTTGTTCGCAGTATTGGCAAGACGACGGACGAATTGTATTTAGGTGCTACGGTTCGTGATGTTAACGACTTCTTCGAGAATGAGTTGCAATTTTTAACAGAGTATCATGCTCATCTGAAGGAGGCATCGGTTCGAACCGAAAAAATGACGAACAAACACAAGGAAGTTGCCGATTGTCATATCAGAATATCGACGAATTTGATGCAACTGTCGACAGCGGAAAAGGGTAACATGGAAACGTTTTTAGCGAAGGCGGCTGAAGTTTTTGAAAAAATACGGGTAATAAAAACATAATTGGATACGAACGAACGATTCATTCTTCATGGCTGTCTACTTTGTTTCTTTCGTAGAATATGGAAGGTCGTGTATCGAGCGATCAAGATTTGAAACTAGGCGATACGTTAAGATATTATCAACGCGATAGTCACGCAGCCAAGGCCTTGTTAGTTCGGCGTCTACGATGTTTAGCGGCCTACGAAACGGCCAATCGAAATCTAGAAAAGGCTCGTGCTAAAAATAAGGATGTTCATGCGGTAAACCGAAAATCTTACTTTCTTTTTATAAATTTTAGCTGGAAGTTATGCAACATTAATTTCGGTACAGTTATCGATATCATTAATCAAAAGTTTCGCTTTTTGTTCGACACTATTTGTGTTTGATATAGATATGAAAAGATTATTTTTATTTATTTAGATAATAATTTTCTACAAATTGACGATCACCTGGATAAATTGCATTTTCGCGTTCAATTTGAAGTTAGGAACACTAATCAGTTTTTCGATAAGTGTATGTAATCGTCATGATCTTTCTATGAAACGGCTTCTAATCACAATGGCTGCCCTTTGCATCATGAGCCCTCATGGGGGTTAATTTATTTGAAAAACTTTAAAACCAAACCCTCGAAGATAGAGTCTATAGATATAAGATAGGATAGAGTATTACTTTGCTAATTTTACTTTCCGCGTATTGTTTGTTAGCCAGTCCCGCGCGGTCTATCTATTGTAGATCGATAGTATGAAGCATTCGGCGAATGAGAGCTTCTGGTATTATATTTAATCTTTAGGAGGAGGAGGATAGCTATTCCGCATACCTATAGTTGGACAATGTAGTCAGTAATGATTCCGTGATTAAAGCAAAGTTACCGAACGATAAAAAAGTCATGCCGGCGATTTCAGTTCTATTTGAACCAATATTTTTCCAACGGAAGAGCCGTTCTTCCGACGTTTAACTACATTCCAATTGGAACCTTAACTGACAGACTTTCATACAAAACTACTTGTTAACGTTCCAGTTGGAGTTTAACTAAAGATCGTAATAATGGCTCTAAGTGTACTTCTGCTTGATTGCCCTGTCGCTAGGATTAAACAAATATAAATCATCAGCAATTTTGCCCGAGTATATGGCGAAGACACTCATTCGCGTGGAGCTTTACCAGCTGGGCTACATATCCTCTTTTTTGCTTCCTCGTAGGATTCATATTATTCTCCAAAAATGATGATAAATTTCGATACAATAGGGGGTAAAAATTTTTCGCTTTTCCCCCCAACTTCTTACTAGTTCTTATCTCTTTATTATTTTTTTTTAAAGTAGCTTATTATAAAATAAAATCTTGTCTTATTTTATTGCATAGCCACTGGAGATACAAGAGGTGATGTGAAATGGCAATTTAAAAATGTTTTTGAGTTTTCGTAAGAATTATTTATCTAAGTCGATCACAAAACTCTTTACAGGCCGAAACTGCTCAAACACAGGCTTGCGAGAAATTCGATTCTATGTCCGCATGCGGAAAGGAAGAATTAGTTGGATTCCGTGCTCGACGTGTAGTTGCCTTTCGAAAAGGGTACGTATTACACTTATCCAAAGAAAACTTCACAATTCCACTCACTTTTACCGTTTTTTTGTTCATTTTCAGTCTTATTGAATTAGCGGATCTCGAAATAAAGCACGCTAAATCACAGTATGAATTTCTTCGTCAATCGCTTCTAGCACTGCAAGAAATCGCCTGAATTTCGAAAAAATAATTGAATAAAAAAAAATGGAAACAACACATGAAGACTTATGTACTAAACTCGTAAAGAATTTTTATGTATTTGTATTAAAAATAAGGCATAGATAAAATATTATACTGATTAATAGAGGAAAGTGTACCTTTAAAAGTAAAGACAAAAACAAAAAAGTCAATAAGAATTTAAACAAAACCTATTCAAATTTCTCTCATTTATATTTTTATTATAATTTTTGCATTCTCCATCGTTATGCCTCGGACATTATATACAAACATGTTCTTATATTTTTTTATATTACCTATCTATTGTATTTTTATGTTTATCAGTTTTGCCTTTGTAGCTACCATGCTGCATGGTACATTTGATTTAAAATTTTATATTATATATGTTTTTCGTTAAAGAGATAAAATATACATACTTCCTACATCATTTTCTTATATTACGTCTTTAATTATTTGCTGTTTCGTAGAAAGAAAATATTTTTTCTGCTTTGTTTTTTTTTTAAATCACTCTAAATGCAAGAAAGACTGAAGCGAGATCACTAGCTCCAAGTTCGCTATCTACGGCGTGTAGTTGTTGTCTTAATTCTAACGATTTTGGTCGAGTTGAGTCAGTATAAGTTTCTTTTGAAATTGTTAAGAGGGGCTAACGCGTTCTAAGAAACAAATTATATTAAAAGCAATAAAAATGAAATATAATTATTCTCACCGACTTACGACCCGGTATAAAAATTAAAGCTGCCGAGAAGCGATGGTATGTGTAACCTTACGATTCTCTGCCACGAAATTCACAAACGAAATTTTTTTTATGGCCTCAAATAGAGGTTTAGGGTCGGGAGAATATGAAAACAGGAAAAAATCTACTCGCCGTTTAAATTTGAGCTTTTTTGTTATCTTCCATTTTTATACTACTTATTCCATCTTAGTTATTTACTATTTTATTGTCCCGTCCGTTATATATTGTCACTGCCATTAATTTTATTATTAACGCCCACCTACCAGAAGAGGTTGTAAAGGACTTGAAGATTTTTTTAAAAATACTTATTGACCTTTTTGAAGGGCTAGAAATTTTCTATGCTATGTTTTAAACTTTTTACATTTTACCACAAGTTTGCTAGGCAATTGTATTTTTATTTTTCTTTAGACGATGCATTGCACAGCATTGTGTAAGTTGTACACGCATTGACACAATACCGTAGAATTTTGTAGTACTGTTTGTGTGTTTGTACTAGCGCCGCAACCCGCTTACCTATTTTCTCTTCCTTGGATAAAACTTTTTTTATGTATCCGATCCTTATCTTTCTGTGCGACCCCGATGGAAAGGCACAGTTCGAAATTGATACTGGAATAGCCTTTTCTTTTCGACAAAACTTATTCCGATCCCTTTACACTGTTCGCCGCATGATTGTGTAAAAGTCACGGTGGCCTGCCATCGTCCGATACTGTAAAAATTACTTAACAAAAATACTTCTGTTTTTAAGCGGTTATTTAGCCATTCTTTACACTACATAAATATAAACAAACAAAATTTCTTTTTAATAGAAAAGTCCGTATTTCCTCAAATGCAAGATATCGACTCTTCAAATAGTTGCGGAAGTCGATTCAACTCGTTTGACGAGGTCTCGCTGAATTCTTCGACTACTTTAAAATTAACGCCAACTTTCGAAAAGCCGTTATCATGCGAATGACTCTCTTCCAAGGAACTTTGTTCTTGTAGTGAACACTGTGATTTTTCATTTAGGAAATCAAAAAATTTTCTATCTTCAATCGATGATAGCTCCAAAGCGGCCGACGATAATTTCAAAAGTTTATTTTCCGGTGAACAAGGCGGCCGATACACATTCATTGGTGGCGGTTCGTCGTAATCGTTGAACTGTGGCGGTATTTTCGAATCCATGTTTGGATGCTCCTTCCGATGATGCAGGACTAGACGATTTCGCGATGCGTACTGTTTATAGCACCATTGACATCGATGCGGTTCGGTTTTAACGCTGCCTATTGTCTGGGCATTGATTTCTGACGGTTCGCTTGTAGTGCGAGCCGATGGAGGTAGCTCCTGGCCGGGATGATTTTTCAGAATGTGCAGTTTACGTTTTGAATTGCTCTTGTAGACTTTCGAACAGTATTGACAGAAGAACAACGATTGCGTCTTTAAAATCGGTAAATTTAGTTCAGGAATTGATTCGATGCATACATTCGGATGTCGTTTGGCCATGTGATTTACGAGCATTCCGCGACGTTTGAAGCCCAGCATGCAGTCATTACATTTGTAGATGAAGCGCTGATAGTCGTCGGATTGAACTGAATTCGTTTTTGTCTCTTTTGCTTTCTTCGGACTCAACTCCAAAAATTGTGAGCCGTCGTTTACATATTCCTCGAAGACTGTCGGTGTTTCTTTTTTCTTACTCACTCGCTGCTTTCGATTTTCAGAATGTATTCGTTGGATATGTTCGCGAAGTTTGTCTTTTCGCTTAAACTGTTTGCCGCATTGCGAGCATAGGAAATCGCATTTATCCGAGTGGCAAACTTTATGACGTCGCAAAAATGCCATGTTGAGAAATTGTCGGTCGCATTCGTTACACGAGAATTTTACAGCCGGATGGAATATTCGAATATGCTTTCGCACCAAATGATATTCGTGATATTTCTGGAAAGAATAATTTAAATTGAACGCGCATAAAGCGAAAAACTTTTTGAAAAAAATGATAATAATACCTTTTTACATGAAAGACAGGGATAGAAACCGTTTACCGAATGCGTGGCAACATGTTGCTTATATACCAAAACGTGTTTAAAATTCTCCGAACAATAAACACAACTAAAATGCCGTTCTGAATGACTCTTAATATGCGCGGCTAAGGCTGCTGGCGTAGAACAGCACTGATGGCATTCCGAGCAATGATACGGCTTCATTTCGTTTTTAATGTGGACCAATCGATGAGCCTGTAAATTACATTATAAAATATTTCCGTAAAATTCACCTTCTCAACTTACTTTAAGTTTTTCTTCAGATGCAAGCTTCTTATAGCAAACCGTACACCGAAAACATCTGGTCGTCGAATCTAAATTTCCATTCCTGATTCCGACAGATCGGCGTCCTGCCAGATGCGTAGACATGTGCTTCTTCAAACTGACACTGGTCATGAAAACTTTATTACAGTAAACGCATCGACTTGAATTCTTCCTTATGTCCAGAACATGACGAGCCAGTTTCCGTTTCTTCCTCGTCGGTTTCGGCTTACCATCGAACGCCGTTTCGTCGTCTATTTCATGAACACTTAAGTGATTTTGCAGATCGTTCGACGAGGCAAACCGAAGATCACATTCGTAGCAAGGCCAAGGATTGTCACGTTTATAACTCTGCTGAACTTCCTCTTCGGTCGGTACAGTCACCTTTAGGCCATAGTGTTGAGCGTATTTTTCGCTGTAACCAACTTTCAGTTCCTCTTTTGGATAGATCACTTTACAACACTTGAAATACAGTTTTCCAGACAATTCGAAAAGTAAAAGATTCTGTTCAGAATAGGTTTGGGCCATTCGCACAAATCGCATCCAATTGGAGGAATCTGAGAAGGGAGTAGTTAGGACTCGTTGAAAGCTCGCGCTCAAATTTGTATACTAACTTTCATCTGCAACGTCCAGAATACTTGTTTCATCGAAAAGAAGTAGAGGATACATTGTTGACGCCTGGATCAGTAGTACATCAGATATTACTTCACTCGACAAGTGCATTTCACCTTCGAACGGTCCGAATTTGGTGCGTTCTTGAATCTCTTTTTTTGCAAAAACCGAAATATCTGAAATTGAGAAACAACACAAAATTAAACGCTCGCAGGTGCAGGAATTCTATCACTCGCTATGCGGTCAAAAAACATATTCTTTTTATATATCGAAAGAGATAATAAAAAAAACTTCATCTTTGAATGCGTAGTCGAGTAAACTGCATTTGGACTGTAATTGTGAGCAAATGCCTATTGAAAATACGTTTCACTCCGTTTAGCACAGAGGACTGATATAATAAATATAATAATAATAAATAATATTTTCGGTGCGAATAAGGACAACCACTCTAAGATTTTTAAGATTTAAGATTTTTTTTTAAGGACAACCACTCTAGCACTCGACCCATCACGCCGGGTGTTCCTCAAGGCCCCAGTTTAAGCCCGACGCTTTACAGTATCTTTACTGCAGAGGTCTCCACCAACGCGAACTGTGAATTATACTCACGGAGATCATTCTATTGTTATATATTTTTAGTTTTTATTGGGTTTCACTCGTGTTTATTAAGCTTCACTCAATCAAGCTTTTTTGCACATTAAATTGTTCCTGCAAACAAGCTCTTACCTCTGAACTTGTTATTAAACAAATTTATGAACTGTAATGAATCTATTTATCTACATAAACAAAAAGCTGGAGGAAAACAAATTTATTCGCTTGACAAACTTCACGCTACATAACGTTGTATTTTATTACCAGACCCGTACATGCTATACTCAGTTTTGACGCCTACAAATCGAACCGGTTCCGTAATGTTCGTTAAATTATTCAAGTCGACCTCAAATTTCGGGTAGTCATTAATGCCACGGAATTTGTCCTTGAACTCGCTCGTAAGTCCGCCGTTTGGCACGGCTTTCGTTAGAGTCGGAAAGGTACGAATTGGCGGTGAATCCATTGACGGTACGACATCTTTACTTTTGGCAAATGTTGATATACGTGCCGGATGTAATTCCTTCAAAATGCTCGGTTTTTCGATATCATTCCAGTTCCATAACGTTATTCCGTCCTGTGCAGCGAGCGTACTTAGTTGTTCCTTGGTGAACAGAACATAGTCGAGCATATTCGAGGTGGCCATCATGTCTAAATATTTGGAATAGCCTGGTTTTTGGGCATCAATAGTGTATTTGGGATGCCGCAACCCCGATGCCAGACCAGCTTCTTGTAGGACAGGATTTTCAAACGGCGCTGGACTTTTTTTTATGTAGTCTCTTTTGTATGTTGTCAAAGTTTGATTTATCGGACGCGGTACATTTCGCATGTAGGACTCATCAAAACTTTTAATTCCCTTCCGCTTTTCCAGGCTAATGGGCGCCATACGACGACTCGGTTCCGCATACTAGGGAGTACCAATTTAGTTAGTGTTCAGACCATTTAAAAACACATTTATATTTTATTTCGTACCTTCCATGTGTAGGCAATTTTCGTTTCTGTATTATTGTGATATTGCATTTCCTTTTTGTCCAGCGACATTTTTGTGTCGCCAGATGTACGGCGCGGAAATTTCACAGAAGTATCGAAGATTTGCCGATGGCCAATATGATACGATGTCCGCATATCATTTTGCGGCGGAATCGGCTTTTTGTAGTCCAGATACATCAAATCATTTGATTTAGTATCACAAGTTTTCTTAAACATTTCGAATAAAAATTTCCGTACAAATTTATTTAGCGTCAAATAAGTTTCAAGGACACACACCAAATGCCATTTGCTTATTTTTCATAGAAATCGGTTGCTAGGGAGCAAAATGTTAATATCGAAAGCTTTTTTTTAAATGGGAAAGGGTCCAAACAAATAATCGGAAAAATTATGCCAACCGTCTGTTGTGGGCACGATAGTCACTATATGGCGATGTGTAGTCCGTGGTGAGTAGAAGCACAGCCAGACATTTTGGTGTGGACCGGGTTTGCATTAGACAAAAAAATCCTGCAAAGCTAATTTGTTTATCTTTGGATTACAGTCGTCTTAGTAGTTATGAGTAATTGATGACTCTTTCTTTTATCAAACTTGTGTGATAAAGATGCCATACTGTATTTAACATCTTTTCACTCCCTGTAGTCTTAGCATTTTTCTCTCGGTGTGTGCATGCGGTATTTTGATTCTTAAAACTAACCCAGACTAACAATTAAAACCATGAGCAAATACTGAGCAAATAAAGCACATTTTTCTTCTAGTCTTCAAGGATGGCACAATTTTGAGATATCAATATTTTTTTTTAAAAAAAAATCACTCACCATTTGTTTTATCGACACTATTCCCAAAATATAAATAGTTTGTTGGAAGACTGGCTCTAGACCGACTCTCAACCGGCTTGTCGCTTACTACCACTAAAAATAATTTTAAATTTTAATTTAACTCTGATTTTCTTTATGATAAAAAGCTTACAACAGTCCTCGTCATCGTCTTCCTCATCATTTACTGCCATTTTACTCCGCAACGATCTCGATTCATGCCTTACTTCATTTTTCGCATAATCGAACTCATCAAAACCACTTTTCTGTCGATCAAATTGTCGATTTGATCGCGACGCATCTACATCTTCTCCACCGAACATTTCAATATTGTTATCCTTTTCAAGGCTCTGATTTAGATACGACTGCAGTTCAGCATCGCGTTGTGTTATGTCGTTCACAGCAGCCACTAAATTTTCATTACGGAATTAATGTTTTCGTAGGAACAACGGACATTACTTACATAACGGTGACATTGTACTTTCCAGGAGCATTCGCTGAGGATCCTTTTCATGGAAAGTTATAGACGGGTTATGAGTCGGTATTGGATTATATGAATCGATTAGAAATCCTTCCTGGTTTTGATCGTCGGAGATCATTGTCGGCTCCAAGTGGACAAAGCTTGTCTCGGTGAGATGTTCGATTAACTCGCCGTTATTTGGCAGTTTCGGGTGGTATTTGCACTCGACTGGCGGAAGGTTGTTGACTTGTTTATCGGCAACGAAGTGCTGCTGATAGACGTTAACACTGCCACCGATTGGAACCAGTTCAACCATTCCCGGCTCATTTGCATTACTGCTGACATAATAATTTTGGTATAACGAGCCGTTCGGCGACCGCTGCAATATTATTTGTGTCGATTGCGACTCCACTCTGTCGTTGTGGTGATATTCATCTTGAGGGAGTTGTTTTGCAGGCTGTTCGGCTACGATCGTCGTGTAACTCTCTCGCTGCTTGCTGCCGCCGTCGTAAGTGTACTGACGACTCGAGCGGGAAACTGTGTAGGATTCGGACTCCTGCTCCTGGGTAGCGGCTATAATCGAGTTCGGATGGATATGTCGCTGGGTGCTTTCAGCGTCACCACAGGACACCAAAATCATGTTCTGATAAACGTCTTCGGGAGCATCTTGATCTTGGTGGTGATCGTTTGTGTATGGCGGACTGAAGCGAGCCGTCGAGCACATATTCGGATCGTAGGCACTGACTCGATTGTATGCAAAATACCGTTCCTCGGGCACAATATCTAACGGAATAGAATAGTTAAAAGTTGAAGGAAATTCGTTAAACTGAAAATAATCAAAATCAACCTGTGCAAACTTTCTCAATTGGCTGCAACTCCATTTCATTTTAAGTAGGCGTCAATTAAAAGCCAACACTTCGGACAGATCCTTTAAAGTTCAGTTTCCTAGGGACGCAATTTGATGACATCTTACACTTAATTTATTTCAGGAAAAATAAAACTCTCGATATAAACATGAAGTGACAACGCTTTTGGACGTGAAGTGCAAGGTGGAAGCTGTCAAAAAGTGGCTTACAAAATTTTCAATCGAGCAAAATGTACTATTTTCGGAACTCTGATTCAGCGGTGTAGCCCCTGATCGAGAGAAAATTGAGAGGAGAGAGGTAGATGGATATATTTTTAAGGGCGTCTGAAGAGTTGAACAGGAGCAAAGTGGCACATCGGCGTCCGATCGAATGCGAGGGGGGGCCGCTGGAAAATTGCAATTCCCCATCGGCGTCCGGTAACATTTGGGCATGCGGGCATTTTTGCCGAACAAAAACTTAGAAGAGGGGAAGGACTCTATGAGGCGAAAGGGCGCGAAGGTACTACTGTTGCGTTTGACCACAACCTGAAAAAAAAAAAAAATTATCTTTAAATCTGTCGATATTTTGAAACAGATTGAGCTATGTTTCAAATCTCGCAAGCCCTGAAATGAAAAGTTATAGTGTTTTGAAATTTAGAAGACTTAATCGTCGCCGTTGGATGTTAAAGTGCGATTACACTTATTTTTATTTTAACCGAATTTTTCACTTGAACTGCTTAAATGCGACGAAAAAGCTGCTTTCTCGTGCTTGCTAACACTAGATTTTCTGTTTTTTAAAAAGCTGCATGCTTTTTCTTGCTCGTACTTCCGACTGTAGCTAGAAAGCGGCTATTGCAATATTTATTTATATGTGTGTGTTGCTTGTCACTTTCGTCGGAACGTTATTTTCAGCGTTTAAAAATAAAAACGTACTATTAAAAGACAACTTGGTGTAAATAGCGATGAAAAGGACAATATTAACATTGCGATTAATCACACACACATCAGCCCACACAACAGACAAAATTGAAAGATGCCCCGAAAAATTCAATATGTCTTGGAGTTATTATGGATAAAGAAGACTTAAACAATTTTCTCTTACGTATCGGATAATTTTACAAATATCCTAGTCAACACAACAACAATTACAGGCCTATTCAGGGCCGAGTCACAAGTCACAACGTAGGTCGAGAGTCACAATTTTGTACCTACTTAGTGACTTGTGACTCTGATCACACAAAAATTAAAACGGCTAAGCACAAATTCTCTATAGCTCTTTGTAAACAAACTTAAGAAGAAACTTGCTCGAAAATTCGACAATCTGAAGCCTGAAGGTTGACTAGTCTGGGTGTCTAAGGGGCTAGAGCACTCGGTGCACCTGGTACGAGGGTGCGAATCTGCTTGGCGAAAAGTAAACTTCAAGAATGGGATTAGGTGCCAGACTACTACCAGTTCACTCAGCTGCAAATGAGTACCTGAGTTATAATCGGATAATAGCGGACGAGCGTGTGACTGACCACTTCACCTCCTAGTGTTCTGAAAATGATTGAAAATTCCATCAAAAATCAAAACAATGCTCATTACATTCTTAGAAAGCAAAGGAATTGTCCACAGCAAGTTCGTTCCTGCTCGCTCATTTTATCTCGATGTTTTGAAGCGTGGCCCGGATCCATCGTGTTCGACCCGAATATCGTGATTCAGTGAAGACGATAATACACACCTCACTCGTTGTTCGTCAATTTTTGTCTCGGAATCAAGTCAGTGAGTGTGTTGAATCATACGCCGTATTGTAACTGATTTGGTTCCAAAAATGTCTCTCTATTCCCAATATTGAAATTAAAGTTGAAAGGATGTTTTTTTAATGATATTCGGCCGTCAAATCAGCTTCAAAACGAGCATTAGAGGTGATTCCACAAAATAAGCTAGAACACGCAACTGGGGGAGAATACTTTAAATAAAAAAAAATGTTAAAATCCAAACTTTTTCTTTTAATGAGGTTTTCCATGGCCAGTCTCGAAACTTATTTGTCGCAATGGGTAACCTACTCGCGATCATATTTATCCGATCAAATTTAGGACATTACGGTCAGCTTTCCCTCGGAAATAGGTAATAGAGTTCGATTGATTTAGCCTGTCGGGAATTTTAAACCACACCTCTCTATGCCTGTTTCACTTTTCCGATTCATCTTAATACCAATTACAGTAAAACCTGTCTAAGACGGACTCTGTATAAAACGGAAACCTGCCATAACGGACAAGAAAACTGGGAACGAAAATCAAAAATGTTACTAGAACAATACTATATAAAACGGAATCCTGCTTTAACGGAACGAAAAGCTGGGTACCACAGCATTCCGTTTTAGGCAGGTTTTACTGTACAACATTCTTTTAATTAAAAGAATTATTAAAAATGTTTTCCCAGCTATTTTCTTGTTCCGGTAATTTCAATTATAAGTAAAAAATTGAAAAGAAAAAAAAAATCACAATTATATTATACTAAAAATAATTATTGAATTTATTATGCAAAGAAAATGTAGTAATGGATCATCTTTAAGTCGGTCACGTAAGCAACATTAAATTTGTGATTTGTTGCGCACGTATCAAAACTACAAGTGTAAAAATTATTACTCGCGCTTAAAACGACGCAATCGACCGAGAACGAGACACGGATACAACGATGAGAATTAACATTTAAAAAAGTTTAAAACAAAACAAAAATAGGTCATAGATATCTCTTAAAAAATGGAGATGATCAATTCCACGCCGTTTTCTTTGTCGCGGTTTCATTTAGTTGTTTTTTCGATTAACTTTTATCGTTCAGATTAAGCTGTTGTTGTTGTTGTAGGTGTTCTCGCTTATCTTGTTTACCCTTTTTCCAGCTTGCAATGCGTTCCTTCAAGTCAGATACGGGTATTAGCATGTCTTCAGTGAGAGGTTGACGATTGAACGGATCCGTGTTACTGTTCAGTAAATGTCGTGTAATAATGGCGCGATCCATTACTGTTCCGGATGGTAGACAAACGGGGTCAGACATTAATGTATCCATAAGTGGATCCTTGAATTCATCCGGTGCGTCAGCACATTCGTCTTCGCTTTGTTGATTTGCAACTACAAAGACAAAAAATCCGATATCAAGCCTGACGAAATAAAATTTAGCAATTCTCTACTTACCATAAACGTCATGTGCCTTTGTCAAAAGTGCACGGAATTTTTCCACTTGCCCCGTTGAACGGATACCTAAACGGTCAATACGTGATGCCGCATCATCAAATAAATGTTTTTCGAACGAACGTTCGTCAGCAGCTAACGCCGTTGCAAATCTATCACAGTCAAGATGTAAATAAATATCGAAAATTTGTCCTAACAATCTTTTCGGATCCCATCCGTATTTTGTTGGATTACGGACTTTTAGGTCATTGCACTTTGGGCCACATAATTGTTGCAAGTTGAAGTTTAACATCGAACTAAGACGATCGACCAATTCGGGACGTAGAAACGGTTCTCTGATGTCAATCTAAGACAAACACAATAAAACTACAAAATCCTGCACAAAAATAAACAGAACGCACCGTCAAATAGTGGAACATATCGACAGTCTCTCGAGCTAAAGTTAAGTAAGACCGGCATTGCCGTTCATCCTGCGAGAGCTGTCGGATTCTGCTCTGTTGCTGTTCTGTTCCAATTTCCGCCCATGACTCGTCGTTGATCATTAGGGCCTAAACAAACCATGAAATTAATCGGAAATTCGTACCGCTGTATTTCTATGATTACTACCTGAGTTTGATGTATTCGTTTCAAATATTCGAGACATTCGTCCAACAAAAACGTCGTGTCGTTCATCAGCATATTGATAAACTTAACAAACTGTTTTCCTGTCTTCGACTCGGTTATCATTACCTGACGATGCACAGGACTGTCCCACATTCCTTTGAATAAATGACTTATGTGATATCTAAAATTAAAAATGTTTATTGCACATCACGAGTAAAATGCAAAACTATCTCATCACTCACCTTATAGTAAACTTATCATAGAATTCAGTGCTTTGTCCAGTCGTTTCGATTTCAGTATAAAAATTCATAAGAGAGCTAACAAGAACCGTTTGAGCTAATTCATGATTTAATATCTGCAAAAGATCAACCATTTTAACCCTACCGTTAATTTCGTACAAAGAGACAACTTACGGATGCATGAAGAGTATTCGCCGGTTGAATACTAGGCGAAAATACGAATAAAACTTCAACTAGTTTGGCAGTAACGTAGGGGTTGTTAATACAATGTGTAGCACATACGCACGACAACAGCCACGTAATAATCGAATGATCGATTGACGTTCGCACCGCTTCGGGACAATGTTGCATTGCGAATAATATAAATTCGGCAATATCGTCAATATACCATTCGGGCAGGGCCGAAAATGCATCAGTGGGCTTAAGTTGTGTCGGCGGTATTGTTGTGATGAAAGGCCCATCAATTTTACGTCCTTCCATTTGATACAGAAGAAATTCGCAAACCGTCGAATAGAAGAACATGCACGAAGTTATCAATTTCGGATCCAATAGACAAACTTCACTGCAGATTTTTGACCTGAAATCACCGAAAAATTTTAAAATTCCCAAAGTAAAGCAAAGCAATGAGTTAAATTCATACCTGTTCAGTTTCTTGAGTTGTTTCATCCAACGATCGCGAAATTGATTATTTCGATTTGCAAACGCCATATTCTCCCATTGCGACTTTGTTTTATTCAATTCATCGATCATACGTTGAAGTTCTTTGATGGCACGAACTTTCTTACTGTAACGCTGAATGGCTGGCATGATCGCTAAATGATGAGTGTGCAATGTTAAGAACCAACAATGAGTTTGGAAATTTGCTGTCTCCCAATGAATGTTCGGATCTTTTTCTAGAAGAGTAAAGAAAACGAAATATCACGTACCAATAACGACTTAAAGTAGAAATGAAATCTTTTTTATATAAGGATACGAGGTGAGTATACGGAATATAAAATTGTTGATGGTGTTCGAGAAGAATTTCTCAATAATCACCATTATTCAAGCGCTTAAAAATAAATTTAAGTCGCTCCATCCTAGTTTAAACTTGTCCAAGAAATGATAACGTTGCACCCAAACTGCCAGATTTTTGCTTTACTGTTTTTAGTAAAAAAGTATTACTCAATTTTTCGATTTTGAACAAGTAGACCCCAAAACTACAGCAAACGTGGCTCGTATCGCAAACGCAAGGAAGTGTGTATTTTTTTATGGTTTCACCAAGTTAAAATATTATTTTAATTGATGGAGTGCTTTGAGTGCTGCATCGAATTATGCACATTAATTGTCCACCCCGATTTACAGACTAGTCGTGAGGATGTACGCAAATGTCGTACCAATTTCAAGAGCAACAGAATAAAGTTGTAGTTAGAGTAAATAACAAAACAGTACTCACGTAATTTATCCACCCATTCCGTATATTCCTCAGAGTTGAATTTTAACTTTGTATCCTTTACGATCAACACCAACGATTCCCAATGAAACGGGTAAAGTGGATCTACCCGTTTCAACTTGATTTTCACCGATAATTGCTGTAGCACCACCATCAGATTTAACATGAAACCGTCGCGTGCCAGAGATTTTTCGTCAGCGGCAAACTGTACCCGACGCTCGTTGCTCTTCAGAATTAATGATATGTACCGGAGCATACTATTCCGACTCTCTAGATTTACTAAAAACGAGTGAAAAACGGTGTGCAGCAATGTTCGCATTGTGTGTAGTTGCTGTAAAAGAACGCATTGTTATTAGATTTGTCGTTCAACAGTTTTAACTCGGTTGCTTACCAATCGAAATTTCCCCGATTGCGGTGATAGTATGGCACTTCGTCCATTCTCCTCGGCAAATTTAGTATTCTCTTCGGCGAAAATCGATACGGCTAAAAACGGTCCCAGAAAACTACACTTAACAATTTCCCGACCTTCGGTCGTTGTGCACAACTTCGGATAGAAGTTGTATTGTTTTGAGATGAGATCGCACAACGGTCGAACATTGTTAACGCGTATCGCCACAAGATTAGCCAACACTTCGATTTGATCGACTTGAATCGAGGCGGCCGCACACGAACGTTGCATTCCGATAAACAAGCCACGCAATAGCGTTCCGAAAATCATTTCGAACGTTGCTTTCTTCTTGAACGCTTCGGTTACAAGATCCTGCATGAAATCGTCGGGAAGCACGTTCCGATAGAGCAAATCAAGAAGCGGTGAATGTTCGATTTTTGGATGGACATTTTCGTGAAATATTTGTGTCAGGATGGCGATCGTGTGCGTGATTATTTGTCGTCGAGCCATTTCGATTTCGGTAAGTTTCTGTCGGGAAAGATCGGTTTTCTGTTCGTTATTGCACGCGTACCATTCGTTCTGGGCAGTTCGATAGCATCGAATTAAGTAGATCAGAGCAGACTGTTTCGTTGAACAGAACGGTGTGATGTTCGGTTTTGAACATGATCCGCACACCGACGTCGATGGGTATGGAATATCTACGGACGACATTCGTTCTCCGGCTACTTCCATAATTTGTGTGTCGTCACTTTTGATCTTTTTCGACGTGGACATTTGATTTAGATCGTCCGATTCGAACTTTTCGGTCCGTTCACCGTCCGCATATTTGTACATGATTTCGACAAGCAAACTTGAAACCAAATCGGAACATTCAAGCTCATCCTGACTTTCATAGTATTCGGCTGTCTGCGGGCAAATTATTTCGCCTTTGCAATTTCCGGACCAAGTGGCATCGAATATTTTCGATATAATCGATTCGATTTGCTGCCGGACGGTGGGCTTCTCGTGTACCATTTCATCGGTTTCCATATTCTCAATACCCGAGTCTAGGTCTCCACTTTTATCGGTTAACGAGCTGATCAGACAATCTTCTGTTTCCATTTTTGTGACGACAACTTCAATTGGTGACTGTGTCGGTGCTGTGATGTTTGTGTCCGATAGATTTGGAACTGGTGTAGGCTGCGTCATGTTAAGAAGACGTGAGACTTTCGCGACATTCGTATTTGATCGACCTGAAAAGATTGAGCATGTTGTTAGAGTCAGTTCTTTGACTGTTGGAAGATGCACCACTTACATTTACCGTCTCCCTCCTTTACATTTTCTGATGCAGATCCTTCTTGAGCGGTGGCAACCTTGCCT
This sequence comes from Beris chalybata, assembly GCA_949128065.1. Taxonomy (NCBI): domain Eukaryota; kingdom Metazoa; phylum Arthropoda; class Insecta; order Diptera; family Stratiomyidae; genus Beris; species Beris chalybata. Next base: position 2,680,583 of record OX421896.1, on the reverse strand, counting down.
TCTTCTTTTGTCTCTGACTGATCACCAGACAAAGCATTGTCCGAGGTGATGGTGGCCGACTCTCTTTGGCCCAAAAGGCGACGTATTCGACGATTTCGAATCTGCAAAACAGCCAATGAGATCAACAACCCGAAACAAAAAGCCAAGGACTTACCTCATCGGCCGTAAGTTCACTCATCTTTTAGCACTGATTTCCTTTTAAATTTAGTTGAATTCAAATTTTCACTTTTGACGACAGATTTCCCAAGTGCGACGTTCCCTTCCTTCAGATTCTGCGTCAGCTGCGTTTTTGATATTTTTGGCAGCAGTCTCTTTTTCTTTGTTCACAACAGAGCTACAGAACCGTATCTTAATTTATGTACCTCCAATGCGGACAATCGTAAACAAAAGATTTACACACTACGCGCCACAACCGAAATAAGAATAGAAACTAAAGAAAAACTACCCTTGGTCGATTTTCTTCGTGGTCTTCTACAAACTGACTTATCAACTTTTCGGGCTCGGAGGAGGCCTTTGTTTTTCTCGTGGTGTTTTTATCGCACGAACCGCACGTATCTTTCAATTTTTATAATAAAACTAGAGTCGAAATCGATCTATTCACAATATCTTCGACAATTTAAGCAACTTTTCTTTGAATTAATTGTTGAAATTTTTCGATAATTTTGAGAGACAACAAAATTGCAATTCACCCAACTCAAAACTTTCTTGGCACATCGACTAGTCTTGCCGTAAGTCACGAAAACTTTTTTATTTTGCTATTTTACTGAAAACCATTGCCCGATGAGACTTTTGTAAAATGAGCCGCTGTATTTTGTATAACGGTTTCTTTAATTATTTTATTGAATGAACCGTTTGAAACCGTTACGATAAAGATAACTTTTGTGACTACGGAGAGGACTGGGCAACAAGCGTATCACAAGTTCGTAAAAAAATTAGATCATGAGATTGTACTATTTTTTTCGTTCTATATTTTTTGTTGGTGGCTGGTATTTTTTACAGGTGTTTCCTAATAAGTTCACAGCGCGAAATCTTTGTACAGGGCTCATCACAAACTAATTTGTACCAATACTCACAAAACCTTGTTATGTAAAAAGTACCCCAAAGCAAAGAGATTGCATACATAATATTTTCAAAATTTTTCCAATATTTCAAAGGTTCGATGAAATGTTGAAAATGGGTTTTGTCAAACAAACGATAGTAATTAAAGAAAACAAATTGGATGGTGACTTACAGAAGAGGATATTGGAAATAAAGAAGGTCAAACCGAATAAACATCCGAACTATTCACGTCTTAGAATTGTTGGTGTTCACCCATCTCTCTACAACTTTGTGGTATGCAATTAATGTTCTTATCAAACGATGTCACTTAATTAACCACGTTTATGTTTATCTGCCCATTATCGACGCGCCTACTCAATAACATGTACCAATTAAAATTCAATTAAATTGTAGTAACGGGTACTTCCCCGAATGCCGCCGCAAATTGCTGCGCCACCATTGCGAAAAAATCGTCGATAAGAAAACCAGTCCGAGAACTTGTACAAAACAAAGCACAAAAATTCAGCCTAATAAAATAACAAAACTAATTATTCATATTTCGTACCAGGTACACGTACCGCACTTCATAATAGTGCGAGAGATACAGAGCAGAAGCACAGACACCTCGTCGTTCATCGATAAGAAAAACTTGGGAGTTGGGAAACACATTCTTTGCGCCTGAGCAATATGGCTGGCTGACAGGCAACTTTATGCTCGAGTACATAATGGTCGAGTAGGAGAGTCATCGCAGATGACGTTATCGGTTTTTCGTGACACACTGACATTATAATGTGAATCTGGCTATTTGTGTTTATAGTAGAGCAGATAGTCGATCGAGCGCCACGGGTATTTATTTTCAGTACGTGCCTGCTATATTTAATCTTGGTCCACGCTTGTAACCTTCGCTTTAGAACTTTTTCCGGCACACACAAATCATCAAGCATTACGGTACGAGTTGGAACTTGGGAGTGCTCATGTAAGTAATTCAAGATAAATTTGTTTGCAAGATTAGATTAATCGACTTAAAACAAAAATTCATAGCATCAACGTGAACATCTTTATCGCCATTTGCTTATCAGCAACTGGTTAAAATTAAGCGAATTCAGTTTCAGTATCGAGAGAATTTTTCGATTTCAGGTGCAAACGAAAATATTGTTGACTCGACTTCATTAGCAGTCATTAAGTCATTTATTTTCGAACCGTTCACACATCGATAGGAGCTCCGAATCACTTTCGAATAAGTTAACGATGTCGCAGCACTCTGGTGTTAATGGTGTAGCCGATGGAGAGACAGTTAAGGAGTTCAGTTCTTTAGGTATAGTAAAAACTATTCGATTACATTACATGATTCCTTTTAAATTCGATAACCAAATACAAGACGTCCCTTTGATTATTCATCCACCGGAATTTTTCATTCGAACAAACTGAACTATTCATATAAAGTTAATTCTAAGAAGTTCTACGATTAAAACTGGGCATACCAGTGTTATCTTCAGCAGGAGTGTAGTGCAACAGCAGACGCAATCTGCGATTTAGTCTTTATACTCTGTACTTCAGCTCAACGAGCTTGTAGAATTCCACTATTATCAACAAACTTGTGCAAAATGAAAAGATAATCGATTCAATGCCAGTTTGAGGCCCAATGGACTGCCAATCATCCTCTAACGATCGTGGCTTTAAATCTCACTTGACCTTATCACATGTTTTGAAAGAAATTTAATTTTTTTGTTGTACTGTTTGCTCAACTGCACTATAAATGAAATTGATATTTGGGTATATACTTGACCCCGGTGATGGCAATATCTGATACCTGTAAATTGACACTATCAGCTGCTGAAGTATAATTTGTACACACAACAATCGTTTACAACAATCTTCGGTCTCGGGAGACTATCTTGAGCACCGTAAAAATGTTGGACCTTGGGTAATATAGTCGGTTTATTCAACCTCCTTATATTCTTCGCCGAAACACTCGCTTGGTGCTAAGAGATCTACTTGTTGGGACAAGATGATTCTAAAGAGTAGTGTGCTGGTTTTATCTACGCAGCTTTAATTTAGGATTATTTTAGCAATTGTCTTGTCTATCTTTGCTATTTGTTCTTTATTTTACTTTATCGTTCGATTTGAACAACTGTTGCTAGTAACTTGTGTGTCTTGAACTCATTATTATTTGCTATCTAGTTTATGTGATAAATAAATTTCAACTTGCCATTTCTTATTTCAAGGTTATTGCACAATTTTTCATATGAAAGAGATAAGATTAGTAATTTCTTTCTGAACGTGTTTTGTCAATAAAATTGATTAATATGAGCTTACAACGCTTTCACTATATAATCTTAATATTTAATTCCTCATTAATTTACCACCTAGTTTTAGTTTTAGAAAGAGTTGCAGCATCCAGCCGATGCAATATAATGACCCATAGAGATCCCACAACCTCTAATTAATCACTCCCAAAATGTACTCTGAGGAACTTGACTCAATCCTTCAGCTTATCAACTCTTCGCACCTTAGTTCACTAATCGACATTAGGTTACCGTAACCGCACTGTTGTTGTTTTGCCGTGCAATTTTGTCGAGCTTTATGGTTAACCGGGATTAAAAAACACAGCTATTATTAAAAAGAACGAGCCATGACTCGTAATAATTACATTCCCAGCTCATTTTATTGATTAACTTATTTGTATCTTAAGTAAATTTAATTCCTTATAAATTTCTGCAGCACCTGCCGTTCAGGAGCTTATAAATGCCGCAATTCAAGTTCGAAAACGTGCCTACTGTCCGTACAGTAATTTCGCAGTTGGAGCTGCAATACGTACGACAAGCGGCGAGATCTATACCGGATGTAACGTCGAAAATGGAGCATTTGGACCGACAATATGCGCTGAGCGTACTGCTATAGCAAAAGCTGTAAGCGAAGGACATCGATCATTCACCGAATGTGCTGTCGTTGCCTACCAGGAACATGACTTCACGTCACCGTGCGGAACGTGTCGACAAGTTTTATCGGAATTCACGCCGATCGATATGCCCGTTTATTTAGCGAAACCATCACCGGCACGAGTATTGTGCACGTCCGTTTGTAAACTACTACCTCATCGATTTATTCCAAATTTTCAACAACAACAGAATTTGAATTTTACTAACTTGGATTAATTTTATGTTTTTCAATTTCAATTTTGATAAATACTATTGAAAATGTTTTGATAGTATTCCAGGACGTTTTTTAATACCCCAATGTTTAAAGCTTCTAGCTTATTGTTGGCTGATCTTGGCACACCCTTGGTCATTGTCACTAGCTTCATCCGGATAACCTGCAGGGATTCCAGAAGAGAGATCTCATTTGTGGATGTTATACAAACAGTGTGAGGTAGTAGCAGTAAGTAATAAGAGAGAAATATCAGCAATTAAAGAAAGAGCAAGGAAACGCATCTAGAACTAGCTGGATAAAATTAATAGAAGATATTAAATATGTGGAATCACATAGTGGACAGAGTGTTTTTACCACTCCACTGCCAGTCTATATATTTTACCTAAATTAGGAAAAATAACAAATGGTAGACACAAACTAAATTGGAAAAAAATCTTCAGATCATCATAAATTCAATTTTTAATATTACTTTTCATGACTTAATAATGCTACTGTACTTATACAAATCTTAACGTCACTTCCAATCAAAAAAAATATATTTTACAACATTAAAAACTAAAGCATAACAGCGAAGTAGTAGAGAAATAAACGGAACAAAAATATACGATAGATTACCAAAACGGACACCATCCAATGTAGCACTGACATAAATTCTCGTTATTAGTTGCCTGTTGTATCAATAAATCGACTTGCTGTTGTACCGTAACAGCATTCCGTGTATGAAAATCATTTCCCGTTAATTTCTGTTTAACACGATCGACAATCGTTCGCGCTTTCTTATTCGTAACTTCAGTCTGTGGTCCTTGTCCCCCTTCGAATTGTTTAAGTTTACCGTTTTGAATGCTCAAAAGCAAATTAAATGCATCATCGACCGAACCATTTAAGCTACCGATCGTACCGTCCGTATTTGTTTTCGAGCGTCGATTTTTATCTGTGTCTAGTAGGCGCCAATTTAGCAACGGATCGTAAACAAACGCTTCGAGAACGGCCATCAGACTGTCCTTATTACGTCTCAATACGACCATAACGCTTTCACACGTTCTCCGATACGTACCTTCGATTCCGGTCACTTCCATGGCATTAATTAGCATTCGGGTCAAACGGAATGGAATTTTTTCGGGGAACTTTTCACGAGTCATTGCAACTTCGAAACAATCGCCGAAATCGATATGAAGAATTTTACCGCTTAGACGATCCAACATTAAGTTCGAAGGATGACGATCACCAAGTCCAAGAATGTAGCCGACCATTGACATGACCGCTAACGATCGTGTATAATTGGTACGGCGATCGAACCACACTTCAGACGATGGGCTCTTCAGCCAGAGGAGTTTCGACAGATCGTCACCTTTTGTGTGCTCCAACGCGTTCTCGAAAACTTCGACTTTTTGCATTAGAGTTAAATGATCGTAGTCCGGTGCCATACGTTGCATGATTCGGTGTTCGAGATTTAAAAGGGTCTTTTTCTTTTCGCGATAATCACGAATCAACGTGTGCAGCGTATCGCAGTGCGGTACCCATCCAATCAAACCGGAATTTGTACTAAGCGGTATTACAGCGTATCTTTGAATGGTAAGATTCCGTCGGAACGTGTCAGGATCATTCAACAGTAATGTATTCACGAGACTAAACAATTGCATAACACGCTCGTCTTGACGTAAATCTTCGTGGCCCTTGAGTAGAAACATGTAGTCTTTTCCATTCGAGCCTTGAATGCACAACTTACGTGGCCGTTGTTTCGAAGTGATCACTTGAAGATTTGTTTTAATATGCGATATTCGAATCAAGTCCTGCCCGGGACTGTAACTACCTGGAACCGCAAGCTCCAAATCTTTGCAAGCTAACAATTTCGGACTAACATATTGGAGCTCCAGCGAAGTGAGTTGAGGAAGTTGCCTTGAAATCCGTTTAAAAACGTGATAGTACAAATCCCAAGCTCTATCTAAGTCGCTTATATTTGCCGAATGCTTATACTGCTGACACCATTCTAGCGCTTCGGTTAAATCGTGACCGTAGGCCTGATTGAAAGATGTCTCCTTGAGAGTTTGCGGGCCACGTTCTAGCATAGCGTGCAATGGTTCTAATGTATCAAACATTCCTTTGATATTCCGTTCGCCAAAATACAATCGAGATGCCTCTTCGAGACCTTCATGCCATTGCTCGTGCCATAAGATCGCAACTCGAATCAGTTCTTCGCTGCACATCATTGCTTGTTCTACCAAAATTGGAGAGTGCTTTCCCATTGAATCGAGAATTTTGTGTGCCGCCGTCTTGCGTAAAATAGAAGCGGATTTTGAAGCTACAGTAAGCGGATAGACTAACGCTTGCGGATGAGATTTCCCGATATCAATTAAAAGTTGATGAATTAACTGGCCGACCAAATTTCGATGAGTGTCAATACGTGCAATCAGTTGGGGTATAACTTGAAGCCAAGTATTGATCTCAATCAATTTCATGCCAACCAGCAGAGCATCGTATACTTCCGAATATTGCCCATAGTCAAACCACAGTGTTAACAGGCGTAATGTGTCTTGAAGGGAGTTGCCCTGAAGCAAATTAATGGACCTAAAGAATCCGTCGACAGCTGGAACGGCATATTGCGAAATAATTACCTTCTCTTTCTGCGCTCGAACGGATTCGGACATAGTATTTTGTTGGTCTTGGAGTTGTTGTTTCTGCGTCTGGACAACTTTAAAGTTCATGTAAGCCCATGAATGCCAAGCTTTGTACCAATTTTGATCATACGCTGTGGCCTTTTCATACGATCCCAATATTCCCTTTATAGAAGTGTCCGTAATACCTTGCAGTTTATTTTGCCAAAGTCCCAAGCGCATATAGCAACGAGCTAGGAGTCGTCGGTCATCTTTTTTCATGTCATCGATTGGACAGTTGCATAGAAACGAGAAAGTGTCTACAAAGCGACTTAGTTGATCATAAGCGCCTTGAACGTCATCCGCCATGGCCATGTGTTTCGTATAAGCAAAAGTCACTTGTGGCTGATTGGCCGGCAATTCTTCACTCGGATGCAATGAAGGATTCGTTCCAATTAACATGACCAGAGTCTTTTCCGATAATTCCAATGACCCACTCTTACGACAGAGTGAAGCATACTTTAGCCAAGTGTGTACGTCTTCTTGAGGCGTAACTACAAGCGAATGAACTTGAATTATTCGTTGCCAATCTTCGACAAGACGTTGTCCACCTTGCAGTCGTTTCCACCACATATTTTTTATGGTTTCTCGACGTTCGGGTATGAGCTTGTATTGAATTACTTCCTCCAATTCGGCCAACATTTGAACACAAACCATAGCACCATATGCTCGTTCGTATGACTCGCCTGCCATAGCAGTTAGTTCCGTGTCGAGAAGATCGCGCGTTTCATCGATCAGTCGTTGTGCACTTTCGAAATCCCCATAGTGAACAGCTAGAACGGCACGATAGAAACTTCCATCCTGAGTGTCCTCAGGAATACATTTGACATACTCTTGCATACCTTCCCAGTCTTGTAAACCCCATGCGGCAACAGCCGCTAGTCTACCAGCTCTAGATTTTCCATCGCTACTGAATGACTCCCATTCATTTCGTGCAACCATCCCTAGGTCAGACCATTTACCTAACGCTTCCAAACATCGCATGTGGCCTAGCCGAGATTCTAGATCATTTGAATCAGCCTCCAATTTATCGGTGTAATGTTTTAATGCCTGATCCCAGTTATGTAATTTTTCATACCACCGACCTTGAACCTTTAGTTCATCGGCTGCATTTCGGAACGTTGTCAGAAGACCCTCGGCAGCTTCTTTATGCTGTAGTTTATTGTTTATCAAAATCAATGATTCGAACACCGTTGGTTTCTTTTCCGAATGGAATTCTTCCTCTTTGTAATGTAACGCTTTAGCATACGCCCGACATTCCATTGCACGTTTACCCAGTAATTTTGTTTCAATCGGTAGCGGATCTTTATCACAATGCTCCATGAATTCAGCCAAGTTCAAAATAGTTTGGGTAATCTCCGGCATATCATGAACTTCCAATGCTTGTTGTAGGCTTAGCGACAGTTCTTTTTTCAACTGTACCGATAGCTCAGACCAGCAAGAAATAAATGCAGCATTGAATAAATCTCGCAACAACTTTGGATAATTTTGTGCCAAAGCACGACATGATCGAAGGGCGGGAGATGGTGATTCTTTGAGCAGACCTATCGAAAGACGTTTAAGCCACTCAAGCCAATCGTCTTTCGAGACGCGTCGGGCTGCCTGCCACGCTAACTGCAAGTCACTCGAAGAAACGTTCAATTTTTTTATGGTATTGTTATCACTACAACTCAACGAGACATCGTTGTTTTTGTATTTCGCCTGTCTAATTCGGAATTCATCGTCTAGACAGACGGTCGTATTGCTTTGAATCTTTGGAATCAGTTTCTCATACTCTAAACAGGAAATTCTATGTTTCAACATGACTTTGTGAACGAGAGGAACAAATACTAAATACTTTTTGCCCAACTGGATGACCAACGATCGTAACGTAGACATCGCTGGATCGCGCAATTCACTGTTATTATCTAAGACCCGAACTAGCGGGTGTATAATTCTCGACGAGAAGTCTGTGAAATCTAAAATTCGAGCCAAATAGTCGATAGTCTCTAAAGCTGTTACCGAGACCTGATGCGGACAATCTGGCGCATCGAATAATTTCACAATGGGCGGCACGACCAAATGCAAATAATTATCCAAATTGTTTCCGAACTTCTGAAGAGCTTGAAGTAACTTAATCGTAACAATTCGATCTTTCGAGATATCGTGCTGAAGTACTCTCAAGATTTGTGGCATCAATTGCGATAGGTAATCTTTGAATTCGCAACCAAGCGCTATCGCTATTTTTTCGATTAGATTGATTAGTGTCGATTGTAGTGGCGTATTAATGGTCCAAAATTCCTTAACAAGTTTGAAAATATCTCCCATATAACAAATGATATGTTGCTTAACAATTTCAATTAAAGTTGATAATTGTTGGAACAAAAATTCACGTAAATTCATGTCAGCCGTTCGAACGTTATCCAAAAGATTTGGTAGCACCTGCGACAAGTACGGAACACACTTAATTCCCAAGCTTTGAAAAATAAAAGTGACAGCCTGTACGACTGCAGTATGGTGCGGCTCTAAAGTTGGATCACGTAAAATTCGCATTAATGTCGATATCGCTACAGCCGGATAATATTCTTCCAGCATAGTTCCCATGCTGACAAGCATTTCCGCAGTCGAAAGGTCTTGGCTTTCGTCGGTTTTAAAATCAGACAATGATATAAGAATTGTATCCTTTTGACTATCGATCAACCCCTTATTCATTTTATGCTTGTACGGATCCATCGCGCCCAGTAAACCCAAGACCCGAATTGTTTCGCGACGAATCGATCGTCGCTGTTCAGTTTTCAAAAAATTTATCAAAATATCAATAAGAACCGGATACTTATGATACGGCGTCACAACACGTCCGGTTGCACTTACTAATTGACCTAGTGTCCATAGAGCTACACCACGCTTATCCGGACTACCCGAATCACCTAACATTTCTAACAATATCGATAGCAATTCGTCGGCCCATTTTTCCATTTCGCTGCAACCGCCATTCACTTCGGCTAGATCCCCAATGGCACGTAGCACGTTCAATATAACTCCCGGATTCGATTCAGGCTCCTTTAGTTTCGGCACTAGAATTGTGAGAATCGGACGCATGTACGATGAAATCAACCTGAAAGTAAAAAAAAAAAATATTTTCTTCATAGCTGACGTCGATTGTAGTATAAATCATTCAGAAATTTAATTACCACTGAAATGAGCTTTAGCATTAATATGACGTGATAAGTTTGATGTATAAAAGAGTGAAAAAATATTATGAAATTGTCGAAATTATTACATTCCATGCAGATCTTACAGAAGATAAGGACTAAACAGTTGTCAAATTAAAAGCCAAATGCCCAATTAAAACGCTGAGAACTCGAATAATAACTTTTAACCGAGTTTATATTACGAGATCAGCCGAGTCTCGAAAACATGAATCCGATAAATATTTTGAATAATTTGCGTGTTTTGAGGAAATGTGTGTCACAGCCGTACATTTGTGCTATCATCCAAATAAAGAGCTAGCATTGTTAGTACACAATATCATGAATTATCAAAAATAATTTTCTCGCACTAAGTGTTAAGATGGCATGCCAAGCGTGCGAGCTTGAGTATGAGAGACACCGTCATTACTATGGACGGAGTCGAGATAAATTTTTGTCTAAAATTACAAACACCTATGATATTTAGCACAACACAATAGAACAGGAGAGGTGAACGCATGCAGAAATAATTACTTAAAAATAGCTCAATAAAACCAAATTCATTATTCTTACGTTCAAAATAAAAATCATTTTTCAGAATTTCAACATTTCTTGGTAAATGTCCGACTATGAACTTACCTTGGCGTACTAACAATCAAATGATCCAACATTCGTGCACTTTGCTCTTTATTTCGGCTCATTCCAGAGTGCTCCAACTCGGTCAATAGTTGTACTAGCGTTTTCCTCAAGCTTGGCATAACATAGGCCGGATTCATGGCCGATAGTCGGCCAATCGTAACAATAGCCAACTCTCGTATTTCGAAAACTTCATCATTCAACGTAACCAAAAGTGCACTAAGGGATTCTGGTTGGGCAAGTTGAGAATCGAAAGTCTCATCCAAAGAACGTAGAACGCGCAACCGTACATTGCAGTCAACGTCAGTTATTCCAACAATAAGTAATCTTGCTAGCACATGAGACACTGTCTCCTTTAGTGTATCGGAAACCCCAACATTCGGATCGGAAGTTTGAATGGCCAATTTCAAGAGGCGAGTGCATGTTTGTACGGCTTCTAATCGAATTTCTTGTTGTTCGTTGGCTACAAACTGATCCGCGCATCTGAAATAATATTCAAATCGTTATTTTTACTTGTTTTTGAGATACTTGCGATGAAACGTACTTCTGTACAAATTCCAGTAACGATTGATCTTCGAAGCAAAAACTACCCAACGTTTTCAAAGCCAGAACAATAGTTGGAACATCGTACTGTTGCGAATCAGTTAGCGTTAGCGATGGAAACGACGGGATATTGTGTTTAGGTGATGGATACGATTTATTCATTAAAACTTGAGACAACATTCGGTGCAATCCCTCCGAAATGTCACGTTTAACATGCGGAACATTCTCTGCCAGTTCACGGAAGCAAACAGTCAGTGCTGGCGACAGTCCAGTTGCAAACATTGAGTCGAGAATTTCACGAATGTCTTCAGTAATGCCCGACTTGACTGCATGCGCCAACAGAGTGATACAAGCAAATACAGCCGGCTCGAGTGTAGGTTTACGCTTCGCTGGAGTATCGCGTACTGGCAACGCAACCTTTATGATATCCATTATGCTTTTTATGTATTTGTCGATATCGCGCTCGACCGCCACTGCAATATAGCCCAAAGTAATGTAAGCCGCGTTACGGTCCTTGTCTTTTCCTTTTAGCGTCGAAAGAAGATAGTGAATGGTTGCGTTTAAATGCTTCTTGACAAATACTTCGCGATTGAAAGCAGCCGTTCGCGGCAGAATAGTCAGCAGGCCTTGCTGAACATACACCGAACGCGACTGTCGTTGTTCCATTACGCGATCGCAAATCTCGTCATAGTGTTCGATTAGGATCTGTCGACTGTTGGCCGATTCTTGAATTTGCGTATTCGAAAATTTCAAAGAGGAGTGTTCAGAATCGAGATGTGTTTGTACCGCACCGATTTTCTCTATGAACGGAGCTTTCAGGCGCGGAACAATCGTTGAAGTCATATCGTGATGGAGTTTCCGTTGTTCAGGTTGGAGATTTTTCAACGTTGTATAGCGACGTTCCCAGACCGAATTCGAACAACGAAACAGTTCGTTTAGGACAATAAGACCGCCATGAATACGATCTTCACGCGTTACACCCTTTTCACGTGCCGGAATTTCACCAGTAAAACACTTCATGGCCTCATCGTAACAGAACATGTACCACTGCGGTTTGCTCGACTGTTTCGTAATTTCACGCTGCGACGTGACAATCAGAGCTGCTCGTAGTGCTTCGCCCGCTGAATCACGAATTGCCGGTTTCGGGTCGTGAATGGCATTGAAAATATTTTCAAAAAAAGTTGACATCGATTGATAGAAAAAGGTTGGTTTCGCCAGGGCCAGTTCACGTAGGACCAGCACTGATGCATGGCGGCGATACTAAATATAAAAATAAAATAGCTTATTGTTATTATTGTGTGCATCAACAAGAAGTGTACCTCATGTCGATCCTCGGAGAGCCACTCAAAGGCTCGTTTTATATCAAATTCAAATGAGTCGGCGCCTTTCGATCCTGGCAACAGGGCCAACTTGACTAGCGTTTTAGCAGCAATTTCCATTACCGAAACGTCGTTAGATGGCAGCAAATTGCGCAAGTTGTTGAAATACCGCGAAATACGTGTTGTGGTGTTGACGACATCTCCACTTATTAAACATTCTGCAAGAGACAAAGAAAATTATAGTCTCAGCCAAAGGGGGAAGTCCAAAGAGAGTTTTTAAACGCAAAAGATAGCGTTGAATGTGCATTGTGGGATGAGTGATACTCTACTGCTTCTTGATCGAAAAATGACAAAGAGAATCTACCCCATGCGACTATATCTTGCAACAAAAATATTTCACACTAGAGTGCCGATGCCAAAGCAACAGTGTCTTTGGTCGTGTTTACGTGCAGACCAGACCAGTCCACATAGACCGGTTTGGGTTTTTTCGGACTTACATTTATGTAAGCATTTTTACAGTACAATACTTTCATTTGGTCCGTACCAAAATCGAGACCAAAATCAGTCCAAATAGACTGGTTTGGTTTGCGTTTATGCCTGATCTGGTCTGCACGTAAACGCGACCATTGCTACCGATTTTAAGACGCACTCAACGACCACTATACAGATTCCTGCCCTGAAAAAAATTAAAAAACTTAAAGGTAAAAGATATGCGGCTTAGCCAAAGACCACATCTCGACAAACGTTAAAAAGAGGTGATAAAGAAGAAACACTATGAGTATGCTGATAAGGTTAATTCTTTTCCTGTGCCATGATTACATATACTATCTGGTCTCTAGTTCTTCGGACATGAAAACCATTAAGATCTGGATCTGGAGAATTAGGTGTAACGACGCTTTTCTTAGGAAATATTTATTCTAGTCTAGACTCCACAAAATTTCAGGTCTTGATGTGACCCTCGCTTAGATAGAAACAGTGGTACTCGAAAAGATACAACCCTGAGCTATCACCAGGACTTTAACTCATCGAATGTTCGTTTTTAGGTATTTACTCAAGGAACCAGGAATACAAGGGACTACACCTGCAAGCTCATAAAAGATTAAATAATAAAGCAATTACTCCACTTACTGATAGCCAATACGCCTCCCTTCTTCTCGTAAACGTCCGAACTGGAGACCATATCAAAAATATGATGATTGAATGCATCGAGAAATTTATGCAGCTCTTCTTGCGACATTTCACGCAGTTCCGTTTTCACGTACAGGAAAAGTTCCTGGGCCGCTTTATTTTGGGTGTCGCGATGCCGGGATTTTAGTCCCGACACAAACTGCTGTACAATAGTCGACGACATTTTACCGGCTTGTACTATTTACGAACCACACCAAACGGTTCGAATTCTTTATTTCGTTCTTTTACGCACTTTTCGTCATTTTTCTTCGGCACCACAAAATTTTACAGGTTAGAACCGAAAACCGACTACTGTGTAACATCCGATTAGCCGAACTTCTTTAGCTTTGCGCAAATCATTAGAACAATTTAAAAGTATTGCAAACATGCACGCTTTATCAGATTCTTTCTATTAAAACTGAGTGAATTTATTATAAGAAATTTCTTTACGGTCAACGTACAATTTTCACTTTTTTGGCGTGTACAAGTTTTTGACGTAAAAAGTTTATTTTGATTCTGTGCTGCAAACTGGCGGTGAGCATTTATAACATTCGACCAGTTGATAGAAATTAAAACGAGAAAAATAAACAAAAATTGAAAAGAATTTAATAGAAGGAGAAGGAGCTTAGTAGACATATTTCGATACGAAGAAACAATTATGTTGGCAATTTAAACAAATAAAAAAACATTTGAAATTATCAAGTCTAGACGGCTAGACGCCCTTGAGTGGCAATGACCTGCACCAACCCTAACAACAAATCAACTGTCGAGCTTGTGTCAAAACAATACGCCCGCTTCGAGATTATTACTAAAAAATAGAAATTAATTAACTAAATAATTTATTGACGCAGCACAGGCTCTTTATCTTTCACGGATTAAGGTACAGCACGATATCAAAAACATGGACAGATCGTAAAACAACCGGCTTAAGATTACTGCACGAAAACATTTTGTCGGGGTTCAGTGCGCGGGACAGAATTGGTCCAGCAACAGTCTCACACCGGGTACATTTTTATTTTATTTTATTTTTCGTCGTTGTTGCCCAAAAAGGTGAATCTATTGTTCCGAACGACGCAGTTGATAAGCTTTCAGTTGTCTAGGCAGTAAATTTGGTGGAAATCAGTTAAAAGTGTTAAGTAACAGTTTGAAAAAATGATAAAATTAGAGCGAGGCTGGCTTTTATATGGCCTCTTGTTAGGTGAGCAATTGCAATTCAAATATTGTTTCTAATCGTAATTTTGCAGGGAAATGAAAGTGTGATGATCGGATCGGTGGACCGAGAGTTTCTTATATAACGTAAGAATTTTTTTGAAAAATAAATCTGCAAGGAAGCTACTTAGTGGACAAAGGTTTGAATGGAAAAAGAACGTAAAATCAGCATCCGAAAAATGAATCACTCCATTTTTGTAGTCGAAGTGTTTTTTTTATGATCTGATGACTACATCGGCTCTGAGTTCTTGTGGTCTACCTACTTGCATTAAATCAGAGGTCGAAGACACTCATTCAAAATATTAATTAATCGCGATTGTATTGGTTAAATATACGAAAAAAAAACTGCAACCATTCTATTTCCATGAACGACTGATTCGTCCTGTTCTCAGCTAGTTGTGGGTGGATACATTGCATTTTTGAAAGGAATAAAATTTATTTTTGAAATTTGTATAAACTTACTTTTTTCGTAACCAGTAAACTCGTGTTATTTGTCCAGAAAATTTGCTGGGAAGGTGTTTGTTCACAAAAACGAACCCAAAGCATGTACACCAAATCGTAACTTGTTTTTTCTTAGACCATAAGTGAGAAAGGCTCGATTAGGTTGTAGGGATCCGAACGAACTCACAAAAAACTGAAAAATTTAAAGACTATAACCGGACATCACGTATCAACAAGTGAAGCGATCTCAGATTGAATAATTTTGTATTAAAAACGTAGTAAGAAATTATTCGAAAACGTAAAACAAAACATGTAATTATGTAAAGAAATCAGAGGAGCCTGTGAAGACTCCTCGGACGAACTTTCCATTCATGGAGTGATCGCTATCTTGTCTACTGACATCCAAGGTATGACCTATTTTCTAGTTGACCTATAGGAGGACAGAGTGGAGGACAGAGTCTGAAGGTGTCGTTTCGTCGTCGAATTGTATTGAGTCATAGTGATATCTCATACGCTTTTTTCACCGAGTCAATACCAAACCAATTCCAGTTCTTTGCTGCTGAATTTTATTTCGAAGATAAAATTGCCTAAACAATATTGTTTAACTTTTCGTTAAAGCTTGTCCGTTGTGGTAATTAAACTGGTGTAGCAGTTGCAAGAAAAAAAAAATTGCTTACAAAATTTTAAGTTTTGAAATATCTTAGTCCTTACGAATTATTTCTTTATTTTAGGTATTTTTAATATATTTTGTACAATGGCTTCAACTACTTCAATGAACGAGTCAGGAATGAATTTGACTTCTGTTCTCTGGGCGCACGCAGTGAACAGTAAAAAATTGTTGGCCGAAGCATTAGCCAGTAAGTATATTGGTCGTTAAGAGAGTACCTATTTAGTAGTGTTTAAGAGCCATTGCAATTTAAGTGCTTCTCATCTTTACCTTAGTGGCATGTTTACTTAGTAAATGTATTGTATTCTAGGCAAAATCGATATGATTGAGGCGGATATTATTCTTGGACATCTAGAAAATGACACAAACGGAAATCAACTACCAGTAATGGGACATCCTCCTGATGACAAATCGGATATATCATTGGAGACATTTCTAAATACTATCCTTGACTATAACACGAAAAATCCCAACGAACAAAAGGGTGTTAAGCTGGATTTCAAATCGACAGTTGTTTACCTTGGTTCTATCGACATGCTTACAAAAATGTGGACTAAAGTACCTACATATTCATCAAATTTAAATCATTTTCTCGTTATTACTTATATGTTTGTTTTTTGCCAGATGAAATATCCAATTTGGCTTAACGCTGACATAATCGCTGGACCTGTGAATCCGGTAACAGTACCTGTCGATCCAAATAACTTTTTTACGGCGAGTAAAAATTTTCCATCGGCAGTTTTATCAATTGGTTGGACTACACAATGGGGTTCGAACTTTACAGAAGGAGAATACACGAAACAGCAAGTCGATGCCATGATTAATTCAATTAAGGTTTGCTTGAAGAACATGAGTTGCAGATTCTGAGATGCACATTATACCTAACTAATTATTTTCAGAAAAATAACATAACAATGACAAAACATGAAATAACATTCCCAGTTCGTGCAGGCATTGCTGCGAACAGTTTAACACAACTTCGGAGTCTCTTTGCCGCCTTGGATTCAACAAATAAATTAACTTTAACAGTCTGGTCGTCGGCGGGCGATAACGTTAATGTCGATAAGCTTCGTGAACTTATATTTGATTTTGGAGTTGACAAAGTCTACTTGGACGTTCCTGTTGAACTGTCTAGCAAGTTAAATTTAGGACGTGGTAATAGTTGCGGTTCCAATCTTCCATCCTTAATTAATTTTGGATTTATTTCTTTGTCGATGTTTTTGATTAGTAAAATTTTTCAATCATAAGATTGTATTGTATAATTGTAATAATGTGTATTGGAAAAAAAACTCAATTATATATAACCTTGTCAATGCTTTAAGATCGAAATGTGATTACATGTTTTAAACAAAGAAAAATGCTTCCTAATTTAAGGGTTAAAATGATTCCCTTTGTATTTAATAAAACTAAAGTAAAATTTATTAACTGTACAATCAAATAAAATATTAAGTACTTACTTCCAAAGATAATAAAAAACCATTTATTTTTATTCATATGCACAACTTCAATCAAAGGCACTGAACTTGAATCCAGTGCTGGCAGAGTGATGATGGATGGAGAAATACAATTAAGTTCGTATTCTCCGCCCTATCTCAGACGGTCAAATTTCGAACTTCAAGACGGTGTAACTCCATTCGAAGTCCTTTGGTTATGGATACTCTAATCTTAAGGAGTTATGCCACTCTAGAGGCTGAAAAAATAGGCCTTTTTCGGAGTTTTTTTTCAGAAAAACTACAAAATAAATCGATATTTCAAAAATGGATATTTATAATACATGTTATTGGCTATGTACAGTAATTTTTTTTAAGAGATTAAATTCAAAATGGCGGCTGTGTAGCGTTTTTGCGATGACGTTTCCGTTTTTCAAGGGTCCATGGCCGGACACCTAGTGCCTGTACTTTTTGAGCTATGATAAGCTAATAAATTTATGTATTTCGATTACATATAACAACAGCCACAAGAGTACGTAGGATTATTTCGATATTTAGCTAAATGGCGCACTTCTAAAGTGAAAAGTGTGAAATTTGCCTTAAAAATCGTCAGAAAATTGTTAATAACAAATAAACTATGCAATATAAAAAAAAATCCTACGTACTCTGATGGACAATATAGTTTTAAAGATATATTAAAAATTTCAAGTGAATCGATTGAAAATTGTCTGAGTTATGTTTCCGGCCAGCTTGAAAAATGTAGTTTTGAGATAAACGCGTTTGAAGTTTTCAGTATGTAGAAAATTATAAGTAATTTTGCAATATGCCTTATACTAAAATTCAAAAACCGAGCTCTTAGAGACTTTTATCGGTCATAATCTTTTGGGACAGCATTTTTGAGGTCCTAGGGGATCATTTAAAATAATAATAAAAAAATCCATTTCCCCAAAACTCTAGAGTGGCATAACCCCTTAAGTCAAATCGAGAGTTCGGCAGGGTCGATTTCTTTTGCTAAGCCCACAAAACCTTTGTTGCAAGCAACTGATTTCTACCATTCAAATATTGAAGATTATTTCTTTAGTCTCTTCAAACTTAAAATCTCGAGATTTTTTGGAAGAATTATGTTAAAATATTTTTCGTCCTTTGGTGTACTCAATTTACAAAGCAATAGCCAAATCTACGCTTCGTCACCCAATTTTCCTATTTGAATAAAATCTTGAACCATGAAAATTGATACAGTGTGGATCACAATTGCCAAATCAGTGTTTTTTAAACTGCATATTAGGTAAGTGTAAAAAAGATTGACTTGGTCAAAATGTTTACTGTGTACATTCTAAGTCAACCTCAGCAGCCATATTCCGGCAATCTTCTCGTTTCATTCCTTTTATCCCGAGTTAGCAGGGCCAATGCATTAATTTCTCTCGGAGGTAAACTATAGTCTTCTTAGCTCTGTGCTCTGACAACGAGAAAGACATATCTCTGGCTCTGTGTAATTTTCATGTATTATTATTATTTAATTAAAGGCAATTCAATTTTTTTTTTTTAATTTTCTTATATATTTTTTTTCTCTTACGAACTAAACAACTGAAATTCGCACATTACAAAAATTGAATTTTCTTCTCTCGTATTGCTTTCGATCTAGCTTCTTATCGCTATAGGTAACTTTATTTATAAATATAAATCGGTATAAAAAGTTGATCATGTATTATAAAAAATACATCAAAAGCACATTTTTAACAGTCAACATGATGTTATATATTCTCATATAAATTTACGTTTATCTTTGGAATGCTATTATTACAATTATGTCTTTTGTTTGAATTTGAGGATGCATATTCTCGGTATTACATAATCCTCAGAGCACAATATTAATTGTTTTTTATAAAATAATAGAGTGGGGCTTATGAAGTGGGAGTCATAGAATTACAAGTGCTTATATACTTATATATAATTTAATGAATATTAATATGGCAATTTACATAAAAAATAAAAATTTATTATTGAAATCGCTTGTTCTTGTTATGGTAAAATGAATCATGCCTTTTTGTGAGTGAATATGTTAAGTCATTAGATTTTTAGACATTTCTATTAATAAATAAATAAATAATAAAAATGTCGGTTAAATAGCTGAATCTAGCAAATATTCATTGAACTATCATAATATTGTAGAACGAAAATACAATAAAATCTACACATCTAAATTTTTTTTACCCGATTTCTTTTTGGTATTCAATTATTATGAACTGAACTAAGATAAAATAATAAAGTTATAGTAGAGAGATGTTTGTTTTTTTGGTTTT
The DNA here is from genome assembly GCA_949128065.1 of Beris chalybata. Classification (NCBI taxonomy): domain Eukaryota; kingdom Metazoa; phylum Arthropoda; class Insecta; order Diptera; family Stratiomyidae; genus Beris; species Beris chalybata. Next base: position 2,660,865 of record OX421896.1, on the reverse strand, counting down.
TCGTGGGAAAGAAGATTACGCAATACCATAGTTACAATATCGTAATACTATGTTTTACAGTTTAAACTATTTCGATTTATCACTTCACCTTAAAACGTAATAAGACGGTCGCTTTTAATAATTATGTTCTTCGTTATAATGATACAATAGTAATATTAATAGTAAAAAAATACGAACTGTCGTTAATCTGATCTAATCATAAATTGGCTTGGCAATTGAGTATTCACCTACAGATGACACTATTATCAGTACTTTCTATCAAACGACCTTTTCTTAATCGGATTTATGCTATCAACGTCACTATCTATGTATTAAATATCGCTCAATTTCCCATTCTTTTCTATTAGTGGCGATCCTTCGGGACCCTTTTCTATATTAATTTCGTTTTCGACTTTCGGAAGTTTCTTCTCTAACGTGTCCTTATCGTGCTTTCGACAACACGAACGTCTAGTCGATAGTATCACTAACATAACGAGACCAATTAAAAGTATTACACTGGCACATATTTGACCAGCCGTTGGGATGGGTATAACAATCTTAAGTTCGGATGCCATTGCTTCGCTAATTGTTACTTTCTGTTCGAACCATAGAAGCGGCATAAAAATGTACGGGGCCTTTTCGTACAATCTAAAAAAAAGAACGAAAGAGAATTTATAAACTCGATACTATTCGTATGAGGATGTAGTGGAAAAACATACGCTATATTCTTTGTAGGCTGGACAAGCATGTTGATTTGAAACCGGCCGGAAGCTTCAAGCACTACTCCTGTAAGCGGTTCTAGCACCATATAGAATTCATGTTTATCTTTGGATGGATTCATCCCTTTTACTTGATCGCTATAGTACGGATCGGCATTGTAGTAATGTGGGAAGGACATGTAAACTGGTGTTCCGTAACGACATGAAGATACGTTGATTACTCCCGATGGAACGCATTGCCCTCCACAAAAACACTTATTTTGTGGATATTTTGTACCTAATAATTAGAGGTTTTTTTATAATAATTTTTCACATGCACCAAATCATATTATTTTACCATTATCCACTGTTTTAGGAGTCCCACTAAACTTGTATCCTTCAATTCCATGAATTACGACTGTTTCAGTGTAATCGAGTGTAATATATCGGCATAATTCAGGTGTAAATAATTGAATTGTTCCGTTTGGCTTAGGTCGTGGTGGATAGAATTCCCCAGCGGATCCCTTCACTTCGCCGCATTCCGAGTCAAAGAAACCCGTTGAATTTTTGAAATTCCATGTATGCATTTGACCGATTTTATTAATATCACTAGTACCGGTGTATATGTTGAAATATCCAGTTAGGTCTGGAGTGTTGTTACGCTGTAAATAAAATTAATCCTGGTAAAAATCATTTTTGGAAATCATTTATAAATAATTCTAGTTTTACTGTATTTATCAAAAATTTTATGACTTAATCTTCAATGTTACAACCCAAAAACCTACAGCTTAATTTAAAATTAAAATTTTGCAAATTTCAGGTCAATCATAGTAGATTATTAAAAATAATAAAGTACAATAGATTGCTTCAAATAGGTTTCTAATTGTTGATGAGTAATTGGTTTTTAGTTGTACATACTCTTTCTTACTTTAATTTAACGAGATTGAAAACTTGGAAAACTCAAGGAATAATATGCAGTCGTTGTCAGCTTTTATATCGCAATTAATGTGATTTTAGGAATTAGTACAAATCAAATTATAAATCACAATTTTGAAATTGTTTATTTAGCATATCAAGATGTGTGTATAACCTATACTACTACTTCTACTCAAGTGTAATTACAAATTGCACCGACATTCCTGAACTTTTCTGTTGTATATTAAATGCGTACTACTGCATTTAAGTTCTGAATGACACTTTTCAGTAGTAAATATTAAAGTAATGAGATAGAGAATAGTTACAAATCTGATTACATCGACCAAATATTAGAATAATTAATTAAAACGCAAAAAATTAAATAAGTTTCATTCTTAAAAAATATGTACATTATATAAGTATGCTAATCATCAAGTACAAGTAGAATATTTTATAAGAGTTTTAAGATTTACTAGAGTTCATTTTCTTCCCAGTATCGCCAGTTGAACTAACTAATCGGCCTAGATTCTATCACATCATCGTTTATTGTACAAACTAAATAATTGCTTGCGAAAACCCACACTATATTAATGTTATCTGAGCACTCAGCAACGTAGTGCGTGAGAAACTTCCATACAATTATTGTAAAATTGTACTTCAAAAATTGCGCATCTCAATTGTATGTACATATATGAAATCTGGTCCGTAATCAATTATTCATGATCTTCAAAATGGAAATTATTCTGGTCAAGCAATGTCAATGCCATGAAAAACTTCATGAATCTTAGATTGTCGCAAATTAAGTTACAAAAAAGAATAAACTAAAGAACGAAATATTGGTCCCAATTTAAATTTCATTAGGTTCATGTATTTTCCCCAGTATACGTGAGACGAATTATGGCTCTTACTCACTTTTATACATTATTCGTGTATAAAATAGCGAATAATTAACAATATGAGTATGTTATCAGCTTTAAACGAAATCGAAAAGACTGATCAAATATTTAACATTTTTGAACAAATTATTGCTGATTGATGAGTTTATGTAAAATGCTAAACTTGTGTTTAAATTTCAAATAGTAGTTTTTGTTTATTTGAAATTTTGATCTAACTGAAATAAATAACAAACAGGTTAGTGTAGTATATGGTAATAAGATACATTTTTTGAAGGATGAAGAATAACAGTATCTCTACAAAAACATACTGCAGTCACGATCGGCTGCAAGCCAATCGTATAATACTCTACTCTAGTATAATACTCTATAGTACTCTAGTACTACGTGTGTGCATGTTGTATGTCCTTCATTAAGGAGTCCCATTAAATTGCTACTCAAAACTAAAAGACAATATTCACTGTTTAATTTCATATATTGAACTGGAAAAAAAGGACTTGAAGGACTTTCATATGGGAGGTGGAGCAAGGACTCACTCGATTTCTTACATATTCATCCTTTTCCTTGGAACCATTCAAAAATTAATGTGTACAAAATTTCAAATTTGTAGCTTGAAGCGTTCAAAAGTTATCGAAAAATATTGTTGAACACGTGTCTTGAGGATTTTTTGTATGGAAGGTACCAGAAGGAGTAAAAGGATTTCGCTGATTAGTAAATTCGAACTTTGTTTTCACTCAAAACTAATTTGTACATAATTCTGAATTCATAGCTAAACGATTACTAGAGTTATAGTGAGTTTCGTAAATTAAGTGAAGTCGTTTTTACAGGATATTTGTATGGCAGCCCATCGAAGGACTATTAGGATTTTATTCATAATCATACAGTTAGCTCCAACTTTTGAAAAAAAAAAAAAAAAACACACGCTAAATTTCAAAGACCTAGGTTAAGCCCTTCGGACGTTATCGACCAATATTCTTGAACACGTACTTTGAGGACACTTTGTACGGCAGCTACCCGAAGGAGTTGGACGATTTTGCCCGTTAACGAACTTAGCCTTACAAATTCAACCAAACACCCAGATTCAAAATTTCAAAAGCCTAGGTGAAAGCGTTCTTGAGTTATCGTGCTAACGGACAGACAGACTGACGGACGGACGGACGTCAAGCGGATTTGAAGTTTTGGGCCACAAATAAACAAAAAATAATATATAACTTTTTTTCGTCCGAGGCGTGGTTCTATGCGTTACATATTTTTCGGCTGGATCAAACTTATAATACTCTATATGATTTCATCTAGAGTATAAAAATACATTGGTATTTCTCTTGTATATAGCCAAAGGTGAACAATAAGCTCACCAAGAATAACTGCAAACATTCGAGAACCAATATCACCAGCATATTGTACCCTACCAACTCGAACAACTCACTTATAAATGGATCAAACCAATAGCCAACTAGAATAGCGGTGAGAGCTCTTACATGGTCTAGAACATTATCGAATATTATTAATACCACACACACAACCGAATATGCTGGAAATCTTTCGACTCGACACATGCAGTAGATAAGCGACGCAGAGCTTATATACGGGATCAGAGTGAGACGAGAATCAGTTATACGCGAAAGTTTATGTGTTTAGTGATATTCATTGATAACAGCGAAGGGAAGAGTTGCCAATAATATGATAATTGAGAGCAATTGAATAAAGCAATTTGTGCCTGTAATAATTTTAATTTTTATTTATATATTTTAATTGTATTTAACATGAGATCTAGACGATCCCCTTGCTCGTAACAAAATTTACAACAATTTCTTACTTACCGTATAGAACCATCCGAATCGATCGAATAATACTGGTACATCATCACCAAACATCGGATATTCTCTCGCAACATCGATCATATCATCGCTATAGCCTTCAAACAATAATTCACTAGCTGTTTTCGTTATAGCCATCGGTTGCTCGTATAACGACAAGCCGATTGAAACGCTTTTCTGCCTAATGTAATTCCATGTTTGTGCTCTTCCGGCAGCTGACTTAAGACAAAAGAAAAAATTAAGGAAGTATTCTATAAAATCATATTTGAATACGTACTAGTGCTATAATATTAAGAGCGGTAATGTTATCGCGAAGAGTTCGCGCACTTCCCTCGTCGTCGAAAAAGAACATACTCTTTTTGCGAAAACTAATCGATGCATTTTCCGGATGCCATTGAATATCAACCTTTTCCGGCTTTTCCCTAAATCTGTATGGTCCAAGTTGCTCGAGAATTGGTTTTGTAGTTTGATTCATAAATTCCTCCGAGTTTGTCCAATTAAAAAAATAAATATCAAGATTCATCGGTAGGGGCGGAACTTTCCATACATCGAAGCTCTTTGAACCTGGTTGTATCGCCACTTCCTGTAATAAAGTAGATCATATTTAGTCACATCTTTAAATATAAACATATCTACTGCAGTCTTTAGGCAGTCATTTTCTTTTCGAAGCGTCGACGAACTATTGGTAATTAAGAATATTTTTTAATCAAAAAGTTCTGAAATGTTCCTCAACTATTACATTTTTATGTGTTAAGACTTTAAAATAATTATGTCCTTTCAGAAGCGACGAAAAATTAACATTTCGGACCTTGTGACTGTATCTAACCCCTTAACGAAGGAATGTCGATTATTGTTCAGAAAGATATATTTGATTTGCAATTAATAAAAGCAAATTTTTTGATTTTCATTTAGAGATACAGTATTAGGTAGCACCCCCGATTTCAGCGTCTCGTTCGAAAACACGCACGTTCCGCGCGGCAGCGGTTACAGATAGAATTTTAGCATGCAATGTATTGAGATTCCCGATTTTTCAAAGCCGTAATTTTCTTGCTAAAGTCTTTTAAAACTTTGTTTTAACATATAATTTATGTCATTTTTACCAAGAAACATTAATTTGTTTTCTACATGTGGTCAACTTTTTACAAAAAAATGTTCTCTGACAGTAAATTCTAGGAGTTGAATTCAAATTAATTATCAGATGCAGCGCAGCAGTGCTATACTGGTAAGGACAGCATTGTTGTTTTTACACATTATTTTAACATGCTCGCAAAAGAACATGTCATGTACCTACCTACATATATATTATTTATTTTATTACCTTGGCCATCATGTAATCAAACATGTCGCTCCAAAACATAATGAATATGAGTCCAATAACGGAAAATAGTATTCCAAAAGAAGCGACGATGCACTGTTTGTTACATACATCACGAATATGCATGTCTTATGATTAGTAAAAGTAAAATAGCCTCGTTAAATTGTATCTGAAATTAGAAAAAAAAATTTGTATTAAAATGTAAACCTTATTCCAGTGAACGGTACAGCAGCAAAGAATAGAATTAGCGCTGCGATATGTCCTCTATACAAGCCAACACAAATGTTTTTGAGATTAATTATAAAACATTTTCATATTGCACATGTATAAATATATTATAATCATAGCTTTGAAAGATGTGTGATCCAGAACTTAAGCACCTAGTAATAAACCAATTTTGAATATATCTTTCGTTGGTCACTTAAGAGACAAAGTTCACAAAAAAATTTATACTCCGTTGCTTAAGAACGCTTTGATTCTACTCGGTTCGCGCCTTTCCTTCAGTTGGAGGAAGCAGCGTAGACTACTCTAATACCAAAACACAAAACCCTATCAGAAAAAACTTCCTATTCTATTTTAATAAAATCAGAGCTCAGACATAACTGCTAATTGCTATAAGTATGTATGTTACTCGGCAGACCAACGACTAACGAGCTAATCAAATTCAATTTCGCATTAGCGCAACTCCAAAGAGAGTACCGATGACCTGTGCTTGTTTTAGCAATTGACCTCCTATCTATCATTTAACAAATTTGGTTTATTCACTTGCTGCTCTCTTTCTAGAATAATTGTTGAAATTAACTACCTATGTGTAAATTAATTGAAATAGGCATTCAATTAGAAGAAGAAGAGATTTGGATTGAACTGGCATTACATGGAATTGAATGGATTTTCAAATTAAGACTATTATATTTTTCCATTTCAATTCAAAAAAATGATGATGTTGAACTTTACTTATAACTCGTGATCTTTGGAGTCAAAGTTTAATAAATAAAGGAACTGTTCTACTGGATAATTTCGTCTTAAACGAAGAATTAGAAAAAAATGTATCCACGTTTCGAATTGAGACTATAATGTTTGTAAATTTTTTAGTAAATAAAAGTATAAATTTTTAAAAATTTAACGATGAGTTGAATAATCAGGACCTATGTTATGGCTACAAATTGATCAGATTAGACATTTATAATTTCAGTAATGTTTTTGAGATAGGCACTGCGTTGAAATGATAATAAAACTATTATGAAACTAATTAGTCAAGGTGAAATAGAAATTGTTGTGATGAGATAAGACAAGATTTTTGTTATGTACATACTTCATGCTCAGTAAGAAAATCGTACATAGACATATTTTACTCGTAGTTTAATTTATTTTATAATATGTATTCAATAGTGGAGCTTAGTGTAGTTTTATCATCAACACTTGAAAGAGTGAACCAATTAGAAAACAATATGTACCTTAATAAACTAAACTAAAAACAAGGTGATAAGCCAAAAGCCAATAGAGACATGCTTTTGTACATGAAATGCTCAAATTTTATTAAAAATTAGTGTTACGAATATAAACAAATTGTTTGTAGACTGGATTATATTTATATCACGTAAAAAATGTAAAACCCTTTTTTTTAATTTGATCCAAAAATTTTGGGTAGCTAAAACCATTGGTTCCGTAAGAAGTGTAGGTTAGAGATTTTGTTTATTTGATTTTTTTGTGATTACATCTTCTATACCACAAGCAGAATTTCATCTCCTTGATAATTTCCCAACAATCGTATTTTCGTTAGAGTCTAATGCCCTAGACACACGGCAGCGTTAATATCGTATTATCTGCCGTTTCGCTATTAAATCGGCTTAATACGCAATTATTTGACTATTAGCTGTGTTTTTTATTCCCGGTTAACCATAAAGCTCGACAAAATTGCACGGCAAAACAACAACAGTGCGGTTACCGTAGCCGCATTGTTGTTGTTTTGCCGTGCAATTTTGTCGAGCTTTATGGTTAACCGGGAATAAAAAACACAGCTATTATCTCACTAATTTAACACAGTTCGAAAGTCCGTATTAAATTGTGCGACGATATTATTAAAAGCTTGACGTAATGCGATGCATCGAAGAGCTCATGTTTTTTCCCCAGGAACATGTTTTTGAAATTTGTTGAATGAAATTGAATAATTTATAAAATAGAAATTTCTGTAAACGGATAAAACGCGTAGAAAAGGAGTTTTGTGGGCCATGTCTGACGAGCAGAAGCTGAAAGATGCTTGAAGGGACAGCTTAGCAGACGGCAGGCAAGCAAAACAGAACTCGCATGTTTTCGCGCCAATTTAATTGTCAAACTTTTTGAGCTTTTTTCTTGATTTAATATAGCTTAAAATAAATGTACGTGTGTCACCCTACAAGTTTCAGAGAAAGCTTTTAATTGAGAAATAGAAAAAACATGAGCTCTTCGATGCATCGCATTGCGTCAAGCTTTTAATAATATCGTCGCACAATTTAATACAGACTTTCGAACTGTATTAAACTAGTGAGATAATAGTCAAATAATTGCGTATTAAGTCGATTTAATAGCGAAATGGCAGATAATACGATATTAACGCTGCCGTGTGTCGAGGGCATAAGAGTAATAAAAAACTATATAGGTATAAAGAAAAGCTCCGAGCCATTTATCATATCATGAGTGAGATTCGAATGCACAACTGAAATTTTAAAGGAAGCAACCTTTAATACTGTGAAATGAACCCAAATAAACGTTTTTGATATTCAACTTTTACTATCGCGCTCAAGAAATACTTAGACTACACAGAAAAACATCTATATTAAATTTAATTTACACAGGGCGGCTCATGATATGTGATCAATATGTGCGGCTACTGAAATTAGAGACGCACATTTTTTATGCTACGACTAATGTGCATTGTTAGTAAAGTTGTGTATTTGACCATAATAATATAATGGTATAAACACAATTGAGACGAAATTCGCCAGCGGCGACGAAGTTCGCTGTTAAATTTTTAAAACTGTACCACACCACACATACTGACGCAGAATTACGACGGCGAGCGGCTGGCGAACTTTACGTGTGTTGCGGTACAACTCAGCGAACTTCGTCGCCGCTGGCGAATTTCGTCTCAATTGTGTTTATACCATAAAGCTACTACTTCTTACATTCGAATAAAATATGCTAATTAACGGACTCTTTGTTTGTGGCGATATTCATTGGGGCGTAAATGCCGTGATGTATGTATAGGTATAAGATCACAAAAGTTCATTAATGAGAGAAAAATTGTTCAATGAGTAACTTAGATTAAAAACTGTTTTTGAAGGTTTAGCAGTAGGACTCCAATTCGTCTTGATAATTTTGTTCGAAAGACGCTGCATGAAATAAGATTCAAAGGAATTGTATAGACAAGACTCTATAGCCTTTTTAAAGGATCTATTGATATGTAACCCAAATTTTTATTATATCTCAACTTTGCATTCGTGATATGATGACCTTCAATATTTTAGACTACTGAGGTTAGGTAAGGTGGGTAGTTATTGGCAGAGATAGCTTGCACTTAGACCACTAGATGGGTCCGTTCTGTTCCCATTGCACAGTGACACGACGCCTTCGGCTGATGGCTTTTTTTCGTTCTATCAAATATTTTTCCGTGTATCTTTGTGCGAAGGAGAGGACAGTTTGATAGAGTTGTGGAGAAGAAAGGGGATACCGAACTTAATCAGTTTTAGGAATGGAAAGGAAGATCAGGAATCGGACCAGACCAGGTATGGCATTCAGTACTATTGGCTGTGATATGATCTACCAGAACAGCAAAGTTGCCTATAGCAAATCAACTACTGTCTGCCAGCTGATGGTAGGTATTCGTGAATCTGATAAATATGTAAACAGAACTCGTGACTAATAGACGTCTCCCCTGGAGTTTATACCATATACCTTCATAAAGTAAGATAAGCAGTGTTTTGACTGAAGATTCTTAGTCCGATGCGCATTTCGAATAATATTTATTTAAGAGCTGAATTACCACAAGCGTGCTTGTTCAGTCAATTAAATATCAATCACGTTTCATTGTACTATACTGTTCGGCATTCTGAACGATGCATAGCATAAGTATGTATTAATAATAATATCCATTTATTATACTCTCGTGTATTTATTGTTATTAACACTTTTAATAAATAATAAAAATCAGTCGATTCCAAAGGTAAAAGAGCATCCGGCAAATCTGTTGTAATTTAATCGTTGACTATGAAAATGTACACTGCCATTGTACAATGAAAAGCGGCACAAGCATAGTATAGGACATTCGTGTTTATAATTTTTTCAATAACATAATTTAATTTAACTCAGACATCGAGCGCAATCTCATGTACAAAAGATAAACTGCTCGAGTGTATCATTGACTTCACGATTGAGACGCCTATGATTCAGAAAATTTCAATTGACCTCTTGTTAAGTCAAATTTCGCATTTAATTGACTAATCAGAATAAAGACGAGACGTTTCGCCGTCCCGAAAAGATCTTTTGAACCACAATTTATTTTGTTTTCGCCAATGTTAGATACCTACGTCTTCTTTTCTTACACATACGGGAGAATGGCACAAAGTATAAAGTATCCAAGGATAACTTAAATCATACAACAATCTGCTACCTGTTGATGATTCGTCATTTGTCATTGCCCTGGAAAACATCGTTGACGATAATCTTGATATCTTAATTATATCGCCAGATATATCCTAAGAGAAAAGTCATAGGATAATGAAAAGATGTCATAGAGATATCCGATTAAGAATAATCAAAGAAGAGAGAACGAGTTATCCAAAAATTAAGATATCCTGATGATTTGTCTTCGTACAGATTTAAATACTAAAACTAAACTAAACTATCTTCACGGCGATCGAGATGCGTTAAATTCGTTTGAAGGAATAACACTTATCAAAACAATTTTTAATTTCATATAGGTACATAGTTTATCTCACTGGGCTTTGCAAATTTAAGAGCAGTCGCAATGTGACGACTTACTTATACTTATTATTATCGTCAGAATCTGGTATATATAAAATTTTAACAACCAATGTAGCTGAATAATTGTAATAAATTTTCTATCTATCTATCTATCTATTATCGTCAGAAAGATTCATTTTCGTATCTCTGAAACGATTCAACGATATGAAACTGCCAAGTTTTCATATTCTTATCATCACGAAGTTATCATAACGAATGGGCATTTTTCACTTACTCTCATCGCTAACGATAAGACAAGATATCTTGCGCAATATATGATCTCTTTATAGAGATATCTTCAAAATATGATTCCGAGTCGTTAGCCACAGTCCAAATTCACTCGCTTTCTTAGACTGTAATGTACACGATTCTTAAGAATATTGAAATAGAGAGCGAGCTGGTTTTAGTTTTATTATTCTTAAATTAAAATCTGTAGAAAACGTATGCCAGTTTTACAATTTTCGTTTCGTTAAAATTTCTAACTCTAATCTTTTCTTATCTTATCTTTTCAAGATGATATGATGTTGCCCTCTTGTTTTGAATATTTATTTATTTATACTGAGGCTAGGTTATAGTTCAAGTATACTGATTATTCATTGCACATGGTTTTACTTTAGCATGTATGTTAATGGCTACGATTTATCGGCTATAGTGCCGATGCCGATGATGATTCAATACGGTTCTTACAACCATTTTGTTGTTCGGTAGTAAACTACTGATAGCCTCCTCTGTAAAGCATGGCTCTTTACGTCGATTTTTTTATTTTCATCAGAAGTACACGTTTCTATCACTTGTTTTATTTGTATAAAGCCCAACGAGATTATTGCGTACAGCAACCTATATTTGCTGTGACTTATCAAGCCCACTTTACACTTAGTCATACCATTTTATCACATTCATTATCACTACGATATTATGATAAGGTGATTTTTTCAAGCTACGAGCAATTTCCCTATCTCAAATTTTTTGCAACGTTATTTCGGGCCGATACGGATAATTCAAAGATAAGAAATAGTTTGATTAAAATTTGTTGGTCCACTTAATAATAAAGTAATATAGTACATATAATCCAATTCATTGACATTGTCATTTATTGCATTAGATAACATTTTCATTTTGTATTAAATTTTTACTACTTTAAAAGTAGGCAATGTAAAATTACACTGTACTACACAATAGTGTGTAAATCGTTACAGATAAATATGTACTGTGATTGCATGCTTTTCCGTAGCTTTCCGTGCTTGAAACTCATATTGACAAATATATCGTGTGCTCTGGTTGCAAATTTTGGTAACTTCCGTTCCAAGATAGAAAGAATCTGGCAGTTGAACGTTACCTTCATATATGTATGTAATGTCTCCTCTAAGAAACGAGCTTATCGTTGCAGATATGAGGTGCACTCTTAAATCATTTCTTGATTTATCAGCAAAATTACAATCGGACATGTATTAAAATAAACAAAATCTACTTATCTTTAAAATTTGAAGCTTTACTAAAATATTAAAAAAAAAAAAGTCAAATGAAATCAACATGTTAGTCTACTGTGTACATGGGTCGTAAATATGTAAATAACGTTGAGGTTACATTAAAGAGTACAATTAATTATATTATACTCCTTCTGTCCGAAAATATGGAATACATCAAATCCAATAAAACTAAATTAAATATAAGAAAAAATATTAAATTCATTTTATTATCACAACTATATTACTAAATACAAACGATTTTAGTGTGAACCAAATTTATTTAAAGTGAGATTTACGGACAGACGGGATACGTGGAATGTAGCTGCAACTTTATAAATAGCACTGTGTTCTAATTGTTCTTTGCTCTTCATACACTGTAAGTAATAGCTGTTGCAAAATACCGTGACGTTGAATTACTTTGATTTAGTATCTCTTCTTTGCGAATTAACGTTACTTGGGTTAAAAAATATCCATTATGAAATTATAGCGGTGACTATGTTATTTTACTTAAAAAAAATATTTTTAGTTTTCAAATCCCAACTCAAAAACCGCGCCTGCCAAATTTGTTAGGCTATGTTGCTATCAATGTAAAAAATACCAATAGTATACCAGTATACCAGTAGTATTGGCAGTGGCTTTCAAAACTCTAGATAATCTAAGATTTTCTTTCAAATGTATACCATATTTTCGGACAGAATGAGTAACTGACAAATCAAATCATAAATTATTGTTGTTTTTTTTTATTAAATGGCTCCAATCCAGGATGTATCTGCATCCTATTTACACTTACTTTCTATGGGTTTGAAAGGTAAATGAAAAACAACTTTTCAAATTAAAAAAAATAGCAAGTTTTACTATTCATAAAAGGCTTATCACAAATCCTTCTATGTATTTGCCTTAAAATTTTACATACCAAAACTTTGGAACCGATGACAACATTGTAGAAAGAAATCAACTTTATGATAGACAGAACCACTAATGAGCAATGAACCGTCGTTGATAACCTTTCTAAAAATATGACTTTCATTTCGATGAATCGGAAAATTATTTATTGAAACTTTAGTATATTGCAGAACGGTTTCTCAACCATACTGTGAGTAGAAGAGGTTTTTGAGTACATAATTATTAATATTCAAAATTCGGTACTAATTAGAAGTGTCAAAAGTTTGTAATCAGATTGTAATCATTAAAAGAAGAATTAAATTTGATATTAAAAAATGAAACGAATTATTACATTGAAATTGTTTAACTATATTTTTGGTAGATTTTGGAAGGAATTTAATAGATAATTTGAAAGAATTATTTGGACGTAAACTATTCAATTTTTAAATACAGTGAAGTCTATCTAATCCGAATCAATTTTAGCATTAAGTGTGTTATGAACGGAGGAGTGGGTGTTTCATCTTGAAAAAGTGAAAACAGCCGAAAGAAGATTCCGGTAAAGGAATCAGATAAAGTTGGGATAAGATTCACATTCGATGATGAGATACAGATAAAGTTTACTCCTCTACCGATGTTATGCGCCACCTAGCGCACCCAACCTAAGCCAAAGTTACTAAAAATTAGTGTTGAGGTTTACACCTGAGCGGAGTCCCCTTACTTCATTAATTGGCATTAATTCACATGCAAAAGTCCTTAAGGGATTAGGTGGGTTTCAAAGGCCTAAACAAATTTTATTTTCACTATTTTTTTTAGTATATCTAATGAAATATTTTATTTAAAAAATTTAGTACATCAAAGATACATATTTTGTAAGTATTTCGTAAAATTTTTGTTTAAAAATTTTGGAAATTCACCCGTCGGGACCTAATTTTCCTTGACCTCTCCAAAAAAAAGTGCTCTCGGCGTGGACAGGATAACTCATGACTGGTTCATCCAAAATTAAAAACTACTTAAAAAAAATTTTCCGTTAGTACATTCATAGAGCTCGTGCTTGAACGAAGGAAAAAAAGAAATTTTGAAATTTGAATTTTTGGCGGAGCTGTGAACAAAAAATCCCATTTTTTGGTAAAATTTTCACCATGTATTGCCTCGTAAAATAAGTTGTAATAAAGATTTTAAAAAATCCTTCGTTCAAGCACTAGATAATGTTATTTTGAAGAAGTGTGCAAAATTTGATCAAAGTCGGTTCATAGCTTTTCGAGAAATCGTGTCCACCGACTTCAAAAATAGAGTTTCGAGAAAAACGCGATTAAAGTTTTAAGTTGGTTCTGACGTGGCCCAATGGGCGGAACTTCCGAAGGCTCCATCTCTTTCGGGTCGATTTAAAATTTTGGGTGATTATTCTAGACTAGAGTCAGTGTATAAGAACTAACACAAACATCCATTATCTTGAGTACGGACAATGTGTGTTTCATTTGAAACCAGTACATTTGAATTTTTTTTGCAGTTGTCCGATTTTTCATTTTTATCTCCACTAAAGTGGATAAACGCTGTATTTAGTTGACATTTCATGAGACATATGTATCTCGATTCCGTGAAACGTTAATCAAAATCCATCTGCTACACGTATACACACTAAAACTATGCCATTTAAGAAACCTGCGAACTTTGGAGTTCGCAGGGTTCAAGAGTACTAAAAAGGTACCAAAAGCGGTCATTGTCCGTACTCAAGATAGTGGATGTTTGTGTTAGTTCTTATACAGTGACTCTATTCTAGACATGTTGTATTATTTAATAAGACAAAAAACAAAAAATCCATTTTTAGAAATTTTCAAACCCACCTAACCCCTCAAATGACGGGTGCACGACTGTCGACCGAACTTCAGATCTCTTCAAGTTAGGAATTTAAAATATAGCACGAATTAATTTTTAAATGATTTCGAGTAAAGGGATAAATATGCTAGCAATCGATTGAGACCTCCCTGCAGCTTCCATTCGGGAGTCCTTGAAAAGGAAAATTTTACTTTTCGTTTATTTGAATTGAAGATATTACCTTTCTTAGAACACAAACTAATCGAAAGTCCTTAAAAAAAGCAAACTAGATGCGTAATCCAAATTCTACTTTGTCCTCAACTACAATATAAATCGGAGTTCAGTATTTCATCTAGTGTATAATACAGATGGCTTACAGCGTATTATGACTGCGGTATATTTTTTTTTCTTCTTTCCAATCAATTACAGTGGCTGCATTGTATACACTTTATTTGTAAAATTAATTAAGTACGTATTAAATTGATTAGGTAACCAATCAGTTTCATTAAAATAAACGAAAATAAAAGTTATATTTTCCCCACAGGACTGCATTAAACAAGCTCTAATAATGCTGAAACGTTGAATGTTGGGGGCGATATCAAAATCTATCGCACACATCAAATCGCAAATCTTACAACTCGTATTTAACTTGCAAAATATAAACGACTTATCTTCAAGAACAATACCGGATATAACTTATTTGTGGCAACGTTTCTTCGTACAGTGTACAGATATAGTACTTTGGTTTTTATCAATTATTCATACATACTTCCAAATCAATCTCTAAAATTCTTAGAAGTAAAGAAGTACAGTATAATCTCGATAAAGTCAACCTTTGATAATGTGGTTTTTCCACTAAAGTGAATGTGAACATGGTTTTCTATGAAGTAACACTCTGTTTATACAGTTATGGGCGTTGATATATATTACGAACAAATGTACAAATTAATCGTCGGAAAAGCATTCAACACTATCCGACAATCCAAAAAAAAAAAATTTCGAACCTACCTCTCCAGAATAGAATATTATTTAGTATTTTTCTTTATCATTTTCAGAATTATTAAAAATAGATTTGGTTTTCGAAAAATATAAATGGATTTTTGTTTTGTGCTTAATGTATACATGAAATTTGAAATTTTATTTTTTTCAACTCCTCCAAAATATGAAATCAGTCGGTTTCAATTAAGTTCACATTATTGAGATTGTACTGCATAACCAAAAGAATTTAGTAGAAAATGCTCACAAAATCGTTTATTTTCTGACAGAATGATGTCCCTACAGCTGGCAGGATATATACACCTATGTACTGCGAAATATCCCTTCACCCTAAGGCGTGTTGTAATCCACCTCTAAGAACGTAGTTCCTTATGCGTTGTGTATGCGTACTGTATTGACTTGATGGTACGCGGAGATTCACTTACACAATATACAAAGAATTGTTAAATAAAAATAGTGAAAAATTTGAATTAAATTTAAACAGAAATTGAATCCTGTTTATTTTTTTCGTAGCACTACACAAAAACGATATATTTCTTTAAGTCGAATTCTTATTTAAAACAATTATTGTTGCACATTTACGGAAAAGTGCAGTTCCACGAACGAAACGAATGTGAATAGGAATGCGAATGCGAGCGCGTTCTGAAGGCAACTAAATTTTTATTTATAAGTTTACAACAATTTTTCTAAGGCGGATAGAATTAGAATATCGGAGCGGGCACACACACTATGATGTCTGCGTTCAAAAATCAGCAACGAAGTAAAATAATAACAAGAAATAAAATTAACTTTATGCTGCTTAGCAGTCCACCAAACTCACACTGTGCTCGTACGATAGAACCACTTTGCTTTAAGTATACGGCGCGATATTTTTAAATGAGCGCGCGCAACGCGAGTGTGCTCGACCACACTCTTCATTCTTGAAATTTGTGGAAGAGCTTTTTATTTTGACTATAACTTGAATTAACTAACTATACAGACCAAAAATATGAATTGCGGGGGCTGCTTTCAATATGTTGTAATACGTTTACGACACATACCCGTATCCTATACCCGATATGTGCATTAACGTCTCCAGATTGCTTGTAAGAAAACGCGATTTGAATCAGAAAGCTTTACTTAAAGTTGACTGGTTAGAGCGAACTCAGAACGTTGTTACCAATTAGCATTAGCTTTATTTGTCTAGCCATGTGCGTACCCCCTAACGCATCTTTCATAGATACTTTATTCACTTTCAACTAAAAGATGCCCACGTTCAACCAAACTGCACCTCGAAATATATGGTTTAATATTGAACCGAACTTCTTTGTGATTGTGTCAATGTTTTCTGAGTGTTCTCTACGAAAATCATGAAACTCGTTCCACTTCTGTCTAATGTTGTTTATTATCAGCTACAGGTTTTTAGCTCCAATCGTATGTACATGACTATGAATTGTTACCTGTTTTTGATTGTACCAGGTGTTGCTAGTAAAATACATTTTATCTCGTATCTCTGCGTGGCTAGAAAATTTTAATATAAAATCCATCCAATAATGAAGATTAGAGTTTTCACAGGCCTTGATTTTTGGAGAAGAGCAAGAACTTTTGATTTGAATATGCAAGGAATGGCTTAGGTGAGAAAAATGAAGCTTGGCTTTAAAAAAAAATATTTTGAAAATTACGAATTGAATTTCCACAGTCACGTGTTTAACCGCACCACCAATTTTGACTTGTTTTTGCTTATCTTACAATTTGGAAGATTTTATTGATTTTCTTTCAGTTATAAAGTAGTAATGTATTATAATCGATTTAAACATTAAACAAATATTGCCCGTTCAAATTATGCAGATGAAGTTAAATCAACTCAATCAGTTCGAATCAAATTAAAGCATTTTATTGAGTCGCAGTTTGGAATTTCCGAAGGAGCTATGTGAATTTTGGCAAACATATAATTTGTTTCAGAAAGATTGTTGCAATTTGTAATTAAGCTCAATTAAATAATTAGTTTATTGGAACTAGAAGTTGCCTGATAATTATTAATACGTGTTATGTACTTACCATATTTGTTATTTAAAATGTTTGCACGTGGCGGCACGACATTGTGTTGTGGCGCCATATTATGCGCTTCGGGTTCTATACACGTGGCGTCATATTCTGCGCTTTGGGTTTAATTGGATTTATTTGCCTGAATAAATACATAGACGCTATAGCGCTAAATTTTAGTATTTTTTATACGCATCAGCCTTTATAGACATAATTTCAGTTAAATATAGGTATTTACCTACGTTTTTTTAGGTCTTAAGGCCCAATCCAAATTGAACATTTAGGTACCATAATGATCAATGCTTGAACATTTAATAGTTAGTATGACAATGTTTGAAACACTTACGATAACAGCGCAACTGAAATTACATAAACAACAATAAAAATAGCTAAGTTTTGAAAGAATACAATTGAACAAAGATTTGATCAGACTCTGAAACAATAGTTGACGCGGTGAAGTTCTTTCAAAAAGAAAACTGCAGAAATATGGAAATACGTTACCGAATTTTTATTATTTTTTTCTATGCATTTTCCGCATCCTCGAAAGGCGCCCATGAATCGAACCTATTGTTACATACCTCAGCGAGTAATCCAGTATTCTGTATCGAAAATCTTTAAGATCTTGGGCAAATAATTAACTAGTTAGTAGCGATCATGCAATTTATAATAAAAATTTTAGTCTACGGATCATATAAAAGGATATGACCTAATTTATAGATGAATCGCAATTTTTGTGGAAAACAAAAGAAATTTCAAGTGACCAATTTCCTGTGAATGGATAGATTAGCATGCCTACCGCTAAGCAACCGATGCCACTAATCCTTAAGGTGACACACTCCAATAGTCTAATTTGCAATGGACTTATATGTACATAGCGTGTTTGCCATTCTGATTACTGGAAATAACCCTCAGCTAGGATTTTGTACATGAAAGCTATTTCTGTATAGGCGACATTTTCCCATAAGTTTTCACACAATCGGAAGTCGTACAGCAAGTAAAACTGATGTAATAATCCAGTAGACTTGCACTTCACAAGTATGTAACCAGGAAATTCAATTGAAATGTTGTATTTTTCGTTAGAAGCATGAAACCGCCAACGAGCCATTAACAATTACCATAAAGGAAGCCCCGCATTTTTCTTATGCTCTATGTGGCCGACGACCATAGATTACCTGGTCTGAGATTAAGGTGTATCACTTTACCTTTCGATTTCTGTCCTTCATATTATTAAAATTAATATAAGCCTGGAAAAAACAATGAACACTTCAATAAAAACTAATCTTGCGTTAATTACTACTTAATTTAATGATAGTTTCGTTATATAAATTTACTTATTATTAGTATTTTCCTAGAAGCTAGCGTGTTTCTTTTCTAGTAATCACTTTTTTATAAAAAAAAAACATTTAAAAAATGCGATTTATTTAAAGATAGTATATTCGATCATACCATTTATGATTTATCAGAAATAATAAGAACCGCTTCATATCTTATCGCGAATTTAATTGTCTTAATAAAACACCTGGCTTGTATCGTTGATTATCGCAACGCAAAACATAGCCAAACGTCTATCGAAGTTATTTGGAACGTTGTTTCCGTGTTTTATCAGAATTTTTATTTTTATCATTTTTGCTTTTAAAAGTATTAGTTATGACATTAGATGAATATGGAAATGTGGTGGTGGTGTGGTTGATAAGATGTTGGTGATTCTAATAAAATTAATCGATCACATGTAGTAGAACAATAATGAGCAAATGGCAATCGGTATACCACACGATTGTAATAAATGATAACGTTGAAATATCAATCTTACTCTCATAGTACTATGTATTTATTAACTGCCGTATGCTATGTTAACTTTATTACTTTTCTTTCCGTGAGTCAAATTTGCAGTTGGTTTTGTTATAATGGATTATCGTTATTTATTGCGTATGCTTAACTAAAATATAGATCGGAGTTCGGCATTTCATCTAGGGTAGTATTATTAGATTACATTAGATTTCGGGTAAGGGTTGGTTTGGTTTCATCTGTCTCAAACGCCTCAGTCTAAATCTAATTCCTCCTCCATACAGTCACTGATAAAATTCATGAAAATTGTGTCAGAGTCCCCTTTTCAAATTCATATCCATTTTTTATTTATTTAATTAATGATCCTTCATGTCAATATAAATAACAAAGGACATTCTACGCTCGGTCATGCACTAGAAGGCAATTGGCGCTTCGTTTTTAAAATCCATATCTTCGTTAATTTTTATTATAAATTATTGTTATTATTATATTTATTATTATTTAGGGTTTATTTTGATAGGAAAAGTTTCCACGGTTTTGTTTTTCAGATAATTTAAACTGGCTCTTGCAGCATATAGCTTTGTTGTATTACCGAGACCATCGCAGATATTTTTAGCATGGGCGGTGGAAAGGAATTGCAGCGACAGTTTTTGCGGCGACTGGAATCAAATTTGGAAAAACCTAGCTTGAGTTTAAGATAAGTTTCCTTAATGTGCTGGTACGTACGCTTCCTTCTAATTCTCCAAAACTTAAAGGACCGGAATTCATTTTCCTTAAAAGCTGACAAAAAGTGGAGGAAAATCATAGTACTGAATGTGAGTAGGTTTGTTCTTTTTGCCAGGGAGAGCTTCACATTTTAGTGTAACTTACACCTTCAGTGTAATATAATACACTTTACACTGAAAGTGTAGGGTGCAGATCGCGCAAAAAGAATCTGGCATGTATTCATTCAAAACATTAGTTTCTTAAATTCAAAAAGTCTTTTTTATCTGCATACAGCTTTCAATTTTGACAGATGGTAAGGAAGAAGAACTTACACCTGCTCCCGAGCCAGTATACAAAAGTGTACTCTAAGTACACTACACTCGACAAAAAGAACAGCCACCTCTGACGTCATACCGGCAAAAAGAACGGTAAATTGTGAAGTGTAGAAAGTGCAGGCAAAAAGAACAAACTTAATGTGAGTGTCACAGGCTGGGAACGTTCTGGAAAGTGAAATTGGTGATTTCTTTTC
Organism: Beris chalybata; assembly: GCA_949128065.1. Taxonomy (NCBI): domain Eukaryota; kingdom Metazoa; phylum Arthropoda; class Insecta; order Diptera; family Stratiomyidae; genus Beris; species Beris chalybata. Next base: position 2,640,053 of record OX421896.1, on the reverse strand, counting down.
TGCAAAAAAATGTGACCCGTTTCTGCCCTCAATTTTTGTTCTAGCAGTTCCGCTGTTCTATTCTGAAATTTTTTTTGACCTGCTAGAAAAAGGGGTTTGAGTCCGTGGCTAAAATTGACCTGAAAACTCGCATTTCTTGCCCCGAAAATTTCGGCGGTGCAACTCCTTTACCCGTAAGTCACAACGGCAACGCAAGCCGGCGCAGCCTAGGTGTCAAAAAGTTGAGCACAGTGTACTTCTATTGTGGTAGTCACAACGGAAGCAGCTTAACGCAGCCATCAAAAAAAGTTCGCCAACTCTTAACTTTTCCGTAGCCCGTAATTAACCTCAAAATTATTGAGTGATTTTGTTATGTTTAACACGTTGAATCTGTACTTTATGTGCCCCGGACTAAATTAAAATTAGCTACAAAATTGTTTCTAGTATGTTCGCTGCTTCGTATAAACGAATATGAACACGCATTATGCTTGAGTCACATACAAAGTAGATCGCGGCAGCACGGCGCAGCTTGACGCCTCCAATAAATCATCAAGTCAGATAACTATTCACTCTCTGCGTCAGGTTGAGTTTTAAATTAATTTGAAATTCTCACAAAAGTGTTCATATTCGTTTATACGAAGCAGCGAACTAACTAGAAACAATTTTGTAGCTAATTTTAATTTAGTCCGGGGCACATAAAGTACAGATTCAACGTGTTAAACATAACAAAATCACTCATTAATTTTGAGGTTAATTACGGGCTACGGAAAAGTTAAGAGTTGGCGAACTTTTTTTGATGGCTGCGTTAAGCTGCTTCCGTTGTGACTACCACAATAGAAGTACACTGTGCTCAACTTTTTGACACCTAGGCTGCGCCGGCTTGCGTTGCTGTTGTGGCTTACGGGTTAACCTCAAATGTGCGTAAGAAACGATGAAAATAAGAAAAAAATATCCTACGACAACAGCGGCAAACGATTTAAAAGCATAAATTAAACTGCCAACGGCCCATACGGTAATTAGAAATCATACGGAGTGTAGTGAAAATTTATTTAAATTTTAATAATAGCTTTTTGACCTGAAAGCGTTCTATTGTAAATTGACCTGTCGGACGGAACTGTCAAAAAAGAGGGCAGAACTGCAATAATTTTGCATCTTTACAGGTCACATTTTTTTTCAGAAAAGAAATCACCATAAGTGAAACATTTATATGGCAGCTCTCCAAATGGGTTCTATTTAAAAGAGGGAATGGGTTGAATCTTCGATGATACCCTGATCGCAGCGACATCTGTTATAAACCCAACGGATGTCAAGTTGACAGCTGACAGCCGGAAGATTTCAATATCTGACCGATTACATTTGATTTGAATCACAAAACCGCAAAATGGAAATAGATACTGTTCCGATACTAGGAACTACGGTGGACAAGAGTCAAGTGCCACCCATTCATCAAAAGCGGATCCTAGCATTCATAAACCATTTCATCACGAACACCTGCTCCTTCCTCAACGAATTCATCGCGAAATGTGAAAACAAATTCATAGACTTGGAGCGGAAGCTGCAGCGCGTCGAAGCTTCGCTGATTATCATCGAGTCGAAAGTAAATATGAAGAATTTAGTCCCAAAAGAATTACCCGGACGATAATCGCGCCGATGCGTCGGCAGCTTGCTTCTATTCCAGGCCTGGAAGCAGTAAAGGAAAGCGTACCACAGCCCAAAGAAGAAATTAGCAAAGAGACAGTAACGGTAGAAGCCACTGATGGGCCCAGCACCGTAGAAACATTCAAGGAACCTACTGAGCCTCCGGCCGCGGAGCAAATCGAACCAGAGAGGGGTGTCGCTGCCTCCGACGACACTCGCTACAGGAAATACTTCAAAATGCTACAATTTGGCGTCCCGCACGCAGCGGTCAAATTGAAAATTTCAGCTGAAGGATACGACCCGAACGTCCTGGACACGCCAAGTAAAATCCTACTCGACGGCGTGAGACACGAAGTCGCCGACGACGACAGGTGACAAAACCGAAAAGAACTATGCGTTTTATGAAATAAAAAAAAATTACGAGTCGATTTTTTAGGTGTTTTTTAATAAATCAAGAGTCAAGACTTCGATATACAGAGCTGATATATTTAGAACTGGATCATCTGGCCCTTCCTCTTCTTGTCGCCACCCAACTCGAAATGTTTACACCGTTTTAGTGGGGTTTGTTTCCGGAACTTGCACTCGGTACACTCCATACGGAGCACAATCTTTTTCGTGGTCTTCGCCTGAAAGCAGAAGAGAAATTGTTAGAACAATCTTGTTTTTGCTAGTGCTACTGTTGTACCGTCTCGGTTCGCAGAGTACACGGGGGAATATATCCCAGACCACGACTCTATAAGGAACCGACTTGGAACTTTACTTTTGCATATTTTTGTCCCACCGACAAGTCCTCTATGCGACGGACAAGTTGGTTCTACAAATATGCGGCCATTCAAGCGGAGCAACACTCTTACCTTCTTCCTGAAGATGGGTTTGGTCTGACCGCCGAATCCCTGCTGTTTCCTGTCGTAACGACGTCTACCCTGGGCACCTTTGCGCTCCTTGGACTTCTTGTATTGCGTCACCTTGTGCAACTTGTGAACTTTGCATTTCTTGCAGAATGTACGACGTTGTTTTGGTACATTAACCTGAAATGTTCACGGAATTTTTTATTTTCGATTTTACCGATTAAATATTTGGTTTTATGTGGAAATCTCATTGCCATGGACACGTCCGGTGATCGGTCGGATCGTTTTAAACATGTTTTTACGCCCGATGGCAATGGATTCACTTGAAATTCAAAACTTTCCGGGAACGTACCATTTTGACAGATTACTTCGCTAAGGAAATCAAATGGAAAAGGAAGTCAAAATGGCTGTCTCTTTCTTTCAAAACGACAGATGATATAAATACAGTGAAGTTGGCTGCGTTTCGATCGTGTCGTCTTCCATTTACAAACTATTTTTCCAAAAATATACTTTAATTAATTATATTTTATATGAATAGTTTTTGGTTTCGAATTTCTCGTTTTAATCGAGCCACTTTATTTGCAAATCAATTAAATTTGGATGCTAGTTCTGGCGCATTATATTCACCAATGATTTTTTTTTCAGTAATTGTTTAACTGCGCTCATTGCGACTTTTATCGCTCTGCCGGGCATTCATATATCACATCACGGATTTTAGTTTATGTAATTTTTTTTTCTTAGGAAAATGCAGAATTTCTCACATTTTGTCAGTGTTTTGTGGGCTTTACTTTTTTTGTGGTTTCAGAGGCCGGGTCAATAATGTCTTAAAGATTTCAAGCTATGTCGCATTTTGAAGACAAATTAGGTTTATATTCCTCTTCTGAACCTCTTGACGTTATGCAAATGGTTTCACTATTGAAGTTTTATATAAATTCCAAGTTTCGGTTTCACAATTTAAGCCTTTCTTGAGATATTTAAATCATTTTTATACTCTAGATGAAATCATATAGGGCCGGTTTCATAGTACTAACTTAAACCTTGGCTCAGTTGAACCTGAGCCAGTAACTTAATGGTGATTTCTTTTCTGAAAAAAATGTGACCTGTAAAGATGCAAAATCATTGCATTTCTGGCCTCTTTTTTGACAGTTCCGTCCGACAGGTCAATTTACAATTAAACGCTTTCAGGTCAAAAAGCTATTATTAAAATTGAAATAAATTTTCACTACACTCCGTATGATTTCTAATTACCGTATGACCCGTTGGACAGTTTAATTTATGCTTTTAAATCGTTTGCCGCTGTTGTCGTAGGATATTTTTTTCTTATTTTCATCGTTTCTTACGCACATTTGAGGTTAAAGGAGTTGCACCGCCGAAATTTTCGGGGCAAGAAATGCGAGTTTTCAGGTCAATTTTAGCCATTTAGTATTTGGCTTTGACTTCTAGCCATTTGCCCATAGACCTCCAAAGGGTTTAACAAATGAATTGTAATACTTATGGTGATTTCTTTTCTGCAAAAAAATTTGACCCGTTTCTGCGGCAAACGATTTAAAAGCATAAATTAAACTGTCCAACGGGTCATACGGTAATTAGAAATCATACGGAGTGTAGTGAAAATTTATTTCAATTTTGATAATAGCTTTTTGACCTGAAAGCGTTCTATTGTAAATTGACCTGTCGGACGGAACTGTCAAAAAAGAGGGCAGAACTGCAATAATTTTGCATCTTTACAGGTCACATTTTTTTCAGAAAAGAAATCACCATTATGGTGATTTCAGGTTAAAAAGCTATTATGAAAATTGAAATATATTTACACTACACTCCGTATGATTTCTAAATACCGTATGACCCGTTGGACAGTTTAATTTATGCTTTTAAATCGTTTGCCGCTGTTGTCGTAGGATACTTTTTTCTTATTTTCATCGTTTCTTACGCACATTTGAGGTTAAAGGAGTTGCACCGTCGAAATTTACGGGGCAAAAAATGCAACTTTTCAGGTCAATTTTAACCACGGACTCAAACCCCTTTTTCTAGCAGGTCAAAAACAATTTGAGAATAGAACAGCGGAACTGCTAGAACAAAAATTGAGGGCAGAAACGCGTCACATTTTTTTGCAGAAAAGAAATCACCAGGGGTGTGTTCAAGATTTCTGCTATAGCTGCTTTTAGCTGCTATTAGCTGCTTTTTTGTGTTCAATGCAACCAAAAAGCTGCTTTCTCGTGATTGCTATTTGACACTAGATCTGTTCAAGATTTTTAAAAAGCTGCTTCCAAAGCTGCTTTTTCTTGCTCGCACTCCCGAGTGTTTAATTCATTTTATATACAATAATTCATACAATTAGTATTTGTGATTGTGTGTTACATAATTAATCAGTACCTTCCAGACAGCCAGGCTGGTATAATGGAAGTATAAGCATTTAATTCAAAATAAAAATTATAAATTAGTGTAAGACAATAATATGAAAAAATAGATATATGAAAGAACAATAAAAATTCAGCTGGGCACTAATGGACAATTCATAAATGGTGCCAGAAATAAAATTAACTTCGCCTGCTTTAAATCCGAACTCAAACTTAAGCTCTCGTATCCCTTGGCTTAAGTTGAGTTTCGAGTTGAACTCTACTCAAGCCTTTATGTTTATTTGGAGCCAAAACCCCCAAATCCGTTTGCTGTCCGTCCGTTTGCACGATAACTCAAGAGCGCGTTGACCTAGGAAGTTGAAATTTTGTCACAGCTTGTAAAATGGAAAAATTAAGGCTAAGTTCGTTAATGGGCGATATCCTTCCTAAACTAAAATATAAATAAGAGTTCAGTATTTCATCTAGAGTATCATACGATTGGCTTGGAGCCGATCATGACTGCGTTATGTTTATTATTTTTTTTTAATCAATTAAAATTAAACTGTTTTTTGAGGCATTTTTATCAAGTATTGTTTCGTAAATTGCTTTTACTATAAAAAAGTAAAACTGAATAAATATTTATTAAAATACAGGCTTTTGGTCGAACTTTCAATCGTAAGTTAAAGCCATGACACAATAAAAGCAGTAAGCAGCGGCAGAAGCAGAATTGATGTAGGAACCATAGGATCATATAACGCCTGTTTAAGCAGCGGCAGAAGCATAGGCGAAAACATTATAAAGCTTAGTACTGTGTTAAATTTTCGCTAATTTTTCGCGACGAAATATTTCGTTCGTTTTTCAGTACTGTGTTCATGGACGGAATTGACATTTGCCGTAATCACTACTAGATGGTGCGTAAAAAATTATACATATTCTTCTTATCGCATTTTCTCCAACCCTCTCGAACTTTCCACACACACAGGCGAATATTCGGTAAAGCTTTCGACTCAACACATGTAGTATATAAACACGACAAAGCTTGGAGTCAAATACAGTTTTCATTACAGCAAGATACCAGTTCATTGCATGCGTGTACACATATGGAGGCGTGCGTCAGACAAAAAGTTGCGACTCCACAAGTCATCTCATTGATTGATGATTAGGGATAGAGGCTCGCCCTAAACGTTGAGTATAAATGCACTATAAGACTAGGTACTAATATATCTGAATTTTTATGACAAACCAATTATTTGTCCACATTTCCTAAAAAAGAAGCTAATTCTTTCCTATGTTGCATAAATATTTGCAACACGATATTTTCCCAAACCTTATTTTATATTTTCTAAGCCAAAGGTTTGCCCTCCATGTAAAATGTTGTATGGGCTCACTTTCAATTACATGGTATTCTTTGTGATTTCTTCGTGGCGTCCTTGTTAATTCAATGCATACCACTGTACCAGCGACCGATATGAATTTTTCATTAAATCATATATGTAGGTATATAAAAATAGATTTGACGCGATTTAAAAAACAGCTTTATGTATAGTCACATGTGAATTAGATGGAATTACTCTACTGTGTCATTCGCATTGTGCAAAATATTAATAATCACTCTCCCCATCCGAATTCAAATTAATGTTTGTCTTAAACTTATCGCAGAACAGTAAGCACAATGAAATTTAAAGTGTTGACGATCGGTGCATAAATTGTGATAGCGAAAGATAACTATAACGCACATTTCCGTTAAAAAACAACAACAATAGTTGTGCTGTAACTCAAAACCTAAATGGGGCAAATCGGTTCAATCTATATTTTACGCGTCCTAAATCGATGATTCAGAAGCCTTTGTACCGATAAACAAGTTGCGACGAACATTAAGCAATGATTTGCACAAAATGGTTGTCGAGAGCGTGGATATAAAACGATGACTGTACTACGACTAAATTAAAGCTCGTACTAGATCGTTGTTCGTTAATACATCATATCCGAATTATCGTCAGATGGATAACTGGTTTGTGTATGAATAGGTGTAATATTATTCGTTTCTGGGAAGCCGTTCAAATCAAACAGGTCTGAATCAGCTGCTTCAATAGAAGAAAGGTATAAACCAGTGACGTGCACTCATTGAGCTAGAGCGACGTCTTTGAAGCTTCTTTTCCTTTATTACTAGGGAAGTACCTCATCCCTGCTGATGTCATGTAAACCGTTAAGGTAGCATAGTAATGTATGATGTAGTTTTAAGTCCAATACGGTGTTTTGCTCTGCAGTAGGAAAACCACTATTTTCACTTATCTAACGGGACTACGTTGTGATATATAGGACAGCGGACGACGGGAAGGCGACAAATTAGCCTACTTCCTGCTGTGCATTTCGTCTGGATATTTAATAACCGTCCCACTGACCAAAATTCACAACATTTTGCAATCCCTAAATAAATTTCCATTCTTTTTTAAAACCATTTTCAATCTAATAAATACTATAAAATGATTCTGGGTTTCGAAAGATATTAGTGCAATAGGAAGGAGTATTCCCCTCATCGCGTCTGGTATATTCTTGTGATTCGACACAAAACCAATCTACACCTGTCGTATCCACACACAATCGAAATCGAGCAGCAGATTTCAGCGATGCGTATTATCTCTTTTGTATTCTGTCACCATCTTTATTACGTCATCTCCTCTTTATAAAATGCCACTGTAACGATAAATTGATTATAGCTTCATAGTGTAAACAATTAACGTACGATGTTATTATACTCATCTAAAATTGGTGTACTACAAGTACTTATACTTGCTCCTCTACACTAGATTTCACAGTTCAAACATTGTGATCGACCGTTCTAATTTGTGTTCTTCTTCGTCTTGCTAAAAAGACCGATAAACTCGGAATTGTACGCTAGGCTCTAGAACACTTGTTCCAAATGATAAAAAGAGGGTCATGCACCTTTTCAAATAATTCAAACGACGTGGTGAGTAAGATGCGGTACTTGTTCTGCTCGTCTTCTGAAAAACCTAAAACAGAATGTGCATATTTATAAATTTATGAATCGTCAAATATTGCTGGCAGCGCAAAACAAAAATTAGCAATCTTCACATTTAGCAGCAGTTTAAAAAATGATTTTCTTTTTCATCTTCAAAATGAAATGCAAATCTCATTCACAGTGACGCCAATAATAAAAAATTATTGCTGCACACAAACAAAACATATACACACACATTCATTAACAGAACAGGGAGGGTGGTGATTGGAATTGAAACGACTAAAACGGAGATCGATTTATTTATAGTATAGATAAGTGTTGCGAGACAAAAATAATCAAATTATAGATTAGACGGCATTAATTCCGTTTTTAATATTGGTCGCGTCGAATCCTCTTACCCCATGACAAGGCCCCGAGGGGGTTCATTTTTCCACACACAATCCGCATCCGGTGGGATTTAATGGAACCACTAGTTGTCGTTGTCGCTACTGCGTAACGTTTGTGGTCTGTCGGCCGGTACAACGATTTCTGAAGACGACAAAATTCGCACTTTCTGCCGATGCGACAAATGGATCGAATCACATTTTTGAATTTTTTTACTATATGCGCAATTCGCTTTAAGAATCCGCAGTTAAAACTTTGCGATCCGAAAAGCGAAAATACGATGCGAGTTCCCCGAAATTTAAACGTTGACTGTACTGTGCTATAAACTGTATCGCGGCGCGCGGCGTTGTGAAAAAAGAAAATCCATATTCAAGCGCAATGGCAGTCGCGGATTTTGCATGAAAATCTTTAAATTCACAGCCAGAAAATTATCGATATTTTATCGGTTGGCAAAATCGGAATGATGTGCAATAATTCTGTTTAAATTCATTGATTCATCGATGGTTTTTTTTAAAACAAACATAAACAATATTTTCAAATTTCCCGCCAGCATCCATTTTTCTTTGAAAACAATTATCACACTCCCGACTCCCGAGCACATTTCCAGTGTACACACTCATGAAACCCTCCGATCCGGGCCTAAGTAATTTTCAAATTATCCAAAATAGTTTGGAAATATTTTTTTAAAATTCTTCTCTGGCCGAAATGTTTTAGAACGAATCGAAAATGGGTCGAGAAATAAAAGAAACGCTTGAATTTAATTCGAAAGATTGACACTATTTGTTCTTATGGTATTTGAAAGCCCGCGCCATGTTCGATTTTGTCAGTGGGATGGAAGAGTGGCGTTGAGCAGTGTTCAGTCGTGTTTAAGATCTCGAACGCTTCGGGTTAAAAATTGTAAGAAAAAAATTAATATAAATAACCAAAAGAAGTGTTGGAGTCAGTTTTTTTTGTTGCAAAATAAAAAAAAGAATTTATAAGAAAAGTTTTACTTTAATTTAGAAAAACAAAAATCGTGTCCGTGTCGAAAAAAAATTTAAATAGCAAATGATAATAATTAAAAGTTCTTTATTTTGTTAATTTTAAACTACACTAAACCCTGTCTTTTTAAGTAATAAATAAATAAAAGTTACATAAACAATATATACAAAATGAGTTCGACGGAAAACAATAGCGAAGTTGCGGTCGAAAAGGTTGCCGCCGAAGAAAAGACCACACCAGCGGACACAAAAGAACAGGTCAAAGCAACAAAAAGGCCCGCCGAAGTGAGTAACTTATTTTATTTATATAATTAAAACAAGAATTCTGTAATTGTAAGAAAAAAACCTAAGCAAGCGCGCAAAAAAGGAGAAAAAACGCGCGCTCAGAGGCGGCGTATTTTCATCACACCGCCGCGCGGCAAACCTTCCACCAACTATGCGTAAATTGTGTGTAAAAGTTTCCCGAGCATGTTTTTAAGGCCTCCCGGTTTTAGTTTCCGCCGCCGCCGAACGAACGCATCGCTTTAGCTTGTAGGGTCCAATTCAAGAATCCGCTTTTTTCAGCAAAGTTTTCTTATATAGATTTTTTTTCCTTCTATCGCGTATTTTATAATGTGTGAGAAATTATTGGTAATAGGGAGGCGGTAGATAAATGGTGGGTGATTGTACCCGCGAGGAGTACGAAAGAAAGAAGAAGAAAAAAAAAACGGATTTGATACGCGCACGTTTCTTGCCTCCATCGTGGAAGTTACGCGCCACTTAAACAATAATAAAAGCCGGCCGGTTTTTCTCTTTTCACATCGGTTAGGAATCGGGGTCGATCGGCAGAACGACGAAGAAGAGTCTTGGCGAATTTTTTGGCGTGGCGGGAAAATTTTTGTGATGTTTTTGGGGTGGTCTTAACAGGGGTCTTATTATTTTTTTTGCCTACTTTCGGTTTAAATTGATATTTTTTTAATATTCGCGCCTAAGATTACAGCGAAAGTAACTTCAACTTTGAATTATCGGGGCCACCCGATCCCCTGTCGCATCTTATACTTGTCTCTTGCGCGCACATTGTACCGAGGTATTTGCACGCCGGGGACGATGTTGTCGCCTTCCAGCGCACTCTTCATTATCGTTATCTTGTCTTGTTGTTTCTTTCTATTTAGTCTATCCGAGGAAAACTAGTTTTACTGTTTCTTCTCTTGGGCAGCTCTTTTCGCTTGGATTTCTATTTTGAAGATGTTAATTAAATATTTTTTTTTTTTTAAATTACCCCTCTCTTGTTCATTCTTATTAATTATTTTTCGTATAGTACTCTGATGTTTCGAAAGCGTGTGCAGTGCAATGGTCAATGGATGGAAGAGAGGGAACGAGGAGGGCAACGCTTCGGACACCCACCCGAACTATTCCGAGGAATAAGACACAACTCACGGGCACCGGTGCGCTTGTTTTTCTTTTCAGTTGGGGAATGTCACCAATTTCTTGATATTACACGAAAAATGCTATTTATTAATCGGAAAATTTCTTAATGCCGCCAACAATTTAATTTTGGCTTGTTAGTCGGGCGTCTTGTTGTCGTCTTTAAACGAAAATTCGTAGTGGTATTCTAGTCGCACATGTGATATTTGTGCACACGATTGTGTCCGGTGGTCGTTGAACGCGACCACAAATAGAAAATGTGTGACTGCGCGCGGTAATCTGGCGTTCGGTGTGCCTCTCACCCAGCCACAAATCAGACGCTTGCGTATTTTTTTTTTCGTTTTTTTATAAATTCCATTATTAATTCTTGCTATCGCAAGTTTTTTTTTGTAACTGACATTACATCATTGATCTTTTTCTTTTATTTCCCCAAGCGAAGCACTTCGGAAAAGAGTTGGACCTAGGCGTTTTACGTCGTCCAATCGAATTCACGCGCTACACTCACCGACCGGTGTTTGTTGAATTGAGCCGCTTGCTCCTCTTCCGAGTGCCATAGCAACTGTCTCTTTCTTTCGTGTGCTAAATATTGTTTACATTTTGTGAACTCAATCGCACCAATGCGATTCTAACACGTCGGAAATACGAGTGGTCACTTTGGCGGCGTCGGTTAGGAAATGGTGAATTTGTGTATCGAATTGAATCGAAGAAAAATATTCAAAATTTGATGAGAAGTTGGATTGAATTAAAACACGCACCCACGGTTCACACATGTCTATTTCCGGGTAAAATTTTGAAAATAAAGTATTACGCATACAGCGACAAAAAAAGAAGCTTGGCGTCATCTTGTAGTTGGCTTTGGCGGCTTCCCCTGTCAAAGTTCTCTCCCTCTCTCGCGTTTCGGGAATAGTGTCATCTCGGTCGGTCCCCTTCATCAATGAATTCCCTATTTAGTGTTGTTGGTGCCCCGATTTGTACACACATCGCAGGTGCTGGCAACCGTTTTTTTCTTGCGTCCCTCGTTATTTTTATTTTCCTTCTCTTTCAAGTATGAGGCCGAGTGGCATGTCGTCGGATGGTTTTACGATAATAAAATGAAATGATACGTAAGAAGATTATAAAATGGTAACTGCCGGCACTCGCATAGATAGAGCTGTTGCTAAATAAGAGTTTAGGGTGGGGGGGCGGTTTTCCCCTCTAGCGGTGGGGGTGTCGTAATTTGTTGTAAATAAAAAGGGGGATGTAGTATCGCCGCGTCACACTTCACACATGCTTTTCTTATCCATTCACCTGAATGTTTGTAGTATTGTCGTGTAAAGCGCGCTTCCATCTACACAATTGCCACACTATCGGTCTCGTCTTGTCCCACTCGTTGTTGTTTTTTCCTGTAAGGTTTCTTCTATCCACACACAACATGGTCACCGTTTCTATTTCAGTTTTTCTTCGGTTACAGTCTGTTTCAGCCGAAACTCGATCTAATCGCATTGTAGAAAATGAAGTGTATGGCTCTGGATGGATTTGATATGTTCGTTACACATTTGGAAAATTGTAAGGCCGCCGCCGAGCTGTTGGAAAGAGAACGCGCGCAAATGTTCTTTTCATCATGTCATGGGTACACAACCGTTTAATATATCTTTTTTTTTTAGTATACACCCTAGGTTCAAATTACGGCGTTGTGGAGCTCGATGCGCATGGCTGTGGTGAGCGAACTAAAGTCTACTAAGGCAAAGGTAAAGGGTACCAGCTCCGGACCCCATTTTGCGCTGAACATGACTTATATGTTGGGGAACTGATAAGACAGACATATGACCCAGCGAATGCCTGGAATCGAGACGCCAATCTCCATTTTTATGTTGGTGACTTGTAAGCGTCGGAAAGTATTGACTGAAATGTACGAAAACCCAGCAAAACTCGTCCAAATGACAAAAGAATCACAGACTGATGGCCCTGTAAGGTTTTTGAACTAACGCAGATTTGAAAATTTAGGTAAACTGGCATACGATGGTTATTTAAACTTAACAAAACAGTAACGTACGCTGTAAACAAAATAAACCTGATCTGAAGAGTACACTCACAGACTATCCTAATTCCCATAAGATTTGAAAAATGGCTCTAGGTCATAGGTGCTTATTACTCTTGAGCTGAAGAATTAAACGATATGATTCCATAAACATAACCAGTACCTCACACAAAAAAACTGATGAATTGTTCCTGAATCGTTTCGTGTCACAAGAATCATGGATACAGCAATTTATCTCGTCAGTTAGAACATTGGGCTAATCTGAAGACACTCCTTGAAACTCCTTAAAATAGTAACGATATACAAATGTAAGCCAGATGAGGTTGGAACCTAATACTAATATTTCGATTATTGCGGCCGTCGGATATTTCGTTGATGCATTTTAGCGAACGATGCAATATCAAATCCTGCAACGCATAAAGGAACTGATTAAAGATACTGAAAATATATGATATTCACGCCATCATACTACAAAAAAAACATGGCTGTTCGAAATTCTGACTATATGTATTGAATTTTTAGTTTGAACGAAAAAAGCTGATTAAGGAAATCCTGAAACCTGCTCGAAAGTATCTAGACTTTCCCCATACAAAAAACACTTATAGAAATACATTACCTATTGAAGTAACTGAAAGAACATATTTCACAATTGGAATGGATAAAGATGGGATCGTACGATGGACCCAATACCATTGTGCCCACCTTATCGAGACACCAGTTATAGTTATTACGTAAAACTGCTTCACGCAACTGCCAAATAATGTCAAATACTAAAATATTTCAAACCTATTGCCTTTTTTTAAGTTTAAAGTATTTTATTTGCATATATTTATCTTATTAAACTTTTGTCGTCTATTGTTGTAAAAAAATTCGAAATACAATCGACACAAGTGTTTTCCCCTTATTTGATAAGTTGAAACTTAAAACGTGAAAGGAATTCAAAAACTTTACATAAGAGTCACACAGTGTCCTACTGAGTGAATGCTATATAAATGCTGAGATCCGACTTCACAAGATGATTTATGAAAATATTTCCATTAAAAATAGAACATTTATAAAATTGATAAACAGTATATGATTAGTTGTTTTAGTTCCATATTTTCCATTTGTGAAAAAGATTAACTGCCAGGATCAGGCGCTGATCACTTCACGTGATCGTAAAAACAATAATCGAATTGGCCATTGTACCGGATTGGTCGCGTCTTCTGGTTTGGCGTATAAGAAGAGGAAAAGCACAGTTGTATCTCTAAAGGCTCGTGTCCACTAGCAAGCAAAACTTGTTAAGAGTTGCTCTATGACATTTATTGCTGCATGTGTACACGGTTCCGAGAGCGCATTTGCCCAAGTTTTTGCTCTAGCCAGCAAACGCTTGCCTTTTCAAGCAAGTTGTGAATGTACACGCTAACTTGCGAGAGTTGAGATCTCGCAAGAAAGTTCCGATCGGTTCCGAAATTTTTCAGCAAGTCCGTACAATTGCATTGGATGTGAGGTTAAGTTCAGTTTTAGGAGTCGTAGTTCCACAGTTTACGTGCGAAATATGAACGGAAAATCCAAGTGGAGTTCCGAGTACACGTTTTTGCTCATTTCCAATGTGGAACTTTATCCAGAGTTGTGGTATTTTTCTTTTTCGTTTTGACAGTTCAACGAAACTTTGATGATGAAGTGTATACGAAAGAGCAAGTTTTACTTGCAAGATTTTTGTAGAGCTACTTGCTAGAGTAAAATTGCTGCAATTTGACAGATAGTGTACACATCGCACCAAATTACTCTAGCAAGAAATGTCGCAAGTTACTTGCCAGTGTACACGAGCCTTAAGAAGCCATAGTCGACTCTCGTAAAGTTTCCTAGCTATGCACATCGACACTTCAAATAGCAAAATTTTATTAGATTTTCTTTAAGTATCGAACGCTTGCTTTGCAAAAGCAAAATAACTTTTGTTTTTCGTTAATTTACCGATTCTATTTTAGACCCAAGATACTACAATTTTTACTTATTCGACGTCAGTCGGTGAAGGCAGTCCAAACTTATCACAATTAACAAAAAAACTGTTTCAAAGATAACAAGCGGTTTAACATACTTTGGGTTTGCTTTTTTTTATTCTTTCGTAAAGATTATGATAAAAGTAATTTTTGCCCAGTTTATTTTATTTGCTGTACTTATAAATTTTGGACAAAGAAGAATGTATGGAATGGGAATGGATTTAATCTTTTATTCAATGCATTGACGAAGTTGTGTAACTTGTTACGTTATATAAATTTCGTTTCATGTGTTTGGACTAAGAATTTAGTTTTTGATGTCAGTCACTACAAAACAGGCACGATAATTTCGATTAGTAAATTAAATACATCATACAAGATAAGTTCCAAGAAAAGATAAGCTATTACTCGTAAAGTTGCGCCCGAAATTGATGAACTAGTGCGTATTGGAGCGGTTGGCTTGTGTGAACAGAAGTCAACCATGTGAACCGATTATGGGCGAAGATTATGATTTATATCGGTGTAGATAACAAATTTCTAATAAATATTTTGAGGTCTTACTCTCGTGTTTTTGTTACTTTACGCGAATGTGTTAGTCGATTTAATGTATCCCTCTGGAAGTCGAGTTATATTGCCTCCTTCACTAGTATCCTACTGCTTTTGGCCTCCAATATCCTTGTATCAGATTACTCGTGGAAAGATCATACCAAAATATTTTTATGTTTAGCCGTGTAATTTCTAACAGGAAAATGGATCTGATATTGGAAATATTGTTGGAAAAACTTTGAATTTCATCAACACAAAATTGAAAACCACTTCTTGCCAGTTAAATATTTTTAAAAATCCCCTTTTTTCCTCCATAGGACAAAAGCACAGAATCAAAGAAAGCGAAAAAGGAAGAAAATGGCGGTAATGACGATGATGACGAAGAAATTATCGAAGAAGAAGAAATCGACGAAATGGAAAGTGAAAATGAAGAATATGACCTGCCGTACGATGACGAAGAACAAGATATAGACGGCGAAAGTAATATAAAACTTTAAAACAAATTTTTGGTACAAGTAAAAACTTACATTCTATCCTTTTTCCCTTTTCAAAAAAAAATAGATGAAGAAGAGGAAGACGAAGAGAACGAAGGCGAAGACGATGACAATCAGGTGTTATAATAATATTTAGTCAGACACAAAACAAAATAAGAAATGTTTTCTTAATATTATATATTTTTTTTATTTTGAAAAGCAAGATTTTTTTGTTCTTTTAAAATTAAGATTTAATATATTAATAAAAAAAAAAGAAAATGAAGGAAAAAAGAAAAAAAAACATAAATAAATAAAATAAAAAACAAAGAAAAATTAAATATAAATATTAAAAAACTGAGTAAATAAGAAGTAAATTAAAAAAGCAAACCTTTTAATAAATAAATTACAAAAAATTCGAAAAAAATGGAAATAATTTAAAATAAAAAAAAATGTGTGTATGTGTCCTCTATCTTCACTCTCACTCAACTCATTCAATCATTTGTCCGCAATTATGTAAATTGATTCAAAATGACTTCACACTCAAATCATATTTACTTCGGATCGACTATAATCGTCGAAGTTGCAATGTTGTTCCGAAATTAATCGCGGGTTGGTCAGTAAGTAGTAATCTCTTCGCTCCCCCCGATTGAATGAGAATGTGGCTGGGTTAAAATACGCGCTACCAATTTGGACTAGACATTGATTTTGTGTATGTTAAGTTAATTTTGTTTGTTTTCCACACCGCGCACCCCCCTCAAACGTACTCTTCACACTTCATGAATACTATTTTCATCCAGAGTCGATTTTATTTTTGTCATGCTGTCTCTTGTGTTTAATAACGTGCGAAATATACAGAAAATCTGTTGTTTTTATTATTATTATTTATAACGTACATACATGCTACCTACGTAAGTTAGTGTACAGATTTCCGAGAGATCTCGATAATATAATGCATTATATTTTGAAATACAGTATTCAAATGGGTTTCTCTCATTTTCATTCAGATTTCTCGTCTGTTTTTTTAGCCAATAGCGTAAATGAAATTATTTTCTTCTGTCGGGTTATGTCTTCGTGTCGAGTGATGATCGAGTTTATATCCTGATAAAAAAAAATCTTATTAAGACAATTGTAATTTTTTTTTTTTTTTTTTTTTTTTTTTTAATTTTTACATTGTGAAATAGTTGTAGAGAAAATGTATAATATTATTCTTAAAATAATTTCATATTGTCGTATACATTTATGTATGTACTGCCATTTTCTCGAAAACGAAGAGAAAGGCGGTCTTGGAACTGTATTTATGCGGCATGGTCATTTTAAAAGCATTAGATTTCCCAAATGTTTGTAATATTCTACTTTGAAAATGCGCTTGTGTGTATTAAGAACTCGAATAAAAAGTTTCATTTCGTGAAAATGTAAAAATACGAAATGTTAACATAAAAACGTGTTCACTCATTTGTAATTTAGTTTTTAAAAAAATGAGTCATGGTTGTTCCTTTTTAAACAGCTTGCATTACGCAAAATAGCCTGAGGACAAGTCATCCGAAAGAAAACTATCTCTTACAAATTCTTGGAACTATGACTAATTCACTTTTGCATTTAATATTTAGCATATTTCAAAAACAGAAAAAACGGATTGAGAAGACTCCGGACTCGATTCATATTTAAAACCTTTTTTCGTACCTTGAGTACAGGAAATGAAGAGAGGCATTACTCTTGCATTCATTAGACAGATTGAAGTAAAAACATGATCATGTCCCCGTCGTCCTCTCATTCCGTATAACCAGCGATAATTTACACGACAACTTGTAAATTTGTAATATTTTTTTATTAAATTAGATTTAATTAAATAAGGGACGCTGCATTTTTTAAATAAACTCCCAATAACATCCGAGAGTTTGGGTGGGAACGTGGCGTTGTGCTTGCTAACATTGAACATTAAAATTACAAATTATATATACAAATTTTGCACACAAAAACTAGATGTAAGAAAAAATCAAAATAATAATACAAGTTTGACTCATTGTAGTGTAATTGTCGCTCCGTTATACATAGTTTTAAACGGAAATTGTCAAATCTATTGTTTTTAAGGATCACCCCGTGTAAAATATATCAAATGTGTCTTTTACAATATTCGTTTCTTTTCTTTTTTAGGGATTGTAGCCACAGTACCAAAGAGCAATAATAAACAAAAACAAACAACTTATTTTTATAAAATAAAATCAGAAAATGTGTTTAACTATAATTTTAAAAAAAATAACTAGTTGATTTTTCGTGGCACTTGTACCTACCTACTGTAATGAAAAAAATATATATAAAGAACAAATTGGATAACAAATTTTTACATTATTCATACCTAATTTTTTTTGTCATCAATTATTTAATTTTTTTATTTATTTATAGTATGCTCTTTGGAATACAAAACTACTTTAGAAAAATATATAGAACTATAATTATAATTCTTAGTCGCAATTTAAGTGTGTTCGGTTGTTGGCACTGTAGTAATTTGTTCGTAAAAATTAATATATGAAGTCACCACCGTCAACAGTAAAAAATATGATTTTTTTTTTAAAATTAAACCTACATGTTAAATGGTTTCCATAAAAAATTAAGAATTTGATTATAATTCTTGTTAAAAGTTGAAAAGTTGTATTATTAATTTTTTTCTCAATTCAATGTTTTTTTGTTCGAAAATTAAATTTTCGACGCACAGTGAAATCAATTAAAAATCGAATAATGTTGTTTTTGCTTACCTCTTAAAAACAAGTACCGTTTGTGCGACGATATTATTGATTTGGAATCGAGAATCTATGTATTTTTAGCAAGGTAATTGATTGTTTTTAATACTTTAATTTAATTCCAATTATCACTTCTTTAGCGCGTTTTAGTTTCGATAAAATGTTATTTCAAATCTGAATGGAAAATCGTTATCGTAAAAAGGAGATGTACTTCTTAAGTCTTATAAATTTTTCAACAAACGCTTCTATGAATTAGTGAACAACTTGACACTAGTTTCCGGAACTAATTGCGGATAGAAATTCGAAGTGAAGTTTTTCAGAACAAAATAAAATATTAAGTCATAAAACAAGTTTGCAGACAAAATTGAATAAGTAGTAACAATGCCTGTTTTCCACAAAAAAGATCAATGATACATAAAGTATGCAACTTTGCACGAATAAGAGAATTCGTAAGCAGTTTCTTTGGACAGGTAATAAAACATACAAAATCTTTATAAACGTGGGAAATTTTAACCGTCGTAATGAAGTATTTTTTATTTTCAATTATTATCATATTTTTAGAATGCCCTTCTTGATTCTAAGTAGGTTCAAACGATAAACTGAGCTGGCACGTTTAAAAAGCCTCCAAACAAGTAGCGAAGACCATGTATAGTAAAAACCATTACAAATCAATTTTTTTTTTATTTACTGCGTGTTTTAATCATAATTCTTCTTCAAATAATATTTTTCTCTCCCCAATTATTATGTGAGCAACTGATTTTATCTAGAGCATAAATAGCGGAGTGAGGGCGAAACTTACAACATAATTTTCCTTAAAACGATTAATAATGCTTTTATGGTCTCCCACAAATGATTACTTCCTTCAATTCAACAATTTATCCATCCAAATAATCTGTGTCAGTGTATCTATCGATTTGTGTACCTCGTAGCTTGTAAAAGTGAAATTCGCTCTCGGGTCGGAAGGACATTGAAGGTCGTAAGTCTCTCGCAGCTAAAAATATTATTGGAATCGAATTGAACCAATCAGTACGGCTTCGTACACCTGACACAAATAGCAGCAAAAATATTTCTGAGAAGGGTCCTTGAAATAACCTCAGGACGTTTATTCTCAAGTGCATATAGCACAACCCGAAACGAGATTTCTTAATTTGAATGCTTCCTTGAAAAAGGGATGCTTCGAAGAGGTTAGAAAAGGTCACGTACAGTTAGTTTATTTCGAGAATGATAGAGAAGCGTGCACGACCTTTCTTTCAGTTGTTATTCCTCGAAGAGCACACTTCCCCTCCGAATCGTTATAGAGGGCATGTATCTGTAATTAATAAAGAAGCTGAAAACTATGTAACTAAACTTTCTCTATCTTTGAAAATGGAGAATATTTTGGCGTTATAAATTGTTAGGATTACTTGATCCTTTGACAACAAGATGATAATTATTTTTATTTTCTATATTAACTGTATTGTTGTTTCAGAATGAAAGAGAGCAATGTAGACACCTCCAAGAATTTTGCATTAATTTTTCCTAACGTAATAAAAGGTACGTTTGAAGAAAAAGGAGGACTTCCTTTATGAAGTTACAATCAATAAGCAATCAGTCCTTCCGTTTTAGGCTCTGTACCAGATAAATGAGGCGAAATGTTTCCAGAACGGAAATTATCGACACCGTTATAAAACAGAAAAGGACAGTCGTATGGGATTATACATAAAAAGCCAAGCCAACGCGCAAGTCTCATCCCCCTCAACGCGCGACAACTATACAATTCATGTAGCGTTCCATCTCAACCAAAAAACCCCAGCACAAATGCGCGCGTGCCGCAAAGTTTTCCCTAGGTGACGAAATAACCCGAGAGGTAACCTGGCAGAAGGAAGTAAAGACCATCTAGTCTAGGGTATCGCGATAAAATTTCACATAAAAAGGACTGAAAGGAATAACATCTGTCCGTTTCGGGCCCTATGTGGGATTAGCCATACTCGAGGTAAGGAACACATATACACGTATTAATCACATCTGTATTGGTTGTTAGCTGGCTTTCCATAAGAGAGTCCTGCTTCAACTTGTGCTTTCTATTTTTGTCATTCACAGTACAGCATTCCACTTAGGGTAAAGGACGGTTTGGTCGCTCTTTGTGATAAATATCTGGGGCTTGGATGTGTTGATGCCCTCTGGAATGAGGAATCATATCCTGGCATTATGCGAAGGGGTAAGCATTTTGCTTGTCCTAAATTTATCTTTTATTTGTCATGAGGAAGTCCTCGTGTATAAAAAGAGGAAAAAAAGTGATATAGTTCTGGGCGTTCGTTTTGTGCATATCCCGGACGGGCTCATGCCTTTATACAATGGTTTTTAGAACAGTACTGCCGGAGAAGGGAACATAGGAGTCAGGACTCATAATTGATTATGTTATACGCAGGGAAATCGATTTTCTATACAGAAACAATTTCGAAGCAACTGACGACGCCTCGATAGCGATACTTAAGTAGATGGACACAACAATTTTGATACAATAATACCGTTTTTATTGGGGTAGAACTAATGGACGAAAACATATCCCGATGCATAAATTCGAATAGCTACTGACATGGCATACATAATAACGAATCTCTTGATTTCAAAGGTAATTCTAAACTGGAAAAGAAGCCTTTGGATAGTTATTGTTATTTTTGGTTGGGTTGTCTAATGACTTCTAGTCGCGGGCTTATTTGCCCTGAACTAATGGAAGGTACTCCATTCTATAGTAATAATGTCTCAGCAGAGCGATATTAATGTCCTGACCCCGTAAGGGCAAGAGGTCATACAGGAACGCAACAAAAAAGTAAATGAGTATTTTTAGATTTCTGTCTTGGCTCTTTAAATTATTCAGAGGCGTCACGAATTAGTGTTTGTGCTGAAGAAAAGTGAAATTCCCTTCTTTTCTTCTATACACCGAACGTTAGTTTGATCGTGTGTCGAGACAATAGTAGCGCTGCATTGCTGTGTAATCCTTGGTCCAGACCACACTGGTTTGAATCTGGGAGTCGAACCTGAGGATGAGAATTTAAATACCCTGTATTTAAAATTTGAGGTATCTCGTCAGAAAAGGTCTTAGCGAACTGGGGATGACGAAGATTTCAGACGAGATCACAAAGAAATGGCGAACATTTTTTTAGAATTGTTTGCAGGATCCACTTTCAAGGCAAAAGACTTTTCAAAGACTTAAAGAGTATATGTTTATCTTTAATAGTCTAATACAGCTCATCCTTTTTTTCCATTTCGGGTTATCGATATGCTACTTTTCGGTTCATTGGGACTGATTTTTATCAATGTATAAAAAAACCTTATAAAAACAAGTAGTCTCCGATTGAGTCAAACAATTTCAGAGACGTCTAAAGCACTCCGAAATATAATCTGTTCTTGGAGAGTTTTTTACGAAGATGACGTGTCCAAAACCATTTACAAACCACTTGAACCAAATAAGCGAATTATCCCATATCTACAACATCATTGAAATGATAGGCGGCGGTTCTTTTGGAACAGTCTACAGGGCTACGCATTTCCGCACCGCAGAAACTAAAGCATTGAAAATTGCCTCTAAATATGATACGGTAATATTGAAAGATACCGACTCTATAAAAATCTAGTTATAATTTAATATAGATACATATATGAGTTTGTTTTATAATTCTAGCCGCACAAATCAAAATGCAATCGAGAAGTGAAAATTCTCAGTCTCGTCCAACATCCGAACATTGTTCGTTTGGAAGCCGTGTACGAATCGAAAAACAAAATCTGCTTAGTCCTAGAATATTGTCCTAGAGAATTATCGAAATATTTCCGCCAGGATAACTTGTCCGAGTCCAATGTCCAGAGGATTATGTTCTACTTAACGTTGGCGATAGTCTACCTGCATGACAAGGGAATAGTTCATCGCGATTTGAAATTAGAGAATATTCTATTTGGTGAAAATCCGTGTAATCCAGGAGACTTGTGGTTTGTGAAGCTTTGTGATTTCGGAGTGAGTGCTTGTAAGCTCAAAACAGGATACAAAGGAATGCTCAACGGTTTTTGCGGAACGCCAATGTATATGGCGCCCGAAGTGGCAACGAAATCATATAGCGAACAGTGTGATATTTGGTCGATGGGAATTATAATGTATCTACTTTTGGAGAGACAATTCCCGTATAGTATCGGCACAAGTTCGAATATCAGTCAGATTGTAGCGAACACGACTGTCGATTTTCATTCGATGCAGTGCACAAAGTCGGCATCTTCTCTGGTTAAGAGTTGCCTTGAAGTTAATCCAGCGATACGGATTACAGCAGCTGAAATGCTACATTCATCTTGGATAACGGTAAGTATAAAAATTTAAAACCAAAAATACTTCTAATTAAAACTCGGATGTTTTAGGGACGAACGACAGATGATAATGGTACACAAACGCGAAACATTCTCCAGTTGATGGACGATTACAATTCAAAGATGGACAAAGCAAACATCAATTAGAATCCTACGAATTTCAATATTTTAGTAAAATTGTGAGACTTCTAAGTCTTTCGTTTTTTAAAATGATTTTGAAGACTTTTTTTATATTATTTAGATCGTATTTTTTCTTAAACTCATCATGGAAAAATATAAACTTAAAATTTTCCCGGATTGTTATATATTAAATAAACACCTATTCATAACGAAATTTTTGACCGTATTGTGAATGTCACGTAACTTAGAAGCCGATTCAACGTATCATGTCGGTCGAAAAAAGCCGATTATGTAACTGCATCGACGCATATATATGGATTAGTATCTATATTGCTAGCAGTCATATTTTCTCATAGAAAATGAATAAGCACGAGTTGATTTGGAAATTCAGAATCAGCTGTTCGTTTTGTTCTTGAGCTGTCTGAAAAATGTGAAGAATCGGTGGCACCAAAATTTGAATGAAAAATCATATATGTTTAGTATCTATATTGCTAGCAGTCATATTTTATCGTACAAAATCTATAAGCACGGGTTGAAATGGAAATTCAACAGCTGAGTCTGATTTTTGTCTCAAAAATGTAAAGAGCCAAGGGAGGGCAGTACAAAATTTTTATCACAAATCAAGTTTTTATGAAATTTGAACATCGTAAATATAAGTATTTAATTAGGAAAATTATGTTTTATAAGAAATTGTACAGTTCATGATTTCAAAAACATTATAATATTAAATTAAAATCCAGTAACGTTTAAACTACCACTATATTGAATTGGAAAATTCAGAATCAGCTGTTAGCGACGAGACTTACTCTGACAAGTGCGGCTGGCAATATAGATACTAATACATATATGCATCGACGCAACTCTAGCTGTAGCTGTAATTGCGAATTTAAGCTCATGATTGCCTTCATTTACAATCAATTCATTTTTGCTTCGACGTTAATTTTCTTCAAGCGAAAAATGACAACTGTAGATAACAATTGACATTCACAATCGCTTTTTCATGCGTCGCATTGAAGTGACGTGACGTGACAAGACATTCACAATATGCTCAATTAAGTTCAAACATAACTTTTAGTTTTCAAGTTTGATGAGGGATAAAACAGGAAAAATAGATATTCATTCAAAATTTCACATACGAAGACTGGAGAAAATTTCGCATTTAACGTTCACCAATAGCAGGAACTCTCGACCAAAGAAAAATAAATCTTGCAGTTCTGAGCGATATTATCACGGAGGACCCAAGATATAAACAAATTATAATGTGGGTGAAAATTTTTTTTTTTTATTAACGTTATTATTTAACTCGAAGTCAGATGGCTGTAATTTTGAATATACAGATGGCACCACATCTCAACCGCTTCAATTTGACATATTTTCTTGTCATTACAGCGGTTCGGATGTTTGACAACTGCATAAAAAAAAAAGATTTTTTTGTAAATATTCTTCGCAGGCAAAAATTTATAACTCGAATAGTTGTGTTGGCCTACTTAACGCTAAAAGAGTTTAAAATGACTGTTTTAAAAAATCTCAAGTATAAATAAACTCAAGTGTAAATTTGAAGTCAGTTTAGTGTCGAAAGTGAAACGAAAACGCGAGTTTTCACAGCAGCAAATTTTGCGGAGCTGGAAGTGAAAAAAGCGTAACGATCCGAATCCGACGGTGAAAACTAAGCGTAGCGTGAAAGTAAGACTGAAAATCATAGGATGGAAGTGGCACCGACATCCGACGTAGTATTTCAAGGAATCTACTCGTTATATAATAATCCGAATGCAAAGGAAAAGCAAAAGGCCGCCAAATGGTTAGAGGAGTTTCAAAAGTCGGTGAGTATTCAGCAGCGAAGACTGATAATCCCGTTATAACCTCAAATCGTACACTTTGGGGAACTGATTGCACCTCAATTTTCAGATCTACTCATGGAGCATTGCCGATGAGTTGCTGCAGCAGAAGCGCGATTTGCACTCGTGCTATTTTGCAGCGCACACAATGCGAATAAAAATACAAAATAGTTTCCACGAACTGCCAGCAAGTGCGCACGAAGGACTACGCGATTCGCTCATTGCACACATCAGACAGATTACAGCCGACACAGATCCGGTAATAGTAACACAACTGTGTCTGGCAGTGTCCGACCTGGCGCTCTTAATGTCGTCGTGGCGGAACCCAGTTCTTTCGTTTATCGAGAATCTGTCCAGCAATTCCGAGTCGATTTGGCCTCTCTTGGAAATCCTACAATTGCTGCCGGAAGAAATCGATTCGCGGCATTTGAGACTCGGAGCGAATCGCCGCGACGATATCCATCGAGAGCTGGTGTCCAATTCAGAAACTGTGTTGGAGTTTCTCTTTATGTGCCTGACGAACTACGGCAATCAGAATTTGAATATCCTTTGCAAGATCATCAAGTGTTTCAATGCATGGATTACAGTGCATGCAATACCCTTCGACAATATCGTTGAAAATGTGATAACGCAACAAGTTTTCGTTCTGTTAGCCGCTCCGGACACGTCGCGAAAGCTGCACGAAGCAGCCACCGATTGTCTGTGCACAATAGTGCAGTCGTTCGAATCGAACAACAACCAGAACGGCAGTCAACAACTCCTTGAACTGCAAGTATTTAACGGAATTATAGCGTTGGAGCCGTGCTATCATACGAGCGTGGCGCGCGAGGATATCGACAAGGCGATTAATTATTGCCGGGTTTTCACCGTGCTAGGTAGGTGTGAAGTGGTAGTTTTTGTCGACTTTGTAGTATAAGTGCATGGTTTTCTTATAGGCGAATCGTTTCTTCAAAGAATTGTCTCAGACAAGGAGACTCCACACTATTCGATCAAAGCACTGGATCTGGTGCTGACCTGCATCGGTCACTACGACTACGAAATGGCTGAGATCACGTTCAATTTATGGTATCGCCTCAGCGAAGAATTATACCAGAAGAACGACGACCAACTGACGCAACACTTTAAGCCGCACATTGAACGGCTGATTGGTGCCCTTTTCCGGCACGCGCAAATGGAACCCGATCACGAAGGACTGATCGAGGAAGACGACAACTTTAATGTGAGCTACGATTTAATCGAACTGTGTTGTGCGGTGTAGTAACGATTTTAATTGCAGGACTTCCGCCGGAAAGTGTCCGAACTGATAAAAGATGTGGCGTTCATAATCGGATCGACCAATTGCTTTAAACAGATGTTTATCATACTCCAGCAGCCGTCGGTTACGTGGGAGAGCAGCGAATCGGCCCTATTCGTTATGCAAAACGTCGCCAAAAATATTCTACCGTAACTCTTACAATAATTGCACGTAGCTTCCGGTTACTAAATTCTTTTTCTTCTTTTTGCCAGCGATGAAAGCGAAGTGGTACCAAAAGTGGTCGAAGCAATTTTAAATCTACCGAACAATACACACATAGCTTTTCGTTACACGTCGATCATGTTGCTCGGCGAACTGTGCGAATGGATCGAATCGCATCCGGAATCGTTGCAAGCTGTTCTCAACTTTCTTCTCTATTCGCTTCAACAGAAGAACGGTCTGGCTTCGGCTGCTGCCAAAGCACTGACTTCGATATGTGCAACGTGCCGATCACACATGACGTGCCACATTACGGGACTCGTAGAAATCGCTCGCAGTTTGGACAGTTTTGAGATTTCAAACGAACTAGCAATCGGTCTGCTTAAAGGAATTTCGATAATAATTTCGCGTTTGCCGCGACCGCAACTGGAGAGCACAATGTGCGAGATCAGCACATTTCAATTTGCCCCGCTCGTACAAATAATCGAATCGGGCGATACGACTGTATCGAAAGGCGAGCGTTCGGATCCGACGTACTGGCTGGATCGGGTTTGTGCAATAATACGACATACAAATCCGGACGTTCGTTCGTCCGAAGTGCATCCGACAGTGAAAATTCTGACGGAAGCGTGGCCGGTTTTATCGAGCGTGATGACAAAATATCAAACGGATACGCGTGTAATGGAACGGACGTGTCGATTGTTGCGCTACGGTATTCGAACGGTCGGTAAGCAAGCTTCACATCTGCTCGAACCGCTCGTCAAACAAATGATCTGCTTGTATGCGGTACATCATCATAGTTGTTTCCTTTATCTGGGCAGTATTTTAGTCGATGAGTTCGCGAAGACCGACGACTGTACGAACGGACTTTTGGAAATGTTACAAGCTTTTATCGAGCCCACCTTCAATATGCTACAGGTCGAGAACGGTTTGAAAAACAATCCGGACACTGTGGACGATTTCTTTCGATTATGTTCCCGCTTTATAGAATGTTGCCCAGTTCCGTTCCTGCAGAGTCTGCTTGTTACGCCAATTATTCAATGTGCTCTTCTCGCGTGTACACTTGATCATCGGGATGCCAACGTTTCAGTAATGAAATTCTTCTGTAACTTACTGAGAGGCGGACGAGCCGATGCTCGGAACGAAATAACTAAGCATTTGGCGGCGCAAATAGCCAATCAGAATGGTGAAGCTCTAGTCATGAATCTTGTTCACGCTTCGGTATTTTGCTTACATTCGTACATGCTGGAGGACGTCGCAGATGTAATTGTCGAATTGAAGTTGGTCGAGAAGGATAATTTCGAGCGGTACTTGAAAAGTGCACTGGATGCGTTGCCGAAAAAGAATAGCGGTGGTTGTGTAACGGCAACACAAATACAGCTCGATGAATTTAGCATTGCGGTTATGAGGTAAGATACGTTTTCTATTTGATTCCACCGCCGTCATCTTTTTATAAGTCGTACTGCTCCAAGTCTGCTCCCTTTAATCCATTCGGTTGTTCTCATAAATCACTTTTTTCTTTTCTTTTCAACAATACCAGCTCATAATTCTCTCTCCTTTAATTCCTTTCGGGATTAACACTAACCACTTATCTCCAAAAATATGTTGAGAAGTTTCGAGAGAGACCCAAATGTCTCGACTAAACTTTATAATTTTTCTTACTTACAGGGCAGAAACAACAAAAGCTGTGACAGTAGCACTTAAAGATTTCACACGACTATACCGATAAAACTTTCTGCAGCAGCAGCAGAAAACAAAATATAAAACTCTCGTTGTAAATTAGAATTAATCTTAAGAAATGTGCGTACAACTTGAACGACACCACACACTATGCGATAATTATGATGGAATCAATGATATTTTTGATTATGATTACATTTTTAGGATGTGTTTTTCTCCGTTTTTGTGATGGCTAAAATGTTGAGAAAAAGATGACTCTCGTAAATAGAAAAAATGTTAAGTGTAATTAGTTTTAATTAAATAGTCAGACTGTAATAAAACAAAAACGAACCGAGAAAAAACCTGAACGTAATTAAGCTGTCTCCAATTATATACATAACTCTAATTATATCAGTGGATCAGTTATTTTTTTTTTTTACAAAATAATGATTATAAGCTTTTATTTATAAATATAATATAACTACAGAAATTAATTATTAATAGAGTAATGAGATTGTGTTTTTCATTTAGATAGAAAGATGTTTATTTCGTTCCAAAAATGTTTATAAAACTGTACGATGTTTCTGTTCGGTCCGGATGACATCTTTTCAACCATAATATTTCTGTCGTGCATAAATTTAAAACTACTTTTTAATTTGGATCTGGAAAATGGGAGCTTTACCTTAAACTAGACTAAACTAAAATCGACTAGCGAAGGATGGTATCATTGGATTTTCTGGTAGAACAAAAATCTTAGATCAAAACATTGATGTGACAAATTTGCTGCTCTTCGAGGTTATTGCTTTTGTTAACTTCGGAACCTGATGCGTTCTAGAAATCTGAAATTTTTGTAGTTCCATCAGTCAGAGCATAAAGCCGAATCTCTATGTATGAAGTAAACATTGATATTTTTCCAATTTTTTGGTAGTTTTCCAAATATTTTCCGATTATAGTGTTTACTTTATTATTTTGTCGTGACTCTATGGTTCCTGTTGGTGTCTTCCGCTTCTAGCCCGCTTCACAAATAACAAATAAGACCACAAACTCTTTAACTATCTTTATTATTTTCTTGAGTCTAAGACAATCATTACACTTTACTATTTACTTGATTCTAGGACAATCAGTACACTTTCTTATTTACTACCAGTTCGACCGCGGAGGCTACTTGATTTTTGAGGGACATCGCAAGACTGCCCGTTTCCCGGACTTGGAAAAATCGATCAGCAATTATCGCTTAGTCAATTATCTTACATCAGCCCGATAATTGCTGATCTACATCGACCATCGATCAACTCTCGGCAGTTGACCCGAGTTAATCGATTGGCGATGTTGCATATTTCCTGCTGACCGTCGAGCAAAGGTATCCGACCTGATTTAAGTTTATCACCTCGTATCGGAAATCGTGACATAGTTCTAATATTGAACCCAATCACCGATACGAGGCAGGGAATAATGAAGAGATCGGATTTAAAAAAATGTGATACTGCCGCTGTATGTTCTTTATATAGTGTTTCTAGTCATTGCGGAAGATTTCCCAGTCTTTGTAGATTCGCAGCGGTAGCACCAGTGTTTAAGAGAAGAACAAGAAAAAAGCATAACGCAGTCACGATCGGCTCCAAGCCAATCGTATGATACTCTAGATGAAATACTGAACTCCGATTTATATTTTAGTTGGAAAGATATCAAAAGAATGAGGAGTGCACAAGCAATTATTACATGACCTTTTACTTACAGGTAGAAACTATTGTATAGTGGCTACTCGATTTTTTGATTTATAGTGAGTTCCATAAAGTAAGTTAGGACATTTTACAGAGTTTTTGTATGGCAACTACATGAAGGACTTATGGGATATTTTTCATATTAAT
Source organism: Beris chalybata (assembly GCA_949128065.1). NCBI lineage: Eukaryota > Metazoa > Arthropoda > Insecta > Diptera > Stratiomyidae > Beris > Beris chalybata. Next base: position 2,610,496 of record OX421896.1, on the reverse strand, counting down.
AGTTTCAGCTGCGACTATTATAAAATGAATGTGTATAAAATTTCAAAGTCGTAACTTAAAACGTTCTAAAGTTATCGTTCAATATTGGTGAACATGTTTATCAAGGACTTTTGTATGGAAGCTACCCGAAGGAATAAACGGATGGTGCTAATTAATGAACTCCGTCTTAGTTTTGGTATAAAACTAATTCCTGTAAAACTTTAAATTCCTGCTTTAACTCGTTCTGGAGTTATAGTGGATTCAGTAACAAGCATACATTTTTGAATGACTTTTCGAGGCTGATACACGAAGGACTCATTCGATTTGCATCATATTCGGAACTTTCGATTCAAACATTGTCAACCTTAGGTATGCAAAATTTCAAGTTCTTAAGCATTCGAGCAATAATTGTGAAAACGTGTTTTAAGGACTCTTGTATGGGAGGTACCCGAAGGAGTGGAAGGATATCGCCCATTAACGAACTTAGCCTTACTTATTCCATTTTACAAGTTGTGACAAAATTTCAACTTCCTAGGTCAACGCGTTCTTGAGTTATCGTGCTAACGGACGGACGGACAGCAAACGGATTTGGGGGTTTTGGCCAAAAATAAACACAAAATAATATATATTTTTTTTTCGTCCGAGGCTCGGTTCTATGCGTTACAAACTTTTCGGGCTGGATTAAACTTATAATACTCTATGTGTTCATCTAGAGTATAAAAATGTATCGCTAAGCTTTCTAGTGTTGTAAAGCTGCTGTTTGTGATGATGATGATGATGTTTTTTCGTTGGAAGTCAATCACTAAACTATTTCAGCACCGAATCGTCAAGAGTAGATCGGTTGACTACATCGTGTTGCTGACGTGGGCAAGAAAGAATGCTGGGTAAAAAAGGGGTTACTCTTTGGATTTCTGATATACTTAGTAATTTTAATTCTACTGTTTTTTTGTTGATAAATGACTAGAAAGTATTTTCAGATTTTTTTTTTTAAATTCAATGACTAAATTCCGCCATATACCTCAGGACTAGTAGGATATCGAATTGATATTTTCTTAATTGGGCTTTCTTTATAATTGTCTAAAAACCAGAGTTGTTTTTTATAAACGAATATATGCGCTCATCCTATCCATTAGTAAATCAGAGCATAATTGAACTAAATAAAAACAAAAAAGCAAAAAACACACTGTTAAAAATGCATTAGGTTTTATTTTGGTAGGAAATACATAGTACAAAATTCTATCGTTATTTTCACATTTTTTTTCTATTTTCCAAGGAAATCACAAATTTATAGATAAATTAAAGTCTTGAAAATGCGCATTTCTAATGCAACGGCAAGAACAATATTACAATTAATAAAAATTCCCTGAATTTCTATTATTACTCTAAACTCTAACGTTATAAAATGGAAAACGAAAACGACAAACCGTCTTCGAAAAAAACTACGAAAAATTTGACAGTTTTTTTTAATCCCTACAATATTTTGTCTTTTTGTTTGCTAATTACCTCGTATGTTTTCCGCTTTTTTGTGGAGTATTCGATTCGATGTAAAGCGACTTCTTCTCTATTTCAATTGATCCTTGAACCATTCTTCCGTGAAGTCGTCCAAGTCTCGAATTTCGAAGACTTTTGTCACCCCGACTTCAGTTTGAACGGCAGTTTTCGTTCCGGCGTACATCATCTGAAGTCCCATCTGAAGCGTGATCCGGATTCGGAGTTAATAAGAGGTGACTCGACGTGGTTAATTGAACAAAGACTTACGTGACTATCGCGGGGCGTGTAAAATATGAAGCACATCGGATGTGAAACGCGGCTATCATCGTGGACCATTCGGTACGTGTAGACGATGTAACGGGGCTGATGGCTAGGCAGTGATTCCTGAAGTTCTGCTATCGATATGTTCTCGATGTACTCATCCACGACGATGATTTGCTTATCGCGATCAACTTTCACTGTCGGTTCGATTAGGTTTTTTTTTGCGTTCAGAGTACGGTTGGTGAATCATGTAATTGATTGATGCAATGATTAGCTAGTAGTTGATTTCCGGGCGGAAACTTCTACTTACGTATTAGGGCTGAATTGAAATTGTTCTTATTGAAGCGGAATTTCTTGATTTCCTCCTTGACATCGTCGGTGATATCGCAAATTTTGGAGTCGCCCTGAATTTTTTCAAAAATTTAAAAAAAAATTGTAACTTGCTTCCGTGACCGCTTACCATTTTTGAGAGAAGGAGCTGGAAGCAAATTGATCTGATGAATATCGGATAGAAGAAACTGAAGAAAACAGTACCGACACGGAAGACACAAACTGCACAAAGCCTACCCAACCTACCCCACGTACCACAAGCACCACAAGTGACACTGACAACCTTTTGAAGTTCACGAAGCGTCTCACATTGAACGTACTCATCAGTGGGTTTAGTACAGGCTGGTAGGAAATTCCATCTGTTTTCTTAAAATCTGTTTTCTTAAAATCCTGTGTGAGGGGGATGGATTTTTTAAGTGCGTCTGTAGAGTGAAGAAAATATTTTAATTAGCGTATCCAAGAACCCATTTAGCAAAGTGGCAATTCCATCGTAGTCCGATCGAATTTGGGGGGGGGGGGGGCCGCTGGAAAATTCCATCGGCGTACGATCAAATTTTTGGTTGGGGGGGGGGAGGGCCGGTGCATTTTTGCCGATTTTTTTTTCAAAAAAACTTAAAAGAGGGGAAGGACTCTATGAGGCGGAAAAGCGCAAAGGTACTACTCTTGCGTTTGAGCCCGACCTGAAAAAAAATAAAAAATTATCCTTAAATCTGTCGATATTTTGAAACATTTGCGCTATGTTTAAAATCTCGCAAACCCTGAAATAAAAAGTTATAGCCTTTTGAAATTTGCATTTTTACTTTATTTACTTTTCGATTTCAAAAGGAGTTGTTTAAATTTTAATTTTTAAAAATGGATTATGTTGGCATGTTGTTAACACGAATCACGTGCAGAACATTCAATGTAAAGCTCAGAAACCATCGCATCATGTCTCTATCTATTGGGGCTTTTTTATTACACCATCGTTACAGCAAAAAAAGGATTCCACCGCATTCAATAATTTAGATAAAAAATCTATCATGTACCCAAATTTCTTTTTTATTCTTTACATTTTTTTATTTTTAATTTATTATATTACTTTAATTTGTTTCTATTTAGATTGTTCTTACATCTTCTTTTATTAATCATTTGTATTATTTCTTTTAATTTGATTTATAATTGCCTAGTAAAATTATTATTGTTACTAATTTATTATTCATACTACACTAATTTATATTTACGATTCACTTTAATAAACATAATATAATTATCTACTTTGGATTTATTACCACTACTTCCTTCCTTCCTGTCTTTGAAGTACATAAGAATGAATACCACTTGTATGAAATATTGTAAATAGAAAATACTATTGAAGAAAATTGAAATACTATAAGCTCGTAAACTAGAATAGATGCAAGCTCTACTGCGTTCCTTTAGTCTAAAATCTAAAGGAACCACAAAGTCCCAATAAGAGGCACAGTTTTGGAAGCAAAGACTGAGGATTTCTGAACAGAACGATCTTCTACTGACCGAATGACTACGATTTTCAGATCAGAATTCTGTCTTAGAAGAGCTACTGAGTGGGTTTGTATGATACCTTAAAAGGAGCAATCCAATCCATTTACAGCTTTAAAATTCTTAGAATTTTTTTTTTCACGAAATAGAGTCAGTTTGGCTCGAAAGTATGGCTTGTGCGGTTGAATTTCGAAACTAAAATACCAAACTATCCTAAAGGAACGCGATTTAATATAGCTCGAAAATGTTCTAAAAAAGGATATATCACGGGAATGAATTTACAGATATATGCTAGAGGAATACAAGTGACGGTGTGAGTGAGTAAGAAATTGAAGGTTTCTTATATGCGCCTGGAATCGCTGATTCAGTAAGTGACTAAAAGTTATAGTTTTCTTCTATTGAAACTTGAAACGCGATTATCTCGAAACTGAATCTTCAAAAACTGCTCCTATTGTAGCTCAAAAAGTTATGGATCGATTTGACTGATTTTTTTGGAACTTTCTGTCTACATATATATCGGAAGGATATACCTAAAATTTTGGGGATTTCGCGTAAATAAACCACTATTTTGGGGTCAAAACTATCAAAAAAATAGTCGAAAAATGAACATTTGATTGAAAAGACTCATATCTTTTTTGTTTTATATTTTTTTTAAACATTTTTTAGGTATATCCTTCCCATTCATCGGTTACTATTCCAAAAATATTTTAGTTTTCAGTTTAAGATCAATAGAAAAAATATGATAAATGGAGCAGTTTTCGATGTCACGCGAAAGACGCTAATGGAATACCCTATAACGCCGCCAAAAAATAAATTTTTTGTCAACACTTAATAGTTCTAATAATATCATGTCAACATTTTAAAATGATGCGATTATTTTATCACAATAAAAAAATTCATGAAAAATGGCTTCTTTTCGGGCGTCTAAAGGGATTGCTCCCCTTAATGAGTATTCGCGAGAAGCAAACACAAAATAGATAAAACTCAAAACTTGCATTTTATCAAACGATTCCCAATTAAATCCGTTATGGAGTTCTAAAGTAAAAATTCGAATATTTTCGGTTTCGCACAGGTCTTATGGATGAATGTTTATTTATGCTTTACTTCGCGCTTTATGTTTTCCAGCCAGACAACTTTTTTTTCACCCTACAGCATTTCTTCAATAATGGACGACAAAAAAAACACTTTTATATTACTTTATTTATTAGTCCATCTTATCTCACATTCTTAAAAACGAGAACAAACCAATTAGAAAATTTTTCTTCTTATATATTCATTTTAAACGTTTTATATTATTTAAAAATATTTCCTTGTTTTTAAATTAATTTTCATATGTATATCTTTTAATATAACAATAATATCAATATTTTTTTGTTTTTTTATCAGTTATTATAATTTTTAATATTCAAGAAACAAAGAAAAAGTACAACAGCAAAATATGAACTAATTAATACGCCAATCTTCAGTGTAGCAAATGTTGAGACAAAAGAAAAATAAAAAAATAATCAATTCAATAATAAACCCATTCAACAAAATACTCTTAGCGTTATAACGCGATACAAAGAGAGGAGAAAAACTAAGAAAATACTTTAAATATAATGTTTCTTCGTTTTTTTATCGATTCATCTTATTACAGATTATTTGCGTGCACAGATATTTATTTAAACTTCAAAAGCACTAAATTTGTTTGTTTTTTATCATAAAATTTATTAATTATTGTGTAGTGTATATTTTTCTTTAAAAGAGAAGCATTTTTTTTAATTAATGTTAAGTTCTATTATTGATAGTCCTACTAGAGACCGGATAAATTGGTTCCGGATTTCAATTTTCATTTAAATAAATTAAAACTATTTACAGATATTTTTTTTTGTTATATATTTTTATAGTAAATGTTTTGATGTTTCTTTTCATATATAAATTTCTTTGTTTTGTTTATTTTTTGTAGTTTTTATTGTGTTTTAAATAGGTATAATAGCAATGCAGTAACTAGAATAGGTAGTAATCAGTAGTTTATAGTAATTATAATTGAAAAACAAAAACTAAATATAAGTCTAATTTAAATGGAATCCTTTTTCTTTAGTCGCAGTCAATAAACGCTCTTTCATTATTTCCTCGGTTGGATAGTCGGGCAGTTTTAAATAATGGACGCAAGTATTAACAGACGGATAGCTACCTTCACCAGCATCGACTTTACGTACGACAGTTAAACGTGGATGTAGATTAGCTAGACCACCGGGTGGTAGGCTACTGCAACCAGTCGTAAACTGTAAAAATGCTTTACGCTCGATTCCGGTCATACTCATTAGAACATTGACGAATCGCAAGAAACCAGGACTGCAATGAAATTCGAACAAAAAAAAACGTATTACCATCATTAAACAAAAGAAATCGTCAAACAAAAAATTACCTATCCTTCGAGTATCCCAGTTTCGGTTCGGTATAGTTAATCAAATCCTCGCGCGACCACTCGGGATGTTGTTCGCCACAGATCATCATACGAGCCTCATCGGGACTAAATGCCGCCAACTTGTTCAATGGAAAGACTTGACAGAAACCACGATGAAACGCTTCCAATTGTTTTGCGATGCCATCTTGCAAACAGAAGTTCATTTGTTGCTCGCAGTATTCTTCCAGATTGTGGATAGTAACGTCGATTGAATCGCCGTTCGGTATCAATTCGGCATACGAATAATCATAAACGGTCGAACTGGGCAGATATGTAAAAGTCAGCGCAAGATCTTCGAGACTCACTTCGCCCGATTTCGTAATCACCTTCAAACTATCGATTAATTTCAATTTGTCATCGTTTGCGATCGTATCGTTCTGTTCGATCAATTGTTTTCGCGCAACAACTTCTTGCAGTTCTTTCAGGAACTCGGCCCGAATCGGATCGATTTCAAGTAGATTTTCTTGCGATAGAACTCCATCGTACCAGCACGCTTCCGGAAATTCGGTTCCCAAAAGTTTCGAGCACGAATCGGCCCATTCGGAATCTTCCGACATTATACTCGTTGCCATCAGATCATCGGACGTTTTCAAAGTTTGAATATGTTTGGTTCGGGACAGAACCTTATTATGACAAAGTAATTGCAAGAAAGAATTTGATAGCGGCAAATCAACTAGACGACCATCTTGTAATACTTTTGCTATAAAAACACCCAGGAACCAAAAGTACTTCGACACGCGATCGGCAATTTCCGAGTCTTGTGGGAATGGTGCTGGGAAAAGGCCGGTTGCACGTCGCACGTAATAACCCAATGGCTTGCCGCCTTCTCCCAAATCGAGTTCTTCGCTTATTAAGTTATGTTCGTCTTCGTACAGCCACATACCTAAGTCGGCACGTTGAAGTTCGGCAGCGACCAATGCGTAGAATTCCAGAGTCGGTCCCAATCCTGTACCTTCCTCGCCGATAAACTCAACTTCTAGAACGGACTTGCGATTGCAGTGAATCTTCATGACTTGCATAGCCCATTCCAAAAGTTGTTCGCTTCGCGGTACCTTAACTCGTTCGTGTTTTAGTCGGCCCACTCGGAATTCGTGTTGTTCGTCGCGACGTGGACTTAGACCGGGCATTCGTTGTCGTTCTAGCGTTACATCACGCTGTGACTGCAACCATACAATCGATCGAGAGGCTCCAAATGCTGTGCAATTGAAGTAGAGCTGCCGTGTCTCGAATGGAAACAGAAACGGGCACGTTTGATTCAAATCTTCACACCAATTCGGTAAACTATTGCTAGACAGAACGAGAGGATCTTGAATCTGTTGGAGAAGTTTGTTAGTGATTTTCTTGCTCATGAAAATGTCCGAATTCAAGGACGAAGACGGATCGATAAGATCCAAAATGCCGGAATTTTCGATATCTTCCGATAGTTTTTGCTTCTGGTTGAGAGCATTTAATTGACTGAGCAATTGTAGGACGTCATCGACGCTACAATTCATGTTTTCTTGCGTTAAACCGTAGCGCATCGGCGAATTCGGCGACAAAGTGGACGCACCGCTTTTTACCGATACGACAGGCGTCGTTGGACCGTCGTCGGCACTGCCAGTGTCACTGTACGGAGATTCTTTGTAGATAATCGTGTAGGTAGGCTCCCAAATTTTCCGGAATTTATCCTGCTTGATTAGATGAGTTTGCTGCACTAGTTCCTGTACGGCACGGAATATCGACCAATCAGGATTCTTTAGGTCAACTTCAATGTCAGCTATTCCACCAATACCAGGCCCTTTTAGACTTAAAGAGAGCGCTGGTTGACTAACTAAGGCGGTATCGGAAGCTTTGTTACCATCGGCATCTGAACCGGGTTCCGGAATTTCCAAATCCGATGTTTGATTGACGTTCGTCCGACCGGGTCGTGGATCGAAGGCTGGAATCAATGCAGAGAATTGTCGTTTCAAGACAAATTCATCGTCCCATGACTTTCGTTTGCCAACTGCGGCTAGACGGTTTTCTAAAGTTTCGTCATCCATGAAAGTTAGCAAGTTTCGCGAAACCATGACTTGCAGAAGTGTGTTCTGAAAGGCAATAAATTTTATTTTCTAAAAAACACTCAAAATGTTATAAAACTTACCCCAACTTCTTCGTATTCGTCTTCATTTTCTTCGTCATCGTTATCCTCGTCCATATCCTCGTCGTCTTCAAGATCTCCGAGGAGAGCCGGTGCTCGACAACTTTCCAGAAAATCTTCTAACGAAACTTGTTCGCTATCACTTGACGTCGAGGTAAGGCTCATGGTTAATGCTGGATTAATTGACGTCGACTGATTTCCAGCTGATGGAGCTGTAGGTGGTCCGCCCGTTGTGGAATTATTTCCTAGTAGAAGAATCATTTCTAAATTAATTGTGAGTTTGAAATTTAAGTGGATAGTCGGCTCGAAAGTAGGTAGGTCCGCACAGTATGTAGTATCCTCAGTCGGTCGAATAGTACAACAAACACCAGAGAACCATTAACTGAGCCGATATCCAGATAAAAAAGTATCATACTAAAATTGATTTGACTATTTACCTGCATTGTTCGATGATAAGCTCGGATAGCTTTGGGCCGTGCTCAACAATCCCGAATGGAAATTACTGGAAAGCGCCAACTTAACTAGACTCGTAACGGAATTTGGTCCGCGCGGGAAGAATCCAGTTGACGAGCTTTGATTATTCCGATCGCTACTATTTGCGTTATTAATCACCTGATTATTCTGTAAGTTACTGCCTTGAGACGGTCGACGACGAGCCATCGCGGCGAATGTCTCTAGCAAGCCAGTAGGCGTTGTGGTTTCAACTTGATTCGTGTTATCCGTGTTCGACGTTGTCGTCAGATTTGGAACGCTGACGCTCATCGGATTTGAAACCGAAACTGGTGCAGCGGGAGCATTTTGACCGCCCGATTGTTGTTGAATCGATGCGTTCAGTTGTTGCGAGTTTTTCGTATTCTCTTTCGCTGAACATTCATCGCTGGCGATTTGTAGATGCTTCTCGACGAAATGTTTTTTATAATGGAAACCAGATTCCGATTCGGTAGATTTACTACGAGGATTCGTTGTCGTACCCTGGTGACCGATTGGTTCACGAGGTTTCGGTAGCGCTATTTTAACAGCCGGTGCTGGCGGTAAATTGCCCGACGGTATTGATAAAATATCCGACGATAATATATTGTTGGTATTATTCCGGATCATGTCGACACCTTCGCGCATTTTATCGATGACTTCCATAGCTTCCGAGGAAAATTGTGAAACACGCGATCCGGAACTCGCACGTAAATTAACCAATAAACTTTTGCTGATGCTGTTCACAGAGTTGCTGGCATTCATTTTATTATTGACTTCAATATTCGATGTTTTATTATCGTCCGGATAGCTTTGCTGCCGCATTAGGTGATTACTACTACCTCCAGGGATGTTATTTTTAATACTATCAGTCAGTGCAAGATTTTCGGTAATTGTTGCCAGATCCGATACTGTAGTGTTAATAGCTTGCATTGAATTGTTTATGGCCGAGAGGTCAGCGTGATTTTCCCGTTCCCGCAGAGTATTTACACCGACCTGACTGTCCTTAGTCTCTAGATTGCTACCGACAATATCCGATTTGGCGGACGTTAAAACACTTTCTGCAATCGCTTCGACAGTCTGTTTCCATGCCAGATTATCAGCAGAAGCAGCTTGCTCCGAGGCAGCTACCGAATTCCGATTCAATTCTGTCGCTTCGGGCAATGACGGAGTCGAACTCGACTTACGACTAGTAAGAACGCTTGTTCTTTCCAATTTCTTTGTGCTAGTCAATGGTACAACTGAATTACCACCTTCTAATACAGATAGGTTATCACAATTTGCTAATTTTAAATCATATTTTCCTTCGGCACCCATACGATATGAATTCCGTACACCGTGGTCCCATTTTACATCGATCCAACCGTTGTGAATTTCACCGGTTACGGTACCTTCGCCGCCGTTTCCATCTTGATCTTCCCAACGCCAGTCGACACCACGAACAACTCGAGCTCCGGTTGTTATATGTTTTAGCTGTGCACGAATTTGTCGTCGTTCCCGTCGAATTTTCGCTTCAGCTTCTTTCGCGCCTTTACCCATTTCTTCACATACGGATGTTACGCGACCGTATATTTCAAAACCGCTTAAACTTAAGTAGTGCGTTTGTCCAGAAGCATTGCGTCCGTTCTGCTGAATACGAATGTGACGAAAACCTTGATTTTCGTCTGATGCACAAACAATCGGCCACGTATTTGTACTGCCCGGCTCGGCTAGACTCTTATCGTCCGTGTGTGTTACGAGTGTTTGCCATGCGATTCCATCCTTCGATGCTTGAAGCATCCAATTACGTAGAGCGCTGCGACCATAGCCGCGAGCATGTCGTAATGTGTATGCATTAGGAACTATAAATACCCCCAGGTCAATTGAAAACCATGCCTTCTTATTGTCTTTTGTGTGGCAATTAACGCTAATTGTATCACGTGAGAGGATATCTTCCAGCTTCCCGTACGGTAGCTGTTTGCCCTCGGAGCTCGTTACTTGGACCAGGCCATATTGTGCCGGATTCACCCATTCCGTTGTTTTTCCGTTCGTCCCAATGTAGTAAATTAGGCCGTTTTCATCGAAATCGTGCTGGTTCTTAAAAACGATTCCCGATTTAGATTCTTTTAATTTTTTCAAATAAAGAAAACTAACGCGATCCATGTCGTACCACTGTTTTGCTACCATTTTTAACAAATATTTAGCTAGCTGTCCGACAGTTGCCAGCGGTTCCATTTTCAATGTACGTCCAGTTCTATCGAACAAGGTACTTTCGCAAGCAGCCCGTTCCAGTCGGAATCGTAGACGTTTCGTTAAGATCTGAAGACCGTAACCTGCGCCTGGTGCATCGTACATAAAAACTGGCAGTTTTTCTATACTCTCCAATACGGACACCAGTTTCAAAACTAAAATTCCGGCTGTATTCTTGGCATCATTACAATCATCATCGATACAATTCTTCATAATTGTCTGCTTAAAAATTGAGATCCTTTGTTTTTGTAGCTTATTGATTTTACTGCGCGACAATCCGTTATCCCAGTAATTCTTTGAGAGCACAGCTACCAGACATTGTACAAGCCCAGAGCTATGCATTTCGTAGGCACTTACAACACCATCTTCGTGTAAAAGATTCGCTAATTCATTGAGTGCGTTTCGTAGCTTGTCTTGCCATTTCAATGACGATGACGACGACGTTGCAGACGATTGCTCTTCAAGAGCCGATTCAATTTGTTTCACAATTATCGAGAGTTTAGCCACTGCACCGCGTGGTACTGCTTGTGCAGCCTTGAAGTATCGATTGTACAAATCGCGAGCCAGATTCTTTACTTGATTCTTTTGAACTTCGGTTTTTGTTTTGATTTTCTTTTTCTTACCGGCCGACCAAGCCGATGCGAAATCTGGACCTAATGTTGTTTCAGCTGTGAACGTGTGCTTTGTTCCGCGATTACTTTCGAAAACGAAACCGGGTAAGTCGTCCTGGAGTATTGTTACTTGATGACCTTCGGTGTTGTGAATATGCAGTTGATTTTCCTTTTGGCATTGTAGAACCCAATTGCCAACAACCAAACGCTGTAAGTTGACGCTACTTAGAACCGGCTGCGATGGTATCCCTTGACGTACAGCTGCTCGAGCTCGTTGTAGTTTTTCAAGAAATTCTCCGCGATTTTCTGTGATTGAGATTTAAAGCGAAATTGATAAGTAAAATTATAAAGTGAAGAAGTTTTAAACGAAAAAGTATGAGAGCACCAATAATCTTTGAAAATAGACCGTGTACAGTGTAAACTTATAAATTAGGAACAGAAAAATTATTGTGACCATCCACACCAGTTTTTTTAACATGCGATTATGCTTTTTTTACAGCAATATAATAAACAAAAATTATTTTAAACCGACAAGAATAAAGGCCGAAAAGTGCAAACGTATGATCGCGTACTTCATGTCTGAATGCAGTCTTTCCTATTTTATACGAATATACAACAAAAAATAAAATTTAGTAATCTCTCACCTTCACTAGATACAGAATCCATGCCACGTCCCTTTCCTACAAACAGAAAATATGAAAGAAACACACAAAAATGTGTTTATGAAAGAATTAATTAATGATGCTTTTTTTTTGTATTTTGATTAAAAAGATAAATTAAAATATTGAAATTAGTAACAATCTATTTTTCAAATGGCTGTTTGTATGTTACAATGTTAGTAGTACTAAGGAAATTATTCGTTACGTATTCAGAGTAATTGAATTTCTTTCATCATTCGCGATCCATTCCGGAGTGGATTTTTACTTTACAATTCAATACAACTATCATTTTTGATGACACAGAAAGTAATCGACACAAATACCGATTTTTTCAGTTATCATTCGCGAAAGAACGCACCATTTTTCATGGGCTCACTTTTCCACACACTCGTTCTCGGTCCCCAAATTGTGAAGATACGAAAGGTTTCGCTGTTGGTTTACAAAGAGTGCAATAAAAGGAACGTGCGATAGAAACAGAGTTCGACACAATATTTACCAGCAGTTTATGCCATCAAAACGACGGCCTTGTGCTAATTAAGACCTGTCCGGATATTGGTGCTACCACTCAAACCACCCAACCAACACCAGCCATTCGTTGAGGCGAAAAATAACAAATGTTTTTACGGTTAGGTAGGAAATGAGTCAAAACATCCAGGAAAAGAAAATAACAATGAACAAGAGCCAATTTTTTAAATCTGCTATCGCGACTGATGACCTTTGCCCAAAGATCGTCAGTCGAACTATGTGCTAATGATATTTTATCTGGACCACTTGATATTAATCATTAAAATATTGTTGGCGTTAAATTGGGTCCCACTCCCTCTACGATACAGTTAAGAAATCAATTTCGATGGAATAATATTTATGGATGAAATGAGCACAATTTGTTGAATTTTACATCGTAATATCTTTTTAGAAATGATTTGATTAACTAGCAATACACCAAACGATAAATTACTAACCTTTTTCACCTTTTTACTATCACAAACTAAATTCCTACGATTTCTTAAAGTTGCTAGTTTAATTTTAAATGAAAAATAATCTTAAAAATGTCAGTCGGTCAAAATAATTAAAAAGCAAAAATAGATTTAAGTAATTACGTTGTTAGTCTAAAAAAATAACAAATTCCGTAATACTTAGTGGTGAAAATAAAACTTAGATTAGATATAACAAAATCCAAAAAACGGAAACTGTAAAACACTAACCTGAACTGTCATTTCCATTTTCGGGACTCCCGCTCGAATACATGGTCGCCAATTTTCCATCCAATATGAAACGAAACCAGCCGTTTGAACCATTGGACAATTCAAGTGCTGCCGAATCTGACCAAACATATAAACAATCGCGTCCACGGCAAATGCTCCATTCGCGCCAATGATATGCTTTGCCCGGTAAAATTTCTTTGGCGTCTTCAAGAACATCATCGGGACCTTTAATCGGAACAATTTAATCAATATTTTCGTTATTATAATCATTTTTGCTTTACATACCTTTTGCATGAGTGCTTTTCGTGGCAGCTGATGTTGCCGCTACAACCATTGTATCATCTGTTTGCGTTGCACTTGTATTTATGCTACAAGACTGTGCTGCTGTTTGTTTTATATTAATATCTGATGAATTGCATTCGCTTTCCGAACCCATGAGGGCTTGAACTTTTGAAAATACACCTAAACGGGCAAATTGATCTAGAAATTCGTCCTGTGTTTTCGACATGAGCTCTTCGATTATTGTCAAAACAACTAAATGGCCGTCTTCATCGTCCTAAAGAGAAATTATATTACGTTTTTTTTTGAATTTTATTGTGTAAGTTCGTTTCGAGTAGACGTATGTGTGCTATATTCATAAGCAATAAAAAGCATACACAATTTAATTTCATCCATGCTGCGCAGTTAGTATGAAAATAAACTTATTTATCAATATAAAAAAGATAAAATATTGACAGGATATTTTATGCAGTCAGTCGTACTACCAAAGTGCGAGAGCAAAAAAAATCTATGAAAAAAATTAACAATTAACACAAAATATTAAAAAGCTTGTCGTGTGGTAGGACGGGCAACACTTTTCTTTACCCGCCATATTTCTCATTAGACTCGCACAAAAATTTTGAATTCTAAAAACAGAGAATGTCTCCGGCAAATTTTGTCTTATTTTGATTCCCTGCTGTAACGGTTTCCTTCTTACAGTTTGTCTCAGAAACTAGCAAATGGCCCAGTTTCAAAGTGTCAGCTTTAAAAGATGAAAAAAAATTAAACGTTGAAAAGAAAAACGACAAAAAACCAGACAATATGACGCGAACATACAATTAATGTATCTCAATAGTTGTTTAGTTGGCTTGCGAAATACTCTTGTATTAGCGATTAGTAGTGAACAAACAAGTAAGTAATAAAAACTAAAGTGTCCTAAAAACAACAAAACAATCATAAAAAAAATCCTCATTTGAAAACAATAACAAAAAAAACTTAGATTTTTGTTTTTTACCGCCACTTTATAACTGGGTGGTGGTGGTAAAATGTAACGTTGCGCTATTAATGAACGCTGCTGCTTTATTGATTGGACAAGTGCACCGCATTTTGGTAGTTGCTTAGCAGTAGTTGTGACAGTAGTAGCAGTAGTATTGGTGGTAGTAGGACTAGAGGTAGTAGTATTGGCTGATTGAACAACTGTTGGCCAACTGTAACTAATCTAAGTTATATATAATAAGCAAATTAATCGGGCTCTATATTGTTCTTATTTCTCTCAGATGAATAATTTTTTTTTTAATATTCTGTCAATGTTTTATCTGATTGTATACGTTAAATTGGGTGAGTTTTTGACAATAAAAGCTTAATTACCTCATTATCCAGAACGCTTGCAACAACCTCAACTAGTAATGTTCCTAAGCTCTGTTCGCCATTACCGCCGCCACTCGTAGATTGCGATTCGCACAATTCCTTTAAAACATTCGGCTGTGCATATTGTACCATTTTTTTTATCAATCCTAAACTGGCACGTCGTACACTGCTCAACATTGTGCCCTGAAATGTCCGACAGAAAACGGGTAAAAAGACTTTCAGATAGACCGGTGCCATTTCGGGATCGCCGCGCGGTTCATTTGTAGTTTCATCCTGATCCGATTTCAAATCTGTTCGACCGGCCGACATCCATTCACCGGGAGATTGTAAGATTGCTGCAACTTCTCGATGACCTTCGTCGATACGTTCACGAGCCTTATCAAGCGGCGTTTTACCATCTTCGTCACGCAAATCGGGATAGGCTCCATGTTTTAGTAGAACCTTGGCAATACCAGGACGACCAAAACAAGCGGCATAATGTAGTGATGAACTGCGTTGTCCTTTATTAACGTCTGCTCCCTTCTCGCATAAGTACTCGACCATTTCGAGCGTGCCGAACGCAGATGCCCAATTTAACAGTGTTTGACCAACATCATCCATACAGTTGACATCAATTCCGCCCGATTCGATTGCTTCGGTCAAAGCTTCTGTGTCTTTACTACGAATGCAATCGATTAGTTGACGATGCGTCCGTTCGGCACTTGAGTCGGCGCGACGTACTCGTGGTGCCAGTTGTCCCTGCGTTCCGACTCCGCCAACGCGACTTAAAGCTTGCCGCCCCTCGAACAGTAACAATAACAAAAGATCCGCTAATCGCATACAATCCAGTACGCAACGTTCATCACCCTTTAGAGCTCGTTCCATTGAATCTGTTAGTTGGGATCTGAGCAAATCGTGTGTTATTAGCGGCGATCCGCGGCATAGTGTTGACAAAAGTGATATTGTTGTAGAGATCGATTGTGACGATCGACTGGCATCAGTCGGTTGAGTTTTTGGGGCAACCGCAGTCAAACTGTCGTTGTGTTGATTTGATGATGAACTAGAACTGTTTTGGGTTCCTCCAGCAGCATTTCCCAAACGTTTAAGCAGCTCACTAACTAGGCCATACTCGGCTAGCGGTGCAGGATCGACACCTTTTCGTGTGAATCGATCAGCGACCGATGCAAAGCATTTCAATGCACCATCAGCTACCATAGGGTCCTCATGTTGCAGTAAAGTGCTCAAACTTTCCACGCAATTTTGTATACATGGACTATTCGGTTCGACTTTAGTACAAAGTCGCGAAACAACAGCCATCGACGAATGCAAAGTATCTCTGTGCACTTGTGATCCACAGTCACGAATAAATGATAGCACACAGTTAAGACCGCCACCTTCAAAAACTGCACCAGCCTCTCGAGTGCAAATCAACTCCAAGACTTTAATACATTGCTCTGCAAGATCGCGACTAGTACGACTGGATAAATCGGCAACGACAAGTCGATTGCAAATAGCTTTGATTGCTCCATCGATGGCAACAATACGGCGAGTACATTCAGCTGAAACATCTAAATAATATGTGATGGCACGTGCAGTCACTTCAAGAACGTTTTCAGGTGCTAATTCGTCAAGAAAGATTTTACATAGTGCTGGCAGGAAAGTACGTGGTGGACAGCTGAAAAAAAACCATAATAAACTATTTATTCTAATCGCACGTGGGTTTTTTAATAATTAGTTTTTCTCCACCTACCTCTCAAAACACCTGTCTACATTGTCCGACATCAGCAAGAGCATGCACAATTGCTCGAGAGCAATCAGCTGCATGTCGCGTTCGTCTCCTTGTCCCATTGATAGCCATTCCAGAAGAGTTTCTGGATCAACGTCTCCCATCTGAAGTAAAACGGGTTTTGTGTTTAATTTTCAGATCGTTTATTCACATATGTAGTATACAGATTGAGAATAGAGAGAAAGAAAATTATAAGGGCTGAAATTTTGAATTTTAATTACATATTGCTTTCTGAATTAGACGTTTACGATTCCACTTTATTGGTTGACACTTTTTTCACCGAGTGCCTTTGTTTTATTACGCTACACTACAAACAGAAAGTGCTGACTTTCATATCACCGAAGGTGATTTTCGGTGGAAAATCGATAATTTATTTTTTTAAATGCCTTGCAGAATTTAATCCAATCTTAATAGTTTGTAGAGGCCTAACTAATCATGGCCTTTTCTTACGTTCTTACTAACAAAAAAGATATTTGAACCAGAAACAAGGACACTGTTGTGTGTTGTCTTCTCTAGGACCCAGAAAGAGTCATGAAGTTTATAAAGTTTACGAAATTGGCAAAATCGTTTGGCTAGGTTTTCAGAAGAGAATTACGAAAGTAAAATTCTATGCGCCTTTAAAAGCGATACAAAAAAATTTGGTAATAATCTGGGCGTAATTTTGATATTCGGCCAACTAGCCGCCAATTATAATAGTGGCAAGTAAACTTTAGATGTGACAGGATTCATTTAGTTAGTGGTTACTAAAGTTTGTACATTTGTAGCTGAAGCTGCTTATGAGATATTAAAATCGTAAGATTTTTCTGTTTTTCTTTTCTACATCCATCCAATTGACATTAAATTGATTTTTATATTTGAGATTCCATACCATTCGAGTTGCATTTTCATTTCATTCAAATGTAATCACCATTAATTAAATCTGTTCTGTCTACAATTCATTCAAACTTTGCTCGTTTTCTTCTAAATCAAATGAAGATCGATGTGAAAAAAAAATACAATCTCAAATTGACCTATAAAAAATATCAATGACAGTCTAATGAAATTAAAAACCACTCCAAGGCGTATAATACGCTGATGATGAATTTCGATCAATCAAGAGTGGTATGGTGTGATGGCTTGACCTCAAAAACAATTTCAAACAAGTGCGATGTTTTAGAAAAAATTACGCTTTTTATCTCATACAGTGATAAGACAAAACTTAGACTAGTGAAAAAGAATTTATTTTATATTTGATCCAATTTTTTCACCGAAACAAGTAAAGAAAGAAATTCGTGTTCAAAGTAAGTAGGCTTTACATATCATAAAAGAAAATAAGAAAAACTCATCCAGGCAATGAAAGAAATAAAGCTTAGATTTTTTTCGAACTAATGAAAAATGTTAATTTCACCCGGGAAACACGTTTGTTTCCCCCGTTTCTTTCTTTATGTACGTACGTCCGTACGTACTCGTCTCGTATATTTCATTTTGGAAGAATTCGAAAGTTTATACCAACAAAACCTTAAAATAATCTTTCATGTGTGAAGACAGGTTAGTCTGTAGCGAACACGCATATTATTTCAGAAGCCTATCGTGTTATTATTTTTAATATTTACGAAAATAAACACACACGCCATGTACATCGCACATTATTAATAGTCTGCTCGTTTTAGTTGTGAAAATTTTCAAATTGTAAATATTCGAAAATATTTTCGGTCCGAAAACTTATTGCAAAATAACTTTTGACTACCTACCGACTTTCCGCAAGATAAGTACTTGTAATTTAGGCCAGAAATGGCACACAACACTTTTCATTTCGATCATGTGACTTGGTTGGCTCTAATTTAAAAAATATGTATATAAGAGCGCAAATAAACTGTACGTACCGCAGTTTTGTGGAATGAGCTGGAATTAAGATTAATATACGCAATAAACAATTATTTTGTATCTTTTTGAGATTAAAATGCGTGTTCCGTGTTATGGTTCATATCGAGAAAATCAAATATTTATAATAGGTATATCTAAGTAGGTTACCGAATTCGAACAATGAGCTGATAAACTACGCACACCTCTCAGACTGGGATATATGCCAACAGTCTGTTCCCGAAGTAAACCATTTTATACAACCGAGGTGCTTTTCCTTGTTTAAAGGTAACTAAGCACTCGACACATTGTTGCTATTTCTAGTATCGTTTGGACGATTAGATCATCTCCAACGACAGTTAATTATATCGTTAGAAGCTATAGAAGACTTTGACAATGTGCTCTGGCCTCATATCAGATTGTTAAAGTGTGTCTTCGATTCTTAGCTTGTGAATTCGATAGAATTCGTTCACCCAAAGGGTTCATGCTCATGTCATAAATCACCCTACGAGTTTTGATTATACCCATTTTCATTTTCACTCAAGACGAATGTTTGTATATTGTAA
Organism: Beris chalybata; assembly: GCA_949128065.1. Taxonomy (NCBI): domain Eukaryota; kingdom Metazoa; phylum Arthropoda; class Insecta; order Diptera; family Stratiomyidae; genus Beris; species Beris chalybata. Next base: position 2,591,408 of record OX421896.1, on the reverse strand, counting down.
AAGCAGTTTTTTCTATCTCAGAAACGGCTTGTACTAAAAAGTTCAAACTTGAAAGGTGCTTGTATATAGTTGTACCCACTAGAGTCACTGTATAAGAACTAACACAAACATCCATTATCATGAGTACTGACAATGACCACTTTTGGTACATATTTAGTAGTCTAAAAACCTGCGAATTTAAAAAATCGCAGGTTTCTTAAATGGCATAGTTTTAGTGTGTATACGTGTAGCAGATGGATTTTGATTGACGTTTCACGGAATCGAGATATGTCTCATGAAATGTCAACTAAATACAGCGTTTATCCACTTTAGTGGAGATTCTTAAAATGAAAAATCGAGACAACTGCAAAAGAAATTTCAAATGTACTGGTTTCAAATGAAACACACATATTCCGTACTCAAGATAATGGATGTTTGTGTTAGTTCATATGAAGTGACTCTAGTACCCACATACTAGCAAAACATTTCGGTTATCTAGTATTCTTATTTTCGTTTGCTCACGATTAAAGAGTACGAGACATTCAGATATAAAGACGTCAGACACTTAACGGAAGGAGAAGAAATTAAAGGAGTGCAGTTCATGCCCTTCCCCATCGGAAAATTCCAATTGAACTGAAGCAGTTTAAGACAGTAAAACTTCATCTTTATTTATAGAAGAAAAAAAATGCAACAGCTTAAATACGCAAGCTGTGCTGGAACACATCATCAAATGAAATGCGCAAAAAATTCAGCAAAGTAAAAACAGCAACCATATAGAAATTTTTTCTCCACCATAAATTGTTGTAAGTAAATATTCGTCTGAGAAAGGGGCAATGTACGATTTAAATCGAATCGTTTTTATTTTCACTCATGATTGTAGGTGGAAATGTGGTTCTTTATGTTCTTCCTATGTGAGCGATCTCGATGCAAAGAATATGCTCGTAGTAGTGAGTACGTTCTAAGTTTGATCCAGAAGAATAAAATCTACCCTACTAACCAATTTCTTGGTTGTTATGTTTAAATTCTAACCCAGGCAGTCACAGCAAATACTTCCCGATAGATATGCCGGAATTAATTTTATATATAGCCACGAATGCTTTATTGAGACAGATACGTAGTGGGAGAAATCACGACGTTCCATCCATTTTACTTGTAAAAGTTTTAAAATAAAATTGGTTTTGTCTTTAGCTTCGCGCGCGCTAAGTCTCTCTAATAGACTTCCGTTGACTTGGGATTTTTTGGTCAAATGCCAACAAGCCTTTTGCGCTTATAAAATGAACTTTTTTTCTTTGTTGGCGCAAGCAAATATAAATTTCGTATATTTTTCTATTCTCTCCCAGTTTTGATTTAATTATTCTTGCTGAATCATTGGATATGTATGGTACTAAAGGCATGCACCACCATTGTTTAGTGCTTTTAGCGGTAGTTCGTACAGTTGCGAGTTTTCGGTTTGAGTATCGACCTCAACCTAAAATAAGGTCATTCAATTTACAGTTGAGCGAGACAACTTGGGTCTTGTGTCAACTCGGTAACAAAATTCATTATGTAATCCGTCTTCTTAGCCGCGATATGCGTGCGCCTGAACACATTTAAGACGGGCAAAAAATATTCTTTCTTGCAACATTCGTTTTACTTCCAAGAAACACGAGTAGACAAGACTTCATCATCTTCAAACACAAAACAGTTGGCGGTGGTAGCGATGTGCTTTTAAACGGAGCAACTTTTCTTTTACATTTCATCATCGTCCGCATCATCATAACGTTAAATTATTTACCTATCGTCTTATGCACTCCACAACTCCCAGCTTGACTCTTGACTGCTTCTCGTTGTCACCGTTTTCTTTTTTCTTTCTGGTGTTCGCGCAGACCAACTTCTTATATGATATTCGTCCAAATATTTTATTTTGGTCGACCCAAGAAATATACGTGATTTCAAGATACGAAATTGTTAAATGGATGGGTTTTGTCTTGATGGCTTTGTGCTGTCTCTTTGTCCATTAGTCCCAAAGATCTGCGCTTTGCAGTTCAGTATTTTCGGCGTTAGTGTCGAAATCATGCCGCGAGTATAGCGTAACCTGTTACGTTTTAGCCAATTTGCTTCACTTTCATCATTCGAACGAACTAAAGCTGTATAATGAAGTACGGATATTGAAAGAGCAGCTATTCAATTTGGTATACTTTTTTTGCAAGGTTATTGGCTTTTGCTAAAAACGAACAACAAAATGTAAAAAATTTGGAATATGTTGGATGCTGTATTTGAAATAATAAGAGAAGTTCATTGTTAAACGGATGTCGTGTATTCTCTATTTTTACACAATTGGTGAGTAGATCCACATCCCAAGCTGCTGAATTCTTTATGTAATAACACGGATGTAAACAGTTTTGCTTGAACTGATTGTTTTTAACATAAGTTTTGCATTAGATAATGAAAAAACTAACGTACGACAGTAAACCAAAATCAAAGCTTTTGATTTAAGAATTTTTTGGTTGCTTTTCAGCAACAGAGGAGTTTCTTACGAAACAATTTATACAACAACAACTCATTAACTCACATCCAGCACAGGCTCCAACGCATTCGTATGTCTTATGGGTAAAATATGCTACCACCGTCCCAAAACAACTTTCTTTCGTACTGTGGCGTATTGAGTTTTCAGCGCCAGGTTCAAACCGAAGCATTAAATCTTACACGTGCTCTATTATTAATAAATAGTAAAATTTACAATTTCGATTTTTTTTTTTTTTGCTATTTCAAAATGTTTGCTGCACGAGGTGGGTCTTAAACTAATTTTATGCCACAACTGTTAGTGATATTCATAAATACCAAAACAAATCATTTTAATTTCCTTGGTACTCGAAGGATCAACTTGATCTTACTCATTTACTTGTTGAGGGCTACAAAAGTTATGTATGCAAATTTTACAATTCCAACTTGAAAGTATTCTCAAGTTTTCGGTCAATACTTTTGAGCAGTTAAAATTTATACTAATATCTCTGGAAATTTACAAAAAGTATTAATTGCGACGAAAACGGAAAGGCAATAACAATCACATGGTGATTTCCAAAGATCTAAAAATGAATCTCCTCAACGAACAAATACGCGTGTATGAAAATCTTTGTTTAGCTGCGGCGAAGTTCAATAAAATCATTTATAAAAATAAATAGTCGTGAAGACTTTCTCATAAAATATATATCTCACAGCACATCGGCAGAATACAGAAGTTGAAGGACACGCAAAGCAACTAGTTTTTATATTAATGGGACGTTGGCGTAGGTGGATGCTCAGAAAATCATGTGTCGTTGTATTTGTATTTACAAATGTTTTCTTTCGAAGCTTTACGTGAAAAAGCTATTCAAAGTTTGTTTGGCGGTACGATGAGAAACCAATGCGTAATTGCTGTACGGTTTGGAATAATAACAATCGGATTAGAACAGACTATACTCGGAAAGAGTTCAAAAACGAACTATGAAATTATTAAAAAAAAAAAATAATAACAATATGAAGCAATAAATGCTTCTCTGGCGTTTGCTTGTTTTGTTATTATAAATTATGGAAGTATAAAAAATTTGATTCATAGAAGCCGTATAAAGCTAGCTATTGAATAAAACATAAGGTAAGAGAGTTCACACAACAGTTACCTCGCACGACTATTATAAAACAGACTCTACGTTATGGAGTTATTAGGAGCTCCTCACCTCATCCATTACTACAGCAGTGTTGGTGGTATTATAGCACCTACAGCAGCAGGCTTTACGATTACCAAAGACCCGTGCAAGAACTGCCACTAAGCACATTACCCATTAAGTCATTGTGTGTTTATTAATCGCGCCCAGTAGAAGACCGACCTTCACGATAGCACTACCTTCTAATTTTCCACAATCATTGAACCGAATTTAACGAATGTATTGCAAAAACTAAACAATCTAAAAAAGCGTATTCCTATCGAAGAAATTTACTCGAAACAACGATACTATCTACGGATCGGATTTGAACTGAAGACCATAGCTTTAAAATCTGAGGTTCACCTCTCTGGCTAAAGTTGTGGGATAAATCTCTCTATTTTTATTTGTATTTTAAACTGAACAGTGTAAACATTGTTGATGGCGAAGTCTAGGAAAAAGACAAAGCCGAAAGACGTGTGTCGTGTCGTTGCTCTAGAGACTTGAAGAGTAGTAAAATAAAAAGTTTAGTTAATGTTTTTAGCAAGCTATAAGTAGCACAGGAGAGCTGAGCAAAGAAATTCATCCTAGTAACATGACAAAATGTTTCGTTTCGACTTTTTTCAGATAATAGAGGAGTTGGCAAACAGAATTTTTGCAACAATTAGAGACGCTGTATATCAGATGGTTTTGGGGATTATATGTTAACGTGTTGTTATTTCCAACTATTATAGTGAAGATATTAGTCTAGTGAATGCATATTTAATAGTAATATTTAAGGAAATTTATGTGAGATCTTTCAATCACAAACTTGGAATGTAATACTACCGACTTTCTCCAAACTAATGCAATATATCATTTAATTTGTTTCGCTTGTTCTCATCTATCATTCTCTTGGAAATTGACATAGCTGGACCGAATATCCTGTAGATGTGAATCATTTGTTAATTTTGACGAAATCCAGCAGTTATTTGTATTCTAAGCTGGACTACAAGAAGCTTTGTTGAACTTCCAATATACCATTTTCTTAGTCGATAAGCCCATCATGACAGTGGGAATCGAATCAATAGAGTTACGTACATGCTGCGAGGCTTCCTAGATTGCATTCGTCATAATACGTACCTATACGATTCACCTGCTCTCAACAACTGTACTGATATTGATTATTGACATGCTATTACCGGTTAGGTTAACCTTCAATAACAAACTCATAACGGTGGATACTCCTTGTCGACTTCTCAACTGCGTTTTTTTCTTATCATCGGTAAAATCGAACTGAACTCTTAACGAGATGTCGAAGGAAAAAAAAGAAACAAGACAGGTACGACCGGGTACTAACAATGTATGCTTTCGTGTTTCATATACAACATTTTTATAGTCTATTCCTTTCTCTCAATCGAATCAATTAGCTAGTAGCAGACTAGCAGTACATGTAGATACTTGTATAAAAGCTTCAAATTCAAATCAACAATTTATTCTATTTTTAAATATTATCCTTCGCAAAATCATCATTTTTAAGTAATCAACGTTGCATGACTTTCATTGATAATTTTTCATGACGGTACAATCAGTTTCCTTCTCATATCTGTGATTATTTAATATTGAATATTTTATGTACTTACTTTACAAGATTTCTTGTTAGGCGTTTAAATTTGCGCTTGTGACACAAATTACGCTTGTAAGATGTTTGGGTGGTTTATTATCTGAAAATATATATATAAAAATATTAGTTAGTTTTATGTCTTTTGTGAATTCCGACATGAGAAGCCAGAAACTATTTGCGGCTCAAAATACACACGTATTTCTACCTCAAATATATTAAGCCGGCTTGACACGTTACGAGTGGAATCAGAACAATAGTCAATCGGACATGAATTCGGACAAGTTGAGCACTGTCCGACTTTACTCGAATCGGATTATAACACGAGTATATGATACGAGTGAATATCGGAGTTCACTCGTTCCGATTCCACTCGTAACGTGTCAACCCGGCTTTTGGTAGTTGCTTATACGTCAAATTAGTTATCCAAGTTTAGCTTAGAATTACAGGTTCAATTTTTTTCTGTAGTTCTGCACTTTCACTTTTATCCAATTTGTTCTTTCTTTCAACAAAATGTATTTCCCATGGTTCCCTTCCCAATTATTTTTTCATTTCGTCAGAGTTTGATGGATTTGTTACTACCCACGGAAAAAAATATCTTCGTTGAGGAAAAAACTCGGATCAGACGATAATAACGTCCCAAATTCGATTAGAGATATATTTTCAAGGAACCCAAGGCGCGATTCGGGCTGGTGTGCTATAGATAAAAGATTTTGATGAATAAAACTACATATAGTCTATATTATACGGTATTTTGGACTATATGCCAGTGACCAAGGCCTGGCTTATCAGTAGTATTTCTAAAGTTCTTTACATTTTTTTTTGGCCCAATCATTCGTTCAATGCTCTACAATTCTCATGCCTAAGATTAACTTTTAAAACTACAGATTCGACCTAATTCGCTCCAATAACTGGTCATCTTGCCACAACTATTTCAGTACGCGTAGTATATACATTGGTGTACTATAATTTTAAATATGTGTAATCTGTTGACATTTTAAAAGTATAATTCAGGCATTTCATAGTGTTTCTGAGTAATGAATCTCTTGTGAGTTGGTATGTGAGTAGGCATATACCAAAGATATTAGAATCCCTTTATATAAGATGTCCCAACCATATTAAAAAAATGCAATAAAGCTCTACGATTGGCGACAATCTCCAGTGAGTATTAGAGCTTTGTATGCTCAAATTTGTAGTCCACTGTAATCATCAATCTGAAAGCTCTTTTTGGAAAGTCAATGGTCGCGTTTACGTGCAGACCGGACCAGTCTAAAAAGACCGGTTTGGTCTTTTTCGGTCTTGCATTTATGTGTGCCTTTCAACATAACCAATTTGAAGCTATCATTTTAAATATTATTTTCAATCATGGATGAAAATTTGAAACTGCACATCGCTAAGTTTGCGCAAAGTGGACACTTCGTCAAATGTCCACCGTACAGTCATTTTTATTTTCACAGATGTATGCTTTGACGTTCTAATTTTGTTTGGCCAGCACTATTGTAGGTTATGTTTTGGTCTAAGACCGTTTATGTGCCAGTACTAGACTGGTTCGGTTTCGTTTGGTTCGTACCAAAATCAGAACCAAAATAAGTCCAAATGGACTGGTCCGGTTTACATTTATGCGTGCGACCGAACTTTTTGGTCTTTTTAGACTGGTCCGGTCTGCACGTAAACGCGACCATTGTCACCGATTCCGAAATCGGTAAATTTGAATAAACTAACCGGATTGATTTGTCATTATTATCTATATCATTGCCCTCTGGATAAAAGCCGCGCAACTGAATTTTCGAAGAGCGAAAATGCCTCGATTTCCCCTCGATGAGTGACGATTTTGTATGGAGATCGAGCCATGACGTCACCAATCGAGGCAAAATCGAGGCATTTCTCATGACGAACTGTCATATGTGCGCGGCCTGAGTTTAAGTTGGCGGTGTCTATATATAATATATCTCAGTAATTTTAGTTATATTTCTTGAATTGTTCTATTCCGTTAATTGAGTTCATTTAGTTCCGTGATTTTATTGTTTTGATTCCGTATAATTCCGCTGTTAAATTCTTTTGCTTACGCAGAAGCCATCGCGGACGTACCTTGGATGAGTGGCTTCATTTTTATACACATATAGAGATTAAAAATTCATAGAATCACTGCAGGAAATGAGCAAAAAATATCGTGAAACTTAACGATTATTATGTTGAACTGAATAAACGATGAAAGATGAAAGCGAATGTCTTGGCGATAGTGAAAACACCACATTTGTGCTCGTCGCACATCGCATCATTCAATGCACATGAAGTCGATAGTGGAAACGCAGCATAAGTATATTACCATCATTCGCCTCATATTCACATATGTATTTATGTATGTGGCTAAAAACGATGTCCATTTGACATCCGAATAAAAAAACCTGCCTTTGATTAAATATTTTTTGTTAGTTGACTTTGGCTTTCTCCAGCACACAGTGGGTTACATCAAAAAATCTAAAACTTTGCAATAATCACTGGAGTTGTGTCGCCAATCGAAGAGCTTTCGAAATTGATATTGACATGCTTGGGACATCTTATAGTTTCTATTGTCTTTGCATATACCCAGTGCTTTGTTGACTATTTATCATTTCATTATTCAAAAAGGCTATCAAAAATACAAAATGCAGTTGCCTAGCGCAGATTTCAATAATTTGCTTCCATTTCAATGGAGTAAAATATAAATTTACTTCCTAATAAAATTCTTTTAATCCATTGAATTTTATCTTCGCACACGATCAACTTTGCCGATCTTTTTAATTGAAGTGAAAGAACAACATGACATAGAAAAGCTCTAGGTTGGCTTATGCGCTAGTCAATGCTGACATCAAGGACGGTTATTATTTGCTTTCATCGTGGGGAAAATGACGAATCGAATTTATGTCATGTACCTACTAATAAACGTTAAAGGTACATTATAATCAATACTCACCTGCACTAGGCACACACACAGTCCATAATATAAATTACATTGATAAATAGGCCGATTCGTGATATCATTAAAATACCAATCATTTACCTACAAATGTCTACAGTCTGAAAAATCTGAAGGAACGTAATGTAGAGTTGGCAAGGGTTTACTAATCGCAATAACCGCAGAACGATTATTCGATTAAGTGTAAGATAATCGAGTTATCGCAACACTTGATTTGTACGTAACTAACGCTCCCCACGGCAAGCCCTCATCGCCCAATTTAACTGCTGTGAAAATCGTGTCGCCAAGAGTTCTTCTTTTATGTGGCGCCGCCATAGCAGTTAGTGTAGTGGCGGCTAATTTGTTACTATGGCGCTACAGCACATTCTCGAGTCTTGGTCCCTTCGATAATTTTCTTTCTACTTTTTTTGGGACATCGTCGGACTTATTAGTTTTTCTGCTCAATCCAGTGTGGGGTCCCTCATTTTTCTGATGCCTAACACCAGATACGATCAATATTCTAGTCAAAAGGGGATATAATCCAAGTGCGCCAATATTCTAGGGACTATCTATCAGATAGAGAAAAGAAAAGAACCCATTTAGTCAATGGGTGAAAGAAAGGAACGATGGATTACCGACCGATCTCCTTAAAAGTGACACTGAATTACGGGAACTCACGACATTAGTCCTACTCCATTTCAATTATGCAGATTATGTCGCTTCCGGTATCGCGCCTTGGGTTCTAAACAACAACAAAAATCGTTTCTTAAGGAATGAGCGAACAATCACTGCGTAATTATTGAAAAAAAAACCCCGATTACATAAGCGTTCGTAACAATTGCTTTCGATCGCAATGCAATGTCGTGACATATTTTACATTACGTTTCCAATTATGTAATTAGAATTGGTATCATCTAATAAACGAATCGAAGTTCCCGATTCTATTACAAATAGGTATGTAAAAACATGATGGAATTCAATGTTACATTTTTCAGAGCGCTCCCGCACGATTTATTTTTTTTACAAAATAGCAATCGACAATTTAGTCATTGCTGTAAAAACCATAATAAATATTACTAGTAAAGCTAAGGATTTGTATGCAACGTGGCATTTAAAGATCGTCTAAACTAATCCAGTGTTAATAAAATATCGAACCCATATCAATAACAATCGGTGCGGCCCTTTTCAAAATGTATTCCATTGGTCAGTGACTAAGCACATAAATAATTACCGAGACGATGATAATGGCGAAATGATAAGATAAGAATGTGTAATAGTCATAACGATTATTTACATTGCGATTTTAAAAACAAAGGAATAATTTTAGTGACTTATTGTCGTCTTCCTCGAGGTTTTTGGAAGAATTTGGGCCAGGACGAAAACGATTAATATTTTCATTTTTTTTTTCTTAATATGCAAGCCGAGTAAGCTTTATATTTTATTTATTTAAAGGTTTTCAAGTACTTTATCCGGCAAAGATAAGGAAAGCTTTAACTGTTTCTGATTTATTTTGAAATTTTATAAATTCTTGATGTAATGCTGGCTGCGTATAAGGCTCGCGCTTTTCAATGAACACAGGAAGTTGATGAAATCTTATCGAGATGTCGAAGAAGAGCTAAACAGATCTGTCCGCTTCGATGTAGATTACAGCATTAATGCTCTGCTCTGCTGTGATTAAATAGTTAGGTGACCTACTGATTTGTTTCCCAATTTCGCGACCATTCAAGAAACAAATGTGGTCTAACTATAAAAAAATAAAATTTGAGGAATGCCGTCCTATCGCCGTCAGATCGTTTCTTGTTGGGTAAGATTTGTTGCTCCCCTAAACCTCATCAGGAGGAATTATATTCTTAAAGAGGTAAAGAGGCTTAGACTCTTTCCAATGGCACTTCAAGTAGTAAACTGATTATTTCGGATTTGCTTGCGTCTGCAAGACGGTGTTAGATGAAACAGCTCTTGAACGCTACGCTAATAGATTTCTTAAGTTTTAGATGAACTCGCAAAGGAAAGACGAAGTTCATCAGAAGCCCATTCTGTCGGTAGAATTGTTTCATTGAGATTTGATAGTAAGGAACCTACAGTAAAAAGGATGAAGTAAAATCGGATCCAATTTAGCAGTGCCAAAAAGTGATTACATGCCAAGCTTACGGACCAAGTACTTCGTTTAATATAATCCTTTCTTATGCTAACTGCAATCGTAATGACGTCCGGGAGCTTTTATATTTGATATAGGAAGCACGGACTGGTAAGACTCTTAGTTTATTTTCATAGCAAAAGTTAAGCTCCGCGAATTCCCCAACTTTCGAGGTCAAAGTAATCTGCGATCTGAACTCATCTCTCGCCTATTTTAACCCCTTTACCAAATGACACTCTCCTCCTTCATTTACGTCCCATTGCTCTTTGGATATTTACAATAAAATCAAGCGCCAACTTCTCTACTTTTTTGGCAGTGAGCCTAGCCGAATGCTTTTCGCTAAATCGAAATTGCCCTAAACAAAAACGAGACCTTGAAACGAACAAACATATCCCAGGCTCTCAACTCTCAAGCGCATGGACGGAGATTTGTTTACACGAAAGGTAAATTTTAGATTCGATGATATGCGCGACTTTCGTTCGAAGTGATAATTATGAATAAAAGCAAAACACAGAGCGTTAATTTTAGCGAAAACTGAAGAGTCGTCTGATTCATCGAAATGAATTTCATCACTTTTGCAGGAAAAATTCGCCAGCACATCGGCCACTTGACATTTTCAATCGAACTTTTCTGCCTGGAACACAGTCAGGAGTCAGGGTCACTTGTCCCACTCCCAAACAGTAAAATCACTTCAAAAGGACCATCACCTTACGCGACCTTGGAGCACGTCACGGCACCCATTGCCCCCTCGTTGTTATGGGGACCGTATACAAGGGATGAGGTTCAAAATCAATCGAAAAAAAAAATTTGCTAGTTGCTTGTCGCGTGTTGTTTGATCCTTAACGAAAAAAAGAGAAACAAAAACCCCCTTTCTGCTAGGGTAAACAATAATCACATTGAGCCGCCCCACTCAAGGCTCCCGTCACGGGTCACATCACATGCACTTCGTTCCGAGTGAAAACTGTTTAGAAAATGCAAAGGCAAATAATGAGAAAAAATTGAGGCCACACAACGGCGCGCGGCCATCATCGATTTTCGAGTCAGAAAAAGTCGCCGCCGACTTAACCGATTCGTTGATGGGGCCCCTGAAGCCGCCGCAGCCCCGCACCAGAAACAGAAAAATAAAAGCCCCGACCTAACTGTGATATAACGCGAATCGAAACAAATTACGACGAAAAACCGATATTACACACGATTTTTTCATCTGGATCTTTCGTTTCGTTGCGTGTTTTTTTCGAACTTCGTCTCGTCGACGAAAAATCACACGATTATATTTTCTACTGCGGAGATTCGAGCTGCATAAAACACGTCAAATTATTCGGAAAACATTTGCAAACTTTTCTCCGACATCACCGAACAAATCGGGGGGTTACGACGGACAAAATAAGAAAATAGCCGTGATGAAAATTGAAGGAATTTTTTTACCTTTTGATTTTACATATCCAATTAACTTTGCACTTTTTTCGAAATGCACGATTTTCGATTGTTCCGGGCCTTTTCACTGTTTCTACGCGTTCGATTTTACACTTTTTCCACACGCGGACAATGCGGACGCACAAAAACACTGCAAAATACGAAAATTCCAATTTTTTCCACGGGGAGTTCTTCTCTTCACTTCACTTGACGAGATGGAAAAACGTCGCCGCCACAAATCGACTAAAATCACATTCGCAGCGAAGCCATTGAACTCGAACTCGGTTCGGTTTCGGTGTACGCGGCGAACTTTACTTTGGTCGCGCGCGGTCTGGGAACGTTCAATGCAACGGAAAAAAAGAACAAGGCACACAGAAAATTTTTTGACAGCTTTGTGTACGTTTTTTGTATTGATTTTAAGTGAACTAAGTTGATTTTCAGTACTTTTATTAATGAAAGGTGAGTTTTAAAATACTGGAAAATTAAAACTTTCCATCATTGCATATGAAAAAATATGAAATATAAGAAAATCGTTCTCGTCGTGGAAATGTGTGGAATTGAAGGAACAATGCTGCCAAGTAAACATTTCATTATTCCAGCTGCCAAATTTCGAATCCTTCATTCTGAATGTAAGACAGAATTAATAAAAATGGAGTAAGACAGAATTAATAAAAATAAGTATGTAAATTACAAAATGTACATGAAATATGACTTGAAAAATGCAATGTCAACTCAAAACCTTTGTCGCTCGTGCCCTGAAGCTGAAAACAAAGAAAACGTCATGAAACTTTCAAAAAAAAAAAATTATTTGTGATGGCTATATCCCTTTCTTACATATTGTTATATATGTTTAGAAAATCTATTAAATTTCCTCACATTTATACGGAGTCTTTTGAGTATATGCCATCTCTATCGTACATATGCACTTATATGTCCGTTCAAAATGTGTAGAAATTTCACGACTACTCGATGGTCATGGTGGTGGGGAAACTAACAACTAACATTTCTACGAAGACGGGTTTCATTCGCTGTTTCTTTCTTACACATGGAGCTCAATGGCTGTAGAAAATGCGTAAAATTTCAATTAGTTTTCTACGGGTATGATGTGCCTGTTGGGAGATCACGTTAAAACAGAAACATATTTGGAGAGAATGCGATTTGAATTCAGTTCTATGACTCAATCATAAAGTAAGAACAGCTACAGGTTATGAGGGCAAAATCAAGATTATAAAAATGCTAAAGAATTATTCCCTATTGATTTTTTAGCATATCTTATTGAAAAAAAGAAATGCAAAATAAGGGACCATGAAATTCAATCATTTGAGTCTTCAATCATGCAATATCACCAAAAATAAGATGATCAAGAAATTACACCTGGATCTTATTTATATGACATTAGAGTGAATAGGAAAAATGTAACAGTTTTTCATTGATCCTAGTGATCAGAAACTGCGTGATGAATACAAGCGGTTAAAATACTATACAATAAAATTTATAAGCATTGCTAGAAATCAGTGCTGTAATTACCGATTTGCAACGACGGATGGAAACCGAAGGGTGTGTGGGTTGATTTTGTTTGAAGGGGGAAGATAACAATAACTACCCTATGCACCCGTGTACTCGTGTGTGGGTAGTAAGAGAATCAATCAGCAACCATGATAGTTTCGACAACAAAAAAAGAATTGACGAGTTAAATTCATCAGTCGGACCAATCAGAGATCATGCCTTAATAGAAAATATTTAAAAAAAAAAACACTTCAGCCCGATTGACATAACTCTAGCGGAGAATCTTAAAACTTATAGGATTGCGGAGAATTTTCGGATGATCTGCTATGATATCGAATGCGAAGCTTGATTGAAAGAGTTTTTTATGCAAGTAATTTTTAATAATTTCTTCTACCTTCACAGACTGTTCATTTTTTTATGTATCTACTGTACGTTCTTATTTGTAAATAGTTTTGCGCCAAGAAGTATGCTTACAGTAGAAAATATTAAGATGGTGATTGGTCAAAATCATGAAGTCATCAATGACCGGTATGAGAGCTGAGTAAACATGGCACGTAAACAATTCCAGTGATATCTAGGCGCTTTTTGAACAGTATGCTTAAAGAGTAGAGAAAAAATATCCAAATGGCGACGTCATTAGATTAGCGGTGGATTTAATTAATATAAATGTAGAAATAAGAAACGGAAAGGAGTAAAATTATGCAAAAATTAACCAAAGCGCGATCAAGGTAATTAATGCTGATAATAGCTCAAAAACAAAGGAGAAAAAATCAGCAAAAAAACATCTCGAGAAGCATTTAAATTTCATTTATTTTCCAATTCTTTTTTGGTTTAAAAATATCCCTTGGCTTTATAAGTATTCGGTCCGTAGTAATGTCAACTAAACGAAGATAAAATTAATGCGGTCTGTGATTCTTCAAATTTTTACTTACATATTATATTCGGTGTAATGTCGTAGCTGTCGGTTCCAGCGAACAATTTTAACGGATGCACCGGGTTTGCAGCCATACATCGAATTCGAGATCCTTCATCGTCAACGATGATTTTAAATGATGATCCTAAATATTTTATTCCTAAAAGGTAAAGCTATGCGTTAATAAATCAATACGACTACTCATCTAAAACTACTCACCTAAAATTGAAAATTTACTCGAATTCGGTAGCATGTAGGGCTTGCGCACTTCCATGTAGCCTAGATGAATTCGAACACCTGCATAGCCGTTGATAATCGACTGCAAGAAACCACCGGCGCCCGTTAAAAAATTAACGGCTCCCTCATGGCCTGTTATAACTTCGCTCCACACTTGAAATGGTGGCCGGACGTAGTTTTCGAACCCCCTCTCGAAATTTGTATCAGCTTTTAAATAGTCAGCAATATCCAGATGATTTATGGAATGGATAGCCCAGGTCATAGCGGGCCCAGTTAGTCGTGTGTTCATTTCATAAATTTGCAGATCGTTTCGTCGAGTTGTTCTAAAAATCGGAGAGTTTGGAATAAATATCAGTCACAAATAATAGAATCAAAGTATTCTAACGATAATAAAAATGTTTGATAACTCGGTACTTTGCAGGATCCAGTTAAAGGGATGCCTCCAATTTTGTCCGTCGATTGAATATTCAGATAGTGTGCATATTCAACTGATTTCTAAGATATGAATGATGGTTGATCGATAAGATAATAGTCTAATGAATACACTACATACAATTCAGATTCGGAACGTGTGGAAGAACCTAAGCAATATACGTGTTTTTTGCGCCCTTATCAGGTTAGTGACATGGCAAAACAACAGTAAAGCTAAACCATGTCATTAATCTATAGTCTTGGTGTCTTAGTGGCTAGAGAGCCTGCCTTCGGAGTACCTGGTACCAGGTTCAAATCTGCTTCAGGACAAGTAATTTTCGAGAATAGTATTGGGTGCCGGTCTACCAGTTCACTCAGCTGTAAATGAGTACCTGAGTTAAAATTGAGGTAATAATCACGGACGAGCGTGTGGTTGATCACTTCACATCCTAGTGTTCCGTTGGTCTCGTAATGAAGTAACTCTAGCATTACTTTAAGCCCGATTTGGGCTTTTGCGCCATTGATTATTATTTCACTAATCAGCTTCGTTCTAAATGATCTGCATGTGTACATTACTTCTTTAATTTTGCCAATAGATTCTTGTTTCCCTCAAGGCTAGGGTCCATCTCCCACTTTATTTATAGTCGATTTCAATAACCAGCTTTATGAATTTTCATTCAAATGCACCTACATATATGTGCTCTACAACTAATATCTTCCAGTGTGACTCTACAGTAAGAACAAACGATTTCTACCCAATCGATTTTTTTTCCTGAGAAGTGCGATCAAAGTTCTAATATAATCTAATCTAATCCGTTACTTAGAACGCTGATCAAACGTTCCGGTTTCCTTAAGAAAAGTTACACTAAATTTTTCTACAAACATCTCTCGAACCGTATACTTTGGAAAGGTCTGTTTAAAACTGTTTAACTTTTTGCCCGAAACTAAGCTCCATTTTTCGCGGAACTTCCCTTGAAACGCCAAATTCAGGGTAGATTTTTTTTTTTTTAATTTCTGGTTGATCACAAAAAACTAAAAGTAAAAAAAGTAAATAGGAACCTACTGATTCATCGGGTACAGAAGAGGATATGCTAAGAGCACCGCATCGGCTTGTTTGATTATCACTTTTGGATCATAGCCTTCGTATTGCGGATGATAGTCTCGTCGTTCATCGTATGGAATCTTCAATTTGTTTGCTATTACTGCCCACGATGGATGTTTCCTATTCTTCTTAACATGGCACGTGGACAAGGCAAACCTAGAAAGGAAGCTGTAATTAAGTTAAGCATTAATTGCAGTACCGAACTTTTTGGCTACAAGTTTCCTTAACTTACTCCCCGAAATTCAGAGCATATTTCGCAACAACATTTGTAAAAGCATTATTTGTCACGTTAGTGTGATCCTCATCTGGTCCCATTACGTCTAGAGAAAAAATTCAAATAAAAGTAATATAATGCCCTTCGGCAGAACGATAGACTTCGCAAATACGTTTAATATCATACTGTCCAGTTTTCACATCATATTCAGCACGATCAGCCCAAAATTCTGCAATATTCTCAACAAGCGGACATCCTTCGTTGTTCAGCCATTCGATATCGAAGCTTTGTGCGAAATAATTGCTCGTAGCAAAACTTATATCGGCCGTGATATGAATTTGTTGCTGTCCGATGAGCGGACAACATGGTTGCGTTACTTCTACACCGGTATAGGCACTTTCCCACGGGAATCTGATGATTGCTATGGTTTTAACATCATCGTCATTTGGACAGAACCTCTTCGGATCTTCCTAACATACCTTGCGCCCTTATTGCCGGACTTTTTCGCATTATCACGTGCAGTATCCAGCATCCGGTAGCGATAATTCAAAAGTTGTTTCCCCCATCGAGGATCCATGTGCATAATTGCCGGAAACATCCAGATTTCGGTGTCCCAGAACGAATGTCCTTCGTAGTCGTCGAGATCGGTACCGCCACGCCCTAGGCCGGTTGGACTCAGACCATAGAAGAGACTAGCAGGATGATTCGTTTTGAATGACGGAAGCGAGCTGGCTATGTAAAAGATACTTCCGTAGATTGTCTTTTCCTGAAATAAGGTGGTTTTTAGAATTCGAAGTATCAGAAGAAATAATGTTTACCAGCTTTAAATTGTCTTCGACTCGAATGCGAAATGAGTTCCAGAATTCAGACCATTCTCCACGGTGGGATCTTAAGAGCTTCTTTATTGGACGGCCTAAGACTATTAAAAATAATTTTAATAAGTTATTATAAGCGGTGGACGTAGGGTGAACAGTATAGTGTATACTGTACGCCGCATAGACAGGTAATTTCTGTTGTGCCCTTTTGGGTTTGGGTCGATTCAATATCTCACAATTAGAATACGAAAATCAACTCCAAAAGAGGTATGGAATCACCTCTTCCCTGGATTGAATGGCGCTCTGTAGCGTCTAGCGTTACAGGTGGACGCGCATGGTCGGAGTATATGACTACTTGCGTCTTCTTGGACGTCTTATTGGCGGCACACTTACCATCGGTAATTTCCTGTTTTGCCACGCTGCAAAGCTCATCAACGGTCATTACGAATCTGTACGAAACGGACCGTTGATCTGGCGGTAGTGTGATCTCTTCTGGAACATGATTCCATAGGCAGCAGACATGCTTCCTTGACTTTTGATAGTTTCCATCTTCCAATTGGTCCGTGTATCCCTGAATCAGGTGGATCGTATTTTGATTATTGCGTATGATGTCGGGGTTCTGCTCATATGCACTTTGTGCTGTACGGATTGTAAGTGGCTCACCGAAGTTGATGTCTTCGGTTCGTTGACCAGATTCCTGCCGGATGTTAAGTCTTAGAGTACCTAAAGAAACACAAGAGATCAAAAGAAAATAGAAATGAATGAAGCTAGTCTGCATTTGAAGCGGATAACTATAAATTAGAGTAAGAAAGTCTGCATCTCGTTTAGTTTGTGTTTCGTTTTAGAAATGATTTCAAATCAATTTAAAAAATTACGAAAGCGATAAAACATAAACGGCGCCTATCATACAACTACCGCAATGAAGAAATTGAGGAGATATGTTTTGAGGAACCTTAAATGTCTAAAGAAATCTTATAGGTATTTGTAGTTTCAATAAGAGATATTTAAATTTCAGAGCAGCAATCTGTTTGTCATTATGTATACGTTGGTTCCCACGGTCAAGATTTGCGAAAAAATTTACATCAAAATAAAAAATTAATAAATAAAAATCGTTCGGTCACCCTATATTTTATTGTAAAAGGAATATTAAAAACAAATAAAGATATTGCCTCAATTCGATCTACGTTTTATTTTTAGAAGTTAATCACTTTGGCAATTATAAATGTGGTTTAGGGCTTCACATAAAATTTACTTGTATCAAGTTTGCAGAGATACCTATTGGAATCAAGAATTTTGATTCTTATTTCTAATATGTATCGAACTATGATGTACATGTAATAGTAAAAACGTATTCCTTTTTTAAATTCAGGAAAAAGATATACATAGATATGTACTTGACTATATCAAAATAATACGAATTAAAAAAAATGTTCACGTCGCTAAATTAAAAGTAATAACTATATGTACATACAGTAGAGTCTCACTAATCCGGATACGGCCTAATCCGGATCCTTCGGTAGTCCGGATGGGATGAAAAATTTAAAAATTTCCATTATGTTCCTTGTAATCCGGATAGACCACAGTTTCGCTAATCCGGATTGCATGTTAAATAAAGCAATGATCAACAATACAGTGAAATCAAACAAGTGTAGAACGGGAAATTCCCGAATATTCTCATAGACTCTTCATATGCATCGTTTTGTATGTATGTATGTACATATTTCATATGGCAATAAGTATTGGTACTCTGTGCAACCAAGCCAACTTTGGCTTGTGAGCGTTTTTCCGTTCACTAAATTTTGAGTTTATGTATATTTCATTACTTTTTACTTATTTCTAACGTTTATCTTGAAAGTATTGTTTTTGTTTTTTGGAGATACTATATGTTTTATTTGTTGTAATAAATGAATAAGCGTTTGTAAATGTTTATCTTTAATAATTTTTGAAGGATTGGGGGTTTTTTTAATTGATCCGGATTAGCGAGACTCTACTTTATATCCAAATAAAATACCCGCTCTTGTAACTTCTTTTCGCGGAACAAGAAGAAGCCAACACTTTATTTTTATCGATCACTGATCGCCCATTAGTCCATATGAACTTCTCATCATATACGTAGTCGTAAGGATTGCCGTTAAAAATCTTTAAGTGGATATACAAGCACCTGATGTATCTCTTATAATCTAATTTGCTTTCGTTATTTTCTTTATTTGATATAGGGTACATACCTTCAGAGTGGAGACGATAAACGTAAACTTGATTTATAATGGCGCGATTATAAAACCGATGGGCATAGATTAGTTGAATTATTTTCATATCATTGTTCTCGATATTGATCTGAAAGATTGCTGTCTCCACGTTTAAGCTATACGAAATTGAATAGTTTCCCGTTGCTGGAATGACGCTAATGTTTGAATAGTTTGGAATGCGAGCGCGATGACTTAATCCAAGTTTTCCATTGTACACGCCATTCATATAAACCGCATCGCTGAATAGTGTGAAACCGATATGACCGTTGCCCAATGTCGGCATTAATCGCCGATCTTCAGGAAGCCTAAAGAAAATTATTTAGAGTGGCTAGCAATGGCAATCTGTAGTTGTTACGAGAAAATCGGAATGTTAGTGGCTCGATCGATCAATGATCGAGGTCAATAATTCCGAAAAATACTCGGTTGCAATACGATACAAAAAATTTGAAATCAAGATACTAACTCTTCCGTGTAGAAAACGAAAGGAAGCGTTGTGTCTACAGCAGCACAACTAATCGAAATCTTTACCAGTAGATAAAAGACACTAAACACGATACGGTCCATTATGATCACTACACTAGACCGTCGTACTTCTTATAAACTCACAATTGTTAAAAGAAAATCTCACTTTTGTACAACTATTTTACACTCTTCATCGAACGATCCATTTAGCTCGGCATTTAAAGACTGAGAAAGAAAAAAATCGGTCAATTTGCTGACCGCTGATCTCAAGACTTTCGCAAAGCTCCTCCGACGAGATATGACGATGATCTTTAATTCAAAATGATCGTGTTCTTATCTTGTACAAAATACCCCATATACACAGTAACGATAACATGACATATTTTCTTTTCATAGCCTTATTTATTTATTTGTTTGTTTGTTTGTTGTAATTCAAATCGCGACAGAGTTTTTTTATTAATAAAAAGCCAACATTTAGTTATTTTCGTATGTGCATAGCAGATCTTAATAAATTTTTGAACTTAACACAAAAAAGTTTTCAATGTCGGAATAAAATTTAAATAATATGATTCTCCATCATGAATTATTGCTTTAACACTTAAAAGTTTTAAA
Organism: Beris chalybata; assembly: GCA_949128065.1. NCBI lineage: Eukaryota > Metazoa > Arthropoda > Insecta > Diptera > Stratiomyidae > Beris > Beris chalybata. Next base: position 2,571,173 of record OX421896.1, on the reverse strand, counting down.
TGATTAAGAACTAAATGTAAACGTCACATCATACTTGCAAAATTCTTCTCTGCTTGATTTACACTACGGTTGGCCATGTGATCATTTAAACATATGGTGATATTGATACTACGAGTATCATAATTCGGGTTTAAACAGCTATACTTATAAGTTTAGTAGATAATTCGTCAAACTATAGTATGTAGGTATACATACTTGTAAAAGAGTATAAGTCAATGACTCTGTACAGCTGTAGTTTATCTGTAGCACATTGAAGTAAATAAAAGTTACAGGTCTATTGAGACATTTTGGGATCAACTGAAAATTTGCATACAGCATCGATGATGAAATCAACCTTTTTCACAAATTCGAATAATAGGTAAGGTTTTTATTATTTCTACAAATTCTGTAATTTCATGGAAAAAAATCTAAAAAATTAAAACAATAAAATACACAAGGAAAAAAAACTAAAAACTAAACAAAAAGTACAGTTTAAAAAAAAACCCTTACAACTACAATAAAGATATCTATAATTCGGTATTTAAAACTTAAAGTGACACATAAATAACGTTACGAAGAAAGAACTGAACAAACCCTACAACTGAATAGAAGTTATACACTCATAAGACTACAACTAAATAAAACATAGAAATGAAGTAAAAATCTCAACTAACTTAAAACTTAAAAAAAATATTTTTGGGGTGTAGGGGTGTGAAGTGGAGATGGAGCTATTGCAACAAGAAAGAAAACTAGTTTCAGAATATATTGATATTCAAACAACTTTATACACTGAGTAACATATCTTTTAAAGAATATGTGACAAAATTTAGAGACGTGCTTCCCACTCTAAACTCTGATAGATGTTTATTAAGCCATACTTATCGTATAAATGCTAAGCTCCTATCTTAACACGTTGAATGCCATAGGGCCATGCGGGTCATCGGTGACCGGTACAGAAATTTTGACCATTTAAATAGCATTGTCAAAATTTTTGACAAAAAGTGTGGCACGCAAAGTGTTAAACAATTTTTAAGCCGAGATTATGTAAATCCACCACCCCACTAAAAATTATAGATTCAGCAAACTCCACTTATCCACTATATTCACAAATCAAATTTCGTCTTTCTAGTGGATTTGGTTCCTGGGATATATTAATCTAAAGTTATCTCTAAAAAAACTAATAATGAAATGTTGGATTAAATATTTGACTAATAACATACAAATATTATTAGTCAAATATGCTAACCAAATAAGATGGCTCATAATTGGCGCCTTTACTCTACATATTATTAATGTAAACCATTGTTCTACCTGATAGTAAATGAACATCGTTAGCAAGTTGATTAAAAAAGGCCCAGTAGGAAATGGGAGCATCCCATGATTAATCCCGGACTACTCCTTAGGGAGGTTTGGAGACCTCATTTTCTCCTCCATTTGACCTCCTTTTTGCAAGAGCATGTCCGCTAAAATCAGATCTCCAATATACCTTCAAAGAAAGCATTCAAAAATACTTGTAAGGGAGCTTAAAACGAGAAACTAGTTCTGCAGTAAAACTCAAAAATGGTCGTCATATAGTCCCATTTTGATCCATTCGGAGCAAAAAAAGAGAAGAGACGGTTTTCTGCATAATTTTGTTATTAATCTCCTTTTTCCTCCATTGTGAGGGATAGTAGATACCTCGTTATTTGCTCCCTCACGGAGTTCTTCTCAAATTTCCTTGTGGGGGCTACGAAGAATATAAAGAATAGCACCCTCGTTACCCTCATACATCTCTTCAGCTAGATTTTACAAAAAACACTAATCTTAGGGAAAAACGCCCAAGCTGACAAAAATCATTTTTGAATGGTCGTTTAAAAAAATCGACAAACTCGAAAACGGTGAAAACAGAGAGAGATAGAGAGTGAAGAATGTAAAAGTGTTTTCGTCGAAAGATGTGGCCAATTAAAACAGCATCTGATAACTCATAAACGAAAGAGATAATCATCTAATTATTCTCAAAATTCTATAACAATTCATGGTATATGATGCATCAAATGCTATTGAAGTCAAAAAAGTGTGTACTTGACCATGTCGATATTAATCACAGCAAAAAAAATTGTACGATCATTAGCCAGAATTTGGAGGTGGAATGGTCGATTTTGAAAGTGGTTTTTGGGGCAATTATACACCTTAAAAACATCAAGGCTATTCGTACTTCCACCCAACTGAATCGTTCAGAAATAAAAAGCCATATCCCAATATGGAAGATATAAATCAGATCTCGAAATATTTTCAAGTCAAATTAGTCAATTTTTGGAGCATTCACACGAATCTGTAGATGGCAATTGTTGATCATATCTCAGGTACTCTATGGTAACAACCATTGATTGACCCCATCATCACTGTTGTCATCATTTCTGAAAATGATGGAGTCGGGCAATCATCATTAATGCATCCAGCTCGTGGATCATCATTATCGAGATCATCACGATCGAATTCATCATCATCAGCTCCACTACAAATAATACTCGGCATATGTTCGGCAATGATGAAATTATAAGATATTGGATTTATCCTTGAGATGGAAATTTTTTTCATTGTGTGGGATCGAAGATTAAGAACGTCTTCGGTTCGGAGCGGACATGGTCTAATGCTGTCCTCATTGAAACGTGCACGGACCAATTTCAAGTCTAGTAAGGTCTAGCCTGATTGTTACATACTCGTAAATATAAAGGTCTCATTCCGGGATTCGAAGAAATTCCGCGGATTCTCTGAAGAAGACCTCTGAGAAAACATGAAAACGAAGACGAAGACGAAGAAAGGGCTGCCCAAGTTGAGAAGTGGTTAGTCGATTCGGTTCTCGGTTCAAGAAGAAGTGCATGTTTCGTAACCCGGATAATTACCTGACCCGAACTTGTCTTCTACCTTTTTTTATTTCGTTACCTTTCATGTTCTTATGTTTCATGTTATTGTCCGAAAGGAATATAATTTCGTGGTAGCACTGTAAATAGGTTAATGCGCGGGTTATGACTCTAAAGAACTGAAAACATTAACTTGAAAATCTCTGGGTAATAATATGGCCAGGAAAGTCATCCGCAAGGGTCATTGGACAGTGTGGGAAAAAATAGGTATGCTGAATTAAAGCTCGATTCGTGTCTAGTCCAGGAGTCAGTACTAACTACTTGGCTCGATTCTAGCGATGCAATTCGATATGTTGATCAAATGTAGATACCAATGATTAGACTCCGCTCTCTAGTGTACTTAGTACGATCGGCAATCAATCGCAATGTAATAAGATCTAATGCTGGACACGAGTTGGATATTTACTGCTCGATATTCACACAATAAAAAACCGGACAAATCAAAATCAGTGAATAAGTTCGCGCAAATCGTCTTACAATTGAAATTCAATTTGTTGACTCCACAGAGTGCTGAGTGTATGTTCCACGCAGTCTTTTGAAATTGTTTTGTTGCAAGATACGCCGAGGTCCATGGCCGATTTAACCCGTATATAACAAAATTAGTTTCGGGCTTGGTAGATAGATACTATGTAGATATCTTGTATGATGTATAAAAGATCTAGGTATATCTTTTATTTCTTCTATTCACGTTCTTGGCCGCATTTTTTTGGTAGCAGGTTGAAGAAATATATTTCTTTGAGATCTAATGAAGGAACAGCTTGTAAATAATTGCAATTTCACATTTTTCCTACTACATACCTATAGCACATCTAAATTTGTGCAGTCGATACGTATGATTTGTACAAAGCATGAATATTGTTTGAAGTCTATAATATCGAAGATTCTGGGTTCGAGGCTCATTCATACGGCATTATACTGCGTGTTCACTTCTATCTCCCTTTTTCAAAACTAAAACTCCCAGAGCTAATGATGCATCCTTCAAGAAACAGAGAATAAAATCGAGAAGGAAATTCGAGAACTGAAAAATTCCCTGTGACAAACTAAAGGACCGAAACGTGTTTTATGGAGAAAAATTAATTTTGAAAACTGAATTTGAAATTTAACAAGGCAATATAAATTCCCAGTATTGAATGAATTTAGAAAGAATGAAAGAAACAGTGTTATCGTAAGTAACATTTCGGTTTGTACATATTACAATGAATCTCTTCCCTAATATAGTTTCACTTTAATCTATTCTTTCACTATGTAGATTAGCTCGTAAAAATAAATCATATACTTTTCGAACATGCCCATAATGTGTGAACATGTCGTAATTGTTGAACAATAAGCAATTGAATTAAGTTTGTTCAAATATTCCGACTGCCATAAACCTCTACATCTTCCACAATTGATAGGATCTTCTCAAGCATAAAGCCTAACGTGATTCGTTCGCTTTTTAATCAGCTTCAGAGAAATACGTGACTGAAATTTCTTTAGCAATTTTCTATTATGCCGAAGCAGAATTGTAATTGCCTTTTTATCCGTGTACATTAATGAAAGGTAAGTTAATTTTTACGAAACACCTGATGAAGGCTGGTTCCTTTGTTTCTACCTATGTGAATTCATTCTCGACTATACAATACCAATGAATGAATGAAATTTCTATAATTTCCGGGGCATAAAACTAGAGTATCATTAGAATCGTTAAAATTTATGGTCTGATCGTAAAAATTTTTTGGGATAAAATTCTGATGGGCATAAATTAATAATTTGAAAATAAGTGAAACAATTTTAATAAAGTCTTACGCGGGAATTGGTATGAAATTAAATTCAAATACCGTTCCGTTCGAAGAATTTCTAAGCCACAATTGTTTGGGACTTAATTTATGAAATCATGTTACTTCAGCGAAATCGTATCGTTAAGATAAGTTAAAAAAAACGAGAAAAGAGGGGAAACATGAAACATAAACACTGTAAAATTGTTATAGTTCGAGCGAAAGAAAAAAAAAAAAAATCTTGAGTTCAAATCTTTTGCTCATTGTCATGAGGTCACGCCAATTTAATGTGATTAAACAACTTGTGTACCTTAGACTCGTAAGATTTTATAAATTTCTTGTTTCCACCGCGCAAATTGTTATACTGACTACCTGTCGGTTTTTTGTGCCAACAGTAATTTACTTTAAAGACAGGAAATGTGTCTCCAAAAAATTATATATAAAAGTATAATTATTGAAGTATGATTCAGAATGTATAGTGCTATTGCTTTCGAGAAATTATTAAATTTTTCCACCTTTGTCTGGAACAATGGGACTTCATACTCGAATTTAAGTTCACAAATTTATGCAATACAGAATGTTGGACAGGGGGGATTTGGTCGTATTTTTCTATTGTATTTTCTTGCCGCTGAATTCATATCTGTTCACAGTTTCTTCCATCTCTATCTATTATACTTCTCCAATTTTATACTCTAAACTATTCAAATTCATATTTATTTCCTAATGTAAATTTTTCTTAAATGATAATATTGCTTGAAGTGGTTAGGCGGTCGCCTCTTCAAGTTAGTTATCAGCTATTGTGTTTTTTTTTCTTCAAATAAACAAACGGGGATAACAAATTTCAAAGGGAAACCACAGGCGATGAAGTTGTATACGAGATATAGTGGCTATAAATTCCAATCCGGCTCGACGGATCGAAAAAGTTGGGATTCTTTTGTAAACAAATATTTAGTTATATTTAATACCTACCTTGTGAATGTGTCATAAAATTATTATTTACATATACAGCTGTAAAGGTTTCCGAGCGATGGAAATGTTTTTGCCTTCTTTAGCGAACCTTTAAGCTGGACGTATTAGATGGCAGTTATTTTTTTATACATATGTACGTCTATTACAGTATTGTATCTTCGTAGTAAATCAAACTTATCACCAGCGGTCTAAGTAAAAAAAGAAAGATATTTGATGCAGTGACAGTATCCCAAAAAAGCCCTACTACTGACCTTTGTCCCAGAAGGGGTCATATAGTAATAACTGATTAAAATTCATTCGTAATTATATCAGGAAACAGTTGCAAAATTAAATTAAAACAGCAACCACTCAAAGTTGATATAATTGATGATTCCATCTAATCAAATTAATAATCAACTCAAATATAATTTCTCTTTATGTACAGAAGCTTCTAATGGACCGTCAATCATATTTTAAAAAATTATTAATTGGCATACAATACGTCATGTGTATTATACCGTATGTGTACAAAGTGTATGTGGATAGGAGTTCGATAATTTCAGCGTCATTTGTTATGTAATTTTTCGACTCATTCGAAAAATTTGAAAGTCCCGCACAAAAACATAAATTTAATGATCAGTGTATGTTCCTGCGATCATCATCGCTCAACGCTCACCATCTTGATAATTCCAATTAAATAATTATAAATATTTGATTGGCCCTGGTCAATGACGAACGTGTAATAATGGTGTAATCCATTATCACTCTTGATTTTGAACAAACAAAATATTTTTCAACTGAATTTATGGAACTGATGAAGGGAAATAATTTACGAAATTAAAAATTCGCGGCGGAATACAGCGAATGCGATGTGAGGTAAATGAGCTCCCGGTACATATGAATATGAGTCGCATAAGGTAATTATTCATTTGCGCCATAGAATCGGAGCAGGTGTGCATCATTTCCGACATTACAACACGTTTTCTGCTGTCTGTCTGTAAGTACTCGTATGAGGGCAGTTCGCCGGCTAGAACTAATCGCAGAGGTTTTTGCATTGTTGCTGTGAGATAAAGAACAGAACACTGGGAACAGCTCAATTGGGATCATAGGGCTGTAAGTAGATATTATTATTATCTTCATATTCTGACGTGCTTCAAGCATAGGTAGGTAGAAAGAAGTACATCGCGTTATAGACCAATTTATTTTGAAACCGATATGTTCCAAGTAAAACGTTTTTGGAACAGAGTTAGTGGGTAATTTGTTTTATATATTCCTAAGGGTTGAATAGGCTACCGAAGACTCAATCATCACAATTCGGTTTTCTATCATATCGAAGATGATTTGCAAAAAAAAATCTCGGTAGAGTTTTTTGTCCGGTGTCCAATGGAACTGCAGTTCACCAAAAGGAGTGAGTTACTTTACTCACTTCAATGAAGTGTTCTGTTGGAGCAGTTCACACAGGAACGACCCAGCTCTAGTTGAAAAAGAATCAATTTTTCTTCCCTGACTTCACATGACTCTAGAATCTAAGCGATAACTATAAAACCAGAAATTAGTGGTTAGGTAGAACATTCCCATTACAGTGCAGAAATTTCTCTTATAAAGGAAAATGAACGAAAGCGGGATGAGCGGGTAGTTATGAAATTTGCGTATATCACATCGGAACTCATAGAGAGCTCTAGCAAAATTCACATTCGCCTGACTTTCGCAAACATACAGAATTTGAACATTTTCATGTTCTGGTCGGTCCCCGATTCCGATACAGTTTGAAAGTCTGAAATTTCGTGAAATATTAATTTCTGTAATCGATATTCGTGAATGTGCTTAATAAGTATACTTTAGTCTGAATGAACTCCTTTTGTTAATTCCTAATTCTTTAAATCAATTTGATTAAATTCATTATAAAATCACTTAAAATTCATCAAAAATTAGAATTTGGTCGAATCTAACTAATTTTCTACACGTGTAGATTTTTTCTAGTCTTTAATGCCACAAAATAGCGCATCTCATTAAAATTGAAAAAAAAGGCAAGAAGAAATTATTATTCATGTAATCACGTAGTAGTTCTTGGGCTTAGAAAGTCTCAACCAAAAATGAGGGATACACCCACAATTAGAAGACATAATTAGAGGTCTCGCGGGAGCTAAAAAATTAAACTATTTACCGGCCATGACTTTGTATTATTACTGAAAAAATATGAAAATTCCCAATGTGGAATCTTAACGAAATACATACGAGTACACAATTTCTTGTTTATTTTTGTATTTCGAAAAGATTTCATAAAACTGGTAACCGAAAATGTTGGTTCAAGTTTAATAGTTTGAACTCTGTTTGCAGAGCCTTTTCAGTTTCATGGCGATTTAAATGTTTCCCATTCTTCGAAGTAGTTTTAAGACCACCAGATCGACGAATCTTGTTAAGCAGCTGTGTAGATCTAAGTACTTACTTAGAAAAGTACACAGAAATAGAGCAAAATTCTTTGTTTAGTTCTAAGTTCTATGATGTCGTTAAAATTACTTAATTGGCTCATCTCCGGTTACGTTTCCTTTGGACCAGAACAAACTTTTTCTTCAACTTTTATTAACTTTACCAACTTTTTATCTCAATTCACTGCAAGAACAAGTATTTTAGTGATAGCAAATTATTCAATTCAACTTGTGAGTTTGCGAATAATTCCCGAGATACGCTCTACAATAAGTTCCAGTAAATTTTTGATTAAACTTACGTCTATGCATATTAAAGCCGTATCATCTCGATCCAATAAATTTTTTTTACTCATCTTCATGCGATTCACATTAGAGTTTTAATTCTCTGAAGAAAAAATTAACAGCCGCATCCCATCCACAATCTGCCGTGTGAAATTATGCTGACGGGCCGAATCAGCTCAGGTTCAGGTGTTCAGTCAATGGAACCGAATTCAAGGTGAAAAGTCCATTCAATGGTGCGCCACGTTTAAATCTAATTATAATACGAGTTTATAATAAGAGAGTTCATAGCAACGAGTACTACTCTGGTTGGGTATAAAGGTATAGGTTCTTCAACTGCATCTAACGCGGTTTTTTGGTTGAACTTCTGTCATAATCTGAAGAATACTACAATAAAACAAGTCTATTTTTATATGATCTCTTCCTACATACAACATATGCCTATCGTTAAGTTAATAATAGAGAATATTTTTAACACATTTTATAATATTATATTATTAAATTATTAGTAATTTTTTCAAAAGAATCAAACATTTTTTGGTCCGTTCCGGCTCGACGGAACAACTTATGGAAGCCAGAAGAGGCAAACATTTTATAGTGAGACTGAATTGGTAAACAGTTGAGCCACATTTGGTTAGACAATTAATAATAATAATAATATTTATTCATTGATAATTTCGATTATAAACTTGTGTTATAAATAGCCAGAGATCAGACAATAGTCTTTACATCTTTGCTTTTGCGGGGTATTTTGATTACATACAAGTATTCCGAATTCTTATGAAATTGGTGTAACGGGGTGATAGGAAAAGTTAGAAAATTAATTAAATTCTTAATTTTGTTTCCACCATTTTTTTCCGATTGGTAGAATAGAAGTGTAATAAGAGTCCCTTATAGCCCTCTCTAAGAGGGCCCTTGCTCTCTACTCCACCACAATCTGCACTCACAAAGGGTTCATAGTTAGGATAGCCCAAGAGCAAAAATGTTATTTTGATATAAGGCAAAAATACCTTTGGCATGTCTATGATCAATATAACGAGTAAGAGAAAATCAGTTATAGAATTTTTCTAACTTGTTGCATAGAAAATTTTAAATTTTTCGGATTACTATTGCAATTCAAGAGTGGGCAGTGTTCAAATTTAATACAATTTCCAAACTTCTGTAGTTACTTTTCAAACGAAGAATAATAATTGAGTGCTATGTTACTAAGGAAGGGGAGGGGAGGAAGCCAGCTTTCCAAGTAGCACGACCAGAAGAATATCAGAAGTATGGGTATAGATGTACCTTTTCAGTCTTAATTGCACTTTATAAAAAAAAAGAATTGATAAATTGCGCAATTTGTTCCAATTAGGGGGTGAACAGCTTCAAAAGTACTTATGTTAGAAAAAATCGTCTTACCTCATATGAAAGGTGAGAAAATAAAGCTTTAATATCACTGAAAAGAAGAATATAGTACATCATCATCACGTTTTTCAGTTAAATGAAAAAATTATCTCTAAAATTTCATTAAAACGACTATAAATGGATTAGAATAAAAAAAAGAAGGGTAGGTTTATTTAAAAATCCCATTAATTTTCCCTACAACGGTGAAAACAATTTTTAAGTAGCATTCACGGTTCCGAAGTTTATAAATTAAAGAAACGGCAAAAAGTCATGTAAGCGCATATCCTGAATACGGGCATTCATATGAGTGTTTTACTCAGTTTTTCCTACCCTACTAACTTTATAGTATATCCTATACAAAACCAATATGATAATAGTGGAGAGAAAGAATAAGTGGTGGAGGCTTGATAGACATAACGATAGACCATTTGCTTAAATTTTTGTGAGTTGTTATTACTGAAGTGCTTGACATGATTTTAGATATGCACGAATGGTCCGGTTGATGAAGGGTTTTTTTCTAGAAATTTTGTTTTAATTTCAGGTTCTCTTAATGATGCTAAACGTTAAATATTAAATTAATTATTTGTTATGATAACCCCGTATCCGAAATTTGAACAAAAATTAAGTTGTGCCAAGAATTGTAGCAGATTTAATATCTTCTTCATGTAAGATGTGAAAGAAATGAACGCAAACTTAAACTGCATGAAGACGTGATAAGTGTATAATTAATTAGTGTAAGAGTGCGGACATTTCAAAAGATTGAATTTCCGTGAAAATGACAGTAATTTTTAGTTTTTCAAACCGTAACAGGTAAAACCTCTTGAACGCTTAATACCGGCATGTATCTGTCTTCGGGCTCTGTATTTTGCTTGGATATTTGGCGATTTTTTTTTTGGTAGCCGTATGTCGGATGTTGGTGCTAATGAACTTCAACACCGTACCCCGGAGCTAAGGTGGCTAAGATGTTGGGATAGTGAAACCTTTAGCCCCTGGAGATGAAGAAACAATCTGAACAAATCTTGTATGTTATTTTTTTCGCAAATCATAGAATTTTGAACGAGAAACAGAAAAGGCAACAATAACTGATACTTGTTTATTTGTTGCTGGGACTTGCATAATGATTATGCAGATGGTGAGTTCATCACGTAAGTCCGACTGCAATAAGACTAGGCTACAGACAGTTTTTTTAATCGCTGTGGCTGTTTATGTTTTGTTACCAACGCCCCAGCGATCAAAACAGACCAACTTACTATCTCGTCTCTCGAACTCAACAAAACCACCCATCCGTTCCAGGTTATCTACCTGTTGTTTACCTGTTAAGAGTCGAGGGTGATGTCCACTCGGATAGCGAGCAACTATCTTCAATATGACATGCTTCCATGCGTGACTGTCGAAATCAACGACGCGGCACCAATGTATTTCCGGCTAGTTTTTTCGGATTGAAACTGCTGCTGACCGGGACATTTCTGTAGTAATATAATTACTGAATATTCAGAAGTATAAAAAAAATTTGTGGTAAAATTTATAAAATAATTTTCTGCTCTCTTTAATCAAAACACTAAAATGTTGGAGATCATACACCGAAATCGGAAATTGTATGTTATACTCGTATATAAACTTTCCAATTTACAGAAAATACCATTTAATACTAGTAAAACACGTGTTTATTTAAAAAAATAGTTGTTACTTTCGTCCGCTAGATGTCGCTAACGCCGTAAATGAGATTTTTTTCTGATGATCCCCTTTTTGCAATATTAGTCATCGGTTTTCTTTATATTTACTTATATTTGAAGTATTAACAGTCAATGTCTTTGAAAAGTGCTTTCTTATGACATAGTTTTAAAAAAATTAACATTAATTATTATTAATAGGCAAATGCAAAAAAATATGTCGAAAATCATAACGAAACTAACTCCTGTGATTTGAACCATTTCCAGGTCTCACAGAAACATTAAGATTTGAATGGATCAGACTTGCATTCGGATTAGATGCGTACCAATTTTTAACTCTTTTGAACTTGATTATCTCGGAAGTCATCTGAGATCTTTAGCAAGCCATAAGCATTACAATCTCAAAATATCACTTTTACAAAAAGCTATAAACGATAAATGCCACTATGCTTTCAAATCATTGGTAAGAACAACGAATTTATAATATGCACGGAGCCACTTCCCCTATCATAATCACGATAACAACAAGTTGTAGTTACTGTTAAGCGGAACTGGCATTGGCTGAGATCTGCTCGCACCATCTTCGAGATCGTTGAAACTCATGCAAATTTTTCAGTGCATTTTATTTAAATTGCTCGCTCTATTCGCGCAAGTGTTTCGCAAACCATGTTATCGTGTTCGCACTTAATCGTCGGCCATGTTTCATTGCAATGGTCACGAATTACAAGTGGATCACTGACAATTTACCATATGGGTCCAGTGGTTCGGATGCATATACCTAATTGGTGCGCCATAGTGAGTGAAAGATGGTTGAAGTCTTCGGTGAGTTGGCGAAGTGAATACGAAATGACGTAAACCATGCCTCCATATGGCGCGTACAACATACCAGTGAGACTTCTTCTATTTTGTTGCCCTATGGCAAACAGACGGCTGGAGGATACACCAGAAGAGATCCTCTTCTTACATTAGAATCAAGTATCAAAGAAGAATTATGTTAATAAAAAGATTTACCACGTAGTCGGTAATAAGACGTTAATAGCATAGGTAAAGTAGCGTTCACTGAGACATGTAACAAGTGTTTCGCAATTATACAAATCTCGACTGTTCATCAATCAGACTGAACGCTATTACCCATTGATTGTTCTTCCTTATTGCTTTGATTCAATCCTGGACAAAGAGTGGATAGCTTTTTTTGGTATGAGTTACGATAATATGTTTAAAAAATAGCAAGTCTTATCAAAAACATCAGAGAGGACATTTTTTGGGTTATCAAAACCAATATCTTATTAATATCCTTAATATCCTTAATATCTTATTTTTTTCATATGTCACATTTATTTTGGACATTTCATTGAGACACACAAAAATTGTATAGTTCTTTGTAAAAATTCCATTTGTACCTCGTTTTATAGTAGACCTAGGAAATTTTAAATATCTTAACCTGTATAAGAAATGAAGGTAAAATTAACCTAATTTGAGAGACATAAAATACCTTCATTTCATGGAATACAGGAAATAATAAAACTATTGATTTTTGTTTTGCATCCAGTGGTTAATTAGGAATAGTTTTAGCAGTAAATGAAATATCAGAATTTCTACCATAGTCCCTTCCTTAACTACAATAGATCTTAGCTCTAGGCTTCCAACCTGTAAGGTCATTCATAATGTGGAATATATGGATATGCCATTAGGTGATTTCTGTATGGAATTTGACAAATTGAAATAGCCGCTGAAATCGTATCCTCTCGCTCGGTCTGAAGGTTAATTTCGAATTTCCAAGAACCGAAAATTAAAAAATTAAAAATATTTTACCATTCCATTGTCAGTTCTGATAGTTCTTAGTCAAGTCATTTAATTAATAAATTAAATTTTAAATAAACCTACAACACTGAAAGAAAAATCCTTGGTAACATTGACAAAAGGTATTTGTTGAACTTCAACAGTGCACTTTTGTCGTAATGATAAATAATTTGTCAGCCTAACAAAAAAAATTGTTCAGTTTGATAAAATTTTTGTCGAATTGACAAAAATTCGGCGAAATTCTAGTTCGTTCTTTTAACAAAACATGTTTTATCGAAATGACAAAATTTTCTTTCATATTGATAAATATTTCTATCAAATCAAGAAATTTTTTGTTGCATTGGAAGAAACGACTTCTGACAAAAATTTTGTCAGATTGACCAAAAGTAAACTGCAACATTTTGTTATATTCACAAAACTATTTATCAAATCAGCAAAAATTTTTGTTAGAAAGATGAAAACGCTCCTATACCGCATATTGGATTGGGAATCGCAGTGCGCAGAGTTCTAGTTCGATTGATTGACTGTTCAAAAGTGATAGTGGCCTTTGTGAAAGTTCTCTAAATTATATTATATAAAATTATATTATATTAAATTAATAATATATTGTAATATTGTACCTACACAAAAACCTAGCATCGACAAAAATGCAGCTCTATTCGACAAAAATCACTCAGAGAAAAACCTTGGTAACATTGACAAAAATGCAGGTCAATTCGACAAAAATTTTGTCAGTATACGTCCAACAAAATACTTTGTCATATTGACAAAATTCATATATTCCTCGACAAAAACACACTGTCGAGACAACAAAAAATTTTTGTTGAAGTGGGCGCAACTTTTTTTTCTGGGTAGAAGTCTGGAACGCGTTTAGGGTTTGTAAGTTCACTGGCGGTTGAACCTCATTCGTAAAGCCTATATAGTTACTATTTCATTCAGTTTTTGTACTCCAAAGGATTAGGGTTTGTAAGGTTTTTATGCAAATAAAACCTAATCCTTTCCTTATCTTTTTTTTTACGTTTTGCAAGTCAAAAGAACCCTTTTAATTATATACATATATGTATTGTAGAACAGCCTTCATTATTTATGGATATAGACGGGATCAGACACACCCATTTCTTGCAGTAATCATTATAAACTTTTATAACATCGGAAGAGGATAAAGTGAACAATATCTATGGTTATTATTTATTATTATAGAAAAAAAATTAGTCCATTCCCATCAGTAGAAAAAAGCCTAGAAAGATCGGTCTAATCTCTGAACAAACACTATGCTAAGCAGATTATTAATTCAAATATGAAAAGATTGCGTTACCTATTGCGTTACCTATATCATCAATATATCATTCGAATATTACGATAAAAGCTGAAGTCGAAAGTGTGCCCATATTTCAATGAGCTCTTCTCAGCCTTTTGAATCCAACAAACACCAAAAGTTCTTTCAGAAATAAAAGCGAAAAATGATTAATTACAATGTGCAACCTTTTCAGCACTAAGTCGCTTTTGAATGAATTGAAAATCGGATTGTTGTGCATTATGATCAAAAAATCAGCCGAAAACTTCACATATGATGGACTGGTGTTTATGATGTGAATCATTACTTCTTGGCCGCGACTCAGTTCAACGACTCCGTGTTCGCATATCGAGGAAGACTCGAAGAACTACAAGAAAAGAAGGTAGGTATATCTTTTCGTACAAGTTCCCATAACTGATTACACGGACGATAATAGTCGGTAAAAACCTTACCACAAGCGTTCATAGGGAATAAGGTCCTAATTACCACATAGGAATGAGTATACTCCGATGCACACCAGTTACCACCGCGAGGAATAGCTAAGAAAAAAAGAAAAAACAAGTCATAAACCCACCAGTTGGTCAAGATGATAGACAAGAAGCTGAGGTGGAAGTGAAGAGTCGGAACGTTACTTAAGTAGTTTAAAACTAAATAAAAAAACTGTAATGGTCAGGAACTGGTCAGGAAATGGTCGAATGAACACCGAAAATTGTTCAGTAGCCGCTCCACAAGTTCTTCGCGTTCTTCTTCTAGAAAGATGATAAAAAGTTGAGTAAACACTCAACTGGAACCGAATTTTACAGCATCGCAACAGACGAATCTAGTGGTTCCCCTAATAAAAACCGTCCATCTTCTAGTAAAATAACATGGTCATTAAGATGATTACTTTTGTCTCACTGGGAACGAGCGTTATAACCAAACTGGAGGTTTATCGGCGTAGAGTCCTCGTACTTGGAGGTGTCATAAAACTTATATGACCCCAGAATGAAACATTTTGTTTAGGAAATTAAGTGCCGATCAGCCCGATATAATAAATAGCACGAAACATGGACCAACTATTATACTCGTACTCATAGTATCCTACCGCCTACCCTGCACTATCCGAGATGGTAACATCTTGCTAAGCTCGAACTACAATGACATAACATGGAAGCACTGGACATGGACAATATCATTTTATGCCCGATAATGTTGTTAGATAGATAGAACCATAGAGGTACCGAATCTTCAACAATCCCCATCATTTGAAAAGATAATAAAAGTGACCGAACTAGTTTCAGAAGGCCTGGAGGAGGTAATTGTTTCGATTTTCTGTTATGTCGCGCAAACGCTGCAATATTTTGATATTATATTCGACGAAGAAGGTGGATGGACCTTCGAAGCGTAGGCAGTTTTTAAGTAGTGGCGCCTACTCATTTATCGTTTTTGTTATTCCTTCTCGTAGTTTCGTCGTTGAGGACCTCTTAAGCAGCAAATTGACGAGGCCACTCATTCATATTGCCAAGTTTCACGACCGGAATAATATTTCTACCTATAGAGACAGCAATGTCCAGTGCACATCGTTATTAAGTAAAGTGGTTGACAAAGAATCACATTGTTGAAATATTACCGCAACAAAATGCTCCTCACTTAAGACGAATTGAGTTTTTTCACACGCGAAATGTTTTCTTCTAAATTATAAGTGTCTTCTATTCATTGTATAATAATAAGTTGTTTTGAATCTTGAATGCCTTCTTCATTCATGATTACATCAATTTTATAGTTGACTTTCGCCGGCTTCCTTGGGGAAGTCCAACTGTTTCTTACTTTGGTATTAGAGTCCATGAAGACCACCTCACTATACGTATTGTCTGACTGGTGAAGACATTACTTGGCTATACTAAGCAATTGAAAACAAAGAAATAAAAACTTGACTAGAAAGCGAATTCAAAGAGAAAGGCGAAGTCTGTGCATACATACTTAAATTGCTTTAAAATGGGAAAGTTCTGAAGGCTATCTCATAGGTGTAAAAAATTTCAAGTTCAAGTTCTTCTCAAAAATTAGACAAAAATTAACAATAAATTTAATTTATTTATTTTTTTAACAAACAAACAAACAATATTTATTTATAATAACTCAATATGCGTTAACAGAGCAAACATATTTTAGAGATTAGACTTATAGTATCGTCTTAACAGCTAAGTTGCAATAATTGAAGCACTAGGCTGAAGAAAAAACAATAGAAAATAAATGTATAATAATTTGCCAAGGAAAAGTACAATGAAAAACCTTGCCTGTTAATATTTATTTTTTTATTTTATTTTAATTTAATTTACTCCGAAGTCCCATATTAAAAATCCCACATCCCGCATTTTGAAATCCTGAATTCCCAAATCCCGTATTCGAAAAGCCCGCATCCCGAAATCCCGTATTAATTAGTAAAGTTAGTCACGTGATTATTGTGGTTTCGGTAATGAAGATTAAGGGTCAGGTTTACTACGGCTGGCACCGAATTACAATGTTTTCCACATACTCAAAATAGAATTGAATTATTTCATAGTCGCCTTACTGTTGTTAAGTTATTAACCACTTCTCGAAGAAATTAATTTTGGTGGTCAAGAGAAAAGTTACCTAATAAACAAAAAAATAATAATTGCAAGAAATATAAATACTTTATTATTAAAATAATAACGTCAAATCGGAAGAAAAATTAAAATAAAAAAACAAATTTCTAAATTAGAACTTCAAACGTATTTATTTTTTTAAGAATATTTTCTTTGTTTTCCGGCGTTAGAGATGTTAGGAAATGGTGTGAAATAAATTGAATTGCCAGTACTGAAAATCAAAACTAAAATTAAAAATGTAGTCAGTAGTTAGTTTTACACTTCCCATCATATCTCTGATTTTATAATGCCGCCTCCAATTTAACCACTTAGCTTTTGGCATATTTTGATGCAACTGATGTATATGAATTAAAAAGCAGACTGATACTGTTCTGGTAAAGAAACCCGTTTTAAATTTGACAAATTGTTGAGTTTCTTAGTCCATCAGATATATATACATATGTAGATATGCCACCTGACAGGGTTGGGAAAAAATTAAACCTAATTCAAACTGCAGCAAATCTAGAAACATGCAAGTTTGTGCTTAACAATTTTTCGTCATATTTACAGCAGAATGACCTTCATTTTATCATTTTCTTCACAATAAAAATTATTTAAATCTACGTTGTTGTTGACTTCGTCTTCGTGTATCGAAAAACATATTTAACACGTTGAATGCCATGGGGGTCACCAGTGACGCGCAGAAATTTTACCCTTTAAATAGCATTGTCAAAATTTTTGACAAAAAGTGTGGCACGCAAAGTGTTAAGTAACACTAAAATTTATTAAAAACCAACCTTGTAATAGCGAATAAGGGCGGAGTAGTTAAGGGTGTAAAACCTTTATAGTGGGGCTACGAAAAGGGAGTCGCAGATATATTTTAGGCAAAAAAAATTAATTTCTCAATGTACTATAATACATATAATACGATACTAGAAATCTGAACATTTTAAATGTGTTTTGAATATTTTGAAGACTAAAAACAAGTAGATCTTCCAAAATCCGATATCCAAAGAATAACGTAGCAAGTTTTACACTCTTCACGTGCACATTGTTGCAAGTTAGGAGTTCACCTTTCTGCGGAATATACAAGATACAATACATGTTTAGTCTATAAGTTTCCAACATATTCGGAACATGCAGAAAGTGGGTAGAACATGTGTGAAATGTATAAAAATTTCTACGCTAATCTAATTGGAAATAGGAGGGACAGTTTATAATCTGATCTTAAATGAACAAAATATAATTATTATTATTAATATTATTGAAAACAGAAGGAGTTATTAAAATATAACTCAATTGATATTTTTATATTTAAAAAAACCTATACATGAAGCTACAATCGAAAATTAGTACCTTACAAGTAATTTACTATGTGTGATTTATTAAAAGGCTATTTTGACTGAATAAATATGACTGTAATTTTGACCAAATTATTTTAGTAAAATAATGAGAGCTTGTTATACGTATCTTAATGCGTTGAAAATTAGTAATTTAAATTAGTAATTTACTATGCTGTCGAATTGATCTTTATTTTATTTGATTTATTAAAAGGCTATTTTGACTGAAAAAATATGACTGTAATTTTGACCAAATTATTTTAGTAAAATAATGAGAGATTGTTATACGTATCTTAATGCGTTGTTCAGTTTTGCATATTTAACGCATTTTCAAGACTTTTGTGTGACAGCGAAATGACGAAATCAACGTTAGTTTCAGTATGAAATAATTTTGCAAATAGTTTCTTAACTAACTTGTACACATTTAGCCTGACGAATTCTATTTGATGGGTGGATACCAAATTTCAACTTGAACTGACGGTCGATACACGGATTTCAAAGTTTTGGGAGCAACTGAATTAAAAATCGAAGGTAATAGTTAATTAATATATCTATTTGTACCCGTTAGTGTATTTTTTTTGGGACGTATGACGTCTATTTGGAATCTCAATTTTGGACTAATTTTCTCAATATCGCTTTCAAAATAAATAAATATAGAAACTATTTAGATATTTTCATACGGTAGCTTCCGTCAAACGATGCGTTTTACGGCAATTTTTATCTTGCCATTGCAATGTTTAGAGCAATATTGCCACATGCATTTGATGCGTCTGCATTGTCAATTTGTGTATGACAATATAACTGTTGCCATTGCCATTGCCAGATAAATTGCCGGAGTAGTTGCAGGGTTATATAACGACAAATAAAACAATGGCTTAGATACAGGTTGCAATTTAAATGTATATTATTCTAAAGACCTTATAGTCGATATGAGCCCCGTACTGGGCGCTGAATGTTATCTCGAAAAACATCTTATGATAATTAGCGATTAAATATTTCTGCGTCACATCAAATATCTGATACCTGGAATAGAATGAGAAAATGTTATAATGAACAGAAGAGGAACTGGCTTTCCTCACGGTACAATCATGTACCCATTGTTTGTTTTTTTTTTTTAAATCTGGAATGAGAAAGATTGTAGGTCTAGGTCTGGTCATACTCACTCCATATCCTTTTGCTGTTCACTAAATCAAAGTCACTTTATTTCATACAATTTACATTAGATTTCCTAAGTTGTTGGTTTATAGAGTTTCTTGGGAACTATAGTTGGATGACCCAGCACCAGTGATGCCACTAAGAGAACACGGGCGGTATTAAATTGTTACACAAAACCCCGTGAATTCTTCCAGTGCCATTCCCTGTGCTGGGAACAAGAAACCTCTTTCTTTTCGTTGTTGTTTTTTTTCACATTGGCGATATCCGCACGTTTTTATATATATAAAAAACTAACACAATAAACACTTTGGGCCCTGCTTGATTACAGTCATTACCTGTTTTTTCTAGTTCGTTTTTTTTTCCTGAAATGGTAGAAAAGTTCTTTCGCTTGATGAACCTTCTGATGATTTCTTCAAAGCGTCGTTCCATGTCTTACCTTTGGTCGCTAGATGTCTTCTGTTGTTCATCACCATGCGATCTTCTAGTTTTTATATTTGAAGAGAAAAATACGAAGAAGACGAAGAAGATGTGCAATGCAGAAAGTTTTTGATCTAGCAGATCAAAGACAACCAACGTCTGTTGGTTTGTCTTGAAGAACTGTTCCTCTCAATTTATCTGCAAGATGAACAAGATATCTGATAAAATTTACAACGAAGACTAGAATGATTTACCTGGAGAAAACTATAGAATAAAAAGGAGAAATAGAGATGAAGAGTCGAAGAAGTAGTCGTCGACCGGTGAAGCAATGAAATAAAGACAAAGTTGTTTCATGTAATGACGATTGTAAATCACTTTGGGAATCTTTTTTCACAAATCGCTACATAATTTCATGGCTAGATGAGGAAGTCCAACTGATTCGGAAATCATTTGATTCACGATTATTCTGTGGAGTCCAGTAAGTAAATATCTGTAAAATACTGAGATACACGGTTTTGGTTGCGATGTCAATTAAGTACAAAGTGGTGTCTTCCGCATTGATTTCGGCTCCATAACTTTCAACTGATGCTTGAATTTTAGATTATCTAAACTTTACACCCGCTTAGATAATAAAACTAAAAGATCGATTTCCGAAATATGACAAAATTTCACAAGAGCATATCGATATGAGCAGCTACTAAATGTTGGCCACAGGATTCACTTCCCTATATTGAACTTGACAAGGTAAGGGCATATAATTAAATTGTATCCACGAACGCTGTAAGTTGTAAACAATATGATAGCCTTGAGTATGTATGTTTGTACAATACAACATGATATCGTTGTATTGTAAGTTTATTGTAAATTAAGTTTGCATTTGAGTGCTGATGTAATTTTTTTCAAATGTATCTTTCAAAGGCGAACACTTTATTCTAGTTTCAACCATCGTTCACCCAAGACACGCTACCTGGCAAACATTTGCAGTCTAGGTATTGTATCTTATGTGGATTAGGTAATCGTAACGTGAAATTAAAGGAAACTTCTCAATCGGGTGTATCCCTAAATTTCAATCACTGTCTACGGTTACTAATGTAGACATTTAAGAATAGTAGCAAGTTGTTTCTTTTGTCAGTGGTAAAACGAAAATCAAAAAAATTCAAGAGATACAGATGATAGCATATGTACAAACAAGGTGTGAGAGAGAAATAAGAAGAGAGGTAGAAGAGGTCAATAAACACATTAAAAAAAGTATTGTATGAAAATTCGTACTTTATATGTCCACACATAATTTATTTACGCAATTCACCAAAAATCTATTAAAGTTGTAGGTACAGTAAATTAATGTTAAAAAATTCTATTTTTTATTCACATAATGGCTTCATTGTGATTCGAAACAATGATGTCGTTTTTTAGTTATCTCCCCGTTAAGGTTACGAGTTTTTTTGTATTTATGTATGAATTGAAGATGCTGTGTTCCCTTGTTGGTTGCTATTTGATTTGAGTTTCTTTTTAAAGCCTACTAATTAGCGTCGTGTGGTGTGAAACTACACGAAACTTAAAAATATCGAATAGAATGTGAATTAAATTAAATTTAAATTAAATAAATGTTATTAGAAGTTGCGTGCGTGTACTGAATCAAGTGATCGTTTGCGTAAACTTTTGCATAAGAGAGCATGTGAATTATTCGTGATATTTTTTTTATTAAGATAATCTATCGTGGGAACGTTTTGAATAGAGAGTTTGGATTGTTGGAGTGAGTCAGTATTGTTGTGCTGGCGTTCGCGCACTTTGATTATTTCTACCTACCCTCTGTAGGAGCAATACAAGCTAATTGGCCAATTTCTGCTTTTCCTAAGGAACATACAGTTTTAAAGGAGCTCTGTTTCTGTTTCTAGTAGGATATTTTTGTATTTGTGAATCAGGGCTAATAAGTACATATATGACTAGGTGTGACTCGAACCCGCAACCGCTGTATTTGCAGGTCAGCAGTCTTGCCGTTCCGCTAGACCACAGAGGTCCTAGTACAAAAATATTTACTAAATATGAAATTTATAAGTTTGGATTGATTTGGCTGAATTTCGGATCGGCATAAACAGTAACGAGTACTTTGATGAAGTCATTAGTTGTATGATTCCAAAAAGTTATCAATTGCCGCAGTCATAACGCCATTGCTCTAAAAATCTCACGAAATCATGCTTCGAAACGTTGCTGAAAACTCACCATGAAATTTAAATTTCCATTACGCTAGCTGTTATTCGTTCATTAACTTCACACCTATCGAAGTCATACTGTGTTAATTCAAAAGGTAGGAATAATTCCTTTTTACACATCACAGCATTCAATGTATAATATGCGCACCAAGAATCTGTAGAAGGTTGCTTTTTTCGTTCCCACCCGGTTTGTTCTTAACCCAAAGTTGAATTAAAGTAATCAATAAAAAAAACCTTACATACTATAGGCTAGCATCCATTTAACAGACTTCCAAATCGAATAGAAAATAAGGTAAATTCATGTTCGATTTACCGAAATAATTGCACGGTAAGATCAAACGAAATATTAGAAGATAATTTCCTTTCCGTATAGGCCGCCATTGCGTTTCATGTTGATTTCTTCTTTGCGGAAAGACAGAAATCATCGAGATGAGAAGAACGAGCAAAGGTCCGAAGACGGTGCCTTGAGGTATTCCATTAGAAATATTCTCGTGCTATGTATACCGCGCAGTGACTAATCGGATAATTCTAATAATTTTTCATTGTTCAGTTGGTACTTTAATTGCGGTTGCCGAAAAACTACGAATTATCTTTTACAACATACAGAAGCTACATCCGGTGATTTGTGATGCTGTCGATTTCTATTGTTCTGTTAAAATAACTAACGACGAAAATTATATCCGATTACGTCAACGTGAATTACAAAGTTTTTAATAGATTCTCACTTGTTGCATGTAAATATTTTAGCACGAAATTGTTAGAGTATCTAAGTATTAAAAAAAATGGAAATAGGTTTTTTGTGTGTCTCTTATAGAGATAGGGCATCTGACTGAAAATTCAGGATATGGGTCGACACAGAAATCGGGTATCTAAACCCAAGCAAATTTTGATGTTATAAAACCAAAAATTTTCAAGTTTTAAGGACATAACGTCTAAAGTTAAAATCACCAGAAACTTAACGAATAGAAAAGCAGTAGCTAGTAGCTTGCAGTGCTGCATTGTCACAACTGCAGCATAATAAAAAAACGTAAAGTACCAACAATAAACTTCGAAAGAAACACTCCTCAGTACCGGTGTCCTCTGAAAAAACAGAACTAACAACCCAATGTCACATATGTCTATACAAAACGCAGAAATTTATGTGGTTGCCTTATATTCTTTCGTGTGACAATTTCTTGTTTTAAAAACAAAAACCTTAAGTAAATGGGTGCAAATCGTACCAGCATTAAACAGGATAAGACTCTTGTATGTATATTGCTCTACTATTTCACCTTTAACACAATCATGTTGTTATATCAGTCAATTTATTATCGCAAAACACACGAAGCAAACACAACATGCGGGGTTGACTATAACATGTCTAGAAAAGCGAAAAACGAGCGAAACTTGTCAAGTAATTATTGGTTGATTATTTAACAGGATGCCTCTGATAGTAAACAAGTTGAACTCTACACTACATTGAGTTGTTCGAACATTTCTTTTAATAAAACAATATAATGCAATAATTACCCTTTTAATTTATTTTATTTTGCTGACTAGTCTCATCTTGGTCGGTTAAAATATCGACCACATGTCGGCACTTTTCACCTGTCCCGCAGCTTAATAGTTGTGGTGCTATCAGCAAGCACCCTTA
Source organism: Beris chalybata (assembly GCA_949128065.1). Lineage (NCBI taxonomy): Eukaryota > Metazoa > Arthropoda > Insecta > Diptera > Stratiomyidae > Beris > Beris chalybata. The sequence goes on along the minus strand of OX421896.1, from coordinate 2,547,403 downwards.
GTTTTTTTTTTAATTAATTAACATTTAAATTATGCATTACTCAACAATTATACCAACCTATTACAAAATTGAAAAAAAAAACTTTTGAGAACGTTGCAGGAATACAAAAATACTGTGTCATAGTCGAATAGGAAAAAAAACCTGACACGAAGCAGTTAACTTGTAGTCGTAATCACGATAAAATTTCCATGAAAGTCGGAGCTACTGAATTGCAGGGACATGTGTATGGATATCATCTATAAATTCCTAGTGCATAGTACGAACGACATTAAAAGCTAGAGCGTGAAATTATGTTTTTGTCACTATTGCTAAGTAAGGTTTAGCAATATGTAGCGAGAACCATGTACATTTATTTAATTAGATGCTTTTATGATACACTCGAGGTTGGAACACTTTTTCTTATAATAACTATCTATCTTTTTTCCTTTTAAAAGAAAATTCAACTTAACATTTTCTCGAGCAATAATTTAAAACAACCTGGATCTATTTAATTTAACCGTAACACAGTTATCAAGATTTTATAAAAACATGGTCGCGTGATACAATTTGAACGCTACGCTTTTATAATTCGAACACTTATATAACGAATATATAAAACCATATTTTTTAATTAAAAAAATGAAATAAGAAATTTTAATACAGCATAAAATAAATAAAATAGAAACATTTTAATGGACTATTGTGACTTGCATTTATCTAATCCTTAATAATATTATTTTTCTTGATTGCGGGAGATTAACACTTGGTAGCAAAAGCAAATTTCACACAAATGTACATAAATCATTTTTGACTGAAAAGTAACAAAATCCAAGGAGATTTGGAACTCCAAATTTACTCCACGAATTGCAAACCTAGAATTTTTTTTTGTGATTGGTTCAAAAATTCTACGAAAGGTGTCGAACGTATTTATTTTTTTTATTGCTTCAGAGTTAAATTCCGAAACCGAAATTCCAAACGAATTGAGAAGTTCAAATAACCGCGTCCACATAAATGAAATGTGAACAATTCTTAAAAGTAATTTTTCATTCTGCTTACTCCTTCGTCCAGATATCGTCCAATGGCAGTTTTATCCGAAATCATGCTTGATCTTATAACCTAAAATATCTCTTCCATTGCCTCTTAACCGACACGTTTATTTCTAATTGATAACTTCTACTTAATCATGTCTTTATCTTTCGGCCGCAATAAATCGGAACCAAAAATATCTATGAATTTATCAGGGGGGGGGGGGGGGGGAATCAATCTCAGACAAAGACAAAGACAAAGAGTATATTTAATAGATCCATTCACCTTTAATTTGCGATCATTATGATTTTTCTGATTCTCTCTCGCCAACTAATAACTTCAATAAATCAAACACTTAGCTAAAAATAAAACATGGATTTTAAGCAGGGAAAACATTAACCGCACATACCTATCTAAATTTTTTATTCTACAAGATATAGGATAATTTTTCACTTAGCAAAATCCATTAAGACGTTACGTTCTCATCGAATCGAAAAAAAAACTCTATGTAGCTCCATCTTTTGTAATTATCACTTAATACTCAGACTGTCTGGTGTTGTTACAATACGAATTTCTTTCCCATGATAAAAATCCAATATTTTTCATCTTCTTCGTTGAAGATCGAAGATATTCTTGCTATGGACTACGGATAACAGAAATCTTTGCACCTCGGCTATAACAAAGCAATGGGATTAGTCAGTAAATCCCTTCTATACATATAATAACAATTATTATTATGTATTATTTTTGTAAAATCACAGTTATGCACATAAATTCATTTTTCTAAATGTCCAATCAACCGAAAAAAAAACTGATGTTAAGATTACAATCGAAACTTTTTTAATCAGACTGAAGATAATTCTTGAAATTGATCTTGTTGTATTAGAGCGCTGAAGAACGTAATTTCATGCAGATTTATTATATCAAAAGATCATTATCTTAATGTAATCGGTTAAGATCGTGACGCGATGCTTAAGATCGTCACACTCGGTGAGATCGTGCCAATATTGAAAAGCATTTCTAAATTTTTTTGTAGAGGTATCTGAAATTAGTAGCTTATCCTCGAAAATTTTTATTAATAAAAAGTTTTTTTGTAACATTCTGTCGAATTTATAGAAAGCACTTTTCTTTCTCTACGTTTTGGGTTGTTATTATTGCAGAGTAGAATAACACTTTTGTATTGGTTTAGGAACCCGAAAAACAATCGCAGATATTTACTTTCCGAAAAGTTGAAGTTTTTTTATGTAAAAGATCTGCTGGTTGTGAATTAGTGATCGTGACTGTGAAAGTTATCTTTGTTATTATAAACACTTTGTAGGTATGAATGTAGCACCATAAATATATTTACTACAAAAAAAAATCAATAGTTATTATGTAGGTATATTTACCGTAGAGTTACACGTGTTTCAGAACTTTGAAATTAGGCCACTATTGGCGTTATTCTGATGCTACAGGTCAAAAGGGTTCACCTAATTATTCTAGACTGTTTTAATAAATTTCTTGACTTATTAGCTGATATATGAAGAACAAGAAACTCTAATTGTTTTGCGAAAGTTAGTGGAACCAGAGACCGTACTAGTTGCCAAATAAGTAACATCAACATCTCTTTAATACCAGGTTAAGAGATCCCAAAATATTTAGCTGTAGCGCGGGGGTCTGCCAGGTTTGATAGTCTTGATTTCAACATAATGTTTTTCACTAAAACATATTACAGCAAAGTCTTTTGATTACCCTTTTAAAATGTTCGACATTAAACCAAGCCTTGACTTTTCCTTTTACTCATCGTCAATACTATTACTAAACAATTGAATGCCAACTTAATAGCTCTAGGTAGTAGATAAACACTCTTAAAAGTTCAATAAACGAGTATGTTACCAGAGTTAACCGACTGTGATCTAATCTAGTTTCTTAGTAAATTTTAATCGGTGCCATAGTGTCGTGTAAACTGAATGATCGTGACTTAGCCTTAAGAAATACCTAAATTGGTTTGTTGTTTAAATTGAACACCCTTTGGGAGAAAAAAAACTCGGCAAAAAAAAGTAATTATGTTAGTCTAACAAAAGAGATTTGCATTCTAACTATATTAGGCTGATAAATAAAATTTGTTGTAAGACACTGAAACTTTTTGCACTCTGATATTAAAGTGAAATTCATTTGTAAATTCACTCAAGTGTCTCTGTCCACACCCAGTGGTATAAAGTATGAATCAGATAATAGTATTTTTATTTATTTATTTATTTCAGTTGGTCACAAAAGCCACAGTCTTATAATATTCCTATGGGAATTGCATTTATGATACGAGTATGAATCACATTTTAATTGCTGATCTCATTTTTTTGTTCTTTAACATGATGTTATTTTTTATTTACCGTATGACTTCCTAACCATTTTAAAAAACTTTACGAGGTCTAATCAGAATTTTTTACTAATCGAAATTGCGGCAATAAATTACCGCTTAAAAGCAGTTGGAGATTTTAATTTAATTTAAATCTAGTGCAACATAATAAAAGAGCTCGGTCACATGTTACCGTCCAGGCCAATCTGCTGCACCTTGATAAGGTGAAATGGGATTAAATATGTCTTTTTTTAAAAATTCCTCAAATTATTTTACGGACATTGAGTTTCAGTTCTGAGTAAAAAAAAACTTTTTACGAATTTCTCAATATCTCTTACGAATTCGCTTTAATGGAATATTTATAACGACATCTAAATAATTATCCTTTCAACTAAAATATTTACTTTCATAACTGAGATCATATGGATTTAGTTTAAGAGAACAGTGATTTCATAATTTTAAAAAATTAAACAATTATATTTGGAAATATTAAAAAACATTGGATAATTCAACGGATAGCCAAAAATTTAATATTGCCAAACAGACATCTTTGTTTTATTTCAATTTATGCACATTGCAGAAATCGTTGTTTCTGCTGCAGTCCAAAGGTTCCTCAAAGGCTCCCCTAGTGTGGCAAGAGTATCGACATTGAGGCTTAAAAAAGCTCATGCACTTTCTCCTGGTCGGTTTGATTTGTTTCGAAATTAGTACCATAGCTGGATTCTAATTCTGAGTTCCTGCATTGCCTTTGCAAAAACTTTTTCCAGTATCATTCAATTTGTGAGTGGAAGCCCATCAAAAGTTGACTTTTTAAGTGTCTAAAACGAAAGACTCAAATCTCGAGAAACTACCTATTTCTTTGATTTCTTTTATCCGCCAAAATTTTCCAATCTGAATATTAGCCTCCTTTTTCTCAGAAAATGTATACCTTTCTGAATATCTCAGTAGCGCCCGAGTTAGCGGAAACCATATCGCGATTACTTGAGAGGCAATTAGTTTAAAGTCTCTTTTGTAGTCGCGCTAACAAACCACTTACCCCATAATTTGTCCAGCCCAAAAATAACTCATCATGTCATATGGTGTCACGATAATAAATCAAAAAGATGAAGGGAAAAAAAATCAGCTACTCATATGATGAAAATAAAAACTGAACGGAAAGATCGTGTCTCCATATATGCAAATTATAATGATGCGTCATCAAGTTTCTTTAACGTTAAGACAACACCTTCAAAGTCCAAATAACCATGCACGGTCACTAATTACTAAATCACCCAGCCTTATAGTAGCGGAAAACAACAAAAAAACAACATGTTCGTCATAAGTGAAGGTATACATAAGCATCACGCAGTCAGCCGGAGCTAATATCAGGAGCAAGCAATGTCCAGGTAAGACACACAACAGGAAGAAGCACTAAGAAAGGCGTCTTCAATGAGAACAAGATATTTATGAAGAGGTCGTAAGAAGTTTTCTGAGAGGTAAAAGTCATCACTGATATTACCTTTGAATATGGAAGCAACAACACAAGAGCAAAAAACTCAGCATTATTTTTTGTTTTTTAAGAATTTAAAAAAAGAAGCCATGGTGATGATGCTGTTCTTGAAGATGTTAGGTAAGAAGATCTCGGTACGAAACGAAACATGGAGGAATGAAAAGTCGTGAAAACCGGTTCTCGCGCGATCTAGGAAGAACGATCGACGAAATTTGAAACCATACATAAGTCAAAAAAGTTTATCTTTTCTATTCCACGATAAATTACTCGTAAATAACGCTATTGAAATTCCCGCAGGAAATCAACCCTAAAAAATTCACCACCACGCCCACTCTATTCTAATTCACACGTTACGATCAACGCAGTTCACACATGATCGTGATCATTGAGTGACGACATAATTACCTCTAATACCTGCGCCAACAGATCAGCTCTGTCACCAGATGAGTGTGATCGTCAACTGATCGCGATATATCTATAGGCCGCAAAACCATATCGATTAAATAAACATAACAGCGATCACTGTTTTTAGATAGAAGTCTATCGGGAGATAAATTATCATTCGTTTAAAGAATGCAATTTTCGTATCACATTTGAGAGCAACGCTCTCAAGTTCAATAGTTCCGTTGAATGTAATTTGTCAAATAGCTTTGTAAAATATTGCAGAAACGTGATGCGCTTTACATTTAAATAATAAATTTTCCATTAAATTGAAAAAAAGCATTTCATCAATTTTAAGTGCCAGTTTCATTAAATAATAGTAGGACTTTGGTAGGAAATAGATGTCTGATATTATGGACGGAATTTAATCTCATTTCTATCAATAAGCAATCTCAAGTAAAATTATTAACATTACACGATTAATTGAAGTCACACCATTTATAAAGATCCGTGTACGTGTTACCGGTATTTTAATTATTATAAAAAAGGAAATATGAAGCGTGGAACATTCATTTGCGCTCTTATAGGTGATAAAAGGAAGCACTACCTACTAATCCGAAGCATTTTCCAATTTTAATCAAATGTTTGTTAAGTACCATACATTGAAATTCGAGATCACTTTATAGTGGTTAAAATCCAGTTCGGCGGATTAAAAATGTTCAAAGTATTCGTTTTATAAAATTTTTTCAAACGCATTGCAGAGAGTGTATTTCTTTTAGCAAAAATCTACAGAATAAAAAAAAAGTTACTATGCGGTTAAAATTGTTATGGTAAGGATTTTCTAGTATATATGTACATAATTCGACTGAAAAGAGTACCTACGGTCAAAAAATATAAACCCAAACAGAATTTTGGACGTACAGAGATCAAGATCATGTTGAATGAGTTCACGGTAATATGGAAGTTAAATAAAAAAATATCACGCCTATGGCATGTACATATGTAGGTATTAAGTCTTAAAGGCACTGCACAAACTTACCTAGTCACAAGAAAATTATGAAAAGCTTTCGTACACGTTATTCGCACCCAACTTCTTTTTTTTATCACATTTGTCCTTTTTTTTCAATCGGATGTGAAAGCAAAAGGCAAATGAACTATAAAAGTTAAAACCCATAGACTACACAGTCCAGGCTAGGTTAGTGACTAGCCAGAGTCGTACAGCCATTACAGCGGCAGAATTGAGTGCTAAGGTAAAAAGTTTGCGCTTTGCGCAATCATTTCCATTACCAGGTACGTGGCCATTTCTTAGTTCGTTAGCGCTTTTTATGACTGACCGAACGAATGAATTTTTTTGCTGACACTGCACTTGTTGTTTGTTTTTATATGAGTTTTAAAAAATCAAGCATAGGTACACAGCATTATAGGAGAATGTTAAGAAAATATTACATGCATAGTACACCTGTAGATACACACACCCATAGGTAGGTACAGAGTACAGTTATGAAAGTTTACCCCTTGACTTTCTTAATTTGCTGTGGTTAAAAAAAAAACAAAAAAAAAAAAAATCCGAACATTTAATTGCAAATCATATTTTTTTCGTTTAAAGAAAAAAAAAACTACTTACAAATCACAGACAATAGTATAAATAGTAAGAACATTTCGTTGATTTCACCCACGTGGAGACAGTAGCGTATATCGGAATCGAGATGTGGATTTCCTTCCCGCATCGTAAAGGAAACGAAAGAAACATGGGATCAATATACCTCACCTGTTTCTTTCATTTTGACTCGCGTCTTCTCCAGTAGGGTTTTCCTTACTTTGATACTGCTTGTAGGGTAGCACTATCACATGAAAAAAGCCAATCCCTTCAGCAATCATGGATAAATAAATTGTCTTTAAATATTACAATATTTACTCTGATTAAAAATTTACTCCGATCGCGTAAAACAAGTTTGAATTTGTGAATAAATAACAAAAATTCTTGGCAAACATAAACATTTTTATGCTGGTGAGTTGGTTGTTCAAACGAAATGTGCTCCAACAGTGCCATCTAGATGTCGAAATTTGAATGAAGAACAGATTAACTCTTTAGTAAAAACGCACGACTAATATTTCGATCGAAAACGTTCGAATGAAATACAATGCAATGCGTTCAAAATTTCCCAGCGTATTTTTTCCCCTCGCCACACTAGATATTAATCTGGCTCATATTTGCTTTGAACCTTTCAGACGTGAAGCGCCTGTTCCTCTCATGGATCGTGCAATGCTTTTCATAGACTGCTCTGGTAGCGAAAATCACTACGGAAATATTCCCAATAAAAATAGCAAATGAATGGAAAAAACTGGCCCCAACTACCATTTTTTTTTTACTTACCTCCCCTACTTGTTCCTGATTATCATTTGGTTCAGTAATTGCAAAATTTATTCAGTTGTTCATGCCGCTATTAAATCTGTAAGAAAAATAAAAGTTTTATTAGTTTACTTCAAGTTCAGGTACTTATTGTCAAAAAGTCGTCAAAATTATCATCGAAAGTAATACTGTTAACAATATTATGACAAGCTCTATGGGGACTAACTATTTAATTTTGAATTTTAGTTTCATTTGATGAAATTGGAATTTGTGTGAAAATAATGCTGATTTCGCAAATTACAAGTATTATAGTTTTATTATTTTTTATTTTATATTTCTGATGACTCGAGGCTTGAAAAGAAAATTTGATCAGTTGCTCTAAAACATTGGAATATTTAGGTAGAAAAAATATTTTATAGTCATACGCTAAAAGTAGAATACTGAGTAGTATAGTAGTATATTTCATTTTCATATGAAGTTTTTGGTAGCTTTTGTGTAAGGTATGAAAATTACAATCGAATCCGCATTTAGGTAGACTCATCACAGAATTATCGTTCTCAGATCCAGACTTTTTTTATTTTTTTGGGATTTGGCGTTTTTTCTTTTAATTTTTATACGGTAACTTGTGGTGCAGGAGCATTAACTCTCTTCAATAATATCATAATAATTTTATGTAAGTAGACAATATAATAAATTATGATGACATAACTTTTATGGCTTAGCAATGTTATAACACTTTCTGATTAAATCTCGTTTGTTCAAATTATTTTTTCTTTTTTAAAACGAAAATGCAACAAGTTTAGTTTAGTTGGCTAGTTTTGTCCTTAATAATCCGGTTCTTGAGTTCACATGTCATGACTAACTTAGCACCACGAAGTCTAGCCGGTACACGAAATTATTTGTTTTTAAGAATTTGCATTTATATGAAAATTTCTTTGGCTGAACTCTGTGATAAATTCAAATACCGGATAAACAAGTTCTTTGATTTTTGAATTTTTTTTTCAGCTTATCTCCGGATTGGACCAAAGAAGATTGAATATTTTTGAGTGATTGAAAGGTCAAATTTGAGTAATTCAGAGCGATTAACGAAGAGTTATGTTGTTTTGAAATAATTGAAAATCTATAATAAACTTATATTAATGAATATGTGAAAATCAATAAAGATTTTTGATATATAAAATTATAGTTCTTCGAAAACTCCGAAGATTGTTGAACTTTGTAGTTGATTTTTCAAAGTTATTTGATTCCTAAAACAGAAAGTAGGATATATAATATCAACATATACCGTCCTACTTTTAAAAACCAAAATCTATTTTAAAAATAAATCAATTATATTGCTAAGCGATAAATTGATAAAATATCAAAACAAACAAAAATGTTAAAAATCGAATAGATAAATTTAATAAAATTCTATCTTGAAGATATAGTAACTTGGGAAATGTATAATAACTTGATTTAAAATAGACGTGAACTATTTTACAGGGAACTATTTCATTATCTTATAGTTTCTGAAAAAAATTAAAGTTACAAGTGCTGCGCAATTTGCAATAAAGGAGATAAGATTAATTATATTGTCGCCAATATAAATGGGAAAAAACGATAAGATTTTGCGTGTATTGCAACGATATTGCATTTATTTTTAGTTAAATACATTTGAATTTATTTCAAATTGAAAAAAAAAAAAAAATATGGGAAACTATTTTACGTGTTAGCTTACGTTTAATTTTTTATTCCCGAGATAAAGCAAATGTGACGATGTTTTCTTTACTATTTTTCAACAATAAATTATCTAAGATTTAAAAAAAGTCCATTACACCTTAAATCAAAAAATAAAATGTCCGTCTGTAGGTACACAAACAAATGCTTTGAAGTACATATTAAGTTTAACATTTTTTTGGGGGTAGATTGGTTAAGCCTTGTTGCCTGCGGGGAAAGGATGGAAGATGGTGGAAAAAAAAACTCGCTAAGGAGAGTATTACTTAGATTTGTCAAGGTATCGATATAGTTTTACTTGTATGAGCTCTTTAGTCGTCTATGTAGAAACGGTTTTTCAAATTTTTTAATTCTCAACCTGGAGGTGTAAAATTATTGTTGATGTTTTCACGTTTTTTCAGGTAAAAACTGAAGCTACTAATAACTGTTTTGAATTTATTCATGAAGTCTTTTTCATTTTATTACTTAACTTAAAACCATCTAACTTATTATAAATTTATATCCTAATATTTTCTAATACATAGAGTGCTTACCAAATCGGATGTACCGATCCATGTACCTACCGGCCTTTAACACTAAGCATCCATAAATCCATTTTATCTCTACAGTTTAAAAAAAAAATTTGCATTCGGTTCCACAATAATTTCCAAGATTAGTGAAACTAACAAAGAAGAATTAAACAAGAAATAGATTTAGTTGTTAAGAGCTAAGACGTTGTGCTTGAGATCGGTGTCATTGAGCCCATACATTTTATAACAATATGGCAATCTTTGTTTGCAACGCTAATCTACTACGAATCATTATTATTAGCATTTTCTTAATTATTCTAAATTCTGCTCTATCTAGGGTTGCTGACTGAAACGGAAGCTCGAAATCTTATAATATACAGGTGTTTCCATTAAAGTCTTGGAAAAAATGTTCAAAAAAACACCCGCAAATTTGAATTAGTATGTAAAATGTATAGTTTTGTACCAAGGCATAAAACGCAATTGAGATCTATAGAAGAGCCCCTGAAGCAAATCCCCGGACCATTAAAAGTCCGCTTGATATTCTTAGAAATACATCTTTTATGGCTGTCTTATTTTCTTGTATTAGTTTATAATATAAGAAAAAAAGGCGAATAAGAAGATAAAAAATAAAAATAAAAAACATAAACTAAACAATGTCTACGTCGTATTAAATAACGTCAACTTGTGGTTTTCTTCTTTCTTCAGCTTCCTTTCACTTGCTTGCTGTGCCATGGCCCTTAACGTAGGTACCGCTGTATAGAAGTAGAATGTACACGCGGTTCAATTTTTCTTATTATATTTTTGCGGTGATGGCTGTGCGAACGAGTTCAGGCAGATCGGAGATTGGCCTTGTTTTTACTTTTATGCCTTCAGCGTCAAGGAAGGGGCTAGGGCGGGAGGGACCTCAAGATGAAAACCTTAAGACTGCAATTCCGTTTTGCTTCCTTATAGCAGTTACTCTATAGGAGGGCTTAAAGGGTTTACTGCGGAAAGTAAGCATTGACTTAGATTTTTCAAGATGGCGGAACCTGTTTTTAATAGAGGTGGCTTCTTATTGTGGCAGATACGGTTTCATTTTCACGGTAATCGATTAAAAATTATCTTCCTGATCACTTCAATTAAGAAATTTCTAAAAGAGAAACAACATTTACATACAAACTCTCACTAAACACCTTTATAACTGACAACGGCTCTCAATCTGTGCTCTATTTGACTTTGGCTTCTTATTAGGAGTAACCGGTTCTTTACGTTGACCGTTTTTATAATATTCCTCTTGTCGTCGGGAAGCCATACGGGACACAGTATGCCATACTAAGCATGTGAATAGGATAAAAGTAAAACAGAATGATTATATTTGCTGTTGATGACGATGATGATGAAGATGAGCGCCCAGTGCTTGCTGCCTTTAAAGTGTTTTGATAGATCAATTTAAAAGTCAATCGGGCGAGACAATGGAGATAAGCTTAGCACTTTATGGTTCAGACTATGTTGTATTTACTTCTCGATGATTGATTTTGATTAATTTTATTGTGGCAAGTATTTCTTGTACATTTAATTGAAAATTACTGAGTTAGCAAATTCATTCAAACATGCTTAGATTTGTTGCAGCTGTCGAAACTGTGAACATTCTAAAGGCTCGTGTCCACTGGCAAGTAACTTGCGACATTTCTTGCTAGAGTAATTTGGTGCGATGTGTACACTATCTGTCAAATTGCAGCAATTTTACTCTAGCAAGTAGCTCTACAAAAATCTTGCAAGTAAAACTTGCTCTTCCGTATACACTTCATCATCAAAGTTTCGTTGAACTGTCAAAACGAAAAAGAAAAATACCACAACTCTGGATAAAGTTCCACATTGGAAATGAGCAAAAACGTGTACTCGGAACTTCACTTGGATTTTCCTTTCATACTTCGCACGTAAACTATGGAACTACGACTCCTAAAACTAAACTTAACCTCACATCCAATGCAATTGTACTGACTTGCTGAAAAATTTCGGAACCGATCGGAACTTTCTTGCGAGATCTCAACTCTCGCAAGTTAGCGTGTACATTCACAACTTGCTTGAAAAGGCAAGCGTTTGCTGGCTAGAGCAAAAACTTGGGCAAATGCGCTCTCGGAACCGTGTACACATGCAGCAATAAATGTCATAGAGCAACTCTAACAAGTTTTGCTTGCTAGTGGACACGAGCCTTAAGACAATGCGATAACCGGTGTCTTTCATCTATATACTTAGAATATGAAAATGTAGATTTTTGCTCGAAAATGATTCGAAAGTAAATCGCCAGGGAGAATTCACCTGTGTCTAACCAGTAATAGTAATATTTCATCGCTTCGGTAGAGGCAATACGTTTGCTGGGTGCGGACTAAATATTTTAGTATTTGAAAAGTGGTTTTTCTTCACCTTTACTGGACTAAGGGTGTGACACTATGCGAAGTACAAGCTTGCAGCTAATTCACGCAAATAAACATTCATTCATAAAGATATCAGCCGACATTATTCACTGATAGATGTAATTGTTCAATGAGTTTCAATTGAACAGCCAACTGATTCAGAAAAAGTTCACATGAGTTAGTTTTAAACCCCGGTAGATCTCTAGCTCGTAACATCAGTTATTTGACAAAACTAATTATTCCATGGAATTATTTAACCACGTACTGAACTAGTTAAAGAGTTCGAAATTTTGGTGAAGCATACTCATATGTTTAAAAAATCGCAGGTTTCTTAAATGGTATAGTTTTAGTGTGTATACGTGTAGCAGATGGATTTTGATTGACGTTTCACGGAATCGAGATATGTCTCATGAAATGTCAACTAAATACAGCGTTTATCCACTTTAGTGGAGATCCTTAAAATGAAAAATCGAAACAACTGCAAAAAAATTTCAAATGTACTGGTTTCAAATGAAACACACATTGTCCGTACTCAAGATAATGGATGTTTGTGTTAGTTCGTATGAAGTGACTCTACTCATATGAAGAAACCTTGCTGAGTAACTGATTCAATCACTTCGATCAGTGCCATTGACCCTTCTGCATACCTAAGAAATTTTCGGATAATCTCAATTTTATTAATGGCTGTTTCGACGGCCATTGCTCTCAAAAATCAAGAACTCGCTAATTTAGTATATTGAGGCGTAATCTTTCATCTTCTTATTTTCCCACGGCATTTAATTGGATACAAATCAAGTAAAACATTCCTTTTCTCTCCTAATTCAAATCATTATTTTCATCCCATTTCCTTCCGTTTCGGAAATTAGGATTTTTAGATAAATTCAATGATTTTGAATCAATCTTCGATGATTGGAGACAGGTTTCAAACATTGATCTATGCACCACTGGTGTTCCGGTCAAGCTTACAAAAAAAATTCCGACCTCTAATAAAAATCATTTCTCCAGATATCCATATCTGAGTCAAGCATTCAGTTAACCATTTCGGGAAACTAATTTTACTACAGCCTTTTAATCAAGTTTCACACACATAAAAAACTCCAAGAAAAAAGCGTATAAAATGAGCCGGTGAAAAGAAATGTAATAAAAAAATATAATTAAATTGTAGATTTAAAAATAATGATGATCTGGAGTTAAGTGCATTTAGTTATACCGTATGGCTCAGTCCGAACGATTATTTAGTACGGTTTAAAAATTTTGATGTGTACATCAAGTCTTTAGAAACGGTTATTAAACGAGTAACTTTTTTACTATTCAAATTCCCATTACTGTAATTAGTAATGGGAGTTTAAAATTAAATTAAAGAATTGTAGCTCATTATAAACATCAATTAAATAGTAGAAATTAATAGAAATTTAAATTAAAAGATACGTTAGAACAGCGGAATCATCAAAAAATTAATTGAATACTTCTATCAATGATTTGATAGAATGTATGTTATTTTTATTTTTTATTTGTTGACTATATTAAAATTGGCCCAATTTACAATTGAATATATCAAATAAATACTTAATACACAGCAAGGGCAACCATTTTAGGGAGGAACTGCTTACAACTAAATTAAATTAAATTAAATTCTCTCTTCTAAATGTCTGCAACTATACTTTTTACCTACCGAGGTTTACTTTTGGAATAGAGTTTATGAAAATGTTTCTTGCGCTTGAGATAAAAATAATTTAAAATTAAAAAAAAAATAATAAAGTCCTCTACAAACTAGCTATCGTCTCATTTCTTTTTGTAAAACACCTGATGGATTATCGAATCGATGGATTATCCCTCTTTTTTCAACTATTACTCCATTATTTCTTAAGATTTAGAAAATCTTTTATATAAGTTTGAAGCAATAGGATAAAAATAACTTATCTTTTAAGTGAAATGCACCCCAAAGGTCGTGTGCTGCATTTAACCCATGCTCAATTTGTCAGTTCTTTTTAGCAATCCCATTTCCGAAAAATCCTTATAATTTCCTCCCTGGAAAAGAGAACTATGTTATGAAGTTCGAAGGAAAGTTTTAAATCGGAAGATGAAACCGTAAGACCATAATGTTCAAAATACGGTCAGACAAATTTTTTTTAGAGTGATCAGTCTCCGATTTGGGCTGTCGTTCATAGAAGAAGAATAGCAAATGAAAATGTTTTTCTATCTTCTAGAGCCTGAAGAACTAACTTCTAATGAGAGAAGTTTATGTGCGTTTGAAAAACTACTAAATTTAAAAAACAATTTTGTTTTTTTAAAGAAGTTTTTTAATTTGTTCAAGATCAATTTTATGGAAATTTTCTCATTCTTTAAATAAAAACCAGACATTGCCCAAAACCAACCATAGGGGATCCGTCTTATGACGATTCCCATTCGTCTTATTCCGAATCCAGATATTGCAAGAACCCATAACCATAAGACTTTATTGCACACAAATTGGCTTCAGGGAATCCCCAAGGACTATCGATTATTCATTGGATATAATTTTTATTTCAATATGCCTCGAAACAGTTTTTACGTATGTATATGCAAAATATAGCAAAACTGTTATAAATTAGCGGAAGATTTGTAGGTATTAGTATGCATGAAAGAATCGTTATCAAGACTTCACTAATTGGAGATGAAACAGGATGCTTCATTCTCAGCTACAATCTTATCCGCTAGATTCTCAGTCGATGAACCGGCTCTATACTGGCTTTCGATGATCACAACTCTGCTAATTAAGACTAATTTATTAAATTATTTAATACCTCCTCAAGCCTTTCGAGTTAATGTACGAAGAATAAAAGTCGAGTGAAGAGACGAGTAAGTATTTTACGCAATATGTGCCGTTTTTAAGCGGCATTAGTTTAACTATTGACAATTTTATAGATAAAATTATATTAGAAACTAATAAAATAATAATAATTTGTTTGTAATAGTAAATTATGTATTAAGGCTTACCTTTCTATAGGAAACATTGAAACTTCCGTCTTACTATGGAATTACTTCTTAAATTGCACAAATACTTTAAGTGAACTCCAACTTTGTTTGTTGTGTTTGTATGTGTGTGCGTGTGTTTTTTTTTCTCAAACATTTTATATTTTATTTGCAAAGCTCATTTCTTTCTTTTTTCTTTAATGTTGCGCTTTTTCAAGCATTGCCTTGAAGCTGTTTTTTAATACTTGAACATGTCGAAACTGTTTATTTATAAGAGAGTATAAAGTGGACATAAATTACATTGGTAGTGCACTTAAGTTTTACTTTGGCAGTTACAGTTGCAGTTTTTTAATGAAAAATTACTTTCAAATAGTTTTTGCATTATTTTTTTTAAAAGTACTTCACTTCAAAATCGGTTTTTTTAAAACATCTTCGATGTAGTCACTGCTACTTTGATGGTCACTGTTTAACACAAACTTCGCGTATTTTATATTCATCGGGGTTTTTTTTATTATAAATTAAACAAATATGTATTAAAAATTACATTTTTGTTTTTTGTAATTCATTTTAAAATAGAGCTTAGATCGATTTAAATAAAACGACTGATTCAAAGACTGTCTGGCACTGAACTGAACTAAACATGCTTTACAATGGAACAGGTAACCTGGACTTACCTGTTGCACGATCGATCTCTCGATCAAAGTATGGACGGTGCACAACACACTACGATCGTACCTCGGACAGGTATGTATTACGTTGATATGAGGCGCAGAGGGGTCTCTATAAAGGTATTTTATATTTAATTAAGATGATGATGAGGAAAATACCAAACAAAATACACACCGGGGTGGTTGTTGGAGAGTGGCCGTGAGAGAGAGTAAGGGAATTGGAGGAGGGGTGTGAGGTGGGGCGGGGGTCTGGCGAGGGGTTAGGAGAATAGAGTGTGGTGTTTTTAGGAAAGGTTCTATCGTTTAAATGTGCCATGCCAACTACCAACCTCTGCTATAGTTGCTATAAGAAGTGGGATATTCGGCTGGTATGGTTTCTTCTTTACGGCGATCTTGATCGTGACGAACTTGATGATTGAGAAAAGTCGCCTGCTGTTGAGAGATTATTGCCTTTAGACTCCATGACATAATGCTTTTAGCATACATCCGGGGAAAGACTGTTTTAACTTTGCTTTGCTAAAGTTACTGTCTTTGGTAGTTCTTGGAGAAAGCAATATGCAAAGGTGAGGGAGAATGTACTAAAATACGCTAGGTATGCCATAGCGTCAATAAAACTTCCCTGCCGATGGATTGATACTGTTTAACGACATCCTTTATAAGTGAAATATTCTACATCTTGTATGACATTTTAAAACCCACATTAAATGTAGATAATGAAGTATAATTATTATTATTTAGCCTGCATTACACTGTATGACACTACGTCAAATATCAAAATTTTGTTTGAACTTCTCGTCAAATACCATATTTCACTGTATGGCATGCAGTATAATTGTCTCTATAACTAAAAACATTTTAGTAGGGAACCAGTTCAGTTCAGTTGAATCTGACTTCAATTAAATCTGAATTTGAAAAAAACTAATGTTTTCAAATGTTAGTTATTTATAAACAAAAAAAAATAAAAAAAAATAATTGGGGAGGCAATTATGAGTCTGCTACGTTTTGTTCTACTCGTAATAGATGATCGACAGAATTTCAAAGCCTCAATTTCAAAATATCAACATCAAATCAGAATAAATGTGATTAAAAAAACGATCGATTTTGACTTTTTCACCAAACGTTATGTACTTTCCGTTTGTAATTCATGATTTTTTTTCATTGTGTCAGGAAGGTATGTACTGCTTACCAGAATGGCGTGCAAAACTATTTCACATATAGCATTAGTAATACAAAGAAAAGTATTACTCTTACTAGTAAGGTAATGATGTGGTTATTGAAAAGTAGAAATAGTGCATCACATTGAATGATGGCATGGCTTCGGTATAAGGATTTTTTGATTTCTATATTGGTGTACAACTAGACGGATAGTACAAACGCAACATGGGATATATAGTGCGAGAAAGAATCGAAGGAATATCTAGAACGGCAAAAGCTTCAAACTTGAAACGTGGTAGGTACTTATATCTATTTCAATTCTAGGAGAATGTTTAAAAATAATTTGTTCATAGAGTTAAAATGCACGATCGGGAGAGTAGTAAAATATCAAAATGGACAGCACTATAAGTAGTTAAAATTGCGCTCTTCACTAATTAGATCCAAAATCTATCTTTTTGTATGGATCACATCTTGCTCACAGGTAGGCACTTACAAAGCCCGATCAAATTGTCCATCCGCTAGTTGTGCAGTGTATGGGCTAGTTAAGAAAAACGACTAGCTTTGAAGCTGTGTACTCGTACCGTACATACTCGTATGTAGTGTAAATGTTCGCTCCCCACTTGTGTGCATTCTTTATGGTCAATTGTGGTTATTTTTTACCGGTGAATCTCTTCGTAAGTCAAGTTACCTGTTTGCTTCTTTTTTTCTTATAAACCTCACCACATTCTCTCGTTCCAAATTATACACGTATACATTGCGGCAGTTTTGCGGTTGATTCAGGTGTGCGATCGCTCTGAAATCATACATATCGATCCTCACTTCAAAACATTTACCTCGCCGATACGAGGTGCACACATAGGTGCTTGTAACACCGGTACGATTTACCTGTTCTAGACTGTTGATGATAGTTCCGATAGAATTGCGAAAAATTCAATCAAATCAATCGTAGCTAGTACGGCAAAGTCTTTTCGCTCGTGACTCTTTTACATTATTATAAAATTTATAATATTGAGAGAACGTTGTTTTTATTATATTTATTGGACAATATTCACATAAGAGGTCTTTTTTGCTTACCTGTAGCTTTTCTTTTAACGTTTTCGTAAATAGCATTGTGATAATGTTATACAACATTATGCTGAGGTGGTTGGTACTATTTGGGGTGATTGAAAGAGAACGGAAGAGAACATTAATATGGTAATTTTTACAATATGTATTACAGGAGTCAGGACCTGACCTATCTTATATTTAATCATGCTTTGATGCACTTCCTTCGTGGTAATTGAAATTTTTGGTTTCGGTGGGAAGTTCAACAACTATACAATGGTTGTGGTTGCTAATAAATTGGAGTGATAAGAAATCAGTAGAATAACTAGGGTGCAGTTGGGGTAATAACATTCATATTGTGTGTTACTTTTATGATAATTTCGGATCAGTTTATTTAAATAAAAGTTTTTTTTACGGAATCCTCGTTGCAAAGTTGAGGTGATTATTTAAGAAACTACACCCCTCTCTCAAACGTACTAAAACTTTTGAAACTTTAAAGCAAAGTGCAATTGCATTCTGACGAAAACATAGCTTCTATCTGCCAAAGAATTCACCTTACCAATAAGTTAAAGTTTTACCATTTTGCATACAATACATTGGGTATAGCCTGAATTAGATTACTACAACAGCAGCAGCGACAGCTACAGCAAATTGTTTTCATTGGTCGAGAGCGATCAGCTGATTGGTGACAGCAGCACAAACGTCGTGCTGCCGAGTCATCTCTAATTATAAATTTGCTGTTGCTGTCTTCATATGCAGCGTGGATATTGCTCGTGAGCTGTCATATTAATTTTTAATTTTGGTTATGGAGGAAAAACTGATTTCTTTAGTGAAAGGAAAGGAATTTTTGTACGATAAATCGAGGAATTCGTACAAAAAAGTACATTTAAAGGATGCTGCCTTGTCATAATATTCTGCTCGCTGTGTGCTGCTGTATTGCAATCTGATGCAGCCGACAGCAAAACAATATTTTGCGTTGCTGCCGCTGCCGCTGTTGCTGTCGCTGCCGTGCAATCTAATTCAGGCTTATAGGTTACTTTAAGGGGCTCGTTGAAAAAAATATGGGAAAAAATCGATTTTTTTTTATTTCATATTATTTTTCTACACTCATTTCTGCACATCACACGAAAGGCCACACCTTTGTCAGATAACGGAAAGTGTCTCAAATGATAGAATTACCTTCAAGATATTTTTTGACTCTCGTCTCAACTTTCGGTACACGTTTCTCAGTAACGGTACATCGTGTCTTAATTTTTTTCTTCATTTTTTCTTGGTAATATTGGCTAGCTTTATATGTGAGCAAATTAAAATATCTCAAGAAAAACTATCATCTTTTTTTTAAATATAAAAGAAGAAAAACAGTAAAAAAATTTATTCATTCCCTTTTTCTTAAATATTTCGACTTTTAGTGAAAACTTTTTAATTTACTCATGCACTAGGTTTTTAAATATACTCAACAATAAGTGTAAACAATTTAACTGTTATGAGTTAAGTGGAAGATGAGATTCAGGTACCTAAACATAACGCGTTTCGCCATACAAAATGTATGGGAGCTAGAACTTTGCAACGAGCCCCTTAAGTGGTGATATGAATCAGTAGTCCAGGCTTGAGCCCGAGTAGGCTCACTTCATGTTATACTCTATGGAACAAGTTCGTTTCGAACGAAGTTTCATTCACATCAAACGCTTTAGCGCTCTCGTTGGATTCAATATTTTTTTTAAAGAAACGTGCTGTATTGATTCGGAGAGGGAAAATTCCAGTTAAAAGAAGTTTGATTTTGTGAATGAATGGCGAGTAATACGCACCTAAAAAGATTTTTCTTTATATACTCCTCGCAATTAACAATAAAAACACATTTATTTATTTAGTCGGCACTGTAGCAGCATGTTCAATTGCTCGTTATGTACATATGGGAGAGCCGGCTTTGGTACCACAAGCAAGGTGATCGAAAATCGTTATGAAGTCTAACAAAAATTGGGTAGGAAATATGGAAAAGATTTTTTTAGATTAACCGCAAAAAACGGGAACACGATAATTCGAGAAAGAAGATCATGAAGTGGAAAATGTCCGACAAAATTATGAAACCACAGATCGTGTCTTGAAATTTTGTTTGGGTTAGTGATACTAAATCATATTTCCACTATCCTGTTTAGTAAAGACGAAATTCTGAATTCTTTTTAATTAAGAATATAGAAAAGATTATACAAATCAGTTTTGTTACTATACTATGAATAATTCTGAACAAGAACATAAAAAGTACTTATGATTTGTAATGTTACTCATTAAGTTATTTCTTCAAAGTATTTTGCAATTGATTGTTTCTAAGTTTTTTAAATTACATGTCTCGAAAGAACACATCTCCTCGGCAATACAGAAATATTTATTGGATACTTCAGAACGGCATCCACTTACTAATTTTCCGTATCTCGTGCAAGCTCGATTAATGACTTTCCTAATGTAAGATCGCTTGATGTCTATATTCAAAGATCTGATGATCACATCACTGTCTTAATTCTTCAACCATAGTGCACCAGAGTTTAATTCGCAATGATCTGCACATTTCTTCTTCTCATCCGCATAACTTTGCGCTCGATGTAGCGATTATTGAATTACAGGTGGGAATCGAGATTGGTATAATCTTGAATTATATCAGAGACGAAGTGGTAGAATCAAGCTTCGCGTTCGACAAGATCCAGATCGCAAACCTCGCGCGATCGGTGTAAAGATCATTGAATTGTTTTCTCGGGGTTTTTTTTTCTTGTTTTAGATGAGATTTCAATTGTACGATGAGAAGATCTCATGGCTCGTCTTGAACTGGAAAAAAATCGACTAACAAAATTACACGATGCAGGTGTTTGACGCCAGGTGAGAAGAGATTATATTCTGTATTCATCCACCTCTTCGTACAAAGTGTGATTAGGCTCGCTATTCGATCCGTATGATGTCTATGGAGCGTATTGTGTACGTGAACAAATATTTTTTGCCCTGAAGTTGGTTGTTTCCGTTTGGATGAATGTCAATAGACCCTAAGGTAACCCCTTCCCTGTCGCCTCTCTACACACTACTTACCTTCCCGCGGCAGTTTATTACCCTCTAATTTTATATGGTCGACGATTACAATTTTTACATAGAAACACCGACATTTCATGCTGGCGTATGAATTTTCTAGATTATTTCACGGTCTATGATAATGATAACCAGACCAGTGATCATCATTACGATCATCATTATCCCGAGCAAATAATTCATCGCAACTTATAGTAAGTGTGCAATATAATTCGTCAACGCAACTCCTAACGTTGCATCTTCGTTCAGCATCGTGCATCTTTGAAACACAACAGAAATTATAATCAGATTGATTATTACAACAGAAGCTACTGCTACTACTGCTTTAATTTAGCTTGAAAGATTACAGTACTGCGTTCCCAATAGCTGGAGGTCTTCCGCTCCAAAAAGTTTACTATTTTGAAAGAAATAAGACTAACCAGTTCCAGGGTAATACAGCACATCAAGTACAACTAAGCAGTGAGCCAATCTCACAGCTATTATACCACAAAAACCTAACAAACTATTATTCCAAACACTTTTCCATCAGCAGTGACCTTTTAATCACAATTGAAAAAAAAACTAGTACGTAATTAAACTGGGCGTAGTGCGGAAAGATCCCGCAGCGAGCATTCTCCTGGTATCTGGTAGATAGCTCTTAGACCTCCACCTCTATTCGGCATCTCTCTATACGTGGCGACAAACAAGTAAAATGGTTTCTGACGAGCAAGGGCAGAATAAAAACTCGAAATACAAAACGTTCTCAGTAACTATTCCAAGTAACCACTAAAAAGGTGATCACCGGAGCGTAACACTAAAAACACGAAATGATCGCTTCAATCAACAAAAGATCTATCTGGGGTGTAAGTCAGAGCCCGTATCGAATAAAGCGCGGGATATCACAAGGCTCCGGACATAGTCCAACATTGTTTTTTCCCTATCTCTAGCAACGTGTACTCGTATGTAGAGGTACTACATAGGTACGTGGTCTTGTGATGCTACATACACTTTACGAATTGATCAAAATCTAAGATTTGCGGGGTGCAAGTGAAGGGCTACCCTTCTTTTGTTATACAGGTGCTTAGATATTACTAGTAGTATCTAGTTATAGTGACTGCAATACCAACTGTGAGGTCTGTAAGTTTAATGACTATAGATACGAGAAATATAGAGATGCGGTGTCCACAATTCGGTGTCCAGACTGAAGAAATTATGAGCAACCAAACCCGCAACGATGGCAAGGGGTTCGTAGATTACTTTGTATAATATTTAATTTATTTTTATTTTTCTACACTATTTTATATAAAAGCTACGACAAAACAAGTTCAGGATTTGACCTTATTCATGACCTTATGTTCTTTGGACATTATGTCCATTTAGAGCGTCCATGGACGTTATGTCACCCACCCTGCAAGATATTGCAGCATTTCTTTCTGAGCACTTTTACTGGATCTAATGCTTTTTCAAAAACTTATTTCTAAGCCAATCTCATTCGTCTTTAACTATTGCACAGTCAGTTAGGGAAGGAAATATCATGTCTTAAAGTTCTAGCTCTTGTTATTATTCGATTATTCTTTTATGCTGTGCACAAATAATTGAAGATTCAGGCAGCCTACACAAGAAGTCAGGTTAGAGCCAATAACCATCGCTAATATTGTCCTGAGATTGAATCTCAAGAAAATGCTGCTCGTCATCTTCTGTCTGATCTTTCGGAGTTAAATTGCTGCTTTTGTCGTCGCGAATGCTAGATGGCGTACATAAATCATCGTAATATTCCTCCAGCATCTTCTTCTATCTATGGAGAATTTAAAGAAAAGCATAAGCCAGACCTGCTCGCTTAGAATAGCATGACCCTTATGCTAAAGACCTGATACTTCTTCAAGAGATTCGGGTATGGTAGGTATTTTGAAAAGTGTAGGTAGGAAGAACCACAAACTATGGTGACACTGTCTTCGTTGGGGGCGATGGTCTTTTATTTACTCCACTCGGCACAGTCTGAACATAAGAACAGTGCACATGGCAGCCGTAGTGCCGGTATTCAGCTCTTGACCTATGACCACAATAGCGCGCTAAAAAGTTCAACGACTTTCTGCAGACGAAACAGGTAACAGTTGCCAAGATGCGCGCATGTTATAGTTGGTAAAGCACTTGGGTAAGTCGGAACAAAAAAAAAAACAAAACAAACCAGCATAGCAACTCCACACGAACATTACCCAAATGAAAAAACAGTAGGCAGAAGGAAGGTATTCAATCTTCTTGGATCTTAGAGCGGAAGGGCTTCTTCAATACGTTTCTTCATCCATGGAAATGAAAGAAGGTACTCACTCATAATTGCCGTGCTTATGAGATTTCATTCGAAAGAAATCGTTCCGGTCGGTTTGGCAGGAAGATGGCACCACCAGCACCGTCTGTTTTATCTGTTTTTAAGTGTTTTATTATAATTTCTCGTTCTTGCTGTTGTTTTGTTGAGGTGGATGGAATCGGAAAACAGGTGAGCAAAGCTCACTAATTCCCTGAGCCTGGATAGCGTCGAGCGACTCAGTCGAGTGTCAATCATTACCACCATCCACGCTTCAGTTGTTGTTTAGTGCGTTACCATTTTCCACGAGATCGTTATTTTCTGCTCTGTTGATCGTTCCGCGATTGTGCAGATCGCTGCTTAGTTACCATCAGTGCAAAGTATCGAGAAGAACTAACAACAACTAACGAAGTTTCTTCGCGTCGAAAATTTCACTTCTTCTTAAGATTGTTCCGTTTTTGATCTTCAAGATGCTGATGATAATAGTGATGATGATGATGATCGTCACCGATGAATTACGAAGTCGAAATAATGGATCAGAGAACGGTTATTTTTTTTTTCTAAAATTCCATGCCCAAACGGAATTATTCACTCATCCGTTCAGAAGTTTAAAACATTTTGAACAGTGCTAAATTTTACCATGACCAACATTGTCAATGGAAAACCGTCTATAGTATTTTCTTTGCCAAATTGTATATCTATGCTACAGTCTTTTCAGCAGCACCGGTAGGTCGCCTTTTTGTTTTCTCCAACCAGACTACACGACAAATTGTCAATGAATATGAATACCTCTCTTTATTAAATCCTGCGGACTTCGATTTAAACGATAATTATATATCAAGATTGTAATGAAATAAAGAGATTCTGATCCCCCAAAACATCCGACCGATAACATTTATATCTTAGACTACCCATTGAGGCCATTCAGAACGGTAGCATAGATATAGATTAATTTTAGCTTTAGGATTAAGATAGAAAAATTGTTAGTAACTATTATGTATATAAGGCAAATAAAGCACATTTAAAACCAAAAAAACCTCTCTTTGTTAAAAATTTTAATAACCGCGAGGATCGCAATGTACAAATTAGCCAAGCTGGGAGCAGCTATAGTACAATTTCCCGCTTATATATATGTAAAGCTAGAATATGCCGTCCGAAACTTGATAATACTCCAGCTTCATATCATATTGTCTGTGGACAGGAATACATAGAAATCTCACTGGGGTCTTACTATGGCAATGTCCTCATGGGGACATGGAGAACGACTTGGACTGGCTGACTTGTATCGTTGTTGTGACTAGAAAGTTGAACCGAAACTAGAAAATCTAGTGAGTGAATGTGAATGTCTGGCTCGAACCACATATCGGTACTTGGGGAAAATACTAATTGACCGATCTATCGGTTCCAAACCGCGAACTTTCTCTCTCCGCCGAAGACACAGCTCTCCTCTTCTGTGACGAACCACCAGATCCGATCATTAGATCTCTTGAAGGATGATTCAAGATTCTTTTCAATATGGAAATTCAAGATAAATGCAAATCTTTCCTCCAAGAAATGCGATTGTGTAATAAAAACCTTTTGTTTCTGTTGACATACTACCTACTTATTCTTAATACTATATTCCAGCCTATTCTTTTATGTGGAGTGGCAGGTTGGAGTAAATGTGCTTCTTCTCACATTAAAACCTCACTAAAATTCTTAAGATGATGCTTAACATATTATTTTATTTATCCACTTCTATAGTTGGAATAATTTTACAAAAATTTACTGTATCTTAGAACCTTTCGGGAAACCTTATCCTTAATTATCTTTCACTGAATTTATAATGATTACGATATTTGTGATAGCGCTTCCAGTTCATTTTGAATAAGTGAATCTTTAAGCAAGCTTAAGATTATAATTTGAGTTAATTTTTAAGTTCCCCTAGATTTAAGTAATTTTAAATTCAAACGAGGTTTTTGCACCTAGTTAATTTCCATATTTTCTTAACTTATAAATTAATTAAATTTTCACGAGCTAATTTTTGATAACTTTACAAGAAATATTATGTCATAGATTCGATGTTATATGTTTTTGAGGTGCTTAATAGAGAGTTGAATTGAAATTGAATAAACCAGATCGATCTCTGGCAGTAATATTGGACGTCGCCAAGGCACTCGATATCCAAGGAGAAGAAATCAGTCTAATGTGAATATCATGATATGAAGCAATTTTCATTCTGTACTTAAAAAGAAAACACGTTGGTGCTATGCGCTGGCTATCGCAGGATAACAATAAAAAGCATAAAAGCGTAATAATATTACGTAACTTTAAAAAGTTTCACACTATTACTCTTGTTTAGTATATTAAGCACAATATTATAATTGCAAAGGCTTCAGCCTACTCTCTAAATAATTACCAACTGTGTCTATATATAAATTAAGTATTCTGAAATAAATGAACTATGAACTATGAAAAAGCAGTCTTTTAATCTAGTCAAAACCTGGCTCTGTTACCAAAAACATTTCTCAGGTTGAATGCATTTGCCAACGAAAATAGCCAAATTAAAGATGGGCAAAGCAGTTCCTTTCAGTCAAGTACTTCACTCCGAGTCACTCACTGTAAAGAACGAGTTCAGTGAAGTAGTTCCAGAAAACTTCGTTCCATCGTTCCCTCGTTTTCGTTCATTCAAAGTTCAACTTCAAGGGGGAAGTGGATGACCAAAAAAAAGGTCAGGAGATCTCGAAGATGGTGACAAAAAAAAAATCGATAGTTTTTTGGCACGTGCCCAATGGAACTGCAGTTCAACAAAAGGATTGAGCTACTTCACTTACTCACTTCAATTAAGTGATCTTTTGGAATAAGCCAAATATCTCTCTCGGGGAGCACTAAAACACCCAATTCAAACAAAACTCTTTTCGTGATCGATCAGCTTAGCCAACGGATTCAATTTCAATATAACTACCAAATCATTTTCAGGCATGTTCACAACCTGGATACTCTGAACACAATCATAACTGATCTTTACTTGGCTAAAAGTTCATAAATAAAGTCGAACCTTAACATTAACACCGCCTTGAAAACTGCGGCATTGCAGCCCATTATCTAGCATGAAATCGTTTAGAAAAAAAAAACAAGTAAATGCTGACTACATGCACAAATCTAAGCCTTTCACAGATCTACAAGCTACCAGCTACTTCACAAACAACCAAAAAAAATATTTTTCCCAGCTAAACCTTTCCGTCTTCAACACTCTACACTTTTCGTACACATTCAACTCCCTATCTTTATTAAAATAAAAAATTGTACAATTCATGTACAATTTCGTTTTAGAAAAAAAAAAGAAAAATTTCAACCCAACTAAGCTAAGCTAAAAATTCAAATTAATGACGACCCGTCTACCGGAGATGTGCTTCGGTAAATCTTCGCATTGCGCGGTCTCTTTGCACACTTTCTTGTTAATCTTTACGGAGCGAATCTTCCCGTCTACCGCGTTTTTATGCGATTGGGTTTGTAAGAAGATAGAAATATAACAAGCGAGTCCATTGTAGAAAAGAATTTCGCAGTGTAGAAAATAAGACGAGTCATGAAAAACGGTTTTTGGTTCAAACACTCAGGTAAGTGGATTCCGTCTGCTGGAATTACTGCCATCTGACACTGATTAATTTTTTAGTTTTAATTTCGGTTTGTGTCCATGCTTGATAAGCTTTGCAAGCTTGAATAAGATGAAATCTTACGCTCATCCGTTTTAGTCGAAACTTTTAGGATTTTTGAAATGGGCAAAACCAATTAGGACTGCTTTCTTTTGAATTTTCCGAAATATTTTAGGACTGTTTGATTTTCTTCTGTTTCTGGACGAGTTCAAAATCGTTGAGTGCATTCCGCAGCTGTATGGCCTAATGCACAATTCAGCCAGCGTGCGCAATATCAGAACTGTCACTGTCTCAGCGGCGAACTTTTCACAGCAGGACAGGAAAACAATAAACACAGCGAATTCGTGACAGTTGTTCATTCGCCGTTTAAACGAACGGAGGGTTGGAAAAATTTAGTGCGCGCGTGTTGAACGACATCGTAGTAGAAAACTTGTTTCATTCAAAATCAACGGACGCCAAAAGCGACCTCACTTTCGATCATTTTATTTCATCAATCAAATCAAAATAGCTCTCAATGCCGGTCAGTGGTTGCCAGTAGCGAAACGCTCGAGTCAAATTGTCAAGACACATTAGCTAACAGTGCGGTCCGCCCTCGTGAAATCTTTAGTTCGAGTTAAGATTAAAAAAAAAGATTTATCCGGCAGCAATTGCAACCGTGTGCCGACGACGACACGGAACAATAGTCTTTCGTGTATTCGGACGACAGAAAACCTTCGCCACCGACAGAGCGCCCCTTTTTATCGCCCGTGGTATGCCGATTGCCCAGTTGACGTGCTCCTATTTGTATGACAGCTACGTGCGTAGCCAGCAGGACATTTTACAGATTTTAAACGATTTCGCGGCGTCCACCGATCGTCAGATTTTGATACGTTTCGTATGCGCCATGTCGACTGCTTTTTTGACCGCGATCGCAGTCATCCTGTGCATTTTATTTCGGATCCTGAACGTGAATAGTCAGCCGCTGAAGCCGAGCGTTTGGTGCCTGGACGAGACCTTCCTGGACTGTTTGAATAAAATCGCACCGCTCCTTCGCGAACCGTGAGTACACTTTCTTTTTTTTTTTCCGCCGCTAGACTTTATTTATTTATTTGCTGTAATAATCGGAAAATCGAATGTCTCATTTTTGTTTCATTTCGTTCGGCTCTCACTTGTTTTAACAGCTGTCTGGTTGCGACCAATTTCTAAGAACTAGAGTGTCGCAACACTCGAGTAATGAACTTTGTGCAAATATCAAACCCCATGGAATTTCCGTCCAGTGGCGGTCATACGGGGGGGGGGGCCATGGCCCCCCCCTTACAGATTCGTCACCCGTAATTACTTTATCACGTCTGCTTTAAATAAAAATTATATGAGACTATTAGATTAATAGATACACTTAATAAAGTATAATGCGCTTAATAAAGTATAATACAATTAAATCTGATTTTTTCTTATGCCTTTCTTAAATCTTCTTTTGTCTTTTGTCTCCTAATTGAAAAGATATAATATTTGGGTTTAGTTTTTAGGTACTGCTCGAAACTAATTTTGAAAAATTTGGATTTGGATTATGCTTGGATAATTTTCATTATGTGTTCTAATAATTTTCCTATATTTGGATGAATTTGAAATCTACTCAGGTAAAAAGCTAATCACTCAATTGAAATTTTTTTAATTTTTTCACAACACCCATCGCAATGGCTCGAACAAGTGTAAAAAAACACGTTTTAAGTTTCATCTCGAAAATATATAAGTAATACGTGTCTCAAGAACCTCAAAGAAACCAAAATTGTACATATATGTGTAAGATTCCGTAAACACCCAAGATATCGACATAGGGTCTATATAGTATCATTATGTGGATGAAATAACTCTAAATATATAGGTGGTTGGTGTACTATCAAAAATGCCATCGATGCTTAAATTCAGAAATTGAAGTTTTTCTTGAAAAGTACATTTTTGTGCGTAACTTTGTAACGGCAAACGATACGAAGCTTGTGACATCACTAGATGATCAATGCTATGAGAAAAAGAAAAAAGTCCTTCAGTAAGGTCGAAAATGATGATTTTTAACATTTTATCAATAATCCATTATAGCTCTTATGTAGTACTTAGTGAAGGACTTTCTGAACCACTTTTTCTTTCTATAACATAATATTAAGTATTAGAAAACAGATATTTTTGTTCACTATACTAGCTTCGTATTATTAACCATTATCAAAATACAGTCGAAACCGATTGAATATAAAAAACTCCACTTTCTCATTACGACCATTAGATGGTATTTCCAATGGTATATAACCCATATCCGAGTATTTAAAATTACAATCATCCCCAGATTAATATTATTTGGCCGTTTTGTCAATACATCGGGACTCATTTTTCGGAATCTCAATTTTTTTTTTCTGATCAGGGTGAAACTTAAAACATATATTTTTTACACTAATTAGGACCATAATAAGAAGTACTACAATAATACAAATAATAGTCACTAAACAGCTCTAAAATTATCTTTCACCAGAACTACTTGTATAAAATATTATAAAATTTCAAATTGCATGATAATGCAAGCTTTCAACTTTTGTTCATTCAATTTAAATTTTCTCCTTTCCAAAAGTTAACTCTTACAAAATAAATTAGTAACATCATCATCATAATCGTTGTAAAACAAATGTTTTCAGAGCGTTGTAAACGCTTTTCTAGATTTCAAAATCTACTTGTAGTCCAGTAATCAGAGACAAAATTTCAGTAAATATCGGAAAAAAAAACACGAAATGTTTTGGCGTAGTTAGGTTCTAATGATGGAGTAGAATAGGGAATCACAGTTTTAGACCAAAATTTGATATGGCGTGTGCCCGAAATATTGAATTTTCTGTTTTGTCGATTTGTAGCCGTATTTTGCATTTCTCGCTAAAAATGATACAAACCAAATTTATAGAAAATTAAATTTTCTATCTCTTTTACATGAACAACTTTATTGTAAAGTAATTATTTATTGCGTTATTAAGCGTAAAGTGTAAAAAATTAGGAGATTGTCACAGTTTTATAAACTTTTCGACCATTTCTATTAAAAATAGATGGCATATTTACATGGCAAAGTTGTAGAGGACTAAATTCCCTACAAGTTTTGCATACATCAGTTTTTCGTACAACGAACGGATCACGAGCTGGAGCACGGTAAACACACAAGCATAGTCCAGTAATCAGAGACAAAATATCAGTAAATAACGGAAATAAATGAAAGGCGAAATGTTTTGACGTGGTTAGGTTCCAATGATAGGGTAGAATAGGGAATCACAGTTTTACACCAAAACTTGTTATGGCGTGTGCCCGAAATTTTGAATTTTCTGTTTTGTCGATTTGTAGCCGTATTTTGCATGTCTCGCTAAGAATGATTAGAATCAAATTTACAGAGAATTCAACTTTCTATCCCTTTTATCTGGACAACTTTTTTCTAAAATCATCAATTATTGCTAATAATAAGCTTAAAGTGTAAAAATTTGGAGATTATCCCAGTTTTTTAAACTTTTCGACTATATTTATTAAAAATAGGTGACATATTTACATTGCAAAGTTGTAGAGGACTAAATTCCCTACAAGTTTCGTAAACACCAGTTTTTCGTAAAACGAACGGATCACGAGCGGGAGCACGGTAAACACACTAGCATGGCGAAATATGTAGCGTAAATACGTGCACAAATGCCCCGAACAATCAACTCGACGATCTGATCCAGTCAGATGAAATATGTGCACTGAAGAAAACGAGGGGCATTTATGCACGTATTTACGCTACATATTTCGCCATGCCAGTGTGTTGTCCGTGCTTCGGCTCGTGATCCGTTCGTTGTACGAAAAACTGGAGTAAACAAAATTTGTAGGGAATTTAGTTGTCTACAACTTTGTCAATATGTCATTTTTTTTAATAGAAATGGTCGAAAAGTTTAAAAAACTGGGACAACCTCCTAATTTTTTGCACTTTACGCTTAATAACGTAATAAATAATGATTTTACAAAAAAATTGTTCAGATAAAAGAGATGGAGAATTTAATTTTCTATAAATTTGGTTTGCACCATTTTTAGTGAGAAATGCAAAACACGGCTACAAATCGATAAAACAGAAAACTCAATATTTCGGGCACACGCCATATCAAATTTTGGTCTAAAACTGTGATTCCCTATTCTACCCTATCATTGGAACCTAACTACGTCAAAACTTTCGTGTTCTATTTTTTTCTTTAAGAATTCCTAGATTTACTGGACTATTGCCAAAATTATGCGATTTAATCAGGCATGTGATACTGCTTATGAAGTTATAATAATTGAAAATAGTTATAAAGAATTTCCGACTTTTTAAAATTTGTAAATTACTGTACCAATACAGTAGTTACTGAACTTCAATGGCCCCTCCTTGGAAGAGTAATATGACCGCCACTGTTTCCGTCTTGAGTCTCTCCGTGTGACAGGGGCCAGAATGCAGCTGTCCGTACAAGGACTCGAGGTCAGCGGCTCACCACTCGTAGTCTAACGAGTCAAACGATATACTAAAGAGTAACAAGGCTTTGATTGTGGACGGCGGACATTAATTGACTTCTAGACGTTCTGTCGCTAAAAAACTGAACAGGATTCGAATTAATTTGTTCCCTTCTGAATTAGCGATTGAACGTGTAAAAGGGCTGGTCCTCCTTCAGAAAACGCAATATCCCTTTTGAGACACCACTCCATTGCTCCCGCTACTATTGCTATTCGCAAAACGTACATTTTCCAGGTGCGACTTAGGATTTCTGCCTTCTGTCCTTTGTGCTTTGTTGCGATGGCTATCGATTTCCTCCGCAATTCTGCCTAGTGTGTCCGTAGCAATTGCATTTTGTTCAGTACTGGTCGATCCTTGCGTACGAAAGGGGTCGTCCAAAGTTATACAATTTAGAAAAGGGGTTTTACTGGACTTGTTGTTGCTGGAGCCATTATTTTGTATTTTCGCTAAAAGAAAACCAAGGGCGGTATTTAGAAAATTGGACAGTCCAAGATAGTTACTCTGCTTCAAAGGAAAAAGCCGTAATAGAAATACACAGCAGAATATGCTCTGCAGCGACCGCTAAAAATAGAGAAGGAACTTCAATTTAAAAGCTGAAGAGAACCTCTATGTTGTCACAGGAATTGAAATGTTACTCCGTGCTGCTATTCCATTCTGAGCGGTGTTTGTTCAATTGCTACGTTGCTTGGCACGGCGCACATGGGCATTAAACGCTAGTTCACATCATTGTTAAATCATCTAAATTCAAAAAAGATTTTCCTTTGTGAAAATTTATTTCGGCATTTGAAACGAATCAATCGTAAGTAATGACACACACTCAGAATTGTCATCTCCATTAAATTAAGCTCATAAAATAATTGAGCAAATATTTAGAAAGTTTCAGTCGTTTGCAATGATTACAGAATACTTGTGCAGCCGGTGTTTCATGCTACACAAACTTGCTTTAAATCGATGATAACAAAAACAAAATGCTATGAGTAATTTTTTTCAAAATTGAGAACATTATGGGCCACAAAGAACTGAATTGATTCGATTGTGCAACTTTTTGACCTCAATGGGCAAGCAATTTCCCTTATTTGACGTTGATATGGGGATTCATCTTATCGATCCATCGGAAACCCAACAATAGAGCGAATTTTCTTCCGTCTATTGCTAGGGAAAAAATCGCACCACCTAATCTCACCCTATCCCATTTCCTTTACGATATTTTGAATGATTTATCGGGGTGATTTCCTTCGAAACATAATCACTAACTTCCACAGGAAAAGTAAGTGATTTGTATATACTTTTTAGTTGTAGGCAAACCGGCGAAAAAAACATTCGAACCCGCCTGCCAATTTGACTAGCTTAAATTCAAATATTTTCATACGTCGACCGCGTTGGGTTGATTGAATTACTCGACAATTGACGCATATTAAAAATAAAGTCTTGGCGGATTGGTCAAGTGGCAAACAGTGCCCAAAGAAAATCGCATCAGGTGACATTGTGCTCTTGACACGTGACAACGGGCTATCTTTGGAGTTATCTAGAATAGCAGAGCGTTTTGATAGAAGTATTGCGAACACTATCAAACTTAGCTTGCAATGCTATATCCGGACTAGGATAATCATTTCTGGCAATACCCGTGCTCTTGTCAAGGCACTACTTCAGTATCGTATAGGTTGCTGGAAAATCATAACCTTGGTGAGGATCTATGGAAGGATAGACTTAAGCATTTGATAACGTATATCCCTCACATCTATCATATGGACAATCCGAATTCAAAGATAATATGTTTAACTTATATGATTTCAACGTCTTGAATCGACTTACTAAAAAAAATATCTGCAATTTTTTTAACCTAGCGGTAAACTATAAAAGGACTCAATTGTTGTATTCAAAACAGTTTCGAGTTTGCTGCTTAGGATTTTATTGCAGACTGGCTGCTATTCTGGGACGACCTGATTGTCCATTTCTTAGTGTTCTGCAGCTTCGGTTATACTCTGTACGTCGCTAAGGTACCGATAATTTATCATTGGTAGTTTGTCCAGACAGGTTGCTCGGTTGACCGAGCTCAAATTAATTTCTCGAGGAACCAACTAATTGAAAACCTAAATTCTATGTCCAATTGATTCACCAGAACCTCGTCGATCGATCGATTATGCAATAATTTCCCCTTCATCTCTAAATCGCATACCAGCTGTTTCTTCGATAGCTTCACAAATTAACACAGGAATACGACGGATCAGTATGCAGGCTTAATTCGTCGTATTTGAAGCCAAGCTTGTGCGTCTGATGCTGTCGAACTGGTTTTAAAAGCTAAGCCATGTTTCAGTTCGGCTGCTATGACTCAGAAACATGCGGTTCAGACAACAACACGGAATCTTTTCAGCCGAACACTTCTGACTCCGAGGCCGGCTAAAGATTACGTGAGATCTGACGTAATATCGAAATATCTTTTGGCGTATGTTGAATGGAAAGTGGCAAGCCGGCGGCTACTGCAAACTCAGCTATAATAAACAAATCGGGTGTTGCTTTGCCGGCAAAGTGATCAGTTTTGTTGGCCGTTCTCATTTTCGTTTGCTTTTTGGATTTTATTCAAAATTCAACAGCAATAATGGGTCTCGATTATTTCTCACTGCCAAGGTCAAGATGAACATGTGGAATCCGACTTAACAAAATCATGGAACCTTATCAAAGAAAAATGAAGGTAATTGGTTTATTTCTCGATTTATTGTTGCTATCCGTAATCGGAAGCGTCCTTATCACTGATAACAAACCATATTTTATTAAAATGTAAAAACAAAACCGCAGAACTTTATCATTTTATCATTATTGCTTTGTATGATGTAAGAGAATATAAGTCTGAAGTTTTTGCACACTTATGCGAATTCCATGATTCATTTTATTTGTTTGGAATGAAGCCAACTAGCGAAATTAGTTCTTGACTTTTATATGTTCAATAAATTTTCCGTTCTGACAATGCAAATTGTTAGTTGAAGAAATTTTGATGTCACTGTTTTTGATGAAATACATTAGCCATTCGCTTAGGTTTTCAGTTCAATTATGTTTCGCAATTTAACACTTACGAGGCACCTACCTGTAAATATAAGCTAAATTTGCAGCGCTGTTAAGTGATCAGTTAAAAAAAAATAATAAAATGGCAGAAGTGATCTACACAGAACATTTGTGTTATGAACGCAAAACGCGGTTGTAACAGAATGACCAGAGTGGTAACATCGGCCCCTGTGGAACACCACCCTCGATGACTACTAAGAAAAGTCCTTGCTCATTGCCTTAATCCTGAACAACCTATTTAGAAGGAGCTTTTTATGTGCACTAGTTTTAATTGGAACTCATCGTCTCAAAACTTGAACTGAAGTCCATTCTGCCAGACCTTACCGAAGGCTTTCTCGTCGTTTAAAAAAAACTTATAACGATGTAAGGTTGACATCGTAATAACTATTATACAATAGTCAATTCTTTCGTTGAAAAAGTGTATATAAACTGATATGATATTGAGTTAGGTTATTGTCAAAATGACAATAAACCGTTCATTTTACATCCGAATTTCCTTGTCACGATCATAAATTATTATTCGTCAATATCATGACTCTGAACTGACCTTGCGAATGACCAAGTGACCAAGTATTTTTTAATACGACAACAAAAAAAGCCCTTCAATTCATGTGCTTCCTCCAAATGTAGAACCGCTCAACCGGTTATTATCTACCTTAACAAAAACGAAATAAATTTTCGGATGAAGTTGTTACTATCGCTTCAAATGATTAACTGAGTACATTTTTTTTTCTTTCGGAAAAGTGATTCACTCGTCTTAATCACTATTTGAAGTGGAATTTACATCGGCTTTTTAATGATCCCTACAAGCGATAAAGATAATGTACTAATGTTTCTTAGTTACAGTTGGTGCTAAAAAAAATTAAGTACCTGTATTCTTTAAAAAGTTTGACCCAGTAATAATTTAATTGTCAAATTTTCGTTTTGTCATATTTTTTTTCCAAACATATGACAGAATGGCAGTCTAGTACTAATGACGGGATTCAATGTGTGTCAGTGTTAGAATAAATTAGTAACTGAGGAATATTTCACTCCGATTTAATTCGCAGAAACAAATTGTATGACTATACACATACTACTTTTAAGTTACATTCAATTGGTACTCAAATCAAGCTATCACCACCCCAGGCAGAGTATTAATACTGTAATCTGTAATAACCAGACAGATCTACTCGTTTTTTCATATTACACACAAGGTTTGACCAAATGCAAAGAAAAAAACGGTTGTAAGAGATTTATAATTTCTTGCAGTTGTTTAGTCGCGCTTCGATCGAAAGGAATATGATTTGTATATTCAACTATTTAGTTTGGACGAATCGAAACGATCGGTGTGCGCGCTTCCATGTAGCTGCATAGCAATTAGTCATTCAACTAAACTATCGCCCGATTTAAAATCTCTAGTCTACGGCTACACTAACGGCGTTTCAGATTTTTTATGATAAGCCCCTGATGAGTCAAAACAACGAGCGGAAAAGAGGTTTGCTCTAATTTGATCCTTCACATGATTTCAGAATTGGAAATTTTTTTTTAAATTTGAAACCTCTAAGTACAAGGAGAGCAAAATTTGTCCTAGTTTCTTCGTTTTCGGTCTTTGCTATTTCTGCTCCTTGTGATTTATTTTACACTCGAAAGCAAATTTTAAATTGCACCCAGTTCTGCAACTTGATTTTATCGTTAAATGAAAAAATGAAAATAAGCACATACTTGTTTCTATGACCTCCTTACTGATTGCACTTGAAGAAAAAACTAAACTATGTTTTCTACACATTATGAACTAAAAACAGTTGAGTATTTGAGCTGGACGCCTTCCTATCGCAGCATTTCTTTCTTTCTGAAAGGTGAAGTCTTTGGAATGTCCATTAACGATTCATCATCTCAAGTCGCGTAGTGTATTGTCTGGATTTTTTCCTACATCTCTGAGTATCAAGAAGTCGAAAAAAAATCGATAAATTTTTGTTTATTTTCACTTATGTAGCGTCTAATCAATTAGTTCAACGTCTTTTGCAGTCTGAGGCATATCACACGTATTATCGACTGGGAATAGGGCGCAACTTTGCCAAGCTCAATCCCCAGCGAACGTAAGACGTTAAGGGTATGAGAGGTGATTAATTTATGATTTTACAATAATTGTGTGGTAAATGTGATGCTGTCAAAAAGAAAAATTAGTTTTTATCCGGTAAATATGATACAATTTGAGTATTGTTGACAATGGCTTGAAAAAATTCCGACATACACTATAATCCGTCAATACTTTTTGCAGCTAGTTGAATCCACAGTACGAGCCTCTGTAATCCGCAGGATCTCTGTATCTCGGGTCCAATAATTCGTCGTCTAAAACAAAAATATTTATCCATCTTTTGTCGATAAAGTATTCTTGCAATAGGCCATTATTTCACACTCATACACTGTAATCCGCCGCTTACATTTATCTGTTGGGTGCTTGGTTTTCGTGGTGGCGAACAAGTTAGGTACAGATTGATTAACAAAAACTGACCATTAAATTTAAGTGCAGGTTAGAGAAAACCCTTTCGCAATTCCGTTAATTCCGATATTGGCCTTAGCCGGTACGATAGTACATTTTCGTCCAAATAATCATTTTTGAAATTTTGGATATTTATTAAAAGCAGAAAAAATTGGATTTAAGGAAAAAACCTGGTACGACAGGGAAGATAGACTAACGAGAGTAATTAATTTCCTACAATAATTACAATAAGTGCTCATAGTGAGGCATACTGTCGTAACTCGTAAGCCTAGTGGTTGTTGGGATGTTTGGAATTGTTTTGGCGAATTAAAGCACAGAGAAAGGTTCCAATTCAACTTTATATAGTATCCTCCGTTTCTACCGTCAGTTAGATAAGAAGCAATTTATAAATAACCTGCTCTACCACCTGCCTATTAAAGAGTTGAGAAGTCGCTTGTTGTCGGTCATTAAATAACGATTCCTCGAATGAAGTGTCTTATGAGTTTGCTGTTGGCACTCTTGAGGAATTAGTTCTTCTTTTGGTAAAACCAATAATTCCAAAAATATCAAAAACCGTCCGGATAATTTTATATTTATTGTGTCACTTACACTCCTGAATCCTTCGCCTACACCAAACCTACGATACTCAAGAAAATACGGTGTCAATTTTCCCGAAATTGTATCGAATACTTGAGAACTTTCGATGGTCTCATTAATGCAATTATTATTAGAATTCACACGGCGATTTTGATTGATTTGCCCATTCTCGGTAGAGAGCTGAGTCCTTTCTTTATTATAGTCATTCAATATGTTTGATTTCTCACCTACACCTTATCACATTAGAATATTAGATTTGCTTGTGTTGTTTTTCGAAGAACGTTCTTCCCGTGGCTTGGGAATTGTTCAAAAGAATGTCTTTATTGTACCAGTCATAGAACTTTGTATAGTCACGTATAATCAAGCGATTGATCCTTTCGTTTTCAGGCCATCGAGTCCAATCAATTTAAATAATGCAAATTGTCGTAAGCCTTGTAAGCAGTAGAGCGTGTGTTTGCAAACAAAATTCTTAGCTATTACGCCAAGCTTGTGAATCAATCAATTTTATATTTGTAAGATGAATGGATTTGAATCGATTGTTTATAGAGTGGAGCACTTTGAATCGAATGGAGTAATAGAGTTGAAAAATTGAGTTTTAATACGCAGCTACGCTGTTTCAGGATATCTATACATTCATATCATATATCAATGATTGTGAATATTGGGGGTTCAAGTAGCCATTTCTCTAAATTTTTCGTTATTGAACGACAATTAGACGACGAAATCTTACATCAAAACTTCATCTTCTTTTTGAAATTTATGTTCCGACCAAACGGTGGGATTACAGCGAGACCAAAATGCGCGACGCACGCGATCACAAAATCGCATCGCGCGTGCATTGTCGCGACATGAATCAAACAAACAAAGACAAGCTAGAGAAACTTGTGGAGATTCAAAAAAAACGTCGAAATGAAATTATCTCACTGTCTTTTGACAATATTTCAGCTTGATGTATGCTAACTTAAATTTATCAAAAAATTCAGTAAATTTTTTCAGATAAACAGGACTTGCAAAGGGTGGAAAAAATTGGATGCTAGTTTAACAACAGTCGGCCGAAGTTCTTGGAGTGTCTCCCAAGAATAATCCGCTGTAATCCGCTGTTTTAGGCGAGTGTAACTAATCCGTCCCAACAGTCTTGTTTGCTTCCCGGAAATGACACAAAACATCACAGTGAAGAATATAAGTATACAACTTGGGTATATTCGGCTTGGTGTAATCTTATAATCAAGTCTGGTGGATGATGGGTTTTCTTCCAATAATGTCGAGCTTTTCTCTAGGTCTCTCAACTTTATACAGCATGCTTCCAATCTAGTTTATTTCTTACCAAATTTATTTCTTTTATAGATTCTAGACGGTATAACACAGCAATTATTATTCTTGCCATTAATTGTAAATCAAGTTGATTGATTCTTTTCATTCGAGACAAAATACTGACAGAATTTTTTGCTTCATCGTTTGATAACTCTCGGGTCTCGGTTTATTGTTTTTTTATTTCCTTATGTTGCTGTTTCTTAGTCTTCCCAAGATTGGCGTTATCTTAGAATTTAGCATTTTAAGTGAAAGTACTTGCTTCTGACTAAACGCCCGTTTACGCTAAACAAAACAGTGTTGGAATCGAATATGTAAGTAGGTCGATAAACATTTTTGAAATTTGTGGTTGAATTTGGGCGGCTTAAAATCAATAGCATCGGTGGTTCAGTGGTAGAATGCTCGCCTGCCACGCGGGCGGCCCGGGTTCGATTCCCGGCCGATGCATCTTCTTTTTGCTGTTTTAAATAGCTTGTCCTAATAATTATGTAATCATACATATTTTTTTCCCATTTTTGCTGTACGTGCAAGCCGAAAATGATCAAATATCTAATTATATCGATAGCCTATTGAACGGTGAAGTCACAACTTTGACTCGTGTTTGTACATTTAACAATCGATATAATTACTGTAATCTATAGAATAAGAGATGTAGAGGGCATATTCACTTGAATGACCATAAGGCCGTTCACTTTGCGCCGTGAGACGATTACGCGGGTAGAGCTGCGTCCCATAATATCGACGTCGGTCCTGCGTCAATAAACTTAGAAATTTACCATTTTTGCCACGACATGACGAACGAGAAACAGTTCGAATAATAATTGATTTATTTCTACCGAAAGCCAATAGTCTATATCGCGGAAAATTTGTAAGCCCCGATAAGATGCTATTTTTTGCCATCCATAAACGATAAACGCGATGTGTGTTATATCACGAAACGATGATAGATGGCTCTAGTCAATACTTCAATGCTATAGTCTGGCTATATTTCATACATGAAAAATTATCTTAATTGGATGGAATGAAAAATGATTCATGAGGAGTGTTAAGAATTCGATAATTTATAGAAAATAGGTATGTGATGTATTCTGACCGCAAATCATTCGGGAAGACTAGAGTATTGTTGCACGGCTGACCCTCACTAAACGCGTGACATACATTACATGGGAGTTATACGCGATATCGATTACTTGAACATTACCCAGTCGGAGGTTGTGGGATATATGGAAAATGTTAATTATAGCTTTGCATGTCTCAAATGAACACTTTACCCTTAATGGTTTTGTTCTAATGATTGGATACGACGATGATGGCGGTATGAAAATTGCCGGGGAGAAGTTTCATTTGCAATCGGTAGTTTTTTACTGTTTACTTCCTCGTACAATTTTACTGGCTGCTTGTCTTTTTCGCATTTTTTACTTCCATTTATGGTAATGTGTTGCAGTTTTTCAAATTAAAAATCAATAGATTCAATGAAATGCAAAGTTATTAAATAAATGTGCATTACTGAGCCCTAACCCAGTATTCGAAGCGTTAATGATTACATAATCGATTCTGTAGTGGCTTTTGGTACGTCCTACCCGTGACTTCTTCAAACTTCATCGATGTCTTTTATATGGAGTCCGTGTGTCGTTGCTGATCACTATTTAGTTAAGTGCTTCCTATTTGCATTACCAGTAAGATCTTAATTCTTAATTAATAAGAATGAATAAGCAATGAAAACTTTTGGAGCTTAGGAAGATACTGATTAGAGTACTTGCATGCTTTGAAGTTGAAGAAACATTCCATGTAGATCATTACCCACTGTATAGAAAGTACACAAAGGATTCTCTTTGCATATGTATTCTCATATGTATGAGAAAACAATCGTATTCCAAATTATGTTGCGTGAAGCATTCTGAAGTCATAGGGCAATTGCCGTCTACACATGTTTTAAGAACATTTGTACGTGAGCTACTAGTTTTAAAGATTTCGTCCATTAACGAATTAAGTGTTGCTGACTCTATTAAAAATGTGGGAGACTAAATTCCAATTTCTTACATCAATGTGTTGTTAGGCTCCGATTTATACTTTACAAGCTTTTGGGGCCGCAATTTAATTTTTCATGTCGAGTGTAAAGCTTTTTAGCGAGCTAAGTGAGTGGTCCATAATATTGAATCATTCACATTTGAATATGCAGAGGTGTTGCATCAATAAAATGAGCTTCATCAAACTCGAAGATTTTTTATTTTTTAAGGATAGTCAGAAGTGCCGCAAATGGTATCGACCATGTATGTTGATGCCTTCCAGAATATGTGGATGCGGCTGTCAAGTATTTATA
The DNA here is from genome assembly GCA_949128065.1 of Beris chalybata. NCBI lineage: Eukaryota > Metazoa > Arthropoda > Insecta > Diptera > Stratiomyidae > Beris > Beris chalybata. The sequence goes on along the minus strand of OX421896.1, from coordinate 2,506,183 downwards.
TGGAAGTATTGATGACAAATTAAACTGAAAGGTTTCTAAGAAAAGAAATCCCGTTATAATATTTAGTGCTTCGTGAACAGAAGGAAATGATAAATTATCGGTTGTCCAAATGATTGTAAAGGATATTAAAGAAGACAACGTCTATGTAGTATTACGGAAAATAAATTAGAAACCGAGCCATTCAGATCTGGTTTTGAATTTCATTTTTATCGAACTATTTTTGTAATTTTTAAGATTTAGTATTTTTGGAAATAAACCAAAATCGATTTTGTATTCTGATTGAGAGGAGAGGTGGCATTATATTCCCTACCAGTACTTTTGCGCCACTCGAAAACTCTTATACCTACTAGCACCTGTATAATTGCGGAATTCTCAATCTCTCAATATGTCTTCGTTTGTTTGAAACTTATCTCGACAACTCTTGTATTTTTTGATAATAAGCATTATTTCAAGAATAAAGTATTAACCATGTAAGAAACAATTACAAACTGTTGTGGGCTATATTTATTTTCTTACTATTCGATTTCAATAATTTTTTGAGGAGGACTTCCTAGTTCTGACTTATTTTTGAAAAACTATTAGACTCTGACAGTTAAAAAGGTTTTTTTTATACAATCTATTTCCAGAGGGTGTCACTTTTTCAATACTTTCGACCTTACCTATTCTTAAAATATTTGCGTACATAATTCATCGGTGGCTTGGTTTCCTATTGGGAGATCACCAAAATTTTTGATTCTTTTGTGAAACCAATGTCTATTTAATATCTCACACTTCCTAGTAACATAGGGGAGTCTTTGTAAAGTACATAGACGAATAACAATAACAGGCACCGTTCCAATCCCCATCTATCTAAGGTTAAACAATATATAAAAAGTTTTTCCTTCGACTGACCGCAAGGTCAACTTTTGGATTTCTATAATCTGCTGCCTGTGCTAAAATTAATGCTAATTTAAATGAACTCACTCGAGAAGTTCTTAAGAGCACTCATTAGTTTCGGGTAAATGTTTCCACTTGAAAAATTAAGGACTATCTTCTTAACGCAATGCATCGTTCTGGTGGATTTTCTACCGGGAATTTGCATAGTTATTAATTAGCATTTTTCTTATGTCGATAGCTAGTAAAGAGTTCACTTAGGATTCTTACCCGTTGTTTGAAAACAGAAGTAGGAATCGGCTGGAGCGATGTCTCGGAGCTGTTGCGACTAGAAATCAAGGAAAAAGATTAAGTTTTAATTCATGTAGCGGGATTAAGTGCCCCATTTTAAAATATGCAGGAGCAAATGTTGTCTTAAATTTGAAATCAATATAAAATTATTATAATCGCTATATCACGTCACTAGTGACATGGACAAATAAATGCTTTTGAATTATAAAAAAGGGCAATGGAAATTTAACACGTGCTGAAGCCATTTACCTCGTGTACAAGGATTAGACAGGTTCTTGGATATTCCTACAATTAATCATACTTAATTCATTTGTGTTTCTTATGGATAACTTTCTGTTCCTTTTGGAAGCCAATGAAAATGTCATCAAACAAACACCTTTGAATGTGTTCGAGCCCATTTTATTATTTTTTGTCAGGAATCCAAGAGGTCGATAATCATATATCAATTCACTTAGGATTCTTACCCGTTGTAAGATATGGAAGTTTAATGAATTTTTGAGTACGTTAATGTCCACATGATTTTGACTAAACCAATTGGGAGTTTAAAAGTTTTGTCCGTTTAATATTCCAGACTAGACTTTCTCATGATGAATCCGTAATATGAAGCGTGGGAAACATAACAAAGAATCGGTTTGGCAATTGAAACGAAATTTCCTTCTTATTAAATATGAAGAGGATTCTTGGAAATTTTAATTAAAGAATTGTTCGGCATGTTACCACCGTGAAAGTTCTGTGTTTTTAATCACAGCCGTGAAGACAACTACTTTTGCTTACAATAGGTCACAGATAAAATGTTATTTTATAAATTGGTTCTTTTGAAGGTCCTAATAAGAACAATAAAATTGGCGATTTTGAGAAGTCCCTGCGTTGTCTTTAAAAGTGTCGACTTCAACCGAATTTTTTGTTGCTGAGGCAACTCATCCTCTGAACGGGTAAAACCATTCAATTGCCTTTTTATTTGAACTTCCCTCATGGTTCTGGAAATATATTTTCTAAAAAATGAAATAAGTCAGATTTACGTGAATCACACTTCTTTCGACAATAATTCAGAAGTGAGTAGTCCTGCACAAAAAGTAATTGAAATCAAGAAGTACGAAAATCATCCCTTATTAATTAACTAAGTATGAATATTAGCTAGCGATTGACTGGGCTTCTTGAAAAGTGCACTTAACTTGGATTAAGCTTTTGTTCTATTTGCTTTTAGACTACAATGCAATATTTATTAACTTTATTTTATTTTTTTAGGTACGTACCCACTCGCCTATGGGGGTTTAGCGGTCACGTCCAAACAGTGATACACAGTATAGTGGGACGTGTTAAGTGTCCTTGGCCTCTTGGAGAACGAGTGTATCTCTCATTAAGCGATGGTTCAACGCTAACTTATGATTTATATCAACCGCTCAATGAACATGAAGGTGAGTTAAATTAAAATCTTATTATTTAACTTTAGAAATCTTTGGCTTGGTGATAATCGAATCTGAATATCGTCTCCAGGCCTGGTCTTGTGATTCTTTTGTAACGAAACATGTTTGTATTTTGTATTTTTGTTGTTTTTAGAATTTCGAGATTTAAATAGTTGATAACACTTTAAGGTTGTGGTTAAATTTTATGATTGTTAAAATCATTACCATTTGTATATAGTGCAGACAAGGGTGTCCATACGGAGATGAATAGTGAGCTCATGCAAATCAAAAATCTTATAGAATGTTGGAACTTGTGCAACGGACCTCTACCACGGAGAAAAAAAGTCTTAGAGATAGGACAAAAGCGGGGAACCGAAAACAATATGATTTTTATTTATCTTGAGAGCTGTGAAACTTTATTATTTTTTTAGTAATAACGTTTTTTAATTGTGTCTATGCTTAGCTTTTCTGAAGGTAATCGATTTGCGTTTACTCAGCACGTAAATATTTTAGCAAAGGGTGGTAGTACATGTCTTTGTCACAACACACCAACTCCTTGTTTCGCCAGTCATGAAATTGCGTTGTACTGTCATTGTTGAAGTATTTCTTCAACGAACTCCCTAAAGACTTCATTTAAGATTCAACATGATAGCGTGTGTATTGCGTTGTTGAAAAACACAGTGTTTCATTCCCTATAAGTATCTAATCGTAAAACATAAATCTCAAAAATAGAAAAACGTGTTTAAAGACGACTTACATCATCGTTTCGACTTGAACTTGAAAAATTTAGTTCGTTTGTAAACACATTTTTACAATGTAATGAAGTGCACTAGAAGACGATAATATCGTGGCGATATGTTCTTGCATTCATAGTGTGCATATGAATCGAAAAAGAAAATTGAACGTTGAAAATAGTTGGCAACCGAAAGACACGTGCCGATATTTTTTTCCCTGTTGATTGATTACCTTTTGTACAAAAAACATTTCTCCACTGAGTTCATGTCAGTTTTGGTTTGAATTTTTCAGATGATATCACCGTCGCAATATGTCCAGGAATCGGAAATTCATCGGAAAGTGTTTACATTCGTACTTTTGTGCACTATGCTCAATGTCATGGCTATCGGTGTGCAGTACTCAATCATATCGGAGCTTTACCCAGTGTTCAAGTAACTTCAATCAGAATTTTCACCTATGGTATGTAGAAGATTATTTTTTTTTCATTCCCGGTATGATTTAATTGCAATAATTTCTTTAAATTCGTCAGGACATACCGGGGATTTTTCGGACATGGTTAACAGTTTGGTTAAAAAATATCCGTCAACAAACATTGTTCCGGTTGGATTTAGTCTAGGAGGAAATCTAATAACGAAGTACATGGGTGAGAAGGGTGGTAGTCGGCCATCGACTATAATTGGTGGAATCTCAATATGTCAGGGATACAATGCTGTCGAGTAAGTACTTAATAAAGAGTTGAATCAGTCCTTTTCTAATATTATTTGTTTCATTACAGAGGCACCAAATGGCTTCTCAATTGGCAAAACTTTCGACGTTTTTATCTGTACGTAATGACTGAAAATGTTAAAAATATTATCATGAAGCATCGACATGTTTTACTATCGGACGAAGTTAAAACCCGGTTTCAGTTAAATGAACGTGACATTGTTGCGGCCGCAACGTTGCCTGAACTTGATGAAGCCTATACCAGAAAAGTTCATGATTTTTCATCGGTTACAGAATTGTATCGATGGAGCTCGTCAATTAATTATTTGGACGGTATCAATAAGCCAATGATATTCATGAATGCCAAAGATGATCCCCTCATTCCGGAAGATTTACTGCCACCTATTAAAGAATTCGCAGGTATGATTGTAACACAACTGCTATTGTTTACACGTTTTCTATTTTAACATATTCATCAGTTGCTGAGTGATTAATATGCATTACACATTTTCAGCGTTAAGTAGTTCTCGTATCATAGATCGTATTTGAAAATGATAAGATTAGTTAAAAATAGTTTGTTCTTATTTTCGGTGAATAATTTGCCACGTTTTGATTGCGCTGCATTTACACTGCAGACTATTCTCTTATTTTAGATGCAATCATTTGGTTCTTTATCTCACTTTGTACTACTTTGGAATTGATTGCCAAAATTAACGTGACGGCAGCTTTCCGTTTGAGACAAATGAAAGTCTTCACTTGATTTATCTATGAATTGCTGAACTGTAGATAACCTTTTTGATTTCTGGATTCGAACCAAAGGCGAAATAATTGTGGCTACCAAAACGTGTAGCAGTCGTGGCCGAGCGGTTAAGGCGTCTGACTAGAAATCAGATTCCCTCTGGGAGCGTAGGTTCGAATCCTACCGACTGCGAAGTTTGGATTTATTTTGCACTCGTCGTATTTTTTTCTCTTGTGGCAATTTTCTATCTACTACACGCGATTATAGGCATCACGGATTAATGGTCAATCAGACGAAGAATGGAACTTGTGCATGGGTATCACGAGCGCCTTTTGTTGCGTATATACCGAAATTTCGTTTGAAAGTGCTGAGCTTGTTCCCTGTAATGGTGACGTGCCCTGGTCAGTTGCAAATTACAGATTCTTCCGCATAAAATTGTTCTTTCCTTAGTGATAGACAACATTGTCCAGGGAGTGGTACAAAAGTTCATTAAGTTGTAGTGCCGAGTGTGAGAGGCATAATTTAAGGATTTTACATCTCAAATCAAACAATAAATAAAAATTACAACTTATTAGAAAATTAATGTCAGAAAAGAAAGAAGGAAAGGTTTCCTTAAGTTCTTAGTTCAGTATTTCTTGTAATTATTTGTTATTTACTCTGTTGCTGATTGATCCGATAGCTGACCACAAACACAAATTTTTGTAAATCTCTATATATAAAAATGGATATTTGTCTGTCTGTTTGGTATAGCCTTCTAAATCACTCATACGATGAAATTTTGGTGGTTTGTTGAGGGTACGCCCGGAATGGTTTGTGCGTTAGAACAATCATTTAACAGTTGGTGGTTCGCGAGTTATTTTAACATTTGAGTCTTTTTCATGTGATTTAGCGGTAGTTTGTTTGTTTTCGGTGTATTAGTTACGCGTTTCTATTACTAAATAGTAAAGTTGGACTATGGATGGTGTGTAGAGGATAGTGGATGAAGTATAGAGGATGGTGGATGGTGGATAGAGGTTGGTTCGTTTGATGATGATGATGATCAGAGGCTGAGAAAACAAATAATCTCTATATATAAAAATGAGTGTTTGTTTGTTGGTTTGTCCGGTATAGGCTACGACCGCGATGGTTTGAGCGTTACAAAAATCATTTAACAGTTGGTGGTTCGCAAGTTTTTTCAACATTTGAGTGTACTATATTTCATATGATTTAGCGACAATTCGTTCGTTTTCGGTACTAATGTTATGCGTTCCTATTACTAAATGGTAAAGTTGGATGATGGATGGTGGACAGAGGATAGTGAATGGAAGATGGAGGATGCTTGATAGAAGATGAAGGATAGATGATGGAGGTTGTTGGATAGTAGATGGAGGATGGTGGATAGTGGATAGAATATGGTGGAAAGAGGATGGGGAATGGTAGGATGGTTGATGATGGATAGAGGATGATAAATGGATGATGGAGGGTGGGGGATGATGGATAGAGGATGGAAGATCAAAAATGGAGGATGGTGGATGGTTGATAGAGGATCCTGGATAGGGGATGGGGGATGGTAGATATAGAATGGTAAAAGATGGATAGAGGATGATGGATGGATAGAGGATGGAGGATGGTGGCCAGATGATGGAGGATAGAGGTTGGTGGATGGAGAAGGATGATGGAGGTTGGTGGATGCTGGATAGAGGGGATTGTGAATGCAGGATAGAAGATGGAGCATGGAGAATGATGAATGGTGGGTGACAATGGTTGTTAGAGGATGGTGGACGGTATATATAGGATGGTAGATGATGGATAGATGATAATGAATGAATTGAGGATGGTGGATAGAGGATAGAGAATGGCAGATGGAGGATGGGGGATGTGGAATGGATGCCGGATAATGGATAGAGGATGGAGGATGAAGGGTGATGGATAAAGTATGGATGGTGGATGTGGGATGGTAGATGGAGGATGGAAGATAGAGAATGGGGGATGGTGAATGGTGGATAGAGGACGTTAGATGGAGGATGAAGGATGGAGAGGGTGGATGGAGGATTGTGGATAGAGGGTAGAGTAACAGAAGCAACGGGAGAAATGGGAGCAACGGGAGTAACAGGAGTATCGGAAGAAACAGGAGCAACGCGAGAATCAGGACGAATGGATATACGGAAGAAACGGAAAAAACAGGATCAATCGGGATCAACGGGAAAGACGGGAGTAACAGGGGCGATGGAACAACGTGAGCGTAGCGAGCGTAGTCGCGGTACGCGGCTAGTAATTTTATATAAAAAATAAAGTACATATTAACAAAATAAAATAAAATTTGGGCAGAAGGTTGTCTGATGTTGATACCGTCGATGCTCCTGGAGTCAGCAACAGCAACCGCTGTTGTTTTCCTTTGATTCTAGAATGGTTTTCAATGACTTCTTTTTATTATTTCTTCGGCATTAGCTTTACTAAACATAAATTCCTTTTTCTATTTTTAGCAACACATTCAAAAATGGCATACGTTGAAGTCGCGCACGGTGGACATTTAGGATTTTACGAAGGTGGCCTAGTCTACCCCAATCCTGTAACGTGGTTAGATCGTGCACTTGTCGCATTAATTGGCGGACTAGTGTTAGCGCACAGCAACGGGCTTCAGAAGAAAATCTCAGTTTCAACATGAAACTAAACCAGCAATCCTAATGACTTTAATACTAAAATATTTATGTTAAACAACTGTGAAATTTCACAGCAAGAAATGCATCAACAATTGGTTTTCAATTTAACAACAATTTCAACAAATATCCATAGATTTAAAGAAAGTATTCCGCTGAGATTTTTTCGGTCAATTTAAGAAACAAACGAAATCTACAATTACAAACCTATGAAAAAGGCTAAATGACAAAATATTTATTGTGTTTTATAACTTATTAAATCCAGACAAAAATAATATAAAAAGAAAATTTATATTTATACCTACACGCAAAAATGAGTAAAATACAAAAAAATTGAATAACTATAAACATACAAATCAGAACTTAGTTTTAATTTTTTTTTATCTTAATTGAAGCCAATTTTAGCATTTAGAACTGGAAAAAACACAAAGAAGAGAAAAGACGATATGATAAAAGATTAAATGAAATAAATGTTTATAAAGTAAATCAAAAGACAATTTTTTAGCGGATTGTGTTTTCTGTAGTGTTGTTGATAACTGTATTAAATAATGAGCTGTTACTATTTGTCCATATTTTTCCATATAATAATCGTTGCATAAATTTGTACCATAACATCTACATTGAGAGGGAAAAATTATAAAAAATAAATAAAACGAATTTTATGTAAGTATGTATACGCTATGTCGATAAAAATATGAAAGCACAACTATTTTATTTTACTTTTGATATCTTTTGCTACGTATTTATTACATATTTTGTATTTAGAAAATGAAACGACCGGAAGACAAAGTTTTTATATGATATTATTATTTATTTTTTTGTAAACTATTAGTCCTTGAAAATTGTAATAAATGTAGAAAGAACGGATAGAAAGACGGAGAATTTAAAATAGAAGTCTATAGATGTAAAATAACACAATGAATTTGAGGACCATTATTGTATTCAAATTTTCTTATGGACATTTGCTTTACATTCGAATCGAATTCAGTATTTTGACGGACAAAGTAGTAGATTAATGGTTGTGGCACGCTTATATAAGATCGCCTTGTTTTTCAATATGAAATGTTTCTATCAGCACAAAATGGACTTACCTCGTGCTCGTAGAAAAGTTGTGTCCTAATAATTTTTTGCTAATATACATACTATCGTGTTGAGCGGATCTAGTACTGGGAACCTTGAGCTTCATCCAAAACAATAAAACACCAAATACAGTCACTTTTCAAACTGCCAAACAAAAAATCATAACTATTCGTGTAAACCGTTTACTCTATTTCCAAATGAAGTGAATGTAAAGCATTTGTCATGTGTGTTTCGTGTTTTTTGGATGAATTATTTTATAGATTTTACATGTATACAAAATAACAAATTTATTATGTAGTTAGGTGTTTTTTAAAAGTGTATAGAAAATCACCTTGTCAGAGAGCTTGTATTTGTAAGATGAATTTAATGTTTATTTATTAATTAATTTTATTTCTCATTTACTTATTAGTTTTTTTTTATTATTAAAATATTATTTTTCTTAAGGTTTGATTTTATTTAACTTCTTCAAATCGTTCGAGATAATGAAGAAAATCAGAACAGAACATAAAAAGTGAACGACGGATTTATCTCGAAATATCTCCGTGAAATTATTAATTCTTGCATTCCTATATTTTGTATTTATTATTGTAAAAAGAAAATGAAATGAAATGAGATATTTTATTTTTGTAGTACAAACATTTGAAAATGAATAAAAAGAAATTGTTGACAAATGTGAAATATTTAAATCAGTTTTTCACTGTGTATGGAAATAAGATCCTTACCCTCCACTCAGTTTAAGAGGTATCAGCACAGATGCAAATCTGTCTGGTCTTCCATGTATTTTGGGAGAAAGCGCTTCATTGATGGAAGAAAGGTACACTTGCGCTCATTTATGGACGCTTACGCGTTTTTCCAATTATATCTACCGGGTCTTCCCGGTTAGTCACATTTGGTATGTCAGTTTCAATACCGCCACATGTTCGGGCTCAGCTCTCGGTAGGAACAGTTGCGATATCCGATTCGAAAGTGAATGTACATTGTTCACTTGCCTTCCACCTCCGTAATTTGTATACGAAAACTATTTTTTATGTGGACCTCGTGCAATATTTCTATTAAAAGGTCCGACTAAAGGTTGCATCCTATCTTAACCTGAGAACAACGATAAGGAACGCCCGGAAAGACTTACCTAGCCGCGGCTAAACAGTCAGATGGTTGGTTCTGATTGGCTGAAAATTTCCCTTGACTTAAAATATTCGAGTTAAACTAAACTGCATCCTTGATGTTTATAAGAATAGCACGTCATTCCAAAGAGAATTCTATCCATAAGTTTACGTAGAACGAATTTATTCAACTTTTTCTCTTCGGGTTATTTGCAAGTTTTGTCAGCTGAATGTTCGGCTTTCGCAACAAATGGAGTAGAGCTATCAGTAAGGTCAAAGGAAAAAATTTAATTAAATTGAGCTTTCCTCGTTAAAACAGGCCATTCATGTTTCAATGAATTTATCGTAGTCTAATCTTTTTTTTTCATAAATAAGTCCAGGCGATGATTTGGACGCACTTCACATGCAACGGTGCGTTTTAAAAAAATTAAACAATACCGACAACAAAATTTACAATTAATTTAATTTTTAAATAATTGTGCAATTCTCTTTATTTGACCACTTGAAGTCCAGCGTGTAAAACAGATTTGGTCAATGATATAACTTTTCTAACTTAAAAACGATTGATCCAATTCGTTACGATCCAAAGAAGAAGTAGTACATAGTATTCACTTCAATTTACTTGTTATTGTTTTTTTTTTGTAATAAATTATATTTTCAGTTTGATCTCCTTGGTTCAGAACAACGTTGATAACAAAATACTGCATATGATGGAACATAGAAGAGTCAAGAAAACATATCTGATGTTTCAAAATAGCAAAAACTTTCAAATGCTTATAAGATTCTCGTAGCAGCAAATTTTAGTTCTTTCCGTTACTAATGACTATAAGGACTTTGCCATTCTGAAACAATTTAATCAAGTGCTATCTAAGATTTTGCTTCAATAAAAAAAAACTAAGCTCCTCATTACATCTAAATTTATTCACTTTTACTCAATGAAAAAAGAAAAACTTAACCGAAAATACAATAATATATAATAATAACTTCGATAACGACAAAAAATAAACTTCAAAGATAAAAGTAAAATAGCGACTGAAGCGGCTGAAATTACTTTGAGCTTATTAAACTTTTATCGTTTACCGCGTACGGCGACGTCGAGGCACCAATTCGATAAATACCATTCTTAAAACTAATTACTAAAACTGTTATATTATCTACAGATCCACGATAATACGACTGAAGTGTTAAACTCTTAGCACCAAAATCGCTCTCGTGTAAATGATCCTTAATATAGGCGACGGCTTCTTCATTGGAAAATGTGTCCCACAAGCCGTCGGATGCAAGTATTAAGAAACTTGGCCTAAAAATAGAAAAATCGAATAAAAATCTCTTTCGTGTTTTTTTTTTTTTTTTTGAAAATCGTAATAAAATTGTTAAAAATAATTTTGTGTTGTGACGAAATAATTTGCGACAAGAAAACAAAGCATAACCTACTTGTGATCGTTTAATTCGAATGTAAGAATATCGGGATCAGCAATGACTAGATTCTTGTCCTTGAGCGGATAATCGCCCAATGCTCGTGATGTTGCTAGAATTCCGGCAACTCGCCACACACCTCTAAACGATATAAAGCCACCAGCATCATGAATACGTTTGCGTTCACGAACCTGAAATCGATCCGTTGCAATTCAATACCAAATACGTTAAATTTAGTCATTGGAGAATGGTGAGAAAGTTATTATACCTGTTGTGGCTTGTGATCGAACGACAATGGAATTGCATTTCCCTTCGAATCACACATAACACCGCGCGAATCACCGACATTCGCAACAATTAATTTCGATCCTTGTATCACAGCGATAAGGGCTGTTGTTCCCGCCACATTTGTCTAAATACGAAATTTGCAATTAGTTTTAATGCAATAGTATAGACGTCACAAGCATTTCTACAAACCGTTTTTTTAGCAGCTTCGACCAGTTTATAATCGGTTGATAGGACTTCGTCTGTTATCATTTTACCAAAATTAATTTTACCATTCTCTATGTAGCATTTGGCATCAAAATTTGGCGGCGCTTTCGTACTATTCGCGTTACTGTTCATATTCAGGAGATTATCTTTGGCTAAGGGACGAATTAATGAATTCAGTTTTGATGTGAAGATGTCGGTTTCTTTTTGGGCATTTGCCTTTTGTACACAATCGTCCGTTGTGCTGAAAAAATAAAAAAAAAATAATAAGAATAATGTGGTTTTCAAAGCCAGCACTTTTTACCTATGCGCTTTCCGTAAGCTGTCTTTTCTTCGTACTGATGCTGCAATTTGTGGTGATGGTGTCGGTTCATTTTCTTTATTTTCATTTTCATATATCGAAAGTTGATCGTCTCGTCGGCTTCCTTTTCGCCTCAAATACGGGCTGCCTTCATCGCTTATCGGCGCTGGTGTTTTCAGGATATTTGTTGTTTCGATTATTTTATTGTAGAGATTCGGTACGAGCATATCTTTGGCAAAATCCGCAGCAAATTCGCCACCATGACCGTCAAATATCGCGAAAAATGCAATTCCTGTACTATTGCTGATGTTTTCGTCCAGAACGAATCTGCAAACATAAAACAAATAAGAACATGAAAATCTGTACGATATAACACTATCTGTGAGTTTAACTTCGACGTGCACCAGATTTTGGTTGAATAATAAAAATTGAACGGCTCGATCCCTACCAAACGTAAGTGACTCGTTGCTGAATTGCATATTTATCCAAAACAGAGAAAGGATACGACCTGTTTCAGATACAGTTACATTTTAATGTAGCATTCAGCATTACTTTCAATTATTGTTTCGATCATATTTGTGGTATTTTCAATGGTACTTAAATTGCAATAAAGTTGTACTGTGCTTTTGGACGTTCTATTCTGGAATATGTCGGTGCTAAGAACTCTTTTGAGATTAGTATTTAATTTTTATATGTTGTGTTGACCTAGTAATTCCAAGAATGACCCAGAAATTTCAGACAGAATAAGCTGTATGTAATATAATCAGTTTAAAGTTCGAAATCTTATGCTTCAGACAAATATATTTTTTTCTGTTCATAGAATAATGTTTCAGCTTCCATAAACTGGAGGGTAAAAATCAAAAATGAAATTATCTCGTCATAGAAATGTTTCAATGTTTTGACGGCGTTTTTAGATGACATTTTTTTTATATTCCAATTTGTACAAAAAAATGTTCAGTCTATGGAATTAGAGATTAAGTCATACCGAAAATGTTGATTAGTTCTAAATCATTTCTGTACGATGAACTTATTCTGCTGGAAAAATGGAAAGAAAACATTTCATAAATTATTCATATGAGAAGGGTCGTGTGTAAGCAATTTTTTTTTTAAGACTAATTGGAAAGTCCTAAGTAGCCAATTTATGTGGCCGTGTGTCTGTAGGTTGGGTATAAGAATATTTTTGTTGTTGTTTGCTATTAAGCAAATTGAATCCGTTTCTTTGGCTTTCTAACAATATTAAGCCTAATGCCAAAAGGTGACTAAACTTTACTGATCCGATGTGACTATACCATTTATCGATATATCGTCTCATCTATTACAAAATAAGAATCACCATAGCGATATCATCATTCTTAATACTAACATATCGCCACATTATTTTTAGAACGTCTCATTCCTCTTCTTCTCCTCGCGATGTTTCACTTTGCAAATCGAAATTACTTTTCACAGTTTCTATCTTTACAATTTTATGATTTAAGATGCATGAAGCCGAACTCGTTACTTGTCGTCATCAACATTCATGCATGCAATTGAAATGCATTACACCTTGAACTCATCAAATTGTTAACTTTATTGTTTCGACATTCGGACCGCTTACGTTTAAAGAATAAATTAGATCGAGTTGTAATCAAATCATGTGGCATTTATTTTGGCACCGATGATGTCGTTGATGACTTTCTGATTATATAGATTTACGTATTCATCACGCTGATTAGGGTAACTATCGCGGTAATAAACAAGTCCATGTGTATATATTTTGGCAATATGTAGGCACTATAATCTACAATGAGTGTGATAAATGCATAAATTATAACCGCCTGCAAATGCTATGGAATTGTTTTATTACCACGTTTACGAAGTGAAACAATAAAAAAAAGAGTAGAGTTACGCGAGCATGCAAAGTCTATTATTGCGAAAAGTAATTAACTGCAAATTAAAATAAAATTTTTATGTTTATACCCGCTATTCCGGTTAATTACATTTTAAATAAATCGTAAAGCACACAATCCAATCAATGCAACCATGCGCAATCGTTGTATGAACCCAATCAACACACCGCAGGAAGGTTGGCTGCACAAATTTTGCTGCATACGGACAGCGCCAACCTTTGAAAAATATTTGACGCATTGATTGAATCACAGTAAATAATTCTTTACATTTGATTGCTGCAAAGTAGGACTGCATGTAGCATTAGATTCAGATTCTGCTGCTTGGAGCGTCGAGACTGAATTTTGTCCGAAGTAGCTTAGCAGACTGCCGACTGTAGCACAACATGTTATAGTGCTTCGACTTGTTTTTGTGGAAAATTTTGCAAAATAAAAATATCCTGAAATTTAAAACCTTAAAAAAAATCCTGAAATTAATTTTTATGCGACTGCTTAAAAAGCATATGGAATTAAAAGCCAATTGGACTTAAGAGATGATGAAATTCGTATAAACATTTCAAAATTTCAACTTTCTATCATGAGGCGTTCCAGAGATAGGGAATAACACACCAACCTACTTAATAGGGTTATTTCTCGTAACTCCTATTAGCAACCTTAGGACGTCTTAGAACTCGCCACTATAATAGCTCTATATAAGATTATTAAACCCGGTTTTTTGAGAAAAATTCGTATAGCTCCACCTTTTGTGAGTTCCATTTTTCTAGCTAAAAACGCTTATAAGATTTGAAAGTGGGGAAAGTCTTAACTTCCTATACCTACATTTTATATTATCCCAAACTTACGAACGTTACTATTTCCCAAACAATTTGATTTCGTTAAATCGAATGATTTGGTATGTAAGCCCGACAAGAAAGAGTTGATGGTTCTTAAAAACTCGCAATCTTAGACCCCTTACGACCAATTCATCCGCCTATACCATATATATCTGAATAGAATCTCGCTAATATATAATAAAAAACTTGAACAGCTGAATTCTCTAATAAATACACAAATATGAATTTTAATACGCTTTATTCGTAGAATATAAAATACAAAGTACGTTAACTATTTGTACAATTGACACGCAATTCTTTGAACGAAATAATTTACATTTGCGTCATAACACTTAAATTTAGCTAGTCTTACAAAACTACATTCACATTTATTTTCTTATTAATTCGTTAGAAAACGAATAGTTGATTTTTGGACATTCTTCCACTATAAATGAAAATATTGGACGGAAGTTCTTGGCTGGCAATTGCAGGAACGTATAACCACACAATTATTTCATTATTGCAACTATACGCTAGTGGCTGAACAAATAAACGAAAATCGTGAGATTAGAAATAGTTGCACGCTGCTTTTGCTAAATTGTAAACGAAATTAAAATATATTCCCAGTGGTATTTAGTTTACGCTTCGTAATAACCGAAGACTGAGGAATGGCTTATAATGCTCGTATTAGACAGTACGCCACTTTGTCAAATATTTGATTATTTGGCATATTGCAGTGAGATAGTGTAATACCATTTTTGCTTGCTGTTCAACTGAAAATTATGACTGAATTTTTGTCAAAACTTTTTTAAAAAATACAAGAAAAGCCTAAATCTACTTCTAAAAGAATGACCTGCGCATAAGAAGAAAACTTCTAGGATATATTACGACTAGGCAGCAGGTTCCAACTTATCTTTTTCTCAGACAATTCCACTCGTCTACAGCTTCATGCGTGTACTAGCGACTGAACTCTGGAATTATAGTCAATAACGAAACTATCAACGAATCCGTCTGCGATTGAACCTTGTTCTTCTTTTGATCATAAGGGTGCATCTATACCATACTATTCTTTTATAACAGCAATAATATCCATAGTTTCAAATATCAATTAGAATAAAATGAAGCGCGCCAGATAGAAATATCTAGAATTTGAATAGCCTAGTATCCCAGTCGCCAACATTATATTATAATAAGTAGTCCGCGTAGTTCAATTGCGAAATGGACTTCTCAGAGCACTTTTAAGTTTTCCTTTCGTGTAATTCGCTTCAACCCTGCACTAAGCTATCGACAATTAACTGTAACATGACAAAGTTTCTTGTAAATGCATTTAATATTCCATTGAAAATTTAATTTCCAAAGGTTGGTGATATTTAAAAAAAAAACACGAACATCATGAAAGAAAATTGATTTAAAATAAATATAGGGCTCAAAAAAAAGGAAACTTATCCAAATTGGCGTGGGAATTCGCGTCTAGAAGTGTCGGTACAAAGCACTCAAAAGGCATCTATGTCTTGAACTATCGGTTCTAGGGGAAGGACTTGGTTGGAATCCTTCGACCACAAACATCGGGCACGTTAGTCCTTCCTTCGTCCTTCATAAACCCGAAAAAAAATTAAGTTGGGGCAGAAAAATTCGACGCACCAGCGTTAAATGGAATGTAACAAGTACTGTGAAGAAAGACAGACTAAGCGCTTTCTTGTCAATCTTGAGACGGATTTGTGATTTGAACCATCAAGAAAAATTAAGGTAAAAACTTCAAACATCGTCCGACATTCACAGACAGATACAAATAATTAAGACAAATTGCAATCAATTGCTTTCATTTCTAAATTTTAAGCGGCAACTAGACTAGAATCGTGCAGCCAGGAATACGGGCTGATTTCGTTTATAAACATCAATCAATTTGAAAAAATCATCAAATCAATTCAATCGAATCGCTATTATAAAGAACATACTCCAGATGTGCCAGTCATAGTAAACAACGCCAGTCTATATTGGAATTGTTTTATCGAAAAACACGCTCACTATTATGTGGAAGTGAAAAAAACAGCGTATCTCAGGAGTCAACGATCCTCAGAATTATTTAGGAAAATAAATGAAATTGAAATTCATCATTATATTTCCTTAGCCTTGCTCCGAATTCTTCTCCCATTTTTCATCCTTCAATCGGACATGTACAGCTCCTGTCACAGCAAATTTCAAATCTCGAAGCCAACAACGATTTTTTACAATTTTTTTAAAAAACAAAACAAGCTTGCAGAGGTCATATGGAAAGCATCCAAAGATATTCTTGTTCTCCGCACTACGCTGTCTATTTTAATTATTATATTTATTTAAAATGTCTAGAAATCGATTAAAGCCGTTTTAAAATGCACATCGTGTTGCCCCAGCCAATAGCGATTTTAAGTTGTTCTACACCTTACTTTCGATTGGAATTCAAAAACTTATTCGAAAAAAATTTAAAAATTTCATTTTTAGAACGCGATCTCCTCCTACACGATCGGCTTCAAGACTTTCTGACGACAGAAAAGGGGGCATGTTCGTCCGAATCAAGCTGGACTGCTTGGCCAAATTCAAAGCATGTGTACTTGTGTCATCGAGCATAATTCCCCCTGTTTCGACGACCGTTTTGAATACTAAACTCCAATGAAAATATACAAATACAATCGTGCAGTTTAATTTTAGTTATGAGAACTTTTATTTTCTGATCTCGTCGTGTTGTAAAAAATTCAAAATAAAAATAAAAAGAAATGTCGATAAAGATATAAATAAATTCTTCTTCATTTTTCGATTAAAATTAATTTTATGGACGGATATACGAAAGTCGAGAAGCTGTGGTCATTCGGCGTTTATTGATGTTGGATAATTCGATGTTTCAACTGAATTTATTCCGTGTATACAGAGAGCAATGAAATTAATTATGTGGGTGAGGTGTTTAATTAAATTGTAAGAAGTTCGATTGTCACCGTCAAATGTATTGCAACTTAATTGGATCGTTTGATTTTTATCGATTTTCCAGAGATTGATCGATTATTATTTTGATTGTTGAAGCGGTAGTATGGTATTGTGGGTTGGTCGCTGTATGGCGGTCCGTTGGCAAAATATTTGTATAGTTCTGCACTTCCTTCGCTCCAGTGTCCGGCCTCTCGAACACAATAGGACTTTTGACCATGGATTGACCATATTGGACCCAATTTCGAATGCCCGTATTCACACCAGTGTTACTGGTCTGCATCCAATAAACATTATTCAGACTTGAATCTCTGGGTTAACATTTTCTTCACTGTCAGCATTCAATTTAACGCTCGAGGAAAGCATATTTCAAGTGTTTCACATTTGGCCAGAACGGAATAGTTGCGCCATGCACATGGCTGGCCGGTGTTCGGATGAAAAGCCTTAAATCGCATTTATTTACCGGACTGATTTTCAATTGCTCAGGGACTTATCCCATCCGCCTTCAGAGTAAAGTATCAAGTTTTCGTGAACTTTCAAGCTAAATTCTGTAAAACAACAAACACTCTTAACTTCACGTAAAGAGTTGTTGCAAAATTTTATTCGTGGAGTCGACCTCAAGCGATGTTGTTTCCAAGGATTTTCCTTTTTAATATAAACTTAGAATATTCTAATGTTCACGACCCATTTGAGACAGTAATCTTCGTGTGATATCTACTCGAAGACGAACTTTTAATCAATTTATTCTCGATTCAGGCGTCTTCTGTGCGAACATGATAAGAGTCTTGTTGAAATACTCCGGAAGTCGTAACTTTGTAAACAACACCGTTGAAAACTAGCAGATTAGCAGTACTGACGAGCTCGATGCTTCGCATTTAAACGAAAAAGGTCCCTTCGCTGTCGAAGTTGAATGCGGTCTCCCACACATACTCTAATCCCGATTCAAAAATAACGTCTATACTATTGAACTGTCGGTGTCTCTTGGACTATACGCAGTTTTATCGAACAGCCCTCGGATGATGCCAAACAGAATCGTCACTCAATTCTGGCGTAAATACAAATTAAGTATATTTGCTTAAATGACGAATTATAAACGGTTTGTTCAGTTGTCACTAATTGGTTCTTATAAATTCGAAGAACATCAACAACCAGGGACCACGCACTTGAAGGATCTATACGACGACAAAAAATTATTTTTTATTTTTTTATTAACTGCGATCTAAGTATGAAACAAAAAAATTAAATACAAAATATTAACAATGAGGTCATTTTTAAAACGTTGTCCATCAATCGAATGTTCTTTTGGTGACAGTTGGCGTTAAGGAAACTAATGTTCAAGTTTAGTTTATTATTAGGCAACAAAAGAGGCAACAGTAACACAAACAGCGCAACGTTGACTGGCACTTCCTTCTTTCACTTAATGCAAACTTTTTTTCTTTCAAGCAATAAAAATATCACCTACACCGGAGAAGACGTAAAATCCGACGTTTTGTAAAATGAAAATTACCTTACTAAAACTACAATTATTTTTTGGGCAGTAAACAAAACTGAATTGCAAGAAATTTTGTCTATGACGGCGTTCTTCAGTCTTTTTTTTTGCAACAGACTTTTTATTTTTAGTGGTACACAAGGCTAAATATATTTTCTTTTTTTTTCAACAATGTGTTGTTTTTTCGTAGTATCTATTTCTTTTTGACGAGTTGTTTTTGTTTGAAAACATTTTGATGTGTGCAACAGTTCTTTGCGTGATTTATATTTTTTAGCTCGGATAAAAACATGCGAGATTGAAACCTGTCACTGGACTGTGGTATTTGTTGTTTGATACAATCGAAGCGCGTGAATAAAAGAATTTTATTCCAATCGTTATGATGTCGCAGGAAAATTTGAATGGCAGAATTTTGAGATTGAAGTGCGTCAAACACCTGCATTCTAAACACACCCACTTTGGGATTAATGTGTATTTTCGTTTCGGAGAAAATTGATTGAAGCACACAAATCTACACTTTTAAGCAAACTAAAGTCCTTCTGTGACCAGAACACGAGCAACAAGAGTAGAAAGGAAGAGCAGGCTTTACAATCGACTCAAAAAATTCACGTCTCTTTAATCTCTTCGAGGAACAAAATACAAGGCCAAAAAGTATTCTCCAAGAAATTAAAACTGCAATTGTCTCACAACTGCGCAGAATGTGCCAAAGGTTTCTGTCTCTGTTTGGCAGATTCTACACCATTTATGATTCCTTTAGATTTAAGATGATCCTTCAAGCGATAATGGCCTGAAAGTACTCCGGCAGAAGCTATTTGCTTCTTTTATTGCAGGTTTTCGATATGCATTTCTTGGCCTGTCGCAGTGTAGCTGAGTTATTGACACTTCTTATGTTCCGCCCATAGCACTATACCCTATTGATGAAGCAGGTTAAGATTCGTTCAGTCGGGCGAACGTGGACCACTCTCTTGCAAGTATATCTACTATTTCATTGACCTCAGGACCAGGCTCTCAATGCACGAGGACTCTTAGTAAGGATACATAGCTTTCCTTGGTGTTTCCACACCAGTTTTGAAGTTACTGTATGTGCAGTTAATCCTTTTATCACTGCGTGCCTGTCTGTGAGAACGACTATAATCTTATTTGAGTAGCCCTTTCCAAGTTATACTTATGGCATCGATCTTTGTCTGAAAACGGTAGTAGTTAGAATGGAACTAACTCGATCAACCTAGTGTTGTGTAATTCTATGCACGCATTGTGTGGCGTGATGTTATGCATTGATCCGTAGTGTCACGGAAATTGAAGATTGTATGCAAACAATATCAATAAAAGAATATCCTGAAATGGAGTTCTGTGGCCAGAGCTTTGTAGATGAAAATTAGGCCACGACTTCTACGACGTTTCGCGCTAGACCACAACTCATCCTTCTCGTACTGACCCGCAGCTTTAAGGTACATTCGATATTTTATAATATGTCCGCGACCTAAAGCCCACATCTCCATAATACCTGCTTGCCTGCATAAAATCGATTACTTCGCCCCACATAATTACGAAAAATAAGGTTAGCGGTTGAGTTGAGTGCCACGAACAAGACAGTAGCATGAAGAAAAGAAAATGACGAGAAGTCGCAATAGAACGCAGATCCAATCGGATTCGATTGAATGGAAATTTTCCGCCAATATAGCGAGCCACCGGCGAAGAGCATATAAGACATCATCGGATTTGTCGAGTACTTGAAGGGGCTCCCAGAACGTCCCATTTACTCGTACGTCGAGTTCATCGACATTGCGCGGCGGCCGTGCAGCGGTATTAAGCATTAAGACGATGTTTTATTTTTAAATGGAAGTGCAGTACGTGCGTTAACCTGGTTGTCGGGATTCCGAGGCAACAACCAAGCCGATGGCTAAAATAAGCTAGGACCGCATCGTGACCAGGCTGAATTTCGGCAGGGTAGCCCGGCCAGAAATTAGTACAATGAGCAAGTTGTTGGTTAAGGCTACTTACCGATCTTCCATTCGGGGTCTTCGTCCCAACAGTGCGTACGCTGCACACGTTGTTTTCGTCACTTCCCAGGCCTGTTTGTCCGATTGCGACAAATCGACCAGCTTCAGCTTGTTGGCACGTTGCCGCGAATAGCCCAGGGAAGCCTGCAATCGGCCCAGCAGTCCACGACTCCATAAGTCGATTGCTTGCAAGTACAAGAACAAAATGAAAATTATCACTCCACAGAAAATCACTTCCGGTCGGAGCAAGTAGTGTCGAAACAATTTCCACACGTACGCCAGCGGCGAATTTATCGACGATATTCCAACGGCAAACTTGGACATGAGTTTCATTTGCGACACGAACGTTTGATACAGCACTTTGTCCTCGAGTTCGTCATCCATAATTAGCTACCGGACGGACGGACAGTTGGATGGCGGCTACGACGGCGGTACTGCGGCGGACGGGGTGCTTCGCACTTTATTAAGAACTTTTCCGTTACCGTTCAACGTTGCGTTTTTTCTCTTTTTTCTCGGACTGAAGGTTGGCCGGATTCTTCCGATGCAAGGAATTTATATTAATAAAGAATACTTTGTCCGCTGCACGATCGTCTCAAATTCACAAAGTAGTATCCGACATTGGAAAATTCTTTTTTGGAAAAGACAAATCACCGGTTTTTCGCGCAAATAAAAACAACACAATCGGGCGATGAATGCTGTTGGCACCAGACGAACACCACCGCCAAGACGAATAAAAATTGCGCGCCGACAAAGAATAAAAGTCGGCGGAGTGACTGGGATACTTCCCTTTTTTATATTTTATTACGAAATCAAAAACGTCATCATCATATTTTTCGCGTAGCGGACGTGTTTATTCGCGGTGGCGACCGGGCTATTTTTAATTGAAGTGAGAAAAAAATCTGACCAAAAGTTAACGAGAATAAACCTTAAACCACAATCCACAAATTCCAACTGACAACTAATTCCAATTCGTGGCTTTGACAGTTCTCGAACAGTACAAATTTATTGTTATACATTTCCCGTGCTGCCATACGGAAGAGCTTTTGTAGAACAGTTCGATATTTTCGGATTTGAAAAAAAAACCGCTCGTAAAATTGCTCACGTTCCTTGCCAGTTGCGTAACGCGTTAAATTAATTTAAATTTCAATCAAATTTTTGCCCAATTTATGTATAGTGAATTAATTATAAATGAAGCTGGTTTGAGGACGCGATAAACAGTAAAAAGCCTTAAATTTATCAATTAATTTAAGCTCAACGTGATCGTTGAAAGAATTGCTATGCACTACCGCCACTACCACAAAAATCTCAAGCTATTTCGGGCAAATAATTTGACTAAGTCACGCAATAAAATTAAAATTAAATAGTAGCGAAGCGACTGCCTTTTGAATTTTGTATTGATTTATGATTGGTTGGTGGCTTCACCTGTTTTGTGCGATATTTCATATTTAAAATTTTGTCAAATGAATAATCTAAAAATTATGAAATCAAGTGATCGTGAAAATTTGAAATGATGAAAAATGTGCTACTATAGGAGGTTGCATTTATTTAATTACTTTATTCTATAGAAAAAGAACATAAGAGTTAAACGAATTGAACGAATGAGTTAAGTTTTTTGATTCGACCCCCGAAACACGGACTGACAACTTATTGGAAGTCTTCATATTGAAGGAGTTTGGGGTTCCACCGAAACATATTCAGCTTACAAGAATGACAATAGGTCTGTTCTTTTTGCATAAAATGTCTGCACGTTTATGCACTAACTTTTCTAAAGAACATTTGGCGTCAAATCAATGACACAAACTTAAACTCAAACAGTATGCTTGTTTCCTGCTGTTTTAGTATGAGTTTGTGTCATTGCTGTGACGTCAAATGTTGTTAAGAATAGTTAGTGCAAAAAAGTGTAGAAAGCGTAGAAGTGAAAGTGAAGTAGAAGTAGAAAGTGTAGAAACCTAGGGGCAAATATATTGAAAGGATGGAAGCGAACCCGTCGAAATTAAAAAAGGAATACCGGTGACAAATAATAAATATTATTTAAAAGCAAAATTACTTGGTCGGTTAGTTTTTATAATTTCCTAATGAGCTATTTGAGAGAGAGACCAAGAACCTAACTACCCTGAATCCTTGATAGAGTACAAAAAGAAATACTGTTCTTTGCTATACTTTCTGCTTAGAGTAAAATATATTCTTTTAAGTCAGAGAAGTATGAAGTAAATAAATGCAGACCTAGCCGGGCGCACTTGCAAATGAACCAATTAATATTAACGTATCTTTAAATTCGAACGCCATAAAGTCTCTTAAATTTACTAAGGCGAAATTTCCATCATCAAAGAGAATATCGCGTGCGATTTTATTACGAAAAATCAGAAATGTTTAAAGCTTCCTCGCACACAATAAAAAACAACAAACAATAACAAACATTTTCATGGTCCTCGCAATGTCTTCATTTTGTCTCGAGTTCTTTTTATATCTCTGTGCAAATATTTGATTGAAGCCACCAACTGACAATTAAATGCACGGGATGCGAAATTTATTTCTTTTGTTCATTTAATTTAAAAGACAGGCGCATCTATTAGCAATATTATTATAAAACAATAATCACGTGGCAGAATAGAAACACACACACACACACACACACACACACACACTCTCTTATTTAATTTGTTGTTAATTGTCGAAATGATCGAAAGGCGCCCATCGAGCAAATGAGTAACAGGTAAAAGTTTTATATAAAAAAAATTACCTCCGGAAAATGATTTTGATTTTTCAATATTTCGTTTCATTTTAGTTCTTTAAAAACACAAACTTTTAATCCTTGTAAAAATATCACTTCGATAAACAGTCGTTACAATTGGAATGTTACGGTCTTTCCAGAAAAAGTTCGTTATTTCAAATTTGAATTTTACGCGTTGCGCATTCTTCTCACTGCGTCAAATATTTTATAGTAGGATATTTTTATTCATTATGTTTTTTTACTTTGAATTTGATCTTGCTGCTTCCTTTCACTTTTTTCAAATATTTTCAAACGATTAGAGCCTTTAAATTATTGTTTTTGTGTGTATTTTTTGATTATTTTTAAACATTTTTATTGAGTTTAATCAAAATGGCAATTTAAGCCATTTGTCGCGACACGATTTACTTCAAATCACGGTATTGAAAATTATTAAACCGAAAGTCGATTATTTTGTTGGCAGGCTAAATAACAAAAATACACATTCATAGGAGGAAACGCCAAATTGTTGTTATACATATGCAATTTGTTTTATTTTATTTTTTTTCTCGGTTTTATTTTTGTAGAATGGTCGTGGTTTTTGTCGTCGTCATAATATCAAAAGCCGACAAGTAGGAAAATTACGACGACGTATTTATAGAAAAAAGAGAGGGACGCTATGAGACGTAATAGTAGAACGCATATGAGATTTAATTGAACTTTAATTCAGGTGTGGATTTTGTTTTATCTTAGAAATTAATTTATGATATAGAGTGAGTGCATAGAGTGCATGTGAGATTGTCTGCGTCAGATGGCATGAGCTTCAATAAATTTTATTGAAACAATATCATGAGTTAGTGGATGGTTTTTTAGTCAAATCAGTCTTTTTAGTAACGATATTCTATCGTCGATCGGTACTTCCAATCGGTGGTGGCACTTCAAGGATGGGTTTCCCAAGAAGAACAGCTATAACCGCAGGTCCGCAGGCCTTATCCTAGAAGTGAAATGTCCCAATTCTCTTTACCTTAGACTTACGAAGCTTCTCATTACGTATTTTACTTGAAGTTATTTACGCTGAATTTACTCGACCGTTACAAAAGACTACATATCAGCTGCGAAGGCCTCGCCCCTTTGACCGTATTTAAGGTTTTTTCTAAATTGAATTTCTCACGCAATCCTCACTTTAGGCATAATCGCATTTCAGTCTTGTGATTATAGCAATGTGCACTGAGCTTGTAGTCCAAATACTGAGGATACAACGTAATTTTCTTTTACTCACAAGGGACCCCTTGGTGTTTATTAATCGCAGCTTTCAATCGTAAACTGTGTGACCCCCGATAACAGAAATTGCTAAAAAATGTTAAATATTATTCGCAATTACAAAATACTCCGATAAGAAAAGCAATTATTATAATATTGTTTGAATTTGTATCGCAAGTTCAGTCTAATTCGAAAAACAATCAAGTACAGGTCGCATTCTGGAATTTAGGGAAGATCACTAACTATGTCATATCAGGGGAAGAAGTTCAAAGTACTGGTCACAAATCGGAAAGTACACCAGGTGGCCCTAGATATGCTGGTGGAGAAATGTGAACTGAAATTCTGTGAACTATTTCCGTCGGATCGATCGGAGATCCTGGAGAAGTGCCAAGGTGTCGATGGTATGTTCTGGACGACTCCTCATATGCTCGATGCGGAGGTAATGGACGCTGCAGGACCGCAACTGAAATGCGTCGCTACAATTTCGGCCGGTTTGGATACGATCGACGTGAACGAATTGAAGCGACGCGGAATTCAACTGGGCTACATGCCTTTCATCTCGAACGGAGCTGTGGCGGAACATGCAATTGGGCTGATGATAGCTGCAGCTAGACGCTTTCGGGAAGGTCATTTAAAAATTAAGTCGTAAGTTTTTTTTTTTTGCTTAATCTGTTCAAGTGACGAAAACCAGTCGACGGGACTTCTTTAGATGCGAGTGGAAGGAATGGCATATTCAATGGATGTTAGGCCAGGAGATGAAGAACTCGACGGTAGGCTTGGTAGGATTCGGAGGGATCGGACAGGCTATTGCGGAACGCTTGCAAGGATTCAAGGTCGGCAAATTATTGTACACTAGTCGCAATAAGAATCCACGCGGCGAGGCCTTCAACGCGAATTACGTCCATTTCGACGAGTTACTCACGGAAAGTGATTTTGTGATCGTGGCCTGTCCGTTGACCGATCGAACGGAAAATATGTTCACCGATGCCGAATTTAAATTGATGAAACCATCCAGTGTTCTTGTGAATATTTCGCGGGGACGTAAGTCAAATATTGACCACTTGGCGCGAAGTTTAAATAATGGTATTGTGTTTTGCAGCAATAGTTGATCATGTTGCGCTCTACAACGCACTCAGGCATGGGAAGATCTTTGCAGCTGGACTCGATGTAACCGTTCCGGAACCACTTCCGACCGATCATCCACTTTTGGAACTGCCGAATTGCGGTGGGTGTTTGAAATTTCAATTTATACCCCAATAACAATTTGGATAATTTTTAAATTTCAGTCATAACACCGCATCTCGGCTCATCAACTGTTCAAACGCGAGAAACTGTTGCAATAATAACAGCTCATAACATCTTGCGATCGCTAAATGGCGCCCAGATGCTATCACCAGCGTACACGCTCACCAAGAGCCAACCTATCACCAGCGACCAACCTATCACCAACGTGAAGTGATCGAGCAAATAATTCAATTATCTATTAATATTTATTTTGCAATCCGAAAATAGAAATGTTGTTTAAGAACTTTTTTTTATTAAATTTTTTTTTTCTTAATTTTCGCTACGATTATCTGTAAGGAGCGTGTTTACTAAAATGAAGCGAATTGCGTATCCGATAGGTAAGATTTTATGGGAAATTAACGCTGGTTGTTTGTTTTTAATCGGAAGTAAAGGTCGCGAACCCACGCGAGATTACAGCATAGTGGAAAATTTTGGGGTGTCACAGAATATTTTATTCTGTTTTTTTAGTTCGAGTGATGATGAGATGGAAGGTGGTCACGTCCGATTTACAAAATTATGAAATCAAAGGGGAATTTTGGACTCTTCTGAGGTTCTCAAGTCATCTATGCCAACCAAGTCCACCATTCTACTTGAGGAAACCAAATGGATGTTGAACTTCTTCAAGTAATTGTAGTAGTCTTCTGTTGATAAATTTCTCAAAGATTTTGGTAACTACGCTAATCAAAAGAGATTGAGATCTTTGTTGAACCACATTTGTTTACAAACAAGGAGTTAATATTCCTTTTATCAAATGTCAATTTATATTTATGGCAATGCTAAGGGAGCTGAGATAATTGTCTTTGGTCTTTTCCAATCATTTGTTGTTACACCATCAATGCCGGGAACTATGTTGGATTTAATTTCCGCTATAATATTTTCTCTTTCATTAGAATCTGTAATATGTAGATCTCTCCGCTAGAGTGGTGTTTATTAAACACATTTTCAATTGAAGCATTGTCTGGAATTGGTCCGACTGACGAATCTAGTTCATTAATTCTTTCTTTATTGTTGAAACTGTTATGTTTGCCATTCATTCTCCAATTAGCACCAGTTTTTGTAATATCTTGTCTCTTCCTATTTACTTTAATATATTTAATAAGGTCCAGGTATCTTTTCTTTATCTTATTGTTGTTATTGCTGTTAACTTTGCGGATATTGTGATATCAATCATAGGTTCAAATGTTTGAGTTACCTTGCATCTGATTATTGCATTTCCTATGCGAAAAAGAACGAACAATTTTACACTATCTGCACAAGTGTAAATAGTGCAGTACAAAAAGGTTAAACATCTATATTTTAGCATATAGATTAGATTAGATTAGATTCTTTATTGTTCCATATTACAATTTTATATATATATTAACGTAACAGGTAATGGGATGCTCATACACTGCGGTCTCTTCATCTCGTGAATATATAACGATTATACTAAGGATATATAATTAGTGGCTTGATATTGTTGATTAATTATGCGAGAAAAATGGAACGAAAAAAAAAACCTCATGTGTACTTTTAGCATATATTCTGTCTCAAAAATCATTATTTCATATGCATCACCTGTTTGAAAAATTCATCAAACTGTACAGCATAATCACTATTCTTATTAAATTTGTTGCATTTAGTAGTCACCTTTCGACGGTGAACTGAACGCTTTATTTTTCTGACTAGCATTCTATCATCAACCATCTTAATTTTATTTCCGGATGTAACCATATTTCGAGCGTAATTCATTAAAATAAAAATTTTATTTCCGTTTCCTCATTTTAAAAAACAAAAATACCGTGTATCATTAACCGCCAAGATATCGTAAATTCATTGCTTATGGCACACCGAACCTGCACCACCGCAAGCGAGATAGCACTACAGTCAAACAGTGGCCGTCTTGTTCTGATGATTTTCTTTGAGAAAAATGAAATTTTTGACAGTTGCCGTAAGCGCGTCGTAGGCTTTATACATTTTTCTGCGGTCGGTTATATCTCGCAACAATACACAGTCCGCGCGAATTTTTTTTTCAGTTTTCATATTTCATTTTCCCCTGTGTAATTCAGTGATGGAATTTTGTGAACGGAGTTCTTCACCGAGCCGCAAATAATCGTGAAAAGTGCAAAGTGTATTTGCAAGGGTGGAGCTAGGTGCCGGTTAAGTTCTTTTTTTCGTTTAGTTCTCGTACGAAGTGAACGGAAGAGTGAAATACGAAAATGTGAAAATTTCCGGGCCCGGATGGAAAA
Source organism: Beris chalybata (assembly GCA_949128065.1). Classification (NCBI taxonomy): domain Eukaryota; kingdom Metazoa; phylum Arthropoda; class Insecta; order Diptera; family Stratiomyidae; genus Beris; species Beris chalybata. Next base: position 2,477,800 of record OX421896.1, on the reverse strand, counting down.
ATAGCAGAAAAAAATAAATAAATTGTTATGCCAAGTGCGGTTACAAGTGGGTGAATAAAAATAAATCCGAAGGATATCGAAAGTTTCGGAGTTTTTTTGCGACTAAAGCCAGACGAGAACAGCCTTCGAAATGACGGAGCGGAAGTTCACACGGGGTCTCAACAAGCCGGGAATGGCTGCCCAGCTCCGGGAAACTGTGTCACAAGTTGTCCGTGAAAGTGCGGTCCTGGTAAGTCAGAGCCTCTGATGAAATCCGGCGTAGCGACTGGAATTTCAAGAAAAATCATACGCCCAATCGACAGACCCAATAACAACCTTCCCCTGTAGACTGGATTGAAGTTCTTTTGCTCGTCGTATGTGATGGCCACTTTTCTTTTCTTGTATTTTGTTTGTTCTGGTAGCGCGCTTACCTCTCGACGGTCTGGTCATGGTCAACTTGTGGCCAGTCTACTTTTGTCTTAAAAAAAAACAGGAAAAAAAACGAACCTTCATCCAACAAGAAAGTTCGGATAACAAGCGATTTCGTTTTCAAATAGCCAGCGCTGGTCAGTATTTCAGTAGATCCAATTTGCTTCCTTCGCTCCGCAGCGGGGGAGACCGCCTGCTCGCAGGTAGGTAGCTGTAGCTTGCCAATTTTTTCACCCCAAAGTTTTTCTGCACAAAATTCATGGTGTTGTTGAAGCTTTCGTGTTGCGTTGATAATTCTTGGCCCAATGCCAAAGTGGAGCTGATTCGCAGCCCGCAATTACCGAAGTTCAGGCTGGAGATTGTTTGTAAACAGGCCAGGGCATATGTAGGCCGGGTACGGAAAGAAAGAGTTGCGGGCGGCCAGGCAGATGATGTGACGGCACGGCCTCCTAGACGACGACGTCGAACAGTTTTGTTACGTAAACGGACAGTGAACTCGGTGATGGGACGAAAAAAAAAACGACACCACGACTAAAATGGGCTCGAATGCAGTTACTACCCCAACGATAAAAAGAGGGTGTTTCACGCCCTTGACAAGAAGTAGGCGGAGGATGAGGTGGCTGATGCACATGACTCATATCTCGTCCCGTTTTATTCCATGCGGTTGTGGGATTTTCGGATGAGAGGCTGATACAAGCGAAAGGGTGCAATGTCCTTTTCTGAAAGACGGGATCCTCGCCACAGCACAGATACATCCTTGAAAAGCAACACCAACTTAAGGGTCACGATGCTGGAGGATTTCGTGAAGCGTTACTCAGAATTATGTTGGTAGACGTTGATTGCTTTGAAATGGAAAAATTAAAAAAAAACGTGAGCTGTTTCCAGAGGTAGTATAAAATCCCCTGCCGCTCCATCAGGTTGAATTAAACTGTACTCACAAACTGATCAAGCGAGAAATTGCTTTATGATGTCCCTGCTGGTCTCCTTGCGTCGCGTGAATTTGAAAACAGCCCGAAGATCCAGCTGAAGTAAATTCGAAAAAACGTATTTAAACCGTTGGATGGTTGAATATCGAAAACTCGCGAATTTGTTTTTTTGCCGTTTTAAAACCAAGCCCTTGGAAAGAAAAATCAATTAATTTCCATGACGGAAGTACATGTGGCGGGATTCGTAAAATTCAACCCATTTTCTCTTTTCTCGAGGTTGAATATAAAAAACTCCTGACTTCGAATTTGGTACGTACAGACAAGAACGAATTCATTATCTGATCAGACCTAAGAGATATGTATTACAGAAATGGAGAAAACTTGTATTCATCCATCCTGCCTACGTCCAAGCACAGACAATATAATACCCAGGTGACGAATGCATTAAAGACGATACTAGATTTTCCCCTCTCCATATCAAGAATTAGATGAGGTCGGATTTTAAAGAAGGAAGGGCAACGGTCGATTTGTCGATATTCGTGGACAGTTTTCTATAGGCACCTCCTATTCAAAGTGAAGCAGTAAGGCGTTGAGCCTGGTGCGCAAATTTTTTTAGCGTCTATTCCTTTAGAGTATGTGTTCGAAGCAGCTACGATCCCCAAGCTTCAGTAATAGGTTCCTAAGTACTTCTTCAAAGGGAGAACTTTTTCATTACACATCTGAAACGAGCGCTTCTAGCTTCTAGAATAATTCTAGGACTGCTCTCGTTTCGATAGCTCCAACTTGAACGGCAGGTTATCATGCACTTGATGCATATCACTTTGTTTATGACATAGTTCTAAAGTGCTTGGAATTCGTTGCACGCGATAAGCTTCTTATCACATCGATTCGACTTCAATCCACCAAAAGATAACGCGCAGTTTAACGACATTTCTGTCACAGTCTGCTTCGAGTTGATTCATCTTACAAGTGATCAAGAGTTCATCTCTGGAAGAAAAACTTTCTTGAAATTGCGTCACGCTTAACAGTCTTCAAAAACCAAAATAAAAAAATGGCCTTGACCCATTGGAGATTTTGCGCGATTTCTCACCGAAGATATTCAAATTAGGCTTCCAGTTGTAGATGACACGATTCAGTGCCTTCTAATATTGTGGCTAGAATCGGTGAGAATAAAATTGTGGTTTTCAAAATTGACCATTAAAATACGGGGAAATGCGTCTTTTATTGCTTCCACTTAGCTCTTTGTTCTAGCGATAAAATCGTACTATGCTAATTAGACGATTCTCTAGTTAATTCATACAAAGTCGGGGTGGCTTCACTGCAGCTTAGTGGGCACTGCAATGACCATCGTCCACTCATAGCGGGTACGAGGTTGTTTTTTTCGATTCTCACGGTAATTAGCTAATTGCCAGCTATCGGACTTTTTTGGTGCCATAAAAAATGGTAGAACATTATTTGAGCATTTTGTTTTTATTCCCGGAAAACAGGTCTTTGGAGTGGTTTTTGAGCGAAATTGAAGCGTACACAGTTGAAGTGAATATTTCGAGGTGAAAACCTGTTTTACAGGTAGGTACTTGCTGCCTAATTGAACTCTTACATAGCAGTTTACCTTCGCAGAAAACAATGACACAACATGAAAAGGGAACACACAAACTTTTTGTAGCAAGTATGGATGGGGCTGGTACCATCTTAATCTTTTTTTGCTTAAGATTGCGGAAGTGATGTGTGGCAAAGCGGCATAACTGGAGCTCTCCGACAGGGAGTCTACCGTATTCGGACCCTATCTATATATATATATGGTATATATTACCCAAATTCTAAAGTTAATATAGGGAATGAAAATGAATTTAATTCAGGTTTTGAGCTTAGCGGTCATATGCCGGGGGGAAGTGCTGTGTCCTGCCAATATTGGCACTTACCTTCACTTCAGTTCTTGTGCAACCTCTTCATGAGGATATAAGTGATAACTTATCCTGTTCCTGTTTCAAGTAAGTCGATTTTCGACTTTTAAAATGAAAACAAGGGAAATGCGAGATTACATATTTTCATAGCAGAGAAAAATTGCAATATTATTTTTCTAGAAGTTTGTAGTTTTTTCATTTAATTGTGAAAATTAAATTTTTTTATTTATTTTTTATCCAGATCTAAGAATTATGTTTCCAGTTTACGGTGGTCCGGGGCTTTCACCAAACTTTCTCTTAGAGACGGGTTTTTCTTGCCATTTTCCCGACACAAAAAAAATATATTAAAGAAATATGTGTAAAAATAATAAAATTCAATAAAATTGTGTAAATAAATAGAGAGCTGATAGCTTAGCAACTTAGTGCACAGCAGTGCCATTAAGTTTAATATTAACACTGTGAACTTATAATTTTAGTTTTATTGGATTAGTTTTAAGGATTACTGTTAATATTTTGGCGTAAATAAAGCGCTTTTAAAACTTAAAACTTAAAAAGCTTTCACCAAACTTCCTGGGAGAACATTTCAGAACCCCATACTACTTTAGTTTAAACATTTCAATTGCACAAATTTTTTTATAAAGTTTTTAACAATTGTGGCGAGGAGATAGTTGACTCTGAGATGAAACTTAACTTTGTTTACTTATTTACCTAACATTAAAGACAAGACAAGAAGATGCATTGATTTTTTTATAGTTTCTTTGGGCATTTCCGTGCAAGCTTGTATGCATTTTTCCAAAACCTAAAACGAATAACTTCACTGGATTTGTCGTCTGAATCATGAAGTAAGAAGCTGTCTATTATATTTAAGTGGTTAACTCAAAAAATATTGCTTCAATTCTTCATTATTTTCGTGTCTCATGAATTTAGTAGCAATGTTCCTATAAATCGCTTTTTATAGTTCATCTACACTTAATTAAAAAAATAGACTCAGTCATAGAAGATCCGCAGATAGGAATAGGAGCAGTTGCCATAAAAGCCCTTTCATCGTTCGGTAAATTTTTTTTATAAACAAAACAGCTCTTCCGGATGGACGAGCTCGTTTCCATGGATTAAAACTTCCTTAGTGGCTTGCCTATGCCACGGTTCTGTATTATATGCGGAGTGTAGGTAAAGCGGATGTGGTGTAGTGGATTTTGCCGTTTCACACGCCATTCTATGCCGCTTCGGTTAAGCAGCCTTTAAAAGTTCAGGTGTCGTTGGGCAGAATAAAGGGTGAACAGAACAAAATATTCAGCTGTAAGCTTAGTTTGTTATTGTTTGTGTGGTGGGTGCTATTACAAGTGCATTGGAGAGGTCACATCAGAAATTCAAAGGTATTCCTCCTCTCTATGTTCTACTACGTACTACGTTTCCGAGGTAAGGAATAAATGTACCTACAAACACCATATCTTGAAGCTTCCTGCAATGCGTTTTTTTAATTAGAATTTACTGTCTACATACATATGTATATACCGGATTGCACAGGAAAGCGTTAGGCGTAGTACTTATAAATTACAAAAATCGTCAACCTTTCAGTCTAGGTTCAACGTTCCTATATTGTCGCATGTTTTCAATACCAAATCGCACCATTGCTGGTCTGGGGCAGGTAATTCAGTTGATAACGTACCTTTCTAACGAACCGACAACCAACTACCCTTCTCCCTGAACTTGAACGACTAAACGTGCCTCATAAATGCAACTTGAAGTAGACCCAAGTCGGAATGAGCTCTATGAAAAGCCGCCCAACGTCATAAGTTGATTAGGAGCGTCACTCTTGCACTCCAATCGAAACGCGAAAATCAAAATGCAAAAATGGTGTTCGTAAGACCCTTATAAATATTTCATGCACTAGCTAAGATAGGATAGAGGAAAGTAAGGCGCAAAAGAAAATTTCTGACTCTGGTAGGACTCAACTCGCATGGAATGAGGCTACTTGAAAGACGGAAAGGACTCTTGTGAGTCAGGATAGCGATTCACACGGTGTTTGCTCCGAAGTATTAACGCAAGCTACGAGTATTATTGTACATTCTAGAGTCGACAGAGTGTTACTAATTAAAACTTAGAGAAAAGGGCAGCTGACAAGACAATAAGGTCATCGGCCAGTGATGGTTTGTGCTTGAACTGGAGCAATTATGGATGTAATTAGACATGTTGTTGTCTGATGAAGTGATACGACGAGTTTATGGAAATTGATCTAATATCGTTCATAATGTAGATACGTACATACAGTAGTATTCTTGAACTACGAAAAATTTTTGAAAGCCAACGAAGATAGTGAAATTTAATAATAACTTTGAATGTACCACTCAATTTTTTGTTTATTTCATTGTTTATATAGAAGAATGTAGAATTCATAAAAAAACTTTATAAAGGTAAAAAACTATAAAATTTAAGCTAAAGCAAGACTAAAATATTAGAGCCTTTCTAAAATAGGAGATAACCATAGAGCTATATATATAATGGAGATAGCGTGCAGCGACTTTTTTGAAGCCGGAGGCTTACTCGCAAAGGACCGGCGATATTCACTAAGCTACTATCACATGTATGTTAAACCCCGGTATTGAAAAGAAAAAAAGCCCAACCTTTAAATACTAGGCTAATTTTTGCATTTCACTGCCACCGGGCATGAAACGTTCCATACAAAAACAGTCGCTTAAACTTCAGAATGCTTCACAGTGCTTTATACAGAAACGGCGCTTTGCGATCTCCGTTAGTTATAGCTCTATGGAGATAACCTTTCATCCATCGAATGAAGCGTACTTTTTATAACATTAAGAAGAATCTAAACTTTTATTCGCTTCATTTTTACCATTTTTGGATTATCATCTGTTTTTTCGTTTTAGATTTTCTTTCAAAATGTTAAATTTTCGGTCCTATTTTGATTTTTAAATTTCAAATTTTTCAAATTTTTTCGGTGTTTTGTCTGAATTCTTTTGCTTTATGTTTTATGTTTTGTTAGGTTAAAATAGTCAAAGACTTCTCTGATTAAAATCCTCTCCTTTTTTAAGATTTATTTTTCATAGCTACAGCCTAAAGATTAGACAGAGCTAGATAGGCGCCTTGTAAGCTAAGTACATGCGGCGCTGATTTACACAGTTTTTTAAGGGCGTAGGAAGTGGTTAGGAGCAAAAGGTAGATATTGCTCTAGGCTGAATAGTTTTGAAGTAACAGGAACCAGATTTTTACACATCCTGTATCTCAGTCTCTACAACATTATGCAAATTAAATTGTCAAAACTCAAAAGTTGGAAATGTTAATTTTCTACGCTCACTATATTAAGAAGCGCAAGTACAGACCTGTATTCTCTCACTTTGTGGTAGTAACTCTGGATGTAGTCATTTTGTTTATTTTCAATTTCCTATCTGCAGCTATTTTGCTATGAACCTGAAAGAATGAGTGTGAATCCATCAATGCATTCACACAGCACACAACAATTTGAAATTCTAAAACTTAGATATGAAATCTTAGCATAGTTTAAGTGCTTGCTTGTAACTCCCCGAACTAATTGAATCCCCTCCCACCCTTGATAAAGCAATCAAAGTCAAATGTTTGTTTTTTCAACTTCCGCCAAACAAAATCTAAGAATCCACTGAGTTGGATTTCAGGTCTGCTTAGATCTCGGTTATAGAGCTAGAGCTGTTTATTAAATCATATCACGAAATATCGGCTTTTTTAAAGCAAAAATTTAACAATGCTACAAGAAGACGACGAGTCAGCTGGTTTCGCCAAGAAGTGCAGGATGAAACTTAATAATTGATCTGCGGCTTCGTATTACAAACGTTTCACGTGAGTGAAGCCAGGCCTGATGACCGTGTAGCGACCACGGCCTAGTGTTGAATTACGATAACACCATCTAATCCGCCGTGTGCTCTGGCCGTAATCTCGAAACTGGAGGTGAGGGTGTCGTTTTTTATCTTATAAGTCGAATACCGTTTCCAAGACGTCTATAAAATTACGAATTTCTTTAGTTTGTCTAAAGCAACCGGTTCGGCTCCATATGCATTAGCGGTCAATAATTGAAATTATGAATGCACAGCTACTGCTAGTATTGACCTCGATCTCCAATTTTTCTCCATTACTGATCGGCTTCTAAATTGCTTCTTTCTTCGTTTTTTTCTCTAATTGTAAGTTTGTACACCTGAGAGGGCATTGGGATGAGCATTTCAATATGCGGGACTGGGTGCATCACTTTCTCCTAGAAACAGGTAGACCTCAAATTATTTAAATTTAAGCCGATAATGACGGACTGAACGTAACGTTTGTCTGGCTCGTTGCGCAGAAGTGGGCCATTAGCACTTGGACGGGGTCATGAGTAACGTAATGGAATTTTTTATTTACTATCTATAGATACTCTGCGATCGATATTGTAGTAATGATTGTTCCCGGCTTACTTACAGCTTTTGTAACGAACTGATGGCTAACCTACTTTTTCAATCAGGAAGTTCGTGATATGTGCCAAGGAGCTATGGATGTACTTACTTCTACGGCTTGCATGCAGTTGATAACTAGGACGTGTCCTTGTTTCCTGTTTCGAACAACTCTGAAATCCATGTACATAAAGTAGGCGAAGAATGAGATATCAAGCAAAGGGTGCTGGCAAGGATTCCTATTTCTTTTCTTGCAGTAAAACAAAGGATTCCGTTTGTTGGGCACATAACAAAGCAACGTTTACTTTGAATACCCACCTACTTGTGTGATGCTTGACGATGAGATGAGGTGTCGCATAGATGACTTTATTTTTATTGAATTGCCTTACGGTGAGTCAAATGCTAAGTTAATGTTGAAGATGGTGTTTTTTCCGATTAGTTTCACTTCGTAAACCCATCGCAAGATCCAGATATAAATCTTTTCGTCTAATAGGAGAAATTATTTTTTCGGGCCAATAAATACACTTTATCTTGAATACTTCTGTTTTCCCGCGACCACCAACCTTCGCTGTCACAGTGTTATAAATCAGTGACTTTGATGGTATACACGAATCGCTATCAATTGTAGCTTTGAGTCTTGCCATTTTAATTGAATAGACAAAATTGAAGTCAAACAGAATATTTTTAACAGCTTTCGAAAGTGGGTAAAATATGAAAGTTTTTCTTAAAGCAGTAAAATATATAATATAATATAAGTAATTGATGTAATTTACAAATTTTCATTAAATTTAACAAAATTACGAGTAATTTTTACCACTTTGTATTTTTACACATTTGCGTCAAGAATTTACTAGCTGGATGAAATTTCGCACTTTTAATGTGTAAAGTTTTTCATTATGTATAAAATTACATTAATTATCGATTTTTCATACTTTCTACCCTTTTTAACCTACTATACATATATACTGATTTTTTCTCAATTATAATGTGTTAATTAATTTCATTCCATTTTTCCAACTGTCAAATTGGCCTTCAAAATACGTCTGATAATTTATCTCTTGACGATTCGCTTCATGTGGACATGGCGTTATCGGTAGACTGAACTGTACCCTTTTGTAAGCGAACCATTCTTCCTAAACCAAAGGACGTGTAATTAAAACCTACTGGTGAATTTTGTGCTTATCTGCGCCATCTTGGAGTTTTCTTTTCAGCTTTTCCATTTCAAAAACCTAATTTTCTTGCATACTTCCTTCAGCTATAGGCAGTTACAAACTTATCTTCACCAGGGTCAAACTTGGTTCACAATCGCAATAGAATAAGAAGTTTATTATTTCCTATATGAGAAGAAGTTCTATCCGATTAACTCTCACTGAGATATTTGCATTATTTATGCATGTCATGATTACAATCAAATGTTGCAAAATCATCTCGCCTAGAATTGTATAACTATTAGCCTTTACGAACTAATGTTTATATGCATCAGATAGGAATGGTTGTATACACATCAAATATTTACCTATTCACGTTCTTTCCATGCATTCGTTTTAGAATTGAGTCAAGGCCGATGATTATGAGAAAATGGAAAAACCTTCATTGATTTATTTATTGAGACACATACGAGTAAACAGTTCGTAAATAAGTATGAAAAGGGAATAGTTCGATTCGACATTACTCGGATTTTTAGGTCTCAGTAGTCTTCAAAGGATGAACTGATGAATTATTTAAAAGATTGTACCATGTTCGCCTCTGTAGCCTGTAATAGCAGAGTTCCGTAAAATATAAGGAAATTTATAACCTCAGTTTCGAACATCGACTGGTATCTTGTACCGACTGCGCCACTTAAGTGATGATGATCGCTTAACGCGAACGCATCACGTTCAATATAATTCCGCCTTTACTAGATGTTGCCGGGCGCGACGCGATTATTCCATCGCACGTGTCGCGCGCATCGCCGTCACTATTGTAGTAAGTAATACGAGTACATACTAAAATGATCTTCAGGTAAGTTTCACAGGACACGTGCAAGTAGAAAGAGATAATTAGCACTATGTTTTTTTTTGCAATGACACCAATCACCAATAAACACTATTAAAATTACCCCGTTGATGCTGAAATCATCTAACAACCACTTTTGCAAAATATCACCTCTCTTTCATTTTACTCTAGACGACTAGAAAAAATTTTCTAAATTGCCATAATCCATATGAAAGTTGTTTGCTAAAGCGCTAAACCACTTTAGATAACAAATTTTAGCACGAAGGTGTATTTAACACCCTGTTGTTAAGTTTATTACCCTCTCTCATTTCGAGCCCACCACCCACCCACCTTCATATAATGTTTGAAAAAAAATAGAATCTATTTAATTTCATATCCTCACGAAATATACTGGTCTTATGAGTATGTACTTTGTCTGATAACATACACAAACGCCCCCTTAGAAATTTGCAACTATAGTTAGCTTTGTTTATACGCCCCGAGAATATAACATAGAATTTAATGTGTTATATTTTTTTAGTCTTTCTAGTAGCATTCTATTAAGATCGCAGACTTCTGGCTAGAAAGAAATCTTCGAAAATATTCAGTTCGTCTATATTTAGATAGGGGGACGCGCAATATCTCTTTTGGTTTAATTCCAGAAAATTTGAGTTTTTCGCCAGAACATATCGAAATAGTATTTTTTTTTTAAATTCTTCCTTTTATGTTATTGATATGCGACATATGTTTTATTTATAGAGTGCTTTTAAGGAGGTCACACATTATGGCCAAACTTGTCCAGGATGTGTTTGCAAACCGTTGGCACAGGTAAATATGTAGAAGAAATTTAGAGTGTCCAAACTTTGAGCCAGTCCTAACGTTGGGTACCCTTTGAAGTTTGGACTTTGCGTATAATATCTGAGCTACATACTCCAAATGCTGGACACCGAGTCTAAACCAATAATTGGCTCTAATGTGATGCCGCACGACATACAGTAAATTCCATTCAATTGATTTCGAGAAAAATTTCATGGTCGTAATTTTTTTTTCATATTCTGGATGGTACCAGGGAGGTACAAAAGTTTTTATTCAGAGTATTAAAAAAATTATGAAAAATTTGAATAAGGATTTATTTTTCTATATATTTACCCTAATTCTAATACACTTAGGCTTTTGACTAAATATGACTATGTCGCTGTTTTAATAGCAATTCAATGATCAGAGCACACTAATTACTTAGCCAGCGTTAGGGCCATTAAGTTTAACTCTAACCGATGTTTTAACTATAAGTTTTGTATGTTTTGCAGTTCCAGTTAGAACGTAACTGAACATTCTAGGAACGGGCCTTAGGGCTCTTTCATGAAGTAATTTTATATCCCTTTTAAACTAATACTCCTTCTTGCCCGCAAAATGTGCCTCCATGACGGCCTTGAGCGATTAGTCACTGTCAAAATCACGACCTCTGAGGTCCCGCTTAAGGTTGGGATCAGGTAGTAGTCACTGGGGGATAGATCTGGGCTGTAGGATGGATGGGTGGCCTCCTGCAATCCTACATCCGGGCAAGCGTTCATTGCTGTCTGAAAACTTTTTTGAATTGCTTAAAGTTTTCGAGGGACGCAAAAAAAAATTTTTTTTTTATCTTTTTTTTCATGTTTTCAATTTCTTTGACTGGAGAGAGATTCATTGCGGATCACTTGTTAAAAAGTCATGTTCATGCGAGTATTTCATTGTTGGTTTTATGTCCATTGATAATTTTCAGGTGACAATTGTTGCAATACTTGTTTTGTTTACTTAATGTCAACTGAGATACTTCAGCTTGTATTTGTTCCTATTTTAAATTAAGAGAACCGAATTGATTCTGACCAAATCAACTTGTAAAGAAGTTCGCATAACCAACATAAAAAGCCTCCAAAGAAAATTGACAAGTAATTGGAGACACGTACAACATAGCAGACATCTCAAACAAAATTCAGGAAAGTAGTCTTATCGGTCGTAATTTATTGGCAATGACCGCAAACGCAAAAGACGTTTTGGTTTTAGTGTTAACACTATTCGCAACGATACGATGAGGACGTTATTTTCACTTCTTCAGTTGTGGAAATTATAGTCGGTAGGTAGGTTATTTGCAAGACCTTAGACCATGGTTTTTGAAGTGAACGAGCGTTAAGATAAAAGTCAGGAAAAAAACAAGAAAGGTGAGTGATATCCGAGTCTTATGGTCATGGAATTTAACCAGTATTCCGTTTGAGGTTGATTTTCTTCGTCTTCGGTTTCAATTATGAACACCAAGCTCCCATCCGTAGCTTCGTAGTTAAGTTGGCAGAGAGTTCGGTAATCATGCAGCTTTGGAGTGTTAGTTTTGTCAGTACAATGGAAAATCTACAAGTCCTCTTCTAGCTTCTAAGATATATTAGTTAAATTTCATATTTTACGTGAATTTTTTAAAATAAATACTCGTTTAACCCCGTTGAACCCCGTTGGTGTCATCTTACTACAATTACAATTTCCAATTTCGATTTGCATATCCGAACGATAACTTTTCATTTTCTAATAATTCTCTAGACCTATATCATTCCTAAATATGAAAATATGGAATGTTATAAGAAGAACGCTTAATCCTAAAATTTTAAAACTTGTGATTTATATATACATATATTTATGTATGCAATTAATTTAGAGGAGCAGATTAGAGTGTGTGATTGTATTCGAAACACTTCTCTTAAGATACGTAAAGCATTCCAATTACAAATATCTAATTACCCAATCTTAACGTTTTAAAAGGCTTCTGGGCGTCTACCGACAAGAGGTGTAATGTGTATTTCCCCCAATTCATAGCCAAAACAGATAAGGTGACAGCACGTGTCATTTGTAACAACTGTTTTCACAGTAATTATTGTGTTCACTGCTTGAAGTCTGCCAACCAGGTGCTCATCATTGTCATCATCGTATTCATAGCTCAAAGTAATCTGTGTCACTGAGTCTCAATTATGCAACACCATGTCTTTCAACTTGGAAGTCCACATGATGAATCTAATTTTGGGTTCTTCTCCAAGCGCTTCAAAAGGTGTAAATAAAGTTTTGTAAGACAAAACCAAAACAGTATAGAAAAGATGATCCAATTTGAACGGCCAAGAGACAAAGCCGGATGAAAGATTTCTCAGAAGTCAGAAGAAGACAAGGGCAAAGATATAGAAATCCTAACCAGACATAATGTCATGACATATGGGGAAGTCAGCAATACTTCAGTTTTATTTTCAATGTTGCAATCGCTTTGTTGAATAAATCACTACCACTTACATTCGGGATGAATTATATTTTTCGGACGCAACAATAGCGAAGAGTTCTCAGTATTGTTTGTAAATATTCGTCAGTTTGTGCTCAGATTGAACGAGACGTTCCGGGCTATTTTCGGCGTGATGGATGGCATAAGTACTGGAAAATGGAATGATAGAAGAAAGAATTCCTGTAGATGTTTTCAATTTTAATGGCAAATCTAGTTGCAAGAAATAGTTTTATGAGGTCATGGCACCACAAACGTGTATAGACGCTATACACTTAATATGGTTAATATGCGTACAACAGAGTTTCGTCTATTGGGCTAAAGCCACAACAACGGGATCGACGAATTCATCATAAAGTTTATTCTTGTTTGGATTATGGTTTTGTTTTGGGCATATGGCCACCAGCAATTGAGTGCGGTTGTTGTTGCAACTTAATGGTGTGAATGGACAACAAATGTTTGTAGTAACTATATTGCAATATTGTCGGTGTGGTAACGATTCTTTTCGAATTATTAGTTTAGGAAGCCGTTCCGCAATTCGATGTTATGCAATAAACCCGAAAGCCATAAAATATGATTCCGAACTATCGATAATTATGAACTTCTAAATGTGGAATTATAGTAAACGCGATGCGTGCGCGTGAAGCGGTGCGGCGCGATGATACTCGGAGCTCACATGGATCTTACTTCAACTCCAATCTATCGGGACAACTGCCAAACTCGCAGTAGACCTCTGATTCCACAAACCAGGGTGTTTATATTTTGTTAAAAATTTCTTGTCATCTCTGAGCCCATGTATGATGTACTTGAAGGCTAGATAGACACCATTCACTCAACAGTTGAAAGTTTTAAACAGTCGAAGTCACTGTTCAAACAATATGTAGATCTTTAAATAATCAACGCAATCAAAACATGGACCATCTTAAAATAAGCTAAACATTCATGAAAAGAAAAGTGGTCCCAAGTAACTACCTTGAGGAACACTTGGAGGAATTGAAATTAAATTTCTCGAAAAAGGTCTTACAAAAACATTTTGCTTCCTGTTCTCTAATTGGGAGCCAATCTAAAGTAAAATTGTGAATGTAATCAAAACTAAGGTTGCTAATTTAGAAAGCAGTGTTCTCCATTAAACGCGTTAACACAATCAAGTTGTACGGAGAACGTCCACTTGATTACTTAACTCAAGGACATTGGTATAAAATTGGCAAAGGTAAGATCTTTCTCAAGTTGATATAGACCAACTTTTATTTTTCTCAGGCCTATGATTTCTAAATTCTCTAGTGTGAATAGGTATTACAAATACAGTCAAAACCGGATATAACGACATCGCTTTTAACGACGGATCGATTATTACGACTAAATGGCATGGTCCTGGTCGAATCTCTATACAAAGGAATGTATCTAAATTGCATATTGCTTATAACGACTATTGGATATAGCGACGAGTTTAGAGGATCCCTTCGTAAAATGATTTCCATACCAGCCATTTTCATAAGAACTATTATTAACAATAATTCAAAGCTTTCCGGCCCTGACAAATCGCAAGTTATAATTTTCTTTGAAATCAATGCAACAAATTGAATCATAAATCATTTTATTATATGTACGTTTTTTTTCTCATTTATTTTTTCTTATATTTTTCTTTGCAGAATAAGCATCTTCTTGTTGAGCCAATTGACTTTGAAAATTTTATATTGAAGAATAAAACTTTAATTCAGAACGATCCGCAACGGGAATTGCTACTGTATCCGAATGATGATGTCTCGGTAAGTACTTGGAACTGAAAACAATTTATATAGTACATTGTATTTTATGTTGTTCGTTTCTTATGATTAAAAGAAAAAAAATTCTCGAAAGGATTTCCTTTTCGTTTGGACTTAAATTAATTGTTTGTTTTTCCTGTGATTTTACCATCGAGGTAAGAATGTTCTGAAGAAGTTGAATAACGACCACACAGTTACCTTGGAGCAGAAACTCATTTTAAGTTAATTAGATTCTGATAAGATTTTATTATGTTATGGCGAAACAAGCTTACACGATTTTTCTTTATTGGAAAGTAAACACACTTTAGAACCAGACTGAAATAATGTAAAAGTAAACTATTTCATGAGTACGATAGGAACTAGAATAATTAAAATAAAATAGTTTCATTCTTAATTGAACTGCCCACAACAGATGTAAATTTTAGAATGGTAAATAAAAGTAAAGTAATCCCAGGTACGTTAAAAACTCCAAGAATTTTCAATCAGCAATGTATTTTTGTTCACTCATGCGGTCTATAGATTGATTGATTGAAACTACTAAAATTTTTATGAATATCCGTTGATGAAATCGAATTTCGTTAGAATGGTCCGCCTCAAAGATAGAATACGAGTAATCTAAAAATTATTTCCCAGATTGAAGCGTTCTTACTTCTAATTAAAGACTGTCAGGTTCCATCATCCAGCTCACTTTTGGTATGATTACCGCTCGATAAGAATTTGTAGAGAATTTTCAATCTATCCTTATAGCCTGTATGAAGTGAAGTGTGTTGAAATAAGAAAACATAAGCTAATTTTTGTCAAATCTCAAATGGTCATCAACAACAACTCAATCAGTTTCTCGTCACTTCACTGTCTTAAAAACACTCTTCCCCAACCTCTTAACATACTCTAATCATAAGATCATACCGCCTAGAGTTTCTATTTAAACTATGATGACATCATACGCCAAACGATCATAGAATACAACAAAATGAATTTTTCATTTAATTTTTAAATCTTTTTCTACCACACAATTGCAGGAAGTTATTTTGCCGCGAAAATTCCGCACCGTATCGAGTACAATTCCCAAATCCAATTCGACGTCGGCTGCCCCAACGATCGTGAGCAACAATAATCATTCGACCCCACCACCACAACAAAACGGTAATTTCACTTTAATTTACTATTCCTCAAGGAATCCTATTTATAATATATATTTACTTTATTTTTCTTTTGTGCAAATTCATTGCGAACTAATGTCTACTTGTTTCACAAAAACAAATTCTGTCGTCATTCATCAACTTGGAAACGTATTTATCATCACGATCATCAGGTTCAGGGACACCGTCGTCATTGCCATCAGTGCCGCACTCACCTGGACAGCTCTTAACACGCCAAGCGCTCCACACATATCAAACCAATAATCACCTGGTCCACTACAAGTACAGTGCATATAGTGGTTCGTGCCATGATCTACCCAGGTAAAATTAATTGTGTACACATGATTAAATTGCGCATATTCAGTTTGTTCTGTTATTATTTTTTTATATTTTCTAGTTGTTCAGCTTTTTTATAACGAAAACGAGAAAATTTATCTCGTAGTCGTCAAGCGGGCTGGCTAAAACTTTCAAGTCCTTTTAATCGTTAATAAATGAGTTGTGATCGTTCGAAGATCGCAGCTTGATTGTCGGTACTTTTTGTTTATATCGCAGTAAAAGATGATAGCGTGGAGTACAACGAGACTCTTGTTTATTATTTATATGTACGAATAATTTTTATTTTGCGAAAACGGTCCGATTATGGTAGAGCAAAGTTTGCGTCACATTCGAATTGGCCTACTTATTATGCAAATGATCTTCTGATTTTCAATTTGAATAACAACACGAGTTTTACATGAGTATATGATGTTATAATAAAATGTTCTATGCGCCTATTTAAGCTCGCTGGCAAATGGCAATGAATATTCATTGTGCGTATAAGAAAAAAAATTCTAAATAATTTCGGCACCAAAGTCATTCGCTTCAAGACTCGTCATTTAGTACTTAATGTCATGCTATTGGCTTTTATGTCGTTGTCGATATAAAATTTTAATTTGGCTCTTATTTGGTCGTTAAGTTAGTTAATTTAACGACTCTTTGGTCTAGTTACGAAGTTTGTAATTATTGCCGTAGCAAAACAATTCTGAAATTCTTAATCGAATTAATTTGTATCAGCGCTAATTGAATAACTAATTAATAGCAAATTTGTAAATGGTTTTATATCGTCCATATTCTGGCAAATTTGACCAAATGAAAAGCTCAATGTTCTGTAAATGACATGTAAAATAGAATTATAAAATAAAAAACTGAAGAAATTTATGTAAAGTTATTCCAATGGTTAGATACGACAAAAAAAAAACCATCTTTCATCAATTTTGCTAAAATATAGACTATACTATATAAAAGTGACATTGATTTATGCACATATCTCGTCAGTCGCGTTCAAGAAAGAAAAACGAACCAAAATCTTCAACTCCAAACTTAAGTTAACAAACTATTTGAAATCTGGCCGTAAAGGCTTTATTATTGAAACTTAATGAAATTAAATTAAAATTCGATACATGAAGATTGCTACAAGTAGGTACTCAAAATTAAAAACTGTTTGTTCAAATTTTGAACGCTTTTCGATGTTTCTCCAATTTTTGTATTTATTTAGAAAATTTGTTATATCGTCGTGAACAATGCGATTATATGCAATTATTTTGCTCGTTTTCAATCTACGAGTGAAAGGGAATTAAATTAATTTTACTGCACTACAAGTCTTGATCTATAATTTCTCTTCGAGTGAAACTAACAGAAATTATGAATTACTATAATCTACTCAATGTTTATACTTATATTGACGATTTTTTCATTGTATCCTCTTCATAAGTTGATAATTAATAGCGACATTAAAGTAAACTCTTGTTTATAAAATCATAGATAAATTTTATATCAAGAAATCAAATAATCAAATTTTATTTAAAAAATAAAAATATATGAGACATTTATAGCGTTTACCAAAAATATTTAAATTCAGCCTAATTTGTGGAATATTTACCGGCATTGCTTCCGTAGAAAAAACGTCTTATTTCGGGATCGTTTATATCGTTCAAATAATTAACATTGCCAAAAATTGACACGTTTTCCATGCAGACCTAACTTTTTGAAAAGGCCGTCAAACAACCAAAAAAATTCTGAAAATTAACTTCTATGCTTCACCATTTAAAAATTCCATTCTCAATAGCATGAATAGTATGGATCATTATTTTCAGTTCCTAGAAACTCGTCGTTTGGTAATTCGTTGTTTGCATGTTGCTATACAGAAAATAAAAAAAAACTGCTTAAATAAAATTGGAGGTAAAATAATAAAAATTGTTGATGATAAACAAGTATGGCCCCTCTAAACAAAAATGTTACTTTTGAGAATGGCAATACTGCACCTGCATTCGAATTCAGAATTCAATAGAATACGCACTCAGACCATTTTAATTTTGTTGTGTTTGCCTGTACGTAAAGAGTATCAAATTCAACTCCAGAGCCGGTCAAGTTGAATGAAGCGCGAAGACAATGTTACAGAGCTGCACTTTCTCGCAATAAATAAAATAGGTATGTCGGAAATAAGATTTATTATCTCCACCTAATTGCAGGCCTTTTGAAGTGCCTGCGACAATCGCATTTACTGTAGAGCGTCAGATATGATCAACATAAACGACTTTCTTTTTGTACCTTATTTCTAAGCTGCCCCAATTCATAACAAAAACTAAAACTAATTGTTATGACGATTTTCAATTATGTACGATTGTTTTTTATTTCTATTCAGAGTTCTATAAATTCCGTTCAATAAGAATGTCACAATTTCACCGCGTGACTTCTAGAAATAGAATCCTTAAAATCAATTGCGCTGTGGTAAATGGCAGGAAGAACTACAATAACTTTTCTGTAGGAAGTTCTATTTTTCAAGGAAAGGATGAAAATATATCTTCAGTTTCAAAATTATCCGTTCTAGTCATAGGACAGGCGCAGGCAGGAACAGCGTCTTCTGAAGGTCTTTCGCTCATTCTAATATATTTTTCTTAGACCACAGATGACAATCCCATGATTAAATGGTGTTTGAAACCCACAATTTCCGTATCAGTAGACCAAAGCAAAATTGTTTTACTGTATTTTCGAAATCAATAAAAAAATAATCTGGAAATTTCCACCCATTCTTCCTTTCAGGCTGGCATTGGCGGAAGACCTAAAGCCGGAAATGTATGAAATCGATGCTGATCAGGACCGGATTGATGAACAAATGACCCGCTCATTGGCCGATACAATAACGAAACAAGGTTATCTTTACAAAGGACCGGATACAACATCAGATAGAATGTTTGCTCATATCGGGTCAAAGTCCTTTAAACGAAGGTGAGTAATACTTGAGCTTGTTGTTTATTTAATCATGTACACAGAAAATATGCAAATTCTTGAATACTGTGCAATACCAGCGTTAAATATCCAAGTAGGAGGATGTGAAAGATATAGGATAACCTCATTCCCCGGTTTATTTCTCTCATTTTGTTGTTGATTTTTTATCAGCATGTTATCTCGGGAGTCGTTTAGCGGCACAGCATGCAGAATTAATGGCGAATTTTGTGATGAGGAAGAGTTTTTTGCAGCGCCCATATTCCATTCGTATGACCCTATACATGTAGAACCTGACATACATGTATTTAAAATGTCGATGATAAGGTTCTTGAAATGAATTTTTGTGGTTTTAATATCAAATACTCACTCGAGTTTGAGATCAAGTATGTTGTTCTTTATCTCGACGGTTCTTTTATGTGTTTGGAAGAATTTTGTGAGATAATATGAAGTCACGCCAGGGCGAAATAGTTTAGCAGTTACAATCGTAGTACATATATCGATTATTGAATATTTTTGTATATGAAACTAATTTAAAAAGCTAGACTCACAAATTTTGATCATAATCATGAGCAAAGCATTATTCTGTCCTTTTTACTTGCTTTTTTTATATGTCTGAATAGTTGAAATCCGATCTGATAAATCTCGGCTATCCGATCCATTTCGCTCATTACTCCGAAGTTTTTCAGATTGTAAAATTGCAAAAGTGCATAGTAAAAAATCGCATTTTACGCATTTGCTAACACCTCCTTGTAGAATTTACAGAAGCTCATTTACGTTTTAAGGTACTGCTATCTCCGACAGGAAGTTGACGGGACCTATATTTTAGAATTGCACAAAGACGAAAAGCAGAGTGAAGCAAAAGCAACTATTGTAATGGATTTTTGTACGGAAGTGGTGCAGGTATGTTTTTGATCTCTTAGGTGCTACAATTGATATTTTGGTACCATACACGAGTTTGTTTTCAAATTGATTAGAATCCGAAAAGAGGTCGATTTTGCTTTGAACTCCGAATGACTGCCGGGCACAAATCATTCACACTGGCTGCGGATAACGAGGAAGATATGAAGGATTGGTTCGGAAAGATTCAGTCAGTTCTACAGCAAAATAAAATTCAAGAAGATAAAAGGGCTTCGAGCTTAGAAAGAGGTATTCAGCATGAATGAATGCTTTCAAGATTTATGGCAATACTAATAAAATTGTATATTTTTTTCTATTCTAGCCCCGCCGCCAAGTCCGAGTACTGTAATGTTTGGTACCCTGAAAGGACTCGACCAAAGTATGAATCCTCAATTGATAAAGTACGGACGCGAAACAGACATCTCCATAGCACAAGCTAGACGTGAAAATCGTCGACGCCTGTACAGTTGTTATCAGACACAAAACAAAGTCACATCATCTGATCATATTGATCAGTATCGGGAACAATTCGGCAAACGAATACTGATGAAGTGTACAAGTTTAAAATTTCGTCTG
This sequence comes from Beris chalybata, assembly GCA_949128065.1. Taxonomy (NCBI): domain Eukaryota; kingdom Metazoa; phylum Arthropoda; class Insecta; order Diptera; family Stratiomyidae; genus Beris; species Beris chalybata. Next base: position 2,457,266 of record OX421896.1, on the reverse strand, counting down.
CAAGCGCCGCTCGGCGATTCTGAAAAAGAAACTCTCTGTCAAGTCGAACCGTACATTACAAGTTTAGCCTTATATGATGCCAAAGCCGGTCGAAAATTGACCGAGAATTTCTATTTCGATATCAATCAGGAACAAGTTCATGACATGTTGCCAATATCGTGTGGAGCAAAAGGCGAGCAACAGAACGGCGGCGGCAATAATGGTTGCGTTCAAAACGGTGATTCCTGTTTCGATTTGGGACAAAAGGTTCCAATCGATTGGAAAATGTTTCCGCGACAAGCAATCCTAAGCGTTACGGCACCTAATCCCGATATATTCCTTGTAGTTAAAATCGAAAAAATCCTTCAGGGAAGTATTAATCAATCGACTGAATCGTATTTGAAGGCCGCCAAAGATCCCAAATTAGGTTTGAAATTGCACAAAACTGTACGGACACATTGCCAAAAAATCGGACATTTTCGGATGCCGTTTGCCTGGGCTGCTAAGCCACTGTTTCGATTGTATAGTAGCGATCTGGATACGACTATTGAATTTCCAGCGATTTATCGACAAGAAGGAAACAAACTGAAGGACGAGGAGCTACTCAGATTGCTCGCTGAATATAGGAAGCCAGATAAATTTAGTAAATTGACTGTGATACCCGGTTGGCTTAAGATTAATATCGAACCAATTATTGAACTGCCAAATAGTAAGAGAACATGAGATTCATATCAAAATTCTTAAATTATTTTTCATAAATACTCTCTCTATCATCCAGATACATTAACCACAACACTTGCTGCATTAAAACCGTTCCCGGTACCACCGATAAACGAACCAACTTTTGAGATATCTGAATTTCAAGGGAGTACCGAACGCGATGTTCATCCGTTTACAACGTTCGTCAATCATCTTTACATTTATCCAATTAGTTTGTCGTTCGATAGCCAGAAACTTTTTTCACGTGCAAGAAATATAACAGTTATTGTCGAGTTAAAAGAAAACGATACGGAAGAATCGAAACCGTTAAAGGTACGTTCATTTAAAGCACAAACATTTCTACAATTTTTATCGCTTTGATCTCGTACTCTTTTAGTGTATATACGGACGGCCGGGACAAGATACACTTGTCACGAACATTGCATGTCCAGTTCTTCATCATAACACGAATCCAACGTGGTACGAGGAAATAAAAATGCGATTACCGCTGAATATTACACCGCAACATCATATCCTTTTTTCATTTCTGCACGTCTCGTGTAATATGTCGAAAAAACGTGAAACAAATGCCGGCTTCGAGACACCCGTAGGATACGCTTGGCTACCGCTCTTACAGAAAGGGAAAATTAATTTGGAGGAACAAACGATTTCGGTGGCAGCCACACTACCAAACGGCTATCTTTCAATACAGCCGTTGGGGCTTGGCAAAGGGGTAAGTGAACAGTTTTTTTTAAGTGATTGCTGTATGGATTTTTTTTCTTTGTTCTTGTGAACATAATTTTGAGCATTATGTGTTTAGGTCCGTGATGAGACCTTGACGAAGCATCAACAAATCTATTCATTAATTCAATCTCATCTAATTGTAGTTTTTCTTCTTCTCTTTTTCGAAATTTTTCCAATTGTATTTTGCCATTTACGGCTACAAATCAAAATTTCTTCAGCAGAACTCGGGCCCGGAAATTCAATGGATCGATAATCAGCGTCCTCTCTTCGTCGTGTCATTCCGCATGGACTCGACTGTTCTAACAGCCGATCAACATTTACACAATTTATTCGCGCACACCGAACGTCTGCTGGAACAAAATAGAATTTCAGCGATTCCGGCCGAATCGGAAACGTGTAAGATTTTAAAAGCGGCACATGCCATTCATATCACTTCGCTGATTACATTTTTGCCGACAATTTTCAATCAGCTTTTTACCTTGCTGGTGAATACGAGTAGCGAGGAAATCGGTCTGAATGTGATACGACTATTGATAAATTTAATTCACATGATTACCGAGGAAGCGGGGCGAAAAGAACTTTTGCAGGCTTATGTAAAGTTTGTGTTTTATTCGCCCGGATTCAGTCAGAAGATGAGCGGATTACAGCAGTGTACAGTTCATGGCGAACTATGTCGCCACTTGCCGACTATTCTACATCCGAATAATACGGACTTTTTGATTGTCAACAAGTTTATGAAATATTCGGGAATTTTATTTGAAATAATTATCAAAAGTATGGCACAGCACCTGATGCATACCGGTCGAATACGAATGCACCGCAATGAACGCTTCCCGAAGGAGTTTCCGAATCGCATAGAGTCTTTGTTTCAAGTGTTAATACCATACTTGATCTCGCGATACAAAGATCTACCTGTCGAAACGCAACATTTAAATAAATCGTTGTCGGTTTTTATCAAGCGCGGCTTAACGTTTATGGATCGGGGTTTTGTTTTCAAAATGATTCGTTTCTATATGGAGCGGTTTTCGCCGGGTGATCCCCGAACGCTACAGGAATTCAAGTTTAGTTTTTTGCAAGAAATTTGTCAACATGAGCATTACGTGCCGTTGAATTTGCCATTTTTACTGAGTCCGAAAAACAGACCGCCAGATTTACTGCAACATTTCACACTGTCCGAGGAGTTTTGTCGGCAACATTTTCTAGCCGGTTTACTGTTGCAAGAGGTGAAAAGTAGTCTGAATGAAGTTGGCCAGGTGCGAAGAGTGGCTCTTTTTATTCTGAAGGAACATCTTGCAAAGCATGATCTAGACGACAGATATCAAAATAAAGGGCAACTATCTCGAATAGCATTGCTTTATGTACCGTGGCTTGGAATTGTAATGGAAAACATTAACAGAATCACAGACAAAGAATGTGAGGCGAACAAGTTCGATTCGGTATCGCTAGTAAATCGAATATCGTCGAGTAGTAGCTATGTCTTGGCCAAGGATAGTCCATCAAATACAATAAATACCGTACATAATTCAACAGTTCATTCGTCATCGACTAGCACGCCGCGTGCCAAGAATCGCTTGACACTGCACTTCGACCACCCTAGTCCAATTCGAGCCTCTTTATATCTTAAGGATACCAATTACTTAGCGGCTATAGCCGGACAACCTATTATAAATGGCCATTCCAGCACCTCGCTCGATTCACAATGTTCAGGCCTGTCACAAGACACTAACACCATTCAAAATGATAACGAAGTTGAACTTCGTTTCGGTGTCGGTCATACACGTTCAGTGAGCGTTACACAACCGGCCCATATGCCGCGTTGCGATAAATTTCTTCCAAGCGAAACTAAAGATATGCTTGTTAGCTTCTTGTTCGTCGTGAAGAATCTATCGCAGGATCAAATGATTGCGTGGTGGCAAAATTGTACCGATAATGAGATAATATCGTTCCTATCGATTTTAGATTTGTGTCTTGTTCACTTTAGATACGTCGGCAAGAAGAATATTGTGTTGAACGATGGCAAAGATATGCGAAGCGTTCGAGCAGCAAAGGCCAGTACTCTGCCGGCTAGGATGGTCCCGCCAACTAACGAGAATGGAAATGCCCATGAAACAGGAACCTTGAACTACGGTCAGAATCGGGAAAATTTGGTGGAAGAAACAGCCCGAACGCAACAAGCCCTGTACGAATCGAACATGGCAACGGAAGTTGGTATGATCATTTTAGACTGCATGGGACTGTACTCGATTCAATTTCGCGATAAGCTAAACGAAAGTATTGTTCTGCCGAAAATAGCTCATGTTTACCTACAATACCTTCAGCTCGGTCAATCCGAAACGCTTTCAAAGCATGTCTTTGCAGCTTTACGAGCGTTTATAAACAACTTCTCGCCGGCGCTATTTAAAGGTAACGCTCTCCTTTGTGGTCAGCTAGTCTATGAACTGCTGAAGGCGTCCGACAGCAGATTGGTGGTGATACGACATGAAGCTTGTGCCGTCCTGTATCTTCTGATGCGAAGTAATTTCGAGTTTAGCGGTCGAAAGGGACTGACTCGTGTACATCTGCAGGTGATAATCTCCGTCTCGCAAATGATAGGCAACGTGATTGGCCTAAATAATGCTCGATTTCAAGAATCGCTTTCGTTAATTAATAGTTACGCCACTAGCGACAAAGCGATGAAAGGAACCGGATTTCCGCTTGAAGTAAAGGATTTAACGCGTCGCGTACGCACTGTCCTAATGGCAACAGCACAAATGCAAGCGCATCATATGGATCCTGAACGACTGCTCGAACTGCAACATTCGCTAGCCAATTCGTACGCATCGACTCCTGAACTTCGACACACCTGGCTCATAACAATGGCTCGTAATCACGAACAAAACGGTAATATATCGGAGGCTGCATGCTGTAATCTACATATTGCCGCTCTAATGGCGGAATATCTAAAGTTGAAAGGAAGCGCAAAAGATCAGTGGGGTGCAGAGGTGTTCAGATTAATTTCGCGAAATATTCCGCGTGACGAGACGGGCCTGAAATTGGATTCGGGTGCACAAGATTCGCAGTATTCGGAAGCGGTGCTACTTGATCATCTCAAAGAGTGTGCTGACTACTTAGATCGGGCTGAACGATTCGAATGTTTGGGACAACTTTATCGATTGATTGTACCTATCTATGAGAAGCGCAGAGACTACATATCACTGGCACAGTCCTATGAACATTTAGCAAATGCTTATAATAAAGTCGTCGAAGTTAATCGATCCGGGAAAAGAATGTTGGGCCGGTTCTATCGTGTTGTTTTTTATGGACAGGTAATTGAAGGTTAGAGATTATTTTAAAGTATTAATTTTTTCTTCGGTGTTTTGTCGTAGATGTACTTCGAGGAAGATACTGGAATCGAGTTTGTCTACAAAGAGCCGAAATTGACTTCACTTAGTGAAATTTGCGAAAGGCTTCATAAACAGTATAAGGACAAGTTTGGAGTGGATCTGGTTAAGATGATTATGGATTCGTCACCGGTAATTTTTTTTACTAGTTTTAGGGTCTTATGTACGATGTAAAATTGAGAAATTGCTGGATACGCAAATGCATAACATTTGAACGCACACAACTGAGGTTTAGACGCCTTGTCTTTGATTCTTTCCTTGTTCCTTTTGTTGCGTTGTGTGATTAAAGGTGAATCGTATTGAGCAGTTCCTCTTTTCGTCGAGTGAAGTGAGTCTTAGTTAATTTACGAGTTATTCGAATTTCGATATTTAAGTTTAGATGTCTATCAATTTAACATTCGGATGGTTTTGTAGCATCATCTTTTTGGTTAATAGCCAAATATGGTTATCACTTTGCCACGGAGGCTGTAGTTCCAATCTCCTTAATATGCGGGATTCGTTGCGTGGTCCTCATTTGCAAATTGTGTTTTTAATCTCGTCCTCTCTTGCAGGTAAATGTAAACGATTTAGATCCAAAATTGGCTTACATTCAAGTGACACATGTAATACCGTACTTCAGCAAGGACGAGCTAACATGTCGGCAAAATGAATTCGAACAAAATCACGATGTCGACACGTTTGTTTACCAAACTCCGTTCACGAAGAACGGAACAGCACGCGGTAACGTTGAAGACCAATGGAAACGAAAAACAATTATCACCAGTAAGAATGCAGTCGATTAGTTTTCTGCAGTAGTTCATAATTGTTTGTTCTCCTGTATTCTCCTAATAGCGCAATACTCCTTTCCGTACGTTCTGAAACGAATACCCGTTAAGGATCATCAAATCATCGAGCTGAGTCCAATCGAAGTTGCGATCGATGAGATGCAGACTAAAGTATCGGAACTAGAAGAAGTTATCCTGCCACCGGCTGATGTAAAGAAGCTTCAATTACGACTACAGGGTAGTGTTGCGGTAACTGTTAATGCTGGACCATTAGCGTATGCAACTGCATTCTTAGATCCGAAAGTTGTCGACAAATATGAAATCGATCGAGTCGAAGATCTGAAGGATATGTTTAGGTAAGCCGTTTGAATTGAGTTATCAAAACGCCTAAAATGCTGAATTTTAAAATTTTACAGAGATTTCATAGGCGTTTGCAACACCGCGCTTCATTTAAATGCTCGAATGATATCGTCCGATCAAAAAGAATATCATTCGGCGTTAAAAGAAAACTACAAGAAATTGTGCTCAGCTTTAAGCGAGCTTCTCGACGAACCGTTTACGCCAATCGAAGATGGCATGGCTACACAACGCAATAGTATGGCGCTATTTAGTGCAATTAGCGGAACTCCGAATAATGGTAGTAGCGCTTAAGAACTACACTAAACACAAAAAGGCTAATTAGAATGTGATTCATAGAATCTCAAGTGAAACTACACGCACACTGTCTCGAATATTTATGATATTAATTAACCGACACAACTTTTCTATTTGTACAAAATAAGTGTTAGATTTTTTATAGTTTAATTATTTTTTACATTTTTTTTTTTTTGTTTTTATTGAAATGAGATTAGTTTTCAAAACAGTAATGAAAGAAGTAAAATTAATTAATTAACAATTATCTTAGAACAATTAATTAGATATTGAAGTAAAAAATATTATATAATAGAAAAAAGGACAAATATTAATAATTGTACACTTGCCAGTGTTTTACATATTTATACAAAGAAATTTTTTTTATACGAACTCGATATTTGATTTTATCAAATAAGTAATGAAATTTTGGATCATTAGTAGATAGACGTAGTAGAAAAAATTTGTGTCAAGCTAAAATTTCGATTATCTTTAAGACGCTTGGAATAGCGCCGATAAAATTTTGCACATCAGAACAATTGGTAAGTTCATTGCGGCCTCAATGTTACTCTTATATAACTTCGATATATCATCTATGGGTTGGAGTAGAATTTTTTTTGAACAAGATAAATTCATAAAATTCATTTAACCGAAAGTGGTTTATATGGTACAGGTCTATTGCGGTTCTTAAGTGAATAAAAGTATTAGAACCTTTTCAAATTCTCGATAGTAGAAAAATAGTTTATCATAAACGAATATTTAAAATTATAAAATTTCCACAGAATGTGGACTTAAAAACATGACTTGGAAACTAAAGAGAGAGAATATTGATCTGTAACTTTTAGGTTTTGTAATTGTTGTCCTCGTAATTCTAAAACTTTCCATAGTTGTGAACGTTGCTTTCAACTGCAAAAGGGAAATGCTCAGAGGGGATTGATGGATACATTGCGAAATCTGCAATCTGACGAAAGCTTATCCTTAGCGTCCCGAATCCGATTGGCGAAATATTAGCCAAAGGCCCGCTCATCCCATTTGACACCACAGATGAAGAAACTTTGACCCTATTTACGTCCTGTTAAATAATTTTCGCGCAAAATATATTATTCATTAATCCGAAAAACAAATAAGTTCATTCATTCAGTATTGTGGTAAATATCAACCGTAATATTCTCGTAATCTAAATTTCGCTGGACGTCACTCCTTTTATGTTTTTTTTTTCAATCTTCCTGATATATTTTATATATAATGTAAATTTCTAAAAAAATACATACGTACGTACTCATGTTAAATTAAATGTGACCCTCTAATCTAATCTATACAGATTACATTTAAAAAAAAATGCACTTTTCTATCGAGTAAACGAAATTTTATTAATTTAATCGAGTCGAATGAATAATGCCATTAAATAGAAAACTTAAAAACATTCTAACAGAAATTATTTTGTGTTTTTGTGAAAACTTACAAATCAATTTTACTTTACTTTACTTTTGTTATATATTTTTGATTATTTTTATATTGTAATCTTTTTTTCACCTTTTCATTAAGTTAGTTTTTTAAGAATGTTATTTGTAAATATTTTTCTAACCTTTATTATGCATAAAATAATTTTACATGAGTGCATTTTTTTGCACGTGAAAGTGTGTAAAGTAAAATAAAATAGTATAATACTAAAATTGCCGATCTATTACAACAGCTCTGTTTTATTGTTGTTTTTGTCTACAAAGTAGAGAAATATTATTGATACAAAGTTAAGTTATAACTAGATTATTTTGAATTCATGCAAATAAAATTAATTTGTTTTTTTTTTCTTTATTTGAAAGAATGGTACGTAATGTAAAACATTAAAATAAAATGATTCTGTGCTCGAAAGTTATTATTTACACTAATAAATGTTTTATAGAATTAAAATTAATGTTTGGACTATTATAGAATTATGTTCATCATTAGGAATACTTGGTGAGTATATAATTTAAAAATAGCAAACATTTTATTCACGCGACCATAGTTCTTGAAAACATTGTCGTAAAGATGATCCGAGGCGCAGAAAGTGTAGGGAACTGTTTCTTGGTTCAAATTTCTTTCTTTTTTTATTCTTAGGAATCTTATAAAATAAGAACTTAAAAAAAATTATTTTTGCTGAATATAGGTATATATGTACTATTACTTAATAAGCAGACTTCAAATGTGTGCATTGTGGATGATGGATGGGTAGTATAGAGTCAAAATTTGAAGAACCAACTTCTTCTTCAAGGAAACAGAAATAACCAGTTTTCGAAATGGCAGAGGAAATAAATATTCCTTTTCAAGCTCTTCACTTTTGACACTAATGTTTTCAACTTATTTTTCGTCGAATTCTTCCAGAATTCCGGTAGTCTTCTTTTGTTTTTGTTTTTTTATTATTATTATTATTTTTTATTATTATTATTATTTTTTATTATTATTATTATTATTATTATTATTATTATTAATATAATTAGTGCAACTAATGGAGCACGCAGAAGAACTTTAGGGATGAAACTGTTCATCATTTGACAAAGTTATTTAAAAAGTTAAAATATTGGGAATTTATCCATGTGGTTTTTCTGGCAAAGAATGGAAGTGCACAACAAATTTGTTGACGCTTCTATTTGTAAGGTTCTCGCTAAAAATATCAGGGGTAATTTATTGTACCATCAAATTTTCAAAACTAAGGAAAGCTATTGCCGAAACTGCTTATTTTCAAAATTAAAATTGCAAAAAGGAAATTTGAAAGCAGCGTAATAACCAAGGCGTAAAGAGGCTAGTTATGGCATTATCTGCAAACTATCAAATTTTTGAACGGGATTGATTTTGAACATTTCTTGTACAAAATAATTTCAATTATGCGTGGTGAATAAGAGTTGAAGGACAACAAAAAATTATAGATATGTATTTTGGTTTCCTCTCTGTGAGTAGGGATTTCGGATTATAGGCAAATACACAATCTGCTGATAATGGAGAGGAAACCATAAATTTGATCTGATAATTTTCAGTACAAACAGGTGGGACATACAAAATTTAATTTGATCAAGATTTTGGTAAAATTAATTTTTATTGAGGAAAACTTCAATAATAAATAAAAGATGCGTTCCATTAAATTACAGTTTTTTATTCAATTACTTTACATTACAAATTTCCTGTTGTGTTCGGGATTGAAGAATCCAGCAAAGAACTTCTCATCTCATTTTCAGAACTAAATTGTAGTAAAATTATAAGGTAAGTTGTCGTTGCACCGGAAATCTGAAAGTATAAAAATACAAATTTAAAAGTTTTAGCAGAGTTGGTCCATAGCCCAAAATGAGGACCGAGCCTCTTTGAGATATTTGATCGTATGTTAGACATTACCGTTATCGGTTTTGTCGTATTAGATTTTTTTCCAGTGATTGGATGTTAGGACTTGCTTACCGTAAAGAATAACGTCCGATCGAGAACGAAAAAACCAGCCGCATCAAAGCAAATTTTCCGATGTAGCAACTGCAATGAGAGTTTGTAAAGGGCATCTTTTACGCTTTCTTCTTTCGTCAAATTTAACAATTTATGAACATAGATCGATGTCATTTGGCTCTGTAACATTAAAAATTTAACTGTTTTAACTGTTTGACCTAATAATATTATTATATAAAAATTAAATCTTTCGATTTTGACCCAACGATTATTTTTTAAAATATTGCATTTGTTGCGCATCTAATGACTTCTGGCTGGCTATGGAATTATTTGTCTGAAGGGGGATTTACCTGTGATACAGCTTGAGTGCTTCCGTGAACAATAACGAAAACTTCGAACGCATGTAAAATTAGTTGACTGGAAAAGAATATGATAAATGCAGTTGCCCGTAAAGATGACAATCCAAGATATGTTCCGAAAATATAATAAGCATCAAATATGATAATTAGAAAGGCGATCCCAGTTATGGCCAACATTTGAATCGTGAAAAAATCATTGGTTATAGTCGCCAAATCACAGAGCATATCGTGGATGTGGGTAACCTCTTCGATCGTTTCATCGGGCGTTTTCATCACCATCAGCCATGACATGAACTTTTCCGATGGCTCTCTGGTGAATGGAATCGATTTTTTACGGTTTTTATCGGTTTGCCTGTCGAAATTTTCAATCATGTTAACGAGAACCTGCAAAAACACCAGAAACGAATCCGAAATTCGCTGATTAGATTAGTTCAATAGTCATTAAGTGGATAAGTGGACTACAATCAGAGTTGTAAAATAAGTTTAACTATGACATTTCAATGGGACTATCTAGAAAAGTCATAAATTACAAAACACAGAAATTACATATTACATTCGTCGATTAGTTGTCTTTATCTTCACATGTTCTTCGGGAAATTGAAATAACTTGTCTTTATACTAAAAAGAAATAATAAGGCAGAGCCAGTTTTCGTTGACAACAGGCATGATCTTGAAAACTATGAAATCGAAACTATGTTCATGGTTCTTGATGCCGTTCTGCACGATGCATACATGATCCTATTTATAAAACGGGCTCTAAATGAAAACACAAATAATAAAGTCAATTCTCATCAATTGAACAGAGCTCAAAAATATTGAAAGCCCTTAGTACGGTGAAACGATACGGATGTGTATGGCATGTTTTTAATCGATAGTTTCATGCTATCGATAAACGAAATATAGGGCGCACTGGACAGGATTACTATCAAATTGCGTAAATTAGAGTAGATGACGAAGTTACATTAAATTTTTCCATAAGAGAAAGCTTACTTTTAGTTTTTATTCGACAATTGCATGTTAAATCCTGCTGTTCTTTTGACCAACACCATTGATAAATCACCCCTCGACCTAGAGTCCATTTGCGATAATGACGAAGTCGCCATTATGGCGATTTCGGTTTTATGTTTCATCCAGAAACAATTTAAGGGTGAATTGTTCACACAGGTACAATTTTAACGTTTCCCTTTTAGGTCGATCTCCCTTGAGTTAATACTTAACATGCCACCCATAAAAAACAGGAAGCTGAAAACTGTTCCGTTTATTGAATTAATTTAATTAAGTTCTATTAAGTGAAGAAATTATTTTCTAAATTTATTAAACAAATTGAGACTAAAAAATTAAATTTTTTTCAAACAATTTGCCTTATGTGATATCAAAATGACTCTGTCTGTAATCGGCTAACAAGTTAGTTCACATCACTCCCTCCGCTGACATTTTTTGATAATAATTTTATTCAAACAATTTTTATTATTTATAATACAGTATTGTTATCGATTTTTAAAAAAAAAAAATTTGCTGCCCTCAAAATTTTTTTTTCCACGTTTCATGACTAGTAGACGCGAAAAAAGCAATAAAAATTTTCACTCCGTCTGTACGTCGTACTCCGTACGCCGTACTCCGTACGCCGTACCCCGTACGCCGTACGTCGACCGCCCCAAAATCTTTGAAGGCTCGTAGCTCTCAAACCAGTGGAGCTATTAAATTAAAATTTTTTCTAAGAATAGACTTGGTGGACCCCTTGAATTTACATTATTTTCAGGGGAGGAGGTGTAAGGGGGAAGGCGGGGTAAGCGTTTTAGACGAAAAATGTAGGTTTCTAGATCTCAGGAACCGCTTGTGTTAGGAGGCTGAAACTTAGAATTTCTATAGAGCTTTGATAATGGACCCGTTTGCAAAAAAAAACAGATATGGGTGAAGGGGTGTGGGAGTGGAGGGGGAAATAATGCGTCCGAAACGCAAAAATGCCGAGATCGACAAATTCTAAAATTCATATCTCCTAAACCATTAATAGCAAGCAATTAAAACTTAACAAATATCTGTAGTTATACTAGGAGAGTAGATTGAAACAAAATTTTTGGGTGGGGGTAGTGGCGTACGGGGGTGGGGGGTGAAAAACTTTAGATTACGATATCTCACAAACTAATTGGACCAGAAAAACAAAATTCGGTTTGGATATAAAGCTTGATAAATAAAGATTTCTCAAAGTAAAATATTTGAAGGGGGTGGAGGAGCACGGAAGTGGGAGGGATTAGAATTTTTCAAAAATAACACGATTCATATCTCAATAACAGTGTAAGATGGATGTTTCAAATTTTTACCAGAAGTAGGCCTACTAGAACCCTAGTAGGGAAAAAAAGTTTGGGGGTGTGGGTGTAGAGGGTGAGGGTGGGGAAGGGTGAGAAAGAAAAAGTTCCGATGCTTAGATCTTAAGAATCTATGATGATAGGAAGCTGAAACTTGGTATTTAGATAAAGCTATAGTAGCGGCATGGTGGAAAAATACATTTTTTTTAGGGGTAGTATGGTACGGTGGTGGGGGGTGTTTTCCCTAACTTCAGAACGGCTTATGCTAGGAAGTTGAAACTCGGTACGTATATGTAAATTAACTAGAAAAGTAATACTGATAAAAAAAAATTTGAATATTCATTGGCGTTCAGAAGGGGGGCAAAAAAAATATCGGTTAATATAAAATGCATATATTTTCACGATTTTCGTCATATCTACGAGGTCTTTCGAAATATTGAATTTATTTTTATTCTACGGATTCTTCGTGTGAATACCTAGAATGTGTTTTCAATATTTTTTGAAATTCGACCCCTAAGAGGGTGTAAACTGGTTGTATACTTTTTCATGAATTCCACCATGTTTCTCAGGTCTGATCAGATATCGAATATCTTTTCACTTCCCCAGGTTTGTTTAATAATCACCTATTTTTAAGTTTTGTTTTTTTCAACCTCTAGACCGCATCCCGGAATATGACCCAATTATTTAATTCATATGTTACACCCTTTTCTAACCGCTTCCCGAACTTTTTGTTAGGTTTTCAGTCACATAGTAACATACACCGCATCCCCGAATTGAACGCGTTCTGAACTTCTGCCGGAAAAATAATACAGTTGCGCCCAGACTGTTGGCAGATTTTTTTTCGTATGACTAGCCAGTCGTAGATAATGCAAACATTCAGGGTAGACATTATTTTTTTAATTTCTGTCCGATTATAATACTTTATTATGGAAATGAGGAAATAATATTTTTTCTTCACGCTGCAACGACGAGCAATATCTTTGCTAGATCGAATTTTGAGTTGATCGGATAACTCGAAGAGCGATCGAATAAATTATGTAAAAATCCGAGCTTTTTCACCTGCATTTCTTATTTTCTTCCGTTCGAATAGTAGTAGATGCTAAATCAGTGAAAATCCACCACAACTTACATAACACCGACTAGTAGGTTACTAAGGCACTGCATTATTCGATAATTGCAGGTTTTTTCCATCGAACTCTTACAGCAAAAACCGTATTTTAATGATTTTAACCTTAGTATATTTTCGTACCGGTTTCGCATTATTTCGAATTACACTTGATTAATGATTAATCAAAATGAAAATGAAAATAAAATAAAATAAAAATAATAAGATTACCTATGTGCAAACCAACTGTAGGCATGTACTTATGATGTTGTTCCGCCGACCTAACTCCTGTCCAAAAACTCTACCAGAAATGACAAGGTCATTAATTGCTTAAAGGGTATTGGAACAAGTGGCACTATCAAAATAATTCGCGGTCAAGCCATTTTAAGATTATATCGCCTTGTAAAAAGATGAGTTAATTTTTGGTATGACCGCTGTTACACAACTTTTCCGACATCATCTCAATAATTACCTATATGAAATGTTCATATGCAGCAACAAGATCTCAGCATGGGTTTCGTCCAATTGAAGGAATTCAATCAAATTACACAATTAAATCAACTGATGAGTTACTCGGCGCAATTGATTATCTTCAGATTGAAAGAAAATGCTCGTCGAATCGACTGAACAATTATTTCGGAGGCGTCATTGGAGAAATTTCGATGATATCTTGATCGTATTCACCTGATCAAATTAGTTGTTATATGATACTTTTTGATCGGAATGAATTTGTAAAGTACGTGACGTGAGAGATACACCCTGTGGTGTATTGGAGTACGATCATAGCACGATTCATGATCAAAATTCATCGCCGAAAATACCGTGATAAGGTGCTGCGTCAGGTAAGAAAGTGATGTTAATTGTTAAGTCTACAAAATTGTATTTTTTGCGTTTCTAAGATGTATCATATGTGAGGTGTTATGGGCCGGATCGCGGAAACAGTTTCACTGTTTAGATGACAATTTGATTTGTATTGAAAATAATGTTAGTTTCTATGTGAATATAAACATAACATTTACAAATAATATGTACATACATATATGTATAATATAACGTATAACATATATATAACAATTTTGGAAACTAAAATGACGTACGGGAGTAATTGATAGACATTTTGATAAACCCATATTTCACATATTTCAGAAGCCTAAGTCGGAGGCTACATTTTCAAATATTTGATCCCATTTCTTTAAAAAATAAATCAGGGCTTGTCAGGATCTCATAGACATTAACATGCATGGAGAAGTTGTCAAATATTTGACCAAAAATATGACCAATGTAGAGCCAGTGGAAAAATTTGACAAAGAATCATTTGGCAATTAAACAGTCTGCATTAGACATCGAAAATTATCAAATATTTGGGTAGTGACGTACAGTTAAAATACCTGTATGAATCTAGGCATCTGATTTTGCTGCTTATGAAAAATCTAAAATTGTATCGTCCATAAAAATAAACCTAAAAATTTAGGCCTATTATTTTTTCTAGAACTCTAAGACTGAGCTTAAAAATGTGTGTATAACGACTTAACAACATCAGCACATAGTAAATACTTTATTATTAAAAACTAATAAAGTAAAAATGGTTTTTAAATTTTTATCACATTTGGCATACATATTGACGTCATAAAGTTAAGACCTCATTATCTCAAGATTTAAAAAGTGAAATCTCGTATTATTTTCATTTTTTTATATAATTCAATTTACGGAATTGTTGTTTTAATATTAGTTAGGTCTTGTTAATGTTCTTTGAAGTTTTCACGGTAATTTATAACAAACAAAACCTTTGAAAAGTTTTTTAATGTCTAAAAATTAGCCGCATTTTAAAATGCGAATTTTCAACTTTATGTGAACCGTATGTAAATAAACGAAAAGTATGGAACAAAATTCCGAATTTTAAAAAAATACTTTTAATATTGTTGTCCTTAGTATGATAAAAGAGTAGTACCGGGTGCGGCTCAAATTTAGCAAATAATTCTTAGATGGGATGTAGGTTATTATCTAATATTTATGAGTGTCATAAAGTCCGTATATGAAGTGTAAAAAGTTGGAGTAGTCTGAAAGAAAATTACAAGAACTATGAATTATGCGTGTTTAGATTGATCACTTTGCTTTTTTGGTGTATACATATAAATAAATACTTGAAGATAAATAAAAACTTTGTTCAACATTGTTTTTTTCTACACTTCCACACATAGGCGCGCCGTGGCCTAAAATCTGGCAGGGGCCAGGGGCCGAATGGCTCAGAACATACAAATTTTATCCGAAAGGCACACATGCTTTTCATACAAGTTCGTCCTTTTTGTATTTACAGATTGGGTAATCGTACGAATAATTAGTCTTAGGCTACGACTTTGAAATGTTTGTAATGTCTCGGTACGACCCCGCATACCAGTGAGTTGCACTGACTGGGGAGTACCTTTGGGTTACGGTAATTTGATTGGACTCTGAGCCTAATGTCAGCATACATGCATGAGTATGTTGATACGGTGAAAATTTTTCCAGTTCGTTGAGCTGAGTGACAGCATTTTTACCAGTTCTCTAAGCTGAAAAAGTGCGCCCAAATGGGGATTTCTTCTACAACTCTCGAGTTGGGAAGGAACCGCCCATTTTGCAAGAAGGGACTAAATCTATTATTATTATTATTATTAATACGCTGGTTTTCCAATGATGATTTGATTTGATGTTTTTCTTAACTGGTACAAGGATAAATTGTCTTTAAGAAAACCGATGGGAACATCATACTCGTATGGTTGTGACCATGGATTTAATAGCGAAGTAGTTGAAAAAATGTTTGACATCTTACTTTTATTATGGCCCCCAGGGGACCATATTACCAACACATTATATGATATTGTTAAATTGGAGTCTTGATGAAAAATATAATTTATCTGCAAGTTTTTTGCCATTTAATTTAATTCAGATTTTACAAATTTAAACTTATGACATGAAAACTAGGTCATTTATGTGATCATCTGCGAAAAACACGAAGTTAAAAGGGGAAAAGTCAATATTTTTAACTTTTTTTTTTAATTTTGATAACTATATTCTCTATTCGGTACGACCATATTTTGTCCCTTTTTGATTTTTCTTTCTTGAGAGGATTTTAATTGTTTGAAATCGTTTTTCGTTCGTGTAATTTGGCGTGGACAATACGCCTGCATCTTTCGCTGTCTATCAGAGAACTAATTTCGATTTTACAGAAAAAAATAGTGTTATATGTTTTCAAATTATTTGAAAGGCATAACTATTAAAAATCAATAATTTTTTCATTTATTTATCTTCTAGAAATTACAATTAATTATACTATCTGTGATACTTTTCAATGATATTTGGTCTTCTTATGTAATTCTTGCCATGAAAACCGTAAAAAATTGCTTCAGTTTGACTTCACACATTATTAACAGAAACGAAAATTTTTTAAAATTTTCTTTATGGAAGGCCTTCTTTAAGATTTTTTCTAGCATTATATTAATGAAAATGACATGTGAATTAGTCAAGAAATAGGAAATATCTGTTTAAAAAATTCGAATTTACGAATTTTTTTGCCATTAACGTGAAATGTTTGTAAGAAAACAGTCATAAATCATCAAAATTGGTCGTACCGGACTCATGGCGGCTTAACAAAGTCTTGTACTGCAATATTTTATGAGATTGATAATACAGTAGGTACCGCTTATTGTAATCACTTTAGGACCAGCCAAAAACAATAACATTACTCGGTTAATAACAATAGACGAACGAAAAACGAACGTTTGTGGAGAATGGTACCCAACTGTTTTGATAACAAAATCCGGGTTATATCATTATCCCGGATTAAAATAAGCGGTATCTATAGAGAATTTTCTCGATTTTCATCGCAATTGCCACTTTCGCAATATCTGTTTTGCACTTGTTGCCGTCGAGAATATTTTTTCCGCCAAACCTACACAATTTTAGTTTGAAAAATATGTAGGTACTTACGTTAAATATTATAATAGAACGAATATTCCAATTTCAGAATTTTAGAATTTAATTCCGATGATCTACGGTGTAGATATTCCTTCCTTTACGTACGTTCTTGATCTTCCTTGATTATTGTGAATAATTTCTTTAAATATTTATTTGCTTCGATTAAAAATCACCAAAAATCTTTCTTGTTCTTTCTATGAAATCGTAAAAACAACTGATTTTCATTTCATTTCTTTTCTAACAGACCAAAGCTGTAATAAGTTCATTCCAGACACCCCTTCTAACTTTGCTAACCGAATGTGCAACAGGTGCAGATACACACACACTCCCTCTTTCAGAGGAAATCATAAGCACATAAGTGCGCGATGGCCTTCCATTATTCCAAAGTACTTTCATACCTCGATATACGGCCTAGATATGCCGTATAAAGAGCAGTCGTATAGCAAGGCATGAGTGTACTTTGCAATGTAAGGCATCGTGTACACATAAGAAAACGCTCGCTATGCGGCCGCTCTTTATACGGCATATCTAGGCAGTCTATCGAGGTATGAGTGTGGGACTATTCCAGAATTCATGAAAAAGTATAAAACCACTTCACATCCACTTACGGGTCGAATTTCGAAAAATCTTGAAAACACTTTCTGGGAAAGAAAGGAAAAAATTATTTTTCTGGAAGGGGCCAGAATTATTTTTCTGGGGGGGTCCAAGCTGGGGTCTGGGGGGTCCAAGCTAGGGTCTGGGGGGGGTCCAAGCTGGGGTCTGGGGGGTCCAAGCTGGGGTCTGGGGGTCCAAGCTGGGGTCTGGGGGGTCCAAGCTGGGGTCTGGGGGATCCAAGCTGGGGTCCCGGCCCCCCATCCCCCTCCCCCCCCCCACGGCGCGCCTATGCTTCCACACCCAAATCCTCAGCTCTATAAAAATGCTAAGTTCCAACCTAGCATAAGTGGCTTTTGATATCTAGAAACTAAGCCTACCAGCCAAATCGACTCCGGCTATAATCGGAAGTGTATGCTTTAAATAGGGCTCTTCTGTCTAAAAACTATAACTGTAACTTACCTTATTGAGAACTATAAATCGATCGCTGATCAATCTCGTTATGCATGAGAAAATGATCACAACAACTGAAGTCACAATGTGTGGTAAAAAGAACGACGCGTAAACAACATACGGTGGATGGAGGTCCATACTACGTAGAAGGGCATAGCTTCCACCCAGGTACGTAAAATTAAAAATGGCCATCAAGATAAAAGTAACATACGAGTAATATAGCAATTTCTTATAGTTCACTTTAACACCAATCGATAATAACTGATCGTCGATATTCGCCAGGATCTTCACAATCGCAATGAAATCATTACGTCGACAGTACGAAACTGAATAGATCACTGATATTCCAACAATTCCAGTCATCATTTGAAGACCATCGCCAACCTTCGAGATGTCCGTGTCAAAGAAGTAACCAATTACGGTCTCACCTCGTACAATTGTTCTGTAGTAGCAAAGCGCCATGATAAAAATATGTAGGACATTGCACGTAACTCCAAAACATGATACTTCCAATTTCCGATGACCTTTTCTTCCCCTTACTCGAAAGGGTGTTATCCCTGACGAGTACGAGATGAATAGAAGAGGTCCCAAAGACGCGTATATATCACTTGGTTCGCGAATTTCCTTCCAAAAATCCGGCAACATTGTCGTTCTCGGTCGGTCGTTGGGCACTAAACTGATGATGTACCCCAAGAACTAGCTAGTTCTTACCCCCAACCTTCAATAGTTGGCTGGTTATCTACATGCGCCCTATTGAACTAAAAGGATAATGAGAAACGACATAAGGCACCACGTACTCTGGCAACAGGTGATTATACACTCATATAGGTACTTCGAATAAGCGTCGGGTATTTGCTGGTCTATTTAATCATCTTTATCGTAACTACGAGTATGAGAACGGCCTAATGCTATCAGTTAATTTTGCTCAGGGGGTTGAAAGGGAATCGTACAGTTAATTGACTAATTAATCGGTCTGGACCTACCCTCATCGCGCTGTTTGCAAAACGTTTTATCATGATTGCTTGATGTTTAGTTATTAGTAGCTGGATTATTTCCTAAAACATATTGTTCATATTTCAACACATTGCAATAAATTGGATCAAGCATTGTAGGTTTAAAAACAAAACTGGAAAATCACGGATTTGATTTGAAATTGACCTTGAAGAGATCGATTGCACTATCTGCTAGGTCGTAGGCTTTGGGAAATGGTTCTTGGGGAGATTGAATTAAAATTTGTAATTTAATTGAAATAATTAGTTTTAAATAATTTGTTTGAAAAAAGAATAAATTTTTAAGATAAAACAGTTTTACTTTTCAGCTATTCAGCTATTAGTCAAAACACTAAAAATTTTCATAATTTCTTCCGACTAAATTTATTTTCAAATTTTTTAATTACATAAGACATAATAGCAAAATCAAAATTAATTATAATTTCCATGGGAATCGGAGCACTTTTGTTTACCACAGAAGTTATATTTTGCAAGAGGTACGCCATTCTATTGGCCACAACTTTATTTCACTTCAGGTAATTTGTGTGATATTTATCACAGACAGAGGTTAAGTATGATTATAATTACAGACTTGTAATGAAATGAAATTACATAATAATGATCTTACGAAAAAAAAATAATGTCATTCATTCACTTTGAACTTGCGCAGTATTAAAACTGATCGTATCTTACAAGATCGCAAAATAACGTTAGTAGGTACTTTCTTTTGCGAACTTTTCATCATTTTCAATCGAAAAAGATATCTACACGTTATACGTATTACATTCCAAAGACCCGTATTTTTTCCTATTGAGATCTTTAGATCTTTACAAATTCCAAACAATTGTTCGGTTGATTGCGCAAACCGCACACTCACTATTTTTCATAGTTCATAAATTCATAATCATAATTTAGTGAATAATAATTTTTCGATAGGATTGAAAAATCAAGCACAAAATCTTAAAGAAGAGTAGTTAAATCTGGCCAGTTATTTCTGGTAGATATCATAATAATAAATAATTGATAGATGGTGAAAGAAATAAACGTGTTATGTAGGTAGTTATAGGTGTAATGAATCTACGTGCTCATAGAGTAACACAGAAATTGATTAGAAATATAATAGATAGTGTAAACAGAAAAAAATTACACAATCGATTTGATCAATTCGATTATAGAAAAAATCACCTGTCTGCGGAAGTAACATTCAAAATGAGATAATTACTTAGATTACGAGAGGTTTCAAGTGCAAGTTGTTGCAATGGCTAAACATTTCTAAGCGTTTAAGTAAATATAACAAGGTACAGTATTATATTTTTATGCATTACGTTACAAATATAAATAGTTCTGAAAAACGACGGAATTTTGAATTACAATTTCGGCAAAACGATATCCTTTCGACCGTCGAAAAGAAACTTTAATAACAAATTTTCTAAGGAGAAATTTTGTTTTCATCAACATTTCATTCAGAATTACATCAGTAGGTCCTTGCGAGCTAGCTCTGAAGCAATATTGAATTTCAGTACCGTAGTAGAACTGCCAAGAGTTATACTAACTACTTGATCGTATAAGTCCTGGAACTCATGACGTTCATATCATAGTTGAAAATTTTATGTTACAGATATTTGTAAGAACAATTTTTTTAAACGCATGTTATATACGAAATTCCTTCCGAATACCGATATGTATATGAATTTTGATCAATAACATTTTTCGGTTTCTGTCTTTGAGTAAGATTATATAAATTATCTTAAAAAGTATGAAACAACAAAACTTTCTGTTGTAATTGCAATAATTAAAGAAATGAAATTATTCGTGAAATTTCGAAAGGAAGCTTAAATCGTGTCAGTAAATTTTTAGCTCTATAGCATATTCAACAACAATTCATATAAATACTAAATTTCATTGAGGGCGAATTGGCTAACTTATATTCATAATAAGTTTCGTTTGTTAAGGTGCAATTCATATTTAAGCCAATGGTAAATTGCCATTTTTGAACTTCTGAACCCGAAAATATCTATTCATATTTGTTGCTTATACGAAAAGAGTTTGTTTTCCTTCATGCTTTGGTTTGCGGAATTACTGCGCTAAATAATTCGAATTGTAAGATCAATTTTGATGGGTCTAGGCTTTAATATAACATTGAACGTTAAAAAAATATTTTTCCTATAGCTCCAGGCTTTGTTTGAAAAAAAAAACTTTGTAGAAATAAATTTAAATATTTTTACAACGACTAATGATAATTGTTGCTATTCAACTATTTGGCATAGACCGTATCATTGGCCCCTTTATCACAACTGGGTTCTGAAGATGAGCTCAGCGCAATCGTTTTTCTATTGCACCTGAAGCGTTTGACGTCTCTAGTCTTGTTCATTATGAAGAATATTAGCTCACGTGATATAATAAGCGAGCCGGTGCTTAGCCTAGAACTACATACTAAACAGCTTCAAACTAATTTTGCGTTCGAATCAAGGCCTAGTGAGCGAATAAAGAGCCTATTTAATCTACAAATTGCGGCATATTGAATCGATTTATAAGATGTTGCAGCCGCTCTTCTTTGCTGTTTTTTTTAAGAGGCTTAAGGTATTAAAGATTTCGAACTGCTGTAGTACGACTCACGACACGAAGAAGTGAATGTGCAATCGATTTGATGCGAGCGTCATGACTTAGTCAAGGTCATTGTGAAGATGATTTCAATAGTGCGACGAGAATGACCGTAGGGTACGTATACGCTTACGCACATGCATCGTGCACCGTCAAGATATTACGTTGTGAAATTTTTTAATTATTTTCACTTGGAGTCTGAATCATGAAGGAACTACCGCGCCGAAGATGCTAGAAACAATTTTAGCTGTTTTGAAATCTTTTCCACGATAAATTTATGAGATTAAATTTTTAAGGGTTTATTGTATAGGTAGGTAATACTTACTTGAAAATGTTATGAAAGCGAATAGGTACCTGCCACTTAATCTCGCTGTATCTATTTATGTTTATTTTCTTTTACCTTTCAAGATAGTAGGCATCTGTCCTCTCTTTACAATTTTTTCCCGTTGAAGTTCAGAACTGGACGCGGTTATAGTTCATTTGAAAAATAACAAATTTCCTTTAATATTAGTTTGCCACAACGTACAGTTAATTTGAAAATCTTGATAATCGTACACAGAATCTAAAACAAATAAAATAAATTTTTTTCTTCTTGAAAACTCATTTTACTCAGATTTTGTCTATATTTTTTACTTTTTCAAATTAAATTATCCTAAAATTTTGTATTTTCAAGTACTGAAATTCAGCACTGCATACCAAAATTTAGCCAGAATTGCAAGCTCCTATAGCTTTCAGATAGAGTCCAGAAAATTAGTACTGACAATATGTACGTGAATTCCGATTCTTTGAAATTGTTCGGATAGAGTACACGAGTTCTGGAATTCGTCGTTAGGAAGATTAGCAACACGGTATTATAAATTTTAATTCTGTATAAGTATTGAATGAATTCCGCTTTTAGAAACAGATGATGGAAATGCACATTTTCTGATAACATATCATCCTTTGTTAGTAGAACTTCAGGTTCTGCTTAACTCAATTTCTTAAAAATTGAAAATAATTTATTATGCAGGATTTTTCCAACCTACAATACAATTTTGTTCTTCATTATCGTATTGCAGGTGCTTTTCAAAAATAATTTTGTTAGGATAAGTGTGTAAATACACAAATACGGTTCTGCTTTGGGGGTCACATCAAGGTAAGAGTGTTGCCTTCATACCTTGTATATTTTATTTGAATTAATTAGGGTAAAGAACCATAAAAAGCTGGACTTGGAAACACTCCTTTTTTCTACATGAAATGTCGTCGTACAGTGCATCATCTCAATAGCGACTGCGATAAATAATAATGTTGCAACATAAATACATATTAAATCTCCGGCTTTAAATTGCTTCGCGGTTTACCTGTTCTCGAATAAAGTCTAGAGAGCGAAGATGTTACCAACCTGTTGTAGGTACGAGTGAATGTTTTTTTTTCTCGGTCGTCTAAATGTTACATAGATGTTGCTGCTATGTCGTATCACCTGTATAGTATGGCTCTAAATGATGGCAATTAGATGGATAGATTATGATTTACTGATCCACGCGGATTGCGGATTTACGATGCTGGGAATAGGATGCATTGCTTCATCGCAACAGGTATCACTCAATGGATCCATCATTCAATCCAATCCAACCGTGGAAATGCGAGTAACGAAATTGCATCAAATGTACCGATATACACAGAGCTTCAGAATTTTGCGAAAAGGTGAATTGTGTGAGCTTTTTTGCGAGTTCATTGTACGCGATATGTGTAATTGGACGAAGACTCTCTCACAGGTGTTTTGCTGATATTATAGCGAAACGGTTGCAGACTAAATGGAAATGTGGCAGTTTTTGTGCAATCGATGTAATCGATCGCAGCGATCTTTGGTCATTTTTACTGTAAAAGTGGATCCAACCGCGCTTCCTTAATGGATTCTGGAAGGCGATCGAGAATACGTGGAAAGAGACCATGGAATCAGTGATACGAGACAGTCAAAGTGAAATAGAGGTGGGACGGCCCAACCCTGTGGCACACCACATCTTTTTTAATGGCCCTGAATAGGTAGTTCGTACAGGAATTAAGAAAATATCAGGGCCATAGTAAGGTTGAGAAATTATTTTGACTCAACCATAGCCACGTCTATTGCATGATTCTTAAAAATGTCTTAAAACAATAGCTGCGAAATTATTTCAACTGCGTGATTTATTAATAGCCCATTTTCAGTATAATCTTGGTACTCTTTTCATAATTTTCTGAGGTATTAGAGTAGACAAAACGTTTAAAGATTAACCATCGAATTGGAGTGTATTCAAGGTCTACTACCTATATAAGTGTAGTTGCAAGGTGAAACTGATGCTTTCTTGGTATGGATTTGTATGGAATAGCTCTATACTTCTTCTACGTGTCCGTACGGTAATGCTTTTAAATTTGAATTTTCGAATAGACTTCATGGATCACGGCTCTGCAGCACCTCGAGTCGAAAATATCCCATAACGCCTCATATTTGGTTGCTGGCGAAAGCATTGGAATAGGAACGCATTACAAACTCGAGTTTATAAACCTTAGCATACAATTCGTACAGTACCTATAGGAATTTCACTTTCTTTTGATACATAAATATAGAGATGATGACAGTAAATATGATAGCGGTAGTGAGGTATTTATTAGACAACGTAACTAATTGCCTACTCAACGTACCTTAACTTTGAGCTCATCTTAATGATTTATTTTGTGGTATCTTTCATTGAAAGACTTGCTTCCATATTCAACTAAGTGTTGGTTTAAAGCATTTGAATAGAGAGTTGTTTTTTGTTGGTTTGCCGACAATTTTTTAAGTTCATGAATGTTTTTTTAAATTTATGTTGTGTCTTCCGGGAGCTATCTTTCAACTTCAATATCGAAGCCTTGAATGGTTCGTTTATTCACATAGAGATCCTATCCGTTTAGGCAGATTCTCTAATATGGAGTTATATGCGCCCTGTGAAATATAGACTGCTGAATTCAGAAACCATCTGCGTTCTAATCAGGCATTGAATAATGCAAGAAAATCGTGTACAAAATTGGGAGAGGAAAAGTAACGATGAGTTTTTCGTTTGAAAAGGTGCTAATTATATTATATGTAGAGCAAGGTAGATTATTCCACAAAAGTAGTACGAGCAATGAAACAAGAATAATGCTTGAAGATGTTTTGAGGACATCCATCAAGACGTTGTCTGTGACAACTTACGAGTAGTCATGCATACAAAAAACGAAAAAATTAATACCGTCATTTATTTCTTTTTCAAGTAAGTACTGAATATCGTCTAAAAGAAATTAAAATTTTTTTTATTTTTTTTATGAGTTTTGAATTACATAGGATTGTCCTTTCTTCCATTTTTTTTTTAAATATATACACACATTTTTCATGTAATTAAAAAATTGTTTCTTTTTGAAGCAAAAGGTCAAACACATGGTACAATGTAATCACAGTAATTTCAAGTAAAAAAAAATGGTAAAAATTTATATTAGGGATGACCCACCCGTCCCTATGACTGAAGAACATGTAGCCAATTAAGAAATTACCTGTTATGTTTAGACGTTAATTGATTATACGTTCTGGGTGTACCTCGTTTCTTTTGATCGACATAAGATACATGAAATATTCGAGGCATTTCTTTAAAACGAAAACCGCTATGCCGCATTCAAACAAATAATAATTCCGGTTTAGCGGGTGCGCCATATAAACAAGAAAACAGTAATAAAAAAAATACACAAACAGCCATCTCGAGAAGAATTCATAAAATTTTTCGCATTTTATTTGATCTTCCAAAACTTGATATCGAATTGGGATCATATGCGAGTATTATACTGCATTTAAAACTACTTTTACAAAGTGAAGGTACTTTAATGAAAGTCGTCGAGTAAGAAGGTCTCATGCGAGCAAAATCACATAGAAAAGAGTAAATTTTACAAAACTAAGATTACGCGATTTGAAGATGATTTCCTCATCACTACTTGTACGAGTAAAGTTCGTCGAAAATAAAAAAGAATTTCGAAAATCGTTAACAGTTTTAAAAAACTTGTAATTATTTGTATCTCGAGAGTCCTCGCCCGTATTAGCACAATCAAAAAACTCCGGTGATGATGAGATGAATTTCGTAATATTCTAATTTATATTTAATTTCTTTATAAAAAAATTGAGTGTTTTTTCCAAAGCGGAATTAAAAAAAAAGTTTGTTAAGTCAATTATCACTGGTGTGAAACTGTGTGAAGATTTTACTTTCGGATGCTCTCCGTTGTGCTAACCATTTTATCTTTTACTTATTCAATTATTAGTTTAATGGAACTAATGAATTTCAAGCCTTTTCCGTTTCATGTAATGAAATACTGCAGAAATTTATATAAAGACAAAATTTTTGTTTGTTTGCTTATTTGAATCAATGAAGGCCGCAATAGAGTGGATGCATCTTCAAATTGCTTTCGAAAAAGTAGATTCAGGCTCATTTTTGGGTATCGCGCTAAGTGGGCTTGACGGTTTTCTTAAATCGGAAAGCTAATTTACTTTTCATCAACGAATATACTTAGTTGAATCGAAACATCCAATCGTATTCTTTTAAACATAACGACCGCCATTTGAAATTTGAATTTAAAAAATTAAAAAACACGACTTCACGGTTTTTTTTTAAAAAAGTGCTACCCTGAAATTGTTTTTTAAGTTAAGCAAAAAAAAGCTCGAAAACTGAGATAGAGACATTCTAAGGGCCGATATTACGACCTTCAGTTAAAATTTAACCAGAACTTTGACTGCAAGTTTCGTATGAAAATCTGTCAGTTAAAGTTCCAGTTAGAACGTTACTAACGATCGTAGGAACGGGCCTAAGATCCATATCTCCCAAACTGTAAATTACACAAAGTTGAAATTTAGTGTTAATTAGTACTACGAGAATAGATCAGAACTAAAATTTTGAGGGAAATCAGTGGCATACGGGGTGTGAGTGAATCTCACGATATCTCACGAAATAATTACAACAGACAAATAATATTTTGTTTGCTTTCAAAGATCGACAAGGGGAGTTTGTTGAATATACACTTCTACTAGTCTGCGGTGGGTCATGAAAGTTGAGAGTATAAGGCTTTTTCTCAGAAATTTCGTTTCATATCTCAAGAGCTGTTTAATAAAGGACGTAAGAATACAAATGAAGATTGGTTTACAGGAAAAAGTAATTTGTGGTGTGATTATTTGGGGAAGGTGAAAAGGAAATGATTCAGATCTTTATATCTCGTCGAAACTTTAAGAATCTAAGTGTTGTAGTGGTGTTACGTTTTAAGAAATGTGGAATAAAGGTGTTCTGGTACAGGGGATTTTTTCATACCTCTGAAACAGTTTGCGCTAGAAACCTAAAACGTGGTTGGTATATGAAGTTAACTGGTAAAGTAATTTAGAAAATCCATTATATTAGGTATATATTAGCGTAAGGAGTTTATCTTGTGAAATATTGAATTATTTTTACTTTTACGGTTTCCCCTCCTATTACTTACAATTGATAGGATATCAAATTGATTTTACTTCATCAGACTTTGGTACTAAATAATCAAAAACAAATTTATTTCAGAATAGTTGGATATTAACAATTTGCGTGCCACACTTTTTGTCAAAAATTTTGACAATGCTATTTAAAGGGTCAAAATTTTTGTGCCGGTTACCGGTGACCCCCATGGCATTCAACGTGTTAAACATCTAAGGGGGCTGCATATGTTTTCATAATTTACGCCATATATGTAGTAGTAGTTCTGATGAGATATCAAATAGGTTTTTACTTCCATGGTCATTTTTTACAATCATATACCTACAAATCAATTTTAAATATTTTCAAAATTAAATTCGAGAGCTTTCTTATAAAAAGACAGAAGTTGACACACTATAGCTACTATTCTTATCTCTATTTTTATTTTATTTTCAAATTCGTAATTCCATATCGATGCCATTTCTTACTATTCTCAGTTTGTAAGACCTGTAAGCCTCTAACCTCGAAGACATACCATATGTACTGCACATACGTCTCTTCGGAAAGTCTTATGGATAAGCAAAACGTATTGAGAGAAATGTGTCAAAATCTGGAAGGTAAATCTGCGAATATGAAACATAAATTTATTTCTAACACCAATTGGTGAGGCGTTCACACCCATGGGCTTTTCACGCATCGCTTATCGTACGATAGTTATGGGTGTTTCTCTAAATACCCATAATTATGAATGTACTAACATGACAGCATTTGTTTGACCAGGAAGACGATAACAACTAAACTTTAACCTTCCTCAAAACCAATGAATCTTGGCTACTTTTCACGTCAGTATAGTAATTCATATAACAAAGTGGTACCTACCTACTATAAGTGTGAAATAAATGTCCACTCCAAGATGAACATTGGACAACTACACAAAAATACCACTCGAACAATTCAAAAGTCTACGAAGGATGCAGTCTTTTCGTTGTTTTTATAGTAAACAATTTGATTGATTGCAATCCCAAGGATCTAATCATGTTTAGTTTCTATAAAATAACCCTCATCGGAAGCTTCGTAAAACGTTGTCATACAATTTCCATTGCAATTACCACTGAAATATTTTTTAATAAATAAAATACCTACCTATGCAATTGACATTGAAACAAACTTTATTTGTAAAAGTAAGCTAACTGGCAATTCAAGATTGTAGATGAATTTAGTTCATGGATCATCACCATCCACTAAAAGTGTAAAAACCACTAAAACCTGGGACGATATGTTAGAAAAAAAATGAGAAGCTACTTATGAAAAGATGGAATACTGGTGAGAGCAATATCAAGAAGCTGTAATTAACGTCTCACGAATCGGAAACATTTATCTTTTTGAAACTATCTCTATCTTGACCATATACAAATCGATCCAAGGTTGGTGCAAATCGCCTATCATAATTTAATAAGAAACTAATAATTGTTGAGTTTACGACGGATCACGACAGAAAAAAAGTTAATCTAAGGTAAGGTGGCGACACCTGAATTAATTGTGACTTTCGTTTTTACGCAAAGATTACATGTAGATAAAACCTGAAAGATACTTCCAAAATAAAAAGCCCTCAAGACAATAAGCTCTTTTGTCTATTTGAAATTTGTTTCCGAAGGCTTGAAGCTCGGACCTCTATGGATTTGATCGAATCTAAACCGACCAATTAAACTTGAGCTAACAATCGTGACCAAAAGGGTAATACGTTCCATTGCCGGGGTCTCCCATTAACTCAAAAGCCATATATCGATCGAAGGATTGATCAGCGGCGGCAGTCTGAAAGTCAAGTCGCACTTGTTCGAAGGTGAGAATTGAGGAGGAGTGTGTTTAGCGTATATATGCCCATACCAATGACCGTACTGTGGCCAGCCTCGGGGTCATACTTTCTATCGCGCAAATTCATATTTTATTGCTCATAGGAACGTATCTTTGTATCAAACTTTCATCGATTCTGTGCAAAAAAAGAAGATAATAATTTGTTTCGAATAGACGATGATAAGATCGGACCATAAGGTGTTGCTTGGAATTGAAATCAAAGCAAAGCGACATCGCGCACCTGAACTAAGAAGACCCGAAGCATACGTCTTTGAGTGCCATAAAGATTGAGACCTCGCCATATTTCATTAGGAGTAAGTCTCTTGTCGGCATCTCTGGTTGTATGTAATATGAGATGCTTGCTGTTCGCCATAGGCAATTGCAAACACAATACGCGATTTCACGTGTCTTCTCATAGCAGTAGTAAAAACACCTTCGAAGTAGGTTAATTTCATGTTGAATCACACTCTGGGCTTCTATTGTTTGATGTATGAGAGTATCCCGATTTGATCGCAAAGCAAATAAACCTGAAGTCGATTGCTGAGCTGATGTCGTAGCAAGCAAGTATAAATAAAATAACACGCTTACAAGGCTAATTCGGTCACTTCAACTTAAGGCTCACCTTTTTTTAGTTACTGGGAATCTATAAGTATAAGTAGGTACCTACGGCTATTATGCTATGCGATAGCTATGCGATAGCGTAAATAAATTAAAAATGTGTTCAAGCAGCGAATTTTGTAGGAAGTTCCCATAATTATGTACAAAACTATTCAAAATATGATTTTCGTAATTCCTTACGTAATCCCCGAAAACGGTAAGAGAATTGTTGAAAATCAAAATTATAGAATTTCATCGATTTTTCGTATAGTCCAGTAATCAGACACAAAATTTCAGTAAATAACGGAAAAAAATGGAAGGCGAAATGTTTTGACGTGGTTAGGTTCCAATGATGGAGTAGAATAGGAAATCACAGTTTTACACCAAAATTTGATAAGGCGTGTGCCCGAAATTTTGACTTTTTTGTTTTATCGATTTGTAGCCGTATTTTTCATGTCCTTTTCCTTCATAGTTGAAACTGCACCTTTATCCAATGATTTTTTACATATGAAACAATCTGCCATGGCCAAAATGTTTGTTTTGAACTAAATCTGCAGAATGTTTGCGATAATTAACAAATAAAAATAAAAGCATCTCGCGCCT
Source organism: Beris chalybata (assembly GCA_949128065.1). Classification (NCBI taxonomy): domain Eukaryota; kingdom Metazoa; phylum Arthropoda; class Insecta; order Diptera; family Stratiomyidae; genus Beris; species Beris chalybata. The sequence continues at coordinate 2,426,821 of OX421896.1, read as the reverse complement.
ACTGTAGAATTTAACGAGAACTCTTGTCTGTCACTTGCACAAGAAAAGTTTCTCTCAAACGACGGAAAACTGGTTTATAGGAAACTTGTAAGGAATTCAGTCCTCTACAACTATGCCATGTAAATATGTCACCTATTTTTAATAAAAATGGTCGAAAAGTTTAAAAAACTGGCACAACCTCTTAATTGTTTGCACTTTACGGTTATTATTAGCAATAAATAATGATTTTACAAAAAAGTTGTTCAGATAAAAAAGATAGAGAATTTAATTCTCTATAAATTTGGTTCGGACCATTTTTAGCGAGAAATGCAAAATACGGCTACAAATCGACAAAACAGAAAAGTCAAAATTTCGGGCACACGCCATATCAAATTTTGGTGTAAAACTGCGATTCCCTATTCTACTCCATCATTGGAACCTAACCACGTCAAAACATTTCGCCTTCCATTTTTTTCTTTAAGAATTCCTAGATTTACTAGACTAGTACGCCATCGAAAAATTATCATTGGAAAAAATATAATGTAAAACTAAATGACTTAATTTAAAGCAAAATATTACAGGTAGCTAGTGCGATTAACATGATGTTTTTATTTTTTTAAGTTTGCTTTTACTAGAGCCCTTCTGATTTTCCCAGACTCCCCCATCGCTCGTTTGCACAACATTCAATTATTCTTCATCTTTGGTGAATCCTCACAACTGAGTCACTAACGATTCGTCTGTGTAAGGAATATGCGATATATTCACTTACGATAATATGGTATGGTATTGATCCATCAATAGAACAACAATTTTCATGAATCCTAGTGATCATTACAGACCACTTCCGAATCAGTTTGGAGATTTCAAAAAGAGAAGACCTTTATGGACTTGGTTGTAGAGGTTATATTATTATTATTTTTATGACGCCAGTATAGGTGATCTAAAAAGGACTTTCTTGTAGGTTTCTATTGGTGTTTATTTGCAGTTTTGAGACGTTGTCTATTTCTGTAGGTCCAAATTCCACCTTTTTACCAGGTAGGAACTTTATCTAGTTCGTACGTTAACAGAAAATTATATGTTGCATCAAACATGTTAAAATCTGTCTGTCCTATCGAGTTGAATGTTTGAAGATGATCCATTCCCACGACACAAGAAGAGATCACGCGCTGAATGAAATGATGAAATCAAGCTATGGAAGCCTCTGGCTGCAATTTAATTCCGCAATTAGTCAACTAGGTAAAGAGACTCGCGATAGTACCAATATGCCGTCAGGTACAAACGTTAACAACAACAACAACATCGAAACATTGTACCTTCCGAAGCTTTGGCAAAAGAACTAAGTGAACACGGCGGTGCGCAAATCCAGCCAAATGGAAGAGAGTTACAAACAAACGGATGGACTGTTATATGGAGTTCGTTATACACCTTTCCGCCAGGTATGGGCTCGTATGGGGCATCGTTTTGGGGCCAGCTATAAACTGCGTACAGAACGTTATTGCAAGCAGTCTGTATCTTGGGGTCCACGGATGGTTTTCCATTTCTTCTGAAAGTGCTTCATATCAAATCTATCTGTACAGTAAATCTTAACCGGAGTTACAAATAATCGCGCAACGTGATAAATATTCATAGTGATCGCAAGGAATAAATCGTAATTTAGTGGTGTAATAAAACGGTTACAGATCGGTGTCCAGACACGATTGAATTTATCAGGAATTGAGTGTTGGATGCAAAATAAACCAGATCACGTACTAAAGGAAAGCAAAAGTTATTTGACTAAAGGTAAGTTTTCAAGCATAAGATCAGTGAAGATCGAATCAGTGATCCTTATGATAATATCGCGCATTTAGCACAATATAGTGCGAGTAAGGAAAGAAAAGATATTGATCTTAGATAGGAAATTGGTATTACTTATAGGACGATCGTGATTACGTAGGAATCGGTCATGAGTCCATAAAGTAGAATTCAAAAATTAATCATAAAATTTCTCCTAATTAGTTTAATGGGTCTTGAAGTAATTCACGATTGGATTGAATGTGATCGCGTTTATAGTGTGTGAAGTTGATCGAGCTGATCGTGACTGTTATCGATTGCCTTTACTGGTTAAAGGCTGTGTTGGCTACGAATATAAAAGAAGTGTTAAGTGTCGCCAGAACAGAGGTCCGTTTTTGTGCGTTCTCGTTCGATGATTTCCAATCGCAAAACGTCTGTCGTTGTCTTATTGACCCGGATTCGGGAAAAATATAACGACGTTGTCGATGGGACGGACGCACGACGACACCGAGTAATCTTCTCTTTTATACTGTGTACTGGTTACCCGACTTATCACGTACATACGACTATCTATCTATCTACCATAAGGTCTGCATTGCGTTTTACCACCTGTACACCTTGGTATGTCGCATATTATCGTTTCGATATTGTCGTTGTGATGTGTTACTGGGACAAGTAGAGTCAACTTAGCGTCCCGTAAAATGCGGGTTATGAAAATGCTTGCGGGCATTTTCGTATGATAGTGAAATTTTTTGTGAGAAATCTGCCGTATTTAATGAAATGGATGCAAACCAGACCAGTCCGTGCCAACCAGATTGACTTGGTAAATATTTTATTGTAAATACTATGATTGAGTGAAATGAAAAAAAGGTGCATTCTTTAATGGAATTATGTATGATTAATTTTTTTTAAGTTATTGCACCTATGTGAAAAAGACTGCTTCATGGCAATCAGGAAAACCATCCGCACTCTTTACGAGTCCCTAATTAAATTTTTAATTTTACTTTATTATTTTTTAATAGTAAAGTAAATATTTTATTTGTGTTTCCATTGAAGAATCAGTGCAGTGGTAAATATTGATGATAAAATTTTTTTCAAAGAACAAAAGGACACCACAAACGCTCCTACTTAAGATCAGTCTTGGATATTGGCCTTTATTTCTTGCCAAATCTAATAGAACATACATTTTTGGGTCTTATTAGTCCGGTCTTAATAGTCGGGACCATAATGCCAAAACATCAAAAATCTAAATTTTAAAATTTAATTTTCTGATATCAAATTTATATTAAATTGGAATAGGTATTTCGAGGACAAAACCACCATCAAAATCTATTGAATACCTCCTTCATTTGAATTTTTCTTCGGATTCTATATTTTATGTAAATGTTGTCGGAAAAGTTTTTTTTCACCACGTTCAGCACAAAAAAAAAACTTTAATGATTAGATTCTTTATTGTTCCATATTACATTTTTATATATATTTTGATATACATATTAGATAGCCCTACGGTTTCTTCAACTCGTGATATTTATGCAAATTATTTCAGAAAGAAAAAAAGTTAAGAATTGCCAAAGGCTCCATGTGCACATTAAATGCGATTTTGATGATTTATGACTGTTTTCTTGCCAATATCTCACGTTAATGGCAACAAAAAAACAAAATAAAATTACACCACTTTATTAGCTGGTATGTAAACTAGGTCGTCTATAGAGAAAAAATTCAAAACTGTATAGTATTTGGCAAAAATGCTATTAGAACAACGAACCTTGAACGTTTTTTAAAATGCGTAAATTCGAGTTTTTAAACGCATATTACCCATTTCTTGAATAATTAACATGTCATTTTCATTAATATAAAGCTAGAAAAAATCTTAAAGAAGGTCCTGTATAGATCAAATTATAAAAAAATTAAATTTTTGTTAATAATATATGAAAACAAACTGAAGCAATTTTTCACGATTTTCATGGCAAGAATTTAATAAGAAGACCGCATTTCATTGAAAAGTATCACACATAGTATAATTAATTGGTATTTCTAGAAGATAAATCAATGAAAAACTATTGATTTTTATTAGTTATGCCTTTCAAATATTTTAAAAATCTATAACACTATTTTTTTTCTGTAAAATCAAAATTAATTCGCTGATAGACAGCGAACGATGCAGACGTATTGTCCACGCCAAATTACACGAACGAAAAACAATTTCGATCGATTAAAATCCTCTCAAGAAAGAAAAATCGAACTGGGATAAAAAATTGTCGTACCGGAGTCATGGGGTCTTAATCATCCTGAAGTACGCAACGATGATGTCGTCGTTCTCCATCACTTAGACGTTAGTGTTCGTCCGATATGCTCCCTACTCTAGTTACAAGACTTTATCTAAAACACCGGACTTGTGATTTTTGAGCTCAATCAAAACTCTTTCTAAGTATCATTTCGTTAAGCAGGATCCAAAATTAATATTATATAAACAATTTTGCTCCGTGTATGTCCTTATTGATTGTTTCTTTCTTGTTATCGAGGGCAACCATCCGGACGGTTTTTCCTTATCGAACCCTTAATCTTCAAATTAGGAAAACGAACATTAAGTCACTGCTACTTTAAATTTTTAAACTCAAAATCTATCTTAAGCTCATCTTATTTTATAAATTTCATAATTCTTAGCAATTGCTATGAATTGCCTGCTGCTTCAGGGTGTTTATATTTTATTACTAATTTGAAGTACTCTTAGATACTTAAGAATCTATTGAAACTGTAATTACGTTAGTTACCTCGATAGGTATTCCACTTAACCATCATAAACTATCAAGTATGGCAAAATAAAATACATATCTCCCCTTACTTTTAATTTAAGGTCATGCTCAAAGTTATTGTATTTAATTAGTGGCTCATCTTGTGCCTGACCAACAAAAACAAGTCTTAAGATGAGTCAAGATAGTCAAGAGGACACCATTGCTACATTGCATACTTTCGAAAGTGTAAATTTAACTCAAAAAATTACTTAAACGTGTTACTTAATATTTCTCACAGTGCAGAAATTTACACTCATCGAATCTTTTAATGGTCAGCACTCTGATCGCTTCTTGCATGAAAATGAATTTGCTGAAAATGGAAAAGGGTGCCCAATCCACTGGACTTTCTTTTTGTGCAATTTTTCTTACAAGATTGGTCGGGCAATTTGTTAAAAACAGAATTAATGAAAATCATTCACTGCAAAGATGTTAATCTTTCTCTTGGATATTTTCTTACTATCGTCTCCCTGATGACTCTGGTCAAAGGTTGGGCTAAAGTTAAAGAAAACTTTTCGATCATGTTCCCGATAAAATATAAACAGCACGATTATTCGCAAAGAGAAAGTATTTTTGCCATTTGCAGAAATCGGTAGTGTTCCTGAGGAAGTCATTCAACGGTAGCTTGAACAAATTGTTAGGTAGTCGAGATAAGACAAAGTGCAAAGCATTTTCTTGACAACTTTAGGTAGGTAAATAATTGGAAATCAGTTACTTACAGTGTACAGGAAATCACTCTAAATTTGAACGATCTAGTGGTCCATTGCGAATTTTTGTTAGCGTAAATTAAAAGGTTCTGGATTATAATTGAAATTATAACAAATTGTTAAGTTGATCATGCTAATAGTTAAAAGGGTCTTTAATAGTTAACAACTTTGCACTTATCCGAAATATTGGGCGGGAAAATATTAAAATTGCGCCCATATTGTTGGTCAATATTCTATATAAAAACCTCACCCATAAACATGAAATGTATCGTACTTTGAACTTTATACATATCTCAAGCCGTTCCGAGGAATTAATAAAAAGCATGGTTTAAATTTTCTCCAATAGAACAATCAGAAAATTGAAGGACATTTGTATGGAATTAATGAAAAGCAGAAGAAGCTTATTTGTGTTATTTATACAAGAAATTTACGCCTTTTAGAAATGAATTCGGATAACTGGATTTTTAAGGACAATTTTATGGTGGCAAGTAGAAGACACATTTAAAACAGAAGCTACTAAGCCTAGGTAGCTTCTGTTTTAAATGTGTTAACTAAAACTCTTAGGAAATGTGTGCCAACTGGGAGACCGCGCCTTGTTATGGATAAAAGTTTTCAAATTTCTAACATGAGCAGTTTATGAGATTTAGGGGGAAGCACGTGTTTCTTTAGAGTTTTTGTATGGAAACATGCAATGCAGTCATAAAATCCTTTTCCTCGCCAAACCCTTACATTAGTATGTTTTGGGAGTATTAGTCAAGATTTTTGAAGAATACGAAAGTATGCAAATTTGTTGGTAATAAGTCGGTCATCTTCCTACATAATCTTCTAAAGATTCAAGGACTCAGAGTTCGGTACGAAAAGCCTCAAAGATGACAATCAAATCTAGCAAGGAACTAAATTAAAAAGGAATCCTCTATCAATCAACCACTCGAATTGGAGCAAATCCTTGTAACTTTCATAGTTCCAAAGAAGTTGATCGAAAAAAAAATGCGATTAATTACAACAAATTCTCATTCTATCGTCACGATTACAACTCATTGATGTCACATTACCAGACGACAATTGTATCTAATCCATCAATGGTCACTTTCTTTTCTATAAAAGGTAAAACAATTTCTTCACTACTTCTGAATGGGATTAACAGCGGCCACTAGACAAGCCCTAGAGCTACATTACAGATGCCTAAGTAATTAGTAGTCGAGCGTTTTGATCTGATCACCATATCAAGAATGTTGTCTAACAATATTGTTTTTTTTATTTTATTTTAAATAGACCAGACGCTGAATATGCATTAGATCATGGTGCCAGTGCTTCTGCTTCTCCACACTACCTGGCCATAGCATTCCTTGCCCATAGCAGCTGAAGCGCATATTAAATGAATGTACAAGAGTACGTTACCACTTACCTTTAGTCTGTCTTCATTGCGGATGGCTTGTGTGAAGTTAGTCATAAATATTGCGAAATATGTCGCGTTTGGCGTCTAATTTAATGTTGAATTACCGGAATTGTGATGAGTAGTGCAATAATGTTATAACGGTTTTTAATTGAAGCAACACGCGACATTTTGTTCTCGCGGTGGTTAAAAAAATTAAATTAGATCAAAGACATTGTGTCTATTTTTTAATAGGAAGGAGTTGTTGTTTCAGCTCAGCCATTCGTTTGATAACTGGCAACATGGGCGACGTAATACGGGTCTCTTTTAACCTTCTACTGATCATTTCAAGCTGAAAACATCATTAAGATAATCTTAAAATTCTTAGCTTAGCTTACTGAGTTGACAATTCTTCGTTAACTTCGCTTTACAAATCCAGGATTTTCGTTTCACTTAGCAGGACGAAGCGTCTCTAACAAATCGTAGAGAATTAGTTCACTCCGAAATAATTCGCAGAACCAAGTTATTATTTTTTCTTGTCCTCCGATAAGTTAGGTGCATGCAACTTATTTTCGGATCAAGTAACAATTTTCAATCTCTTTCGAGTTTTTCACATCGTTATATTCATGGCAGAAAAAACCGTTGTCCGATTTGTTATCTTTCTCAACGTACAATCAATTTGTTGATTATTAGTTTACGCTGATCTGTAAATTACACCACCTCATTATTGATATAATCTCAATTGGATTATAATTTCTTGAATATTGTGCAAGTTTCCTTAACTATGTTTAAGTCTAACCTCTCGTTTCTTATAATTAGATCTCAAAGCCACAAATAATAGTACAGCGTCGATTGCTTAACACGCTGCCTTCAACGATGTCTACATAATTTCTTGATTCGCAATTTTAGTGCAATAATGATAATGGAATGTTATGCAAATTTTTCAAAATCCAGTAATGGCGTTGTGCTAGGTCAGTTTGTTACAATTGCCATAAAACTAAAATATAGATGCCATAAAATCTTCACTATTCCTGATTTCATGGTAACTTCAACGGCACAACAAGGAGGTTATACTACTTGCATGGTAATCGCATAATAGCTTCGAAAACAATGCAAGTGTGTCACCTCTGCTGTTCGAGACTTCACACGAAAATTGCTAATTAAGATCACGACAAATTACTAGTCGCTCTTCACGACTTGCTGAATGGCTTACAGGTGGATCGTCACAATACCTGCTACTCACGGTGTACATACTCGGTATATACATAGGTATGTGGGAAGAATCCTAACAAAACACAATTTGTTGAATTCGAAGTTGCGCTAAAAGTGAAAGGTTGCAGTCATCACATGGTGCAGTCTTTTGCAATCTCTTCAGCACCATCAGGTGTAGTAGCATCGCAACTGAAGCGCAATGGAATTTCGATAGGATCACTACTGGACCCCGTGGGCTCTTACGATCTTTATTACAACTTTTACGAAATCGAAAGAATTTTAATACTTCGAACGCGATACGATCGCGCAGTAAAATTGTGTAAGATCCATTGAAAATGTGAGCGGAATGTCGCACTTTACAGGTGGTTTGCTACGTTAGATTTTGACCTGCAATGGGAATCACCATGAAATACGATCGAAATAACAAAAGGCTTCCAACCACAGACCATTAACTCTATCGATCGCTCATCACTTTGTGATTCGGTTGCCTGATTCTATTTTTCTAGCCGTCTATTGACCGAAATAATTGAGGCTTGTCAATATCATCAATTACATAGTTGATCAATAGTATCGATGTGGTAGATGATCTCCGATCTGATCACATCATCAGCCCGAAGATCATCTAAATTCGTTGAATCACGGCAGTGCCAGCTGATGCGGATTGATAGCCGGAAATGGGTGCAGCAATTGATTTAGACATGATAGGTACTCATAAATAATAAAGTGAACAGAATATTCTCATGGCTTATGTCGACTTTTTTTTAAGGTCTTCTAGTTACAGGAATATCGAAAACTAGACCACGTTAAACGAAACTTTACTTATCCGATAATAAAGCAAAGGATAAATATAATAATCCGTTTCTATTTTCAGAATGTCAGCTCTACGAATCTTCGCCTTGCTTATAGTTGGTGCGACATTAGCACTAGCACAACGACGTCTAGCTCTTCCGGATCCAAGAAGTTGTGCTAATCGTAAGTACACAAACATATTTAAAAACAGTTGTCGAGATAGGTTTTCTTTCTATTTATTTATTTTTTGAGTTATCATAGTAAGTCGTTGACCAATTATTTTAAGGACTTTTGTATGGGATGGGTATAAATGAACAAATTTTCTTTTTTTGGGCTTAACTCATAAACTCCATTGTATGAACAATATTGTTTAATTGTTTATTGCGTCCTTCTGCGATCACGGATTTGTGCGTATGAAACCACTATTTATTGAAAACATTTGTTTGGTAGCTGGTCAAAGGAGGTATAAAACATTTGGTTTTATTCTTAATTTGATTTTTTCTTAACTGGGTTTGATCAGACCCAGCTGCTCTTAATATTCCAATGCAATGGTGTTTTAGTTTCTTTAATTCCTTTTTCACTCATCATTAGTCGTGCTTCTCTTAATTGATGTTACACGATTTGTAACTTGAACCAATTTTGCTGCACAACAGTTCTATAGGCACGATAGATGTAGTGTATTTTTCTTGGTTTAGCTTAAAATTTGTATTTTTGGGCGTGGTAGAGACTCCCCATTCGCATAAATAATAAATCAATTAAAAATTTTCTTTTCTTTCTAGGTGTTCGCCATGCAACATACCGTGACGCACGCGGTGTAGCTCACTCCTACTTCTTCAGTTGGGATCATGCACCAACCCGAAGCCTTGAAGTCGATTGGTTAGACGCTCGCAACATTTGCCGTCGCCATTGTATGGATGCCGTTTCGCTCGAAACACCGCAAGAAAATGAATTCATCAAACAAAGGATTGCACGCGGTAACGTCCGTTACATTTGGACTTCGGGACGTAAATGTAATTTTGCCGGTTGCGATCGTCCCGATCTTCAGCCACCAAATGAGAATGGATGGTTCTGGTCGGGATCGGGTGCCAAGGTCGGACCAACCAGTCAACGTAACACAGGCGATTGGTCGAATACCGGCGGATACGGTCAAGCTCAGCCCGATAATCGTGAAGCCGCTCAAGGAAACGACGAATCATGCTTATCGATCTTAAATAATTTCTACAACGACGGACTTAAATGGCATGATGTTGCCTGCCATCACTTAAAGCCGTTCGTTTGCGAAGATTCCGACGAACTTCTAAACTTTGTACGGTCGCGTAATCCTGGAATTCGCCTATAAACAAAAAAAAATCTAAATGATCTTAACGCTAACTGCAAGACGTGACTTTTTTATTTCTTTTTTAAACAAGACAAAACAAAAACGTGTTATTATTGTACAATTAGAACAAAACGGTTCTTAAAATTTATATTATATATAAATTAATATCTAGAAAAATTATTGGAAATGAAACTACGAGTAGACGTCCTTATCCAGCAATAAAACCCAATACACAATACAGTCGACACTATGCTCGGAAGCAGGAAGGGAAAACACACTAACGCTAGTTAGTAAGGCATTTTTTCAATATTTATTATGTATTTTGTGTCACTCTTTAAGTTTTTACAAATACTTCCTTGTCCCTGTTTTTACATACTTTTCCAGTTTACTAAAAAATATTGCAGGTATTTTTCCCAAAAAAGAAAATTTGGTGCTAGTACAAGCAAAGATTTAACGTCGCTTCAATATAAAAATTTGATTTATTTTTATCAAGAAAATTTCTGTAAAATTTGTTTCTAAAAAATCAAACTTTGTATTTTATTTTGTTTAGTGCTAAAGTTTAATGTTAATAAATGAAATATTTAATAAAAACAAATGGAGTGTAGTTTACAATTGATGTGATGCCACTCCGCTACACCTTTAGTAATGCAACGTCCATTGATGTTTGTGCGGCTCACAGTTCTTGCCCTGCCGTTGTTGCATTATTTTTGGGACCCAGTTGAAAGAACCTACACAATTGAAGACTCGGAAATATCCTTTCTGGTACTTAATGATATATTAACATTAAACAGTTATTTATTCTTGATTCTAAAATTGTCTCCGATGAGTATTTCTCTTTTTCTCACTGTTGTTCATTAGCTTTGTTTTGCTTGTATTCATTTGTAATCTGGTACGTTTGATATTTTTGTTTTGTTGAATCAGTATTTATTGGCGTTTCCCGGTGAGTCGCTTATAAGTTATTCGTGTAAGAGTCAATTATGCGGATTCAAAACTTTAAATTCCTGATTGATTCCTCAAGAACTGCTAAAAATGCAAGGGAAATAGTGGGTCTCCCTGAATATTCTTTGAAGTACGCCCAGCATTTTTTTACCGTTCCCGGCATTCATATTTGACGTTCTTGCAGTAATCAATGCACTAGACTGTAATGGTGGGGCAGGACCTGACAACATTCCGAATATATTTGTTAAGAGGCTGGGTCACATTCTGGCTGTGCCTCTTGCTATTTTATTTAATATGCCACTCAAGGAAAAAATATTTCCAACCTTATGGAAAGACTCCCATGTCTTGCCAATATTTAAGAAAGGAGACAAACACAGTGCTGCAAACTACCGCCCTATCTGTATTCTTGTATTCTTGTTTCTCCAAAATATTCGAAAAACATCTGCACGAAGTCATTTTTCGTCATATTGGCAGCGCTATTTCTCCCAATCAGCATGGCTTTTTTTCGAGGTCGCTCCACTGTGACGAATTTAGTTTCATTTACAAATTCGGTATCTAAGACCGACTTGATGTTCACACGGTATCACACACGGCTATCTTAGCAATCGCACGCATATGGTTGTCTTTCAAGGTTGCTTATCGACTCCTTATCTGGCAAATTCGGGCGTTCCACAGGGTTCTACCTTGGGTCCGTTGCTGTTCATTTTATTCGTGAATGATCTTATTTCCGAATTTCGTTCAGATCACCTTATGTGTGCCGATGATCTGAAGCTATTTACTCCTGTCAAGTCTTTGTCCGATTGTCTGGTGCTACAAAACTATCTTAACATGCTGTCGCATGGTGCATGGTAAATAAGCTTAAATGTTACAAAATGATTTACTCCAATAAACCCTCCTCTCTTCAATTCAACTATTACATTGATGATTTCCTTCCCACTGAATTCTCACATATTAAGGATTTGGGTGATATATTTGACACCCGTTTTAAATTTGATATTCACAAGCTCTGCATTATTATTTTATCAGATGCTAAGCTGATTTTTACTTTTTTATGGATTTTAAAAACGCGCAAACAAATCATTTGCTTGCAAAATTCGACTGTCGAAATCAACAATGTTTTCTAGTTCAAAAAGTGATTGACAGTAAATAAAGGAAAGCTTTTTGTAATGTTTCAATTTTGGACTTTATAAAAAAAAGAGTTTCGAACAGCTGTAAAGAACGTTTTAATTTCGATTGATAAAGACTCTCGTGAACGTTTGCCAGGAACAGGAATCGAATGTGATTCAAAATTCCGGCGTTTTCTATAAAAGGCATGATTTTTCAGTTTTTTAAATGTTTGGACTGGGTTTAAATGTAAATATTGCTTATTTCAAGTGTTATAAAATGTAAAACAAAATTTATTAAAGTACATATTACAACAAAACAAACCTCGCCTTTTCAACGTCTTTTTCGCTTACTACGTTCTTTCGATTTTGATCTGGTTCGCTTATGGCGCCGCTTTTTCTTCTTTTCCGGCGACTTTGGTCGAGAATTTTGTTCTTTCTTCCGATCCGTACTTTCACATCGACTTCTTCGAGAGCTCCGCTCCGTAGATCGTTGTGATCGCGAGCTAGATCGTTGCGAACTTCTGTCGCAATCATGTCTTCTTTCACTGTTGTGCTCGTTCCTTCTGATATCGTGTTCGGGACTTTCGGACCATCGCCAGTTGCGTCGGCAGGAAGTGTCGTCGTCATTCCAACTGAAAAGCAATTGTTTGGTGATCGTTTTTTTAGGGGTGAGGGCACATACCTTGAACTGGGATTTGTTGAAGTTGGTTCATGATACCTCCGTTCGGATCGTTCAGCAATCGGGTCTTTCGAATTAAACCGGTTTCGCGGGTTTTTGAAGACATGCAAGAAATTACAGTTTCTACCTTTTGGGCACTTCCGTGAAAGTGATAGACCTAGTGGTTAAGGGAAATTGTTTATTTTGCAATAAAAACGGAAAGTGGACGAATCAAGTGTTGGAGAAAAGTAATTTTTTTTAAAGGATACTTTTAGTATAAAGCGATGTTCTAGGCCGTTAACATACCACAGATTGCTGCTTTCCATGAAGCAAGTTTACAAAATTCAACATTAATACGTTTACCGGCATAGTAGCGTCCCTGTAGTTGCTGATAAGCTCGAACTGCGTCTCTGTAATAAACAAAATTTGTATGCATTACATTAGAATCAGAGGGGCAGTTCCACACCTTTCTTCCGTGAATTCCACATAAACGTTTCCGCGTAAATGAGCTTCGTAATTCTTACAAGTCTGGAAATTATTTAGTTTTCCCAATTTTACAAGTTCCGAGGTAACATCCTCGAAAAAACTATCATATTCGCGATAGAGTTCCGATTCGCTAAACTCGAGAGCCAAATCGCTGCCATATTCCGAACTAGGTGGTTGCTCCAGACGAATATTACTGAAAAAATGCGGAAGCAAAAGTATCGAACTGATTCCGGGACGCGAATGATTACGACTGCATTTATCGCCGAATCGACATGATGCTGTTTTGATGAAGAAAGGACACAACTCTTTGTTCGGATTTGTATCGGCTGATACTCGAAGTTCGTCGGGAAACTCTCCCAATCCGTTTACATATTCCTGGATTTTTTCTAAAAGCAGTTCGTGTGCTTGTCGTTTTTCTTCTGCGATCCGTTTTTTCTCTTCGATTCGTTGTTGGGCGAGTTTCTGCTGTTCTTCGAACTCCTTCCGTATGCGCAGCCTTTCGTTTTCTTTGACTGCTTCAATAGCTTCGCGTCGTTTCTTTAATTCACGGAATCTTTTCTGGTCGATTAGCTCACGACGCATCCACTTTTCTTCGTTTTCTTCACGTTCTCGTTCTTCAACTTCTTGCTGGAATTTTTCAAGAGCTTCTTGTTCTTGAAGCCAAACGTGATACTGTGGGGTCTGAAGAAGTTTTCTGTTGTCTAGAAAAGATCGAAAATTTTACTGGTTACATCAAGTGGAAAACTCGTGTTTTGTGCCTATACGTTGAAATTAAAGGAACTATTCCCAACCAAATACTTGAGCAAATTGCAGTTCCAGTAGCTGCTGTGAAACCAAAATTCAAAACAGAGAAGCACCACTTTTCTTCAGTTCTGTGATTTATTCTTGGGCAAAGAACAGTAACAGCGTCTTTGAAGTCGGCAAAGCACGTCTAAGCCAGACAGTTAGCCCAGAAGATGTTTTAATTTGCAAGTCTCCGCGGTATTACACATTCAGAAGAAACCTAGGCAGACTACAGAGTTCAACTCATATTCACAAATCAATTGTTTGGAGCCAATGCAATATAAAAGTTCCTTTCTGGATAGTTGCAGTTGTTGTCGAACTTTGACCAGAAGTAGAAGGCTCCGAGAATCATTCCAACTGAAACAAGGGATAACCAACAGACGAGTGACCTTACCTTCTTCGACCCGCAAGTCTCGCTCCAGGGCTCGCTTTTGTCGAACTCGTTTTCGTCGCAGCTTCTTCACTTGCCTACGCCATTGCCTATGAATACCCGAGTCACTTCTCTGCACGACGATTTTTAACATTTTTATTGAAAACTAAAATCGAAGCACGCACCCGTTAAATTTTTTACTGCATCACTCCGAGCACTGCCATCAGCTGTTTTTCTGACAGCTGTCAGAAAAATACTTACGATATTTTAGCTTAAGCTCAAACCAAGACATTAGTTCGGCAGCTTTCGAGACTTGCCAGACTCTAATAATTTCATCGTTAATGGTTCGAGAATCAAATTTCGTCCTTTTTTGTGTGAGAGAGAGAGAGAGAGAGAGAGAGATTATTTTTAAGTGCGTCTGTAGAGTAAAGAAAATATTTTTATTAGCGTATCCAAGAACCCATTTAGCAAAGTGGCAGTTCTATTGGCATCCGATCGATTTAGGGAGGGGGGCGGTCATTTTTGCCGATTTTCAAAAACTGGAGAGGGGGAAGAACTCGACATAAGGCGAAGACCGATTTTTAAAAAAAAAATTTGCTACCCTCAAAATTTTTATTTTTACGTTTCATATCTAGTAGACGCGAAAAAAGCAATAAAAATTTTCAGTCCGTCTTTCCGCCGTACGCAAAATCGTTTGGAGGCTCGTAGCTCCCTAACGCTTTGAGATATTAAATTGAAATTTTTTTGCGAATAGACGGGGTAGGCTCCTTGAAGTGACCAAATTTTTAGGGGTGGTGGTGTAAGGAGAAAGGAGGGGGAAGCGTTTTAGACGGAAAAGTGAAAAACTTTAGATTACAATATCTCACGAACCGCTCTAGAAAAATTAAATTCGATTTGGGTATAAAGGTAGACAAGTAAAGATTGACCAAAGTAAAATTTTTTAAGTGGGCGGTGGAGCATAGGAGTGGAGGGGAAAAGAATTTTTCAAATAAGACACATTTCATATCTCAAGAACAGTGTAAGATAGATGCTTAGAATTTTTACCAGAAGTAGCGCTAATTAAACCCTAGTAGGGTTGGGGTTGAGGGTGTAGAGGGTGAGGGTGGGGGAGGGTGAAAAGGAAAAAGTTCCGATGCTTATATCTTAAGAACCTGTAGTGATATAAACCTTAAACTTGGTATTTAGATAGAGCTATAGTAGCGGCATGTTGGTTTTTAGGGGTAGTATGGTACGGGGGGTAGTAGGTGTTTTTCCTAACTATTAAACGGTTCATGCTACAATGTTGAAACTCGGTGTGTATATGTAAATCAACTAGAAAAGCAATTTTGATTAAAAAAAAATTCAAATATGTATTGGCGTTCAGAAGGGGGACAAGAAAAATTATCTGTGAAAATAGAATGCATATTTTTCCACGATTTTCGACATATCTACTAGCTCGTCCCAAATATTGAATTTAATTTTATTCTATAGATTCTCTATATGAATACCTAGAAAGTGTTTTCAAGATTTTCTGAAAATTGACCCCTAAGGGGTGTAAAGTTATTATATACTTTTTCATGAATTCTTTCATATCTCTCAGGTGTGATCAGATATCGAATATCATTTTACTTTCGCGGACTGGTTTAATAATCTCCTATTTTTAAGTTTTTTCCTTTTTCAACCCCTAGACCGCATCCCGGAGTATGACCCAATCATGGTATGCATATATTACGCCCTACTCTAACCGCTTCCCGAACTTTTTGTTTGGCGTAACATACACCGCGTCCCCGAATTGAACACGTTCCAAACTTCTGCCGGAAAAATGATAAAGTTGCGCTCAGACTGTTGGCAGATTTTTTTACTTTACTTTTCGATTTCAAAAGGAGAACTTCGTCAGGTGTGAATTCCACCACGTACTCAAAATTCTCCGCCGACAGAAAACTTAAACAGATCACTTTAAACATTAAAGGCAGTCGGTTAAAAAAAACGTTCATCCTTTTCAGTTTGGCTAATATAAGGAACTTTTACTATTTAAGTGTTATTTGGGTATTGGAAAAAATTTACGAGCGTGTCAGAATCCCGCCCAAGGTCCGTACTAGGCTTATATCTCTACACTGAAAACTATTCTTGACCAAAAGAAATTCGCCATATACATTCGAGCTACCCTAAGCAGTTGCAAGGTCGAGACTTTATTCACTCCCACTTACCGGTAATGAATTGTTACAATCCCTAATTTAATTCCATTGTTATTTTTACTATTGAATAAGTTTATCGAAATGTGCTCAGTTGGAAGGGCGCATATTTATTGCATAAACAAGTAGCTCTTCCTAAAATACTATTAAATAAAGTCAAAGTTCCATTTACTTTGTTTAAGTAGCAAGAAAATTACATCAGTTAATGTTTAACAGACCGAGCATTCTCAACATAATTAAAATACTAGTTTCATTTAATTATTTTCCCTGGAATGTTATAAATATTTGATTAAGGCTTGGCAATAAATACCTCGACAAATGCGGATTGTAGTTCAGTTGACCGGTTGGTCAGTATTGGCATTCTTGTAGTTCCGGGGTAGTTTACGAATCGACCTGAAAATGTGGAAAATTATTAAGGATCGACTTTTCGGATCAAATGATATTTACGACTCACTATCGCCTATTCTAACGTTTGGATATTTCATGGGGTTGACACCCTTCCGTATCTTCTGTACACCCAGTCGAAAATATCTGGGTGTCACCTATCTGGGACTAGTACCGGCTGTTTTTCATTTCGTCATTTACGCCGGTGGCTACTTTTATTCGGTACAATCTGGAGAGAATATTGTGGAACAGTTCGTGCCAACACAAGTTTCGAAAATCGGGGATTTCATGCAAAGTGGCGGCTTAATACTTGGACTCGCAATCATTTACGTAACTTCGTTTTTTTACCGACAAAGTTTCGTTACATCCATCAATATGTTGGCTGCTGTCGATAAGAAGTTCGAAGGATTAGGCGTTTGGTATAATTTTAGATGGATGATTCGTTCTTCATATGTTTTGATTTCAATTGCTGTTCCGCTTTGTGCAGGATTCTTGTTCCAAAGTTACTTTTTGTTGAAACAAGCCGAAATAAGTCCGTCTATTCCCATTTATTCCACATATTATCTTCCACACTGTTGTCTTACGGTGGCTGTGCTGATTTTAGTTGGCGGAGCAAGGACGCTATTCTTTCGATTTAAAATTCTAAATGAGGTTTGTATTTTTCCAGTTAAAAATCATTCACGGTTGAAGAAACCTTCTTATATAAAGAAAGCAGTCTGAGAGGCCCGTCTTTATTATGTGTCCTAGTTCCGGTTGTTTGTTGACGATACCTTACAAGCTTCATTTGGTAATGAAAGTATATGGAAAAACGTTTTCAAAGGTCGATCTCGAATTATGTTGATGAGATCAGCTCCTTGAATTTAAAATACAAGGAGGCAGAACTGTGAATAAGTTCAGAAAACTCGATGCATGAGTTCGGACAGTTGCCTTTACGGAGCATCAGGCTTTCGGTATTCTTTCAGTACAATTAAAGTTTGTAATGTAAGAAATGTTATCTTTTTATTTTCTGTTCAGTGTCGGGTAAAATCTCCTCAAATCTGATTGCTCTGCGTCATTTGCACGTTAGTAAATTAATGAATTAAAATGTGAATTTCACCACTTTTAAACTGTGAAAATTCTCCACCGACAGAAAAATTAAACAGATCACAGTTTGCTTTAAACTTTAAATGCAGTCGGTTAAAAAAATCGTTCATCCTTTTTCACTTTGGCTAAAGGAACTTTTACCATTTAAGTATTGGGTATTAGAAAAAAAGGACGCGCGTGTCAGAATCCCACCCAAGGTCCTTACTAGACTTATATCTCTACACTAAAACTATTTTACCAAAAGGAATTCACCATACAAATTAGAGCTACCCTAAGCAGTTGTATAAGGTCGAGACTTTATTCACTCCCACTTACCGGTGATGAATTGTTACAATCCCTAATTTAATTCCATCGTTATTTTTACTATTGAATAAGTTTATCGAAATGTGATGAGTCGGAAGGGCGCATATTTATTGCATTAACAAATAGCTCTTCCTAAAATACTATTAAATAAAGTCAAAGTTCCATTTACTTTGTTTAATTAGCAAGAAAATTACATCAGTTAAAGTTTAACAAAACGAGTATTCTCAACATAATTAAAATACTAGTTTCATTTAATTATTTTCTCCGACCCCGGGAATGTTATAAATATTTGATTAAAGGTAGTAAAAGGCTTGGCAATAAATACCTCGACAAATGCGGTTTGTAGTTCAGTTGACTGGTTGGTTAGTATTGGCATTCTTGTAGTTCCGGGGTAGTTTACGAACCTGAAATGTGGAAAATTATTAAGGATCGACTTTTCGGATCAAATGATATTTACGACTCACTATCGCCTATTCTAACGTTTGGATTTTTCATGGGGTTGACACCCTTCCGTATCTTCAGTACACCGAGCCGAAAATATCTGGGTGTCACCTATCTGGGACTAATACCGACTGGTTTTCACTTCGTCCTTTTCGCCGGTGGCTACTTTTATTCGGTACAATCTGGAGAGAATATTGTGGAACATTTCGTGCCAACACAAGTTTCGAAACTCGGGGATTTTATGCAAAGTGGCGGCTTAATACTTGGAGTCGCGATCATTTACGCAACTTCTTTTATTTATCGACAAAGTTTCGTTACGTCCATCAATATGTTGGCTGCTGTCGATAAAAAGTTCGAAGGATTAGGCGTTTGGTATAATTTTAGATGGATGATTCGTTCTTCATATGTTTTGATTTCAATTCTTGTGCCGGTTTGTGCAGGATTCTTGTTCGAAAGTTACTTTTTGTTGAAACAAGCCGAAATAAGTCCGTCTATTCCCATTTATTTCACATATTTTCTTCCACACTGTTGTCTTTCGGTGGCTGTGCTGATTTTAGTTAGTGGAGCAAGGACGCTATTCTTTCGATTTAAAATTCTAAATGAGGTTTGTATTTTTCCAGTTAAAAATCGTTCACGGTTGAAGAAACCCTCTTATGTAAAGAAAGCAGTCTGAGAAGTCCGTCGTTATTATGTGTCCTAGTTCCGGTGGTAGTTGACGATACCTTACAAGCTTCATTTGGTAATGAAAGTATATGGAAAAAAGTTTTCAAAGGTCGATCTCGAATTATGTTGAGATCATAAGATTGTGAATAAGTGTAGAAAACTCGATGCATGAGTTTGGACAGTAGCCTTAAAGGAGCATCAGGCTTTCGGTAATCTTTCACTACACTTAAAGTTTGTAATGTAAGAAATGTTATCATTTTATTTTCTGTTCAGTGTCGGGCAAAATCTCCTCAAATCTGATTGCTGTGCGTCATTTGCACGTTAGTAAATTAATAAATTGAAATTTAATTATTTTATTTAGAGAAAATAACCTTAAACTTGTAATTATCCTTACTTATTCCATCTTCAGACAAAGGAACACATATAAGCTCTCTTGCATGATATTTTATAGGATTGGATTTTCAAATAAAAATATTGCCCCCTTTCCTTCTTCCTGTAAATTCCATATGGGAGTCGATTAATTGCACAATCACTGGTGTACCCATGAAGCTCTGAAGACAATGAATTTTACACCTAAATTAATATTCTCCGAATTTTCAGGTTCTTTTAAATATTTTTCACGATGTTACCAATAAGGCAAAGGGAAATAAATTGAGTATGCAGCCTGCCTTCGTTCAGCGTATTGGCAACCTTTGCGCCCTTACACCGGTAGCGAAAAGCCTCGAGGATAAAATTCTAGACATTACGAAAATTAACGACCTGCTTACACAAATATGTCGCCATATGAATGATTATTTTGCATATCACTTGTTAACGATAGTTAGCATAATATTTCTGACTTCACTTTTCAACTGTTACTATCTACTTGATGTTCTAGTTTTGTTTAGAAGGAGTTCTTTTACGGCAAACGGAACTTTCATAATGTTTCTATCGGCCCAGGTATTGTTCTATTTGTTCGAGCTGTTTTCTATTATCGAGTCCGGATCGCAAATTATTAATGAGGTGAGTCAGATACATTTTTTAATCAATTATTTAAATTTGAATTCAGAACAGAGCGAATGTAGGAAAACGGTACTGTTAATGTGATTAATTTACATATTTTATAGTGTAAAGTAATTGGTATGCTAGAAGATCGATAGTTACTACTCACCTCTATTTATTTTATCACTATTCATCACAAACTGTTTACGTAATAAGAAATATATAAACTTTAAAATTGATATCCATATTATATCTAGTAAAAAATATATACAATACGGAAGATACATAGATAAATGAATGCCTAAGGATTCTACATAATTTCATTCAATTCATTTAACCTTACTATTGCCCATTATTTTGAGATGTTGTGTACTTTAAGAATTTATAAAAAATCATCAAAGATAGTGTAGAAAAAATAAAAAAAATAAGTATAAATATGTTTTTAGAAACAGTCAAGGATAAAGTTTTAAATCACTAACTTTAAAAAATGACAAAGTTATTTTACTATATAATTATGGCGTACATATAGACATTTTAGGAGACCATTTAAAAAAAAAATTTTGAATAGAAAAAATCTATTACGATATCTTATTTTCTGTACTTTTAGATACATTCTAATTAATTATGTTTAGTTTTTTTAGTATATACCTATCTCAACGATTTATTTGTCAACCTTCTATTTTGTGGTATATTTTATAGATTTTTTTTAATTCTAATTCGTTATTTGTTTGACATCTTAAATTCTTAAGAATGCCTAAGTTATCAATTTTTTCCTGTTTTTTTGTAGAGCCAACGAACTGCAACTTATATCCATCGATTGATCAACACTGTTCAAAATGAGAAAGTGCGTACGAGTTTATCATATTTGTCCTTGCAATTGTTGCACCGCGAACTTCACTTCAGTGCTGCTGGATTTTTCAATATCGACAGGGCTTTATGTTTAACTGTATGTGATATTACCAGTTTATTAAATTTTTACAGTGTGTTATCTTGGGTATCGGATACAATTTTCACTTATTCTGCCTCAATTCGATTGTTCGTTCCAGATTCCGGTTCAATTTTAAATCACACATTTCACATAGTACACTTCCATACGCGACCCGATTACTGATCTTTTCTTTCCATTCCTAAAACTGATTAAGTTCGGTATCCTCTTTCTTCTCCACAATTCCTTCCAACTCTCCTCTCTTCTACACATGATTAGAGTAGTTTGTAAAAAATATAAAAGAGTAAAGAGTCTCATTAGAAGCTTCCCCTCCAAAATAATTGGGTCAGTGTTCCTAAAAAGTAAAATGTTGCCATTAATTCAGCTAATTCATGAAAACTAAGTCAATAACTCCCTTTTTTTTTGTTTCAGATGATTGGAACATGTACAACGTATCTTATTATATTACTTCAATTTGCCTCGAACGACAATAAAAATTCCGTTAGAAAACATCTCACCGATTCGGGAACTTAAATATTAACAACTTATCTTTAAACTGTAATTGTGCTCTTTTTATTTTAATCACCGTATAATAACTTATAACTTATGTTCAAAAATTTTAATTCTAGTCTGATATATGGTTAAGCGATAGATTATAGAATACAAGTCTCTCATGAGATTTAGCAATTTGAAACAGGCACTGAATTCAAAATTTAACATCATATACGTATTAAAGTCAATAATAAAAGGATTAATAGTTGTGATGAAGAAATTTGAATTTTTTTTTTTTGGCACCATCAATCAAGGTTTAGAACTCTATTCCCACGCAACAAAATCGAATGAGTCCTTCCTGTAGCTACCATACAGAATTTTGATAATGATTACATTTAATTCAAATCAATTTATTATAATTTGTTAAATAAAAAATGTTGTACTTACTAAAGTGTAAGGTTTGATTCTGTCCTTTTTATTTGTAGGTTGTTCATCGCTTATTTAGTCTATTATTATTATCTCTTTTATTTTTCTATTTTAAGTTATTTATTTTATTTATTTATTGTTTTTATTGAATCTCTATTCGAAAATAACGTAAAGCACGTAGGACGAGAACCAGCACATCCACAGCATTATCGCAATAAAGTCCATTATATTTTTCTTCACATTTTTTCCCTTCCACCAGGTTTTTCTAGCTGCCCGCTGCGATCTCCACTCTGTCAAAATAGGTCAGACCCAGACCCATTCGACCCTAAGTCATATTTAACACCCTAGGTGCTGAATACAAACAAATTCTGAAATTGATTTTAAGGTAATATTTAAATTTTAATTCAGAAGAGAGTGGAAAATTACTCTTGAAAAAAAAAAAAAAAGTTTCAAGATACCAATATGTAATGCTGAAAAATAATGTCACTTTTATGAATAGTACCTCTTGAAAATATTTTTATAATTAAATGTATTCCGAAATGAAGTTGAAATCATTCGTTGGACTGATTTGCACCTAGTAACTGATTTCCAGATATTGGATGCTCCGATTCCAAGAGCTGCTCACAATTGGATAACCGTGTACATCAATATACTAAGAGTGTATTTGAAAATTAGATTGAAAGGGTTGAGTGAAGTCGGGTATTTTATTATAACAGCAAGGAAGTTACATGGGTCCGAACAGTAGCACACTGAAAACTGTAAATATGCAAAATGCTTTGAAGGAACAAGAATTTTCCTATTTTGCCAGATTAGAAAGGATAAAGAGGGAGGTGAGTCCGAAAATGATATGGGAGGATGCATGAATAAAGCAAGTCAGGCTTAAATATTATCTTTTCGAGAAAAAAGGATACGCTTTTAGTCTGAGCTAAACAATCATCTCCAAATAGGATGTGAATTGAAATTCGCAAAAAGCACAAGGAACGATTGAGACAAAATAACAATAAAATGCCCTGCCGCTAGATAAAGAATGCAGGCAGAAAATAGTTTTTTTCAAGTAACCCTGTTTTCACACTAATATTGAGGGGAATTAAATTAAATAAAATTATAACTACAATGTCGGTAATTGATTTAATTACAGTTGGCTATTATAATTTAATAGTTAACAGAGAGTATAAAACGCCTCGTTGTTAAATTACTGACTACAAACAGTAATCCAAATATTGATTACTATGCTCGCAATCCTTTTAGTAAAATACATTTTTAATGAGCTTGAATATGGTCATTAAATTGCCCGCAGTAGTACAAGGATATCAGTAGGAGGTTACACCAGTTGCTACTATAGTTTAACGAGTTAGTTAGTCCAAAGCGGGTGCGAATTCGAGCCGTTACTAAGTTATCGAGAGTTGTTAAAGTTGATAACTACTTTGTTGTTTAATTCGTAATGTCGGGAAATACTATATCACGTTTTTTCGGAGCTAGTGATGCCTTTGGCACTCTAAAGCCCATATTAACCCTTGGTTTCTTTTTCGGCTTGGCACCTTTTCGAATATACGGATCACATGGAAAGAAATACATCGGCTGTAGTTATCTAGCCCTAATACCGAGTATCTTACAAGCAATCGCTTTTGGGACCGCCTTGACGGTGGTTATCTGGAAAGATGAATCACTCGTTGGTTACTTTCTCAAAACAAATATAACGAAAATTGGTGATCTTCTACAAATCGGGATCGGAACGGTCGGTATGATTATGCTTTTAACAGCTTCGGTGTTCTATCGCAAGAAGTTTATATTTCTGATGGACCTCTTGACGTGTGTGGACAAGGAATTGAAAGCATTGGGCGTACGATTGAGTTACAATGAAATATTAAAAAGGGCATATGTTGGTGTTTTGGCGATGTGTAGTGTTGCTTTCGGCTTTCTAATCGGTAGCTACTTCCTGCTGCAAAGTGTCGACAAGCCTCTTTCGATTACAATCGTCATTACGTTCTTCTTGCCGCATTATGTTATTACTGTTTCCAGTGCTATGATAGCGAGTGTTTCAAAAGTCATGTTTTGTCGATTTAAAGTGCTCAATCAGGTGAGATTGGGAAGGAGTTACGCACTTTTCTCTAAGATGTCACACTTTTCTTGTTTTATTTCAGATAATTCTGAATTTACTAAACCATCAATCGATCAACATTAAACCAATTTACATAGTCCGGAGAAAGCATCGTCTTTGCGAAATAATGAAAAACTCGAAAACAGTTGCCGAAATAATTCAAGAAACAACGAAAATTAACGATATGCTCGTCGATGTTTGGCGAATTGCTAACGATTTTTTCAGCTATCAGTTGCTTACGGTCGTTTGTGTGGGATTTATTACAATTCTTTTTGATGGCTATTACATAATGGATGCTTTCTTTGAGTGGTCTCGAAATTCAAATAGTACGAAAATTGAAGCATTCGTCATATTCTTTTTAACACAGTTTATCTACTATGTGGTTGAAATATTTACAATTGTCGATGGAGGTTCGGATGTCATTGATGAGGTATGAATCAAATTGAAAATTTCTTGTTGTTCTTAACAACAAATTATTTTTGATATAGCTAAGTGCAAATGTTCTACATCGAGGAAAATCCACCTTTTCTTGGATAGGTATTAAGCCTATGTTGGGAGCCAATTAGACAGTGTTACCCAACCTTCGAAAAAGAGCTGTTTCTAAGGTCGCCTAATTGTGTATTGAACACCCAAAATCGTAAAAGGGTTCGACTGTTTTTGGAAATGGTGTGATGGTATTGGAGGTTTATTCCAAAATTATGGTCTTACCTCTACTGAAGAAAGAAGTACCTACTGATGACGAAATTGTACTTGAATGCATCAGCTACTTTTTAGTTGAACTGTGGGCACCCTTAACAATCATTTTGGAATAATTTACATTCCAAATTTAAACTCCAAGTCTTAATAATATATAGAAATCAAAATTGATCACCCGAAATTCTACCCGACAGTCACGAGTAAATCGATTCACTCTAAAAAAGTGATCTTAAAGAAAAGGTGTCAGATATTTTGTATTGATACATCAAAATGTCTGCTGTTAGCAAATTTTGTTGAAACTTTAGGTCTAGCAGCAATATTTTAAATCTAAATACAATTTCTTTTAGATTATATGTGTGTTTAGGACAATGTACAATACTCAAGATTGAACCGCATGAAAAGTACCAGAGAGAATTTGTCCAAATTATATCATTTTCAATAAAAAAAATTTCCTCTACTTTCATCTTCCTTTCAAAATAATGACACTAACTTAGTAGCGAACCTGATTAGATTACCACCTGATGGCATCTCAGCGCAAACCTTAAACTGTGTCTGAAGCCAACTAATAAATTTACATAATAAATTCGAAAGATATACTGCTTTTCAAAATAAATATGAGTGAAAGTGAATGTAAAATTACTAATATTAAAACTTACATGACTTAATTTTTACAAGAAAAATTATTTATATATTTTTTCAGTTTTTAAATATTTTTAAAAATAGATTACGAACTTTCCGTTTTGGTGTTTATGGAAATTTCAGCTATTAAAAGCATTATAATAAACTTTTATGAGTTTTTTCGAATAACAGTTTTAGTTATTCGTTCGATATATGGTGTTAAATGGAAATATTTCCATAGAAGAATACTTTTGTTTAGTGATTTAAGAGTTATTTTTGTATTTATTTTTCAGAGTCAACGAACTGCTACATATGTTCATAGATTGATCAACACTGTTAAAGATGAAGAGTTGCGTACGAATTTATCTTATTTGTCCTTGCAATTGTTGCACCGCGAACTTCGCTTCACTGCTGCTGGATTTTTCAATATTGACAGGACTTTATGCTTAAGTGTATGTTATATTATTAATTAAGAAATTACTTTTATTATTTTCATTTTTGGTAAAAAAAAACTTATAAGATTTAATTCGCGGTTTATGAACAGTATAGGCTCGCATGCGCGATTAACGATGCGACGCGTCGTTTTAAGAGTCCTTGTTCTAATTCCGGCACGCATGTAAAGCTTAAGGCCAATAAATGTGGGGAAACTAATGCATACACAATGAAAAAACAGGCTATACATTTGCAGGCTGCAAAAAAAATATTTTAGTACCTATTTGATAATTTTATTTGGCATTTGCGGGAAGCTATTCAGCGTGCTTAAAGTAAAAATGTTAAATTTTACATTTTTGAGAAGCCCTATAGTATGAATTTGAAACTCTGCTGCATATCATACATAATTTTTGACGGTTATTCTTATATCTCATGAACGATTTATGCTAAAAATCATAGCTTGGAAATAAGAATAAAAAATTAAAAATTTGTTTGGTGTGAAGTGCGTGGAACTTCGTATGTTCTTAAGGTGTAAAAATAGCCCGAAAGCTATTGGAAACGGTTTCAGGCTATGAGCTGCATAGTAACTAGCATTGCAAAAGAAACATTAAAAAATTCTACCGAAAAAAAATATGTATAAAGATCATTACGTGGGTATAAGCTAGGATTATCTCTTTAGTATTTTAACTCCATTCCGAATTCGTCGTATTTTGAATTATCTACCGGTACCGGTCTCAAATCTAATAAAAGCAAGTTTTATATAATCCTCTTATAGATAAATGCCTTAAATTGCTCGGTGATGTACCGATTATTTATTTGTACTTCACCGTCCATAAGCCAGTATTTTTTTCTAAATTGTTGTTGTTATTTGTATTTGGACATATAATTTTTATAATTAGTTTTTCTTAAGTTTTTCGACATCATGCATAGCAAATTTTCGTCCCATTTAAATTATGTCTTGGCGTAGCTTGTCTAGTCTTACAGCAACTGAGGAAGTCATCGAGAAAGTAAAACTTTTTATTGGATAACAAAAAGACAAAGTTAAATTTCCATGTACACTTACATATATGAATTTTTATAAAACCTAGCAAATACCCGAATTTTTATATTTCCGTTTTGACTTTTATGTACCATAAGCAAGAAGCTGACAATTAGCACGACTTTTCTTTGTGAGGTTAACAAATACTTAGACGAAGCAGGCCATACTTAATTAGAAATAAAATAATATAAATTCTATAAATACAAATTCCCTTATTGCTTTTGTATTTTCTTGCAGATGGCTGGAACGTGTACAACGTATCTTATTATTTTACTGCAATTTGCCTCGAATGATCCATTAAAAACTTTGGTTGTTGTACATGAAGCCATTAAAAATGCGACACAATAAATAAATTATAATTATGTTATTTTTTCTTATCTTAATAAATACTTCAACAAATTTAAAAAATATTAGTGCAAAAATATTTGAAATTATAGTTTAAGTGATTATCGAAAATAAAAAATAAATTCATGAGAATAGCTGGAAATCTTTCGTGAGATATTACATTATGAATAACTGTGTTCCAAATTCACGAAAAAATTTAAGTTTTTGAAAAATGTTAAACAATGTGCCGGTGGAAATTTCATAGTTTTGTTGACATACTACTGATTCGATTTTTGTGACTCTATGTTTGTACTGCCGCAATGACCTCAAATTCCATCGAGAAGTATGGCGAATAAGCACCCGTATTGCGAATGTCGCGCTCACGTCACTTCGATGCCGATGCGAAGTGTCACGTCGATCGGGAAAAGCGATTGTGTAACTCCATCGACGTGACTCAATGGCATTGCCATATTGATATGTATGTATCAGCTGTAAATTGCGAATTTAAGGTTTTGTATGTCTTCGTTTAAAACTATGACGTTATTTTTATGCAATATCAAATCCTACATTCAAATTTAAGATGCGGATAATGCTTTTTTCTAAAGTGGAAAAGCTATACATCTTGTTCGGCCCATGTTTGGCTCTGACTTCTGCTTGCATCTCGTGACGGTAGTCCCAAAGAATTTTACAGTGCCGAAAATTGGAGCCGTATTTCTTTAATGTGTGTCGATCTACACCACTTTTAATGACGATTACTTGTTGCGAATTCATCAAAATAAGGAAAGAAACATCTTTTTGTCAAATCTATACTTGCATTTTTGCATCAACGTTAATTTTCTTCAGGCGTCACGGACTCGGAATGTCATCGACGAAAAATGACGATCAAAGTGACAACGCTCGATGACAATCGACACTCACAATCGCCTTTTCATGCGTCGATATCGAATCGTCATCGAAGTGACGCGACGTGACAATCACAATACGGTCGAATATTTGTATCAAAATTATCTGAGTTGGATACTCTCAGTCAGTCAGTGGTGCATGCAAAAAAGAACATTTATGGTGGTCACTTATGGTGGGAAGGGTGCAGGATTGTATGAAGGGGGGGGGGGCGTTCCAAATAAATTATCAAGTTCCCGCCATACTGAATGTGATGACGAAAAAAAGGTCCTCCACTTCCCAATGAAAATGGGCCAAGGAGAAGGGGGGGCTTGAACCCCCAAAACCCCGGGCACGGGCCTGCCTCTAAGACTAAATTGGCGAGAGTAAAATTCTTACATTTTCCATTTTTATCAATAGTTTTATTTCAAAGGAAATTACAGAGTACATTTAATAAATAATGAGAACTCTTTGCATTATGTCCTTAAAATTATCAAGAGAATTATTTCGCTTTAATTTATTGAGTGTGTTTGTTTGTGATATAAAAATAAAATATGAACTGGTACAGCATAAAGGCATAAACAAAATGAAGCTATGTGAAAAAAAAATCGAAAATTTTTCACTAGTCAATAAAAAAAATAAGGACTAATGTTTCCTTCCTGCGAAATTAAATGAACAAAACAAAATGCTTTGAGAAGAATTGCAACTACGTCTTCATCTTCGTCATCATCGTCTTTAAACTTAAAAATACGGAGGCGTTTTTCATTAATTACACATACAAAAAAAATATAATACAAATCATAAAAGGATGACCTAAAATACTAAAAAAAAATATAAACAGGATCACTCTTCCCTCTACAGACGAAGTCCGGGATTTGTTGCGGCAACATACTGTAAAAGTTCTTGCGAATCTTCGCAGATCACTGGCTTCTCGTGATAGCAAGCCACATCGTGCCATGCAATACCGTCGTTATAAACATTGTTCAACACCGACAAACATTGTTCCTTGGTTTGATTGATATCGTATTCAGCGTTGTCCGGTTGTGGGATTTTCTTGTGTCCAGTTTGCGACCAAGGATTGTAGCCCCAACCTTGAGAAATGCGGTTTGTAGCTTGGATCTTCTCGCGAGTCGATGACCAGAACCAACCGAATACGTTCTTTGGTTCCAAATCGGGACGATTTTCACAACCGGCAAAATCACAAATGCGTCCTGATGTCCAGATGTACGGTACGTCGTTTTGCTGAATCACACGGAAGATTAGATTGTTCTTTTCTTGGGTTTCGAGCGAGACCAAGTCCATGCAGTATTCGCGGCACAAGTTACGGCCGTCTAACCAGTCGACCTTCCGATTGGCTAAAGCTGGAACGTGGCTGCTCAAGAATAAATTCTTGCCCTTATAGGTGAATTCTTTTGGACCTGAAATGAAAATAATTTGAAGTTATTTTTTTGTTCTGAAGTAATAATTAAGAGTTTAGTACGGGAGACGTGAATAGGAGTTCTTGCCAATCTTGAGAAGACGATAGATGGCAGCACGTATCGCTTAGAAGAGCAATTTGCAGCTGGAAGTCTCAGTAGAAAAAGGGGTTCGAATGATCAACTAACTTATACCTCAATTGTCTAAACAATGCTATGAAATTGTTCATTATCTTGCTTTCAACCGCCAAATTGCACCATAAAAAAGAAGAAATTGAAAATTGTCATGGCATTTTCGTAGCTTCAGATACGACGATCTCGACCTGGTGCTATTCTATGCGGTTTCCTTTCAGCCAACACAAGAAGGCAACAAGAAGACCTCCGTGAAAAAAACCTTTTGTATATTTTCGTTTTCATTTTCATTGTTCTTGTACTCGTATATAACAGTATATTTTCTCATAAAACGAATAAATCATCTGCTCACGTTTCGCTACAGCATGACTCTGAGATGTTGTTAGTTGAAACGACTAGGCTCTAATAAAATAGTTGCATAATAGTTGCGCTTGTGTCATTGCGTTGTGCTACATGTACTTTTAACTGCAGAGAAATTGCAGCAACTTCTTAAAGTGGCTATAAGGTCGCTGCTAAGTTCAGACCCGGAGCAGCCGATGAAATAAAAGCGTTAATGGCGGTAACCTCATGAAACCGGCCGAGAAGTCGATAATGATGAGAAAATTTTAAGGCCGAAAAATAGAAAAAATCTATAGTATATATATAATTACTAATTTAGTACGTGCACTTGTAATAACTTTCCAATTTTTTTAACTCTATTTTGCCGAAATCTCTCGCAATTAATAGAAGTGAAGTTTTAATGGAACGCGATCAATTTTAAACCGACCTCTTTCTATCATTTTTTTTTTATCTTATCGTTGATATAATTCGAAATCAAGTTAATAAGTGATTAACATTTTGAGTCTTTTGAAATGTCCGAATGATTGAAGTTGCTCAAAAAATTTACAATTCAATTATTGCATAAAAAAAGGCAGAGATATGAGTTTAACGAGGGCACGTTCAGTTATCAATTCAACATGTTTGCGGTTAAAAGAGTGCCCCTTATGGACCATATACTCGTACGTAACAAAATCACTTTGGACCACAACTTTCCTCAGTTTCTTGGAGTTGATTTATCGCGAGTCTTACCCAACATTGTAGCCTGCATTCAACTATCTGTCGCCTTAATACATTTCATATGACGACTATTAGTTATCGGCCTCGATGGGACTTCCACTTGGATAAAAAAAACCATTGCATTTATAACGCGCCTGAAACGAATACTCGTACGTTAAAGGTAAATTTGTATATGATTTTGGGGTGTGATTTTAGTGCAAGACCGCTTAATGCGCTGATCACGTCGCAATTTAACTTTCTTTCTGGTCCAATCGACCTTCCTATTATATCGTCAAACTGGTTTCAATTTTTGTCATCATCATTCGATAAATTATTGATTATTGCATAATTTGTTTATCGCGGTCAGATGATTTTTTATGCAATTGCTAGCAGTTTTAATTTTCTACTGTTATTTTCGGCTGGATTTATTTCGGGTTTGTAAAATTTACTACATAGACAAATCGTTAATTTCTTAACCATATTTTTCTCCACATCATCCATCACCCATCCTCATAACCATAACCATAAAAACTTAATACCTACACATAATGGGTTTCACAGAATTTAAGTTCTGTTCCTGCCGGAACAATATCAATGACGAGTCTTATTATTATGCGGATTCACTCTTAGTATTGGTTTTGCTCTTTTCGGTTTCAACCTCGGTCTGTGCAAACAGGATTTTTTTTGTCATAAAGCTTTGGATGAGAATGAAATTTTGTTCAAAATGCAAGTTTGTGTTTGAGTCAGGATTTAGGTGAGAGAATTTCTGATTCAGGTAGTGCCCAGGATCAGCAAGCCTTACAAAATCTCGAATCTCATCTATTTACGAAGGAATCACGAATAGAAAATTTGAAATGTAGTGCCATAACAAAAGCAACAAAATTTAACCCACTATGCTTTGATTCGCCAACACAGAGCATTCTATTTTTTTCATACAGTTCTGCTCATTTGTGATACACTATCAAAATGATCGCCAGAATAGTTTCCTAAAATCTGAATTAAATAGGCATCGAGATGTCTGGATACGACATCGCCAATCTGAAGATTCGATACTGAACATATGTACATAAATCAAGAGCAATGAAATGTAAAAAGTTGAAATATGACTATATAATTTACCATGATGAAGATTGCTTTTAGTGAATATTGTCTTTAAACAATGCATGCCGGAAAAGATACGTCATCCGTTAATAAAATTCTATCTAAAGAAAGTGGTAATCCCAGTCCAGAAATAAACGTGTTCCGAACAAAACAATCGCATCAGTGAATAAAAAAACTTATACCATAAATGCCATCAGATAATGCGAAGGCGACTTAATGAATCTATTTTGTAAATCCGCTTCAGTTAATCACATTCACCTGTTCAGGCAGCCGGAGATATTTGCTTTAGTGTACCATAGAGTTGGAGCTTAGAGTATATAACAATGGATCAGGTTGTAGTTTGACTTCTAGCTAGGTATTTTTTTACTTATTATTTATTTATACATTGTTCCGAGTAATGACCGATTGTTTAGATTGCACTATGAAACTGAAGGCAGGGTACTACGATGTGCAATCATAGAAGAAGCACTTCGACTCCTGACAAACTACTTAGAATTTGCATAAGAGATTACGGCAGTCGATATGACGCGCATCTGATCGTAGAGTTTAGCAAACTTTTATTTGCTAATCCGTCTATTGTTAATGTTGATGTTCTCTTTATAAAGTTGCTAATAGTTAGCACACGTCGCATCTACATTGTTTTTTTCGATAAATGAATGAGGTGAGCGTATCTGGACGTATCTTGATTGTCGATTGTAGATACCACAGGAACGAGTACATCAACTCTTCGAAATGAAAAAAAGAATAAGAAAAAAATCGTTTCATTACACCACATTTAACATTATTAATGTGAGCAATTAAAAGAAATATGACTTAGCTAATCGCAATTAGTCTGCCATAGAATTGCTATAGAATTGCTATAGAATCAGGTCGTCTATCTAAATTAGATTTAATGTCGAATTTAACTAGCCAGGTACTCCTCCAACTGTGCGACTATATAGCGTCGTTTTAATGGCCTACAAAGACGGTAATCAAACTGACCGACTGAATACGAAAAGACGTGTTTATGCATAGAAGCAATTCCAAGGCAGACAACCAAACCGACTGGCTTTATACGTGATACGAAATAATTCAGAAAACTATTTCGGGCAGGTGAAAATATTCATTTTTATGTTTGTACACTGAGAGGCCATCATGCATCTGGAAAAATCACAATAATAAAAGCGTTTACCAACACTTTCTTCGAAAAGATTTCAAATTTCGCGTCACTTACATTTAAGCCAACACCCATTGAAGTTGTTTTGAAATTCATGTGAGCAGATATTAGGGGATGGTGGCAGAATTTTAAATATGTAATAATATAAAACCGAGTGAAATATCTTAAAGATTTCTAACTTGAATACGGTTTCCTTCGAATACAGATTAATCTATTAATTGGTTTTTATTTATCAATTCGAAATGAATTAAACGATAATAAAATGGTCATAGTATGGCTAGTCGAGTATGCCTTGACCTCGTTTCAACAGTTCATATGCAATAAAATTGCTCATCTTTTTTTATAAGTTTCGAACTTAAGCTCAATAGCTAAGTACATCATTTTTTTTCTTACATTTGCTACATAAGTAACACTTTCTTATAGCGACTTATTGACTTTGAACTTTACTTGTTAGATAATAAATTCAAAGTTTTTTTTTACTATGGCGAATTTCTGTCCGGTAATCAATCAATCATTTTGGTATATTCGCTGTAGCAAAAATTTAAGTAGTCGTTTAAGAATTCAGTTAAATTCATGGTCAACAATGTTTTGAGTGTTTTTTTGTATTGAAATATATGGCTGTGAGTTTTATCGCACTAAAAATGTTTTAAGGTGTAAAAGTATGAATTTGTGTTGCATAATTTCAATGTACTGAAGAAGCGGGAGGAGTATCTGATCTGAAGACAAAATACAATTGATAGGTACTTAGTTTCTGTCAATAATTTTTTTTCAAAAAGAGTCCTTCAGTAAAGTATACTGACTTACATGCAGTAGACTTAAGAACCGAAAATTGAAGAAACTAAAATCTTATTCTCATTCACGATATTTGAGTTGTAATAGCGCAAGTATTAAGCGAAACATTTTTCAATATAACTTGCAGTTTGAGCAACTCAATAGAAAAAATTTGTTTTAAACCGGAACTAAACTATCACACAAAGACAAAAATTCTCATAAAATTAATGAATACATTTCAATGAACGAACTCCTAAGAATTTATGTAATATTTGTTCAGATAATGAACAAAATCATCGATCTGTGAACTTGATATATATTAAAATATACAATGAATCTAACTTACTAAAAACATTGTTGAATCTTTAGAAATCACCGACAACAGATTTCGATGAACACCTATTATATTGATTGAAACGTTCAAATAACTTCCTGGAATTTTTATTAATGAAAATTTTTCATAATGCCAATGATTGCATTAATAATATTGAAAAATAAGTTCATCGAAAACTGGCGATAAACGCTACAGTAATTAACATATGTACATTCTATTGTTTCATGTTATTGAATTTTACGATTTCTTATTTATGAACATGTACATTGAACACATTGAAATATCGCCATAATTCTTCTGTTGTAAATGAGTAATTGTTTCGATGTGACAGGGTGATCCTTAGATAGAACTACATGGGACCAAGTGGTTTCGGTGGTATGAATTTGGGAATTTAATAATCTCAGCTCTGTACTCATGGCTATTGCGTTTTTCTTTCGCGCTAAAACGATCTTGTCTTTTAGCATTATTCAAATTTTAGAAAACTTTTGTGCAGAATTCTGTTAGTAGTTTATTCAAACAGACGAAAAAACAAAATTATGTATATTATCGAAATATGCAAAAAAAATGTTTACTTACGATTTGCACATTTATCAGGTACCGGTAGCGATAAAAACCTTCCTGGTTTGCTAGATGTTTGTCTAACCTGTTTACGCTGTGGCTCAGCTAAGCATGCTGCTATGCAGAATGCTGCAATTACTAACGTGACTTTCATCTGAAAATTGAAAAAAAATATAAATTAAAAATCAACAAACGTTTTTTACTGTGTACTAATTTTAATCAAAATCTTTAAGCAACGGATTAACATAAATTATCCTTATAATGAATTAGTTTTTTTATCGAAGTTATTTGTTATTGAACTTTAGATGAGACTCATTGACATTTCTTAGAAGTCAAGGTCGTTCAATTGTATTTACACAAATTATTGGTTCTTGCAGCTACTGCGACGAGACATGGAGTGATAGTCAGGTTTGTTAATAAAAAATATTAAAAAAAATTCTGGATTTTATATTGGTAAGTTAGTGATGAGGGCTTAGATTTGATAGCACTGAACCAAAACCTGCAGTTTGTGATGTGAATTTGTTTTGAAATATATAATTCGAATTCAAAAAAACACAACTCAACAAAAATTAGAACGAAAGTGGAGAAAAAGTAAAATGCGTAACACTAGACAATGCAAAGAAACGAGTATATTTTGACAAATACTAAAAATATATAATATAAGCACATAAATTTAATTAAAAAAATATAAAATAGTAAATGCTAAAAACAAAAAAATTTATATAAAAGAAAAAAGTGGAAAGTGAAAACAGAAACAAAAAATTAAGAAAAAATAAGAGACTCAGAAAAAAGAATCTCATTAAATAAAGAGAAAATTAAAAGAATGTTTAGAAAATAAATTTTTGTATAATCTCTATTTATGAAAATGGAGACAAAGGTTCGAATACTAGTCATAACTTGGTCCTGCGCCTTAACTTATACCCAAATGTTCACACTTTTTTTTACAGTATTAATTCACAAAACAAAAATTATTATTTATATAAAATAAAAGTAAAAATATAAAATCGTCAAAATTTTGTAGAATAGGAAAAAGTTTTACTTTGAAATCACGTTATCAAAAATGTAGCACCTCATGGTTTCACAATACTTGATAATGTCGTTAAAGTCGATGGTTGCTACTCCTTGTCTAACGTAAATACTTATATAAGTAGCCACTAGACTTAAATTCCTAAAACAGAGCAGAGTAACTTTTTATGTAAAAGCTGTTTTCGTTTTAATATGTGCATAAAATCTAACTTGTTTTTTTTTAATAATAGCACCATCTGTTTAGTTTAATTTGGTCACATTTTTCACTAATACCACATAAAAACAACCGTCGATTGAACAATTTTATTACCTTATTCTTTTAAAAACAAAAGACAAAATTCGGCAATTCAATCTTTCGCTACGATCATAAAATATCGCATACCCTATTTACAGTGACACCTCAACAGTCTTCTTTTCACCTGAAGATTGAAGTGGATTACTCAATCGTTTTAAAACTGCAAACTCATTTCAATATTGGAAGATGGTCAACACAACAGTCACACCAACATAATGAGCTTGGACAAATATTTCCCAACCGAGTTCACTTCACACGACATTTTCATTTTCACATAATAAATCGTCGCCTTTTTTACACTTCTTCTTTTGCTCGGTTAACTTTTGTTGCGGCGCTTCAACAAGATCAGATTTCAGACCTCCCCCGTTATCGTTTCGACCTTTTCGCGATCATTACGAAGTCTCATCATTATCATGATCGTGGTGAAAAGACCCGGTTTGTGATAAAGTTTTACAAGTGTCCTGTATCGGTAACTATGATGGATTTTGAAGGCCACCGATCCAACAGTACATCATCCGATTTTCGAACTTCAGTAAAATCTTGAAGATTGGTGCGCTTAAGACGTCCGGAATTGTGATTAAGACTCTTATGCAATCGCGGTAAGATTAAGTTCTGCAGATAATTCATTTGATGCATGATTTAGTGGAAATGTCAAGATGGTGGACCCTGTGGTGTGGTACACGACGTGATGTTTTTATTGGGCTTACGGCGGTCAAATAAAATGCATATTGCTAGGCTGCCTGACAAGATCTTGTGGCTGTAGTTATACCGTGTACCCTGATGCTATGTTTGGTGTCAAGGATTTCCAACATATCGTCATCATCATCAACGACATCATCCACAAAAGAAGAATAATTTATTATTATTTATCGAATTAAAATTTATACTGCGGATTAGAGTATGACCGCATGCAATAATCTTTGATAGATTTTTCTACGCGTTAGTAATTCTATTTTGTACAACTAATAGTACAGTCAATTAAATTCAGGGTTCACTTCAACCTGATCTTGAACTGTAAGAAATTAACCATCAGTTTCACTTAAAACTTCCAACACAGAAATTTTTCAAATAGTCAACGAAATCGAGTTACTCGCTTTGTAAAGCATCGAACTCTTTCGTTTTCTCCCATAGAAACCGTTCGCTTCTCGGTGTAATTTACAACATTTCTTTGATGAATAAGAGGCCTGGTGTGGTTCAGAGAACAAAAAGTCTATTATAACAGCACAGCAATTAAGTATCAATAAAACTAAATTGTTCGTTTGTGTTGTTTCGTAGATTGTTTGAAGATTAACTGGAAAAAAATTTACAGCAAATGATTAGCGTGACATTTTCCGCAGTCTTTGAATAGACGAGAACTGCGAAGCAGTGTTTCATCAACATATTGGCATTATGATTTTAAGACGAACGAAATGATATAAGGCCTGGATTTTTACATTATTGTAAGAGATTAACGACTATTTGTACTGCTTGTATAGATAAAAACATCTTATTTACAGCTGGCAAGCTTGTAATGAATGTGCTTCCTCTTTTGAACGTCTAACTGACGATGAGGAAGAGCGATTCAAAGTTTTCGCAACTATTAGATGGCACATGGACTCACTATAGTTGTATAGATTACATCATGACATCAAAATGGATTTGAAAAGCGTTAATTTGAAATCAACTCTGGTGCAATGTTTGTTAGATTTGTGTCAGAATTACTGCGTTTTTACGAGATCTTTGAGATCATGCAGTTAAGTCTCTCAACAAACAAACAGTTTTAATTTTGAAATGTTTTCTCACTAAGATCTATATTTTGAAGATTTACTAAACTAGTAGTTCAAAAACCCGGCCGTGTGATTGTGTCTCACTGAACTTCTAAATTAATCTGTTTATTTATTAAGGAAAGTCTGAATTTTAAAAGCATCTTTCTGGATTTAGACATACTATTAGAGCTAGGATCTAAGATTACTAGATGGACAATAACGTGAGTAGCGGCGTCTGCATGTTTTACTTGAAAGCCTCTGTATGGTCCTTGAACATTGCGATATGCTGACAAACAAGAAGTTGGGAAATTTTTTTATCCCGAATATCGGAAATTCTTTCTTCTATCTCGAAAAGGCTTTAAAATTATCATCCTTACTACCCAGGACCTGACACAGATTAAAATGTCAAATTCATTAGATGTGATTTGCTCTTTTATACGAGGGGCTAGAATCACATCCTTCATAAACAGGATCTAGGGATTAGCTAGAAGCCAAACACAAAAGATCGCTCAAGGCGTGGAGTAGGTCTTTTTACTATTACCCATGTTAAGGTGATAAGTCTAATCTCTAAAACATTATTGTTATTATAAATAAATATTGTTTGTTTATTACCCAAATAATAAAAGTAAGTGTACGCAACTTCCTCTAAGAAGTTTGAGGAATACAAAATTAGGAAAATATCCTTTGCAAAATGGTTTTACAACTTTAACTTCTGTGAAGTTAAAATATAGTACCAATTTGGGCAATGTGAGTATATATCCCAATTTTGGCATGCTAATCCAAATGTCGTGAAATTGAAACATGGGTAAAAATATAATTTAAAATGGAAAAAAATCCTTTTTTTTCAAAGTACGTACCGAGTTCTTTCTTGGATTTTAATAATATCTATTTTAAAAAGGTTCGCCAATAAGCTAACCTCTTTACCAAAAAATAAATAAAATTGTTTAAGACAAAACTGGGAGAACCAAGGGGATGAAGAAATCTCCTAATTAGGCTCTAGCACCAAAAATATAAGACATTAATCAAAGTTTTGAAAATCTCTATTCGAAAAAAAAAGTTTAAATACAAAATGGAAACAAAAAGTAAAAGTTCAATAATCAAAGAGACAAATTTAAATAAAATTTGAGATATATCAAAAAATACGACACTATCGTAAATGCCTACTTAAGTAGGGAAATTGCCCAATTGTGGGAAATAATATTCTAAGTGGCAAAGACAACCTGACTATCACTTATTTAGAAAACCGGATCTGTTTTTTCCTAAAACTCAAAATTTGTATTTCCGATTCGTACACAGTAACTAAATCTAGTAAACAACATAAGGACCATTCAACCACTCCAGTGTCCACTTGTTTAAGAAAAACGCCTCTAAAAGTTACAAATATACGTGCACTTGAGATGAATTCGAATAACATTTAAATCGGAAATTAATTAATAAGTAAATAATTTTATACAGTGCGGTCACCAAACAATTCAACCAAAAATTAGGTAATAATTTCACTTTTCATCTTCAACTTGTATGTGCTCGAAAAACCTAAGTTTCAGAGCGATATTTTTTTCATGTTAGTCCATACACTCGCCATAAATCATCTTAAAGAAAAGCCGAACCAGAAAAAAATCAAACCAGCACCGTAACATTTAAGCTCATATCCATGCACTTAAAACTTTTTCACTTTGAAGTTCACTTGGAATTAAGGCCCACCATTAAACAATAAAAACAACAACGACGAAAATTACAAATGCACTTAACGATTACTGAACTATTAAAATATTGTCCTCAGAAGCAAATGGGTGGGTAGATGGACCAGGTACGACGTATCGTGGTTCAGGTTACTAGCCGAGTTGATTGATTGTAGGTATATTCCATAAGGATGTGATGTCTCTTACCTTAGGCTGGAAGCGCTCAGGTACAACCAGACGATATAACACTTGAACGAAAACAAAAGTAAAATTTGTCAGGTAAAGTGGTTTTATAGGTGCCTATATAACTGAAAACCAACACACTATCAGGTTCATATATGATATGAGGAAGAGGGAATCGAATCGTTGTGTGGGGGTAGTGTTAATGATTATATCGGTGGGAGAATGGATCGGTTTGGCGAAGAAATTTAAGTTAGTTGCGTCTGCAAAGATACGGTCTAAACGACTGTAGAAATCTGCAAAGCTGGGGAACGAACGATCGCGAATAACCTTAGCTTTAGTGTAAAGTCGTGCATTAACATAATAAGAATGTATCCCATAATCTAGCTACACGGATGAGACACTCAATTAAATACACACACGACGTCTATAAACTCCACTTGGACTAAAGTTCCGGATTTTCGATAGAAACTCATCTCGTCACGTTTCTAAAATGATCGCAAGTCAAGTTTGAATTGAATCTAAAGAAATCGCGAAAAACGACTAAAATAACAAAAGTTGAATTCTTTAATTGAGCTCGAAATGATCTATGCAACAACATCTTGAGTTGAAGAACTTGTCTGAAAGGCTGCCTTTAGATTTGAATATGCTGATCGGGTACCAGCTAAAATAATAATAACCTAAAGAAAAAAAACGAACCATAAGAAATTGGCCATTTAGAACGATATAAATTCTGTTCTTTGCACGAATTGTCGTTTTTATAACTTCCAAAGCGGAATTTCAATAATTTATAGACAACAACTTAGCTATTTATATTCTGAAAATGACTGTTGTATGAAAATAAATGTATTGAAATTCTGTAGCAGAAACAGTTTTCGGAATTGGGACATAAATTAGCGATTTGATTGCTTCGGATAGTAACCTGTTCCTTTTTAATCCACTAGAACTAGTAACATATTTTGGGGAATGAGTCCCTTATGAACGACAGCTGCACTGATTAGTTAGTTAACCACATTATTATTTGTGTTGCTTAATTATTTCATTAATGGCCTACAAATTGAAAGAAATGGATATTACTACCCTGCAATTTTTTACTTTCAAGTTTTAGGACTAGTAAGCCCCAAAGAGGAAAAGTTCGCATGAAGGGCTTATGCTAGAAAGGTGAAACTTCAAAAGAGATGGGGGAAACATTTTTCCTGAAAA
The DNA here is from genome assembly GCA_949128065.1 of Beris chalybata. Classification (NCBI taxonomy): domain Eukaryota; kingdom Metazoa; phylum Arthropoda; class Insecta; order Diptera; family Stratiomyidae; genus Beris; species Beris chalybata. The sequence continues at coordinate 2,385,958 of OX421896.1, read as the reverse complement.
ATTTCGTTAAATCTTTAGGTATTTAGAGGTATAGAATTAATTTTACTTTTGCAGGTAAGCGCCTAGAAAATCTTTTCAAAATTTTATGATATATAACGCCTAAGAGATTACATAGAGACGTTTTCACGAATTCCGACATCTTTCTGAGGTCTAATGAGCTATCGAATTCGCTTTGACTTCTAGGGGCCTTAAGCAATATTTTTGGAGATTTATACCAAAAATAAACCGATTGAAACATTTTTTCGATTCTCAACCTCCGTAGTGGGCGTAATGTTGTAAAGTTTTCACGAATTCTGACAAATAATTTAGGTCTAGATAAGAGAAGATTTTGCGTTAGTCAATCGTTAAGGAGGTGTATGAATTATTGCTATAATGATTGTGCACGTTCTTACGACTTACGAATTACGACAACCGACAAATCTCTTAGGTATGAGAAGATATCGAATTGTTTTTTACATTAACGGGCTTTTTATATTATCGCCTAAAAATTGGTTTCTGCTTTTTTTTTTATGTTCATCCCTTAAAAAGTTTTATTTATATTTTATCTTCTACTTTTTATTTTTTGTACAAACTCTAGAAAGGACGTAAAATGTGAGACTCTCCAGTTCATTTTCACCAAATCCCATATTCTTGATGAAATTGGATAAAATTGGATAAAGAAAGTAATGTAATGGATAAATTCGTTCATCATCAAAAAAGAGATAACATAACAAAATTTTGTGAGAATAAATTCCGAGACTATTCAAGGATATGTTTTTCGTCAGAAAAAAAATAGTTGAGTTGCAATAAATAAATTAGTGGTTTGTATAGACATAATTATCTTATTGACGTAAATCCACTTATCAAACTGATTGATTATAATTTTTATTAGTTTTCCATATCCGTTTTGTCGACTAATATCGAAGGATGACTACATATAGACTAATTCGAGTTTGTTAAGAAAAATATTTTATTATTCAACAATAAATTACTATATATCCATATAATAGTAAATAAAGTCCATATAGGCACTATCTTCATCCTACTGCATTCAAAACTATCGCTTATTAATCGAAATGAACTCTATCCACTATTATAAGTCTAATTTAATTGGATATTCATATAATTTTTTTCAACGAATATTTCTATAGGTGGCGCCATCGTTTATAGTACATTTTTTGGTCATCTAGTAGTAACTAATGGGTGTTTTTGTGCGCCCACTATAACGGCAAGAATGACTCAGATTTCTTGTTTTGTTGTGAATTAGAAGAAAATATTTGATCGCAGTAATAAACAAGTAAATCGAAGTTTCGAATTCAACCAAGTTTAAATCATCTTCTTAGCATTAGAGCTCAAGGTAGAGGCCAACCAGTTTTGTATATCATGTCTTCACCTTTCACTAATATGCGAACCGGACACTATAACGACATTTTATTAAAATTCTTTTTTAGTATAGAATTTCACTTTGGCTATAATGTAAGTTGGTTCGTTTTCTGTCAGAACTGTGCCATAGTACGATGGTAGTGACTGTTATATGAGGTAATACATTGTACATATAAGAAATGTTTAATGTGGAAATCCACCTTGAATTCGATTTTAATCGAGTCTTATACAGTGCTGATCCGTTGCAGTGTTTGGATGATGCTGCAATTGCAACTTTGTTCTTCTTTTTTTTTATCTTCGACGTGTATGTTTTTTTGATATCTTCTCGATATAGTATACTAAAGATACTATGTGTGATTCTTAATCACGAGTTTGTTAGCTCTAGGCAACAGTTTACAAGGGATTTTGGGTTATTTCTTTTCTACGTTGAGCAAAAACGACAATATGATCGATGTCACGTGCGATCACGCAATATCGTTTTATAGGAGATGTGCTATACCGACTCTTATTTCTTGCGAAATTTTCATGCAAAACGCCTTTTTCTTTATTATAATTTATCTGAAACGTATATCGAACTTTCCACCTCACTATTGTTATGTAGTTTACCAAGATCGGTATTAGGATCGTGTATATGAAATTCATCACCATAAGACGTTTATGTTATAATTAAAAATTGTTCGCCGAGGCGTCTGTTGAAACTCTCGAAAACTATGAAATATTCGTGATCTGAGCAATCCAGTATTCGAGAATTGATTAGTGAGGATCCTCTTCAAATACTTCCTTATCTCGATTGCACCCCATATTTTCAAAATATCAAAAAAATAAAAGATACTATAAGAAAATTTCTGAAGTGTGATTTCGTGCTAACCGGCTTCATATCTCTATGCAAACTAATTATAATATGTACAAGAAGAAGAGTGACCTTCATACCATCGGTTTTGAGACTCTTACTTATGTTAATACCTTTTTTCGTGAGAACACATTTAGCCTTATGGATCAATCTATTTGTGACAGCTTCCGTAATGAGCTGCATCCGCTGACTTTTTTTTTACCTAAGACGTTTTTGGATAAAACAGGGGAACCTCAATAATTTTCGGACTACTTCTGTTTTTCTCAAGTGTTTTTATATAAAAATGTAATAAAATTATTGGTACCTACTTAGACACACTATTACTTAAGTCAAGCATTTAAACATTCGACCAACGACAAAAGATTTTTGAATGATTTTTGCCATTTTTTAAAATAAAATTTGAAGCACCTCTTTGAAGAGTATTACATGAGTGTAATGATGCTTAAGGAGTAGTAGCCAGGCGCCTCAATATATTTTAGGTAAGTGTAAGACTGTAAATGACGCAATTATGAACAGTTTTTATTATAATAGACTCTGGTACGTGGATGGTTTTGTTACTAGGAACTAAATAAGATTGGCTTAAAAAGTTTTCGGTATTTATATGATTCTCATGAGTTAATATTCTATATTTTAGTAAATTGTAGATTCGCTTATAAGAATATTAAAAATGCCTGTTTCTTAAAACCAGATAATTTTTTAATATCTCGGTAAACTCTTTATCTTTTTGTCTTAAATGGAATTTTGACATAGTGAAGCCCTTGTGAAACCCCAACACGAATTCCCGACTGGTTTTGGATTCAACGCTGTCTTGGCTACTGCCACTGAAGACATGACTGTTGGAAAACCTTTATTACCTCGATCATAATATTTGATTTTTTTTATAAAACAAAATTTGTAAAAACATTGAAAAGGTCTTTTTTTAAAGAAGTTTGCCGTTTTTGACGGAAAAATTGATTTTTCAAAAACTATGGGATTCGGCGAAAAATAGAACATTTCAACATAAGTTTGATCTTAAATTAAAAAAATAGCCGCTCAATAATTAACGATGATTTGTTTTACAATTATAATGACGGGCTATCTTAATGATCGAATCATCAAATCTATGATAAATGCAACTGTTGTTTCATTTTAATTCTAATAAGCATTCATAGAGCATAATTTTCTATTAACTAAATTCGATTCAATCCAAGGCTATAACACGATCAATTTTCAATATGTTAGTATGCCGGCGATTGCGTTCATTGCACCATCATCGCCATTTCTGTCGAAAACTCGTGACCAATACCGATCAATTTTGCGTAGTTTTATATTCGGTAATTTAAAGATCATGCTATCCCGTACAAGGAGATCCATTAATATGCATATCGATCCACATGATGATGAGTCGTTTCTTCCAATATTTAAGACACAAGATCAACAGCTACTATCCAATTCGCTAAGACCTTAACAAAAAGTCAAGAAACAAAGTCAAGTGTTATGATCGAAGACTCGTATATAATTGAAACGCGTGATCGATCATTGTGTAATGAATGCATTGAGTACAGGTAGTACACACACTTTTTATGGGTAGGAGGTTCATTGTGATCGAATCCGATACCAAGTGCCTTGCCATCCAATTGTCAATTAAAATTAATAGGAACAAATGCGGATCTATTCTCGAATTGTTTCATGACATCATTACGCGGATTTAAACATAGACATCAATTTACAAAAAAAAGTCAGCTCCGATCTATTGAGAACTCAGTCCATCACGAATAATACTTGCATTTAGTTAGAAAAAACAATCATTCATCCAAAGCACTTATCTCTTGATGAATTTTATTTTTCTAAACAGCATGCCGTATGGTAAATGATCGTACAAGATTTCGAACAATGCTAAGTTCCTAGTAATTGAAAACGTTTGAAATGTAAAATATCAATTCACGGTTCTAAGATGCGTCAAGTTCTTTCGGATGAATCTTGTCTTCAGTTGCCTTCCGGTTACCTTCAGCATAGTTCGTACTTTTTATTCATATACCAGCTATCTTTTGGATTTTATGGGCTTTATTTACACATCCGATCCACTGTTTATTGCGCGGACTAATTGAAAAACACAACTAACGTGCGTTTGGGAGGTGTTAAATAGATGTTTTGGAGAATTTTAACGATCAAGGCTATTCGTTAAGTGCCTCAAGAATCTTTAATGCATATTTCTGTACGAGTACATTTAATTTGCAGCTCTGTGAAACGAACCGTGAAAAGTCAAATTTTTTGTACGAAACACGCAATATCGTTTGGTGATATTGAAAAAAGACCATTTTTGTTCATGGTGATATTGAGATTTGCTTTAGGTGTTATGAAGGCAAATAAAAAATTTTGTAAAATAATAATATTGAAAAGAAGATTGTTTTTTACACTGCGGAGGTGTGTGATTGCCGATCTTATCGATTCTTTAGATTTACACGGTTTTAAAAAAATCGGTCGTATGAAGAGAACTTCACAATAAATGTTTTTTACACTTTCTTATAGAGCTAAAAAAAATTAAAAAATTAGTATCATAAAAAAATGGCTGAAAATACATACCTTCATACTCAATATTCAGTAACTCTTTTTCGAAACAGAATTCTTTCCAAAAAAAACTCTAAAGAATTAGCAACAAATGTGGGTTTTCGGTTTTTCACTACATCACCCCAAGTGTTATCAGTCTTAAATTGAAAAATTGCCGGCGCTATCCAAAGGTCTTAATTTATATTAGTTTGATTTCATAATAAAAACATAAAGTAAAATAATTCCATTCCATCTTCCTCTTTTCATACGAGAACGAGTTTACATTAATATTTAAAATTGAATTTAAAACTATTCGAATTCTTATACTTCTTTACAATATTTTTTTTATTCGTGTAATCTTATAACAAATATGAAATTTATGAATTCCGGATCTTATCTTCTTGAAAAACGATGTATATAAATATACCATACTATTTCGACGTTAGAGTATTATAACTACATTATATTATTTCTTAAATATTCCTGAAGATTGTGATAATATATTCCTGATGCGGTAAACCTATCTCGGCAACCTAGTGCGGCAACCTAGTGAATTATTGCAAGTCATATATAATAAATTCATAAGATATTAAACTGCCTTAATGATCTGGAAGTGAATGATTAGAATAAAACATTCGATGGAATATATAATTATTATATGATAAGGATAAATGAGGTAAACATTGTTCTCATGCACCTGTGGGATTCAACACTTCTTTTTACATCCGACAATTAAGCTCTTGTGTAAAGAACTCACTAATTGCTTCGTGATATAATTTGTGATTTTCTTCTATTGACATATCGATCTTCTTAATTTAATATAAATTAAAAGGAAATGGGAATTGATTGGGAAGTACGTGTGAGGACCAACTGGGATAGAACGCTGTCTGACGATCTATGCGTAGGTTTCTGAAATAATTTCTACTTCGCCTACCAGATCTTCCGTGTTAAGCTGCTTGTTGCCTGACAAAAATTTGCCGGGTATAGTTCTTTTTGATAAACTGCTCCTTAATCTTCCCTGGTTACAGCACTGCAGTATCACCATCCTTAACAACTATCATCATATTGATATAATTTATTGTAAAAAGAAGTTTGCGGTTTTAATTGGATCTACGAGTAGGTACCTATATAAAATCGGTGTCACAAGACTAAGTGTTTCAACACCGAAAAATGTGATCACGTTTAGGAAACATTGCAATCGTGAGAATAGGAGTCATCATTTTCTAAAAACATATTAACAACAATCTTGTAAGATTCGTGTTGGAGCTAGTCAATTTGTGTTGCCATCCGTAGGACGTGAAGATCAATATAAAATTGAGTTAATGAAAATAGTATTGGCAAGTGAATAGAGTGGTTCGCTTGTTTAAGCCATAGCGACCCAGGGGAATTGTCGGTACTAGAAACTATCGAAGCCAAACGAATAAGTCAACTGTTCATTATTGTTATTAAATGAATAATTGAAAAAAATTTACATGTATGTACCTATACTATAATTTCTCAGGAAAAAACAAATCATTTTCAGAAAAAAGATGTTATTACATTTTAGATAAAAGCAGCTATAGAAAAAAGTTTATGCTGTAATTCATATTTTTCATGTTTATTTATGATCTTGCTCTCTAAAAATTCGATAAACGCTACGAAACTGTAAATTTCCATTGCATGCCAGAAAGAGGGAAATTTACAATTTACCAATTTCGAGAAAAGCCAAATTGGATACCAAAGTCAAGGAAATTGCTCCAATTGTCTGCTTCTACTTCACCATTTTGTAAGCTAGTGCATTTTTCCAATACAATAAGTATACCAAGTTTCAACTCTCACGCGTAAGCCGTTCCTCATAGAAATCTAAGCGGAGTAGTGACAAATGAACTCTTAACAAAAGTTTAGTAAAACTTTTGAAGAAAGGTAGAATTGACGAACTTCACAAATTGTTTATCTTTTATAAATAAAAATACATGATAAATATACTCAATAAATAACTGCAGGAAGTTGAAAACAATAATACTCCAAGTTAGTGGCTGATATGTTAGATAGTGTAATATTATCGACTTAATATTGCCTCTCAACACCGTTAGACGACACCTCTGACGACAATAGTGACGAACATGTGCCACATATTTCTGGTGTTGCTGACTCGAAATATACATATGCCTCGATCGAACGGCTGCCGTACAACTGGTTTCACAAGAACTACAAACCGGACCTGTATGAAACATCACCATAGTCATTTCAGCTCCTCCTATTTTACGTATTAAGCGCAGAGATTTTAAAGACGAATAGACACGAGTATTTGCCAGATAAGATGAAGAAAAACTCTGGAGATGTTTTACGGAAAATACTCCAAGCCAATACCTGCTAATTGCTATCCAAATAAAAACTCAGAAGTACATACATATATTCTAGGAGCATTCTGTGCAGTCGGTTTTTATTATCTACAACTAAACTTTCCATTTCCATCGCAAAGTTTTGCGTGTTTAAAATACCTGATTAGAACAATTTTTACGACTATCAGAATTCCCCAGAAAAACAAACAACAATAGCAACGAATAAACAAAACCTGAGATCATTTCGATTTGCAGACAATGGCGGTAGGTAAACAGGTGCGATCTAGACGTTATTAACAGTTTCCCCCAATCGATCCTCTCCATAGAATTAAGAACCTGTTGCATAAATCTTACCTCAACTGATCCGCATCATCACCAGTCATCAACCTCCTATTAGTGGAATTCGATTGTTTTTTAATGATTTTTGATATCACAGGGACAAATTGTAGATCCTGTTCAATTTTTTTTCTCTAGTTTTCTGCTTTTACAGCTGATTTGAGATGGAAGCTACGCTTACGAACGATTTCGGCTTGGAGAATTGACGCTTTCTTGTTTAAATCGCTGTTTATTATTTAATAACCGACATCAACTGATATAGAAACGAAATATGTGACATAGTTACTCTAGTCATCACATCCTGGCTGAATGGCGCTGCTAGCAGTACAATATTCTAGCAAATATATGATCGAATTTGTTTTATATGGAAGGATTCATACCAGGTAGATAGCTGTGCGTTAATCTTTTATATGAATATAACATTTATATTGTTAAATAGACTTTAATTGTCTACAAATAAATAAAAAAAAAAAAAAAAAAAAAAAAAAAAAAAAAATAATATACTATTGGGTGACACTCAGCTGGTATTGGTATTGATATTTTGATACGAATACCACCGGACCGGTGTATCACAGTTGTGAGTGCGCGAGTGACCAGGTGGTAGAATGAGAAATTATATAAGCAAAACTCATTTTAAAGTTTTATGGTGTTTGTACTTCAGGGAAACTTTTCTCCAGAAGCTTCATGAAGAGGAACGTTTGTGCGACGTAACCAGTAGCCGCAAGCTAACGAACTTAGCTCGATATATCGCGCAAAAAGTAAAATCAAAGTTTGAAAGTAGGTGTAGGCCAGGTCAGTTGCTAGAAGTAATACGAGTATAATATGAATATGGCATAGTACGTGAGAGCTGTGAAATAATGCATGCCCATACCTTCGTTTTGTGCATACCACATACCTACCACTAGTAACAAAACATCTAGTAGCCTCTAAAGACTCGCATTTGCGAGGTAATTGAAATTCACTGGAGGTGTCTCTAAGTTTTTGCGTCAAAGACGTGCCGTATATAGCGTAGCGTGTACATCTAAACCCATAGTAAACTATGTCGAATAGGCCGAAAGGCATGTGATGGGAAAATTCAATTGAATTAAAATTAAAATTGAAGTTCATCAAAACCGGCATGTCTCTCCGTGCGAGCTTCTTTTATGCGGTCGAGTCCTTCGATTTAATTTGTCAGAAAAAAAATTTAATTTTGATGACAATGTCGTTCCTATAGTTCAAGTTACACGCTTAAGTCTTTCGTTTTAATTAATGTTTGATTTATAATACGATCAATCGTATTGACATTCATTTAACGCACGTTTTCAAGACGTTCATTAAGTAGTTTGGTATTTCATCGAAATATCAAGAAATTTGAAGCTCGAATGAAAAGAAAAAGAAAAATGTTTAATTTTTTTAAAAAATTATGGTACGATGGATATGCGGTATAATGGGATACGGAGGTGTTCAACTTTAGCTATCTGTCCAAACTAAAAGGCCTACTTGGCCCCAAAAAGTGTAATACCTTCCCACCGAATTGTTGGCGCAAAAACCACACGTGAACTTGAAACTTCGGACTAGCTCTTGTAGTAAAAAACTTCCCTATTACGAATTCAGTACTGTATGAATATCGTATTAATTTTAGAATTTCCCCATAATTTTTTTTTTCAATCAGTTTTATATGGCATTTTTAACGATATAGAATAAAGGTCAAAGAAAAACTCCAAGCTCTCAAAAGTTTTACTGAATTTTCTTGAACTTATTTGTTTTGGTTTCCATTAAGCATTACAATATTTATAGTATAGAACTATGATTAATACTTCGAATTCTACCACGAATCCCAGGATTGACACAGTACTGATTTCTCAAGAATTTAGTACCACTTTTTGAAATTCAGTCTTACTTTGGCACTGAAAAACGAAATTGAATCAGAACTTACCTCAACACAAAAATTTATTGATAAAACTGCATAGGTTCGTTTTAGAAAATTTATATATAATCCAAATTCAGTTCAACGGTGTGCAATAAGGGTTCTACTTAACATTTTGTTCACATACACTTCAAATTTTCAGTTCTGTAAGGTTAAAATAAAAAATTTTTTTTTTTGATTGATTGGTCATATTCATGTATTTGAATATAATATTTACACATCGATTTTTCTTAGCATCTGCTTCACAATCACATTCTAGTAAAATAAGATATTCATTTGAATCTCATAAAAAATTTGTTAATTAAATAACTTTAATAGTTACATAATTAAATCCATTAAAAACATAAAATATGACGAAACATTCATAAACTAAATATTTAAAATTGCTGTGTATTGTGCAATACTCTTAAGTTTTCAAAAAAGGGAAATTATAAATGTTTGCTAATTATTGCAGAAATACCTTTATTACGAGAGATCGATAAATTCATTCCTTTGTAATCTTTTAAGATGCTTAGCTCAGTAAATGAGCAATGCACCGAATTGTACTGCCTTGGCTTGGCTCAACGTTACGGGGTTAATGAGTCAATCTGTCTTATTTCTTACAGTTTACAATGACCAATCTAAGAAATAAATCTACATAAAGTGTATGGCGATCTTAACGATCGCAAGTCTGTTCAATATTTTAATGACCCTTCCCATGTATCTGCCGATCGCGTCATATTTGTTAAGCGATGTGTGAGATTGGCAGTAGCGCGCGCAAGGGTCATTCGTCTTCGAAAAATTCATATGAAAGTGAAAACGTTCCTATTCAAATTCAATTACGGCCAATGTTAGACGTCTCTCCGATTCGAAATTCAATTGAAAGTTTAGACAACGTTTGCTCTGTAAATCACAATAGGTGGTTGGTGGTATCTTAGCCATCAGCATCGCACCATTCAGCGCAAACTCACCTTGATCTGACCAGAATGGGTTGAAGGTGATCGCACTATAGCGCATGCCAACAGCTACGGATGATGTAAGTTTACATAATTACATCGTTTATTTGCTCATATTCTTGATCGTTAATCTCTAGGATTAAAATTATTCGAAAGGTGTTAATTGATCGGAGGGAAAAAACGAACAAAAACCAGAAAACGAAGGTGTCGATTTTGTAGGAAAATTTCTTTAAGAAATGCCCATCAATCTTCGAATGCCCCGATCGAAATAATTTCCGTATATTTTGTGTTCGATCGAAGTGCGGCTTTTGTTGCTCGAAAGTTTTGTAAGTATTTGATCCGTTTTCATGCCAATTGATCGATGGATGGTTTTAGTTCATTTTACGATTGGGTAATAGGCGGCTGAAAGGATAAAATCATTAGAAGATATGCGCTACATTGTAACGTTTGCTGTTTAATTTTTTGTTATGACATCAAATCAATATTTGCTAGAAGAATCATTGCAAAAGTACCTACAAGAGCTCATATGACCAGACTTATGTATTTTATGTGAAATTTCGTACAAGGCTACGGAAGATTTTGATGCAATGTACTCGTATGTTACTTGTTACCTATTGAGATGGAGATTCTTGGAGCAGTTAATTAGCTATTGGTGAGTTTCATATTTGCCTACATACTCGTACCTTTCCATATTTGCTGATGTGCTTCACTACTTAATCTGGAGGACCGTAGTAGAATAGCTCAATAGTGCCGCCTTTAACATACAAGTCATAGCCTTAAGTCTAGTATCTTGTGTGCTCATATTGTAATAAAAGCAAAATTTTTTAGTTTTTTGTTTTCGCGGTGAAAAAGTAGTACGTAAAAAATTTGTAAAAATTGCAAAATACAGTAAAAGGTGAATGTATTTTTTTAATCTGTGACCGCATGCCAACTAGATTGGTCGGAATGACTGATAAAATGCGGATGGACATTTAACGAGCTATTCTGTATATCATCTAACACATAGACTCGGTATCCGTGGTATCCATTATTAATCAGGACAAATTCAGGAATAGACCGAGTTCATAAAACTTATCTGACTCGGCAAATAATGAATTGGAAAAAGTTCAATATCTTGTTCCACGGAAATGAGAAGGAGCTTGTTACTTCTATAACCGATACAGAAGAGGCACCAGAGGAACACTACGTTGGGACTCAAATGGGATGAATCACTAGTTAGATTTCTAGTGGAGTAATCAACCAAGTGTTGAGAGATGGAGGATTTAGATAAGAATGATAACCTTGATTATAACTGGCTTAGATTTTAATAAATTTTCAAAGAGAAGCTTATAATCAAGTCCTCGTAGCAGGTGTACATATTCTTTTTGTGAGATATCGTTATAATCGAAATTTTCCGGCAGGTTTTTTAATTTAGTTTAAAGGCTTATACCTTGGATACACTGCTTGTATACAAATTACTTTATTGAAATCGTGATAGGCGATGCAAGTACGTTGACGTACTATAAGCACATTATTGGATACACTATTGACGATATTTTGATTTATGTACAAAGCAGTGTATCCATGGTGTTAGAAATCACATCGACGTATTTTTGCACGTTTTTGCATAACTGGCTGTTAAATTTAAAATTCAAGATGTCAATCAAAATTGTTGTTGAATTTATGAAGTTAGATCTTTGTTGTAAGTAAGAGGTGTTAAATTTTAATCGGAGTTGCAATACTTTAATTGCGATAATTGATTATCCGTTAACATTTGTAAATATTTCTATCGATACTCATAGTTGGTAGTTTAGAAAAAATGCTTAATTACCATAAAAAAACAATTTGAACATAAAGTTAAAAGCGAACAAGAGTAAAACTCTTTCGCACATGAAGAGATGGCGCTACAAACAGAAAGCGAAACCAATTTCAAAGATACAGCGGAAAACTTGTTGATGCGCCGACAACTTTTCAAAATACATTGGAAAAACATTACTTTCAATCCGGTCGAGCATAACAAAATTGAATGTTAAAGTCCAAGATGAAAGATATGCATATAATAAAAATCCGAAGAAAACTACATCAAGCTCATTGCCTCGAGCGTCCTTGTGAGGAATTACCCAAACGGTCCAACGCTACCTATAACACACTAGTCCGTAAGATCATCAACTGATGGAAATTTCTTTCAGATCGTCCAAAATCATGTTTTGTATATTTAATTACGCTACGATATGTGCAAGATTACCGCCTTGAATTTTTAACGCTTCCGACAACAATTTTAACCGATAAATTCGTTGACTAACCGTAAATCGCGTTAAAACCCATATCAAAAAATCAAAACAAAATAGCGCAGTTCTTTAAGTTAATTTTTAAAACCTTGTCAGAAAAATGTTTTTTTTTTGTAGAAAGACCGAGTTCAAGATCATCCCCGAAGGTTTCATAGTCGGGGTTTCTGTATCATCGTTAATCCAGACATTTTCCGATTTGTAGCCTACTAAGAAAGTTGCTAATCTCGCCATAGCTCAACCACAGCCTGCTGCGTCTACCACCAAGCTACTGGTTGCATTTTCTTTCCCCGTAAACCCGATTAGAAACCATGCAGAAATGAGTGTTAAGTGTTAAGTAGCCATCGAAGCGGTTTTCTTCATAATTTTGTGGTATAGCCTTCGGATGGTCTCGAGGTACTAATTCGAATAAGATGATCAAAAATATAAATAAAACGGATTTTTAATGATCGCACGAAGACTTTGAATACGAGCTCCTAGCCCACACGCTTCTTCAAAACCCAGGGTGATAATAATTTAAACAAAATTGCTTTTCATAACATCGTAACAATTACAGACTAACTACTGTGCCCATTTTTTTTACAGCATGGGTTTATAAAGTTCAATGATAATGAAAAGAATAAGATGCTAGCATCTTACCTTCGCCTGGAGACTCTATTATATTTTTTCTTTTACATTTCTGTGGTGTGGCATTAGTTTTCTTCATTTTGACCGTAACCCCGTAAGATACCACCCGCTTAAGGCAAAATTTGTCTTAATGGAGTTTTTTTTTTGACAAGCTGCCTTGTTTTTATGTTTATGCTGATTAAATTTCAAGATCAGTGATCTCGACTTCTTGGAGAAAACATAAATTTTTTTGTAGGTATACCTACTCGCATGTAGATTTTTATTTATTTTTTTAATCTTTTTAATCACACTGTTTTTTGGAAACAGAAGAGCAGAACGATTAGTTCATTTTTTTTTTGGCCGACTTTCATCCAAGATTTGCAGTTACGTTGAAGAATTTTTGAATAATAAATTGCTACGGCACAAATTTTCATGAACAAAAAATAACTCAATTTCCCAATTTAAAACAATCGTTTTTTTCTTTATGTATTTTAATTTATTATTATAATTTAATAATAAACAATTTTGAAACAGTGATATTTAGAACTTAAAATTTAAAGAATTCTAAATTTTGTGTAGATTCGGTGTTCGAGCCGAACTTTATTTATTTTAGGAGTTAAAGCAGAACCAGTCTAATTAAATAGGTCAAATATAATTAACGATGCTAACGCCAGTGCAACGGTGATAACGCATTTAAGAAAATATATTTTTTTTAACACTTTGGGTGCCAAACTTTTTGTCAAAAATTTTGACAATGCTATTTAAAGGGTCAACATTTCTGTGCCGGTCACCGGGTACCCCCATGGCATTCAACGTGTTAATAACAAATTTCAGTGATACCTAAATCAAAACTTAAAAAAATGTGTATGTACGCAAACGTGGTTGAAGGCAGAAATTTAAAAAAAAAAATCTACTTTTGACCCGAAACCCCAAATAAAAAAGTCCGTTTGTCCGCCTTATTCACGTGTACGCCGTACTCAAACTTAGTTGAAGAAAGAAAAACTAAATATTCACCCTCAAAATGATCCCGAAAAATCAAAAAAAAAAGAAGAAAATCCGCCTGTCCACCGTTTTGATATACCATATTAAGTTAAATTTTCTTCATGGGTAGATTGAGTAAATCATTTGAGCGGGTTTTGGGTGTGAAGAGAAGGAAGAGGTTAATTAGCATTATGCACAAAATTAGACAAATTGCACAGAATTAGGCGACGGGAGTGTATGGGTCAAACAATGAACGAAGTTGGAGGGGGTGAATAACTTAAAAGATAAATTTGGTTTCTGTATGGAGGAGCGCATATTGAATGAAATTTTTTAAGGCTTTTGTTTTATATTGATTATATTTTTAAAAATAAAAATATAATCAATATAAAACAACATATTGTTTTTTTTCTATTTTATTTTGTTTATATTTATTGTTTTACTTTTCTTATTTTAAGAATAAAAGACAAAGAAGCTTGTGTGCTTCATGCAAAGAAGAGAATTAGTTATTGAGGAACATAAAAGATACGATTCAGTCGATAAGATGACTTGTGGGCGTAAGAAATTCCCAGATTCTGATTTGTAGCTGTACTAAGCCGATAATAGTTAGATTTCATTTTTATTTTGTATTTCCATATTACATTATTTTATTTTAATATAAATTAAATAATGCGATGTTACGCTGCGGCCTTTTCAATTCGTGATTATATTGTTCAGTTGTGACAAGAAGTTAATGAGTTACATTTTGGTGATATGAATTAAGCAAGGAAAATGGGAATATTTAGGAATCTTGAGTTTGTAGGTTCGATTACTAAATTTCTCCAGAGTGAGAGATATATTGACGCCATCTTTAAAAGATTAACGGTATTATTAGTCTTCCTCTTTCATTCAATAAGACCGCTTAGCACATACAAGCACCCACGATGTCCCCATATTCCATTTTCCGGTCCTGACCCAAGCTTCAAACCGTTCCTAGCGCACATGTCGCGGCAACGCGAATGTACTAGGCAATAACAACTCACCCACACTAACAACTTCTACGATAAATCTCCTCTACTACGAATTGAGTCATCGGCTGTCACTTGTCTTGTTGTGACATTTCGTTGTGGCGTTGAGTCGAGTGTAGTCAAGCGTTTCGTTTAAATTACAGAAAATGGATTTAGTCGTGCCGAAATCGCGCTGAAATCCCGTAATTAATCGCATTAAGAAGCTGATCGTTTCTGTTTCGTGATTGTAGCGCGAAAATGTCATCGGTGCAGCGAGCATTTGCTCAAAAACTGTCCAAGTAAGTTTCCGGCCTCGCCCTGTCTGGTGGCGGCTCCCGGCTGGCTTTGTGCAATTTCCGATTCTTTGTGTGTTTGAGGGGCGGGTTTATTTTATTGAATTTTTAATGGACTTTTGCCATCCTTTTATAGGCAGCAAGCGTCCGAGGTCAGAAAGAATGTGGCCAGCCATCATTTCATAGCGAAGAGCGAAACAAGTTCGGTCTGCTCGTCGTCGGTATGTGGAAAGCTTTCGTTTGCCTTGAGTTTTTTTTTAATTTGTTGTTATTTTTTGCAGATTTCGCTATCGGAGCTGGTCGATCCCCTGGATTACGAAGAGTTTTTGGTGCAGCATTCGAACATCCTGACACGTGACCCACTGAAAAATATACTGGACTTTCCGCCGAACGATGTGACGGTGAAAACAATTCCGAGAAAAATTCGCACCGTGAACCATGTTGTGCCTGACGATAACGTGTAAGTTTCATTTCGTATTTGTGCGGTAGTTAGATCTTCTTTGTTGCTGCGCCAGTCTGGGGCCGGCCTTGGCCTTTGGCTGCCTGAATACACTCTGCTCTACTTTTCAAGGTTTGTCGCATGACGTCGTGTTCGTCACTAACCATTTGTACAAAAGGCAGACTGAATTTTTTGTATGTTTATAAAGTGGATACGGGCCTTTCCAAACAATGCTGACCCATTTTTCTTTCTTTCTATTGGGAGACCAGGGTTTGGCCAGGGAAATTTGTCTTGATAGTCAGGTTAACCCCAAATCGGAGATTTGTCCGACTATGCAACTCTGCGAAGGTCAATAGTATGGAAACCTCATAATTAACTGAGCAGAGCGCCAGTTTATTGATCATTCAATACATTATCCAAATATTATAAACAGAGTGACCCAAAAATACGCCGGATTTTGGATTTTGCGCCCAGACGCATGGCTTTTTCGGGAGAATCAACGCACAAAACCGCAGTGTGTCTCGCGCTGTACCCTCTAAAATAAAAGTCAATTTAGTTTAATATAATTTTCCTGACTAAATTCTAGCTCAAAACTGCCGCTACATGTCCAAGAATGTGTTCATTGCTTCACGCGACCCTGGAAAGTTGTGGAATTTGCCCAGCGTCACTACTCGAGCTCGTGCTGTATTCGCGAACGTTTCGACAAAGGTGCGATTAGTCCCGGTAACTGTCCGCCGGAATTCGAAATCGACAAGGACTTTGCCTCGTTCGACGACACTTTGACGGACAAAAGCGACAGCTGCACGCCGAGCAGCCGACAATCAATAGCTAGTTTATCTTCGGTATCGTCCTGTACCGATACGCTAACACCCCGTGGATCGTGGGCTAGTTTTGATCTACGTCGATCGGTTAACGACCCTCTCATTCCTCACTTATTGGACGATTTACCACACGAAATAATCGATCAAAGTAACGAATCGCGACGACAGGATGATCGCAAAGAAGCCCTCTTTTACTTGTACCCCGAAGCCGATCCGGAAGATTCGATCGAAAAACGTTTTCCACCGGCCGTACCGTACGAGCATCAAGGATACCGGATTCTTGTAAAATGCCTGCAGCTTCGATTGGAGCTCGAGGTCGAGCCAATTTTTGCCTCGATGGCCATCTACGATGCCAAAGAAAAAAAGAAAATCACAGAGAACTTCTACTTCGACATGAACTCGGAGAATTTGAAGCGAATGTTAACTTCACATGTGCCATACAGCGACGTCAGTACGCAGAGTCGGAGCGGAATATTCGAAATATCGCATCCGAGCAATGATCTCTTCTTGGTTATTCGGCTGGAGAAGGTTCTACAGGGCGACATCAAGGATTCGGTGGAGCCATATTTGAAGGACGACAAGGATAAGTATCGCGACAAGGCCAAATCGAATGCTTCAGATTTTTGCGATCGCTTGGGAAAGTATAGAATGCCTTTCGCGTGGACTGGAGTCTATTTAACAAGTGTCTTCAACGGCGACAACAAGGACGAAAAGGATGAGAAGGATCGTGACAGTTTGACAACGGCGTCCAGTTCGAACAGTTTAGGTAGGCGTAATTAGTTTCTGGCTTTGATTAAAACCGCAAATATTAATATTGAAATTCCAGATCGGAAGTCGTCAACGAGTAGTTTCGATCAACTTCGTCGCAAGGCAAGTGATATGGGTACACTGACACGGCGAGGATCTTTAGAGCGCCGCAGCGATAAGCGGCGCTCCTGGTCGCCAGATGATTTTGCCCAGAGCATTGAAAATTTCACACCCACCAGCATCACCGTGTCGAGTTTCTTTAAACAGGTAAAACTTTGCACGTAAACTACAAACTGTACAGCTTCTTTCATGGTCCACATTTGCTTCATCAGGAATCCGACAAAATGAAGGACGAAGATCTTTATAAATTTCTGCCTGAACTGAAACGACCCGCAACACTTGTGAAGAAATACAAGTGTATACCGGGCTCGATAAAACTGGAGTTGTCACCGTGTCCCGAAGAAGTCAAGTACGCCTTGACTCCCGAACTGGCCAAAGTCAATCCGTATCCGGACGATAAGACACGACCGGTTAAAGAAATCCTGGAATTCCCATCGAGTGCCATCTACAATTCACACTACACCTACCGCAATTTACTGTTCGTCAGTCCCAAAGAGTTGAATTTTTCAGCACGCGCTGGCTCAGCACGAAACATTGCTGTCCGCGTCCAACTGATGTCCGGCGAAAATCAGAGCAACGCCCTGAATGCAATTTTCGCAAAATCGTCATGTCCCGAATACACAACGGAAGCCTACTCTGCTGTAAATTATCACAATAAATGTCCGACCTTCTACGATGAAATTAAGATTGCATTACCCGCCAATCTGACCCAAAGTCATCATCTTCTGTTTACACTGTTTCACGTTTCGTGCCAGAAGAAGCCGCAGGAGATACAACTTTCGGTCGAAACACCCGTCGGCTACACTTGGTTCCCAATACTTCAGGACGGCAAGCTTAAAGTTGGCGAGTTCACGCTTCCTGTTATGGTGGAAACTCCACCCGAAAATTATTCCTTCATTCCGCCCAATGTTCATTTGCCCGGCACGAAATGGCTAGACAATCATCGACCGGTTTTCTCGCTGACTATTGATGCCGTCACCTCAGTTCATACGTTGGATGAGAAGCTCGATAAGTACAGCGAATTCTTTGGACACTTTTGATATCGTCAATAACTTCCGATTCATTTAGATTCATAAGTCTCTGCGGTAACATCGAAAAGAATAGTGTACCGGCTCATATCGGTGAAGGCAACATGGAGCGAGAGATGAAGAGCTGTTTGCTGGATATCGAAGAAGCTGATCGTGAGTCGTTGGTGAAAAACTTACCCGTCGTCCTCGATAAGCTGATAGAGCTGCTTGTAACTACCTACAAAGTCGGTGGACAGTTGCTGATATTGGGTCCGACTGTGTTTGAAGTTTTGTGTTTGGTATCAGCGAATTTGTCGGTAGGCTCCTCCTAACTTTTGCTGAAGTCCATTCTGAAGAAATCGCTCTTTAATTTCGTAGATCTTATCCGATGATATAATCGTGGATCAATACGGTCGGCAAGGCTTGTTGAGCACCTACGTGCAGTACCAAAGTAAAATACCACACCCGTTCAGTGGGCGACGTCGTTTGACCGGTAGTCGCAGCAATGCCGAAGAGATGGCCAGCAATTTTGAGATGTACACGTTTCATGATGGTGGCGGGCGGAGCTTAGATCGTAAAGGTAGTGGTGGTCTTTTTTTTTTTAATTAAACATATATTTTAGAATTTCGCTCTGCAGAAATCTTATCGGATATTTCGCCAACATATGCTGGCCGGGACGGGCAAATTCGACTACTTCACGAAGAAGTAGCTTTGCATTGGGTCGTCGCGAGCGGTAAAGCTGCCGAATTGGCAATGAGCAATTCGTGGTTCCTTTTTGAACTGATGGCAAAATCAATGGTCGAACATTTGGATTTCACGCGGTCCCTGAACTCGTCGCGTAAAACTCGTTTTCCGCAACGGTACACCGAAGATCTTTCGACACTCGTACATTTGGTGACGACCAAAGTCGTCGGCTATCATAGCAACGAGCCGAAATTGGCGCAGTCGTTGAACGCAAGCTTGGCCTTTTTCATATTCGACTTATTCAATGTAATGGACCGAGGCTTTGTTTTCGGACTGATCAAGACTTACTACAAAGTTCTGATATCGAAGAACACTTCGATCCCGGATTTGATGCATTACAAAATTGACTTCTTGCGAGTTGTGTGCAGTCACGAGCACTATGTGGCGCTTAATTTGCCATTTGCTACGCCGTATACTACGCTTTCTGCTCCGTGTAGTCCGACTCCGAGCATTACCTCCAATAATAGTCAAACGTCTTATATCAGTACTTTGGTAAGACTAGTTTGAATCGTCCTTTTTCTATTTGTTGAGTGGGAATTTATGATTTGCAGGGGAACAGTGATACAGCACTTTATGCAGACTTGAGTGCTGATTTTCGGCAGCAGCACTTTCTTGTAGGATTGGTTCTAAGTGATTTGGCTACTGTTCTAGAAGTTCCGTAAGTATTAACTAAGGATTAGCTTAGATTCAAATTAAATCGTTCGGAATTCAGGAATCCATCGCTTCACGGAAAAGCGATTCGTTGCATTCGAAATCTGATGACATTCCACGATCTGGATCCTCGGTACGCCGATTATGATGCCAGGTCGCGTGTAGCCGCTCTTTATATACCCATTCTGGGTACTGTTATGGATGTAATTCCGCAGCTGCATCAGTACTTAGCAGATACTCACGATCGCCTCCAGAGTATTGGCCTCTTGGAAGACTATCAGGGTCCCCATCAAACCATGACGACATCTACAATCAGCCCCGAAGTAGCTTATGCGATTTCAGGCAGCCGAACTTACTCGTACGCCCCCGAACCAGTAAAACATAAATCGCCGTTAAGCAGTGAAAATACTCGACACCTACTCGCTTGTTTCTTGTGGGTTTTAAAAAATCTCGATAAGAAAATTCTATATCGTTGGACGTTGGGATTGAGTCCACATCGCGTCCATCAGATGCTACAAGTACTTAACACGTGTATTCCCTGTTTCGAGTACAAGGGTCAAAAGCGGTTTCCGGTTTCGAAACGAAACACACAGAGCTTTCGTAAGACGCCCGATATGAAGGAACGTCTGGAGGAGTGTATTCGGGGTGCCGGATCGGCTCGAAACGATCTGATCAATCGGCGAAAGGACCGGAACTCAACCGACAAGTTGCGATGGCGAAAGGATCAGATGCCGTATCGCACTCAATCGTATGATGCTCCGCCAAAAGCAGACACTGATATGGAGTTTGTCAGCCACATCGAAGGCTCACTAGCAACCGAAATGAGTCTTGTCGTGCTCGATACATTAGAAATCATTGTTCAGGTAGCTTCCTGTTCAGAAATACATCACAATCTATTAGGAACAGTGTTGAAAGTGCTACTGCACGCATTATCACGCAATCAAAGTACTTTAGCCTTGCAGAATCTATTTGCTACACAGCGCTCGCTTATTTTCAAGTTTCACAATTTATTGTTCGACGAGGAGACGGACATTTGTGCTGATTTGTGTTTACTTCTCTTGAAGCACTGCGGCTCACAGTTGCCCGATATTCGATCGCAGGCTGCAGCCTCGTTGTACTTACTGATGCGACAGAACTTCGAAATTGGAAATGTAAGTCGCGATGAATCCTGTTTTTTTTTTATTCCTGACTCAATTTTTGTTTGCTGTTTCTTTTCCAGAATTTTGCTCGCGTCAAGATGCAAGTAACCATGTCGCTGAGTTCGTTGGTGGGAACCAGTTCATCGTTCAGCGAACAGTCACTCCGCAAAGCACTGAAAACGATTTTGGTGTATGCCGAATCAGACATGGACTTGCAGGAGACGACGTTTCCGGAACAAGTCCAAGACTTGCTCTTCAACCTGCACATGATCCTTTCGGATACGGTTAAAATGAAAGAATACCAGGAAGATCCGGAAATGCTTCTCGATCTAATGCATCGAATAGCCAAGGGCTATCAGAACAATCCGGACCTGAGACTGACCTGGCTCGAGAACATGGCTAAGAAGCATAAGGAACGAGTCAATCACACCGAAGCTGCTATGTGTTATGTTCATAGCGCAGCACTCGTTGCCGAATACTTGAGCATGCTGGAATCTCAAACACATCTGCCAGTTGGAGCCGTTTCATTTCAACACATTACACCGAACGCCCTGATGGAGTCTGCCGTTTCCGACGATGTATTAAGCCCGGGCGAGGATGGAATTTGCTTGGGGAATCACTTTACCGAAAGTGGACTGAAAGTTTTGCTCGAAGAGGCATCGAACTCCTATCAAATTGCCGGAATGTACGAAGCAATGAACGATGTGTACAAAGTTTTGATTCCGATTTGTGAAGCAAATCGAGATTTCCAAAAGTTAGGGAAGATTCACGGCAAGCTTCAGGAAGCATTCAATCGTATTGCACAATTGCAAGGCAAGAGAGTTTTCGGGACGTACTTTCGCGTCGGGTTTTACGGCGCGAAGTTCGGCGATTTGGACCAGCAAGAGTTCATTTATAAAGAGCCAACATTGACAAAATTGCCGGAAATATTCAGCAGGTTGCAAAACTTTTACGCCGATCGATTCGGTCCCGATACTGTTCAAATAATCAAAGATTCAAACATGGTGGACACATCTAGTCTAGATCCAGATAAAGCCTACATACAGATCACGTACGTTGAGCCATATTTTGAAACGTACGAATTACGACACAGGGAAACCTATTTCGAGCGCAACTTCAACATAAGTAAGTTCTGTTTTTCTTATGAAATCGCAATTCAGTGTCTAATTATTCTTTCGTTGATTCCTTGACAGAGCGTTTCATTTTTGCAACCCCGTTTACAAAGTCGGGAAAGGCACACGGCGATCTTCACGAACAATGCAAACGAAAAACAATCCTAACCACAGCAAATCATTTTCCATACGTAAAAACACGCATTCAAGTTGTCGGCCGTCAGCAAATAATTCTCGATCCGATTGAAGTTGCCATCGAAGATATTCAAAAGAAAACTGCCGAATTGGCGGCATCAACCATTCAAGAACCTGCCGATCCGAAAATTCTACAAATGGTGTTGCAAGGTTGCATCGGAACGACCGTGAATCAGGGACCAATGGAAATGGCATTGGTCTTTCTTTCGGGTCTATCGGACGGTACAACGATTCCATCGAAACATCAAAATAAGTTGCGTTTATGTTTCAAGGAATTTTCGAAACGATGTCACGACGCTTTAAAGAAGAATAAAAATCTGATTCAATCCGATCAGAAGGACTATCAAAAAGAATTGGAAAGAAACTATGCCCGATTCACTGAACGTTTAATGCCTCTGATTACTATCAGTCCTAGTCAGGCGTTGGGTGTAGTGAGGTAAGTGAAAGAAAATTTATTTTGTGTTGTTTAATTCAGGAAACGAAGGTGGGTTTTTTTTTTCATCAAGTCGCTTTCCAACTTGAGGGCAGTGGTCAATCCTTCTTTCAATGTTCTGTAGTCTGCACCATAATTTCCTCTCTAAATTTAAACCTTCATAACTTCTGGGTGTTGTTTCCCAATATTTCTGAAGGTTCTTTTAAAAAAATTATAATCTTTTGGAAATAGTATTATCGAATCCAAGTCCCCTTTCTGAATAACTCAACTTCACCTGGATTTGAATATCTAACAGGTTTCAGATCTCTCTCCCAGATCTTCAAGGAATATTCAAAATAATTTCTAACAGCCGCGTGAAGCGAGCTCTGCTGGATCAGAACGCTGTTGACCCACCCATTTTCTGTACATCTTCTTAGACTAAATGAGTATAATATATAAATTCTTTGCAAATGTCGAACTTGTGGGATTGTGTACTAATATCACGCTAGCCTTGTTTGATTCGCATTGTATCTAACACCCAAAGATTGCTCTTTGTCGTTCATAAAATATGAGGTTGTGATCTCAGTACCTAATTTACAATACTAGCTTGGTCGATGACCTAATGACGATCTTTGTAAGCCTTCGTTTTCTGCTACATTTGTTTATGATTTTAACATTAAATATATGTATTAAACTACTTTTAGTGCAAATGGCTATAACAAGGGCACTCCATTGAGGTGGTAGAAAATAAACATCATGATGATCATCACACATTACGCTCTCTATATTCATACACCACATTTTTTTATGTGTCCTGCGTGTTCATTTGCTTTGCCAAAATTATGGTCACTAACATTACGAAGAAATCAACAATATCTTTTAAATTCTAGAATGTTTCTCGAAGCCAGAATCTCATTCCAAACTACTATGAGAAATCAGTTTACTTTCTTAGTTTCTATTTATTTAATTCTACTTAGATTTCGTTTGCTTCGTTTTATTTATTTATCATAAAAATTACTCACTTGTTCATGCTTTTAGTGCTAGTCATAAAAAATGAATAGTGGGGGACATTACTTAAAATATACATAAGAAAAATAAACTAATGTGTTAACATCAATACGATTACTACGTTTTGCTGATACGCCTCTTTTTGTAGAACTGCATTTTGTATTCGAAAATAAAATACATACAGAAACATTGGTGCGTACGCTTTTAATTTCCAAGATTTTTTTTTACATTCTTATACCGGAAAAACTACATATCTTCCAACTGTGTACATTCAACAGCTTGTGAAACTCGATAGTGCGACAATACCACATATGCCACAGAAACATTATTTCTTATACTTAAGAAAATAAATAGCAGCTCTTGATTCAAAGACAGTTCCGAATTTCCCGATTAAATTTTGAAGCATTTAATTTAACTAAAATTATCTATAGACAAACTGGATCCTACTCTTGATTTAATTACTTTACTTTTGAATTTATTTGAATATTTTTTTTAAAAATTCCAAATTTCTAAAACAAAGACTTTCTGTAAACTCTTTAGCAGGCATTAATATCGAAGGAATGTAAAATACAAAAACACTTAGCATTGATAAAATATTAATTAATTTTAATCTTTCTTAATTAATGCGATGAATTTTTCATTGATCTCATCGCGTCCTAAAGCGCTTAGAAATTTTGTTCGCTCGACTAACACAAAATCTAAATCGATATTGTTCTTTTGGGCGATGTCGATGGCACGATCCCAATTATGCATTCGAATACACAGCGAAATGGCCTCTTTGAATTTTCGATTGTGCAAAAGTATTGTTTCGGCTTCAATTAATCGGCCCATCATTAAAGAATTTTCGGCCATTTGTTCCGCACTTAAATTGGGTAGCTCCTGTAAAAGCAGAAAGAAATTATTGTAGTTTTGAACCTCGATGTGTGCTTAGCCCAATTTTATAAAATCGTTACGTTACTAAGTTCCAAATAATTTTAATTTTTTGAAAACATAATCAACCCCATCTCTTTGAAGTTCTAACTACATAGCTTTCACGTTCCACCTTTCTAGCATTATCAGTTCATACAAGTTTGGTATATCTATAAATCGGCAAAAATCCTAAATACCTTCGAGTAACTGCCACAATAATTTAATGGTATTTATAATAGCTCACCTTGATATGTTGTAAAAAATTGACTTTATCGATTTGTAATGCTGCCGAATAGGCTTCTTCGCTTATATTCAATTGATGCTTCTTGGTAGCGATGGCAGCTAAAGTTGCCCATAAAATTGTGCTCTGTGCGAGACGGCAAATTTTCAGTGCCTGATTCCACTGTCCGTCCATAATGGTACGATGCATTATTTCGCAGTAAATATTTGCATTAATTGTGAATAAAGTTCCGGAACTACGCAGGGTTATGTAGGCACCTTCGAAGAATTCCAACGAAACGTTACGCCCAAATTCACTGAAAGAAAATATAAGGATATATAGAGTATATATCAGTATCGGTTCGCCGCATAAAGCTAGTGAGGCTGAGCTTTAAGCTTGTGTTCGCTTTTTCTCAGTTTTTTGCATATATTTTCGTGAAATGTATGGCGAGCTTGTAGAAAGCTCTCATTGGTCATATATACAGACATTGATGACAATTCTTCTTTATTTATTTGAATTTGCTGTTTTTGCATTTATGTACACAACAATGGCTCTGAAAAGTATCAGAACGTGGAATATGTACTATAAGAAGAAACCTTAACTTTAAATTTTATGTTTGTTAATAAATTAAGTCGAAATCAGCTATCACGCCAATTTAGAACAAACAGCCGGAAAATTGGAAAACTTCTATAATTTCGTTTATAACTTTTTCATCTATCTAACAAACATAATAACATTATTTTCGTTAATAATCAACCCTTTCAATTTTCAACCTTACGTTTGAAACTGGCGCTTTTTTCTAAGTTCTGAATTGGTCTACTCAGTGCTACACCATACTGCTATCATTACCTACCAATTGTGCATACGGTCATTATTGATTTGCAGCACGAAGTTACATACCTTGGGTAAAATGGTTATTTTTTAGGGGCAGATTTTCTAAACATTATATCAATTAAAATTTGAAGAACAGCACATGTATGCGACTGCTTTTCACTTACGTTGAATCTATAGTAATGGTGGTCAGTGCGATCAATGATGGATCGGAGCTTCCTTCTCCCGGACAATACCAAATACTGTAGTAAGCGTCATGCAACCCTGCAAGTATATTTGCTTCACTGGCCCACATCATAGACAATACTTGGGTCCCGATCTTATGAATTTGATTGTCGTTGATATTTCGGGCCGAGATTATGAATAGTTCTCGATTTGTGTCCAGAAAAACGAGATATTGATCTTCAGGTGTTCCCGAACGACATACAGCTATATCGGTAATCGAAGTTTTCGATTGGATTGTAAATGGTTCGGTTTGGCGAGACGCTCCCGGAAGAAGATCAAAGACGTGAATCACTAAAAAATTAAATTATTTTATGAAACTAAAAGTTCTTTTTTCTATTATTGGAATAGAAGATATTAGATACCTGACTGATCAGACAGATCTCGTACGGCCAAGATATCTAATCCGAGCGAAATGTGACTTGCTAATAAGTTGGGAACTTGAGCTTGCGATCCCGAATACCGAGGATTCAAATGCAATCGCCCAGTATAGGTGTAAATCCAAATTGATGATGAGTCAACAACTAAAAAGAATCTAAAAGAAACAATATGGCAATTTTAACATAACTTTCAGCTATTTCCCTACTTTTTTCCAATTTCAATGATCCTTGTATCAATCCGACCATCGACAATAATTGGAGTATTGATGTAGTTCTCGTTGAAAATGTGAACTTGATTTGGTGTCGCAACGATCAGATGCCCGTATCCAATACACCAATTGATTATTCGATCCGGAAAGTCAAGGACGTCTGTTGTTGATCCTGTGATATCCTGAAGAAGAATCGATTTTCGTCCGCTCGTAGTCACTTTAAGGTTCTTTGAAATTAGCTGTTTCTCGATAACGTGACCGAAAACAATATTGCCACTGGAACTTCCACATGCAATTTGGGTACCATCCGGCGACCAACATATACAATAGATTGATCCTAACGGCGAAGAGTTGAATCGGGCGTTGCTGTAAGACCACTAAAAGAAAGCTGGTTTTAGTACAAGTACAGTCACATATGATTGCTCATTAAATAACTCCAGTATTGCTGCACAGCTTCAAAATATTAAATCCACCAACTGCCAAAATATCACTGCTTGGACTGAATTCGATAGAACTGATGGCATAGTCATCTGCAGCGCTTGTGAAGATGATTGCTCCTTGTGAATCCCATATTTTATAGCGTAGATCCTCACCGCCAGATGCTAGATATTGAGTTCGAGCGCACCAGCTTATACAAAGAACTAAGCCATCGTGAGCACGCCACTGAAATAACCAGTACAATTTGTAGGACATTGGAGGGATCTTAAACTTTTTAAATAACCTTTAGAATTTTGCTATTAGCTGCCAAGGGCTTAATCGAAAGTGAACTTCCTTGAGCGTATGCTATCGAGGACGATGTTGGAGACCAGCGAGCACATCGTATTGGTTCCTCACTTTGAACCACAGTCGATCTCAACATTCCTGAGCGAGACCATATTTTTATAATGCCATCTTCACTAGCTATAACCATTATACAATTAAATAGTAAGGTGTTAAATAAAATATTATATAATATTAATATTATTATTAATTATTAATATTTATTATAATATATTAATAATATTTTTTTTAATCGTCGTTGTCCGGCTTAAATTAACTAAATGCTTGAAAGGCTCAATAGTGTGAAAACGTCGCTTAACACTTTTTGACAAAAAATTTGACAATACTATTTAAAGCAGTTGAATTTTTAGTTAATTTTTAATAAGAACATGTGTTCCATTCCAAATTTCCGATAATTCTTACACACCTGTTAAAAGTCCTGCACCATCAGGACTCCATCGTCCCGATGTAATAGCCAACGAATGTGCATGAATATTTCTCTCAACGCGTGCACTCTTATTCAAAATAATGAAACGACCGTCATTGCTGGTCACCAATAAGGAATCACTTCCTTTTCCGCCACTGTTTCTGCCCAGCAGCCAATGTAAATCGGTCGGGACAAAATCATCCGGAAGTTTAGCAACTTCTACAGATTCGCGACTGGTCGAACTCCATTTGTAAATTTGATGGTCATCACTGAAATGAATTCCGGTGAAAAAATGTTAGTCTCATCCACTAGGACATAAGATGTTCTTTACCCAACTGAATATATCTCATCGTTATTACTCCAATCTAAGCAAGACACGGGACTCTTATGGACTAATTCCTTGTTAACGTATGTTTTGAATTTCATCCTGTTTCTTATCGACAGGACTGTTAACTAGTACAAGTAAAATTCAATAAAAGTGTAACACCGCATTCAGGTTGTTGTTTGGGAGTTGGTTGCTCTTGGAAACCGTTGCTATGTAAAATTCTTAAGGGGTATCAAAACTTCAACAAGTTTCTATTGCCCACTTTCACGTTGTTCATATCCCGGAAATTTTTAATCCGGATCTGATTGAATCTAATCATTTGTAGCTATGACTCAAATTATCGAGTTTGGTTATCAGTGAAAAAAGCAAAATGACCTTTGCCTACGATAAATCAGACATTCGACTCTCATCGTGGAGTCATCCACTCTAAGATATTGAGGAAAGTTTTAGTTCTTAATATTTCTGATTGATAAGGTAATCTAAAATGTACTGAGCACGCAATTAAGAAACATCTGTTTCTATGGAAGTTGTTAATGTCTGATGGATTGGTCATCATTCTGGATTTTATTACAAAGCTGAACTGCTAATTTTATTAATTATTATTGAACTAAATAAAATTGCCAAAATCTTAACAAACAGTTGTCGGCAGTTTTGTGGCACGCGATTTGTTTAAAAACATTTAAATAACCGTTGACAACACCGCTTTTTAACAAGATGAAAGTAATTATTCCAACTGGATTTTTCACTAACAGTTTTTCACCTTGTTAAACTTTGACTTAGATTTGAGAGTGACCGAGCATCGAGTATGGGAAATTATGTTGACGTCAATTAAAAACAAATATTTTGTTTTATCTTTTAATCATTGGCGGCTCTTAAGATTTAAAAATGAGGAGGTATTTTTTAGTTCCTCTAAATTATATCTCTCTTTCCACATTATAACCCACCGCAATATAC
This sequence comes from Beris chalybata, assembly GCA_949128065.1. Lineage (NCBI taxonomy): Eukaryota > Metazoa > Arthropoda > Insecta > Diptera > Stratiomyidae > Beris > Beris chalybata. Next base: position 2,356,964 of record OX421896.1, on the reverse strand, counting down.
TGTAAACTTTTCAGATAATATCATTTCAAAATCTGTTTCTTTCTGCATAGCACCTACCATATTAATGGATAAATAGCCGAAATATTAGCAATGAACTTCATTAAATCATCCGCCCAAAAGTGAGGAAAAACAATGATATCTTATCGATAATAATGTTTATTACAAAAGTGCAAATGCATGTACTTATATTGAAGAAATATTTATTTTACCTACAAAAACCTTATCGTGCACTACTTAGGTGAAATCACATAAGCTGGTGATAACATCGGCTCACCGGCAATACCCCGGATAATATTGTGGGCTGCTATCAAAGCCATATCACTGCGGGTTAGTAATGTGGCCGATCCTATGTGAGGTGTAACCACAGCAAAGAAAATAATATTTTTTCTAAAAAGGTACACTGAAATTAACCCAAATTCGAAATTTTCAGTAGTCGGTCGGCTTTAGAAAGCGATACATCAATTCCAGCTGAGAAAATTTGGTTGCTTTTCAAGGCTTTGTTGAGAGCGTCTTGGTCGACAGTTTCTGAAATTAAAATTCAAAAATTGAAATTTTAAATAAATAATTACGCTACGCGTGTGCACTGACCTCCTCGAGCGACATTCATCCGAACACTAGTTGACGTAAACTTATTGAAGTCTGCTTCATTGAAAAGTCCTCCAGTTTCATTCACCAAAGAACATGCGATAAAAATAAAATCACTCTGTTGGCACAATTCGTCAAAGGACACTTTCTTTGCTTTCTAATCTTGAGCTTCAAGCTGTCCATCGCATCGAATTGTGTACAAAATTCGATTAACTCCGAATGCTTGAATTCGTTGAGCGATGGCTTGGACGATTCCCCTGAAGCCAAGAAAGTCAACGGTTGAATCCTTGAGCACCCACTGAAGATCCCAATTTTCCCAGTTTCCCCTACTCGTAATAAATATCGATTACTTTTGTTACCTATGAAAATAGCTTAGCTCAATTCACCTCTCAATTTTGTCATGTCCGTCTTGGAACCTTCTAGCTGCAGTCATAAGTGCAACATCAGCTACTCCATCATTGATTGAAGTATATAATGGCATACTTCGGATCTTCAAAGTCGCAATGTCAACATTGTAATATAATCCTGTCGACATGGTCGAAATCGCCTAAAGGTTCCTTCCATATGAGTTCAGCATTTCACCGTTCAAGAGTTCGTTGGTGGCCCAAAGAATTCCATCGACTCCCTTAGATTTCTCCAGAATTTCCTTTCCTTCAGTAAACCTTCGCAGAAAATTACTTCGCAATCTTTACTCAGGATTTCGATTGCGGACTTTGGTACTTCGCGGTGAGTAACCAGAACTTTGTATAGTCATTGAGCCGACATGATTACAACTGAGGTTTCTTTACTTATCGTTATAAGATCTTGATATCTTGTTGCTATTTAGGTCTTTGCATACCGACAAATTGTACACAAACTCAGAAATCTTTTCGATTTAAGTAAGCGCGGTTTTGAATTGTCTGAACCAATAATCGTGGACTATTGTTTAATTACGCTACAAGATGAACATTTGAACTTTGAGTGACTAATTGATTGGAATCCATTTATGATCATATCGCACGGTTACTTCCTTAGCGCTATCACCGCGATAGGACTAATCTTTGTACCAGCTATTTATATCCGGCCATATCATCTACTTTTTAAAAAAAATAGCATTTATGTATAATAGTTATACTATTTCAATTTGAAAGAAATGTGAAAGATACAAAAGGAAATCTGTTTTTGGAATTTTCATTGGAAATGGCAGCATTATCAGCATGGGTGGTTTGATAAAGATATGGATCTTTGCATCGATACACTGCTATAGCTCACATATGTTTCATACGTATTATCTAGCCGATAGCAATCAAGTTCACTATCAGTTCGCTGTTTACGCACGATCAAAAACGAATGAAAAACACAATCAGAAATTTTATCAGTACTACTTCTGTTTATTAAAAAGATACAAACTCATTATCTTCTTACATTACGTGTACGTATAAAAATATTCCTTCACGTTTCGCCTCCTTAGAAACTCATCACGATCTACTTTTCAGGTGGAATGACATAAGCAGGCGATAACATCGGTTCGCCGGCAATACCGCGGATAACATTGTGGGCTGCTATCAAAGCCATATCACTGCGAGTTCGTAATGTGGCCGATCCTATGTGAGGTGTAACCACTGAAAACAATTAAGTTTTTATTATAAAAATAGCTACACTAAGAAATTATCCATCCACTTACCCAAATTTGGAAGTTGGAGTAGTCTATCGGTTTTGGCAAGCGGTTCTGGATCCATTACATCGATACCAGCTGAGAAAATTTTGTTGTTCTTCAAGGCGTTGTAGAGAGCATTTTGGTCGACAATTGCTGAAAGGTAGACAGAGAAACGCTTTGAGTGCTTAATACAAATTATAAAAAGGAATTAAATCCATACGTCCTCGAGCCACGTTGATCAGAACACTAGTTGGCTTCATCTTATTGAAGGCGGCTTCGTTGAAAAGTCCTCGAGTTTCATTCACCAAAGGACACGCAATGAAAATAAAATCACTCTGTTGGCACAATTCGTCGAAGGACACCTTTTTCGCTTTGTAATCCTTGGCTTCGGGCTTTTCGTTGCGGCACGTATACAAGATTTGTCCGACTCCGAATCCCTGAAGCCGTTGAGCGATGGCCTGACCGATTTCGCCGAACCCGTAGAAACCGATAGTCGCATCCTTGATGTCTTGACCCAACATCCACTGGAGGTGCCAATTTTCCCAGTTTCCACTATTCGATTGAAAATCTTTTAGTTCACAGCTTCCTTCCACATTCTTCCACAAACTCACCTTTCAATTTTTTTACGTCCTTCCTGGAACCGTCTTGCCGCCGCGACCATAAGTCCTATTGCAATATCAGCCACGGCATCATTTAAAATAGTTGGTGTATATCCCAATGGCATCCTTCGGCTCTTCAATGTTGCAATGTCGACATAGTCCAATCCTGCAGACATGGTTGAAATTGCCTTTAGATTCTTTCCGGATACGTCCAGCACTTCGCCGTTCAAGGGTTCATGGCAGGCCCAAAGAATACCATCGACTCCTTTCGATTTGTCCAGGATTTCCTTCCGTTGCGGTGGTAAACTTTCACAGAAGATCACCTGACAATTTTTACTCAGGATCTCGATTCCAGACTGCGGCACTTCACGATGTGTGACCAACACTTTGTATGGTTTTTGGGACGACATTTTTCGAGCTGGGATGTTTTTTGATAATGTTAATAATTGCGCTGTTTATTCGCGTTTCTACTGGCAACTAAAGCGAAAATTCCGTGGACTTATATACAAAACAATTCGATTATCAGAAGTTTTTGTGGTTTTTATCTACTAAAGTGCGATAAGAAGCTCGATTTCGAGTTATCTTGTTTTTGATGTTGGTGGCGGTTATGTAAATTCTGTGAGTAAAAATTTTTATTTAATTGTGTTTTTGTATGAAGAACTAAGTTCATTAATTAATTGGATTCCACCTCAGTCGAACGTTTGACCACATTTTGGTCAACTAGAATAGTCTAAAGTTCAGTAATATTTTTAAGGTTTTTTTTTTTTGATGAATTGCATTTCGAAGGGGTTCGGAATTCGGAGCTTTCGATAAAGATTAAAAAGTAATTAGATTCAAAAGTACGTTGATGCTTGAAAATTCTATACTGCCGAAAGTTTTTCTCTTGTAATGTGACCTCTGCAAATCTTTATCGATTAAAATTAGTTCCAATTCTTACTTCGACAGATAATGTGTAAATTTCGAGTTCCGAAATTCGCGAAATTCGGAAGAGATTTCACACACAGAACCTCTTATTAATAATCAACCAGAGCAATCTTATTAAAAAAAAAACCCTAAATAGTGAGAATATACTACGAGTATTTACAGTCTGTATGCCATGAGGGTTAAAACAAGACAATCTCAATTATTCTCTTTCTAATGCGAATCTAAATTTTCCAGACAATTTTTCTAGCATTTTTTATTGAATCTTTCATACGAGTATCCTATGTACACCATATTAAAACTAATATGAAAAATATACCTATAAAAAGGGAATATAACTTACTCGATTTAGGTTGTATTTTTGATATTTTGATTTGGCACAACATATTGATAGCCTTCTACTGAAATATTAAACCTTGTTCGAACAGTCTGTCCTGTAATTAAGAATAGCAACGAAAAACTGATAAATTCAGCGAAAACCATTGTTAGAAAATATCTACTAAAGTACAATTAAAGAAATTCTGTTCAAAAAATTCAAGTTATTCATTTTTTGACGTAAATCAATATCAAAATTAGTTATAGATACCTGCAAAATTTTACGAATTTTAGGTCTATTCGATTTGTAATAATAAATCATAACATTATTGACTTCTAATAAGTTGTTGTTTTTAAAGTACTTTGGAAATTATACAATTGAAAACCATTGTATTTATCCCAGACTCTTTGCTGGCAAACGTTTGCCAGGTAGCGTCATATGTATGTATGATATTTACTTAAACTACACAAATTCATAGTTTGAAGCTGATTGATGTTTGTCGTGAACAAGTTTTTAAGGCTATTTTTTTTAGGAGCTACATGAACTTGCACTAATTATATTAAATGGATAAGAAGTTTCAATTTCTCAGGACAACATGTTCTACAGTTAGCGAAGGGTAGCGTATTTATATCTATGATTGTTGGCATTACTGTGCCACAAATCATTTAATCTTTTTTTTTATAATTTCCATTAGGTTGAGTTGAACTTAGAATAGAAAAAAAGGATAAGCAAAGTTATGGTTCTTTTCAGTTTTCTTTTTTAACCGAACGTTTTTATTAGGAATCATTTTATATCTGATATGCAGGCGACAACATTGGTTCGCCAGCTAATCCTCGAAGGATATTATGAGCAGCAATAACGGCCATATTTTCAGTAGCTTCTTCAGTAGCTGTCCCAAGATGTGGAATAATAACTAAAAATTATTAATAATACAAATAATAATTCAAATATTTTTCCTTGGAATCAAACATTCATTTCTCTTACCACAATTTGGTAAACTCAACAAAGGATCGTCTTTTGCAAGCGGTTCGGGCGTCATCACATCCAAACCAGCAGCAAATATTTTATTATTTTTCAAAGCGTTATACAGTGCAGTTTGATCGACAATTTCTGAAATGCAAAATTTTGAAGTGAAATCAATTCTGGATAAAAAAAAGTTTCTTTTCTTACGGCCTCTTGCAATATTAACGAAAATGCTTGTCGGCTTCATTTTATCGAAAGCCGAATCGTTAAACATTTCTTTGGTTTCCGCCGTCAGCGGACATGCAACAACTACAAAATCACTGATTTTAAGGAGCTCATCGAAAGAAACATATTTGGCGTTGTACTGTTTTGCATTTGGATTCTCTTTGCGACTCGTGTAAATCAGTTGGCCGACCTCATAGCCTTGTAGTCGTCGAGCTATAGTTTGTCCAATTCCACCAAAACCAACCAAACCTACTGTAGATCCTTTGATGTCATGGCCCAGCATCCATTTAGGACTCCATGTTATCCATGAACCTCTAGATTTTAAAATTTCATCAATTTTTTAAAATTTTTAAACTCACCAAATATTCGACCAAAAACATTTGACAAAGAGATACAGCCGAATTAAGCAAGCGAAAAGTGTGAAACAGGCCAAAAATAAAAATAGTCAAATACATGTTCCGCTATTCACAGTCGTCATAGGGTTGGCTTTAAATTAAAGCTGACTTTAGTGTCTTATTAATAATACGACACTAAAGTCAGCTAGAACTTAAAGCCAACTTTATGACGACTGTGAATAGCGGCCATGAAGTTTATCTTGTAAGATACTTTGTCAAATATTTGACAATTTTATATACATAATAGAGTAGCCTTCACATCAAATTTGACTGATTTTTGTTATCAAATAATAATGGTCAAAATTTAAAACTAAAAAACTAGTTAGAAGTCGAGTGATCAATTGATAGAAATAGTTAAAATTTACGAAATATCTAATTAAATCATTTCACATTACGTTTCGATTTTTAATCGTCCTTCGTGAAATCGCCGTGCAGCCGACACCATAAGTGCAACAGTAAGATCAGCAACAGGATCGTTTACCACGACCGGTGTATGACCAAGTAAAATTTTTCTTCTTTTCAATGCATCCGTATCGACGTAATCAATGCCAGCGGTCATAGCTGATATTGCTTTCAGTCGATCACCAGATGCATCAAGAACCTCATCATTCAATTTATGCGAGGTTGACCATAAAATCGCGTCCACTCCCGGACATTTTTCCAATACTTCAATACGTTCCGGCGGAAGTTTCTCGCATATTATCACGTCGCAATCCTTTTTCAAGAGATCGATTGCAGCCTGAGGTGTTTCAGGATGTGTTACCAGAACTTTGAATTTTCTATTGACCTCTGACATTGTACTTGTTGTTCTTCGACTATTTCGAGCTGGACAGGTAGTTTTGATTACTAGAAAAAAATAACGTCAAGGTTATTTTTTAGGTACACTGGAGTTTTTATTTAAAAAACAAATAAAGCATACTACTAAAATACAAAACTGAAAACTGAAACAAAACTCTCACTTTTATTTAAATTTCAAATGAAAGAGCTTAGCTGAATTATTCGATTCTCTTCTACCATAAAATGAGTACCCTAGCAACCCGAACGAATCATTCAATAACATCGACGTTTAGAGAGAAAACTAACCAACTTAAGAATAGCGTAGAAAACTGCACACTTCTCGCAGGAAATTACTCGAATCAACGCATGCAGTATATAAGCGAAGTCGTTAAAAATATAGTGATAAACTTTTTGATGCCTTATGATAACGAGTCTCACTACGTTTCTATAATAATTTTAAGTGTTGAAAGTACCTACAAGAGTATATGTATGTATAGGGCGGATTTTAATGAAGATGACGATATGTAGTAACAAGAAGTTTTGCAGGTCTAATCTTTTGTTTCATCTACGGTAAGTGTTTTTTTTTGTTTTGATTTTATCAAATTTTCTTAAAATTAATTCCTACAATAGTGGACTAATAAATATTGCGTTCACTGTGTCAGCAATTTCATAAAGTTCATATTATCGATAGGAACATGATAGCACTAAAATTCGAAAGCTCCGCAAATATAAAAAGTTTCGATGTGCGGTCTGAGAAGTTATATTATCATGCCGAGAGTGTTTTATAAAATTTGTGACATATAACGTAAAACAGCTGATTAACTTTCTGTGAAACTACAGCAAAATTGTTTCTCATAATGAAAACACTTTACACTTTATATCATAGCATTTATTTTTCTTACCTGTATAAATTTTCTTTATTAGATTTTGATTAGCAGAACGAATCATAACTTTTATATGAATCTAAACAAATTATACACCAGCCTTCTAATATGCAACGAGTATAACCACGAATACCACTAACAACTGACATACAAACTCGCTCCAACGTTAACCGGGTACTCTCTGGAAGCTGTTTCGAGATTTTATACTAAGCAAACCTAAACGCTAAGCAATTTCCTATAATGCGCTTGTTTTGCGTCCTACAAAATTATTTAATTGCCTTATTTTTATGTAATATTTTTATTATTTCTATTAAATTTTATAACCGCATTAAAAGTTATAGTAGGTATAGGTACATAGGTAGGTGTAGGTACTAGGTACGCAACAAACCTACTTTTTTATATGCATCGAATTTCTTCATAAACAAATCTGCAGTCACGATCGGTTGCGAGCCAATCGTATGCCTTGATGAAATACCTAACTCCGATATACCTATATTGTAGGTGGGGATAAAGAAAAATAGAAGTGCGCCTGTAGTTTAACGTCCTTTATTAAGGACTGTTATTAGGTTGTACTTAAAACTAAAAGAAAATATCAGTATTTTATTTTAAGTAATTTAAGTATTTAGCAAAATAACCGAAAGTAAATTATTTCTCTTTCAAGGAGTTTTTTTTTTTTTGCGGCCGTCGTTATAACTTAGGAGGTTACCCTTTAATGCGATTGCACAGCTATAACGACATAGGGTGGGATAAAATGGTGTGGTAGGGGATTGAGGTCTTGGAAGGACTCACTAGTGTTACAGTACATATTTAAATTTAGCCCATTGTGAGTTGCTATTGGTCTCTTTTCGTCGAATAACAAAGAACAGTTTGAATTAAAAATTCGAATTTTTAAATCTCAGTTGTGGTTGTTTATCTTAAAACTTAAAGTTCGGTCTTGAAACTAGTTAATTTAAAACAAACATTCAATAAATTCAGATATTCTTGTAATGTAATGTAATGTAATGGAGTAACAAATTTCATATCAAATCATATCCGTTAGACCGAAATAATAAAGCTATGTCTGTGGCAGATTTTCTTTCAATATCACCATGTTACGTGATGGTTCAAGGCACACTTAACTGGCATTTAATGATAAGAAAAAATTTTGGGATCAAATTAATCCAAAATGAAACCGGTTTGGTACCTGTTTCAAGTTCTTTACTATTTACGATATTTTTGATTTCTTCAAAATTTGCCGCCAAATGATAATTCGTTTTTGGTTCGTCGAACTTCATTGGATTCGAATTTAAAGGAACTTCGATGCGATATATGTACACGTGTATGTATTTTTTTATGACGTACTCACTATAATGGGCAATGGATATGATGATTAGGGAAATTTTCCAATAATAAAGCACTTTCATTGGAACGTCATTAATCTCGCTAGCCTAAACCATCATTACCAATGTCGAGAGGCAGAAGCAGAACCACCCGTTTAATCGATACTTCAATGCCATTTTCCCGCTTTCTTGAAGACAAACATTACAGGGGCCGGTCTAGAATACACCTCATGATGAAGGTGTGGTATAGATACTTATGCAGTTGATAGGAAGCTATGGAGGAGAGTAATGACTACCAGGAAAAAATACAAGAAAGTCCTACATCAGAAGACATCAACCATTAGATCAATCCTATTTGCATTTTCCAACCATTAAAAGATTACAAGCTTTTTAACGTTTTATGATTAAAGTGATATGGAGGTATTTTGTAGTCTAACGTCTAAGACCAGAAGGTATAAGATAATAGAGTTGACTTCATCGATTCTTCAAATATGGCTTTATAGACTTTTTGTATGAGGTAAAATGTGTATCTTTTTCGAATTTATTTGCCGAAGAAATTTTAATTTGAACAAAACAAGAATTGAGTAAGCCACAACTACAAATATGTTAAATAATAGCTTTCGCTAATTTCAGCAACATCTCACAAGGTATTTAAAGTACATACTGCAGTCAACAATAGAAACAATTGTTTCCAATTGTGGTGCGAACTACAAACCACACCTTACTCACTTGTTTTGATGAACTGGTGGGAATTTTTTTTTGTAATATGACGACAAGAAATGTTACCACAACTGTGAACTTTATGAATAACAAGATATAATTAATTTTTAAGAATAACTTATTTTCAATGTTTTGAAAAAGTCGAGATAGACCCTGGAAAGATAATAAGAGATCTCATTGTCAAGGTGAGGTTTAATTCGACAAATTGTCGTATTTCTTGGTCATGACTACAATTTTAAAATTTTTTTTTTTTTCTATTCAATTATTAAACAATTGTTATTTCAGGGTTAATGTCAACTAATACCGCATTGTGGTTGGCAGCGACCTTTTCACGTACTACAAGCCAAAAAGCAGCACATATAGTATTGTTTATTACAAATGAGTAGGTATTAGTAGTATACAGAAGTCCTTTCTGAGTTCAGTACATACGTTTTTAAACTTAATGGTTAAAAGTATTGCACCGATTTAGTTAAGAATATGAACTTTTTACGAGTATCGTATAGCCCAGTTTATTCTATGTACTCGTATTTCTATGTACCAAAATAATGTAAATCTGGACAAAAGTTTTATTATTTGTCAGAAAGCTTTGAATGTGATTAAAGGTAGTGTACAATAGAATTTGTTATTACATTGTTCTGTGATAGGTGTACATTGTACAGTGTGTTCTAGGGTGGCTCTTATTTAATATTTTTAAATTCCTTTGCAGCAACCCCAGAATGTTTGAAATTAGAGGAAAAGGAATAGGTTTAAAGTTTTATCCTGATCAGACAAGGAGAACAGGGGCCTCAAGCACGTTAAAAAATAAAAATCTAATACAATTTTTCCTTGTTAGCGTACTTAAGGTACGTGTTCTCTTTATCAGATCTAAAGGGTTCCTCCAGAATTTTTTTTAAAAAAATCGACCTACAAATGCGAGCCACCCTAATGTACCTATGGGCAAAGACTATCCTTAAGAAGACTGGACACTAAGCTGTATCTTTCTTATAAAAATTTGACCTTGGTTTCTTTATTTAATTAGGTGAGGGAAGTAGATAGAAATAGCATGATGCATGATCAAAAAAGAGACAAAAAGTGATAACGAGTCGCATTCACCAATTCAATGACATCCTTACAGAACGCCTATAAAAAAATGACCACAATTCATGTGCAGGCACAGCTCAGCTGGGCTTGTGTGATTTCATTTCTCATATTGTTCCCATAGATTCCTATGCTGGAACACTGAAGACTGGAACAGCGTTCTGTTACGTGCATTTTGCAAAACGGTGCACACAGATGCAAATGTGTAATCATTCATTTTTGCATCTTTGCGTACTCTTTTCTTCGCACGGGAATTTGAATAGGAACATGAATTAAAGCTGTGTTATCGGATTTCTTTGTTCCGCTTATGCAATGATTGCTTGTTTTTTTTTACACAAAAAATGCATATGTAGGTAGTAAGTGTCCAGCCTTGTTATGGATAGTCTTTGCTATGGGTCTATGGATTTATCCGACTAAGGAAATCTCGTAGATAAGTGTAAAATTTTAAAAGCTTGGGAAAATCTACCATTAAATTTCTAAATAAATCACAACTTTCAACTTTTGGGATGTCTGTCTGCCTGTCTGCATACACTGTAAAATTGAAATTGCAATATAATTACTAAAAAGGTTGATTTGTCAAAAGCTTTTGAATACTATGTTTTTATCGTTACACGTTATAACAATTTTTTTTTAAATTATATACAAATTACGTTTTTCGCGTAATCTTCAGTGAACCCCAGTGTTTCTGAAACGCTGCTTAAAAATTCAGATATACCTCAGGAAATCGGTATTATTGTGCTATGTTCCAGAGATAGAGATACCACATTAATAAAAGTTTATAGGGTCGCTGGCCTGGTATATGAATATTTTATCATAATTAATATCTCTCCACGATACTATAAAACAAACCCTACCTAGACCCAGTGTGGGGAGGTGTCGGGCATGCGTAAAATTTTCCTTTAGCCTGGCAACATTACTTGATAAATTTCAAGCTCCTATCAACCGAACTCCCACAATAAATAAAAGCTCTGTTGTGTGTTTGTTTACCAAGTAAGTACCACACCGAACCATAGCAACTTAAAGTAGCTTTTATTATTTTTATAAAACTACTTTCTGCGTTTCGTGACGCCGCTTTTCTGTGTGTAGAGATTTCGTAATTTTAAATGTTTTCGGTTTGGCGCTCAACATTCGACCCACAGTCTATAGTGTGACGTTGACGATTTGAAAGCGTTTTTTCTGTAGCGTCTTGGCAATTTGATTTCAAATTCTTTGAAACTCTGTTTCTGTACGAGTCTTGAGCAGCTTGATTATAGTGCCTTGTAATTCACGCGGGTGATTTTGTGTTTCATTACCGACTTTTATTAGTTTTTCGTTAGTTTTAACGATTTAAAGTTCAGTTTCGTCAGTTCTATAACGAATTATCGTTCAAAATGGTAAAGTGCGAATTGGTCTTGTTTGCAGCACTTTTTGCAGCGGTTTCATTGAATGAAGGTATGTAAAACAGATTTATTTTAAACATTTGGATGGGGTTTACGGAAAGTTCAAGTGCTTCTCTATGACCACTTCTGGGACACCTGTTGTAGTTTGTACTATTATTATATTTAAAATCGTGTGTAATAATCCTTTAGTTTAGTTGGCATTGCATAACTAGAGAAAAACTTGGTTCGATCATTAATTGTTTATTAACTCGTAATTTTTCGACAACGTAAACAGCAACTGAAGTAAATAAATAGAAACATAACTAAATTACCTATAACGTCACTAAAAAACGCTGATTCATATGAGTTAAAAGAATTCTATGAAAAAAGTGATCATTCAAGTGATCTTCACACCGAAGTATCTAAGAGGAGGTATTGTGGGCGATGATTTGCAATTCTAGTGATTGTTTTTGGTGATCTCATTAAATCTTAGCAATACACGCTGTTCCCAATCATTGAGCAAACTCGGCTTCAAACAAATGTATATAATCAATCATTCCTTTAAACTTGTCTTATAGTCCGATCGCGATCCCTTCAACTAATTTCACATTTCCTCCGAATTAATATTCGGACTCCATTGATTCCAGTGATCGTTGGTGCTTCATTCATGACCCTCATGATAAATTAAAATCCAACTCTAATTGCATTGAAAACAAAAACTTTTGTCGAATGATTTAAATTTAGGCCCCTGCTAGAAATTTCCAAATAGCCCCTTATCGGTTACGAGGATTGTGTTGAAACGAACTGTTTTTTTTTCCTAAGACCATAATTTGAATTTAATGTTGCTTTTCTTAACGTTAAATTTACATGTATCTAGGATCAAATACAAAAGAAATGATCCATAAAACTGAGAGCAGAATGTGTTTTTTGGGTTTAGCAATTTGCAGCTATTTTTAGAAGGGATGATGTCTTTTTTGGATACTATCTGGGGAAAGCGTGTATGCAGATGCTTTTAAGCCGAAAAAATAAATAGTAATATTTCATAAAAATGTTCGAAGAGATAATAATAATATTTTGTTTCGAAACAGCTACATGGATTTGTATTTTAGACGGGCTAACTCTTCTCGAGCTCACTATTTGTTTATGGTTGTAAATAATAATTACATAACTTTGTGAGTGATTCAAAATGGTACCTATCCTACGCCATTTCCAACTCAAAGCTCAATTACACATTATCTATGAATGTAATTATCGAGTATGTGTAATACTTTTGAACGTAGATCGGCAAGATCTGAGTATACTACTCATGATACAAGTATGTTAATATTTATGGAGCTTGGGTTCGTGGTTTGAGATGTCATAAGAATTTAATAAAATTGAATGGGCTATGATGTAGTTGACCTTCGATTCTGATAAGTGAACAGCGTCTAGACTATTACAAATTCTTTGTAGGTATTGTATGATGAAAGAAATGAAAACATTATTTTTTTATGGAAAAAATCGGACTGCTGCTGCAAATATGCAACCGAAGATGACATCAGTATTTTGATTACTGTGCTAAAGTTTGGTGGAATTGAGTTCCATTTAAACTATTTAAACTATTCAATAACAGTAGATCCCAGAGTGATCAGATCTCTTAGAGGTCCCGATTTTTGATTTTGCTTTAATCTACAATCCTGAAATCCATTTTTAGGCGTTTATATAAAAAAAAGACCATAAAAGTAAGAGCGAATTCCATATCTCGTTAAGTTTAATAAGAAATTCGTGCAAACGTAACAACAAACTTGCAGTGCCCTTATTTGGGGAGATTAATCCCTTTAATTCAATTTTTTTAAGAATATTTTACACGTAGATACATTTCGATGTATGATAATAATTGATAATAATTAAAATCATTATTATATAGTATTATCTTATGTTTTAATACGATATAAAAAGCAGATGCTAGAAGGTCTTTTGAGCGACACGATGAATTTCTAGTTAATTTTCCTGACTCTTGAAACATTTGACAAGGCAAATGGTAATTAAAATTAATTATGAAGCCATTGTACACTCTAAGGGTTGCAATAAGATGACAGGCTTATAAATACTTCCATCATGAAAACGTACTGGGAACAAAGTTGTTTACTTCAAAATATGTATTTTATTTCCAACATATTTTGGCAAAGTAAATTGAGATAAGATGTTGCAGTGTTAGCAAACTCTATCATACAACATATAGACAATCATCGGGTGCATCACCTAAAATAATATAAATAAGGATGTGAAATTAGTTGTTCTTAGGAAAGACACTAAGCCCACTAATTCAAAGGTCAAGAATCGGACCCTAAGCAAGCCCTAACTTATCACCCTACTAAGCAATTAAACGTACTGGAAACAACAATTGTCCTTTGCTCCATAGGGGGCCATGAACTGAAGAGGTAATTAAATCTATGCATTATTTAGTTCGTTTTCGTTACGGTTTGGTTCATTTTTTTCTAATTGGAAAAGCCGTTACAATGCAGTTCGACCAGTAGTGAAACTTCAAAATTCGGGCCAGGGCAGAATTTGTAGAGGCCCCTATCACTGAAGTGACATTAATGTTGATTTCTAGGCTGCAGCGCCCCAAAACTTTTGGGTCCGTACCCAACTGCCTACTGTTTACTCTACGGCTTTACGTGGCTACAATTCAACGTTCCTTATGAACGTACTGTACTGAATGTAAGTAAAATTAAAAAAGCTAAAACTAATCCCATATATATTGTTGTATAGTATATCATTACGGTTGAGTAAATTTAATATTATGCACGATTGAAAACTTCTCATAGAACGTAAAAATGTTTTGTTTTGTTTAGCTATAATTAACGGTTAGAATAAAACAATTGTAAGGGGAGACCAATAATTTTGGGTCTGAAACATAATGATGAATACAAACCGATAGGTTCTAGCTAATCGTATAATACTATAGATGAAATACTTAACCTCCAAATTAAAGTTTTGTTCTATATCGAGATTTGAGTCTGAACATTTTTCGGTTAAGTGCAAATAATTAAAGGATATTTTTTATTTATGTATGCATTTAGAAAAAAAATTTAGTCAAATTTTGAAATTTTAAACTGGTGAGTTCACTAATTATTAGCTGATGCAAATTTTAAAAGAATGACCTAAATACTGTATTATTAAAATAATAAAGTAAAATGGGTAAAATACTTTTTTTTTATTTTCACGTTTTAAGGATAGAAAAAAGGTAAAAAAATAAAATAAATAATAAAACAATAAAATGTCCATCCACCGTATACATTGTATGCGCCATTTTTGAAGCGTCATAACTTTAAAATTCTCATGGATATGAGTTTCAAATTTTTGAAGTTGATGATTATCCCGTATTGGAGAGGTTTTTTTGGTGAGTGAATAAACAATAGTACTGACGGTAAGGAAAAACACGACAAAGTATTCTTCAAATATTGAACGAGAGTTATAGAAGCTCAGAAGTGGGAACTACTCCAAAGAGTTACTGGATCATTTAATAGTGGTTAGCTACGAAGCTAATATTTTGGGGTGCGTCACAGTTCAAAATACCTGTACTGTGCTTACATTAAAATTTCACCTCTCAGTTCAACTAACTCACACCCTAATAACCTACAAATTAGAAGCTTATCCAGTTTTGGCAAGATTTGAGATTTCAGCTAACCTTTTTTGTACGTGGATATACCTATACTTACACCAATTTAATTAACTGCAATTTTGTTCTTATAGTCAGCTTTGTCTAAGTATGTATTTGTATGTTAAAGTCACGAAGATCACTTTATGGTTGACTTCGCCAGTTGTCATAAAAATAGTGAACCTAAGCCAAGAGACCAGCCAAATTGGAACAGAAATTTTCTATGCTAATGTTATAACAAGACGTAGCACCAAATATTGTTTTGAAGGATACTAAACTGGACTTAGGTGGTTAGCCTTTAATACACTGTAGTGTATAATCCAGTCAGCTTAGGGA
The DNA here is from genome assembly GCA_949128065.1 of Beris chalybata. NCBI lineage: Eukaryota > Metazoa > Arthropoda > Insecta > Diptera > Stratiomyidae > Beris > Beris chalybata. Next base: position 2,341,213 of record OX421896.1, on the reverse strand, counting down.
TGGGACATGGGAGGTCAGAAATCGGGCTGGGTATGGCAGAGTACTAGTTGGTGTTCATAATTTTTTTTTGTGCTGTTTGGCTATGATATGATCTACCAGAACAGCAATGTTGAATATGTCCTAATTATGATGTTACTCTGACTATACTGTAATACTACTCTTCTCAAAAAACTTTGATGGTTGGAAAACTAGATTTGATTCTGTTTGTTGAAATAGAATTTGGTGTCGATGTACTCGTAAATGCTTACGATATTTTCCACAACGCTATAAATACCCGCTATTTTCATCTTTAAACCACCTGGACAAATCAACATTATTACCGAAGAAAAATATACTAAAATGCTATTGTTTATAAAAGTTTCAACATGTCTCCCCGACGTGGATTATTTTTTTTACTCAACTGAACCTTGAAATTTGTAATTCTCCGAATATTTACTTTGTACAATCTGTTTAGCAACAAATTGAAATTCGACTGGAGCAACTGACACTATTTCTTTTAATTTTTTTCCTCTCTATTCGTTAAACTTCATTGGAATGCCTTTTGGCGTTTATCCAATTAATTTCCGAAAAAAAACGATAATCCGGTCAAATTACTTCATCGGATAGACAGATTCGAGATTGGACAACACGAGAAGGATTTCAACCCAATGCTCAATCCGACTCCTACTCCACCTTAATTGCTTGGAATTCTTTTAGATATTATGTCGTTACGATATATCGGAAGTGGTCAGTGTCAATCCCAAATCACAACCTAAGAACTTCCTTGATGTGTTTGGATGTCCTAGTTTTTTTTCATAGCATGAAATCGTTCTTGAGCACACCTAGCTTTTAGTCTAATGACCATTAGCTTCGTTATTCGCATAGTAACTCACAGGTTATGTATTTTGTTCTGTATTATGGCTCCCCACCTACCTCAAGCCTCAACTATATAGGCACAGGTAGGTACATATGGTTCCTAATGTTTACCTTCTTAACTTTGTCTTCAGGCTGGCTTAGTAAGAAAACTCAGTTCAAAACAGGTAACCGGTTATTCAGACGTAAAAAAAGGTGGAAAACCTGACTTGAACTTGAATGCTCGCCAATAGAGCGTATATTTCCAGAAACTAATCTTATGGCGCTCGTGGGGACCCAGTGTTAAAATTTCGGCCATTATAAAATCCCCCTACCATCCAGATGACGTCAGTTTTTGTATCGTATGAAGCCAAGTCCGGTAGTTTTTCTAACGACTTTTCATCAAGAGTATTGTGTTACATAAGAAACGAAATTGACCATTTACCTTTGTATGTAACGTTACGTACGCTACGTACTTTTTTTCATGCGTGAACAAAGAATTTCTTTACGAGATTTTGGCTGTTTTTTGGTGCACTGTGTACGTGTGTGGTTTTGAAATTCCAGCCAAATGTTCTTGTTCTTATTGTAATTTTGTTGACTTGGTGTATTTTAAAAGAAAAAAATTAAAATGCAGATACAATGTATGTGTAGCAGATAGGTTAAAAGATCACTCCAATGACTGTGTATTTGGGGATTAAGAAACAATAGCGGCTGATGCGATGCAGTTTTAAATTAAACGGGATTTTTGTTTTTGATGAGTAAATGTGCGCCTGACATGCTTGATATCCTATGCAACCTGCTTGCAAATTTCAGGTTTTCTTTATTAAAAATTGTTGTCACTAAGATCTTAGTTTCTTGTTTTCAAAGTCAAAGCTTATTTCTTCACATCAAATTAGAGATAAGTACGGAATTTTCGGTTCGTGTTTTTGTATCCTTATTCCCCTCATACCCAATTCAAATGGCTTAAAAAATCTGCCAACAGTCTGGGTGCAACTTTTATATTTTTAAGAGATGAATATTAAAATATTCTGGAACCGATTTTTAGGCAAGTACATAAAAAGTCCGTAAATAAGTTGAAATTCAAAATGTGTACAGTAACTACATAAAATTTGTTCTACTTCCTTAAAAGGAAAATACCCTATACTCGTATGTGTATGGGGTTACTTTTTTAAGGAAGTAAAAGAAACAACCTGAAACGACATCTGAATTGTATCATCGAGACCAGATAGGCGCCTTACTTCTTGGCGTAAATGATGTCTAATGAAGTGGCAAATTGTGTTTTAAAGAAAGTCGAGAAATTTCCAAGTTTCCATATCTACATGTCAAATAAATTTTTCACCGGTTGAAGTCAACTAATTAATGAAAAGATTTTTATTTTATTATGACGACCTTATCATAAACCGAAACATTATTCCCACAGTTTATTTTTGTAAAAGTAAACACGTCTTTATCTCTTTCTTCTGTATGAGTAACATTTAATTTTCCTCATCCATTCAATTTCAATATTTTTGACGAGACACTTCACTTATCTGGTTTCTTTTTAAATTGGTGATTAATAAAATTTCCATGACTATTATTTATAAATAAAATTTCTACTCTTGAGCACCAGGATGACATAATTTCCAGTATCAATTTTATTAGAACACGATTGATAAACCCATGACCTGAATGGTATTCGAACCGACGGCCTCTCTTCTACAACCACTCCTACAACAAATATATTTTAAAACAAATCTTTATTTAATAAAAAAAAACTGTCATCTATACAAAATAATTTAAAACTTAATGTAAGATTTGTCGATTGCCTCAACAAATATTTAATTCTATTGTGAAAATAAGATGTTACTGAAAACCAAAGGTGTCACACGCAAAGCGTCTAAAAAAACGCCCAAATTCTTGATCCATAATCCCAAATAAAGCTATACATACAAAAAAAATATTTATTGCATAATTTATCAATACTTAAACCGATTACACCACCGTTTTGCATCTCGGTAACAAGAAAACGCGGGTGTTTTGATCGAAACTTAAACAGTTTGCTCTGAAAAGCACTACACAAGATTATTTTTAAAACGTTTCATTATATGATGTCAGCTCTGACAATGCTTCTTATAAAGATGGCTATAGTCACGATCTTATCTCGTATTTGTTTTTGTTTCTTTTCTTACATAATGAAAGAAAAAAACGAAAGTGACCTTAATACTATTAAGCTATTTATTTCTTTAGTCTCGATCAGAAGAGCTAAAAATTCATTAAAAGAAGATGATCGCGATCTCCTGACTAAAAAGAATCTCATAGCGAACATCAATCGACTTGCATCGAAGATCATCGATGATCGCCAACAGCATCTTAGGTATGCATTCCGTTTTCGGAAAGAAAAGTTCGTGTGGTTTATTGTTGATAGATTACATACTCTTATTGACCTGAATGGTCATAGATAGATTACATACTCTTATTTATAACGAATGTCATTTTTTAAAGAAACCTCTACCATTTACAAAGTAGCTTTATTGGATTGTTATTCAGCTAGAAAAGTGATCGTGCACTATTCAGTGTGTCGTTATTGCGACACATGAAATAATTCGGGGGCGTTGGTGAATAACATTAATATTTGATTAACAGGTAGTGCGCACAAGTATATACTACCTACCTGTTAATTTATTTGTTTTTGCTGATCACACTTACAGGTGCTCTATTATGTAAATATTTTATCAATTGACAAACAATTCTTTGTACAGCATATAAAATTAAGTTGAGGCATTTTTCACGATCGGATTCGATTGGTCTAATTTAATTTTTACATTTCTAACGTGACATTCCTTCCACAACTTACACAATACGTACGAGAATGAATACAAATTTGAAATAAGCAATTCAAAATTGTTCGCAATTTGTTTTAGAGTAGAAAGTTTTCTAACGAATTGGTATTTTAGACTGAAGTTAATTAGATAATACAAATTCAACCAGCGTTTAAAAAGTGAAAAAATAGGTATATATGTTAGTAATAATTTTATAAATATGAATTTCAATTATTGTTTTCGCTCTTCCCTGAACACGAAACACACTTGATTAATTTTTTTAAGAAACGGACATCTTTATTAAAATTTTGAGTTATAGACAACATTATTTATTACCTAATAATAATAAAAAAAACTAAAATTGAACCCTGCTTTGTGTACATATCAAGTATGTCATATAGTGGCTAAACAGTAAATTTTTGTGTTTGTTCAGATTAGTTTGATGTATGATATATGACGGGGAACATTTTCTAACGAACACCTTCCATACTGACTTGTTTTGAAAATTGAAAACTGAAACTTGATCTCTGTAAAATACTTTCGTTTTGGCGGTTTCAGCGAGTTCGAGACAATCTGATTTTCCCTATAGGAAAATATTTTTCAATTATATCAATTTTGTAAAGCAAGAAAAATAAGATGCTAACCTAGTTATTTTCTAAAAATATGAAAAGAAAAGTATTTAACCCTGTATCGGTTAGCGTGATAGTTTGGAAATTCGTTCTGCTCAGAAACAGATAAATTTACAGTGCAGCTCCCATACAAATGTTCTTAACTACTCAGATAGAAATTTCACTAATAAAATTTACACTTACATACTCCACTTTATAAAAACATATCCATATTAACTCTCCTCTTCTAAATTGATTAAAATTAAAAAAAAAAATCTTTTATATGTGCAAGTTTGTCCTTGCCATGCATTCTCATTTTTCAAATGGTTTCAACTACGTCATATTTAACCTAGAACTAGCGTTCCACATTAAGCGATGATGCCAAAATGGAAAATCGTGGAAAATTATTTTTAGAGAAGTATTTTATCCGCAAATGCGTGCTTGGTGCCTGTGTGTGTAGTTAAAATTGGAAAATTTAACTAAAGTTTTAGTATATGTATCTTAGTTTGGTACACTATCGAGCTTAAAAAAATTACCATCGCTGACAGTGAGGCGAAACAATTTTCTTATTTACAGACTCAACAACTAACATTTTTTACAACATTTCGGCACGAAATTGTGCCAAATTAATGTTTATATTATTTATTAGAGTTTTTTTTTCGTGAATAGGATTTCTTTTCGATTGTGTTTTTCATTGAAATTGTATATTTATTTTTACATGGTTTGATTTTAAATTGAGATTCCGCATCGGTAGATTTGTAAAAGGGCACTAGTTCATACCAAATCAAATATTGTCCGTTTGAATCTCCTCGTGAAACCCTCGTTATGGGGAGCAAGTCCTTTTTTACTACCCTATTTTCTGTTATTTTTATGTAGCTCAAATTTTCTAGCTACCCGTATCGTAAAACTAATAAACAGTTTCGATTTTTCAACTAAATTTAACTTTGATTAAAATAAAGCTTTTTCCAAAGGATATTAATAAAAAACGATAATTTACGCCCACTAGTGCTGTCGTTTATGCGCTTATTTTAAGCTATATGAATGAATTATAGTAATCCATTTGAACTTTGGGATTTGTAAATAACATTATCTATAAAATACGTAAAACAGAGTTACGCATAAAATTTCACAGAATAAAATGCACGTGGTTGTTTCATGTCAAATCGATTTCAAATCAAATAACAACAAATGGAATGGAAAATGGAAGAAAGTATTAAATATCCTTTTATTGGTATGGTGGCATGGATATTGGTCCAGATTTCTTTCTTGTGGAAAAACTTTTTACCATTGCGACTCCGAGATATCAAGTTTTTTTGCTATGTTTTTACTATTTTATGGCTTTATTCATGATATATTTTTATCTTCGCTGCATATTATTTCAGTATTTGATTGATTGTTATTAAATAGCATCGGAGAAGTTGAACTGATATTTTAAGGAAGATAACTTAGGATCTATCTACACAGTGGTCGTGATGATGCTGTTGTAATATAGCTGGCTAGTCGAATCAGGATATATGTGTACCAAGGATGTCCCATGAATCAATGTCAAATTTTTACGAACTCAATGACCAAAAAATAAACTTTAATTCAAAAATAAAATTGCACTCCATAAATTCCGATTCAAAAAATTCCGTGGAATTTGAGTATTGATGTGCACATTTGTTATCCTGTGAATGATTCACTATGCACTGTAATTTCACCTTCAGACTTCGAATAAGACTATTTTTTTCCACGGTGAAATCTATAAAAAAAATGAATTTTATAAATAAGACTATGATTTCGCAACCTGCTTGCAACCATTTCATAATATCTCGCAAGAAGCAAACCTCCAGCGAAATTTAGGGCTGTGATGTTTTTTTGAGAACTTATAATCTGTTGTGGTTTTGGGTTCCACAACAAAAATAGTAAACAAAATGTAAGTTGGTTGTAACTTTCAATACTATTCCATCACATTCTAGCTCCAAGGTACATAATAGGTTATGTAAGAATATCATTATGCCCTAGACACACGGCAATATTTAATAGATTAATTCCAAAGCTTTCTTTGAAACTTGAAGGGTGACACACGTACTTTTTTTTTAATCTATATTAAATCAAGAAAAAAGCTCAAAAAGTTTGACAATTAAATTGGCGCGAAAACATGCGAGTTCTGTTCTGTCAAGCAAGCAGTCTGCCAAACTGTCTCTTCAAGCATCTTTCAGCTTCTGCTCGTCAGACATGGCCCACAAAACTCTTTTTTTACGCGTTTTATCTGTTTGCAGAAATTTCTATTTTATTAATTATTCAATTTCATTCAATGAATTTCAAAAACATATGTTCCTGTGGAAAAAACAGAGGCTCTTTGATGCATCGCATTGCGTCAAGCTTTTAATAATATCGTCGCAAGATTTAATACAGACTTTCGAACTGTGTTAAATTAGTGAGATAATAGTCAAATAATTGCGTATTAAGTCGATTTAATAGCCAAATGGCAGATAATACGATATTAACGCTGCCGTGTGTCTAGGGCATTAGAAATATATCACTTTTCCAGGTAAATATTAGAGAATTTTCGGACAATTTCAAGTTGTTTTAATACGTATAATTCAGTAGAAAATCATAATGCTGACTTTGCTTATCCTGACAGCGAATCGTTCAAGCAAATTACTCTACGTACGTTTATTTGTGTTCTTTCTTCAGTGCGTAGTACAAGAAACAGGTTAATGCTTGAATAAATGATAACATACTCACATTTAATACGTGCTTTCCACGTATAATTTCTCAATCCATCATACTTTAATTAATTAGAAAAACGGCTACTGTCCGTCATATCAAAACTGACCATCATTACGGCGTACTTACCACTACGACGTACTAACCATTCCTGGAAGTGCCTAGACAATAGGAAACTAAACAAGTTGACCGTCGAAAAGATCATATCCTTGTTGAACGAACCTGCCTACAATATAATAAAATAATAATTTTGTTAGGGACTAGACTTATAACGCCACTCTAAAATCCATCAAGTCTAACTTTATTTAGCGTCATATAGCGTTGTTGTTATTTTCCTTGGACAAGTATCCTTGTAGCTTCTGATTGTCTTTTGTGTTAATCTATCGTAGTAATGGCACACAACAGGTCTACTACGAAGTACTGAAAATAACTTCCCCCTATAATGAAGGAAGGAAAAATTGTGTCATACTGTCGAGACTTCCTGGCGGCAAATATGGTTTCGTCGATTTTATTTTATTCCTTCGTCCTGTAGTAGGGATTCGGAATGATGTCATAGTTCCTGAGTTCGTTCTTATAACGAAATGTCCCAGATATGTGCGTAGTTGAGCGGTTCATGGTGGTGTTTGCGTGAGCAAAGATTCCTTGGATTTATACATGGTACTATGATGTTTTATTAGTATAACATCTTGGTTCGTTGGATAAAGGACTTTGCTTAGGTTGACTGAAATAGGGTTGCACCCCAATTCGAATTTAGTATTGAGGTTGGCGCCAAGCAAGAAATAGTACTCGTATGTTGACTGTGTTTATAGCGAATAGTCGGACCTGAAATAGTCAGCTCTCTTCTAAAGCGGTTTTTATTTCGTACTCGACTTAATTTATTGGACAGGCCTTTTCATTAAAAATTGAAATTCTTCTGTTTATAGGTTTATCGATACGCGACCCAATTTTAGGATTTCTGTTGGGACTTGAAGCATGCTTCAAGTTCAATCTAGCCCAAGAATTTTGTAATACCTCCTCCACCTGCAGAATATAGATTTTAGACTATCTCAATCCTTTCGTGCGTTTCGGTAGTATTGCTCACCTCTCACCTCTCACCTCTCTTCTACATCCCTACACCCTTGTTCACCATCTCCCCCAAATATCGCCATATTTAAAGGGGTTCAACCAGTCAAGCCACCAAAAAGGTTAAATTAATATATTAAAGCTCGCAGTTTATTACCATAAACTTTTTCATTAAAGTAGTCCTAAAGAAAAAAATTCAGTCAAATCTGAAAATCTTGGACAAATTTAAAAGTTTTCTATATTTATTGAGTTTCGATGCTAAAAGACATTATTTTGGTATTTTTCCATTGGTCAGTGGTTTACGATTGCCTATGTTTTTGGCAACTGTAATTACATGAAATTATTTTCAAGCAATAATTAATTGTTTTCTATCCGTTCTGAGAAAATGAATTAAAAGAATCATTTAAAAACAGCAGTTTTTATTTCTTTTATTTATTCAGATGGACTCCGTTGCTAGTCTGATACAAAGCTTTTTCAATGATACATACATATGTGTAAGTAAAATAAATTATATTATTTGGCAATTTGCTCATGTCAGAAACAAAACAATTAGTGTTCAAGTTGCACGAGCATTTTGCAAGTTAAGCACCTAATTAACCGTCAATAGTACTCGTATTTGCTTTTCGATAACATATTAATAATAAGTTTTTAAATATTTAACTTTTATATTAATTATAGGAAATTAATAGGAGTGTGTTTAGTGTTATTTATCCAGAGATAAATACGGTAGAAAATGTCCATATAAAACATCAAAAACGCGACGATTTCGTATAGCTTTTTTTTAGATTTTTTGAACATTTTTTGGAATTGTAAACTTTCTGTGGCCAAATTTTCAAAATTGCTCTAATCCATCCTACTATGTACGTGAAAAGTCTTAAAAATCACAAAAAGAATGAATATATGTAAATCCCTACTTATAAATAAGTTAGATGGATTAATATTTGTATTATTAATTTCGTATTCATTTGTTACAGTGAACGCACTGAAATGTTGGAGATGTTCAAGTGACGCAACCGGTGGCAATTTCTGCAATGACCCATTCGAAGGCTCTCAACGGAATTTCAACGGACAGGCGCAGAATGCTTTGCTTGTGGAATGCAGTTATCCAGTAGGTGGACCAAACTCATTCGGACCCAACTCACAGCCTGCCTGTAAAAAGATTGTACAAAAAGGTAAGTTTTAATTTATTTAATTATTTATACACACCACCAATGAACAAACATTTATGTTAAAAATGGGGATAGATTTCTGTGTACCTACCGCCAATTACTACTGGACTTCGGGCACCAAAAACACTATTCTTCTATTGGAATACTTGTCTCCGGTTACAGGACATATTTTTAGTCAACGGGTCCACCTTACAGACAGTAAAAAATATAATTAGAACAGTCGTGTAAAGTATGAAAAGGGCGAGGTTGTAGCATTAATTTAAATTCCGTCAGTTGAGTCGGTAGAATTCTTGCTTTCGACAGAACTGGATTACACTGGAAAACTGTATTATGTAAAGTCATTCAATTAAATAATTTTCTCGGTATCGAAGCCTTGCCTTCAGTTACGTACTGCACATTATTACAGCCACGGAACGCGGTGCAATTAGCAATTTCAAACTTAATAATAATAGACAGCATCTAAATTAATGATATTATCGTTTCAAGGTCTTACAAAGCTTTTATGCAGTTAGTTGCCATATATTGTCCATTCGCGATAGATTTTATTCAGTTTTATTAGTTAAATTATTTAAATCAATTGGTTTGTTCTCCAATAATAAAGACATTGTAGTAGAATGAATCACTTGTAGATATGACAGCAATTTTAAATATATGACAATAAATTTATATTGGTTAGGTCAAAGTTGTCTCGCTGATGTGGATATCTCGAAAACAGCAAAGTAGAAGTATGAGTATACAGTAGAAATTTTAACAAATTAATTTACGTAACCTTTTCATTCACATTGAACACCTCCTAATTTCAGTTCAAGTTTTTCCTAGTCAAACTTCTGAATGAAATTGTAGTATCGAAAATTTCTCTAATTCGAAAATCTCTCCGAAAAGTATTTCATTCAGCAATTTTTAATGAAAATGGAAATGCAACATTCCGTACCTCGAACTTTCTATAACTTGACGAATTTTTCTTGGCATTTGACGGTTCGACTTAAGAAGTTCTACTGCATAAAATCTGTTTTCTAATTTATTTTCGGAATAATTTAAGCTACTTTGCAGCTATGTATATGAAGGTTATTTTTTAAAAAGTTTGTTTGGGGATAATATCTTAGACCCTGACTCAAAAAACAATAAAGATCTTTTTTTATTATACTCATTTAATAATCGATAGATTAATCTAGTAAAATGAAACACATTTATTTCAAGATCTTGTCCAGTCACATCTGGATTGAATTCAAATAAAATTGAAATTGATTTTTTTTTTGTAAATTCTACTTAAAACTGATGTCTTCCAGTTAAAATTCAAAAATTCTGTTTTTTTTTAATAATTTCCAAATGATTTTAAAATGCGTAAATTTGCTAGCGCAAAAGAAACAAAAATAATTTAAGATCGAACTTATCTCAAGGGTCGATAAAACTTAAAAGCAGCTGGCCTTTTAGCTTTGTGTGTACTCACAGTTTCTTGGACTATAACGCTATTAAGTATTCTTGACTAATATTCACCATAAATTTGGTCCAAATAAATTCGCTCCAAAATATTTTTGAATTTATTGCTTAGCCTAAAAATGGTGGATAAAAGTCGGATGTTTTACAGTATAAATAACGACTGTTCTATAATTTATGTGCGATGGGTCCTTATAAGGAAAGACCCGTATTAGAAAATCGTAAATTACGTTTCATGACTCCGTGATAATATTATACATTGTCAAAATCACGTATAATCCGCGATAGCTTAAACATTCTGGAGCTTATCTTAGCGTCATGATTATGTAATTATACTCTAGATGAAATCATATAGAGTATTATAAGTTTGATCCAGCCGAAAATTATGTAACGCATAGAACCAAGCCTCGGACGAAAAAAAGTTGTATACTATTTTTTGTTTATTTGTGGCCAAAAACTTCAAATCCGCTTGACGTCCGTCCGTCCGTCCGTCCGTCTGTCTGTCCGTGAACACGATAACTCAAGAACGCCTTCGCCTAGGATCTTGAAATTTTGAATTTGTAAGGCTAAGTTCGTTAACGGGCAAAATCGTCCCACTCCTTCGGGTAGCTGCCATACGAAATGTCCTTAAAACACGTGTTCAAGAATATTGGCCGATACACTCAGAAAAAAAATATGTAAAAATATATGTAGAAATAAGAAACAACGTTTATAGATTTTAGTCAAAATGCATTCTTGTCATTATTAAATGGAATTAAATTTCATTTTGTTTTAAAATGGTTGTATTTAAATTAAGTATGAATTCATTTTATTTTTAAATAGTGCTCTATGTTGATTCAAAATGTTAATAATTTATTCTAACATGCGGATTTTTTGTTTCTGACCTATAAAAAGTTGTTAGTTATACATAGTTTCCTTTAATTTTGACAAGCCATGTATGTTATTTTTTAAATGAAACAATTTAAAACTGATATGAATATCATTTTAATCAATTTCAAAATAAATAGGCTGAACAGGGTGACTAGTTTGATTGGTATATAATTTTGCAATAAATTGCTTGTTTGGTAATAATCATAAATAGGTACTTACATAATTATATTGACAATTGTGACTGAAAAAGAAAGGTCTAATATTTTCAATTCAAATTCGAAAGATTTACGAAAAAAATTTATTTCATAGTATGTAATATAAGAACTAAAACAAATTTCTTATAATTAGAATTTGCTTCGAACTAGGAATTAAAGTATATTTATATTTTTAATGATAATATGAGGATTATTATTGGTTAAGACGACGAATCAGTGATTGAATTTTTGGACAGTTTGATTCGATGTTGAAAAAGTAATCCTCGAGAAATATCCAAACTAGCTTACTGATAGTTGAGTAATTGACATTCAGTACATGTATTAATTTAAGCTTATATTTTACCGTGTCGTAGAATACATAAAAATGTTCGAGTTGCTGAAGATCTAGTCCAACTACTAAAACCTTGGGTTGCAATGTCAAGCCTCTAGATGCGTAGTCAGCTTTGATTTTTTCAATCTGAGGATGTACGTCAATTTCTGCTCCATCACTATCTTGAATCACATACCATAGTGTTGCAAATTTCCTATATTTTCTTCTGCCATTGTGCGAATCAGTACTTCGCTATTTATGTATTCTAAAGAAAAAGTAGGAGAACATTCAATAAATCAGACACTCACTAATGATATTAGATGCAATTACGGTACATACCTGAGAATTTTATTTGGTAAATGTCGTCCAGGAATTTAGAATAGTCGCTTTGTTATGCAAAGAAAACAGGATCTGTTTTTTATGATAATTTGAGCTGTTTATATTAATGTTTTTTATCACTAATTTTATTTATCACACAATTAAGTACCAGTACTTCATTATATTTCGGGAAATATGGCCCGAAAACTCTATATAAGATAAACTTGAGCAATGTTCTTGCACAAATGCACTTTAATTACTGCTAAGATACAAAACATAAAACTCAAATATGTAAACAGAGCAACGCAACTATTTGATTTGAAGTAAAACATGCTTGCTATTCCGATCAATTCTAAGGGAAAAATTTCGTTTTTACCGATTATTTTTTATTTCTACATACCTAGCATATATTTACGTTTTAAAATGAAATGGTTTATTGTAGAAATGAATATAAGGACTTTTTGAAAAATAAAATTATTTGCTATGTAGAAATAAAATGGTGTAATTTTTTTGATAGCCCAATTATTAAATGGTTTCCTTTTGTTTTAAAAGTTTTCTAAGTAACTTTAAGTACTTGTTATGTATAATTGAAATATTTTTGCCATATGTTGAACTGAGAACGCAATCCTTTTGAAATGAAATGTAGTTTTTCTCTGAGTGTAGCTTCATAAGGGTTTAAGGTACGACTTGGAAATTTTGTATGCGTCAATTTTTTAATATTTGGAGCTAAATGTATGATTATGAAGAAAATCCTATTAGTCCTTCGAGTGGCTGCCATACAAAAATCCTATTAAAATATCTTCATTCAATTCACGAAACTCACTATAACTCAAGTAATCGTTTAGCTATGAATTCAGAATTTTGTACAAATTAGTTTTGAGTGAATACAAAGTTCGAGTTTACTAATCAGTGAAATCATTTTACTCCTTCTGGTACCTTTCATATAAAATGTTCTTAAAACATGTGTTTAAGAATATTGATCAATAACTTCGGAATGCCAAAAGCTACGACTTTGAAATCTTGTGTACGTTGGTTTTTGAATAGTTGGAGCTAAGTCTATGATTATGAAAAAAGTCCTTTTAGCATTTCCTGTAGCTGCCATACAAATATCCTACCAAAATGTCTTCACATAATTTACGAAACTCACTATAACTCTAGTTATCTTTTAGATACGAATTCGAAATTGTGCACAAATTAGTTTTGAGTAAAAACAAAGTTTGAGTTTACTAGGCAGATAAATCCTTTTGTTCCTTCTGGTACCTGCCATATAAAATGTCCTTAAAACATGTGTTCAAGAATATTGGCTGGTAACTTCAGACAGGCTTAAGCTATGGTTTTAAAATTTTGTATGTGCTAATTTTGCAATAGTTGGAGCTAAATGTATGATTATGAAGAAAATCCTATTAGTCCTTCGAGTGGCTGCCATGCAGATATCTTGTTAAAATATCTTCATTTAATTCACGACACTCACTTTAACTCAAGAAATCGTTTAGCCACGAAGTTTAAATTTTGTACAAATAAGATTTAAGCAAAAAGGAAGTTAGACTGCGTTTGTCAGTGAAATTTCTTGACTCCTTCGAGTAGCTTCCATACAAAAAAAAAAAACTTGAAAAAACAGTGTTCTAGAAAATTTGTCGATGGCTTCACAACCATTTCAGCTGTTTGTTTAAAATTTTGTATACGTTTGTTTTCCAATAGTTGAAGTTAAATGTATATCTTTAAAAAAAATACTATTAGTCCTTCGCGTAACAGCCATACAAATATCCTTTTAAAATGTCTTCACTTAATTTATGGAACTCACTATAACTCAAGTAATCGTTTGGCTGTAAATTTAGAATTTTGTACAAATTAGTTTTGAGTGAAAATGGGTTAGCGAAACCCTTTCACTCTTTCTGGTACCTTCCATACAAAAAATCCTTAAGATACGTATTCAACAATATTTTCCCATAACTTTTGAACGCGTCAAACTACGATTTTGAAATTTTGTACACATTAATTTGTGGATGGTTCCAAGGAAAGGGATAAATATATAAAAAATCGAGTGAGTCCTTCCTGCACCTCACATGTGAATGTCCTTCAAAAATGACATTTTATTCCCGATGGCACACCCAGTTCAAGAAATGATTTTAAACATTGATGATATTGTTTTTAAGTTTCAAGTACCAACTAAATGGAGGTCCTTAATTAAGGACATACAACATGTACATACGTAATTCTACTTTAGCCCCAACCACAATATAAATCGGAGTTCAGTATCATCTAGAGTATTATACGATTGGCTTGCAGCCGATCGTGACTGCAGTATGTTTTTATAGTTCGTTTTTATCGAATTTAAAAGTGAACTGAGCAGATTATGACCTGCCATAGAGTCTGGGTAGCCCGATATAAAGTGATGTCATCGGTTCGGTAACGACCTACATTTATTAGAGTTTATAGCGGAGCAACTAAGTATGGGATAGTTGTTATTCGCACCTTGTTTTCTAATCACAAAGCAAACAGATACAATTATTATGTATAGTACACGTATCTTTAACAAAGAGATGTCAGATGTACATACATATATGCACTGTAATGGTAGCTACTGCTGCTCCCAGTTTTCTTTTACAAACATACATTTGGATGTTTTATGACAACTTTATTTATTGTGTTTGTTTTAATTAGTACGACTTATCGTCTACTTAGAATGAGGTGGATTTAAAGAATATCATTGATTACGTAAAGGTCAAAATCAATGTTGACATCATGGAGATTGAAAGAAATTATTGTAATTTTGTAACAATTCAATAGCTTCTTGATATAGATTTATCGCTGGTGCTGCCAAATTATGCAGACACAAGCTAAGATTATTATTAATTAATCCGCATGTGAAGATATTGAAGCAGCTAAGATTTTTTTTTAAATACATTTACATTTAATGGGAAATTATACTTTTTCTCATTTTACGATATTTACTACATCTTTTGGGGATTGGTGAAATACGAGTGACTACAAGTGCTTCTTCTTGCCCCTTCTAAGGGCGCCTTTGTCCTGGTAATCTAGACATTATAAGATTATTTTGAACTGAGATTCATATTAATAATGGACACTTCATAGAGATTGAAAAATATTCAATGAACAAAATAGTTTTCCGGTTAAAATACTTATTATTTTCATTTTGTGTGACGTTTCGGATTCGAGGCTTTATCAAGCATTTTTATTGAGGTTTACATTAATCCAAAGAATAGATATTGTTTATACGAGTACATTACATTTCGTGAGAATCTTCAACTCACTTGCCCCAGTAAATGGTTTATTACTTTGGTTTTGGTTACACAATTTTAGGATAAGTTGTTAGCATAACATTGTGAAGAGAATGCTACTTTGTAAATAAAGTTTGATGAAAACAATGAACTTCAGCCTCATCGTGACTGTTATTTTATTTTAAATGAAACAATCGTTCTAGATTTATAGCAGCGAGCAAGGAGTTTCAATAGAAACTTGTCACCTGAATGAAAAATTTTTTTTATGTTAGTCGTTGGTGCCATGCATTCACAACTGTACAAATTTTACCCTTCTAAAACGGGGGCGTGCCGACCTGCCTTCCTGTAATTGGATCCTGTTGCAACTCATTCTTCTTGTGCAACAAATATTTCTCTTCAATAAATTTCAAATGGAATTATTTAATTACGCTATTACTACCGATAGAAGGGCTCCACCGGTATGGAACAATACCAATTATTGCTGCAATTTGCCAGGAAACGGCTTTAGAAGTTGTAAAGTTGAGGAAAATTGTGCCTTTGTGCCCAAAAAAAGCACGTCATATTGTAATTTAGGTCAATTATAAGAGATGATTGGTGTCAGTAGGTGGATGGATACTAAATAGAATTTACGACTGTTAGCTCTTAGTAAAACAAATAAGAAAACGTACGAGCGTGAAGCCAATGTGCATTTCTTAAGTGCTGAAGTTCTGTAGGTGGGTCCCGTCTACGACGATTCACGTTATTCGTGGCAATTACCTTTTACCCTAATTAAGGTTTTACTTGTTTCACATGGGGTTGAACGTATGTATCTACTAAGTACATGTGAATAAGTAGTAGGAAAGTAATCAGTGTCAATGTACCTAGAGGTTTAAAAAAAAAAGACTTATACTTTTAATTATTTTTTTGTATGCAAAATAAGTCTTTTAACTCTATAAATTTTTTATGCATTTTTAATGAATTAGTTAGATTAAAATTTAATACATACAGGAGAAGTTATAATAAAAAAGTAGTAGTAAAGTAAATGCTTTTTATTTTTTAAAAAATAATAAAACTATTATTTGGACCTTTTTTCTACTCTCTATTTTATTTATCTTACAATCTCTGTACAACTTGTGTAAACACTATTTTTTTTAGTTCAGTGAACTACATTTAAGTTAGGTGTACCACTACGGAATATACCTAAGTTAAGTCTAGACGTGTTAAGACTCCTGTGCTGCTTCCTAAAAATTGATTTTCATCAACTTTCTTTTCTTTTTCTTTTCAGTAAACGACAAAGTCGTAATTTCTCGTTCATGCAGTTGGGTCGATATCCACGATCCACCAAGAAAATGTCAAACGTCACCACCAAATCCATCGTATGTTGAAACTCAGTTCTGCGAAACTTGCACCACCGACGAGTGCAACGGTGCCGCCGAATATGGACCAATTGCAGCTCTAATTCTCTTACCTGTAGCAATTGCCCGACTACTTACAGCGTAAATAGCTGCAGCGCCATTTCATTTCAATATTGTATGGCAAAATACCGAGAACATATTTTTATTATATAATTAACTAATTTAAAGTGCAAAATAAGATAAAGATATATTTTTAGTTTGTAAGAAGATTCTTTCTTTTCGTAAAGTTTTGCTTGTAACAAATAATTAATTTGTCATTAAATTAGAGATCTTATTGTTGAAATGTAGTAAGAGTTTACTAGTAATTAATTAAAAAAAAAACAAGAAAACAATTAAATTCACATAGCACCAAATGATGTAACAATAGAAATTCGATAATATTTTATTATTCTTAAAATCACTACACAGAACAGCTGTCTTTTTTTTCTACCGTGTTACTTTTTATTGTAAATACATGTTATATACGAGGATTTGATAATAAAGAGAAATTGAAGTTAAGAAAAAAAGTCGGAAGGGATAATTACTTAATTTAAATTAACCGAACTCGTTACAACTGCACTACAAAATCGTAAAAAAAAAATTGTTTCCATACGGGAGCCTTTAAGGTCAATGTATGAAGAAGTCCAGCACTTTTAAATTGACCAAACTGCATGTCTGAGTTCAGCCGGTCAATTGACCAACTTCCGATCCATTCACCATTTCAACATCTTCGACAGTAAGTCTAAATTGAACTTACTTCGACGGGAATGGGCGAATGATCTGTAGAATTGGTAACGACTTCTCGTCCCGTATTGAAATTAATTAATTGCATAATTGATTACGATTTTGTTAGAAACTTTGAATATCTAAGATACGACTCAGCCGTGTATTTCTTGGTCGCAGCTACACACTTAGGTTGGATAGTGTGAGCATAGTGTTTTTAAATCACACTCATGGTAAATGATAAATAAATGAACATTATAGCCTTATTAAAATCCCATTCGTAGTTATCACTTCAAGCACATCCCAAGATTGGGCGATAGGCTACCAATCTATCCTCGGAAAAATAAACAGTATTGGGAATCTTTGATAGAATTCGGACTAAGAGACGATGTTGAATTGCTATTACCAACTCTCCTACCCATTCAACTTCCGTTTTTAAGAATCTCAAGGATTCAGTTAGTATGCTGCCAATCGTCACCAGGCTTAAACAATTTCTCCAGCTACCTCATTAATATGAGTTGGAACCCAGCCTTTGTGATTACATTTTGGGTTCCTATAACTATTGAGCTAAGGATGTTTTACGGCAAAGATCTTGAATGATGATTTTATTAACATTAAATAATTTATCAAAGTCAGACGAAAAAAATTGATTCGTTTGCTTCACAGCAAACATTTTCTTGAAAATCAGTGATGGGCGAATATTTCTCCAAAAGAATTTAAAGCAAATATCGAGAAATAAAACATTGGTTATGCGCATTACAGAAAAGGTATCGCCAATTTTTCATGCAGGTTTTTTTTTCAACCAAAGTTTGATGAAGAAAATTTGTAAATTTATTGAGAAAGTATCGGAAAGTATTCACATAGTCTATTGAAAATGTTACGCAAAGTTTGAAAGTGGATGAACTTTGATTGGTATTCTATGTTTTATTTAAAATTTATTGTGGTAGTACGACTAAATTGGATTTCTATAAAATTCTATTGGCGTGTAAACGCATTGTAAAAATTTCAAAATATTGTACATAGGTATATTGAAAGAAAATTAATCGAAATATAAATGAACCATTAAAAGCTTGCTGATTTTGCTGATGGTTTGAAGAATCATAGTGAAAGGGGGGATAAGGTAAGTAATTCATTGAAATAATGAAAGGAATTTGATATTGTTAAAATAAACATAAATATTTTGTAATTCACTCGAATTTACAGTAAAAGAGACGTCCATGGAACTGACTCAATGAAGATTAAATGGAAGGCCATGTTAGGTAACGATGCAGGCAGGAAGTAGTCATTAACTGAATGTATAGAAAAATAGTAATAGAATCATTCATGTGAACAATAATTCTAAAAAATTAATAATCTTTTCTCAGATAATCTCCACCAAGGCTGTTAAGAAAATATAATCGTCAATATTTCCGATGCTTCATTATATTATATACTCAACACAAAGTCCGAAAAAAGTTTTGACTGTACTTTTCATCAAATATTTGAAAGCTTTAATACTACCCTCACTTATTAAATTTTTCATAAATTGAATATTTTATAAAAGTATACGGAACAAATCCCTGCATGTTCGACGAAAGATTCCACAAGAATTTTGTGCTTCTTCAACTGTAGAGTTTCATCGAAAAATCAAGAATATTTCACGCAAATACTCTTTCTTTGGCGTGAAACTCGTCATATTTTGCGATATGAAAAAAATATGTTGTTGATGAAGTTGGCTGCAGTTTTACTTGACTCAAAAATGCTAAGACAACACCATTTGCCGGTAATCGGAACTTATTGAAGCCCCCAATAATTTGTTATACAAAAACAGCGTTTCATAGTCCACGCATGGTTTGAACAGGCACTATGTATAAAAATTGAATTCTATCGCTTACAAATTCTCAAAATGATTTATTTCTTGTCTCTTAATTAAATTTAAGGAAATATTTTATACAAAAAGAAACCATAAAAATTAAAATCTTTAAACTTTGAACAATAGCAACAATGAAAAATCTTTTTTAATTGATAAAACTTAATGTATAACTGTGTTTTGCATCGAAAGTTAATTACTAAACTACGAGTATCTAACTAAAAAAAATTCTCATGTAGATCCATGGACGGAATTGTTATTAAGTTGATTTTCTACAACAAATACGCTGCAATAGCCACAAAAACTACGGAAATCCCAAAGGTAGCGTAACGTGACGGAGCTGAATTGCACATTTCACTGTCGCATACTTCGCAAGTCTTGAAGTCAATACGTCCGTCCAATGGATTTTGCATGCAATTGCCCGAGAAAATCGAAGGATTCTCGAAGAAGCAGCCACGAGACGTTACAGTTCGTCCATTACCAACTGAAATACATCGAAAGAAAAATTATCATAAATTTTAAAAGCTCAGAGATTTATCGATAAAACTCACCATTGCGAACCATTTTACTGCACTTCATGGCCGGTCCAGCTCCTAATAAGTAGAGTGGTGCGCGTTTAGTTGAACAATCTGTAATACGGAAATTTGATCCTGATGCCATTTCGCCACAGTTTGGATCAATGTCCGATTGGCATTCGTAACATTTAATAGCGTCGCCTGAAATTTGAAATAAATTTTTTTTAATAAATCGTAATTACACGCGAGAATGGAGATCTAAGCTACTTGGTGTGTAAGTCTGTCCTTTTGACTCCGAATTACCTAGTGTATAGGTTGTTCACAATGCATATATAAAATTTGAGATTGGATGATCAATTGTAGTAAGATTAAGTGTTATAATCTCTTATCTTGCTCCGTTAAGGACTAACAATTATGTTAAAAACGAAGAATTTTCGACATTCTCCCAGCACTTATTGACCCGAATTTCAAGAATCACCCACATATGAGCTTCTCTTTCCATATCAGTGTCATCTTTATCTAACACCCATATGATTCTGGAGATAAAAGCAATCAAGTTAAAATATATATGTAAAAAAAGTTCTTCGAATTAAAAAAGTCTTGAGAAGCACAACAAAAATCCCGCATGCTTAATATTGGTATAAGTCCGTAACAAAGTAAGAGCAAAAACTTTGTCCACAACACTTTTTTGACAAATAATAATATTTAATAATAATAATAATAAATAATTTATATTTTTTGTTACTAGAATTGTGAAAATCTGTATGTGCCAAGTTTCAACCTTCCAGCATAATTCGTTCGCGATATATGCAGATTGTAGTATGCTTCCATGAGCGTAAAGAATTAAAATTTCGGAAATTCTTAATTCCAGCGAGTGATTAATTTTGTTAGTTTCTTTCCATCGCTATCCATCGCAAAAAAATTACTTTCAGAATACTCGCTTGGTATGTTGATTTGTAAATTCCATTTTTTTATGACGATAACAAAGTAAAATTAATTTTAATTGTTAATAAACGAATCGTTTTTTATCATGTTCTTAGTTATGCGTTAACTAAGCCCATTGATGACTCCTGAATTCACATTGACGGAAGTATGCTTCTTATAAAAAGTGTAAGTTTGCTTATGGTATAAAAGTGTAGAAGAGCGTACGTGGGTATATAATTGACTTGATAATCAACTCACCCAATTTATAAACAAGAGTTTATGCAGAGCAATTTAAGATGTCTGTCTTAAAATCAAATTAAAATTCTACACTCATCACAATGGCTTTAAGTGGCCATTTGTGCAAAATGGACCAACGTATATAGAAGTTTAGATTATCTATTGTATACAATTCAAAAAGGTTTGCATAAAATATGTTTGGATAACTCAACGGAAAAATATCTTTAAGCCATTTCAAAACTCGAAGTGAATATGTTAGATCTTTATAATATTATGTAGGTATTACTCGATTTCTTCTTTACTTTGAGCTTATTTTATTTATGCTGATACATTAAATCTACATTATTAATAATTTTTTGTTTTATTTCCACTTTCGATTTCGTTCAGTTTTTATGTACAACGAAAAAGGTTTTCGTGCTCTCTCGACGAGAATGTCTACTAATAATAGAAAGCAGAAATTTTATATGTAAATAGAGCCATAGTAGTAGCATATTTAAAAAATATAATTTTTATAATTGATAGCATGGTACGGAGAACGAGTAATGCTAGAAACTTGAAACTTGGTGGGTGTATGTACATATGAAGATTTACTAGAAAAGAAACTTGGATAAAAAAAAGTTCTTCCGTTGGCATACGAATATGGCGCAAAATAAATGATCAGTTGAAAAGAGGTTCATCGATATTTACCAATTTTGACATATCTCTTCTGAAATATTGAATTAATTTTACTTCTATTTATTTATTTATAATTTTACTTTACTTTTATTTAAATTCAATAGCTAAGAGAGTCTACGGTCTACACTATTCGGCCCTTTAGGTATGATTAGATATCGAATAAGTATTTACTTCCACGGGCTTCCTACATATATAACTCCCTAAGAATAGTTTTTTATATGTTTACGTTGTCTAAACTTTAGATAGTTGAAACTTGTAATTGTATTTTTTTGTAGTTTTAAGAGAACGTGATACATATGTAATCATTTTATACTTTTTCAGTGGAAAAAATTATGTGTTAGATAAAAAAAATATTTTGAAAAAAGTAGTTAGCAACCTTTTTAAGAGGTTTTGTACAGAAGTGGACACTTTTCAGTAAATTTATTCGAAGAAGACATGTTGAATCACTAAACTATATTAAGAAAAGCGATTGTAAGCTAAGAAAGGATTTAGTTTATCTAAAAATACATGAATAACTAATGAATATTGGAAAATATCATACACATTTTAATGTGCGCACGGTATTTTACATAACAAGAACGCTTACAGAAAACTACGATTTTAGACGATAATCAAACCGCTGTGACAACAATAAGAAAAAATGTTACATCATAGCTAAAAAGGTCGCAATTTATTGTTCCAAGTCTGTCACATAGATTTGGTTACACCTTTAAAAAAAGATAATATGATTGTTTATATCGTAGGTTAGAAGGTATCTAAGCCATTAAAGTAATTGCTTTTAACATTTTTTATGAGTAAATTATTGCTAGCGCGAAATTATACTTATTATAAAAAGAGAAAATAGTTATTGTATTAAAACAAAAACACGATTAATTTTCCCACGTTGTGTTGTGTCATATAAATATCATTTTATATATAGGTACATATACCTACATACATAAAATTATAATGAAAACAAGTTTGAATATTAATTTTCTCATCAAACAAGCGTAAACTTGTAAAGCGGTGCCTCACCAGGTTCGCATTTACCTCCACCAGTATTTCGTTTAATTCATTGAATCACCACTATACATCATCAACGTAGCAAGTTGTTGTTGCAATGAGGTAATACAAAAATATTTTCATACATCTATAGGCAGTACAATGTTTACAAAACATCAGCGTCTATACTAGTGAAAATATACGCCACAAGAACCGGATTTTGGTCCAGCTCTTTTTTTTTGCTTAATAATTGCTTATTCTCGTAGAGCTCCTACGTTTTTGCAAAAAAAGGTGGATTGTATTGCATAAAATTCAAGAAGTCAACCAATTCATTGATACATCGATAAAATTTTTGATAATCTTTTTATTTTTCTTTAACAACAAAACTTCATCCGTAGTAAGACGTAAAATACATCACCATCAAGTAAATATTTCGCTATTGGATCTGGCGTCATGCCATAACTTTGCCACTCCCAAACAACCTTAACCGCATTCGTTTCGTTCTCACGGTGCGTCTTGCGCCCACTATTCCCTCTAGTGTCTAATTAGAATAAATTCGGATAGCTAAGTGATCTTTATGTTTAGGTTGATTTCTGAATTACGTTACAATTGTGTAAGCTAATTAGTAAGGTCTTTGCGGTCAACTGTTGTACGAACACTTGTAGGATATCCTCGATCTTTCGCCAAAAAACCAAAAAAACAACAAAATTTTCGAAAATCAAATAGATTCTACTTACATGTTTGCGAAATTAATAAAACTGCAAAGATTGCTACAGCTACTTTTGTTAAACCCATTTTCGGTTATTTTCCACACAATTACTAACACTTGAAGATTTCTTTTTAAATATATTTCTAACGATCGCGACCGTACAACGATGTTTTTAGAACTAAACTGAATAAAAGTTGTCTACTTTACAGCCTAAAGCGTAAAGCGTACCATTCCAATTGGAAAGCATTTCGTTGTAGTTGTGCGGTATCAAAAATACAATCGATGTGTTTGTGTTAAGAAAAAATTAATGTACTATATCTAACAGCAACAACAACAACCAGTATATTTAAGAGTTGGAAAACGTTAAAAAGCGCTACTATGATCAACAAGTGGAGGAAAATGCATGAAATCAACGGGGAAATAGAAAAATGGGGGGCTCTGAAGGTAAAAGACCTTGGCTTGGATATTTTCACTTTTTTATAGAGTGCATTGAATCAATGCACGAAATTCGATCAGATCATCTAAGATCTTACACTTATATGTACAAGATCGCTGGTATTGGGAAGATCTTTTGGAACGTTTGCATGTATTTTTCGATGGAAATGAAAGACTTTTGGTAAAGATCTTCGATGAAATTTTCTAAATTACCTACAATAGTAGCTGACATCATTTCTACACCTTTGCGATGGAAGCCTAACTATGCATAAAAAAGAGTTACTGATCATGTTTGAAATGTAAATACCAAAAACCTCTACAGAGGTTCTCTCGCGGTGAAGAGTAGATACAATCATAATTATTGTTTAACATGACGACTAACAATGTTATCTTATTGTTTGCATAGACAAAATTCGTTGTTTTCCTAGACATAGTGACATCACTTCCGCAGATTTTTTTAACGGATATGATGGCGAAAAATCAAGGCGTACCTAAGGTCTTTTCCTATTCCCTGATCATAGATTACGATTTTTGAACATTTTAAAGATGACTTATTATCAAAAACATATATAAGTTGTGCACACTTGTTTGCTGTTTTGTTGCAATCAATCTTTGATGCATTTTTCCCGGACTTCTACAGAAAACATTCGCGTGTGATTTTAAAATGGAGATTAATAAAAGATACGTATTTAAATATAATTTTTGAAATGGCATGCGGCACGATAAGAGTGGGTAATATATAGTGGGTGCAAACCAGAGGCATATGTTCTTCACTGTTCTGGAGTTCTAGACAGGCATGTATTATACATCATCGAAAACTTTAGAAAAATCATTAGCTATTATTAGTTTAATTAGATACACAATGTCGTAAGCCCTCACCAGTCCTCTCCGTCATATCTCCAGTCACTAAACAACTCTTTATTAGTGTCGACGCTAATACAATACAATCATAGCTCGTTATATCTGAAATATTTTTTATAATTGATTCGCAAGATTTTATTATATTCTACAGCAATATCTTTTCAATAAATTCTAAATTTATTATTTCTGAACAATAAGGCATTGTGCACGTAAATGAGAACTGCAGTTTTTAAGGTATTTAGGTATAAAATTTTACAAGTAGAGTAATGCAAAATTTTTGAGAAGGACGTGAAGCAATGAACTGTTCCACATACGGTTTAAAAAGAGTAGAAAAAAAATTCGGGGGCTTATGATAGAAAGTTGAAACTGGGTTCCTATATTGGGATGTACCAAAGAAGTTATTTAGGAAAAGATCCGATTTGGATTGCCGTATGTAGGTGGGCAAACAAATTGTTTGTGAAAAAGATTTCTGCTACATTTTTCGAATTACGTAATATCTTTTAGATCAGTGAAGGTATCGAATCAATTTTACTTCTGCGGTCTTATATAGGCGCCTACAAAATGTTTTCCTAATTTTATGAATTCAACTCCTAAGGGGATGTAAGCAGTAAGCTGCTTGTGCTTTCACGAATTCCGACATATTTCTTAGGTCCGGTAAGAAATTGAACTCGTTCGTACTGTTAGGGCTTTAAATAAAATCGCAAAAATATCGATTTAAGGATTTCTTGACATTCAACCCCTAAGAGCATCTCACACTCCATTGTGGAAGTTTTCACGAATTCCGACACATCTTTTAGGTATAATGAGATATTGAATTCGTTGTTACTTCTGTTGTATACAAACGGCTAAAAATTAATTTCAAATACAACAAAAAATCCAGTCTGGTCACCATTTTTTAATTCAAATGACATGCGATTGGATTCATATTATCACAGCAGAATTGATTATGTTTTCTTAAGCATTGATACTCTATTTTCTTAAATTAAAAAGCAATAAATTTCTAACTGCACAGCCAGGCGCTACAAATATAACTTAGCCGTAAAGATATATATATATATATATAATCTTTAAGTTAATTTATAGAGGCAATAAGAATTTTTTTTTGAAGAAAATAATTATAAATAAAAAAATAGACGAAATTTTCAAGATAATCTATTTCCTTTCTTCCCCAAACAATTATTTTTAACATAATATACTCTCCCCGTAAACCTACGCTACAGACAGTGTGATCATACAATACAATTTTTGTGTGATAAATCGTTTTGCAAATGTCTCAAACTCCATTTAAAAAAATTTGTCAAATATTAATTTGTATTAGACTGACAAATTTCAATTTCTGTATATTACCCAATTTACAAATATGGCAAAATATGACAATTTTAACAACATTTGAAACAATTCTATATATAAAAATTAAATGTTTGAAAAGTACCAAAAAAATTAAAAAATAATAATATTTAATTGCAGTCGATTCGGTTTATCATCCATTTAATTAATTTGAGACTAAGAATAGCACAGACTGATAAGAGCATGTAAGATTTACACTTATTAATCTGAAAGTCAACATTTGGTTAGTGACGACAAAGATGCTATGCGAATTATGAGTAAGTATAATTCAGATATTAAGTTACCAGTTGGCTACCAAGATTTTTTTAATGCAAATGTAGCAACCGCACCGGCCACTAAAAATGATGATTATTGAATCTGATATGTACTCGTACATGTACATTTAAGAAATAAAAATATTTGCTTTTCGTCAAATTCTTCGTTCGTTTAATTCGTTTCTTTACACACTAGTACATATTTTTGATATCGACTTAATACAGACATCATCTTCTTGTAAAATCTACGTATACTGTAAATATCATGAGACTCCATAAAATAGAATCGTTCTAACCAGTAGCAGTAGCAATGAATACTGAATCTAGCTTCATTTTAACTCATGCTAACAACACTCTTATTTACGGGGGATTCGGAAAACACCCATGGGTTTTAGTAGCCCATGGCTATAACTGACTTATATATATATATAAAATAGTAAATGAATTTGAAAATATACATTTATTGATAGCTCTAAATCAGGCGGGCTGAATTTTTCAGATTAAGTTTCTTCGAATTTCTGGTAATAAAGTTCTTCGCATTATTTTATTACAAAATTGCAAATATTTGAAATACAAATAATTTTAAAACAAATTGTGTTTACTTCTATTTAAATTTAAATGAATTAACTAAATTAAATGAAGAATACAACATATATTTTAAATATTTTTATTGCCAAGGAATAGTGTAAGCGTAGACTATACAATAAAATCTAAAATATCGTCTTTGGTTAAAACGATGATTCTTTCTTTCGTATTCTATGTACACTAATTAAAGGGAAGGAAGGTGTATAGCTATTAAGTATAGCTATTAAGTATTAAGTATAAGTAAATAAATATTATTATATTTTTTAGCTAAAACAGAACATACTGTATTATTTTAGTTGTATATCTTTTTAAAAACTAAGTACCTAAATAAAAATCCAAAAAACGTTACCAAAAAGCATTAAAAATTTCAAACACAATACTGAATTCATACTATTAAAGTAATAAACGCTGTCCAAGAAAAGCTGCTAAAAGCATAACGACTGCAACTGGCCCATATGTCGCCGATCCGTTACAAAAGTCCGTTGTGCAGGTCTCACATAGTTTGTATTGTACAGGTGCACCTGGATCCACCATACATTTTGATTTGGTGTCCATTGCATTTTCAAAGAAACATCCACGGATTATATGTGTAGAGCCAGCAACTGAAAACAAAATGTTTGGTTATTAAATTAAAATATTGAATTTCTAGCATCTAGCTCGAAAAGAGAAAGGTCAAACTAATTGGAAAAGCGCAGGTCATCAGCACTCACAATTATTCAAATTTTATTATTTCTATTTTCTAAAAATTCTGATATAATGTGCAAGAAGGAGTTCTATATTTAGTAAACAAATAAACTATAGACGGACGAACGCTATAAATTATGCCTTTTAATGAGTAGAATATGCGAAACAGTATACTTCCGTATTATTTGTTTGAAAGTTTCGTATTCTCTTTATCTTCAGGAGTGCTGGTAATAAATGCCGAAACAATAACACACATTTTTTTAAATTTAGGTTCTATGATAGCTTGTCCATCGAAAAATGCCACTATCGTCAATAGGTACAAACAAATTACAACTATTTTCACAACTCACCGTCCTTAGCCATTTTTACGCAAGATGTTGAATTTTTCGTCCCTACAATATTTCGTGGTCTTGGAGTTTTTGTACAATCGACAATTTGTAGCATATCCAAGTCCGGACTATCACCGCATTGTTTAATCATAGTGGACTCGCATTGATAACATTTCACTGCGCTTGCTAGAAAAAAAGTATTTAAACATTAAAAACTTTGTAAAATAAATCTACTCGAAGCTCCATTAAATCGATTACATAATTTTGTACACTAAAATTCAAAGTATGAAGAAACTTGTAACACGAAAACGACTGACCTTCGAGGCTAGCTTCCAAAACTTATTAATAAAAATGCCGGTCGTGACTAACGATAGAGCGTCACTGTAGATCGCGTCGTAGTCGATAAAACATAAAAACAAATCCGCCGTTTTCACCCCCACCGCGGACTAGATTTTTAGCTTCGAATTGAGTTATTCGTAGCAGCCGCTCTGGACATAAATTTTCGACTTACCCACTTCCAATAAGCAAACCGCCAAGGATAGGACGAGTCCTAGTCGCTGATAGAACATGTTTAGATTCACTCCAAAATACCAGTTCAACACTAATTTTAATAATATTTAAGATAATTTAAGGGGAGAGGAGCTAACCGTTACTAAGACCGAAAGAAATAATTTTATATTTTCTTAGATTCAACTACTTGCACTGTACTGAAAATGAGAATTTTTGGGAGTTTCGGTGTTCTATCCACAATCCACTAGTGCTAAAGACTGACTACATCACCGCGAACCACTCCTAGACTCCTACTCTGTTAGTTTCGAAATAAGAA
Organism: Beris chalybata; assembly: GCA_949128065.1. Classification (NCBI taxonomy): domain Eukaryota; kingdom Metazoa; phylum Arthropoda; class Insecta; order Diptera; family Stratiomyidae; genus Beris; species Beris chalybata. The sequence continues at coordinate 2,312,340 of OX421896.1, read as the reverse complement.
GTATTTTTAGCTGACCGCCGTCATGATCACTTTTCAACTTAGTTTGGTTTTTTTGTTGTTTTTCCTTAATATACGCCACGGATGGAATCCTCATGGGAAGGTGCTCCAACACCAAGCGCACTCGTTCTACTTGCCGGTAATACTTAAAGGGGGGTTGTTTTATTGTTCATTTCGGGTAGGTTGGTGGGTGGTAGGGGGAAAGGGTATACATTGTCAGTATCCAGTCCCAGGCCAGCTATAGTGTCGCAAACGATGAGAATTAATTACACGCAATATTCGAGATAGAAGCACTCTTAAGGAGGGGTGCGCCAAACCAGTCACACACACAGTGTCCCTTAATTAGATCATTTATCAATCATTTGTAGTGTGAGCGACATGTGGAGTTTATTGTGAGCAGACTATGCAAGGTCATGCCAAGAACCAACCTGATTAATTCGCAAATTATTTAATTTTGGCCCGATAACTCCTACACTCCCCTGACTATATTTTGTATTTTGCGTGATTTGGGAAAATAAAAGAGTCTTGTTCGCTTTCCGATTATGGGACATTAATTCAAAGTTCATCTTCTTTAGCATCGAAAGTTTTTTTTTATTAAATTCTTATTACGAGTATGAGTAAATGGGTATACGACGCACTTATATCTCTTTGAAAAAAAAGTATTTTCATTTTTATTGGAGCACCCCGTTTAATTGCAGCTCATAGCGTTAATTGATATACATACACATTTGAGCTATGACCAAAGGGGCAAAGTGGTAGACTACAATCAATCGATAAGTTGTTGGTTCAATTTGAAAGTCAGGTCATGGGCTAATAGCTTTAGTGGTGCGTTGAACATAACTCTTCAGCGTTCAGATGTGATGTGAGTGACACCTCCAGAATCCCACAAAAAATAATCCGAAATAATAGTATCTATCTGCGCGAACTGTAGGACGGGATTCTCTTTTATCACACACCATAAATTACTTGAGCTCAGGGGATGTCCCCGACTTTCACCTGTTTATAACGAGTTCTACCGAAGTTCGCACAAACAGAAAAACCTAACTTACCGTTGTTCAGAGAATTGTACTTCTGGTCGTCGAAGAAGGCTAATAATTTGTATTTAGAATCTGATGTGGAGCCCAACAATCCCTAACATAAGAAGTCATTGATTACTACACCAGCATACATTTCAACGGAACTAATAGGTGTTAATACGAGTAATTTCTCCAAGATTCTGCGTTATTAAAGTAAAGTGCGCAGCGATGCTATGTGGTGGCAAATTAGAGTGTTTAGAAATATTTCAACGAGAAGAAAAGTAATGGCGATGCTATGTATGAGTATATGCTAAATAAAAAATTTCAACTACTACAAAAAAACTGCTTTATGATTGCCAAGTTTTATAAGCTTTTCTGTTCAAAGTACCAAATAATTTGTGAGAAAAATGTATACAAAGTGCATTAATTAAATTCGTAGATGTTATTAAAATAAAATCTTATATTTTAAGTTAGTAGTGTTAAATCATTTTTAATAATTAGTATTATATACTTACGACTAAAATTCGTAGTATATTTTATGTGCCACTTACAGTAGGTTCGGTGAAACAGGTGCGTGTCGAAACAACAATTAAAATTGCCTACAATACCTATTCCACCGAGTAAACAAATTTATTTGTTATTTAAGTACTTCGGCGCTATACACATTGCATACGAATGAACGAATTTCCCGATACGATTTTTCATTTTTCGACCTATTGTGAAATCTTTAGTTATTGAAAAATTAGTTATAATCGTAAATTATAACATTTTGAAGAATATCATGAAAGAAAATCTCCAGGAATTTGTAGTTTTAATTGATAATAAAAAGAAAAATAAATTCGTCGTACGACTGAAAATATTCGTACCGACAAACAGACTTTTTTTTTAAATATTATCAATCGAAATCCAAACCCCTACAAATTTTTTCTTATGATATTCTTAAAAATGTTATAATTAACGATTTCAACCATCTGTCTAATATCTGAAGATTTGATAATAAGCAGAAAAACGAAAATTGGTATCGCAAAAATTCGTTCGGTCGTGTGCAATGTGTACAGCGCCTTAGGGTTACAATTGAATTATTCATTTTTTATTGCTTGTGGTAATTAATGGTATCATCCGAGTTTTACGTCCACAAGTGTATTACAACTGTATTACTAGAAAAAAAGATAAAATAGCTCAGTTCAGTGTGGAAATATATAACCCATTTTATAAAACTTTGAAATTTTATAATAGACCTATGAAACATCTTTTGACTGAACAAAAAAAACAAGTCTGCAAAAGGCTGATCGACGAGGAATTCACGACAGATAACACAAGAGAAACAAAACAAAGGGCTAGGATCCTATTTACGCATGAATCACTGATCAAACTGTTCCTTAAACCGAACGGACGGAGATCTAGGATCTGCAAGCAAATTAATCAGTTCATAGATCAAAGCTGGACTATGTTAGCCGTGGACATAAGTTATTTTGTAAAGTCGAAACTTACTAATGAAAACCAAGGTTCGCGCAGAGAAACTGCATCGAGCTGCAATGCATTTCCGAATACTACAACACATGCCTCTACCCTTTCGAGTCGCAGCGCGAAGCAAATAGTAGTAAAATCAGTAAAAATTTAAGCAGAAGTGAAGAGGGTATACTATACATGGCATGATGTAAATATATGTACGGGGCTCAATCTAAAAGTGAAAACCTTCTTAATCAGCGTCGAACCGAAACAGACGATTTTCAGTGTTATGGATCGAATAGAAAAACAAAATTCATTGATAAGTAAAATATAATTTCATCTCCTCTGGAATGATTAATGAAAAATTGTACAAAAGACTTTGGACGGAGTCTCGTTTACAATTAGGAAGCTGCGCGGCTTCTCAGCAAAAGTATAAAGAGTTAAGTTAACGCGCCACTTCCATTTTCTGCTACAAAATTACTTAAATCTACGAATAAATTTGCCTATGAGCTAAAGACACAATGAAAACTATTACGAGTGGAGGTACTTAAGAAAAATCAGGCGATTTGAGCTTAAAGTAAGTTAAAGGCACATTTCGAGAGGACCGCGACTGCAACAGTCACAACTCCGACTAAAAGCCGCACAGGACTGGCAAGCCCGGCAGCATTGCAGCCATCCTTGCTATTGCACGTGCAGTACTCCATGAAGATATTGTAGGTTCCAGTTCGCATCAGACAGAAGCGCTCGTCGCCCTGGATTCCCGGCTCGCCTAGGAACGCGCAGCTCCGGAAGTACCGCCACTCACCGTGCACTGGAAAAACAAACGAATTCTTAACGTGAATTTGTTGCCCCGCTCAAGAACTTACCTTTCTGACGAATTTTCCGGCACATCGTAGCCTTGGCGTCGGGCAGGTGTACCGGAATCGGTGCCTGTTTGCAGTCCATGATCGCAAGGGTACTGTTATCGAACGGATCTGCGCATTTCGGATCAGCATCCGATCGGCAATGCCAACATTTTATTCCATACGCTGTAAATAGTAACGAATGGAACTTTTAATTACCACAATTTAAATTTAAGAAAAAATGCTACGGGTTCACACCCAAACCACAAGTTTAACCTCACAAATATGTGTATTTTTGGGCGTCAACGGCTTGCTAGATAGGCAATTTTTACTTACCTGTTTGTAGGACACATGCTAGGAATACGACAGGCAGAACGAGATTATTAAAGGCCATTTCGGCGGGTAGCAAAACATAAACCAACGACAAAAACAGAAAAAAATTACAAAAATAGGCGCAGTCGCGAAACGTCACAGACTAATCAACAACAATTCTGCATTGCCATCAAACTATCAGACTGACACTGGTCACCGTTGGGTGATGGGTGAATACTATGGAATGATTTCAGTTTAAATTTTGAATATTTTTTGCATTGTGAATTGTTACAAAATTAATTCAGCAAATTGAAATTAAAATTTAATTTTGCAATATTGTTTTCACATCGACTCCACACAATTTGTAAGCTTAAAAATAAATTTTCAATCGTGAAGTGGTATTCTCATATGCGTTCTGCGAACTGCGTTGCCGACTGATTTGAGCTGTCTTCTATTTGTTTGACATTGAATTGACAATTGGCTTGAGTTAATCATTTGTGTGGTGTTTTGGCTTTATCTTATCCGTTTTGTGTTGAATATTGTCCGTCCATAGTGATGAATTCCATTAGAAGTAAGCCCTTGTTAACGCTCCTCGCGCTGAGCGCCGTTATTGTTCCAGGTATGATACGAAGCTGCCCCGACAAGTCGTGACTCGTCACTCGTACCGCGAAGGGTGTGGTTATTTTGGAAGCTAATTTTTTGAAATTTCTGATGATTTCCAGCTGAAACTGATTCGGTTTCTTTTCTTTCAGCTCTTGCAATCAGATGCTATCAGTGCTCGTCGGGCACAGACCCCAAAGGAGTAGACAGCTGCGGAGCATACAAACGCTTCAATAAGACGCAGCACATCTCGATCGAGTGCAACAGCGATGAGTCGCACATGCCGGGATCGTTTTGTATGAAAGTCGTGCAGCAGAGCCCGCGAGGATTTATTTGTAAGTATTTTGGGGATTCTAGAAAAAGTGGGAGTGCGCTGTCGAGCCTTGGCCATTTAACTTGGGAGCGCCATTCGACAGCATCGTTTGGTGTGGAACAAGACCCAATTTATTTGCAATAACAAGGAAGCTTATTCAACAACCTGTTATTAGAATATATCGACAGCCTGTCCAGTTTAACCAAAAAATTAAAATAGATACTTGGTTGGACTCTTGGCCTAACAAGTGAAACGGTATATGAAATAGTGCCACAGATACCGGAGGACGGAATGTTAACGACTTCTGGCACTGGATGATGTAGAATTGTTGGCCTTTTGGCCTTACTGAGACTGAATAAAGTGGGCTCGGACCTAATTGAAGAAAGAAAAAGAGAAGAAAGATGTTAAAAGTTGTGCATTCATGCAACAAAATGAACTTATCGAAAATCTCCTTGTCTCGAAATAACCCATGTTAGATTTCGGCTTGACCACGTCCTGGCGATTTCTAATGACAAATTTTGGGACTGACAAGATGTTAAATTTTTTATACTACACAGCAGTAGCCAACAGACCCTTAAAGCTCGGAAGCTTCTAGCTTCTAATACCGATCATGAGAGACACCCCATGGTGTCCCTTAGACTCCTTTCTCTTTGTCGTTTCTGTTCTGCTACTATGAGACCTTATTAATATTCATTCGACCTCACCTAAATTTCTTGTATATTTTCAATGTTACGTAGCAATTCGTTTTAATATTCTTGTTTTTAATAAATTTGCTGGCTACGTATTCGATTCAATTTGAAACGGCTGATTATGCATGAAAATAAATTTTTTCATTAACAATTCCCAAAAATGTTTATAGGGGACGGTCGATGGCGTCAAGTAATTCGGCGATGTGCATCAGTGGCAGATACAGGCGTAACCGGAGTCTGCAATTGGGGTGTGTACGAAAACGGTGTGTACTGGGAAGAATGCTATTGTTCGGAGGATGCATGTAATTCGGCCGGAACGCTGAAGCTAACTATTTTGGTTTTGTTCATTGGAATTGCAGTCATGTTCTCCAGATAAAGCATGGAAAAAGAGCGAAGCAATCGCAGTGCCTTACAATTAATGCCTCTAGTTTATAATTAATGTCGACCATTCCTGTTTTTTTTCGGGTAACTTTTGCTTTTATTTAGGTACAAAAGTTCAAAAAGCCGAAGTAGTTAAAATTTTTTTTACAAAAGACAACATTTTAGTAATTTAAGACCAAATGTGAAGAGCCCGGATAAAGTCGCTGGCTGTTTTATTTTGTCTATTTTGAACTCTCTCGAATGAAAAAAAATCTCTGACTAGACTTAGAATATATTTTAAAATGTTTCACTTGATCGAATATCCGTCCATTTTGATACAAACTAAAAATTAAATAAAATAATAATTATGTAAAACTTTTTAAATTGGTGTGTTTAATTAAATCAGAAGACTTAAGAATAAGACTGTACAAAAGATAAAGATTACTTTTACATCAACAAGTATACAATTTCAAGGCTCGGGTGAACTAAAACCAAACGATTGCCATCCCTCGTCAACGTCGTACGCGATAGCTAAATAGAGGAGTGTGCCACAGCCTGGTAATGCTTTTGCAGCAATATAAGTTCGTTTATCGTGTGACCAATACGACGATACCTTTTCGGGATCCGTGCGAGCAACTTTTGGTTTGAACTGAAAGAAAATAAAACTAAAATATAAAACTAAGGACTTAAGATAAAAAAAAAAACGGAATCATGAAGAATAAAATCGATTACATTGTTGCCATCCTTTACATAAATCTAAGCACAGCTCACCGTGAATAATATTTGCACAAGATTACCTAGATCGTTTCAGTTACCGGCCGGATTTATAATAAACTCGAAACAATTTGAATAAATTAAAGTCACGGAATTGGAGACGCTCTTCCTTCCGTCGGAGGTATATATTCCTCCTTGCAAAATATATGCAAATTTATCTACAATGAATTCAAATCAGGTCATGATGTTTGTTATTGTGATTGAATTATTTCGAATCGAATTTCCGACAATATTATGACATCGATTTCATTTAAACGAGCTTCGGAAACAAATTTTCCTTCCTTTTTACTAACTCACCCAATTATCGTACTGCGGCGGTTGTGTTGCTGAGGCGGTCTGAAGCATTTTTAAGAAATACTTGAAAAATTCGTTACGATGAGATTTAACTTCGACATTTGGCGCGTTCAAGTGCATACATTTTCGAATATATTTCGCACAGATGTCTTTGTCTAAAAGTGTTTCAGTTCAGTGAAGTTTTCGATTCATGAATCCGTGGAACGTACTTTTCTTACCTTTTGGTCGTTTCAAGGACAGCATCAGAGATTTTGCAATTTCCAAATATTGTCTAAATTCTTCATCGAGTATTTCGATAAATTCGGTTGTTTCCACCCGTAAATTTGCTGTTGCCATGACGAGTTTAAATTTTGAATTGGCTCTTGTCTAGTGAATCGAGATATTTGAATAATTGTGATCTGGAAATAATTTTGAATAATTTCAGATTTCATTTCAACTTTAACGACAAAGGGTTCCTTCGATTTTCCTTCTTTGGTTAGTATTTTCAAAGTAGGTTTAACCCGTAAACACATCGGGACTTGTACAGAGTTCTATCAGAATTCATACTCCGCTGGGTTCCGGCAGATTTCTAGCGGAACATTTTAGTTACTCGTAAGTTCCTTGAATAGTAATTCATTCGAAACGACATAAATGGTTATTTTCTCTTTCCGATATTAGATTAGATATTAAATATATTTCGGTTATTAATCTTAATTCTGTAATCAATATTTTATATGAGTTTAATATTTTAGTCTGAATAGAGTTCCTTATCAATATCCAATACCCGTATTGCATAATAACTACTGAAAACCAAAACTAAAATGAGACCGATCATAATATGTTCTTTAAATTAAAACAATAATTTTACATTTTTATATTGTTAGACAAGTCGTTAACGAATACTTTATTTCCATTTTTGTATTATTTTATTCTTACTGTTGGTGTGTCTGTTTATTGGTGATATATGAGTATGCAATTTTTGAATTCAACATGCAGTGTGTATTATGATCTTTAATGTACGACATTTTGTTTTGAGGGAACATTAATAACATTTTATATATTATAGATAAAACAAATATAAATAAAAATCTATACAGTTATTTTGTTTTTAATAAAGTTCTTATTTATACAACTACGTACAATAAAATTAAAAATAATTATCAAAGTTCCTTTGGAGATTTTATAGCAAGTTACACGTACGTCAATTACCTAGAGCTACAAATTGTTTTGTTATTATTTTTTTTGGTTAACAACAATGAAGTATGCTTTATACATTCAGTAGCTTATATGTGCATTTAATTCTAAAAATTGTAATTTAATATTTAAATTAATCCCATAGGACAAATACAAGTTCAATTTTACAAGTTTATTCGTGATAATACTGGGTGGCATTATTGCCCTATGAGATTGCTAAGTCATTTAGAAGTTATTACATTTTCCACCAATTGATTTTGGGTTTTTTACATGTACAAGAGTTTTTTTTCCCATCACGGAATATAATTACGAACTATAGTAATTTCTTTTCTATGTCTACATTAAAAATTAAACTTTACTCTAAAGGTACTTTTGAGTCTTACGACATAATAACAATAAACCAGTTTTAATATTTAGTAGGTAAAATCTACTCAGACTATATAAACATTGAAATTTATTTTTCTCCAAAATATCCTTGCAACGGCTCTCTGGTATAAATACCTACGAGTTTTTATTTAATTTTATTTTTTAACATTTATATTAACATAATTGTTTTACTTATAACAATGTTTGCTTTGTAATAAGTGTATATATTATTTTTCCTCTACGATATAATACAAAAAATAAAAGGCTTTACCTTAGTTTCTGAGGTAAAATGACGAGAGTTTTAGAAATTTATTGTCTGCAATATGGAAAAAGGAATTTTAAAAAAAAGTTTTCTTAACTGGTTTTCATGTTAATAATTTTTTTTAAATTTTGTGATTTGTTTAAGAAAAAAATACAAATACAATACAAATATTTATTTGCGAGCGTTAAGAAGCGATGGGATTTGTTTCGCTGGTCGACAAGGCCAAAAAGCCCTTTTTAATAAATACATAATTTTTAAAACTTTGTTTCAGTTGTGCTCCTCAATGTTTTGTTTAATTTTCATGATGTGTTTCTGAATTTGTATGTATATACATTTTTTTAGTAGTTTGTTTTTATAGAAAAAAAATATTGTGCAGACAGTGCTATGAAAATAGTTGCTAAATAAATTACGTAAAATTCCGGAGGGTTATCTGTGACTTGGCCCTGAAATAAATCATGAATTCATCAACGAAAAATTGTTTGCTTATTGTAGAATTATAGAAAAGAAACTAATATAAAAACTAATAAAAATTAATTATCTATTAGAACTTTTATAACAAAAAAAAAGGAATTAAGAAACTGTATTTAGCTTCCAAGGATAAATAAGAGTCTGTATTCTTCTGACAATGCTGTACACTCCCTATGAATAATAAAAATGTACAGGTAGCCTGTAGAAGCAAAAACTATCTTATTGCCTCATATGTACTAAGAGATATTTGTGAAAACATATTTAACCCCTTCAGAGGACTTACAAACGAAAAATACAGTAATTTAGGCATTTATGTAAAAACTCGTGGACAAGTCCCATCTCTATCTTTATGTTAGCTTAAATAAAAATCTATACCAGTTCTTTTCAACAAACCTTTCAGAGCAGGTGTGGCTGATGTACATGAGAATTTGTACGAATTCGACTTGGTGAAAATAATATCAATTACTATACACGCTTTAATATAAAAATTACAATTTCGTACAATATTCTACCTAAATTTTTAATTGGATGTGGTGGGGCTGAGCCTTAGCTCCATATGTTTAGCCACCACTGCAACAAACATCTCATTCGACCCTTTGCGTCCTCTTCGGGGTTGAATATAGAAAAACAGCCAACAACCCCGTAGAAGTAAAATCAAAATCCATAACTCAGCAATCCCCAATTATTAAATATCTCAATTAAATTAAAATATAAGGTAAAATCAAATTTTTTAAATTAAAAAAAGTCGTTAAACCATTTATGAAATAGACCTGAAAGTTAGAGTACGGAAAGTAACGAAAAATTCTTATGCTTTATGGTTGAAAAGAAACGAAAATTAATTTATGGCTTAACAGTTTTCATTTTCAGATACAGGCAATTTTTCTATTCAGAGTAGGAATGTAGAACTTAATAGTTGCCGACAGAGAAAACAAGCCACAGAATCACCCTTAAACTTTACATATCCTTCTCAAGTTATTCTTGAAGGAAATCATACAAAATAATCAGTCGTAGAATCTTTTTTTTCCCCCAAAGTACTAAAACTTTTACACTAAAATACAAACAAATATTATAAACAAGGGATACAAGGAAGGGAAGGATACATTTTTTTCTTTTTCTTAAGCCTATAGGTATATAATATAAAAAAGTTTATTTACCAATAAAAATAAAATTCGAACCATTTCCACAAAGTTCTGTTTGCCAATGATTTCCAACTGGCAATTTTCCGATAAAAATAATGAAAAATTTGAAGCGATCCACCGAAGTTGGAAAGAATTGCTCAATCAGAGCCCGTTCTGAAGGCATCTGAACATTTATTATACGTACGGTCATTTAGTTTTTTAATTTAAAAATGCACAATTGTATATTTTAATGTTTTCTTTTATATATTTTTTTGCTTGCATTTTACATTTCACCCAAAAAAAATTTTTAAATAATCCACAACAGTTAACAGTGTTAAGACAATAATTTATTTAATTTCTTCCATTATTTTTGTTTAGAAAATTTACATTTTGTTCATATTTTTCTATTATAACAGTTTAAAAAAAAAACAAGCAAGTATATTGTGATGTTGATTTCAGTAGAGAGTCTTTTGAAAAGGAAAAGCTTTTTAGAGCATGAGTCTCGATTATTTTTTTGTTTTAAGTGACGAAAGGCACGAGAACCCAGGGGGCGGAATAGGTTAAAACGCGACGAAAGGATTTTCGTTGAGTTGAGAAATTTGCATTTTCCTTCGGTAACAATCTCCTGCGGGAGATGGGAAACAAGTGATGATATACGTTAGCGGAAAATGAGATAAGTTTTTGTGGTAAGAGTGTTTTATTCGGGGCGAACTGAAAGTTTTACTTCGTGTGACAATTTGGAAGGTGTTTAAATAAAAGGGAATTTGGTTCCTCCTATCTCAATTGATTCAGGCCTCTGAAGGATAATCGTACAGATACTATGAAAGAAAAATACTCTAAACATTTGTTGTACACCTGGCATTGAACGGATATGATTCGTACACAAGGATTCACTGCACTCCAAACTCAGAAGGCCCAATAATAGGCACGCGTGAATTGTTGGAAGAGTAAAAAATTGTGTGAAGAAGCCTTATAATCTTAAAGGCGCTCTAGCGGTTTCCTGAGCCTAGCCGGATCGACTTATGAAATTCACACCCCGGCTTTGTCTCATATTCATGACCTTCATCATAATTAAGTACAGATTCTGCGAGGCTGTTTCATTCGTCCCAACGCACAGAATAGGTCCTGGGCAATAACCCAGTTCGATTTCCTTGGAAATTCACACCTTGCCTTTGCAATAGGCAAGCATAACTGATACGCATGAAACATACCTACGCTTTTCTTTATACATACTCAGTTTTCCATACTTTCAATCATTTCGATTCCACTGCCAAACATCATTGACAACGACTCCTCGGTTCCATCTTCAAAGAATCTCAGAGGGATGATAGTAACGTTCCAAATTAGATCGGAGATAATTTTGATGAACAGGTCATAGTCTGATTTGGGCTATCCTGTCTTGGAAAGAAAGAACAAACACTCAGAAAAACGGAAATTGTTCAACACATATCTTTATTAGTGGTTTCAGGTGTTTTGAATTTTCAAAGGGTTTTTAGAAAAATTTTCTGTCAGCCGGATTTAATGTATTTCAATAAATTACTAAAATGCTGACACGTTTGAAATATTATCATGTCCTTTTGTAGCGTAGAGCGCTTACATACGAGTAGTCCTTTTCACATCAGTGTTACATATTTCCCTAATTTATTGAACTTATTCGTTCACTACCCTTACGATAGGCCCTATCATATATAAAATACCAACAAATCATGTCGCTTTAAACCTCTCCTCGAATTTCTAGTAGATGTCGTCCCTTTCTTAGGACCAACATTTTTTCTGAATTTTTTTTCCCGAATTCTGTCAAGTTGAAGAGAATTTTGCTGGAGGTCCTTGGAGAATTCCTCAGCATGATTTCATCCGTTCACTTAACATTGCGGTTGTGCAAAAAGAAGCCTACAAGTGGTCTAAACCAATTTCTGTTTATTTTGCGATATTTCTTGATGTTCATGTGAGCAGTGGAAGAAGCCCTCGGGCGGGAAAATACAGAGAAACGAATATAATTTCAATTAATTATTTGCTCAACTGATATAAAAGCAGAGAAATTTGTTAGAATTCATTAGGTGGATTGTCAGTTGTTTTTGCTGTATCAGAAAGTGGTTCTCTGTCCGGTCGGTTAGGGTCGAACGTCCGAAAAAGGTGGGCTCGTGATTATCATCAGTTTGATAGTTGATTATAATGATGATAATCATAATTGATTGAACGGGAATTGCATATAAAAGACACTTACGAATTTATTTGAGAATTTGAACTGCACTAAATTCATGGACTGTCTTTCCTATCCTCTACATCTATTAACGCTTTAATAGAAGGCCGCAACAATAAATTACCGGACAGCATTTTTGGCAACGCTGCTGATGACAGGATTTTTTTTAGAAGAAGTGAGCAAACAACGAATTTAAAATTTTCCCGAAAATAATATTTTTTAAATTATAAAACCATTTTCCGATTCAGAAGAATACAAGTGAGGCTCCGTTCTAACAGTTCCATTGTTGTGATTTTTGAGAAAAACTCTTGTCGCTTTCACTTCCATGCCTGAAAAATTGTATATTCGCCGTTACGTTGAAGCGAGAGACTCCTCCTAAGCAACTAAGTAACTAAATTTTCTATCTGTATTCGACGACAACATTTCAGCTTCGCACAAGGCAGTTTTGCGATGCGCCACATTTGCAGTATAAAAAGACTGCACCTATTCATAACAATGCGATCACTTGTCTGATAAAGGCAATAGATAAACGTATGGAACGAATAGGTATCGTAACTTTGTTGAATTAGCAATGAAGCTATAAAGTTGGACAATTATTAGCAGAGTTTCAAATTAAATTTTAAGTAACAAAAGACCACTCTGGCATACTGCGAGAAGCAGTAAGGCTTCTATAGGTTCAAACCAACAAATAATAATAGTGACTGAGTTTGAATTATTTTTTTGAATACCGACGAAGCAGTTGAATTTTTCGGCCAAAAGGTCGGTAACTCTATGAACACTTTGCATATGGTATTGATCAACTAAAATTTTATCACAATACACTGCTGTCGATTATCGAATTCTATTAAATGTTAGCACTCAACATTTTGTAGCTATGTTTATATGTTGCGTTAACTATGTACACAGAAGTTGAGCGAATATTACTATACACATTTCATATAATTACACTTATTAATTTTTGCATTGTTTTTTTAAGTACATGTTTCTCACAAAGAACAGCATCGCATGATGATCAATCCTTTTTTAAGGCTTAAAGTAAAAATTTATTTTCATTTATGCTTAAAAAGTTCGAAAAGAATTTCTGTTTCCCTTTTAATTTTAATTAATTTTGACTTTTCGTGTTCGTTTTTTATGTGTAAAATTGTTTTCCATCGAAAAGGGAATATGTATTTTAATGTGAAGGTATTTTACATAAATTTTTCGAGATAGCTTATTTGTAAGTGTAAGTTACAACATTGACGATAGGGATTATACATTTATAAAAAAAATTCTTCGGAGTAAGAAAATCAATTAGAATAATTTTGTTCACACTGAAATTGGATAATAGGTGGATGATGACACTTACCAAATATAATTTTATATTATTTAAATTAACACCTTTGTTGTCTTTCTCTCTCTTTCGGTTTTATACAATGATTGGCGTCCGTACGTCTAATGTTTTACTAGTTGTTGTTGATGTAGGCGAAATATCATCATTGTTGTTGAAATTTAAAATCGATGATAATGTTGTTGAAGCCTCAGTGAAATTAGTTATTGTTGACATTGTATACTGCATTCCTAGATTTGAAATTATTGAGCAATCCTGACCACTTCGTTGACCTTGTCAGACTTTTTCCGTACCATTAGTCTGTTGTTGCATTGGTATACTTGACGCTGGATAACTGTATGAAAGAGAAAATAATTATAAATTAATAATCTGAAAATGGGCTAAAATCACTAAATTTTAATAATCAACAGTAATATTATTACGCCTTCAGGAGGCCGACTTGGGGACCTAACCACTGTAATAAGTTCTTAAACCAGCTTGGGCAAATGAAGGAACCTGATGTTGATTCAGATAATAACAATCAGGACCCAATCAAGGTTCAAATTTTGTAAGAACAAAAAGCTGACTTGGCTTAATGAAACAGGGTGGTGCATAGTACAATAGGCTTCTTCGTTGTCCTAAATGATAAATAGTTGAAATTTGGTACATTTATATAGGCATTAAAAAGGAGTATGGCGAATATAACATTTTTTATATAGGATTAAGTAACGACGAACCGTAGAAAATTATAAATAAAACCAAATATCTCCAGCCTCATTGTGAGATGAGCACTTTACACAGTAGATAGATTCCAAGAATCAGTGAAAAAAATTAACAATAACGAGTATATTAACTTACCCAATGGAATTCGTTCCTAAACTATTTGATCCACTATGTCCGTCATCACTAATACAGCTATTCGGTTGCGATGGTTTATTTGATGTTTGCGTCTGTGCACTAACGCTTTTACCGAAAGGACTCTGAAATGATGTCGACGTAATTGTAAAATATCCCCCGGGTTTTGGTTTAAGATGGCGATTATTCATTTGCATGTGGACCGTTTTCATAAACTCGATTTGATGAGCGAGTTTCTGTATTTCTTCCTTGAAACAGAAAAGAATGGGATTTATGAAATATATTAATAAAAGAGTATGTTTAGTTTCGAGGACCTTGAAAAGCTTCGGGATTATTGAACTATTATTGCCATAACAAGTCTGACACCATATATTACCATATATTGCGCATTAATAATCCTAATATCTTGTCAGTTTGCTAATTTCTACAAATCTTCTACAGTAAATTATTTAAAAACTCGTCTATTTTTTCCATTTATATCTAGGTACATTTTATTAAGTATGACAAATAATACAGGTCTGTAGCTAAAATTTAGCTACTGTAATAACTTTTCATTAATAGAAAATTCTAAGTTCCGAATTTTTTTCCGACATTTTGTAGCTGCGATTTTCGAAACTTTATGTTTCGAGATATTAGTTGTGTTTTTTTTCAACTGGATCAGATCACGATTGAAAAAAACTATGTGGATCATCCCAAAAGCTAATTTAGCAAAGTTAACAATCCTGTTGGTAATGTCTCAGATAAATTGTCAGCAGAAAAAGTTTCGTATACTATACGACGAAACGGAACTGTATAAAGGTCATGTATGATGAGTTGCATGAGTTGCAGGGCGCCATCTCTGACAATATTGAGATAGTGACAATTTAAATAAGCTTTGGAGGAGAAATCTGATCCAACATTTGATCCCATTTTGATTTTGGATCATCTCTTTGTTGTTGTTTTTAATGTAAATCGAATGATTTTGATCTTGATCCAGTTGAAAAAAACACACCTTTTAATGTGATTCCTATATTTTCAGAGCATTATATTGTATTAATGTTCTCTAGTCTGAGTTTTTAATGGAAGTTGCGCAATTTAGTTAATTTCTAGGGATAGGTTAGACCAGGCCCGTGCAATCGGGGGAGGGGGGGGGGAGGCCCCCCCCCATTGGCCTACTTTTCAGTGGGAAGTGAGTAGTTGTTTTTTTTTAGGTCATCACATTTAGTATGGTAAGAACTTGCTGAAACCCCCCCTTCATACCATCCTGCGCACGGGTCTGGGTTAGACGTCCAATCCAAAGTAAGGATGGTTTGGAAGGAATAGATGGGATTCTAGAAAAACTCGAAAATCACCGAATATTATAAAAAGTGGGAACCCACGACCACCGGGATGATGAACTCATACTAAGATACCGAGAATCGTTTTTAATTAAAATGTGTCTAACAAATTGGTACATACCTTTAATTCTTCATTTTCCTGGTATAAGTCGGGTGAATCTTCGGGGACCAGTCCAACTCCATTTAACGAAAAGGATGCGGTTATGCTGCGCACTTTCGCTTTATTATCCCATTGATCTCCTTGGCCACGTAGGACACGTAAAACTTTCGGACCAAATACTAAGGCAATTGTCACGGTTGTCGAAAGCTGGGTCCGAATGAAACCCAGAAAATACTTAATGTCTGGACCAGCTTGAGGAAATATGAATAAACTGAAATAATGAGGAGTTAGCATTTCTTCATTGTTATTATTGGTGCAGATGTCGTTTTCTGCATTTCATAAGGATAAGAGGATTTAGCCTAATGCGTATAAAAAGGTGTGTGCTATGGATGTGAATTTGATGGAATATTGTTATGTTAAAAAATGAAAATAGAAAGAAATGTACGGAAAAAGGATACGTTGATGGTAATTGGGATAATGGCAGAAGGAAAGTTTTATATCATTCAAAATAAATTGAGGGCGTTGAGCTAATGTTCCTAGGTGTATAAGAAAGCTACTGTCGTGTCTCCGTTAGCTAATAAATGTCACACTTTGTATTCATTGCAAGAATAACAATTTTAGAAATAAATCCGATAATACTGTGAAGTACCTCGAATGGGGCCGAACTCCAGTATACGAGTACTTCAGTCAAACCGTCGACTTGGTTAAGGGGCTCGTTGCAAATTTCGAGCTCCCATACATTTTGTATGGTGAAACACGTTATCTTTCGGTACCTGAATCTCAGTTTCCACTTAACTCACAACAGTCAAATTTTTTACACTTATTGTTTAGTGTATTTTAAAGCCTAGTACATGAGTAAACTATAAAAATTCCACTAAAAGTGGAGATATTTAAGAAAAAGTGAATGGAAATTTTTTTGTTACTAGTTTTTCATGGTCAAGCTACCATTGAAGCTATTAAATGTTAAGAGTTAGTTGTTTTTTCCGGTGTCAGTGGAGTGAAGAATTTTTTTTACGTTCTTCTCATTCATATTTGAAAAAATTATAGTTTTTGATGAGATATTTTAATTTGCTCACGTATGAAGCAAGTCAATATTACCATGGAAAAATGAAAAAAAAAAAAAAATTTGGACGCTACGATGTGTTGTTACTGAGAAGCATGTACCGAAAGTTGAAAAAGCACTACTTTTCAGGAGGGCCAAAAAAGAAAGCCGGAATGCCACTTACTCCGCAGTCTGAATAAAATTCGTATCAAGTTTGTTCTTCTGTTTTCTAATAATAGCAACTTCATGATATGTTTTTACTGTGGACTGTTCTATAATATATCGAGATTAAGGATTTTAAAACTTATAATTTTTCAGAAATTCAATCCAATATCGTCACGCGTTTCAGGTTAAGCAATCCCTGAAAAACGGTAACTAATATTTTTTGTCGCTTAGACGGTTCCCCTAACACCAGTACTGTTCGCTCCTAATAAAGATCAAATTAGTCTAATGTTTGTCTTAAGCCAGCATTGCCCTGTATGTCACGATGACAAATATTTGAATAAAAAATTTCACGGAAAGTTCAGTCAAATTTGTTCTAATATGTCATGCTAACAAATATTTGACTAAATAATTTTGATGAAAGATTCAGTAAAATTTATCCCGGAAAAATAGACAAGTAATACACTATCTGACTACAGGCTTAATTACTACGAAAATTAGATTAATTTTCACGCTTCCCCGAACACATATGGTATATACATCACAAAAGATGTTTGCGTGCGGCGAACGGACGGCCAATCAATTTTTAAAGCTTTTTTGGGAAAAAAAAATCTTTTTAAATCTTACTAAATCAGACGATTTTATTATACATTAGAATAATAAATTAATTAAATGTTTTGAAGATCTCGAATATAGAGATGTTAATCAGTAACTCTTAAAACATTCCGAAATTCTAAGTACGAATCACTTTTGATGAAATAGAAACAATTAATTAATTGTTAATTTTAATATGTCAACTGAAGGTGAATTCCAAAAATGCATGTACAGGAATGGAATCCACATCAAAGTCAGGATAGTGTCCATCCATTGGCTAAAAATACCATCAATTTGTCATAACGTGGTCAGTTGAAATACTGTGTCCCAGTAATTACCTGTAAATATACTCCATTCGAGGGATTCAGCCATTAACAACCTCCACACAATTATTGTATCTGACGTGTGGGTATATCAAAAAATCGAAAGCACAACCACCAGATGATGTTGCCACCTTCATCGCAACCCTCATTTCATTTAATATTGGACAAATCAATTTAATTTCCCTCGTCAGTGCCCATCAAACCATTAAATGTCCCTCAAAAAGGATCTTTAGTCCAGTCGGCTCTTTCAATTACGAATTAGAGTAACGAAACCGAAACCTTAATTTGTTATAAGATTTTAATTTACACGTTAGTCCCCAACCTAAGTGAGTACTGGGTTTAGTGCTTTCTGTCCAGCGTTAGTTATACGAGTATAATGGAGGTTGATGAGGATATTAAGTGTAGTAAATAGTCAGTTCATCAATGTGTGCTCCATTTGCTTGATGAGAAGTGAACAATCAGAGCTCAAGATTCTTTGGATGTTAAAAGCTCTTGCCTTTTTCTTAGTCTCATCCAGGTGACGACATTGGAATGGGGTAGTTTGCCAAGTAAACATATTGAAATTTATCTGACTCCTGTAGTTTAGATATTCGGCACTATAAGGAGTGCAACAAAGTTCTCATGTCGTAGATTAATCCATTATTTTATTTATTGCCAACACTTTCAGAACTCGGTTCGAGAAAAACTTTATTGGCAAAAGACAAAAGATTTCAGCTGGCACGGAATTTTAGGACTCAGCTAGTGAACAAGTAACAACAAGTTACTGGCTTTAGTTAAGGACAATATTAGGTAGGACTCGGTGGAGAGGTCTTATCTTCTGGTTAATGTTGGACAATGATAGGAAAAGTTTTCCGCAGTTTTCTGGCTATCTTTGATGCTCTTCTTACGAGATCTTAATGTCTTCTTATAGTAGAAATTACTAGCGCAGAAATAAATTGCTATGACGACGTTCTCATTTTTACTTGGCGAGAAAGTTTTCTTGATACTTTGCATCGTCAGCAGTTTTTTTAAACAAAAAAATTTCGGACCCTATTTGTCGCAATCAATTTCTCAGAGATCGCTTAAAATTTAATTTAAAAATAAAATCAAATATTCTCTAAATTTTCTAAAAAAAAAATATCCTAACAAGATCAAGCTACGAAAAATCTACCAAAAGTATTCGCAATTTTCGGAATATGGGGTTTGCTTCTACCCTAATTAATTTAAATTTATAATATACTCCTCTGTAATTTCATAAATATACCAAGTTTCAACTTTGGGCAGTTGTGTCGTTTCCTAGCTTTAAGTTTATATCATTATTCTTGAGATATTAAAATTGGATTGTTTTTCTCTACGTCTGTCGTCCACATCCACCAACAAATAGTTATATTACTTACTATATTATTCAAATTCATATAACTACATACTGCTACGTCTAATCGAGACGTATACTCCAAAGAAATATAATTAATATAAAACCCCAAAAACGTTACTATATTGTGCACTATAAGGAGCACTGTAAGGAATTATTAAATTCAAAAGTTTAATTGTCTCTCTTGGATCCAAGATTGTTCAAGAAACGTGCGTGATTGACGCTATATAGATATTTCCAATGACTGGCTACAGTTGATTCCATCCTAGAATGGATTTGATAGATAGACAATTTAAATATAATTTGGTTGATCTTTAACTACGTTATAATTGCTTTGTAACATAAATTTAAATGCATAGAATTAAAAGGCAGAGAAATTATTAAAAATTCACTTACTTCTTATTTACATCCATTTAATCATAGAATTTCAAAAGGAACAAAAGATTTTTATAAATTTCTTGATTGCGTCCTGCTTAATGAAGAAATATGATAGCTTAATATCAAAATCTTCTTACTCTGCTTTCTTGAATGTCTTTAATTTATTATTAACCCCATGCGAAGGATATGTAGGTATTAATTCCGAATTTCCTAAGCATCCTTGTCCCCTAAATTCTGGGCCCTACTGTTTGGAATATGGCCATAGCCTATAAAACACAACTCTAAAGAGTAATTCTATAAATCATTGGGCCATAAAATCTCGTCAGTGAGTAGCACCCTCCTATAGAAAACCATTACCCATTGTATGAAGGAAAGAAAGGCAAACAACTAAACTTCGTCCTATGTACGGAGACGAACGATGAATGGCCAAAGTATGTGGAGTGATATGGGATATCCGGGATAGGTTACTATTAGGAACGGGGAATTGCACGAGATTGGAATGAATCTTTAGATGTTTCTTTTTAGTAGAAATGCTTGAATTGTACTTACTGGAAGGCGACCATACAACAGTTGACTACAGCTATATTATAGATGGCATAGGATATCAGACGAGCCTCGTTATATAGCGACTCTGCGTTTCGTACGTTATAGCATACACGGATTCCCCAAGCCAGAAAGAATACCTCGCCGATAGCCAGACTATGATCCCACCAGTTGTATGAGCATTGTTTGAACTTCAGTCCGTCCTGGTCTCGAATCTGTGAAATACAAACAATGATGTTGATAGAACGAACGGACTACAGAAATCACCTATCCATAACTGTTTCATTTGTACAAAGATTAGGGAGCGTGAAGCATTTTTGATTTGGATGAATTTCCACAATGGTGGCATGGAAACTATTGATGTCTATCGGTCGGCAGGACTAGAGTAATTGCCGCTTGAACAATAATCTTGAGTAGAAACTCTTATTACTTTCGTGCTTGTCCTGATCAGGATCTACGAGTAGTACGATGGTATACTTATAATTCATACAATTAACTCTCCGACTTGGCTGTAAGGCTTCATATTGTAGTGGTGTCATAATTTTTCAAGTTCATTTAAATTCCAATGCAAAGCAAAAAAAATACTCTAACTCTCTCTTCACATAACAATACCGACATACTTACATTTTCTGCATAGGGTGTAGCTGATATAGTCCAGGTCCCGAGGTATATTAACATTACCAACAATATGGGTACCATCCACTGCAGAAGTTGCTTATCCGTAAGCTTTACTTTATGCGCTGATTTAACACGATATGTAAGTGATACCCTGCGAAAAGAACACACAGAAGAGAGCGAAAATAGCCTCATTAAATCCAGATAAAGTTTAACTTTAAAGGCGGTACATAAACACGAATAAGAAGGAGCAAAGACGATTGAGCATTGTTCCTTTCGTCGTGTAAATGTTTGAACATTACCTCCAGGTTTTCATGAGCAACGATGTGTATGTAATGCAAAAACCCATGTGACGAGTCCATTTGGTAGCTATGCAGAAATATGTGTCCAAGATGGGAAAGATTGCGGCCATCTGGAAAATTGAAAGTAATTATATCGATTAGTTCCTTGTCGGTAAGGCCGAGAATTTATATTGGACGGAGTAGTAAGTATTGTAATTAAAACTGATGAAAAGTGTGCATCACCATGGCTACAGTCAATATTTTGTCCAGAGTGTGGAAACTGAAAATTTCGACTGTCCATAACTTTAACTTATATGAGACTTTATACGACGGTGTGTCTGACTAATCAGTTATTAGCTTAGTCATTTATTCGTTTAAATTCTTGTTTAGTGCTATTAAAACAAGCAAACAGGACAATGTGATACAACAAAAATTTAACTATCACACTATCTGACTGCATTTGCAAACCAAAATATAATATATAGTTAAATATTTGACGTAGTGGCATACAGTGTAATACGGGCTTGAAAAAAGTTTTTACACTTCTTACATCGCCTTCTGCTCCATAAAAATTATTTAACAGTAATCAAGATTCAGCCATTTTTGTGGTTTAGTACCTACTATTATTTTTTGAATAAATACTTTATTGCTCCAATCAAAATAATAAAGTTAGTTAAGAAGATTTTTTTGTAAGCTTATCCTTATTTTATAACTGGGCAAACAATTTAAAAGTGGCTACCGAAAAAAGGGGTAATTGCCAGTAATTGACAGTAACCAGTGAATGGACTTTTTTAGTTCCTTAATATTGTTCTTACCTCCATGTACATAATAGCACAGCCTATAAGCGTAATTGAAAGAAAAATCGGGCTGGCAACTTTAAAAACTTTAATCTTTCGATGATGAAACATGTAGCCCGCCAGCATAATCGTCGATACCGCACAACAAACGGAAATGATGAGCAATGATATCCTGAAAATGGAAACCAGAATCAACAATAGAGTTGATTATCAGTGCTGAGTCGTCCTACCTAAATGGCCAGTTGTAATTGGCCAAACACGGTTCAGGACCTAGACAATGTCCACAGCCCGGTGCACACGGATAGCATTTGAACACGTCCATGTAGTAACTGCTTACATTATCTCGATACTCGAGGTAAGCCACTTCCATGATTGTCCCATTGAATCCTTTCGGATGTCGTACCGAGTAGAATCCCTTTTTGCAGAAGCACTTGTACGCACCACGTGCCCAAGCGTTTGAGCTGGTCAGTACCTTGGGTGTTCCAGCCATCGGCCCAGTGACAACATCCAGACGATATTCGCACTAAAATAGAAGGCCATTGAAGGGAATAAAAACGATACTGAAATGGGCTCCAGTTTACCCGCATGCTGTTTCGATGGCACTTATGCGAATCGTAGAACGCTTCGATTTCGTTATCAGGATCCGTTGAAGTATCCGTTAGAGTGGATTTCGGGAAGCGTAGTAGTTCGTATGCCTCCGAGGTGTAGGTGTTGGGATAATCGCACTGATTCACTGCCAGGTTTGTTATATCGATATCGACGCTAAGGAAACCTCGTAACCCGTGTCGTCCGAATGGTGGGATCGCTATGCTGTAAGACAGAATCCATTTTCGTTGCGAGCACGAATAGTACGGGTACGTCCACCAGCCCTTGAACGATATGTTGGGCGGACTTGGTGCGAACTTTGGCGAGCGTAGTCCCGGCGAAGAGGTTTCGTCCTCGAACCTGAAAAGAGAAATAAACGAAATTAAAAGTACTGACATTTTAACTTTATTGCTGCTACGAAATAACCATGAGACTTTTAAGAAACCTATCTCGAATCCAATACACTGCGATTCCGTTGTTCTTAATTAAATTAACAACACCAAAACTCAATCCGCATAACCATATTACGCGCTAATGAAATTTTCTACCCCTGAAGATAGTCACCCGCTATAATTGCTGAAAATTTCATTTCGCGAAATTCGAATCCTCGTTTTACGAGTTACGACTACCAATCGATATATTGCCTGCCTGCTCGTTTAATTACCACCTATAAAACTAATTTTCCGGCGCGAACAGCGCGCTATTAACTGATTGACAGCGTTCTCGTAATATCCGTTCCATTAATGGCGGTATCAATGGTGGATCTAGTCCCATTCCCAATACTTCGCAGCCCTCTACCACAATTACTAGCTCGAAGGCATTTCAGGCCATTCATATCAAACAACTGTACTTCACTATATCCTTATGCCGTTCAAAATCGACCGAGATATCAATTAATTTATGTCGAAGGCAAAGTGTAATATCCCAATATCATAAATAAAATACAGTGACCCTCAATAAATTTGATAGAATTTCGATTAGACGCGGAAAACTTCTAATGATCTCATCCAGGGCTTTGATGGATGAATGAAGTAATATTGCTTTTTTGGGGTAGCAACAGATTTGTAATGGCACGAATGGAGTAAAGTGATATTAAATACTTCTGTATTTAATACAAAAAATCTGAAAATTTAGTTCAGATTCTCCTTTACGCTCGGCCATCAGCATGAGTATTTTATGGCCATACAAATCAGTACACTTTCGGAGTAATAGCACCGCCTGTAGCACACCTGTATTCCTAGAAATTTTTGAAGAAAAAAATCCTCTCTTGGACGCCATCTCGAATAAATTCTACACTGCATTTCAACATTCAACCGTTCCGGTCTTCTACCCAAAAAATATCAAAACTTTGACCAGACTGTTGGCAGATTTTGACTATATTTATTTTTTTTAACTTTTCAATTTTAATAAAAACATAAAATACAAAATGTCGACATAACAAACTCGATCTTCACGGATAATTTTTTTGAAAATATAATTTTTTTCTTAAATTAATTTTGCAGTACAATTATATATATGTACATTCTATGAGGGCGTTTTAACTTTATAGCATAAGTCGTTCTTGAGATACAAAAACCACCCCACCCTCGTGCCTTGTTTGCGCTAAAAAATTTTCTGTGTGAAAAAGTTAATAATTATTAATTATTAACTTTTTCTATCCCTAGCGGTTCTCGAGAAGTAAATTTTTATTTTTATTTTTTTTTTTATTTTTAACGCGCATTTAAGTGTGTTTGCGTATGTCGTACGGCGCTTACATACATATGGAAGTGGTTATATACAATTATCACGATTAAAGACCTAAATTCAATTAGAAATTGTTGCCAAGTGTCTACACGTCTAAAACAAACATTACGGCATTGTTGAATACTCCCCGTAATTGAATATACCCTGAATCACTATCCCGGATTTATACGATATCTCCGAGACTTTCCCAATTACATATCTATAGTGTAGAAACACAAACAACTTTGCACACAATCCGACCTAATAAGAAGCTCGCCTGTGCTGTGAATAGATAAATTATCGGAATGCCAATGAATAGATTCACCCATTCTCAGCGTGTGGTCCTTGAAGAAATCTCCATCTCCATTGGCGTTCGAGAATGATCCTACTTCTGTTTGGAGCGGGATGTGTAGTTTTCATCGAACGTTCCTACCTACCACATCCTTGCGACGCAACAAGTTCTCTAATCTTGGTGCGTTAGAAGTGATTTTATATCCTGACGAATGAAAGGGATATTACGCTCGTTGTAGTTTACGAAGAGACTCAGCTCGTGGCGTCCTTCAATATTGCGGATTATAGGGATTCCGAGCACGTTTCCATTCTGTTGTTTTGCCATCAATATTCACATAGCCTCACGCATCCCAATGATCACAGTGAGAAAGGGGAATGGTTCCACGTCCTTGGAGTAAGTAGAAATACAGTTTTTGCTGAGGTCCGTAGAAACCAGTGGAGATCTGAACGAAGCGAGATAAAAGAAAATGCCAACTGAAATAGCATCAAGGATGAATATTTAAAATAAAATTTAGAGTATTAGAAAAGAGCTGTCGTGGAAAGCCTGTATCCTTACCGAAAATAAGCCAACAGATATTTCTGTTAAGACGTCTTCTCTGAGTAATTTCCTGTTTCCCGATCTTGAGCTGTTCAAGGGACGTGGGGACTTTGCCAATTAACGAACTACATCTAGGGTCAAGGATATAAATAAAATTGAAGGTTGTAGCTAAACCAGTCAATCGTGTTTGGAGTTTTTGTCCATCACTGCTCAAAAAAGATAGTGAAAATGAATTTCCTGCAAGGCTTCGTTCTATGCGTCATAAACTTTTCGGCTTTAATTGGACTTAATTCCCTACAGAATCATTATCTAGGATACATCTTAAGTCCAAGAAGTATCCTTTCCAGAAGCACGTAGATTTTGGGTCTTATTACGAATATCGAACACAAAATTACCAGGGATAGTTGCTGTTTGGCTTCTTTCCAATCTGGACTCCTTCTTCCTCGATACGGATCGGTTCACCGATATTCTTGTTTCCTTTATCATTCTTCATCCACCATACCGATGTACCAAGGATACCGCTTGTTGTGTTCAAAGCCAGTAAACGAGCATTTGTGACATGGTCATCGGATAAAAGTCCTTTTGCCAGAGCATCTAATAATCCTGCAAAGAAAAACAGAATATGTCATTTGTTATAGATGTTAGAAGATAGGTTATTTAATTGTTGGCAGACTTTTTGAAGACGTCGTCTATCAGGCGTAGGAATTTATTGAGTACTTGAGATTCCATAAGTTACTTTTAAAGATAAAAGAGGAGATTATGTTGAATATAAAATTTTCGTGGCAGTCAGTGAATGTACGTAGGTTGGTGGATAAAAGTGTATCCTTTCAATTTTACGAGAACATTGTGTGTTTTCGCCTAGGATTGTGTATTTACACAATCTCCAAATATACCAAAAAAGTCACACAAAACCTTAAAATTCTTTATCCCTGTATCATTATTTTGACGTATTTGGAAGGAATATCTTCTGAAAAGTAAAAGGAATACTCAATCTTTTTTTACCACATCTAGAGACAACGAAGATTAGCAAGAAACCACAGGATTCCATTGGGATGTATAAAAAAATATAAAGCACTTTGTCGTAGATGGCATCTACCTTAAAAGATTTCAGGATTTCATTTCCCGAGTACCGTCACCCTGAAGGATTGATTTCCTGGAGGTCAGAATGAATCAGCTACGGCAAATCGGAGCTGCAAGAAACACACGCCGGAACCGAAACGGAATGGTAGAAGTCGTGATGAGAATTTAATTTTAGACCATGTTTTCGGTTCTAATCCTGCTCCCATCGGTTGATACCTTTCGTCTCCGACAGATTTTAATAAATTGTGTATCCTTCTCATCCTGAAAGGAGGGCCTTCATCCTGGACGGTCCGATGAGGAAAGGTTTGATCCGCTAGGGGTTTACGGTTTGCTTTGATGACAAAGAGGTTTATCTACTTTCAGGTGAGGAGTATTCCATCCGAAGTTTATTTTTAGGGATATGCTTCATGAGATGAAGGATTCATATTATTATACTTA
The DNA here is from genome assembly GCA_949128065.1 of Beris chalybata. Classification (NCBI taxonomy): domain Eukaryota; kingdom Metazoa; phylum Arthropoda; class Insecta; order Diptera; family Stratiomyidae; genus Beris; species Beris chalybata. The sequence continues at coordinate 2,285,790 of OX421896.1, read as the reverse complement.
AATTAATGTTACTCTATCTTTTTTCCGAGAGCTTTTCACTTTTCGTCTGCCTTCTCTACCGCTTCAAGCTATTCAAAATGTTTTAACACTTTTCAATTTGATTATATCGCATTGTTGAAGAGTGTTCAAGAATTAAATAGTACATAATAAAAAGTAAAACGTATGTAGAGCAGGAGAACCGAATATTAAGACTGTCTAGAAGTAAAACGCCAGATTGGCTCGGATCCAAGAAAATTCTGTAGATTTAAAGAAATCGATTGGGAAAGCGAGAAAACATTAGGGAGATGCGAGAGGAGTCAAATGGGGGCTATTCAGTCGTGAAAACAGAAAATGTGAAATGGAAAACAAGTGAAAATTGCTGCTTTCAGCACATTTGTAGAAGGTCATCTGAGAGTTGTTTGTACGACAAATAAATAGTTTAGTAAGTGCGATTTTCATTTGTACGGGGTAGGATATTTGACTGTCGGTAGTTTAATTAATTAAAAGCCTTTAAGTGTTCTGTTAATTTTTTGAATATTAGTAAGCTATTATATTATTCTCACTAAAATTACAAGGACAAACATTTTTACACTTATTAAACTACCAGTGTTCGCCTATAGTTGATTTAATCGCAATATGTTGTTCGGGCAAAATATCGATTCTGGAAATAACTGCAATTTTCTTTTTCATGATAATGAAAAATGAATGTGTAACTCTTTAAGCAATATTGTTTTTCCATCAACAAGTTTAGGATTAACTAACAAGATTAACTTTGTTACTAATTAACACAGCTGGTACAGTACTAATTATCAATGTTTAAATCTTATTCACGGCAGTTATTTTTATTTCTTTATATGCGATTGACTTGGAATTGAATCCATCCCCATCGCTTTATATTGCTTGTATTCCGGAAGGAAGTAAGTAATTCAATCAAACAGGCATGAGTGCAAAAAATCCAAAGGGTTGCTTCCACATTTACGAGTACTATCCTTGTTACAGTGTTCGTACCTTAACCAAAGAAAAATTTCATGCAAATTACGGTGCCACCCACCCGCGTTCATCTGATTCTCACTGTATACCTTTCACTCAAAGCTAATCATTTTACTCCACCTGTATGCTTCTAACTTTCATTATTTCTTATATTTCTTTGACAAGCTCTCCTTTGATTTAAGACCGCATTTCGCACCCGTATTTGCTCGTGTACATACATTTTACACCTGTCCTCCTATAGCAGAGTCCTGACACGGTAACGTGTCATTGTGTGCAAAAATTAGTACGCTCAGGATGTTACTTTTTTAGAGTATTGGTATAGGAGCTGTGAATCACTTATTCTCTAAGAAATAAATTCTAAAATAACAGTCGGCAACGACTTACAGAGGTCGAATGGACAGAAAGATTTTATTTAAGAAACGACAATTTTAGATTTGACAATCTTGTTGGTAAACGGGTGTTACAAAAATGAGTGATATAAAGCTTCCCAACGTCTGTTAGTATAAGGGAAATTCTATGCCTTGGCGTGCTCTTCTCGGAAAAAAAGGAACATCCCTGAAGAAATTAATTTGATTTTACGCGTCCATGGGATGATTATTTAAAATCCTAATTTTAAAATCAGAGTTTCTAATTCGCAATAACGTCTAATTATGGTGAATGTCATTAAATTGTATGTACAATACACCTGCATGTGAATAACGGGCTCATAGTTACCCACTAGGAAATTTGAGGAGAACTCCGTGAGGGAGCAAATAACAAGGTATCTACTATCCCTCACAATGGAGCAAAAAAGGAGATTAATAACAAAATTATGCAGAAAACCGTCACTTCTCTTTTTTTGCTCCGAAGGGATGAAAATGGGACTATATGAAGACCATTTTTGAGTTTTACTGCAGAACTAGTCCCATTAGAGATCTCGTTTTAAGCTCCCTTACAAGTATTTTTGAATGCTTACTTTGGAGGTATATTGGAGATCTGATTTTAGCGGACATGCTCTTGCAAAAAGGAGGTCAAATGGAGGAGAAAACGAGGTCTTCACTCCTCCCTAAGGAGTAGTCCGGGATTAATCATGGGATGCTCCCATTTCCTACTGGGTAAAGTTTCAGTACACATACATACGTGCTTAGAAACCAATTTTTGTTAATTCCTTAAATTTTCGGGTGAATCTATTACATGGACTTTTTGAAATAGTGAAGTGCCTGGAACAATGCCATAATCTCATATTTCATCATCTAAGGTTTCTTAGAAGAGGTGTGAATCTCGCAGGTAATTTAACTGCAAACTTTAAAGCTTGTATTCAATCGGCTTTAATTTTCCTGGTCAAACGAAAAAAGTAGGCAAAGGAAGTGACCAGTCCATCACTACTAATTTTGACTCTCTGGACCATCAAAGAGTAAAATTCAATTATGAATTGTAGTTCAAGTACGTTCTGGAACTCCCAATAATTTTTCCTTAGTACACGGACTCGCAGAAGAAATCCACGCCTCATAATATCGAACTGGAATACGGGAAACTTCTATATAGTTCACCAATTCTCTCGAACTCTTTTCCCTTATCTGTAGATCTAACATTTCCCGAGCCTTCCTCATACCTCACCGAATATGTGTGAAAGATCTCGAATTAACACATGCAGTATGCATATAAGCAGGACAGAGCTTGCAGCCGGGAAATTTTGTACTATGGTGCGAAGCGATACGCCAATCAATCAGTCTATGCGCAAAGTAGCTAGACGGCGAGCCCCATAAGTGCACACGTTAACTGCCAATGGAGAGAGCCCGATTCATTGGAGCATCTTCGGAAAAGAAATAAATGACAAAGATGAAAGAAACGCCAAGTTGCACGCCAATTAGATAAGTGTTCTTGAGGTTCCGTGCAAACGAACAAAAACAACCCTTTTATGTTGATACATATTTTCATCCTAGTTCAGTTGGCTATTAAGCACCATAACGTGGTTACTCATAAAACGAAATCGGAAGCCAATAACCCGAACACCCCTCAATTCGATTGTTTTTACGACAATTCCATTCGAAAGCATAAAATTCGGCACCGGCATTTTATTGCCATTATTTCGATCTGTTATGAAACTGTTCCGGCATATATTCACTTCCGCCCTACACGCACTAGCACGAGTTATTACTGCCCCTATGGAGCACCTTCTAGTCATTTCCCCGATATACTCCCAATATTTGTCGGCAATAAAATGCACAACAAATAACCACATAAGTTGGGCAACTTCTATAGCAAAATGGGGGAGAAAGACTTTTATCGGGGCCACCGCGATGCTTTACAGGAATTTTCCCGATAAAGAAAGGAAAATGGAATTGGTCCCGTCTCGTCGACCTTCGGCATATTCTCCAAACTCCCATTCCATGAGCTACTGTGATACATTTTTTTGTTCAAGGACTACTGAATGGGATTTGTAAGCTTGTTACACTGTTTGGTTTGGTCTGCTGACCGCCGGCTATCCGTCCGGAATTTTCTCAATTTCATTCCGGCTCCAGTGATGTGAACTAACATTCCAGCTTCTAACTACCACCATATCTTAGCCCTGGTTTGAACATTCCGAGGGAAGAACATTTATCGGATCGAAGAAGGACTCTCCAGGGCTGGATTGAAGTCAGGAATCATATCTAAGTAGATCTCGAATTGTGAAGATTTATGCAGGGTTTCCTTTCGATGTTCAATACTCTCGGGTGGTTTCTTTTGATTGAGAGAATAAGGACAGGCGTCTTGCCGCCAGCTAGCTGGAATCTCGATTGTTATTGCATAAATTTACATAAAGGAGCGTAACAACAAGCGAAGTTATGGTACTACAGATTATGGGCGATGTCATAAAATGCTATGCATACTGAATCCACACAGAATGAATTGAACACAGAAAATGCAAGGACTCAATGTAATGCTTAAGTGCGCAATAAACGAGTTAAGAAAGAACTCTTGAATGCACTAACGATAATCGTGTTATGGGTCTTATGGTATAAAGTGCATACGGACCTATTACTTAGAAACGAAAGTATGAATGAAACTGACAAATTCAGTTTTCTTTCAAGTTATTTTTCAAATAAAAATAATATGCTCTGAATCCTGGCTTTAATTTGTGGCACGAGCCCCGGAGATATAAGGACTCAGATTTAACATTTTTTTTCAAAATATAATTAGATGACTATAAAATATCTCAAAGCAAGAAACTCTCGCACCAGCACTATCCACACAATTTACTGTACTTTCATTGTTAAATATCTGAATATCATTTCTCCGCGATCTCACTCCATTTTTATGGCTATGGGTACTAAAAAATATTAAAAAACCATGAATTTAATTATCACGATAAGAAATTCCGACAGTCATATCGTCCCCATAAGCAATTTTAGGACAACATTTTACACCATCATTTGAAATTTCTTAATGTTGACGCGACTGCGACGAAAACGATGCCGACGCCAACGCTGAGTCTGTTAATGAATTTTGCAGAAACCTTAATGTCCTGAATACGGTACGGTTTTAAAGTAAAAAAAAAAAAAGGAGCATAAATTTTGTCTCCTTCCTTTGCCAAGTAGCCGAAAATTCATTAACGCCGAAATGGAAAAATTGAGGACAATGCCCAATAAGCAGTTTGTTTTGCTTTCTTTTATTTTCTCAAGTGAAAATTGGAAACTTCAAGGCTATAAACGTTAAAGTTCGAAGTGGAAATTTTAAGTTCTTGAAGATTATTTCGCTCCGTAATATAATTCGGTTAGAAACGTGAAGATGTGTACTTAATATTTAATCAGTTTTGGCAGCTGTATGTCGTAAGACGATCATAATTTATGCTCTGCAACGTACGCAAACACCTTACACCATCTACCGCAAACCCTTTTCAGACAAATGACCTTCAAAATTTTACAATAGGCAGACTGAGCTTCCCGTATTGTTAAATGTAACCCCCAACCTATTTGCCCTCTTGACAGGAATTGGAGTTTCTTAATATTATTAGGTATGAGGTGTAGTGAGGGTGAGGGTCGAAACCAAAATTTTGTGATTTTACATCTCAAAAGAAACAAGAAATAAGTAAGCAGTTCCGGCAATTAAATTTTTTATCTTTATCTTTATTTAGACGTAAATACACTAAAAGAAAGCCCTTAAGAGAATTATGGTTTAATTTTAAAATTTCAAAGTTTCAAAGAGTGGAGATATTTTGCTCACTATGAACTCGACGTCAGATATCGTCAACAGGCCTAGTTAACTTTACTTGCTAGTTACAAAAAACTTAACTTGTCTTAAGGAAAATTAAACTCAACGATGAAGAAAATCGCTTATAATTGAATAACCAGCAATACAGTTTTCTCTAGCTATGCATAAACAACAACAGCAACTGGAAAAACAATATTCTCGGGCTATGCATAAAAACAACCGGATACCTACGAATTAACTGAGCAAAGGATAATTAAATCTTAAAGTCATACCGAACAAGCTTACAATTGAAACGCTTTTGTTGCCTTTTAACTCTTAAAAGTTCTCATTCCAATTCGCGTTTGGTGCACCCCTTACAGAAATCCTTCTATTGTCTTTATCTGACCAAACACAAAAAATTCTGTTAAATCGAGTTTGCCTCATAGACTTTGTACAATTCAAGACAATGGGTCCAACGGGTGTGCTGATTAAACGAAGAAAAAAAAAACGAAAAAAGTTGTTTAATATTACAGAAACTCCTTATTTTGGACTGTAGGTGAATCTTGGTGATGTCAATATCCCTTTTCCCTTTTGTCAGTTCGTCGTACCAGTCAGGCAGACAGAACAAGATCCTTCGCCGCATCAAGTGTCTAATCTCGGCCTTCACTTTGCCCATCAAAAGAACCATTACTCCTTCTTCACGCTGAACAAGCTGATGATCGCCATCACCATGAAATTCTCCAGTCGATGGATGTGGTCGATGCGGATGTAGAACAAAAAAATAATGGTGGCTCCACAAGATACCAAGAGTCTTGAATCTACACTTTGAAATCATTGTCGACGTCGTCGTCCAAAATATTTCATTTTTACCGTCTACCCTTCAGGATGCCCCGGGAGTTCTGCAAGGACTTCCAGACTATAGTATTAAGGCTACAAGAAGCAAACAAAATTTAAATACACTTCTTGGTCCCGAAGGATAAACACAACTTCTGTATGGATGAGTCGGTGCAGAAGGAATCAGCGTTAACAAGGAAAGAAACGCGTTTGAAAGCCACCTTCCCGCGATGGTGGATGAGGTTGAAAGGAGTTCCGGTGAAACAATATTGGCATTAGGTGTAAAACACTTTGCAAATGGATAAAACATCCGCGTTTCCAGTTCATGGGACAGCATCAAAGCAGGACTATTTTTAAGCCTGTCGCACACATACACACTGAAGGGAGGACATTGATATCTATCGGTAGGAAAGTTGATGGCATGTTGCTTCCGATAAAAAAAGCCCTTTTTTGTCCCTTCAGTATGTTTGGTATAAATACATACCGCCTATATGTGGAACTCTTTGACACAAAAATAGAGATGTCGTCGTAGTTTGTTGGTTGGTATTGGCTATTTTGGAATTTTCCAATATTCAAGTGGACATTTCTTTTCGAATTTGGAAGATATCGATATAAGGATAGGTGGAATTCGGCTTCAAATTATAATGTCAAGAAAGATGGCATACTTTGTTTCATTCTAGACTCTACATATACAATGCATATACAATCGTCCGATTTGTTCATCGATCGTGACTGCGTTATGTTTAAAAAGAACATTAGGTTCGTGTATAGTTTTCATTGGTAATAATAATCAATGGCGCAACAGCCCAAATCGGGCCTAGGCCTTGAAGTAATGCTAGAGTTACTTCATTGCGAGACCAACGGAACACTAGGAGGTGAAGTGGTCAACTACACGCTCGTCCGTGATTATTACCCCGATTTTAACTCAGGTACTCATTTACAGCTGAGTGAACTGGTAGTCCGGCAAGTTAGTTTTCATTGGTAGTGAATTTATTAATTCTTTTTTTTATCCCGGTAAGAATTTTGATAAGTGAAAACGCGTCTAATGTCGTGAAAACAAAAAAGCAAGAACAAGACTCCGTTCTTTTCGGGTTCGGAGAGAATTGTCGGCGGCGACAATCCTAAATGGTTAGTAATAAAATATAGATCAATCGGTAAATACCATTTTCACCAATTTATCGCTTAAAAGCACTCTTGAATCATTGAAATTTCAAACCAGTCGGGATACAAGCAAATCCAGCTATTAACTATTCCCGAACCATCATAGCACCGAGTTATCCTGTAGCTTAATTAGATTTCCAAAACCCGAAAGTTATGAAGTTCGTTCGCCTGAATCTTTAACACCTGTTCTTTTCATATTTCCAAGTGCCGAACAGCTTTTCGTAATTAATTTACTTTTCACCTTGCTCACCAGACTCAATGAAATATTCACCCGTAATGATTGTTGGTGATATGGAAAAGTGAAAACAATTATTTAGGCCAATCTGAGGGAAGTTAGTGCCCGAGTCCTACCACTACCCCGTCCGTGAGCCCAGCTATCTATCAGCGATTAAACGTTGCCGTCGCGCTTACAAAATGTCCTTTTTACGAGAATCCTGTACTACGCTGGCTGAAAAACTGGAGCGGCATATTTGAAATTAATATTCATGGCCGAATAGAATGGGGATTTTCTGGATAGAGCGGCACTTTTAATAATAAATTAAATGAATATTAATTTCTTTTAGAAAATGTTTTTTTAGTTGGTGATGTCTTGTGAAAATATTACGGTAAAATTTGCATAGTTTTGTGAGGGGGTTGAAACGATACTACGAACATGTTGACACGCTGGATGAAATGAGAGGAAATGAAAAGTTAACACGATTAATTCTACAAGGCAATTTATTAGCGGCTTGTAGTAAATTTGCTTTTAAATTAAAGTAATTTAAGGTACGGTTGGGAGTGGTTTGTGGCCTTATTCACACGGGTGTCGTTCGTTACAGCGATAATATCGTATATAAATTTATAAGGGTGTAGTAGACAGTGAGCTGAAATATGAATTTATATTCGGAGAATGGTCAAATTTAAATTATTTTAAACTATCTTTAAATTTATTGGTTTTCCTTACCAAATATTCATTGCAGGCAAAAAACTAAAGTTCAATTTTACCAATGTGATCTGGAAGTTATTAATAAATATTGTAAAAAAAGATTAATTATAATTTATGTTGTTGTGAGCTAGGGGTTCGCTGCGATTTCAAGTAAAAAGGATAACAAAAGAAATAACCGCGATATATTCCGTATAATAATACGCATTAAATAATTGAACTACTGGTATCGTAAAACGTAATTAAATAACAAAAATTCAAAGAAGTTATAGTCTTTCGTTGGTATTCTCCATCGCATCGTCCAACCTCCTGTTACAGTTCTATGCTATAGTTCAGTTACCATATTAGGTATCTTTTGCAGTCGCTTTATTACTCCGTACTGCTATTTCAGGCTGCTTGTCTAAAAGAAAGTAGAAAACGAACGGTTTTGCTATACCTATGATTCATTTTATAAGTTCTTGAAAACTCTTGTAATTGCGTAAATTTATTTTACACTAAATTCAGAAAATCAAATATACCAGCTACACCAAACTACATCTGTTGTACCTAAACACACTTAAGAATTTTTCAAGATTATTTACCTCCGCGTGGTGTGAGTCCACACTTAAGAAAATTACAGAGAACTACATTAAAAGAAAAGGCAAGTGTTCATAAAAGGAAACTAGTGACTATAGGCTCGTTCTCAGAGCAATTATTTCGCCTTTCTTCGCGAAAAAACACTAAGGAAGTAAATGTAATCACAGAGGTGAAGTGATAAGGTTTTTGTCGTTTATTGTTGTCCTTTTGGGCAAACGTAACAAAGACGAGAAGAAAAAACAATAGAGAAAAGATTTAATATGTAGAAAAGAAAATTAAGTGCCGGCCGACCACGTCCTATCCGGATCGTAAATCGTTAATTTTTTTTCCCCGGGGCGGAAAATTGCCTAAGAGTTTTGTTTTTCGTTTCCCTTCAACTTTTCAGGCGACTGGGAAGTTTTGTTTTCAATGAAAATTCTTCGTTTTTCTTTCCGATGAAAATGAAACGGAACTCCATTAGGAGTTTCTTTCAAAAAACTCGTAGGAAAATTTTTGGAGTGGAAAAAAAAACTTTTCCCCATTTTCCTGGATTTCGATTGAATTGAAGTTCCACTGCCTGTTGCCATGACTAGGATATAAATTAAATTTTTGGTTGTTTATAGCTCAACACCAACACCACAGTAAATTGTCATGAGAAGGCCATCACATATCACAATTAATTGTTAAAAAACGGTAACCGAATTTGTATTTGAGCCGCAAAATATAAAAAATTAATGCCAATTTATGCATCCTTTATGTGGCTTACTGAATTTATAATAATACGTTTGTTCCTTTATAAATATATTTATTTGACATACTTTTGACAATAATATTACAAGATAATCATTTTATTCGATTCCATTATTATCGTCATATCACATCAAGCTCCTTCAAACAACCCCGTATATGTTAATATGTACTGCTTACCCACAAAACCACACAACTACCATTTCAACAAATGAATCAGCTTGTGAGGTCAAATATATGACTCTTTCTTTATCCTGTTTCTTGGATTCGTTGGGGAAACATTTCACAATATTACAGTCATATATCATAACATGGAGGAAACGGCAGAACAGTGCCATCTGGTGCCTATTTCAAAGCATGGTGATGGTTATATAGTGGCTTCTTCCCAATAATTCCAATTTCAGAGTCCTCGTTGAGTTGAATCGAAAGAAAAAGTTTCATTTTATTCTCGTTTTTCCGCTTCAACTTCGGGACCAGGGAAAAGTATCAATTTGAAAAGCTAGTAAGAAAATTTTCGTTTCAGGTACGTGAACTAGGCTACAACAGACGTTACGACAGGAAATTCAGGACACCAATAAAGCAGGAAAACTGTCGTTTCGGGAGCTTTTCATTTTTGCAATATAATTACTCATACATATGGAGAGATCTTTGAGAATTGAGCAACTAGGCTTTTTGGTATCAAAATAGATTCAAGGATATTTTATGGGAATATTATATGTTTAGAAGATAGATCATCGGTTTCCTGTGTCAGGAAAAGTTTTAACAGATTTATCGCTTCGATTATTTGTTCGGAAAAATACATCGCACGAATGTGGATTCTTATATCTTAGAAAAGTATTATAAGTTTAATCCACTTGAGAAGTTTATAGTGTATTGAGTGAACCCTCGGAGGAAAAGGGAGATATGGCAAAAAGTATAATAGTATTGCTCTGCTTTGACAATCAAAACTCAAAGTCAAACAATTTTTCTTATTTCGTCGCGCATGTTTTTGTCACTTTCGTTGGTTCTACTTCGAATTGTTTACAACCATAGATTACAAAACATGCAATATGTTTGTAGACTGCGAAGAAAATATTTTAGTACTTGATTATATCATTTGGCAATTGCGGGAAGCAATTCATTGCGCTAACTAAAACTGATGTCGCAATACGACGCGCGGTATGCGAGTGGGACATCGAATTCATCGCTCTCGCCATAATCCTTCTCACATAGATTCGATAGTTGTTATTATCAATCATAACAAATTCAACTTTGACGTGATATCTGTCTTAAGTTCCCTTTTCTCTACATATCGGAACATACGAGTTCTTGCTTCTGTAATCCATTGGTCCGTAAACCGTGAAGAGTGACCCTTCGCCCCGGTTAATATAAACGACTATGTATAGAAATTTTAAGCAAACCCTAGTACCTTTTTGCCTTCCAAAAATATTCCTTTTACTGCGTTCTTTTTCACCGAGGACGTTATGGTTATGCCATTGAAAACGAATCACCAACGTCAAACTTGAAACCAAATTCCATCATCTTACTCTATTATTCAAAGCTCATGCTGGTGGGATATAAAGAGTGGATCGGTCCGGAAATCCCGAAAACACACTGTCCGAGATCCCTTCATCTTGACGAATGAATTGTATTGAACCCCGAGTACACTCCAATCTACAGAACAGCAAGGACGAATCCACATTACACGATGGGATAAGCCAATTGGGTAGAAGGTCATATAATCGACGAACCTTTTCGTTTCGATATCAAAACCATAAGGCAATAAATTTTCTGTTAAGGATTAGTAGGTTGTAGGGTCCACTTGGAAGACGTATCTGTGCGGGTAAGTTCGACTCATGGGATCAAGTTCCCGATCTATTTACCGACTCCATTAAATTACCATAAAGTACTTGAAGAATGTCGTTATTATAAAATTTTCCATGGCCAGACTTACCTCCATGTCGATTAATTCCAACATCTTGAAGAATTAGGGCAGCTAGTTCAGCCTTTTCGCGTGTACTTTCGTAACGTTCGGCATTCATTGGAATTTCCAGGGGTCGATAGGATTTTGAGACACATAAGGTTCCTAAATTTTCGGTGGCTATATCGTGGATCAGCAGCAATGAATGTTCGATTGATTCCTGGAATAAGTAAGAAAAGAAAAATAAATTTATTGCAAAAAGAACAACGTCAACAAAAATTCCATTTTATAAATTTTTAGTAGGTTTGAATCCACTTGTCCTGAGTATGAAGATTTTTTGATGGATGTGAAATAATTAAAGTGATATTGGAGAATTTAATAATTCTCAGGCATGATTTATAAAAGAAAGCTTAAACTAATAAGCTTGAGGATCAACAGATACCTCGATGGCATGTTATAACAAATTTGTGTGTTAATATAATATATTAACACACAAATTTGTGTATTATAGAAGGTCCGTTGTAACAAACACGAAGTCTAATTGAAATCAAGCCTTATGACAAATAAATCCAGACTGTGTGCAGATTTTCAATTTCAATAAAAACATAGGTGATAAAATATAGATATAGCCCGTTAATGGTTTAATATCAAAAAATTCTGAAATGTAGGCGATTAAAAAAACACGTTCAAGTAAAAAAAAACGGACACCTTGGTACCTCGCTACGCCTATCAAATATCTATAAAGTTGCCAGTATTTAGGTTTCTATTTTTTCCGATATTCGAAAAATAAAAATCAGAATTTTTATCCTTTTCACCACCTATAACCATCACCATTTTCTTCTGCTAGCGGTCTACTACACCTACGGTCCTTGAAATAATTTTTTTTTTACTTCCCGGATCCACCTCCTCCTCAAAGATTTTAGATTTAGTAAACTCCATTTGTAATCCTATATATACACTGGTAAAACTTTATCTTCTTGATACAATCGATTTGGAACATATTTTAATCCAAATTTTTCGTCTGAAATACTCCCACCTCCGCTTACACCACACTCAACAAAATAAAAAAAAATCTGCCAACAGTCTGGGCGCAACTGTATTATTTTTCCGGCAGAAGTTCAGAACGCGTTCAATTCGGGGATGCGGTGTATGTAACTATGTGACTGAAAACCTAACAAAAAGTTCGGGAAGCGGTTAGAAAAGGGTGTAACATATGAATTAAATAATTGGGTCATATTCCGGGATGCGGTCTAGAGGTTGAAAAAACCAAACTTAAAAATAGGTGATTATTAAACAAACCTGGGGAAGTGAAAAGATATTCGATATCTGATCAGACCTGAGAAACATGGTGGAATTCATGAAAAAGTATACAACCAACTTACACCCTCTAAGGGGTCGAATTTCGAAAAATCTTGAAAACACATTCTAGGTATTCACATGAAGAATTCGTAGAATAAAAATGAATTCAATATATCGAAAGACCTAGTAGATATGACGAAAATCGAGAAAATATATGCATTTTATATTAACCGGTATTTTTTTTTGCCCCCCCTTCTGAACGCCAATGATTATTTGAATTTTTTTTTATTAGAATTACTTTTCTAGTTAATTTACATATATGTACCGAATTTCAACTTCCTAGCATAAGCCGTTCTGAAGTTAGGGAAAACACCCCCCACCACCGTACCATACTACCCCTAAAAAAAATGTATTTTTCCACCATGCCACTACTATAGCTCTAGCTTAATACCAAGTTTCAGCTTCCTATCATTAAAGATTCTTAAGATATAAACATCGGAACTTTTTCTTTCTCACCCTTTCCCACCCTCACCCTTTACACCCACACCCCCAAACTTTTTTTCCCTACTAGGGTTCTATTAGGCCTACTTCTGGTAAAAATTTGAAACATCCATCTAACACTGTTATTGAGATATGAATCGTGTTATTTTTGAAAAATTCTAATCCCTCCCACTTCCGTGCTCCTTCACCCCCTTCAAATATTTTACTTTAAACAACCTTTATTTATCAATCTTTATAACAAAACCGAATTTTGTTTTTCTGGTCAATTAGTTTGTGAGATATCGTAATCTAAGGTTTTTCACCCCCCACCCCCGTACGCCACTACCCCCACCCAAAAATTTTGTTTCAATCTACTTTCCTAGTATAACTACAGATATTTGTTAAGTTTTAATTGCTTGCTATTAATGGTTTAGGAGATATGGATTTTAGAATTTGTCGATCTCGGCATTTTTGCGTTTCGGACGCATTATTTCCCCCTCCACTCCCACACCCCTTCACCCATATCTGTTTTTTTTTTTGCAAATGGGTCCATTATCAAAGCTCTATAGAAATTCTAAGTTTCAGCCTCCTAACACAAGCGGTTCCTGAGATCTAGAAACCTAAATTTTTCGTCTAAAACGCTTACCCCGCCTTCCCCCTTACACCTCCTCCCCTGAAAATAATGTCAATTCAAGGGGTCCACCAAGTCTATTCTTAGAAAAAATTTTAATTTAATAGCTCCACTGGTTTGAGAGCTACGAGCCTTCAAAGATTTTGGGGCGGTCGACGTACGGCGTACGGGGTACGGCGTACGGCGTACGGGGTACGGCGTACGGCGTACGGCGTACGGCGTACGGGGTACGGCGTACAGACGGAGTGAAAATTTTTATTGCTTTTTTCGCGTCTACTAGTCATGAAACGTGGAAAAAAAAATTTTGAGGGCAGCAAATTTTTTTTTTTTTAAAATCGATAACAATACTGTATTATTAATAATACAGTAAAATTCAACTTAATATCACAACGGGTCTGTTAACTATACCTCTTCAAACGCTTTTGTGTACGGCGGGAAGAGGTTTTTTTTTGTTTACTAGTCCTAAAAAGTAATTTTTTTTTTTTTTTTTTAAATTTAAGGTCACAATAGATACTTTATTATTAAAATCTAATTAAGTAAAAACAGCACCAATTCGCACTCATGATCGATAAAGAGAGAATCTGTTAATATTTAATGAATGAAAACAATAGCTGCGGTGTTTTTGTTTATTAGCTTATTATTTTAATAATAAAGTATCTACCTATCTATTTTTAAATATTTAAATCGAATCCGATTCCCTCAAATTCAATACCCCGTAAAAATTAACAATGCATTCTATTTCCATCAACAGCAAGATTCTTAGTGCATGTTTCAGACCCATCAACTGTGCCCTTGCCATCGCTATCAATCCATGACTTTGACTTTTTCCCTATTAGCTCACCTTTTACCTTAAACATTCCCAAAGCAATTTCGTTTCAAAGTCACGCAAGCAATGGCATCTTATTTCCTTGTCTACGAGTATACCAGACATATTTTACAGATGGCATGAAATCGCGAAAGAAACCTTGGAAAAATCGAAAACATTGAAAGACAATCAGCTACCTTGAGGAATTTCAAAATAGTCTTAGAGTCGGTGTCCTGATTTGATTACAAAAAATGACACCCTTCAGCTTCCAACACGGTTCTTTAAATCTAGTAGTGAGGAATATCGGGAAAAAAAACCGTACGACGTAATCGCAACGGACCAAAACGTTTTAGGTATTTTTCTCACTTTCAAGCTGCATATTTCTTCTTTTTTCTGTTTTCCCCCAGAAGATTATTTTATCAGCGCGTTCAGCCATTAAATGTTTTGTCTACGTATGTATTTTGTGAGGTTTCTATCGAAGTTCGTACAATTTAGCAGAAATGGAGCGAAAACGCCCAACGAAAGTAAGATAACTTCCATACCATCATCCAGAGATACAGCGAAATTGTGCTCGAGGGAATCCTTGAAACCAACAACAAAAACCAAAAAGGATATTCAAGTTACATGGGGATTAAAATCAAAACAACGGAGCAGTAGAGTTTGGGAAATGTAACATTCCTGTGAGGATTAAATTTACTGAACGTCTTGGGAAAAGAAAAAGGACGAAAATCGAGTAACTGGGGAGGCAAAAAAGTTTCCAAGTCCTTAGGACTGACTTATGTATGTACTTACAAATACACATGTGGGTAAACCAAACGAGGAAACGAAAAAATTGGTTAATGGAACCTCTCGTTTCTTCCGAACTTGACTCTATGCTAAATTCAATCATTGCCCGGAAGTGTTATTATATGCGAGATTGCACTGGAGGTATTTTCAGTTCTTCAGTCGATACCCGAATTAAACATTTAATTCAATCAATACCCCAGAAAATATTTTTCTTTCACCTCCGTAAGCGTAAGACGTGGTCAAATTAAGACAACATGTTGAATTTGAACGGATCGGTTTTTCTGCGGAATGTTTTATTTAAATGTTTTTTGGGTATAAAATGCGCCAGGAGTTGTTCTTTGTATGAAATAATTATATAGGAAAAGAAAATATGAGACGAAACATTGAAATAATTGAATATTTGAAAAGCATGTTTAGAAAAGCTTAAGGCATTACGGAATAAGACAACGGAAACGTGCCTTGAATGTTTTATTCACGAATAAACAGATTAGAGGCGTCCTTTTGATTGTGTAAGAAACGCGTGGAAAATGACCTATGCCAAAACTGGGACACTTGTCTTCTGGTAATCTTTCAATGTAGCGCAGACTGATAAAATAAAAGTTATCAGTACTCTCCGGAAATAGCTTCAAAGTGAAGATTTCAGTATAAGTGTTGGGACAGGCTAGATATCTCGAATTGGTTGGTTGGCTAATTTGATATTGGAGATTCGTTGATCCGAAACCATTACGTTCCTTCCGGAAAAAACACCAGTCCGATAATAAAGAACTGCTGAGCATTTCAAGCAAATAGCGGAAGATGGGTTCATGAGAGAACTGCTTGCAAAACTTACATCCTACTACTCTATCTCAAACAGGGACGTCATTTCAGGAAGGGCAGGGGGGCATTTGCCCCCCCCCCCTGAATTTGAAACCTCAGGAATATTTTAATTGATTATAGTACCAGCGGAAAAATTTTAAGGGTATAAGTCTGAGAAAACTATTAATCCTATCGACTTGGATCACCCTGTATAAAACTATAATGACAACCAAGTAAATAAATGAATTGTACTAGAGACGAAAAATTCGATGTTATTTCGCGGCTGTGCTGGTGGTGTTCTTCGATCGGTTGATCGTAGGTTCTGGAAAACTCGGAAAAGCAAAACAAAAAACATAACGCAGTCACGATCGGGTGCAAGCCAATCGTATGATACTCTAGATGAAATACTGAACTCCGATTTATATTTTATTTGGAAATATATCAAAAGAATGAGGAGTGCACAAGCAATTATTACATGACCTTTTACTTACAGGTAGAAACTATTGTCTAGTGGCTGCTCGATTTTTTGATTTATAGTGAGTTCCATAAAGTAAGTTTGGATATTTTACAGAATTTTTGTATGGCAACTACATGAAGGACTTATGGGATATTTTTCATATTAATAGTTTCAGCTGCGACTATTATAAAATCAACGTATACAAAATTTGAAAGTCGTAACGTTATCGTTCAGTATTGGTGAACACGTGTTTTAAGGACTTTTGTATGGCAGCTACCCGAAGGAGTCGACGGATGGCACTAATTAATGAACTCCGTCTTGGTTTTGGTATAAAACTAATTCCTGTAAAATGGTGGATTCAGTTAAAAGCATACATTTTTGAAGGACTTTTCGAGGGAGGCTGCTACACGAAGGACTCATTCGATTTGCATCATATTTGGAACTTTCGATTCAAACATTGTAAACCTTAAGTATGCCAAATTGCAAGTTCCTAACTTGAAGCATTCGAGCAATATTTGTGAAAACGTGTTTTAAGGACTCTGGTATGGGAGGTACCCGAAGGAGTGAAAGGATATCGCCCATTAACGAACTTAGCCTTACTTTTTCCATTTTACAAGTTGTGACAAAATTTCATCTTCCTAGGCCAATGCGTTCTTGAGTTATCGTGCAAACGGACGGACGGATGGACGGGCGGACGGACGGACAGCAAACGGATTTGGGGGTTTTGGCCAAAAATAAATACCAAATAACACATAACTTTTTTTTGTCCGAGGCTCGGTTCTATGCGTTACAAACTTTTCGGGCTGGATTAAACTTATAATACTCTATATGTTCATCTAGAGTATAAAAAGCGCAATCATAAAGAATACCATATTTGCTGTTATTTCGCGGCTGTGTTGGTGGTCTTGTTCGTTTGGTTTATTTTAGGTTCAGGAAAACTCGGATAAGCAAAACAAAAAAAAGCATAAAGCAATCGTAAAGAAGATCACAAGCTCGTGTAAGGTGAACTTAGCCCTAACACATGTTCTGATCGAAGATCTGAGATTTGTTTTTCATTTGTTTGTAATTTAATAAAAAAGTGGTCTAATTTTTCTCGCTTATATATGTACCTATTATAAGCACTAGCTGGCAATTTTGTCATACATTATACCTAAGAGCTCTTCGTTATCCTGTGCTGCAAGGTAAGAAATATTTTCACTTACTCTACTCGCGCAAGTCTTAACGAACATTCTCGTGTGTCTCAGTTAAATATTCCCTACATCTATTACCTATAGAGATTTTAATATTCAATGTCTCTTAAGTTATCAAAATTTATTAAAAATATCATACAAAATTTGTCCACTGAAACTAATCGAAAATAAATTAAATAATTTTATCTATTCTTGAATTTCTTCGAATTCTTCTAACTTAATAATTTTAAATCTGAAATCTTAGTCTCATGTACACTAGCAAACACTTTCAACATTTCTTTCCACAACGTTTACATTAGCAAATTGCAACAAAATTTCTCTAGGAATCTGCTGTTACAAGTATCTTGCAAGTGGTTTTTGAGTTTTTCACTTCAAAAATTTTGTAGTACTATTGTATGTACCATATATGTAATAAATAAACAATTGATTTGAACTATTAAACGTTGCAACAAATGCACCGCCTACGTCGAAGTCAAATCTGACTCAAAAAAATATCGTCAGAACATCGATCGCAACTTTCTTGCGGAATTCGATCTTCACGCAAGCATACATACATGTTCATTTGTAACATTGGATGAAATTGACCGCTTGGAGTCAAAAATGTATTTCTTTAAGGTTTTTATACTCTAGAAGAAATCTGAGAGTTTAAGTTTAAGTTAAATTCCACCCAAAAGTTAGAAACGCATAGATCGGAGCCTCGGACAAAATAAAATTATATATTGTTTTCTCCATGCGCGAGATATAAAAAAAAAAAGTTTAATTTAAAGAAATTAGAAATTTTTGTGTTTATATATTACGAAGAAATTAAAAATAAAATAAAAAAAAAATGTTGGGGATTTACTTTTGTCTATTTCAGACTGATAATGTCAAAAAAATCAATACAGTTGTCGATGTACAACTTTTTGAAAAGAAAGAGTGTACCAAACCAAGATGAAAAAAAAAAAAAAATTCTTGATTTCGAGGGGGGAAGGAAGGGCATTGGCCTCCCCTCTGAATTTTCTTTTCTCATATATTATATATAACATATATATATAATAGTATATACATTCATAACATCTTGCCCCCCCCCCCCCCCCTGGAAAAAACTGAAATGGCGTCCCTGATCTCAAACACTTCACTTACACGAATAAAAATTCAGAAAACTACTTTGCATTCAAATAGCTCGACTCTACAAAACGTCTCGATTTCACAAAGTGTCAACCGTGAAATAGCAAAATGTAAAAGGATGCTCTGTGCTGCTCTCCTCGATGGATGCCAACTACTAAATATTACTACTTTATGTGCCATAGCTTAAACAAGAATCTCTGCTTTGAACGACAAAAAAGGTATAAGAGATGATATAGTGCTCCCCGTAGAATGTGGGTATGGTACATCCTTTTGACTGCATTGTCGTGGGATCGTAAATTTAATGTGATAAATGTTAGAACTTGCCCCTGTTGATTATTAAATTTGTTATTTGTATGTCCAGTTAATTGGAAGCCGTATATCTAACTAAATCCTTAATTGGATTATTGTTGCAGCACAGTGTAATGGAGATTAGTTATTACAATGTTAACCTGATTAAGGAACACAGTTAGTGGAGGCTGGAGGACAATGCAATTATTATTATGCAATTTTTGAATTAGTGTTTGGTGATTTTAATGGTGTATTTGCTTATTCCGGGCTGGAACATTTAAGTGTAACATCGAATCTTTTACTTCTCATTTACATATTTTTTACTAACTGGCATAGTACAGAGAGGGGATGGGGAGCAGAGGGAGGGAGGGATTGTTGTCTATTGTTTTTCCTTCTTCCATTTTATTCGTGTCTATTCATTGACGTAACAATTCGGCGGCAGTATTGCTGTAAAATTTCGATTAAAACATCCTTACGACGCTGTTTTTGTTTTATTGTGTACAAAACATTTTCCGCAATATCATTTTGTGAATTTTCTTCAGTATTTCTTGCATGGTTACCTTCTTCTGCCAGTCACTACGATGTTCATCGTGACAGCTCATACATACATACATCCTCGTTTAAACTCTTCCAACCAATATTTTATTCTTGTAAATGAAGAAGCATACTCCCCTAGAATAGAGTCTTCTTTGGCTTCTATATTGGTTGGACTGCAGGTCCGTTCGCACGGGGGGTTTTGGGGATTCAACCCCTCCTCCCCCCCCCGCCATTGACCCATTTCAGTGACGACCCCTTTTTTTAGTTCATCACATTCAGTATGGTGGGAACTTGAAAATTTATTATGGACCCCACCCCTTCATACAATCCTGCGCACGGGCCTGTTGGACTGAAACCTTTCAAATAAAACTACTGTATCACATAACGATGACCAATTAACCAGGAGGATGAATTAACCAGGAGGCTATTTGAAAATGTATTTTTTAAGATTGTCAGTCTCATAGTAACCTACTCCGCATTTACCATAAAACGCTTTCCGGACTTCTGTCCAAAAAGTAATAAAGTTGCATCCAAACTGTTGCCACACTTAGAAAATTTTCATGATCGAGAGAAACGGGCGATCTTCGATGTTTTACTTCTTACTTTGAGATAAAAAATACAAAGAAATTTATCCTACTTATTTCCATTTATAACATCTAACTTCAGTAGGTTCTTTTATTTTTCAAAAGAAAATCCCAAGGCATTTTTTCCCAAATCCATTAGCTCTTCTTCCATAATCTGCAAGTTTCCTCAAAGACGTGCTACCAAAGCTCGTAACGCCTCTACTATTATTATGTTGTCTAAAATAACAAATCGCCATGGTTTCTTGAGATTAACATATATTCAAGTACATATAATAATGTAAATTTCACAGCCCATAAATCCTTTAGCTCGCACCATCCCAAACGTTTCAAGGAGTAGTTATTCGACTCGTCGGAACCCACAAGTAGTTTTTTCTTCGTAAGGCGGGTATGTTTTCAAACTTAGCCGCGCGTCTTCCTCTGATAATCCTAACAACAGGATTTTCCTAGGATCCGACTCCGAAGCTGAACGAAAATGTACGGCTTCCTACGTAAATCCTCACTTAGATTATGGAGGTGCTGAGTAAAGTTTGTCCTTATGACACAACACTGTTTTGCTGTTTACGGTGTCGGAAGAAGTGGAACTCGAACTACTTTATTATTTAGAGCAATGAAGAAGTACGGATTTATTGAACCTCTACCATTGGATTCATTGTACACTGACAAGGATAATTCTCACGAAGCCAGCTAATAGCTAGTATGAAGGACAAGCAGGGAAAATTGGATCTTCAACGTACTTAGACGAACTTGGAACTTACCTTAGCAACCAGATTCCCATCTGTTAATTTCACATAGTTTTTCGTTGACCACGTTGGACCGCCAGCATGGGTAACACTCTTCGTCGCTATTAATATCAGCATTAGTCCGATGCAAGTTGATATCCTTGTCCAGGCTATGGAATTGTACCAATACCACGGCCCCGGCACAACTTTTCTCATGGCTAGTTATCATCGGCGTTTTCTGCAATAAAAAATTTTAGAATTCAGATACGCTATTAAATTGATTTTTTTATCTGACACAAAAAGGCCGTTATGTATTATAGCTTTGCGCAAATATAAGATTCATGAACTCCAAAAAGCGCGTATTAATAAAACGAACAGATGAGCTAGACAAAGTGCAAAGGAGTCTTACGAGCATTAATTCTTTGCACAATATATGTATCTGGTTATGGTTGCGGAAATAATGGCAATTTTATGGCACCTTGATACACACACAAAATTTTTATGATATTCATAAGCAATAAAAAGTAGCGCACAACACAGAGAAAAAACCATTTGCCATTGGTGCATTTTATTTGGATGATGTGAGAGGAGAGATTTGACAGATTTCATCTAGTCAAATATTTTGAATATTAAGTGTAAGTTTACCCAATTGTACAAATGTTTATTAAAGCCTTATTTAATTGCAGTTTGAATTTATGGAGGATTAATTTTTATTGAGTTTAAATTTTAATTTAATTAAATTTAATTTAACTAATTTTAATTTAGTTAATTTTTCTTAGATTTATTTAGTTAGTTTCATTTAGTTGTAATTTATTTTAGTTGTAGGTATGGATTAATATGAAAAGTTCTCGGTCGGACAAATTAAAGACATGTTTTCGGTCAAACTTTAATGTAATAATACCTGTTGTGGTGAACACCCTTTCAGTGGTGTCTTCTGGGCTGTGGGCGTTTCTAGATCTAAGGAACCACTTATTCTAGGACGCTGAAAGCTACAGTTTATATTGAGCATATATGTATTAGTATCTATATTGCTAGCAGTCATATTTTCTCATAGAAAATGAATAAGCACGAGTTGATTTGGAAATTCAGAATCAGCTGTTCGTCTTGTTCTTGTTCTGTCTGAAAAATGTGAAGAATCGGTGGCGCCAAAATTTGAATGCAAATATTTAATTACAAAAAATCATATATGTTTAGTATCTATATTGCTAGCAGTCATATTTTATCGTACAAAATCAATAAGCACGGGTTGAAATGGAAATTCAACAGCTGAGTCTGATTTTTTTCTCAAAAATGTAAAGAGCCAAGAGAGGGCAGTACAAAATTTTTATTACAAATCAAGTTTTTATGAAATTTGAACATCGTACATATAAGTATTTAATTAGAAAAATTATATTTTATAAGAAATTGTACAGTTCATGATTTCAAAGACATTATAATATTAAATTAAAATCCAGTAACGTTTAAACTACCACTATATTGAATTGGAAAATTCAGAATCAGCTGTTAACGACGAGACTTACTCTGACAAGTGCGGCTGGCAATATAGATACTAATACATATATGATATTGAGTTATGATAGTGGATCCATTTGAAAAAATAAAAGGGGTCTAGGCTTTCAATTTTTGAATCGCGTTCCCTGTGGAATAGTTAGCATCACTTCAAGCGAAAAACTTTTTTAATTTTCATCTCTTTGCCGAATACCTAATTCCTAAATAATCATAAAACGAATCATCTCATTGCGAATGTCCCAAAACAACAGAAAATTGGAAACACACGTTTTAGAACAAATTCTATGAAACCACCCAATCCATTTGTCCATTAGTTATTTAATTACCAAATTAGGTAATGTTAATTTAAAATCCATCCGTTATACATTATTCCCCAATATTGTATTACGTAGTACGTCGTACAATTTAACAAATACATATCATCCTGAACAATATCACTAAATACAGATGTATTTTGAATTTGCAGGAAGTGACAACGTATATAAAGTTAAATGGATCGTCCTGGCAGGATATGGAAAACCGTAGAAGGACGAGAAGGTAAATATACAAATTTCTGCAAATATTGTTAATTCACGAAAAGGGACTCGCTTTGTTACCCGTACATCCTTCACATATGGACAATTTTCATGTATTGTTTTGTGTTTTACAACGAAGTAATCCCTGCAGACCATGTCTACTTCAGACCCTTTTGCGGCATGCAAGCTTTACAACAAGAGACAATAATCACCAGAAGATAGTAACAAATGAGCTAGTTCCAATTAATAACGAAGAATCCTACACGTGATGAAAAACATGCAAATGAAATGACAGAATTCCATGCCGTTGAGTTAAGTGGATTTAGAGACACTTGAAGTAGAAACATGGTTTTATTTTTCCAACACTCCAGTGAAAATCATGTAATTTTTCCTTCCCAGGATTTCACTTCGTTAGTGTCCCAGTTAACTTCATCGGCCTTCTCATCTTGTTGTCACTCTCCTAGAGGCACTTTGCGTTCATGGAACAGCAAAGTGAAATCCTATCAAAGTTGGCTTCAAATCAATCGATTTTCACAGCGGATTTCTTCCTACTCCGGTCTGCAGTGCCACACTACGCCACTTACCAGCCTGATGTGATAATGAATTCGATTGGCATGGTTCACGTTCAGGTTCGGAGCAGCTATGGCAGCTAGTCCTTGACGACCTTGATCAGAACGCAAAGTGCTTCGCATTGACTGCTAAATCTTCAAAGTTGAATATAGTGTGGTGCTAATAAGTTGCTAACGATGTCGTCAATAAATGCAGTAATTGATTTGATTGTGACTGGCCCAGAAATCTTCATCTTACTTATTGATTGCATCAGCCACTCCTGCTAAATACGTTTGGGATATTCTCTCTTATTGGCTTTTTTAAAATTTTCTCATTCTACCGGATATCTGCCTCGTTTGGCTTTAACATTCCCAATGTTGAGACTGCCACTTTCAAACTTTCAATGGGTACTTCAAGAAATTGTTAATCAACTCCGATTTCAGCTAAGAATGTGACCTAAAGGGTTCAATCCAAAAATAATTACCGAACTTTAGAAAAAAATTTAATCCATGTGATAATTGTCACCAGCGTGAAAGGAGTAGTGAGAGTGAAGACTGCCAACTGGCACTACACACTATACAGCACTTTGCTTCAACGATCCTTCAAGTCGTTTACACACACGCTCCAGTCGTTCCGACTAAAAACACTTAGCACCCTTTCTTCAACTTCACCAACGTGTTCATAACCGCTCTTCATGTTCAACAAGGAACTTATCTTAAATTGCTCGTAGACGCGTCAGTCAGTTTGTCTTAGAAGTCATAATTACGTTTTGTTGTGCCACGTCGGATAGTTTCGTGCTTGAAAGGACATCAACACCCACAATTCCCATACACTGTGAGAGCTAAGATAGCTAACGTAGAAATGTGTACAGTACGTGCGGTATTTTTGGCTGCAACAAATTGAAAAGTCAGTGTTTGCAGAATTTAAGATTTCCCATCAAGCATCTTCATCTCTGTTGTTCTGGGTAAATTCTGTGGTAAAATTGCCTCGTTTGCGAGTAGTTTGTAAGCGGAAAAAGAAGTCAAGACAATGGAAACTCTAGATATGAGCACAACGTACAGAATGTCTACGAAAACCGAAATTCAAATTCATGAGCTCGAAGATATCCGAAAGCGTTTTATTAATTTTCGAGAACCAAGGCAGTTTTTAATGAGTTTTCGAGCCAAGCAATTTGTGCCGGGCGAAATCTAAAAAATAATAATTAGAGAATCTTAGAATCCTGGTATTGTTGGGTGTAAATTGTAAAGAACCAACTAATTAAAAAACGGGAAATACGAGATATTCAGTTGCCTATGTTTTATACGTTATGAATAAATATGTATTGTGTATTTGTTTTTTTATAACTATCCCGGGAAAAATTTCTCTATACCTACATATTTGCGAAGCAATCGAAAAGACAAAGTAATCGAGACACCTATGGCAGATGCAATGCTGTAAGAATATAACATCTTTGATGCAGTTAGTAGCGATGTTTTTTGACGAACTACTTTCCAAATTCCATAAAACATAAATCTGATTGCAAACGATTGTAAACCCATCATGCTACAATTTGCTTCAACAGTGCAGTGATTTAGGACCGATCTTTCGAAATCCATGAGGTACTATATTATATACTGCATTATTCTTGATTTGGTATCCATTCGGTCTAATTTCGGATGCTGTGGATTGAATTGAGCAGGATTAAGGATGCGAAGGTTACTTTGTAATTCAGAACCACAAATCAACTGCCGGGTTTCATGGCGGATGTCCACGTTGATGTTTTACATGTTTTGTAATATCCCTTATATTATATTATGGAAGTTACTAAGTTCTTGCTAGCCTACAGCTTGGGCTGTAGCTTCGAAGGGATGCCTGAAAAAACAACTAAAAAAAATCTTAAAAAATCCCCTTCAATAGTAGCTCTGTCACGAAAAATGATTATTGTTATTAATTCATTCTTATAATCCTTCTTATCGCACCATCATGTTAAAGATTCGTAAAGGAATGTTTATTACGTACTATAACATTTGAATCTTAGGTGAATTCGATATTGGAAGAATTAGATAAATTATTAGTGAATCTATTTCGAATGATAAAACGTACCGTAATTTTATTATGAATTCTTTGGAACTCCTTAGCACGCAACTTCTCTTTGACTATTCAATATTCGTACTATTAATCACACTACTGGCAACGCCATACAAAACTTGATCACTACTCGACTGCTGCTGCCAATTCTTAAGCTTTACAAATACTTTCGCATAGAAACTGATCGTCGTCTCTCTTCATCGTAGTAAAAACTGTTCTTGGCTGCAAACTTTGCTGTGCTTATATATTGCATGGTTTGAGTCGAAAGCTTTAGCGAATAATCGGTGATGGTGTGTGTGAAATGTTAAAAACTATTTGGAAGTTTGCAGTTATTTCCACCCCTTACTCATTGGGTATAGGCAAGGTGGCCGATCGGATTTTTTTTCTGCTTTCCAGGTTGGTATTGTGAGGTTGGAAACTGATCGAATTGTGCAGGTTGCCAGGATTTTATGTAACAATATAAATCATTCATGTTTTTTTATTAATTCTCCACCTTTAAATTTGAACTAAAATGTTTACACTACTTTTCAGCTCAGTCCAACATTCAATTCGTCCGTCCATTGCTATGGTGTGGATAAACTGGATTGCCCTTTGTCCAATATTTTTCTAAAATACGTAAATAATAAATGTTTGAACCTTAAATATTCTACAGATAAGAAAAAGCCCCCAATATTTTACAGAAGATGTGATTATATTCAAAGCTAAGGATTTTGTTGCCCAACCCATTCACAGAACTTACTCAAGTGCACCCTCCCAACGCTCTATTTTACCCTTGCTATTAGAAAAGCATACAGTCGGTCATGTTATGCTCGTTTCAAAGGACATAGGTAAAACGGGAGCTAATATGGAAGTCAAATAAATGTCTCTTTCAAAATACGCCATTACTTCCGCTCGAACAATGCCATTTCCAGCTTATAATTTATGTAATATGGGCTGAGCATCCAATTCAAGTTTATTATTATAATCCCTTCCGGATGGGAAGTTTTTAGTTTTGAAAGGACGCAATCGAGAGACGAGAGCCTTGAAACTCGATTCGTCAAAATAAGGAAGCAGGTCGAGAAACGTGTTCCACTGGAAAATTCAATCAGCTGTTCTCATCTACCTGCCGTTGGTTCTGGCTTCCACCACGAGAAGGTTGCGCACGATAGATGTCACCTTGAGACTACCGAGCCATAGCCAATCGTGCAGGTTTCACAGTGCTGATTTCATAACAAGCTGCCGAGTTGGTCATAAGTGTGTTCTGTTGGCTGAACCAACAGAACTTCAAAGCCACCGCTCAATTACTCCTTATTTGTAGAGGGAAGATCCTGTAGCAACCGAGATGATTCGTACCATAAAAATATGGCGGAACGGTGTGGGGAGCTCTAAGACAGGATAAAGCACGTGTGGATAATTGAAATCCGCTTCTCAGTGTCGCCTTCATCCTTTTAGAATCCTCAAAATCACGAACTGATTTTACTTGAAGTGCGAGGTTCGTGACATACTTCGGAGGCGGTTGAAGTATACATCAAAAAAGGGACTCATTTCTCGGGGACGAATCCATTTTTCCCCAAATTCAATTACATGTATTCTCAAGATTCACCTTTAAGATCTGCACGATGAACAGAATTGATAGCTCTTATCTGATAGTCAGAATAAAGGTGTGACTAGTCCAAAGACTAATGCAGGATCTGTTCCGGCCTTATCTGTAATCGCTTCTGTTGTTAAATTACTTAAACAGATTGTACGTGCCAAAATTAACGTAAATTGCCTTCGGTTTGTCGGGCATTAGCTTTTCGGGCGTGTAATGTAACTGATCCCCACCGTACGCCCCCTGAATCCCGAATGAATGACACAGCTTTATTCCAGGACTTGTTTCAATCGTAGGCGATATAGAGATGAACTTAAGTAATTAACATGATATTAGATTTTCGGGAAAATGTAGGTACAGTGTTTAATATGTCACTTCTTGATTGCGGCATAAATACTTAGTTTTGGCAGTTAAGTGCTTAAGGTTTGGCAATAGTTTTGAAATTTGTTGGGATGCCAGGACAAAGTGGTTACGTAATTACGTTTAATTAATGAGATTTACGAGTAGGAGAGGGCTACAAATGTTTTTTATGTTGCATTAAATTCTTGAAAATCGAGCAAAGTGCGTATGACTATTACATTTATATATATTACTTTTTTTGTTTGCATACCTAATTACTTATTACCCAAATGTAAGTGATTTGAAACTGGCGGATGTGGAACACAATACAATAAAAATATCTTCTTTAATTGGAACATTTTTATAAATGCACCAATTTCTCCTCATACACGTTTTTGTGTACGTGCTCCCATTCCGTTGTACTTGTTCTATACCATTGATGCTTACTTAGGTGCCAACCCCTGGACGTGGCGTCCTATTCAGGTAGCGAAGCTTATAGGTTATATTTACCGAAAAACTATCATTTGCAATTCTACCCTTTTTCTATCATTTCCATTTGCCTGCTTTTGACCTATAACGTGAGCTATCCCTTGTCCTGTTGTGTGCTCCGTCTTACTTCTCATTATGGAAAATAGTCTCGTTGCTTGGAGGATCCGGTGATGGGTCCAATATAATGCAAAACTGTACGTTAACATGTCACTTCATCACTCCGATCCACACATTTGTGTACATGACGCATAACTCCTTCGCTCTATGCCACGAACAAGAAAAACCGAAAAACATAAGCTCGAGAAGTTTGCCATGCTTCGTCGTCCCCATAAATGGCATCCTATCATACTGAAAGGACCTAAGGAAGCCATAAAGCCACACTACAGCTTCACCCAGCAGCCAAGCCAACATATTGGTACGTTCATTCAAATGATCTTTGGCATTTGTGTGCCACAAGCAGAACTTGGTTAACAGGAATGGCGAAGGAGTGCGATTCCAGTCAGGATGATAGACAGGATAGGGAGCGATGGGTCCAGCTGAATAAAGAAATGCACAGAATGGAACTGGGTCAGGCTTCTGGATGTATGTGATATGGGGACATAAATCTCAACCGCACCTCCCCTGGGGTATTCTATCGCTCGTTCAGAGTAAAGTGTTTGAAGGGACAGCAATCGGGGACATCATGCTTTATCACGATGATATTCGGAAAATGTAATATCCAGCTTGGATTTTCGGGAGTGAGTCGAAAGGATATCGTCCGTTTTCAATCGATAGATTCGAACTCCCTGGCTTTTTTTACTACAGATTGTTTTGCGGATCTGTGGATACAATCTTGGGCAAAGGTAAACGGTGTAGGATGATTTCAATTCGGTCGAAATGATGTTAATTGGATTTCGAGGACTTGTGGGACGAAAGTCCAGAAGCGGACACAAAAATTATGCTGGGACTTACTATCGGCACATACTCATCCCGTATGGACAGTTTGCTTAAGGAACTCCGTCGTGAAGTATGTTGTTGATGGCGTTTTATTTGTTCAGTGAAGGGAATCGTTTGTCGTAGGTAGGCACATAATTGGTTTTATATGAAGTTATATGTTTTTATTACTGCTATTCCCGAAAGAGCAAATGATATTGAAGTGTCACACGGCGTACCGGTTTTTTCCGCTATCTGCTTGACATTGTCCAACCAACTCAAAACTATACCAAGACACCTTCCAGATTTGGGGTCTTGGGTCTTGTTCCAATATAATTTTGGCTAGAGCAGAAAATCGTACACGACATAGTAATTACTTCCAACTCCTATACATATATGTAAATGCTTATGATGGTTTTATTTTTATAATAAAACAAGTGCTAACCAAATTTAAAATCAATGATAGAATCCTTTTCAGTCAGCTCCAAGACACAGGAAGCTAATGACCTATAACGAGTTTCTTTTTTGTCGGACATTATCTTTCATTTTTCACGAGGTCGTCCTTCGAGCATGAAGCCCGACAATAGGAAATCTACCAAATTAAATTGAATTCAGTTGAACGAGAGTTGTCAATGGATTTGTCAAAGAATTCGAAGAACACCTTCAGAAAGCGAGCACCTTGTCATTTCCTAGCAGTTCCTAATCAATAGCATTGTCCTTTTGCCTTTTCGCCTGAGCTATTCCGCCTCCTACTTTAGTAGCCATTATACAAGAATGTTCTTGTTTGGCGTGAAAGTTTTTTATTATCCTGCAAAAGAATTCTTCATTGTCGTTCAAACGGAAGATGCCGTTCAACTTCCAGTTAAAGATTTCTTGAAATTTCTTATATTAGGTTCTACACACCCGTATATGCAAAGACAATCGAAAATACTGTAGTATAGATTCGTCACTTTAGCTAAACTGAAATCTCCTTTTTCATCGGGAAATCCCGTCTCTTAGATTTTATCGGGATAGAACCTCTAATTTCTTGACATCCGGTCTTCGTCCCGAGCGGACAAGAACGACTGCAGTATTTCATTTTCTGATCGACGTTAAAGCCGAGGCGCTGCCCACAATTCTTAATCATTCGCAGTCATCTCATGAATGCCAGGCAGCCTGGGCCCTCAGGTCCTTTCTATATGCAAATGGTAGCACGGACAGGATAATAAATCTAGAATCCATTGGATGAGTCCGGATGGGATAAAAATGAGTCAGAGATTATTTACTTCCGTGGCCCAGAAGGACGCTGACTACGCTACCCGATGAATTCTAGGATGCATTACGTTATTCGTTTGTATCATTTTCATTTTCTTGCTTTATTTTCGCCATCCCCTCCAGCGTATTTCAGCTGGCTGATCACAGTCCTCTTTCCCTTGCGAAAACTTTCTATTTTATAATAAAAAGTTTTATTCGAGTTCAGGCTTACATTTGTACCCGTCTTCCTTCTGTGGGGACTGCCCTCACCATGACAACCAGCACATCCCGTAAGTA
This sequence comes from Beris chalybata, assembly GCA_949128065.1. Classification (NCBI taxonomy): domain Eukaryota; kingdom Metazoa; phylum Arthropoda; class Insecta; order Diptera; family Stratiomyidae; genus Beris; species Beris chalybata. The sequence continues at coordinate 2,255,395 of OX421896.1, read as the reverse complement.
TTATTTAAAATAATGGTATGTCATCGGATTGCCAGGCAGCATTGGCTGTTGTATGAATTATCCTCCTATTGTCAAGCCACTAAGTAAACTGAAACGAAAGGTGAATAAGGGAGCATTCTACCATGAGTTTCAACACTTACAGAGCTCGCTCTTATTGCCATTAAATGCGGTATTATCCGTGCTGAAAGAAGTGCAAATTTACGAAACAAAACACCTTTCTACAGGGATCACATCGAATCGGAGCGCGGAAAAACATGTGACATTAAGTGCACCTTCCACAATTTTATCTATACCAAATTCAACCCTTCTGTACGCCCCCGTTTCAATAAACTTAACTCGTAGAATTGTGAAAACACAAGTCGTAAATATAAAAGTTTGTACCTGATTGAAATTTTCCAGCCATTCGGAAGTTGTGCAGATTCGAGGATTTTATTATCGTCTCGTCGAGCATCCACTAAAAAATTTAAAGTTGGGATCGTATAAAATGAAGTTGATTGAATTTCTGACGGAAGAGCGGATTGAAATATCAAGATTCAAGATCAATAAATAAATTTATTAAAGCTTAGAGATGCTCTCGGATTTAGTGTTCTAGTAAAAAATAGATTAATAGCGCTCTTTTTTTCTTCCCAAGTTGCTTCATTTTCGAGAGTATCAGAATGTAATTTATAAATTCTTTAGCAGATCGGTGACGTATCAGTTTCGTATGAGTATCGTATCCATTTAGTTTAGTGTTATCCGTAGCATCTTCATCATTGGCAGCGTCAATACAACATTGCAAGTCGGTTATACTAATGACTAAAAAAAAGTCCGTCTGACCGCCGTACGCAAACGAGTGGAGATGATCTCGTGGCCCAATAACAAAGAATGATGATATTATATATCTACATGTGTACCAGGCCCGTGCTCAGGATTGTATGAAGGAGGGGGGGGGGGGGTTTTATCAAGTTCCCACCATACTAAATGTGATGACGTAAAAAAAAAAGTTACTCACTTCCACAGGAAAATAGGCCATATATTTCAGCACCGTTAAAAATAGAAAGCTGAAAGTTGGAAACTTCATAGTGCCACTCAGATGTATTTTTTCTATCCCTAAAATGTAATACTTACTAGAAAAGTAATTTATATAAAAAAGGAGTATATTATATTCAGGGGAGAGGGAATACATATTTTCAAAAATTTCGTCATATCTCTTCTACGGGTCTTCCTATAACTGCTTATAAAGAATTATCATTATGTATTTCTTTTAATTTAACGCCTACATAAACAAGTTTCGGTATATCTCTTGGGTATCGCTACATATCGAATAAGTGTTAACTTTCACGGGCTTTTTATCGTCGAAAAAGACATAATTTTCAAGAATTATTTCAGTTGTAATAACTCGAATCACTTTGAAGGTTTTATGACCATTTAGTGAATATGTCAAGAATACAGTGTAATTTTTTCACATTAAAATATCGATGTTTAATTTAGAAATGGGTGCCAATGCCAAGTTAATATCGCCTCGTGTATTAAGTTGCTTATCTACACAGCGTCCTTAATTTTGATCTGATCCAATAAAACAAAAAACTTTTGTAAAGTTTATGAAAAAAAAATTGAAAAGTTCAAATTGCATGTTTTTACCACACTTTTAACTTTAAAGTGCATTTTTTGACAAAAAAAATCGATTTTCAAATACAAAAGCAATATGCAAAAAATGGTTTTTCAAAAAACTTCGAGAAAACGCGTTCAAAGTTTTGGAAACATAAAATTACTATATACCTACTCATCACCCGTAGGGAATATTCTTGAATAGTTTAGCAATCGATTAAGACTATTTCTAGAGTGAATTCCGTCACTCTGCTAGACTATTGGCAGATTTCTTTTCATTTATTTGACGACTTCTTCGCACAAAATTAAGTTTTCTATTGATTTGATTTTATTTCTAAATTATGAACATGTGTTTAGCTTATAATCTAGTTTAAATTCAACAGTGATCAGACTACTTTATGGTCCTTACAACTTCAATTCAGTGATCTTCTTGAAAATTGTTAAGTAGGGATATGGAGCGTCTAGCAACTAGGCCTTCAAGAAACCTGAACCAAGTACTTCCACAACCAACTCACGTAGTCATCTATCATGATGAGCATTTTCCAATCGTGTTCAATGCTCTATGCATTTTTGATAGTTGATAGAAGAAATAATGCCTTGAAAGGCTCCGCTCCGATTCGAAATCGAATCGAAACAACGAGTAAGCTGTTTCATGTGTGGCATCAATTAATAATGTGAATTATGCCCTTTGCCATCGAAATTACATATCAAAGGGAATTATGAAATTATTATTGTGGAGTCGTGTGTTACTCATAAACTTCCATTTGATTGCTTTCAAATCAAATTCTGGTCATGGATTGCTGTTAATTTGAACAAATACGAGTACCTAAGTATCAAACCGAGTCAAACTTTAGGGAGTTTTCTGAGGACTGGTTTGAAGTGACTCATAGTTGCGGCGACCAAGTAACGCCCGCATAATAATATTAAATTTCTACGAGACGAGTTCTTATAAAATATACGAGGTAATCTAAAGTGGCAGCTTCCTTTTTTTGGATGTAAAGTACTGGCAATAGCAAAATTAGGAAATGGGTTCTTGGGAATCAATTAGGTCCTGTACGGTAGCCCTCCTCAGGGGCCGACCATCCTTACGAAGCAATCTATGAGGGTGTTGGCATTAAGCAGTCGCTAGGACACATTGTGTGGGTCGATATTAATGAGAATGGTCATAATAAAAACTTGTGTCGCCGCTTATTTATTTTTTTTGTTGATATTTTTGATAGTTCTAGATATTTCTGACTATTTACCCAGTAAGGAAATGTTCCCGAAATAGTTGGGCTAGTAATAACAGTTCTACACCAATAGAAATTTGGTTGACCTGCCTAACGAGCTGTCTATGTGTGTCGGTATTATAGGCACAAATTATTATTTATTCAGTTCATAGAATTCCATTAGTTCTAATTCATTAGACGCAGGTAGTGCTTCAATGTGAAATGCAGTAACACTACAATATATTATTCACGAGTTTTGATTCAACCCACTGCCACGCCAGATGACATAGTATATCGCTAAAAGATATTTCAGTTAATCATAGGTAAATCGCAATAATATCTGCTGGATTTGATTCTGGAATTAATTGAAAAACTAGTGGAAAGCCCTAAATTCTGATCTCGAAAACCACTAAGGATAGAAAGATAAACATTGAAGGCCGTATAGAGCCGTCCTAGAATCAAATATTTACGAATTTCGCCATATCTTATAGGTATAGTAAAGTATCGAATTAATTTTATATAGCTACGCGCCTAGAAACTCTTAATTAAGCCCAGAAGGAGGTGTGAATGGGATGTGTATGTGGTGAATTTGTGAAAAAAGTTGAGAAGTGATCCTTTGGGCTTTTGCTAGCATTTTCTCAATTGTTGTACGGTAGTTAATTTGGGATATGAGAATTAATTTAATACGTGCTCAACAAATTCGCTTGATTTATCCGCTAGCAAAAGGCAAGGCTTCATACCTACATTCCACAAGTGTTTAAAAGAATCATTAGCCAGCAAAAATTGATGAAGCTCCATAAGGACCGCTTAGTATCCTGTTCTCAATGATCCAAGTTTTTAGATACAAAAATGACCACTCAATTTCGCCGAAGATCATTCATCTTCACAATCTAATGATAGACTACAGTTTTCACTTCATTAAATTTGAAATCAGCAAAAATACTGTGAACGACAGACATCAGAGGGCTTCATTATGCAGATATCAAAACAGCCTGCTAATGCCTAAGGTATAAGGACTCAATATTGAAGGAGGAGGACTAGAATGTTCTGATGATTGGACGAAGCTCGGATCCTGTTCATGTCATTATGATGAATGGGTCAATGAACAAACAAAAAACTGCCATGTCCAACAGTTAGACAAGAGAACCATAGTCCGGACACTCTCAATACTGTGCTGCGTCCTTGTGTAAGTGAACAAAAAAGCGAGGCATCAAAATACGATAACAAAATGATGACAAGGACGATAGGATGGAGAACAAAAAAATCTGATATGCAAACATATTTTTGAAAATAAATATGAACTACGCAAAACCAAATGCTACCAACGCTTCCACCGCAAGCGTGCCGAGCGTCCTTCGACGCCATCTCTTCGCTCTCACCTACCCCGCCCCTCCCCACCACTATCCAATTGTGATTATGGTTCAACGAAATCAATCATACATGTCGCCACCATACTTTCGGTTCGATGTTCACATCGTTGGCGTTGTACGTATGCATCACACCCAAGGACACACGAATTCGCAATTCGGCATATGTGCGAAGTACTATCCTTGAATGCTTTTCCGTTTTGCCAAGCCATCATTTGTTCTTCGATCTTTTCTTTCGAGATGTGCAGCAGTGCGTAGAGGTTTAAGGTCGTCCTTTCCGTCTTCTTCTTCCTTCTTTTCTCTTTGTACACTCCTACCTAATATCCGTACCGCGAAAAATCAACGATCCAAATATGTACGGGGCGGCAGCTGGAAAATATACCAAATTGGTTTATGTAACTGCCAGAAAAGGTCTTACCTTTTTCAGATCATCGCGAAATCCTTACGGGAATTTCTTCACGGCATTTTTCAATGGAAAACGAGAACAACACGTCACAGGGCATTTTTCAACAATGACCACAACACATGTCCCGGACATGAATTACAATCAAATGAACTTAAAATCAGGATCAACAATCGCACATTACCGAAATCCTTTTTCTTTCAGGTTTCCTTTCGCTTTTCTATCCGTTTCTTCTAGAATTGAACAAGCATCACCACTCTCGCTTCCGATCACATCCACGAAAGATTTGGACAATGTCCTTCACAATTGAAAATTCGTCCTGTTCACACTGGAGGACCTCACTCCTTGTCTAACCTATGAGTGAAGGATACCAACCGAATTTCGAACTTGATTTTCCGCGAATTCGCATCTAAACGCATGAAAGGACCGACCGAAACTGAACTAGAACAAAGCTCTGATAGCGAATCTTTGGCACCTACGGCCGCTGTTCGACTCCAGTTTCATTACGCGCGCTCTCTCTCTGAACGTCCTCAACGCTAGGACGAAGATTAAAGGATATTGGGCTGGGGAAGCTATGGATGTGAGGGTGGCTCATATTGAGTTGCTGATGGACACGTTGCTATGATACCGTGGCAGCCATGTGGGCGGTTGGGTTTTGGTAAGTGATAAATAAAATAAAATTGTGAAACAAGGAGATTGCGAATATGCGCATTTCGTAAACCGTGAAGGATATTCAGCAGGTGGCTGGTTGATAAACGAGATAAAGTTAGGCTTTTGTGCATGGGGTGAGCTTTCGAAATATTTTGAAAACTTTCAGATGGTTGTACAAATGGGTGTTATTCCGATATTCGCAGAATAGCGCGCGTTCAGGACTTCTATCCAAAAAGAATAATATTGCGACAAGATTTTTGGAAACAAAGCACATAATGGTTTTGGGTGGTTTTTTTTTAGATAAATCTCTATAAAATGTATTCAGAATTTTGTTTAATCCTCTAAGGGTGTAAAGGGGATGCATACATTTTCAGAAACTCGTAGGATTGATAAATTACCGGTTTTTTGTACCATCCTAATGGTGTTATGACACTGGCTATTTTTTGGCTATTTCTTAAGTGCAATAAAAGCACAATAACTGCCCGATCGTGCGACAAGGCGAACAACATTAAAAGAAAGAGATATCACTCTTTCCGACGCTAGCGGCATCTAGTGACCGAAATTAGCAACTGAGTTGTTGAGAAAAATACCGATTTTAGCGCGTTTCCCAGTTGGTCGCTTGTCTCTTAAGAGACAGAATCTCGATGGTTTGAGCCTAGGAATCATATTGCTTATCTTTCTTCATCACTAGATAGAAAGAAATAGCAATAGAAACATGTGCTCTCACCATGATCTATTTGTAAGGCAAAAAATAGCCGCATCACTCCGAGCGCAGCAAATGCCTTCCGCGACTTACACGATCAAAATTAAATACGCGAAAAGTTACAGTTGAAGTGCGGTTACAATAAAACGACACAAATGCGATGTGAAGTGATTGGAAATGTGTCACTACGTTATTAGTTTTTATATTTATTATATTGCAGTAAGGTAACTTCGCCCCTGCCTGCACGTTTCATTTCATAACCCCCTTTCTTATTTCCAGCCGATGGCAATCTCCGCGAAATATTCATACGAGTACGAGCTTTTATCACAAAACGCTATCATCAAACAGATGGCGCTATTGCCAAAGCCATTTTTCTATCGAGACATTCGCAGACATGTCTTCGAGATTCGGGGAGCATTTGTCTCGATACCGTGTATTTTTCCCATAAGCCGTCTCGAAGAATCACGCAGACAGGCCGCCATAGTCTTCGAGATATCTGCGAGATTCTCGCAGACGCGACCAACTGGGTTTATAACATAACATGGCACTTTCCACAATTTATACGTACCGAACTATTAAAAACAAGTCTGATGCAGGTCAAAAATCCATTGGTAGAGAGATTTTTCTTGGATCAAGTGCTAGAATGTTGCGAAACACTGCTCGAATATGCTTTGCGGCTATGTTGCTGGCTATGTTGCCGGCTATGTTGCTGGCTATGATGCCGGCTAGTTTTTGACAGTACTGGCTTTAAACTACTCGGACTGTCTCTCTCACACCAAAGCGAAAATTGGATGTTACATCTTCTATCACTCTCCATTTGGATTTACTAGCCGCAAAAATAGCCAGTGTCATAACACAGTAATGCAGTTATGACACTGGCTATTTTTGCGGCTTTAAAGCAGCTAATAAATCCAAATGGAGAGGGATAGAAGATGTTACATACAATTTAGGCTTTGGTGTGAGAGAGACAGTCCGAGTAGTATATAGTGACTGAACAAATTTGTTCAAAGTGATTACTATTTATTTTTGAGTGAATAATTTACTTAAAACCCCTTTAATTTCTCATAGCTAGATATTTTGAATAATTACCTTTCGCGTGAATTTTCGTTTCGTTCAGAATGTAGTTTCGAGACTTTCACTTCTGATTTTTTTTTGGGGGATTTTAGTTAAACTCTATCCCATTTACCCCTTAGCGGAACTAATTTCTCCAAAGACTAGTCCCCATATAAAGGTTCAGCGGAACATTCGCCTTCATTTATTTACATAGTAACTAATGAGAATGACCGCACCGCTGCAAAATAATCGCAAATAATCGCAGCGTCAGCGAATAAATCGCGTCAGTGTGTGGGAACCTTAACACTACTTAAAGTTCATAAATAAAAATCAAATTTTGAGCTTTACAGTTTTTATTTGTGCAAAAAACGTTCATAAATAACTTTATTTTCTGTTTCTTCCTTTAATCACCTTAATTTAATTCTTTACAATTCTCTGATATTATAATTTTTTATATTTTCACGAGAAATTACTTGATCTTAAATTCATTTTGGGATACGATTTTTATTCCGTCTTTTTCTTCGATACAGTTACAATATTTTTTTTTCAACTCTAAACTACACAGCAATACAATGGTGTGAAAAAATAGACTAATAAATAATTTCTTCATTCATTTTTTTAAATATAGTAATTTTATCGGATTTCAAGAGATTGCCCCTTCAGCTTCCTTTTTCCGTTCATCTCATTATTTATATGTTCTAAACGGGTAGAAGAGGTTATTTGAAAATGGTTTAACTTTTTTTTTAAATAAAAAATAGAAAATATTTATTAAATAAAAAATTAAATAATATACAGGACGAACTAGGTACGAACAGAACACTCAAAAGAAAAAGGAAATGTCTCTTTTAGGTTCCCTATTTTAACACATCGTACAAACACACATTGTTACAACTTTCGGTCTCGCTTTCACACATTTGATTACTATCTCCCACTATCTCTATCACTCGGTTTTGTTTTTTTGTAGTTTTTCGCTAAATCAACTATTTACACAATTATTACAATATTTAAATCTTTTTTACAATTATTTTCTTTGTCTTATTTTTATTTAAATTAGCAGAACCTAAAATATAATTACTCTAAATATAATTTGAATTACTTTAAAACATATTTTTGTATGTTTGTTTGACTTGAATAAAACGTATAGCATTCGGAAATGATGCCAACTCCTTAAATAATTTTTTTTTTTTAATTATTTTACATAGAATTTCACTTATCGCAGATGGTTGGTCCATTACTTTCGGCATTTCGTCGTTGGTGCTGAAAATAATTTGATACTGGTTGGCCATAGGCACTGCCATTTTGATAGTTGTAATTCGGATTAGCTTCCAAACTACCTAATTTTCCGACAATTTTTGATAATCGATCGCTTTCGGTCGTGTGAATCGTCGTAGTGGTCATCATTGGAACTATTGTAAGACCGCCATTTTGTGTTGGCTTTTTGTATTGATCTGGTAACGCCGTAGTCGTCGTTATTGTGGTCGTTGCCACATCATTGGGCCAATGTTGGTTTTCTTTAGTGCCAATTGGAAACGAATTTGTCTTTCGAATGCACCTCTTGGTAGCAATATCTTGTTGATGGCTGTCGTTGTTGTTGTTGCTGGCACTTTTGTACCGGATCGTTGCCGTCGTTGTATCATGGTTTAGTTTTGGTATTGAATTCGTTGATGGTGAATTTGTGGCTGTGGTCTGAGTGCTCACCGTAAATTTCACCTGGTTGTTGTTTGTGACCACGTTCGTCTCATCACGGTCGGTGTCGCAAATTTGTGGTCGATTTGTGGTTTGTACTTTAGCTGCTAGATCCAGCCAGTGCGCTTTGTTCTCGCGAACTCCTTCAACTAGTGGCTCCAGCTTGTTGGATAGAACTGAGAAAGCCTAGAAATAATGAGATTTTATCTTAGTTTGGATATAACAATGTACACGATAAAGAAAATTATGGAAGCTGTTATAATTCAGATATAATGTATGGAAGGACTGGCAGCCGGTAAATGTAAGAAAGAACGTAACAATAGAAAAAATGCACCAAAACACGAATGTAATATTGGGAAACTATAATCCATTTAGAGAAGGCTAGCACTCCCATATATTTAGGAGTAGAATTTAAAAAAATTTTTAGTAAAAAGTCGAAAAAAAGATATGAGAAATATTATCCTTGGTATCTCAATCCTCACCTCGTAAATAGGTAAACAAATTGAATCGATAAATCCGACTTGCATCATCGGTAACTGGTCCTCTTTTTCTCGATTCATAATGTCCTGAAAAAAATTAAAAATAAAATAAGAACATGTTCTATTTAATCAAATCCATTTCCCTTACAATTGGTGTAATATTTAACTCCTCCTTTTCCATATCACCTTGTTCAAAAAACTCGGAGCTCACAAGATCCGCAACTCGCTTCTCAATATCCCAGGGCTTAGTAATGGCCGAAAGATCACATACAGTCATACTCATCGCACGTAACAATGCTCGTGGTTCGTCCCCGAGCCAATAGTTAATTGACTTCTCTTCAACCGATGTTAAAAATGGTCCACGTTTTCTAGAATTGCTAGAAGGGTTAGCTAATTTGGAAATTCTTAAGTGCTATACAATTGCAGTGGTCTCAGCAACCTTTGTACTGAACAAATGAAAAGACCATCAACGATAATAAGAAGAACCATTCTAAGGAAGTGAGACCTACCTAAAATAAACTGCTAAATCTGTTGATAAAATTGCATCCTCCAGGACACGTATCACGCGACTGTAGTCTTCTGATGATAAATTCGATAAAATCTGGTTGCCAGGACTGTTCAAGATCATCAAACATTGATCGAAGTGATGATGTTCCATTGTTGAGGTTGAATACAATTGCGCTAATGGTGAAGAAGCCCTGAAACCAACAACAAGATACTAGTCAGACCTCACGATATCGGAATAAGGATTTGATTAAATTAAATAGGATGTGAGAACGAAACTGGTGTTGTACGATTACTTAACTATTTACTACCACTTACTTTATTTGAAATGAATTATTGGTCCCCCGATGATCCAAATCGTGACATAAACAACCGATTATTAATGCAAGGCACTCAATTTCACCGAATATTTTCCACCACTGTGTAGCCTATAATATTCAAAGAGAGCTCAATGATGTTTCAATTTCAATTTAAATTTATTTCAGCTTTTCCTCACTCACCGTTAATATGGAAAACATCATTTGAGCAACGTTAAAGGCATGCCGCCAATTATGATAGGTCACATGTCGATAATTCTTCTTAACGCTCAGTAACCATCGACACAATACTTCGTATTCGATATGAAATCTCTCGACAAAATCGAGATCTAGGAACATTCGTAAACATGCCTGTAAAAGTGATTAAAAAAACATACACATTTAATGAATTGCGTCATAAACCCAATTAACGACTGGACTCACTTTAAGCGTATCATCATCGTCCATAAAAATGTCATCAAATTTGAAATCATGTAAGTCAAAATGTGCCGCCGATGGTATTTTAAGGGTCTGAAAAATTAGAAAAAAACAAAATTGTAAAAAAAACACAATTTACTTTCAGTTTAAGCTCATTTATGTAACAATTGAACCTTAGAGGCAAAAATGGGGTAGATAGCCCCTAATACATCATTGGCTATATGTGTCCGTCTTCAGACCTATAATATAGGTATATAGTCTAGTGGACCACCTTAGATATATGTAGTTGTCAAATGCAAAACTCTAGGCATACATATTTATAAGCGGAGCTTTGAGAAAAAGACATGCGAATTCCACCAACCAGAGCTTTGATTTTGATTAAAAGTTTCTAGCTATCTAAAATGGAAAAGGGATTCGATATGTGCAAAAAAAACTCGTCCAAATTTATACATATGGAAAATCGGAATCTGGATACATGTAAACTGCTTCTTGAATTGGACTCAACAGAGAAAAATAATTCAAGATAACAGAGAGCATTTTACATGTCATACTACGAGATAGGCCCAAGCAGGATCTGAAACGCTTCAATAGATTAATTTCGTTAAAAAGGGTGAATATAAAAACCGTAGTTGGTGTCCTGACTAGACACTGTCTTATAGGCCGGCATGGTAAAAGACTCGGATGTTGTGCCACAATCGAAGACACTGGTCTTCCACCGCAGGAATAGAAAATTAAAAGTACTCACCCTTAATCGCAGAGCATCATCAATTGTGGCGGACGCATGGTAGCTTAAAACCTCCAACGTAACACTTTGTTTCGCCATAGCAACAATTGCTTTCTCATACATGTGCGTGTTGTGGATTCCCATTCCGCAGAATATGGCAAAAGCTTCGACGAAATTCTCATCATTTTTGGTAAAAATCTACAATAACCGAAAGTTAGTTTCCATACAAATGCTCTTCTCCAGTCTTCAAACTCACCAAATCATCAAATTTATTAATTAACTGTATTACTCCTATAATTTGACCTAATGAATTTTTTATAGCCATGCAGAGGATTGACTTATGCTTAAACAGTAAACTTTCGTCGACACTTGGATCGAACCGACTATCCTCGTAGGCATTTGGTATATTAACAGTCTGCAAAAGTTAATGAACATGAGAACATAGCGGGGAGCCTGTAAACTTTGAGAAAACCAACCTCGCCTGTAGTGGCCACATGTCCTGTAATTCCAATATTTATAGGAAACCTGGATTCAAACGGACTGTGAGAGAAAAAAAAATCGTGATTAATTTCAAAATGGTTTTCTCAACGACACACTCTTACCTCGTTCGTGAATTCGAATCGTCTTCGCTCAAATCATTTGCTTCAAAATCGAATACGCGCGAAAAACTACCCTTAGACGCCTCGTGCACCAACAAAATTTGAACTCTTTGGCATTGTATTAAGCTTTGCATATGTGTTAGGATCCGGAATACCATGTGCTCGATTGTGCTCTGCTCTTCGAATATCATTCGGGCTAAATCGAGCAGAACCTGATTGCGTTTCACTTCCAGCTGCGATTTTTCATAGAGTTGGGCATTGCGTAGTCCAATACCGCAAAATTGCAGATACGATGCGAAAACCTGTTGGGAAAAAAACAACCAAAATTTAGCAAAATATTGAAAAGGATTTTGAAAAGAAAAGGAAAATTTCCGTTTATTCTCACGATTCAGATTTTAATTCAACAAAATATCAGGAACAGAGAAGCAGTGTTGCAGGAAAATTGAAAACTAAACATGACGGACAAAAATCGAAAGCATTTTGCAAATTGTTACTTCTGGAGAAGACTTTTCACCTGTCGTACCCAGAATCATTTCTTTTGGTGCAATAGCCAAAGTAGCGTTCCAGAGCAGTTGGTAACTACGTGCGGGTTTCTTTCCAGACTGCTTGCATACCAAACAAAAGCTATTAAGAGACAAGAAGATATAATTCATGATTCATCAGCTCTAAGAAACGAAGAACTTTACCTGATGGTAATAAATCAATTACTGACCCCGATTTTTTTATAAATTTCGCAAACAGAAAAAAGGGGATATCAAATATTATCTACTAAGAGCTCAATCCAACAGTAGTAAACTAAATAGAAGTGCTATAATGATTTCTATCATATTTTGAAGACAAGAACATAGTTTGAGCACAAGTTACACTTAACCTTAAGGGCGGGGTAAGGTTAATTCGGCGAAAATAAGGCATATTTTCAAGAATTTATTTTGTATAATAATACAACATCTAAACTACATTTTCCTAAATTTTCATTTCAAAATATTTATAAATAAGGCGTTCGCAGCAAATCTCCGCAGGCGTATCGAAAAAAGGTTGATTTGCGGTGTACGGCTACACCTCGTGACTAGATCATGCAAAACAAAAAAATCTAATTGCGTTTATTAGTTGAGATGTTTCTCGAGGTTATGACGTCGAGTTTTTTTTTTTTTAAACCGATTTTTCCATTTTTGGTAGCACTTGGAAGTCAAAAACGCGATTTTTCTAAAAAAAAATCGTAAAGTTTATTTTTTGTAAGATAAAAAATAATTGGAAAATTAAAAAAAACTCGACGTCATTACCTGGCGATTTATGTGTAGAAATAGTAAAAAAAAATTCAAAAGAGTCGGTGCATTAGATTTTGAGTTACAACGTACACCGACTTCAAAAATGACAATTTTCAGAAAAACGATTTACAATTTGCACACTAAGCGTCACATATGACTGCGTACACCTCTAAACTGCTCATAACTCCGTTAATTTTGCTCCGATCGACTTAAAATTTTGATACAACATTCTTGCAATGTTATAAATTCATTTAAAAAAATAAAAAAAAAAGTTTAAAAACCTTACCCCACCCTTAAGAGAAATGGTTTCGAACTGAATTGAAAAAATCCACAGTATCACCGAAAGTGTCCCAAGTACAAGAGTGTAGAAAAATGTAACGACACAAGAATTGTATCAGTTCATAGTTCATTTATTTCAATAATACTTCATTTATATATAGACACAGTTGGTAATTATTTTAGAGAGTAGGCTGGAGCCTTTGCAACTATAGTATTTTGTTTCTAGTATACTAGACAAGAAAATAATGTGAAACTTTTTAAAGTTACGTAATATTATTATTAGGAATTGTATCAATAATTGAGAAATGACAAACAAATTAAAACGAATTTTTCAGAACCGCTTCCTGAAAGACTTGAAGCAAATCGAATGAAGATAAACTTTTATCCACAAATTATCAAGCATCCTTTCATTCCGTTTGGGATTAAATTCGTAGTACTGAAAGAAATTTGTCTACACAAAAATACTACAAGGAAATAGCCTAGCTATAAAAATAGCCTGCAGGACTCGACAGTTCGTAAGAACACTAAAAGCTTTTAAGAATTTTGTACTGAAGATTAGCGAACAAAAATCCTTTTTCTTCTTCCAAATCCTCCTTAGAGTCTTTTTATCTATTTTTTTTTCTTTGGCATCCTCTTTTATTGGTCGACTCCTTTCTTTCGTTTCAAATGAAAAATGATAAATGCACAGCTGGCATTCGGATGAGGGATGGATTTGCGGTTTAACTTTAATAATAGATTAGGATTTATCCAAGACATTTTCGAACGAGTTGGGCTTGATTTAACCTCCCAATAGATTAAGCAATTTGTAATCTATGGGAAACTTTTTGCAAGAATTGACGTCAATATTCAAATACACGTCTTTCGACAGGAACGCAAAGAAATATGTAGAACAGTGGAGTGAAAAAATCAACGATACCGTGGGTGGCGGTCACGTTCAATTCGCTCTCATAGTTTCTCAAACAAAGTCAAATGTGTTGACTTAGGATCGAACTTAAGACATATAAAAAAAAACATAACAAACCTTCTCATCGTTCTCCGTGAAAGATTCCCCATCGACTTTGTTGATAACTTGAGCCACACCAACAACATCGCCCGACGAATCCTTAATCGGCATGCATAATAGCGCTTTAGTTCGATACCCCGTCAGACTATCGATTTCTCGATTGAATCGATTATCCTGGAAATATGAACGAGTTTGAATTAGTGAATAGTAGGGAAATACACAAACTAACCCAATTACTATAGGGTAGCTACCCCTTACTTACCTTATAGGCATCTGGAATATTAACCGGCTCACCACTTTCAGCCACATGTCCTGCAATACCGGTACCCCATGCAACACGCACCTCTTCCTGTTGTTCCATTTCAGCGACAGTACTTCGAGAGCAAACATCAAAAAGCTTTGAAACCAGACATCTTAACGATAAAAAGAACAACAGAATATGAGATAAAAGTTAAAAATCAGAAAATTTTAAATATCTATTCGGCTAATCATAATTCAAAACAACGAAAGCCCGTTTAAGTGAAAAGCAATTCGACATCTCATTAGACCTAAGAGATATGTCGGGTATCGTAAGAACATACCCAATTATTTTATACTGAATTAGGGATGGATATTGCACAAATCTGAAATAAATTTTTATAAAGTTCATAGATGTTCAAGGGAATTCCCCCTTCGTCGACTATTCCAAAAATTGTTGGTGTTCCTCAAGTTACCCACTTAAGGCTCCTTCTGTTTATTGCATGTTTTCATAAAACAGAAATAACTTCAATTGGCCCATCACGAACTTTCTTATTCAGGACATTTACATTCTCCGCCTTACCACATACACCTTTCACTTGTTTTATTTCATTCTTGAAGACAGGCGAACTATTTTCATGAGTGCTTTTGGTCCAAATTGATTTGATATTTCTTCTCATTTGTATTCTAGTCACACTCCATTGTGTTAAGTTTTTGTTTAAATGAACAGACTGAAAAAAACCCTAACCCAAACCTAAAATATTCAAGAAAGTTTCAGCTTTTCGTTTAAGAAAAATGGGATATTCGATGGGAGACCTTGGTGCAAACTGCATACCTATATAAAACAAAAACATGATGAAAACTAGAAGTTTATTTTTCCAAAAGACAATGGCTTAGAATAAAAAAATTCCAGAGAAAAACGGACACGATACTACTGAAAAAATACCTTTTCACAAATTTCAATATACGAAAGGATCAAAGAATTTAAATTTTGTTCGACAAGTTTTACTTTTCTCGTAGCAAGGAATGATGCGAAGCAGGACTTTTCTCGTCTAAAGCAGTCAACAAAGCTGAAGAAGTAGAAAATGATCTGGGATAAATTCTACGAGAGAAAATAAGAGTTTTGGAAAAAGAATACACAGTGAACACAAGGGGTTTCATTGTGTTTTCTTTTTCTTTTTTATAAAAAAAAAACTTTAAAAAAACTTCCAACGAAAATCTTCATTGAATAAAACGATGATAACAAAAGTTCTAATATAAATTGAATACCTTGACCTGATATTATTCAAAACCAATTTCTGTTTTTCGTATTCGGACTCAGGAGGGATTTACCTCTTACAGCGAATAACATCAATTTTAAAAAAGGATGCGGAATTGGAATAACGGAATTGGAATTACGGATCAAGTAATCGGTTGTTTTAAAAAATACTAGTAAAATACAATGTGTAATCTTATGTGATGTGGTAATTACATAGCTAGTAATTTTTTGGTCAATCACAACGGGAAAAAATAAATCAAAAATACATCAGTTACATTAATTTTACACGATTACCACTGGGTAAATTTGCGATCAACGTCATTTTTCTTTATCAAAAAATCATTATATCCAACGTATTGATTTAGCCAAAATTACATAGGGCCGGTTTCACAGTACGTACTTAAGCTTTGGCTCAGTTGAACCTGAGCCAGTAACTTAAGCTTTAGCTCAAGACAATACTGTTTCACACTGCTTAATGAATTGTGTAGGCCACTGTTTTGAAGAGTTATGTCAAAATGCTATTAAAATTTTTAAAAATACCGTTAAAAACTAGAAAACGATTACATTTAAAATTTATTCAACATTTTATGGCTTTTGAGGTGAACAGTCTCTTGCCATTCGACATTTCGCCTGTTTAAAATCCGAACTCAAACTTAAGCATCGGCTTAAGTTGAGTTTCGAGTTGAACTCTACTCAAGCCTTTAAACATTAGTGTGAAACAGTGATTCCATTTGAGCAAGGGCTTAAGTTGAAATCGAAGCTTAAGCTCGCACCGTGAAACCGGCCCTAAGTCTCTGTTTCGCGAATTCTGTTTACACACATTGTATTCCAATGCAATTTTCCTGATACATATGTAGAACGATTTTTAAACAAATTATGTTATACATTTCAGTAAGGTAATACAGCATGTATGTAATATGTTTAGGACTATATAACAAATCAAAGTAGCATTTTCATTTCAGAAGGAAACCGTTTTTTGAATTCTAATATTCGGGACCGATATTTTAAGAAATATTCCGAGATTGATTCTGAGTTGGAATGCTCGTCATCTTACTCCGGAACAACAGCATTTTTTCTGTATAGGTATAACATCTCTTTGTCATCTACGTTAAGCCAGTTTTTCTGTTTTTTTTCAGAATTCACCTTACCTTAAAAGTTCCGAGAATAATTCAAAACTTCGAGGAAATGACCGTGGTACTACTGTACTGATGGTCCAATTATTTATGCCATTTACTTCACAGTCCGTCGGAATTTTACTGCGAAATTTAATCATTCAACTTATTTTTTCTATGTCCGACGCTAAAGTCTCTGATGTCCTTCTTTCAACTTCCTACTTATTTTCAATGAGCAAAAGTACTTTTGAATGGACCGTACCGAAGAACTTCACTTATGCTAGTGATAGCAATTTCTCGGAACCATTAGTATAGTTAAACTTTTTTGTTAATCTAACAAAAAAAAAACTGCTTTTTAACCACCTAAAGCAATTATAACGGTCAGCTTTAAATGAAACTAATTAATTGCTCGATCAATTAATTTATAAAAAAAAATCCTCAGTTAATCCTTAGGTTTGGTGTAAGTTGCAAGAAGGGATTTGAAAGAGAGTAGTTAGTATTGAGGCAGTGGAATACAAAAATTAGTTAGGGACAACGAACTTCTACCCTAACTTCTAAAGTTGCGCCCAGACTGTTGGTACATTTTCTTTTTATTTACATACATAGTCTGTTCTTAGTTTCAATAAAAACGTAGGGGATAAAATATCGACATAGCCCAGGGGTTCAATATTTAAAGATTCTTAAACCGATTTTCAGGCGTAGACCCGTTTTAATACATTGGACACTATTATATGTACCTACATGTACATATGTCGAAATTCGTGAAATCGTACAACATTTTTCCCCACCTCAGTACAGCAATGCACATCTGAATTTTTTGTTGCTTAAATTACTTCTATATCTAATATATAAAATTAAGTCAGTTTTTTGGTGGATTTCGATTGAAATCTACACTTGTGAACCGTTCCCTCCCAAATTTTGCATGGATATTCTCGAGACTACCGGACAGGTCGAGAATATAATTATATATTCCCGAAATTGGTGGTTCGCGAGTTATTTCAACGTTTAAGTGTTTTTCATATGATTTAGCGCCAGTTTGTTCGTTTTCGATGTATTAGTTACGCGTTCCTATTACTAAATGGTAAAGTTGGACTATGGATGGTGGATAGAGGATAGTGGATAGAGGATAGAGGATAGTGAATGGAGGATGGTGGATGGAGGACGGTGGGTGGGGGATGGGGGATGGAGAAAAATGAAAAATGAGAAGTGAAAAATTAAAAATTAAAAGTGAAAAATGAAAAACGGCATTAATGTCTCTAGTTCCTTGAGCTGAGAAAGTGTACCCGAAACGGGAGTAATGTATCAACGGGAGAAACAGAACCAATGAATAAACGGGAGTAACAGGGGCGATGGAACAACGTGAGCGTAGCGAGATAGTCTAATATAATATATCATACCAAGTTGATTCGGTTCTTGAGATATAAAAGGTTCACCTAATCTACCCACCAAAAATTTGACACACTTTTTCTTACTCTTTGGGGTTAACTAAGTACCTAGTTCTAATACGTTGAAATTCAAAATTTCAGTGCAGGCAATTTTTTTTAAATTAATAAATCTAGTAATACATAACGAAGTTAAACAGAAATTTTCAATTTTTAATTCTAAAATTTATTAAATTGGTTATGAATTCTTGCGAAGGTTTATTGTTGTTGTTTAACTACAGAATGTTTTTCTTTTGGTCCCACTTATGTGGAGACAATCTGCGCAAATTACTTTTGATTTTGATTAGTTGAACGTTTTAGATCTTTTGCGAATTGCAGTCGGAGCAAATGCTACAAAATTAATTTGCAATTAGAATTGGTTCATTTTTCGATTTCAGGGATGGCGTAAAATGGCACAGCTGAAATAACACCAAATTTCTAATGAAATCGCTTAGTGAAAAGACCTAATGCGGCCTACTGGAGGATGTTTCATTAATTTCTTTCTTTTCTTGTTGCTTCTACTTTTCATCAATGACAAAAAATGGGCTACGGAATCCATTGATCATTAAACGAAATCGAATTATCTACGTATATTCGTCGAAAAGTATCAAAAATCTACATAAATAGATTTCAAATAGATCAACCCAGAGTCTGTTTGTGCGACATGTTGTTTGTTGCCAAGCCCAAAAATACTTTTCATAAATCGAATTAATCAAGATGTGCCTATCCTTTTTCAAACTTTGGATTATCTGAAAAGCATAAACTTCCGACTAACTTTGTTTACTTATTTTTTATTGATCTTTTTAAAGGACTTCAAAATTAATTTGTTTCTATTTTGTGTGATTGAATTATACGAAGACTGTGAGATAAAAATATCGTAACGTCCGTAACAAGGACTAGATTGAGCCTGGACCGAAGTGGAAATACTTTCTGAGAATTGGATTTACCCGAAATAATCCATTTTACGATTATACAGACTTGCCTAAGGACACGCGATAATTGAGAAAGGAGTTTTTTTTTATATACATAAACTTGTTTACCAAATAAATCCTTTCGTTTCCGAAACGTAATTTTGTTTAAAAAAAATTGTTTATGAAAATTGTAGAAAAAAATTTAACTTACTTGTTCGAGCCCTTCGTTCCATTGCATTTTCCCTGTACTAAAAACAATGATCCGCGATCAGCGTTCAATAAAATGGAAACGTTCTGAAGGATTTTATGACAAAGTGACCGCACGTCGAGATCATTACAAATGTCCTTAACCTGTGGAAGATAGAAAAACTGTAACTAGATGAAATAAAGCTCTAAAGTCGCATAAGGCACTATTGTCCTTCCAGTTCACTAAGAAAAGGTAGAGGCACACGGAAGGTCTAAATATAACTTCTTTCCTCTTAAAAATATAAGGTTTTCCGGTAAATACTGTTAAATTTATTTTGTGTGACGTTTCAGACTCGACTGAATCCTTTATCAAACTTCTTTACAAGATTTTAGAAGATAATCAAAAATAAAAATAGAGTGCTTTTTCAGGACATCTTTGGAAGCGCATTCCGCCAAAATTGACAAGGTGAACTAAGTACTGATTTTTTGAACTATATCTGGTAGCTATTAGATCTTTCAATTCTATATAAGTTTTAGTTTTCAGTGCTGATTAATATTATAGCTAACAGGCCGAAAAAAAAATATTTTAAGGAGCTTAGACTCAGATCGTACCAAAGGTACTAACGTCTCAAATTCTATTGGAGAAAAGGCCAAGTTGTGAACAAATAACATATCGACGATACCTTACCAATTCAAAAATCAACTGCTTTTCATCCAGCTGTTTCAGTTCATTTCGGGACAACCGTTGCGGTCTAAAGTGACCGACTGTACTACAATGCAGCACTCCCATTTGATTGTTGAATGTGTGATGAACAGTTCCATCGTTTTGTGTTCCTATACTTAAAAATGTTGGAGTACCGTCGATTGTATTCACAATCGGTTTCAACAGTCCGCCACGTTCAAATTCGTGTGCTGAAATTTTTCTGAAAGAAACAACAAATAAATATGTTCAGAAAAGCTTTTAATAATTTTGTTAAAATTCAAAATGATCGACATTTTTATAGGAATCTCAGTTAAAAGTGGCAGTTAATGTATGAAAATAAATCCGTTATTTGTCTGTATGGTCGCTTACAAGTATAAATTAAAAACTTTAATATAAGAATTTTTTAACAATTTATCTTCTTTGACCGCGAGGTAGATTGGCAACTGGTCGGCTTTGTAAACAAAGAAAATTGTCAGAGTTCCGGTGAAGAACATCAACAAGAAATACTGGAAAAATCGATGCATCCACTGAAGTGACTGTCAGGTGTGGTTATTTCTGGTATCAAAGGACGCCCTGGAGGAATACTTCCACCCTCAAGAAAGGGGAAAATCGTGGTAGTTGTGGTTATGTCCAAGGGGAAAGAGTCTCAACCGGGTGATGGGTTCTAGACGTCTGAGATTTAGATAGGTCCCGCTTTCAACGGTTAAGATTTGAACTTCATTCAGGGCAGCAGGAAGGAGTAACATTGTTTGGTCGGATAAATGTGACGATTTGATGTATCTAGGCTTTTTCTGAGTGATTATATGAAGGTAACGAGATCACTTGCAAGACATCTTTGTACATTACTAAATCGAAACCCTTGTCCTATCATTTGAAATAAGAATATTAGTTATTGCAAAGAAGCCTTGAGAGGAGAATACCAGTTATATAACGACGGACATTTTGCATCAGCTTCTCGATCAGGTCCTACTCGTATATCTGGCTGCTTCTGTTAGCGACTGATCCTCCAACTGAACTTATAAATTATTCCTTACTACAGAATATCACCGATTGCATACTACCGATCATTTTAGAAATTAGATAAAACTGAATACATTACCTTACTGGTGTTGTTGCTCCCGAACCTCCACGTGATGAGCAATTTGGAGCGTTAGTGTGCGTTGGTGAACCACCAACATCGTTACCAGCTGATGTAGCATGTGAAACTAACCAAGCGTCCACAACCTGCCGTGTTCCTTTTCTGAAAGAAAAAAAAGAAGACCCTCGATTACACACTTATATTATCGCGTAGCATTTTGATATACTCTCTTCACAATTAGAGCGTTTCCGAATATGTGCGAAATTCTATAATTGGAAGTAAATATTTGATGTTTGGGAAAAAAATTAGACCTCCCTCGAACTACTGGCGAACTGATCATGAAGTAGTGTATTCGGGACTTGCCACTCAGTGCTACTATAGCAAAGATACTCAACTCAAACTAGACTCTACGTAAAATATTGGTAGCGTGCGTCATTTGACTACTTTAGTAAAAAAGTTAACAATTAGCTTGCAAAAAAAAATTTACACCAGCCCAATTCAAAGTCAAATAGTATTTCGAAAAATTTACACTTTTCAATTCAGAAAGACGAGAATCTGTTAAGTCTGTTAGAGAGACTTCACAGCTATCAACGACTGATTTGAGCATTTTTCTGTCACATGATTTTTGAAAAGTTTCGAAAATTGCAAGTCCTAGAAAAATTAGTTGGGTTTATTGAATTAGGGTATAATGGGTAGTTTCAATGTTACCAATATTTTTGCCGCATCTTGGGATATTCTGTATCCAAGAAACATGTGAAGCCGAACAATAGAAAAGGAAATTCAAGTAATAAATAAAACATTCACAAGCTATCTCCCAAGATCTTGTCTTCCAATTCTAGCTACCTACAACACAATGCATCAGCGAGGAGTATCAATGAAGTTTCCCTAATTTGATTTCAAAGGTTGTTTTCCAATTAGAGCTTCGAACGAACTCTCATTACCATACACAGAAACTATAGATACAGTTCAAAAAATTAATGAATTCTTTTCATTAAACAAAGTTCATTAGATTAATGAAAAAGTCGCTGAAACTATGAACAAAATCATATTTCATTAAAGGTAATAGAATATATTCATTTATACTACTGAAGAAGGAATTCTATGCACTGGCTTTTTAAATATATATTTTAACGTTGACTTACGTAATTCTAAAAAGCTGTAGGAACGTTGATTGGAACGTTAAATAGCTACAACACGATTATCCTTTCATGTCAGCGATACCCATGTTAACAATTATTGTCCTCTAAAATAAATTCTGAACTGAACGTCGAACTTCATATCCCTTATCCTTCCATGGGTGCCATAGATAAATACGAGCACCTCTACATATTATGTAAATTTAAAGAAAAGGTTCTTTCGAGGTTTGCCTCCTATCGACTCAAACTAAAACCACCACTAACCTAATTCGTCACAACTCCATACAGAGAACAGGACACCATGTATTTTCGCTAAATCCATGTTTCCCGGATTGCACCATACTTTTCGAATTTCAATAAACTCCCTTTCGATTCGATGGGTAGTTGTCGACACAGCTTAACCCGAAATACACGTTTGTCCCCCAAAGGATATAAGCACATTAAATCGGAACACGACGATAAACTGTGGATTTTGCAGAATATATACATTCGAGAATTAGCCATAGGGGATCGGAAATATCTGCAACCCTTACAAATGCTTTACGACGAGCTGGACAAGGAAGCTGCCCGAATCATTGTTCACCTGTTTCCTGTGATACGGAACCAATAAATGCCTGATTGGATTAGAGGGTTGAACGAGAAAGTTTTTCTGTTGTTTCGTTGTTCCGGCAAGGATTAAAAGTATTGTGCTGTTGACAATTTTCTAATGCGGTTTATATTAGAATATGAAAGGAGTCCGGCGGAAACGTGGTAGGATAAGTTGCTGTGATTCTGTAGCGTTGGAGGATTATGGGCGTTATTCCTGAGTTTTGTATTTTATATGGATTAGAGTGGTTACATGACACGAATATTCGTCCTGTTTTAAATGTTCTTCAACAAAGTTTTTGCTTTTAAGGCAATTTGTGCTGTTGAATGTTGTAGCACAATTAACCTCTTGCGTTTGAAGAAATTTTCCGCTCCAGGTGAAATCTAATGAGTTTATAAATATTACATCGCTAATTAATTCATTCAATGAATACTAAAATAAAAAAAATAGTAAATAAATAATAATCCTGAGATTGGATAGCTGCGTTCATCAATACATACTGTGCATATCTACATGTACATCTTCTTCATTATACCAATGAATTTGTACATTAAAGCTTTGAAGAAGAATTAATGCGTTCATCTAGGTATATGATAAATACGCTAATTATTATGATGAATCTCGTTCCTTATAACAGTGTGTAACTACCTCAAAATTGTAAAATCAAAATTATGCATTTACCAGTACCAACATCATAAAATTCTTTATAAATACATCATATTATTCTCCCATACGTTATTGACCTTTAAAAACGATTCCTAACAAAGAGAACACAAATCATGGCTAGAATAATAGTGAACAAAATTAATGACACTATGTAGAGCATTCTTTAAGTCTACCAAGGATTGCATAAAGTAATAAGTTCTACGCCAAATCACTCCATGCTTCTGTCCGGTTTGAGTTTCAGGTAGATCATATCATTACAATAGTATGGCGGCATTCTGTACTCTGTTCCGATGTACTCCGTGCTTCTATTCTAACCTGGATATCAAAGACTGCACAAACAAACAATATCAAAATGCTATACTAATTCAAGAAAACCTCGTATTTGAGAACTACACAAACAGGACTTACCTTATAAAGTAATCCTGAACAAATTCTTGATTCTCGTCCATCCATGATTCCATGCGGGCATATTCGGCATCATAGCAGGTTTGTGTTGGTGGCAGCATTTGTAGTGGCAGGGGGACACCGGTACGAGATCCCAAATTATCAAGACCCGATCCCGGGCCCCCCTGCTCAGACGGCATTCTGCTGTTCTGTTGTTGGGGCTCCTCTATGCTACGCAAGTGCAGACCTGGAAATAAATAAATAAAACAAATTTTTCGAATTAACACAAACTCAAATTAACGCAAATTTAAACTATTAAAAGGTCAATATGGCTGCCATTTGAAATTACAGAAATTCAATATAGCGCAAAATATGGACTTTTGGAATTACCATATATGAACTGAATACTAGATTTTTCAAAGATTAAATTACAATTACAATTTATTTTAAACTTTTCAGTGGACTCCGTAGGGCCAACCAATCACCGCGTGAAGGACACCGATAGAATCGAAAATGTTCCATCGTTAAAAGTAAACTCGGCAAAGAACTCCATTACGTGCAGCCTGTCCGAATTTCGTTCTTTAAATTAATTAAAATTTTATCGAATTCCAGGTGCACCTCCAATGTACATATGTACATGTGTCGTATCGACAATCTATGCAAAACGGACTGTTCCATCCACCTCCCCCGAAAAAAGAAAAGAAACAACGAAACAAGCCTTTCAGCAAGCGACGAATGGGGAGTGGGCGGGCTTGGCCTTGTCCTAATCAACATATCGAAAGTAGTCGACTACACTGCCGACACAGGAGCAATATGTGGCTGACATTCACACGACACGCTATCTACCCCCAGAACATTAGAGCGAGTGTCAGTTCGTATATTTATTATACGCTCGCATTTAGATAAATTGCACAAAATGAAAATTTGCATACAGACACGATACGATTCTAGAATTTCTAATTAGTTTGACTAGTGGATACACAAGAGGCTTGTGCAACTATCTATGCAACGGACGAGTGAAAAAGGAATAATAGCCGCCTTGTTCAACGGAACACAACTACAATACTTCCGGCTGATTGCCCTAGAAAACCCTTCAGATACAAAACGCTACTGTGCTCCTATCTCCAGTACAAGGGTTGCTGCCAGGGGTGTCATCTATCCTATTCCTATATCCGTACTCAGTTTGATAGTATAGCCCACAGAATAGGAGTCATGTAAAAAGCAGGTTCGACTTTTTCAACAACGTGGTTCGAGTGCCATACCGCAAATATCGACGATACACAAAGTGGAGAAAGATATGCACAACCGAAGGCAAATGCAAATATCCAAGGCATCTGGATGGGGTGGGTAAGTCAGGTCGGGCCATACTATCATAAAGTGCAAATAGGTAAGGCATAGGTAGACAGGTAACAATGCAACAACACAGAAAAAAAAGAACACAAAAATGCAATAAACGTTCCTGTAGCGGAAATTTATATGACCTCAAGGTCGGTTCAAGTTTAAAGGTATTTAACTACATAGCCACCGACATACTAGTAGCATGCATTTCAGAAAATATAAAAGCTTTCGGGAAAATTTTGGCAGACATCCCATCCACAATTAATAGGTAATTCCCTTTCGAGGTCCCACCATAATCTACAATAGTTTGGCATGCGAACCCTCCCCAGTACCTACACAATGCCATAAATGTAGGGTGCCGAACAAACAAAATCAATATAATTTCAATTTTGGGAATCAATTATGAGCAATAATTAAAATGAAAAAAAAAAATATATATATATTATAAACGAGTTTTCAGAATTGGAAGAAATTCGTTAACAACATTAATTAACCAATTAATTATAAATCAGAAATTATCTCATTATGATATCTTGAAAATTACTAATATGCCTTAAAAACATTTCACAAACTTTGTATTTCAGAATCATTAAATGAATAATTCGTGGAATGGCCAATGAAGTTTAAATTTATTAAATCATAAACCAAATAGACGATGCATAATTTGTTTTGCTTTAATCATTTTTTAATAATGTAATTCAAATATATTTTGATATTTCGACAAATCGACAAGCAAACAATAACCTCATATCTTATGTTAGTTTAATATTAATAAATTCATTTTTTCCCTATGAATAAAATATTTAAAACGTATTTTTTTTGTTCATTTATTAGGCCAAAGATAAGTTGGCTACTACACCATACCCTTTCTGTATAATATTTAAAAGTCCGGATCGCGTTTTATGGGGAGATGCGATGCAGATGACTATGAGAGTCTGCTGTATATAATATAAGCAATAATGGTTGTTACTCTGAGCCCTAATGGATCGACTTGTTTGAAAGTTTCATGAGAACTCACTAGTGAAAAACATATTTTCACGGTGCTAGTTGCCCGTAAACAGCCCACATTGGGCGCTGTATCGTATATACAAACAAAACGTGCCAGTTATATCAGCAAATCGGATGCCCTTAGACAGAGCTACAACTCATACAGGGCTTAGTTTGATTTCGAACATACCATCGGAGAAATATTAAGATTAAATTATATTTCATATTTAAGTGGGCTGTAAACTTAAACTTCATAAAAATACATCTTAAACTTGTTGAGTTCTTCTATTGAATGATAGTAGACTATTAAGACTCCAACTTTTAAGATCATTTCGAAAAAGTCTACTTCACAGTCATTGCGATTCCAGTAAATTACCCTGGTCTAAATAAGCTCATAACTAACATGTCCTTATCATCTCTTCTCTGGCAAGAAGCCATTTATTGTCCATTAGAGCGAGTAAGCGACAACATTTACAGGCAATATTCTACCAGGTCATGATAAATTCAGCCATCAATCAAACGTACCTTGACACCATCACCACACACACAGTTTCTCTACTCATTTGTTATACGCGCTCTAAGAAGCGAATAAGACAGGACAAAACTAGGTCCTTATAAAAAAAATAGGTTTACGTCGGTTTCGTTGAACAGAACCATTCATATGAACTGAAGGAGTCCCTAAAAGTACTAGCGCCTGGGCAATATATACGGTGAGACTGCACCCTTAGCAACATCTCGAAAATATAAAGAAGCCGCCAGCACCAACGTCCTTGTCGCCACCGCCTTCATTTTCGTTCTGAAGTTGACGCTGGTGGTTCCTATACGAGGCTTGAAATCGTCTTATTCACCTTAGCGACAAGCGGACAATTTCGATACTCCAACGTTTGCAAGGAGCAACTACCACCACACACTCCTGCCATTGCGAAAATAGCGTATATCGTTATTTTTATTTATTCTGTTGCTCTGCTTTGAAAGTTTCATAGGATCCTTCCATACCCAAGGGAGAAAGTATAGCACATGGTGGTTTTTTCCGAAGTTCTATGTAAACTTGTTTTGGAGGTCATTATTGGAAGGAGTAAGGGACCGGAGGCGGCAAGGATTGAATGGATAGGTAAAATTTGAATCTACCCGTAGGGAATTACCGCCCAGATCCTTGAGTGTACAAGGATTCCAAGTGCCGTAGAATTACTCACACTCCCCTTTTACGGGTGATATCTAAAATTAAGCTATCGATTGACTTTCAAGGAAAATTCTACTAAAAATAGAATAATCATCCGTTACGGGGGTTCACTCAATGCGGTTGGCTATTGGACAGTTTGCGCTTCACATTAGCAAAAGTATCGGCATTATGAGCCAGGGGTCCAGAACAATTTCCTCCTTTTATGGAGTAACTGACACCATGTTGTCGTTCTCCTACAGAATTTAGAAAATGCATTGGCATTTCTATAAATAGCTTAAAAGGACGCTTACGGCTATGAAATTCTTTCCGATCTGCAGATAAGAATTTATGTGCTCACACAATTTTACACTACACCATAGTACGGCGAGATACCTTTCCTTCATGGCTTGTGAGCAGAACACTTTTCTTCGCCCAATTCTTTTTAGCTTTTTACATTCAAAAGGAAGGAAGAAATATTTGTAGGCGATAACCACTTAAGGACACCACACCTCCAACAAAACTTAAATAGAAATACGAAAAAAAGAACCAAGTGGTCATAATTCAAAGACTGGATCTTCAGAAACATTCAAAAATGTTGTAATTAAAAATATCTTCTATGTTCTATTTACGGAACAATGTTCTCCTGTCTGCATGGTGTCTTGTCCCAAGACAAATTCGTCTTGAGGAAATAGTCGTAAGTCATTGTTTAAGCGTTCTGACTATAAATACAGTCATGCATAGATAAGAGCATGGGATATGCAGCAATAGGTATATGTATGTTATGGTCATCGTAAATGCCGCAATTAGAAACGGAAGCTCTGGTAAATTCCTTATTTCGGGAATTTGTACTTTGGAAAAATTTAAATACTTAAATACAAAGCGATAGTGGCACCATGATTGATACAATGATACCATTTGACTATACTATCCAAAAAATTGTTTTTAGTAAAATCCGATATTTTTTTATGACACTTTTGTAGGGGTTCTTTAGAACTCACTAATATAGTTCCTCAATATTCACAACGACATCCTCGAACAGCACCATAAGATTAAGAACTTTTCGGACGTACACCGTAACTATATTCTTCTTTGGTCATACTATCGGTTGTACAAACTTATAAATAAAATTATTATTTCCACAGAATATACTTTGGAGTCATTCAACGTTTGTTACGTTTCTGCTCTCAGTATACAACCCAGTGCCTTCTTCCATTTCGTAATAAGTACCGGGAAATTTTTCACTTTGTGGATTAAATAAAGAAAAAAATATTCAAGCATGATAAATGGAGAGTATTAAAGCAATATCTAAACCATAAGATACATTTTTCTTTTTTCAAAAATAATTTCTGTTTATTTCTACATAAATATCATATTTCCTTCCTTATCTCGTATCCAATAAAGTTTGCAGCAAACTTACCGAAGAAAAAAAAAATCACAATAAATAATGGTAGATACCACAGGGTTTTGTGGCCATATCGACCACCCATATATCCGCTCTCATGGGCATTATCCATGGCCTATAATAACATTATGCATACACAGATTCATATTCGGTCTAATGTGAATTATTACAGGGTGAAGTCAGGGGATGGAACGCATATCGCTTGGGTTTATTAAATTGTCATTGCCAGTATCTATAGTGCCCCATTAAGTAAACAAATGGTTTTATGTAGTCTGGAGCGGTTGATTAATTTTAATACACTTCCAAAAATTCATTAAGCAAAATTTTGATTTTCTGGAGTATGTAGAAAATCCGATAGATTGTGCGTGAGTCCGAGCTTTGAGTCCGAACAAAAATGCCAACATTTTGAATAACGTTCGTCAAAACGTGGGCTATACTTTTCTCTTTATGGTAATTTAGGACAGACTAAGAAAGCGTAACAATTTTAGTAGGTTTCCCACGAAAAACATGAAAACGAAAATTCGAGATGAACGTTTAAGGAGTGAGTAAGTCCTGTTGACAAATACAGACTGAACGCTAGGATCGCGGCTTATGGAGGAGCGGCGCTGACATAGGTCACAGAAGAGTTGAAGATGCAATACGTTAAAGAATGAATTGTCCAAGATTTTGATCTTATAATTTTATTGCTTCAAGACCGGCATTTTATTACAAAATTTGCAGTTTTAATGGTCGGATTTAAGGATAACGATTTAGTCTTGATTAAGAGTTACTTTTATGTATCCATGTCCTCCAGCTATACGAGAAAGACAAACATTTTGCATAAATTTTACCGTATGGCAAATTCAAATTCGAATTTATGAGTTTACTGAAGTTCAGTGTTCATGCAAATGTCGTACGAAATACTCAAAGTTATAGATATAAGTGTATAATGAATTTAAGCTCTACGAAACAATAAATTATGTATGTGTGTTTCAGAAATAGACCGTTGGGAATCATTGTCTTCAAAGTTATGTGAGAATGGCCATTATAACGTGGCAAACTGCACATAAGATTCTGCTTTGAATATATAGAGAATAAAATACTGTAAAATCATTCAAAGCCATGGGTTTTAGGTGAAAAATAAGGCGCGTCATGCGGTAAACTTACAAGATCACGATCCTATCGAATACGATCCTCACACGTTTATCGCTTAATTAATCTACTGGTCTTCTATGCGAATTGGTACGGAACTTTTATACCACACGTAACGCATCGCAAAAAAATTAGTTTGTTCAATGAAGTGTGTAGAACCGTTCAGAACAATTGATGTCTTCGTGGATCTGCCGAGAAGGCTTAATTGTACGCAAAATCTTAATACCTTGGTTAGATAACGTTGTAGGTTTTTCCCCTAAATTAAGAAATGTTAAATTTGTTTACACCATAGTATTTATTTTGTTTTTAAATTTCAGGTCAATGACATTAGGTACTATATTATTATAAATTAAAAAACTTTTTTTTGCCCAATGCTCCGAGTTCTATGCGTTAAAAATTTGATTAGAATGGTGAATGAATTAACATTTTTTATATAAAAAATTAGCCTAAATACTAACAAGATTCTAATAATTAAAAAAAATGTAGTTTGTAATTAATCAAATTTTTACACTTGAAAAGTAGCACAAAAACACTCCCCACGCATCCTGCAAACGGTAAAAGAAGTTCCATTGAATTTGTGGCAAAAATTTTGCAATAAATAATACACCCGAAAATAATCTCGTCCAAAAGAAAATCATTAAAAATGTACGCTGCACTCCGTTTTATCATTCGCTAAGGTCAGGCTCGTAATCCACATAAATAAAATGAGGCATAAATTTTTCTGTTTTTTTTTCTCAACATTGTGACAAACTAAAATCAATTGAAATTGCTCGTTTGCAAAGTTTACTATACGCGAATCTGAGAGGTTTTAGGTTTACGTCAATATCGAAATGAACACGTTTTCTAATTTATTGACAGAAAACAAATTTATTGGTATCTAATAAGAGAAACATTTGAAGCTGAGTTGTGAACTCAACATTTCAAAATGGTGTAATGATCGATGACCACCAACCATACCACCCATTGCGTTTTTGTACAATAGACAATTTCATTTTATACATTCTTGGCATCGTAATTTCACATTTAATTGTACAATACCTCCCCGTCGAATGACCAACCGCAGTCTAACGATGGCCGTGGCGCTGCTCGTGACTAAAAAAATGAGTAATTAATAAGAACCCACCCTCCTCATTTCAATCCACCCACGCGCCTCACATCAACAAACAAAAAAATCGTTTATTAAATTTCCTGTACAACATTTAACTTCGGTTTAATTGTTTAATTAAATTGTAATAGTGGATAAATTATTTCATTATGTTTTTTTTTATTATCTATCAGCTTAACTATAAAAAAGAGGTGTTAGGTTTTTTTTATTTTCTATTTTAAACCACCCACCTCGATGGCCTTACCTGACTTATTTTTTTTGTAGCGGCATCCACGAAATCGACACATGCTAGCAGCCTGGCCCATGGGGCCCGCCAGTAGAGCAAATGTTAAACCCTCCGTTTTAATGGATTTAATTTTATATCACTTTTTAATCTATTTAACGATTTTAACATTATTTTATTTCACAGCGAAAAAAAATTCAAATCTATTGGTTTGTGTCATAGACCGTTTCACTTCTTATCGGTTCGAAACTTTGCTTAACTACAAAAAAAAAACGAAATTAACTAAATGCCGAGTTGAATACGAAATTCTGGTCTAAGTGGCAAGTTACACAAGTCAATTCCGTACGGACTTAGAAGGCACTGAAATTTAATATTATATTATTTGAATGGTTCGCTCCGTGTATTGATGCTGCCTATTAAACATAAATGGCTTGGAAAATACCTTCAAAGTGTAATTTCCTTTTGGGCACTCCAGTTTATGGTTTTCTTTCTTAACAATTACACAACCGGAGCAAAGTTATCCTGTCTTATCTGATGGCTAAGATTACGAAAGTTCATCGATAATATTTTATAGCAATCTGTCCTTGTTAAATATAAAACATCGGAGAAAAAAAAGTGTTTAAGATTGTTCAGTGATCTTCAGGACACAATTCTGAATTTCTAGGTCCTAGTAGTAGTCGTAAATTTTGTTGTAAAAATAATTAGCAATTTCGTGAGGCTAATGGTTGTCAAGAAGGATCTAAATATAATGTCGCGTGTCGACGAAAATAAGGTGAGATGGACATGGCGTAAGCATCTGGAGGAATGGTCGACAAATATTTGTATTTTATATGCAGTACTGCCTTGAGTTCTACCATAGGAACTTTCTCGCAACTGGAAGAGGTATCGAAGCTAGTCTCAGGATAGCAAGGACTTATAAGAGTCTACTGAGGCGAATAATGATTCCCGAGGATAGGAAGTTAATTAAAATATTACCTGGTATACCACGTTTTAACAAGTAGATTAATCGAACGAGTTTTTTTTTCTCGTTTCGGACAGCATTAAACTTTGTCTTATTGGCCAATAGGTTGAGAATGGGATCACATGAACATGTTTTAAGCCACTTCTTTCTGTAATTTCACATGCAATCTCGTAAAATTTCCAAAGCTAGTGTAAAAATAGATAGTACCAATTCAATGTAATATTTCTAATTACTTATTTTCATTTATTTTTACTCTATTATTTTTTTTTTTTTTTTTTGAATAAAATATAATACATATAACAATAATATAGCAAAGTGCCAATACCGTTATCTGTGATAATTTTTTTGTCGTCTTATCGCATTGCGCGTTCCGAATTTACACCAAAAATAATAAAATTGTACACAGACAGATTTTCTATTAATTCAATTTCTATAAAACATGGGGATAAAAAATAGACGTAACCCCTTAGGGAACGAATATCAAGTAAAGTAAATAATAGTTTAATATCTCCTCAGACTTAACAGATATGACGGAATTCGTAAGCTACAATGAATAAAATCCATAGAAGTAAGGGTAAGTCCGATATCTCATTAGAACTCAAATATTTATTGGAATTGTGTCGTGTAGAAAAAAAAACGTTAACACCGAACACTTCCATACTTAGCTTCCCTTAACGATTTGTTTACGGAGATGCTTTTATAGTGACTCTATATAGTTATAAATTGTCAGTACTCTGTCATTAGTCGTTCTTAAGAAATAGATACGTCTTAACTTCAAAAAAAATTTAATTTAAAAAAATTTTCCTTTACGGAAATTTCCATATTTTTCAACACTCGGCTTCAGTACCACTTTCAAAGGCATTCGTCTAGAATTGAATTGAGCCTTTTTTAAATATTATATCTGAAAGACGGTATTTTACTGAAAACTGATTCAATGATTTCAATGATTAATTTAATATGGACAAGAATTTAATTCTGCTTGGTACTGAAAGATTAATTCAATGCAGACAAGGTTAAATCATTGTGGACAGAGAGCTATTCAGTCTGGAAAATAAATTAAAAATCTAGAGAAGGATAGATTTATTGGGTATTTATTTAGTGGTAGAATATACCGTGAACAAGAAGATAAATGGGACAAAGATGCAAACTTGCGATCGAGAAATACATCGGCAATCCTTGTTCAGAAAAATATTTCTTGTTCATAAGAAATACTTCTTGTTCAGAACAAACACTTCTCTTTGCATAGAATGAAAATTAAATTACTTAACTCAATACAATTAAGTCGCCTTCAAATACACGAAATCGGATCATTCTACCGAGTTGTACATTGTGCCTATCGAATCCAAAATCCTGGGATTATGCAAACATTCAACAAACCCCATTGTTAGCAGGATGCTGTTTTTCAATTTTCAATTTAAATTAGGCTTCATCCTGAATACCGGAATTGAATGGAACTCCTGCATTTATATACTGTGCAGCTGGTTCGACTAGCTAGCTATTGTCGCACTAGCTATTGTCGCATGATGTCAAAGGATAAAGAGATATTCAGTTTGCTTAACTAAATAGTTTTGAAGCAAAATGCATCAGGACAACATTATCGGAACGGAGTGAACAGGAAATTGGTTGTTGGCCATTAGTTCATCTCACTCAATATATGGGATCCTTAAAAGAACTTTACCCAATTATCCTGTCTGAATTCTCTTTCACACAATACTAATCCTTTTTATGTCCTTCACATGAAATAGCCAAGAGATCGACAATCTCAACTAGTCCCGAGTCAAGGAATTGCCTATGCAGCTGTTGCCATAGCCCCAATCATCTACCGATTTGGATTGGATCCAACACTCAACCAGCCATTTGGCTATCAGGTCCAAAAGAACTCAATTTCGGTTCTTTCGGACCGGTTGCGACAGATTGTGTCAAGCTTGTGGACTTCAATTATATCTAATAATCCACTTCGATTCGGGCTTTATGTACGAATTAATTTTACAACGTCTGGCCAAAATGTGTGTCATTGAGGAACTACACGTTCTGGTACTGAACTCTGTCCCCTATCTCCCATCACCAACCACCCACCCTTATCCAAAATAAGGACTGATAGTCCTGCCTATGGTCGATTTGTGACGGCTCGCGATTATTCTCCAAACCGAAAGCATTATTAAATTTCCAAACGACCGCTCCAAGCTGATTGCACAAAATTCTACTTGATTTTGAAAGAAAGGATCACTCTGACTTGACCGGCTATGGAGGCCCTCCGGATAGCACAATGCAGGTTTCGAAATTGGCCATAAATTATGTTTTCCTTGTGGATAAATGGAAAAGCTATGAAAGAAAATCGATACGATGCCGAGGAACATTGCGGAAAGTTAGAAGGTCCTCTATGCTACCGTGATGGTCGGCAAGTGTTGCCCGTTCCACTTTTCAAAATTATTATGACAGAATATGGATGATGATGACGATGGGACTAGATAAAAATTAATCCTTTGAAGTTACAGAGCCAGGATCTATGTGCCGTGATAGAGTTCAAGAAGACGGAGCCATTGACCGTTCCAAAAGGATGATGACAACCGTTTCTGTCTTTTATGCACACTGTTTAAGTTGTTGCCGTGTTGTGTATAATTTCGTAATAAAAAGGGTTTTATGTTCCAGGAAACGTTCATATTTTCATTTTCCGAATGAGATTTAAGAGTTTCCGAGTAATGGATGAAATCATCGACCTACGTTTCTTACACTTCACTGTGTTCGCAGATTTAGTTAAATGGGTTATAAAACAATTTTGTGGATTGAATTTCACGAGGGGTTGCAACTATTGCTAAGAAAGAACCATATTTTCGAGGATAACGTTAAAAAAAACATATTTCTCTTTCAGTTCTTTGAGTTTTAAATGAAAAAAAGCTGCTTGCTAGAAAAAATGGATGTAGTTTCGGAAGTGTAAATATCGCAGCACATTGCTCTTGCAAGAAATGACATAAATTACTTGCTAATGAGCACGAACCTTAAGTGTAAGAGTTAATAAACCCTAGTCAACAGCCAAATCGAAGCAAATTGCTTAAAATATAAATATATAAGATTAACATGAGTGCATTATATCAATAAGTTATAATTAATGGAAATGAATTTCAGTTCTACATGGCCCATATGGAGAAAACCCCAGCAATGAAATCCGATTACGAAACAGATCCGTTGGACTAGTCCAACACAGTATAAAGTGGCTTTTCCCGTGAAGGTCTTTCAACTGCCATGTCCTCAATAGCAGTAGCCAGGACAGCGATCGATCGCAGTCGGGATTTTTATGTTCGCACCAATGCTGCTGTACTTTAATGCTGCAATAACTTTTTTTTATTTCCTTATGTACAACGCTCGCATTAAGCTTAAACGGATTAGTGTACGAGGTTCATGACATATGAACATCAGGTTGTAGTACCTATAACACTCAAAATACTTTGTGTACGCCACAACAACTTTAATTTCTTAGCACTCTTAACCCCTTGTAGTTCTTCTGTGAAAAAAGAAAACCACTAGATTCTCAAGATACTTAAAAAAAACTTTACTATAGCATTTCCTCGGACAATCTGTTTTTATTAGCAATAGTCTCAACGACAGCAATTCCTCTGCTCCACAACAACTATTACTGCCTTATATTGCACTCCAATAAATTCCTATTAAACGTGCACGTGTAACACATTCCCTTTTCTCCCTGAAACCCATATACACATGTGTTCACTTAACATGTGCCACTTCACTACCTCAATGTTCATCCCTAATCCTAAACCAGGACATCGAACATTACCGCACGAGCTACCCTTTCACATCATAGAGCATAATGACTTTTTAAATCTAACCGGATTCGAGTTCCGCCACACTTCCCGACCGTGTCATCCTTGTATTTGCCAATGGCAATTTCCATCTGACAATGATTTATAGGACCTCATCTAGTAAGAAAACTTGGTAAGGTCTTGTTTCATGTAGTCCGACCGCAAAAGACAATTTGCACCACCACAATGGAACCTATAAGGCAACAGCAGCAGCAGCTCATAATTCTAAATCGCTGCGAATTTCATTTAACGACTTCCTTCTTGTTGGCAAATGAAATTTATTTCTCCTAATACAGTGTAAAATAAGATACTCTATGTTTGAAGTGACATTAACTTCTCGAAACGACTGTCCCGAACGTAAGAAGCTAGTCTTAATCCATCATATCACGATTCGCTAAACATGGCTAAGAAACACTAAGCAATGCGTCCATGCACCTCCTCCGAAAAATGAGTAATATCCTTCAACTGCCAGAAATGTCCTTCTCATCTTGGCACATTTCCAGACTAAAATCCCAGAGAATTCTACTCGCATAAATATACAATCTGAAGCGCTCCAACAGTTCTTAAGTTAAAACTCCGTTGGTTCCCGCTAAATGGTGCCATAAAATGTGGCCCGAAATTCCACTAGAAGCGAATCCTGTTTCATAGTCCGGTCCATTTTTCGCTCCTCGGGAATAATGATAATAATGGTGGAATCCTTTTACACTATCCTCTTGTACATACGAAAGGTTCCTAAATTTCGCATTCATCTCATCCGCTTTCTTGCAAGATTTATGCCTTGATTTGTCAGAGCACTCTCCCGTGGCACGCAATCTTGAATCCTGAGTCTGGGGTCCTTACGATATATGGTATAGTGCGAGGAGTCTGTGACTAACTAAAGCTAACCCTCAGTCCATGAGTGGAATTTATCGGGACGAAATTGGCGATGAAGGTTTTATTGGCAAGGATTTTCGCACACCAAGGAAAGGATTCGCCTGGATGACTAGCACACGTGTAATATTGTTTTATATTAAGGGAACTATGTATTTCGTGCGAAACTTTTAAAGGACGAACGAAAGTAAGCCGAGCTGGAAATTTTTTAAGGACTAGGGATTTTCTCTTTTCTCGGACACAAGATAGTGTATATAAATTTGAAAGCCATTGAGTTAGGATGGGATTCGACAAGGTCTTATAGCCAGGTAATTGATTGCGAAGGTTTTGTTAGGGTTCGTAGGAAATGGATGGAGGTGTACATTGAATTTTAAGAAGTTTTTTATCGGTTCGAATGGAAGTATTCCGGCCGTCCCGTCAATTTCGTAGTCCTTAGCAGCAGACTTGGGTGTAATTCGAAGCCACAGTTCGATCAGTAGTGCGAGTAACGATTTATCCCAAATTTGATGTAACCATCGACGATGATATAAAAAAGAGTTAAGAACAATAACAAATAGATAAAAATAATATAAGGCTCTTTTTGCGATTAAAAAAAAAGATCAAAGAAGAAAAGAAACGTAAAAGTAGCGGGCATAAAACCCTTTCCACAATTCTACCCTCGACTATCACTGTTCTATATAAGTTTAAAGTCTCTTAGATACATATTCTATGTATTCTATGTATTCTATGTATTAGAAACCTAAATTTGTTGTCTAAAAAGAGCCCCATACTAATAAGACCCTCCTCTCCCAACCCACATACAAAATATGATCACTTAAAGGGACCCCTTTAACCAGTCTATCATTGTCTGTTTACGGTATCTTATAGCCCTGAAACGTGAATACACGGTGTATATTATTTGTTTAAATTTCAGCTCGATCACTACACTACACTTCAAAAAATAATAATAATAATAAACTTACATTCACCTGGAAAGACTATTAACACAAACCTGTGTTATGTTTGGTATCCCATCCAGAGCCTTACATAAATCTGCCACAGACTTAAGTTCTTTTACAATCGGACACTTACTCGCTTTTTAGCAACGACAAACATTGTGGTATATAAGAAAATAACCTAAGTCTGGAAGTAAAAGATCGTGTGATCATTCAAATGTCTAGGCAGGCGCAGTCGCGGTTTAATCTTACGTAATTCAATCTTAAAGTCAATCCTTTCCTAGCATCAATAATTGCTTCGATTACAAACAAAATACTCACAGAAGCTTTGATTAAGGTGCATAATCTAGCGATCTAGACGGAATATCTGCCATCTACAAGCCCATAAAATACAAAATCCCAACAGCTACTATCTATTACAAAACCTCGAAATATTGCGCTTTCGATTGGAAACTCAATTAAAATTTTGCTAGTTTGGATCGAAGCCAGGAACAATGAGACATTAATCATGTCGGTCTGGCTTCAAAGATGAATGGCATCGACATTATTCTGCGATATACAACCTATCGTCACTTTATAATCTTTCCCTTTTGACAATGATCTCGGCGGGATGTGATGTAATAAATGCTGTGTAAGTTGTAACAGTCCCGTCGCAATTGTGCCAAGCCTACACGAACAGTGCAATTCGAAACGTAATTTACTTATTAAAATTTATGTAATTTTGCTTGTCTTCCGGTAGACCGATAAATTAATGAAATCCAACAATAGATACAGATGCTATTTCTTTTTTCTCTAGATGGATTAATGTAGTATGAAATTAAGAAAGAAGGCGCCAATAATTTTGATGTTTTACTAGTTTGATAGAAGAAATCTTAGGTTCATGTGCAATTCACTATGTATAGTACCTACAGAACACAAGTTTTAGTGACTCAGAGAATATTGCTAAATTTTATACCAAAATAAAATAACTTCAAGTTTGTCAAAAAATATATTATACATAAGACATAAAAAGGACATGAAGGGTCCAGCGTCTCATCAAAGAGTATAATTTTTAAATTAAATCTTGATCAACTAGTTTACAATTTTCGCTCAAATCCGGATCGACGGACTAGAAATTTGTAATTTTTATCCAATAAAGACATAGTTATGGAAAGGACGGCTGAATAAAATATACAATCATCCAAAAATTTAAGCTTCAGTGCTTTACAAATAAGAAAATTTAATTTAGTAGTAAATTTGTTTGTATTTTGTCTGACAAACAATTGCCATTGCAATACAGATGCGAAGACTTTACTAACCCATTTTGTGTTTTGTCAATTAGCGATCTCAAAACAACAAAAACAATATCACTGAATGAGATTTATTTTATAATTAAAATGTTTTATTTGGATATTTGACATTAACCTTAAAACCGTGTTGTTGTTTTTCTGACTGTGTTATTGTTTTTCTGACCATTGTCGTGTTGTGGGTCCCCAGGACCCCAGTGTATTTTTCATATGAATTATACTAGTGTGCAACACGAATCTAAGGTTAAGAATACATCCAAGTAAATAATAGAGATAGTGTAACATTTGCTTACAATTGACTTTTTTAAATCAGGTTTGTACGGATTTACGTATGTAGGTACATCGTTTACGGCGGACAGACGGATATTTTTTCTATCTTAGCTAAAGACTAACTAGAAGTGAAACGAAATTTCCCATTAAAAATTTTTGGTTCGAGAGCAAATTGTTAGCGGATTTTGTATGTGATTTGATAGAAAATTTAGTTTTAGCTAGTACTGGGCTTTATTTGGTATATACTGGGGAAATACAACGTTCAGAGTAGTAAATTTTATGAAAATTTCTGGGGATCCCAATACCCCATTATTAAAAA
Organism: Beris chalybata; assembly: GCA_949128065.1. Classification (NCBI taxonomy): domain Eukaryota; kingdom Metazoa; phylum Arthropoda; class Insecta; order Diptera; family Stratiomyidae; genus Beris; species Beris chalybata. The sequence continues at coordinate 2,215,671 of OX421896.1, read as the reverse complement.
ATACTAAAATAAATTAAACAACCTACCTATATATAATTATATTGGAACCAGAAAGAATATCTCAAAAGACCGTTGTTACTTGCCTATGCAACATAAGAGGTTATAAAGGAAATATAGACTTCGGTTTTATACCTTTATTTGTTTCCTGCGTACATACTACCGAAAACATGAAAACTGTAAGGAACCGAACTAGTGACTGAAATTCAACAACATCAAACAATTGTATATTTTCTTACCAATTTATAAACACAAAATAAAGCAATAATTTCCTACACCTGTTTTCAATTTCTTTGCACCTATAAATCCGTTGGCTTTCAATCAACGTTTAATTTGTTAATCATCAAATTTACACATCCATCGAAAATATTATTGGCAATAGGTATCAGGTGAAGGTTAGTGCCAGGTTTATTTTTAAATGACCTTCCCGTACGGGGTTGTACAATTCGTTCATCCCTAACCCGAAATGGTCTCCTCACCCTGTTTATACCTCAAAAACCAGACGAAATATTTACGAGATTTTCCGAGATAAAAGTGAAATGATTCTCTTGTCTATAAACAACTATAGTAAAATATTTGCAACTCTACGTTGCGCGTATTATTTTTAGAAATATCCATGAGTTTCGTTTGTAAACAAAATGGAATACCGGCGAACATGAAAATAAACAAAGCTGCGTCACATTGGTTTTCACCCCAAATTGCACGATGCTTTCTGAGGAAAATAGCTCTTCGCCAAATCCGGTAAGGATTCTACGGACTATGACCAATATCTGGAATAAGTACTGCGTATGGGATGGCCCGGTTTCATCCATTCCAGAGAATATACAGATGTCTTGTAAAATATTCGGAACAATAGGACTGAGCCATTCTCAAAGCCTTCAGCACCAGAACCAATATTTGATACATTTGGGAAAGGATACACAACTCAAAAACAAATTTTCTATCGATTTCTTTTTCATGTCGCCAGTCGCTAGCGTTCGCGTCCTCGTTGACAGGCCTTCAGCTCCATTTAAATATAATGTAAGTAAGCAACAACATACCGAACAATATGCATAAAGCTTAAGCTTACATTTTTTCTGCAGGATTTTCCATTTTCATTTATTTACCGCGCCAGGAAAAACAGAATAAATTTTCCGTTCTTTTCAGAGTTTCGATTTGAATGTTTCGAAAGGGAACGCACCCATCGAAGAGGTGTCGCCGTGTACATTTTCCAAAAAAGTTGAAATTACAAAATCAAAGAAGAACGAAGGCTGATTTAAATAAATCAGGAAAATGTCGACAGGCAAAATCACCGGTTTTCACATCAAGCGAATTGACGTGAAATTTTCAATATTGGGTAGAATGAGAGTTTTCCTCTGCTGTAGGGACGATGCGAGCGCTTCCATCAGGCCAGCTTAGGACGATGCCGCACGCGGTCTTTGCCAAAGCCTTAAAACTCATTAAACTGAAAAGCTTTTAATGGGAACGACAATGTGCCGACAGAATCGCAGACTATACAACACAGTCAATACGACGACACAACAACCGGCTATAGTAGACATTGCACAACATATTGAAGTTTTCCCTTCACTTTCGAGGAGTTTCGTCTACGCGTGGAAGGTATTAGCGCACGATTGGCAGATGCTTTCTATCGCTTTATTTAAATAATAATTAGAAACCCTTTTTTCATACAACCCAATGTAAGGGATGCTGATGCTTGTTTATAAAGGACATTTAAACTACCGCACCAGTTTATTTAACAATACTTCAAAGCTTACCTCAATTATAGAGAAGAGTAAAAATGCAACGACATGAAAATTCACAGCTTTGACTGAAACTTGCTTCTATTGTCATCAAATATTTCAAGAAATTTTATCTAAATAAATTATAATATAATACCTATATATGGGGCCGCAAAACGTCATATTGCCTAAACTGCCCTTTAGTGAAAAACGACGTTAGACACAACAAAAAAATTTATAAAAGAAATAAATATAAATAATTTAAAATGTAACAAGGTTTGAGGATACAGAGGAAATTTCCTAAGACAATAATTTGTCTACTGAATGTCCTCGGATTCAATTAACGAGACGACTAGACTTAGAAATAGAGTTGATTTCGATGCCAAGGTCGATATCTTCACACTTCCATTAAAGGTTCTTGTACAAGGTCAGGCTACATTAGAAATACAGTTGGCAAAAAAAAAACTTAGTGTAGCCTTTTTGATTCAATACCGTCCATCAATTCCATGTCCGGTATGTTACAAGAGTGGAATTCCTTAATTCGGAAATTATTATAAGCCGGGAATTCTCGCTCGTCATAAATTAAATTATGAGAGTATAAAACGCTCGTAAATTCTGATTTCAGTATCCTGCTACTACTTCGTACTTCGTATATATGAACAGATGAGAGTAAAGCTCGAGGGAGAAATAATTAACTTGCAGCAATCTACATTCTGGCCGTATCCTTGAATAGTTTCGCATGGAAGCAGAAAATGCCGAAATTACTGGGTCCTTCCAGAATAACCGAGCTCATTACGATTACAAGGAAATGTTCAATCCGGGCTATCCTCGCCCGAATTTATTCCATTATGTTTTCGGGATCTAAGCTAGAGGACCGAACAATTGAGATTGGAACTCAACGTCCAGGTCATATTGCAAATTAAAAAGTCGCATTGCGGTTTTTTTTGCTTCTACTATATACATATGTACATATGTACCTATTTTCAGAAAAAAAATTAGAACTTTTATAGGAGTTTAAGCAAAAATTAAAAAAAAATGTGAAGAACTCATTAATTCGTGCATATTAATGATTTCTAATGAACATTTTGCTACCGCTATTTGGTGGAGCACTTTTTGTACATTTTCACGAACTCCGATATATTTCTTAGATCTAATAAGATATCGAGTCCACTTTTACTTCTAGAGGCTTTAAATGTAATCGGCGAAAAAGCAGATTTTAGCCGTTTTTGATATTCAAGCACCTAGGGTATGTCAAGTTATTGTTCAAATTTTCACGAATTCCGACAAATCTTGTAGGTTTCCTTTAATCCGATCGCTTTTATTTTTATGGGCTTACCCCTACCTTATACCTATATAATGAGGGTGTAAAATTGATTATGGAAGTTTTTTTTCCGCACTCCGACTTATCACTTATTTCTGATAAGATATCGAATTGTTTTTAATTTTACAGGGCTTTCTATTTAATCGCCTAAAAATCGGTGTCAGATTTTTTTGATATTCAACGACAATTTGTTGACTATCTCGATATTTTATTGAAATTAAAAAAAAAATTAAGTAAATAAGAAAAAATCTGCCAAGAGTCTAGACGCAACTTTATTATTCTTTGGATAGAAGTCCGGAACGCTGACGCGGATCAAGTTACTATGTGACTGACAACCTGAAGAATAACCAGGAGATTATGAAATGTACAAAAGTATAACGATCACAATGAATCATACATATTTTTGTCATTAGCGTTATGAAGTACCATGTATGTTATAAACAGGCCTGTTCGTCAGAGTTCAAACTTCCGAGCCAATACACTGTGGTAAAAAAAATAATAATATGTATACATATTCGATTTAACAAAAATAATATTTAAAAATTGTTTTGATTCTATTTGACGAACTAACGTTAACCTGCGGTCTACAGGAGAGAACCCCGATTTTACGACCAGCACTGAACGTGTTAATAAATATCGTTCCACTGTGGTAATAAAAAAGCAATCAATACAAATATAATATCAAAGAATTGATATAGTCATGAGTGGGGATTCCACGAAGCGATAGAGCACACCTAAGATACTGTGTATTTATCGATAAATGTACCTGGTAACCACTTGTTATTATATTTAATAACCATTCAATCGTGAGTATTCGAAATGAGGTTTTGAGTCATTACTTCGTGTATAAGTAGTAATGACTCTGATACACTAAAAAATAAATTTCTTTGTAAAATAACATTCTCGTAGATGGCGCCAGCTAAGTGAATTATTAAGATCTGTTATAAAAGGGATGGATCGATCTTTGAACTTTAGTGAATAATTTTGTGATAATATCAACAATTTCCTCAAGTTTCTTCCTAAATGAATAGGTACACTGAAAGGAATTTTATTTATTTCGTTTACTAAACTTTTGACTCATCACGTTTCAAGTAAAACTCGAGAAAACATTGATCTATAGGAATTTATTGTTTCATAGAAGAAATTATTATTAACGTAATTTTCTAACAAAACTTTCTAAACATTTTGCGCCATCATTTGGATATGAGAAATACGTGAAATCTTCAAGATTATACAAGTACGTCACGATCGATGACGAATAAATGTTCTTCTTTTGCATGGACTATTTCTACTTAAATACTTCGCCCGGACATTGCAAAATCTCTGTATGAATGCGTTGTTTGACCAACATCACGACCACGGTCTATACACAATAAGACCTAACCTATTCTGAAATAAAAATATATGTGAAATATATGAGGTTAAAAATATTTCGCGCACAAAACGAATTTTATACGTATGCGAAAAAAGCACTCATACGGTTATCGTTATAAATAAATTGTACATTGTGACAGTTGTTCTCAATGGAATTTCCCCTACTACGAAATAACAACAAAAACAATTTAATGATATTATTTCAAGTTATCATAAACACACGCACACACTGTTTCAATTTCGTAATGATTAGTTGATATGCGTTGCAGTACTTTTAATTGTTTGCTTAATAACAATTCGACATGAAATATAATATTTAAAATTAAAATAATTTTTGGGTTTTATTTAGGTGTGGAGTTGAGATAAAGAGATACTACTACAAGACACTCAGATAACTTTAATTATTATAATTATCTGCTACCACGGATCTACGAGTCACTAATAATATAGATCAAGTAGAAAAATAGGGAAGAAAGACTTCCTTCAAATTTATTATTTTTTTGAAGAGTACGAATCCAGGACCACAATTAGAATTGAAATTGTAATTCACAATAGGTATTCAAAATCAAATTTATTTGAATCCCCATCCTTCTTACCCTACCTTCTAATAGGAAAGTAAATATTGTATACAAATCCATAACAAAAAAATTAATAAAAGTATTAAAATAGATTATTAAACATTATTTAATAAAAGCAAAAAAAAATTTGAAAATAATTATAAACTTCAATTTTTGGTCCTGTAATTTGTATTTTCCTACTTTTCGATTTTTATTCATTTATATTTTAAAATTTAGATTTTTTTATCAATATGAACATATTTCGTCTTAAGGGAGTCATCCCGTGTGACGGTTTCTAAAAACCGATTATTTGGTTTTTGCATAAATTACATTCAAATATAGTGTACAATATGTGGGCGGAGTGATATTCCGATATTCGAAGCCGTTCGGAAGTTACAGGCCGTTATACTCTCTAACCTCCTTTGTTGCTTCGAACAACATGAAAAGTTTAGTCGCGTTTTTCTCAAAACGGTAGCTTTGAAATCGGTGGACACGATATCTCGAAATCTATTGAACGGATTTCTGTGAAATTTGGTAAACGTATTCAGTACACATGTATACAGTTTCCAAATTAGGATAATTGTGATTCATCAAGCCGTTTTTTTTTTTTGGCGACCTGAAGAAGTCGTAAAAACACACTAAAATTCACGATAAAAAGTTCAACAAGCTGCCAAAAATTAACGCCCACAATCGTACCGAAAACAAGGTTTTTTAAAAATAGTTGGTTAAGTTGGCGTATATTTCAGTAATGACCGAGAATTTGGGACTGAAAAAATTCTAAAGTGTGCTCAACAAGTGAATAAATATATGGTCAAAATTTCACAGTTCTATCATTATTAAGTTCGCCAGAACAAATTCCCACTTTACTTATTTTTAACGTTTATCTTGAAAGTATTGTTTTTGTTTTTTGGAGATACTATATGTTTTATTTGTTGTAATAAATGTATAAGCGTTTGTAAATGTTTATCTTTAATAATTTGCATATACCTTTGGTAATCCGAATTCCCGCATAATCCGGATTGGGGGTGGTTTTAATTGATCCGGATTAGCGAGACTCTACTGTATATTATTTTCTTTTGTTTTTATCATTAATATCCATTTGTATTTATTATTTGTAGAATATTTAACACTAACTATTTCAACACTTTTATTATTACGGCATTTTTTAACATTTTAAATTTGATAATTTGAACTTTAAACATCTTCAATTTCATTTAAAAAAATTCAAGTTGTTTTTCGTCGTAGAAGAACCCTAGCTCCTTGCTGTGATTTTTGATTTTCGACACTTGACTCTTTGATGATTCTTGGATTTTGAATATTTAAAATTAGTTTAGCAATAGTTCGACATGTGTCTTGATCAATTTTTTTCGGCACAAATCCGGGACGAGTTTTATGCTTAGATGTGATGTATGTATATGTGCCATAAAATACATTCTAAGTTCTTGAAAAAAAAAATATATTTTTGGATTTCACCCTCTCGTACCAAAATACATTTTTCTGCTAGAGGTTTTCTGAGTCTTGTTGTTGTTGTTTGTAAAACCCAAATTAAAAACGGTTCATGAGATACAAAAACTTATGTTTTTTAAATTGTTCTCGCGTTTCAAACGCGTTTGCAAACGACGTACCGACGTATATTTTTTTGTGTACTTGTCCTACGCATAAATTCAAAATTTCAAGGTTTTTTTATTTAAATTTCAAATCGAGCGCAATACTTAATAGTAATGTGAAACTTAAGGTAACCTAGTCCTCTGAAATTTCATTTGCTATAATTTGAAAATCCATTCATCTCTGTCCTTACTTGGCATGCTATAACAGACATGAATATTAACTTGTGATATGCGGTAAGAGCATATATGAAAAACTACACTACTCAATCTCTTATAACAGGTTAGTTTCCTGGGAAGCAGGTGTCGCCCCATCTAGTTTGAGTTACCGATAGAAGCGCCACACATTGATATCTGAAAATGAATAGGAAGTGGGTATACGAAAAAGTGAGTATCATATTCTTCCAAGTGATAGACGCGTGCAGCAGACTACCGAAGTTTAAGTCGATTTTCCTAAATACTAAGTAAGCTCAGTGGCTAGATATGAAGCTATCTAAAGGAGGATTAAGTAAGACTTGATAATGGTGACGTAGACTACCCATTATTAAAATTCAGAAAGCATGTCATCCCGGAACCTTAAAGCCAAACTTATACTCTAAATACTCCCCTCCCCCTTCTCGAACTATCCAAACTCACACCCATTCAAATCGAAATGTTGAAAAGAAAAATAAACAGAATTTTCCTCGCATCTATAAATACCGTTTACAACGCATTGCCAACCAGGCGATTTCGACACGCCGCCCGATGCGATGTGGCCACCATCCAAGGAATTTCCAGAAAATTTTATACTCACTGATTGACTACAAAGTCCGAAATAGAAAATGTTTGCCACGAATACGATGCGCAGCTCCCCAGCACCCAGTTCAGTGCTGAACTTCTGGACTGGGAATTCACTGGCCGAATGCGTAGGAATATTCGACTGACGTCATTCATAATAGCATCGTCCTTACGTAGTACACCTGTTGAAAGTCATGCTAATCATGCAATAATTACTATTGGGCCAGGTAGCTCCCAAAACGGTGGCCAAAGCTAGAAAATACCAGTGGAGTGAGTGGGCAGTCCTTGCATGATTATCGCACATAAAGCGAGTTAGCCTGGCTAGAAGGTACGAGATATGCACGAAGCAAGGAAACTATTAAAATGGAAGTCATCATATCAGATAGGCGGGAAGGTTTTAATTACCTTTGGCCTATTACAGGCCATCGAGCAGCTTAGATGAGACGCCGTCATTCCAATGTCATCCCAACTATCTATCAATCTATCTAATGAAGGAATTGTAGAAAAAAAATTCCACCTAGTTAACAATTATTATGAGCTAAATGCTATCTAGTCGCGACATAATCCAATTAATTTCGTCTTGGAAGATAATTCGCGCATAACTGAAACACAACGCAACATCTTCGAGTAAGACAAGTCCCGGTCAAATCACGTTTTAATTGACGATCGTTCAGCGGCACCATCTTTAATTGCCGGCCGCCCAAACACACAGGCGCACACCATTCCAAAGATTTTATTATTGTGAATTATTGTGAGTCGAGAGTCAGTAGTAATTTCATTCAACTTCGTTTAAGTCGCACGATTTCTCAGTCTCAGGGCCACCGCCAGTGCTGCCAGATTTGCAAACCTAAAAAATCGTACCATACCATAAAAAAAATCGTACCGAGGGAGATTTCATCGTACAATTCACTTTAATGTTAAATTTTATCAGTCAAACACACTACATATTTAAGGAGCAGCTTTAGACGCCCAGAAATGAGTCATTTTTCATGCATTTTTTTATGGTGATAAAATAATCGCATCATTTTAAGATTTTAACATGATATTATTACAACTTTCAAGTGCTGTTTTTTTTACAAAACAAAATGGCGTTTTTATAGGATATTCTTTTAGGTGACTTTTGTGTGATATCGAAAACTAAAACATTTTTGGAATACTAACAGAGGAAAGGAAACTAAAGGAAAGGATATACATACCAAAACATGAGGCTTTTCTCTCAAATGTTCATTTTTCGAATATTTTTGTTATAGTTTTTACCCCAAAAAAAGAGGTTAATTTACGCGATATCCTCAAAATTTAAGGTATATCCTTCCGATATGTATATATATATATAGACAGAAAGCTTCCAATTAACCAAATCGATCCATAACTTTTTGAGCTACAATAGGAGCAGCTTTTGAAGATCTAGTTTTGAGATAATCGCGTTTAAAGGTTCAATACGAGAAAATTATTAGTTTTAGTGACTTATCAAATCATCGATTCCAGGAGCATATAAGAAACCTGCAACTTCTAACTCACTCACACCGTCACTTGTATTCCCCTCGCATATTTTTGTGAATTCATTCCCTTGATAATATCGTTTCTTAGAACATTTTCGAGCTATATTACGCGTTCCTTTAGGATAGTTTGGCAAAAATGTTTCACTATAATTTTTTATTTCGACATATGTACATATGGTTCAAAAATCGTACAGTTTGCGTACGATGAAGGGTTCTCATCGTACATCGTACATAAGGCTGAAAAATCGTACATGTGCGATGAAAATCGTACGCCTGGTAGCACTGGCCACCGCTCATCGATATCAACAGTATTGCCAACTCAGAGCTATAAACCCTTAAGAAGTTTTCCTAAAATGGAATTTTCCTTTTTTCATTAAATGTTACTTCAGGAAATTTACTGAAGGAAGTTGCCAAGTATGCCGTCGACTTCGCCACTTCCTGGAGCTAGTGCAAACAGACGGTAACACCGAACACATATATCTCACTGAAAAAAAAAAATTTCCCTACTAGGGTTCTATTAGGTCTACTTCTGGTAAAAATTTGAAGCATCCATCTTACACTGTTATTGAGATATGAAACGTGATATTTTTTAAAAATTCTAATCCCCTCCACTTCCGTGCTCCTCCATCCCCTTCCAAGATTTTACTTTGAGCAATCTTTATTTATCAAGCTTTATACTCAAAATGAATTTTGTTTTTCTGGTGCAATTGGTTTGTGAAATATCGTAATCTAAAGTTTTTCACCCCCCACCCCCGTACTCCACTACCCCCACCCAAAAATTTTATTTCAATCTACTGTCCTAGTATAACTACAGATATTTGTTAAGTTTTAATTGCTTGGCATTAACGGTTTAGGAGATATGGATTTTAGAATGTGTCGATCTCGACTTTTTTTGCGTTTCGGACGCATTATTTCCCCCTCCACTCCCACACCCCTTCACCCATATCAGTAATTTTTTTGCAAATGGGTCCACTATCAAAGCTCTATAGAAATTCTAGATCTAGAAACCAAAATTTTTCGTCTAAAACGCTTCCCCCACCTTCCCCCACCTTCCCCCACCTTCCCCCTCACACCTCCTCCCCTAAAAATAATGTCAATTCAAGGGGTCTACCAAGTTTATTCTTAGAAAAAATTTAATAGCTCCACTGGTTTGAGAGCTACAAGCCTTCAAAGGATTTTGGGGCGGTCGACGTACGGGACAGACGGAGTGAAAATTTTTATTGCTTTTTTCGTGTCTACTAGTCATGCAACGTGGACAAAAAAATTTTGAGGGCAGCAAATTTTTTTTTTTTAAATTTTTAAATTTTTTTTTTTTTAAATTTCTGAATTCGTCAGTAGAATGTCGACGGAATTTTATATGGATTAAGAGTAGGGGTAGCTCTTTAAGGTAACATTCGTACAAAAGTTAAAACTTCGGAACATGAAAAGAAAGTGATTTACATAAAAGATCAGGTACAAAATTGAAAATGTGAGGAATTGTACCCTTCAAATATATAAAATTCATTTCATTACTTCTTAAAATGACATACTACTCCAGATTCATTTCTTTATTGCCTACCATGTATGTATGTACATAAACACAAATAATAATATTATTACATATTAAAATATAGGTACAGTTAAAAAATTATCCCCACATTGGACGTCAATTCGTATATCTTCGAAAGGGCATTGAACAGCATGAAAAAGGCGGAGATTTAATTCTTACCGAAGTGAAGACCAGTGAACTGAAGCACTAGTCTACCGTAGTCTAGCCATTTGAATTATGAGCCCATCCGATATACAATTCCATAGATACCAGTGAACTAACCTACCCAAAGCTCTGAAGCCACTCAAAAAATGTTCTTAAGTATGGTAGCTAAATTCGAAATTATTCAAAATATTCCACTACAAGAGATAAGATTTTTTGTCAATAGTGAAGATCTTAGTTCTATAGAACAGTGTACAAAATAAATTAGAAAAGAATCAAAAAATGTACTTCAGAACTGTAATTCCTTGTCCGTCTCTCTTCGACCATAGTGTGTAAACTTGCACTTACAACATTTTTTTATATTTCTATTCCACTACTACATTAAGTCGACTAAGTAGGATTTGAAGGACCATATATTCTTCGCATGGTGTTGCACTAATTGCTTCTGGACGAAATCCTTTTTATCGCGTCTTACACTATTATTCTGGCTACAGTACAGTAGTTCCTCGATTACAAAATACTAATAGTACCCATTAACAATTTAACACAATATTATACTACACTCGAATTTTTCTAGTAGATGACGAAGATTGTGTGCGTACACTCAGGAACAGTAATGCCATAACCAAACACGAAACGAAACCGACACTCTTAACGAAATAAGAACACCAGAAACAGTTCAAGAACAGAACTCAAACACTAGATAAGAGCCACTCTCGAGTATTAATTCATGAAAATAAAAATATTAAGAAAAAAAATACGAAGAAATTCCCTAGCTGATAAAAGTTGTAAATAAGATGTTGTTGACGGTGTTGGAGAGCGTTGTGTTGATATTGTGTTAACACACTTGAGACCTGAGACGCGAACGCAAAATTATCACGATCGGGTCGAACAAGTTTTTTTTTTCTTAATTCGACAAGATCTTTCGTATTTCTTAAATTGTACTAGACCGACAGATCTACGCTTTATTCGCACCAATCACTCACTGACAACTATTTAGTAAATCACTTGACTTTCGAGGATCACAAGATCGCACAAAACGACGATCATTTCGACAATTCGAATAAAAAACAAATCACACTGATCTTACTGTAAGTTCTTAAGCAGAACACAGATTCTACTAAACTCGAAGACACGGAAAACAAATCGCAACTGACTCCGCAATGAAATTCGTTCGCGATAAATAAACTTTAAGAACGTACACTACTTTTAAACGCTATAAGACCTAATGAGAAGTCTGTGACTGCTATGAGAAGACGTCGTTCGAGACAATACCACTTTCCGACACACTCGATTACAAGCCACCGAACAAATCGTAAAAGCTTTGGATTCCGAAAAGACGTTACTTTAGTAAGACTAGCTTCTAGTATAGAAGGAAGCGAAACTAAACTCGCCACTCTATACACACTAAAAAGATGATAAACTCGACATAGCTGCATAGAGACCCGCGCTATCAAACCGGGAACTTTGCCCCAAATTCGAAAAATAAACCTCTACACGACACAATCAAAAGTAGTTAGTGTTTATAGTTACCAATACTCGCCGTTCGTACGTACGCTTGATGAGCTTATTCATATGAATTTGCTGCCAATTTATAATAGCATAAAAAAAAACTTCGGAGTAATCTCGCTTTACTCCGAAAAAATATTCGGAAAGCTTTTTCGCCGTAGTACGACTATAGTACGATTGCGCGTCAAATGCCGGCTATCCCGAGGCAGTATGATTGTTCTCTGTAGTGTGATGCCGAAAGACCCAGTCCAGCAGTCGGGAGTCAGTTCCTTGCCGAAACGAACTGACTAAACCAATCTAATTGCCCATTGCATTAGTAGTCTTAAGAGCGATATAGTTTGTTGCTAGCGAATACTGAACTATCCTAGAGACACCGTATTAAAGACTTGCCGGAAGTAAAACCAACCCTTGGGATATTTTGGCTTTTACGGGTTTCAGCAAGTATAGTAGAAGGTATAACGTCTCCTTCCTCGATCCTGCGAATGCTACAAATAGAAAATGATACTACCGAAGTGAACTTTGATGACTTCTGGGTATAGCTGCGGCATATTGTGCGACAGAAGTCAGAAGCTAAAAGAGTTCAAGTTATTTTCCGAGAAAACTTATTAGATTTGAAAATATTAATCCTTAGCGATTTCACAATTTTATTGCAGCGGCTGGCGGTTCTTATGGAGTTTGATTGCGATGTGTGGCGAATGGAATTGATAGAATAGAATCATATCACTTGTTATACATAAGTAATTAAAATAGTTGTAAATTTTCTATAAACAAAATTGAGAGCCACTGATGTTTTTAGATTTTCTTGACCCCGATCACTTTGAGATCCTAAGTTGATTTTTTGGTATGTTTTTAAAAACAGTACCTATAATATACAAAATATAAAAAAATAAAAGAATTCGAATTTGGAGATATTCAAAGATAAAGGACAAAATCGTATCCATGAAAAGAAAATTCAAGGATAATTTTTAATCGTATTTTTTTAATATTAAGCCATATTTTATTATTCTATGGTAAAAATTACCAGAGATATGAAGTTTCAAGAAAGACTCGGACACATGCATTTAAATCAGCTGTCTTCGCATCGCATTGATTAACGCGTTCGCGTCGCAATGCTCAACTCACACGCCTTGCGAACATTATAATTCCCAGTAAAAGAATTAAAAGCTTGTTGGAGGAAGTTTAAAACTAACGACCTTAAACAATTACAAACATAATTTGTTTAAGAGTGCGGTTTTCTAAAATTTAAACGAAATAGGAAGAGTTTAAATTACAGTATAAATATTAAAAAGAAATAGGAGGCACGAGATTATCCCATGAATTAGCCTTGGCGGTTAGCATATAATATGAATGGAAACGTCTTGTCCGTGAACTTTTGATTAACACAATATAACGTCGTTGAGATTTTTTCTCATTTTTTCGTGTACAATTTACACAAAACCAACTCGCGCTTCAAATATTTGTCATGCATTTTGACGTTCATCTGCAATTTACCTGGCTGTTTTAATTCTTCTTTTTTTAGTAAAGTACGCAAAACAGAAAAAATTCCAAAGATGTAGAAGCAACTTGAGGTGAGTCAAGAATTGAATTCTTAATGAGATCGGAACGTATTATAGTCTTCGAGAAATCAATGTGGATGTTTAGTTTAATTTGTTTTAATATTTATATTTATTTTTAATTTTTTTTATTGTTTTTATACATAACATTTTTGCGACGAAGAATATAATGTTGAGAGTTGCTTGAATAAGAATATACAAAGTAAGAACTGCGCATTTTATAAGATCATTACATGATATCCTTAGTAAAGCTTTTATGAGGTGAGAATAGGAAGAAAGTATCTCATATACTATTATACTTCATGTTCCTTAAGCTCCACGGGCAAAAATATTAATTCAGATTAGGCTTAAGTTTTCATTAATTGCCGATTGTATTTGTTTGTTAGGCATAGTACTAACTATTGTAGAAGTGAAATTTCCCATACAAATTTTTCGAAAGAAAATTATTAGTGGATTTTGCATGCGATTTGACAGAAAATTGCGTTTTCGCTTCTAGTTAGTACTAGGCCTTAGGTATCAACTATCAAGGTAGAATTATTATGAATAAAACACGTGTCGAGACTCAAAATCTGTCAACTTTATTATTTTTCCGGCAGAAGTTTAGAACGCGTTCAATTCGGGGATGCGGTGTATGTTACTTTGTGACTGAAAACTTAACAAAAAGTTCGGGAAGCGGTTAGAAAAGGGTGTAACATATGAATTATATAATTGGGTCATATTCCGGGATGTGGTCTCGAGGTTGAAAAAGACAAAACTTAAAAATAGGTGATTATTAAACAAGCCTGGGGAAGTGAAAAGATATTCGATATCTGATCAGACCTGAGAAACATGGTGAAATTCATGAAAAAGTATACATCCTGTTTACACTCTTTTAGGGGTCGAATTTCAAAAAATCTTGAAAACACATTCTAGGTATTCATATGAAGAATCCGTAGAATAAAAATGAATTCAATATTTCGAAAGTCCTAGTAGATATGACGAAAATCGTGAAAATGTATGCATTTTATATTAACTGATTTTTTTTTTGAGCCCCCTTCTGAACGCCAATGAATATTCGAATTGTTTTTTATCAGAATTACTTTTTAAGTCAATTTACATATACGTACCGAGTTTCAATTTCCTAGCATAAGCCGTTCTAAAGTTAGGAAAAACAGCCCCACCACCGTACCATACTACCCCTAAAAAAAATTCTATTTTTCCACCATGCCACCACTATAGCTCTATCTAAATACCAAGTTTCAGCTTCCTATCATTATAGACTCTTAAGATATAAGCATCGGAACTTTTCCTTTCTCACCCTTCCCCACCCTCACCCTCTACACCCACACCCCCAAACTTTTTTTCCCTACTAGGGTTCTATTAGGCCTACTTTTGATAAAAATTTGAAGCATCCATCTTACACTGTTATTGAGATATGAAACGTGTTATTTTTGAAAAATTCTTATCCCTTCCACTTACATACATACTCCCCCGCCCCTTTCAAAGATTTTACTTTGAGCAATCTTTATTTATCAAGTTTTATACTCAAACCGAATTTTGTTTTTCTGGTGCCATTGGTTTGGGAGATATCGTAATGTTAAGTATTTCAACCCCCACCCCCGTACGCCACTACCCCACCCAAAAATTTTGTTTCTATCTACTCTCCTAGTATTACTACAGATATTTGTTAAGTTTTGATTACTTGCTATTAACGGTTTAGGAGATATGGATTTTAGAATGTGTCGATCTCGACTTTTTTGCGTTTCGACCGCATTGCTTCCCCCTCCACTCCCACACCCCTTCACCCATATCATACATTTTTTTGCAAATGGGTCCACTATCAAAGCTTTATAGAAATTCCAAGTTTCAGTCTCCTAATATAAGTGGTTGCTGAGATCCAGAAACCAAAATTTTTCCTCTAAAACGCTTCTCCCACCTTCCCCCTCACACCCCCACCTCTGAAAATAATGTCAATTCAAGGGGTCTACCCAGTCTATTCCTAGAAAAAATTTTAATTTAATAGCTCCACTGGTTTGAGAGCTACGAGCCTTCAAAGTATTTTGGGCGGTCGACGTACGGCGTACGGCGGACAGACGGAGTGAAAATTTTTATTGCTTTTTTTGGGTGTACTAGTCATGAAATGTACACAAAAAAATGTTGAGGACAGCAAATTTTTTTTTTTTTGGAAATCAATAACAATACTGTACTATAAATAATAAAGTAATAGCACATTGCGTTCCATCCATAGATATAATGAATCAAAACATATACATACAAAAATTTCTGTTGCGGAAAGACCACCCTATCCCCTATTCCAATTGATTAATCGATATCATTTCATTATTTTCGGTCTATTTCTATTCATTTCGATGCGTACAGATTTTTTCCGCTCGATGAATCAAACACCTCCCTTAACTACCTAAGCACTGCTTCACCATTATTTGCCCAAAATCCAATCATCCTAAATATCTCTTTATCCACCTCGAAGTATCTCTCATCTTAGATCATCATTACTGTTACCATTTACGAAATGTTCATTTTTGTGTGATTTTGGAATGAGATCCATAAATCAGAAAATCACTTATTTTCCCTTTAGAACGATTAACACAACCAAACAAATACACAAAACTTCCGTCTGATGGCTTTTGGTAGGACTAATGAAGCGCTTCTGTTGCTAGAAGGAGGATGCAGAGAAGAATGGGGGTTAAGATGGTGATGGAAGTATGCCATTTAAAAAAATTTACGATTTTTATTTCCAAAAATAGATGAGTAAATTCCCGACTTGTCTTTGATAAATGGACCAGAATTTTGGTTAGAGGTTTCGAATTTAACAGCCACGTGCCGGTGTATCCTGCTTGGTACCTAAATTTTTTGTAATGCCACCAAGGTATCAATCTCCTCTCCTCTTCAGGAATCATTCCAAATTTGGTCAAAGTCATGTACAAATCAAAGAGTGAAATTTTACACTTATTGAATCGAAAGTTGGTCACAGGTGTGGAAAGTATTAAATTTCCGATTTGTTGTTGATAACCAAAAGATAATTTCTTTAACATTATCGAGATGTGCGAATTTGCTTTTAGTGTGTTAAATTAATAGAAATGTAGCTACTAGTGGCGTATAATGCTGCGTAAGAATAGCTGTGGATACAAATTTCTGCTTTGTCAAGTTCGGAAATTATTATTATTATTATATTTTAATAAAAGGCATATAAATATACACAGTTATACTTAAGCACTAGCTACAAAGACCATCAGCTTTTCGGAAATTAAATTTTAAAAACACGAAGAGACCGTACCAAAACACGATATGGGGCGAATCAATTCTGAGAGTTTAGGATAGACTTGCATCAATTTTACTTTATTATTTTAATAATAAAGTATTGTTATCGATTTTTAAAAAAAAAAAATTTGCTACCCTGAAAAATTTTTTTTACACGTTTTATGACTAATAAACGCCAAAAAACCAAAAAAAAATTTCACTCCGTCTGTGCGCCGTCCGCCGGACGCAAACTCGTTTGAGGAATTATAGTTGCCAAACCCTATGAGCTATTAAATTGAATTTTTTTTTCTGAATAGACATGGTAGACCCCTGGAAGGGGAATTTTTTTGAGGGGTGAGGGTGTGAGGGGGAAGGTGGGGGAAGCGTTTTAGACGAAAATTTTTGGTTTCTAGATCTCAGCAACCACTTATGGTAGGAGGCTGAAACTTAGAATTTCTATAGAGCTTCGATAGTGGACCCATCTGCAAGAAAATTGCTGATATAGATGAAGGGGTGTGGGAGTGGAGGGGGAAATAATGCGTCCGAAACGCAAAAATACCGAGATCGACACATTCTAAAATCCATATCTCTTAAACCGTTAATGGCAAGCAATTAAAACAAATATCTGTAGTTATACTAGGAGAGTAGATTGAAACAAAATTTTTTGGTAGGGGTAGTGGCGTACGGGGGTGGGGGTTGAAATACTTAACACTACGATATCTCAGAAACCAATTGCACCAAAAAAACAAAATTCGGTTTGGGTATAAAGCTTGATAAATAAAGATTGCTCAAAGTAAAATCTTTGAAGGGGGCAGGGAAGCATTGAAGTGGGGGGGGATAAGAATTTTTCAAAAATATCACTTTTCATATCTCAATAACATTGTAAGATAGATGCTTCAAATTTTTACTAGAAGTTGGCCCAATATAGCTCTAGTAAGGAAAAAAAAATTGAAGGTGGGGGTGTAGAGGGTGAGGGTGGGGAAGGGTGAGAAGGAAAAAGTTCAGATGTTTATATCTTAACAACCTGTAATGATATAAACCTTAAACTTCGTATTTAGATAGAACTATTATTGTGGCATGGTAAACAAATTTTTTTAGGGGTAGCATGGTACGAGGGTGGGGGGTGTTTTTCCTAACTTTAGAACGGCTTATGCTAGAAAATTGAAACTCGGTACGTATATATAAGTCCACTAGAAAAGAAATTCTGATAAAAAAAATTTTAATATTCATCGGCGTTCAGAAGGGGGGGGCAAAAAAAATTATCGGTATATATAAAATGCACATATTTTCACGATTTTCGTCATATCTACTAGGTCTTTAGAAATATTGAATTCAATTTTATTCTACGAATTCTTCATATGAATACCTAGAATGTGTTTTCAAGATTTTTTGAAATTCGACCCCTAAAGAGGTGTAAAGTGGATGTATACTTTTTCATGAATACCACCATATCTCTTAGGTCTGATCAGATATCGAATATCTTTTCACTTTCCCAGGTTTGTTTAATAATCACCTATTTTTAAGTTTTGTCTTTTTCAACCTCTAGACCGCATCCTGGAATATGACCCAATTATATAATTCATATTTTACACCATATTCTAACCGCTTTCCGAACTTTTTGTTAGGTTTTCAGTCACATAGTAACATACACCGCATCCCCGAATTGAGCACGTTCCAAAGTTCTGCCGGAAAAATAATAAAGTTGCGCCCAGACTGTTGGCAGATTTTTTTTTTCTATTTTGTTAGACTCTAAACAAGCGTACAATAAGTTTGATAGGAGTCTCTGGCCGACAAGGTTTCGCCCAAATCATTCTGGACTACCTCTTTTTACCCTTGATTATTGCTAGCACCATTTGAAAAAAAAACCTTCTACCCCCGACCTCCAACCCTAAAATTATGCATAATTAGAAGAAATATAGCCAAATTTTCCTATTTTTAACGATGTGTCTACGAGCCTCAATCTTAAAAAAATTATATCTATCTTATCCAAATCGAAATTAATGCTGACTAGACAGGTGACTAAGTGGATTGAAGGATAGGACGACATTGACTCTAAATCATTATCTCTACGTTCATAAGGGTCGATATACCCGTATTCGAAGTGCACGTTAGCCAAATGCTGGGTATTTTCCGATGGAATGATTGCAGGATTTTCCATTCACCTGGAGTGTACCCTTCTCTTCAGCTAGACGGTAGTCACGAAATTTATTTGGCCTTAGGGTAGGGGTTAGTCGTTCGACCTACACTGTTCCATCTATTGGCAAATCGTTCAGCTAAAGATCAATTTGAA
The DNA here is from genome assembly GCA_949128065.1 of Beris chalybata. Lineage (NCBI taxonomy): Eukaryota > Metazoa > Arthropoda > Insecta > Diptera > Stratiomyidae > Beris > Beris chalybata. The sequence continues at coordinate 2,196,542 of OX421896.1, read as the reverse complement.
TGCAGCTCCGTGCCTCCGTATTTCTGCTATTAGCCGTTGTGTGCAAGAGGTAAATGTTGACATCGTACATTTTCCATAGGAGTCCTTTTTTTCTGCAGGGTGACTTTACTTTTGTGTATTGATGCTGACCACTTGTGGCCTTTTTTATGGGACTCATCTATGAGCTTCATGGACAATAATCACACTTCAGCCACATCTAGAAGGCCAGAATGCAGAGGGTGGTCTGTAAGTATCAAGAATTTTTTCTATTCTGCACCAGTCCAACTCAGCAAACACGGTCATAGATGATTCCAACTTCAGCACTTTTTTTCTCCAGTTGCTAAATCGACTGTAATCTAATCTCTTGATTATTTCCGAATTTTCCGTGGGAAATCTGCAACAGATCGAAGCAAGGAAGAGCTGTTGGTTGTTGTTAAAAGGGCATTGCACAGGATTTTATGCGGTACATTATTGTGGAAGTAAGCTGCAAAGAAAACCAAAGTCTGTCAGTTTAATAAAAATTTATAATAAAACCACTTCGTTCTGGAAGTTTTGAGTTGTAAAAAATGAGAAAAATCTCCGAGGAAATACGCACAATGTGCTTAGTTACGAGTGCCTCTTGCATGGAGGAGTAGATAAATTTCCATTAGAGTGAAAACATCACAGCTGGATTATCTGCACACAGGGTGAAAAAATTTCTGAACTAACAATAAAAAAAAGGTCAAGGTTAAGTTGGGTAAACATTTCGGTTCAATTCGTTCGCTATCTTTCTCAAGGGATCGTTTCTCTTATTGCATTATCCTTATTTGTATGCCGAGAAAGAGACAGAGAAGGAAGTAAATGGTCATATCTTGGACGTATCTTTGCTATGAGGAAACGTTCCAATTTCAACTTTAATCACATTTGCCATTCAATTCTCGGCATTGGCTTCCAATTATCGCAATTGAACGGTATTGAAACTAAGTGATTGCATGCGACATGGAAATCTCTAGATAATGATCCTTACTACTGCCAAGATGGAGCTATGTAGGATCGGAATAGAACAATTTCATTTTTATTCACTGACAGTTCTGAAATGTTTAATAAATTGAGAAGTTAAGGAAAAAGGAACCGGGTATGATAGAACTTTATATATTAAACTTTATTTTGAAGCTGGGAACTAGGATTATCATTTTCAAATACACACATCCTAGGCAAGAAAGGTGCAACATGCGACGATAAGTAGCAATTCTCCCGTCAAATGAACGGTACTGAAACCCATTCCGGTCTCATAGTACCTATGTATCTATCTTTGTAATTACCAAGAGCTCGACTTAAAGTGGCTTGTTCGAGACGAAGAATCTCTCTCTCATGAGTGGTTTTCCGGGTTCCGGCTCATGTCCTTATCGAGCAACACCTTTCCGCCTCAAAAAAAAAAATAATTTTAATAAATTGCTCTACACACAAGGTGGCTACACTAATAATGTCAACCAAATAAACTTGAAATGGCAATATTTTAACAAAATTAATTTTCTATAATATATTCGAAATATATTATATTAAGGAGCCAGACCGAGTCCCTGCCAGCCAGCTAGTCTATATGCCGATTTTGTCCCCTGTAATCTTCAAAGGGCGTAATGAATACGTAACATTACTTTGTAATCAGCGTGAACCATTGGCACATCTAAAAGGATAGTCCACTCAAGCAAGTATTTTGTGTAGATTTTTGAGTAGGTATAATGATATCCTTGAAGTCAAATTTAAAATAAAGTAAGTAACCGCAAATTGAACAACTAACTAAAAGTTCAAATTACTAGAACATTTTCGTGATGTGTGCTTTGTGTTTAATAAATTAAATATAAGTGCACAACTTTTTCCCTATCGATATTGTTAATAAATTCATACCATGATTATTATAATTTCAAATCAATTTAGTAGGAAAACTCTACCACTACTCTTATTTTTTTCCTACTCAATACTAGGTATTTAATTCTCTAAGTAATACGCCTTATCCGAAAAGCAACTTAAATTTTGCCTATTACCACATCGGTTATAATCAAGTTATAAGGAAAATCTTATTATCTATATTTGTACATAGTTATATTTTAACAATCTTGCACGATCCCTAATCAATTTCATAATTTACTAACCATAGAATAAACGATCATTTTTTCAGAATTAACTAATTTTCTTGAAGTCATGATGAACAAAATAATTTCTATTTTAACATAACTGGTAGCTATTTCTGAGAGTGGATATCTTGTACAAATATTAAGACACACGAGTGAATAATAAAATCTCAAATATAGTTCAAAAATCGAATTTTAAGAAAACGTATTAATTGAAGTGTTTTCGTTTTAAGGAGAAAACAAAAGTTATTTTCCGATTTATTTGAAGATATGAAATTATAACAAAAGCAAATACAGTATGTAGTCTCCTTCTGTGATGAACGTTACAGATGACATACAAAAGAAATTTCTACACTGTACCACGTGATTTTGAACCGCGCAGAGTACATGTATAACAATTTTATATATTTTGCCTCAACTACAATGTTTATAGTCTGAAAATGTGGAATAATAAAAAAAAAATTAATTTTGTTTGGTTTTCCCCTAATTTATTTCAGCCAGTTTGGTGGATGTCTCGATTTCGATTGCTATCGAGTCAAGTGACCTTCAAGTCCATCACAATCAACAACAGTCAACAGTCAACATAATTTCATTAATCTACTAAACAAAAATTTCAAATTCACATTTTTGTGTATTATACACCATATTCTTGGAATCAATTTCTTATCATTTTTTGTTGCGAAAATAAAAACGCAAAGTCAGGGCGTCGGCTTGAACGTAAATTGCAAGAAAACATTAATACGAGTATCATTTTACATTAGACATTCATTTAAGCATATTTCCATGGTAATCATACCACTTTCGGTGCAATCATCCTCGACGCATTGAATGTCACATGTGAACAGAAAAAAGTTAGTTTAATAGTGATATGCGTTTGACTGTATATAACGAATCAATGTAAATCCGAATTGCGATTTCGTCTCAAGTTGCGTATTTCAATGGCGGGACGATCGACTTTCTGTTCATCGTATGGATAATCATTCAAACTCTCCTCGTCTTTTTACTCTTCAATGGCGCTACAGCCGTATCGTGCTCCTTCAACGATCTTCCTTCAAAAAAGTAGTTTTCTACGTTTTCTCTTTGGTGATAGGTGTTGTTTTCTTCACTAAATAGCAATGACGACAGGTGCATTTTAAATTCAACCAAATACAATGACTATTCGTCACCATACGCAAAGTGCCGAAATAAAAAGGTAACGGTCGCAAAATGTTCATTATATTTCAAATTCATCGTTCTGCCTTCGCAATTTCTGCACTTATGCCATATCTTCAAACGACCCCATCCTTTTCCGTTTCCTGAAAATGTGGTTCCGGCTCTCGCAATTGTAGCAAATTGTCAAATCAACAAAATCACATAAAGATAAGCAACGCGTTAATTAATTGAAGTGACATGGAAGTCACTGGCGAGTCTTAATTAATGCCTGCAAACTAATTGGATTTCGCTCATTTGCTCCAACCACGAGAGACAAAGATGATGACCATAGTGCCCCCGGCTTGGACTATTCTAAAGATCGAGAAACAAGATGTCTACAAAACGATCGTGCGATCTTACGCCTCATTACAAGTTCAGGGGTCTTAAAGCAGGAATATGTCGGTTAGCATTACTAAAGACACTGGACCATGTGGAAGTTCAGTTCTGATCGCTTAATGAACAGCAACCAAAGTGCGGATGACGAATAATTAAGAATTGAAAGCAGAATTTATAGTCTTTGCACTCCATTCAGAAGTTAGTATGGCCTTTTTTGATCATTTTTGTGAATTAACAGAGAAGTTTTCAGACTACAACGCATACAACGCATTACTAAAATAAATTGAATTCGGATATTTTTCATACAAATCTTTATTTAAGCTCCAGCTTTCTATTCCATAGTTCGGTTCAGTAACCGATGACAACCTCAGAATTTACCAGAAGTTTACCAGTCAACTATTGGGGTATATTCGCTGGTAATATTCTGGTTAGTTTACTAGTCAACTATCGGGTAGAAGTGAAAAAGACAAAAGAACAAAAAGAATTTAAATTTAAATAATACCCACCTTAATTTGTAGTTAATATTAAAAAATAAATTAACTACGTGTAAATAAATAATATCTGTTTGTAAAATCAATACGTTCATTAATCCAAAGAATGTATTCTTGCAACGAATGTATTATTTCAGAAAAAATCCATCAACATTATGGAATAAAGTTACTTGATTCATCGATCACAAAGGGGTATGAAAAACATCTACTCTTTCCGTGCAGCTACCATACCGATGTTCTAGAAAAAATTTGCAGGTGACTTCACGTTGACGTCCGTAATTAAAATTTTGTAGTTAAATTTAGTGAGTCGTTAATCCTTCCAGTGGCCACCATACTAAAGCCATTGCTTTATAAGCGATACCATGTGTCCAAATGTAAAAACATAATAATAGCATAGATAAAATATGTTATAAGTTTGATATGTATCTATATAAAAGTTCTGTTGTTCAGCTCAAGGAGCAAAATCTGATTCTAAATGAACTTTTCACCATTATTTAAACATTAATTTTGCAGTTATCCGGTTCAATTTTCTGATGTAAATGAACAAGAGAAAAAGAGGAAGAGAATAAGGTGAACGTCCATATTTCTTGGAGGACAGTTATACAGACAATGACGAAGCATTAATATGGCGGCTTTCAATTTCAACTCACCGTTAGATGTCGAGACTCGAATCAAGTTGAGACCCTAATTAGTCAGGCATCGACTGATGATGATAATGATGATGATATACTGTTCTGCAATTGTGATTCACGAATGTATGTGTGTTTGCGGCCTAAGGGAAATGAACTCGCTCGAGTAAAATACGAATTCGTGCTGAGATCTGTGTGCGGCTGCAAAGGTGAAATTTGAGGCATTGCAACAGTCGGCGTAATTTCGAGTCATTATTCATTTTTTTATGGAGTGAGGCTGGTTGGTAAGCTTATCCGGGTTCAAAGTTGGTTGAATTACTGGTTGACGATGACGATTAATTGGAGTAATGATTGTTGCTGTTCACAGCAACATAATGTGGGAAAATAATCAAATAGTTAAATTGCGTTTAGCTAAGACGATCAAATTTGATATCTACCGGGTGCGACAAAATATATACATATACATATTCTATTTCCGATTTCTAATTTGTGTATAATGTATTCCAATAATCTTCAGTAATGATATTAGACTGTTAATATTTTTTGTTATTATTCATATTATTATAAACTTTTTATATGTATTTTTATTAATTTTTTAATTTATAGAGCTCTCATATGATGCCATAGCTCCCAGATAAAAGTGTGTTAACACGTTGTAACATTTCATTACAATACATTTTTACAATTTCAAATTTTGGACATAGTGATAATTCACTGTCGTACCTACGACAGTCAAAATTATGATAATTCATAATTAAAAATAGTTCTATAATTTGCTTGAACTCGCAATAATTCGTGAACTAGGTTATGAAACTGACAACTATGTATTACGATTAAATTTAGACAACAGAAACCTTTAAATCCGATTTTTCCTTCAGATTTTTTTTCCCACACAGTTCATTAAAGATGAACTAGATAAGGTAAAATGAGCCGCTTGAACTGACTAAAGGTATCGATTTGATAATGTGACAAAAGGGTTAGATTATCTCAAAAGCCCAATACAGTAGTCATTGAAAAATTTGAGCTCTTCTGCGTTTCAATGCATAATATTGTTCGAAAGCGGTTAGATACGAACGTAATGTACCGATATACTGACTGTTAGGTGTTCGCAAACAATCGTTCTCTACCAGGCCCGTGCGCAGGATTGTATGAAGGGCGGATTGTGATGACCTAAAACAAAAAAAAAGGCCACACTTCCCAATGAAAATGGGCCAATGAGGGGAAGGGGCTTAACCCCAAAACCCCCCTCCCCTGTGCGCACGGGCCTGTTCTCTACTCTTCTAGTAGGTACAAAACTGCGATGAAACAACAACAACATATTTCGCAACACTAACAATGTCTAAAAACATGATATTATTGTTTTCACGCGAAAATATAATCTACTTAATTTTCATTCTGATTTTGATGGATCGACGATTATTCTTTCACATTGTCAAGAATACAGGTACAGGTGCTCCTGCAAAGTATAGGCTCGCTGCTTATTGTTTATGAATCTCTTCAAAGTTGATTTCAGATTCAGGTTAATGTTTCATTTTTAGCGATTTAGTAAGCAAATCGCGATACGATAATGACGCATTTTTATTTTCTGATTATCTAGACAAGTGCCAGTTCGTAATCTAACGCTCCAGTCGAGCCTATCAGTTCGAAATTCTAATTATCGTTTATATCATCAAATCGTTATTATTATTAGTTTTTTTTGCGAGCTTGAATTTACGTCAAACGAAAATTATATTTGCCTTTTATGTGATTTAGGAAACAGAGTCAGAGTTTTATTTAGATCAAAATTTTCGTTTTTTTTTTTTTATAAATTCAGAAGTTTTACTTCTTTTACACTAAAATCGAACGAGTCTAGAAACTATTTGTAGTAGATTTGGGACCTCTTTTAATTAACCTCGTCCAAATCTAGGCAAATAATTACTGTCCCAAGGTGTCTTGGTTTAGCTTGACTCATTTTACGACATATTCAACAAGAAAAATTCAAATTATCATTTAAACTTTTCGGCTATAAATATGACGATTTCCATGCAAATTTGTTAGTAAATTTTCAAAAACCTAGCGAAAACTTGCAATATTATATTTCCACGTTAACTACAAGTATGACGTCAGAATCATAATGTAAGAAAGTTAACTCCGCTCTTTGTAAACTACTCTAAAAAAGAATCCCTGGATAAATTTAAATTTCAGACACCGCAATCAATTCACCACAAATTACTAAAAACTACGAAAAACTTATGAAATTTCTCCTGTTCGTTACTGGAAAAAATAAACAATTAATTTTAAAAAGACTGTCTGTCCGCCGGCTACACAACTTCCAGGAAATCCTCAAGTGCAAAATTTTTATTGCGGATGTGCATATGGCTAACCGCCTCCACACTAGATACATTAAACGCTACAATGGTTAAAACAAGTTTTCCACAAGTACAGCGTGTTCAACGTATAAAATACAGACTACATGTGCATAATAAACGTTAAATTGCAAACCAAAATGAAGTCTGCGCGCGCGGGTCCATAAAAACCGGCAAAAGGCAATTAGTAAGTGCGGTCAAAGAAAATTATCAAAGATGCAATTAACATTCATCACATACGAACAAAATCCATCTTAAGAACTTTAAGAGGTTATTACATGGCTGCCAAGAAATGTAGCGACGCTCTGCTCTGTTTCCTTCATATTCTGTCTACTTCCGCTTTGAATCCAAAGATCTTTGTCGGCAATTTAAGATCAATTTTCTGATGGAAGTGACTTTGGTTTCAGTTATGTGGTTAGTTTTTTTAGAGAACTCTCATCATTTCACTAGTTTTTAAAGAAGGCAAGAAAATTGAATTTATGCTAAAGTAATCGTAAGTAGATGATGTTGGATACTCTCAAAAGTACCACGGATATGAAACTATGTTTGCAAGATACAAATGTTTCATGCATCTCCACTATTAAAACTCGAGGTAACTTGCAAATAAAATTCCATCTAGATGTTTAACTTTCTAGCATAGATCGTACTCTTTTTACAGTGTCTCGATTTACGGGTATAAAGAGCTGAATAGCTCAATAAAGTTGACAAGAGGGAATCGCTTTGGTATTCCCCTATAGCTTACAGGAATGACTGTGAGGAGGGGCTTAGCAGTACAATTTAGTAACGGAGGTGAAAGTCACCTGCTTACCAAGTTTAGAACCTTTATGCGATATCTGCCATTACCTCTAACATATGTGGGCAGATACCACCAGACATTACAAGTTCCATAAAAACAACTTACAAGAAAAAATACAAAACAGAAGGAAATATCCCAATAAAATTTCTGATAAACAGGGAAAACCTCGTTCTTTAAAATTCACTATAAATTCGACATAATACTCGTAGCGTTGAATGACTACCAAACCACATAAAGATTATAGTGACTCGTATCTTTAGAACGATTGCTTGTTGTTTGTGCGGCTTCAAGAACAGGTTCTTAAGATGCATCTCACATATGAGCTAATAAACTTATAACAATTAAAAAAAAAATTTAAATAAATTCATGTCAACTCAAATAGTAAACAAGCCAAATAGGGGCCGATCAAAATATAATAAACTTTCCTTAAATATTGAAATTTATTGACAATTGTAAAATTTTCAGAATGCAATAACTTATTAATTACCTTCCCATTTAAACTGCTCATTAAAAATTCAAATTTCATCAACCACATTAACGACGGAATTGCCCTCTAAACTATTAAAAACAAATAAAATTTCACGAACTCTTTACGAGAAAGACACTCCAAATCGCTATTTTTTAGCTATCCTTTAAAGATGTGAGTCTATCGTTATTTTTGCCATATCCGTAAATAATTATTTATCTTGTTTGTTTTTGATAAACACAAAAGAATTAATAAAAAAGTTATCTGGTTACCGCTGACACTATCAAAAAAATTACTTCAAAAATATTTTGAAATTTACTGTTTTTTTACAAATATGTAGGTACAGATGGAATAAAACCCCCACCAAAAATTTTACATTTTTATTGTCGATGCGATATTCTTACGTAATCGAAATTGACGAAGAAACGTGCCCAATAGGTGGATACAGAGAAACGTTTATGACACTATCAAAAGAACCTAAGATAACATTCTCATAAAATTTATTCTTCCTTTTATTCACTGGATTTTATAAGAATATAAAAAAATGTCCTGATCCACATTCAACTGACTATGCCGGAAATCAAGTCTGTCGTGACAAACATCAGAATATTATTGTGAGGAAATCAGAAGAACGGAAAAAATATAATTTAAGATATCCAGCTAAATAGAGAGAATAGAGTACATCGATTAAATCGGGAATATTAAGGCATAATCTGTGTTTCGACTACTCTATAATCGTCATAACATCACATGCTTGTGTTCAAAGCGACACGGTATCAACTGATAATATAGCAAACATAAAAAGGCATTGAAATGGGACACAGAGATGACAATGCTGGTATCAATAGCACATGGTCAATGCAAAATGCATTTAAATCAGATTTGATCGTTAACTTAAATTAACGTTAAATTAATAAATTATTTTTAACTTACCAACTTTCCTTCGCGCGCGCCACAGCACGGGCGGTACCGTGTTACCTGGGGCAGCCAGTGTGACGGTCGTTAATCAAAAACCTGAAATAAAAAAAAAAAAAAATTTAATAAAATGATTAAAACTCTAATGCCCGATTTCACAGTGGTAGCTTAAACTCTGAGTGGATCTTAAGCTCGGGTTTAGGAACATCTTTGATTTCACAGTAATGGCGTAAGTCTTAAGCTAAGTCAAGAGCTAGCTTAGCTTAAGCATATGGGGGAAGGGAAGAAGAAACTGCTCTCCGAATCGAAGATTTTCATGATCTTGACTGAAATGGTAAAGGGTTTTCAAAGGACCATCAACAAACCGGAACTTACGCACTTTTTCTAAAACTATTCGATTACGGTTTGTAAACATATTTACGTACCAACAAAACCTAATCGAAGAGTCACACCACACATGATCTCAACTGTGACTGAAATGGTATAGGGTTTGTAAGGTCGCGTGCAGTTCAATTTCGTTTGCAAAGCCTATGCTATTTCGGTCGCTTTTTTTACTGAAATGGTATCCCAGCAAACAAAAAGGTTCGGAATGATATTAAAAAGATATCTGTAGAAGATATCATCTATCGTGTGAGATATCTTTGTCTGATCGATTGCGATACGATAAAGTGCAAAATGTCCATTCGGTGCGATATCTTTCTAGAGATAAAAATGGGTGAAGGGGAAATTTTTGATTATGTACATCCGACAAAGTAGTTTTCATATAATATTTATTTTTCGGAACCTAAAATACATAGGTTTCTCTTTAAAATATCGCAAAGATGACAATTTTAGAATAACTCGACTAAGCATCAATAATTATCTCCATCCAGATATCGCTATGATACCTTTTAATAATCTTGTGAAAGACTTTCGTTATAATCTCCTATTAGAGATAGAAGGCGATAACCGACGATATCATTACGATATTGTCTTGAAGATTATCGTCAAAAATGTTTGCTGGGATAGGGCTTTGTAAGGTTTTTAAGCAAACAAAACCTAATCGAAGACAGTCGTGCTCGCGACTGAAACGGTATAAGGTTTGTAAATACGCGACCCGGACTGTACGTTTACAACCGAATTTCAGAATGGCATTCAAGCATTCCAAACATTTGATACGATACACACTTAGTAATCCGTGCAGTCTTAGATTATCTTGTCATAAACAAGGGATCAAAATATGAGGAAAAACTCTTACTGCCTCGATTGTATTCCTTTCACGTTCCAGCACAGAACTTTCGAATAAATCCAAGGCAAAAAGTTGATTGTCAGTGCTAAGAGCCTCATAGACGCACTCGTAGGTCGTTGTGTACATTTACCATATGTGACTTTTTTTATTATTTTTTTTTATCCCAACGCTAAGCGCATCTCGTCATGTCATTTTCATATGAAAACAAGCCTATTAAGAATGACAACAGAAACGTTATCCACTAGGCCGAGCGAACCACTTTTGTTATCATATTTACGCCCAGCTTCCCTCTACACTAGATCACATATACCGCGTATGCATATGAATATTTTGATGTATGTAACATACCAGAACGTGTACGAGTCTATGACCAAGTCGGAAAGAGCGCGTGGCCTTTAATATTATGCGATAAAACGAACAGAAAAATCTACCAACGAAACTTTAACGTTATGCGAGTATCAACTGTTCAAACTCACTAGTAAAATCCGAAGCAAAATATCGGCAACATAAATTTCGCTGACGAATTTGTTTGATATCGACTAGACCGCATTGTTTTGAATTTGACGAAACAAAAAAATATGAACAGATTGATTATGTGATATGAAGCTTACCACTTTTTTAAAATAATATCCGCTAACTGGCAAGGATTATTTAAAATCTACCGTAATGAATGCACCCTTATTTGAAAGATGACAAATGGGCTTTTATTATATCTCTAAGAAAATTAGTTACCAATATCGTTTTTTTATAAATGAAATAAAATCAATCTACTCCAAAGTTCTAAAGACAGCTGAAATTCACAACCTTGCAATAGAATACAGAAGAGATTTTTTTAAAGTTTCAGTTTTTTTCTTTTGAACAAGGGTGGGTTTTAATTTAAGGGTGATATTTGCACATGATTGAAAAAAAAAGAATTATAAAAATTTAAAATGGTTTTAATTTATTGTAGATAACTTTAAAAGCGCTTACACTAGCAACAAAAATTTACCCTCGTATTAAAGATGTCAAACTGGACTATTATTGTATCCAGTGTTTTTTGGGATAAAAGATCGTAATCATTGTTATAAAATTATAATACGGTCAATAAATAAAATGTATGAATGTAATTTTACTTTTTTGTGCTGTAGTAGTAAATACATATGTACAACTTAGGTATTACCATATTTCGCGGGTAATTATCGAAAACTCGTAACGGTTAAAATTTATATAATAATTATATTTTAAAATAAATAATGAATGCATTTATGCTTTATATTATAATACCTAAATGTACAAAATTTATTTTAAGTGACGCTCAACTGCTGCCTTACTTAACTGTTACTGCTGAGTCGGTTCTGGCACTATGTTCCTGTATTACTTCAGTAGTATACAGCATTGCCATAACTCACAGACCCTTGGATAAAACATAGCATCTTGGATTATTTCTGCTAAGTCTTACTCCACTTTTGCTGTTTCTTTTTGTGATAAAACTACAAACTTGTCAACTTTTAATTACAATCAAAGTTCTAGATATTAAATCCAATAAAATTAATGTCATTTCAATTTACGATCAGGACTATGTGCAGTACGTTTTTTATTCAAACCATTCTTAATCACCCTGTATATGGGTATTTTCCCCGCATCTCCGCTGCAGCTCCAGAGTTCGAAGTCAGTACTCTAATGTTTTGGTTTCGCTACTTTCTAGGCCAATAACCTTAAAACGGCTCCACTCCAAATTCATATCGCCGAAAAAGTCAGTGCCAAAAAATTCAAAATAAAACTTTCAATATATCGCCTACGCCAGTGTATATAGAGTACAACACGTAAAAAGTATTTAAGCTGAACAATTGATGTCAGAAAAAACACACACTTAACTATGTAGGTGAGCAAAAAATAGTTGAATTCAGGTAGGAAGCGAAGATAATAATCAGATCGCTTGCTTCACGCCACCTTTCGGTTTTGCCACACGGGTAATAACTGCGCAGTACAGACAGCATTCAGACCTCCATTCTTGGTATCCGTTTTTAATGTTGCCATGAGATTGTATGGTGTGGCGCTTTCATGTCAAATTTGACGCGCTCGAAACGAGTGAGACGCCTTCGTCATCCTCTTCCTTCCCTCTAGAAGCTGCGATTTTTTTTTTGCGGCTGTGCTGTTAAGCTCGACTCAAGCCAAGCTGTATGCCATTAAAGCTTAACTGTCTGCCAGCTTGAAAAAGCGACAAAATCACGGCTCAGCGTCTAAAATCTCGAAAGAAAAAAATTTCTAGAAAAAATACCGGGTCTAAAAAATGCGGGCACGCGGCGCTATCAACCCAGCGTCTTTTACTTTTTTCCAGTTTGTGCTGCATAGCAATAACTGCTATTATAGTAGTCTACAATTAAGCGTTAATCGGGCTTTTTTCTGTCGTCTAGCGAAGCGGCCAAATCGTGTTCACTTTGTATATAGTCAAGGCAGCAAGGTCTCATCCGAAGCGGCTATTCTACAATCTTCGGCTTGCTGCCTGAATTGCTGATGAAGAGGTCAATCCGGATAAGTGTTTTGTTATTGTTGTGGATGATGCACTTTCATATTGATCCAGTGACGTGCGCTATCTGTTAATACTTAACAGCACACAAAAATAGTCGTAATCATTCAATTAGCAGTAATACGATGAGATCCACAAATTTACACTTAGTGATAAAAGTCTTCGTACACTAGATGACAATTCTTCGCGTACTACAATCACACTTTGGTATATTGAAAAAACCATGTCAACTGGTTTAATTCCACCTGAAGCCTTCATCTACCTTGACAAAAACGGGTACATCTTAGATTCCGACTACGTACCAATCATTTACACGCATATAGGCGCGAGACCGATAAAAAAAAAAATACGACCCCAATCTCGAAACCAACGACCCCTTGCCCTTATGGCGTTACTCCACCGCGAACTACATATATTGACATTGACAGACCTGAGCGTGAGGCTACGAGATACTGGTGGCTTAATCAACAAGACATTTAGTTAGTTTTTCTAGAATAAGTTAATTAAGTAATTAAGCTAACCCAAAAAAATAAACGAAACTAGAATAAGTACTAACCTTGTTAGCAGCTTCCCTAGTTATAAGGCATGCCGGACCGAGACAATCGCTACAGGAACTGATGGCCTTCAGCTATCGGTCCAGGTGACGAATGGCTCGGAATAGTTATAAGGACAAATTATTTAAGGAACATTGTAATAAATTAAATAAAGTGACTCGTATCCCACCTAAATATTCTCGATGCATTCTTAAATGCAATTATTTTATGCTGGACTGAGCTATCCGCGGCCGGGAACGGTGGTTTCTGCTCTACTATTCGATGCTGCTGGCCCCGGCGGCGGAGAGTTCGACTCAAACCCTAGTTTTAAGTTAGTATGTAAGAATTGAATATACATAGTTTAAGTAGAGTAGAGTGAAATTGATGTAATATTGGTTTTTTTTTTGCCATTTTCCCAATAGTTTATTTTAATGATAAGTATACATTAAGAATGTAACTAAATAAAGAGACTCTGATCGCACCCCCCCCTTCCCCCACCCCCCAAAAAAAACATCCCCCCGATAAAATGTATATCTTAGAGTGCCCATTGAGGCCATTAAGAACGGTAGCAGCTTAGATATAGACTAATTTTAGCTTTAGGATTAAGATAGAAAACCTGTTAGCATTAAGAACTTACGGCAAATAAAGCACTTCTTAAAACAAAAATAAAACAATTACACTTTGATTCTACACACCAATATAATGACCTAGAAACCAACATACGAAAGCTCCTAAGAAGTTAGTGAAGAGAACACGTTGAATTAGAGATGGACAAAGTAGCTCCTTTTAGTGAAGTACTTCACTCCGAGCATAGAGATATATACTGGAGATGACAAGCAGCGGTTGAGGTGAAGGCAGACGTCGTCGCATCCACTTACACGCAAAACCACAACAAATTGACATAACGTACCTGTTTTGTCTCACTCACTCACACGCTAAGACAATAACAATTTGATATAACGACCATGTTTTGTCTCAATTCTCATCGTGGTTTTGGTTTCAAAGCACTTTATACAAAACCGGTAGCTTGTCGTCTCCACTAGCTCTATGACTCCGAGTCACTTTAAGGAACGAGTTCAGTGAAGTAGTTCCGGAACTCTACGTTCCATCGTTCCTTCCTTATCGTTCCATCATTGCTTCGTTTTCTAATACTTTTTCAACTTTCGATACACGTTTCTTAGTAACTACATACAGTATCGTCTTAATTCTTTTTTTATGCTTTTGTGGTAATATTGACTAGCTTCATACATGAGCAAATGAACATATCGTCCCTACCATGTCAAATTGTCGAATATGGAAATCGGTACTTTCCAGGAGTGGAAAAAAAAAATCCTTCATGTTCGATACTTTATCAAAAACATTTCCAGCGTTCCTTTAGGGGCTACAGATTCGAGGTTTTGCCACAAGGCGAATCGTTCCCAATGCAAGAGCAGGGTATTAAATTTGAAAAAAACTACTTTTTCACATTCGATAGTTTGACATGGTAGGGACGATACCTTATGAAAAACTTTAACTTTTTCAAATATGAAAGAAGGTAAACAGCAAAAAATTTTAAACACTCATTTTATCTTATAGTATATCTCGACTTTTAGGTAAAATTTTTAATGTACTAAACTTTTAATTACACTAATTAATAAGTGTGCGAAATCTGACTGTCGTGAGTTAAGTGGAAACTGAGATTCAGGTACCGAAACGCGTTTCGCCATACGAAATACATGGGAGCCAGAAATTTGCACCGACCCCTTTAAGCATTTGACCCACGGTTGATTTACCCTTGGTGTAAGCATGTTGTGAGTCCGACAGGACAATAACACACGCTGTGTCGCAGATATGTAGCTCCAGTAGCCTTTCGAGGGTTTTCAGTAAGAAGGAAGTGAGACCAATAAGTCTAAAGTCCTTCGCTGAAGTATGGCTTAATATTCACGACCCGATAAGGATTTTTCGTAACAGATATTGTTGAAGGAAAATTAGGTTAAAATATAATGAGTTGGCTTTGAATGTACAACCTCACATGGGTGTTCTCAAAACATCCATAAATACGGGTGCACTACCATTTGCTACAACCCGCAAACACGATTTTATAAATGGGATTTTTAAATTTTAATAAAAAAACATTTTAGAGCACGGAGTTTCGGCCTACTATTTCTGGAACCTCTCATACAAAAGATACACAGACCAATCGATCAACGCAACGGCGACAGTATACCTACTTTATTTTATTATTTTTTCATTATTATTATTAATATTACGTATAGGTAGTATGTATATTTACTTTTATTATTTTGAACTTTATAGGCTATTTCATAATTTCACTGAAATGTATCTACGAATCCAATCAGACAATATCAATCTTGAAATCTAGTCTATATCCAAAAACGATAACCCTTGGCCTTTTACTTGTTTAACTTTCACAAACTGTTATTGTTATTTTAAAAATGATTTCCACAAATGGGATAACTTTGTAAAGTAAAGTTCAAAAAGTCATGGCCCAACTAAACTTCATTTGTCAGAAAGAATTTGAATACCTATGCTATCGGCACCTTACATCTACCAAAACATGCACGGTTGTTCACTAATTTCCCAACGACTTCTCATAATTCATTTTACACATAATATAATTTTGGCAAATGTGCGCATTAAACTTTTTGACGACGAAGTCGAAACGTTTTGACGTCAACAAAGAAAACAAAACATTTCCAATACAAAGTGGTCAAACGTTATGACTTATGAGACACAAAATACTTTTTTCTACTCTAAAGCTGGATTATATACAATGCAATCTTAAAATAAAAATCGAACAGATCTGGAATAAGATCGCAAATAAGAACGGTCAATAATATCGATACATAATAAACTAAGGTAGCAACTGTTACCAATTAGGCAACTCTTGGCAATTTTGACAAACATTTCACTTACATTTCACTCCTCGAACAAGCGAAGATAAAAATTATATACTGTAAATTCCAAATTTTGTAGAACCTTACTTCAACCAAAGCAAATTGAGTTTTGAAAAAAATTTATTTTGAATTTTTTGATAGGTTTTTCGGAAAAAAATTATCACACCAAACACAATGTTCCAATATTTAGTTAAACATTTTTTTTCTTTTTTGAAAATCCATCAATGGAAAATAAACACTTGTATTTAAGATTCCGCAGAGAAAAATTCCCACAAAAACTTGACACCATTCATCACTAACTATAATATTAGATACAATATTATACGGCCTTATGTTCCGATAATGCGAAAAACTTTTTATGATTCGCGCTGATAACACTCGCGCATTTCTCGCAGTTGTGACGACGCTAAAATTATCGCGAATTTTTAGTGATTCCCATTTACGGGTTAATAGACCGAATGACTTTATTTTTTCACACCGCGATTTTCCACCACATTCAGTGGTTTGGTATGTGGTTCTACAAGGAAGTGGGTAATGTGTTTTCAGTTTCCCTTTTTCTCGCCGACACGACAATGTGGTCGATTTTATTACACAATCAAGTGCACTATAGTGAAAGCACGATCAAGCTAGAAAAACAGCGAACTTTTCAAAGTTGCTAGATGCAAAAAAAAAACACAGCGCAAAGAAAACTTGATTTTATTATATTTGCATATAAGCCACTATCGCACTGTTTCGTGTATATCAACGGCTCACTATACTTTTACGAGAATTTTATGTCGCGATAGGGAAACAGCACAACCACATCGACACGATCAATAAAATATTTGTATAAGCCGAATACGATAAAACTAAATCTCTAGCCTCGATTAGTTAGAATTTCAGCTGCTACAGCTAATCCGCGATAGTGTTGTTGCTATTATCGTAAAGCTCTCGATCAAATAGACGATGATCGCGAGCGACGAGATATTGCACAGAAAAAACGATCAAGTCGCGCGCTTCCGATCATAGAGCCCTAAGCAAGACGATCGTACTCAGAACACGAGATTTTTAAATTCGATTTCAATCCGCGATCCGTACAATTTTCACTTCATTTTGTCAGATAATCACAAGGATGATCTACGAGTAATTCACCACACTACCTCTGATAATCTTGTGAAAAATAATAAACATCACTGAAAAGGCCAGACAGTGTTTCCCGGATTCACGTTACTCAAACGAAACGTGTATGCTACCTGGCGGCGACGATCTTGTGCATTTCGTCTTCTCGTTGTCCAAAAAAAAAAAACACCGCAGATTCTTTCAAAACACCAAACCTGCACGAATTCAAAGTTTTTTTCATAAAACGATCGACATTCAAAAAACCTAGCTTCGAATTTTATTAAATTTTCGCGCACTGTACAGTGTTTATTAAAAATTTACACCTGAACGTCTCGCCAAATATGTTCTGCACTAAAGGCTGTCAACTCAAAAACTGTTCGGTACGAGTTTATCTACTATTATACCTACATACACACGATCTTTCTGAACAATCTTTAAAAGTTTTAATGTTCCGTGTGTGCTGTGTTCATTTTCATGTATCGTCTTGGAAGAAAATGCGATAGTATACACAAGACACCATATTGCGGCCGTATGGTCTTTCTTATGCTGAGAATAAGAAAAAAAAAATATAAAATAAAATAAACCGACTTCAAAAAGCATTTGCGCGATCGGCTATCTACTGTAACTACACCATTCAGCTGCGAAGAATGTATGCATGTATTGTGAGATTACACATAAATATTATGCCTTCACTTTTTTATATAAATATATATACCTACATACGCTCCCCATACCGATGTGCACGATCGTCAGTTCTACTTACAACTCATTCCTACAAGATCGAATTTTAAATATAGAAAATGTACAAAATAGTCTATTCTACGAACTTCTGAATATTAAGAAGTATCGATCTCGTATTTACAATCGATCATCCGAGATCACAAGACGATCGTGCCAAAAAACAGAAAATTTAACGCCAGTTTAGATCGCCTTCTTTCTCTGCTTCGGTTCGCGATCAGCTGTGATTGGGGAACTTAGCTTTTAGCACAATGTATAATTTAAACAACTACGAATGTAAACTAAAATGCAGGGGAAAGTTTCGTTAAACATTTTCAAAGCAGAATGAAAGCAGAAGCAGAGAAAAATGTGTCCATGCTAACTGTAACTGAAAATAGAAGCAGGGGAAAATGTGTCCGTGCTAACTGTCAATAGTCACAAATCTTTTAGAGTAATGGAGACGACAAGTCACCGGTTTTGTATAAAGTGGAAGCCAAAAAAACACGATGAGAACTGAGACAAAACATGTTCGTTATATCAAATTGTTGTTGGTTTAGCGTGTGAGTGAGTGAGACAAAACAGGTGCGTTATGTCACTTTGTTGTTGTTTTGCGTGCAAGTGAATACGACGATGTTCGCCTTCAAATCAACCGCTTGTTTCCGTTGATTTTTCTGAGCTTTTCGTTTAAAATAATCATTAAATACGAGTATATGGAAGCATGCAATTTTTGATTTTAGAACGAAAAAGCAGCGCTGTTTTCACCACTGCTTCTGTAGCTGCTTTCATTGAAACAGGCGTCTTATTATGATCCTATGCTTCTGCCGCTGCTCTGATATTATTATGTCACGGCATTAAAACTTAAATTAGACATAAATGTAGATGATTTTATCGCTAAAATTACCAATAATTTTTGATGAGAGTATTTACATAGAGGGCATTGGAATTGGGACTCGAATATGGCTTTATGGCCAATTGATGCAAGGAAATAAAGGATACATTGCTTTTATTCATATTTTCTTTATATCTGTAATGTACAGTAGTACGATTTATATTATATCAATTTTTTTATAATTTTCGAATAACTAATAAATGTTAAATATAATAATAAATTCGTTTTTTTACTAAATTCGTTTTAATATACATATGTACATATAAAGTAAGGTACCTAATAAAATTATTGAAACAAATATTTTCTATTGTCCATTTAGATTATTTATCTTTTCTTTTTTGTTATTTATGATGTTTATTTATTTATATTGCCAATTTTTATCACTCTTAATAATTATTACAGTATGTACAATGAATATTATATTTACTTGATTTATATTGGAAATAAAGACCGAACTAAAATTAATGCATTAAAAAAAAGTTTTATTTATGTACCAATTTATTTCTAAAGTTCAACTCGAATAAGACCCTATAACCACTACCTACCCCTCATTTTAAATTCGGTTGACTCTTTCATCTTTCCACCAAGATGCATCCAAAACCAAACGAAAAAAAGAAATTAGACCCTAATTTAGTCTTGTCTAATGAGTGCCAATAAGATAACACTCCGCAATCGCAATCGTCATCGAGATAAGATTCAACAAAAACACGAAAACTTTTGCAATATACGAAACATTTTGTTTGGAAATTAACAACTTTTGCGCTGTTGTATATCTACTAACCATATATTAGTTGGTTATTGTTTAAGAAATATCTTGATAAATTATAAGAACAATTTGTTATTTATTTTGTTATTGTTCATCGAATTGGAAAGACTTCCTGTATACTTGAAGCGAATCGAATCGATTCGAACGATGGTAGACACAATAAAACATTGTTAAATATCAAGGAGTAATAGTGTTTAGTGTAGTGCAGTACTGCCGATAATAAAATTGTGTAATAAGGAAACGGCGACAACGACAATTCGGTAATGTCAGGACGAAGAAAGGACTGTTCGAGTACAAAAGCCTCATGACAGTGATTGCTTATGTTGACTTGACTGATAAATTCCTAGGGAATTCCCCTTCTGCCTGATAATTTTTATTTCACCGAAGCTTCCTCCATTATTTTCGAATGAACTGGATTGATTGAAAGCATGTCTCGATGCACTATGATTGTTGCAACATTCTTCCCAAGAGTTACTATTTTGATTGTCTGTCAGCTTGCCTGCTTCTATAGCCGTCGTTAGTATTGTTACATGCTATAATATCCAAAACGGCAAAAATTTGTAAAAGTGGCATATATCGAAATCGGGATATAATTTTCCATGAGTGTATTCAGGTTTTTAGCCCTACAGCATATGCTCTGCTCCTGACATTCGAACAATACTCACTTAGTTTGAAGAATAGAATCTACGAATAACTTCCAGAGTTTCTTTATATTATAGTTAGTTCCATAAATAAGTAATAAGACTAAATAAAGTTCCGTAAATAAAAGCAGCATTTTGCAGTGCTTTAATTCGGAATCAAATGCAACCTCTATTTCTATGTACATAGTGAGCTGTTCGATAATGTGTGAACGGTTTTATCGTTAAATCATCGATATCGAATCCACTCCCCAATGTTCAATTTTCAAACAATGTCATCTGACATTGAGTGGTCTGATAAATGATTATCTAACATTTTATCAGTTATTGATTTTTTTATGGTCTTAAGAAATTAGGTGCAAAAAACTGAACTACGTTAGCTGCGTAACAGCATGCGATAAAATTAGAGAATTAATTTCTTCTTAATGTTTAGATATTTTTTTAATGTCAGTTTAGTTTGGAATAATTCGCTTTCAATGATTAATTTATATGAATATTGTTTCATTACTCATAATTTCAAGTGCACGCGGTGTTGAATTTTTTTAAATTTAATTATTAATATAGCCCATTAAATTGATAACCTGCGCGCTGGGATTGTGATGAACACGCCGGCTATCATACATTGTAGTTCTAACTTGTACAATCAATTATGTAGTTACTTCGTATGGTATGCTAAATAATTAAATAATTTAAAATTCAAATTCTTGATCTTCCGCAATCGAAGCTCTGTACGAATTGGTTAACATATCTTACTTAATGCACACATACGTGGCTGGAGAATCTGAAGATTTATTTGTTTATATGGGGGAAAATTAAGTTCACTACTGTTGAAGCCAGGCACGAACGCAGAAAATTATTTCGGAGCGGGGGGGGGGAGATTCAGACAGACAGGGTTTGAACCCCAAAACCCACCCCCTGCGTTCGCGCCTGGCTGAAGCAGTGATATCTTTCATTACATTACATACGAGTACATTTGTACTTTTGGAAAGTGCATAGGCCGGCATCATATCTAGATGGGAAATCGACTAAATAACTAATAAGAACACAAGAATAAGATTCTCCCTCACATACATATTTTGAAAATAAAAAATGAATCGCATATGTAATGTTAAAACATAGATGCCAAAGTCATTCTGGATTGATGAGCTAAAATGATACTAAATTTTTTTTCAGTCTGTGCATATTTTTATTTTTCCCCAAAAGAAAAACATTTTGATCGAGAAATTCCGCATGTATCTAACTTTGAAGCAAGTTTTTCTGCACAGGTGCGAATTACCAACCTGGAATTGAGAACCTGCAAACGGAAACAGTCAAGGTTTTCACCTGCTCTGTACCAAGGCGAAGCTTTTCGGAAAATGAAAGCTTCGTTTAGTCAAGACCCGCACCTTTTCCGCAGGGATAACCAAAAACATCGATTCATAGTTCACGCCTAAGGCGTGTAGTATGGAAAGCTCCATTCGATTCGATTCGAATTGGAAAGTTTTGGATACCTCACTCACATAAACCACCCAACCCAACCCCATTCGAATGTGGGTGGCCTGTTTACATTTTTGATACTGCGGTTAATAACATGAACGAAGTCTAGTTTATTTACATCATCGGGATGGATTGATTGCACCGAGAAACCTTCCTTAACATTTTTAAGGATATCCAGATTTTAAATTTCCTTGCATATTTTAAGTAGACATTTAAAATATCATTATTTCCTACTTCCTCGACTTGAAATTCAACTGCAACTGTAGGTACAAAACGTAAAATCAATCCCAAGCAGATGCAACCACGAGTACATAAATGGAGAAGTTTCAGCGAATATAAGTTTTCACTTCACTAGACAGCAAATAAAATTCAACCATACCTGCATGCAAACGCGACTAGGTTCATCGGAAGCCATTTCACAATCTGTCTGCTCTCGGAATAACAAAGTTTTTCGTACATAAACATTCGAATATTAAAAATTCATATTTAGTTCCCTGAATTGGGACAAAATAAAGAGATGGTTTCAATGAAATGCACCATAATTAAGGACTAGAATACCACCCACTAGCAATGAGATCTTCTCACAAATTTCGGCTAAAATGCACAAAAGCACGTCAGAAAATGCAACACATTGTGATGGAACAAGTGGTGAAAAGTCAACATAATTGCACATGGATCCGTACATTAGCACACGGGTAGACTTGAATGGCAGAATGTGGTTCTAGTCTGAGGCTAGTCTTACACTGTATGCCATACTGTCAAATATTTGACTAAACAATTTGAAGAAGGGTTCAACCAACACAAATAATTTGTTAAACAATAATTTTTACAATCACACTATCTGACTGCATCTACCGGTCAGAATAGTCAAATATTTGAGATAGTGGCATACAGTACAAGCTCAGCTCTCTTGACCAGATTTTCTCATATCTTAGTATATCTTAGGCATTGCATATTCTTGAACCATTTTATGTTAATTTTTTGAGAAACTCGATAAGACAGAACAGACTTATTTGCTTGGCTCATCTTGCAGTCCAGAAATTAAAATTAATTCAGAAAAGATCATCGATAGATTTATAAAGAAGCATCCACGTCGGAAGAACCTTTGATTCTGAAGAAGAATTCTTTTTAGACAACAATCTTACTATAGTTCAAACAGTTATCTATAGTTAAATATCATTTATAATATATGTATATGTATCACTGCATGACAGTTACAGTATACAGTAGATTTTGAGACGGCTTTCGGATAGCGGCAAGAAAGATTTTGTATGGATTGCTTTACGTATGAGAGGAAATCGGAAATTTGAGAAATTGCTAAGTCCTAGCGTATATTGCCACTTATTTAAAGGTAGGAGGGCCATCTGCTCAGAAACATCGGCTCAGGGTGGTTTGATCCCACCAAAAATACGGGCTTGATGGAAACTTCACCCCCTAAGTGAATTGGGCACTCCAGTCCCGTTCTCCATTTTTCGTAGATTTAAGATAGCTTTATTCAGTCGCAATTTTGTAGAGAAGTCGATCCACCCTATTTCCAGAATCCACAAAGCGTATTGTTTACAGATGTTACTACGTCAATCTTAATTACATGCTCATTTCCCATTACGAAATCAAAGGAATCGCTCCTTTTACTTCAATCAGCTATTCCAGCCTCGTTTACCATTCTCATTTGAAAAGTTGGAGGAAATCAATCGTTTCAATCGATTTAGCAATTTCGTCCTTCGCAGTTACACATCTGATGGCTTTTCCGATTGTTTAGAACTTGAATCAGAAAAGTGAAAATGTGGAAGAATGCGCCCATTGAAGACGACGATACGTGAATGAACGGGTAGATATCGCTGTTTGATATTTCCACATATTTGAGCTAAGGGTTGATGCCACTGACAATAGATACGCGATCCATTGCGAAAAGGATGTGTCGAATTCAGGCGGAGACCACGGTTTGGGTAAACCGATAGAAATCGTATCTCGTTGGAAAAAGTATCTTTCAACTCTTATTGCCGTCGGGAATTGAGAACATGTGCGGGTGGAGAAGTGAATCCACTTTGGAACTCTAAAAATAAACACACATGTTTCATTTTAAAAACGGAAATCGGTTATTGAGTACATTTATCAGTCTTTTACGCACTTTCACTTCACAATTTCGTTTCGAATCACGCCGCATGATAAAATCCAGGTTTTTAGTTTAATTAAATAGTTTAAAGCTTCTCCAGTCTCCATTTAAGATCTGTGCATCATACTGAAGATGCTACCTACCTATTTCGAGATAAAAATTAAGTAAACACGAAAATTTTTCTCGTGTGGGTGGGTGAAGATATCAGAGCCAAGGTCTTGGCCGTTATATGTTTGTATAAATAATTGATTTAAGTAGAATAGCGTGTTAACAATAAAAAAAATTACGAAAGCTGTCGCTGCATTTGAAGTAACAAAGGAAACGTGAGTGTTTAAAAACAGAAGGAAGAACTTTTCAATCGGATGATGTTTATGAAAAGACGAAACTAGAAATAATGGTTAAATGGTTAAAGATCTTTTTGTGTACAAAGAAATTGAACATCCGCTTTGTGCAACCATGGCTCAGCTCGTCAGCAACCAGTGTAGGAAAATTACAAAACAAAATTGCTTATCCCGAATTTTTGTAATTCTCTATTTTATGTATAATAGCGAATAACAATAAAAGGCTAACAAAACTAAGACCTAAAAACAAATATCTTTCTTCATGACAGACGCTGGAAAATTCCCAAACAGGCCATTTCTAATTACTCTTCAAGATTGACTCTCACACGCGGTTGAAAATAAACCAACAAACTTATCTCCAAAAAAAAATACTGTATTATTAAAAATTAATAATAAAGTAAAAGCTGAGAAGGTTCGATAGAAAAAATAATTTGATTGGAATTATGACCGTCATATGTCAATAGTCCAGTAATCAGAGACAAAATTTCACTAAATAAATGAAAAAAATAGAACACGCAATTTTTTGACGTAGTTAGGTTCCAATGATGGAGTAAAATAGGGAATCACAGTTTTAGACCAAAATTTGATATGGCGTGTGCCCGAAATTTTGAGTTTTCTGTTTTGTCGATTTGTATCCGTATTTTGCATTTCTCGCTAAAAATGGTGAGAACCAAATTTATAGAGAATTAAATTCTCTATTTTTCTTATCTGAACAACTTTTTTCTAAAATCATTAAATAATAAGCGTAAAGTGTAAAAAATTAGGAGATTGTCCCAGTTTTTTTATCTTTTCGACTATATTTTTTATAAATAGAATACTAAATTCCCTACAAGTGTTGTATAAACAAGTTTTTCGTACGACGAACGGATCACGAGCGGGAGCACGGTAAACACACAGGTATAGTCCAGTAATCAGAGATAAAATTTCAGTAAATATCGGAAATAAATGGAAGGCGAAATGTTTTGACGTAGTTAGGTTCCGAATGATGAAGTAGAATAGGAAATCACAGTTTTAGACCAAAATTTGATATGGCGTGTGCCCGAAATTTGGAATTTTCTGTTTTGTCGATTTTTAGCCGTATTTTGCACACCCCATATCAAATTTTGGTTTAAAACTGTGATTCCCTATTCTACTCCATCATTAGAACCTAACTACGTCAAAACATTGCGTGTTCTATTTTTTTTCTTTATAATTCCTAGACTTACTGGACTACAAATACGATCGCGGATAGGTATATCAACCAATAGGACAAGACTCGATGCAGAGGAAAATACCGCAAATAAATTTTTTAAAACCGCACAGGGTTGAAAAGTTTTATATAATTATCCTTCTTTTTCATGAATATCTGGCAGCCCAAAAACACTAAATTAGAAATAGTTAGGCCAAAAATAAGTACCAGGCTGCTTCACAGCTAAGTCATGGTCCTTACTTCTGTTATTTTAAAACCGCTTAATCAATAATTATTATATGTACATACTTGGCAATGCTTCGCGATAATATGTTACATAATTCACGCTATCATACTGTCGCTGGTCGTTAATGAAATTTATACGTCGAGTTTCATTTTCCTAAAACTGATGTATACAATGACTGGTGTTGCGAGATCTTTTGAGAACATTTGATAGGTTATGTGAAAGATATGTATATGAATGGGGAATAACTTTCTTTGGGCGAAGTCATTGGAGTGGTTATAACGACATCAAAAATTCATAATAACCGAAGGGAAGATAGATGCAAAGAAAACAGTCGGCCAATTTAGCATACCTCAGAGTTGATGGCTGAAATACGAACTGAAGTTACATGCTTGGTGGCCTCACTCGGAGCACTGAACAAACTTCTGCACACAGACCATTTTTCTCTTCGAACCCTTCCTTTATTCAGACACTACAAACTTTCTCCTTTAATCGTATTGGATATTTAAAAGTTGGGATTCTCTCTGGAAGCTTCGAATCTATTGGTGCTATTGCACTTAGTGCTGCCATGGTAATAATATGAACCTTTTCCACGATTGTGATATTAAGTCGCACGTACATACATTTGTATCTATCGAGGAAAATTAATACAGTAGGTACCGCTTATTGTAATCACTTTGGGACCAGCCAAAAACAATAACATTAACCGGTTTATAACAATAGACGGCAGAAGCGGTTGAATGCAATACTACGGCTCAAGATAATTTGGATCTATCTTTCTTAACCGCGCCGATAAGTTCTGTTCCATTCTTGCCCTAAACTCGCTAAGTACATATATTGATATCCTTTCGATTCGAATCCATCATTTCCGCTAAAGAGGTTTTACTTTTTGTTTAAGAAACGATTTGTCCGTTCTCAGTGAGTACATAACATGTTCACCTTACACCAGTTTCACTCGAAATCTTCACCTACCACATAACTAAAGTGCAGAACCTTCACTTCTTGTTTTTCTCGTTGATGTATTAATGCTGTCAAAAATGATAAATGACCTTTCAAAAAATATATCCGGGAAAAGCCTCCCTCCCGTCAATTCTCTAATGTATTCTTTAGCGCACTAAAAGCACTTCTGCAAATGAGCTATCCCCTCTTGCTCTCCGTAATTTTCTCGGTTCACCTTGATCTCCTGTTCCCGCCGCTTCATTATGATTTCGTTCGTAATTTCTAATGTCTTACAAACGTTATTATTTTGACAGCACAGCTTTCTGACCACTCGGCCTAATTGTTATTGACATGAAACAAACCGCACTCCTCCAGAGTTTATCGACGAATCTACAGGAAAATCTCTCTGCAGGACATCGAAACAAAACACAACAATAAAACAAAGAAGCCTTCAATCAACCTGAACCCAAATAAGAGGAAAAAGTTGCTTTTGGGGCGTACAATGAATGGTCCTGCCACGCTCTTCCACTCCCACTCCCCACATGTTCACTACCACTGTCTGGACCAGATCTGACATATAGGAGTCCTAAATCGAATCATAAAAAGGAACAAATCGTTTTGTTTAAAGCGACTCTTTTCCAAATGGCCTTGCGGGACGGATTGCCGCTATGTAAGCCAAGTCAGTTCCCGGTTTATTTCCCCGCCTGTTGGCGCCAAACACTTAAATCCCATGTGAGAGTCAGCAGATTTTCCTCGTCCCATTTAGTGGCAGAACTGGGAGCAATAGGACGAGAGAGAGTTCCACTTTTACTTGGGAATGAGAGAGAAAGTGAAAAGATGGAGGGTCAATTACAACTGTTGTGTTGCGTACAGGGTGTCAGTTCATTAATGTCATGCTTCGACCAGTCCAGCGAAGTTGTCTCAAGGACTTGGCCCTGACGTCGACAACGACAGGACGACCATCAATATGGCAAAGAACCAACAGTGGTATTGGGTGTCGTTATTATGGTAGTAAACAAGAAAATCCCGGCCGGCATCTTGTTTCCGCACATACAAGAGCTGAAGATTGAGAGGCGAGGATGACATTAAATGTCTAACGGCGGAGCTCCTACTTTCACATCTCATGAATTATTGAGGAGGCGGTTCGAGTCTGTCGTCTTTTGTTTTATTTTCAACAAAACGGATACCGGACAAACTTTCCATTCATGTCGTACGGCCAAATAATGGGACGGACGTGTCGAAAGCAGTTAGCACCTTCTGGCTGAACGAGGAGAGAGTATAATGTCTTATGAAGTATTTTCGGTCTTAATGATAGAAAGCGCTTACGCAAACCGGTCCCTGGACACTATGGCCTGTAGGAAGAGCCTCCAAAATCCCAGAAACAGAAGCAAATAATTCCAGCGCACGTGTTGAAACTGCTTTCTTGATGGTCCTGCTACTCGATTGTCCTCTCTTCTCATGTTTTCTCCGCGCTTCGAGAAATCCTTGCTTTTAATTAAGAAAATTTATGGAAAAGGTCAAAAGGAAGTAATTGTGTAATTACACAGTGCTGACTGTTAATTTCGCCTTTCTCCAGCAACAACCGAAACAACATAATTTAAGAAGCTGACTAACCCCACTCCATAAATCAATCAAAAATACGGCATAGTTTGTTAGCATTTCATTTGTATACATTTCAGGTTGGAAAATAGATAAAGATTTTAAAAAAAACCTGCTAATAATTCGCATTATCAAGAATTTGCGCCACTTCAGTAGTAGAAAGTCATCATAAAAATTGTTTGCATGGAACGTGTACCCAAGCTTTTGCAGAAATTAAGGACAAAAGAAAATATAACAGAATATGACCTTCCAAATTTTCGTAGCGTGTGTTATCGATGAAAAGTATGTACTTTTAATTCTGTTCTTTTGCCAACACCGTCCAAAATCGTTGAAAGGAACTCATTTAAATCACATCGAAGTGGATGGCAGTTTTTTTTGGACTCAAAATTTCGCGCTTGAAGTAAAGTTAAATTACCAAACCAAATGGTTCATAATTCATTGCTATTGATCTCATCGATTCGATTGAGAGTTGGTAGGTTGGTAGATTTCTGCAGCCAAAACAATGTCCTTCAATTAAAATTTACCAACGCCCACTGCGGCTACCATATAGTGATTGCAATTATTGTTTTCTTCGAATATCTCGTCGCAAACACGTGCCTTCACCAAATCAACAACAACATGAAATTATTGTATTTGATTTTTTTTTTATAAATTAACCAAAATTGTACCGAAATTATCCGGAACGTATAGGCGTCCTACAGAGCGACATGCTATTATCTTATCATCAACTCACCTGTTGTTGATTTTATTGTTATTGCAAAGATGATTCAAAGTTGGCTTACGTTTGTTTACATATCTCTTGAGATAGATATCGAAGGCAACTGTCCATGTGGTAGGTTACTGGGTTAGTAAGCATTTTTCATGTTATGTTTGAAGAGATTTTTCTAATTGTTTTGCTCGAAGTGATGAAGCATAAAAGTAGCAAAATAATCATAAAATTACAAAAATTTCGGTATTTACCTTGACGAAGCAAATCGAGTTACGGTGCATATACAGTGAACGCGAGTTAAGCGATGCGATGCGATGATAGCTGATTTTACGCATCTTGTGAGAGCAACCGCACAGTAATATCCCATCGCTCCAATGGCGTCGGTTCATACTTTATTTTCTAGTTTCGTCGCGCGTTTAATTCGATTTTAATGGCAATAATGATAGAAAATGGAATGTCTAACAAAAAAAAACAGGAAATTTGTTTTCCGTCTGAGAACAAAATATTTTAATACTGGATAATATTATTTGGCCAAATCAGAGCGGTTACTATGACTAGTATCGCGATGTAGCGCACGGTACCACCTTCATGCTTTTTACGTTACCTTGGTGTACCTACGTATATATTTATAAAAATAAATAAATATCATATTCTCTAAATTTCCTAATATGGTAAATGATTGCCCTCCTTTCATTAAAAATCCTTCTGGGGAACTAGTTTCGTGCGACTGCCACATAATCAAAGTTCGTGATTTTATCATAAAAAAAACAGAAGCAATCTAATTCCATCTACTTGACTCCTTCGTAGACATCTCCCAGATAGATAATAAAATTGAATTGTTTCTATTGGATTGATCAATCAATAGCCTAGGAGGCTCTAAGGGGTTTGGCTCCGATGGTAGACAATTCAATAAAAACTTTACTTGTTGCTTTCATAGTTCAGTCGGTTTAATCACTCAAACCAACTTTGAAGAGCGTATCAAGGGAAAACTTCATTTAATCAGAGTCCATTCATATTTCATTTACTTCATTCAATGGAACCAACAATAGTAGGATGTATATATTTCGTCAGGGGCTGTGGAAAGAGAGATTGAGTTGAAATTGAGGTCCTTGCCATATAATTCTTAATACAATTAAAGATGGTTTATGGAGTGTAAAACAAACGACGAAATTAAAACTTGCAATGCACACATGCAACCAATTTCAGCACCGTTGAGTGTAATTAATGCCCCTATCATCATCCCCTATACAAGTCCTTGATGAATTTTTGGTGAGTCTGATGTTGGCTGTGGTATCACATCGTCGTCATGCTTCCTTGGTTTCAATGCGATTTTATATGCACTAAAACTTGTTTATCAACTCTCGAGTTGAAAACTATTTCTATTCGTTAGCCCTGCCGTCTTACGTAACCGAAGGGATGCAAACTAAAAGTAAAATCAAGATTGACAAAACTTCATTACGGTTGCACACATAAAACTTTGCTCTTTACATTGCGCTTAGAATTGTAGAACCAAACACCAAATACACCAAACGATAAATATTTTTATCGAAGTGTAGCGTACAGAATTGAGTTCAGTCCTTTTGAAGCTTTGAAAAACTTCGTCGTCACAGAACACTAAACTGAAAACCATAGAGCCAACCTTCTTTCTTGATTTAGCAAAAATCTCGGGATCGGCTGTCTCATTTCAAAGTGAATTATCCCTAGGTCATGATGGCAGATGATGTTTGGGGTATCTTCTGGAACCTCCGAATTACATGGAAAAGTTTTATTGCTTAGAGTTAAGATGCAAGACGTTCGGCGAAAGATAGAATATTATTTTTAGGATGTACCACACATGTATTCTACTTTATAGTATTATCATTTTCATAGTATGTGATTCATAAATAAGTTGTTCGTGAGGAATTTTCTCTAGATGTGGGTGTTGTGTTGTTTTAACTACATTCATATTATACCTATATCTTGCTGTTTTGAATTGAAAATTTTGCAATCTAAGAATATTTTTTATTTTTTCGATATTCAATCTACGTTGTTTAAGGCTTCTTTTTTTTCAAGCTTTTCAAGTTTTCACGAATTCCGTATTCGAACGTATTTATCGATTAAGCGTGAGAATTTATGCTACATTTTTAGTCATTCGAGGGATGTTTGGTACTGAATCTTAATATGTATTCAGTACTTTTGAGATCTTTCGAGAACGATTAGATTCTAAGGTCCAATACATATGAAATCATTATGAGGTAACATATTTCTTTTATTAAAAGCTTTAATTTTGCGAAACTCCTTTCAAACTTCAACGGAAATCCTCCCCTATCAGCTTCTTAATCATGACATGATTGGAAATTTCCGGATCATAATAGCGACCGTTAATTCGAATAAAAGTCAACTGTCGTCAGAGCGAAAGTAAAACGGACCCCCTCCCACGGACTCATCTCAAAAATAGAAACTCCAATTTATCTTGGAAATATGTAGGTTCACCTCCTCCGACTTAAATCGTCATGTTGTTGTTATTGGTTCTTACACCCATTTTTCCAATTCTAAGATACTGTCTCCTTGTTGTTTGAAACACTTTAACTGACCTCCAACAGGCAAAACTTAATTACGCATCCACCTAAATTCATTTTCCTAATCATCATTATGTTTCTCTTGTGCGCAAATTAAATTGATTTGGAAAGCGGGGGGTTTCGAGTTCAAGAGAAAGAGAGCCTCAGAGATAGATGATCAGGGGACCGTATGGATAAGACGGTAAGTTCAAGTAAATGTCGAACTCATTCTCTTAAGGATGACTGCCATAAAATTGAAACGCAAAAGGATTAGGACCAAGGCGAACAGTAATTAAGACCGGAAGTCAGTTAATAGTTAAGTTGATCGGAATTATAAACTGGAGGTTTTCTGTTCGACAGAAAGTTAATTACATTCAAGATAATGAAAGATAGTCATTAGACATGACAGACGTACTCGTATAATCGCGTTTTATTCGTTCCATTTCCCGGAGTGAACGTGGTAAAAACGTATCAAGGATCTCGGCTGTGCGTGAAAGGATGGCGTCATTAAGGCAAAATTCACCTGATATGTTCAGTTGTAATTGTTTTTGTTTTTTGTTTTTTTTTGGGTTTTTCGGGGTTGTCGCTTAAGGTGAAAGGTCAGGTAATTGAAGGGTTTCACAAATTGGGATAGCTATTTCGAAGTTGAAAACACTTTCAAGCGTTTAGGGTCAATTAGCTTCAAACGGTGTTAACCTTTCCGCAATGAAGTTTGTTTATGGTAAAAAAAATATTTTTTTTTTAGACACTAGATGAAATCTGAGAGTAGTTATTAGAAGTTTAATCTAGCTTAAAAGTTTGTAACACATACTCCTAATCCGCTTCACGTCCGTCCGTTTGTCCACCCGTCACCCCGACTTTCCGCAATGAAATTTCTTTATGGTAAAAAAAATATTTTTTTTAAACACTAGATGAAATCTGAGAGTAGTTATTAGAAGTTTAATCTAGCTTAAAAGTTTGTAACGCATACTCCTAATCCGCTTCACGTCCGTCCGTTTGTCCACCCGTCACCCCGACTGTATGCACGATAAATCAAGAGCACCTTTACCTAGGGTGTAAAAAAATTGGCCAATAACTTCAGAACAGTTTAAGCTATGACTTTAAAAAAATTTTAAGATAGGGTTTCGCAATGAAAATTGTTAAAATAATTTTAATTATAACTATATTATGTGTATTATGTTTCAACAAACCATGGAAACTAGAATTCTTTAACCAGACAACGCTCTAGCTTTGTCTTGAAGACAATTCAAGTTCATCTTCAATTAATCACAATTAACATACAAAAAAAAATCCTGAAAAAAATTTTGTCCGAAATACTTACTTCCGATAAAATAAATAGAAAACACCAATCCAATATCGTCTATTCCTGGTGTGTCCTTTTCTCCTCTGCGTGTAGATCTAATGCCACCTATATCTGAAATATTTAACCCGAAATCCCTCACGTACTTGCACTTAATCTTCTCGATGCCAAAAAGAACGGACGTTTGGTATGGATACAAGCATTTGTCACGTAGCCCCGCGCACTCCCAAATTCCCGTTCACATAATATTGTCCATAATATTTTATTTCACTTCCATTTGTAGTTTGACTTGATAAAACGGTCACTTTTGCGAAATTGATTTTTGAGAAGTTTCACAGGATTCGGGTGGGCTTAAGGCACTATTTCTAAGACATGAACCATTTCCATTATTTATTTTTCTTTATAGTCTTGCCATCATTCGAATATCAAATACTGAAGTGAAGTTATTCACAACTATAAGATTTCCACTCACTTGCACACGTATCGCACGAAAAGGTTCTGAAAGTTCTTCGGGACGATGAAAAAGAATTCTGAAAAGAGAAATAGGAAAAAAACGCTATAATCGAATTTTGAAAAAAATTTCGAATGGAAGATTGAGAGGCGGAAACTTGGGGTAGGTAAAATTGAAAGGGGTTGTAATACTAATGTAACACACCGACTGCAAAATATCCAATCGAGAATGGACAAAGTTGTCATGTGTGAACAACAAAAGAAGTGCTTTTCGCTTGTATAAATTTTAAGGAGGATACAAGAAAACTTGAAAGGATTCTTATTTTATTCTGTGAATACTTTTATTTGTGAGATCCCCTCCAGTATAGGTTTGAACCCAAATTAGATAAGACACGCCACTTTAGCTTTTATCTAGTAGCAAAGTGGTCGCGTTTTTTCAGAGAACTCTCTTGGATAGGAAAATTTCGGCTCTCATATTGTAACTACGCAGTATCAACCATAATGCTTACTGAATCGATTCCGTAATACATATTTGGAGTCCTTATAGCTTTGTTCATCACTGCATAGATTACTTTACAATGGTACTCTCTTAACCGGCGGGTATTTAGTGACTTCAGTGGATATCTCTTCGGATTATCAGTAAACGTCTAATTCATATCTAAGAAAATTAATTTGCATTCCATTGGGATTGTATCGGTCAACATTATATTTGAAACTGGTCAAATTGATACTTCCTTATTGCTTCATTACAGTAACCGTCACTTCATAAGCAGTTCATTACCGATTGCATTACCCGGTAAGCAGTTCTAGTTTTAGCGCCAAAAAGTCAATGAGTGTGTAAGTGCTATTTAAACGTTCTGTAAAAAGGAATATTTCATTGAATATAGCCTTCACCTATTCAAGGGGCCACTCCAAAAACAATGTTTTCGTACCGCAACCACTTCCATTGTGTGCACTTCATATAGCTCGCTAACAAAATCCATAATGGCTCACTGAAACCATCTTGGACTGTATCAAGTAAAAATCGAACAAAAGCGAAACGGAATTCATGAGGAGGATATACGAGTACGAGCACATACATATGTATCTATACTATAACATTACAAAAGCAAACCAAAAGAATGGCATCTTTTCTTCTAATAAGGATATTAGAATTTCATTTTCGAGTATCCTTCTGTGCTCTTCAATGCGCTAAGACGAATCGAATTTGTTCGACGAGATAAAACGAACAGGGAAGCGGGAACACTCTGCCACATGCCCAACTTGTTGAATCGAATTATCCTCTTGGCATACAATTCCAACAATGTTACGTAATAATTGTAATACCATTTTGGATTGACGATATCCTGGCCAAAGGAAGAATATTATTTAGTGAGTGAAAAAACTTATACGAGTTTTGCTGAGTTAAACTACTCGTATGAGTTATTGGCGCGCAAGTTTAACTTTGAAATCCTGAGCTCCGTCACAAGACAGGATTCTAGGCTTCAACCTCTATCTACTCCAAGGACTTTTGACTTATCACATGATTTAAAGCTGTCATTTTTTTTTTAGATCCTTGCATTGAAAGAAAAAGTTTCATGTAATGGATGAGAATGTCCAGGGTCAATGGAAATTATCATAAATGCAAGTATTCTTTACTATAATGAACAATTATTTGATAACAACGTATTTATGAACCTATTCATTGCCATTATGAATAAAGCTTACTATTATTCTAAGCGTGTTTACAGAAAAATTAATAAAATATCATTAATTCTTATGAACACATATTTCAATATTCTCAATAGTTAATAACAAAGTACAAATACTATATATTTGTGTATGTAACATAAATATAATTCTTATAGATGTGCCTTTCATAGAAACTACGATTAAATTGATGAAATCTTTCACCTTGTAGATAAATTTCATTTTATTAGTGTAAATAAGTAAATAAATAAAATGTTCACTAGTTAAATACTGTTCGGTTAGTGCCGGACATAACTCGAAATTAATCATTTAAAGCGACGAAAGTTAAGGATACAAAATTATGTCATGTTGTACCAATTAACCCGATAATGAATTTGTATTATACAAAGATAATCTGTATGTTAATATTTTCAATGACAATCGTAACAATTTACAATTTTATCTATTGTGAACAAATGTGTGTGTAAACACATCCTTCAATTGAACTCATTCATTTTTTTTATTA
Organism: Beris chalybata; assembly: GCA_949128065.1. Lineage (NCBI taxonomy): Eukaryota > Metazoa > Arthropoda > Insecta > Diptera > Stratiomyidae > Beris > Beris chalybata. The sequence goes on along the minus strand of OX421896.1, from coordinate 2,160,944 downwards.
ATTTCCTATCTGCCCTCTACATCCTTTCAACGAAAAAAATCATTTCTTATCACCAATGTTAACAATGACAACAAAAAAGCAATAAACCATGTCACTCCATAAATACATGCGTATGTAATCAATATTCGAGTCTGAACTGAAGTTTGAGTAGATACTACGCATGTATCAATCTGAATGTAAACAGAATTAACTCGTAGGTTGTGGTATAGTCCCTAAGCCTAGACAACGTTCATGAGAGGGGTCATCAGGACTTACTCTCGAGCTCATCAATGCCCTTCTGCTACATCGAAATTTCGTAGATAAGCTCTTTTGGGAACTATTTGGAATTCACCTCTGATAGCAACACACTATTTATCCAAAAACCCTCCTACGAGTACTCACACGTTTTATCACCAAACAACCATGGGTGTAAAAAATTGTGATAACGAGGAAAAATTGATATTAACTAGCGTACATAAAAGTGGATTAAGATTAATTAGTTTCAGCATAAGGTCCCCAAACTTGGGAATTTGTTCAGTAAGCAAAACAAATGGGATTGAACTCATTATACCTATACAAAAAAAAATCGTTAGGAAAGCCTGCATAATTATTTATTTTGTTACAGCGAGAAGATACTTTCAAAAAAATTCGGGCGAACAATATAATTCAAAATTTGATACTTAATAATATACTACACTGAGTGGGAATGTTGAAGGATGAGCTGCTAAACGAATTTTCACTTTTGTCTGTCTGGAAGTTTGTGCAAATTCTTCAACGGATTTTGCATAACTTTAAAATATAAGGTCCTTATATTATGTAGGTGTGTTTTAATGCTCTCCAGAATAGAGCACCTAATCGGCAGGCAAAAAAAAAACCATCCTGGGTATTATCTGGAGTACATTTTGTTGTTAAGACTTGGCAGCCCTGCGCTGTCAAGTTTGAAATTAAGCGACATTTCCGTTTCGATGTATCACATTTAATTCGAAAAATATTTTTGAAAGTACGACGAGATCTGTTAAAGATAGTCAAAATGCTAAGTTTTGTTTAAGTTCCTTCTCATGTAAAGTAAATAAACGGCGATTCGAGAGACACATTTTTTCCACTTCTCACATCTTATTATGGACGAAATTTTATTCAAACAATGCAATCACTCACCTTTTCTTTTCTTGCTTATCCATTTTACTTTAATTTCTATTTTTCCTTTCATTGCTGCAAAACTTATGGCAATATAACTGTCACCGGATTTGATTTTATTGCAGTTCGGTTGCATTTCTGTTGTGTACACAAAAATGCTGTCAACCATTAAAATCGAATCGAGTAAAGCGAATTAAAGTGAATTCGTCCTAGGCTCACACCATTCATTCTCTCCGGAGTAGGATATATAACCTAGTAAAATTAGTGGGTTTACTATCCTGGATGTTGTTGTTGTTTCACGTATTCTTATGCTGTACTATCCTACTCTGGAGAGCATTAAAACACGCCTATTGGCTTTAATTTGTGTTAAGGCATAGCCTACCATACAACATACAAGCTTTTCCAACATTCAGTGTTGCAATTAGTCAAAAATGCGAATTAATGACATAAATGTCTGATCAGAAAATTAAAATAAATTTATTATCGCTGATTCTTTTCGATATTCACGTGCCATAGAACATGTATGCGAAAAAGTCAGAGAATGCGAAGGTCTCTCTTGTGACAACGGATATATGTTAGAAGGAACGGAAATATGTTAGAAGATAACAATGAAGGTGTAAAATAATCTACTAAAGTGTAAAAAAAATCGCAACACATTTCAACATTCGAGCTAGAGATTCAAAAAAAAATCTAACTTTTTGTTCGCTACCGACTATTCTTTTGGACAGTTTGTTACGTATAAACTAAATAGTTTGTGGAGAAAATCATTTACTGTAATATTCAATAAACTCTATTTTTATAAAGAAATCAAATTTTTCTCAAAACTTTTAGTATTCTTACATTCTCCACCTCGTCACGACTTCTCTCCGCGTTGACTATGTACATTCATCATTGTTACACTTACTAATTTTAAGTTTTAAAGATGTTGAAATAATTATGTATCTCTCTAAAACCAAAACAGTCAAGTATTTTTTAATCAAGTTAAAATAATACTTACAAAACTTGTGAGCTCACAAAATAAAACTTGATTAAATACAGTCTGGACCTAAATATTTATATGAAGAATGAATTAGCGGCGATAATATAACTAACAAAATTATTTGTACACTTTGATATTCTAATTATCATAAAGAATAATGCATAGTTGTTTGGAAATAATTCAATTCTTTTACAAATCTTTCTTATACAAACCACACAAAAAATTACATAACGAATCGATAACATAATATTTCTTTTGCTCGACTTAGATTACTTAGATTAAATTATATATAGAGGAAATGGGGGGAAGATTAATTCTATTCTAATTAAATTTATATTTGAAGCTAACTTTACTATTACGCGGATGCAGTAGCATAACCCGACATTCTGAATAATCTGGCAGTTATTTTTTTATGGCCGTCGATTTTTATTCTTGGCAGCCGTTTTCTGATCATGGGTCAATAGATTCATTATACAGATTTCGCAGTAATAAAAAGTGTTAATAACAACTGATTGATTTGATTGATTTACAAACTGCTAGTCCGCAACGGACCACCATCAATTTTCTTTTGTAACTTTCTCAATGGCATTCGTCACATTCCAATAGCATTAAGAAGCAGAAAGTCACCACCATATCAATAACCGCTTGCTTTGGATTAACTCACCGAAAGTAAATGACCGGTAAGGAATGGCCGTAAATCCGATGACCCGTGAATGGGTCGTTTATATGGTCAACATGGCCATTTGCGGATCGAATTATATTGCGTGATAAAATTTTGATGCTCCGGAAATCAGGTGAAACTAGAATTCGATTCACGTATAGGTCGTAATCTTAGGAATCAGCCAGCAAACGACCAGAGTCATCCGAAAGAAGACACACACAAAAATTATGCTAAACTTGTTCCCATAAGATTACGACAGAATGTCTTAACGATCCGTTAAGAACTTGTGGCATTTACAGCCTCCACTTTCTCATAATATCGCTAAATTTCCGATGTTAAGTGCCATTGATTTTCGCGGATTTTTAGAAGATGATTTATACAAGGGTAATAGGCTGTGGAAAGGAAAACAACCGGAAGGAAATCGGGAAAAGTCGCAACCTTGAGACCACCCAGAGAGCCTTGAGAATTTTTCGTCTCGTTCAAAATTTATGGAGTATATTCCATTGGCCAAATTTATCATCATTTCGTAGTGGAAATAATAATCTATCATTAGATAGAAGTTTGCGTTATAAAATATTCAGATAACTCCTTATCGCATGCTGTGAATCCGGATATTTTTGATGATGAATTATGAAAGTTGCCAGTTTTGTTTTGCGGCATTTTTTTCGAATCTAGGACAGTACGTGAAGTGCAAACGGGAAATAGGTTTTTCGAGCACACGCTTTCACTTTTCGGACAATTGAATCAGTTCTTCCATTTGAGGTACGTTATTGATTCATCTTTCTTATACATTTAAAGTAGATGGATTCGAGATGTGTAAGAGTCAGAACTTTATAAGTAAAATTTTGAATCCTTCATTTCTCCATATAAGAGTCAGTTATTAAGCGAATCTCAGAGCAGTTTTTGTACCACTTGAAGAACTTATACAATTTTGTACTTACAAAGAACGTACATATGTTACGCACAAACACCTAAAATGTTGTACGTAAGGTCTACCATTCTTACATTTACGACTTGCTCGGACCTCGTTCTCAAATATTCTACATGGATTATACGGCTTTTATACGATCTTTTTCGGCGTACTGTAGACGGAACTTCACCTGTTGGCTAGTTGCTCAGTAAATAGTTGCGCAGTAAATATATTGTATGCCTTTACGTGCTGAAAACGTTTCGAATTAAAATATTTACTAAGATTCAAACATAAAACGAAACACACTATATTTTAAATTGATTTTTATTTTTAGAATTCCCCACTTTACACGCTTCGTTATTACACCGTTCGATTTGCAACAAGATTACAATGCTTTTATAAGCAACTTCAGTCAAAAAGCAAATTTTTTAATTATGCTATCTCGATATGTAATCAATTTAATAGATACAAAACTATGCATTATAAAATACAACAAAATGAACATGAATAGAGCGAAACGTGATTTCAATATTCTATTTTTCATATGATTGAACGCCGACCTTCACTAAACTTTGTATGCATTAAAGTACCTACAAGACGCTCTCGTAGAAACGTGATATGTTGGGCAATCTTGGATACTATGTCTAATTTACAACTATTCTAAAGGCGATACCTCTTCCTTCTTATCGTGTCGTGTTCCCGTTCGTATATCGCATTGAATAGATTCTTATGCCATCAAAACTCCTCCAGACTGGAACGCCCTCCTAGAAGACTTTTTGATTATCATATTCACCCTCTATAAAAGTTCAAGTAGATAAAGTTAATAGATTAATGAGGTTTTTAGCTTCTAGAGTTACACGATTAAAGTAATTTATTATATTACGTGTATTCATGTATGAGAGTTACGAAGGTAGAAAAGACGGGTGACTTGAATCGCGCCCTTTTATAAGGATAAAAATAACACATCTCACTTTTATACATATTTAAAACCGGCCATAAGATAAAATAACTTGGTAACGGTCGATGTTGGCGGTCGGTAAATTTTCAAACGAGAATTACGTTGTTCCTAATTCAGTACACAGTTGACTTTTGGCTTATTTAATTGTAATTGGTTGAGGTATGAACCTATAATATGGCGATCACTGATTACTCCATAATCTCATTGGTAAACTGAAAAATTCTCGCACACGGACCGGTGCTGAGCAAATTATGGAGTGATTCCGACAAAGTTATTCCTCTATCTACCGAGGGATGAAAGTTTACATTACTGCTTCACTACATACATACATACATACTACGAAATTCGGAGTCCCGCAAGATTACGATATAGAACCTCTGCTGTTCATCGGTAGATCAACATACAATTTTTCGATGAATGCTTGTGCCGTCTGATGAATCAACGCTGTAGGTAGGCTTTCCCCGGACTCATTGCCTATTGATTTTTCAAAGTTCAAATGTACTGAAACAAAAATTCAATGAGGCACCTCAATTGTGGCTATCCAGCTGGCAATAAAATTTGCTTCAAAGCAATCGCAGCGTATTAAAACTAAATTAATTTTATGCAAATATATTTTTATTATTTTTTATTTGTTTATTCCAAAACCGCTATGGTTCGTGTCCACCCGTCGCTACCTATTTAAAGTACAAAAGCAATCTGCCGAAAACCAAAATCGAGTTCAAATTTATAATGAGCCCAGCCAACGATCGGGTGCGCTTATCTCTGAAATAACCGTCAAAAAATATATTTTCAAATTCAAATCACGATCTAAACTCACCCAGTGTGTTTGGTCTAAAGTGTCTGTCCGAATTGCTTTTTGTTGCTTTTATTCGACTGCCGAGTTGCTTAATCGATAATACCTCAAGCCAAGAGGCCATTCAATTAGATAAACATTAAAATAAATAAAATAAAAATTTATCGGTCATTTTTATTGACCGTTCAATGTGAAATTTCACATGTTATAATAAACGGCTGTGTGTATGTGATTCGATGTTATTTCTCGAACATCTTTTTTGAATTATAGATTACAGCTTAAAGTTCTTTGGAATTAATTCATGATTTCAATTTTAGACTCTGACACAATTATTTGTTGCTCCACTCGAATTCTCCTGCCAAGAAGTGATAATTACCCGAATTTGAATTTTTTTAAGTACAAGTACAGCTTTATGCGTTTTAAATCTTATTTACGAGCTCGTTTAACTACTCGCATAAATGCCACTTCGTTGTCAAAAGAAACTTTTTAAACCACACTATACCGACCTAGTCGTAAAATTGGTTGTGAATTAATAAACAAAAGTTTACAGTACCTTTGCGTATGTTGACGGAAGGTTGTAAAAATCGTAAAGGTATGGCTCCGAGCAGTGGATTTTTCGATAACAAACCACAACGATAAATAAGTAATTCTAATTCTCACCAGATAAAGTTAAAAAACCAGATCATATTGCTGATTTCAATCCATTATTAATTTTATCTAGTCCACAATTTACCCGAATATCCAAAATTACATCCTCAACAACATTTTGGAAATTTCACTCGCACCCAAAAATTAATTAATTTCTAAATTAAAAGTTATCCGTGACGTTTCTACATGCTAAAGCCATTTTTTGGGTATTGACTGGCTACTAGTAGATATAAAAAAAAGCAGGGAGTTTATTAAATGCGGGTGCATTTATTTTTATTTATTTATTTAATTTATTTATGTGGTTACTTTTTAGATAAAAGGGGCAAAGAAGGAAAGAATTTAGTTCAAAAAAGACATCGGACAAACCTTCCAATAACCAATTAGAATAGCGTAGAAATCTCTATACACTTCACGCATATTCCTGAAAATTTATCATATTCCGCATATATCCACGATTGCTAAAAAAAATTCCACTCAGCATATGAAGTATATAAGCACAGCAGTGCTTGAACAATGGATCAGTTTTTCTACAGTAAAAGCGAAACGATGATCAGTTTAACTGGAAAGTGCAAAAATATTAGTCCAAAAGAGTTAGAGGGTAAGAGTTAAGGAGACCCCGATTAAAGACTAGGAATTGTCCAAAAAACTAAGAAACTAGGTTGAACCAAGATTAGCTTCAACCCGTAGTTGAGCGGTACATCAATATCAGATCCGCGGAAGAATAATACTATGGTCAGGAGTATAATAATATTGTATAAAATGAGTACCTAATGCCGCTAGAGAAACATCATCGAAGAGGTCAAAGCCGGATTTGGGCTTTCCCGTCATAGAAGAAAAAGAGGCGCACTGCTCTATGAACCGTCTATACGGTATACAATAGGCCACTGAATTTTTAAAACTATTTATTTTTAAATGGCGAACCAAATACACCGCTCTATTCTGAAGCTATTCAACTGAACTATCATAGCGACTACAATGGTTTTAAAAAAAATCCAAAGTGAATAAGCAAAACACAGCGTGAAACAATCTTTCTGTTTAGCTTCGATGATCAGATCTTCTAAGCAATATTTAACTTAATCAAAATCTCTTTCATATAGTCTGGCTGGTATTCGAGCAAAACGTTGCAAATCTGCTACTAGGAGGTGATGGGGCAGCCGTGAAATCTTAATAAATTATATAATCGCGCCCACATACTACTCAAGGCTCATTCTTAGTAAACTAATACAAAAGATGAGATTCATTCGCCGCTAGATCTAGATACTAGCAGGGAAATCAGCATCTATACAATGAACGAGATTATAGCGAGAAATGAGACATCAACTTTGGGTCGGCTAATGTCTGATGTCATTTGATAAGACTCTAAGATCGACACTAATGAAAAGCATTACTCGTAGCGATACAGATACTGTGGTTGGGCGCCAATCGATTTTCCTTGTATAGTCCGCCTGACCACAAAGACCAAAACACTAGTACCGCAAACCGGAAAATCAAAACCAGCAATCTGTTCAGGTACATAGATATTAGATATTTGAGATAGTTCCCAAGTCCCAACTATGATCCATCCGAGATGGCCTGAATATAAATCCCAAGTGGTTGTCCAGGAAGGAAGCTAGGAAGGACGGAAGGACTCCATCGAAAATATTGAGATATTATATTATTATATTCATTTCAAGAAGTAATGAAATAGGAGACATATGTACATATAAAGTATTTTCAAGAAAAATACAGATGAAATACTTCGTCTTGGTCACTATTCTATAAAGTCGTTACTAAAGCGGTGAGTTAATACCTGGTTTTGGAGAGATAATAAAAAAATGCATGTATGAAACAGGTAGAGATTGATAAATGTATCCATAAGTTGTAAGTAAGTTTATATCACTATCTGTGAGCGTAGCTCTAGCTTATGGTGAATTCAATTCTTTTCCAGAAGTGTACCAAAATTATGAAGCCTCAAGAGACTTGAACTCCAATCTCAACTACGAAGAGAGAAACAAGTCAAACATTTCTTAGGTAGGACACCGACGATCAGATGCAAACCTCACACCTCTAATCCGATATCAAAGGGTATTTATATGTTATATTGATTTCTCCTAGAAGTGTGGTTGATTAACATAAGTGGCTTAAGGATAAAGTAGTAAAAATGTGGAAGCAGTTTAACATTGGAGTTCAACGAATATTAAGATGTAGTTACAGTGCAACCCGCTTATAAAGTGCACTTTTATAACTTACTTTCGGTTATAAAATACCTTTTTTCAATCCCCATGCACAAATGTTAAAGGTTTTTTTGTTGGTTATAACGTACAATCGGTTATAACGTTCTAATTTTGTGGTCCACTCAAGGTACGTTATAACCGGGTTGAACTGTATAATGAACAACACATTCGCGATGCGACGCGATGACAGGTAAAAGTTAGGAGGGCAAGTAATTAGTTTCAAATTTAGAATTCATCGTATAGTGCCAAAAACAAATTTTTCGAATTTAATTAAAATTTTTGGAGGACGACTACACAAACTAAGATTGACATTAAGATTCAAATAAACGAGGAAGTATATATGTACATAGGATTGGTTTCTCAGAGTACAAGACATGCAAAATTTGTTACAACGAAGATTAAACAGCGCGGCTCTATTGCTGCCCGCTGTCCTCAACGTGGACTACACAGGACCTGAAGAAGAGTTAATACCCAGCCTTTTCTATCTCACACTCTACATCTAAGTCAATTCTTTAATCGTTTCTTCAACCGAATCGTCCAATGATATCCTAATCCAGAAGGTCAACCTTATTAGTCCACTAGAAACTTTCTTCTAGGTCCTATTTTCGTGAACAACCCTCTGCCACTGTCATTTATATAGCAAAGTCTAGAGTGACTCTAACTAACAATATCGAAAAAATTTCAGTATTAATCATCCTTCAGGCACTCTTCCTAACCCCTCCCCCTCTTAAGGTCTTATAAACCGTAAGAATATTTTTAGGATATCCAATCGTTCAACTTCTCTAGCAGAAGAAACCTGTTGGCATAATAGTGCACAATTACGAAGCAAATATTCCAAGAACTGCTTACCCTAATTCCAAGCTCTATTATCAGGAGCACGTCTTCTCGAATCCTTCACCGTAATCCTTGAGGTCGACCGTGTCTCTCTCTCCAAAAATCAACCTGACAAAACCACAAGTCACTTAACACAATTCACAATCAAGAGTTCCCGATTTTAAAAACTTATGTTATTAACACCAACTGGTCCCAATTTTCTACTATCGACATCTACCTTTTTCAGTAGCGACAAAAATTCAAAGTTAACCGATGGTTTAGTGATAGACACGCGAAGGCCCTCCTCGCACATGGGACGAAAAATGTCAATGCAAGTGAGAAATACTCCTATCGAGTCAAATGCCCGACATCAACTAAAGTTGGAAGCTTTGGTATCCAACAAGAATGGAGCCGTCCCCAAAAAATATTTCCAAAGCTGCAAATATTTTGAAACGTAGAACGGAAGGTGGTGGCGGAACAGCCAAGTGTCTAGCCTCACACCACACCCACTCAATCTGGAGATTCGTATAGAGCATCTTTCCGCCAAACAAAAAGCTTAGCAATCTTCGTGTCTTCTGAAGATTGTCACTGGATTTCTTCAGAACTCGAAAGTAAAATCCAGAGGTGGAAATTTCCATCCGTCCTTCCGTAGCTATAGGAGTTTCAGGCGAGGCATCCTCGGTGTGAAATAGAGTGGGCTCACGGTTACCATAGCGAATCAGACATCCCTGATTTAATCCTTACTCGATGAAAAAGGTTCTTTCCAGCTTTCAGCTCGGTAGTTTTTCTTAACACCTCGCTTTTCTCACAATCAGCTTGTATGACACTCCTTTTATTAAAATATTAAGCAACAAGCTGTAAAGAAAGCATTTCGCAGGATGGGTTAGATCCTTAGATGCACGCATAACATCGCGAAATTCCTTGGATTTAATCAAGAAAATTTAATCGGAAAGTAGTTAGCCCATTAGCATACATATTATATTAGGAGAATATTTAATAAAGAACGAATGAAATAATTTTGTTAAATACAGGCGAATGGTTCTAAATAGAAAGGTGGAACTTAAACAAAAAAACGAAACCCTAATGAAATTCCATAAACCTTAGAAACCAAAAATATTGTGTAGGGGGGCAGGTTAGCTAAATCAGTAGATACTTTTATCATTGATGCATTATGAGGTTTCTCGTCTGTCGTCTTGGCCTAAAATTTGTAAGACTTTGTTAGTTAATAATGGGCCAAACTTCATTACTCATGACTATCACCTCTGCACCTGAAATCGTACACAGGCATTAGTACAGTGTATAAAAATAAGCGGAAGAGAAGCTGGACAACGAGGAGCCCAGTTGGTCGCTTGTCTCTTAAGAGACATAATCTCGATGGTTTGAGCCTCGGAATCATATTGCTTATCTTTCTTCATCACTAGATAGAAAGAAATAGCAATATAAACATGTGCTCCCACCACGATCTATTTGTAAGGCAAAAAACAGCCGCATCACTCCGAGCGCAGCAAATGTCATCCGCGACTAAAGCCTAGTACTGTGTTCAGCGAAACGAACACGAACGAAAAAGTCACCTTCGAAGCGGAATGAAATCTTCTACACCGTTCGCTACTAGATGTCATTGATACAAACACGCGCGAAATTTGAAAATATTAAAAAAATGTCAAGTAATTACTATTCCGGCACATAACACAACAAAATATTGATCACACAAAATTTCCCGAACACCAACTCACTGAATTGACAGCGAACTATTGAAAATTTTGAGTTGTCAATTATTTCGCTTGTCAAAAAGCCTCCGGTACCATCAAAAACGAAACGAAATCGCCACGAGCGCCATCTATTAGTGACTACGGCAAATGTCCATTCCGTCCCCGAACACAGTACTGCAAAACGAACGAAAAATTTCGTCGGTGAAATGTCAACGAAAATTCCATTTTTTTTATATGAACTTTGACAGTTCATTTCGTTTCGCTCGGAGCACAGTACTAGGCTTTACACGATAAAAATTAAATACGCGAAAAGTTACAGTTCAAGTGCGGTTACAATAACAAGACACAAGTGCGATGTGAAGTGATTGGAAATGTGTCACTACGTTATTAGTTTTTTATATTTATTATATTGCAGTAAGGTAACTTCGCCCCTGCCTGCACGTTTCGTTTCATAACCCCCTTTCATATTTCCAGCCGATGGCAATCTCCGCGAAATATTCATACGAGTACGAGCTTTTATCACAACATGCTATCATAAAACAGATGGCGCTACGCTAAACAAAAATTTGCTATCGAAACATTTGCAGACATGTCTTCTAGATTTCGGGGTGCATTTGTCTCGATACCGTGTATTTTTTCCATAAGACGTCTCGCAAAAATCTCGAAGGCAAACCAATATGTCTTCGAGAAATCTACGAGATTCTCGCAGACGCGACCAACTGGGAGATTTAGGAGCGGAGGGGAATAGCAGTTTTAGGATAGGACTTTATAAGCGAGAATTGATTAATAGGAGTAAAATTCCATTAGGTTGGTATAGCAATAGGAACGATAAAGGTACAAAAGTGATAGGGAAGTTAAGGATCGTTACGAGGAGGAGTAAAAAAATATTATTTATTTTCTCAATCCCTATAATTTTCTGAGTTTAGATCAGTAATTTCTTTAAGATAATTCCAACTAGAAATGTTTTAAAATAATTAACAAAGTGTAAGAGAATGTACTTTTTCTTCTTTTGAGTTTTTCTCAAAACTAAATTTTTTCTTAAATTTTTTTTATGTAACTTTTTCTCAGGATTGGCAATAGCTATCGACGTGATTTTTGTTACGCATGCGGACGAGGGAGGGTTTTTAAAAATATCTCAAATGCTTTTGAAACTGTAATTGTAATATATTGTAATATATAACTCGACAACCAAATGATATTTTTTTAAACCCACTCGTTAAAAGAGAAACATATAACAAACAAATCCCCAAAACCCCAACCCCGTAGGATAAGCCGTTTTCAAAAAAAGGTACATGAAGCGGGCAAGGTTTTACAAAGAAACTAGTGCGATTGGGAATAAATGACGATCCCCCTTAAGTAGTTAAAACAAAAATTACAGAGATTTAATGAAAAGACGTTAAAACTTTTCAAAAACTCCCGCCAATTTCTGCCACCGCAGTGAATGTACTTCAGTCGACAACTCTCCAATCTCGACATCGCGCCGCCGTTGAAAAACAAAAATGGCGTTGTGATTTTCTTTTGCACGGTAGCCGCGACTAATTTTTATTTTCCGCTTGTGTAAAATTCCGTTTTCTCGCAAAATGACTTGAGCTGCGGCCCTGAAAAGACCACCCGAATTCAATTCAAAGTTCTGTGCTTCGTTTGTGAATAGTAGAAAGGTGAAAAAGTGACGTCGAAGACGGAAAAACTGCTGCGGAAAGTTTGCTAGTCGGGGGGGTTTTATACCGTGCCGTGTATTCAAAGTGCATTTGAACTTTTCGTCGAAACGAAGGAGATTCGGTTGCGAAACTCGTCGCCGAGGTGCATGATATCGTTGAGTGCGCTAATTACCAAATACACGCTGAATATAATGAGCAATTTGAATGGAAACGTGGGAAATAATGGCACGGTGGGCGGCGGTGGCGGCCAAAACTCCGCAGCAGAGGGCAGTATCGAACGCGGAAGGTAAGTAAACGGGCCGGGAGTGTGTTTCGATTGGTTTTTAGGTGAGACAGGTGGGCGGAAGCGCGGAGCTGATTTTATTTCTCGCAATGGAGCTTACCAGCTGTTTTTGTTTTTGTTGTTGCCCTCTCTTTCGTTCGAATCGATTTTTTTTTCTTCTTTTGTTTACCAATATTCCGGGGAACACGTGCGAATGTTGACGGGCTGCATCGGGATATGTCAACAGGAAAATTATTTTCGTACCCGGATTTTGGTTCTGTTTTCTTGAAAATTTCACGTAGATTTTATTTAAATTAGCAAATCTTTGTTGTACTTTGTGCTGTGCATCCCTGACCTTGTTCTAGTGTCCGGACAAAGTCCAAATCAAAAAGCTGTTCCAATGGAAAAGTCTGACTAACCGCCCAGAATCCGAACCAATAAAAATCTGGAATCGAGTTGAACCCGTTTAAAAACAAAAAATAAATTAAAAACATTTACTGCAAAACCTTTGAACAATTATTATAATAATAAGTCGTTAACGGCGCAACTGACTTTAGTTAAAAGAGTTTTTACTGTACAACCCTTAGCTGGAATTAGGAACGTAATTAGAAAACCCATGCCCCAAATCCAGGGCTGCACGAAAGGTAGTTGGAGCGTAGCGCGCGTCAATCAAACATGCCATAATGGCGGCTCGAATGGTACTGGCTCGATGAATTCAAAAATTTTAAAACGTTTTTATTCATTCGTTTTAAGTCTCAAATGTCAAACATTTTTATTGACCACATCCTAAAACATAGCAAAGTTTCATTTAGAGAGTAAATGAAAAATATGGAAAATCTCTTACATAACTTTCGCTTGTGCGTGAAAGTGAAATTTTTCCTAATTTCACTGTCGCGAGGGTGGGAATAAAAATTTAACTCTACAGGAAAAATTAATTTAAGTCGACTGAAACAATAAAGAGATTACGACGTCGAAGACGTACTTTGCTTGCATCAGGCCTTCGGTTAAGTGGAAGAAACTCAGCAAGCCCAACTTATCAGCAAACGACTTCCAACTCGACCCTGAATATTTTTTCCCAAATATTTATTTATTGCTTATGCGATTATACAGAGCATTTGTGCGAATAAACAAATTAAGTACTGTAATCAGCACGTTTAATTACCAGACGGAAGCGACATTAAACTTTGGCTGTCTGTACGCCTCTCTTGTTCGTTTTCTTCGTGCGTTTCAAAGTGCGTTCGGAAATTATCGTCTCGGAGGAGGAGAAAAAAAATAATCTGTATAAATTGATCTGCAATATAAAAGCGAACGACAACGACAGCGCAGGTATTTGGTGGAGATTTTTCCGGGATATATATTTGTAAATTGGATCCGTTGTATCGTCCCAATTGATCTTTTTTTTATCTTGTCTCGTTTCAGTTGTCTCTTGATGCGCTATGCCAGCCAAAATTCACTGGACGAAAGCTCACAGAAGCACGTACAACGACCAAATGGCAAGGATCAAAGCTCGGGATCATATCGAAACGATCAGCACACGACACGATCATTCGAGACGATGAACGAAATGCGGAAGTAAGTTTTTCTCGATCGAATTTCACCTTTGGCTTCCTTTAAACAAAACTTTCCATGATCCAGAGAAAATTTACTGTGCGACGTTACACTGATAGCGGACGGTATGGAAATCTCGGCACATAAGATGGTCTTGGCTTCGTGCAGTCCTTACTTCTATGCTATGTTCACGAGCTTCGAAGAATCGCGACAGGATCGCATTACACTGCAGGGCGTTGATTTTCATGCACTGGAACTTTTAATCGAATACGTGTACACATCCGAAGTGGAGGTGAACGAAGACGATGTCCAATCGCTTCTGACCGCAGCGAATTTGCTTCAATTAACAGACGTTCGCGACGCATGTTGCGATTATCTTCAGACACAGTTGGATGCCAGCAATTGTCTTGGCATTCGGGAATTCGCCGACATGCACGGATGTCTTGATTTGTTCAACTATGCCGACACTTATATCGAGCAGCATTTCAAGTAAGAATTTTGGATTTAGTTCGGTTTTTGTGCGGCCAGGCATTAATTTTGTTTTGTTTACATCTGCGTTTGTAGCGAAGTGATCCAATTCGATGAATTTTTGAATCTGTCGCGCGATCAAGTCGTCAGTCTGATACGAAACGATCGGATATCGGTGCCGAGCGAGGAGAAAGTCTACGAGTGTGTTATTTCTTGGATCAAATACGATCCGCAAGTGCGCGAACAATATTTGGCGGATCTTATGGAAAACGTACGGCTTCCTTTTTTATCTAAGGAGTACCTTGCACAGCGGGTTGATAAGGAGCTGCTGTTCGAGGGCAATATAAAATGCAAGAACCTTATCATTGAGGCTCTCACCTACCACCTGCTCCCGAACGAGACGAAAAGTGCGAGAACGGTACCACGGCAACCGATCGGATTGCCGAAAATTCTATTGGTAATCGGTGGGCAAGCTCCGAAAGCAATTCGATCGGTTGAGTGCTACGATTTAAGAGAGGAGCGTTGGTATCAAGCGGCAGAAATGCCGAACAGGCGATGTCGGTAAGATAAACGATTACTCTTGTATCGATTCGTGATTATAAAAATATTTACGATTTTTAGGGCGGGCCTTTCCGTTCTGGGCGATAAAGTGTATGCCGTTGGTGGTTTCAATGGATCGCTCCGAGTGCGAACAGTCGATGTCTATGATCCAACCACCGACAGCTGGTCCACCTGCAATAACATGGAAGCGAGACGATCGACGTTGGGTGTAGCTGTGCTTAACGGATGCATTTTTGCAGTAGGAGGATTCGATGGTTCAACCGGACTGAGCAGTGCCGAAATGTTTGATCCCAAAAGTCAAGAGTGGCGACTAATCGCGTCGATGTCAACGCGACGCAGTTCCGTCGGGGTATGTTGTGTTGCTCGGTACAACCGCAGGTCTCTTGATTTCACATATCAATTCAACAGGTTGGTGTGGTGAATAGTTTGCTTTATGCAGTCGGTGGCTACGATGGTGCATCGCGACAATGTTTGGCAACCGTCGAACGTTACAATCCTGACACCGATACGTGGGTGCAAATTGCGGAGATGACTGCGCGACGAAGTGGTGCCGGTGTTGGTGTTTTGAACAATATTCTCTATGCTGTGGGAGGACATGACGGGCCGTTGGTTCGAAAGTCGGTCGAAGCGTACGACCCGGAAACGAATAAGTGGCATTCGGTAGCCGATATGGCATTTTGTCGACGAAATGCAGGAGTCGTTGCGCATTCGGGTATGTTGTATGTCATTGGCGGTGACGACGGAACCTCGAATCTTTCATCTGTCGAGGTAGGAGTTTTTGTGGAAGACTGCAAAGGCAAATCGACTAAAGCGGTATGGTTTTTCGTTGCAGGTTTACAGTCCCGACACCGATTCATGGCGAATTTTGCCAGCTGCCATGGGTATTGGACGAAGTTACGCTGGCGTGTGTATAATTGATAAGCCCATGTGAATGGAACAGCAGGGTGCGGTGGCAAGGTGAGTGCATTTTTAAATTTGAGCAAACAAGAAAATTGTTTTTCGTCGAATCAATATGATTTTGTTCGATCTAGCCAATGAGAGGTAATCAGATGTTGAGTATTTTCGACGTGTATGTATGAATCGCAATATCTGGAAAAATTGGCTCGATTTCAAAAGGACTCTGATCAATTAGGGCATTTAATAAAATTATATTTCAATTTCCAGGCAAGCACCGACAGCAAATGCGGACGACGAGAATAGTCAAGCCGAAGGAACATCTGAAGGAGCGGTCGGCTATTCTCGATCAACAGAAAACAACGGACTACAACAATCGAACAACAATAACAACGGTGGACAAGTACAGCTCGTAGCTAATAATCCTCATTACGAGAATATCTACGAATCCATCGAACAATATGCCGTTAATAATGACGTCGCAAATGCTGCTGGAGCTGGCCCTGCTGCTGCCCCTGCTGAAAATATATTGCCGGTTGCTGCGCAAGTTCTAAACATGCAACCACAACAACAAGGCGGTGGAGGTGGAGGACAGCAAGCGCCTTCTCTCCCACCTGCCGTACAAGGAAATCGCTCGAACAACTCGAATATAAGCTATCGCAACGATTTGTACGATCGAACGAATAATTTCGCATACGATGTGCCCCGTTCGGTTCGAAGTAGTTTGGGCATGCGTCGGAATAATTTGCAATTGGATTTCAATACGAACCGGATGCGTTATAATGGCTTGCACGGAAGCAACATAACGATGGGACACGGGCCGCATCGCCAACGAAGTTTCGACGATACCGAATCCTATCATTACTATAATTTCAATAATAACATTGGGTACGGATCGACACGTTACGAAAATATCTACGAACAAATACGAAACGAACCAATCTATCGGAACACGAACGGAGCAGCAGGTACCGCCAATTCGCGATTGTATGGCCGACTGGATGTAATAGGACATGGGATTGGTCGAATCGAGAGACATTTGAGTTCGTCGTGCGGAAATATTGACCATTATAATTTGGGCGGACATTATGCGGTGCTCGGGCACTCGCATTTCGGTACTGTCGGTCACATTCGCTTGAACGCGACATCGAACGGCACTGGAAGCTCGCATCAGCGCAATAATGCCGGTGTAAAGGTCAGCAACTCGTCGTTTTTCAGTTGTTTGGGCGGCGAAAACTCCCAATCTATGAGCAACATTCATCGTGCTTCGTCGGGCAATGGTTCAACATTTCATCATCCGAACAGTATTCGTCCGAATTTGGCCAACAATGGTGCGAACAATGCGTCAAGATGTACCGGTGCAATACCCAAGTCGAAGGCAAACAAAGTTCAACCGCAAGCGCCGGCTCAATCCGGAAAGGCGAAGGCATCAAGCCCGGAACATTCAAGCACACTGAATCGGATTTCGAAATCGTCGCTACAATGGCTGCTCGTAAACAAGTGGATGCCACTTTGGATTGGCCAAGGACCCGATTGCAAAATAATCGATTTCAATTTCATGTTTTCGCGAAATTGTGACGGCTGCGACCAATCGACATCGAGCTCCTCCACGTCTTCGTCGACAGCCCGGCCGCCACAAGACTTGGTCCGATTCAACGGTCGCGCCGAAATGCATACGCGTCGCGATCCAAGCGGCCGTCCACTTCGCAGTACGTTATCGCGACTTCGCGAATCCGAATGTCCCGTTCGTCGCGTCGAAGAGAACAACTACGAAAATGTCCACGTACAGTTTCAAAACGGTTTCGAATTTGGTCGCTCGCGCGATATTAACGATTCGCGAGCATCACTACTGCATCGTGCACGTTCCGAAAGTCCCACTTTCAGTCAACGTGTTTGCAACAATCAACGACAGAATTCAACGTGCTCGGCTAAGTATTCGGATCCGTTCAAAAACTACGAACTGAACACCGAAAATAACACGTTCAAACCGCGCAATACAACAAAAAAAATGCGTCGTATTGCGACCGCGACGAGCGCAACAACTAGTCGAAATGAGCCCGGCACATCGGGAATTACGTTCAGATCGAACGGTAAAAAATCGTGCAATCGAAACAAGAAACAAAAATCGGAATCCCCGAATCAAAGCTACGATGTCTGTGATGATGATGGAAAGGCTATGGTTGCGGCCGACGCAACCGAAGACGATCAGAACGTTGGCGAACAGCAACAGCCATTGAATGAGGCTGCCGTTGGTGGTGGTGGAAATGGACATAATGGTTGTGGACATGAGACTGAAAACGGAAACAACGACAAGATCGGCGGAAAATAGGAAAAATGAGAACGGGTGGATTTTTGTTTGTCAAATACAAATGTTTTCTATTTGGCAGTTATCCTTAGATGTTAAGTTGAAACGAAAATAAGATTGTGTGTAGTTTTAGGCACCATACAAAACCACTTACGGAAAGGAAATTTTTATTTAGTCGCATACATTTTTTGTACATTTTCTTTTCTATTTATAAATTTACATTATTAATTCTATGTTAGAAATTAGTTTGCATGTTTTTAGGTAATTGCGTTATATACACGTCTTCTAAGAGTTTAAGTAATTAAAAGAATTTGAAAAGTGATACGGCCATTTGTCCAAGAACAAAACGACCGACTTGAAGCGAAAGCATCTAAATTTAACGTTATACGATATTTACATAGATTTTTATTATTGTAGGTTTTCTTTAGTGATGTGTTCCTTTAGATTTAACGAGCGTTGTTGAGAACTCACTTTCAGTATTTCCAAATTTCGATCAAAAATAATTTATATTTCTATAAAAGCTATAAAGATTTAGGTAATTATTAATCAATTTTTTTTTTCATTTCATTGAAAAGGTCGCGTTTGAGCTGGAAAGAAGTTGTGAAAAGTATTTTTGTTTGTGCAATTCTGGATTCGCGGTTGCCGTTGTCATGCGGAGTTCGTTGAGAACTTGATCGTTTTTCGACATAGTTTTTTATCATTCGACCGTATTGTGATTGTCACGTCGCGTCACTTCGATGACGATTCGATATCGACGCATGAAAAGGCGATTGTGAGTGTCGATTGTCATCGAGCGTTGTCACTTTGATCGTCATTTTTCGTCGATGACATTCCGAGTCCGTGACGCCTGAAGAAAATTAACGTTGATGCAAAAATGCAAGTATAGATTTGACAAAAAGATGTTTCTTTCCTTATTTTGATGGATTCGCAACAAGTAATCGTCATTAAAAGTGGTGTAGATCGACACACATTAAAGAAATACGGCTCCAATTTTCGGCACTGTAAAATTCTTTGGGACTACTGTCACGAGATGCAAGCAGAAGTGAGAGCCAAAAATGGGCCGAACAAGATGTATAGCTTTTCCACTTTAGAAAAAAGCATTATCCGCATCTTAAATTTGAATGTAGGATTTGATATTGCATAAAAATAACGTCATAGTTGTAAACGAAGACATATAAAACCTTAAATTCGCAATTTACAGCTGATACATACATATTGATGGCAATGCCATTGAGTCACGTCGATGGAGTTACACAATCGCTTTTTTCTATCGACGTGACACTTCGCATCGAAGTGACTTGACCACGACATTCGCAATACGGGTGATTACTTGATTACACCATAAGAGCTCTTTTCAATGATGCATAACTCCTGGATGTCCTGTGTGCCGGCTATTATTTTGGGTTTTTCAGACTCTGTGAATAATGAGGATTATTTCCTACTTTGTTGTGAGTTGGCTTCGATTTTTCAACTGGGTTACTCACTGTTTTGTGTAGCGACTCACTCACTTCCCGACCAGTATCATTTATGTATTTTCTGGCCAAGGTTGAACGACATTGGCACAGTGCTGAAAGATGCATCTATTTTGTACTGATGGAATATTTCGCGTACAATTTGGGGGTGTATCGTAATCTCTATAGTCTTCTTTTACAAGAAAGTGTTGATACAACGAAAATATTATTGCCATGCGCCTTTGAGGTGTTATAACAAAAGTCTGGGTCACCAAATGCTTATCGCAGAATTGATCTCAGTGGACGAAATTTCTCAACGTTTTCAGCTCATCCAAAATTAGTTTTTGTACCTACTTTAAAATACTCAAAAGCACCCATTTATACATGAGAACATTGTTCATTGCAATGCACGTCCAATAAAAATATCAATTAATATGAACAAAGTTAATAATAACGAAAACAAAGTAAATAAGAATCTAAGCTCTTCCTTCTCACACATATTTTAAAATGTCCGTAAATGAAATTACGTAGCTCTTAAGTATGTTGAGTTGTTTCTCCCAAAAGTTATTACAACTAAATCAATAAATTTTTAAAGAAATTCACACGAAACGAATGTATAGTATGTACAACACAAATAGAATTATTAAAACGAACAGACTAGATGCAATACTAACATTAATTGATTTTTACGATAGCACAAAACATTTCAACTTAAAAAACGAAGCGTTCATTGTTTTTACATTTAGCGGCGGATCATGAAGAAGTGTTATTAAACAAATCGGTTTAAGTTTTACAATTTTTAGAAGAATTAGAGACATGTTAATCCATCGAAACGATATGAGTGAAATGTTGAAATGATGATTATGTAATAATAAAAATAATATGAAAAATAAGAAAAATGAAAAGTCAACTGTATGGCGAAGTCAAGGCTTCTGTTGCTCCCTGGCAATCTGTGAGAATGTTTAATTTGATAGTTGTGTACTCCCTTTCGAGGTTTATTTCTGCGCGTGGAAAAAGCATGAATATCAGTCCGGGGGTGGTACCCTGCGAAGGATTCTGTCAGTTTGGTAGATAACAACCGTAGCCTTTAAACTATCCGCACCAGTGGACAACATGAAAAATGCTGATTAGATTTGGTGCCGGAAACAATGAGGACGGACGCCGTGACCTACAGAAGTCTCGATTGGGCATGAAGATGTCACCTAACAGCGCAGACGCTCGGCTTTTGACTTCGGATTTACAGCGCAGATCTCGGCAGGAAAACCAAGCAAAGAAAACCACAATTGAAATTTTTTCAGCGCAATACGCGCCCCGTTATCCCATTTACAGGTTATGTCTACCCACAGAAAAACATACAAAACTTTTAAATCTAAATCAGCTTGTATTTTCCATAAAACAAACGTGCATTCAAAAAATTACAAAAGAACGAAAAAGGACAGCCTCGATTCCGCCCTTCAACCGATGAAATTCATTACGACCAGATGCAAGATGACGTGGGCAAAGATGAAGTCGGCGAAGCCCCGTTCCGGCGAAATACCCTGGAAAATCGTCTTATTCTGCGGATTGGCCTGGAGCCGAAGGCAAACTCCCAGCACGAAACAACTCACGGTCGATATGAAGCCGGACAGGAACGAATTGAACGGAA
Organism: Beris chalybata; assembly: GCA_949128065.1. Taxonomy (NCBI): domain Eukaryota; kingdom Metazoa; phylum Arthropoda; class Insecta; order Diptera; family Stratiomyidae; genus Beris; species Beris chalybata. Next base: position 2,139,355 of record OX421896.1, on the reverse strand, counting down.
ACGTGCCGACCAGGCAGCAGTAAACAAATTGCGTGATGCCGGTCAGAAGAATGTACAACAAGTAGGAGTCGATGATTTTCAGCTTCTTCGGCGTATGGTTGATGTAATCGTCGTAGAATTTAACAACCACGGTTTTCAGGGTTGTCATTTTGGAGTGAGAAAATTGCACGAAATCCGGGAAAACTCGAAGGAAAACTATTGCCGGCCGCAGTGGGTTGACTTTTCGACAAGAAATGAAAAGGGAAATTCTGTTTGCAGCGAGCCCGCTGACACGACACGTCAAACTGACGAGGGAAATAACTTAGTACGCGTATTGGGCCGTAGAGGCGCACCGTGCACCAGAGAGTCGTGTCAAATCGTCGGAATTTTTCATAGGCTCGGCTACGCACTGCATTTGCCATTCGAGTGGTGATTGGAATAAAATGTGTGTAACTGTCGCTCGTTTTTCTATTTTTCGCCCGTAAATCGAAATTTCCATCACCAAACAAACAGTATTAATGCCCCGGAGAGTCGACAAATTATTCAAGAAGCCGCGTTTCCGTTTTTTTTCTAGTACAAAATTTCCGTCCTTCACCTTGTTGCGGAAAATCTCTTTTTTTCGGAATGTCATATGTTTTCCTTTGTTTGTAAATAATCCGATCGGGAAGTTGCACAATTGAATTGTTAATCGATCCCAGCTACTATTCGCCCACTTGATTCAGCATTTTTATCTCATAAGTTGTGATAAGATTCGACGAAAGGTACCCCACCGAAATGGAAGACGCGACAGCCTTGTCCAATCTACAGGTGAGTTTTCCTTTACGGATTCACGTCCGCTCCGATTTCTAATAGAAAATTCTTCCGAATCGCATCAATATGCTAACCGAATAATTCTTTATTTACACAGTAATAACCGATTCGGTAATTTAGGTCGGTCAAATTGAGTATTGCGGCCGGAATTCGATTGCAGATCTGGTCAAAAGTTGCGAGACTAAAATTAAAAAAAAAAGAATAAAAAGCAATTAGCTGCGGTGTTTGTAATTTCGATTTTGTTAATTAATCAGAATATAAAGCATCGTTTACAACACGGGCCGTTGTATAATACACGCTTTGTGCCTGCTAGTCTAGAAAAACGCTAAACTAAAATTCTATCGCTGTAAGTTTTATTTTTAATTTTTTTTATAATTTCGTTTTATTTTTGTTTGATAACATTTTCATTTTTGTTTGGAATATTTTTTATATCACCGTTTGGTTCTGTTACCATAATTGGCAATGCATGGACAAGCCCGCAATCGCACGAAACACAAGCTTCAAGCTTATCTCGTCTCGGGTTTCGCCAATTTGCATGCTCAATTTGCTTACAAGCAATATGCCATTTGATATCCAATGAGCAATAAGTTGGAAATGCGAAATTCCTCGTCTTACTTCACTATTGAAGATAGCCGCTTTTCTGACTAAACGTGTGCGGGTCATTCGTACTTGATTCTACGGCCACCAACCAATTGACCGCAAATGTTGGCTTCTACGAGTAGTTGCGGCTTGTAATCATTTTCTTTTCTGTGCGGTGCGGATGCGTTCTGAAGAAATGTAGGGGGTGATGAAAGGTGAAAGTTGCATCGTGTTGGGCTCTTTTATCCAATGCTTCTTGTTTTGAATTATTGGAATTGATTTGAGCGCGTTTAGATAAGAAAAGAAATTCAATTGAATGGGGATGGCAAGAAAGGATATTTACTTTCAATGTGTGACGTGTTAGCGGATGCAACTTTTGTGATAATGGAAGCATGAGACTGAATTTTTAATCGGAAATGCTTTGAGGCTAGTTCTGGGGAATTTCCATAGATGACGGAGGCGAGCTTCAATCTGGTAGAAACCTCACCCACGTTTTAAGATATGCTTGAGATTGAGCGGAGAAATTAAAAATGGATCGGTTATGTCATGAGGATGCCGGAGCGGAACATCTTTAAGCAGGCTTTGAATTAGAATCCGCTTACGAGACGTGCAGTCTGTTGTCGGAGAAGCACATGTAGGCGAGCAAACGATGAGTGAATAACGCTTGGCGATAAAATAAAGGTTATTGTCCTGGATTGCGTCTTGAGGCCAACGCACGCACCTATCATGGGTCACAGTACCTAGCTAAAGATTGCTACAAAATAGTCCACATCGTTCCAATATTACCCATTTCTTAAATTCAGAAAATTCGACATCAAAAAACCACTAGAAATTGTGCAAATCGAAATTTATAATCCCAAACATTCTATTGGTTGAAACTTTTGATTTGAGTGTTTTTTTTAATAGAACTGCTCCTAGATGTAACAGTAATTACAGAACATAGTCATAGTCAATTCGTACCGTAAATGAGTAACAGGGGCAATTGCAGACGTGTGAACATTGTCAGGCTTAAAGAGTTTTTTTTCCTCGCGAAATGAGTCTCTTTCTCTTCAACTCAGCGTTGAATTTTTGCAATAAATTAGGAAAATATTAACCCATGGTTGTCTGTCCGTTCCCTATGGAACCATATTCGCCTTCTTTGCCACACGTTTGTCAGATGAAATCCATTGCTTTAGTTTCAACGTTTTTGTATAATCCGTAGAAAAGTTACAGGTGCCTAAAAAACACAGCAAAAAAAAAATTTTTCTTGTCTCCTTTTTTTTCTCTGATGTAATTGGTTGTATATATTGAAAATTCGTCTATCGACATTACGAGACATCCATCAATTTTCGAGAACGATTTTCGGGAGTTCTTACTATTCAATCCCCGAGAGTGCTTAAACGGGTAGTGCACGTTTTAACGATTTCCGCCATATCTCTTAGATCTGATTTTTACTTGTACGAGCTTTCTATGTAATCGCATAAAGGTGCTCGTACACAAGCAATTAATTGCCCGAAGATTATTGCCGAAACTAGTGGAGCGATTAATGGAGCAATACAGGACAATATCATGCTAGTTGCGGTAATATTTCGGCAATGTGGCAATGTTTACACAGATTGCTGGTTTTGTTCGCCCTATTTCTACTGACTCGGAAAATGCCAAGCTTGTCCTTGTTTGGTGGTTCAATTGTCAAGTTTTGTTTTGAATTTCGCATTTATTTGTCAAGTTTCGTGTTGTAAGAGCTTGGAATTAAAATATTGCCATGTTTTTGATTTGTTTGTCAAGTTTGCTTTCGTATTGTTCATAGACTGAATTGCTCGTGTCAGCCCTTACTGCTGAATTGCTAGATATTGGGTACAGCATTTTTTTTGCTCTAAAGATAATCTCAAATGGCAATAACCGCCTTTAAATGAAAGATTAAAAAAATGAACACTAACTAGTTTAAACTGTAAGTCTTTTTGTCAAAAACTTGGTATTGGTTCTTGAGCTCTGAACCTTAAATCAACAAAACCTTCAGAAAAAAGAATTGACGTTATTATGTTGAATATTTTCTTTCGATAATCAATTGATTTGTTGTTAAAGAAAATTAGTTCAAGCTCATTTCAGTATCATTAAAAAATCCTTCGTCTGAATCGCGTAGAAAACAATCGAGGACTCGAACAATGAACTAGCCATTCAAATGTCGTACGTTATCTGAGGAATTTCTCTCATTTCATCCCCATCAATCTCGAATCGCTTCAAGTCGAATATTGGAAAGCTTCATTCGGTTTTCTTCATGCTATTTCCCAAATGTGTTACAATGGTCAATGACTGATTATTTTTAATCAATCGGGGAAGTTGAGTCTCGAGATTAAACGTTTTTATTCTTGGTTGATTCCTAAATTCGGAAATTTTCCGACCACCCAGAGACAGTGAAATTATACCAATTAGTTATTATTGATAACGTACGAAAAAAGCATCTGTTTAAACTTTTTTTTTCTTTTTTAGATTAAAGAATCAACATGTCCCCGACATAATTATTCTGTGAATTTGAACGAGTGAAGGCCACTCACTATGATAAGACCAGATCCGTTGTGCTGTTGCACTTGCATTTTATAAAGTCGACCTTTTTCAGTGTCGAACAATAGAACTTACGTAATTTCGATAATAATATTTGTTTTGGTATATTTCGGAGTTGGTTGACCTCATGGTTATACAAATTGGTTTATAATTGCCTACAAAGAGTTCATTCTCTTGGAGACTCTTAGTTGTGAACATTTCGCTAGTATAGTCAAGGAGGCGTGGAACCGGAATGTCTAAGAAAAACCTAAAATCAGAGTTCTCTATTCGGACTGTCGGTTTCTTATCCCAATAATTTCTATGCTGGCCATATTCTGGAAATTTCAACTCAAGAGACTGAAGACTCGAGTGGAATGAATTAGGACAAACAATTGGACAGGTAGCAACGCGTGCATTGAAATTCAGAGATATTAATGTATGTGTTCTGAAGAAATCATCTTCGGGAACTGTATTTCTTGTGGTACTCCCAATGTGACTTGGGCTACAACCGGGTTTATGCTCGAGGAACTGCTACTGTTTCCGCTAAAGAATTAATTTCAGAACTTTTCGTTCGTCATCCCCCGAAGAAGTAAAAGGGGTTCATAATATTATATTCTCGAATATCTTTTAGGCCTGATGAACTTGGGCTTTTTTTTTTTTTTTTTGATAGCACCTGGACACGTTTTTTGGCAGGTAGTGGCACATCAAAAAAGTGTATGTTTACACATATGGCAAGTGCGTGATCTGGATGGCGTCCGCACACGCATTTTTATTGGTATTGCTTATCACTAGTCCGAAGTCAGAATTTTTAATTGTACTACATTTTTATATTGGAATCTATCGGATCAAAACAATTATTACTAAGCAGAACAAGGTCGTATTCTTCCATTGATTCTCTATCGCTAATAGAAGTTTCTTGCTCCAATGTCCTAATCTTGCCAACTACATTGTACATACACTAACTACTAAGTTAAATTAGAAAATAAGCACGTGGTCGAAAACAAAACATCTAAACAAAACTTTCCATTGAAATTCAAATTTGCATAGCGTAAAGCATACATCAAACAAGCAAACATTTACTGGGTAAGTATACCTATTATTTACCCTTTTGAGCATCAAACTGCAAGCCCTGAGATGTACCACTCCGAATTGAAAACGTATCGAACAAGAAAATTTAACTCTCGTGTGGTTTATTGTTCAGATAAGACGGAAGACAGAGAATTTCAATAAATTTTCCATCAGAACTTTAGCAGGCAGCTCGTTGTCTATGCCATTCGGGATACCAAAACATGGCACTGACGGACGGGCTGGAAACTAATCATCTCCGCTATCGACATTGACGGCCTGATAAGAAAATTCCCAGGCGAATTACGTTCTTTTTGGTTTTAATTATGCGAAAGATAATGCCTAGGATTTTTTTTTTATTTTGAACAAAAAGCAACAAGAAAAATAAATAAATAAATATTTTTTCTTTAAATAAATCTGAAAATTGGGATAGGAGTCTAGCGATCAGTCTAGCCGCTGATATTGGTACGTTGTGATCGGTTTTGTTATATTGCAGCGAAAATGATGTTGTTCGACTTGTTTAAGGTAACTAATAACAAGGGATTGTGAATTTTGAACTCAAATGTCGGTAATATATATTTTTTTAATTTATTGTAACCGTTATTAGTTTTGGAACATGATTCCACTCGGATGTGTAGTGTTTGTGTCAGTTTCCTGTTTTTTAATAGTGTAAACTCGGCTTAATGCTTTCGTCATTGCTTTGTAGTCAGTCCATACTCTCACTTTCACCATGCTATTTTCCGTCTGCCCTTTGCAATGTGATTCAGCTCCCTCAGGTGGGTCTAATGGAGCTGTTCTCCTAGACTTTTTATTCTACCGTTGGACCGTTGTTTAGACGATCAGATGTTACATAAACTTCTGAAGTACATACCTTACAGTCGCACAAAACATGATGTGCAACTGCAGTGTACATCCAGTGGATAAAGCACCAAAGCACCGAAATCCTTGTGCGTCCAGCTGTTCTAGTCAAACCTTGATCCAATCTTGGTTAAAGTTTGAAACTTGGGCAAAATTCGGATGATACATCGTATTCCACTGACCCAAACCAGACACCAAGATTGGACCAATTCTAGAACCAAAAGTAACCTTCCGATCCGAAACCAACGCTGGCTAAAGCCTGTGGCAGGTTGGAGACAAAACTCAAAACGAGTGCTGATAATATTTAAAACGAACCGAAAATAAATAATATTTGATTATTTAAATAATATTGCAATTAACATTGAGGCAAATGTCGGGGAAAGAATGTTTTGGTTGGGCAATTATTTTGCGTTTGTTCCAAAATTGAGAAGAAAAAAGCTTAGGTGAAGATTCTTGTCTAAGTTGACAAGGATTCAACCAAACTTAATAAGCATTAGTTATAAAGGTTGAATTATAGTGAACGCGGCGTGATGACAACCGATTAGAAGACATGTTAGCGAGTTCATAGCTCTAATCGCGTCGCTTTGATAGTCTATTTTCTAATTTCGTCAATGTAATTCACCTTAAGATGAGTTTTGACCTGATTATACGCAAATGTTGTCATGACTCGGTTGAGAGCTGACGCATATTTGATTGTGTTCAACGATCTTGCAACTAGTGCACAGCTAAATCCAGTTCGATTAACATGTCTGTAGAAGAAATTTTAATCGAAAGGTCAAAGCAGCGTCATGCTGAACTTCCCCAATAAATATATGTATACACATTCGTTACGTAGGATTTTTTTAAAATTTATTTTAATCATTTTTGTAAAATACGTAGAATAAAAGCTTTACCAATTAAGAGATAATTTAAACTAATTGTAAATTAAATTCGTCAAAAATTTTCTTTATCAAGAGTTCGTACAACAAACTGCGCAAGTAAAAATTTAATTTCGACAGAGAGGCGACACTGGTGATTGCTAAAAGAACTTATATTTTTGATATCGGGCCGAATGTTTTAGTTAATGGCGAGGCGATTTGATCAGCTAATGAATCGATTTAAATATATGTTTTGAGTCATGTGTTTTACCGCCATCAATTACTTTCTTATTTTCGAAGGTCGTGGTGCTGTTTTTGAACTCAAAGGTGCGGTTGAAACCGCAGTCTACAACTACAACTCACCACATCCGGTGTTATCTCTACAATTCACTTGTCAGCGCTGTCTCAAATTGTAAAGATGCTCGGAGCCGCATACTTGTTCTGATTGCTTGCTCTTCCCCTCAATGAAATTTATTCGATCTGCTGAAAATTACACTTTTCATAAATGAAGAAGTTTCGTTGGTTAAGTTTATTATTTTTTGCAAAGGCTATTCGACTTTATACATGAATGAAAACTACGAAAAATTCAGTTATTTCTTGGGTCCGGCTAAAAAAAGGGGTTTGAGAATCTACCTTTATGTTCGAATAAGCCATACAAAATCCTTGTACTGCTGGGCAACAATTAGGATAACCGATTTCCATCTAGCCAATTGAGTGCGAGTCGTGTTCTTGTTTGTAGGACGATTGTTCGTGGACTAATGATGTCACAGGACATAAATTTACTAGTTTTTTGCTTGCTTCCGCCTCCTACTCGTGAATAAATTTTACCACCTTAACAAATTTTCAGCACATCACTGTAGGCTTGCACTAAACAAAATTAACCTGCACCTATTAATTGCAAGATTGCGAGCACCGATTAACACTACTAAAATTCGTTTGGTTCACCCCTTCTTTTCGATAAATCCCGAAATCAAAAATTTATTTTTATTTCGATTTTAACTATTTATTTATGATTTGCAGAGCGGCCAGAAAATGACGTCCGAGCGTCAACCGTTACTTTTACATTCGGATCTGTCCGATTGTGAACGGCCGCTTCCTCGCCCGGACGTACGGAATTCTCCCGATAATGGACTTGTCGATGTACTTAGCGATGATAGTGGTAAGTCCTTTGAAATTGTTTTTATTAAATGTCTATTTTCAAATTTTTTTCTTATGTTCAGTGTCGGACCTGGGAAAACCGAATGACTACAATCCGTCTATGCACCGTCGACTCGAACATCCAACCTCGAATCTGGACACAATGATTCATCTTCTAAAAGGAAATATCGGAACTGGAATCCTTGCGATGCCGGATGCTTTCAAGCATGCCGGATTGTATGTTGGTCTGTTCGGGACGCTTCTAATGGGCGCGATTTGTACACACTGCATGCATATGCTGGTTGGATGTGCGCGCGAATTATGTCAGCGATTGAAAATACCGTCTATGGGATTCTCTGATGTTATGTTCCATTGTGTCGATACGGGCCCGCAAGGAATGAGGCGATACGCTTACTTGGCAAGGTATTCCAATTGATTTGGCCAAAATTTCGTACTTTTATTAATTTACGATTGTTCTGCTTTTAGGAAAGGCATAAATACTTTCCTGTTTATCACACAAATCGGCTTCTGTTGCGTCTACTTTCTCTTCGTTGCGCTCAACATTCGCGAAGTAATCGCTCACTATTTTGTCGATCTCGATGTACGAATTTACCTGTTGCTGTTGTTGTTTCCAATGATACCGCTTAATTTAGTCCGTAGCTTGAAGTATTTGACGCCGGTTTCGTTGTTTGCTGCAGTTCTAACGGTAACTGGATTGATATTTACATTTTGTTATATGCTGAAAGATTTGCCGAGTACGGATAGCGTTAAGCCGGTCGCAACATGGGCACAATTGCCGTTGTATTTTGGTACTGCAATTTATGCATTCGAAGGAATTGGTGTGGTTTTACCGCTGGAGAATAATATGATAACTCCCGAAGATTTTGGCGGTTTGTCGGGCGTTTTGAACACCGGTATGGTGATTGTGGCTTGCTTGTATACATCGGTTGGATTTTTCGGTTACTTGAAGTACGGCGACGACGTACACGGCAGTATTACGCTGAATCTTCCGCCCGATGAAATGTAACTTGCGTTATTTTTTTAGTTAAATCGAAAGTTGGTATTTATTAGCTTGACTCATTTCAGCCTATCACAAATGGTTAGAATTATGATGGCGCTGGCGATATTTTTTTCGTATACGCTTCAATTTTACGTACCTGTTAATATTGTGGCACCGTTCGTACGTCAACAGTTCGATTCGGAACGTACGAAACATCTTGCCGATGTTGTTCTACGCATTGTACTTGTTACCTGCACTTGTAAGTTTCAAAGAGTCGTTCTTCTGACCGAATTTTAATTTGAATTTTCTCTCGTTGAACAGTTGTTTTGGCTGCATGCATTCCGAATCTTGGATCGATAATATCACTTGTGGGTGCTGTAAGTAGTTCGGCATTGGCACTTATTGCGCCGCCAATTATTGAAATTATAACATTTTACCCGGTCGGCTGGGGTCGATATAATTGGATGCTGTGGAAAGATTTTGCTATTTTAGTTTTTGGAGTTTTAGGCTTTGTATTTGGCACATACGCCAGTTTAGCACAAATTTTAAATCCCGATGTTAATAACTAAGTAGAAAAGAGTTCCGTATCGTGTGGAAGAGTTTTCTGATCTTGTTCGTTCGAATGATTTTTAGAAAAAATTTTATTTGGTCGTTTTCCATTTGTTTAAGTTTTAATAGTTTTAACTATTTTTAATATTTGTGCCTTAATTTAATTTTTAACTATTTGAGGGATGGAAATTTAATTTCTTCAGTATTTGAAACAGAACTTATTTGGTTTGCGTCGTCGTCGTAATTTTTGTAAAGGTGCTTACAATATTACCATCCAGCAACTGGTGAACCAAGTGGATGGCTTGTAAACAATAGCGTCTAAATATCATTTCATACAGTGAATTAAAAAAGAAAAAATAATATATTACTCGACGCTGCTAAGAATTAAATCTAACAATCGTCTGAAAAAGCTATAGAATCGCTTAAACCAAAAATTCTGGGACGAATAAAGAAAGAGTCAGACTGGATAATTCGGTTCTAAGAAATTGGTAGGATGCATCTCGATGATGAGAAGGGCTGGACCAGAGCCATTTTGTGGAATCTCAGTTGACTCCATCAACCAAACAGAGAAAATATTCGAATGAAGCTAAGATGGTTTTCGAATCGATTTTTGAATGGTAAACAACCTAATTTTTTTTTCCTTAAAGCAGGTCGGTTGAAGGTTTACCAGTGCTGCTTTCACAGAAAATAATGAATTAATAAAACAACAACAATACCACCACCTTAGTACGTACTAATTTGAGATGAAGAATTTGCATATGCTTCTCAGATTGCTTTTTTGTGCTAGCGGCCAGCTGTCGGAGTAAGGGTGAGAGGACGAGAATTCAACAACAAACAAAGGCATAATTTTTTATTGGTTTGTGTGACTGTTATTTTTTCCTTGTGAAAAATACTAAACCTGTGCTTGGACTCACAACATTTTCACAGTCCATTCAAATTCACAATTTTCGAAGAAAACTATAAGTCGAATTAGCACGTACTTTACCCTACTTAAACATATTTTAAAAGGTTGCGAATCGCGCTGTTATTAAACGAGTCGATCGTGGTTGACGCTAGTTGAGGCGGGGGATTTGTCAGCCGCGCTATTTGCGTGTCGGTGTTTTTGATACCCGCTGCGAAGACTTCACGTGATATAATGAAGTTGGCATCAGATACGAATTCTGTACCGTCGAACGCGTTGTACCCGAAATTGGGTATATTCGTGTGCCGGATACACTTTCATCCGTTTCCCAGTCAGGAGTACAAAAAATCCGCCAGTTGCCGATAGGCTCTTCAACACATCTTCACCCTCTTCCTCGCATTTAATAAACGAACGATACGAATTTAATGTTACCGTTTTTTTAACTTCATCTCAGTCCTATAAGCGCACTACGCCAGAAAATATCTTCCACACAATGAAAGATAGATTATGAATTTACGTAAGGAAAGTCGCAAAACGAATCACAAAAAAAATATTTACATTGTAATTAAGTTACCATTTATAATCGTCGTACACAAGCTCCTCTCTGCAATATTTCTATTTTAAAGTTTACTCCTTTTATAATATTATTATATTTATTTTCACTGCATAATTGAAAAAAAAAAACAAATGATAGGGAATAATTATTATCTTAAGTTTGTAATATTGCCAATGATTACTGTGATTTTTGTTTTTAATTACACTATTTTCTCTCTGCTTAATGAGGAAAATATTCAAGTTTGGTGAGTAAAGAGACTGGCTTTTAAAGTCCGTTAAGTTTTAATGTTTCATTGAACTTAATTTTCATATTTTTTTTAACAGTGATTACAAAGTGAACAACGTTTCGTTTAAACAAAAGTTTTCTTCTTCCCGCATTATGTTCCGAAACACATTCATAAGTAGAATTACAAATTCGAACGTCCCACAAGTATTTTGAAAACATTTTCATTTTCTTGAACGTCTTATGGTTTTATTTCTCCTGGTAAAATATAGACGAAATTATGTAAATGTGAAGCACATAGATGCATTAATGCGTTCCTCTTCTTTACGGCATCTGTAACACTGTAACATCATCCAATGCCAGATATAGTTGCAAAGATGTAACTCCAACCTTTTTCTGCTGTCCTTGTGGCGCTATCAGCCTTTTTTTGCCTGCTATAAGCACTTTCCTTATTGGATTACAGCTGATCAGCGATTTCTACAATAATATCGATACTTGAATGTAAAGCATTAATAAAGTGCTAAATGCTCGTTGCCAAATTGTGGTGCCCTACAAATTAAATCTATTTTCGTACGTCGCTCGCTTTTTGCCACTTTGTCACCGAGTTCATTCTCTCGAGCGACCTTAACACTACAATAATTTTTAACTAGACCACAATTCAGTTCGCGCACAACCCAATCTTTCAAATCAAGTTAAAGATTCTCAAACTAGTTAACTTAATTCTCACCAAATTTGAATTTAATTCCGATCATCAGTTAATTTAAAACGCGCGCACAAAATATTACTGTCGCCGATTTGCAAAGCTCGACACGTAAGGAAGATAAAATGTGACAATAAATTTCTCTAGTACGTCTATTCCCTTTGAAAAATATATAAAAAAAACTGACAATAATTTATAGTCTGTAATAGTAAAAAGTTGAAATGTATTTTTACGAAATATGTATAAAGAAAAGTAAATAAAATATTTTATTATACATCAATGTAGGATCTATCGTCTCTCTGTGCTTTTTAGAATAAATTATGTTCTATGTATGTAAAAAAATAAAAATAAAACTAAGACGATTGTTTATTATCTGCATTTATGTTAAACATATATTTTTAAAGTCTAGTAAATTTGTTAAAAGTTATAATAAAAATAACACAACAATTAATTGCGTTTAATATTGCCAGCAGACTGCTCTCTCTTGCACGATCATAGCCAACGTTTTTTGTGTTATTAATCTGTGAAAGATATAAGATCGTACTTTGTAGGCAACGATGTCGAATCAGTGCTCCTTTGCTGACCAGACCTAGATCTTGTCCAGTTTCGACTTGTTTTGATTAAATGATTGAAACACTCACCTCATAGTATACGTAGGAACGGAAGCAACGTACAGTACACAAATCAAGTTCTCCTCGTCGTCGGCATACGCATGGCATTTGTGATACTCCGAACACCAATAGGATTCCAGCACTTTCAAGTTCGCTTGCTTCTCATCGCTGTTTCCTCCAAATGTAGCGATCGGCGGTTCATCTTTAATAAAATCTTCGATAACATCGACGGCGTGATGGAAAAATGTCCTAAGAATATCCAATCGGTGTGATCCTGACATTGATCGCTTCCCGGACGACGACTGCTGTAGATTTCTCGAGATTACGTATTTCTTTTGATTTCTGTTAATCAAAAGGATTCTGGAAAATTGAAGGAAATTGTTTATGTACGCGGCATGACACTTAAGGACATATCTTACCCCAAAATGTTTCCATCGACATCTAAAGTTTCGGGGAAATTGCGCGGCATCGCTCGTTCAATGCTTTCGAGTATCTCAAAGTCATTTTTGAAGGTTTGTTGGGCGAGTAGGTTTATCTCGTGGTAGGACGGCTCGGCACCGCATATTGCGCATAGAGTTGCAGTTCCTCGCAGCGGAATTGCAATAAATCGATAGGCTATCTGTAAATTAGCACAAAAATCGTTTGAGGAAGCCCGAAAAATTAAACGTTTGCTTACATTCGGACTTCTTTTCGGCAAAAACACCGGAACATCCTTTTGCGAAGTGTTCGAAACATTCAGCAACATTATCAACAGCTTTCGATCGACTAAATCCAAGTCCCACCAACCTTCCGTAGCAGCGGTCAATTTCTGATTAACTACAACCGAACAAAATAACGAACCGAACTGAACACTGAATTCGTTCAGTCGCGCCAATATCTGTCCGTTTTCGATTGCCAGGACACAATCACTATAGGCTAATATTTCGGACTCGCAACAATCTAAGAGTCGGTCGACAATCGGCATATAGCTTTTCGCTTCACGTTTGATCCGTTCGAAGTTCTTTTGCGTTTGAATCTCTTCGAGACTGACGAAAAGCAAGAACGAATTGAAAACGAGATCCAAAAGTAGCCAAAGTGTTTTCTCGGTAATTCCTTTGCCTGCGGCTATTAATGTGACCGTACTTTCGTAGTCTTTCCAAACGAGAATCCAATCCTCGGTGTGGGTGGACGCGAGTTGCACACCCTGCGACTTGCAGAACATGTGAGTGCCGTTTAGCGAGGCCACGGTAGAGAATGGGAGCTGCAGAGAAGTGGTGAAATTGAGTTTTCTAATTTATTTCGACATACAAGTTTTTCTAAGCGTTGTAATATGATTGACAACGCTTAGAACCAGGACGAATACCAGAGCTAAATTTCAGCATATTCATTTCTTTAGAACTTTAAATTGAAATAAAACATAAAAAAATTGTGATAATCGCCACGAAATTGGCTTTGATGGGAAGATATGCGATTATTGTTTGTATATGACTGTGATCATGAGGCCACCGCGCCTGGCTTGAGTCAAGCGCTTTCAATTTAATTTTCGACCAAGCATTTGAAGCCATATATCGGCAATAACATGTCCTGATGTTGGCTTCCAAGTCATCCACCGGTTCAGGTTTATTGGCGTATTCCGTCGACTCACATTTTCACAAAAACTCACATTATCACAGTCGCCTTTCTTCCTAGTGAAAATCGGCAGGCCCCCGCTCGAAGTCAAACACATCAAGTGGACAGCCATTTTTTGACTTTTTTCCCTTTTTTAAAATTTCGGAACGTCCAGCGGTACTTCCCCGTTCAAAAACTATCCGTTCAAAAGCACTTCCTGTTTTTGTGGTTCGAGCAGTCAGACGCTTGCGCAAATAAAACACAGCACTCCAAAAGTCATCGTCGACAAACGTCAGATGTGGAACTTAAGTCTTAAAGAAGGGTGCGTTCGGAATGTTTTATGAGTGCTTCGTTTGCAGATTTCGGTTTTCTACTTTGTTTGCATCGAAAACCGTTGTTTTTTTTTTGTTCTATTCGCCGTACAATGCGCAGCAATTTAACTCGAATAATTTTCGGTAGAATTTTCAATTGTTGGTGTAGTGAGTTCTGAAGTTGGCCGCTCGATTCGAGTGCACTTCCAGCTCCAGTCGCTCTGCAATTTTCCAAATTCCACTTTCCCATTTTCTCTCTCGTTCCCACTATTTACAGAAAAAATATCGTCTGAACTTTTCCAGACTCCAATCCGCTGCGCTCCGCATAGTTCGCATCGCATTTGAAGTTGAGCGTTTCGAGAGTAAAGTTGTGCGCTCGTTGCGCCTTTCGTTTTTCTTTTCTGTTGTTTTGTCCGGAGGAATTTTCGCGCTGTAAATTTCACCGCTTTCGGTGGTCAAGAGTTTCGTGCAGTTAACTGTGACGTGGTGTTGGGTTTGGTGAAGGATAAACAGAGGAAAGAACTGGCGCCGCATCGAACAAGAAACGAATCGTGTCGTGGGTGGCTGCGATTGACGCGTTTTCATTTTGTTGTGTTTTGTAACGGCGACGGTTGGGAACTGAAAAATCAGTCGTGGAAGTTTGTTGTGGAAATTGTGCGACTACCGACCGTGGCCCCGACGGCGACAATCGCCTTTTTCTCCTTTTCGTGCAGTCAACCTGTTTGCTACGCGAGTGAGTGAGACAGCTGCAGTGCGTGAAAAGCGTATGAATGAAATTTAGTTGTTTTGTAGCGTGTAGTGCGAGGACCGTGGACCGCCGTCGACGTCGCGTGTCGATTGAAGTACGATTGTGTGCGTGTGTGGTGTCCCCGCATATGTGACAGTCTCCCTTTCGCGCTGTTTGACAGAAAGGAAGATTCTTTGTTGGTTTCGTGCGGTTAGGAAAGTCCCAACACGACCGAGTTGACCTAATTTCGGGCTTGTTGTGCGTGGTTTTAGTGGTCGGTGGGAAGGTGCTCCGCGGCCCGGATTACAGTGCGCCGCAACCGGGATACTTTTCTCAAGTGCGGACTCAGCTCTGGATTTATTTTGCGTGCCGGTGAACAAGCAGCGGCTGCTTTCGGTTGATTGTGATCAAGGAAACGTGAGTATCTTTTTCTTGGCAACGTATTAAATTAGCACCCCAGACCATTTAGTCTCCTTTAGTTCGACAAGGGCCCATAGCGTCAACTTGTTTCCTTCTGAAAGACGGTAGACCTGTTTGACTTCTAAATTAAATTTTTATATCATCTAGGGTATATCAAAGTTATCCACAGTTAGCTATTTCTACGTTCGAGTAGCTCCGTACGATTCGAAATACGTACCTTAACCTATATCCAACCCATTGTCCAACTGTCGGTTAAGTCCTGCATGTCTGCTTCTCAGCCTAACAACCCCCCAATTCTCTTATTGATTTGTGTTCTTAAAAAAGGTACAGTTTTCTCAACACTTCCAACGAGATGCAAGGGTTCGTCCTGCCAAAATAGGGCCATAAAGGCTCTACAAAATGAAATAAAAATGATTATAAATATGTCCAGCATTCTCTCCAAAAACTAAGGTAAATATTTACAAATAAGTTACAATGGGCTTGACCCATCAACCATTAGATTGTCATGTGGAGCGGATCGATGACGGAAGAGTCCCCAGACGCACCCCTAAAGAGAAAAGTTTCTGGACAAAGACCAGTTGGAAAACCACGAAAGCGCTGGGAGGACTCTATTGACGCAGGCAGAAAATCACTGCAAAGATTCAGAAACTAGAGGATGCGGTCACTGAACCCAAGATCTTATTTGGACTGTAGCGCCATCGTAAGTAAAATTTCACGCACGAGTTATCCGCATTAGGGATAATCGCGGACTCAACCGTAGTGCAATGGCCAAGCCTCACTCCGGGGGAACCGCCTTGTTGATCTGATTTGACCCATCAACCATTAGATCATCAAATTAGTATTTAATATATACAGCCTATCAACGACACACAACAGTATACAGGTCAACAACAACAAGGTCAACGATCAACTTAAAGGTCGGCAATCGCGGAGCACGTCGCTTGCAGCTAATGAATTTTCTGGATACCCTAAATGCCGTGATTCGTTGACAGAAATTTCCTTTGAATACAGCGATATGGAAGCTATGCTGAAAGACAGTAATAGACAGTCTCTTTGCCATTATTCTGGTGCCAAAAAAATCCAAACATAAGCCCTTCGGATGTGGCAAATGTGGATCCTATTTTTCTATGACTGCGTTCAGCTCCATTAACCAAATTCATGCTTTCACTTCCTTTCCCGATCCTTTATATAAATGAAATTGAATAACTCCTCATCAAAATGCCAAACAACAAACACCACAACAAATAAATTTCATAATCAGACTTCGCAATGGAAACAGTATGCAATTTCTTTCAGTCTATCCCCCCTATTCAGGATCAGAGTCTCATATCAAAAAAGTCTCAATTAATTCAAAATTCATACAAAATTGAGACTCTCGGCATACTTTGTGACTTGTGACTCGGTCCTGAATAGGGGGCATAATTTAAGCGATTAATTTAATTTCTATCTTCGATTTGAAGAAGAAAGTGATCGCATCATTGGTTCGATCTTCCAAACCATTTTGTTGCTCGCAGAAAGAAAACTGCTAATGGCATTTGGGCCCTTGGGCTGAATTTTAATTGCAAACTTGACATTGTTGTACACACATCATTGATACGGCCAATGGGTATTTGGCGATCGAATAACTACCGCCTTCCTACGATCGTAAGCAACTTTATCATAATGTCAACAAATAACCTGGTCAAAGATCTTTGTTTAGCGATAAGATGTTGTACAGGGGGAAATCAGTATTTTGATTTGTTCGAAAATATTATACTTAAGCCTTATCGTTGCTTATATACATTTTAAGTAAAGAAATTTTGTTAAGTAGCAGCTGCACTCTCGTTGATGCGCTTGCTGCTATTAGATGTGCCATTGTCAGCAGAAGCAGTCAGTAAAACCTCATTATTCTAGGGTTCCTCCAGATCTTATCGAAAAATAACAGTAAGTTTTCACCCTTTTCAAGCTAAACTCACATCGGACTTAGGAGATATTGAGGAATTCGTGGAAACATATTTTCACCATTTTGGGGTCGAATACTTTTTGAAGAATTCAAAAATTACTTTTTAGACATTTGTATAAATGGCCTGTAGAAGGAAAGCATATTCGGGTTTGGCATAAGAGATCCTATGGTTTTCGTAAAAAATATGTAAACTCTTTTCATCCTCTTTGGGTCGAATGTGGAAAAATCCCGAAATTGCGGCTTGTAGAAGGAAACCCCAATTTAGTATTAGATCTGGCCTGATAAATATTGAGGTATTTGTGATATAAATATAAATAAATAGAAATATTATAAATATATTAAACGCGGAGATAAATATTTAAAAATTTCGATATTAAATCCCAAGGGGATGGGATTTAATATCGAAAATTTTTAAAGTTGTCTAAAATGATATTTGTATAAGTAAGGAGCCCAGTAAAATACAGGCTATTTAGTTAGAATTTGAGATTTTAGCCCACTTTTTGAGCCTCTGCCTTTTATCTCACCACCTACCAAGTACCTACTTACAATAATGCCATAATTATGCCTCAATCCCTTCAAAATTCCCATAATTAATCTTCGGATATTACAAGAACGCAATGGCTTTAATTGTAGAAGTCGTCCTTCTTTTCATTAGCACGAACTAGTTCATCCGAAACGAATTTATGCTTAACTATGTTTCCATTGGTGTCTCCATTGCGACTCTAACCAAACAAAGTGCAACAAACTCACTTCCCAGTATTCGCCCATTCTGACCGCACTTGCCAGAGCGGACGGACTCCTCATTTACCTTATGAATAAAATGCACCTTTTTTACCAGTCAGTACTCAGCTCTGATTGAATTTAATTAATTACCTGAGGTCATCATGACTCCGTCACAAACTCGGGAGTTTTCTTACCTGACGCGATTCTCACGCGAATAAGAAATTAAATTTTTGCACGCATAATTTTCGTGGCTATTCCTCGAATGCGAAAACCTTGAGGAATGGGGATGAGGGCATTTTCAAATGCGAAAAAATAAATACAAAGTGGCTTGATATATACCGCCGATGGGAAATTCATTTAGCATACAATTGATGCGTTTTTAACAAGTTACATTTTTTTTTACATATTTTTTAACGTGTGGTGCGTGGTGTGCGTGGGAAATAGACAAGAATGGGCCAGTAGATTGCCATCCAATTTCACATTCTGTAGGGAAATTTCTTTGGAAATAGGTTCACTTCTTCGCATATATGCAAATGACTAATTTCGTTCACACCAAATGCAAAACCATTCTGTCCGAAACAATGCCGAGGAACTCTAGTGTGTGAAGGCTTTTGTGCCTTAAATCAAAACTATGCCAAATTTTTTCCTGACATGTTTTTAATTAGAAAGCACCGGGTGTCGTAACAGTACCTACATCTCACAATTGTCGCCATCCTGGCCAAGCTAAGACTTCGTGCCGTTTTTGTACGAAGGCAACAGATTAGAAATTGCGATAGTCAAACATGTTCCCGAGACTGTACAAGAAAATCGTTACGTTTCAGAACAAAAAACTGCAGGCACAAACTACGATTTCTTCTTCTTTCAATTTCTACATCGCCCTGGAGAAAATACTTGGGTTTCATGATAAGACAGATCACATATAATAAGAACGGAACGTTTACCACACACTAATATCCAAGTCCAATCAGCTACATAACATACTTCATAAAACCATCAAAACATTCGCACTACGTCCGGAATAACTACTGACTATGCAGGACTGATGCAGTACCTACTATGTACTCATGCTGATTAATATAATTTTGTTCTTCATCAACTCGATAGTTCTTAGTGTGGAAAAATAGTTTAAGATACTAATGGGTTCAATCAGGCTCCAGGACGTGAATCCTGTATCGAAAACCAACTTCAAAAATAGAAGAAGTCCTGGCAGCAGATACAAGTTCCTAGTTTGGGGTATGGGGAGGAACGCTGTGCTCTCAGCAGAGGTCATACAGAAACTGATGAAACGCTGCAGGCAACCTGTATAATTCGAAACAGCAAACTTTTTAAATGAGGAGGATTATAGCGACGGTAAAGCAATTAATGGATTTCCAAAGAACACCTTAACCCGTGGCTCACGTGTAGAATTTCTCACTCTAAACAAATCGAAAATAATGTTACCAACCCACTTGGTATTTACTCGCTTGATGGCTGTAGCAGACAAATTCGATTCAAGGTTTTTTTCCTGTCTGTTTTCTGTCACTTGGGTTTTTTCCTTATTTCTATTTACTTTTTGTGATCCACCCGACGAGTAATTACGGCTTACTTTTGTTCTGGAAAAAGAATTAAAATACATGGCCGGAAAAGCAACCCTCTTTTTAGTCTGGGGATAGATGGATAAAGCATGCACGCTATGCAGCCATTGAGGAACGGCTGGATTGATATGCGGGGGGACAATCTGAAACTCTGAATCTCCATTTACGTCCTATCGGTAGATAAAAGCCGTCACTCGAGACATAAACAACTCGTGAAATCGAGGCGGGAATCGAGCAGTGTCCCGGCAAGGGATCCTTTTGCATCGGGTTGCACATTTTGCAGCACTCGGAAAAAAGCCCACATGCCGCCTTGTAGGCTTAAGGAAGTGTGGGAATGGGATACGGGATGAGTGCATCAGGCCAGTCAACCACCAGCAATTCGGATTCATTTTAAAGCGGCCTGGACATGTTGCAAATATTTTGCCAAATAAGGAGAAAAACAACGAGCACATTTTAATGTGCAGCCATCATCAAAGGAATGGTAACTCTTTGGTGTGAGAAAATGAAATTAAAGCCACATGTCGGCGTGTGGTCTCGCCAATTTCCAACTACCAAGGGTTAGTCGTCGTACAAAAACGCTCTGTCGCAGCCATGTAATGAAAAATATATTTTCATAATGTTCCATGGGTCCGATCATAAGCGCACATATGTTTAATGTTCACACGTAGCATAGCTGTAATAGATAAGTATGTGAGGTGTTGCTTTGATGTCGATAAGACGGCATCCGGTTGGGCTATTCTTCTTCTTTCTGATAAGATAAAAAAAATTCACAAGTTGCAAAATAAGAGCGCTGGCAACTGACCTAACTTCCTATCATGAGCGCTTCAGATGAAGCGCAACGGCAAATCTTTAAGTATGGAACCTCATTTCCGAGAAGTTGACGCGGCATCACCACGAGCACGAAGACACCAGGGCTTCTTCAAGAAGTTCTACCATCGAGCGAGGTTGAGGCCAGGAAAACTGGTTAGAAACGAAGAATCTCGCCGGTATTCCGTAGAAGGAATAAGACGAAAAAAATCAACTTAGGCCGGAAGAGCCCTCATGTTCTTTTTTTAGTATTTTGCTGCTCTGGATGTCGACAGTGGTTGCCGTTTTTTCTGCCTTCGTCTCAACAGCATCGCTCTGATGATATTTTCTTAGGATCGTAATAAAAAAGCAATCCGGAGAGATCACTTTCATCATTTGAAGGATTAGCGAAGAGAGATGTGAAATAATAATGAAAAAGGGGTCAAGGAAGGATTAAATCATATAGAGGCCGAATGCCGAAACGATGGACGAGACTGTCTTTAATTAAGGCTAGAGTGAGTTGATATGGCATGCCGGCCGCCAGAGTGTGTGGGGTATTTGAGTGGCGGCGAAATAAAGACGAAAGACGCTAGACAAAAGTAGGGAATGGAATTTCGAGAAATTTCTTGATAAAACTGCCAGCACTATAAAAATTTATCGCTAGAATAGGCTCAATTTAATCTAGGAAATTACGAGGAAATTGTCCATGATAGAAGTTTAGAATTTAGGTTGCTGCGTTCATATTAAGCAGCGGCCACACAGTTTCCATAAGAGAAATGTGACATGTGGTGAATTGTTGCATGGTGTTTTAGGTAAGCCACTTGTCTTGTCAATGAATTTGAAAATTGGCGCCATTGTATCAGAACTAATATTTTAAAAGTTTTTCTTCGAAACGAACATTAAGCTCTTTTTTAGTTCTCTTTCTCTTATTTCTTGCGTTGTTATTTTTGTTGCAATTTTTTCTTCTTAATCTCTCTTTTGATTCTCCATTTTTTGTTTTAAACCTTTACATTTCTTTGAACCAACAGGTGTTGTCCTTATTTTCTTCTTTCTTGATTTTTTGTAGTTTTTTTTATTATCTATACTTTTGCTCGCTACTTTTTTTTCTCTGGATTTCTTGAGCATGTTTGTATTTTGTTCAAAAACAAAAAAAAATTAAAAAAATAATTTAAAAAAAAAAAACAAAAAGTTGTCAAAAAATATTGGAAAAAATTTAAAACGGTAAAGTATTTAAAAAAAATCTGACAAAATATTGAAAAAACATTGACAAAATAGCAAAAAAATTAGTAAAATTAAAAAAAATAATTTAGAAATGATTAAAAATAATTAATCAAAATAATAAAGTAAAAAGTAAATAGAATAAATTGGAAAAAATAACAAAAAATGGTAAAATGAAATAAATGTTTTTCTTTTTATAAAAGTTAGTTTAGAAAAAAATAGAATATAAAATAGAAACAGTTGAAAAATGTGATATTTCTGACCTCTTTCGGTGCAGAGAGCAGTAACAACGCTTTTCTGAGGTTACTACCAACTTCGAATATAATTTTTTACATCGACAGACGATGAGCCCATATCACAATATTGTAGATGCTTAAAATGTTCTAGTTTTAAATTAAAGATATGTATGTACATAAAAAATACCGACTATTTTCTGAGACACTTTTTCATGTACCAATAAACTCACATTTTCTTTTTGTATATATTGACTTATGCCAGACACAAGCTCTTTACAACATCTGGTTGCGGAAAAAATATGTATGTTGTCGGTACTCAGAGCATTAGAGACAACAAACAAAATTTCCGAAAAAGTGCATGTCACTTCTTACAAAATCGGTAATCCCTGTCCTAAATAGATCATATCCCACGCAGCGGCCACGATAGCCTTAAATCCGATCCGATCAATCAAAACGTGTTCCAAGACCTTCGAACAATTTCCGTTCGTAGACGGGTGTCTTCTAGAGAAAGAGAGACACCGCGTACAAAAGGCCCAATTGATTTGCAACTGGACCAAACCACCAACCTACAACTCTGGCCAAGAGTTAGTATTATAGTTCCAGTTATCATTGCAAGTTTTTCCTAGGTTGTGGCAATCTCGAACTTAGTACATGGCGCGATCGCTACGATCAAGTCTAGTGAAACAATTATCTAGGCGCGCGATTCAAACGACACGGAACGCGTCCAAAGTATTGGCGCTTAGGATTTAATTTCTGTACAAGAAAAATACGCTGGTCATTTATTGCATTAGGTTAGGCTGTCCTTCACGGCGACAACTTAACCCGCTGCGATCGTGCGGATTTCTGCAATTGTGTCCGAGAGCGGCTATTTGATTTATGCGTTCAGACAGAGGCAGCAGACACCGGGAGATATGTTGGGTGCTAATTATGTAAAAAGAAACAAACAGAAAGACAAGATCACCACTAATTGCGGAATTTTTTCGACATGAATCACCCGATCGGTCCTGACGCAGATCCGCGATCGCTACATCCGCGAAACAGATTTGAGTCGATTTGCAGAGTCATCTGGCTGTGAGATTTTCGAGCTGACGACATACCATATATTGTGCTGGACTCGATTCCTTTGCTCTACTAAACACCGAATTCATGGTTGGCGAATTATTGGATTATTAGTTTGCTCAACCAGAGGTGAGTTCTGGTGAAGTAATTTACTTGTAACTACAGTAGCTACAGGTTTGCGATCGTTTATCATAATTTCACTATCGCAATAACGTTTAGAGAGAATCGAAACCGGTAAAAACTTTCAACGTGGCTATTCGGAACATCTTGATAACTCATAGGCGCTATAGGCTCATGGCACCGTATCGCCATTTAATTGGGTCTTTCCACAATCTGGAGCAATTATTTCCAATTTTTGTACTCTTCGTTCATAAACTCTGAGCAATTGTGTAGAGGAAATGTTTTACTATTTCCATGTAGAGAAATTCAATTGGGATAGAAGATAAAATGAAAATTTCTGATGAACAGTTCCATTATTTATTTTTGGGGCAATGTTTAAGTTTAATTTGACGCTTTTATGACCAGATGGAAAAATTTGTTACGCTTTCACCGAAATGTAATGCTACGGGTCTCGTTCAAGTCAAGATTAGGGCTAAAAATATGAAAGCGGAAATTTTTGTTGTTACAAAATTCAACTGAAATTGTGATCAGTTTCTTTCTGTCACCAAAATGATAGTTGAATTTCCATTTTGTGCGCATAGCAAGAACACTGACTTGTAAGCACCCCAACTAAGAACTAAATATAGGGGCATCCGGAATGTTAGCTAGAAATTGAATTGTTCCAAAAGAGCAGTTCATTAAAGTGAGTGAGTGAACTAAGTCACTCCTTTTGGTGAACTGTAGTTCGTTTTGCCACGTGATACAGCTTGAAAAGAACTAGTTGTTTCGTGAGTGAGGACTTTGTTTTTGGGGCCTCACATTCACTTTGAACTTGAAAAGAACTAGTTCCTTCGCCGGGTAACTGATCCTCAAAAGGAACTCGAACTAGTTCACTGAACTAAATCATTCCAGTGAGTTAATCGGAGTTGACTCACTCACTAGATGGAACTGCTTTGCCTATCTCTAGCTTAGACTACGGTAGAAGAGCCTGTGAAAACGCTTATAAACTCTCATCGATCGGCCTTCAGTCATGAAATATTCAGACTTTTTTGGCTTCAGAAGACACATAGGCAGTTGTTTCAATGGTACAGTAAATAAGCGGGCTAATCCGACATCATTACAAGCTGGAAAATTAATAGATGCGGCGGATTACAGTGTATATTATTGTTGTTACAGCCTAGGATCAATTAACGAATCTTGATTAACATTTTTATGACTGTGAAACCAAATAACACTGGAAACAGGTCGGAAAAAACTAGATATTGAGCACGACTAGCCCAGTACAATGACATGAACAGGTAGCCTCCAGACCAATTGTATCTAGAATACAACAAACTCATATTCTACGCATCTTCAAAACACCTTTAAAAGTCTAGTGAACTCGACAAAATTTGCATGTTTCGATCCAACCAAACGATAGAGACTCCATTTCGCTCGAAAATCTTTAATCGTCTTCATAACTGTGCTTCTTGATCGAAAATTACCTTTCGAAAAGGGTTCCTTACAGGTAGAATGCAAAAGAAGCACCAACAAACTGTTGATTCACGTAGCGTAATTGGCCGTGTAAGAATTTCAGCAAATTATTCTTATAGGGGGCGATGCAGTCAGTGTGTAAAAATCGTTGGTTTTTTGTCGTTCTTCAATTTTTTTAATGAATCAGCGTCTTGGCCTCTTCTTCATGGGCACGAAATTTCATCCCAAATAGAATTTTCGAAATGAAAAAAAAGACCCAAGATGACGATTGAGACGATGGAAAAGAGCGGTATCAGGTTTCCGAAACCGGTTGTTCGGATCAGTCATCTTCGATACGATCGGGGGAGATCTTGGAAGACTGAAAGCGTTGAAGAAGAAACGAATGCAAAACAGGTTCAAAGAGTTGAAGATATGATGGTGATTGGTGACTGACTGTGATCGTGAATGGTGAGGTCGGTGATGCCAGCATCCGTTGGTGATCAGTAACCACATCCGAAATCAACTGGAAATATCACTCGATCGATCGGACAAAAATCGTAGGAATTATCGATGTCAACTATACGCTTGACATCCTGTGGATGTCGGTACGTCGATCTTACTGTCGCAACTGATAATTTCCGGAAGTTTTGGATGGCCCAGTTTTTTCGACGAAACGATCGGTGCAATCAGTGATCGGGGGGCTCTTCTTTCGGATGAAACTAAAACCACTTCCGTAATTTCACATAAAAAGCCATTTTGCACACTTTAACACTCGGCTCTTCAGAGGCCTGGTCTTGGATGATTTTCAGTTTTCACCTTTCGTAGTGGTTCCACTATTTCACTCAGGAGTACTTAAAGTTCCGCTGAAAGTTGTTTGTGGGGTTTTTTATGTATGTGCAGTTGTTCAGCTGCACAGCATCTGTCCGGACCTTATGTACCAATTACAATCCCAAAAGTCCATTTCACTTTTAAGTATAATTTACCGCACTCAATCGTATGAGTTGAAGGGGTCACAATTGTGTCGCAAATCCGCACATGATGAAAAATCTTAATATGGCTTTCAAGAAAAATAAAATTTTTTAATTATAGCGGAAACAGATGGGATATTTACTGCAGTCTTTTCTTGGCGAGTTACACAATAATATTGTAATAGCTCGATTATGCGAGTGATGAGCTATAAAAACAAAGTAAGACAATGGAAACACAAATTTGCATCAGATACTTGCACGAAGATGTGCCTTAAGGAAAATTAATGGCGGGAAAAAAATCTACCGAACAATTGCGACGTGATTTAATGTTCAAAAACACTGAAAATACGCATTTTTGTTCGGAATTCAAATTCAAATTGTGAGAGAAGGCAGAAGAAATATTACAATGGATTTATTGTGTATGAACCACGCGAATCGCTGAAGGTGAGATTCGTAAGTGAAGACGTTTAAGTACATCGGGCATCAAGGAAAATTAAATAACAAAGCGTGACACTAATGTTTCTATTCTGTTTCGAGGCTGAGTTGTGTTTTTTTTGCAGAAGGCATCAAGTATTCATGTTGGTTTTTGTGAAGGTCTTGTTCCAATTGCACGTAACTAACAACGGAATTAATCGATCAAATTGGCGTGATGAGAAGCACCCGAAATGTGTATACTGGAAACTGCAGCACAGTCGATCTCTAGGGGTATTCGCTCCTGAAGAAACCTCTGGAACACTGCCCTGTTATTTATTCTTAAAATTGATGAATGTATGTAGATGCTCACAAATGCAGCGGCGAAAAGGTCATGCTTCTTTTAAGGGTGCAATTATAGTGAACGCGTCGCGATCGCTTTAAGCAACGTGATACAGTTAGGACATCGTAAGCATCGCTCTCACTGTGATTTCACCTTAAGGACCTAGTCGCTTTTAACACCAGCTATGTTTTTATTTTCTTTATTTTAATTATTGCATTTACATTGCTTGAGAAATATTTTCTTCTTAAACATTTTCTTTCTTGCTATTTTCACCTATCAATGAACTTACCTACTTGCACAAAAACTCTTTTTATTGTTTATATTTACAGTTCTTTTAAAAGCTGTTACTCAATAGTTTTTTGGTAAATTTATTGCGCTAACTTAGGAGCCATAATTTCCAAGGAAACTTTTTTTTTCAATAAAGTGTATTTGTTTCATTTTTCCCAGAAGATATAAGAATGTTTGTTTGTCTCGTCGGTAATTATTATTATATGTTAAAAATTTAAACTTTAATTTAACTTTATTTAATCTATAGACTAAAACTACCATTAATTGAATTTTAGAACTTAAGTCATTTTTATTTTCTTTCTTTTCAGGTAAGTTTTATCGAATGAGATGTACCTAAACAATTTAAAACTATGAAATCTGCATTTGCCTTTAAATCAGGTTTGTAAACTATTCATTTGTTTGACAAATGTTGGAGATTCAATCCTCGTCCGTTTCTCATGATTTTACTTTAATATTAAAGTTTTTTTGATCGATATAAAAAAGTAAAATTGTGAAAAGTGAAAAGTAAAGAGAAATCTTTTTCGCGTATATCTACAATATTTTTTGAAGGCTGGTGGCTCAGTACCCCTTTGAGCTACAAAGTTAAATTTTTTAGTGGTTGGATTAGTTGGAACACTTAACGTGGTAGCTCGATGTTTTACACGAAAATTATTATTGGTTATTAATTTTGGCTGCAGCCGCTAACGTGATATCTTTTGCGGTGGGATGACCGTAGCGTTTAGATGACAAATGTTGGTTTCTATATCTCGGGAGCCCCTTTTGAAAAAAAGGTGAAACTAGGAATTTGGGTAAATGATACTATGACCTTTAGGGGTTGATGTGATTTCAAATGGTTGGGCAAGCATTGCCGAAATACAAACAGTTTGTATAAACCAATTCACAAAAGAAACCAAAATCTAGTCATAAATACTTGAAATAATGTCGTTTATTTTAAGTTCATCTTATTATTGAGGACATTTCGCAATCGTCTCAATTCTACTTGGGCCTTGGAAATTTCTTAAGCCTATTGCCCCATTGATCCGCACATAAACCCCAACCGCCGCAATCAACAATGGAAATTCTATTACAATTCATTGTATTTGAGACTTCAGTACTCAACCTATACAATAGCCTCGATAACGCTCAATTTATGGCAGGGGGTATTTAAAACGGAAATGAAAGAAATGAGTAAAGAAAGAAATTACGAATAATTGCATTTGTAGCACTTGAAGTGCAGATTGCTGTTGCTGCAAAGCCGTCGTCGAAAGTGAGCTACCGTATACATGCGCGTATAGTCGTGCACAAAGGGTTAAAGTGCACGGGGCATATTATAAGTGATTTCAAGTAGCAGCTGTGGACTTGCGGCGATTGCTTTGCCTAAATTGAGAACATGCAACGCTTTGCTACTTATATAGATTTTTTACTGGGATATCGAGGGCATTTATTTGTATTTGGCGTACACACGACTTTACAATCGTTTGGTAATTTGCTTCCAAGGTAGCCAAGAGTCAAGCGGAAGCAACAGGTGGTAGATTGCATTTATTTTTCTTCGATTTTTGACTTTAATTACACACTTTAAGGGAATTTTTAAGTAAAAACGATATTTATATTGACGCCATTGTATATTTTGTATTTGTGCGTTGAAACAGTTATGAAGTATAGTAAACGCGACACGTGTGCCCGAAGACGCAATCACAGCTGGGTAGAACTCATATCAGACCATTAGATTGCCGATTTTTTAGTGTCGTCGCGCGCAACTTGACAGAATGGTCATACAGTGAAATACTAGCTTAAAGCCTCGTTTGCACGGTGATAGTTTTTGCGATAGTTGCTGTCATGACAATTACTATCGTCATAACTATCACGATGTAAACTTCTCGATAGTCACTTTCGCGTTGTCACGATAACACTATCGCGCTGTCATGCTTGACGAGATAGTTGATAGAACTATGGCGATAATTTTATCTTGACATTGACATTTAACGTTAAAAAAAAATTTCAAAACATAAAAATATTCAATAATAATTTCGATCTTGTGAATACGTGTTGCTAATTGCAAAAAAATATAATTTTGATTTTATGTGTACGTGATTTTGTGTGTACGTGATAGACAAGTGATATGTCTAATTTCACTATCGTAGTGTGTACTATCGCGCGAGTCATATGGCGTTCACAATTTTTACTTATGAAAAGGCATGGGTACAGTTCGTCGCATGTCACGACGATTTGTCGAGTTCTTGGATTTACTCATTCATCAGTACCTGTGCCTGATAACTACCGAGTGAATCTCTCTCGCCATTAAACGATAGGCTTTCCTCGTTGCTATTGTGTTTATCAATAAAAATGAATTTTTTTTTATCATTGAAAAATGTGTGTAAAAATAAAATAAAAAATTGTTTTGTACGCGTTGTGTTATCTTAACTTTTTTTTATTTCATTTCTTTTTTAAGTAACAAATGCTATAAAATGTGTTAGTAATTTGCAACTTTTCTTATCAACAATAACAAACCGATTTTGTATTTCCTCCTACGTCATTTTGTCGGATGTGATTTTATCAATAGATTTTTGCAAAATGTTTATAATTACAAACAAATCACCCAACTGAAAATGAATATAAAATGTATCTGTCATAATTATAATAATTGCATCGTTCTGATGATTAATTATAAATAATGTTTATATATGTTGGTGTATTTTTTATTATCTAATCTATGTGTCATATTTTCCAGCAATTGTCACGTTAATTTAAAAATTTGTCAGGTGATAAGAGTTAATGGAAGCGTTGAAAATGTTCGGTTGGCATTGATTTAACGCCGGGGTAACAAACATTCGTGCTCCGAAATAAATTTCTTGAATTACAAATAGAGTCAGGAATTACAAAATAGCAGGCTTTTTTTATTAACCCTTGAGTACACGCGCAGCGGAATGTTACGCCAGTACACGCGCGCGGCACTCTGCGCAAATATATTTCTACTATAAATCGACTGATTTCCGGGTCCTGGACCTTCAGTTGGTTATTATACTGATTATTAATATGTTAATTAATTAATTCATTCATTAATTAATTAATTAATTAATTACTGAAATTCTTGTTGGATAATTTAATTATCCAACAAGAATTTCAACACTTTTATGGAAAATATATAAGACCAGTTCAGTTTGACTCCCTGATGTAGACTGATAAGATGTTAGATAAATCTGAAATCTTTTGTGGTGGTTCCTAGACATGTCCTTGAAAGATACTAGAGCGCTCAGTCATTGATTATTAATAACAGATAAGAAAATTCATGTTTAGTAAATTTGCGGCACGGAGTGCCGCTGCGCGGGCACTTAAGGGTTAAGAGTTTAATAAGTTGAGTTCCATCGAAAAATGTATTATAACAAAAGTTGTTGGCAAAGTGATTTTCAACCTTTTTTGTTCTCTGAATTTTTTTCCTAATGTGAAAAATATGGAAAATATTAGCGTTTTTCGATTTCCCAGTTTGATTTAAGTAGGTACAGTAGCTAATGCAACCTTTGAACGTAGGCACAAAAATAGCAAATAAATAAAATTAATTAAATGATCTTGTTCTACATACTAGCTACATACTTTCGATTTCCGCAAATATTTATGTAAAAACTTTCCCTCATTTTTTCTGCGACCCAATATAATTTAATTCGCGTCAGTTTTCTTCATATAAGTGCAGAAAAACTGGACCACCAAGTTTCGCATCTATGCATATCTACTGTAATTAACTACGTACGAGTAAACTATGAGTACATAACCAACCAGTCTGATAGTTACGGCATGACCTCTATTTGTGTTCTACAAAATAAACGAAAGGCTCTTTCAGATCTCTCGATTCACGCATCTTCTTCTATTCCATAAATCGACTATAATTCTGTATAATTAAGCATGTAATTATTTTTGATATGCACTTTACTATGCTGATCATAACGATCGCCATAATATAAAACAACACCATCGCATGAGCACAGATCTACACCGATCCGATCCAATACGATTGGGCGAACAATTAAAATCGAATAATTTCCATATGATTAAAACATTTAGGTAAGAGGAAAATTATAAGTGAAATAAACGTGGTTTCCTGCGGAAATCAATTTATATTTGGGTCAATAAAAGGCAACATAGTAAATCAAGAAGTTTGTTTCTAGTTTGGCTACCGGATCGTCATAACAGTTAATTATCTTCTATTAGATAACTATAGGTGCTAAAGTTTAACCTGAACCCGAAGTAGCGATCGTTTAATGATCGAGACTTGATTGGTGTGGTGTGATCGTATCAAACTTATAAAGGTGATCGCTGTAATCAAATACGATCGTACCTTGTATTTTATTCAATTCTGGTTACAGATTCAATTACAAAGTTAGGCGCAGTACACATTGCATACGACCGAACGAATTTTCCGATCCGATTTTTCGTTTTTCGACCTGTTGAGAAATCTTAACCCTTTCAGTCACCGTGTCTACAATTGTAGACATCAAATTATAAGGAAGATATCGCACGAGCTAAGCCGGTTTGTGTATTGCATCCTTAAAATTTCTTTAGTTACATTCTTTTGTTTCCGAAAATGTTCATTTCGTTGTGGTTCGATGAACAGGGCAGACGTGATACAAGAAAATAGTAAAGTTACTCAACAGAAAAAAATTTAATTCGTGACCGAAAGGGTTAAGTTATTGAAAAATTAGTTATAATCGTAAATTATAGCATTTTCAAAAATATTATGAAAGAAAATCTCCAGGAATTTGTAGTTTTAATTGATAATATAAAGAAAAATTAATCCGTCGTACGACTAAAAATATTCGTACCGACAAACGGACTTTTATTGAATATTATCAATCAAAATCCAAATCTATTGAAATTTTCGATTATGATATTCTTAAAAATGCTATTTTTAACGATTTAAACCAATTTTCTGATATCAGAAAATTTTACATTAAGCTGAAAAACGAAAATTCGTATCGGAAAATTCGTTCGGTCGTGTGCAATGTGTATAGCGCCTAACTCAGAGTTTTGGAGGATTACGTAAACTTTATACATATAATACATACATCTAGTAATTCAGAATTTATTTTAATTTGTTTCGATTACGTGGCGAATTTGCGATTGATATCTCGACTGCTGTTTTAGTTTTCCTAGAGCTAACTTAATACTTAACCTAACCTAACCTTTTCGAATTCAGGGATTTACGCGTTACACAAAATAGAGAGTCACGAATAAGAGTTTTAAGGCCGAGAAAATTTTCAAGATCACAGGATTCAAATTGCTGAATGAAATTCTCGATCTACAACGCACAGAAATTCAGATGAATGTCCATGTCAAGGTAAAATGTTCATCTTGTAAAATCCTACCAGCATCTTATGAGTGTATTTTGTTATCGAGAGTGGTATTCTTATAGTTTTACTGCTAGAGAGTATTATGAGAATGTTATGAACGCATTACAAGAGTGAAATGGCGCAAAATAAACCAGTTGAGTATTTCTATCATTGTAAAGGTGTAGATGTGTACTGTCCTGTCAGTGTTATGAGAGTAATATTGAAAATGTATCAAAAAACATTTTGTTAATTACTAAAAAATCACAATCTTTTTAATTACGTAAAAAACCTGTACGAAACTAAATTTGAATGAATTTTTTTTTATTGTACTAGACGTTCATAAATAAATATTTGAATATTTAAATTTATTCCATAAAAATAAAAAATTTGTATAAATGGCTCATAACTTATAAATTCAATTTAAATAAAACTGTTATTTCAGTGGACAATATGGTTGATGTTGATACGAGTAAATAATTTATAAGATACACACGGTCATATAAGAATTTTGACGATTTCTGTGACAACTTAAGCGTTCGTATGCAAATTTAAGTCATGTCATATCATAATTCACGCAATGAAAATTAGTATCGGTATAACAGTTTGTATATTCCCTGAAAGTTTTAGATGACAAAAAACATTAACTATTAAAAAACTGTTAAGTTAGGTAACGTCCCTTGGACTAATGATGAAACGTTTCCGTACTTTTTTCAAGCCGTAGAGTTTTCTTAGGAAATTTACAGATTGCTCCTGATTTAAGAACTACGGATAATGCTAAGGATGTAATAATAATGCGGCTCCTTTATTTTCTCCAAAAGATTTGATGTTGTTCTACCTTTTGACAAAATTCATATCCTGGCTTGAAATCTTTTAGTTTCATGGCACTACTGCTTATACGAGCATTTTTGTGGAAGCATCACTCTTTGAGAGTTGCAGTCTCATACAAAAAAATAGAATGAGAATATGTTTTCTAATTTCAGATCTTATTCTAAGAATAATACTTAATGGTAGCTTAGTAACACCACAGTAGGCTCATTTCAGCAACCTCTTTATATTTGTAGAGTACGAACCTTAAATTAAAGGTCGTATTATAGCTCGTGTTCCATATAACCTACTCAAACAATTCCATGAGTACATCAAAAACCGTGTGAAATTTATTTGATACTTTGATCTTGTCTCGGAAATCAATAAATCGTGCTGTAACCTAAAAATCAGTCTTATTTTAATCTATCACACCTGATATACACTTAACCCCATTAGTGCGGAACTTTAAAACCTTAAAAGCAGGGAAAACATTCAAATAACTTTTTACAAAAAAGAAGAATGAGTAGACATTTACTTCAATGTTATAAAGCACTGAATACAGCAAAATCGTAAAATCGGAAGCCTGCAAAAATACAAATTTTATCTGTCAAGGTGCAATTGAAGACTTATGACATGACTAAGCGCAAGAAAAGACCTTACAGTAATAACCAATTGCTCTAATTTTTTTCACAACTTTACCTTTCACTTTCTTTAGAGTGTTTTGGAAGAGACTTTTAACAATCCTGGGGCTTATAGTTTTCGCGCCGCTGTTACCGCACGGTGAGAACAGATTATCCTATTAAGCCGTAATTCAATAGCAATGAGTACGGCATCTGGATTCGATTATCTTTTTATCTATTAGTTATGTGGCCAAATGAAAATATAAGCGTCCCAAGCTTGTTATGAATTCCATTTCTCAAGCGCATTATTGTAAAAATCCGTCTAGGCAATTTGCAGCTGTTTCTATTTTCAAAATTTGCATTTTGAATCAATCAGGAAAAATTTTACATAGGCGTGACTAAATAGTGACCAGATAGTTCTTACTATCTGGCAGCCCGATAGATGCAATATTGCGAGCCTTGGAAAACAAGTCAGTTCAGTAGAAAGAAGGGGACTATACTAGCCCATAAATAGTTCTCAGAAAACTCATGAAGTTTTTAATTTGTAAACGCATTAAATGAAAAGTATTTAAATATTAGATTATGTTGCATTTATGCTCAAATTCCTGTAAAACCACTTCCTCCTGTTTGATAAATTTTGGCTTAATCGGAATTTATAAAAAAGCATACCGTTTTGCAAGAGTAGCCGAACCATAAATAACCTTTGTGAGTAATATTATAAGAAGTAGTAACCACCCACAGTTCTTTAATCTTCAAAATATGGACGAATGTTAATTGTGTTGCTCGTTTTGAATCGTCACCATATAACGTGTATAATAATCGTGTTGACGGTTCAGACTGATTCGTCAGTTTGATTCCCAACGGTTGAGTTCACTGGAAGTACTTGTAATATGTTTTTCGAGGTACTATCTAAGGTTTTCTGGTATGAGTTCTTAGATCAAATCTAAAGAACATTGGATGAACCGCTGCTCTACACACTTGATCCACTCTAACAGGTAATCTTTTATTGACGTCACTTTCAATACATAACAAAACATATTCATCGATTGATGTAATCTCGTGGACCGTAATCTGAAAGAATTTGCATTAAAATGACATATCATGCTTTGCTATTATTTATTTATTCAAATTTTTATTTGATTCATTCGATACAAAAATCCTACAGATGTGGAAAAATAACCAACACTGAATAATCGCTTAAAATTTTTTTTTCCTGATCGTCAAAAAATTGCTAAAAATTGTTTTGTTTACTTTTTCAAATTCTTATTTGAGTGTGTTTTTTTAATTTTGTGTGTGTGTGTTTTTTTTTTTAATTTTGACCGGTTCATCATAATTTATCCAATTTTAAATTAATATTATGAAATTCGAAGTTTATTTCTTTCATTTTCGGATTTATGCAATAATTTACCTTATGTGAATCTTTTCAATTTAATTTTTTCCGGGCAAAAGTTACAAAAGTTTTATCTGTAGTGAAAAAACTATTTGTGAGATGAAAATATTGTCGATTATGGTATTTATTTTAGGAATTAAAAGTGTGAATATAAAAGTCATCTTTTAACAAAAAAAAGTAAAAGAAATTGTTTATCGAGTAAAAAATTAATCGACAATTACACACGTCTTTGATACTCCTATGAAGTTGAATGAAAGTAGAAAACCATTGTACAGGTAATGGCATTTCAAGACGGAAGTTCTATTGCGAAAAGAAAACTGTGTAAGAAATGAAATCGAATTCCTAGTCAGAAAAGTCTCGCGAGTCATCTAAACTTTCTTGACTCATTGATAAAAAAATATGTCGAATAGGTTGGGAATTGTTGTTAGATGAATCATTCCTAATGTACCGTACCATTTCTTAAAACAACTTGAAAGGACAGACAAAAATAGTTATTCATCTCTCAAAATTTCAACTAGTTCTTTATTTTCCACGTAATTTATTGCTTTCAATTTCATATTTGTTTTCTTTTCATCTAAACGATCAACGTTTAAAAATTTGTCATCAAAGAAGATAAATTTTTTAATCGAGTTTAATCACAATAATTAAATATTATAATTGAGGCGGTCTGCAGCAAAACTCGCTTCTTTCATTTTCCAAAAAACATGAGCTATGATTTGCTCTCGGTAGTATGTTGCCTGCTCTATTTAGAACTGATCTCAATATTATCAAAATGCGTTCCTTACCCTATTTCTAACGTATCATACGTATATATAAACGGTTCAAATAGTTGTAATTGTAAAAATTGAAATTGAAATAATGCCGTGAAGTGAAAGTTTGAGCTCCAATTTTTTTTTAAATAATCAGGTTTTATAATTGGAACTATCTTAAGATTACCTTTTATTTTCAATTGTATTTCCGCATAAATTTGAGTACTTTGCGATCCAAATATTTGCAAATAGTTTTGTCACTTTATGAAGTAAGGACACGCAGCCTCTGTTTTAAAATCCGCAGTTGCGGAGGATACAAATTATTAATTTTGAAGACCACCTTAGAGAAGTCCGATGTGTTTCTCGCTGTTTTGTGTCTATTCAAGTAGGGGTTGTACTCGAATATGACAAGAAACATGCGTCTTCTGAAAAATAACAGTAAGTTTCATAAGTGGTAATGTTTTCGGGTCTTAATCAAACTTGGCGTCAACCGTTACCAGTTACAACTTCTCAAATTCTAATAGCTTGTCCGCGTTGTTAGCACTCATGCATTCACAACTCCCGTCATTATTGTCGTTGATTTTGACCGATTTTAGCAAAAAGACTTGTGAAAGTCTTAACGATTTCCATAAGAAAAACTGGCAATAGAGCGTGGCCGTAATTTTAGCAGTGCAATATCAATCAATGCATGCTAGTTTTTTTCCTTTCTGACACACTAAGCTCATGGCACTCGGTAATTATTAGCTAATATTCCACCTGTCCTTGATGAGCCACCTCAATATGATTATTTCTTTATTTTAATTGCGGCAAAACAAAACAAATTGAATTGAGCAAATCTTGAATGTAGCTAGCTACCAAGCCCCTTTATATGATTTTGTTTTTGAAACTGGTGTTTTGTCTATTTTTGAGCTACTTGAGCTACGCCGACATCATATCGTTCAAGTGTCGAGCCCAAAGTCCGCATTTGTCATCGAATATGGTAATAAGATGTGAAATAATTTTCATAAGAAATAAAATAAGAAATCGACTAATAGGTGAATTGAAATTTATTTGAAGCTCGTTGCGATGCCAGAGGCAATATTATGATGTGTTCTTTTTTCGCGTAAAGGTAGTGTGAGGTGTTCACCGTAAAGACACGTTTTATTATAAACGCAAATTCCACTGTGCGTCATGTTGTCGTCTTTTGCGAAATGAAAGACCCTGACCGAACTGTGCTTCCAAGTTCCAACGAATGAATCATTGTATGGGCTGTAGCGTGCCATTGAAAATTCCGCCTCTTTCTCCGGTTCAATGTGTGATTTTTTTCCGTTTCCGATGGAATTCCCTGCGATAACCGATATATTACCTATACACGTACCCGGGAGAAAATACCTGAAACATAGGCCACTAATTACCCGCAGAGTCTT
Organism: Beris chalybata; assembly: GCA_949128065.1. NCBI lineage: Eukaryota > Metazoa > Arthropoda > Insecta > Diptera > Stratiomyidae > Beris > Beris chalybata. The sequence continues at coordinate 2,102,604 of OX421896.1, read as the reverse complement.
ATGGCTAGTTATGCGTTGCTATGTGATTGTCGTGTTCTTTTCATCGCATACTTACCAGCCACAAGGAGTTGAAGCGCGCAAGAATTCCGCAGTGCCGATTTGACGAGATTTGTGTCGGGCTATTTTTAAGCCGAAACGAAAGAAATTTTTCTGCAATATTTTCTCGAGTTATTCGCTAAATGCATTTGCAAATCGAATTGTCGTAATGGCAACCTAGCAACCTGCTGATGTTGATACTTCCTACATTCATGCTGTAAAACTTTATTTATTCTTCAAATTATTATCTGAATTTATTTCTGCAACCAGATCGTTTTCGTTTTGATGACCGCGAGCGTAGCTGATTTTTTGACCGCCGCGCCGACTAAGCCTGTTTGAATAGTAAATTAATAAAACATGTTTTTCCAATTTATGGACTATGTTAGTTAAATGGATGATAACGGCAAATGGAGCAAATATAATGCCATTATATATTTCTACCGTGATCTTTTACGATGAAATTACTTTTGATTGAAAGCAATGGGAATTTATACTCTAGGCGATTTTCTTTCCATTACTGATGAATAAATTGTCGGCTTTCATCAGCAAATTTTTGAAATTTTCTTCACTGTTCAACAATAAAAATAAAATTGAAAAAAATCTGCCAACAGTCTGGGCGAAACTTTGTTATTTTGAGATGTAGTCTAGGTTATTATGCGACTGACAACCTAAATAGCTTTCTCCTCGAAGTAAAAGCGAGTTTGATCTTATTAAACCCAAGATATTTTCGGAATTCGTAAAAACTTAAACAATACCTCACACCCACAGGGTGTGTAATTTGAAAAAATACTTACCTCACTGACTTACCTACGGTCATACTCAAAAAATTTATTTCTGATCTATTCTAGTATATGTACCTACACATACACACAATCACAAAGTTTCAAGATCTTTGCATTAGTAGCCTTCTTGGGGATATGGATTTAAGACGCTACCTCTACTGTCGAGCGTTTTGGATGCATAGACTTTTCTCCAAACCCCTTCACCCATACCGATTTTTTTTGCAAATGTCTCCACTATCCACTAAGTTCAAAGCTTCAGCTTCCTAGCGGTTCCTCATATATAAAATGTTTCGTCTAAAACGCTAAAATTTGAAGGTAGACATTTTTTCAAATCGATCACAATTATTTAAATAATGTAAAATAAAAAGCATGTAGATGGTATTTTGCTGGTTTTCCTGTTTTTGGGGTTCCTCAGTTCCTGTTTTGTTGTTTGAGTAATACGACCAGCCAACAACGCTTAAAGCAAAGCATGTTTTCTGGATGTTTCTCAGTCTTCGGGCTATAAAGGTCTATTTTATGCATAGCTTAAAAAATATAAGACTTTTCTAAATTACGACTCATCTATTCGATTTCAACCTCATCAAACTTACATTACTCTTCATCTCATAAGCCAGTCATTTAAGCCATTTGGTGTAACCTCGTCTTGAACTCTTGAGACCTGATCTCATTTTTTCAAGGCATGGTGACAACATGAGGATGATTCTAAGGTCTTTCTGAAGATACCACCTTCCATATATTTCTTTATACCATGCGGTTTAGAAAAGTGTAAAACATCTGCCATCCGAGAACTCGTTCTCGTCGTCAAGATGCCTTGTGGTGTTTGTCTTCTTCGATTCATCCCAGGTAGAGGTTTCATCATTTGACTATAGGTAGTAGTCTCCAGTCATAATACATTGCGTGTTTTACAACCTAAAAAGCGAGAAAAGAGAAGTTTGGAATACTTTGGTTTTGTCTTATCTTAATTTAAATAGCGCCTTCATTAAAGGCGACAAAATAGGCATTTCGAGACACTTTGTTCTTTCTGGTACTCCAACCAAAACCGTATTTCGGGATTCATTAATAGCATCCTGTCCAATTAGAGGAAAAATTTATCAGTAGTTAAAAGGTCTCGATTGTGCTTAAGCTCAACGCTTTTACAAAATAGTCGTGGGCTCGAGAGGATTAAGAGTCCCAATGATCGAGCGATATGTTAATGTGAGTTACCATGGATGTACATATATGATTTCCGTTTTGTTGGCTATGGCTATGTCGTTTTTCTTGTTCTTTTCGATGTCGATCACTGCGATCGGAATACTAATGGTACGTTTTTGTGGCACTGTCACACACATTCCTGAACGGCTTAAATGGATTATTTCGATTCCGAGAATTTTTGATTTCAATGCTTATTATGTTATTTGAAGTTTTAAATATACCTACTCAGTTTATGTCGAAAGAATTACATCAATTTTGAGTCGCTGTAGCCATTAGATGGATAGTAAAATGTCGGAAGTGTGTATGTAGTACCGAATCTCTTCCGTTGCCGACTTAAGCCTAGTACTGTGCTCCGAGCGAAACGAAATGAACTGTCAAAGTTCATATAAAAAAAATTAAATTTTCGTTGACATTTCACCGACGAAATATTTCGTTCGTTTTGCAGTACTGTGTTCGGGGACGGAATGGACATTTGCCGTAGTCACTAATAGATGGCGCTCGCGGCGATTTCGTTTCGTTTTTAATGGTACCGGAGGCTTTTTGACAAGCGAAATAATTGACAACTCAAAATTTTCAATAGTTCGCTGTCAATTCAGTGAGTTTGTGCTCGGGAAATTTTGTGTGAGCAATATTTTGTTGTGTTATGTGCCGGAATAGTAATTACTTGACATTATTTTAATATTTTCAAATTTCGCGCGTTTTTTTATCAATGACATCTAGTAGCGAAGTGTGTAGAATATTTCACTCCACTTCGAAGGTGACTTTTTCGTTCGTGTTCGTTTCGCTGAACACAGTACTAAGCTTTATTGATTACAGCTTTCTTGGGAACCACTTACCAGAATGTATCGTATATGAGAGTCAAGGTACGAAGAGAAAACGCCTTAACAATTTGCTATTTTATGATGTCTATCTAGTTAGCATCACTCGACGATTTCTCTTCACATGAACGTTTTCTGTTAATTAACAGCACCACCTGAATGAGTATGACCATTTGTTCCTCCGAAAATCATTAAGTTAGTTAGGCGTTTCTTAACAACTTTTCCATCACCTTAAGGCTGAATTTTACGAGCATTACAACAGATGGCTTGTGTATATTTCCTAGGTTGTTTTCGCTGCGTCTTACTTAATCAACCGTGTTAAATTTTCGGGCATGGGTCTACAAAAGTTTTTAAAAGCGATTATCAAGCAATTTTTTGGGAATTTAACGTAAAATGAAAGTCCTATCGATAGATCATTTTTCTGAAAATGGTTCTTGTGAGAAAAAAAAATGATCGTGTGCGCGAATATCGAATTTACTAAAGATCGTCTGAAATCGACACGATCTTTAACTATAGCATGAATTGCAAAATACAAAATTTTCGCGAAAACCAATAATGAATTTTTTTCAGACTTTCCGCATAGTTTTGAATTGAATCGGCTTTTTTATAATCGTCTGTTTCCATTATGGCGGAATTAATAAGGGTCTGTTTATTTGTATCACAAATTACGATCGTTTCTCGACTTTCCAAATTATAATGTAATGAAAAAAAAAACGTTGATGATTTTCACACTTGAGTGATCTTCTATACGAAACTATTATTAAATCATTAAAATGTTTTCTTACATAAAAATGTTAAGATCGTGTGGTTGCGCCTTGATGCACGTATGCGGATCAATTCATAGAAGATCCACTACTAATTGTGTTTTATGTTTGAATTGGAATTAAGCTGTAGGCGCGCAGTGTCTGCCTATTTTCGGTTCGGCCTTCTTTTGCATAAGAGGATTTGTGGCTTTGTTGTGTTTTGCATGACTACTATATTTTTTTTTTTTTTTTTTTGTAATTTAATTTAAGACCGAAAGTAAAAGCAATTTCTAGTCGATTGCAAATGATTTTCGACTTTTCTGTGGGTGTTGTCGATGTTTTTCTACAGATTAGAAAAGATTGTAATCGTATCGTAAGTACTAGATATTGAACGAAATTTGTTTACCATTAAATCTGTAGGTAGGTATTTAGTCTGTTGATGCCATTAAATTTGTAGGTATTTAGACTGTTGGTGCGGGTTTACACGGTCGACAATTTCCACTTCTTCTAATCTGTAAATACTATTTCTCGCTCTACTCGGTGCCTTAAATGACTTTGTTTGGAAAACTCTTTTAGCATTTGCAAAATAATCACTTAAATGACTACTTAATACAAATACAAGCCTAAAAACTGTAAGACTTAAGTACCAGCTTTGTATAGTCAATGTGTAAGTGACATTATGATGTTTTAAGGTCTTAAGCTAATTTATAGAAAAAAAAATATATTCAAAGAGTTGTACCAGCAAATAAACCAAGTTTTGTCATCTTATACCACGTTTCCACTACACCTTAATCTCGCGATTAAGAGAACTAGATTAAGCACGCAGGGACGTTATTTGTGGGGTGAGGCGGGCGACAAGCAGGGCATTTGCCACATTTGTTATAGGTATATAATATATGAAAATACCAAATTCCCCACTCCCCCCACAAATGACGTCCCTGAGTGCTTAATCTCGTTCTCTTAATCGCGAGATTACGAGGCAGTGGAAACATGGCATAAGCTTAGTGTTTTAATCTTTTCCTTGAAACGTTGAGATTGAGGGACAATTCGATATCACAAACTTAAATGTATGAATTTTTATTGTTATGGATGAATTTTGTTTGTTTATATGGATTTTCTATGTTGTTTATTTTTTCTTTTGTTTATTTTTTCTTTTGTTTATTTTTTCTTTTGTTTATTTTTTCTTTTTTTCTTTTATTTTTTTATTTTTTTTTGCCTTTTTCCTCTTTTCTTTTTTCTTTCTTTTCATTATTCTAATTTCATTTGCTTCTTTCTTTCATTCACGCTCACCAAACTGGTAACGTAATATTGTGCTCATCGCTCTCACTGTAATTTCATCTTAAATCTAAAGGACACGCTCAAGACAGATACAACGATAGAGTAAGAAAGATGCAAAGTACATTGACAACACTGCGTTTATCCATGTACCAAATGGGGGCAATTTGTCGGCACCGAATTAATTTTGGCTGGAAATAAATATTCGTTTTTAGGTCAAAAGAAAAGAAGAGGTGTTTTCAACCTAGAGCAAAATAATTTTGACCGTCGCAGTCTATGACGATTGAACAAAACACCCTCAACGAACTGCAGAATGAATGATATGAGAATACGTCTGTTCTTTGTTGGCTGGCTACCTCTAAAGAAATTCAGATTCAAACCAGGTAAACTGGATATGACCACACCATAAGATATTACGAAATCTTCTATTAAAACGATATACGGTCCGATCACTCTTCTGGTGCAGCTTGGTGATAACTTTATGGAGCGGCGTGCGATTTCGTATACCTCTTTTCAAGCTCAGTTTCGTCTTTCGTCCAAGGTGTATGAGCCTCAAAAGAAATGAAGATTCATTGAAAAGGAGGTCGACAAGAAGGTAAAAAATCGTTTTAATGGGTCACTATGAAATTCGTTTGTTTAAAAGATTGGGTCATGTCACATACTAACCAGGTATAGTACCTTTCCCTGCTCTCTTTTAGGCCCTATTTTTACGAAGCTGCCCTGCCATGAGTGAGAGTACAAAATCTCTTTTCAATTTAATTTGATCGGGTAATATATGTATGTATGTCCAATGGTCGATAAAACTCGTAAATTTTGTCCAACTTGAATCCGGTTTTATGTGGCTATTTTTTTCCTGGTAATAAACTCGAAAGGGGTTAAAATTGATGGGAAATCGACTAGGGCTTCAAGTATAGGAACAAATAAAAATGCAGGTCCTAACCCAGTCTTTAACCTGAATAAATTTCCACAGCTAATCGTTTCTATAGAAAACGTTCATAAATTGGTTCTTATCGACCGTTCCTTTTCGACTGAATGTATTTCGTGTACGTTATCTTATCAATTCGGAAATAGTGTGTTATCGCACTGGTGTTTTGTCTGTTCCCAAACAGAAAATATGCTTGTATCTAGAGTTTTACCTTTTTTTCCTCCCGAGAAAACAAACAATCAAACCAACAGGAATTTCATTAAAAATGTCACGTGTAGAACGTTCTCGGGTTGATTATTGAAGTCATTATTACAAGCACGTTTGAAGTCACGCAACATTTCAAACAACAGAATTCACATGAAACATGTGAAAATGCATATGACCCGAAATCGATGGTGGTGCTAAACAGGCAGACTTACCTTTTACTGTCAGTCCGAAACACCTGAACTGGTCATTCTTATGAGTTTTTTTCGGACTATATTTGGTCCTTGGACGCATCCATAAAACATTAAAGATAAATCCCTGGGACCGCAAACCAAGAAAAGTGCACGTAAACGGAAATGGCTTCGTATTACCATCGAGTTTGATGCCTAATTGAGTTTGAATTTTAATGTTGAGAATGCAACTTTTCAGTCAGATATGGCTTTCATGGTTACAGTTTTCGATTAAAATAGCAGAGGTATTTGAGTTATGCAATGTACAACTCTTTTAATTTTATGAAGACTGAACGCGAATTTTTTCGCATTTTTCGCTAAACTGTTCGAACTTTCATCAACAAGCTGCGAGACATTTTTACTTGCTCAACAACAGATCGCTACGTGCTAAGCTTTTCGAACTAGTGCTCATGTTATTGCACAATAATTGTAGGTACATAGGTACTATGAATTTAAAGAGTCAAAAATTAGTTTTCGCAGTGAAAACAAATCACAGTACCTGAAATTTTCGTTTGTATGTCTATTTGGCTAACTTTACGTTAATCGTTCGATCTGATTACTTTGGAAATATGTACTCGAGGTTTATTGGAAAACAAATAACGACTTTTCTAGACTCTAGCGCCAATTCATTAAAATTTGGAATGATCCCATTCTAGGGCTTAGGGCTAGCATAGACTGCATAGCCACTCAACTAAACTATCGGCCGATTAAAAATCTCTAGTCTGCGGGTATCTTAAGGTCTTAGTACCGTGACGATACATTAAATGAAACTAGTCGCGTTTATAATATCGCGTTGGGTTCAAGCACGTTTCCTATTCGTACGTATTTTAAGAAACTCGTACGGGTTAATGCCGTATCGCATAAGAAACTAAGACGCGGGACGGTGAACAGGAAATTCAGAGTCAAGAAAAGTTGTTTTTTCCCCGGTCGGTCCGTGCTGTGGAACATGAAAACAAACCGAAAACGAAGCACAAAAAAAAAATACGTAAGCAAAAATAATAATGTAAAACTCGTTCATAGTGAGCCTTCTGAAAACGACTCTCGACGTCGACATAAGAGACCCTCTATGACTCACTGGGGCACCAGTTCGACTCACTACCTTTTGCTTGTTTGCAGCGCGCGGTCTTTCTCAAGTATCTACCTTTACAAACGGTGAAACCGTATTGCAATAATACACTAAGGAACAACATTCATCTCAGGGTAGTCAATGCAGCCAGCAGCGCCTTGTTCTTTTTTTACGTGTTCTTGCCATTCTGGGTTATTATTTTCTGCTTCTTATTTGCAATTTGAATACTACATGATCCATTGGTATAATTGTGAAATAAAGGAGGATATTATTTTTTTATCGACGAGAATTGGAAGAAGCCTTATTGGCTTTCGCAGCTATGAGTTTCGTATCGATTCCAGTTCTGGATAGAAGACTAACTTCCACGAAGCTTGGATTTCATATTGCAGATGATATTAGAAGGCTGGCTTAATTCCCTTTGGATACATAGATTTTCCTACTGCGATAAGAGTGGCTGTAAGAAATAAGTGTGGCTAGGAACAATTGTCTCAGAAGCAGAAGTCAGAAGGGGTTATTCTCCGGAATTCGAAGGGAGCATCAACGCTAAACGTTTCTTATTTGGAGAGAATATATTTTGTCATTTATTTTTTTTATACCTATACATATTTATTTATTTTTTTAATATTTCGGACTACATGTTATTGTTTTTTTTTTTAGAATTGTGTTCTTCTTTTTTATTATAATTCTCACATTTAATTTTATTGATATTTTTTTTCTTGAAATTATTATTTTTCAATAAGCTTTATTTGTTGCCGTTTTTTTCTTAATGTTTTTATATTTTCTAATGTTTTTTTTTATTTTTTAATGTTTTATTTTATTTTTTAATTATTCATCTATTTATTTGTTATTTTATTATTTTTGTTATCTACTGTTCCTGTTTCTTTTTGAGGATTTTTATGTTCTTTGTTTTCAGTTTATTGTATTTTTTAATACCGTTTTTTCATGAAGGTTTCTTTTCTCTTTCCTTGTAAGATTTAATGACCTATGAATTGATAGACTAAGGGGTGCTAGTAGGATGCTTGAACTCCGCCTGCATGATGCAAACAAAAACCAATTTTTTCTTTACATATAAGTAGACAAAGAATACGTACCAAACTACACTTTACATGCTCGAATTTTTCGACTCAACCATTTTTTTAAATTTATGAGAACATTGCACAAAATGGTGGGAACAAATGTTTATTCCGTCGCAAACGTGCTGAAAAACTTGATCGGGTCTTAAGAATATATAACGACAATGCTACCTTAAGATTTTCCTTTTACTTACATTTTTTTTTAATTTGCGATGGGGTTTTCTTCACAATTTTGAACATAAATTCTTTAAATAATTATTTACCACTATCAAATTGAATTTTGCACACCTTTTGCTTCAAACAACCAGCAACATCCGGACAAATAAAATTGCCCGAAAAATTCGCGTTGCCCCAAATGAAGTCATTACTCTCGAACTCTTCGTTCAGTAACGCAAAAAGTACTCGACCATAATTCCGCAAAAAAAAAATCCAATTCAACAAAATGTTAATCCACAGCTACTCTATTATTGTTGATTTAGCTTTAATTCGAAATTTGTGTTCAATCGTCTGGGCGATTCGCGTTTGGTTGACTCAAAAATTGGCACAATTAAGGCAAAATTTTCGTGATACAAAATCATTAAAAACAGACAGGCCAGACAGCCTAATACTAGTTTTCGCTGACCTTAAATTACTTAATAGTAAAACCTTGAAATTTTTTTTATGGTAATGTTGCTAATAGGGCCGTAATGAAGGGCACGGTAAATTTTTAACAATCCCGATAAAATTGCAGTGTATTTTGTATGGAGTAATTTTGGAACAAAAACTGACAATCAGATTAGCTTCATCATTGCATGCATTTAATCAACATTTCAGGTTTTGATTCGTTTAATCGAAATCTAAGACCTGGTTTTCATGCTAATTTTATGGTGATTTTTTTTTTGTTTAGTATTTTGTTGTTTTTTTTATCTAAAGAAACAAATAGGCTGTCTTCGAGAGATATGTTGCATCAAAACCAGTTATGCTGCAAAGCAAGGTACTTTTTTTGTCAAAATAATTCAAAGCATAAATTAAAAAAAATTAGCTATTACATATGCATATTTGTATGTGGGAATACTCGTGTGATTCATTGTAAATTGTTATGCCATTTTAGTATAAAATTTTACTAGTAAAATTTTTTGAATTATGTATTTCAATGTCGCAATGAATTATGAATGCATAGCGTTACATCTCCGCTAGAAATTTGCCGATGACAGTGCCAATGATGGTTTTATTTTAAGAAAATACTTTTTTTGCCAGCCGTAAAACAAGAAATTTTGCTTTTTTGTGCCTTGTAGGTTAGGCATCTTTTTCTATTTTCTTATTTGTTCTTTTTATTATTCTTAGTTGTTTTTTTTCCTTAAAACAATATTTTCTGCTTATTTTTTTATATCTTCTAATATATAAAAATAAGTCAGTTTTTTGATCGAGCGCGATTAAAATCTACACCTGTGAACCGTTCCCTCCCAAATTGTGCATGTACATTCTCGAAACTACCGGACAGGTCAAGAACATAATTATATATTCCCGAAATTGGTGGTTCGCGAGTTATTTCAACATTTAAGTGTTTTTCATATGATTTAGCGCCAGTTTGTTCATTCACGGTGTATTAATTTTGCGTTCCTATTGCTAAATGGTAAAGTTAGACTATGGATGGTGGATAGAGGACAGTGGATGAAGTATGGAGGATGGTGGATAGAGAATGGAGGATGGAGAAAAATGAAAAATGGCATTAATGTCTCCAGTTCCTTGAGCTGAGAAACGGGAGTAATGTATCAACGGGAAAACAGGGGTAAACAAAAACAGAAAACGGGAGTAACAGGGCGATGGAACAACGTGAACGTAGCAAGCGTAGCCGCGGTACGCGGCCTTTATATATAGGTACATATATGTATTTTTTTTTATTTTCTGTATTATTGACACCGTTTTATCTTGTTTGACCGTACGGTCTTTTTTTATAAAGGTTCTTTATTTCAGTTTTAAGTTAGTATGTATTTTGAGCCCCGCTTCACGGGAAGGGATGAGCTCCTATCTTCAGTCATAGTCATCGACCCGTAAAATCACGTCAATATCAATTCCTTTCTAATTAATATAATAAACTCATCTCAATAAAACTAATAATTTCCCATTTTCTTTATCACTTCAAAAAACGATAACTTACAAATTTACGACCAAAAATTTCTGATATCAACTGGGCCTGCCTTTCTTTTCTCATTTCATAGTCTTATCGAGCAATAAGTTTATACGACAAGACCATATATTGACATTATCAAACTTTAAGGTCTACAAACAAAATACAGCGAACAACATCCTCTCCATGACTTCATGTAACCGGAAGGTCATTTCTTTGCGTAAACGATAAATATATTATAAAATCGTATAAATTCATTTCACCTCTCGTTTATCGCTCGGTACAGAGACTGATAAGAAAAATTTCGCTTGCAATTTTCTGATTTTATGACAGGAAATTAAGTTGTAAAGGAAATGGTTGTTTGTCGCGAGGAGTATGTTAGAAGAAGACGAAAAAAATAGACACCAGAAAATTGTTCTTACTACGGAAGATAAGATCACCTTGAATTCACGATAGAACATAGAAAGCTCGTTAAATCGTCTCGCAACAATGAGCTCATTGTCTTGTCCATTCTGGTAGACAGAAAGGTACCTCAGGTGCAATTGGAATGAATCGATGCAAGACCGAGTTTTATTTTGCATCGTTTTGAGAGGTATTTGAAGGTATCTTCCAAAGCGTTCGCTAAAACTAAATTGAAATGGAGTCCTCGCCTGAAAACATTTTATGCAGCTGTACCAGAGTTGAGAGTACAACAAGGTAAAAAAATCTAACTGAAAAATCCAGTTTTCAACTGTGCAAAATCGAAAAATTGGAATCTGTATATGTACTCTTCTGTTGGGCGATAAATAATTTCTAAATTACCCTAAACTGCTTCTCGTTTAGTTTTCATCGACAAAATTGTAGTAATAATGAACGTAATGTTTTTTAAACTTTTTTGTCCCTTCCCTTCTCTTCGAATTGGTTTTCAATTGCGTAGAAGCTCAGCTTTTGTGAACACTTTATATTTTAGCTAAGGCACAAACCGAAATTAGTCAAGGCTCAACGCAATTTCTTAGCCAAGACACAAACTTAAAATCTTAATCCGCTTCTGCTGCACGTGGAACTACTTTCTAAATCGTTTTGAACTGCATTTTGTTGCATTCGCTTCTCGTTTCGTTCTTTAAGACCTCGTACAATCCTGTGCATAGCCTTCATTTGTTCAAGTCGCGATCTCAATTCCGTCGTCTCCTTACTTTTGTTGCCATTTAAATCCCACCGTAGTACTACGGTTCAATTTAGCCCGGATTTTTCTTGTTGTTTCTTACATCCATTGTATAACACTTCTACACACAAGCGTGTGTGTCGCTTTGGAGTTTATTACGTGATGTTATTGTTGTCAGTTAGGTTTTCGCCATTTTATTATAATTTTTGTTTCTTTTGGGGGGACTAACTAAGTCGTCGCCATACAAAACAGCACGCTCTAGTGAAGCAAAACAATTGTAGGTATCCCTGTTGCGCGCTTGGAACGCTCGCCTGTACTTGAAGCGGCATCATATTACTATATAGGAAAATAATAATCGTAAAAAACAACAACAATAATAGTCGAGATCTAAGGTGATGCCTTCGGAACCGGTTCGAAAAATTTTAGAATTAGAGTCGAGACTCGAGCGTAGTCGAACGACAAAGAAATGTTGCCTCCAGCTTAAGGTACTTGTTTACCTGGCCTGATGTACCTTGCCTAGTAGTTGGCACTGACGCACCAAGCTTAGTGTTGTTGGTTTGAAAGCGAGGCTTCATGCCGATGCTACAAAACGCTCTGTACACGCTACAAACACTAGTTCCGGTTTAAAAATCTTTTTATTTTTAATTTGTTGTATATTTTCTTGTAGGTTTTTTTACCGCTTCAGAAAATCGCTATAATGCCGTGGTACTGTTCTGGTGCGCTCCATGTGGAAGCGAACGTATTAGAAGAGATGATGTTTGTATAAAAAGTGTTCAAATGAATAAAAATGCCAGATGGGAATAACCTGAGCTTATAGCTTAGCTGAGCCCAGTCTGGATAGGTCTTGACTATTTAATAACTTGTTGCACATCCTGTTACCGTAATAAAAATTTAATCGACCTCTAAATAAGTTGAAAAATGCACAAACAAGTTGGTTAAGGCTTATTTTCCATAATAGCTTTCCTCGTATATCACTTCTGCCACTAAATTTTTATTTGATCGTATCGTAGAAGAGGTGCTTTATAGATTTCTTTAGAGCTCACACTATGATTTTGAGGGCAGTACTACAGCTTACAAAAGCTTCAAATGGGTTAAGGAAAAGGAATGTCCAGAGGAAGCTGAGACCAGAACTCTGAACTTATTTTTTCAGACCATCTTCCTTCCACCATGCTTTTACTGTCATTTACTGATCATTTTCCGGAAACTAAATCGAAAGAACAGTGTGCATGTTGGTACTATTTTCTACCAATTGACTTAATTCGAGAGCCCTTTCGCATAATTTAACAAAGTCTACAGGACCGTAATGTGACCCCTGCGTACACTTCATCTGAATTGAAACACATGCATGGTGGCATCTCAACACAGTAAAAAAAAAAAAACGTTTGACAAATATTTATGTTATGGTTCGTCGCATCACACATCACTCCGAAGTAATGTAGTGCCGCATCAAAGAGATAATGCACGTTAGTTCCAATGAAAAGTCTGTTTTATTCTTCGGATAACTACACACTATCGCTTCTAATGTGTGATGAAAGTCTGGTCTATTCATCACATTACGGAACGTATAAATAGGTAGAGTTCTAATTTAATGACTCCCTTGGCGGCGTAGGGCAACAAAACTTTTGTATGGTCACATACAAATGGTGCTGCTGCTGCTGCCAATGGTTTGCATTGCATAGCAATATCATGGGACATTATTTTGCTATGCGATGGAACACATTTTGGATTGTGGACAGGTCATTGTCTTCGAGAAAACTTTGTAATTATTTTCATTCTATGCGATTCCGTTAGGTTTGGTGCAGTTTTGTTCGTATGGATCTTTTGCTATGGCGCTGTAGCCCAAGTGGAGGTCTTTGTCCCACTTGGGCGGTGATTTTCCTCAAGACTCGCCTATTTTATTTTTCGGTGGACAGGCTTTTAAGCCTATCACCCAATGTCTTTCAGGGTGGCTTTATTACTGGCAATATACCAGCTATGCAAGTATGAAACCGGAATTCACTCATAGAGGGCTCTAGCTGTTAAAGTAGTAACTGTCAAACCGAACCATAGACGCCACTTTGTTGTTTGGATATCTGATAAAGATATAAAATACCCAGCAATACCGGTTTCATACAACAGTGTAGTTTTGATGAGCGTTCAACATGTCAACTTTTGTGCCTGGGAACGACGATATGCGGACAGCATTGATTTTCTGTTACCATTTAAAAAAAACTGCTGCTGAAACGCATCGAATGCTTACGCTGATCATGCTCTTGGTAAATAGCAGTGCTTTGAGTGGTTTAAAAAATTCAAAAGTGGAAATTTTGACGTGAGAACCGAAGAACATGGAAAACCACCGCAAAAGCTTGAAGACGCATTGTTGGATGAGAACGACGATCAACCGCAACAACAACTGGCAGATCGGTTAACGTAACACAGTAGCCGTCGCCATACGTTTGAGAGCCATGGGAAAGGTCCAAAAGATGGGGAAATGGGTTCCACATGAACTCAATGCAAGACAGCAAGAAAACCGAAAAACCACTTGCGAAATTTTGCTCGCCAGATACCAAAGAAAGCCATTTCTCCATCAAATTGTGACTGGCGATGAAAAGTGGATTTATTTTGAGAATTCGAAGCGGAAAAAATTTCCAAGCGAACCATCGACATCGACTGTAACACCAAATCGCTATGGACGGAAGACAATGCTCTGTGTTTGGTGCGATCAGAAGGGCGTGATCTATTACGAGCTGCTGAAATCTGGCGAAACCGTTAATACAGAATGCTACCAACAACAACTGAAAACGGCCAGAATATGGAAAGATGCAACACAGAGTGATTTTGCTGCATGATAATGCACCATCACACACAGCAAGACTGGTCAAGGAAATGATAGAGTCGTTCAGTTGGGAAATTCTTTCCTATGCGGCTTATTCACCAGACTTGGCTCCGTCTGATTAGCATTTGTTGGTATCGATGGGACACGCACTTGCTGAGCAGCGCTTCACTTCCTACGAAAATGTCCAAAAATGGCTCGATGACTGGTTTGCCTCAAAAGAACAACTTTTTTTTTGGCGTGGCATACATAACTTGTCAGAGAGATGGTCAAAATGTATAGCTAGCGATAAGCAATACTTCGAATGAAATATGAGTAATGGCGAGACATTGTCGCACTTGGAAAAAGGAACTGAGCTGAGACGAGGCAATGCAAGACAAGACGATCACGCTGTCTACACACTAGGGCGTGATGAATTCGGAGCCTGCATTAGATCATTGCAATCGCTCATCAACTCTTTTAATATCAGTTTTGAAAGAGGCAGCGCCCTACTTAACGCGAGCGGACGATGACAACTAGCGATCAAAATAGAATTACATCCATCAGTCTCAAAGAGATCCGTCCAACACCGAACCGGACAACCTTTATTGAAATTTCTTCGTATTCAGTTCAATTGGTGTCAACTGAACTTAATTAAGATCAGTTAATGGGCTAAGCCTTTCTCGTCGCACGTTGCATTTCTATGCACTTGCCAAGACATCAACTTGTATTTTTTCTAATCGATCTGGCATGCAAATAATTCATCGCTCTGGACTTCTACAAGTATGATGTGTGTAACCAAAGAAAAAACCAGCGATTATTCCCAGGAAACATCAAGGCAGGTGCAATCAACTACGTTTTACCTGTAGAGCAGGTGAAAAACAAGAGGCCTTCGACCCATTCAAAGCTTGTTTCCCTCACAGCCGTAATCGGTTTGATGAAATATATATTTTTTTTTTGGGAAACTGGTGTTGAAACAGAATAGTCACTTGTTATTACTGAAGAAAATTAAAAATTCCAATATTTTTGTGTCATAGAGCGGTACATAACATTACTATGGATGGTGACGATCGGCAATCGAGATGATCAAGTCATTATGGTTGGTGCTACCTTATTAGTCGAAAACCACCTAAGTCCGAGATTTTATTGGTTTGTTGATTGTGTGGGAGTTAATTTAGTCGATCCGAGACCACAGCGCTCAAGCTCATTATCGATCGAGGAGGCTTGAACGATTATAAAAAAAAGATTTTCCGGTTGCTGCCGCGCCGTTTAAATATCCCAAACGACCTTATGCTATAAACTTGGCCGAATTTAGCTTCTTGTCGACGCTTAAATCTTATCGTATTTTTACGGTTTAAAGTAGTAAGTGCCGAATCGAAATTTAATAATGTAATTTACAATGTTTTTTTAAGGTTTCGATTAGAAATTTAGTATGAGTCTTCATTGATGATTCTATCAGTTCGTCGATCGTCAGATCGTTTATAACCGTACCGATCAGTCAATGATATTAGCCTATTCAGCAAGTAAAACAGTTATTGAAATAAGTATTATGTTATTATCTTTTTTTTTACTTGTACATCATTTTCTTTATTTTTGTCCGTTTCTTGGTTTTTTTTCTCTATCGTACATTTTTTTTTTAATTTTTGTATATTCTTTTTTTCTTGCTTTAATAATTTTAATGCTTTGATTTCTATTTTTATGCTCTAATTTATTTATTGTTAATTTCTATTCGCTCTATATTTTTTTTACCTTTTTTAGAATACTTACTAAAAAATTTTTTTTTTATTAATTTCTGTTTTTGCTTTACTTAATTCCTTTTTTGTTTTTCTTCTTTTATTTATTTTTTACTTAAATTTCTTTCTTCCGGTTTTCATTTTATTATATATAATTTTTTTTTCTTTTTGGTTTTCATTTTATTATATATAATTTTTTTTTCTTTTTGGTTTTCTTTTCTTCCTTATTTTATTTTGTTTATTTTTGTTCCTTTTTGTTTTTCGTTTTTTTTTCCTGTATTTACTTTTTTTGTTTTGCTTTTTTTTGTATTTTTTCTATACTTTCTTGCTTGCTTTCTTCTGAAGTTTGTTTTTTAAATTTCAAAAATGGCCTTTGCTCAAAAATTTAAACCTAATCAATTTTACTAGAAGCTTCTTCAAATTAATTTTGAGGAATTTCGGAAAGCGTATGGAGTAAAACGTCTAGTATACAATCACTTTTAAGATTATCCCCTGGTAATCTCTGCATATATTAAACACAAGAAGTAGTGCGAAATTCAGACACACCACTCCCAAATTTTAGTCGAAAAATGATCATGTTTTAAAATGTAGCATTTTTTGTGTTTAGTTTTATTTCAAAAATGATTATTTATTTTTGTGTTCGTTTTCTTTTTTTTTTTTGATATTTATTAATTTGCCTTTTGTCTTCTTTATTTTTGTTCACGTAGTTCCAAGCAAATACTCCTTGACACCAAATAACGATCCATAATTGCATCAAGAATTTTGACTGCGCCAAAATTTTATACTCATACAATCTGATCAAAGATCAATTGAATAACATTGAGCGGCTTGCTGCTTTGCTCGTTTTTTATGTCTGTTGATCACAAAGCCAAGTCATTAAATTAGGCGGTTCAACTCTTGAATTTATGCGTATCAAGAGTTAACTGAAATTGTAATGGCTTTTCGGAGCATAACCAGAAGCAATAGAACGAAGAAAACTACAAAGGAAAAAAATCTGTTACACGATCGTTAAAAAAATCGCAAATCTCTCAAACATTAGCCGTCGAATTTAATCCAAACAAATGATCGACTTTATAATCCGAAAACATTTTCTAAATTCTAAAATCAACCTTGTAAACGATCGTGGCTTTGACGATAGGATAGCTACGCAAACAAACCATAGAGCTCTTAGTAGCATACGAATAGGTTGTTGATCGGTTGATCGTGTGCAAACCCTACAAGATCTTATATCGATTGATCAGTTGGTCGGCTTCTTGGAAAAAACCACATTTTACCGCATCGTATACACAATGCAATTAAAAGAAAAACTGAAGAATTTAATTAACCAGTGAACAAACTACACAACACCAAGCCGTAGAAATGAGAATGTCAGTGACATTTTAACAGAATCAATAGGACAATCCTCGTCGACGGTCAGCAGCACGATAACTATAGATCGGTTGAACGCGTAAGAATGTTCTTCGGAACTTGTATTTTCTTCAGCCTACCTATGCGTAGAATAAGAATTGAAGGTAAATAAAAAAAAAATCTGCCTATTGTGTCTTAGAATCAACGCGCAATTCCAAAACGGGTTCTACACTATCGAAATGTGTCCATTAATATGCTGAACATGGCCCACTCGGTTTCAGACGCCCAATAATCAAAAGACTCGTGAATATCTTGTATTTGCCCAAAGATCATATTCGGCGATCGGCTGGCACGATCGATCATCTTCTCCAATGTTTAGCGCGATTATGGTTCGAATTTCTAATGTGTGGTTGATGATGATGGTCACCTTGCTATACTATTCGAGAATCGAGACTATGAATTACGGATTCGACGAAAACACTCACACTTTATGTAGCGCTCCACAATCTGCTCCGAATCCTAAAGATCCGACCAGAGAGATTCCAAAGATGAAGAAGCATGAAACGTTAGATCGCACGTTCCAAGCATGCGCGACCCGTTTAAAACCACGGGTCTTGGATATTTTGATTACAAGCAACTTACATGTATGTAAACAGGCATAAGTTGTTCTGAAGATTAAGAAAAGTTCGATGGCCCGCGTACACCATCATCTTTCAACTGAAGATCATTGAATAGAGTTTCTTACAGTGCGAGACGAATAAAAGGGAATCTTCCTTTATCTTCGCTCAATAGGTAGATTTCGATATTATGCAAAATGAAACAAGATCATCCGCATTATTGATCTTTATTATGATTGGGGGCACGGTAAGCTACAACCGAAATGGATTTACTTTTGGGTCAATAAAAAAACTGAATTACGAATAGCAAATCTTTCGTAATGTTACGAACAAAATTAGAAGCTATTTTGTCATATCGATTAGGTAAGACTTTCTCCGATCGTATTTCTTTTTTATTAACAAATTAATTTTGAATTGGCTTCATTGTAATCGGGCCGAATTATTTACATTCTGTTTTACCCATGAGTCTCGTGGATTATTATTTATTTCCGTTTACAATTTCGTAATAACGATGACTTTATGGCTCTCCTAAGAAAATTGTTTTTCTGAAAATCTCCTTACAAAAACTTACAGAGTTCTTGCCTCCAAACTTACGACTTTTTTTTTAATTCGCTCGACGTAATCTGAAGGTATGTCACCTTTTTCTTTATTTTACTATTACTTCGTTTGATGAATTCAACATACGTCGGATTTATCCGGAAAACGAAGTCGAGAGTAAACAATGGGGGTCACCAATTTGTGCTTGCTATGGAGATGATTCAAACGTGGATTTGAATTCATGACTTTGAGATTTGCATCAATAGTTTTAACACACTCTACAAATGTTTCAATTTTATTGTAATAACTCTAATCGAATTTCGGTTTTCTTCTTTTAGGACGCCAACAATGGGATGATTGGAATTGATAATGATTGTGGGGTCGGAGGACCACAGACTAAAGGCTCAGTACAAAATGATTTATCCGGATGTATGATGACTACATCGGCAAGCGCGACAACGAATACAAACACTTCGAATCATCTGATCGGACACCGTCCACGATCGGGTTCGGCAAGGGAACAAACTCTACAAGCGGTCGAATACTACAATAGTAATCTTCTTCGAGCTCGAGTCGGAGCAGGCCTATCGGGACCACGAAATTCCGTGAACGAACGTCATCTATTGACCAATCGAGAAAGTGCTAATACCGCTGGATGTAATGGTATAAATGGCGGTCAGCAGCAACCAACGACAACGAATAATCCTCGCCTCTATGTCTATCCCGAACATTTATATCGAAGTAATTCCAGTCTAGAACTGCAACATGATCACCATGCTAATCACGTCAATGGCGAGGCCACGATATCCACAAATGGTACATTGAGACGTGAATACGGAAGCCATGGATCTCTCGATGTTATATCGCCGTCCGCCACGACTAGCGAAAGTTTCTTTGCAATGTTGCAAGACTATCGGCCTGCGGTTCTCGGCGTAATAGGAACAGACCAAAGATCGCCGGGTCCGGCAGAATTCCTCAAGGGGAAAATTTTAAATCATCCACTGGTAAATTCAAACGGAGAATCAAGGTAAGTCAAGATTATTTAGTCAGTTTTGAATAGCGCTGAATAATATTTTCTCTATCCATTTTAGTATACACCAAAGTAATAGCGACGATCACAACAATTTGGATCGTCCGATAAGTCCCAAGTTGAGAAGAAAATTACACCGACTGTGGGCTCCAACAGCCAGCACTAATAATAAGAGTCATCACACGAATAAATTGCAAGTATCGCCAATCGATGAGTGCTCGGTAATGACTACTTCCTTGAACGTGTCCAGCGTAACAACGACTACGAGCGGTACAAGCATCACCAACATGTCGCTACACAGTGCTTCAACTTCTTCGGCTGATATCGAGGAGCGGCAGAGACGTCGAGCATTCGCACATTTCGATTGTCAGAGTCTAACAGCGAATTTAGGATATGCTGCAAAATTGCGCGGCCTTCTTTTAGCACGACGACGAAATACAACCACCGGAGCGTCCGCCGCGTCCATGATGAATGCCCGATCGGCAACTCCTGATGCCGACAGCGGTGACGAGGATTTCGGCGATGGACAATGCAACGAACTTCTGGAGAACTGTCCGTACTTTCGAAATGAAGTAGGCGGTGAAGAGGAGCGCGAAGTAAGTCTTACACGGATGCATGCTTCGACCAAATCAAATCAGCAACGTCGTGCAATTCATCGGCCTGCCTTGGCATGTGGTGTCTCGATCCTCGAATGTCCACCGAACGAGAGTCTTTGGAAGCAGACAACATGTCCGTTTCAGAAGGGTCTGCGGCCTATTGAGAGTATCGATCACGGTGCCCGATATTACCGACAGTATTTTCAAGGAGACGATCACCAGAATTGGTTCGGCATGGACGAACAACTCGGTCCCGTCGCTATCTCGATCAAGCGCGAGAAACTTCCCGACAGTGTCGATAGCTCAAACGCACATTTTCAATATCGCATGATCATACGAACTTCGGAATTGTTAACACTTCGAGGCTCGGTCATCGAAGACTCGATACCGAATCCAAGAGGTTTGGGCAAGTCCGTTACTACCAAAGAAGTGCTCGAGTATGTGGCACCCGAAGTGCAATTGAACTGCTTACGGCTGGGCGTTAATTCGCTTCAATGCGAACAACAGCTGATCAAGTTGGACGAACAGGGTCTGACGAATAAGTACAAAGTTGGTATATTATATTGCCGATCGGGACAATCATCCGAGGAGGACATGTACAATAACGAAGAAGCCGGACCGGAATTTGTCGAGTTTCTAAACACAGTTGGAAAGCGGGTGCGACTTAAAAGTTTCGAACAGTACCGGGGCGGTTTGGATAATAAAACCGATTCGACCGGGACACATTCGCTCTATGCGACCTATCAGGATTGTGAAATTATGTTTCACGTGTCGACTATGCTTCCGTTTACACCAAATAATCGTCAGCAGTTGCTTCGGAAGCGGCATATCGGCAACGATATAGTTACGATTGTGTTCCAGGAGCCGGGCGCCAGGCCGTTTACACCAAAAAATATTAGAAGTCAATTTCAGCATGTTTTTATTATAATACAAGTCGTGAATCCGTACACGGAGAACACGAGCTATCGAATTGCAGTGTCGCGATCGAAGGAAGTGCCAGTATTCGGGCCTCCAATACCAGGTAAAGTGAATACTGTTGTTGTTTGTGATTAGATAAATTTAATTTGTATTTTGATGTTTCAGCTGGAGCGACATTTCCGCGTGGAAAACTTTTCGCCGACTTCCTACTGGCTAAGATCATCAATGCCGAAAATGCAGCACATCGATCCGAGAAATTTGCGACTATGGCAACAAGAACGCGGCAAGAATACTTAAAAGACCTGACAAGTAATTACTGCAGCACCACTGTCGTAGACACTGGGCCGAAATTCTCGATATTCCCGAGCAAGAAGAAGGACAAGTCGAAACCACGATTTTCGGGCGATGCTATACAACGCGGTGCCTTCTGTTGGCAAGTGGTTTTGCAAGATAGCGGTCTGTCAGCTGCTGTCGATTGCTTCCTTGGAATATCAGCCGAAAGTTTTGTCTTGATCGAGGAATGTACGCGACAGATTGTTTTCGTGACGCCGACTAAAGCGATTCTGGGCTGGTCGACGAGCGGCAATTCGCTCCGTATTTACCATCATCAGGGCGAGTGTGCTACTCTAAATATGCGAGACAGTGGCGAACGGGACGAACAACTTGAAGTTATCGAGCGTTTGCGATCCGTAACGCTTGGTTGCGGTGCACTGGAATTGAATCTGCGCCGTAATCCAATGGGTCAGCTTGGTTTTCACGTACAACCCGACGGTGTTGTGACTCAAGTCGAAACTTCAGGTCAGGCTTGGACAGCAGGACTGCGTCAAGGCTATCGGCTAGTGGAAATTTGTAAAATAGCAGTTGCTACTTTGTCGCATGATCAAATGGTCGATCTACTGAAAACATCGGCACAAGTAACGGTCACTGTTATCGAATCCTTCTCGGATTTTACGCCACGTCGCGGTTGCTTTCAACAGAACTGCAAATTCAACATCATAAATTACGAAAACGACTATGAGGCGACGACAACAACAACAAACAGCGAAACGGCCAAGAACGCGAAGAAGTCATCGAGTGCGCAATTGCAGCAGCCGTCTGCCAATCACAGACGCCGCTACGAGAGGAACTTTTCGCCGCCAAGATCAAGTAATAGCTCCGGCTATGGAACGGGAAGCAGTTCTCGTTCGTTTAGTATACCAAATGACCATGTTCGTCAAATTACAGACATGGGCACCTTGACGAGTTCATCGTCTGGACACTCATCGAACGACGATCGCTGGTATGATATTCTTGAGAATGTTGTCGATCAACATCACCAGCACCATCAGCAGCAGCAACTGCAACATTTGCACAATGGCAGCGGCCATCCCAAACTTTTGGAATCAAATTCGCTGCCGCTGATGTCGGGTAATCCGCGCCCACTATCTGTTCACGATCCGACCAAAGTGTCGGTTACCATCAACGACCACAATAGACCGTCGCCGCGCATGGCGAACGTCGAGTATTTAATTACAAAAGCTCCAAACCAAATACATAAGGCTTCCGAAGCTGAGCAGCTTATCAAGAGTCTGAGCCTATCGGCGGGCGTCGATGGCAACATGACAGACTCTAGTTCGATAAACAACGAACCGATCTACAACAAAAGCTTGTCCACAGACGATGAGCTTGGAACGGACGTATCACCACGACTACGCCGATCAGCAACCACTTCGAATGTCCAAAAGCTGAAAAATGGAAGCGGAACTGTGTCGTCGTCGGCCTCGTCGAGTCGTAATAACAGTCCTCGACCACATAGCGAAGCCTTGTCCGCATCGGTAGCAGCAAAACTCCGGCCAGGCGTTACTCACCGCAACCAGGCGCATCTGTTGCAAAGGAACAGTGTTAACTATACTGGCAGCAGTCTCCAGGAAGACCTTATGAAACTTATCAATCCGGACTACATGATTACGGACGACAACTTCATCAATGGCACTGGAATCAAAAATCAACGAAATATTGCCAACAGTCATAGTATGGGAAACATATCCAATATCGGCGGTAGCTTGAAGGCAGCCCCGTTAGCCGAAGATCTCCTGCTCAAGAAGAAATCACGATCACGCGAAGCAATTAATCTCGGTCAACAGCCCGTACCAGAGCTTAAAAAATCCGAAACAAATTCGTGCGATAACGACAAAGCCGAAGTAATCTTCACAACAGCCCGCCCAGCTACGGTTATATCGCAAACAACGTCTTCGTCCACGGCATCCGAACAGCATAAGACTCTCGACGACAACGTTCTCTACATAAGTGAAGGAGGCGGTGGTGCATGTACTCCGAACATGCGTAAGGGCTCAATCTCAAACAGTCGAAAAAAATATGAACATTCGACGTCACAACCGCTTCCACTTTTGCTGGATGCACACGATATGGACTGGTCGAGTCTAGTGGACACAGCCACTCGAGCCATGATGATGCAGTTTCACGAAGAGCAACGAAAGAATTCGATCGCACTAGACAATCAACAACAACAGCAGCAGCAACTACAGCAGCAACAAGATCCAAACGATATTCAACAGCATCGAAATCAATCGCAACAACAGTATTCCAGTTCTCAGTCGTCGACATCATCATCGTCTCAGGGATCAGTTGAGTTCGTCAGTTCGGTGCCTGAAATACAAACGCAACTGTCCCAATTGGAAGATCGAATGTTACGTGAGACGCGACGAAGAAAATCGCTCGAACATGCCGTCCGACGATTGACTGAAGAAAATCGACGACTACAGGACGAAAGTCAGGCAGCTGTACAACAATTGAGACGTTTCACGGAATGGTTCTTTCAGACAATCGATCGACAATCATAAGGGTCGACTGAACAAGCTCGACAAAAATAACGACATACAGGGGAGTTATTTTTGCAATTTATTATTATTAAGTTTGATTAAGTACTTTTAAAAAAAATATCATTTTAATAGTTTAGTGCATAGAATGGAATTGAAAAGTGCATTTATGAAATTTTTAATCTGAACACAAATGAATTTTTTTAACTATTTAATGGCGAAGTTTTTATTTTTAACTTTTGGTGGGTGAGGGTTGCGCTTGCAGTTTTGACGGAAATATGCCTTCGTAGCTTGTTCGGAAATTCGCGAAAAAACTGCTTTAAAATTTTATTTTTTCCCAACCGATTCAGTTAAGTTTATGAGCAGACCATGGGAAGAGTTCACGGACGTAATTTTTTTGCAATTTATAAATTTTTGGAATGTTTTTGATCAAAGTTCGCTGGTTCTTTATTTATTTATTGTCCGGATTAGTTAAGCTGTAGTTCGAAAGCCAATCATATAAATCTGTTATCGCGTCCTCCAGTTTGTAAATCTTAGTAGCGATGTGCTTCCCGCTTAGAGAGAGTCTGGGTTTCTGATTTTTGATTGACAAATAGTTAACACTAAAAAATGCATCTGTGAATTCCACGTTTGACGTGACCTGTCTGGATTTAGATCTTCATTATTATTATATTATAATAATAATAATAGATCTTCAATTGAGCATGTCTTGTAATTGATTGGGCAGCACGATTTAAGCAACCAAAAGATCCGTCCTGTTCCTGCATTTCCCGGTAAAGGATACTTGTACGACCACTAGTCTTGGTGGACCACTCTTAAGCCTGACGAACAGCAGGTCGTTTCGCTAATTAATAATAATTCTTCCATCTCCACAAGTTTTCACTGAATTGTTGGTGTATTCCTTTCAGTGACAGCTTTTTCATTACTCTCTTGGTAGGTTACACACTGACTTATAAGTCAGCTCCGTAATTTTTAGTTTTTCCTCTCGTCTAACAACTTAATTAAATTTCACGGTAAAATCAAATAATGTTTCCGATTTTTGCATTAAAAACGCCTTTATTGAGAGATGTTTGTTCAGGGTAAATGTGACGAGGGCTGAAGTACCGTTTTAGATAGATTTTTTTTGTAACTGTTATGTTTCCATGACGAGTTAAAGTCGGGTGTTCCCATGTACAATCCTGGTCCACAGTTTTTTTATTCTCTCTTTTCGCTTCAGTTTAGTATTCAGATTTATTTTTGTTGGGAGTCTTCATTACCTTTCGAATTATATCAAAGAATTTCTCATTTGTATCCGACACATTGTCTCTCTTTTTAGAGAGTACGACTGATTTCAAACAGCGCTGTGCCGGTAAGGAGGAAGAAGGAAACAGTCGTAACAGTCGCCTATAAGTTAATTTATTCTGATTGCATTAAGTTGTTTTTGTGGTTTTCAACGATAACAGCAATTCTTGCTAGTTGGCTCGTCATTCGAAAGTTTTTCTTGCAATCGCATCCCCTGAAAAATTGCCTTAAAACTCTAAACAATAAAATATTATACATACTAAAAACGTCCTCTTTTTTTGAAAAATATATTTTCCAATTGGAAGTTTTACAAATTTAAAAGAATTTTGATATAATCGCTATTTCAATTCCCTGAAAAAACAACATATACCAAAAATTCACACATTTTTATAAAAACCTAGTGAAGTAAGAACTATCCTAGAACTTAATATTCTATCTCTAAAACAATTCTCTTTTAATTATTTAATAATAAAAACAAAACACAAAATAAGAAAATCTAAGTTCGTAAAAAAGAATCTTAGTAATTTCATAGATTACAAAAATTAGAACATAAATCAAAAATAAACTCCTTAGCAATAAAAAAGGAAAAGAATAGAAAAACTATAGTGTGAATGGAAAATATACAAAATCTATTTTTTAGGTGAGTGATAAGTTGAAAATTTTCAAATTTTAATGAAGAAAAGATCGCGAAAAAAATAAATAAAATTGTTATTCGGTTACATTCCAGTGCCTTGTTGAGTTGTGTTTAAATATTTTTAGGACAAAACTACTATTCTTATGATAAATTTTCGTATTTGTTGTGTTTGTTTTGTTTTATTGAACACGCAAATAGTTTTCGTTTTTCAATGGTTCGCACTTTCTGTAATTTAAATTTTGTTTATTTGTACGTATTGTATTTATGTTTGGTTTTTTGTTTTTCTAAAGTGTGTATAAAACAAAAAAATCGACAATGATAGGTTTTTAATGTTGTCTTTTATGTTTCCCTTTTTAGTATTACTTATACATCTTTTTAGCATTTAGTTTCTCTATTTTATAAAATATATTATTTTCAATTCTTCGTTTTATTAATGAAATTAAGGGTAGCGCTGTAAGAAAAAAAAACCTTTATGAAAATAATTCGAACGAATTTTAGAAGTTATTATTTTCTGTATTTATAAGAGTAAACAAAACACCACAGAGAAGTTATTTAGAATATTGTCATCGATGAAAAATACAAACAAAAATATATACATTACATTATTATAAATAAAAAATTCACTTTAAATTAATTTGGTTTTTATTCGCCATATTTTTTATTTCAGTCGGTTTTTATGGCTGTATTGTTCACGTCGTAAGATAGCGGTTTCGTTGTTCACAAGTCTTTTTAGCAGCACCGATTCTCAAAGATGTAAAAAAGTGTACTGGGACAGGGCCCTGAATTAGGGCGACCAAATAACCTTACAATTTCAATATACATAATACTATAATATTATATTATATTTGATACATCCAAGTAGCACGAAATCAGAACCGATTAAAATGATAGATTAATCGGAACTAAAAGAATTCTTAAATACCAATAAAAGTAAAGAACCTCATTCGAAGGAGATTCAGGTATGTCCAACTACTGCTTCTTCTTCTAAAATTGAAGCAATTTCCGTCTCTGAAATGTTTCCCACAATGAACAATAAATTCTCATCCTTTTTGATCTTTTCTCAACTAATTTAATTGTTCCGACAGTCCATCGCATAATTTCTGAGTGCCATTTTAATGTTTCCTGAATCCTTGCAGCTTCTTAGTGGCTCTTTCATTTAATTTTGGACTATAACTGAAATTATATAGTAAATTGAAGTTCATATAAAATTACATTGAAAGGATATTGGCTATCAAAGACGCTAGAGAAATTACATTTTGAAGCACATAAAGCTTTAAAGGACATAATGAAGTTATTGAGTAGTTAAAAACAGACGGAATTGATTTTCGGTATAAAATTGAGAACTAGTCGCTAGTCGCACGCATCGCTCTCAATATAATTCCACCTTAAGTGTTCAGTGCAGGCAGCTACTACTTGAAAATATGGAAATACAAAATTTCAAATACCAACATTTTTAATTATTTTGTCAATTTATTTCTGTATTTTTTTCAATCTCAAAATTATAATTTTTTCTAGGTCTAAATAAGATTGAGCTCGACAGTCGAATACTACACAAAACTTCATTAAATGAATGTACGTAATTTCGAGGAATAAAATGGTGCAAATTGGAAGCTGACTCATTTCTGGTGAGTAATTCGTCTTTATCGTTATCATCATCAGTCATCAGAACCAAGCAACGTGATGAATGAATACGAAAATTTACAAACAATGCTCAAGACGGTATACCAGATAAAATCCTCATGATGCCATTATGATCACATTTTACGGATGAACGTAAACGAAAAGAGGATGAGATGCTCGGAAGCATATTTTTAATGGTCCACATTTCAACGTTCATTTTTAATACGGCCACATAAGAATAGTGTGCTCGGATGGTATTCAATTATGAAAGGAAGATGAAGACATTATAGTGGAGTGCGGTCTGAATATATTTCAACAGGTTTATTCCATAAATAACTGGAAAGAAAATAAGACACCAAGAACGGGACCAGACTTATAAAATCAGAACGCAAAATGTGTCATTCGTCGCACTTTAAACAAAAATGTTGGCAGTGACTTTGCATGAAGGCATTCATTATTGTGGAGTCAGTAATCTGCTGTCGACCTTCTACACCAGAAATTTCGACGCCCTTTTCAATTCGCCAAATTCTCAGGTTAGTTTCACGTGATCATTTCTTTGGTACAAAAATGAGGAAACAGTTCTTACGTGAGGAACCAATTCGTACATGGGGAAACAGTTCAAACGTGGGAAACATATTATGCATTGAGAATCAGTTCCTACATGGGCAGCACATATGTGTCCATACATGGAAACTAGTATAAGCAATGGGAAGTGTCTCAAAAATATGTCTGAACATTTTCTATTGAACTACTACTACACCGCATCAAATTACACTTTTACATAAAAGTAATGATAAAGATGCTACCACACAATTGGCTCTGGCACCTAGTATTTTTATATTCACATTTCTTTTCGGAATCAAATAATAACAAAATTATTGGTGGCTTTGTCCTGGCACTAATAAATTGTCTATCAGTCTGGAAGGACGATCAATAAATACAAAACTTGTTTTTTTTTTTTAAATCCGTAAAATCGAATTTATAGGTGTATTTTTGCGGTAAACCTCGCCGAAATGACAATATCACTACACCGAGTGATGAAATTGACTTTAGACATACAGCTTTGTAGCTGTTACACACTGGAAGGTCCTTGCTGACTCCATTCGCACTATAAAATAGGTCTGGTACGGTGCCATAGCACAGGCTAAAGGGTTAGGAATTTTTAAATGCATAGTAAAATTTTTCTCTGTTATCGATGAAACATGAATTTTGTTTTTCTGGTGCCACTGGTTTGGGAGATATCGTAATGTTAAGTATTTTAACCCCCACCCCTGTACGTCACTACCCCCACCCAAAAATTTTGTTTCAATCTACTCTCCTAGTATAATTACAGATATTTGTTAAGTTTTAATTGCTTTCTATTAACGGTTTAGGAGATATAGATTTTAGAATGTGTCGATCTCGACTTTTTTGCGTTTCGGATGCATTGCTTCCCCCTGCACTCCCACACCCCTTCACCCATATCATCAATTTTTTTGCAAATGAGTCCACTATCAAAGCTTTATAGAAATTCCAAGTTTCAGTCTCCTAACATGAGTGGTTGCTGAGATCTAGAAACCAAAATTTTTCGTCTAAAACGCTTCCCCCAGCTTCCCCCTCACACCCCCACTAATTTAATAGCTCCACTGGTTTGAGAGCTACGAGCCTTTTCGATTTTGGGGCGGTCGACGTACGGCGGACAGACGGAGTGAAAATTTTTATTGCTTTTTTCGTGACTACTAGTCATGAAACGTGGACAAAAAAATTTTGTGGGCAGCAAATTTTTTTTTTTTGAAAATCAATAACAATACTGTATTATTATTAATAAAGTAAAATTGATCATGTATGTACTTTATTTATACCAGCTCCAGATAAAGATTGAGTCCTGATTTAAGTACACTATTTGCTAATGGTGGGTACATAGATAATCTCAGAGGTAGATTATTTTCTACAGAATGATGCGCTCCTCGGCATATTTTGTCCACGTAAGGTTAGGTTTATTCATTAACAAATGTTTTGTATTTCTTGGTCTACATCGGTGCACATTACATAGATATTTCAACAACAAGTAATTCTGAATTTATAATAGTGAAGCACTACTGAAAAAAGATCAGTACTGGATGAATTAAGTTTAGCAGAATTTAGCCACTACTATACCTATATGTTCAGTTGGTAGTTCAGTATGTTTCAGTATTGGGAGGGGAAATAGTTTGTGGTTCGCTCGAGTTCTGGTGGCGTGCCGATACTGACAATACGATTACTGAATTAAGCCAAGCCCGGAAAATGTCTGCGTTACTTGTGTACGAAAAGTTCCCTAAGTAACATCGGAAAGTAATATCCTCGGCTAGACTATGACTTAATAAATATAAAAATGAGAATCCACACCCACACAAAAACGACAATACGGAAATATAAGAAATCGATAAACTTGCAAGTATGGAATATAGTCAACCCATGTAGGAAGAACTAAACGAAAATTATATGCGAACTCAATTCACTTCATTTTTCCAGACGTGAAAAGAAAATCGAATGCTGAACTATGTTTCTATCGTAAAAGACTCAATTTGCTTATTTCGAAAACTTTTTCGTTACAGGACGATATCCTTCGCCATCCTTCTCCTACACCGTATCCACGTGGTGCTTGATACGCGTGTTACGAAGTGGATTCATATGTGCCAGCTTATATCCTGCTGAATCTCATTTTATTTTCTCAAATTTCCTCATGAGCAAATGCATTTATTAAAAGAAAACTGGGACCCGTCGAAATCGGATCCCAACGAAGAACAAGGAGCTCCATCGTCGAGCTCCTCTGCCATTCAGATTTCTTTGAAACCACCACCGAAATACTGAATGAGCAATCCATATAAAATCAACTGAATGTTACGTGAGAGTTTTCGGGCATGTCTGCAATCTGTTTGGCATATCAAGGGGATATTCCTTACAGTCCGCTACTTCCAACATTCTTGCGTCTTTGTTGAACGAATGAATAATTGAAAATTTAGGACGAAAATCGCTTTTTGGATTCATTCATTCATTTAACATTACGCGGCACGAAGGAGATTGCTTGAAGCGTTATCGCAATCTTTATCTATAGTACTCAATGTTATATCCTTGTGGCATCATCATATGAAAATTATCCCGAAAAAGTCCTGTGTAATCAAAGTGCAAACAATTTCAATTCAAATTTACAAGGAGTTGTCCCGCCCGGTGCACATTCACAGTAGGCACAGCCGGGAACAGGATGAGTTAGATGACGATTCGTGACAGTAAAATTTATGAAACTGAGTTTAGAAGGAACAAGTGCTTCCTGCTGATAAGAAGGAGTTTGCCAAATTTTTGCACAGAGCCAACCGGTTGCTTTGTAGACGGTACCATTTGTCTTGACTTGTTTGTCGTTTTTTAAGGATTTGATGGCTGCTCAACAGATGTGAGAAGCTTATTGCCGTGGAAGCTACTTATGGTTGCACCATGTCTATAGCAAAAGAGTTGGTTTGTTGTGTCTGGGGATGGGTATTGAATATACCGACTTAGGTTTTCCGACGGTTGATATAGTCCCCCATCCCAATACCAATCTCATAGTTTTAAGACGACAAACAGCACCCAGACTATTTTTCATTTATTATTTGTGGTGTGAATTGCGGCTGACAACCTAAACAATTTATGAAAACGTATACAACCCCTTACAAAGCTGGATTAAATAAAGAAAAAGAAATAAGAAAATTAGTAAAATGAATTGCCAGTTAGGACTTAGGATAGTGCTACTGCGGCTAAGGTCAATGAAAATGTGGTCGATTATTCATTCTTCAGAAAAGGGGCCACTATCACTGAATTCAAGATCCTATATTTTATAAAAGACTCTAGTCTCGGCTGCTATGAGGTTTTCCAAAAAAGGATATTGATAAAAGCAACAAAATCTCCTCATCGTTAGAAGCCGACAGTTATTGCTGCTATTGTCGTAGAACAGGTCACAAAGACACTCAATACCAAAGACTCAACAATTTTGCAATCTTTAACTCTTTCACTAAATCTTGTCACTCTGTTGGCACACAATTATTGCTTCCTGTGCCCGAACTACTACTGAATTCAACGATGAAACCATTTGTTAATAGCAAAAATGCAACATAATAAGCGCAATTGAATCGCACAACGAGAGAGGTTGAACTCCGAACGGCATTAAACCGGTGCACGTTGCGGAAGGTCCTTTCGTGCCAAATGACTTTAACTAGGGTTTATTTCGGTCCTCATGAAGACGTTATGGAGCATCTTTATAGGTCATTACGGGATTCCGGAAGCAGCATCATCGTCTCGGCGCAGCCCTGGATTATTCGAATCCTGTCGCGCGTTCAGAATGGTTTTGTGGAGTTAAGAGTTGGAATTACAGCTCTTTAGGATGCTATACGAAAGCTATTAGAAGTTATTGCTCCTTGGATAGCAGTATGGTTCGGTGATGTGGGAACCAACAGGAACTCTACGTAGCAAATGCCTTTCCGTAGCGTATTCAAGAAAGGAGTTTTGATACGAAATAAGACAGTGAAATAACATTTAGTAATGTTGAGAGAATAGCCATAAAGTTAAATCGCCGTGAGTCTGGTAAGCGAAGATGTTGCTGGAAAGTATCCAGTCCTTTCGACTCTTGGTAATGGTGAGAGCGGAGCCTGCAAGCCGGCTTTAATAGGATTATGGGTTTAGTGATTCTGGCCCAAGTGATTATTGCTATTAAGATTGCGATTTAACTTAATTTGTTTCTTGCTTAAAGGTTCTGCTGGCTTTCGGAAAAAAACAGGAATGGACAAACCTGCTATAAATAAGTCAACACTCTAAGTGATGGATGAAGTTCTATTTTTTGTGAAAAAATGAAGCTAGTGTGGACCACCTATATACGAAAAGATTTCGAAGTGGATTTCGCGAAATCTTGAGTTTTCGACAAATTCCTATCGAAATCTACTGGATTTCTCGTACATTTAAGCGGCTATAATGACTATATAGATTTTAAACGCATATTACCTACCTATTTCTTGAATAATTAACATGTCATTTTCATTAATATAATGCTAGAAAAAATCTTAAAGAAGGTCCTGTATAGATCAAGTTTTAAAAAATTTTCATTTTTGTTAATAATATATGAAGTCAAACTGAAGCAATTTTTCACGATTTTCATGTCAAGAATTACATAAGAAGACCGCATTTCATTGAAAAGTATCATCAAGTATCATAGAAGGTAAATCAATGAAAAAATTATTGATTTTTAATAGTTATGCATGTGTTTCAAATAATTTGAAAACGTACTATATAACACTATTTTTTTCTGTAAAATCAAAATTAGTTCGCTGATAGACAGCGAACGATGCAGACGTATTGTCCACGCCAAATTTTACGAACGAAAAACGATTTCAATCGATGGAACCATTTTCTGATTTGAAAATCTAGTTGCCGAAATCAGGCTATGGAATTTAGCTATTAAACTCAACTTTAAATAATATCTACTCCAATTCAATTTAATCATTATCTTACATAATTTTAAAGTCTTCTTTGTCTTTAATCAGTGTATTGTTTAATGATAGAAATTGGCTTGCAGAAACAATTCATTGTCCCTTGTTACTTCATGAAAGCCAAAACAGAACAAAATCTTATTTTCTACAGGAACCGTTCCTACTTCAATGTATTGGCACTTCCAAAACTCTTATTCTCAAACTCCGTATTCCACAAAAAGTTCTTCATATCCTTTTCTAATTACTCACTTCGTATGTGCACAAAGTTTCTGGTCAAAAATTTACGAAGCGTTAAATAATGCCGAGCCGGAAACGATTTCGGTCTCGAAATTTATGCAACACAACTTTGCTTATATGCCATCAAATGGAGGAAGTCTTGTACGAATTTAACTGGAAAAGATGTTTCCTGTGGGCAATATGGGGCTTTATGAGCTCCATCCAGCCAGTCGTGCTGGCTTATCCCAAAAAGTTGCAAACTGCCCTTGTTCACATTTATTTGTCTAGTCTGCCGTCTCGAATGGGTCGAAATTGAAACCGAAAAATGAACGGGAAGAAGAATCATTTGGTCATTCTACGAGTACGTACATCCCTAAGTACGGAGCACATCATATAGGAATAGGAACTATCCCGAACAATAAGGGCACATACGACTCTATGGCAAAAGAAAAGTTTCGTTTTCCGTCCTTGGTACAATGCCGTCCCAATGAATGCCGGGATCGAGAATGTCGTTCTCGTATTCAGTCCGCACTGGATGAACTAGGCGCTCCTTATTATATCGAAAAGGAGACACGATATATGCGAAATACGAACGACAACTGTAATGCAATAGTTTTACTTGTTTTACTACATTTTAGGTCGTTCCTCGAAGATGAAGAGGAGCACATCCTGCGTCTAAATGCCATATTCCATCCAAGGCCATAAATAGGGCAATTTGGCAGGGATTCACATATAGAGCGCCAAATTGCTATCTTCACAGATAATTTATGAATTCCCTAAATATAAAGTAATTTGAATTTTAAATAAGTGAAAGGATGAAAAATTGTTGGGGTTGTTTTGTTTTCTATGGATATTCAGAAGTTGTTTAAAAATGCTAAGGGGGAATATAAATCATATTACGCGAATGATGGAAACTTTGTGTCGCACGAAGAAGTAACTTTTGTAATTTTAGTTAAGATCAGAGATTTCAATTGGGTGGCTCTTTAGGGAGGAGGCGTGATATTTTTGGCGATGTAAATTAAAGCAGGGTCATTAAAAAGATGGAATAGTAAGGGAACTCTTATTATGAAAATCATAAAATTTCTGATGTCCAGAAACACACCTACCATTAAAATTGAAAAGACCTTCGCGTTATAAAAGCCACAGGACGAGAAGAGGGTTTGCTGCTGCTTTGTAATGGGCTTGAAGGTAATGCAAACAATCAATTGTACCTGGTGAAAGCAATTCGTAGTAGACAACACTTTTCTAGTCAAAGAAATTGGGTGTTCCATTGCGATGATTGGATCTTGTGGTTTCCACTTCGTAACGTCCATGAATGACCTGAACTCGGTATTGTTTTGCTCCATGACCCCCATCGGAAGTTGATGGACTTAGACATTCATCTTTAAAAGACTCTGCCAACATCTTAGTTTTTGTTTAAGTTTTATCCTGCCCAAGCTCACACAAAACTTTACACAAACGGATTGCTCTTTTTTTGTATTCATTAAACAAAAATCTCAAAATAGCCAAACATGAAAACATATTTCAACTTAAAATCAACAGAACTTACTCCTAAAAAATAAATATTTAAAATGAGATTTTTTTTTATTTAAATGAGTTCAACTGAGTTTCTTAAGCCCCTTCACCACGGAAAGGTGAGAATATGTTCGAGGTGCATGTATACCACATGACGATGATGAAAAGTGATACATAAAGGAAAAGTGTATCCGACATGATAGTTGAAACATTTGGTCCGTCGAGCCGGAAAACTGTAGTTGGACATCGAACATGTAACATGTAACTACACTATTTAACCAATAAATACTGAGAGTGTGGGGTGGAGGGGATGAGGACCTATTAGCTGATTCTTTGTACATACTAAGGGCGAAATAAAATAGAATCACGTCTTTCATAACTAAAACAATGTGTGGTGGTCAACGGACACGAACATTATGAACATTTCGACTTCTGGAGACAGAATAAAATAAGGGTGACTGTCTGCAAATTGTTTTCCATCACGCCCTGAAGCACAGCCCCATTTTCCTTAATACTATCCGCAAAAGTATACGCTAAGGGTAGAGAAACTGCAAGCTCGCTACGTGTTACTTCAGCACACTCTTTTAGACTAGAGTGAGGTCGATGTTTCCGGCCAGGCGGTCCATGTCCACTAGCTTCTGGTGTGGGCGCCGGAACAAGTAGGAAACAATTTATTTAATCCATTAGAGGAGAAGTTCCAGATACTCGTAACGAGTAGTCATTAGAGGGAGCGTACATTTCAACAGTCGTGATAGCACGCCTCCTGTCCTGCGATAGTGCGTGACTCGATGATGACCGTTAAGACAGACAGGAGTTTATCCACTATCTTCCATCGGCTTGTGACTCGTGTAATAGGGTGATTTTGTCTG
Source organism: Beris chalybata (assembly GCA_949128065.1). NCBI lineage: Eukaryota > Metazoa > Arthropoda > Insecta > Diptera > Stratiomyidae > Beris > Beris chalybata. The sequence continues at coordinate 2,067,025 of OX421896.1, read as the reverse complement.
GGAAAAGTTTTCTTGCCGATTTCCTCCATCATAAGGAGATACTTTAAGTAGCAATTTTCCAGAAGGTGAACGTAGAAGAAACACCCGCACCAATAAATAAGAGCCGGGTGTGTGGTTATAAGGCGGGTTACTATGCAAGGACGAACGCCAGAAGAGACGGGATCATTACAACACCATCAGAGTCAGCAAAATGTTTGACTATTACCTCTGCTTGATGCTATTAGAACAGTACCGTGCAATTTTGCAACATAAAGCAAATTAACAATAGCAGCAAACGTCCTCCACATCCAGCCTGAACTAGGAAGAGGCATTACAGCCAAACGTTTATGTAAATTCCGGAAGGGTGCAGTCTAGTATCTAATATGACTCTGTACTTAGGACATCTTCTCTACCCAATTCGCATAACTCCTCGCCGCCTCCCATTACAATCGCATCCCTTTGAAATGAACACCGCTACTCCGTAAGCCATTTTAATCGCGAATTATCGAAGTGATAATATCCCACTGAAAATTCATTGTCCTTGTCCGCCCTCGAATGCGGACGCGCATTTTGATTAAATTTATGGGCTCCGGTGATGCTATTCGAAGTAATGAAGTGTTGCATTACGACTTAGAACACTTGTAAAACGATTGGGGGTAGTTGGCAAGAGACGTCGGGAACATCTAATTACATCGAGTAATTCATTCGTGTAAAATTGTCTATAGAGGGGGCTGCTGACGAAGTGCTCTGCTCTGGGCGTAGATCGTTATTATTACAGTTTGCTATTAGAATACACCAGTCCGTTTTTGTTTGTTCACATATGAAAACATATGCAAGGGGTACGTGCTGTTTTTAATTTGAGTAGTGACTTGTTCTGTTTTTATTGTCGACTAGGTTTCAAGGGTTTTAAAGGATTAAGGGTCTTTGCTTAAACTAAATGATCGGGCTTATACCATACCATGAGCTAAGAGAACGTATTTAAATAAAAAAAAAAAAACGTTTTTATTATCTTTGTTATTTGTTTGAGCTATGAGTAGAGCACGGAATCGATTATTGAATCGAAATCAAGTGATTTTGAAATAAGTGTTCACAATACTTATTATGAAGATTTTATTTCACACCTGAAAATCGTTGTTTTTATAAAAAGTTTTGAGGCGAAAAAAGTGCAAAACTAATAAAATTGTTTCCCTCACAACGCCATCAAATAAAAGCTGTGTAGTACGTTTCAAAAGGAAGCTCACAATTCATCCAATACAATAATAAAGAGAGTATAGAATGTGGGGCTTAGTGCCATAAGTTTAGAAAGTAGGAGGGGTTCGTTTTGCCATCTTAAGGTCGGCGTCCACTAGGCCCGTCCGCATTGCAAAAATCCGCCTGCCATACATTGTTATGGAAGTGCGTCCACTAAAGGCGGGCCAGGCCGGGCTGCAACAGAGCGAAGTACATAGAAAAAAAATTGCTCGCCACACCGTTGCGATGCGGCCCGCCTCAAGTGGACCACCACGTTCGATCCTTTAGGGTACTCAAGGATCTTCCGTCTTAACTTTTGGTCATGTTGTGACTATGCATCCTTAATAATGGATTTGTAACAGTTCAGAACATTGTTCTCTATTGTATTAGTAGAGTGCACTGAATGCAACATTTTTACTCTAAATGGCATCGAGGTAGTATAGTTTTTCTTTTGAATCTGTACAGTATCTCCGAAATCTATATCTAAATAAATAATTTTTTTTTTATTTGGTGGAAAATATGGACAAATTACGCGTCATGTCTAAGATTGTGTTTAGGAGTGAGATAAGCAATAACTTTTTAACCAAAATTTTATCAAAATTGGACTAGCGATTTTCACGACATTGGATACAACGGAACTTCTATTCTATTTATAAGACTATGTAAAAATAATAACTAAAAAAGTAAAAAATATTATCACTTACATTTTCATTGGTCCAAAATTAAAAAGCCGAAAGGACAGAAAAACTTATTTCCAAAAGAAATCACATAAAATGAATAAATACGTCTAATTGCATAATAAGATGAGTTCAAAACACAGACCACTCCCTACTCGAACGGGGTTCATAAAAATCACCCTCTCAGTTCATATATCAAATTAGGTGACATCTAATTTCTATCCTGTAATAAGGTTTTCGGTTTTATTGCCGCCCAAAAGGGACCAAACAAACAGGGAGCGCTTCACAATTGTCTATACATGAGCCGTAACCTTGCCCAACTGGAACTGATATCTACCCCATTCGATGTATTTGCCAGGGCTGAAAATTAGCAGCTACCGAATAGAACATGTGAGTTATGGCTGTACCATTTGCATCTGCTCGATAAGTTCGGATATAATCGAGTAAAGAGAAACGACTTAATTAACAGGCCATCTAAAGATAACATCATCGTAGAGCTTCGTTAATTAGATGAGCAACAATATTCACTCTTTGATTGAAGATTTTGATGAAGTAGGATCTAGGATACCTTACCGGGATTACAATCCAATTAAAGTTGTTTTCGTTTAAAAACTCTACAGGATTTCCCTCCATGGAGCCAAGGAACGAAACAAGTCGAAATGTTTTGTAAAAATTTCCCGATTGACTAAGTCTAAAAGACAAGGCTTGCTTTTCTGAAGCCCACACCCTAATTCGAATTGTCTACCAACGATGTGGTAATGACATGGCCAAAAGCCATTGAAGGGATCTGGAAGCATTTCGGTGGTGTCCACTGGGAAGTCTAGAAGAAATCGATTTGGCCAGTGTGAGAGAGATTTCCTTTGGAGGGCTAACGGTAATCGTGAAAGTTCGTTCAAAATACAACGACATTAAGGATAGAGGCGAATTAATTTTGCGAGGGACCGGTGGACGACTGGTACTCGTACGTGCTCATATTTGCGATATTATGAAGGCTACGTCACAGCATTCGAGTAATACAAGGTGTGTTGTATGGAAATTTTTAATTGGAAAAGTGGTCTATGATCTGCTGGGAGAACTGTGATCAAAATTGTATATAGTATGTCCTCTAGAGAAGGTGTACTTTCAAAACATACCTTAAAGATATGGGTTGTAGGAATAGGTACTGGAACTTACATATTTCCACAAAACCGTAAAGCAATTTAAAAAAAGGGTCAATATTAACGTATTCCGTTATGCTAATCTACTAATAAGAAAATTTACTTTTCTTCACGAAATTTGTACACTGTTAATATCATAAGATCCTAGATATTACACATAAGAGTGTTGAAAATAAAAAAAATGTCTACGATGCCAACAAAGCTCTCTCCATTTCAAACTTTAATCATTATTTCATTTTGTTGAAATTCTGTTTGTTAGTTGTTACATATCTGGCAATATAAAACTTCTTAATTCGTGCCGATGGTGCAAGTTAGCTTAGACATTTGTTAAACTAATTTTGAACTGTTTCAGTAGAATTAAGTGAGAGGAAAGTTTTAGTGACATGAAAGATGTGGAGCCGTTAACCGCTTTTTTCAAACTCACCACACCATCTGCGCCATCTCTGTGCTACTAGATGCATCGAACACTTCGAAATTCCCACACATTTCGACTGCTTTCTCATTCTAGCGCAACGAAATTTTCAGTTTTCACGTGTACGCACACGTCGCTGCGAACGACCCAACCACCCACCACCCACTAGTGGGCCCGTGTGAACTTGCTGGCGCTGGCCCATGCACAAGATTTTTCTCTGCTGCTGCGTTTACCTTCCATTCCATGGAGGACGGAGGCGAGTCTTCAGTTCACTTCGAACCGTCGTTGCGAGCACAAGCGCCGTCTGTTGTACCGAACCGACCGAGTCCGTTGTTCGTTTCCACCGGGTGCAGGAGTTCCGTTTTGGTAAATCGTTTGGGTTTCATCCCTTTCGCGTCCGGGTGTGTTTTGTGTTGAATCCGAAGAAAGTGTGGGGTCTTAAGGTCGCACGAGTTGCGTCGAGTGGTGGGTCTAGGAAGTGATAGTGCAGTGGTCTAGTGTTTCCGGTGGAACTGACTTCTCGCTGTCTGGCCGTGTACGGATGCTTAGTGGCGTCGGCCGGAGGCATGGAGGACGAACTGCGGTGTCCCATTTGTAAGCAACTTTTCGCGAATCCAGTTCTACTGCCATGCTACCATGCTCTGTGCCTGACATGTGCGCTAGACATTCAAACGGCCTCGTCCGCGACCGGCACTGGCGCTACGACCGGGGTGGCCGGACAGATCCAGCTCCATCATCACCACCACTCGCACCATCACTCGTCGTCGTCCGCTGCTAGTACGGCCAGCTCGACGGCCAGTGCGACCGAGAGTGTGTCGTCCGATCAGGACCAAGCGGACAAGGTCAGCATATTGAGTGAGGCCGATTCGGGGGTGGTGTGCTGTACTTCGCGACCCGGATCCTACGCCGGCACGCCCAACCTTCAGGCGTTGCTATTCCCGCCGTCCGGTGGCGCCGTCTTCTCGCTTTCGTGTCCCGTCTGCCGCAAGATCATTTTCTTCGACGAGGGTGGAGCGCGGAATTTGCCACCCTATCGCGCAATGGAATCAATTGTCGATCGGTTTTGTGAGCGTGAGGCCTTGCGGTGTCAGATGTGCGAAACTGAGCCGAAAGTCGCGTCCTTGGTGTGTGAACAGTGCGATATACGGTATTGTGATGGGTGTCGCGAGCTGTGTCATCCCGCTCGCGGACCGCTCGCCAAGCACAGCTTGATCAAGCCGCGTGGTGCTTCGCAAGTTCGGGATTCTGTTTGTAGCGATCATACCGAATCGCTGACGATGTTTTGTCTCGGCTGCAAGGTGCCCACCTGTCCACAGTGCATGACCGACAATCGACACCAGTCGCACGACGTGCAGCCCATCGCGAGTATGTGCAAGGCGCAAAAGGTGAGTCCCGAACAAAAATCTACTAACAGTTTGGGCGCAACTTAATTTTTTTCATGTAGAAAAACCAAGATGTGGTCAAAGTATGTATGTACATATGTAAATACATATCAACAATACACCCCTAAAACATCAATTTCGATTTTGGGTCATAGACTGGGATTGCGGTCAGGTTAATAAATATAGCACTTGTAGTTTCGAGACAAGAAGCCTATTTGGAAAATATATTTTTGTCAAAAGAATTTCAACATTCTTCAATAGTCCTTCATAGGTATCTATCTACCCATACTTTTTTCTGAGGAGCTCGTCGAAGTAATATTAACTGAATATCTCACAAGGCCTAAGAGATTTAACGAAATGCGTGAAAATATGTGGACCCCTCTTCATCGAATATTTTTTGCCCCACCTTCATGCGCCAAAACAGAGTAGAATTTATTCTGTTTAAGTTTTTTCTAGTAAATGCAAATACACATACTAAGTTTTAAGTTTCTAGCGTAAGCGTTGCAGATCCTTTATTTTTGTAAATGGTTGCACCTTCAGAGCTGTTTATAAATTTTAAGTTTCTGCTTCGTACGTCTAAAATGCTGTAAACCTCACTCACTCACAGCCTTTTAAAATATGGCTACTTAAAGGACTCTGTCCAGTAACGAAATTTTAGCTTAAATAGTTCAAAATGGATTATGACCCTCGAACCTTCAAATGTGTATGTGTACGGCGGACTGACGGACTTTTTCTTTTCCTGATAGACAAACTTAGGGTACCACACATTTTTTTTTTTAATTTCAGTTTGACCATATAGGTACTTCATTATTGAAAAATATTAAGAAATGTAAGAAAGCTAAGACATAAACTGTAACTGTGACGCGTATAGGTAAACAATTTGATTGGGCACTTGTCGCGTAATTGGATGATAGCTTGACACACGGATCAGATTTTATAATTATCAGTTTCACTGATTGCGGCCTGAACGGACTACGACGAGCTGAGCGGAGCTGGCAACAAATAAAACGCGTCAAAGCCTATGTTTAGTTTCTTGTAGATATTTTAATGAAAATGTGTTTTGACGGTGCAGTGCACAGTTGGCATTCATTGCCTGCGATAAGGAATGGCTGTGCACTTTGCACCTGCATCCAATGATTCTATTGACTCGATGATAAGGTAATAGGTGCGATATCAGAAGTTCTTTCCGATAGAATTCGAATTCTTTGAGTAAAATCTAGCGATGCACAGGCTCGTGCAACACTTTATAGTGAGAGGCAAAGCTATGGCTGTGGATAAAAATAGGTAGTTCTTTTTACCGACTAACGTCTCAGGCGAGATGGAATAAAATAATTACCCACCTTCCCCTATCGAATCTATAGTTTTTGACATCAGAAAGTTAAAATCCAGAAATATGCTCAAATTCAATAATTTTGTCATTTATCAGTAAGAATTATGGTTCGGATTTTTCGCGTCAACGTTCGAATTGTAGTTAAAGCGGTAAAAATGCTTACGCAGTTTGACTTCACAAAGAACTGGCTATTACCTATAAGGCAAATTATATGAATGCATTAAAAATTTTAAAGTTTTGGCGGTTGGAATCGAATTTAACCATTATAGTTATTTTGCTACTTCAATGGGTAATCAAACAAACGACACGATGATCTTATTATCAGAAAATAGGACAAAAAAGCAAATTGCAAAACTAAGATTTTAAAACGTTGGGAAAAATACATGTAAACGCTGTTTTGAACAAGGAACTAAGTAACCTTCAAAAGTGTTATCACCAACAAATGATCCTTTCGAAATTTTTACTGAAGGTAAAAAAAGGTCCTAAGATGAAGCTATATAAATTTATTGAAGTACCATTTGCAGCACAATACGTCATGTACAAGTGTAGTATTGTTCCTAATTGTAACTTATGGCTCAATTCATAGAAACTTACCAAACAAGTAGAGAAACAGGTAGACAGTTGTATCAACTCAATTTGTAAAAGTGGTCATAAGTTTCTTGATCAGTTTCTTGATTCTTGAATTCAAAAGTCTCTTACCTTCTAATTGTCAAGAACTGGAATGAGAATACGACTAATCCGAATTTTTTGAAAAGGACTTGTAATATTGTAGCATCACAAGTACCTTATGGAAACTTAGAAACCGTTGAGGTATGCTGGAAGTGTGTCGGATACATCACATCGATTCAATATGACTAAATAAACAAAAACGACAAAATCTTCAATGTTGCAAACTTTCCACACATTTGTGTACCGTTTAAATTTTCAATTATTTACATGTTTAATTTTAGTGCGAAAAAATCTTAATTTTAACGTCCTAAAATTTGTTAACACTTGGAGACGCACCTAGTAAAATATTTACCAACAAATTTCCGTTAATCATTATACTTGTTTAAAATCATTTAATAATTGTCACTGCAGGCTAAATCTTTTTCCTAATGTGTACATAGACAATCGATTCCAGAAAAATCAACAATGTTACAGAATTTCAAATCGCGATAAGATGTACGGATGACAAATAACACAATCCAGACGAGAAGAAGTTAGGCTGCAGCACTATTGTAGAATTAGTGTATGCAGTCAACTTAATATTTTTCCTGCTTCTAATCAAATAAAGTCGGTCTAGGTTTCATTGTGGCCGTATGAGAATTCAAGGAAACCAGTGCATCAAAGGTATAAGCCACCTCAATTTAAGTACTGGTATTGCAGTACTGGTAAAGTTTAATTCCAATAAATTCCAAAAACATATATCGTAATTGCATCAGTACAAAAGTATTCAAAATGTGAAATAATTACTCTTGGTTTTTTTCGACTGATTTCTTTTCTTTAATATCTACTATTATTTAATTTTTTTGGTGTGACAGATTTTACAACAGAAATAAATAAAATTAGAATAATCAGCAATTTTATTTATTTTTTTATTAACAAAATTGTTAAATTTATCAAGAAAAACAATACTTTTCAATTCTTCATTGTAAAAAAAGGTAAGTTCTAAATTCTTCTGTATAATATTTATTTTGTGCAGATGAAAAACCGACATTCTAAGCATATTCACAAAAAACACAGTAATTAATTGATTACAGTGAATTTTGACGGTATCATAGTCAACCGCACTAAAAATTATCTCTGTTGGAACGTCAAATGAGTTCCTCTCGAATGCCGCCCGAGTATCGATGTTACATGCAAAAATAAAAATTCGTCAATTATGAGTCCCATCTAGTCATGGAATTCACTCTTAATTCAAAAAACATACAAAAGGATACAAGGACCTAAAACAGGACCTAAAACCGATGTTATAACCCAACGCCCAAGCTTTTAAAACATACACACCTACTTAACTCTACTGACTTCTTATGCACACCTTTTTACAATAAAAAAAAATTCTAACATGTGTTTACAACAAATTGTAAAAATTCCTGTAAACACCATACATAATTGCACCCCATGCCCATCCATTAACCCTTTTCATTTTAATGAGCTTACACCGTAACATATTCTTCACTGCAGTCACATTCTCGTCTTGCTTGCTAATTGCAAATTTCCATATCCGTAAATCGCATTGAAGCTCTCTGTACAACCAAAAAATAAGAAACAATAGAAATCGGAAGCCCTTCTAATAGGGTTGTTACCATAAGAGCAAGAGGTTTATAGGTTCCACCCGGTTCTACCCGGTTCGTCCCCTTACATTCCCTTCGCTCAGGTATAATATGTCGGAAAATCTTTTCCTTCCTTCCAATTCACACTCATTCGATCGTATCAACACCAAAGTGTTCTTCGGCGGTGGTGCTCCCTTCTTCGTTCTTCGTTCTTCGTTAGCCGTACAAACAGACCCTTCAGCGTGAACAAAAAAGTTCGGAGCAATCGGGTAAGCCCATATAGAAATACACACACTCGAGAGTTTTTGTCTCCGAATAAACACATCCCTCTAATGAATTATTACGTTGTTCGGAAAGAGCCGATTTATCCCTATTCAGACGGTATACGAATCGCCCATTTATTCCGTTCATACAACATATCATCCTTATTATTCCACTCAAGAGTTATATAGGTCCTTAAAGAACCTACCTTGCGTTTTGTAGTTAGTGTTTGCCGTACACAATACGCTACCGCTGCCCTTCGTTGCGTTCGCTGCCTGTACATAGGTATATCTGTCGAGAGGGTACTTCAAAGGAGTCCTACCAACTCCTTCGAGCTCAATCAAAACACGAAATTATGAAAACGGAGTCCTGGAATTACCTACTTTACTTTTAGCTAAGACACCCCTTCTTGTTATCCGAGCCGCATCGGTAAGAAATGTACGCCAGAGAAGTTCTAGAACAGGGAGTGCTAGATGGAGTTTTATTGTGGCCATTATCGTTCGTCTTACTATCGAGACGAGGTTGTATGATACAAGAACGACCCACCCCATCCCACCCTCATCTCCATCATCCCCTGGCGTGTGTTCTGTTTTTCTTGTATCGATTTTGCTGCTCTTTCCCATGTTTTTACTATGTCGGATTTGAACTAAAGCAAAATGTTGTTTTTTCGGTTCGGTGTAGATGGCGTACGGTTGTTGCACACGGTGTATATGCAGAATTAAATTAGGCAGAAAAATAAAAACAAGAGGCTCCCGGAATAGGGGGTGGATATGGGATGGATGGCTTAATATGGGGTACTACGGCCGGGAAGAGATTTCCTTTTGAATTTTTTTTTTGTTGCGTTCCCTTTCTATGCTGTTTTCTCAATATACGAGTATAAAACAAACATTACCGGGGGTTCACAATTGTACCTAAATGGGGACCGAAAAAAATGCTGTTTTTTTGTCTTCAAATTGTCGTCAGACGATATTGGGGTTGATTTTATTGCCTGACTAGGCAGAAGTTTGGCTCCTTTGATGATTATGCATTTGCGTGGAAGCACCGTTTAGTGATTGCCTTCGTTTTTGTTCTTTTGTTTTTTTCCTCGCTTGAATCGGTGTAGAAGGTCGCTTAAGATTGCCAGACGTAAAAAAGGACAAGAATCTGACAGGAAAAATTAGAATAAATGCTTTTCTTTATGAAGTGGAACACAGTGTTTATATTCGGTACAAAGTCTGAGTTGATATAAAACCAAAAAAAAACGTTCTACTTGTTCTATAGCTGGAACATCTACTATTCAGGCCTGATTCACGATTCACCACTTTTCCTTCAGGTGTTTTCACAACGCTTTGCGTGCTGAGCAATGTCGCGATCAACATTGTCTATACATATTACATTGAATTCTAATGCTGAACCGAGTAATAAAGCATTGTGATCGATCTGAAATTTACAAAAAATTGTCTGCCCTAAAATTTTGTATTTTCACGTTTTATGACTACATAGTGATTCTGAATATTTTCATAAATTTTGTTGTGATCAGACTGGAGAGTAGAAAATCTTGCATGCAATTTTCATCAGATGATGAAATTGTTCATCAGTTTGCAAGCATTAGGTTTGTTCTATTTCCTGGACTATCTACACCTTTTACACCTTTTGCACTTTTGCCGGTGTAGCGGTGGCTGTTCTTTTTTTCCGAGTGTAGTGCAAAAGTGTACACTTTGCTGCACTCGGTCGGGAGCTGGTGCAAGTTCTTCTTTACAATCTGTCAAATTTGAAAACTGTTCACTGTTTTGATTGAAAACATGCAAGAATATTGAATGGCAATAAAGTTTCTTTGATAGAAGTGAAAAAATTAAGCAAATAAAAAAGTTCTGAATTGTATCTGTCACTTTCATACACTAAGCCGTTCTATTTGCTCGACCTGCACTCTAGACTTTGTGTGTATTTTGACGTGCAAATAAAGTGCAAGCTACACTAAGGTGCAACTTACACCGGGCAAAAGAAACAAACCTATTTACGCATTTTTCACGAACATCGCACTTTTTCAAATAATGCAAAAACGTGGTGCACTTTACATCTGGATAATGTATTTCGCAATTAAATTGATGAAGCAAGTTTGAAGAAAAGTATTCATCAATACGAAATATGACTTTTCTTTCGCTGCTTCAGTTTTTTAAGTAGATGCCATTAATTTAAATAAATTTTCGAAAGACGTTCCAGTATCGGATCAACAGATCCAGTTAATACTAATTTGGGGACCGAGAATATGTACTTATTTCTTCTAATATAAAATTTAATTACTCGTTAATTCACCATAAATTCCGCGGTAGGTATGCACGATAATTTGGTATCTCGAATGGATGCTGAATACCACAGCTGATAAAGTATATAATTTTTTGTTTCAGCAAAGTCTGCTGTCAGATGGGTCAATATTCGAGATATTCAAAATTATGATAATTTTTTTTTTCCGGAATATTAAGAACTCAAAATAGAGATAGAGAGCTGCTTAAGAATTCCGGAACTAACTTCTCCACAATTTCATTAAAGTTTAAATGTTTGAAGCGATAAAAGAGAAGCTCTGTTCGTTTTGCTCTTCATAAAACCAACAGTCAAGGAAAACTCCACAGGATATACATATTATGAAAGTATAAGAACTAAGATTAGCATCATCAAATGAAACAAGGAGATAAGTAAATACGTGGAAGGATGGGGGTTCTATTAAAAAAAAACCGATTCGGGAAGGCAACTTAATTACAAGATTGTCATCTTTTTGTTGTCCTACTTAAGAACGAATGGAGTCATCGTACCCTAATTGAAGTCGTACTTGAGGAATTGAGGCTAAACATTGTCTGTTCCATAGAATTCCCTACTCAAGGATAAAGTCCTGGCAAAAAAACGAGATCTTTTCACAAAGAAACAATTATGTATAATTTTACGTCTAAAAGGGAGTTGGAACTGATGTGACGGGAAGAATTTATCAGGATTTCGGAAATGTTATGTACGCCTAATGCCTATGCCTATGCGGGCTGTATAATGATAAAAGAGTTTTTCATATTTGATTCTGGCTTCTGTCTATGGCTTCCATTCTATCTGATATTTTGAACCCTTTAAAATTTTCATGACTGTCAATGTTTTTGTCAGTGTGTGTGTCTGTTTTCTATTTGTCCAACCCCCAATAGAACTCTGAAAAGACAAAACTTGAGGATTTGATTGCTGATGCCGGCGGCCTCAATTCTTCATTCCTGAAAAAATCCTTTTCAGCATACAGGACAGGAAATTGTTCGTTGCAGGCTTTGATGCGAGATTTGGATAGAATTTGGTTTTCTTGTTGTTTTGTTTTTCCTTGGTGTTGGTCTAACTTTGACAGCTGGTTGATAAAAACTAAGAATGAATGATTACGTCTGACTTGGCCTTAAGGCGAAGACTCAACACAGAATCCTATTATGAATGAGAGATTGATATGCGATGATCTTTCAATGGCTTCTGTAAGATTTTTTTTCGGTTCTGGGGAAATTAGCGATGATGGCAAATGTAATTGGGATTATAAAGAGCTGATCTACTATCGACTCCATAGAAGTAACTTATTCAAGAAATCTGTAACGCGCCATTTGAATTTGACGATGTGCATTCTTACCAATCTCGCCAATGATCTTTTCACTCTCCAGTTTTCCCGCCTTCTAGGGAATACGGAATCACGCAAAATATTTAAAGATGTGACACCAAGAGCAGTAACTCCATAGCTACCCTGGTCCAACAATAAGTACATCCTTAGTCATTTTTGGATCAATCCGATGGGTGGACTGTGTACGTACTTTTTGCAACTGGGTGTAGGTACGTTGTAATTTAAAATCTTATAACAGAAAATTATCATTTTATTCATTATGAAACTACCGATAAAATTCTTCAGAAATTCATCATGAAAGTCATGAGAAAGTTCCTTATGAAACTCATCACCTAATGAAATTCGTCATAAAATTTAAAACTTTTTGATCGAGATATCTCCGAAATGAGAAATCATCCGTTTGATTAAGTACCATTTAAGTTCATCATGAGGTCTATTGTATTATCAAATTGATGAAGTCATGCATTTTTGAGTACTCTTAGAACGGGTTGCTGTGATGGAAGGCTTCGTACAATAAATTTGCGTTAGTAACAACAATCTCTACCGCTTGCTGGCAACATACTTAAAAATACAATAAGTGCCTGAAAAGTATGCTGTCATGATGATTTTACGTGACACCAAAATAAAAAGTGTCTAACGTGGAAATTCATCAAGCTCCCTCAACTCCTTATTTGAGGTGAACCTCTTTTTTTCATCTTCATTAACAGCGGGCATTACGCAAACATTCTGCCGTGCAAGATTCAAGACTATCAAATGTCCATAAATGCGACTAACGAGACTAATTACATTTAAATTACTGGACACACGACGGGGTTGTTAGCGCTTTTTCTTGTAGCCAGTAGCGGTCGACAACATATTCGTAAGGCCCACAATAAAGCCGGAAATTCTGGATATTGAATTACACACTCGACTGTAAAAAGTGGTGAATTGCAAAATATGCAGTAACGACAGCGATCCATTGCGGCGGCACATTTAGATAGGAATATTTTCCATTTGGCCGATGATCAGAAGGGGACAATTTACTACCTGTAATGAGTTTTAATGTTCGGGCAGGCGTCTGATGCGGCATCTGACATACCTGGGCAAAAAACTCTCGTACTCGGAATCGTAATTCGAAGCAAAGGTGTGGCATGCATAGTAGCCGTGACTCTACTTAGCACCCTGTGACTGTTACGATAGCATTAAGATAATTGCTTATCAGATCAAGACACGGCGTCGCTACACTTAAACTTTTTGCGCATTAAATTCGAGAATGCGACTGTCGTCGGACGTACGGGTTCATTCTAATAAATTGTTCACTTCATACATCACATGTTCGTATCCTTTATCACAAATGCACGAGAAGAAGGAGGATGAGTGCGGGCCTTAAGGATCCTTTCTGTAGTGTGCCTTCACGAAAACCTCATAAATCGACAGCTGCCCCAAATGCAATAAAATCGACTGCCAAAACGGATGCCTACAAATGGAATGCATCGTATTGAGGCACTAGCCGGTTCGAGTGTCATATTCTCTATTATGTCGCTATTGTTGTGCTCGGAGGGTAGTTAGGTCCACGTGTCAAACGCATTATTGGACTACCGCCGGTACGAACACTGCACAATAAGCATATCGCACTCATAAAGCCCTCGGTCCTCGCATGATGCATATGCCGAGAACCCACAATCAGAGAAAGTGCATTGCTCCGGGGCTGCATTTCTTTTAGATTGGACATAGTCTCTCTATCTTTGTCCTCGAATTATATCCCATCGGAACAACCATCTGTCGTATAGTTCCCTGCCGTTATATAGAGAATCAGGGATGGCGGAAAGGAAGGTCGGAGTCGACTGATCCTACTACTGTGTAAACAAACACATTTTCCGTTTGATTTGATCTCAAAACGATAAAATATCCGCTGCCGCAGCATCCCATCTCATCCCGTGGATTCGTTAGAGATGACACCAAATTGTCCCACGCTAACCAGCCAATGATTACATAAATAATAACAGAAAACAGAGGATGTTACTTTCGTGCCTTTTCTTTGGTAAGGAAAAATCCACCGATCTGTGTGGCTTCACGGAGATTCCAATTTATGAAAAGAAACTACCTCGTCTTGAAATTACTTTTCAGTCAGTAAGCATTTTACCAGATTATGATAAATTTTTTTTTGTCGGCTTCCTTTATTTTTCTTAAATATTCCTTCAGCTACTGGCCGCAAGGCGGGTAAAATACGTCCGGATCGACGGAGCAAATGATTAGATCGATGTCATAGCTATGTAGACTACATAAATTACTAATATATTTCTTAAATGTGGCATATTATTAGATATAATTATGTATAAAGCAACCATATGACTTTTTCAATGTCATGTCAAATATCTCAATGATTTGAAATACGCCCCAATGTTCTTCACTGCTTCTGCTCGTAAAACTAAATTAATTAAGAGAATCTAAAATATTAATAGTTTCTTGGTACATTTTTATTTTCTATATCATAATATATTATAGAAGGAAGCAATCGTATATAGAAAATAAATATGTAGATATTAATTAAATTTAAAAAAATATAATTTATATAATTTCTGGTTAATTACGGCTGGAGTAACGTGCATCACGCCTGTGCGCACGGGGGGGGGGGGGAGGTTTTGGGGTTTTGGAGTTTTTCTATCCATACAATCAACGACATTTTTTACTTAACTTAAGGATAAGATCTTTACTCTTGGAAAGATATTTAACTTTATTTCAATTCTGTTATATTTTGTTAAAAAAGGTTAGTTAGAAATGGTTTTAAGACATACATAGATAATATTGTAAAATTATCTTCATCCGTGTCAAGCTCGAAAATTCGTTACTTAATAATTCAATATACACTATAGTCCGCCGTTTTCCGGAAAGCTGAAGAACATTAGAACTCTCCGTGCCCTTAATAATTAAGTTTATATTTTTCTCATTCAATTCAATATTAATTTTAATTACTCATATATATTTAGTTGTTATTATTGCTCCTATTTTATTTCTTTAATGTTTTGATACGTATACTCTTATTTGTTAAATAATGTTTTTATTTAATTAAATAATTCGATTTGAAAATTTTTTTTAATCTTACAACAATTTAGTTGTTCAATTTAAATTAATTTATTTGTTACGATTTTATGTTTTGTTTGTGTTATTAATGAAATTTTTTCCATTTTTTTAGACCAGCTCTCAATATCTCGAGTCTAGTAGTTCACTGTTTATGACAAAATAATCTACTCATTTACTATTCATATAACATTTAATTATTTCCATTATCGCATATATTATTGTAATCCACCGCTTCCATTAAACCGCCGTCAACTGATTTTCATGATGGCGGATTAACGAGTTTGTATTGTATCCGTCATGTCAAATCTGTACCCCTGCCATACTTCCGTATACGTCACGAAGCAGTGGTTATTGGTGGAATGTTTACATTTAAAGTGTCTTCTTGCATGTTAAGCTCTCATACTCTGAGTCAGCTTCCTTTTTAGTTCTTGTTTTAACACTAGCCCTAAGTGAGAATGCCAATTATGATTTTGTGGTATTAGCTCTTTTACGGTGTGCTCATTTTCTATCTAAAGCTGAAAAGTTAATGTACTTAATTTAATATAGTAAAATTCTCGCCTTTGAACAAGACGTTGACTATTTCACTTTGCCCACTCCAACTTCTTGAATCAAAACATTAAAATTATTCATAGTCTGTGCAGAGCCCATGCTTTATAGCAACAAGAGTATCTTGTAACTTCTTTCCTTTTAGGGTACAAAAGACAATCTTATCAAAATAAACTAAAAAGGCAATAAAAAATGTCTTCCACTCTATTCGGAGTATCTTTTGTTCACGGTTAATCCAAGTATTAGTCCATACCAACCAGGTGTATGCCCTCTATTTTATCCTATCAAGTCGAGCATTCCCTTGGGAAGAAGGCAGTCACGGAACGCCGCATTGCCTCCTTTTTTTATAATGGAAATTAATGGACAAGTTGTTAGAAGTCTAATTACTGCTTTGGTGCTGCGCTAAATTGATTTATTTTTTGATGAACGATGAACAGCGGAAAAACTCCCTTCCTTCCGTTCTACGGTTAGAATTCACCGAAAATATTTTAATTATAATTTTGGTGGTAGGGTAGGAGTGCCGCTATCATTTTGGTTTTACGGTGTTCGTGGTTCCCAATGTAATTATCCACAAAAAAAAACGGATACTTGGCCTGTATATTTTTCGGGTTTCTTCATAAAAGGCTAGAATTTTATTGGTAATCTTAGGACATTATTTTGTTGAAGGGAAATGTGGAGAACAGGATGTAATGTACCACAATGCCTATAACCGGTATGGAAGATGTAGCAGTAGGAAATTTGTGGAGAAAATATGTATGTTATAAATGCATGATGTCTTCATCAGGAATAGGTTTCCTTGGGCTATCATGTCATTCCTGGTGCTCTCCCCGATAATCTGGCTGCTACAATAAATGCATTTTTAAAAAAAATAATTTTATTTACAATTTTTAATTAATTTTTATGGTGTAGGAGTTCTTTATAAGATATGGTTATTGGAAGTGGTACGGTATTCCATTTTTTGGTGTATCTCTCGTAGGCGAGACTAACTAGAAACTGAAGGAGATTAATATCTTCAGGATCGTAAGAAGAAACTTTATTATATAACAATTTTTATGTAGGCTTATGTACTGCACGAATACTTAATGTTGGAATATCATACCAAATTTGATACTCATATTCCATCAATCAATAGAACTAAGGGAAGTTCCGTGATGTGGGGGATAGTACAGCCGTTTGGGTATTGCTCCACATTTCATCACACATTGCAACGAAATAGGAATTTCTATAATAAATGAGATCGACCGAATCACAAGAGCCTAATCCCTGATTAGTAGGAATTGTAAGTAAACTGCTAAAGAGAAATTGATTCCTATTGTTTGTTCATTCGGTATTCCATTAGAACTTCCGAGAGTAGTTTCTCTGAAAAGGAAAACTTTCTTACTCCCTGGATGGTTCTAATTTATGAACGCAAAACTTATTCGGAAGGAACAGAAAAAAAAAAACAAGCTCGAAAAAACTTTTCTCATTTGCAACATCTTAGCATCACATCAACGCCAAGTTTAACATGTTTAGCACCAATTTATCATGGGCTTAAGTAAACCCACATCGGGCCTGTATAATACTGTTCTCGAATTTTATTACCTGTCACTCGAAATGACTTTCAAATCTGGCGTACAGATCACCTAAAAATTGCCAATTAACGCCTCATCCTCCATCCCTAAAACCATATTACGTGCGAGAAGGGTTCATGGCTAAGCTAACATGCGAGCGATTTTATTAGCCTGGATCCTGGCTGGGAAAAGTAAAAGGTTGGGTTGTCGCGAGCGCTCTATGGATTTGCGATAGGCATCACACCAAATGCAATTTGCATGTCATTTTGTCGGCGACATATCGTCCAATAAATAAGCCTCGTCTCGGAAATATGATTGTCCTTTAGGCTATGGAGAACGCAACCAACAACGGGGAAACTAAAAAGTAAAATGAAAATCATTTTGGTAAATTTGAACAGCAGATGTCGATAATGTGATGCTTCGGTGGAGTGAGGCGCAGAGGCCGTTACTGTCGCCATCGTGTGAATGCTAGATGTCGTACTCGTACTAGCAACAATCATAATCTAATAAAAGCGAAGGCTTTGTGCACGGCCAACATTCGCTCGTTTTATATGCCGTACACACGAGCATGCTAATGTAATTTAAAAGAAATCAAAATGAGGGACTCAAACTCAATAGTCTTTTGTAATAAAGAAAATTGCATTTTATACTATTTTCTCTAGAGTTGCGTTGTAGAGCGGATAACCATTTATTGCACATATGAACATTGCACACCATCATGATGGTAATCGCACATATTGTAGCCGAAAGCCGACTGGGAAAATGTCATAAGCAGAAATGGCTTATAACTCCGTACGTGTACTTGAGAATTCGAGAGATGGATAATTGCGAATGTGAATATCGATCGCGCACTGCTGTATCTTATATCAGCCGATTGGACTTAATGAACAAAAAATGTGTTTTCAATGCAACTTTATATTTTCCGGCAAAGATGATTTATACAAAAATGCAATTACACAATTACAAGGCTATAGCGAGTGAGCTTTGCAGAACTTGATCTCCGTAGTTTATATCGTTTTGAATAGAAAACAAGATACTAACCAGCTAAAGTCGAAACCATATAAATGCTTATCTAAAACAGATTGATACAATACAGGCATACGTCCTTCATGCTAATGATCATTGTACAGAAACTTAACAATGCTCAGTTGACAAGTACATGGTGTGTTGAAAAAAGTTTGCTTGTTTGTTTGTTCGAATATTTACAATAATTGTAAGCAATAAAGGCGTACTACCTTGAAATTTTTGAGTAATTACTTAGCGACATCTAGTTGCTACTTGTTATGGACTTTCCTGGCACTTAAAAGGTTGATTCGTGTATTTGAAAGAGGTTTACTTTGGCGGTGACCATGAAGAGTTGCTTCAAGTACATTAAATCTTACTTACCGCGGACTGACTATTAACATTCATGAGCTAAGGATTTACTTATAGCTTTCAATTTGTGTTAGAAAAAAACCTTTTCTGAAATTAACTATAAATGATTATAACTTAAATGTTAAGGAACGGACAGGATTATCACTTTGACTTGGGACACTAATGTGGAATCTTATGTACCCCATTCGTGTGTTCCCTAAGTCTGTTGCTAAATCTGGTTTCTATTCATACCTTAAAGATTTAACTGAGAAGGCATCTTAAGGACTTTTGTTTGCTGAAAGGAAGTGCTGACATTTTTTAGATTAAATTCGTAAAACTCAGGGTATGAAGACATCATCTAAAATGAATTCAAATTCTATGTCGATAATTTGAATTTAAAGAGAAGACCTCTTGAGCTACTTTCTCCACCATTTTATCCATTTTAGTCGATTTACTTGCAAAAACGAAAATCTAAGCTCGGCATCTAATCCATGCTGGAAATCCTTGAAAATCCCGAAATTTACATTAAATCCCCATCACAAATGCCCCCACGAGAAATTAATGTAACGAAGTTGCACATCAGGCATGGCAGTAGGCTTGACGGTCATAAAATCTAATATGCAGACATTCAACGTTGGCTCGATAAAGGACTAATAGCTTTCATAGCATACAAGTTCGTAACATCAGGCGTACCCTGTGAAATTCCCGGGCTAAGTCCTTTCGTCCTTTACGAAATCTGCCACTTGCCTGAGCATTCATTGAATTTTCATTTCAAATCGATCTTCGTCTCACCCTAGAAAATGCATGGAAAATACTGAACCAACCCTCTTACGGACGAATGATGGTTTCGAATTGCACGTGTTGTTCAACTGCATTTCGTAATTTCGGTTAAAAGGGCACATAAGCGAAATATTCGAGGCATCCAGGAAGGATTCCGTTTATCCTGTACAGGAGGAGCACCGGTCCGCATCGTTTCTATCTAGCGGTAATAATAATTTTGTAACTCGCTAAAAGGGGATAAGGGCGAGATTACAAACTTATACCGTCCGCATGATACAACCGGAACGGTGCCTTTTCAGGACTTAAAATGAGTATGTCGAGGCCATACCATCTCGGGCTTAGGGGTGATTAAAGGAAATTTAATTGAAATTTCGTTTTAGAGCCAGAGACCCCCTGATACACGGTAAACTAGATTCAGTGGTCTCGGTACGCAATGAATGGCTTGGCTTCCCCCGGACTATATTTTCCGGGGCATTCTCCTCTACATTGTGCAGAGTTTTGTGATTGATGATCTGATGCTAGGCCACGTATGGCGGAAAACCTTTCTTACCATTACGAAACGCTTTTCACTTAAAATTTTTTTATTAACCCGAAGATTATTGATTGCATTTACACGTGCTTGGGAGATTCGAGGTGATGGAATAATGAGGTCTTCGTGGTTAATAACCTGACACGGTACTTCTCATAGTAGATCACGCACATCGTGCACATTTTTCTAGATCAAAAATATTAGACGTTTAGAAAAGTAACTAAGGAGTAATTCATTCAGATGTAAACGAATTCGATGCCAATGTTGTCACGGTGATCTGTAGTTATTCGATACTCCCTGGGATGAGCCATTTGGATAAAAAACTTGAGGAGAGACGTGCGGGAGTGGAAGGTGAAGGATCTTAGATTACATATATCACGGACCAATTATGGCAGATAGGTGATTTGCACCTGACCGTCGAAGTTGTCCACCGCACGAAACTCCCACTTGTATAATTAGCAAAAAATCGATATTTTAAATTCCATTGTAGTAATACAAAATCAACTTTCCAAAAAATCCTTGTCTGTAAAAAACCAATGTAACATTTTGACTTTAAACGCTTCTCGAAGTTCGACATAAACCGACACCTGCCAAATATGCGGTGTCGAAGGTACTCCACTTCATTCTGTGTAATTTTATACCAAAAAAACTTGTAAAACCACACAAAATTTGTGTAAAATTAAAAAAAAACACAAGTTGTAGGTATTTCCCGAAAGATAAAGGCAAAACAGAAGCGTTTCAGAAAAACCATAAACGTATTATATTTCGACCTCTAATTTTAATTAAGTCACATTACCTTTAGGATACTTCTTTAGAATGTGTAAAAAATTGTATCACCTAGTTTCTCTAATTCCACTGTCAAAGTTCGCACTGTGTAATCATTGTACAAGAAATGAAACATTGTAAGCTTTACCAAACATCTAAGAGACACGTGCGGTTTGCAGCATAGTTTTTGCAACATTTTGCGGTTTCCTATCTTACGTCAGACCAGAAAAAGACTACCATTTCTCTTATTGCATAAAATGTAAACACTTCTTCACTACCACACCAGATCAGATCACAACCCATGCAGAAGAATGAATTTTCTCGATGATTCGAAAAATTCATGTAAAAGCATTCCCCCTGGGTTGATTGTCTGATGGTGATGCTCCCCTACACTTCCGTAAGGGATGTTAAATTGTGTACTGTATTACGACGCTATGTGTCGGTTGGAGCATTTAGAGTATAGACTTCAGTCGAGTAGAGTATGTCGAGAAGGGAATGCAAATTTAGCTCGGGGAACTTCATGGACCATGAAATGAGGTTATGCTGAACATGTTTCGGTGATTTATGGGACACTTTTAACGACACTCGATTCATAGGGCAGTGCACGCAGACGTCACAGTCGAGTGGATAATGCCGACCGAAAACATGAATATTGAATATCTTTTTCCTTCTCGACTGCATCATTTCCAATCATCACATCATTAATCTTGGGTGCGGTGTACCACGTACAAATGACACCACCCAACTCAGTGTCATCTGCTTCTTCTGCTTCTTCGTTTCTACTCTCGTTATCACCGCGGACGTGCTTATCAAAGCTTCCTTTGTCGGGAAAAGTGGTCTAGGTGTATTATAGTAGTCGCGCAATCCGTACTACTAATACCCTCCCTCTTATCAAATTACGATTTATTTGTTGTTGAGAAAATGAAAGATTACCAGTCATAAATCACTTTGAGATATCAAGTCGGTCGTCGCGACGATGCAAGCTGCAGCTGGAAGAAATCCCGGCTTCAATCAGATTATCGGGAATAGTACAATCCCCTATCCACCAGATGCACTTGAAGAGACCATAATACCATCCAGCATCCAATTTAAGCCATTCGACATCGATGGTAGGCTGCTGCTGCTTCTGCTCAAAGAAGATTTATAGCTGCTAAATTGATTTTTTTTTCTAAACCCGACACAGGGCATCTTTGGTTCGACCATGGCCACCATCGTTTCCGACCTTCGGCTTTTCGCACTATAACTTCACAAAGTCCTCAGACGGACCCATAGGAGTAGGACTTCCCGATCGATTTTCTGAATGCAAGAAAAATGACTCTTTAAAATTTCGAATATGAAAAATTATCACACTTTGGCAGCAAACGCTTAGCCACTGCATCACAGCATTCCACTTTTAAATTGATGAAATGAAAGAAAATTCAATTTAAATTTTTTTTGTGGAGTTTACGATGGCAAGAGGGACGTATTGTTCAAGTGTCGTAGACGTAGCAATTATCGGTCCAAAGATGCCCTCAGATTTTAGTGAACTTAAACGAATGAGAGTGTTGAATTGATTGACCGAAGGCTGATGACCCAATGCTTTGATGAATAAAAATTTGGCCTTAAAAGTGTTTTTGAAATGCTTTCAAAAAATTTCATAACAAAATAACGGAGGTATTTTGCTACTAGTTAGGAACACGTTTAACACGAAAGTTGATCGTTGATCGATATTAATAATATTCTTCAGTGATCATGTCACAGCTGGAGTATCACTTCAATCTGTGTAATGAAATTTATTGCTGACTTCATGGTTGTGAATTTCATTATTCTACTTTTGATGAGGCTTTCTGTCCATCCTAAGACCGCATGAGAGGGGAATTGAACTTTCAGCGATCACGTCCCAATGAGTTAAACTCTTTCTTCAGATATTTGAAATCAATCCATTTAAATATTTTTGAATTTTCTTCTTAATTAACTGGAACCCATTTGTAACGAGAAACCATAGATCGTGATCATGGCTAAGTTACCGATTGCGATAATTCGCACGTAATAATGATCACGTCAATTTCTGGTTAGCCTTCATTAAAAAATAAGATCAATTCGTGATCTGACTGCTTTAATAATTCTGATTTTATTTTTAAATTTATAATACTGATAAAAACTCATTTCATCGCATTGTGAAACGTTGACATGATCGTGGTTTTTGGTAATTTGAAATAGATATAATAAAAGATACGCGGGTGAATATTTGATAATTGGGTCCCAAAAGTGACGTCGGAGCGCCAATTTGTTATACTATATATGAAATTTGTTGATTCGAAATATCTTACAGTATATTTACATATACCCTCCCAATTTCAAGTCTCTAGCGTAATTGTTCCAGACATAAGTGAAAATCACACCCCACCTTACCGACATATGGTAAACCTGTTAAAATTTTTTTATTACTTTTAACCTCCAACAACAAGCGTTTTCTGGGATAAAAAACAATATTTTTCACCAGACCCCTTTTATACGACTCACAATTTTTTTTTTTTAATTTTTTTAAATCCTTTTTTTTTAATATAATAATAATAATTGTAATGATATTATTATTTTTTAAATATATTTTTTTGGTAAATAGTTGGATAGCCGAGACTCATGATTTTAATGTTCGTAGCACTTACGACTACTAACACTCAAGAGTGCTACCAAATTGCATCCTTAAAATTGTATTTTGGCAAAATTGTAGTGATCGAATGAAACACATACGGCAAGAGCGCAACCGTGATGCTTTGTAATCAAAGCCAAAAGGTGACAAAGCCTCAACAGATGGGTTAAATATGACCCTAAATTGTTACAGCAAAGATAGTTGGGTGCGGCATCGTCTCTGCTCGATTAGATTTTCTGTAAATTTTCACGCCTAATAAAGCAATTTCTTCACACACCATTGACTTTATTTCAAACATAACTACAAAATATGGATG
This sequence comes from Beris chalybata, assembly GCA_949128065.1. Lineage (NCBI taxonomy): Eukaryota > Metazoa > Arthropoda > Insecta > Diptera > Stratiomyidae > Beris > Beris chalybata. Next base: position 2,043,213 of record OX421896.1, on the reverse strand, counting down.
CGTCTCGGAAGATGTAACTTATGATTATTATTCTTAACAGGCAAATAATAAGTGTACTCGATGGTAAATTTTTTTGAGATTTTGTAACTATACCTATCTATATCTTGAAATTTCAAGAAAGAGAGAGTCGCTAAGTATCTTATGGACATTTTCTTTCCCTATTTGAAGTTTTAACCTAAAGCGCAGATACTCTTGATAATGAGTCAAGTTGCGTTAAGTATCGACTTTTTTAAGTACTTTCGGACACGAATATTTGCAGTTGGATGGGGAAAGTAAATATTTGTCTTAAGTTAAACAAAATAATGATTTTTTTTCTCTCTCTCGTTGCTTTTATAATATCGAACGTCTTGTATAAGTGCCTACTCTCGGTTTCGGGTCTTCTTTTCATCGGACTCACTTTAGATTCATGGAAGTATCATGTTTGATGTTAAGTTGGTAGCATGGTGGCTACTCGAACGAATTGTAAGTATTTTGGGCTCCAGAAAAATTCTTATGTAGTTATAAATCAACGATTATTACCTTGTTCAGTTTCCAATCGTATTTGAGGACTTTTAATGAAGTTGAAGCGAATTTGGGTTAAGTTTAGTGAAACAATGGAACAATATTATGTTATGAAGATACATACTCGGGTTTTTGAGATTTTTTTTATTTGATTCTTTTTGAATAGATATCCGATAATATCGGATATATTATTCGTGTAGCTTCCATATTTTTTTTATAACCGAAAGAGATAGCATTGTAGCAAGATTGAAGGGTTCGAAATTTAGCAGTGTGCTTACCATTTTTGTATGTCTCACATCGCCTAAACGTTCTCTATTACACCTCCAATATAATTCGTGTGTTTTGGCACCGGATTAGTCTCTCGATTGCTACTAAGTGTATGGCAACTATAATCCGGATAGAGTATCGAATTCTTCAGAGTTTATCTGTTCTTCTTTCAAATTTCGACATGCAGATGGCGTTGAAGAACCAAATTCACCAATATAGAAATTAACATCTTCTTACGGTAAACCCAGTAAAAATCAAATTCGAGTTCACGAATATCCCCATCACAGTTGTGGGTTTATTTCGTCGAAATGCATTCGGCACTTATAAAAACAATCTAACCTACTATCAGTAAAATGTCAACCAAGAAGTAGAAAAACCAACGGTGTCACTCACAATATTCTGAGATAATCTCAAACGATTTCTACAATTTGAGATAAATTATCAAAAGTAATAGAAGACGTAAAAGACAAGTACTTCCAACACTTGTGTTTAAAATACGTAATACATTAGTTTTGGTTTTTTAAAGGACAGTACATGTTTCTAATAATGCAATCTATACTTCTGAGCTAGATATTGTGCTAAATAAGCAGCCGAATTCTTCGACATAGCAAATAGCGAAACGAGGAGATCTACTCAATCTATGTAACAATAACCAGCACAAATTTTCACTACTATATTTGCAAGACTAGATATAACGCCATCTCCACTGTTAACCTCTTCGGTCACAATAACCGAAAACTGTCCTAGCTCTGCAAACCTAATGGTTCATAAATATGTCATTGATGTATCAATAGTTACGAGCATTTCCGTCGTTAACGGGTTCGAAAATGATACTTTAATGAATCACTGATCGTAACAAAATGGTGTCTTTAAAAAATCTTTAATGAATTATTAATGACTCGTTATTAATTACATAATTACAGATATATAAGTTTGATGTGAAGCATGTGCAGTATATGAATGCTCCATAATCTCTCAGTTCTATCGTTGTTACGAACGTTTGTAAGAGGTTTTGCTGGAAGATATAGTGAACTGGCTTACATTAAAGTCCTGACTTCTTTGTTATGCTGGCTTACACCACTTTCAAAGAAACAAAATACATAATAAAAACTTTGATTGACACAATTTTCCGGAAAGCATAACCTGCTAATTACAATCACCAGGCTGCTGTAGTGCTCCAGTTCAAATGGCCCATTCCATCTAAACATCGTTAAAAACGAATAGGAGCTGCGTAGGTAATTATATGTGAAATGATGGCGCTATAAAACATAAAAAGTAACCCATACTGTCCATTATGATTACCGCCACCCATCCTTTTTAGATTTATGATCCATTCTCATTACCAAGCCACCCGAAGGACCATAAACCACCCATTAACGATCATCGTGGATTTTTCGTTAAAAATACGCCATTTCAGCAAAACGCACCACAGAACCAAAAATTATTATTCTCACTCGGTATAATTAAAGTGGCGATTCGAGCAAGTTGCTACCAAGGCTAAGGGAGAGCTGTTAGCTTCTCATCCGAGAAATTGCAATAAAATCCAGACAATACGACTTTTGTTTGCAGAGTTTCCGTAAAAGAAAAAAGGAAGACATCACTCGCCCACTATTGCCAATGACGAAAAATACAGGCCCGAATTGCGGTCTCTGGCCGCAACTCGAATCCCTAAACCCATTCTGAGGGAATAGAGCTTCGAGTTCTGGACATATATGTGTGTGGTGTTTCGACAAAAAAAAATTGTCATGTCCCTTCTCCGTTTTATTGCAAAATACTTTCTTTGTAAAGGTTCAAAACAGAGCCATCATAGACGTAGGAGCAGTGACAGTGGTTCGAATGTTTGCCAATAAACCACTGGACAAATGGACACTGGAATCACAGCACAAAACTGGACACATTTCACATAGCGTACAACAGTGTCTCCTGGCAGAATGGACACACTGGGCACAAATAAGAGATGAGCATAAAAGCCAAGTTATGTACTCGCAGTTACGACTCGTAATGGAACTCGGAGGAATGGACAAATCTGGGCAAATGTAACCAGAGAATCTAGCCGAAACGATTTAAACGCATTTATGGTGAATAGGATAGCCAATGTTCTAATAGTGCCGCAACTATAAGCTGATCAAAAATAGTACTGTAGATTACGGAAGGATACTGCTTAGAAAGTGGTTTTTGCTTCGAGTAAGTAAGCGAAAGAAAAATAGACAGTTCGGAGTTATGTGTTGACATATTAGACTTTATCTGAAATGAGGTTGAATGGTCACGTGAAGAATGGAACGAACTTCTTCGTGATCGGATCAACCATCATTCCGCTTCACAAGCACTTTTCAACAACGCTTATTTTTGCTCAGTTCTGTTTGTGTGTAATCCTAATTCTGACAATTAATTGAATTTTTTTCCCTTATCTATAGTGAACAAGGCTTTCATTTTTTGCTGAGCTGCAGGAATTTTTCTCATTACCTATTTTTTTGTTCAAAATGTAGTTTCGAGTCTTGTTTTGGTGCGGTCATCACAAATTCTAAATCGGAAGATTTTGTAGAGTTCATATTAAATTGTGTAAAGATAAGATTTATTAACAGTTACAGGGATTTTCGAAAACTACCGGTAAAGAGGTTAAATGTGAAAATCATAAACAGGACTTATAGGTGCAAAATCTATGGAAAATGAAAGCTAAGCACAACTTTCCTGTAAGGCGATATTTTTCCTAAGTTCGAAGACCCGACGAAGAAAGTGCCTGAACACGAGAATTGTGCACAGTTTTAGAGCGGTCGGTCGTAACGAGCCTTTAATATGAGAGCATCCAATTAAAACGAGAAACCATTAAAAGGTCTTAAAAATGACAAGTTTGCTGGCCTGGATCAGCAACATCATCCATCGTCTTCCAAATTAGGGAGCTTGTTTCCCAATTTTCGTCATCCATTTAAGGGCAACAATGAAGACTCGACTCTCGATCAAGAAGGTTCCCCGGAGCCTCAGCTCCAACTTTTCATTGTTAACTTGGACATGAATTGGCTGTCTTAGGCTAGCCGGGCCGGGTTGTCTTCCTCAATGTCTACCGAATTCGCTGTGCTATACATTCATCAGAACTTTCTGCAGTTTTCGTATGAGATCAGAAAATGGAAGTGCGGGCAGTTTCTGCGTAGTGACTTTTTCCCATCATCTCAACGACAATCACAAAGGACGGATTAGGTTTGTTGAGGTTTGCGATGGGCGCCGAGCTAATGTTAATGACGGACAAGAGCTAAGCTCACTACGTTTCTAAGACGATTAAACTCTTGCCGTAAGCGGACGTATGTTGCCATTAACAGCGGACTTTAGAGAAGGAATACGATACAATGATCGTACGAGAATTGTGGAATACTTTGCATCCTAATGAGTAGCTCGAATCCCGAACAAAGCACCCTTTCTGGCAGCTCTGTATCCCGGGGACTGGATCAAGAACACAAAAGATTTCGATTCTCGACTGGCATTCTGTTCGTTTCGTATGCTACATGTATTAATAATGGAGAGGATTGGGGTTGTTGCAACCCATCAGCAGGGGGTTGCAATCCTTGCAGCAATGTTGTTTGGGGTGCAGATTCACCGTTTCCCTAAAGAATTCCCGGATTGTCCTCCGTTAACAGAAAACATATTGCAATGGCAAACAAGCCAAAGTTGTTGCTCTTTTATTGGCAATGGTGTTAGGACCTTCGATTTCGCTTCACCCTCTCGTTCTCGGTAGCTTCTCCGCAGTGGATAAAGGGGTTCCTTGATAAATGCAGGAGCGCTGTACAATACCGGGTTTTGGTATCCTGGCGACTTGTTTCCCGAATTGTCCTGAGGGATGTTATTCGGTTCCTGTACCATTGTTCCATTTATTCTACACGAATGTAGTTCGGTAACGTATTCAAGGAAATACATATAAGGCAATAATATCGGCCGTTGCTTATGCCCCGCGTGTGTGTTGATTCAATGAAGTCGACTGTAAGCGAATTTGCGATGATTTCTAAATACGTGAGGTGAATTATTGGTTTGAGGTGTTCTCTGCATGGTTTGTTTCAGCACTCAAAAGCGATCTTTAGCAACTGCACATACTCTTTCAACAATGGTGTTGTGTATGTACCATAGAGTTATTGTGTTAATTTAGACGAGATTATACGAGAGAATGATGATAGCCCCAAAAGTTCTTTCTGCCAACTCTTTTGTCTAACTTCTGCATCGATTGGATATGTGAAAATTAAGTAAACAACTTTTTTTAAAATTGCAGTTTTTGTACCAATATTGAGAATATCTTTTCATGGCAACCGTTCTGCCATTTCATAACAAACGTTCTGTCGATAATTGGTTTTTGAACCAGTATTTTATCCAGGATCCCTATTGAATCTCGATGTGAATAAGGAGTGATAGAATATGTACATTTGTACATATACATACGTACATTTTCTTTTTATGTTTTGAAGTTGTTTGTATGACCATTTATTATAAGAATTTTTGTATGGAAGCTAGAACAAGTAGTTGAGTAGTTTTACTCTTTCGACTACCCAACTTAAATCTTTCTTTAAAATGTTACCTTTATGGTTCAACGCTTCTCGAGTTGTCACGAGAACCAATCGCCATATTATACTTTACCATACACAATTTTAAGTTTTCAGTGTTACGGATTCACTCTTAACATAGTAAATGTTGCTACGTGATTTAAAGGCAGACAAACAAAATAAGATAGTTTTAAGCCAATCACAAGGAGTACACTATACTTACTTATAATAATTCGTTGATTTGTGACTATCGAAAAATTAAAATTTAACTAATGTACCGGTACCGAACTTCACGTTTCCAGCTGCAAGAGTTGTGATGTTATCGGGCAATAATCACGAACCAGTGTTTTAATGACTTTTGTATGGGTAGCTGAAAGAGTGAAACAATTTTGCACATTTAAAAATTGTACTTAACGTGTGGATATCAAATGTTGAGTTTCGTGCTTTCAGACAGATGAACGGTAGCAAATCGGTCAGTACTTCGCGCCACCTTTCCATCAATCACAAGATAACCACGTCCATCTTTAAGTGAATCTAGGACAACTATAATTTACGTAGTTTGCTCTTTTCGCCGTTTTCACGTATTCAATTGAATGAAACCATTTGGCTTCAAGGCATTTTAATTGAATAGTTCGTCAAACGAGACCGTCCTCATTTGCCCAATACGATTCATAAAACTTGTCACGTCAATCGAAACGAACGAAAACCGTTCCATCATAATTCGAATAAATTGCCTTGCATACGAATATGTGAAACATATCTTCTGTCCATCGTCAACGTCATTAATAACATCATTTCGGTCAAAATAAAAAAGAATCCAAATAACTTGTCACCATCAGTTATGCAGTCATTACATCGCCTCACTATGGGATGGCTCGTTACAATTTCACTTGTATCCTAGCTCCTAGCGAAGACCTTTCATAGTTTCTTCCTTGTAAGTGATGTACTTGTAGGTTGGATGTGCAATTTTCTTGTGTATACATTGGATACACTTTGGAGTGCCAACAAATAACGAGAGTAACGAGCATTCCTTCTTCTTTGGTCTGTTCGTGTACATCCCTTTCAATTATACTGACGTATATTTTAAAATCAAATCACGTTCCATTACGATAAATGAAGATCAATGAATGTTGCCTCAAGTCTTGAATAGAAAGAAGTTGCCATTCTCTTCGTATGCACGTTCTTCTTCATCTTCTCGGTACGGGAACCATTCTGGGAAAAAAATTCGAAGGACACAGACGAGGACGGGAACCAGGATGGATATGTTACGTCAATGTGTGATTCACGTAGAGAAGCCATCCTGGTTCCGAATGTAGACTAGAACATCCCTATGTCAATATCCTGTGATGGAATTCAATTCTGGGTTCATCTAGCTTCTTTAGCTCCTACACTCCCGTTACAGAATTGAAGTGGAGAAAGTGTCACGTACTGGGTAAGTCGTACTACCTTTTGCTGTGCTATTTTTGTTATCGAGTATAGAAGCCTTCAAAGCTAAGTCAACGAACAAGTAGCTCTAGAATTTTCCGGATAGGCGAGGAAGATTCATCGGTAGATGGTCGATATGCGACGGAATGGAAGTGCCATCTTTGTATTACAATTAAGGGCCATCCCATATATCACGATGGACTTATTGGCGTTGACTCGCTTGTTGGTTGTAGGAGATACGAACTTATTTGATTATACATAGTGGAGCTAATAGCGAGCTGGAAGTTATTACCTGACATACTGGCGATTTTCGAGTGATGCAAACGTGGACAAGTGTATGGCTATATTTCACGGTAGTGGAGCAATCTGCATACGATTTTGTTGGAATACTGGTGAGGAATCGGTCTGTTTGATCGTTTAGCGTTGTAACTATAGCGTGCATGGCTTTTCAGTGATCGTTTTTTTGTTGAATTGCGAGCGGACAGAGAATTCTTGATAGCATGCACATTGGACACGCATTGTTGATATTAAGTACTTTGTATAGTGTACAAGCCTCAATGACGTGAACGACGTTAGAAAATTACCGGTCAACTTAGATAGGACTTCTTTTCTTTTTAAGCTTTCTTATCTTGTCGTGATGAGCCAAACGTACGGATGAAGCCTGAATGGTCATTAGCATCCTTGTGTCTCGTTGCGAAATCTGGGGGCTTGGAGAGAACACGAATCATTGTATACTACAGACCTGATCTTTCAGGCCGACTGATACTCGAAATCCTAGTCAAAATAAATGAATCATTGAAGAAAAGGAAGGCAGATTTTCCTAAGCTTTTAGTGATTTTTTGTGGAACATATTACGTTAATTGCTAAAGTTATCACTTGATTACAAAGCTGCCAAAAACACGGAACGCGGTGAACGGAACTGCGCACATGGATCATATAACAAATACTTTCGGCAATTTTGAACGACATAGTTTCCGAAGTATTGTGCATAGAGACGGAATTTGACAGCAAGCTTAGTCCAAATTGCCTTTGACTTTCAAAATTTCTTCTCTGAAAATATTTGACTCGATTTTTTAAAATGAGATGAACAATCGGTTATTCAAACGGGCTTCCATCTTCAACTAAATCTTTAAATCCTTAAAGTCATCTTGGTTGTCTTCTATGATTATGCTGCATTCGAAATCCCTTAATCTCCGTCTAAATTGGTAACCTTCAACCATAGAAGACTTTTGTGTGAGCTCTGTTCTTCATATTGCCCAGCATCTTTTGCTTCCACCCACATGCAACTTGTCTCGTCTACTTCTTAACATGTCACGAACTTTTGCTTAGTATTTACTTAGTTCAGCGCTTGAAAGAAAGATAAACCGCCCCGTATAGTTGTCGTCGCTGGCGATACAGACGACTGTAAAAAGGCTTAGGTAGATATAAAGCAAGTGCAGTACAAAAAGGACGTGGCTTTTAAGACTTATCCCTGATGCACATCGTCTGGATTGCATTTCGCAGTTATCCATGACTATGCAACACCATAGCTCCCGTAATGTTTGCCATATTTTCCAGATTTTCCCCGCTCTATCTCGGTGATACTCACAGTTTCCATTCATTTTTTAAAAAACACGACTGATTTTTTTCCGCTTTTCTCGCTTATTTCCAGACTGAATTGTCACACAATCTTCAGCAATTGTCGGAGAAGGCTCGCTCCACCACAGAATTCATTCAGCGATTAAAGGGAATGAGTGATAAAGTGACGGTAAGTACAACTACTGTGAGTACCTTGGCTGCTTTGAGTATTCTGACTGAGTGTAATGTTTAATTTTATTTAATATTCGTATAATCCTCTACTTTTTCCTTGAATGCTGCGCAATCTGTGGGGTGCTTCGTCCTTATTAGGAGTCTTGCATTGAATTCGAAAGACTGGTGACTGCACAATGTGATGCCTTAATACAAGCGATTCATGCTCGAAGGGAGTACCTTCTCGAGGCCATACGAATGGATCGAGACACTAAAATTAGAATATTAAAGGTGAGTTAGTTTTATTTTTGAATTTGATTAGATTTTAATTTTGAAAAATTTATAAATTTGCCACAACTTATTAAAATCAAAGCTTTTTAATCGAAATTGGGCTAAAATTGTGAAATAAATTTAAAATATTCGAATGAAAATTAGACGGGAAATTCGCTCGTGTGTATACAGCGAAAATCGGTGGACATAGTACGTTAAATTTTGTTTATAATATCGAACAATCATGTATAACGGAAGAGAAATTATAAAATATTGAACTTGAAATTTTGTGCAACACATTGATTGGATTTAAACAAAGCTACTACATGCAGTGCTGCATTAGTTCGGATTTTTTATGAAATTTGTTTACAGGACCAGCAATCAAATTGTACGGGCAAATTGCAACATACCACGGGTCTAATACAGTTTTGTATCGAAGCCCTAAAAGAGACTGACAGTGCTGCCTTCTTGCAAGTAAGGACGAACTTTTAAAAAATTTGTCCTTGAGAACAATATTTTATAGGTGAATTTTTTCTAGGTAGGATCAATGCTTATAAATAGGGTAGCTAATACCGATATAACGTGGCATCAGGAAGTTACTAATGCTGCACCTAGAGTATCACCAATTGTAGATTTAACGCTTGACGATGCTTCAATTGTACGAGCTATAGACAATCTTAATTTTATTCAAATGAAACGTGAGTATCTATATTAAAGTCTTCATAATTTAAATTAAGATATTATGTTGAATGTAAACCAGAGTTTCAGATCTTTCTGAGACGGTTTTTCGGTTTGTACTCTTCAATTGTATCGGCTATGGAAAATCGGTCGCCAATGATTTAGAATTTTAATTCCAAATACAAACTAGTTTATCATTTTTGATTCTTCCTTAAGTCGCGATGTCCCCTTTTTCTCTATAAATAATTTCTTTCATGCAGTATTTTTGTTTATTTTCTTGATTGGACGGCTCTATTAAAAAAAGGGCTTTAAAAATATATTTATCCCCCCTCAAACAAGTTATTGAATACATCTACCTATTGTGTTAGGAGTGGAATATTATTAAGAATTTTCTTACCTTATTATAAAATAGATACTAGATCAATACAACAACAACAGTCTTAAAATTAATATTTCTTATTGCCTTTCCGTCCGATGTCTTTACATAGCCGCAAAGGAAGGAGATGAAAGGGTTCCAGCAGGTGAGAGGATCAATTTTCTGTCGAAAAACTTTTGAAATTCTTATGAGAAAGATACTGAGAAAATTCCAACGGTGTTTATTTTTTCGTCCTTTTTGTCGTGTCATTCTGTAACCAACCCTTTTCCATCTAACCCCCATCAAATTTTGTTGGTTGTATTATTATTATTTTTTGTTTTTTTGTATGTACCTATATAATTGAAAGTCGGCATCGGACGACCATCCAATTTTTTTCCCCATCCCTTTTGATTTCATTCCGCCCTGTTGATTTAGTGTTTTGCGTTATACATAACCCTTTTGCCGTACGCTTCGTCCTTCCTTGACGTATCTGGGTTGAAGTTAAAGGAGATGATCTAAAGTGTTTTAAAATTTGATTTTCACCTACCTAGGAAGGTTCTAATGTAATTTTTACGTTCGCATTTATCTAGCTCCTTCGGCACCATCCATAATACCTGAAGACTGTTCGGCCGAAAATAATTCGGTGACGGTGGCATGGCAAGCACCAAATCATTCGTTTGTGGAAGGATACGTTCTGGAATTAGATGACGGAAGTGGGAGTGAATTTCGGGTAAGAAAAACAGACTTGAATTTTTTTTACAACATACTAACAAAAATGGATCGAATTAATTACACCGAATTTTATTCGGGCTACGCTAGAAGCTGCGATCACTACCTAATGGTAGAATATAAAAGTAACCACCATGGTTTTGATCGTTACCAACAACAAAAAATAAATCTAAAATAAATGGCTGATTAACGATGATCAGTTTTGATGGGTGATTAAAAGGAAATTTATCATTTTGGCGATTACATTCATCAATTTTAAAAGTGCTCGATAATTTCTCTATAATCACATTTAAATTTCAGTGATCATTCAAGACGTTGATAGAGAACTTGGTCAAATGCACTCTGATTTTCTCTTAAAAAATAGTAACTAACAATATTTTGAAACCATTGATGAATTATTATTGTCACTTTTAGTGGTAATCTGTAATTAATGATAGGGTCTGTATTTCCATTCATTCTGATTGCGTAGCCAACTTGTCAGTTGATCGAGCGATTTGATACCAATCATTTTAATAATTTCTAGATAGCCCTTCTTAGCAACCAAACTCAGCACACATAATAGGCTTCTTAATTATTTAAGTTTTTAGATTGATAGTATTTTTGCAATTTAGAGCAAGTGTTCATCAAAGTTATGTTTAACTAAACAATTTGTGGCGCAAATAAAATTACAGTATTTGGCAGCGAGAATTAGTCATATTATATTTATAGCATAGTAGCATACAGTGTAATACAGCCTTAAGAAAAGATAATGTTATCGGCAAATCTGTGGGTTGCAGAAATTTCAAGTAAAACACAATTTGTTTAAAATTGTTAGAAATAGTGATTCAATAATCACACTGATATGCACTATCGACCGATTTTATATACATATAAGTTGATCAGTGCTCGATTGCTGCTTCCAATCAAAATCGCTTTACAAATGTTTTACGGAGAAACTAATCGCTGTGGTCGTCTAGAATCTCTGTCGTGCTTATACATATACTGCATGTGTTGAGTCGAGAGCTTTCCTGCATATTGATATTTTTCTCTGCCCCCTCTGTCAGGTATTAAAAGGCTGTTACTTTTCACACTGGAACCTGATCGATTTGCACATGTTGACAGTGCAGCAATCATCGTAATGTTGATAGAAAACATAACGCAGTCACGATCGGCTGCAAGCCAATCGTATGATACTCTAGATGAAATACTGAACTCCGATTTATATTTTAGTTGGAAATATATCAAAAGAATGAGGAGAGCACAAGCAATTATTACATGACCTTTTACTTACAGGTAGAAACTTTTGTATAGTGGTCGATTTTTTGATTTATAGTGAGTTCCATAAAGTAAGTTAGGACATTTTACAGAATTTTTGTATGGCAACTACATGAAGGACTCATGGGATATTTTTCATATTGACAGTTTCAGCTGCGACTATTATAAAATTAATGTTTGTAAAATTTCAAAGTCGTAAATGAAAACTTTCTAAACTTATCGTGCAATATTGGTGAATATGTTTATTAAGGACTTTTGTATGACAGCTACCCGAAGGAGTCAACCGATGGTGCTAATAATTGAACTCCGTCTTGATTTTGGTATAAAACTAATTCCTGTAAAATTTTAAATTCCTGCTCTAACTCGTTCTGGAGTTATAGTGAATTCAGTAAAAAGCATACATTTTTGAAAGACTTTTCTAGGCTGCTACACGAAGGACTCATTCGATTTGCATCATATTCAGAACATTCAATTCAAACATTTTAAACCATCCGTATGCAAAATTTCAAGTTCCTAACTTGAAGCATTCGAGCAATAACTGGGAAAACGTGTTTCAAGGACTCTTGTATGGGAGGTACCCGAAGGAGTGGAAGGATATCGCCCATTAACGAACTTAGCCTTACTTTTTCCATTTTACAAGTTGTGACAAAATTTCAACTTCCTAGGTCAACGCGTTCTTGAGTTATCGTGCTAACGGACGGACGGACGGACGGACGGACGGACGGACGGACGGACGGACGGACGGACGGACGGACGGACGGACAGCAAACGGATTTGGGGGTTTTGGCCAAAAATAAACACAAAATAATATATAACTTTTTTTCGTCCGAGGCTCGGTTCTATGCGTTACAAACTTTTCGGGCTGGATTAAACTTATAATACTCTATATGTTCATCTAGAGTATAAAAATAATAAGTTTTGGTAGTTGACACTTTAAAAAAAAATGTGTTAAATTTACAGGAAGTCTACTGCGGAAAGGAAACAATTTGCACTGTTGATGGACTCCACTTCAACTCAATGTACAACGCTCGGGTGAAAGCCTTCAATAGCAGCGGCGAGGGCGAGTATTCCGAACTGATTGGTCTACAAACGGCTGAAGGTAAGCGATTTTGATTTTTCTTTTCAATTTCCGGCTGTTTCGATTGACCACCAATGGACAAACAATTGACCACAAAAGGAAGAAGTCTTTAAGCTAAGATTTACTTTAATTTAAACTTCAATTTCGTTTTTTTTCCAATTTTCAGTCGCATGGTTCACATTTGATCCACAATTGAGCGGTGGCCCCGGTTCCGGTTTAATTTTCTCCAACAACAATTCAACTGTTTCGGTCGAAGGATGGGAGCAGCGAGTTGCCCTTGGTTCCGTAGGGTTCTCTCGTGGCGTCCATTATTGGGAGTTCACAATTGACAAGTATACAGCCGATACAGATCCGGCTTTTGGGGTGGCCCGAATTGATGTGACCAGGGATAAAATGCTCGGTGAGTTATCGTTTGTCGTTTTTTTTTTCGTAAATTGAACGGTTTGCCGTATAGAGGATACGGAGTACATACTGAGAAAGGACATCACATACGGAAGGACGACAGGACATCTTGTGTTCAGTTTCTTGATTTTCTTGTAGAGACGGTTATTTGTAGAGTAGCTTCTCCCCGGTGGGTGGGTGAATAATGCATCGGTCTTGTTGGGATAAAGTTGCTTTATGGAGAATCGATTCAAACTGAAAACGAAGATGTAGTTTCTCGTCTACAGGGCGATTTAAGGATTAATTGAAGTTCGCAGTGATGGAGAAGATACTCTATGTTCTGTAGTTTAAAGTTGTACGTACTTCCAGTGAAATACTTAAAGGTGTTATAAATTGAGTGGTCTTCATATCTAATAGGCAAAGAAACTTGAAAATTCTAAAATTTGTGTGAAATTTTAAAAGTTTAATTTCAAAAAAGCCTCTAATTCTCGAATTTTCTTTAATTTCAGGCAAGGACGACAAAGCATTCGCTATGTACGTTGACCGTCAAAGATCGTGGTTCCAACACAATTCCGTGCACGAAAGGCGCGTAGAGGGTGGCATAACAAACGGTAGCACAATTGGTGTCATCTTGGATTTGGAACGACACACGCTTAGCTTCCTGGTCAACGAGATGCCGCAAGGTTCAGTTGCGTTCCGAGATTTATACGGCGTCTTCTATCCTGCCGTGAGTATTAACCGCGGCGTCACATTGACGCTGCACACAGCTTTAGATGCTCCCCGAATGGATTATCAATAATTTCTAGCTTTATTTTTTTTTTAAATTTTGTAAATATATTAAACAATAAATTAATTACTAACGATGGAAAGACCATGACAGCAAGAAATAACTCTTAGATGTTTGCTGTATTTAAATGAAAGGCTTGTAAATATAAACCATATAAAAAAGATGATCAACGTAACATTGATGTCGGTTATTCATAAAATTTATTATGAAAATAATCACTAATTTTACTCTGTTTCTTTATATTAACGAATTTTCTGAATGTTCTCGATACGATAGAATTATTAAAGGACATATCTAAAATACAATGTTGATTGACTATTATTTTAATTCAACTATCCCGATTGTTTGTTTTCAACATTTCGTCGGGAAATCACTCGATTTCACAGCTTTTGAACTGGATTGTTTACCAATAAATCGTCTTCACTCTTCTGATCTTTTGATTTTGTTGTAAAATAACACTCCCGAAATTGTATAAGCATAAGAGGATAAAAACGTAACTATAAAGCCCCCGAAAAAAATGTCTAAAAGATTTTTCCCCATTATTTTCCTATACACACAAACAAATCAAATATTCAGATGATAAAAATAAAAGAAATAGATCAACCACCTAATTGAAATTCTTTAGAATAAGACAACTTAACATAAACAATGAATTATTGTAATACGAATTGCAATTGTTTGACCGGAATTATCAATTGTATACTGTAGATTTTTCATTAATTCATTTAAAAAATGACAAACTCTTACTAAACAATGTTGTAAAAACTCAAATTCATGAAGAAACCCAACTGTACAAAATAAATATAATATTAAAGCAAATATAAAATCTATTATTCGAGGTATAACAATAGATAAGAATTATTATTACTATGATATGGCTTTGTTTTAATACTGTTGTTTCCATTTTACAAAACAATAAAAGCAAAATATATATAAATTCGAATTAAGAACAAACGAAAACCAAAATTTACTATAACATAAGATAGAAATCAAAAATAAAATGAATTATTAAAATAGAACTGATTTTTGTCTTATTCATGGTGGAGATGTTTGATGATGATTCTGAGGGTAAAAAACTTATTTTGGTGAGTGCAGATTTATAAAAAAATCAATAAGAACAAGTAGCAAAAGTAAAAAATAATAGGAAATATGGACCTTTACAGAGAGTCGAAGATGTCGTGTTAAATCTGAGGAGTGAAAATATGCATGGTATGCAGGTCAAAGTGAACTCAATATCTCAATGTAATTAAGAAATATGTCGGAATTCGTGAAAATGCACACAACGTTCTTCGGGGTTAAATATGAATATATCAAAAATTTGGAAGGAGTTTCATGGAAAGTAAAATTATTAAATTTAGATTAGATTAGATTAGATTCTTTATTGTTCCATATTACAACTTTATATGTATATATAACATAACAGGTAATGGGATGCTCAGACACTGCGGTCTTTTCATATTAAATTTAGATGACTGTTTTTTTGATACCTTGACAGACGAAAGATGTGAAGAAATTCACGAATTTGAGCGATTATAGAAAAACTACCTGGGCCATATCTTCGTACGCCAATAAATATCTAATTTTATTTTTCAGTCAAAGTACTTTTGTAGTACATCTATGTATATATAGGTACATATTAAGAATCAATTCTCTAGCAAGATACCAACCTTTCAAAATTTGGAGGTAAATAAATTCACTGAGATTCCGAAAAGAATATTTTCCCGGTTCGATATGGTGGATGTGAGTTGAATGGAAAAATGTGCAATGAACAAAACAGGATCTTTTTTTTAAATAAAAATGTGCATTGAACAAAACAGGATCTTTTTTTTAAATACATTTTAAACTGAATTTTTTTTTTTTTAATAACGAGTCTTATTTAAAAAAAATTCAGTTTAAAATGTATTTAAAAAAAAGATCCTGTTTTGTTCAATGCACATTTTTCCGTTCAACTCTCATAATATAATTTTTTTATTATTCTGTTCTGTGTACAGCTACAACTTTAGCGGAGAGTTACAATTTTAAACAAACTCTAACTTTTAATATTCTAGCATAAGTCAAAATATTGAAGTTTCAATAAAAGATCGAAACGGCGAGATAATGAAACAAATTTAAAGTGTCGTACACTTTTAATACACATTATTGAAAGCAATGAAACGTTTGTTATATTTGCTGCTGTAATTACTGAACAAAAATTATTTAACGTAAATTTAGATGATGGTTTTACATTTTTGTATAACTTAAGGACGTTAAGAAGGACACACTCTGAAAATTGAGGCACCAAAGTGACCCGTTTTCATTAAACGACAATAGGTACAGTCTAGAGTTACTTTAGACTTCCACGTTTTCTTTCGTTTATGAAATATACACGTACAAACGCCGAATTAAATACTGTAACTGACAGCAAAACATCATTTTCAAATTATTGTAACCTTTCTTGTAAGTCCAGTGACACAATGCGAAAAAATTATTCGATCACAAGCTTCAGTCACAAAATTTTAGTCACTGCAGGTTGCGATACATTTTTAGAATAAAGCCGATGTCAAATTTATCCTAAATTTGTTTGTCGAGGATTATACAATAAAAGAGGAGCTTTTTAGGTTCAAGATTTCTTAATGGTGGGCCACTAGGGAAGGAGTTCTTTCCTGGTTCGAAAATTTCAACCAACTTGAAAGAAAATCATGTCAGCAAGCAGAACACAAAGTGACTACAACTTTGTATTGTGGTCGGGATGATTTGCCACTAAACGATGATCTAAGGACAAGTACGATTTAAAAAGATCCGGGACATCAATAACTCAACCAGTTCATTGAATTTATCCTTTCCAGTCCATTCATCAGATTTACGCTCAATTGAGGAATTCAGCTAGCCAGCTTCAGCTAGCGGGCGACCTTCTTCTCAAGGGACCCGGTGTGATGCGATAGCCCAATGGGCCCATTTCATCCAAATAATATCCACTAAATAAACCTTTCGGGTTTTTGGATCAAGCCTAATAGACCGGAAGGGTTGTGCGAATTTCAGTCACCCTCACCTAGTGCCTTTTGTCGAAATCATCATCGTACTCAGGACTCAAATTCTGCGTAGCAAAAAAATGATAAGGGTCCGTCAATAAGTGGCGGCTTTCTACGAGACGATTAATAAAATCGAACTGATAACCCTTTGCGTACACAAAAGTGGATGAGTCGGAAACCGATGAAAGTCAGCTATTTCACCGCAAAATTTACAACGAGTCAGGGCAGGGTACTTGAGCAAATAAACACATCGTACGAGTAGAGAGCATCGAACAATTTGTTATTTATGTTATTTTTTCCAGCGTGTTTGTTTGTTCACTGCATCGCCATATAACAGAAACAAGGCACAGTGAAGCGGCGATATCACAGTGTCAATATTTGTTCAGCGCTTGTCCACCAGTTTGGACATTCTGCTCTGTCCGGTGTAATGCCACTCAAAACAATTCACTTGTCGTTATGGGATTAAATACCGTGCTTTGCGGTTGCCACCCACCGACGACGTTCGCCCTTGTCTAGGCCAGCAACCTTCTCAGGAACGCCACTCAAACTGATTAGCTCGGGCACCCACCCTAAGCACTCTCGCACTCCTCATAGTCGAACTGAAGCAGTCAATGCTGACTTTATTCTTGCTGCAATCAGCATTTTCTTCCACATTGACGACATTAAGGATTCATTTTGTGGATTAATTTCCCTTTTTCGATTTCCGACACGTGTCCTTTAAGTGATTAACTCATCTGGAGAGCATCCCCTATTCCATAATGTGCTGCATGGGAAGAAAGGAGCGGTGGTGATCCGTTGAGTTAATATTTAATTTTACCGGCGTATCAAATAGATGGAGGTAATGACGTTCTAGGATAAAACAGCCAGACAGGTGGAAAGTATATTAACGGAAAAATAGTGGCAGGAGGCATAGATACATTTTTAATGAATCAAAGCTTGTTCGGTAGGTTTTAGAACTCTTGTGGGAAACATTTCAGCTTTTTATGAGGCTCTGCACATAAATCTGGCTAGACTTGATCTTAAATAATTAAAACTGCATTAAGTGCTGGCTGATTTAGGCAGATTTATTTTTATTAATTTGAAAAAATTTAAAGAACATAAAGTTTAGCTAGCCTAAATATTCGTGCTATAGCTGTTTTTGGCCGAAAAAAGTGCAGTTAAATCACTTCGTGCGACAAAGCGACTAATATTGCAAGAAAAAGTTTACCGATAAAAAAATAAAAAAAAGAAGTATTGGTTTTAGTACGTTTAATTATGTATAAGTACAAGTCCGTATTGGCTAGAAAATAGAGTCCTCAGTAGGTTTTTTGTGGATTGATCTGCTAGAATGTTGTGAAACACTGGACGAAAGCGCTACATGTTGCAGATTTTTTTAAACTCCGTTTCGTACTAGTTGTCCACGTCTGCCTGATATATTGGTGGAAAAAGCGTGGTGGAAGGTATTGGCTGTAACCTGCTAGAGATCCTGATAAATTTCACATCAGCATAATTTTTTTCAAACTCAAACTTTACTTAATTTCAAATCCGCATTCGTGTTCCTACTAAAATTTTTATCACATAATTTGCATATAAAAATAACAAACCACTTTTCGTATCACAGAAAGGACATCGAAGAGAGTGGCTTCTACTATTCAGGATATGCTGAGTCCTTATTATGTACACAGTATTGCAAAATTGTAGAATATTCACGTACTTTTCCAATATTTCACCTTTTTTTCTTCCTACTTCCTTATTCAAAACCATATGAAGTGAGTGCAACGTGAATCTGGTAGCCGACTTTTCTCATATTCCACCGAAGGATACGTGACTGGAATGAACCTTTGTTCTAACCGTCGGTCCATCGGTAGGGTGAATGACTGGGTTTTATTTTTGTTTAACCTTTTTCGCTTACGCTTCTGATTTCGTATTACAAGTTATCGTGATCCAGAAACGGTAAGTAGCACAAGGGTCTGGATTCGAATGCTAATACTCACATGATAAATACAAGAGTTGTTAAAGAAGACTTAAACGTGATTTTAAGAAGAACGAATAAGGCGATGCTTATCCTTGCACGCTTCGTGGAACTTGTGCCAAATCTGATATTCATCTCATTTGCGACGGTAATGCTCGACGGGACTTAAAAGTAAAATCCCATTGAAAGTCCTTCGCCCATTAAATTTAATTTTCCATTAAATATTTGAGGTGAAAAGAAATTTGAAAGCAGTAAATGCAGGAAGAAGTTGCTACATTTGTCCAATGCGAAGCAGTCGTCCTTCTCTTTGAGGAGTATCCAATTTTGCAAGGAAAACAATTTTCCAGTTATATCTTTGAATATCCAGCTACGAGTTGTCGCTAGTGGAAAATCATGTTTATGTGAAAATTTTCTCTAAATTTTTTTATTTAATTTTTTTTGTTGAAAAACAGTAACAATCGCAATCCGGAACAGGATATTGCGTTCACTTGGACAGAATTAATAAGAGCAGTTGTTATTTCTCTCTTCACACCAGTTATAAACGTAGGATATCTGCACGACTGTCGCCAACCGATAAGGACGAGCAGGGATGTATGGAGCATATCTATAAAAAATGGTGTTGCCAGCTTGTAGACGGAAAAGAGTTAAAATTAAATAAATTTGGCCGTTGCTCGGTTATATTGGCGAGTGGTGTATAGGAACATATATATATTAGCCTTGTTCGGAGGGTGAAATTGTATTTTGTTGGTGTCTCACTACTCTAGTACATAGAGTGCTCGTACTTGCCCGAACTTATCCAATTAAACTGCCTCTATAATTGGAGTCTCTATTGCTCCCTATTGGGGCTGCAAATGCCTCCGGAACACATATCAGCCGTATGGTTTCGACGGGGGCTACACGCAAGGGTTGTATTTCATTAATGCTCTTCGAGTGTGCTAGACTGTTTTTTGTTAGTCTGATATCTAGGCATAGTAAAGTGTGGCTTATAGTTGAACCGAGCCAGGACCTTTAGCCGATAGATGACCCCATACATTTGACCACATATGCGTGCATAAGGGATTTTCGGATTAGCCTTAACGCCCTGATCTCATAGTGTGATAAGTGGATTACTTAATAATGCTCGCGATTCAACTTGACTCGTTTCGGAATAGATCCAAGGAAAATATTTTCAAATATTAAAATTACATGGTTGTGGAAAGAGGGTCCATAAGTGTACAAGGGTCAAGTTTAGAAGTCTATTAAGGTAAGTTTGAGTGAGTAGTTTTTAATTATGGAGGTGAAACAGGACATGCTACCAACGCGTCGTAGTCTAATGATTTTTCTTATTAGTGATAAAGGTTAGCCTTAAATATACTAAAGGTGTAGTTACATATTCTTGATGAAAGTATTCAGTGCTAAATGCCGTTTCTAGAGCAGGTCATAATTTAATATGTGGCATACTGTAAGCCCAAAATTAAAACAGAAAAATATTATGTCGTGGTATTTACACTTTGTAGCTATCGTAAAATTAAGGCACGCAAATTAAAAGATCGTACTGTTTACATTACAAGGGTTTCTGTGATTTAACGGTGTATAAAACTCAAAATACAATTTAATCAGCAGTTTCTGTTTTATTTAAATATATAAGAAACGTGAGGAAGTAAAGTCAATTCGATATAAGAGATATAGCAGAATTCGTGAAAAAACATTCAACCTAAACCGATGGTCATAGTCACTAGTGTTGAAGAAATAATATTTAAATATTTATTTAATAATAACATTTAACCTCCTTACCTACTTCTAGGGGTTAAAAATCGTAAAATTATTTGCAAATAAATAAGTAAAATCATTGAAAAAGCCATTACGCGAAAAGTTAAAGAAGTACGGGGTGCAATAGTTTAATTTAATCGTATCCGTAAGCAAAAGAAAATATAGAAAATAAATAGATACTACATATAATTACATATTCACACATTTCTAGATTTATTTTCAACAAATATGAGTTAATCATTCGAGTAACTGCAACTTAATTCATGTGGTCAACAACAAAAAGACCACCCGAAATAGAAACCAATGTGTACCGCGTTCAAAAAAGACTCCCGAGAAGAGTCCCAATTTATGTTTAAGGCCTTAAGTGTCTGCGAATGAATTGGAAAGTGTCTTCAGTACAACAATATACCATTACAGCGATGTCGCCCTACGATTATCATTTTATCATTGTTCTGATAAGATTCTGATCAAATTGCCGTCTCCACGGAACAAAGAGTTGTCCGTGTCGTGATCGAAAGTCACGTGTATAAAAATCAGCGTCCAGTTAGTTGCGCGGGGCGTTTGCATGTTTTTTTCGTCCCAACCGTTGATAATTGAATGGCACGATTTACAATTATACGAACAAAACACGATTAATTTACGCCAAGAAGCTACGTTAGCTAATTTCTGTCCAGTGTAGTACAGGAAGACAACAAGAGATAGCACTACCGACTTATTGATTTGTGGTCTTGATATCGTCTAGCACTTACCTGTGAAATGTGCGTTATTTGATGTAGTGGAGCCATAGTAGAGTGCAGGTCATAAGTCTAGGATCAATTCGGAGAGTAGCTAACGGCCGATGCAATGTCGACCATCATATCCTTTACATACCATCGGCAACCCAGCAATTAAGATTGTTTATCATCCAGATGCAATTATGGATGATGACCAGATACAAATGCCACTTATGAGGTAACGCTGTTGTTTGCTTGCTAGCTGGTGAAGTGAAATTGCTAATACAATATGCTTTCGAAAGAGGACTCTTATAGTCCTTCTGTTCTGTGCAGTACCATGTCTAAATGGGCTTGGTGGAGGCTATTATTTATAGCAACAGATGTCTGAGGTTTCAAGGCTTTTAGTGCGAATTATAGCCTCATATTAATCGCTAAACAATACGCATATAACTGAACGGGCTGCTTAACAACAATAAATTTATTTGATAGTTGTATAAATTTTGAGTTTAGTTTCCGCTGAACGCATTATTTCCAAAACGTGATCGTAAACCAATGATTTGATATCGATGGCATACAGGAAATCTCCATGTGTGAAACGTGGATGTGCCACCAGATGACGTTCGATAACATTCGGTAGCCCGTTAGCGAGTCGACTGACATCTATTGTAGAGGAGAGCCAATCGTTAGCGGCATAGTGTAGAGCGACGGGTGCATTAATCCCCGATAGATTGTACAGTGGCGGTAACAATGTTCCATATTTAATTAAGTTACGAAACAGCCCGTAATCGTATTGTCGAAAGAATCCGGACCGTACAAATTGTCCGAAGTGAACGAATTGTTTTGATGCAGCACCAGCCGGAATGTGACCAAAAATTACTGGTAGAGTTGTCTATTAGAAAAGAAAACAGAATTTTAAAGATATTGTCATCATTTTCGCATTTAATTTACATACCGCATTTAACTGCTCCGAATCGTAGCCAACAATTAAAAAGATCACATTCGAACAAATAGCCTGTGTAATGGCTCGATCGCGGCAAATAAGCTGACCACTAAAGGCCAATAGTGCGCTGCTCGGTAAGAATTCAGATTCTCCGGCGAGTGCTGAAAATTTCTTGAAATTTAAATGCAATGAAAATGCTATCTGCAAATCAAGATCCATTTTTGATCACTTACCTCGAATTGATCTATAAAAGTTGAGAGGAATTTAATTACAGGACTCTTGGAGTTTACCAAAAATGCAACTGGGGCCAATGCGTTCATAACGATAACTTTATCGCAGTAAGTTGGCCGCTCTGAACACATAACCCAGAAACACGTTGTTCCCTGAAAAGGAGAAAAATATGCTTAGTTAATGAAATTCTAGTAATAAGATTTTTGTAAACAGATGCTATCCGATTCGCTACGTTGCAATTCCCTATTCTCAAACACTTTTCCACTTCTTCGATTGTTCTTATCATTTCCAGAATATTCTACATACCCCATATGCACATTCATTACATAAGCATGGCAAAGTTTGTAGTCGAACACAGTTCTGTACTACGGTGAAGCGAGACGACAGTCAGTTATGCGAACGTATTTGTAAAGCGATTTGGATCGGTAGCAGCGATCGAGCAGTGTTCAAGTAGTACAAGGAATTCAGCAGCGTTGCCAATAGTTCAACGAATAATAACTAAAAAAAAAAATTTAACGGTATTTACCGGAAAACCAGTATTTTCAGAATAATAACACGCTGTTAATTCTTTTTATTTGAAACGAACTCTATTTTACTTGAAACCCAAGCGAACCTATAGCTCGCGACAATATTGTCATCTTATTGAAAGGAAAAATGTGACTAAATTATGAAAGCAAGCAAAGATGCTTAGGTACCTATATATTAAGTTTTTCATGCGAGAAGAAATTTCATTAGTTTTGGCTAACCTCAAGAATAGAAATAATATTAATATAATAGATACTTAGGTACATATAAATGAATTAAAAATTTATTAGTCAGATTCAAATGGTATTTGTCATGTAGCTAAGATTGGATCACGCACCTAAGTATCTTTTTCGATCGCATATTTAGAATAATAAACCTTTCTTTATTGTTCCGAAATTAAATTGTTTTTAGGAATTTAAATAAATAGTCTGCGGCAGAAAAAAACAATTCAATATAACATCGAACTTGAGCATTATTAAGAACTTCTTTAAGACCCTTGTCCCACCGAGTTAAAAAAAAAATTCGCTTCCAAGTAGTTGCATCGGGAAGGAAGCAATACATGAATATATTTCTCTGTAACTAACTACCTGTGAAAATCCAATGTAGTGTATTTTGTCAAATCCTGTTTCCGCAATAATATAATCCATCATGGCTGGTAAATCATAAACTCCCATTTCGTGGAACGAAAAGTCCCAAAACTGTTTATTGGACGTACTTAAATAAGTGTGCTTTTGAGAATATCTTGTTCCTCGTACATTTCCCATCCAAACATCGTAACCGGAGTCGGCTAAAATGTATCCTAGAACGTAAAGAAATTTGTGATGATATTAATCATAGTACAAATTGCAAAAAATCGTTACCTAGTCCATTATTTGTTCCCATGATCACCCATCCGGCCGACGAATCTGTAATCCCGTGAATCAACAAAACGGGTATTCCCCCTGGCTTTGGTATACGATGCATCTCTAGTATGTAGCCATCAACGGTTACCACGGTGCGAATTTCAACTGGGTACCCATATTTTTTTATAAGCTGGGGCTGAAACACAACAAATTTTTCTGATTAAAATAATTTAGTTACAGATGGAATTGGGAAATATTGAAAAACTTTGGTCTCGCTATACTTTGACAAAAAACTTGAACCAGAATGAAACAAAAGGTAGTAGCAGCTTTTATACGACGATTTTTTGCATTTTACTTACAGTTGTGAGAAATACATCTGATGATGTATTTAAGACACCACGTTCATCAATATCCAAACCGGGTGCACTTTTGTCAAGTTTTATCTTAATATCAGGTGAAACGTAGGCATCGGTTGAACTCGAACGAAGAACACAATTGAATAATAAAATTACTGCAGAAAATCTTCCAAACATAATGAAGCGTTCCAAGTAATCTTTTGTCAACTGAAAATGTTACAGTGTTGTTAATTTCACATATGCTGGAGCCACATCTGCGGACGGGATATACGATAACTAACGCAACAAAAGTTACGCACTACGCTTTCACTAACTTGTACTCTCGAACAATGCCGTATACGTTAAAATATGTAACTCAATCACTTTAATTTTCACTCAATCTTTAATTTTTGAATTTAGCACGAGTATGGCCACACTAAGTCGTTTTGCACCCAACGCCGTTAATAACGTGCTATCGAAATTATCACGCTAGTCAGTGGTTTCACCTGCGTTTAACGGCAGATCACATCACGTTAGGTGCAGGTATGGCCCAAGCATTATATGTTGCTACATAGTTCGAT
Organism: Beris chalybata; assembly: GCA_949128065.1. Lineage (NCBI taxonomy): Eukaryota > Metazoa > Arthropoda > Insecta > Diptera > Stratiomyidae > Beris > Beris chalybata. Next base: position 2,018,368 of record OX421896.1, on the reverse strand, counting down.
AGTTTGTAGGTGTCTCAAAAAAAGATGAAGTTGTATATCCGGTTTTTAAAAGCAACTCTCCAAACACAAATTCTAAGTTCATAGTTGATTAGGGAAAGTTCAATTAATGATAAAAAGTTAAAATATGCATGAATGCTGGATAAAAAATTTGGTGACAAAACGAAATCGTTTCCATAATGTCTATCTATATTTCATATGTCTATCTATATAGTTTCATGTATATAAATATTTAATTCCAATTTCTAACAATAGCGACGGCGATCCATTAAAAAAAAATTTGTATCTGGATATATGTATGTGTACATATCTGTATATAGAAAAACTGAAAAACTATTTCTCTGCTTGACTGTTTGTCTGTTTGCCTGTTTGTCTACTCATCTGCTTGCCTACTTGTCTCCTTGTCTCCTATATCCATTATGAAAACTTAAAGCTTATGTCCTAATATGTTCTTGTATTCTGACGCGGATAATCCTTTTGCACTGCAAACTGCATTTGAAATTTGATAGTATAGTATGTTTAAAACTTAAAAGAAGATATTTTAATAGATATTTAAAAAAAATGAAATGAAGTCATGAAGCAAACGCACTAGAAACAGATACCTCAAAACATTAACCTCTAAACTCGAAGGATTTTTTGTTGCTCAAACATCATACATAGACACATGGAGTTTATATTTTTGTCAGATACGTTTACTCATCTGTGATATCACGTATGTATCACCGAAATGTTCATCAGTTCCTCTTAAAGTGTCATTAAAAGCTGACTTCGTGAATTTTCCCTTATGAAAAATGTGGGGTATACTTCCAGTGTGATATTAACTCAAATACGAGAAAAACAGACTTAGTACCTTTTTCGTAAGCCACCGATAAGCTCTTTAATAAAACAATGCCACAATGCACAAGATCGCTTAAATCTCGATCCAGTATTTACTTATAGTCAGAAAACTTATTGTGTACTATGAAGTTTCTTAATTTTATTAGCAAATAAAATACTTGAAACAAAATCTTACAATTATATTACCCGACAATATCGATAATTACAAAACTCAAAGGCCACTGAAATCTACCACCCGGTTCAAGTATAAAATATTAGACCTACAAACTTAGAAGATAATTACGATCTGAAGGATTTTTTTGGCTGCATTCCAGTGGTTTGCTTGCATAATCCCGAGTCCAGACCTAATGTAATTGCAGTTGAACTTGAAATGTTCATAAATTGGTGTGAATCCTCCTACAACGTTGTAACTAGCAACATTATACGTATCAGACCTTCCACCTTTACCGCCGCTCCCTAGCTAGACACTAGCGTAGACCGTACCAAGGAGCAGACACTATCATGAACTTTAGCTTCAGCCTTATGCACCTTATGCACTCGGCAGGATACTACACCGGGCTAGGGAACAGAAGCCCACCAGGACTCGTATAGGAAGCTAGCTACAAATAGTCCTGGTTGCACTAAAGTATCTCGACCGTAGTTTCGAAAGCGAGCCATCCAACCAAGTAAAGTAGTGAGGATTCGAGAGCCTTCGAAAGCACCCAATACATTAATTCGTAGCTCTACTATAGTAAAACGGAATACCGCGCTGCAATCTACGAGTACCGAGTACCTACCTGGGTATTATCACTGAACTAATTATCTCGATGCTGCAAACAGCCAAAAGGGATTGTTATTTGACGTCATTTAATTTCTGATTACAACAACAGGTTGAATTAGAGTGGCAATTAGTGTAAGGTGGATCAGCTATACCAACGTAAGTCGGTAGTTCTGCAATAGCGGGCATATAGCATTATTACAGACCGGGAATGAACTTCTGTGCAGTTAGTTAATTTGCGGCTTAGGACGGTGGAACCATTGAAATAAATGTGGTGATTGCACTTAACTTATAAGAATAATTTTGGGTAGAGGTGGCCCAGGATAAAGATTCAAAATTCTCAGATACACGCTCGCAAATACAGGAGTTTTGGTCAACTAGAATGAGTTTTACGTCATCATACTGTACCCACTCTTCCATAATGTTGAATTCATTTCCGATTCCATGGTAAAGGCTAATCATTTTGTCCCATCATCATTATAATGTTATATTATACCTCTCTCTCTTGCTCCTACATATATAGGTATAATATAAAGAGTTCGATCTCATTAAACCTAAAAGATTTGATGTTAGGAATCAGACCTAAGAAATATATCGGAAATAGTGAAAATGTATGCAAATGTATTCCCACTTACGGGTAAGACATCGAAAAATATTGAATGGTTTTAGAAAGAGCCCACAGAAAAGAAATTATTTTGAAAATTCTGCATGCCTTAACTAACGAAAATTGTGAAAATGTGGAAAAAAAACTTTTTTCAAGGAAAGCGCTTCGGGCGCATTAATCTTAGTCTTCATACCTCTAAGGTTCGAAGTTACAGCCTCCTAGCACAAGTGGTTGTAGAGATCTAGGAACTAGTATTTTTTGTCTCAAACACTTGCCTACCTCCCTCCACCAAAAGGGGTGTGTTCATTTTTCTTAAACAATGACGTACCTTAATTCCGCACCCCGGACTTCTGTCTTGGTATATTAGCACATCCACCTAAAGGCAGCACAAAACCCATCAAATTTCTCCAATATTTCCATTAGGATTAGTCGCATTTTTTGCTTCTAAAAGTTTCTCGAAGTTATGGTTAACAGATGATCGAATATCCCTTGAATCTCACTAGAAGTTTCACAGAACCCTCATCCATCCGAATGAATAAATTTCAGGAGTATGAGGTTAGCGGATGATAGGAAGGAAGCCTGCTCATTGATCTTTTATTTATGACTGTTTATTTTTGCATCGCATTCAACGGATTCCTTTGGATAGAGGCAAAATCCTTGCTCCATCTTCCGAGGACAGGTGTCTTTCTAGCTTCCTTCTACCGGTGCTTCCATTACGAGAGGGAATCTCTTCATAAATAATTCGCGCGTTTTTTTCCTCCGTGATGTAAACATGTTTCCTAGCGCTCAGGAATTTATTGGAATTTCAACAAGTTGATTTGGTTTATCTCTGAAGGTTTGGAAATGGGAAGATTGAAAAGAGAACTTTTCTTACCCTCTAGGATGAATGTGTACTTTAAAGAAATGAGCTAGGTAAACTTTTTAAATCTTCGTAAATCTTGGAAGATACACCGGAAAATTTCTTGTTGTTGCCGCTTGTTTCTTGAGAAAAATAAAGTCATCTGGTATCACAAGGATAATACCCTAGTAACAAACATTGAATTAGTTTCTAGCCCGACATACTTTCCATGTATGAAGAGGAAGTTCTGTGTGACCTTCGTCCCTTCGGATAAATATTTTACACCTCCTAACAAACCATTTCCCACTTATCATTTGCTCCGCATCCAACGTGAAAAAAAGCATTGAAAATTTAGCAACTGCATTGCACCTTCACAGCTAATTTATATGGTTGCGGGGGAGGACCACGTGATATCCCTGTACATATACGGTGGTATACGATATAAGGACGTGAAGGCTATGCATTTTTTATGATATAGTTTTCCTCGCATCGCACATGCTACACACAAAATTTCGCAGCAGCAGCTCTTTTCCGTAAGTGGATAGTTTTCACATGTTCGTATGACTGAAATGTAATTCGGGGAATTTTATGGAAAAAGGTTTTTGTGTTTCCGTCGACCTACCTATGCGGTAGAAAATTGTATAACGGAATTATATCGTACCGTCAGTAAAGTGTGACGATGAACTTTTAGGAGGTGTGGCGAAAGAAGGTTTCGGTTTTTACTGACTTTCATTCGAATCTACGTAAAGTTTTAATTTTCATAAAGTTGCAATACGAAAATAAAAAGCAACTCATTAAGGATAATAAAAAAAGTTTATAAAAGTGATGAGTTCGGGTGAATACAATTTTTTTTTTTCAAAACATTTGTATGGTAGTGCGGTAATAACCTTAGTGAGGTAACTTAAGCAGCGCGGAAGTTCTGGATAGATATAAATGATTTCAGAAACCTTGATTGCTGCCCATAACTCGCATTCTTGCCCGTCTTCCGTTTTTAGGACCTTTGTATAGAGACTACATCATATTCTTCATATCCATTCCATTACTTGCATCATTTGTAAGATTAACGGAAAACCTCGTTTCCACGCGGCCTGGATTAATTTAGAAATTGCCCCAGAGTAGGTATAACATCGGTTTTCAATACAAACATTAAGAAAATCCCAAACACACATGCTTTAATGCACAAAGGCAGACACAAAGAAAAATAATCTAAGGAAGTGTAACGGTGCAATAATTACTGGCCACTCTGAACTGACCCTTAATTATGCTTCGGCCAAGTTAATCCGCAACAAATCAAATGATGCATGAAATTGCGTTCCTTGTATTCGGAGCCTATCCCATCCCATCTGGGATCTTGTGGGTGCACACAAAGACCTTTTTAGTGGGGACATTACAAGCGCTTTATATCGCTCGCATTAAGTCGTTTTTAGTTAATTTTCCATGGGAAGATGCTCACGTTGGTTTGCTTCATTGGGCACGATAATAATGCCACTCCGAGCTAAGGGCTAGGAGCTTCAGTACACTATCGTCCACTAATTACATCGAATTGGACGCTAGGTTTAGCGTGTGGTGGAGTTTCGAAATTGATATCGCAGTATTTGCTCTAGGATCTGGAGCACTCGGAGCTCGGGCCCCTATGGACGAAACGTGACCGAATGTCACGAAAACCCCTACAGCAGATTTTCAATATTCAGGCGTGAAAATTGCTATCTTCCAATCAGACGGAGGAATCCGATCGTCGCAGTCATATGTACAATTTCTTTGCAGTTCCGCATCTTATTATCACACTTGAAAATTTTCTCTTATATGGCTGGCAGCATCAAAATATAATCTACTTAACCTTAGTATGTGGCCGCAGTTTCACTTTCCGCGATGGATAATGAGCCGCTATAGTCCCGCAGATCCGTACTAAAGTAGTTGCATTGAATTTCATTTCGTGTTGTTCGCCAGCCCTGGTAATGGGATCCCTCAGGGGACCCGTGTACCAGCTGATATGTTTCTCGAAGTACCTACATACATCTTCAAAATGCAAACATCATAATAAAAATGCGATAAAAGAGGAGTGATTTGGAATTTTTTTTCGATGTTGTTCTTGTTTTCGTGTGATAAATCCCATGATAGCCATAAATAAGGTTCTGACACCATCAACCTGAATACGCGTCTTAATTTCTCCAGAGGATTATCGAATAGGCAATTTTGTGAAGGGCAGACTGTGGTCGATTCAAGCACAACTGGATGAAAATATTGAAGACATATCACACCAGTCTTTTAATTTATTTTCGAGAAAGGTAAATATAATTCATAATTTGACGTGACACCGTGATTAAGTGGAGTTAGTTTTCCGTTCATTTTTTTGCCGGGGTTCCTTCAATCCCGGACTATCCATTTCACTCTATTGAAATCGTTGTAGAGCAATAAATCTTCTTGTACGAAATTCACTGTAAATCAGAGGGAAGAAAAAGTAACAATCCGATCCGGTACTCTTCGAAAGAGGGGACGGGTTGGTGAATTACTCTTCAAAGAAACTCAACCCGATCTCCCAGGTTTTTTTTTGCCTTCTGTTCATTTCGGGACACACCCTAAGGCCGTGCGGAAATGAAAGTATGTAGCCCATTCCTTGCTACTGTACCCACCAGTCACCACATTAAAGATACCCCAAAAAAGGCGTATATCGACTTTTTGCCTCAAGGTAGGTATCTTCCGAGTATCTCAAAGAACTATGACTTTATGCCTATTGAGAATACCTTACTTCTTCGCATCCACCCCGCCGAACACCCCCAACATATTTATCTTAAACTTATGGTTTTTTTCGGCGCGCTATGTTAGAAAAAATCAGAGCAAGCGAACATCTAACATACGAGAATCGAGTAGAAGGCCGGATATAAAGGACAGATAGAAACCCTTCAATCAAAGGATATGGCTGCTTTGGGGGAAAGCTTTATGCATTTATTACCTCCTAAAAAGGGATGTGAATTTGTCGTTTCTATGTCAATTCATTCCTAAACGGAGCCAGGACCAGATTTCTGGTTCGAAGTTTTATTTTTCTTTTACCTACATGTTACAAGAAACTGATGGGAAAATGGTTGGATGAGAAAAGATTCTTTCAATTTATGGCTGATAGTATCCCATTACACTGTGATATTCTTTGCATACTTTACTCGCTCTATTGTGTACAAAGCTGTTATGGCGAGTAGAGGTTTTCTGAAATTTTTACATGTTTGCTTCACGGTTCTTAGTGCAGATTTTATTTACTATATACTCATAAGCTCTGGTTGGATAAGTTTTAGTCTGGCTTTGAACCATGTGTGCATCTCGTAATAGAAATAGTTATTTATTAATTATAAACAAAAATTAGAGAAGAAAACAGTTACCAGCACACATGGAGGAGGACAACCCTGGTTGGTCTAAGGGTTTGCGATTACGATCCTAACCGGCGCGGCAGATAGAAGTATAGGTTTTAGACATGGAATGAAGAAAATTTATTATTTTCTTTTTATCTGCCCGTTACTGTGCAGAAAGATTACCGTCTTCCCAATGTTATTTTTCAAAACATATTTCATTGATGTGTAGTACATGTATGGTCCACGCACGGACACCATGTCTCCATACAACTAGGATACGAAAAAAAATTTAATTTAGTTCGTTTATAAATATATTTATAAAGAATGAATTGATGGTGATAATTAGTCTAACAAAATTATTTGTACATTTTTTCTTTAATTTCTCTAAACAATCGCATCCAATACACAGAAAAATCTGTGTAGTCCGACCACATCGGACTGGCAGTAACCCTCTCTGAATAGGACCGGTCCGAATACAAAATAGAAAAACAAAAACATATTATGAAAACTTTAGAGTTGGTCTTACAGTATAACGTAATCGTGGAGGCATTTCCTATTGTAATAATATTTAACGTAGGTCTATCTATAAAAAAGTTTTAAACCAATTTTATAATAATTTCCGTTTTCCTTTTATACTGTAAAAAAAGTTCGAAAACGTTCCGTACTCGACCAACTTGAATTACATCTATATCCGAGAAAGGCAATGTGCCATCAATCAATTCGGTCAATTTAACTTTGTGAATGGGTTCAAGATGACCATTTCTGAGAGCATATCAGCAATAAGGGAACGTAGTAAAGGGTTTCGGTCCAAATAATATCCTATCTATGCAAATTACTTGGAAAATGTCCACAATTTTCTCCAGAGATTTCGATAAAGTTTTATACCGAAACTATGCTATGAAAATAATTAATTTGTTCGTCCTTGACATTGACAAGGTTGATACGTAAACCTTTCTCCGGTCAAGCCCGACGGATTGTTTTATTTAATTGCTGTTAGTGGAAACGAAATTAGATAAGTGTAAAATAAAACTTATAATTAATACACTTTAAGAAATATTAGAGTAAATTTACCATTGACAACTGTTTTCCATCGATACTAATGGTAAAAATACATGCTTGTGTAATTAAAGAGAAAATTTTACAAATAAGTTGTAATAATTACACAGCATATTCGTAATCAAAACACATTAGTGATGTAATCAATGTACAATAACTGGGTAATTAATAATTATCAGTGTGGTAGCTATTACACAGATAATGCAGTTACTCGAATAATACACTATTCATATGATATTCTCATTTTGTTATAGAAAAAACCTCTTCATTTCATTCTGAGTTATTATTATTACGGTAAAATCAAAAATCAAAGACGCAATTACATAGTACATGTAATGCACTAAATTTAATTGAGTTGATAAATGATAAAAGAACATATTATGGCTACTATTATTATGAAAATGAACGACTTTCTTTTATTGAAATTAAAAACAAAATGTGGTAAACTATGAAATCAATATGTTCTATTTATATGAATAAATATTACATATACATAGCTACATGAAAATTATATAATAATAAATAACCCAAGAAAACTAATAAAAGATAACATACTAATTATTTAAATTATATGAATAACTTATATAATATAGATATTATACAAAAAATTGGCGAACAATTTATTTATTTATTTATTAAATTAAATCCATTGTACATATAAAAACTTATCCAACTACACAACAACATAGAAGGAGAGAAAACGGTAATACTAATAATAATAACAATTAAAGATTGAAAATAATATACTACAATTAGAAATTAGTTTGTGAAAAATAAAAATTTTAATTTTGTTTTGAAAAGTGAATACGATGTGTTCAGAGGACTAATATTGACAATTGACAACGTGAAGTGGATTGAAGTAATGAAATAAATTCCAGGGAACTTACTTGCGTAGTCTGGCTTTATAGTGTACTTTAATGCACTATTAAATAAATATTATTAATTACTTTCAAAGTAATATTACACTAAGCGTGAATTCACATTATTATTAGTTTAATACGAGTATAATCTTGTCGCCTAAATTCACTCTTTTTATAAAGCAAAATAGGTGTCATTGTCCACCTTATTGTGTAGTTATAAATATTAGCTTTTCGTGTGCTAAAAAATATTTATACGTCAACAAGACGAACAATTACATAAATTCTGTATTTTTGAGGGACGGAATATCGCCTTACCCTCTCGAAAGTTTCCTTTTGAAATGATATTTGATTCACATCCGGGGGCTGGAGAACAGAAAAGAAGAGTATTCGAGAAGTGCACAGAAGTTTCTCCATATTCCAGATACTTAATTAATTCTTCGAAAAATAATAAATTCCATTAATGTGTTTTCAATGGAAGGACGAAGGAGAATCCAAGCTAAAATTCAAATTTATATTAAATTAGAAAAATCTACTCGAAAAAAAAACAATTATTCCTGCATCTGTGAATAGCAAGTAGGACTCGAACGCTCGATTTTCACATATCACTGCAAAATAATATCCCCAAATCATAAAACCATCCCCATTGCCTGACTCACAAATGGGAATTAAAATTCCTTCGAACTATCCGCAAAATAATCTTCCACGCCATTCACCAGAGCCCCAGAGCCTGCAAAATATCTATTTTAGGCTTTTTCTAATTCTCTCTATCCATTGAGTTGAGAAAAAATGAATGTTGATGGCGGAAGGGCGATCACAGAATACCAGACAAATTTTAATTAAAAAGCACATTAGCCCTTGGGGCCGCCAGAGCTAAATGGACGTCGGCACTGCTCCTTCATATGCCAAATCAGAACCACACAATGGGCAAGCCCCACTTCATTTCCTGGTATGGTACGAAAGTGTTAGGTGTCAAAAGCTCTTCATAAAGTCCGCCATTCATTGAGAACGGAGCCCACCCCGAAGGATTATCCAAATCAAATAGTTCAGCGCCCTTGAGGGCTTTTACTTGTTTTCAAAGGGATCGCGTAATGGAACGTGCACTTACACTTGAGTGGTGCATCACCGACTACTGCCACGACATTATATCCCCCAAGGACACGGATAAGGATAATGTGACACTGCTGCTTGGCGCTAAGATTCTCCACACATGAAGCTTCTGTCTATTCAGAAAAACGGCAATGTCACTTTTGTCAGACATTAAGTGTCCATTCTGCTGTGAGTTGTGACACGCTATTGCTATTTACTGGGAGTGAGATAGTGCCATAGCTACTCCTGCAGTCTTGTAAGTACTCGGGAGCTGAAAAATTTTGACACCATTTCTGAAATCTTCCTTCTGGCAATTCTTTGGTTCTAGTAAATCCTGCCTGGATCTGTGCAGCCGTTTGTAAAGTTTAGTTTGAAAAGCAGACAAGTTAAAGAGGACAAGTTGAAACAAAGGATCACATACGGACCTAAGTGGGACAGTTGGTAATTAGAGAGTGCACTGCAGAGAAGATTTCTTTCAACCATTTAACAATTCGTCACTGTATTGTCGAACAACTATCGTTTTTCTGTAGTGGCTACAGAGCTAAAGTGAAAAAAAATTCTAAACACAAGCGTGAAATTTCAGTTTCTTCGGTACAAGGACTAAAAACTTACTACACAAAAGAATATATTGTAATTTTTGTCTGTTTTGATACCTTTCAATAATACACGCAAAGTACCAGGTCTCAGAATTGAATTTACTATACAATTTTACAGAAATTGATTTAAAGAGAACTAAGTCTGAGGATCAACACTAAAATTGATTCTCTTATGTTTTTTTATACTCTCAAGGAAATTTAAACCGCTACCTCGAACTTTTTTTGTCGCGTCAACACCGTCCCGAATCTTTCAGAGTAAAGCTGTGCAGATAACAACAAAATGGACAGAAACAGAAAGAAAAGTTCGCGGATGGTATTTCGTACCTTCGTAAGAAAATATATATTCAATTTTTGAAATGAAATTTAATCGCAACCACTTTTCCTGCAACTACTTGTTAGTGCTAACAGAATTGTGGACACCGTTCCGCAAAGCCAACAAATAACCAAGTAAACAAAACCCAAATCATTTCACACATTGTGCATTAAAATAAGTAGATAAAGAGTAAAACAATACAATTTCCAATCGAATTCTATTCATGGAGTACGAATGCAATTCTCAAATCCTTCTGATACCGCAATGTTGTTTTATTTTCTAAAAAAAACGGTCACAACAAGCGGCCATTTAAATTTATTTGAATGTTCAACTACTGTACCTTATGTGAACGGTGGCTGGCGATAACGCGCCTAATGTATGCCAAGTCATGTGGCAAATTTATCTCTCTTACTTGTACCGTCGGTGGCGTCGGTTGTCCTGTTTTAAGGGTTTAATTTATTAGTTTCGATGGTTTTAAAGTGGTCTGATAATGCCGCGTGTGTGCAACGAATTCAACATGGCGAAAATGTCACACGGAAAATTCGAGGAAAAATAACGAGAATTGCGAAGGTGTTACCGATTACATTAGCACATCAGCAATATTCAAATAAATTACACTAGTAAAAAAAATCTCTGGTACCTACCATAAAAAAATATTCTTTTTTAAGTTAAACTGTAGAATTTGGCTGACATCAATTGAATAGCTAGAAAAAAGAGGGTATCAACCTTTTTCCCCTGCTTTCAATCAATTATTTATTATGATACATTTTATTTATTATTAATAGAAGTCAAATTAACCGAAGAAAGTTGGAAGAATACGAAAACAATCGGCCAGTTCCGTGTACGTCTGGTCGGAAATGGTGGTTTGTACATGAACTGTACTGACGTGCATTCTGCCTCTGTGCTAGCTAGTATTTACCCACTAGGAAATTTGAGGAGAACTCCGTGAGGGAGCAAATAACGAGGTATCTACTACTATCCCTCACAATGAAGCAAAAAAGGAGATTAATAACAAAATTATGCAGAAAACCGTCTCCTCTTTTTTTTGCTCCGAATGGATGAAAATGGGACTATATTAAGACCATTTTTGAGTTTTACTGCAGAACTAATCCCATTAGAGATCTCGTTTTAAGCTCCCTTACAAGTATTTTTGATTGCTTTCTTTGGAGGTATATTGGAAATCTGATTTTTGCGGACATGCTCTTGCAAAAAGGAGGTCAAATGGAGGAGAAAACGAGGTCTCCAAACCTCCCTAAGGAGTAGTCCGGGATTAATCATGGGATGCTCCCATTTCCTACTGGGTAGTAGCTGAAACTCATGTTAAAATAAACCATCGCCTAGACAACAAAAAATAATCACGCTGATACGCTGAGATAAAATTCACAGTCGGTCGTGATTCATATTTCAGTTATACTTATTATTATATACATTGTGTATCGATTAGGAATCTTTCTTATTTTCGAATAATCCAAGCATCGAAGCAACACTTCCGAAAGGTTTTCTTGAAACTCAGCTACGTTCTTGCTATCAGTAACTAATTGGGAGAGGAATCGATTTACATGTGAATCCTTTGATACCTACCACACAAAGAGTACGGCTGACGTATACAGGATTACATAGTATTATATTTGTCAACAAAAAAAAAGTATTTTGAAAAAATAGAAAAGTTAGATCGCATATGGTATTTAAAAAAATAAGAGGGCAATAATATAATCAATATAGATTTTTTTTTGTTATTTAATTTCGTAAGAATTCAAAGTTGTTATTCTTTGTATTTAAATTTATTTTTATTAACACCAATTTTATTTCCTCCAAATTAAAATATACTGAACGTAAAAAATGACCTTCTTAAAATAGTAAAACCTGCATTATGTAGATCCTATTTATTCGCTCATTCTTCCTACAATAAATATAGGTAAAAAAAGTTCGTGTTGTCACGAATAAAATTAAAATAAAGTTAAATTTCTATCAAGCCTCAACAACTAATAGATTTATTATTTAGCGACTGGGCCACCGAGGCCTTGAATAAAAATAAATCCATCTTACTATATTTCAATTGACGTTGTCTTCCGTGCCTTCCGTTTCGACTGTACGTCTTGATGCATGATCGACTTCAGAATGATAACTACTCTCGTTTTGTGTAAGACCTTTAAAGCAAAGACGATAAAATTGCTTGCTCTTAGTATAAAACTTGTTAGTTTACACGAAAGCTTCTCAGCGTTGCCAACTATTTTTTTTGAAAATCAGTTCAAAATCGGCTAAAATCGGCTAGATTAAGCCACCGGTTTAATAAAATACGTTATAAAACGCATTGTAGCCAGAGAAGTGAGACAAAACAGGGTAGTTATATCAAATTGTTGTTGTTTTAGCGTCGTTATGTCAATTGTTGTTATTTTGTGTTTGTGAATGCGAAGACGTTTGCACTCAACTCAATCGCTGCATGCTGGTCCCTAGCTGCATGTCATCTCCAGTATACTATATGTACATATATCTCTATGGGCTAGATATTATTTGTTGTTCTAATTACTTGATCGTAACAGAGTGTTAATTTGATTAAAATGTATTGCAAACAGGAATAACACACTTAAGAAAAAAACTATAACATTTTTTTATTCTAAATAACAAAAATATACTTCAATTCATTATACATAATTTACAATATAAACTTTTTCCTATTTTTACACAGTTCTTCTACATGTCTTTAATTACATATGTAAATATGTGGTAAAAAGCGATAGCAGCTTAAGTCGAGAAAATAATTAGACAGTTATCAAAATTGATAAATAAAATTATATTATGAGATCTTATTTAATGGAATTTAATAATTTAACACAACAGTAATCAATTCATCAAAAAATGAACATTAATTTCTTTTATGCAAAAAATAATAATATGGTCGGTCTATAGGATTTTCAGATGATACCTTTTTCATCCCCTATTACACGAATCGGCTAAATTTTCTGCTGTCGGCTAAACTGAAATTTATTCGGCTAGATCTCGATGAAATCAGCTAAATCTAGCCGATTTTCGGCTAAATTGGCAACACTGAAGCTTCTACAGTTCCATCGGTCCGGTGGTGGAACATAAGGAAGGGATGATTCTCAAAATTTCTAGGTACTAAAACATTCTTCTACTGCGAATGCCGTCAAAAATTAATTCTACCCATTTCACCAGTCCAACAAATTTCTAGCCTTGAATCGATAGAAGATAAGTACTTCTCACAAAGAGGCAATATTTCTAAATTGTTTATACCAATATGACTAGTTCGTTCCTAAACGCTGAAAAATAATTCAGAACAACACATTTTTTTGGGTTTTTTTACATTGTTTAAGTAATATTTGTATAATAAAGTAATAAACGCATAATTTAATATGCCATTATAAATGATTTTTTGCGATTAAAAAACTTGACCTATTAAGGCTGTGTCGTAAATTGTTTCCTACTTCGTAATTTCAAACCGTTTGTTTTACGATCGCCGGTAAAATAGTTAATTTTTTTGGACACAAAAATTACGATTCGTTTCTTATTTAACCTCTAAAGTATTTTTGATAAAAAATCTTTGTAGGCAGTATCTTAACTTGTTTTAAATTTTCTTAAGATTTGAATCGACTAATGATAGACTGTGCGATAAGATTTGCAAGTGAATAGCACTAGATACAGCACACATATAAAACAAAGAACGACACTGAATTACAGTTCAGTATTAAGATTTTTCTGTTTCGATAAGAACACTAGTACCTCTATTAATTCGATAATGAAGAGTGTGATAACTTTTGTGTTTATTTTAATTTTATGTAGTTGTAGAGTTTGTTTGGAGCCTTTAAATAGTGTTAAAAGTAATGCATTGCTTGGTTACATCAATCTTTGGCGCGACTCACTTCATTTGAATACCGAAAATAACCGCGATGTAAAAACCAAGCCGGGGAAAGATTTGATTTTTGAAGATGCGATATTGACAGTAGTAAGTGAATATATATTACGTTATTTACATAATTCAACTTTGTAAGTAACAATCAATAAAAACCCAGTAAGAGGTTAAGGAGTCTGTACACCCACTCTTTTTAAAAATAGTGCAAGTGGAAGATTAAAATTAAATATCTTGTGTTTTACCAGTAGGTCCCTTCATTAAGAAAAATTTCCGAAACCTAAGAACATTTTATAGATTTCTTTCTCACTACATGGTTTTATTTATTACGTACTTCTCAACTTTTGAATAACGCACTGCTTCCGCAAGGTTATGTTAAATCAAAATATGAATAATGTTAAAGTTAAAGAAGTATTGACTGCAAATTTAGCAGAATATACCAGGAGTTTCAATTCACAACAAAGAATTTAGCTTGTTTTTAAATGCCCCACGGTTTGTGCAGTAAATTGAAGTTCGGTATTTACATCCATCCTTAATCAAAAGGAATATTTTATGATTACGGTAGAAAGATGGTATTACACAATAGCGTAAAACAAATAAAATCTAATTTAAAATGCAGTTTGTATTAATTAATTAATTTACAGAATAAATCCTTACAATAATAATATATGTATAAAATAATTACAAAAAGAAAAACATGAATTAATTGGTTTTTTTTTAACAACTAATACAGCTATGAGACTTGGAAGAGTGACTTTAATGTCACGAGATTAATATTAAATAAATCAATACAATGACTATGACAGTGGACTATTTTGACCATATTGGGTTTGGTGCATTGGCAGGGAAAATGAAGATTGACACCGAGTACGAACATTGGAAACACGAAAATTAACAGACTCAAGAAGACACGGACAATCAACTATATAATTTATAATTTTAAATAGAAAAATTAGTTCAGATTGCTCTCGACGATCGCTTAAGGACTTTAGATGCAATTGACCCATGAGAGAATCGTTATCTATCCACTCAGTTGAAATGTGTAACTTGTAGGCGACAAGTCTCAAAAACTTATGTTGTATTGTCTCGATTCGATTAATGTGAATCTGGTAGTAAGGATTCCACACCGGAGAACAATATTTATATATACTATATAATTTATACTTTATTACATCAATAATAAAGTACATTTTGACTGACTTTAGAAACAGTTGGCTACTCTCAAACAAATTTTAACAATGCGTTCAAAATGTATGTATATGATGACAAATTTTCCCTTCCTTGATCCGGAATTTTCAACATTTTAAGGTAAACCGTCCCACAAGATATTTTTTTGTATGATTTTGAATTAGAAAACCAAATTTTTCATTAAATTTGCTCTCCATTTTTGGGTCAAATAACCGCAAGTGATGAATAAACATTTATATAAGTCTTATATTAAATTCTTCTCTTTTTCTATCTCACCTTCTAAATAGCCCCAGCTAATTGTCAAATACGGCTATCCAGTAGAAGTTCACACCGTTGAAACCGCCGATGGATACTTGGTTGACATGCACCGGATACCAAAACCCAACGGAATACCGGTATTTGTGTTTCATGGAATCACAGATTCATCAGGAGGATGGGTTATCCTGGGACCGCAGAAGGCCCTTGGTTTGTATCTTACTTCGGACAAGGTTTAACTAAAATTTCACAACACAATTCTTCATAGCTTACATCCTTGCTGATCAAGGATACGATGTTTGGTTGGGGCATGCTCGTGGAACTCGATATTCACGAAAACATCGATCTTTAAGTACGGACAGTCGCGCATTCTGGAATTTTTCATTTCATGAAATCGGAGTATACGACATTCCTGCCTGCATCGATCACATCACAAACACGACTGGTTTCTCTAAAATTCATTACATTGGATTTTCACAGGTCAGTACTTGCGGCGTGTACTAAGTTTGTCTTTGAATTCGTCTTATTAATTTCAGGGAACTACAAGTTTCTGGATAATGTGCTCTCAACGTCCAGAATATTGTAATAAGATAATCGTAATGAACGCCTTGGCTCCTGTCGCTTTCCTACCTAATACAAAAAGTCCGGTAATCCGAACGCTATCCTTGTTGGTGAATAAAATTGAAGTAATAATTAGAATTTGTAAATTGAAACTATCACTTCAAATTAACATCTTTTTACTTAGTTTTTAACAACATTGGTGGGCTTAAATGAGTTTCTACCGAACAACGTTTTCTTGACTTTAGTCGGACAGGCTGCGTGTCGAGATGAAGCCGTTACCCAAGCCTTGTGCTCGACTACTTTATTTTTGATTGGTGGATATAACACAGATCAATTAAACACGGTAATGCATCTCCGTCCAAGCATTCAGAAGTTACTAATTTTTTTTTACAGACAAGTCTGCCGGTAGTTTTTGGACATCTTCCGGCTGGAGCTGCCACAAAGCAATTCATCCACTATGGACAACTCGTTAATTCTGGACAATTTCGACAATACGATTATGGAATCCTGAGGAATATTATGAAATATGGACAAATTCGACCGCCTTCCTATGATCTATCGAAAGTTACCGCACCAGTAGTTTTGCATTATTCATCGAATGATTGGCTATCTGTTGCGCAGGATATCCTCAGGCTTGGTAAAGCTTTGCCGAATCTGAGGGCAAAACACCTGGTTTCAGATCCTAAATTCACACATTTCGACTATATGTTCGCAATCGACGCGAAAACTCTACTCTATGATCGGGTTATAAAAATAATGCATGAAGCTGAAAAGGCTTTGTGAATTTTATAGGTTAAGATTTCCTCACACGCGGTTACATAACGATGTAATCCATTTTACAGTAGCATCTCCAAAGGCATCTTCAGGTAAATTCGGTAGACAAACGCTTCATACAAATGATGAATGAATGGAGATTTACAGCCGCATTTTTGTTAGAAGCTTATAGTCTTTAATATTAGAAAATAAGGTAACGGAATCTTTTCATAAACATCACTATTAACATTTGTCATTGAATTGAAATCAACTTCAAATGCATCGATTTAATTTAACTCCCCTAGCAAGCTCACGTAGTGTAACAATCGTCACTTATATTTTTTTTAGATAAAGGTACTACGATTGTTCTCAATTAAGATATTTTGACATTCAAGGAGATACGTGAATTTGAAATTTGTTGAATATGCGAAAAAAACATAGCATTTATGTTGACAGCACTGCGGTAAAAATAATTCGAATGAAATTTTGGTAGGCAGGTCTCCTGTTGCGTATTTTGAATAAAAACGTCAGTGTATTAATTATCGCGTTTTTTTGTTCCTATCCAGTACAGAGCAGATTAGCGAAATGCGAAAAAAAACGCAAAGCTCAAAGCTGCTCTTTGCGTCCTCAGTATCCCACATTCATTCAATATTTTTTTCTCAAACATCGATTATGCATTATTCATGGACATTGGATCCAATAAGAGCAATGAAGCTTTTGATGTGAATGAAACTTCATTTAAAATGAAATAGTATACTAGAAATTTTTCGTTTGTTTGTCGCTAATAACTCAACTCAGGCTTGTGCACAAAAAGGGGAAAAGGGGGTTTGGTGGTTAATTGGCATATTTGTAAAACAATTTTAATTCATTTTCACTCAACGTTTAGTCCAACTGTGTCCCTTTTTAGTCATTGTTTCAGTTTCGTGTCTTATACCAGGGAACACTGCTTGTATGGTATATAAATCATAATATCGTCAATATCACCTGTGTATCACCCAATAATGTGCTTATAGTTAGTACATCAAAGTACTTGCATCGCCTATCATGATTTCAATAAAGTAATTTGTATACAAGCAGTGTATCCAAGGTATTAGTTTCGATAATTCCGTTGATTATACATACTTATCAACTATATGGCCTCAACGCCATCTAGATTATGGAGGTAAAATTTGTTGCTCTGTATTTTTCTTGTGCATTTTCTCTGGTCTGCACTGAAGCTATGGAGAAAATAGATCCACCATAGAACGAAAATGGAATAAGTAATTTATATCGTTTGAAAGAGCACTATGTTGTACATCAATTACTTTTGAGTGTTCTGACCGAACTGGACCTTTACGACAGATTTCGGTTAGCTTACTAAACCCTTTAGTTCTCCGTGACAGCGTGTTTTCGTTTCGGTCCTCCTAGAATACAGTTTGTTATTAATTTTGTGGATTTTGCTTCAATTCTTCAGTAGATACCTACTATCTGAGTATTTGTCGGCGTCATGCTCAAATATAAATAGCCAAACTAATGAGATGGATTAGCATCCCGTCGTTCGATGACATGACTAACTGAAAAATTTAAAATTCGATTAAGCCGCACAAACATAATAAATTAAATGTCAACAATTGCGTGAAGTGGGCAAAAGCATGGAACTGAGTTTAATTGGTCCCAATCCAGGGATAGTGCGAACATAGCCGTATATGACCTCTGACGTACCAGTAAAGTATGGTATGCTGGTAACGTGGATACAGCACGAATTTTAAATTGATTTCAGCGAATTTCAAGTCTAGTGAATCGCGACAAAATGATAAATGGCCTGGGGTTGGAGGATACAGGCAGAACCCCATGTCTAAGTCCAGAAGCGACTAGGAGCAGAAAATAAATGAACGATGGCTTCATTAAGTGCAAGTCGATATCATTGTTTTGTTTTATGGGAAATGCAACCAAATGTTATCGATTCCGAAATCTGTTTACACCTCGTCCATTTATGGTTACTTTTCGGCTATTCCCCCTTACACGGCTCAACAAACAAACAAGCAAATAAATTCCATAGGCGATTCGAACGATCCCGTTCGCAGTTGATATTTTGTTTCAGCTCGGCATTGTTGCAAATCTCATCGCTTTTATGATGTTTATTCAAAGATGAAACGCCAATAAACCGTGGCATTAAACGATAAATTTCGACTCCGACAAAAGGCCTTTATGGTCCCCGTTCCTGAAACCCCAAAAGCGAAAAGTACACAACAACAAAGGCCCATAAAGTCGTCGTCTCATTAAACTGTCTCATACTCGTCCTCACAGTTTCGCACGGCTCTACTTTTGTATGGAAGCCTCATTATTTACGTTCCTGGAAGTCGGCAGACAATTTCATTGATCTTCACGGGATCGTGAACAAGTTTAATTAAAAAATGGAAATAATAAAAATCGCATCAGAAGTTCAGAAGCATATGCAAGCAAAAATGCTGTGGAAGTTCGGAGCAATAAGGTCCAGCAGAAGTCAATAAGTTCAGGCAGCAATAGGACAATGTTTACACACCCTGTGTCGCCAATGGCCAATCGCTATCGGTCCCATCCTAGTGTTTATGGACATGGACACAAAGGCATACTATTCATTGCTGCAAAAGGAATGGCGCCATATCGACACTAATCTAATCCGGGCTTGTTACTCTACTGCACTGGAAGTGGCAGTGGCCCGTCGAAATTTTTCGCTGCACCATTTTACAATGTTTTATGAAACATAACTAATGAGGTCGTCGATAAAACAGAATTAATGTCGTTCAAAATGCGAGGTGGAAAGAGATTTATGGCAATTTCCCCGGGCTGGAATTCCGTGCTGCGATACAGTGGACGAGTTTTGTCGGGGCAATCGGTTTTTTCGTGTTTTTTTGGTAACCAAATGTGAAGAATGCTGACAGTCTTTTACTGCAGATGTTTCCCTTTTTTGGATGCAGTGTGCTAATTTTAGATTTACTCGCACGCTTAATTGTTTAATGGGAGGACCAAAGAATTGTTAATTGCCAGAAAACGTTTTTATACTCTATTTTTTTTTAAACTTCACGAAACTGAAGGTATTTTAGGGTTAAAGAAATTGACGGTCCCGGATTTATTTTGGTTTCTTTTTGAGTGTTGTTCAATGGAAGTAATAAAGTATGTTCTTAATTACCCTGATCAACAAAGTAAGGCTTTGTGAAATCATCAGTTGAGTGGAAGCTGCAGTTTTCTATTGTAGTTTTTTACGAAAACTAAAGGCAGTTTAGTTTAGTTTAGTCAACTGTCAAAATAATTTTAGGTAAGCCTTGTTTTGTGATTGCCGATGGATGGAGCCTTTATCATGCGTCAGGCTACGAAAAAATCTGGAAACTTAAAAATTTCGATATTAACTGTTGAATTGAATTAGGTACAACCATAGAGCTATATGTATAATGGAAACAGCGTGCAGCGACTGCTTTGAAGCCGGAGGTTTTCTATCAAAGGAGCGGCGATATTCACTATCAGCATCTGACTCACATGTATGTTATACTCCGGTATTGAAAAGAAAAAAAGGCCAACCTTTAAATACTACGCTACTATTTGCATTTCACTGCCACCGGGCATGAAATGCTCCATACAAAAATGTTCAATTTTGCATCAAAATGCTTCAAAGTGCTTTATACAGAAACGGCGTCTTGCGATCTCCGTTAGTTATAGCTCTATGGGTAGAACCACTTAGCGCCGGTTTCACAGTCGAAGTTTAAACTTTGGAACTTGTACGTTTAAAACAAACATTTTCAGTTTAAACATCGACTGTGAAACTTTACTTTACTTCAATTTGAGTTAACACGTATCAAGACAAATGCACACCGAATCTTGAAGACAAACCTATAGGCAAATTATCGTCGGTGCAGTACCTTCCCTTTACTAGTGTGTGCATATTTCGTTACTTACGATCATACATGTTTCAAAATAAAAAAAAAAACTATAAAAATATATATTTAAAAAAAACTAGTAACAGTAGATCCGAACAGTATTGCTATATGTTTCCATATTACCCAGTGATGTTTCCAATATTCCACGGGAAAAAACTTCTGAATGCTTCTCGAATACTTTTCTTCTAAACTCTTCTCGCATGCAGAAGATACTTCTTTCAAGCTCCACATCACCGAATATCCGGGAAAGCTCTCGACTAAACACATGAGTATATAAGCGCGACAGAATTATCTACCAAATACAGTTTTAACTACACATTGATACGACTATCAGTTTCTACGCGATAGTATTTGTGAATCGATTGGAATTGCTACCCAGCAAACACAGCACTACTTCCATAGTACTGCTAAAGTAATGAACAAACGCCTGAATCCTTTCGCTGCAAATGATAGAGGCTTTGCCCAAAACTTCACCTATTTATTTGTATATAAACGTGTGTGTTATGTGTTTTGTTTCATGAATAAACCTATTATTCATATGCGAGAGAGAAAGACAAAGACTGGATGCAACAGTAGTGCTATAGTACTGCCAAAGCCATGATTGCGCATTATAAGAAGCTAAGAGTAGCTTCGGAAGTAGTATAGCAGTACTATTACATTGACTGTGCGTGCATAAATTTAAAAGGAGTATAGCAGTACTCCTGCATGCACCATTTATTTCTTTCCTTTTTCTTAAATGCGATTAATAGGGTCATATAATTCGCGCAAATAGGCATATTAAAGTCAAGTTTAACAAGGAGGTGTTGAGTTACTTCATTCCAGTTCACACTTTGCCTTACTGATTCGAAATAGGTAGGTATGTACTCGAAAAACTGATAAATCAACAAAAAAAGTATGTGCATTGACTCGAAAAAGTAAATAAACATGCATGAATATCTGATCAGGAGTTTGCCAGTAGTATAGCAGTACTTTTAAATTTGTTGGGAGAAGTGGAATGCACAAACACACATAAAACGCATCAAATACATAACCAAATGCGTTACACTAGCGTGCAAAGTGCTGAACTCGCGTTTGCTGGGTAGCAGCGATTGTACAGTGCTCAAGTAGTATTAGATCGGACAACGTTACCAAAAGTGCGATTGAGTGCAAATAATAAATCATTGCTATTTCTATTGGTTTTAAACGAATTGTGCTTTACTTAAAAATCGTTTTTTTTATTTAAAAATAAAAACGAAAACCAGAAACAACAATAAAAATGATTCCCTTATGAATCCATCAGCCAATATACAAATAATTCACGTAGATTCACATTAAAATCCGACGTTTAAATGTGATTGCGTTTGGTAACCGAAATATAATTACCTTCTATCAAATTAGGCTATCACGAAATGACGCACTTCTTGGTTGATGCCAATTTGATTGTATGTTATTTGTCCATTATTTTAAAGTAGGAATTAGGAGCTACCATTATTACCGGTAACTAATTTCAAAATCAATAGAGTGATTCGATGATAAGTCACGGCTTGCACCCAGCAGATAAGGTTAGTCCTGCTATCTAAACATCTCAAATCGCACGCGTGGAACATGTTTCGTACGGTGGCGAGGGGCAGAATTGTCCAACCGTTGGTTGGTGTGATTTTTAACATATCACTAATGATTTTAATTATATATTCATTCGTGGTGGTTATTGTAAAGGGTATTTTATGCCGAAATTCCGTGCTCTAGTTAAATTAGAAAAGGTATACGACGTTAACATCGCGTTGTCATTTCCACAGATAGTAATCGTGATAATTAGTTTGGAGAATCCCCTGTACATACCACTCATATTCGTGTCCTTGCACGAGTGTTAGTAATATGTTTGTCTTGCGTATAATTGGAAGGTTAGAGTCTAGAGCCCTCAAAACTGTCCCCAGTTGAGGTCGATCCTAAATAATTCTCGGGTGAAATCTAAAATTGCCTTGTTACATTCACGAATAGCATACCTGTACAAGCCACCTCTGATGTAATTCGTTTTTCCCTTAACAATGAAAACTTTGTGGGTTGGCAATTAGTTTTCACTTTCATTTTTCATTTTCAACCCAGGCTCGGCAGAGCCTCACCTTTGTACACGTTATGTATGGATCGTTCATGGAACGGTAAGATGATATCTTGTGCTAGAGATGAGCACCTTGAAATATGGTGATGGCGGTGCGAGTTCTACTATTCAACTGTTCTGACAATGGCACAATTTTACCTTATTACTCGTATATTTTTTTAATAATAAATTCTTTTCAGTTGTGTGTGACGGCTTTTTGCTGTGAGATCTGAAGATTGAGGTCTGGAACCTGAACTCCAGACTCCAACGTTATTTCTATTCAAATCGGAGGCTTTTTTGAGGGTCAATAGCGTTTGAGTCGGTTTCAGTATTTATTCATATTCATTACCTAGGTCGTTACGGTGTAAGAATAGCTCAATTCAAATACAATTTCATGGATGGCGATTTGAGTAATGTCACATAACATATGGTGTGTAGTTGATAATTAAATCTTTGACGGAAATTTGAAACCGTACTGTCTCATCATTTATCAATGCAACGTGACTTTGGTGATATACTGATTAATTCATAATATGGAGATTAAACAAAAAAATGCGTTGCTATTTGTTTATTCTTTTATGCACGTTAATAGAGTATGTGTAGGGAAAGAAAGTCTTGTACGTTCTAAGTAAGCTTCCTCGCATCATTCACGATAAATCTTTCAGTTAAAACATATAGGTATGTACATATAATTAAAAATTTGACTGTCAGATTATTGAACTTTTCACATAAATGTTTATTTTTCTTTCTAGCATCATTTTGCAGGATTCTTTGTTAGTTCCCAACAAAACGTTGTACCCACCACGACCTCTGTAGAAATAAGACACTACCTGAAAAACGGGCGACATTCTGTGCAGATGTTCAGTTGTTCTTAGGTGGCAGTTGAAGGATCTTGGAACAAAGTTCTCAGATCTTAAAGAAGTCTTGACGAAAAGTTTGCAGAGCGGCAGCAACTGCTACTTTTGAATTTAAAGAAGAACTACCAATACAGATCGAGAGGCCTGAAACCTAAACCTAAGCTATTGAATATACCTACTTGGTATTACGTGTACTTCTAACTAGGGACTAGATTCGATATCCCTTAGCGTGAACTAGTTATGCGCGAACTGGTTACATTTGTTAATAATCACAAATATCATTGGCATACAGCAGAGAAATAAGTTGGAATATATTATGTACTTGTACATACCATACATATGTTAATTTGATTGTCTAAAGCAACAAAAGATTTTAAAGGCTGATTGTTGCATTCATGATAATTCTTTTTGGTGGAATTCAACTTTTCCAGGTTTTCTGACCATTGTAATATCGATCTTAATTTTTTACGTAAATACCGTATAAACTGACGCTCGGTTCGTATACCTTACATTTACTATCATGAATCTTACAGTGGTATGTATACTTGCATATTAAAATGAAATTTTCCAAATTCTGTAGAAATAAATTGGATAAAAAACGTCCGATGTCCTGTCCCAGAACGACACTAATTTATTATTTATACAAAAAACATGTAGGATAATGCGGTTCTTTCGACCTATACAAATCCTCTTTAAATCCTTAATCAGACAGAACGAACCCAATATAATGTTGTGCAGAATCTGCTCGTCAATAGAATTGTGGGTCTGTCCTCGTTGTTTTTTCTCCATTTCACAAAACCCTAACTAAACCACGCCATTTTCATTCGCCCCAATCGTTCCTCGGGATGGAGCATCCCTTTCTCCATATTACGACTATGTCAGTGGGTACAAGTTACCTTTAACCTTTTTTTCTCCTCGTTCGTTTCCTGGCCATTACCTTTGGCCTTCCATCCCCCGAAAGAGCCATCGGATAATATCAAACCTAGAGTAGCGGATACCGAGAAAATCTTCTTAGGTTCCATAGCGAAAATACAAAACGATAGAAAAGATACGTGGATACACGGCCATGCTAATCGCCTGTTGATTTATTCAAAGGGATTTCGGATGCCATGTCCGTGCGATTAAGCGAATTTGTTGGGCGCCATAAAAAAAGACGGATGAGTTAATTCCGGAGATAGATGGCCTCACAAACGTTTTAACGTTTCGAATTTTTACCCCCACGTCGAGCTGTTCTGATTCTTTTTCTCCGATGGGTGAAATTATGCAGCCACACTAGCACCCTGGAATTTTCTTTTTCTTGTTTCCGAAGTTTGGCAAACGCTAGTTGCAGCCAATTGGCCGCGATGGCTATTCTAGCAGTGAAAATGAGGTTGGAGGTCAGGGCAAAAAAACGCTTAATAAAGTCACCGTTAAACAGAAACTCTTCGTTCATAAATCTTTTAAAACAGTGCAACGCTGGGCGTTTCTTCCCTTTCGAAAATAAGAACTAGGATGAAGGCGGAAAAACAATTTTCCTGTGCTTACTGTAGAGAGGAAAGTGCAGGTTAAAGTTCTTGACTCGAGCAGACTGTTTGAACCAAGTAGAAGGAAATCCACTGGAAGTACAGAAAGCAAATGTTGCAATATGAAATGGAAGAAAACTGAGAGAAATGGAGGTTGAGTAAGTGTAGCCTTCGGCTTAGGATTATAATTTCTCACTACGTATTTCTGCGTCTGGGGTGAGATTTTTCTTTGATTTTACGACGGTAAAATTAATTAGGTTTGTGCTAGCCACCTGAATGCAATTTAACTTTTCAAATGAATTGTAGAACGATTCTTAATAGCACATCGGATTGAAGTGCTGTACTGAGATATTGAACGTCCTTTCCGCAATATATCGAGTTATCGGATGAATTAGAGGGTTTGAAATATTGGAAACAATCAATCTTGGAGAAATATGTCCATGTGGCACAATAAAATATTCTGAGATGCTACCCTGGCAACGTGGAACAGCCTTCTAATTTTACCTAACTGTAGAACGAAGGAAGACATTCGATTGGCTCCATGGGAGAAAGACAGATTTTGCCGATACAGTTCTACTATAAACTTATGTCCACGAATATGTAGCCGTTACCATATAAATTGTGACCTCTCTTGAAAAAACTGAAAGTGTTCTGTATAATATAACACCTTGTTTGTAGTCTAATATCGTCTAATACCACGTTTCCACTACATCTTAATCTCGCGATTAAGAGAAATAGATTAAGCACGTAGGGACGTTATAAGACGGGTGAGGGGGGCGACAGGCAGGGCATTTGCCACATTTGTTATATATAATATATGAAAATACCAAATTCCCCCCTCCCCCACAAATGACGTCCCTGAGTGCTTAATCTCGTTCTCTTAATCGTGCGTGAGATTACGAGGCAGTGGAAACATGGCATAAGTCTCGAACTCACTAACTCAAACTTCTAAACACATTTTAAGTAGATATAAAGAACAAATTAAAAATGCTTTCATTTTGAGTAACTCAATCTACACATTTTTACAAAGTTTGAAAGGACTTCATCTTTTCAAAAAGTGCATAGCAACTATTTTCACTCAATGCTTAAAAGATATCTTTACCAAATATACGAAGCTTCAAAAGAATTCCATAGCAAAATTCAAATGTACTATGTACCTTTATATTCTCTTAAACCTAAAGAACAGAAAATGTAGTTTAAGAAAATTTTTACGATGTACGAAACACCCCCATCCTCTATTTTCGAATAGCGTCACGTTACGTTCCTGCTGCGGTACTTAAACTTTTAACAAGTTAGCGAAGGATATCTTCCTCTCATCTCAGGCTACTCTAGTGCCAACCAGATGTATGTAAGTTTTTTTTTGGCGTGGATGATTTCTAAAGATGGTAGAAATTTCTGGAAATCGTTTTTGAGTAAAGTTTGCCCGGAGACGCGGCAATGAAAAAAAATAGCCGCCACTGCAACTCCACTTTTCAATTACTTCGAGCGACATGTTTTCGAAATGGACCCAAGTGGTGTTTAGTGAGTTTGAAAAGTTTAAATTTCTTCTTTTCGATGTTCAACGTTTTTCAAGGAGCTTTTCAATTGCATTATAACTAGTAGTCAGAAGAACATTTCTGTAATGCTTTTCCCAAGAAACTCTCTTGAATCGGACTGAGTTCTAACCGATCATTACACCATTTAATTTAAAAAAATCTGTACTGAAATTAAATGATATCCCTGATACCCTGCGAATCTGCTACTCTCTTCACGGTGATAATCGGAATTTTGCTCCTTTAGGTAAAAGTATTTTCAAAAGAACTGACAAGGTTCTATAACTTTTATCACACAGCACTTTAAAGGATTTCATTTGCATCCAAACAGGCTTCGTATCAGGCTTCAAAAGTTACAGGCACTTCTTCTAGTTCGTCACACTATCGTCCCGTGTAGGGAGGGTGCTTACTGGGGCTCTGTAACATTATCGGAATTACCCGTCCTGTCGCAACCTCACCGAATACAACACCCAAAGAAAGTCAAGGAAATAAAGTGAGGCGACGACGGCAAGGACGGCAAGGACGGCAAGGACGTTCATACAAAACGACATCTTTCCGGTTTCCTGCTGATGCTGATGCCTGCTAGTTTGGAAGATGGTTTCGAAAGATGTTTGTTTGTTACTCCCGATCCTATTCTTGAACTTTCCATTCCAACTACCCAGACTTGGCAGATAGGAGATGCCATGCAAACGGGTGTCAGATGCAGAATTTTGCATATGCTATTCGCACATTTCCTGCCCTAAGTTATTTTCCGTATGACACAGAAGGCACTCCCCAGCTAAACGTACAAACATATTGGTAATGCAAGTGATAGAAACTGACGGCAAGACATCGTGTTCTTTGGTCCTTGTTGTGTCGAGTCCTTGTGGCTTGCAGGAGTGTTGTAAGCGAGACAAACATGCGGGAAATTTTGCCTCAATTTGACATGATGGAGAATATTGCAAAGTTCTTGATGTTGGCCTTTTTGGACTCAGTATACAAATTCGGTCTTAAAGTACCCAGGGTATTTACGTAATACTTCGTGAAAATACTCGAAATCGTACGGGAGTGGATGCTGGAGGACTATGTCAAATTTATGGTTGCAGTCTTATCTTCCGCAAACATGCACTTTGTATATTTTGGGTAGAACTGTAGGTACTGAATAATGTTTTCGTTTTTAACAAAAAATAAAGAAAAATGCGTACTTTAAATTTTATGTTTTTTATATTCTTTATCATTAACATTCTTCGCCTCAATAACTATATTATGTGACAAAATCGAAACCTAACACAAATAATATTTTGTCAATAAATTGCATTTCGTACATTCGTACATTCAAGTACAATCAAATCTACTTAAAATTTTATTTATAATTTCCATTTCTATGATTATTTTACTTTATTATTTATTATATTATTGTATTGTTATCGATTTTTAAAAAAAAAAATTTGCTACCCTCAACATTTTTTTTTCCACGTTTCATGACTAGTAGACACGAAAAAAGCAATAAAAATGTTTAGTCCGTCTGTCCGCCGTACGTCGACCGCCCCAAATCGTTTGAAGGCTCGTAGCTCCCAAACCAGTGAAGCTATTAAATTAAATTTTTTTTTATGAATAGACGTGGTAGACCCCTTGAAGTGTAATTGTTTTGAGGGGTGAGGGTGTGAGGGGGAAGTTGGCAGAAGCGTTTTAGACGAAAAATTTTGGTTTCTAAATCTCAGCAACCGTTTATGTTAGGAAGCTGAAACTTGAAAGTTCTATAGAGCTTTGATAGTGGACCCATTTGCAAAAAAAATTGATGATATGAGTGAAGGGGTGTGGGAGAAGAGGGGGAAGCAATGTGTCCGAAACGCAAAAAAGTGGAGATCGACACATTCAAAAATTCATATAACTAATTTCTGTAGTTATATTAGGAGAGTAGACTAAAATAAAATAAACTTCAGATTACGATATCTCACAAACCAATTGCACCAGAAAAATAAAATTTGTTTTGAGTATAAAGCTTGATATATAAAGATTGCTCAAAGTAAAACTTTTGAAGGGGGTAGAGGAGCATACAAGTAAAGGGGATAAGAATTTTTTCAAAAATAGCACGTTTCATATCTCAATAATAGTGTAAGATAGATGATTCAAATTTTCAACAATAGTAGGCCCAAAAAACCGTAGTAGGGAAAAAAAATTGGAGGGTTGGGCGTAGAGGGTGAGGGTGGGGAAGGGTGAGAAGGAAAAAGTTCCGATGTTTATATCTTAAGAACCTATAATGATATGAAGCTGAGACTTGGTATATAAATAGAGCTATCGTTGTTGCATGGTGGAAAAATATAATTATTTTTAGGGGAAGCATGGTACGGGGGTAACTTTAGAACGGCTTATGCTAGCAAATCGAAACTCGGTACGTATATGTAAATCAACTAGAAAAGTAATTCTAAAAAATTGTCAGTAAAAATAAAATGCACATATTTTCACGATTAGCTTCATATTTACTAGGTCTTTCGAAATATAGAATTCATTTTTATTCTACGGATTCTTTATATGAATACCTAGAAAGAGTTTTCAAGATTTTTTGAAATTCGACCCCTAAGAGGGTGTAAAGTGGTTGTCTTCTTTTTCATAAATATCCCCATATCTCTCAGGTCTGATCAGATATCGAATATCTTTTCACTTCCACGGGCTTGTTTCATAATCACTTATTTTTAAGTTTTTTTCTTTTTCAGCCTCTAGACCGCATCCCGGAATATGACCCAATTATATAATTCCTATATTACACTCTATTCTAACCGTGTCCCGAACTTTTTGTTAGGTTTTCAGTTACATAGTAACATACACCTCACCCGAATTGAACACGTTCCGAACTTCTGCCGGAAAAATAATAAAGTTGAGTCCAGACTGATTTTTTAATATTTATTTAATTAATTAAATTTAATTAATAAAAAAAACAAAGGCCGCTATTCAAAGTCTTCATAAAGTTGGCTTTAAGTTAAAGCTGACTTTAGTGTCGTATTATTATTAACCTTGAACCCGTGTCTGGGGCACAGAGTGCCCCTAGCTAATTTCAAACGGTAAATTAGAGACTTTCTAGTTCTATAACATCATCTCAATGCACATTTTTTAAAACATATGTTATGCACAAATGCATAAACAAAAGAATCGAACTGGTTATTTTGTGTTTTATTTGATAAATATGTAAACGCAGAAAAAATGTCAATTTCGTGTCCTGGGGCACTGTGTGCCCCGGAACATACGAACATTGACCATTTAAAAACAAAACATTTGAATACATGCATTTGATAAATCTATAAACAAAAATAAATATGTAAACAAAACAAGGCGATTTCGTAAATATGCGTATATAGATCCTTTGAATAAAAATCAGTTGAATACATTTAGTTGTCGATGAAATTTCAAGTGATAGTTACTTGAGTATTTTGTGATAAGTTTGTTTTGTGATAATTTTGTTTTGTTTTGAGTGGAAATGGATGCTTTTTTGAGACAATTTATTATTTTGAATTTCGATTTAGTTTTTTCGTTTCATTACTTTGTGAACATTATTATTTAATTTTTTTATATATACTTAATTAATTTTTCGAAAATAGAGACAATTTTTTATTTTCTCTTCTTTTTCCAAACTTATAGCAGCTTGCGAAAATCAATAACGCTAATTACCAAAGAAATAAGCGTATTTTCAACACACCACCCATACATTTTGTATGAAATGTGTACTGGGGCACTGAGTGCCCCAGGACACGATAAGTCCATTTCTTAATGGGCACGGGTCTAGGGTTAATAAGACACTAAGGTCAGCTTTAACTTAAAGCCAACTTTATGACGAATGTGAATTGCGGCCCATGTTTTTAAATTTAACTTTTTACTTGTTACGCACCTCACGCATCACACTTTACTTTTTAATTTTATAATTACTGAAATTGGGTACATTATTTAACCAAAAAACTTTAAAAACTGTAACAATCAGACAGGAGAGTGATTCTCATTGTTTTAAAAGCTGTGAAGTGACAAATATAATAATATTTGAGTAGCTACTGGTTGCAGTGATGCTAAGGGCTTCTGAGGAGTATTGTTATTTTTTACAACAAGTTATTTGTCCATGGTAGCATATTTACATTTATTACAAGGTTATGATTTGTTGATATGCACTTTTAATTATTCCTTAGCACTACTAACCCTCCTAATTGAATTGAAATTATTCCAAAATATTTTTTGCAAAAAAAAAATCCATCTGATTAATTTGCTTAAAAAAATCTCGTTCAGCATCAATTTGCATAGGGAAACAAAATGTTGAATAATAACAAGAAAACACCAGCTACGATAATAGCATCCATTTCCTAATTAGGACAAAAAGTTTGCGTCAGAGAGTAGAGTCGACTATAGCAACAATATACAACACATATACCTATTAATCATGACAGCAAAATACATAAGTCTTCCTGAGCCATTTCCATGTTTCCTGTTCATGGAAAACTGTGAGCATCCCACACCACAAATACACAGGACGAAAAAAACAAACATCGCCGCCCACCATCAGGCTTCCGATCTACTTCTTCATTTCATCCCTTATACCTTGGAATTATGTTTAATGGCATTAATTAGTGTAGCCCGAGGCTACTTGGTCGCATCCCCTAATGTATTAGAGGAGGCTGGCAACTTAGGCAGGAATAAACTGACTCTGTTCTCAGAGGACATGACTTGAAACAAGACTTCACTACCGGATTTTTTCTGTCTTTAATTATTTTATTCGTTTCCCAGAAGGATACTGATTTAAAATTTTTTGTAAAGTATTTGGGGAAACATTTATTTTGCTCTGGATTAATTACAGTGGCACGGAGGTTTTATAGGGGTACGATATTATGTAGGACGTACACAGAATTCCGAAAGGATTAAGGCTACTGAAGTGTTTACATTCTGTCTGGAAGAACTGGCTTCAGCGTCTGAGTACCTGTCGGGGTGGGTCAATCAATACTGCCCTCGTATGGGGAATTAAAAGGCTCGACTCTTATTCATCCCCTGGGAAAGAAAAGGTCGTTTACGGAGGACTTAGCTTTGTGGAATAGTGCTTTGCCCTGTTGACTGTTTCATTAGCCGTTTTTCACTTATGTTATTGACTAATTCAGCACTCTCGGGGCGTTCCGTGTTTTTTTTATTAAACTGAAAAGGACCCCACTGAATTCATAAATAATTCACAGTCACGTTTATTCCTTGCGACAACAATATGAAAATGTTGTGCCATAATTTGCACTATCATTTCTCTATGATTAGTGGGTTTCGAGGAAGGAGAAAAAGCCAAGTGTTTTTAGAAGTACTTGACGTGGAAGTGCTCTGAAATGTGTCAACGGATGATATTGCAGAAAAACGACAAAAAAACGAAACGAAGTGTTTCGCTTTTGTAAACCAGGACACAGCACGGTTTCGTGGCTCGGCAAGAGAATAACGCTAATAAATTATAGCCAAGGACGAAGACGGTTAAAATACTAACTTTGTACAAAAAGTTGCGCTCTTAACTTTTTTTCGTCTAGCTGCCATCCTTTCATTTTATGCGAAAGATAAAAGGACGAAAAAGAAAATTACGAAGTAGGAAAAGTCAATCTATGGCGGGCAAGGCAAAATTTTTTTCAGTTTAAGTCAATTAATTGTTTAATGAGTCGAGTAAGCTTCATAATGGAGATAAAATGCTGTGACGCAGTTAAAAAGGCAATGAAAATTTTCGGGTCGAAAACTAATTAGGCTAATTTAAACCACAAAAGAGTAAGTATGAAATGAGAATAATCCTTCATTCAACCTTCTACGAGCAAATTGAGCGATCCCCATGATACAATAGCCAATAGAATTTTCTTAAAAAAAAGCCTGTAATGCCATAAGGATGTTCTCATCAACGTCTACGAATTTTGGTAGGTAGATTGGCGCCAGCAGGAAGCATATCCGTTCAGCGTAAGGTGGAAGGCATCCAACATCTAAAGATTGATTCAATTGGTACCATCTGGAGCCTATAAATCTCGTCATATTATGCTGGACTAAGATTATCAGAAGGAGCGCTAATTGAAAACACTTTTACTGCGAAAATATCATTCCCTAGCGTAAAAATTCGTCACTATCAATTGGCTCTCGCTCCTTTCAAATACTACGACTACCAATCCCCTTCCCAAAAATCACAAATGGGTTCATTTACCTTGCCACCAATTTTCCAGTACGAATATTAGAGAAATTTGCTCAAAAGAAGCGATGGCCCACTCCCAGGGGTTTCTAGCCTGCATTCACTTCATTTTCGTCCCGGAATTGCAGAAATATTGATTCGCCCCTGGTTCAGGTTCATACTATCATGCGTACTCCCTTCTACAAAGCTTAACTATAGCACGGGAACATTTTTCTACCAAATTTCGAATACACCCTCCAACTCTGCCTAATTTCCACGTAAATTGCTCCACGCAAAGTAAAAACGATCCGGGTGAAAAAAGTCGAACAGCCAAAAAGGACTTGGAGCTGGCTGGGTGATTTCTATGTAAATGCGAGTTTGGGTTTTTGTGTATGATGATAGTCGGACTCACGGTACATCACTTTCTTTCATGCGAGGAAAATCGCTTTACGGCCTAGAATAGCGTTCCTATTGTTCAGCGCCTTTTTTGTTTACTTACGTCGTCCTTTGGAATTCTGTTCATCACTGAACGGATTTCTAACGCAATTTCTATTTAGAAGTCATTCACCTTGGTCTATGATGTCTCAAACGGAGCACCAATAACTTTTGAAAGCTAGGAAGTTTCGTACTTTGGCCTGAGTGTTCCTAATCCTTGGCCTATTTTGTCATTTTCGGATCGAGTCCTTGTGCGAGTTCTGTCGAATGCCGACAACATTGGAGAAGCTTTACGTTGATTTTGAACGGATATGATATGGGAGCAGTGGTGTGGCGTGTAGCATATGCATGGGTATGGTGAGTACAGGGTGTCGTAAACGCTTAACGAGAGTGCCCAATTGCCGTCAACTTTGAGAAACTGGGAAGTATTTCGGACCGTTTACGGTCTCTTTCTCCTCGAACTATGGATGTAGGTCAGACTGGTCATAAAATGGAAATTATATTGGAGAACATTGAGTGGCCACAATATGTCAATCAAAACGAAGGACGAAAGATACAGGATATTTGTGTGTGTTCCTGGAAAGGAATAGTGTGGGTCGATGTATGACTCAGAAACTGAGTCTTCGTGAAATAGAATCTCGACAGATTCTCGAAGTCACCAATAGCAAATAACGAAAACGCCCTGAGATAATACAGAAGCCGCCAACACTCCTTACATCTTCCTTATTTTTTTCGCTTTGGTAAATACCGGAGAATTTATGAGGGATTTGCATCTATTCGTTATTCCTTAAAAGCCTTGAATATGGATCGCCGAAGAAATTTTTTAAACCAGCAAATATTTACCAACATGCTTTCTTATATTATATATTTGCGAATACGAAATGGAGTTTGCTTTGATCCATTTGATATTTCAGGAGCATCGGGCCTATTTGCTTTCGGAATTGATTTCGTGAAAGTAAAGCGCCTTAATAAAACAGGCAGGTTTTCGAATTAAAGACCGATTAGGTCCTTGAGCTCAAATTTTAATACAAGAACAATGCTAAGGAAAACTGCGGCAAACATTCCGTCAGCAAAATATTTGAGGCATTTTCGATACTATTCCAGAAACATGAATATAACATGAATGAATCAGTAACATGATTGCATTAGACATAAGTGAAGACTTTGTATTCTAATCGTTATAATCATCAGTCGGATGTTAAAACTGCAGTTAAAGATGAAAAAGGCAGTGAGGAATGGGGCCTTTTCTATTGGATATCGATCCTTTACAGATTATTTTATATAACTTAGTAAGCACAGCTTTCGTCGAGCAAAGAGGTAAAAACCAATGTGGCAACGCATGAATGAGTAAAGGATTTGTGGGTAATCGAAACAATAATCGCGAAGTTCAAAACCAGCACTGAGAGTTCTCATTTTGAGGAAGGACTAAAAACGGAATAGTTTGAAGTTTGGAGAATTCTTAATTTTATTGCCTTTGGCTGAGGCAAACTTTTTTTCGTGTTATCCTTGCGGGTTCTCCTGGCAATTCACTAAACAGATCCTTTATTGCGGGCACCTCCATTTTGCTTTTTATGCCATCTTTCTTTCGGAGATAGTCCGTTTTCTTCTTAAGATACTCGAAAGAGTTAACAACATTAAATTTTCGTTAACATCAAATAATAAATAATTCAAAATCGCACGAAAGCACATCGGGGACACTCTTCAATATAGTAATAAAAAAACATGAAAAATTTTCTAATTAAACCCCAAAAGCAAACTTTCAGTTAAATAGCATTTTGTCAAAGTCTATCCGTGACCTCGGGTCTCTATCCTTGGACTGTGATCACAAAATGTTAATATTTTCTTGTCCTGCTAAGTCAAACGATAATTTATCACTTTTCTGCTTAAAAATTTACAACATGCGGACCAAGACACCACACAGCAAGGACTCTTTTTGACTAGTCCTTGCTATCCGAAAATGAAACGTGCTCGAAATATTTTATCGTAGC
This sequence comes from Beris chalybata, assembly GCA_949128065.1. NCBI lineage: Eukaryota > Metazoa > Arthropoda > Insecta > Diptera > Stratiomyidae > Beris > Beris chalybata. Next base: position 1,983,065 of record OX421896.1, on the reverse strand, counting down.
TTAGGGACCACAACGGAAACGTTGTTTTAACTTTCTTATTCACCACGCCAAAAAATATTGCAAGAGAAGGAAAAATATGTCTGAACCGAACCGGACGTTTAATCATTCCAAAGGAATTTTTCGACTTCTCAAAGAAATTGAGTTTGCGAAACAAAAAGGAAAAATAGTGTACAAAAAGGACGAATTTAGGTTAAATGTTTAATGTGTTCTGATGTCGTGACGGACCCGAAATATATTTTAACTGAAAAACTGCGTCCGTGACTGTTCACTCGAATACTTTAGTAAGGTTACCATGAAAGTCGTTCATGATTTGTATCATTAGATTGAAGAGCGCGGATCTGAGATTGGTTCAAATAAATATTTTTAAAACAGCTCTAAACCACGAGACTACGTTGAGAAGGCAGTTTTAATATACATACACGCAAGTTCGAACTTTAAATGGAATTTAAATAAATTTTTTCAAATTAGGGAAATAAATCATTTTCGGTTTACAGTTTTTTAAGCATCAATCCTAAAAAAGAAAATTCGAATATGAATTTTTTGCCTTTCCGAGGAGACAATGTGCAGCACAACTGGTACCTACCCTTCCACACAGATACACGACTCCTACAAGTCTTCCACTTCGCTAAGGGTGAAAAACGATTCGTGATTGTGCTAAAACTTGAGTGCCAGTAATTTATCAAAACAACAGACTTCCACGGCACTGCGACTGGCAATCTTTGATTTATGTCTGACATCTGTTGCTCGATATCCAGGACAATGATTTGTGAGACTGGATATCATACAACCGACACTAAGGAAGAATTGGGACTGCAATTGAAAAATATTTCGACAATTTTAAGCTTAAAGCTTCGCAAAATGTTTTAACTTCTGTGTTCTGCTATTACGAAATCTTTGAGTTAAGGAATTATAGTGATAATCACCGACTTTGGCATTTATTTCATCTATTATTGGCTCATGCCAGGACTTTAAGTTCTGCTGTTACTATTTACATTTAAAAAAATCCTCGAAAATATGTTGTAATTGTACGCTAGGGGCTAGGACTTTCGGGATATGAAGGCTCGTTATACAAGCACCTGGAAATAGTTTTCACAGTTTTTTGATATTCAATCCCTTAGGTTGTTTAATGCGGTTGAGTATGTTTTCATGAAAGATTTAATTTTGACCCTTAGAGGTTGCATTTATAAAAATATTGAAAACATTCGCAAGGCATTTATCTGATGAATCCAAGTTTTCAAAGAACTTTTTTTTGCCCCACCTCAGCACTCCTTTTTACCTAAATACATTAAAATACATTTTTATAATACATATCCACCAAGTTTCAAGTTTTAGCATGAGTCGATGAACAAGTTTACCTACTCTGGCTTCAGATATGAAAATTTTCGAATTTTCTAGTTCTCCTAGTAATAAATATCACAGAATCAATTGAACTCAAAATACATCACCATTGATTTCAATATCCTTACCCAAAAACAGACAAAATCGACATCCTTATCCATAAATGTATCCATTTCCATACATTACTGAGCCATACACAGCAGTTAACTTAAAAAGATTCATCGCATTTTATCCTTTTCAATTTATTAAAAGCTTCTCATACCTGCCCCATTATGGCGTAACTGAACGAATAGCAACAGCAGTAGCACCAACAGCATCAGCGCCAAGGACGATTTACTTACTATTTCGTTGCAAAACGCTCGGGTATGCTCCTTTCTCGTCCGCCATCACGGACTAAAACGCTCCAGCGAGTGCAAACAATTTACGAGATGAATTCAATGGCAATAAAACACATAAAATCCTTACCATATATAAATAGCGAGTAGTAATCTCGAGTCCTAGATCCTTGGGACTCGGGTGCAGCGTGAAATCCGACCATTCGCTGCTGCAGACTGCAGTATCGATTCTCTAGCGTTCGGCGTCTATTTATCATTTTCTAGCGGGCACAAAAATGGGACTACTCGGAGTTGTTGCGATGCCGGAAGAGTAATGATGTCGGTAATGGATGATACCCGTAGTGAAGTTTTAAATTGTCTCTCTACGAGTGCAGCCCGGGTGAGACGAGGAGTCCAGGGCACTCATGGAAAATACTGTGGAGAAATTCGTACGCGAAATCCACTAATTTTATTTACTCGGCTCCTTTCCGAGTGGAGGCTTCATGGTTTTTGCGAAAAAAGTAATTTTAATGCACCCTTAGGGTTAATGGAGTTTTTAATTAAAATCTGTCTGAAGACGATGAGGACGCTGCTCTGTGCAGTTCCTTGTTCAGTTGATGCCGGTCTTAACTGCCACCTTGTAACTGAAGCGCATTTAATAAGTAGTGGTAGACACTAGAGCCATCTATAATTTAAAGCCGCCGTAAAAGGCACTCGAATCAAAACCGTTCGAACGCAAATTGCAAACCATTTAACACTTAATTGTCACAAACTATTTAACAATGGCTATTATTATTGTGGTGTATAATAATTGCTGTATACTACCCTATATTACCATGTATTACACCCCGTCCACATGATTTTGTACCGCGTGCTTCGATTATGTTGGTCAAGGGTGCGAAAAGAAATAGAATTGGGAGTTGGTAGGAAATAATTATTATTAAAATTTCTGCCTACCCAATTTCAATTTAAATGAATTCATTTAACTACCTATTGATTGGGATCTGGCACTCGTATTTACCTACATATATGTGTATCGGAGTTGGGGTCGAACATGTTCTCGAATGGCGAGTTCATAATTATTTTGCATACGATTTGGTTAAATTTAATTACGAAGTTGGGCTAACAAAGTACTGAATGCGTTTTAATTCTTGTTTTTTCCATTTCACATTTTGTTGGGTTCATATGCTACAAATTACAATTATTCGAATTTGTTGGTGGTTTGGGGTCGGGAGTAGAACAGAACCAAATTTTGTACACACGTGTTGTGATTTTTGTTCAGGTTTTTGTTGACTTTCCGCGGTAATTTTTTTAATTGGAATATTAAAATTGAAGTAGGGAAATATCGCATTTGGTTTGGATAAAGAAAAATTCGTAAATCTATTTGCCCGTTATCAATAATAAGGGAATTTATTACAGGACGAATCGAACGGATTGCAGAGTCGCATTTTATCATTAAGCTTAAAGAATTTATAAATTATCATTTTATGTGTTTTATGTCATTGTACAGTGTAACTCAAATAATCCCTCGCTGAGTGGAAAAAAATAGTTTATATCCATATGTAAAATCAGAGGAAAAAAGAACATGAATAAGTGTTTTTTATCTTTTTTTGTACTTAATTTCCTATTAGCTGGATTTTTGAACAATAGGGCCGGACTGAATATGGGTCCGGATTGTCAATCAGGAATAGCTCTAAAGAAGGAAAATGTAGACACATAAATATTTAAGAAACTGTACAATTTTTCGCAAAAAGGTTATATGTATCACTGAAGTAGCTAATGCTAAAAGGTTGAATCTCGGTACATACATATACAAAACATGTAATCCTCTAAAATCCTGCAAACTCCGTAGCAAGGCGTTTAAATAATCTTAAAATCCAGCTTATGAAGTATTGCACCTGAGCCTCAAGGCTAATATTATTCATTATCTTCATTTTATGGTTAATACAACAAATTCCATTAAGAACTTTTCAAATATTTCTATAATTTATCTCATTTCCGTAAGCAGCAATAACTTCAATAACCTCATCGTTGACCATTTCACGACTCCTAATGGCAAAAATGAAGTCTAAGTGATTGAATTTTGGCATCGGCACCAAGTACTCTTTGACAACATTCGGTAAACGTTTTTGCAGTTCTCGGACATCTTTGGGCTGGGCTAGCCAGTCATTGAGCGAGTGATGTAAGGCTACTGGTACCTTCACTTTGGATAAGTCATAGTTCGGAGGCTTAACTGATCCGTACTTAAAGATGTTCTTATACCAACCGTGATCAAACTGCCGGAATTTCCCAGACTGAATAAGTTGACCGTAATGTATCAGCTGCTTAGTGGCCGAACCAGCTGGTATATGACCCAAGATAGCTGGAAGCATGGTCTGAAAAATGAATATTAATGTTGGGTTATTTGGATCGCTTCCAAGGAATTGGTATCGATTTCACTAGTAGTTTACCTTATTCAATTGGTCCGAATCGTACCCAGCTACCAGAAAGATGGCATTCATACAAAGTACTTGTGTTATCGCCTCTTTTTTGCACAGCAACTGACCGCCCATCGACAAAATGTCGTTATTTGGCATAAACTCGTAAATGCCCAGCATGTTGAAAAGCAGCTTTTTGGAGGGATAAAATCGTATATTTATTACACGATAACAAAAATTGGTCATATTAGTCCCGATGGATTCGACTTACCTCCATTTCGTCGAGGAATGGCACAATTGCTCGAATCAGTGGACTTTTTGTGTTCTTCATAAAGGCAACCGGTGCCAGGGCATTCATGGACAGAATTTTCTCACAATAAACCGGACGTTCGCTGCACATAACCCAAAAAGTGGTAGTACCCTGGAAAACTTGAGTATCGAAATATAATTGAAGGGGTTTTGCAATGATATCATCTACCTGTGAATGTCCCACGTAATGAATTTTCGGAAAACCCGTTGCATCGATGATGTAGTCAATCATAGCTGGACAATCGAATTTTCCGATTTCGTGAAATGAAAAATTCCAGAATTCCTTTTTTCCGGGATGAAGTTTGATGTGATTACGAGAGTAACGATTTCCACGAGCGTTTCCCATCCAAACATCGTACCCAAGGTCGGCTAGTTGGTAAGCTAAAATTTAAGAGAACTAATAGAAACCATCCACTATTTCATGTAATAATGTCAGCTGGTCCAGTAGTTAGGTAGGAACATGCCAAAACAACCAATGAAATGAAATAATATTTCTTGATCCAATATCTCACCTAGAAGAGAGGTCGGAACTTGTAAAAAGGTCAATCACGAGTTGAATATCTCAAACTTTTTAAAATAATTTTTAGGCGATTATAAATAAAGCCAAAAAAAGGGAATTCGATATCTTATTAGACTTAAAAATTGCGTTGGAATTTGTGAAAACTAATTTACACATCCTTAAGGAAAAATACTGAAAATAGTTACCAAGCGCATCTAGAAAGAACACGCAGAAGTCATATTTGTAAGTTTGACAACTAGGCACACCCAATAGAGATGACAAAATTCGTGAAAATACAGGGAAAACTCTTTTCGCGGTATTTTTTTTTCTGCGCGTTAAAGATGATGTAATTTTTTTCTTGTTAATCTACTTCTGCAGTACCTGCTTACCTGCTGAGTAAATTCAAAAATTTATCTGAAAAAGTTCTTGAGCTGTGCCACCTAAGTTTCTATTTGAATATTTAGCGAACCTTCAACTTTCTACAGTAGAATTGTTTCGTTATTTAAATAAAGTTATTCAAACTGTTTTTCATGTAGGACTAGCACATCTGCTTTTATTTATTATTTTTTAAGTAAATAAAGTATGCATAAGCAAACTATTGTTAACTATAAAGCAGAAATATCAAAATAAATTATTACCTTCAAAGTTTGTATTTTTACAATTCAGGAGCAGTAGAGACAAAGAAAAGTCTTTCCACTATTCACCCTTGTATGGCGTACACTGGATGGCAATTTATTACTCTAGAGCGGATAAAAATATTTTCATACAATTTGAAGTAGTTTGTTTGAGTGCTACCAGGGCAAAACTTTCTGGCAGTGGTAATGCACGGTGAGGTGGAAAAAGACCGGCTTACGCTAAGAAGTAGAAGGTCGAATCATTTACATATGGTATATTTATTACACCTCAGTTTCAACTTTCTAGCACGCACCGCTCACGAGCACTCCAGAAACGAGAATTTTCAACTCTCTACAATAAATGGTTCTTGAAATGTAGACACCCACACATTTCTCTCTCAGTTAAACTACTACTCCGTTAAACTCTACTACTGAAAAGATCTAAAATCTTCAATCAATAAATTGACTAAACAAATTTTTCTCTCTACCAATGAACTTTTCGACGTGTGCAGGCAGACGGATTTTTGTCTTAATATGCAAAATTTCATAATTTCGGAATGGAATTATGTATTGAAATAATAAAGTGCAACTGAAATTAGAGACATAAAAGTCACTGAAGCAAACCAAATGAATGAATGAATGAAAAAACTATGTACTCAATCTTAGCCAACATTTTCTTCAGCTTACCTAAAGCAGTTTGTGGTCCCATGATTACAAATGCTGCCGACGAATCCATAATTCCGTGCTGCAGATAAACTGGAAGGCCGCCCGCTTTTGGAATCCGGTGCATTTCCAGCAAGTAACCATCTGGAGTTTGAACAGTATGTACTTCGATTTCGTAGCCATACTTTCGAATCAGTTCAGGCTAAAGCGGATAGTGGTACAAGATCTATAAAACCAATCCAAGCACCAACAATCTTCCACAATCATACGTACCACAGTCAAAAATCCATCGGCAATAATTTGTGGATCCGCATTATTCAAATTGATTCCCAATTTGGCCAAGTCCTGAATAGTCTCAATTCGGCCAAAATGATCCACGCCTACGGCATTACTGCGGTAGAATTCTATCGCCGGAAACGTTCGTTTTGCGTCACAAATACACCAAACTAAAATTAAAATCGCTAAACTTTTCATGATGAGTTCAAACCGACGACTAATATGGAAAATCCGATGAGAGAGTCTTTTTATAAAGTAACATACGATGAACGAGTCTCGCTCAGGCAATGAGACATATTTTTCTTATTTTTAATTGATACCTAGTTCGTGTCCGATATCTCGAATATCAAACGCTTCGCTTCTAAGAAACAAGATTAAGTGTAGTCCCTTCGACATGAGCTTAGCCAATTGATAACGAATCGGAACGAATAACACGCTCGCTACTGGGCATCAGTCTGAATCACTTTTCCATACAGAATATTCTGTTCATGTTGCAACTCGAACTTTGGACTAAACTTACAAATGTACATAAAAATATATAAATAAATGTTTCATATCTTTATTAATACGAAGGTGAGGTCAGTATTTTTTTTAACCAATAAAAAACAAGCAAATATTTGTAGATATTTTTTTTTAAATTCAAAAACCTACAACAAATTGAATGGGTGTAACTAGAAGCTACATACATACTTTGTTGATGTTTTAGCCCTTGTATCAGGTTCGATAACAAATTTAATAGTCATTCATTTAAATTCACAAATGTAATTGCAATGCACTCTTTCAATTTTACGCAAGGGTGACGGAGTTGAGCAGGCGTGTTGAAAATAAAAATAAAATTATTATTAAATTATCCACATCCGTCCTCAAGTTCTCATCCGGACTAATGTAGAATTAAATGTAGAATTTTATGTCGTTACTTCAATGCATCGGTGGATGACAAAATTCTGAACTGGACATTACATTATAATTTTAACTTATAGTTTAAAATTAAAAATACCATAACAATAAAATTTTGAATCAAACCTGAAGTTCCCCATCCTTAGCCTGCACAAATGTGGCAGGAATATGTCCTAGAATCACCAGCATCATCTAAAATTTAAGTGAAAACTTAAAATTTGAATAAGTGTGCGAACAGCGTAAAGTTGTTTCGTATCCAATCCAACATATATGTATGTTAAACATTTATTCTTTAGCGGCTTTGTTACAATGCATTAAACAATTGCTCGTCATAAACAAGCAATTTCATGAAGAGATGGATCTCATCAAAATACATATGTAGTTCATTACGCCGTTAACATTTTTGTTATAGTTGACCATCATCGAAGCTATAACCCAAAAGGCTATCATTCCTTGCGAATAGCCAATGTAGTGGATCCTTTTGTGGCCCGTATTAAAATTGTAATCGATCGTGGCTGGAACATCGTATACTCGTATACCGTCTTCATGCCATGAGAAATTCCAAAATCGCGAACTTGAGACGTTCAAAAATGTGTGCTATTTCGAGTAGACGTTTCCGTTGCGCGTAAAGGACATAAGATAGAATCAAAAGTTCATTCGAAATTCAGTTCGATTAATAGCACTAATTACAAGCTACTAACTTCTAAAAAATGCCGGACATTTCGATAAGAAATTCACAACAGCGATTCCGAAGTCCGCTTGGTATCAAAAGGCAATTTACCAGTAAAAAAAGACCTAGAAAATTTGTACTTTTGAACAGGAACTTCTCAACGTAAAAGGTTTCGGTAAGATATGAACTACTAATTCATAATTTACAACTTTCATGCACACAAAATCGGACGTATCAATTAAATAATACTCGTAACTGAAAAAAAAGATATAATAATTCCTAAGATTAAAACCATAATGAGTTTATCCAATGCGTAAATATTTCATAATTGAATAAAGGAAACGTAGAATGCTTGTTATGTTTGGATAATTAGTCGATAATGTCGGTCTGATAGTTGCCAGCCTTGGTTAAACGATCAAGATTTATACCGCACAAATTGTCGATTATAATTCAAAAGTCGATAAATCAAAGTTTTGATATTATTATGCTTGAAAATGACTGTAAAATCATATTAAAAATTTGATTAGATAAGAATTTTTTTTTTATAGGACTTTCTCTCAATATCACAACGATTGAATCTTTCAAACCAGCAACCGATACGGTTGTCATATTGAAAAAAAATCGCGTGTAGTTTTCGGAATTTTTACGAACTTCGAAACGAATTTGAGTTACCATTTTTAAACTCTGTTTTATGAAAGATTTATGCAGTAGTCCCGTAGGTCATAATTGCTTTTCTGAATTATTTTTTTAAAAGAGTTACCACAGAAAATGGATTTTAAGAATTTAGTTTGATACGCTTTGTTAAAATTATTCCACTAATCAGTAGGTCCAACTAACAAACGTCGTGACAAGCACTAATATTTACTACAATAATGAATTCGTTCAAATTAATAACATGGTACTTTTCACTCGAAGGTCTACCGTTTAACATACCTACATTTAAGCATGGTCCGTCGAGCCATATATGAACCACTGGATTTTTCTTGTCATCAATCTATGAATGTTCACATTAAAGTTATGCATCAGTCCCAACTATGAACGCATTAAAAATATAATAATTAATTTTACAAGAAATTTCTTCTTCGTTGGATAAGTGAATATTTACATCTAAATTATAAAAAACTTTTCTTGGTATTCGATAAACCTCCGAAATCTTCTGTTATGACTTCTTTCCATCGGAAATTCATGCTAAAAAACATTTTAAACGCCCTCTCTTTTGTTGAAATCTATTCAATATATTCACAATCAAGATTATTAATACTAAATTACGTTATTTATGAAAATATGGCGATTTTTTTTAGCTGTTTGAATAAAGTTCTAAAACTATGTCAATATTTATTTTAAAACACAAATTCGCTATACAAGCATTTGATCACCTAAAAATAACTTAGAAATTGTTACAAATTTGTATTTATTTTCAATTATATTATTTCGTGCTGTTGTCAAATATTTGACTGAAATTCAATAAACAATTTCCAGAGAGATTAGCCTTATTTTCAGAAAATAGAACAATTCGCCAAACATTCGAAGATCACTCTGTTTGACTGCCTTTGCCAGCGAGAATAGTCAAATATTTGGCATAGCGACATAAGCTGTGTTTTTTATTCCCGGTTAACCATAAAGCTCGACAAAATAGCACGGCAAAACAACAACAGTGCGGTTACGGTAACAGCACTGTTGTTGTTTTGCCGTGCAATTTTGTCGAGCTTTATGGTTAACCGGGAATAAAAAACACAGCTATAGAGTGTAGTACATAGGCTTTAGTATTGATACTCATCAATTGCTGCCGTATCCTGTTGTTGCTACATCGATTCTGGATTTCAAATCTTGCAATAGATTTCCCTGCATTGAATAGCTAGATAAAAAGGTATGCCAGAAATGAGAGCAAAGATCAGATTTCTTTAGAATGATTAGTGCTATAAATATATAGTGCTATAAAATATAACTGATATGAAGGAACATGTTAAATGGTTTACTATTAAATTAAATTTATTTAATTTGGCATCCGCGTTCTGTCATTTTTTGCATCTCAGTTTTAATTTTTCACTGTGGTGTACAACGAAGGCTTGCCGATAAAAATTTAGTCTGGTTGAATCCATAAGTCTTCTTGCCTAGTACTGTCCCGAAAAAACATTTGTATTCTGGTAATTGCAGTTCCTGGATACTAACATTTTAAACAAACAAGGTGAGTGGAACTTTTTAACTCCATGCACTAAATTCCAAATTACAAGCCTAAATTCCTTCAACTCCAACCAGCTAAATAACATTTTGTCAATTGAATTTTCAATTATTCTCGGATGTAAATTTCACAAAACTTGAAACTTGCTTCTCGGAAATTGTGAAAACTTTTCGTACAGTTAGTTTTTTCATTTTTTTTTTCGCCATTCAAAAATCTTATTCGATGTTGCATCTAATGGAGAAACTTTTCACTGTATTCACCAGATCGTGAAAACGTGCCGGAGTATCGGTGCTGCTACAACAGCCACAAGAATTTTCCGGAAATTTCTCTCGTTTCGTTCAGGGGGGAGGCTCAAGCAAGGAAAACTGACAAAATGTTCACAATTCTTCGTAGAGACGGAAAAGGCAGGTTTGCTGCATTCTTCATGGAAATCCTTCATCAGCGCTCCTTCGAGATGATTATGAAAAGTTTACGACACGTGCACAGCTTACGTCTGTCATGTGCATAGTTTGTTATTTTATTGCAGCCAAAACTTGTGAAATGTTCACAGTGTATTTTGAATTTTTCGATTTTCTTATGCTGTTGATGGGCTTGGAAAAGTTTTACTTCGCCTGAGGGATTTTCTCGCCAACAATTATACAATGAAATCATTTCAAAATATAAACTTCATAGGAAGTGAAGCAGTTTATTTTATTTTTCAGTTTTCTAGTTTTACATCGAGTGCCAGTTGAGTGAAAAACAAACATAGTGAAAAGCCACTACGAGTTTTCGAGCATTTCCCTGTCAAAACAGCACTCACCCATCCACACAATTTTTAGTTTTCAACTACACAGTACACACAGATGATGCAATGGAAATTTTACTACCCGCAAATGAAATGAAACTCTTTTAAGTCCTTTCAAGGGTTGAAAAAACGAAAAGGAAAAAAATAACCCATAAACCCCTGAGTTCAGTCTACCTACAGTCAGCAGTAGTTATCAACTATAAAATTCTGAAATAAATTTGAATGCGGAAACGGATGGTAATTTCAATTGAACCATAAAGTGTTTTTGCTGTCGAGAAACGGCGAAATGCAATTTCCCATAGCTTTGATTTAAGTAAGTGGCTTTGAAGAGCAACCAAATTAAAGGCTTTTTCGTATTGACTTGGCATCAATAAACGATTGCATGTTTAAGTTTGCTTTCTTTTGACTTCTGTAAGAGCGCACAACTTTAGTACAGAAAAAAAATCTGCCAACAGTCTGGGCGCAACTTTATTATTTTTCTGGCAGAAGTTCAAAACGCGTTCAATCCGGGGATGCGGCGTAGGCTACTATGTGACTGAAAACCTAAAAAAAAGTTCGGGAAGCGGTTAAAATAGGGTGTAACATATGAATTATATTATTGGGTCATATTCCGGGATGCGGTCTAGAGGTTGAAAAAGAAAAAAACTTAAAATTAGGTGATTATTAAACAAGCCTGTGGAAGTGGAAGGATATTCGATATCTGATCAGACCTGAGAGATATGGTGGAATTCATGAAAAAGTATACAGCCACTTCCCACCCTCTTAGGGGTCGAATTTCAAAAAATCTTGAAAACACACTCTAGGTATTCATATGAAGAATCCATAAACAAAAATAATTAGTGATTGTTAAATAAGCCCGTGGATGTGATATCTGATCAGACCTGAGAGATATTTCGGAATTCATAAAAAAGTATACAACCACTTAACACCCTCTTAGGGGTCGAATTTCAAAAAATCTTGAAAACACAATCTAGGTATTCATATGAAAAATCCATAAACAAAAATAATTGGTGATTGTTAAACAAGCCCGTGGATGTGATATCTGATCAGACCTGAGAGATATTCCGGAATTCATAAAAAAGTATACAACCACTTAACACCCCCTTAGGATCGAATTTCAAAAAATCTTGGAAACTCGATCTAGGTATTCATATGAAGGATCTGTAAAATAAAAATGTATTCAATATTTAGAAAGACCTAGTAGATATGACGAAAATCGTGAAAAAATAGGCATTTTATTTTCACATACCATTTTTTTAACCCTCCATTCCGAACGCCAATAGATATTTGCATTTTTTTTATAGGAGCTACTTTTCTAGTTGATTTACATATACGTACCGAGCTTCAACTTTCTAGCATAAGCCGTTCTAAAGTTAGGAAAAACACCCTCCACCTCCGTACCATACTACCCCTTAAAAAAAAAATATTTTGCCACCATGCCAATACTATAGCTCTATCTAAATATCAAGTTTCAGCTTTCTATCATTATAGGTTCTTAAGATATAAGCATCAGAGCTTTTTCCTTCTCACCCTTCCCCACCATCACCCTCTACACCCACAACCTCAAATTTTCTTCCCCTACTAGGGTTTTATTACTCCCACTTCTGGTAAAAATTTGAAGCATCTACCTTACACCGTTCTTGAAATATGAAACGTGTTATTTTTGAAAAATTCTTATCCCCTCCACTTCCGTGCGTCCCCGCACCCTTCAAATTTATTTCTTAAGTTTTAATTGCTTGCCATTAACGGTTTAGGAGATATGGATTTTAGAATGTGTCGATCTCGACATTTTTGCATTTCGGATGCATTATTTCCCCCTCCACTCTCACACCCCTTCATTCATATCAGTAATTTTTTTTATGGTACACTATTAAAGTTCTATGGAAATTCTAAGTTTCAGCCTCCTAACATAAGTGGTTGCTGAGATCTAGAAACCAAAATTTTTCGTCTAAAACTGCTATACAAACATTTTTGACTATATTGAATAATTTAAAAAAAAAATATTATGTTAAAAAATCAAAAACAATTTTCCAGATTTTGAGAACGCAAGATATTAGGGCGCGATTTTTTGTATCAATAAAACGTTTTCTTCGGAGAACCACTATTTGCAGTAAAAGTTTAGGGCTGCTGAGATGAGGGGACGAAATAAATTTTTATATAATTTGGAAGTTGGTGTTTATATGAAAGAGATGAAGTAGTATGTACTAAAATTTCTGAGAAAAGAAATTAATTTCTTAACGCCGCCTAGCAATGCTGTGGTGATCTAGTCCGCCTTGCAAACCAACTCACCCCATATACTCGATTTCCATTTCTTTAAATAAAACTTGTAATCTTCTACAGAACGCTTCCAGTGATTAACCAGAAACGCGCAGTCGTTGATTTAAACCAGACTTAAAGAATGACTTTACATCGATAAAGATTTATTAGCCATAACCCACCTGGATAGTTTATCGCCATCTTATCTCACTAAAATATTAATCAAATTTACAAAATTTTCTGTTTTAATTATTAATTAATCAGAAAAATCCTACCAGATAAATTATAGCCCCCTACTAGACTATAAAAGCCAGTGGACAGTAATTGGTTCGGCGACAGTCACGAAATTATCGATTTTGTGAAATGTTGAAATTTTTAACGGTTGCGTTGTTTTTGGTGGCCGGTGCTACGGCACAAGTCTCGAAGGATATTGAGGAGGACACTCATTTGACCACTGTAAGTACATTGGTTGAGTCTTCGTGAAAAGATTCTGTTAAAATCTTTCACTGTTACAGCCAGGGTTGATCAAGAAATACGGATATCCAGCTGAAATTCACTCGGTTACAACCGAAGATGGTTACATTCTGGAAGTACATCGTATCGCCAGGAAGAATGCCCAACCCATTTACTTGCAACACGGCAATTTGGACAGTTCTGGAACCTTTGTTTTGATGGGTCCTAAGATTGGTTTGGGTGAGTACCTATGATTTTTGACAAATAATTGTGTAGTATTCTGAGATAGATCCACTTTTCTCAAGCTAAGTCAAGTTTTAATTGTCGTGTTCAGTTTTTGAGAACCAGTTCAATTTTCGGGAGTAGGTATTGATACTGTTCTAGTACAGTATATATTGTAAGAATTCGGGATATCAATCGAAAAGGACCTGTGTTTCCAAAGTTTCACTCAATTATTTGAACACGATTGATTTTTTCTTCCTATGGCTTAAATTAATTTTTCTACTCAGCAAAAAATTGATTAGATGATCAGTTTAACGTCATGAATTTGGAAATTAATTCTATCACAGTATTGATTTATTATTATATTTATTAATTGGCATACAGTTCTGCGGTATTGAAAAAAATGAAGTAGTTCAAAACAAGATGGTAATTGCTACTGCAATTATGATCCAAGAACTTGTCTAGCGAAAATAAATAATTCTCAAATTTCTATTTTGTTTCTTCGAATTTTAGCTTATTACCTCTGGGAACTTGGTTACGATGTCTGGATGGGAAATAATCGAGGAAATCGTTATTCTAAGAAGCACAAGACCCTATCGACAACCAGCAGCTCATTCTGGGACTTCTCATGGCACGAAATTGCTTTGTACGATCTTACCGCCACCATTGATTATATCCTCGCTCAAACTGGGTTTAAGAAGACTCACTATATTGGTCACTCACAGGTTAAAGATATTTGATATTCCCAAACGAACTGAAAATTTAAATAAAATTTTTTTATATTTACATTAGGGAACAACTTGCTTCTTCGTAATGGCATCAGAACGTCCAGAATACAACAAAAAGATCATCTCGATGCAGGCTTTGGCTCCAGTTGGATCCTTCATTGATATCAAAAGTCCTTTCATTTTGTACATCGCATTGAATATTGAAATAGTTGGTGTAAGTATTGATATAAATTCCATATTCGATCTACTTATCTAATGGGTTGATGTTCTAGTATTGGACTGCATTACTGGGAGTTAACGAATTTAATGCCAACGATCAATTGAAGGCAGCATCCAAACTTGAGGAATGCAGAGATAACTCTTTGTACCAAGCAGCTTGTGCCAATGACTTGTTCTTGATGGGCGGCTTTAATCCTGCTCAATTGAATTACGTGAGTATTTTTTAATTGAACTCTTGCGGTTTTGGTTGCTCTAACATTTTACGAAACTTTTCAGACCATGCTCCCGGTTATCAATGGACACAGTCCAGCCGGAGCTTCAGTTAGGCAATTGTTGCATTATGGACAATTGGCTCGCTACAAGTATTTCTGTCAATACGATTACGGAATGGCCATGAACTTCTTCAAGTACTTCAGCTACATACCGCCGTGCTATAATCTTAAGAAGATCACTGCGCCTGTAATTCTTCATCATGCCAACAACGATTTGTTGGCTCCACCTTATGATGTTAACAACCTCTACACTAAATTGGGCAATCCTCAAGGAAAATACTTGGTTCCGGATGTGCTATTCAATCACTTCGACTTCCTTTGGGGTATCGACAGTCGCGCATTGGTGCACAAAAAGATCGTTAGTGTGCTTCGTGATATGGAAGCCAAGGATAAGGCTAGCAACTGAGCCGGAAAGGAACTGATTGTTGGATTGTCATGACTTAATAAAAGACATTTGATTATAAATAAAATAGGCTGTTTAATGTACCTACGATATTCTTTTGTATGGCGTTGCTACACAATTTCGATTCAAGCCTGTTTGTTCTTGGCGCAAATCTGTTGCGAAAACTTCTGTACATCTATGGAGATATGAATTCCAGAGCTTCAAACTTTCACCGAGTTTATTATTGATTAAACTTGTATGTATTGGAATAAATGGACAATTACGTTAAAACTAATAGTGCAATTAAACGGAAGAAAAGTCCTATACACACTCGAAATCTGAAAGGGACAATTCAATAATGTAACAGGCCTATTCAGGACCGAGTCACAAGTCACAAAGTAGGTCGAGAGTCCCAATTTTGTATTAATTTTGAATTAATTGTGTTTTTCCACCTACTTTGTGACTTGTGACTCTGATCCTGAATAGGCCTGTTACTTTCCGACTAGCTCTTTGATAATAACTTTTTCTCATCGAACTGTTCGAATGAAAATGGAATTGATAAAATTTTTCAGTGCTGCTTTCAACATGATTGAGATTGCAATTAAATGGGGTTCAGGAATACAACTTCCACACGACTGATATGACGAAGTGTATCATTTTAATAATTTGTTCCAATTTTAATTAACACCTTAGATAATGTATACATCTTCCTAGAAATGAGACTGGTCATAACAATATATTTTTCTCGTTTTTTTTCTATGCCAGTAACACGTAGCATATTTCTACATATTAGTCATGGCTGTTTCATAATACATATTTGTTATCGGTGTAAAATTAATCCTTTATTGCAGTGAACGAAAAGATATCTTATGCACGATACGGAGGAAATATTGATCGTATGTTATTTTCAAGACGATATTTCAAAACCCTTAGCGATAAATAGACGACTTTTTTTTATTATTATCACGATTAGAATCGTTTTCATGTTACAGCGGCGATACTCCGAAGCAATACACAATGTCGCACCGAACGGACATTTTGTACTACATACATCGCTTCGCAAGCGATAGGAAAGAAATATCCCGCGCGATAGATAGAATTTTTAATTCCAATTCTTTTTCTTGTTGGTTGCAATGCAGTTTTAGGACCTTAATCGGAATTATAAGTGTACTTCCTATTTGGGGATGACAATGGATACCCAAAGGTTATTATTAAAAGTTATTCCTTTTCCACTCTCTTAATACAAGAATTTATCTTACATATGTATATAAGACCAATAACGAAATAAATAACCGCAAGGTTTAACTCAACTTTGCGACCCCTACTTATGTTCTACCCAAACAACTTAATTGAATCTACTCTGTGGGGAGAGATCCTTGCAAAACTTCAGATCTCTTGGAGTTACCCGACAGTTTCCAGCCGCAATAGGATTAAAATCTGTAATCTGGAGAAGGGCGTAAAGAAAATTTCAACTATTCTGGCTAGGGAGATTTCTATCCCTGAAAGTCTTGACGAAAGACTGAAAAAGGATTTCGTGGTTTGTATTTCTGAGCCCGTCACCGAATTTTGTAGCTTCGTTATGAAGCGATTTTCAGTTTTTTTTCCATCCAACGAAAAATCTTACTTAGAATTACTGGAAAATGTTGCCTAAAGATTATCTTTCGTATCCGTTTTTTTAGATCAGGAAGAATCACAAACACCCTGACTCCGGTGCTTTGATGTTTGAATGATTGGTTTTGAGCAGCATTAAAGCGAAACTGGCGAATAACGTATACTTTTTAAGTATGCAAAATAAGGTTTCCTTGTTCACATCGCTACTCAAAGTAAATAGGTAACTAAATAAATTGTTTCTCACAATTATATTAAGATGTAGAGCACTGCTATAGGTAGGAGTGTCTAATGAAGTCTTGCTACGCAATAGCAAAGTATTACTTACCTCTAAGTGCGAAATTTTTATTTTTAATTTCGAAGAAAAATAAAGATGAGCTCATTTCGTATAGCAAGATCGAATTGATACTCCGAAAAGTCACGTTTCGAAAGCATGTCATATGTTGCGTCTAAAAATTAAATCTCAAAAGTGCCATAAAACTGGAATTTCATTCAAATGGGATTAGGGTATAACTTTACACCGAAATAGATTACCTTACTACTGCTTCGACCCCCTTAAGATAGCATTGATCGCGCCGCCACCTATACAATTTACAGCCATCTTATCACACTCTAAGCTTATTCAAATCCATGCGAAATTTTTTAATTAGTAATTAATCAGAAAAATAAAATTAGATTAGAATAGTCCCCCCTGGCTATGATCCTATAAAAGCCAAAAGTCGCCATATCCTTCGACGATCGATAGTCACCAAATTGTAGATTTCGCGAAAAAATGCTGAAATTTTCGTTTCATATTTCGCTCCTAAGCTATAGAACTATGACACTAAAAACTGAACTTAGCCTGACTTCCAATGCAACTGTACTGACTAGCTGAAAAATTTCGGAACCGATCGAAACTTTCTTTCGAGAATTCAACTCTCGCAAGTTACCGTGTACATTCACAACTTGCTGGAAAAGGCAAGCATTTGCTGGCTAGAGCAAAAACTTGGGCAAATGCGCTCTCGGAATCGTGTACACATGCAACAATAAATGTCATAGATCAACTTTAACTTACCTTAACTTTAAGTTTTGCTTGCTGGTGTACACGAAACTTTAGAAATAATTGCTACGAATAAAAAGATAAGAGTGTTACGTCTGCTGTCTGCATTATTTATTTCCAAAGGAATCACAACACGGGTTACGGGCCAAACGGCGTGCCAAACGTGGCACGCCTCTGATATTCCGCTGGCCTTCTTGCGCAATATTTTTTATCGGGATAGTATTCGTATACAAATTAGTTGTATCCAGGCATGCATTTTTAATTTTTATCTTGATGCAAAACAAAACAGCACATTGCCGATATCAAAATCTAAACAATTCGGACAGAAAACTCACGTTTCAGAAGCATGTCGCGTCACAAAATTAAAAACCGAAAGTTAAATAAAAAACGGGAATAGCAATCATCTAATCCAAATAGGATTACAGTCAGACTTTACAACGATAAAGATTTCCCTATTACTTTTTTCATTACTTAAGATATCAGTAATCGCAACACCCCCCCTCAGTGATTATCTTTCCATATTCGACCTGTGTACGGTTTGTAGCTTTCTTATCTCATTGCAATCTTTTTTTTTTAATACAGTACGAATTTCTTAAATTAGTAATTAATCAGAAAATTGTCATCTGGCAAATTACTAACCCCCTGGATTAGTATAAAAGACAAGAGAAGAGACATCCTTCAACGCCAGTCACGACTAGTTAATTGTGTGAGATGCTGAAATTTTTAGCGGTTGCGGTGTTTTTGGTAGCCGGTGTTGCGGCTGACGTTGCGAAGGATATTGCCGAGGACACTCATTTGACCACTGTGAGTAAAGGACGTAATTCCAGCTGGGGATTCCCCTAAAATAGTTCTCTTTTTTAGCCCGAGTTGATCAAAAAATACGGATATCCAGCCGAAATTCATTCAGTCGAAACCGAAGATGGATACATCCTTGAAGTTCATCGTATCGCCAGGAAGAACGCTCAGCCCGTTTACTTGCAACATGGAAACATGGACAGTTCAGGAACCTTCGTTTTGATGGGTCCAAATATTGGTTTGGGTGAGTACCAAACATACTTTTTTATTTCATAAGAGGGCAGATTACTCTAAAGGTTCTTGGCAACGAATAGTTTTATTCCCTAATTTGGGCCAGATTTAAACAGATCAGAATTTTATAAGGCGACAACAAAGATGACTTGTGGACTGTCATTGATTTGTTGCTCTATACTGTGCAAGTGCCAAATGAGAATTGAGCAATCGAATTAAAATTCCAAAGCTGTAGTGAAGAAACTCCTTTCTTTTTTTCTTTGAAACAGGCTACTACCTCTGGGAACTTGGTTATGATGTCTGGATGGGAAACAATCGAGGAAATCGTTACTCAAAGAACCACAAGACCCTTTCGACATCGGGCAGTACCTTCTGGGACTTCTCATGGCACGAAATTGGTTTATACGATCTTACCGCCACCATTGATTATATCCTTGAACAGACCGGATTTGAAAAGACTCACTACATTGGTCACTCACAGGTACCTAAATAATTACTGTGATTCCAGCTTCATTTTTACCTTACTGATGAAATCGATCGCTTTTACTAGGGAACTACTAGTTTCTTCGTTATGGCTTCTGAACGTCCAGAATATAACGACAAGATAATCTCGATGCAGGCCTTGGCTCCAGTTGGTTCCTTTATTGATATTAAGAGTCCTTACATTTTGTATATCGCCATGAATATTGAAGTAGTTGCTGTAAGTATTTTAGTGTACTATCAAACTCAATCATCTCGCTGATTGTATGACTTTACTTTAGTATTGGACCACATTATTCGGAGTCAACGAATTCAGTGCCAACGATCAAGTTAAGGCCGAATCTAAGGTTCTTCTCTGCAACGACGACTCACTCTATCAAGCAGCTTGCGCCAATGATTTGTTCTTGATTGGTGGCTTCGATACTGCTCAATTGAATTACGTGAGTATTTGGCATAGATGCAGTAAGTAGATTTTACTAACATGTTTCAACTTCCCTCAGACCATGCTTCCAGTTATAAACGGACACAGTCCAGCCGGTGCATCCGTTAAGCAAATGTTGCATTATGGACAATTGGCTCGTTACAAGTATTTCTGTCAATACGATTACGGTGCCATGAACTTCTGGCACTACTTCAGCTACTTCCCACCATGCTACGATCTTGAGAAGATCACTGCACCCGTTATCCTTCATCACGCTACCAACGATTGGTTGGCTCCACCCTACGATGTTAACAATCTCTACAGCAAATTGGGCAATCCTCAAGGAAAATATTTAGTTCCATTTGAGCAATTCAATCACTTCGACTTCCTTTGGGGTATAGACAGTCGTACTTTGGTCCACAACAAGGTTGTTAGTGTCCTTCGTGATATGGAAGCTAAGGACAAGGCTAGCAAATAAGACAAACTGAGAATTATTGTTGGTTACTTGTTACCAAACATTAAAAATCATTTGAATTTATATTAAGCTTTTTAATTTTCCTTGGTACTTCGAGTATGTAGAAGCCTCTTTGAAATCAGTACCATCAGTAACACTTTAAAGTTTCGAATACGCTGTATTATTTTATTTGATTCATGTAATCTAATGTTATCATAATGGTCTTTTGTATTCTCTCAAACGTGCTCTCTTTACCCTTATGTAGAGTAGAGCAGGTTCGTGATATGAGAAAATAAAACAGAGTTGCGATTAGATCAGTCACACCACTAACTCTACAAGTTGTGTATACTCTGCTGCCGAAATATGCAGAGCTGCCAGACATTTCTCTGTTTTCTCTCTATTCTTATTGTGGCGTCTCAGAAAAAATTCGAAAATAAAAAAAAGAGATAAGATCTTGTTGACACACCAAACACCATAGAAGCAGTGAAGAAGTGTGTACTTAACTTATCTTAAAAAAAATTATTGAAATGTTAAAGTTAAATGATACGATTAAGGTATTTACGTTTTACTGTGAAAGCTTCTATCTCTTCAGAAAATACATAACAACCCTAAGGTGAGCAGTGTGCTATGGAATATTACGTAGAATAAATGACACATGAACTTTTTTTGTACAGGCGTTGAAATACCACTAATCGGATTTGTCGCTCCCATCAGATTACCAATATAATTTTCAACCTGACCTCGTGTCATACCATTCCAGTCCCATACACTTACCTCAATTCGCGTACACACACTAAAACCGATAACTGGAGGACTATGCAGAAGGCTTCTACCAGCTACAAATTTAGTACTGTATACTAGTGCGTAGTAGCTGCCTAAAATCTACCTCAATAACTTAATCGAATTTACTATACTATATATAGGAAAGTAATTCAACCCTCTGGGTAGTTCGCAGCTTTCAGCTGCAATCGGATTATATTTTCAAACCCATCACAGGTGCTAGGGGTGTAAAGTAAAATTCAATTTTAGCATCACTTACTATACTAGCGAAAACCAAGCGAAGTTTACCTGCAAGACTCTTGACGAAAGCCGGTTAAAAAGGATTTTGTGGTTTGCATTTCAGAGTCCATCAATAAGTTTTTTACACTCAGGCCGTTGAGATATTTTTGGTACGGATTGTTTTAAACACGTCAAAAGGTGAGTGGGGGATGATTCGCAGAATCACAAAATATTTTTGTTTTGTTAGATATTTCTATTGCAATTCGAACAAATCCATATGTGGAAAATTAGATCCTCTTGGTTTCGTCATAGCGTGATGTTGATTCTATACCAAAAAAAATCTTTACAAATAAAGGAACAAGATACAAGACTAACAATCATACAATGGAACCTTGCCTTAATTCCGATGTCGCCATTCTCTTCATGTTAGTGGAGGTTTAATTTATTTTCCATTTTGTGATTTAATCTAAAAAAGGGTTTTCCCATCAGTGCAAAGAAGTCAAGGTCTCATACAATTCGAAACACACGATTTTGAAGTTGTTCAAATTTAAGTTCATATATCGTTTTACTCTATTAGGCGCTTCTTAACTACATTCTTAAAAAATAAATACATTAGAAATAAATTCAAAAACGTACTTTGTTCGTTTTGATAAAAAAGCTATTCATCCTTTCGATATTTGCGACCATCAACCGTACAAATTACCATTTGTCTCGACAATTTGCATATTGTCCACAAGTCGTGCGTAGACCAATTTTTTGGCATCAGTTGCCCAACAAAAGTCCAAATGATTGAATTCCTTCAACGGAACCAAATATTTGTCATTAACGAAGGGCAAAAATGTGGCCAATTTCTCTACGGCGTCAACGGCTAATAGCCAATCATTCTCCGAATAATATAACGAAATAGGCATCTTTGAATTATTCAGATTATAATCTGGTGGATCCAGGCTCCCGTATCGCATATCGTTTCGGAAATAGCCGTAGTTATACTTTCGGAAACGGCCGGATTTTATTATTTGGGCAAAGTGTATCATTTGCTTGACAGATGCTCCTGATGGTGTATGACTTAGTGTGACTGGAAGCATTGTCTGGAATTGAAAGAGGAAAATTAGACGAAGCTTGCCCAAATGATCATAGAACGTACCTTGTTCAACTGATCTGTATTGAAACCAGCAATCAGGAATAAAATGTTGGAACAAACTGCTTGTGTCAGAGATTCATCGCGACACATTACCCGCGTACTCTTCGTCAAAAATTCGGAATTCGGAAGAAATTCGTCTATACGAAGGCTCGTTACTAAAATCTGAAAATAAATTTATGTGGTCGGTGATTTTGAATAATAAAAGATATTATTGATAACTGCTAATTTCTACTCATTCACCATTTTATAAACCACATAGTTAAGCAAATCTTAAAAGACATAAGGTTAAGCTCTTCTCAACTTTTCAATCTAATATTGTCCGAGAAATATGGCTTAATCTCTATCTATCACAGAAGACGTTATTTACAAACCCAAACAACAATAAATGCCACAATTCATCAATGTGAATTTTTTTCAGCAGAGCAACTCCTTTCTGCTAATTAACATTCCGAGCAGATGAACAACACTTGGGTAATTAGCAGCACGGAGTAACATCGAGATCAGAAAGGATGATTGTACACACGTCCTTATATGCGAACTGAGACATAGAACTGGAGAATTCTTTCACACATTTTCAAGCCATGCAAGCTTTAAAATTTTTATGCCTCTAATTTATATTCGCTGATTGCATCCTTAAAATTGTGTGTAGAAACCTCCACACTATCACCGATGTTTGGGGGATATGACAACAATCTATCCCTGAAAAAAATAACTATGTTGAGGAAACGCAGTCCAAGAAAGACAAAAAGGTTCAGAACCATAAATTTCGTCTCTCATATTTTTAATCCGTAGAAATAAAAAATTGTGGTTTAACTAAAAGGTTTTTTATTGATCCAGAACTCTCGTTTCTATGTGTTATTTATTTTCTTAGCTACTTCATGGAAATTTTAAACTTGCACCAAATTCTGTAATTGTGTGTTTCGGTTCAACTTTTTTAGATTGCAATTATTGTATAACACAAAATAAGTAAATTTTATTATTTTAAGTGGAATAAAAAAAAGGCGATGTACCATTGGTTGGAGAAAAATTTGTGAAACAAATGAAATGAGTAATTTGGAAAATTGCTTTTAGATCAAAAGAAAACTATGAAATTAACTAGCTTTGAATTTTCAAATCTGTTTCAGTGTATGTTCCAATTATACTCATTACTCTACACACTACAACTCTGTCTCCTTTCCTGAATCTTGATTGAATTGAATATTGCGATGCGTTACTTGTAGTATAAAAATAAAGCGTTAAATCTCACGAAAAAACAAGGTTTTTTTGTGCTCAATTTTTTACAACTTTAGTGCGCTTTAAAATAAAATTAAGTTTTAATTTTTCCAGTGATGCATAAATTTTTTAACGTTAAATAAAAATACAAAATTTCGATAAAACCTACCTCAAAAAACGGCACACTTACCCTCAAAAATTCCAAACTCATAACCATACTGTTAATGACGGGGCTTCTAATTTTTGAGAAGAATGCAATTGGTGCGAGTGCGTGCATCGATAGAATCTTATCAGCATATTCCGGCCGCTCCGAACACATCATAAAACAAACAGCATTGCCCTGTCGACACACACGAAACAAACAAGTAAGGGGTTTGATTCTTGGGATCAGCTTCACCAATTCTGGTGGAAGTGGACTCAGATCAAGTACTAACCTGCGAATGTCCTACGTAATGCAATTTCGTGTAGTTGGTGCTGTTTAGCACGTGATCTATCATGGCGGGAATATCATAGTAGCTGATATCGTCTAGCGAGAAATCCCAAAATCTTCGATTCGACTTGACATCCATGTACTTGTGTTTGTTGGAGTAACGATTGCCGCGTACATTTCCCATCCAGACATCGTAGTCCAAATTTGATAAGAAGTAACCTAAATTGAAGCCAAGATAAATTCGAACTGTTGGAACTGATTCTATGATATTGGTGACAGTTGACAATAGCGTTTCTTTTTCTGATGCAACAACGAATCAGCAATCAGCCCACCAGAAACCTTATCACATCACTACGTGCTAACCCAATCCTTGCTGGGGTCCCATCAGAATCCAAGTGGCTGAGGTATCTACCAATCCGTGCATCAGAAAAACAGGCTGCTTCCCCGGTTTGGGTATCCTGTGAACTTCCAAGAGGTATCCATCTTCTGTTGTGACCACATGCGTTTCTACTGAATAATTGTACTTTGCAATTAGTTGCGGCTAGAAAGACAAGCAGAAGGGAACATTACTCTATTGTCTATTGTCTTCACAATCACTCCGTTCGCGAAATCTAATTACAGTAAGTAGGAGTGCATCTTCGGCTACACTGTCGGTAATATTTCCGTCACTAAGGCTCCTGGCGGTGGACGTGGTGAGTCGTTGGAAATTCAACACTGCTTTGATTGCTTCCGCGGCCGATGTAAAGATATTGAAGGGCGTCACAAAACCAACACTAGACGCTAGTACTGTTCCGAGTACTAGAACCACCGAAACTTTCATCTTTCAACTTTCAATTCAGAATGACTACTGCGGGTTTTCCATAAATGTCTGTATCTAATTTATGCTCTTCGCTGCCTTATCGCCGAATTACAGCTCATCCTGAACTTTGACTTTAAGATTTCAAATAAGATCTAACGCGATCAATTATTATGTGATCCGAGACGTTTGTTCGCTTTTGTTGTTATTACTATTTTCAAGTGCGAGAAATTCTTATAAGGGGAACTTTTTATTTTCATATTGCGACACGATTTCGAAGAAAAGATTAGGGTAGATCGATCGGAAGTGAACTTCAAGACGTGGTAGGATGTTTGGGTAATTGAGCTGAATTACTGTTATGATTGTTCGTGGTACTTGTATGTGAATATGCGTCATACGTTTCGCATGATAGCATTGAATTTTGCCATAGCTTGTTGACTGATCGTGCCATATCTGTTGGAAGTGGCACAAATGAGTATGTAGCAATATTTTAAGAATTAAAATATAATCATAATAATCAATGGCGCAACAGCCCAAATCGGGCCTAGGCCTTGAAGTAATGCTAGAGTTACTTCATTTCGAGACCAACGGAACACTAGGAGGTGAAGTGGTCAGCTACACGCTCGTCCGTGATTATTACCCCGATTTTAACTCAGGTACTCATTTACAGCTGAGTAAACTGGTAGTCCGGCACCCAATACCATTTTCGAAAATTACTTGCCACCAAGCAGATTCGAACCTGGTACCAGGTGCTCCGAAGGCAAGTGCTCTAGCCACTAAGCCACCCAGACTACTACTATTAAAATATAATTGTAGGAAAATATTGACATAATGTACCTAAAAGTATTATATTTATTATAACAAATTTCTAATTTTATGTATTTAGATTTTTATATTCTTTTGGTTAGTATTTAAGTTAGCATATACGTGAATAGTAATAGGTTTTTATCTTAATTTTCCCATCACACCGTTATACCAATTTCAAAAGAATTTCGAAATATGTAATAAAAACGCCCGCAAAGTATAGGTGTGAAGACTATTGTCTGATCTCTGGTTATTTATAACACAAGTTTATAATCAAAATTATCAATGAATAAATATTACTATTATTATGTATTATTAATTTTATTTAGTAACACAAATAAAAACCTGAAAAAATTTAAAACAAAATTGAAGCTTTGAAGTGAAAGTGAAGTCGATATCTCACTAGACCTAAGAAATATATCGGAGTTGGTGAAAATGTACTCAACCAGTTTGGGGTTGCATACCGAAAAATTGGGAAAAAATATTCATACATGTTTCAAATTTCAAATTCAATTTTCAAATATCAAGTCTCAAGAACTGCGTATGCTAAAATGTTGAATTTATTTAAAGTGAGCATTGCCGACTATAATGTAAATGAAACTGGCACTGCAACACGGAAGTGGCGAAACTAAAGTGGGAGGGAGCTTCACGCAGTATTGTTGTTGAATACTGGGAATACATTCTGATACGTAGGTCTATTGAATCGATCTTATGTAAAACATTTAAAGCTAACTGATGGGAACTTAGTAACATAAGAAAAGACTTATCCGAAGTCATTTGAAGGCAATCAACAATGTGCTCCTCTCAGAAACTCATCTTAAGCCCTATTCATAAAACATAGCGAAAACGCCGAGAAATACATTTCATCGTTCCTGGCTAAGCAAGGACTTTTCATTAAAAACTTCCTTCCAACCATGGCATTTTCATATCGCAAAAACCGAAAAGCAGCCGCAAGCCATGAAATGCAATAATTCCATTCGGAGCATCAAACAGACTTTGAAAGGTAAATTGCTCATGCTGACGATGGCAGTAGAGAGTAGAGAGTACGAGGGCAACGTCAGTTCACATGACTTAACACAAACAAACTCCGGCTTTACATAGATGCATCCTTTCAGGTACGTCCTGGCCGAGAATGCTCTCAAAGGGCCAAACAAACAAACAAAGTATTCAAATCAGCTTGCAATAATTCTTCGAAGCGTCCATCGTTCTCCCACCATTCTGAGAGGATATCATTTAATTGGTCTGTCCTAGCCACCCATTCTCGTCCTGCGTCTTGAATTGTGCAGGGGTCCTGACAGCCCGGCATCGCTCAAAAAATCCTTGTCAAGTCAAATATTTAACTTCTATAAAATTTCCTTTCTCCCGGCTCCATTATGGAGATTGGTGATGCCATAGAAGGGTGTAGGTTCCGCAGTTCCTTCCGCCAGGAACCATTCGAAATTCGAACAAATCTCTGCAGCGAAAAAGACGCGCATTCTAAGTAAATTGACATGGAAAAGTTCGATTGGCAATTTTTTTAATTAAAAACCAAAAAAGAGGACTTTTATTAGAACAAACTTTGCTCGGCCATCGAGTGATGATTGCTCCACCCACCAGACTATGGAAACGACCCCTGGCATCAGTCATCCTGCAGGCCTTGACATCCTTGCGCAAATTTTAACGAAATTAAATGATGGACCTGGCGTCCTCCGTGAACCGATGGACTTTGATTACTGTTGCCATTAAGGCTTCCAGCTAAATGAGGCCTGTCGGTCGAATTAGACGCGAAGGATAAATGGCTCGGGCCCGCTATTCCCAGGACGAAACTAGAACACAGCAGGAGTTTTTCAGATGCCGCCAGGCAGGATTTGAAATCCATTGGTTCGGTTGGAACTTGCAATATTTTCAAGCTCATTAAATATTTACGTTTGCACAGTGAAATTATTTCGGTCAGGATTGGGATTTGTTCAAATAATTCTCATAATTAAAATACCACGAGAGCTTCCACTAGTGCTCCGGACAGGAAATCATTAGCAACGAATTGGCGTCGAGATTAATTTAATTTTTTCAAACATACTTCCAGATTTGCATTCTATAGGTGCCAATTTAGAAAATGAACCAGATGTAGGTAGTACGCGGAAAGAAAATCATTATAATTTGGAAATCAGGTTAAAACACGACATTCCACACTCCAGCGAATATTCAAGAAAGCTCGCTACTCACATATGTACATGCAAAATGTAAGCATACATATGTAAATGTATGTCTATTCATTGGGACTACTCGATCAGTGATCATCTGATCAAGTTGTGTAATCGAGCAACGTTGCTGGTAGTGCGATTATTGAATGCGAATGATAAATCATTGCGTTTCTATTGATTTTAAATGAATTGTTTCTTACTTGAAATCCAGCGAACCCCTAGCTCGTAACAATATTATAATGGGTTTCTAAAAAAAGTTAGAATATAGTGTATTGAGTTGAAATGAGACTGTGTAGAAAAAAATGGCAGACATCAAGTGTTTTCCAACTTGTTAGGCCGAGCGCGTCTCTCGTACTTTGCTGAATAATTTGCTTATTTTATGGAAGTTTATTGTATACACAGTTCTAGAGAAAACCCGAAGTTTTCAATAATTTCTATGATCTCTTTTGTTTTCTTGAAATTGTATTTATTTTTTTTTTATATTTTTTTCTTAAACCAAATTTTTGCATTTCATCCTCTTCCAAATACTTTGTTTTTCCAGAGTAAAACTCTAATCGGATAATTCTCATCAAAAGCGTAAAGTAAAGTTTTGTTCTAAAAACCAATTGTTACTCGGAATAAGATTCATAAAACCGACAAAAACTTTTTTAACTTTGAAGAAGATTGAGAAAGTTCTCTTCCACTCTATGCCAGTGCGACAGTCAAACAAAAAACGCATTGAAATCAGGTGAACTCAGTAACAGATTTTTTTCACTTATTTTACCTTTCGAAGTGCTTCAGCTTCAATTTTTGTCCTTCATTGATAATATGACACACACAATTGAAACTGCTCCGAGATTTTTTTTCTCAAGATTTTCGATTCAATTCGGAACCAACTAGATCCACAGTTCTAAACAAAAAGATCCAAGATGAAAATAAAGTAGCAAAGCGGAAGTTGGAAAAGTGGCTTCCACGATTTCGTAGTAAAAGCAATCCACTCTGAAAAACTTGCTTTTAGAGCGTAAAAAAGGCTCATCGGCAGAAACCAAAAAAGAACGTTCGTTCTATTTTCAATGATGGTCAAAATTGTATCAAGAAAAGAAAAGGGGGAAACTTGAGGAAACTTTAGGAAAAACAAAATTTTAAAAGTATTCTTGTGAAAAGTTTCTAGGTAATTCATACCCATGTCACCTCCCCCGCGACTGTAACTTATTCGTTCGTAATAATTTGAAAGTACATATTAGCAAAACATTGGACGCTATTAGCCGTCCAGATTGTATACCTAAAACGTCTCAATAAGCACTAGAAGGCAAAATAAGGGTTTGGGTGGGGAACAGCAATAAGGACTCTTTTCATGTTAAATTCTCGGCAAAAAGAAACATTACTCAGCCAGCCGCCTTGTCGTGTACAAAGCTCACAAAGTTAAAACATAAACGTAATAAGGGGACACGGTATGAAAAATCTACCCTTATTGCTATTGCTCCGCGAAAATCAATAATTATTGTCTCTACGAAGCGTAGGCGCACACAGCATACCAAGTGATTCCTGTGGCTGCGGGCTCCATGTACACCCTACTTAAATATATGAGCTTTTCGTGTCAAGGATAAGGAACACGCACTGTGCACTAACCACCCTTCGGGTTCTTCTACTGGCTTGCACGTTTCTCAGAACCTTGAATATTTTCCGTTTGAGTGAAAAACGAGAGGTACTTTTCGATAATAGAAACACATGACGCCTACCTATGAGGCTGTCTAATATGAGCCTAACGACCAAATCACATATCACAATCAGGCCTGCAGCCCTATCTTCTGGAGCAGTGAGACGCTCCAAAGTGATTCGAAGCTAATTCGATGGCGTGATTCCGCCACATATAATGAAAATTTATTGAAAGGCTCTTTATGACAGACGAGGGCGCTAAATTAGACCCGGGGTCTGGCTGGAACATCTGCTCAAGGATGCTGTTAATGATGTGTGAAGCTCATTGAATCCCATCAATTTTCAGGATGAAATTTGTTTTAAAGTAAGATAGAGATTTCCTCTCTGATCACAACTAAAAAGTCAAGTGCATTGAGGGAGTGAATAATTATTCAGGGGTTGGAAAGATTAAAAAAAAATTTTACCTTTAGGAAATATGAAAGCAGCACCATTCAAAACAATTGCCAAAAAGCTTTTTATTAAGAATTTTGAGAAACGTATGGGCGCAAGGTAGTCCCGTAGTGGTGGAACTCGGTCCTTTTGTGAAGTGAGAAGATAAATAAAAACAGACATAAGTCTTTATTAGATATTTGAATATTTCTTAGGAACTGTGTGTTATGTGTGCACTAGCTTCACTGATAGTGTTTATTGTTGGTCGGAAAATCTAATGTGGTCTTTCGTCGGGCTATTAAATTGTTATCGACTTTTAAAAAAAAAAAATTTGCTACCCTGAAATTTTTTTTTACACGTTTTATGACTACTAAACACCAAAAAAGCACAAAAAAAATCAGTCCGTCTGTGCGCCATCCGCCGTACGCCGTCCCAGTACGCAAACTCGTTTGAGGAATTATAGTTGCAAACCGTATGAGCAATTAAATTGATTTTTTTTTTCTGAATAGACATGGTAGACTCCTAGAAGTTGAATTTTTTTGAGGGGTGAGGGTGTGAGGGGGAAGGTGGGGGAAGCGTTTTAGACGAAAAATTTAGGTTTCTAGATCTCAGTAACCACTTATGGTAGGAGGCTGAAACTTATAATTTCTATAGAGCTTTGATAGTGGACCCATCTGCAAAAAAAATACTGATATGGGTGAAGGAGTGTGGGAGTGGAGGGGGAAATAATGCGTCAGAAACGCAAAAATGACGAGATCGACACATTCTAAAATCCATATCTCCTAAACCGTTAATGGCTAGCAATTAAGACTTAACAGGTATTTGTAGTTATACTAGGAGAGTAGATTGAAACAAAATTTTTTGGTGGGGGTGGTGGCGTACGGGGGTAAAATACTTAAGATTACGATATCTAACAAACCAATTGGACTAGAAAAAAAAAATTTGGTTTGAGTATAAAGCTTGATAAATAAAGATTGCTCAAAGTAAAATCTTTGAAGGGGCAGGGGAGCATAGAAGTGGGGGGATAAAATTTTTTCAAAAATATCACTTTTCATATCTCAATAACACTGTAACATAGATGCTTCAAATTTTTATCAGAAGTAGGCCCAATAGAACCCTAGTAGGGAAAAAATTTGGGGGTGGGGGTGTAGAGGGT
The DNA here is from genome assembly GCA_949128065.1 of Beris chalybata. Taxonomy (NCBI): domain Eukaryota; kingdom Metazoa; phylum Arthropoda; class Insecta; order Diptera; family Stratiomyidae; genus Beris; species Beris chalybata. The sequence continues at coordinate 1,951,763 of OX421896.1, read as the reverse complement.
GAGGGTGGGGAAGAGTGAGAAGGAAAAAGTTCCGATGTTTATATCTTAAGAACCTATAATGATATAAAGCTGAAACTTGGTATTTAGATAGAGCTATAGTAGTGGCATGGTTGAAAATAAATTTTTTTTAGGGGTAGCATGGTACGGTGATGGGGGGTGTTTTTCCTAACTTTAGAACGGCTTATGCTAGAAAGTTGAAACTCGGTGTGGATATGTAAATCAACTAGAAAAGTAATTCCGTTAAAAAAAAATCTGCCAACAATCTGGGCGTAACTTTATTATTTTTCCGGCAGAAGATAGGAACGCGTTCAATTCTGAAATGCGGTGTAGGCTACTATGTGACTGAAAACCTATCAAAAAGAACAAGATCATGGAAGTGAAAATCTGATTGGATCTGAGAGATATGGAATAGTTTATGAAAAAGTACACAAAAACACTTTCTTGGTATTCATATGGAGAATACATAGAATGAAATTAAATTCATTATTGGGGACGAGGTAGTAGATATGTCGAAAATCGTGGTTAAATATGCATTCTATTTTCACAGATAATTTTTTTTGCCCCCCTTCTGAACGCCAATAGATACTCTTTTTTTTTATTCAAAATTATTTTTCTAGTTGATTTAGATATACACACCGAGTTTCAACATTGTAGCTTAAGCCGTTCTATATATAGGAAAAACACCTCCCACTTGTACCACACTACCCTTAGGGGTCGAATTTCAAAAAACCTTGATAACTCATTCTAGGTATTTATACGAAGAATTCGTAGAATAAAAATGAATTCAATATTTGGAAAGACCTAGTAGATATGACGAAAATCGTGAAAATATATACATTCTTTTTTCACTGAACATTTTTTTTGCCCCCACTTCCGAACGCCAATGGATATTCAAATTTTTTTTAAACCAATTTACTTTCCTAGTTGATTTACGTATACACACCGAGTTTCAACTTTCTGGCATAAGCCGTTTCATGGTTAGGAAAAACACCCCCCACCCCCGTACCATACTACCCCTATACAAAATTATATTTTTCCAACATGCCACTACTATAGTTCTATCTAAATACCAAGTTTCAGCTTTTTATCATTTTCGGTTCTCAAGACATAAGCATCGAAATCTTTTCCTTTTCACCCTCCCACACCCTCACCCTCTACACCCACATCCCCCAATTTTTTTTCCCAACTAGGGATCTGTTGGGCCTACGGCTGGTAAAAAATTTGAGCATCTGTCTTATACTGTTCTTGAGATATGAAACGTGATTTTTTTGAAAATTTCTTATCCCCCTCACTTCCATGTTTCACCTCAGCCTTCAAAAATTTTACTTTCAGCAATCTTTATGTGTTGACCTTTCTACTTAAACCGAATTTCATTTTTCTAGAGCAATTGGTTCGTGAGATATCGTAATCTAAAGTTTTTCACCCCCCACCCCCGTACGGCACTACCCCTACTCAAAATTTTTTTTCAATCCTTTCTCCTAGTATAGGTACAGATATTTGTTAAGTTTGAATTTCGTGCCATCAACGGTTTAGGAGATATGGATTTTAGAATGTGTCGATCTCGGAATTTTTGCGTTTCGGACAAATTATTTTCCCCCCACTCCCACACCCCTTCACCCATATCAACAATTTTTTTTGCAAATGGGTCCACTATCGAAGTTCTATGGAAATTCCAAGTTTCAGCCTCCTAGCGTAAGCGGTTGCTGAGATCTAGAAACCAAAATTTTTCGTCTAAAACCCTCCCCTCTCCTCCCCCCTCACACCCGCACCGCCCTAAAAGATACCAGTCGTAGAGGTTCACCCAACCTACCCACCATAAAAGTTTCACGATAATACCTTAACGGGTTTGGGAGCTACGCGCCTTCAAACTATTTTTGCGTACGGCGTACGGCGTACGGCGCACGGCGTACGGCGTACAGACAGACATTATTTTTTTATTGCTTTTTCGGGGTCTACTAGTCCTAAAACGCGAAAATACAAAATTTCAGGGTAGCAAATTTTTTTGAAATTTCAGGTCGATCACAATACTTTATTATGAAATAATAAAGTAAAATTCGAATATTCATTGGCGTTCGGAAGGAGAAGCAAAAAAAAATATTATTAAAAATAAAATACATACTTTTTCACGATTTTCGTCATATTTACAAGGTCTTTCCAAATATTGAATTCATTTTTATTCTACGGATACTTCATATGAATACTTAGAAAGCTTTTTCAAGATTTTTTGAAATTCGACTCCTAAGAGGGTATAAAGTGGTTGTATATTTTTAGCATATATCGCATATCTTTTCACTTACACGGGCTTGTTTAATAATCACATATTTCTAAGTTTTTTCTTTTTCAACCTCTAGACCGCATCCCGGAATATGACCCAATTATATAATTCATATGTTCCACCCTATTCTAACCGCTTTCCGAACTTTTTGTTAGGTTTTCAGTCACATAGTAACATACACCGCAACCCCGAATTGAACACGTTCCGAACTTCAGCCGGAAAAATAATAAAGTTGCGCCCAGACTGTTGGCAGATTTTTTTATTTATTATTGTTAAATAATAATAATTCAGTTGTGCATAGGAATTGCAAAATTGAAATGCAATAGGTAACTGAAAATCTCAGTTCAGGTGGAGTAGGTACTCGTCTCTTCCTTAGAACATAATTTCGATAATATTTTATGTGTTTTATTCGAATTCTGTATGGTTTAATCATAGAGCTATATAATGGAGATGGCGTGCAGCGACTTTTTCGAAGCCGGAGGTTTTCTCGCAAAGGACCGGCGATATTCACTATGCTACTATCCGCATCTTACTCACATATATGTTAAACCCCGGTATTGAAAAGAAAAAAAGCCCAACCTTTAAATACTAGGCTAATATTTGCATTTCACTGCCACCGGGTATGAAACGCTCCATACAAAAACAGTAGCTTAAACTTCAAAATGCTTCACAGTGCTTTATACAGAAACGGAGTACTGCCATCTCCGTTATATATAGCTCAATGGGTTTAATGTATTCAAAGGCGAAAAGAGTTCCGCTCGAATTCCTCTAGAGTACCACTGTGTTACGGAGCCATGTTCTAAGAAAATTGATAAGATGCTATAGTGCCTCCCACAAAAAGCGCTCTAATCCATCCTAAACCTTTCCTGAAAGTCAAATTTTAAAATAAGTGGTACACCATTCAGTGTGTCTCTATCAAAATGAGCGCTGTTCAGACACTTCCTCCATAAAACTGGCTCCATTTTAACTATTTCAGTTCCTAAGAAATTGGGCTTCTCGTCAGCAAAATATGGTATTTGCTGAAACTGTCGAAATGAAGTTGCGCATCCATTCATCCAGTCAAATACCACGGAAACGAATACATTCATCACTTGCAACTTATTCAGGCGGGAAAAGTAAGCGCATAATGCCAAAATGTCTTCCCTTCAAAAAGCTACAGCTACCCCCAGGCATTTTTGTTTATGTTCCAAATGTGTTTCCCTACGCCATTCGGTTTATTACGTTAAAAAGATCCGTAGCAGGCAGGAGCAAGAAATGCGCCCCCGTAAAAGAGGAAACACTAATTAATTTTGCCTCGGTACATCTTAACTTGATCCTGAAAACATGGCGGAAACGAAAACATGGGAATGGAAAAAAACATAAAGTACACCACTTTAGAAAGGATAAAATAAAACAGTGAACTCTGAACGTAAGGATGTGTGGGAGCAAATGCTAGCTTTAGCTGGCTAGGCAAAATTCTTCTCAAAACGGATACCTTCACGCTTGGTCGTAGCAGGTCTCAAGACCTGGTTTTTCTCAATTCCTTTTTATTTGAACAAGCCCCTTCCAATCCCACCAGTGTCTCCTTTCATGGAGCTTAAGTCTGAATAGCAGGGTTGGAAATATACAAAACAAAAAATAACACAAGGACTCGAGAGCTGGAAACAGGACGAAACGAACCGAGTGTAAATGAGTTAATCATTTCGGCATCAACAAATGACACGTGCCTTGAATCCTAAGGCGAAGCTGTCCTAACATTCGTTCGAATAAATGCCGAAGCGTCTACGGTTATTTATTATCCCTGAGAAGGCGGCAGGGTCGGGAGATGCTGGAAAATTTCGGTTCGGGACGCAGACAATGTTGGCAACTTGTTCGAAAGAACGTAGCAGAAAAGTCTCAGTTGTTTCAAATGACAAGGACATTGAAGATGTATTGTTGCTCTTCGGAATGTACAACCCGTTGATTGTTTGGGTTGAACTTCACATTGGCTTCCGTGACGAGGTGAAAATGAATGAATTATCGGATGAAGGCATTTTCATCTAACAAAAGCGATTTTGTTGTTCTTGAAATATTTTTGAAAAAATTGTTTTTATCCCTTCACTTGTTTTTACCAAATAAAATATATTTATCTGGCAGGCAGGTAGGCCTCCCATTAGTTAGCTGCGTTAACATGTAAATACTACTAGTTGCTGACGTTATAGACGTAACGAATATATGTACGCCATCATGGACGATGAATAGCGCGTCCACATATTCATTTCACACTACGAAGAAAACTCGAACGATTATTTTTTTCTTTCTACCCTTCAAATGGTATTCTGGCCACAGAATACTTCCCTTTTTATCCAAAATTATTTGCTCACGCCCGTGTTTTGGTAGCCAGGATTTCGATTGGCACGTCGCTCCAAAGTGACTCTGATTCTGACACAAAAACATTCAAGTTGAAAATACTTTTCCTATTAAGTCGTAATGAACATCGTTATCCTTACCGAAAAGTCGTCACTCCGACGGGGCAAATGGTAAATTTCGCCATCCGTCTGGACTGCAATTAAAACTTTGATCGATATAAATCCCATCGCAAGCACAGCTACCCAGAAGTCGGAGTCCTTTGCGATTCTATACAGCCTAATGGTTCCTATTTTGCCACAATAGCCGGAATTTGGAGAATGTTCGAGGAATTTGTTAGCAATCCAGGATTTCTAGTTTCCATGGCAAAAGTATTGTCCTGAATTTTATGTATAGAACAGCATTTCGGCAAACTCATTCAAGCGGTTCATGTACACTATTCAGTTCACATTGAGCACAGAGTATCTAAATCAGATAATCATCTAATGTCTGACATTGGAGGGAGCTAGAAGGATATTGCAATTAACGTGACTGATTTATTGTGTAAGATTTAATTGCAAATATAGTACATACAAATATGAACTCTTTAAAAACTCAAAAGCACAAAACACAACACCGCCCTCCACTGGGACTGGGACTGCGACTGCGATTTGCTTATTTTTCGGTGTGAGGTTCAACACGCAGTTGGTGTTGAACATAGTACGGACTGCGACTTCGATTTTATGCAAGCAAGAAGAAGAACGAGTGTCACTTTTGTTTTGTTTAATGTTTTTGAAAATTGGGACCATGCTAATATTAAATATAAAGTGCTCGTACAAACCCGTTCCCAAAAAACTAAACGCTTATACGACATGCATATGGGTTTGTTTCCACGTATAGTACCTATAGACATTTTTTCTGCTAATAGAATTTTGAGATTGAAAAAGGCAGCAACCGCAGTTGAGGTCGTTTTTGTGGCCATCGGCATACAATCCTGTGTATTCAAACGACCGGTACGGCGCTGTCGCAGTTGAAGTCCGTGTTCTGCTTAGGACTTAAAGAGCCCATTAATTTTAAACAGAATCATCGTAAGTGTAATTAGGAACCCCGACAAACGAAATACGTCCATTTTCCGGCACCGTACGAATCCTTAACCTAAGATCCCTTTGGTAACTTTATTAATAATTGAACATCGACAGTAAATAACATCCCAATCTCCAGCACCTGACACCATCTCCCGCAAAACTTTGTCATCTTGATTATCCTCGAAGAAACTATGTCGGATGAATTAACCGAACCAAAAAATCCCTAAAAGGCAACCTTATACCTTTTTGAAATATTTTCATTGTCATGTCATCAAATATTTGCTTGCCAGATAGGCAGGTACCCAATAGTAGATGGATCCATCCTATTATTTACCTTTGAGCCTCTCCTTGCTACACCGAAAGTACAAAATAGACGTCTTCAAATAAGAGAAGATCCCAAAATATCTTCCCTCCAGGGTATACAGAGTACACACACAGTAAAAAATACGAGATGTCTTATTACACCACCATGCGGATAATAGGTTTTTTGACACCAATTAGGGTCAAAAATGCCTCACAATACACCAACCTAGTGGTGTTAATTTCGCAGTTTCCCTTTGGGTAAACATTTTTTCCCTCTCACCGCAAAAATACACCAAACAAAATTTTATTTGGAAAATCGCGAAAAAACCCCCATTGGATAAGTTTCGGGAAAAAATTTATCACCGATTAAATAATAATGATTAAATAATTCCTTTTTCGGTGTAAATAAACACCGATCGGATAAATAATATATTAAGATCACCCATCGGATGACGCGCTGTCAGTGAATATGTATGTTTTTCTTGTTGTTGATCGAATCTAGTTTGATTAGTGGTGGTGATATATGTGTGCTCTGATAAATTGTGATAAATTATTTCAATTTAAAATTACCGCTTTAAATAATAAAAAACAAGCGCAAATACGAACGAATTTTTAATAACAAAGATACTTATATAATACCGAAAGTAATTTTAGTTCCTTAGATGCACAATTGTTAACTTTACGAAATGAATTAAAAAAAATTATAATTACGAAATTGAATAAAAATTTATTTATTTTAAAAAAAACATTGTGTTTCACTTAAATTAAATTTATACGAATATAGTAGCTATGGGCGAGTAATATCACCCCGAAAAATGATTTTTTGCATGTTTAAAAAATACCCCAAAACGAATAATTTTTGGCATAAAAATGCTCCAATCTACGTTTAATATTATAACCTAAAATAAACAAAATGATCCGAATCAACACCGGCCGGGTGTTTCTGTAAAACCTTCAACGAACGAAAAATACACCGCTTGTGTCCGTTTTACACCGTTACTGGGAAATTATAAATTATCCTAAGAAATTTTTTTTTATCACCACTATTTAGGTGTCAAATAACTCCGAAAAAGGATGGACTCCATCGAACACCGGGTGGTGTTTTTTTCCTATGGACTTTTGGTACAGTGAGTTGAAATTCCGAAATATTTCGGAGAAATTTTGTGATAGATCTTTAAGCCTCATTGTAAGTTTATGCCAAGAACAGAGCAGTGTATCATTAAAGAAATGTAATTGAATAAAAAAAATCCATACGATACCAGAGACGAAATACTAAGCTCCAATTCGAAATTTTTTTTGGGGATGAAAAACTTTAAAGGGCGCAAAGACAAAGATAATTCTGGGCTTCTAGAAAGAAAAGGACTTTTCGGGACCGAGAACATACGGAAAACTAACGTACACAAAGTTTCAAATTACTAACTTCACGTATTTTCAAGTAATCATACTACCGGTTTTCCCACATACCTTAAGAGGCATTTTAATGACATTACCTCCCCAAGAAGTAAAGTCCTTAATACATCCGTTCTTATCGTGACATCAGTTTATCAGTAAGTGCGGTACAACTATAACATAATATTCACAAACTCCAAAAACATGGGATGATTTTTTGTATTTTAGAAACGGATAATGCTAGAAAGTTGAGGAAGGTATAGGTACGGATATGTGACACAGAAGTAATATAAACGAAAATTAAGCTTTGCATTGGTTTACAAAGGAGGAAAAAAAAATCTTCGTCGATTTTCACTTTCACGAATTTTGGAATATCTAGTAGGTTATTCGAGGTATCGAACGAATTTTATTTCTGCGGTGTTTTTATATGTGAGACTAGTAATTTTCCACATTATTATACTCGAAATAGTTCATAGGTCTTATGATATTTCGAACTCGCTTTGACTTCCAAGAGATTTAAAGATAATTATTTAAGAACTAATTTCAGAATTTTTGTCACTCCTCCCGTACGGATGTAAAATAATCGAACACGTTTTTACGAATTCCGACATATCTCTTAGGTCAACAGGTTTTCTCTATAATCGCCTAAGAATCTGATGTAGAATTTTTGGATATTCAGCACGTAGTCATTTAGGGTCCATATCTTATCCCAAATGTTTTTATTAAAAAAAGGAAATAAATAAAAAATCTGCAAACAGTCTGTGCACAATTTTATTCTTTTTTTGGGAAGAACACCAAAATGCATTTTGATATACGGTGTTGTTTACTACCAGGATATAGAATAATCAGGAGGCTATTTGGAATGGTATTTTCTGAAGCCTATGAATATGTGGGCTAAGCACTTGATTAAGAACCGGTCAGTACAGGGAGTTGCAATATTAGGTCTATTCTTTTTGCTTAAAATGTCTGCACTTTTTTGCACTAATTTTTCTAAGCAACGTTTGACGTCAAATCTATGACACAAACTCAAACTCAAACTCAAACAGTATGCTTATTCCCCCTCCCCCGCCACTCCCTTTGACACTTTTCTGCACTGGCTCGAGAGCTAGTGTAAAAAGTGTACTCAGTGTACACTAAGCCCAACAAAAAGAACAGACAGATATCTTTAGTAAAAAAGACTACAAATCTTAAGCGTTTTACATCAGCGTTTTATTGTAGGTACATTGGTAATACCCCTTTTGGGGTTGTCATTGGTAAGGTGAAGGCGGTGGGAGCCCTGGAATGAAATGCTTTTAATATGTATTCACATCTCAGAAAAGTTTTAAGTCACCAGTTAGAAATTGGGTATATGTATTAGATAATATCATTTTGGAGAACATTTTGAAAATATAATACTCGAGGGGGATATTGTGCTACTTTAAACTCATCCTGGATTTCCAGCCAAAAATTAAAGCTCTCTTATTTTAACCTTTTCCTTTTTACTGTACTATGCCGACAAAGTAAATTCATATTCAAATTGAAAGCTAATTTCCACACTTTTCCAGTAAAATATTGAAATTTTGACCCAATTTGATTTGATGATTCCACTCAAGCATATTGCAGCGAAGGTCGTGAATTCCTAATAATCCACATGAGTCAGCCGAAATAAATAAGAACCTTAGCTTTCTTACTGAGATTAATAAAACCGCCTTACACAGCAATAAATGCCAATCTCGTAAATGTTACGTATCCTTTTCAAATGGTTGATGGTTGCCATTCCCACGAAAATTGATTCATCCTGATTCGCTTTGATTTCATTATACTTAAAGAATCCTCCGTCGTCCATGAGCCCGTCCGAATGGCTGATCATGAAATTAACTTTTCGGTGTCCTTTCAAAATTAACATTGCCAAATTATTCGAATAAGTTTTGATTAAGGACCGTATTCCATTAATATTCATACGAAAAGGGGAACGAGCTCCTCGAACAAGGACGCTCAAAGATGATTTGTAAGACTTTGCAATTTTTATGTTTCGCAATTCTCATAAAATTATTCCGCACACGAAAACAGCCCGACTTTAATGTGCCGATCACCAATGCGCTCAGCTTTATGGCGTTTATCCTTGCGGATAGATAGCGTTATATAGAACGAGCATAAAAACGTATATGTGACAGTTTTTTGTTACCGTAAAGGGCTTTAAATTTTATGGTGATTTCATTTATGTTACAAAAATTGCTGTTAGAGAGAGTATCGGAAAGCGATACAACTGAACTGCCCGCCTTATATCCTTGCCACACTCGGAACAGCACAAAACAAATATACACACAAATCTAATATTGAAATAAGGCGTGAGGTAATAAAAATTTAATGCTTCTTTTACAACATATCCTTTCAGCAAGTTCTTCAGAATTAAGAAGCCTTTACGTAATGCTCGTATATTCTGTTAAAGAATTTTCACAGCGAAAAAGGAACAAAGGATAGAAAATTTCGGATTAGTGGAAGCAATACCGAAGGAAGAATTGGAAATATTTGAAAGGTGCTTTGGGGATTATTTTGAAATCAATTGTGATTTCGTGGAGATAGGGGCTTAAAACGAATACATGATTTGCTTCTATTTGCAATGCTTTTTAATTAGACTCTATATAAAAAAAGTCTGCAAACAGCCTGGGCGCAACTTTACTATTTTTTGGGTTGAAGTCCAGGTGCTGAGAAGCGATGTAGGTTCCAAATAGCGTCCTGGTTATTCTTTATTTCGTATAATTAGCACACCCCTTGGACAAAATTCTCTTAGGCCCGTTCTTACAATATTCAGTCAAGCTACAGTGAAAGTTCTAGTAAAATAACTAGAAGTTAGGCTTACTGCGACAGTTAACTATCAGTTAGAATCAATGCGTTCCTACCATCCTTCAGTTAAATAACATACGGTTTAGCCGAATTAAACGAAAAATGTACAAGATCTTCGTTTGAGTTTAGTACAAACATCCATCGCCGCCAACTAGATATTTTATATCGTATTGTCAATACTTGACAATTGTTAAATTTTTCAGAGTTCAGTTTTTAAAGAAATAGTTCTATTGTTGTGAAAAAAGTGATAGAAATGAGTGTAAAACCGCAACGCGAGCCCAATTTCTCAATTAAGGAGGAGGAAATACTTCTAACGCTTTTAGAAAAATACTCCTCCATAATTGAGAATAAAAAATCGGATGCAGTTATGTGGGAAGAAAAAAAAAATGCGTGGTGTAAAATCTCCACCGAATTTGAAGCACTTTGTGGAGTTAAGCGTTCCGTAAAGGTGCTTAAATCTAAGTATGAAAATATGAAGAAACGGGCAAAAAAAGAACTTTCCAACGAAAAGAAGGAAGTGTATTTGACAGGCGGTGGCTCTTGTACCAGAAAAGTAACCCAAACTACCGAAAGGATTTCTTCCTTAATAGGCGCTAGCGCGACTGGCTTAACGAACAGTTTCGACAGCGATAAATTAGGTAAAGAGCTATACCTATAATTTTATTTGCTATTAATATTTTATATTATAAAAATTACTTATTTTTAAAGATAGTTGCAATGATTCCCATGATTTGGTCGACGACATTGCTGAGCCGGAAATTATGGAAAATATCAACAGTGAGGTAGATAAATTTTTTTTAGAGAAATGTTCAGTATATTCTCTATTGTATTTTAAGTGAAAATTTTTTATTTCATTCTAGACTTCATGGTCTTCATGGAATCCCACGTTGTTGAAGACAACGGTATCGTCACAGCTACAAACTGGACTCACTCAAAAAGAAACCAATTCCATGCCTACAAAAAAAAAATTTCCTTCCAAAAAGGCGGCAAGGAAACACGATTTGGCTTCAGAAATATTGAAGGGGAAAATCGAGTTCCTTTCTGCTCAGCGGGATTTCTTTCGAAACGAGGAGAAAAGGGCAGCAGAAAAACATCAATGGGAAAAGGAGCAGCACCAATATAAATTAAAAATCTTAAAATTAGAAGAAAATGTATTAAAAAAAAAAAATTTGTTAGTTACCATTGAAAATGAGGAAGAATGTATTATGGACATTATTGAATAACAAAAAAAAAAACATAATTATTAATATTACTGAAGTCTTTTATAATATAACTTTTACTATATACCAAATATTTTTTGACATTAGGGAGTTGAATCCAGGGAAGTGAACACACAGGTCCAATATCAAATGTAAACTGGGTCTGACCTGTTGATAATTTCGTTATTTTTTGCTTGAATTCGTAAAATGTATATGCTATTAGTGCTCACAATCTGTAATATTTGTTATTATGAGAAATATGCTATGTATATTTTATAAATATAAATTGCTACCTGGAAAAGTATTCCCGGATTAAAGCGCTTCGAACGCTAGGATTGTTCGTGCTTTCAGGTGCTTGGTTGCCCATATCATGTTCTTCAATATCTATATCCGGTGCAGGAGGGTCCGGCTCGTTACGAAGTCTGGCTAAGTTATGAAGAACTGCACATGAGACAATAACTGCCATTACCGTGTTTATATTTATACGCATGCCAAGGCTTAGAATCGGAAATCGTCGCTTCCAAACTCCGAACAGACGTTCCACAACGTTTCTAGTTCGAATTTGTGATTCATTGTAAAGCGCTTCTGCTGGCGTTTGCGGATTGCTTAGTGGGGTCATCATGTATGAGCTAACTGCATACCCACTGTCTCCCAATATAAAGCAATCCTTTATTTCATCTGCATCCATAACAGCTCTAAGTCTACTGTTGTTGAAGATATTGCTATCGTGAGCGGAACCTGGCCATCTGCTAACAATATTTAAAATTTCGAGATTTGCATTGCATAGAACTTGGACATTGAACGAGAAGTATGACTTCCTGTTACGAAATATTTCACCATTTTCACCTCCAGGCGACATGATTCGAATGTGTGTGCAGTCAATTGCTCCTATAACTTTTGGAAAACGAGCGATTGAAAAAAATTCTTTTTTTAATTTTTCAACCTCTGTTATAGAGGATGGCAATTTAACAAAAGTTGTTGCCAGATCTGCGATAGCGTAAGTTACTTTTTTAACTATTAAACTTGCGGATGAAACACTCACGCCGCTCAAGTCCGCAACAGTTAACAGCATGTTACCCGAAGCATAGAAACGCAAAGTTAATAATAGCATTAATAGCGGCGAGATTACTTGATTTCTATGAAAGTTAACAAAATCAGAACCGAAGCATTGTTGATCACAAAATGCTTACCTTTCAGTTTTTGCACTAATTTTATTCTTGACCAATTCCAAAATATAAACAACACAGTTCTTTGATAAACGAAATCTTTTTATAAATTCTTCGTCATTGTAGAACTGAAGAAAGTTCACTTTCTGCCTAAAACGCTTTTCCTGTCTAGTGTGTAATATATCCTCGTCTTCACTATCAGTTTCATTAAAAACCCATAATCGAACAAGATTTCTTGCCATACTTTATTTAAATTCCAACGTCACAATTAATTAAAACTGTCAGTAAGCCAATAACTGAAGGAAAATTCGGCAGTTACTTTGACTGAAAGATTCCTAACACTTAACTGGCAGTTAAGGGATAGCCACATATTGTAAAAATGGTCTATCAGTTAACTTCAAGTTAAAGTATTAGTCAAGAGTTAACTGAACATTGTAGGAACGGCCCTTAGTATTTGAAATTAATAAAATTTTCATGATGAAATTCATGAAGCGGCCATCAAAGCGCACTGAGTACAGTCCTTTGGTTTCGTAGAGTTCATCACGTCCGCGTGTTACATTGGCTGGATCATCATCAACAAACAGAGGAATTCATGAATTCTTGGTTACTGCGGTAGGACAATGGCTCAAAATTGCATGTTTCATACGATGGTGATTACTTTATAATGGATGCACCGATTAATGTCGTGGTGATAGCTGAGTGTAGTCTGTCCGTGCTATTATTCTGTTAATTTTTAAAATGCTTAGCGTGTCTGTTTTGCCACGATTCAAATACCGGAAATTATTAAAATTATCGCGTCCCACCATCTCAATTATAAAGTAGTTTTTTTTATCCACCAAGCGATTTAAATTCTCACCTGACGTAATTATATTGCCTTGGCTAAAGCTAATACCGTTTTTAGGATAAATCCGTTCCAGGCTTTAATTACAAAGAAAGAAAAAAAATGTCCTTGGATGGAAGTTTTACCTTTTGTAGTTGTGCCTCCCTTTGTTTGGTACCCAAATGACATTTTAACGAGAGCAAGCACAGCGAAGGTACGCGTTACCGCTTCGGACATGCAATCCTGCAAGTTACCGCCCTTAAGGCTCAGGTGTATGGTTCAATTCTGGAGAATTGCATGGCCGGAGAAAGTAAGAAACACACTTTATAAAGACGTCGTATAACCTAACGATACTTCCTTTCGCTTCGTGTTTTCCATTGATAAAGTTTTTGATTGCACTTTCATTTAATTACCTGATATGTAGTTTAAGCAAGTCTCAGTACGTTTTGTAGAAAGGTCCTTCGAAAACGTTCACCGACGAACAAGAAGAAGGTTTTGACGAAACTTGTTCTTAAGTAATTGGCTACAAGACGACACAACCAGTGTTAAGTGAATTAAGGCGGAGTTTTAGTCAATTCCCATCTGATGAAGTGAAATCGAATATACTGCAGCCTGACGAAAGGATTTCAGAGCGGCATTCATGAAGCGAAAAGGACACTTTAGTCTAGTAATTCGTTAGTTACCAAACTACAAGTTTAGATGGATATCCTCAAGTATTTTTTGCTTAGTGAAGTTTTATATTTTTAAGTTAAGTTTTATTTTTATTTTGATAAAAAAAACCGCAAGCCTAAACCTGATGTCGCCATAAGAATTACCATCACAATGGACAGATACTTAAAACCAAATCACGTTCGAAACTCGAAATTAAGATTAATCCGTTGTGACTACGCCACAATGCCGTAGTCGTATCCTTTTTCGTTTCTCTTATTCTCGCACCGTCGCCCATTGTCTTTACCTATTTTCCAAGGACGTGTCTATTTCTCGTTTCGATGCGGCTTTGTATCGAAGGGATTTCAAGATCTTCCAATCGAAATTGGATGGATTTCCACATCGATACTTCGACTTAGTGTAAGAGAATGTCTCTTGAAGGAAAAGTCTTTAGCAAAGAACTACCCTTTTTTTCAATATATCGATACAATATATCAATATATCGATGACACAAAAGATGGTGGTTCCACTACCTAATGCCATCATACCTTTTTCTCTAATTTTACCATTTTCTCTAATTTAAGTCAAACTACACATGACCAAATTTCCTTAGGAGGTGACAGGGTCTAAAATGGTGAGGACATCGAAGAAACGATTTTAAGATGTTTGAATCGTACAAGATGCGAAAATGTTGAAGCGAAAATGTTAGGCGCTTAGATGAAGGAATCCCTTCTCTCTACTCTCCAATTCTTTACAACTCGGTGGAACTACCGGTACCGGTACCCCCTCCCTGATTCCGTACTCTTGGCTACTAAGGTGAGTGTAATGGGGAATAACACCAACTTATAAACGTGTAAGGCTGCCTATTGGAACTTAAAACAAGTTTAAATAACCAATGGATGGTTTGTGGAAATAAGTAACTCTTTTAAAGACTTCAGTATTGTCTTCTCTTTATCAATCTTCTGACAAATTAATTATTCTATTTACGTGATATCAACATAAAAACGCGTGAATAACTAAAGCCCGAAAGACAATGCTCCCGTTCCTTCACGAGAAGTGAGGTTGTGTGACCCGTAAAAGTTGAATTCGGGCTGACCATGTAAATACATATAATGGTCGTAACGGAACGGAACGGACGAGTTCACCTAAATTCAACTTTTACGGATCACACAACCTCACCCCTAAGGTCTACTTTGACAGCAGGAACGGAACGGGAGCATTGTGATCGGGGCCTTAGGGTCCGTCTAGATTCTTGAACCATTTTACTAGAGTGGGAGTGTCAGCCCATATTTTGAGGGTACTGACTTTCTGTCTGACCCGGAATATATATTTCTTCAAATTCCCGGAATTACAGCTCTTCCTTCGAAGAAAAATAATTCAATATTGCTACAACCATAAATCCCGGGTCACACTTAGCTGCCCTCATTTCGTGCACTTTAAGAAGTTGAAATTAAATTTCAAATTGGCGATATCGCTATGCAGGTACACACGTCGCGGAAACTCTTCGCATAATTCAACTTGTCCGCTTCACTAATGCCGGATGTGCAATGCTTCCGTAGCCGTCGTTGCGTGCCAATATCGAAGTATCCTTTCGATATTTTATAGCCATGTTGGAGCGAGATATTACCCAGTGGCGGGTAATAATTAATTGGCAGCTAATTGAGTACAGAAAAGTTCCCAGAGGATCGTAAATTAAATAAACAGTAACTATGGCCAGGCGATGAAAAGTTTTCTTCGTTAGAGAAATTGTCGTGTTCGAGGTAATGTGGAATTGGCAGTTCAGCTCAATTTCCGGTTCTTCTGGTCCTGAATTTTAACAAGTCGGCTTAATTAATCATTGTTTTTTTTTGTCCTATTTCCAATAGTTAATTCGATTGGTAATTTCTGGATAAGTTAGGTCTAAATTAATTTAATGTGATAATTCACTGGTTCTAATTAATCACGTTTCTGTAAAACAGTCTAGAATCGACTAGGAAACTGTGTTTTAAAAAATAATATGAAGATTAATTTGCAACATTTCAAGGCTATCTTTTAATTGTGGAAATATGCTGACCCAAGAAAATATATACTTATACGTCGAGTCACCAGTCACAGTAATTGAAATTTGTATTCTTCGCTTCATCGCCATCTAGGTGTCTCTCAGCTCTGCAAAAGGAATCACAAGAACGAGCCCATTTTCTTACTTTATTACAATCCGAATTAATTTGTAAATGTTCTTCTTAAAAAAAATCCTATTCTTTTTTAAGAATATCTGTCAAAAAATTGACGAGGGTTGATCCTCGTTCTCTCCACTTTTATCCCATAAGAACAAAAATAGCTGTCAACAATAAACAGCATCGATGAAAGTAAGTTTCTTGATCCCGGACTCCGTTCATTTCCATCAATCCATTATGGTCGCCTGTCTCATCGGATACATTTTATTTCTTTTCTGTTCGCCACATTTCATAAGTTTCCATCTCATAACATCGGCAAACAATTCAAGAGATTACCTTTCGAATTGCAAGAAGAAATACTTCTCGTCTTTTATCATTGCGGACATTTAAAGGACTTACCTTAGGACGAAGACCGACAAATTCCCACTTCTTACACCATCACTTTTTCCTATTGGAATTGCTTTGTATTGTGATTTTTGTTCGATTCACGGGGTGTGTGAGAGGGAGGAAGTATAGGAAGTTATTTTTCAATAACTTTTAGTGGAAGTTATTCGAGCCGATGGATCAAGCTGCTCGGCTACGAGAGCGATTATTGGGAAATCCTTTGTGTGAACACTCGTTGGTTTCGGAATTTTCTTACGATTATATTTGCAGAGCTACTTTAGCGTCTAAATAAATAAATAAGAAAAGAGCCAAGAAAAACAATAAGAATGGCATTTATAAATTTTAGGTGGTCTTAAGGTAGTCAAGGAGAAGTCAGATCCTACCTTCCATGGTTGTGATGCGGTAAATACATTCGGAAAGAGAAAAGCGTTTCAATTGGAATCGAAGAACTTGGGAGTAGTCCGGGATGTTCTGGCGCTATAAACCATAAATATTCCGTCCGGAGCAACATCCTTGCTAGTTTTATACCATTAACTGGTGCCGTTTTTAAACTGCAATACAATGAAATTTTCGACTATGAACAATAATAATAATAAAATTATTTAAGCACATTTCCTGGCAGGAAGAAGCGCCACGGCTTTTTGTTGTCCTCTGAAATGGCCCTGCTGGACACTTTCCTGTTCCTCATCTAAACGCCACATCTGAATGACATTTATTTGGCGGATACGCTGGACAGAGCTGTGGACACTACGTATCGCCATATTCGTGGAAATGGTGGCAGTTTTTATCACGTCCATTTGTGGTTTATCAAAATTCCACGTGCAAAATGCTCCATGATGTCCTGTGCACATTAAACGACCACCGTGCAATTTACAGTGCTAAAAAAATTTACAGAGTTCCGGTCCGGATTGGAATGGTTCGTTGCAAACTATCCCGTCAATGTTCGTTATGTGTCCTGCGATAACTGCCCACTGTCTGCTATCACAGGATTTCACTTTTTTCCCTTTTTTTTTAATTCGGCTGGGATTTGAAACGTATTGTCTCTAAGCCGAACAATGGCAGCCAATTCGCTCTCTAGTTTTTCTATTTGTAGTATGGAGTACACAGACTAGCCATTGATTCGTAGTCGTTAGTCGTAGAATAGTCGTAATCAAGTCATTGTCTTCTGGCGGCATAGATTAATTCCATCCCGCTTTTCAGTTTAAATCTTTACTTTCGAGATTGGACCTATCTTCTAAGCGAGCTAGTCAATAAGCGCAAATTTTAAGGATACAGCCTTTTTTCTTGCATTCACAGATTGTATTAGTAGCGTAATTCCAGTTCCAGTGATGATGATCCTTCGGACATAAAATCTTCTATTCAAGGACGAGAAGAGATTAAAACGCTTCCATCTAAAAGGCAAAGGGAAAGAAGAGCACGACCCAATAAAGTAACCGAAGCTTATCGTTACGTCCTTTCAGCCTAAGATCTGGATGATTCTGATTCGAAGGGCGTTTGAAAGCCATCCAAATTCACTTTGAGAGGCAGAATATTACTTAGAAATGGGGATTACTCGTAGCTGTAGAGAGGTTTAATCGAGAGATAGAAAAATAAATATACGAAACGAAGAAATATAAGAAAAAAAATTGACAAGCTATACTTTTTAATTTAATTTCGTTAAGGATCTACTGAATTTTTATGGTCCTTTGATTGAATATTTGCCCCATTCGCATGAATAGAGATGGTATCTTAGTGCTCGCTTATCAGTTCTTATTAGTTTTAACTTAAACGAAGAGGTTCGATTCAATTTCAGCAATTTAAATAAGACTGTGTCTTAAGAATCATTCACAATACTGATGTTATTTAAAAAACGACCAACCTGCGACCTCACAGGAAAACTTACCTGTGATTTGATGGAAAAATTTATTGAAAAAATATTTCAAACTGTTTTTTTTTTTTAAAAAATTCTCAATGTGATAATCCGTTGCATATCGGCGGATATCGAACAAAATTTTCAACAATAATTAGTAACTGTTCCGTTGGTCTAGCAATGAAGTAACTCTAGCATTACTTCAAGGCCTAGGCCCGATCTGGGCTGTTGCGCCATTGATTATTATTATTATTATTATCAAATAAGTAACTGAAAATACAGTTTTTTCAGATTAAGTACTGTTCTAATTTGTTTTAATTGACGTTTCAGACTCGACTGAGACCTTTATCAATTTTTTTGATAAAGGTGTCAGTCGAGTCCGAAACAGTACAACCGTATTTATACCGGAAGTTAAAATGTACTGTGAAAACATTCACCAAAAATTAATTATTAGTAAACTTGAGCTTCCATTTCATATTTCATTTCGTCCAACACTTACCTCAGATACTAGGGGGAAAAACAATCGCAAATTTTCCAATTAAAAAATTCAGAAAGACTAATTACCGACATTTAAAATAAAGGATTGAAAAATCCTTGATCTTCAAAAACTAAAATTGATCAGGAGATTTGGATTTTAGAATATTTCAATCAAGGCTTTCAAACGCTTCAGACAGATTGTTTTTCTCCCCACTTCTACACCTCTCAACCCTTATCACCAATTTCCTTGCACGTGGATCTACTATCCTAGTTCTATTTATATAAGTTCCAACTTTCAACGGTTCCTGAGATCAAGAAACCAAACTCCCTCCTCCTCCGCCATACGGCGGACGCTCTACGCGCCGGACAGACGGATATTTTTTTTTGTAATTTCAGGGTATCAATTTCTCTTTTAATTTCGGGTCGATCACAACACTTTACTATCAAAAAATAGGAAAGTAAAAAATTATCAATTTCATCAAGTCTTCTGCAAATATTGTTTCAATACTTTCATCGAAGTTTGATGGCCAATTGGCCTATTGCTTCCGCTGCATATTCGATTCTGGTGCATCCTGTAGCCACTTGGTTCATCTTGTTTTAACATTTCAGCGACGAAACTAAACTCAATCGGAAAAGCGACAAGCAACAAGGGGAAGAGGAAGAGGAAATCGAAGGAAAAAAGGATGGGGCAACAAACAACTCCAAGTAGCGAAGAAGAAGATAATGGCAATGGCTACCATTCGATGTAAGTGCGCACACAGTGTAGACAGGACACAGAGTCAATACAAAGTAGTTGGTAGCCGAGAGAAATGTAAAAGTAAAACTGTTACCTTGATCGGATTTGTATTGGGGATTACATGGCTTTTATGTAATAGGAACACCAGAAAAAATACCGAAACGTATCAGGAAACAAACTGCAGAGTGAGAAAACAAATAAGTGTGAGAATGAGAAAGGACAATGCTTAATTGCAATCCGGATGGGTCTTTCTATTTCGCATTTTGTGTGTAACGGGGTAGTTTAAGTCGATTCAATTTAGCAATTTGATTGACAAGAGCACAATAATATTAGAGATTTGATGCAATTGATTTCGAATTTTCTTTGAAAATAGGAAAACATTGGAAGATGATTGGATTCTTGAATTTAATATCCCTAAGAAGGACGAAAAGGACTAAACTGGAAGTTAACGTCCATTGTCAGTAATACACTAATGCCCATTTACCACAATTGCACATTCCACATTCCAGCAACTACGAGCATTTAACGCCCAAAGAAGCTTGTTTACTCTCTAAAGATACTCATATATTTAAGGGGTTACATACAGTTAGAAGGCTTTAAAAAGACGGATTTTCAAGAATTTTTTTCGCGCAGACTATTCAATTTATTAATTTGAAAATTGGTGTACATATTATAATAACCTTATAATATATTAACATATTTTTTATTTGTAAAAATAATCATCGCGAATGTTGCTATCGCCGATCTCCTAGAGCTCCGCAAAAAAAACCAATTTTGCGGTGATCACGATATCTCTGGACCGGATTATCTGAAATGAAAAAACTAAATAAATTTCGTTAATATAATACTTTATCTAGTATTTAATCGAAGGAATTAGCGAAAAAATAATTTTTGACAAAATGGCGACTTCTCAAAATAAAAGACTCGATTTTGAACGAAAATTTAAGCCTTAAATTGTTTATAAAATGGAAAATATTTATAGGAGAAAAAAAATCTTCGATTAATTACTAAAAAATCTAGTTAAAAAGGTTGTGTTAAAATTTGAGACTGATCGGTTCAGCCGTTTTCGAGAAATCTTGATCACCGATTTTGAAAACATAGTTTTGAGAAAAACGCGTTTAAAGTTTCAAAAGCGTTTTACATGTGGTAAATTTTGTTTTTTTTTCAACTTACATGGAGTCATCTATTCCAGGGCCATATAATAATCCGTTCGCATCGTTGGCAGCTTCTAATAATTCGATTTGATGCTGTCTGCGAGCCATTCTTCCCTCTCTGGTGCTCTCGTGTGATCTCAGGTCGGAGATCTTGATGCGCTGCGCATCTTTTTTATCTGTATATGAATGCACATTGGACCCAAGTGAGATGCCCATTGCATTCATATAATATAAAAGGGCAGCTGTCCCTTCATTGAAGATGCCAGCAGCTATATATGCAGCCATTTCCACCGTTTTTGACACGGTAAGCTTTGCAGATTTTTCGTCACCTTGGTGTTCAGCAGTCAAGTCTTTTTCTTCATGGCAAGCATGCTGAAAAAGTTTGTCGGTTGCTGTTTTCACACAGGAATGTATATTCTTCACAATTAAATCGTAGGTGTGCTGTGTTAGGAAAGCGGGCATGTCCATTAATCCACAAAATTTTGCAGCACCTTCTAACCCAAATCCAAGAACTCTCATGACAAACAAAAAACGCCGATTTATCCCATTTATCCGTTTCAGCTGTTTTCGGATTGAAAACATTCTTTCGTTTCTTCGCTCTTGACTTGTACACTTTCGTTGATTTTCTAAGTTCTCTGCTAGTCTTCATTTTCACGATATTATCGAAGGCACAAGTACACTGACACGACTTTACTGTTAGGCTTCTCTGCTGAGACTGACGACTACTTTTCAAATTTTGGCAACTGAGAAACATACAATAGAAAATGACAAAGGAAAGAGAGTAGGATAGACAAGGAAAGAAGGGACAGCGCCTCAGGTAGACAGCTGGCGCGCCGGTCCCCGACTGTGAGACGCGCCTCCCTAACGCGCCTTCATAAATGTGTCTATAACTTCGAAAATATTCGTCTGATTGACATAAAATTTTGAGTGTGTATGCTCAAATATATGTATATTCAGAAAATACAAAAAAAAAAAAAAACATTTTTTGAAAATTACAAGTGTATGTAACCCCTTAAAAAAGAAAATTTTCGCCATTCCAGTCCCTTTCATCCTTACCATATAAAAAACACAATTACACACTTGAAATTTTTTAAATTTTCTAACAAAAATCGTTACTCAATTATAAAAGTAACAGGTTTTCAGAAAATTAGAAAATCACATGTCTCTACATTTAGAACAATAATAAAACTGAAAAAATGCTCTTCTAAAAGAAAGGCGCAATATGACAAATATGAAGTAGCATTGAAGCCGCCATTTTCAATCTAACAAAGAGAAACGTTGAAGAATATTTAATGAAAGTGCAATGCATCAAATGGATAATGCAGTAACTTTAAAAGCTGCCATATTCTTTTAGAAGCATACAAAAGAGAACACACAACTACTTATTCTAATTTCGAAAAGTTTCGCATGAACTGCACGTTCTAACCTAAAAACTTAGTTTTAAACCTCGACAGCCCGATGAAACGGTAGAAGATAATAAAAGTCATTGACTTCCGGCTTCCGGGGACGAATAATGGAGCAACGTTATCTCTCTATTTCGAAATAGTCTTTCCCACAAAAAACAACAAACCTTTTAACTTTTGCCTATACCCTCCCCTCCAATCCTTCCATTCTTCTAAGATTCTATATAGAACGGAATTTTAATAGTCTTAAGAAAGTTTTTCACTTTGTGTGCCAAACTGGGAATGAAGTTGAGCGTCTTTTATGTTTTCGTGTCGCGTCTCAAAATACCGCAAAAGGATATTAGATGGCACCATCATCAGTATGAAGTACTTATGCACTCATATCAGTACGAAATAGATTCACATCTACTAACCGGTGCGGCATTAATTTCGTTTCTTAATTTCAGTCACGAAATGCGTCTAATTGTTATTCCATTTTGTGCTTATCATGTTGAAATTTGCAAGTAAATTAATTCGTCGCATCGTTATCAGGTAGACATGATCTTAAAAGTCCTTTTTTAAAATACGAAACCGGCGGGTTCATGAAAAAGGGAGTAGAAAATAAAGAGGACCTTTGACCTTGGTGAATGACTATTCTGGCTGATTGGGGAAGGTAGAAATTGCGACACTTGCATTAAATCCGCATACTGATTGGATAATGTGAAAATAAATTATCCATACAAGTCGGTATCTACTCGTATATATGTATGAAAAAGCTGGAAGGAAGCTTACGCCCTTGAGCTGGAATTATCTGTCTGCTGACATAAACTACCGCAACAAATTGTAGGTCGGTTTTTTTGTTATATTTCTATAAATCTCAAGAAAATTTTATCTCATTCTTATCTATGATATGACTGTGATACTTGTATATTCCCCATACAGGTGACATACCTCATTTCATAATTACCTTCGCTCCTTTAATCATCCTCTTATCAATCGTTTGCCATTATTAATTGAAGCCCTGAGTCCTAATTTATATTAACATCATCAGAAACAAAATAATATTTCAAATGGTGCCAGTAGTTCACATGACAATATTGCTCTTGCTCTTGCTCCTGCCGCCAGAGGGTGTTATCATGCTACGTCACATATGTCACATTTGTACACATAAAGCCTCATGCGATGTGATGTGTAGATGCTGCAGTGATTAGTTATGATGCCCTAACGTTTAAACGTTTACTAGATGGATTCGGTTCAGGTGTCACCACGTACGGTATTGTCACGTCAAAACGGTTAATAATTAATGAGATTTAAGTGGATAGAACTTATGTTCGCAAGCCGACGCTTTAATTGAGTGTATAATTTCTTAAGAAGAATCGTATGTTATAAATTAGAGTTCGGAAGATTCTGATGACCTTAATTCTGGCTGACATCAAAGAAGTTATTTGGATGTTTCTTTATACATGTATTTTTAAAAATATTTGTTTTTATCCTGTTTGATCTCTACAAAAATTTGTTAAAACTGTAAATAACTTATAGAATAATTGTAATAAATGAATACCTATGTAAGTAAAGTGAATTATTTTGATTGGTATGGATTTTTCAGCTTAAACCTAAAAGTCACACCAAATACCCCCTAAGTCATCGAATACACATTTTTTGTCCGTCGAGCCGAATGAAGGTTATGATGGTATTTTATAATCTGTTCTATATATGGTGAAAATTAGTGATACAACCATCCTGATTCTGAGGCGGTCCTGAAGCGACATTATCTCCTACCACGATATTTGAAGGACGTCTTGACGGTATAAAATAATAATTGCAATTAGGTAAGAAACTTGTAACTGCGCGATTATATGTATGAATAGTCTGTGAACTGCATTTCGTAAGGAAACCATAGTGTGTTAACCACGAATCACATGGAAACGAACAATCGAGAAGAAGCACACAACCGACTGAAGCTCAGATATGAACTGAAATAGAAGGATCTATTTGAGGTGGATAAAGCGAGCCATTTCAATTGAAAATCTAAAACGTGAGTGCAGTGCCTTTCTTCATATCTCTTTCTTGTATACCTACATATTTGCAATTTTCTGAGATTGAGTATTTCCACTAAAAAAAAAGAACGAAACAAACTATTTCCGAAAGATTCGAATCCGATTTCAGGGCAAAAAGGAAGTTTGGCTGTATTCCAGAAAGCAGGCTACATCAGTTTCGAAACGAGCGACTTAAATAGATCCTTTCAGGATGGAGGTGGTGATACAGATAAAAAAGTCAACTCACGTTCTAGGCACGAAAGATAAGCCTGAATGAGTTTGATAGGACGATGCTTGCTTTTTTTCTGTCCACATGCTTTCTATGTTAACATCACGATAAAATGTAGACAAACACACAGAGAAGTGGGGCCATCAAATAGGCCTTTGAACGTGGCAAGCAGTACCCCAAAAAACTTGAAAGTGCGCTGAATTCTTCTTTTTAACGAAAAAAAACCGGCAATCTTAAAACTGGAGAGATACTCGTACCTACAACGTAAAATTGGATTATCTTTGTGTAACAAAGTTGCTAGCTTATAGACGGAAATTGATAAACAAATAGTGAAGCTAGAACAGCTATCTGACTGGCTGATTGTTTGGGCGCGGAATGAAAAATTCAAATATGAAATTGGAATGTCGGGAAAAGAAGCCAAGAAGGATCGGAATTTCGAAGAAAGTTCTTTTATACGAAAGTTATTCGTGACGAATCTTCTCATATTCTTTATTTTATTATTTTCTCATATTTTTTCGAAATAATTTCATCTTCTGTATGTACGGATGGAATATTTATTCGCTCAGTCTCAACTGTGCGCATTTCATTTTATAGTCCTGTTTCGTAGCTAAGGAATTTCACTTTTGCTTTATTAAAACATAAATTTGCGTTTGAAAATCAAATGAAATTCTCCGCGTTGTTGGTTTATTTCGGACCGGCAAGATTTACGTCTACTGAAAATAAGAGTGTCGATGAGAAAGTTCTTTTGGAAATAAAAAGTCATTTTGTTCATTTAGATCGGACCTTCATTCTTTTTCGGGTACCGATAGATGTTAGATTCAAATGAATACAGGTATGTAGTGTACCCCTTTTCCAATGAGTTTTTAAATAGAAAGTGTCAGTTTTCGTTCCACCTTGGGCACAGGAAAACATATTTCAAAATCAGTACCACGTATGCAGCACGTATTACATCGGTGTTAACATCCACAATGACTAAAAATGCTTTATATGTTTTAATAATTCTAGTACTTTAAAAAAAATAAAGGAAATTCATAAGATTAAAGTTAAAGATTAAAGAAATTAAAAAATTTTTAAATTTATGACTGTTAAATGGTTATTATATAAACTTAATTTATTTGTTTTAAAACTAAAAACTTCTCACACTAGGTGTAAACATTATTTTTTTTTCTATTTTAAATCGCGAAATAGTGCATCAAAACTACAAGCAATATGCGTAATTCTATCAAATTGAACACACTAACATATAACTGGGAAATTTCATCCGTTGTTGCAACAAATTCTTAATGTAAATTCATATAAATACAACTTTATAAGAATTACTTGTACTTTTAGTAAATTTAATGAATATATGTAAGCTAATCAGTTCGGAATATCTTACTGCTTTAAGGGAAGCTATTTTCAATAAATTGTTTACTATGTAGCTCAAGGAAAAAGTTAGCGTGAATGGTAGCTATACCATGAACAATAGCATTTATTGTCTGGGACATAGTAGTATATAGTTTGAGGCTTTTAACTTCGGAGCATTTGTTGGTTCGAAAGAAATTTACCGTTATAGTGTGATTAAAATCAAAAGAGATTTTTCGATGTTTAAAATTCTGCAATGAAAAAGAATATTTTTGTTAGGTTTTTTTCCCTAAATAAAATTTTTAATGCCAATCAGGAAATTTAACGAGAAAGTGGGGAAATTTTCTCACTAGACAGAGGTAAAGTGAGAAATAAATTCAACATTACAGTAGCAGCATTTGAAAAAAGTGTGAAAAATTCTTCCGATACGCTGTTGTTGTTCGTTTCTAATTCTCTCAGATATTTCATGTTCATCCAAAAATTATGAGACACTATCAAACCTTATTTTTTGATCAATTATCAATTATAATTTTGCTCAAGTTCAAAGGTATTCCTTCCCATGAAATAGTCCAGTAAGCGCATTAAGCTAATATTTGACACAACAACAACCGAAATACTTTGCAATTATAACAACTACAGAACTCCTTTCAACTTGTGGGTGTAGCCAAATACCAAACAACAATACACTTAATATCCTTAAATTTTGGCCAGACGTACTTGAGAAACGACCAGAGTTCGTCATATCGTTGAATGCAAAACAAACGAAAACAATAACTTTGCTCTATGTTTCATATTTGACTAATTAGGAAGCATCCTGAAAAGCCAACAGCTTAGGATATGAATAGAAGCATTGCATTTGACGGGAAATAATTTTCAACATCCTTTCAGAAGATAGGGACAAATATGAGAATCCTTGTAACTCGGCATCCGTACAGGTCTACAGAGTCTTTACTCCTGGTATATGCTACAAGAGTAGTTATTTATGAAAAAGGAAATAAGTTAAATAAAGTGAAGAGTATGCTTTTGTAGTCGGATCCTTTTGTTTAGTTCTTAATGAATCCCATCCATTTTTAAAGGCACTAAGCCAACAAGGCGGCCAAGCGGGATTTACTAAATTTTAAAGTGTACAATTTTCCTTTTCGAACATCTCTGCGGGAAATACTCAAAAAACATTTATTCAACTTAATATAATAAAAAATGTATTTATAATGGAATAAAAATACACCCATTCACATTTTTTAATGGAATTTCGGGTCCTTTCACATATCCCCAAGTTGAATAAATTTTGTATTACACATATCGTGTATGGGTGGAAGATATGGGAGGAGGGTGAACATCGAAAAGAAAATATTTTGCCAAGTACAACTATACGCAATATAATACTGCCTATGTCGGGCACATGCCATGCTGAAAGGCTAAGGACGAAGAAAAAAAAAATCTTCCCGAGACTTCTTGCTTTGTACACACTTCGAGGCAATGAGAAAAATATACGTGTCATTCGCATTTTATATAGAATTTTTACGACACTTCATTTCCAGCTTGACTCGTTGAAATACCGCGAGTTATCCATAAATTTTGAAGATTCTAAACTCATTTCAAAAAAAGTATTGTGACATAAATATGACCCTGGGGACACCTATCCTTCGTAGCCAGGCTTTTCAGATCGAATTTAGGGAAAGAAGATGGAGACAAGACTGACACGTCGGGACCAAATGGATACGAAAAGTGAAAAAGAGTCCTTTTGTCGGGTAAAAACTTTTTGAAAATTTTCAAGATGGTTTTGTTTACGGAATTTTCTTATTAGGTAGCTTATGATCGTCTTGGGTTTTGTTTAACAGTCTTCCGGATCGGTGAGATAGAAGTAAATTGCGTATGTTTTAAGGTAAATTTACATGTAATTTATCACAATGGAAGTGGTATTTTGGGGTTAACAATTGAATATTTAGCATTTTGTTTCTTATGTTGATTTCCGTTTGCGTATACCTATACCTCGTGGCACATACGGTAGATACATAAAAATTGATAAAACTGTAAGGTACCTACCGGATATCTACCCAAAAGCCAGTAAATATTGGCTAACTATGGAGAAAATTATATTTGTTTCTCCTCTCAACTGTAGATAATAAAAAAAAACAACTACTGAATTCATGTTCCGCAATCCTTTTTGCCAGTTGACAAGAGTTTGGTAAGTTCCTTCCACGCAAAAAAAAATGACTAAAACCACGGATGAACAAAATTGCGGCAAGGAACAGTCACTTTCGATCCTGCCTTTTTTCTTGAAGTATTCGCGATACTAGGATAGAAGAATATCCTGCGGCATTGGATAACATTGCAGTGTAGTCGTACCGCTTCTGTTGTTACCGAAAGCATGATACCTCTGAAGTCGTCCTTGTCGACTTTATTTGCATGCATGCAATTGAGCCTCTTATGTGCTTAGTTTCCGTGAAAATTTCCTTCCAACTCGACTAAAGTCAAGTGTGCAAGGAATAAAGCGAATAAAGGAAAAACGCAAAGTATGAGTTTCAAAGTTTCCAAGTTGTATGGTGTTTTTTCCGGATAGCTTTGAAGTTTTCTTTTGTTGAAACGGCCGGAAAAATAGTTAAAAACGTTAGTCTTTTATCGAGGAATGTCATCAGTGTCTGTGTTTACCAAAAATATTTTTTTTTTCTTTTTTCATTTTTATCCACCGAGCTGGTCTGAGATAATCATAAAAATTCTTGTTCTTTAAATTTAAACTTTTTACGAGAAAAATTTTTTTTGATATGTATTTTAATAGGACATTTTTGGATATTTGTTTTATTCGACGGTACCAAAAATTGACATGCTCAGATATTTTGGGTTGAGAAAAAAGTTTGTACGCAATATTTTTCATTATGAAGTGCGAGAAAAGCAGAAGTCTTCAAGAATATACACTTGAAACTTCATATTAGATGTATTGAAGACGAAGATAATTTTCAGCATAAAAGGGTCAAGATGGTAGGCGAAAAATTATACGTTGACGATTTTTGATGGTGGTATATGACGGCCTTGAAATTTTAAACCATAAAGTTGAAACATAATACCTAAATATAGGACGAAGAAAAAAGACTGTTGTATTTATATTTAATATATGTATGTGAAATTAAGCAAAAGCCAAATAGCTTTGATTGATTCAAGTTCAGTTTAAATAATTGTATGAAGACTTTTAAAAAGAACAAAACTAAAAAATTAAAAATAAAACAATAACAAAAACCACTTGGTCCTATGCGACTTTAGTTATAAGTTGCATAGATTTTTAGTTTAAGATTGCTCTAACATACATAGTTTCAATATATCCCATCGTATAAACTTCGTAATGTAACCAAAAACATAGAGTACTAGATACTCGTATGTAATATCGATATTGCCCTTTTAGGACGTAAAAATCAAAGAGTTCTGAAACCGATTTTTAGTCGATGATATAGTCCGTAAAAGTAAAAACAATTCGATATTTCATCCAACTCGAAATATATGTCGGAATTCATAACACCCCTTATTGGTTGAAAATCATAAATTCCTGAAATTAGTTTTTAAGTGATTATGTATAAAGCGTGGAAAGGAAAAGCAAAGATTAAAAATATTTCACCGACTGATTGGAATGATGAAAATCGTTACGATATGAATCGAGGGAATATGAAAACGATGGAGGAAATTCCTGAATAAATTTCGAATTTTTCTCCGATGCGGAGTACCATAATTTTCCATAAATATTTCTTCTCTCGGGAACCACTTCTTATATTCCTGTTGAATTTTGCCAGGCTTTCTTTGAATTTTTTTTTATATTCTTAGATTTTTCATTTCTTGTAGTTGAAGCACCTGATGATAAAGCGGAACATTCAAAGCTGGAAGCGATAGTATTGGTGATGAAAAGTAAGCTGTCGAGAATATACTCATAATACAGCAAAAGCATCGCAATTGCTATTTCCGAGAATTCTTTGAATTGATTTTCGCGTCGGGGATTTAAAATTCAATTGCTGACGATGATATCCTAGACATGAGTGCTCTGTGGAATTAGTTGCTACTTATTGGAGAGAACGAGTCTTGTAAATTGAATAATTCTAACGAGCTATGTAATTGGATCGCTTGGGTAATTGGTTGATCTGATTTGAAATGGTGCAGAAATCTATTGACGTGATTTGTGAATTTTGTTTAAGTTAAATTTTAAAGTTTACCAGTTTTGGGTCACCACTTCTCAAACTTAGTCACACAAGTCTAACATATGTCAATTTAGAAAACAAATTTCCATACTTAATAACATAATTTACATGTTGCTTCAAGGTAATCCATTCAGCTACGGAGAAAGGCAGTAATGAGCACGTTACGTACGTAAAACAAGGCAACAACAAAATTCCCTTTCCCCATCGGAAAATTAAGACTCCCTCGTAGCACTCACTCACAAATTAACGTAATAAAATCACGCAATTAAAATATTAATTGAATTTACTCTGAACCCAATTTAAGATTTCTATAATAAATTTAATATTAAATTCCCAGTTCGTGTACGCGAACTTCTACTTCTTCCCTGCTATGCACTTAAGGACATACCTTTTCACCGGAGGACGTAAGGATATTCCAGTTCTATTCTTGTAATTAAGTCGGATTCAATCTGGTGTTGGTTTCTTCATTTAGTTACATAAATCAAGTTCAATTATCAGGACATGGACGAAAACAAGGTCGGGAGCTGCGCCATATAAATCATAACACGTAAAAGTTCCAGGCCATACGTGTCTATAATATGGCAAAATTTATGATGGCGTTTGGTAATATTTTTATTTTGCTGTATTGCTCAGGTCGTGAAAGGAGAGTAATTTGGAAGATAACATAATCTAATTAGGAACGTACATGCGTATTATTTCTACCTTAAATTTGCTTATGTGAATTCCTGTGCGGTGGGGCTTTAATTAGGGTATTGAGTGGAACACACTATGTGCGAAGATAATGAATAAAAGGGATTGGGTGGTTTCTTATCTGAAATCAGAGTCGTGTATGCAAAGATCAAATTACTGTTGTTATGCTGAAAGCTGGAGGCAATATAAAGTCACGTCTATTGAAAATAATGAAAAGTACCAAGAGTCGTCGGATCCAGAGTTAATAGCAAAACAGTTGGTTCTATGGAAAATGTTGAACAAAACTTTCATTATATATGTTCACTGGCTTTATATATATGTACATAGATTAATCAAAATTACTTTACTAGTACATACAACTTATACTCACTAAGTTTCAAGTTTCTAGCATAAGACGATCTAGGAATTGGAAAAACATTCCTCAACCCCGTACCATCCATCGTACAAATTCTAAAACTATTTCTTAAACAGTTCGTGAGGTTCATAAAAGGTCTAATTCACCTACGTCCACTTTTCCCTAAGAAAAATTATAATCAGCATACGAGTACTTAACTTGTGGTGCTATTTACACCTAATTTCATATAATCAATCTGATATTTTTCATCCACTGTACGTCTGCGCTAGTTCATATATGCACATACTATCACCAAGTTTTAATTTTCTGGCATTCACCGTTTAGGAGATATATGGTCGGATTGAAAATGTTTCCTCAATTTTAATGTCTACTTGTCCTAAATCGTAAAAAAAATGTACAGTGTTATATAATATTTTTTTTTAACAGGTCACAATACTGCATTATTGGAAATACCAAAGTGAAAGGACGTTTCATCCAAACCACATTCGTTATGTATAAGTACAAGTACCTACAGAATACAGAACAGAGTCGTTTATATTAAATCTGAAAGTTGGCAAAAACATAGAAGAAATTAAATATTTAACGCTAAATGGAAACGGAATTAAGCGACTATTGTTCTCAAAATCGAGTGAAAACTCGAAATTAAGCCAACAGGGATCCCGATGAAAAACGCCTCTCCTATTGCTGGACGCCTATATAAATACGCTAGTATGGTTGCTATTGTGAACTTTGATCGAGAGTGTATGTGTTTCGGGGTATTGTGAGTTAAGCCCAAAGGAGTCATTGTTGTGGGTGGTTTTATGTTTTCCGCAGCACTTAGCTTAAGCTTTCTATTGATTTCCGTTTTAGTAACTTTTCCTCTATGCGAAAATTACGTGGAGTTGCGGAAAAACACCAAACCAAGAGTTTCCTTTTAGTACGTTGCATATACTTACTTGTACATACATAGGTGTAATAATCGAAGTATTTGAAAGTATTTCAGAGTCAGCGAGGGTGCTTGAATCTGAATTTAACCATGGTAGAAAAATAATAGTCAAAGTGCTTGTGAAAGTTGGTTTAAATAAGTAAAAAAAGGGATAATGGGATATCACCTTTAGTAGGTTTTTCTTTTCGGTTCCGTCTCTTCGAGATAGCCCTAAACGACATTTTGCATGTTGCACGATTCATCCCCAACAGTTCCCTAGCTTCTTTGTATTATTTGGTCAATCGTTTTGCTCGACGTACTCCAAAGTTTCTGAGACAGTTTTCGAGAAAGTCACGCGATATGATCATAAAAAGGTTTTCCTTGCTGGCGATATCTTTGGCTGTCGAGTCTTGATTAATCGTAAACTTTCGTTTATGACATACTCATGGGCTTCATGCTGTTCTGGGTAGTATAAATATGTCTTAAATTTTCTTACAATCCGATGGTATTTAACGATAGAAAAGGACATGCACGTTGTGTTGCATTTTCCTACCGCTACCCCTCACGCTCACGTGCTACGACGTATTAGTCCTGAGGTTTATTGGATTATTTTGAACTATGCATTTATTACTTTTTTGTTGTTGTCGTGTTATTTTATCCATAGAAGAAACTCGAATTCTGAATGAACGAAGTTCAATAAGTTAAATTAGTTATTAATTGTTAATGAATGTTTTCACAGTACATTTCGAATAGGAAATACAAGGTTTTCCGGTGAATACTGTTAAATTTATTTTGTGTGACGTTTCGCACTCGACTGAGTGATCAAACTGATTTCCATAAAGGACTCAGTCGAGTCCGAAACGTCACACAAAATAAATTTAACAGTATTCACCGGAAAACCTTGTATTTTAAATAAGTTATTACTCGAATAATCTGGATTTACGAACGGTCGTCGGTTCCAGCTATTTGGAGAGAATCAACGTAACAAACCAATATACATTCCCCCTCTCGCTTGAAAAAATCGATAATCGAAGGTACCAAGAACGGTTGCAATTAATTTTCTTATCAATTCACTATTAACGATTTTATTTGCTCTAAAAAAACTCTTAAAAATAAGGAAATATAAATTTAGTATTAAGTGTACACAAAACTTCTGAATTCCTTCGCTTTACACATTTCTGTTTTGACGCTTTTCTTTTCGTGTGCTTTGTGTATTTTCGGATTAGTCATTGCAATTAATTATTAACTGAGTCGAAATCGAGTATTTCCGTGAAGTGATTTCGAAATTATGTTGAACTGTTTATTATGTAGATTTCATTTGGCAGCTGCAATTCAGTGTATTAGTATGAAAACTTAAACAGTGAAAAATAGTTTTACAGAAAAAGTCAAGTTAAGTATCATTCCACCGTAATTACTCTAATCTTAACGCCGTATAAACTAATATTTTACGTTAACGCTCCCACACTTTCAAAAATAACGATAACTGAAAATAAATTATAAAAAACCTTTTATTAATTTTGATTGAATTAAACGAATTTATGCTACAAATTGTTTTTGTTTTTAGATATTTGTCGTATTTTTCTTAAACAAAAAAGTTTTCGTTATTTTATTAGTAATTTTCGTTATTATTTATGGATAAATCCAATTCGAGTTTCCTTTTAGTGAAATGTCAGTAAAGAAATGTCAATTGAGAAGCATGCGTGTCATTCACAATATTCTGAGATTAACTCGATCGTTTTTTTCCAAACTGAAATAAACTTAAAGCAATAGAACTTACTAATATTATTATTCTGCATGAGTATGTTGATGTTGTGATCTGTCTCCAGTTCTTTGAGTGCATAAAGACTACCCATAACACGAAATTAAATTAGGTTTAAAAAACGGGTTCAAATACTTTAGATTCAGGTACTCTACATATCATCTACCAAAGACAATGAAATGCTGAAAAT
This sequence comes from Beris chalybata, assembly GCA_949128065.1. Taxonomy (NCBI): domain Eukaryota; kingdom Metazoa; phylum Arthropoda; class Insecta; order Diptera; family Stratiomyidae; genus Beris; species Beris chalybata. The sequence continues at coordinate 1,917,934 of OX421896.1, read as the reverse complement.
AGTAAGTCTTATACAAGTTTATTAAGCAAAATTTAAAAAGGAAAAATGTTTTATATATTATTTTACTTATTGTGCTCTTGTTTTAATTCTTAAACTTATTCATCATTATTTTGTGTAAACCGACGGCATTGAAATCCCGATGGCAAAAACTTGTAGAAGCAAGTAACAAAAAAATTTATTCCAGAGTCAGCAAATAAAATCTTACTTACTTTAACAAAATATTTACCTTTAAAGTTTTTCTTCTTGTGATTAGTTTTGTTTTCCATAAAAAAATTAACTTAGTTTTTCTTATAATTCAATACAGGAAACGCAGACACCACTGATCTAAAGATTCAAAACAGCTAACAGTTTCCGAGGGGCTCGCACTACACACCTCTTGGAACCATCTTGAGAAACGCGCTTTATCCCTCTTCAAGATAAGATACTGTCCGAAAACTGTAGATGCCTGGAACATTCATGAAAATAAACATTAAGCTATGACTCGCTGGAAGCTTTTGTTTTTTTTTTTAACTTCATTACCTGCTCGAATCCCGCAGCTACTAAACGCTTGCCGATTACTTCACCCACGCCCGGTATTTGAGTCACTAGTTTATCGCTCAATGGCTCTGTAGCGAAATAATTACGACTTGACATTATTTTTTTGAAATATTTCTTTTAGAAACTATTAAATGCAGAATTTCTCCTTGTTGTTAAACTAAACGTGAAAATTATTATTGTTTGCACTATAGTGTAGCAAAAAAAATATACCCGACACAAAATAATTTAGCACTAACGTTAAAATAAAGATGACAACCAGCACTTTTACTAACTTAAACAATTTTGCTAAAGCGATAGAAAAGTTTTTACGAAGCTTTCGAGCAGCTTCGTTTTAGCATATTGCTTATTGAAAGTATAAATAACTAAGCTGTGATTTGTCATAACAGGGTGGCAACATTATGCGGTTTTCTTTTCTAAATTTAATTCAGTAATTTTACTTCATTATTTTTTAATAATAAAGTATTATGTGTTATCTGGAATTAAAAGAAAAACTTCTATATATTTTCATGGCAAAAAAATAAAGTCCGCCTGTGTTCTGTAAACGCCGTACACAAGCGCAATAAGCGCGTAGGTCACAATTCCGTTAAAATATAAAATTCAAATTTTGTTGGTGAGTGGTGCGTAGACTGGGTGAGTTTCTTCAAATGGTAATTTTTGTGAGATTGGTCCGAAAAGAATGTCTTATTTTCAAGAATTTCGTCATGATGCCTGTTGAGGTTTCGAATCAATTTTACTTCTGCATGCTCTTTAATGTTATGCTCGTTATTAGCACCCGTAAACAGTTTTCCAATGGGCCATGAATTCCGATATATTTCGTAGGTCCAATAAGATTTCGAATGAGTGAGAGATATGGCGATTGTTCAAGTTTACACGAGTCCCCACAAATGTTTTAGGTCTAATGAGATATCGAATTCGCTCTTACTACCATTGGCTTTATGTTGGAAGTTGCTAGCGCTAGGTTGATAGGTACGTGAGAACACGGACACACTTAGCCCTAAAAGGGTTCGTTGTGTTACCACAGGAATATCGAATCCTGTTATACTCAAACCATTTAGAGTTTGCTTTATGTAAGATCATCAAAAATTCAATTTTATTAAGTTGCGACATAATGCATCTCTTATATTATTTTTGGATAAAAGTTCGGACCACGTTTTATGCTGAGATGTGATGTAAGCTACTGTGCCATTAAACGCACTTTTATCCGATTTATCATCGACCTGCATTCAGTTTTTATTTATTAGAACAAAAAATTTAGTGTTGCGACACAAAATAATTATTTTTTTGAATTTTTTAAATAATAAGAAATTGTGATCAGTTAAAAACTATTTTAACAAATAGGTGGACAATAAAAAGGTAAACATATACAACTTAACTTAAATCTAAATGCTAAATGAAGGCACCCAATTAAGTTACCATACAAAAGTTTTAAAAAATTGGTTCTTTCTTTCCAACTCAAGAATAAGATGTTCGATAAATTAGCAGTTTAGGCAAAAAAAGCTTGTTTAAATTTGAGAAAAATCCGTTTATCATCATTAATGGCGTCGCAGCCCAAATCGGGTCAGGGCCTGCAGGATACATTGTATGAAATCATAAGTTTCATAAGAAGTTTAAAAAAATTTAAGTCTTAGTCGCTCGTTTCAGTTAACTTAATATATTTTTCAGTCCTTTTTTCACGCACTCTGCACAGCTATGTACATATTTAATTTAACTACCCGTACCGACGAATTACAGCTACCGACTCTCAAGTACGCCATCCTTAAATCTTTGTTTCCTAAATATTTGGAATCTTTCTGTAAGTTCATGTTCAGCGTTATAAATCATTCGGTCGAGCGTATCATTTATACATAGTTCTAAGCATTGTTCAAAGACATATCGTGGTCATATTTAAATCGGTCAGAGTCAAATAATTCAGTAGGAATTTAATCGAGTACAAAAAAAAATGCTTTCAGTCTCAAAAATATTTTCACGACTTGGCTTTGTCTCGAATTTGTTACTAAAGTGAGTAATAAAGGCCTTTAGGAAACAAAACCCATGTTAGATAGTCATATTTGCTCTATCCCGATGCATTGTAACAGACTGTTTAATTACCGCCATTATACGGTCGTTCTGGCCGGATATAATCAACAATAAAATGGACACGAATGCTGCACAGAAATTAAATGCCGTCGAATTGTAGGTACTTCTAAGCCATAAAAACAATTTTTAATTTCACTATAAAATAGCACGATATGAGTCCAGGAAATTATGAGAGGTGTTATAAATTTAAACATTTTAAAGACAATAATTTTTGTACTACCTAAAGGCTCGTGTCCACTAGCAAGCAAAACTTGTTAGAGTTGCTCTATGACATTTACTGCTGCATGTGTACACGGTTACGAGAGCGCATTTGCCCAAGTTTTTGCTCTAGCCAGCAAACGCTTGCCTTTTCAAGCAAGTTGTGAATGTACACGCTAACTTGCGAGAGTTGAGATCTCGCAAGAAAGTTCCGATCGGTTCCGAAATTTTTCATCAAGTCAGTACAATTGCATTGGATGTGAGGTTAAGTTCAGTTTTAGGAGTCGTAGTTCCACAGTTTACGTGCGAAATATGAACGGAAAATCCAAGTGGAGTTCCGAGTACACGTTTTTGGTCATTTCCAATGTGGAACTTTATCCAGAGTTGTGGTATTTTTCTTTTTCGTTTTGACAGTTCAACGAAACTTTGATGATGAAGTGTACACGGAAGAGCAAGTTTTACTTGCAAGATTTTTGTAGACCTACTTGCTAGAGTAAAATTGCTGCAATTTGACAGATAGTGTACACATCGCACCAAACTACTCTAGCAAGAAATGTCGCAAGTTACTTGCCAGTGTCCACGAGCCTTAAAGGCCTATGGAGACAGGAGCTTCTCATAATACTTTGTAAAATATAAAATTAGATATGAAGGATACATTATGAAATTATCGCTTTATGGCTCATTGACCTATTTTTTAAAGAGCATTGGACTTCATTCGCATTCAACATCAAGTCAAGTACAGAAAAAGATACAAAATTATATTTCTTCAATGTAATAATCGAAGGAAAACAATGGATGGGAGAAGAGTTGTAGTTCATAATACTAATGAATGCCAATCATTAAACCAAATTCAATGAATTCATAAAAATAGCAAATATTTTTAATTTTGGAACTGGACCTTTAGCACAAATTATTTCATTTCATTCAAAGCTATAACTTGAATGTATAAAACCTATTACCATTATAAATCACCATCACAAATTTTAAAGAATATCGTCATGAAATTAATTAAAAAGCATACTAACAGAAATTATTCTGCCCGTTGATATTATGAATTCGTTTGGAGACAATACGAGTTTATTCATTCGGATGAAATTAATAACATAGCCGTTTACTTCGAAAGTGGCATAAGTCACTTTAGTTTTTAAATTGACTTGTTTAAATCCGGCTGCAGACTTCTCCTGCTTTTCTTGTTTTTCACATTTCGTGAGTTTTTCGTCTTCTTTCACGAAACACATGAAACTTGCGAGAAAGTCACGAAAAAATCTTTTCGTTTTTCGTCACTGTCTAGTCAAACAAAACCCTTTGATGTCGTCAAAAAACCGCCTCCAGTAGAGAAAACTCACGAAGCGCAAAACACGGAATAACGAAACGCGAGAAGCCCACAAAAAACCTCTACACAGTACACACTATTCACGAGAAAGACGCGAAATAGGCAAAACGCAATAAGTCTGCAGCCTTCTAAGGGTTTGCGTTTTATCATTGTGTTTAAAAATATCCATGCCGACTTTCGGGAGAATTTACTTGTAACTTTCAAAATCAACGGCTCATACAATGAATTATTAATCTTATTGATGTAAGGACATTGTACAAAATTGAGTGCGATTGGCTAAATAAGACGATTAAGTCCAAAGATGGGTTAAAAAGTAAGTGTAGTAGTGTAGTTTAGTAGGACAGTTTTGTAATTTTATGGAAACTGATGAGAACGAATTAACTCTAAACACTTTCTAAATGGAGTGCAAAAATTAAAGACTGATACTTGCCCCTTCTTAAGCGTTTATATCTAGAATTCTAAACCTTAATCTATGAATTAAATGCCACATTACAATAAACTGCCAAATGCAATTTCCTCACTCAATTAAAATCCTGAACGACATACCAAACACATACCATACATGTTCTCTGCATGAATCCTTCAAGGCAATTAAATTTCTCTAACCAGATCTTTCCTGACATATTTCATGTGAGCTTCATATATGGGGAGTTGGAATTGAAATATTAAACACATAGGCATGTTTCTGTTCTGGACATCCTCTTTACATTCATTTGAGCACCGTCAATACACAATTAAAACAACATTTGCCTGTAAACTTTTTTTTCGGCACTCCATATTCTGGATTCAATATAAATTCTGGCCGGAAACCTAGTATCCATTCGAACTTACTCATCCCTACATTTTTCCACCCTTCATATAGGTATATGTATATTTCATTTTGAAATTCAAAGTGTTCTCTTGGACCGAAAAAGAGACCTCTTCGGCCATTTGGGGACAAAATAAATTGCAAAATACGACCCCTTTCCTCCGGTTCGTACTATCCCGAATCCTATGTTTATTTTATCATATCTTGTCGTATGTATGACCCCGAAAAAATTAACAACAAACAACACTGAAAGTCAATTGCATGGAAACCGACGATTAAAAGTTCAAAACCATAGGAAAATTGCGACTTTTCAAGTTGAAATTTATACAACAGATTGCAAAGGGAGAATCCACTTTATAACAAAAATTTTGTGTTTGTTCGGATGAAGTTGAGGTTGTGTTTTATTGTTGAGTCGGTTGTAACCATTATCTTTTTTTAAAAATCGATAGAATTTAAATTTGGTAGTATAGGTAATACTTCTGTTGTCAGTAACTTTAGTTCTTAAGGAACTCAGTTACTAACTTAATTAATATTTTTGCAAATTATAAAATTTATTTTAAATATCATCGCACACATATTCGAAAAAGATAGAAAGCTAGATGCATTAGTTTGATTGGACAATATTGTCCTGCATACCAGGTTCATAAATATGTGCATATGTATATAAAGAATGATAATAGCGACGTTCAATCAGCTTACAAAATTATTTGTACGCTTTGAAATAAAAAAGTGGAATATAATTATTTCTTTACAGCGTGATATAAACTCTTTACAAGTCGAGAACTTCGAAGAAATAGGTATACCGCGTTTACATGGAGAAACTAAAGACCGAAAGATCGAAACATGAAATGACATTAAAATGAACGACATAACCGGTTTCGATTCGATCTCTTTTCGATCCGATCTGCGTTTACATACTATTGTAGAGGATTGAATCCGGATTGAATAAATCTTTTTTCTTAACATAATAAGCCTCTAGCAACGCAAAATTCACCACACACTATTTATCACCGATACTACAGGAATAACAAACACAATGAAATGAAAATTGTTTGTCTAATTTGAGAAGATATCGTAATGCAGAAGATATGCAAAATTTCATGCTCATCAGTTCAACTGAAACAAACTTTACCTTCACTCTTATGAGTGATGTTGCTAACTAAATTTTAATAATAATATAATCCAATTTATTAGCTGCTATGAAGAGAGCATCAAAAAGTGTGTGTATGCTATGTATGATAGTATACAATTTGAAGAAGTAATTTTGAAAATTAGTATTAAAAAAAAATTTTGTTAACGTTAGTTATTGAAATAAAAAATGTTGTTCCTTTTCTATATTATGTAACAAATAAAATACGATCTTATACATCTGACCAAAGGATACTGATCTGCGTTACGTGGGGTGTTTTCTTGGTTTCATGATTTTTCGATATTCAATCCGAAACGGGTTATGTCATATGTTGTGTCCACTATGTTTTTATTGTTGTTTCAATACTAATGAAGACTAATTTCTCATTAATATAATAGTTTTTATCAAGGAGAAGAAAAACAACTAGGTATTCTACATACTTGCATTTGCTGCACGAGAATGTCAGCAGTCTCAGAGCTCTAAAACCATTTGTTGTATTTTAGGCTAAAATACCTATCGCCAAATTCACGAAAGTTACGCACTTTGTCAAAGTGTCCCTTTTGTTTGACAAACATTTTGCCGGCTAAATGATTTCAACCAAATTTCACTACACCTCACGCTTTTGTGTACCACTTGAAAGTATGCAAATTACTAGTGTTTAGCTATAATATAATCTAAAAACTCGTCAACCGTGCTAAACTGCACGGACTACATGGAGAGAGAACAGGTCGTTATCAAATCGCTCTACTTTATACCATTGTGCGAAAATTTCGAAATTGTTTACCAAGAGAAAACTACTGTCAATCGGAATTAGAGAAAACTACGCCAACAGAGCACTACAGTTACGGAAAGGAACGGAAGAGTGTTGCAAGTACTGCAGCATGTGAAAAAACCACTCATGTCCTCAATGTCCTTTCCGCTCCGGATTAACATTGTAGAAAGCACCGCCGACGACCTATCACGTGACAAGGAATTGCATACGCCCACCCCATTATCCTCACTGATGTACAGTGCATAGACGGAGCATTGGAATTTTCGAAGAGCTGCTATAGTCTCATGACGATGGTGAAGTTTCGCAAGGCTTTTTGTCCACAAAATGTAATTTCGTATCCCGCAAGGACTCTATCTCACTATAGCCATAAGCGAAATGGGGTTTTAATATGATCCCAAAGCGTAAAGATATCTGATGCTAGACAACGAAGATTTTGTCTCCTGGTTGCCTCGAGCTCGAATATTTTTGGTTATACTACGAGAAATATGGAGAGCAAATTTGTTTCGCGACATATAGACATAAGGTATATAGTACATCATCGCCATATAAAATGTTCCTTTCTCTGGCACTGTGTGGATCGTTTCGTTTGACACGACAAGATTTTTTGACATTTCTGTTCTCAAGAACACAGTTGACAAGATGTTTATTATATTTAATTAAACAAGTTTCTTTTGAACGACGGCGTCACGGTGTCTCGCGGTCACTTCATCGGTTTGAAGTGACTGCTCTATAATGAAAAGTATCAGGTTTCAGGAATCAATGTACGCTTGGTAGTGAATGAGCGAAGGGATCAAGTTGGCCTTCCTGTTTTTAATATTTACATATTAGCCGTTTGCCGTCTATTTTTAAAAAAAAAATCGAAATACAACCGACGCCGGTGTCTAAACCAGGTTACAAACGTGACCAAATTAGAAAACAGATCTTCAAAGCGATGCGCTAAAACAGTACTCACTAGCATAAATTCGAATCGCGTCCCATCGCTTCATATGCACTCTTTTTTCAGCTACCGCGAAACTTTCACAAAACAGCTAAATTTAGTTCAGTTTTCACTATGTAAGACAGTAGGTGCGGCTTTAACACCACCGGTAAAAACTTTTTCACGGATGAAAAACCACCCGATGAAAATAACATGCAAAACTCGCTCGTTTTCATTGCGAAAAGGCTTTTCATATTCCTTGAAGTTGCAAGTTGTGAGGATGTAAGGATATCGTCGTGGTACGTAACGAAATTCGAAACCGTCGACATCCTTGTCGTCCGGGAAAATAAAAACTCACGCTGACTACATTATGGCGGAGGGGAGGACTGTAATTACAAACTTGTATGCAAAGTGCTATGAAAAAACAGCATGTTCACAACTCAGGGAGTAAAGCAGGGCCCCTTTTTGCACTCGAAGATATTGTTTGGCCTCATATTCACATAATCGTGTAGGTACTCAAGTATACCTAGAGTCTCTCGAGAGGAGCCTAGAAAATCTATAGGATACCGGTTGCCGTGGCAATTTTCACACATTCTGGGCTCATGAGATTATGCTTGGGTTTTTGATATACTTGGAACTCTGTACGATAGGCGATTGGATGCGTTACTTTTTAATACGAGTATACCTACATATGTACCTAATTCTATGCGATTTAAATTACATCACAGCTAGGATTAGATTTACTAGTTCACTGCGATATAATTCGCAGGAACAAATTTTGTTATTAGTAAGCGTAGGTCCTTCTGATGAGCAGACCGTGGTCACGAGACGTGTTTATTTTCAAACCAAGCCGTAAAAATTGCGCATCACTTTCATACATACATCTTGACAAAAGAAGAAAAAAAAGGCTCCCTGTTGGCTGCTTGAAATCTTCAAATAGGTCTACCGTGCACTTAATGAAAACGTGTATGATTGAAACAAAAACTCAGGTCAACTGGTAGATGAATACATTCAAAACGCAAGTCTAGGTACTTGCGTAATTCATTTTAAAAATTATTGTAATGAAAAAAAAAAAATGTTTTCAATCAGGCCAACCTCAAATTAAATTAGAATTTCTAATATTTATGCCTATTTTGCTACTGTACTAACCGCCATCTATTTATTCATCCCTTCTAAAACCACATTTCCGAAGAGCCACTCTCAATTGGATATTGGCGAAAAGCCTCATTTGAAAGTAATTAATTGCTAAGCGTCAGTAGCTGCAATGAATTTGAAAATCGTTTTACTGTAAAGGAACTCTACGCGATGGTCTACGATTATGTTAACATGCATGTATACATTTGTTTGAATTCCGATTAACAATCAATCGATTTGATAAGAGCTTAATGATGTGGTGTTAGCTATTGTGCACACTACGTTGGAGTTTAATAAAACTTCTACACTTTAATAGGTAGCTTGCTTAGTGCAAGATCAGAAATATTTCTTACGCCAAAACTCGAGTTGTTTCGTTCTTGGTTTTCTTCTAGGAGTGTCAACCGTTCGTGTTCATATGATTCCATATTCACACAGAAGTCTCTAGAAAGAAGATGTAAAATGCAGTTATAGGATAGTTACTCTTCCTTTATTAGTAAATGACCCATTAACTAAAAGCATACACATATTACATACTTGTAAATATTTCCATTTCACTTCAGGAATTAGGCAAAACGATCCAACCATCTGATATGTTCCAGTGACCAGTATTGGCCATTGAATTGAACATTCATTCTTACTTGCGGATTAGCGTTCTAGTTCCTCAATACGACCTTATGCCACTCAATCGTACCTCATTGAGCCGCTGAAAATCCTTATAGTTCCGAAGATGTCGAGAAATTAAAAGAGGACGAATGTTATAGCTGGAAACGAACTTCGCTTCGAATGTCAAAAAGAATAATCCCTGAACGTATGGAAACGTCAACAGCCCTTTAACAGTGTATAGTGCAGTCTTAATTACTTAAACTTCCTTAGATGCCGAAAAGCAAGATGATGATGTAGTTAATGCTGCTTTCGTTTTCCTTTCTTTAGGGTACGAAGCAGAAAGGAGGGTAACTCTTCAAGGATCAAATTTGTTCTACACTCCACAATCTCGTTAAAGCTTGTAATATCATGACGGATTGCAACTGTTAAGTTCCATATATTTCCAGCTGACGGTGTGACTTTTCTTATATATTTCATAGTGATGGTGTTTAGTTTGTTGTTTCGAGGATAAAGTTCTTCATGTTTTTCGAGCTGTTTTTCTCTGCCGTTGCCGCTTCTACTGTATACCGTTCCAGCACTCTTGGATATTATACCGTCGTCGTCTAGCTTAAATGCTAAGTTGCGAACGCTGGGAAACTTACAGAGCAACTTTTATTAATACAATTACAGTTCCGAGTAGAAGAAAGATTTCTGGGTAAATGATGTCGAAATGTGGTACCTCCCAAATTCCAGCTCCATTTTCATCATTCAATTTGGCATTGGTGAAGAACTAATTGGAGAAAGTCAGAAAAGTTGAAATAATTTAATAAGTACGAAGGTGATGAAATATAAAATTTTGTTTCTTGTTTCATTTATAATTTATATGAATGAAGCAATTATAATGTTGAATATTTCACTCTGATATAATTTGGTGAAAAGATTCTAGTTTTATGAATATAATCACCTCTTCAACCAGCTACTTGAGCTACCACCCTTCACTACTCCATGGACAGATATTTCACATATTGAAGCTTAAAATGTATATCATATTTTACAGTTAAGCGTTTGATTTGGTTTGGATTAGATTTATTTTATTCCACGGGGAATGTATATAGTGAATTGATATTGAAGTGGTTAAGTGTCGTAGAAAAAAACTGATTATACATACATACTTACATCGGTAAGTTTAATGTCGACTCCGAAAACGCAATACAAAAACGTAATGTTAAGATAAGTTTCAAAAACGTATAACCAATACATACATAAAGGCCCGTGCGCAGGAAAGTATGATGGGAGGGGGGTTATCAAGTTCCCCCATACTAAATGTGATGACTTAAAAAAAAAAAAAAAATAGGCCAATGGGGGGGGGGGGGGGATTTGAACAACCAAACCCCCCCCCCCCCCGTGCGCACGGGCCTGCATACATATATACAACATATGTAGCCTATCGTACCCATTCCAAGTATAACACATATGTATGTATATACCCTACGAATCCACTTGAAGTAACCACCGTATGGGATATGCATAACCAACGGACCGAGCCTACGTAACCAGCTAACCGTAACTAGAGTCACTGTATACTCACACACCCTTCTAGTAGGAGTTCGGCCGATAGCCCAAAATTGGACTAAAAGACCACTAACATAACCTGAAAAAAGGTCGTTTTCGTGCAGCCAAACTTTTAAGTTTGGCTGCACGAAATTTCGGTATATAGGTGCATAGTATGTGTGCGCGAATTAAGGTTTTCTTTTGTAAATTTACGTACATTATCTATTTCTTTTATGGAAATTTCCTATTTTGTACCGAAAATTAGACTATTTCGAATTGATATGTGATATTCCCCCAATAAAATCAAAAAAATTTAAATTTACTGGTTTTCGACCTGAGCATGCATCGGCCAAACCTTAGGTAGGGTGAGTAGTGTGAGTGCGTATACAGGAACCTTAACCGTAACCATCCTACGTACTTAACCTATCTATCCACCTTGTCAAATAGACCCCCTTTTTTGATGCATAACTTCGGACTGAGTCATATATGTAAGTAGAATTTAACTCGTCCTCTTTAGTTTGCGTGATATGCTACGGAACCTCAGTAAAACCAGCTAAGTCAAAGAGGTTAAGCTTCGATTTTGTCTATAGTAGAAGGAGTTAAATCGGACTATCCATTGAAATCCATGTTGAAATCGTTTATATTACTCGCTCAACATCGGTCGAGTCGGAATAAAATGACAACTTTGGTCTGAAAAGCAATTCACTACAAAATTCGGCCTTTTTAGTATATCAAAAAGCTGGAAAATTGAATTACGAACGTAAAACACTGTGCAATGAGAAATTTTTGAATATCTATTAAATACCTATATCGAGTTGTACATACGTTATAGTGATTTTGTTATTGTCAACAATTAAATCTGATTTTTGCAATCCGAATAAAAATTTATTAACGTGATTGTAAGGTTCGCTACAATGTTTTGATTTTATTTATTTATGATCACTGCCTGGCAGGCCCGTGCGCAGGATGGTATCAAGGGGAAGTTTAACCAACCCCCCCCCCCCCCCCCCCGATTACACGGGCCTACTGCCTGGCATTTGTTGATTTATCGGTGTAATCACAAACAGTTTTTGTATCAAAGAAATGTTTCAATAATTCTTTCAAGATTAGAAATTAACTAGAAATAAAGTGATTATTTTATTAATAATAAAGTATTGGTATGGATGACTGGAAAATTGTAAATGTCCATCCATACTGAATACACTTTTAAGCCATATTTAGTTTATTCGATGTCTAAATTATTTCAGTGATCGACAATTTCATGAAAAATACGAAACGAAATGCTTAGAACGTTGCTTCAAGTGTCCACGACACTGTCTTTGATTTTTGACGTCGATATAAGCGATTTTATATCGGTGAATCTTTGCATAAAGTCAAAGAGCTATTAGCATGTGCAAAATATCTGCATTCATCTCTGCATGTGAAACACACCCACAGTGCGATTTTTTGGCACATCTTTTTTTATTTGGCGTCTTAATTTCGCAAACGGTATTATGCCCGCATTTCCTTATGCCCTAGACACATGGCAATATTTAATATGGATTAAATCAAAAGCTTTCTTTGAAACTTGGAGGGTGACACACGTACGTTTATTGTAATCTATTTTAAATCAATAAAAACGCTCAAAAAGTTTGACAATTAAATTGGCGCAAAAACATGCGAGTTCTGTTTCGCTTGCCCGAAGTCTGCCAAACTGTACCTTCAAGCATCTTTCAGCTTCTGCTCGTCAGACATGGCCTACAAAACTCTTTTTTTACGCGTTTATGCGTTTGCAGAAATTTCTATTTTATAAATTATTCAATTTTTATAGTCTGGGTAGCTTAGTGGCTAGAGCACTTGCCTTCGGTGCACCTGGTACCAGGTTCGAATCTGCTTGGCGACAAATAATTTTCGAAAATAAGATGGGGTGCCGGACTACCAGCTCACTCAGCTGTAAATGAGTACCTGAGTTAAAATCGGGGTAATAATCACGGACGAGCGTGTAGCTGACCACTTCACCTCCTACTGTTCCGTTGGTCTCGCAATGAAGTAACTCTAGCATTACTTCAAGGCCTAGGCCCGATTTGGGCTGTTGCGCCATTGATTATTATTATTATTATTCAATTTCATTCAATAAATTTCAAAAAAATATGTTCCTGGGAAAAAAAGGAGCTCTTCGATGCATCGCATTGCGTCAAGATTTTAATAATATCGTCGCACAACTTAATACAGACTTTCGAACTGTATTAAGTTAGTGAGATAATAGTCAAATAAATCCGTATTAAGTTGATTTAATAGCCAAATGACAGATAATATGATATTAACGCTGCCGTGTGTCTAGGGCATTATCGTATTGAAATCAATCTTTTTTCATAAGTTCAATAAGTTTTTCTTCTTTTCCATTTTTTGGCATTTATTATTTGTAACTTAAAAAATTAAATTCAGAATAACTTTTCGCCGTGCTGTTCGGTGTGGTATCACTGCCGCTTCGTACGTTATGAAGCCATAGCTTAAGGAAACACATGTAGACAAAAACCTGTATGACACTATGTCTAATATTTGACCATTCTCGCTACCAAATACAGTCAGGTAGTTTAATCTCCAAGTTTTTGTTTGTCACGTCGGTCTTACAAGGCTATTTTGGTTGATACCTTATTAGAGGAAGTAGTAATTAATTAGATTAAAATAAATTTATATTGTATAAACATATAGCATTAAATACACTTAGAAAAATTACTACCCTTTTCGTCATAAGTTTGACAGCATGACATACAGTCTAATACGAGCTTGGCTTTTACTAAATAAATCTTTTAAATTCTTCTGATGAAGAAAGAAAATTGGAAATATGTACTTTAAATATTTACAATGAAAAATCGAATAAATTTAATTTAGCTTTATAATAGGTAATAAAATATTTTTCCTCAAAAAAAAAATTTCTGTATTCTTATTGACTTATTGAAATCCTATTATGCAAACAAATATACCGTATGCAAAATGTGTATTTGTTTTACTCCGGCAGTGGGTGAGTTTTATTTATTAATATCTCCTCGGATTCCATTACAAAATGATCCAATTACGTAAAATACACGACAAAAAACACAACCTACTGGAAATTATTTGGTTGGTTTGTAAACAGAAATTAGACGTATGAACTACAACAAGCTCCGTGTAATTCGTTCCGACCTTCTTCTCTTTCTCTCACTCGACCGGGAAATGAAAAAGTAATAGGGGTGAAGTTGACTACGATATAGAACTCGAGAAAAACTTTGTCAATAAAAAAAATGTCTGTCGAGGCTCTTGTCAATAAGCTGAAAGAAATGTGAAATAAAAACGAGTAGATCTATATAAAATTGTTCGCAAGGTTGGCTACAGAAGTGTACTAAAACGAGGTCTACCACTTTTATTTCTTTTCTTTGGGTTTTTCGTTCTGAGAGGGATGAAGAGTCGGACGGGGTGGATTGAGGAAGGATTCTCTGTTTACAATACCTTGTCATCGAGAGCTACAAGGACAATAAGTACCAGGGAATGTTTGTTTGGGACTGTGCAGATAAAACGTTCTACCCACCCAACCCTTAGATACAACGCATCGACGTAGAAAAAGGGGAGCGGTTGTAGTGTTCAGTTTTGTTTTGCTAGCTCATTTTTCAAAGCCACATCATTAAAAAATACTCTTTAACTCGCTGCCGCCCTCTTCCCCAGACTCTCACAAGCGAGTTGACGGAGGCTGAGGCAACCTTTGCAAGGACCTTTCTATCTATCACAATTTCAACGACGACATTATCTAGCGCCTACTTGCATAACAACAAAACACCGACAGATACACGAAGAAGAGACATTTTCTTGTTCCCCATTAATTTTCCGTTTTTTTACCGTATTTCTTCTCTTGTCATTACGTGAAACGGAAGTGCTGGCTGTGTTCGGGAGATAACCGAAACCATCCCTCCTCTCCCCTTGAACTCGCAATTTACCTTTCTAAACCCATTTTCCAGCGTCTTTCACCTTCAATTTACGTTGACGAGGGGTTCAAAAGTTCAACTTTAAAGTGAATCGCAGCGAATTTTCCAGCCTGGTGGAAAATTTTGCTATATTTTACGGCATCTTATTTTCCCTATACATACATACATATATCTTTTATGAATTTGTGAAAAGTGAAAACAATTTTAAACGGTCGTTGATTTTTAAATTTATTCCCAGAGATCGTTTGATGTGAATGCCCAACGCGGAAAGAAGATGGGAAAATCTTTAAGGGCGACGGCGCGTGGTCCGAATTTCAACGGTTCAAAAGAAAGTGAAGAATTCCGGAAGAAATCGGTAGAAAAATTATTACGAAAAGAAAAACAAAGGAAGTCATCCGTAAACCACAAATTCAAATCCCATGTTTGGGGGTTTGCTCAATTTTTATCTGTTTTACTGCAGGGGCGGATGACGGACGGCCAATAGAAATATATTATTCGACTTTGAATTAATATTTACTCGTTGATGGAAGTTTTGCGGCCGGAAAATTCATTTCCCGATTGCTGACAGTGTTTGCGGACTTTTCGGGGGAAAATTTCCGATTCAAGTTTTGCGGGCGTGTAATTGCTCGACAACTACATCTCCGATGAAAGCAAGGCTATGAGATTCTATGTACAGAGAAAAGGGAAATATATGTGGAGGATTCATCAAGCAAATCTTGCAAATTTGCAATTTCCTGATTTGATTTCGAACCAAATCAGTAATGCGTGAACTTTCGACTAGTGTTTGTGTTTGAATTTTCCTTTGGTTCTTATTGAAAAGTTACAAATTTCAGGGGTCAGTAATTCGGGTTTATGGTTGTTTGGGCTCACAAGGGGTTAATTGTGGTGGTTGACCTTAAGCAGTCTAGTGATAAAGAAACAGAGCTAAGAAACTGTGCAAACTGTGACTTAATATCAGGACCTCTGAACGAATACAGATTTGGCCAAACCAAAGAGCTGTTTGAAGAAATCATAATGACCCACCATCAACGTCTTCCATATGATGAGAATTGAGCGTGATGCGAAATTCAGTGCAAATACAACAGAAATGTTACACCATTAGAACACTTGATGTAAAGAATGCCTTCAATTCAATTCAATTCACCAAGATGGTTCCAAATCATACAAAGAATACTGGATTCTACGTACCGGGACACCTACAGAATCTACTTTAAATAAAGAATTCTACTGATGGCACCTATGACGGCGTCAAGCACTACGAGGTTAAATGAGAAGCTAATTCGTCCAACTACGATGAAAACTCCCGTTGATGATGGCGCTTTCCGGTCCAATGATATAACGATTAATGATTAAGTTTTAACTGTGGCTGAAGCCGCTCAATTGATTCTTTTGACAGCATGTAAACAGCACATCTATATACACCTACGCAACAAACTCCATCACATCCTCGGACCAATAAATCAGACTGAACTATAGCCTCGATTCCTTACAAAAGAGTAGCCAACTCCCTCGATAAAATATGCAAAAGGGACATCAACGTGGAAAAGAAAAGCTCGGCAAAGGAAAAAATTGAAAATTGATTAAATTTTGCATAATTGATTGAAAATTGATTGTGTACCTTCGCAGAATTATTAACGACTTAAATATAGTGATTGTTGGTACATCCGTAAATCCCGGACTAGTTAGTTAACTTTACTACTTCATTCAGATATTGTGCTTTTAAAACTAGTTAAGATGATTCTTCCCAATCATTCAACTACAACCGAAGAACAAAATTTAAGATAGGTAGGTCTAAGAACTTGAATTCGTTTATTAAAAAAATTTCTTCCATCCTATCTATATTATATTATACTGTAAAATATTTGACTATTTTCTTTGAAAAATGCAGCAGATAGTTGTCAAATGTTCGTTTGTCAAATTGTGTTATTTGCTAAGGTTTTGTTTAATCCAAAGAAAATTTGACTTAATTTTAGTCAAATGATTTTGGTCGAATGTTTAATACCACATTCATACATACTACCATGGCATAGTACGAGTAATTAATCTTGCATTCAACTTTGTTAAATATTTAACTATTTTTTGGACAAAAGACACCAGACAGTAATTTAAATTTTCAAAATAGTTTTCAAATACTATTTCAAAATTTAAAAAGCTAGAAGAATGATATAAAATATTTTAGCAGGGATTTTATCGATCTTACTTACAGTTTCGAACGACAACCAACTTCGTCGACTACACTTGCATGTCACCTGCAGAAAAAGAACCCTATAGAATATTTAAAAAGTTTCACTATTAATCCACGCTTTCACCTGCCGCTAGAGCTGCCCCCAACAACTCCTCACCTTCTCGCATACTTTATACAAAACTACTGGTTACCGCAAACTTCCGTAAAATTTTAATGGTTACCAGTTTATATCGGATGTACTCATCAAACTCTTATTAACCTCCGGTAAAAAGAGTTAGAATGTTTTGAACCAGACCTTCGCACTTCTACCGTATGTATCCTGGAAATTGAATCCCTCGACATATTTGCCATGCTGCTCCCCTCCTGTTCGTCCTTCCTGTATGCTGTAATGTTATAGGGATGATTTTTGAATTTTCTAGAACTTTGCCTATCTATGCACATCTTTGGTCCAGGGGATGATTCAGTTGTAGGTACGAGAAAGCTACGTGAAAAATGATGAGACAGGACGGGAATGCGCTGACTCGAAAAATACACGACAGAACCACGAACGGGATAAACTTAAGAAGAGAGAAAGTTACCGTCGCGTATATAAATTCAATTAAATTTTTAATTACTTTCTATGCCTTATAGGGTGATAAATTTAAATTAAAAAGAAAATGTATAGCCTCTCTGGTCAATGAACTGGCTTTTAAGGAAATTATATACACGAAGGGAAGTTATGTCTATTTAGCATTTACGCTAAGAAATAATAAAGTTCATAAGTGAAGAATTCAATTTTAGTAGTTAATTCCGTATTCCAAAATCCTATTTCGTAAAATTATGTATTCAAAATTTTGCATTCCAAATTGCAAATAATCAAACTTTCAAATAATGGAGTCGCGAGTTATTAAAAATTAAAATGAATAAATTTATTTGAAAAGACAGGTTTAGACCTGATTATCCCAAGAGCGAAAAAAACTAAAGAAATTTGAAACCTCTTTTGAAATTTTCATAATAAAATTTCGGTCCCATATCTACATACATTTTTCTTTAATTCGCCTGGTTGAGTTAATGGTGTTGGATGTTTAAACTATCATATTATACTATATATTTTTGGTAATGTGTGGAAAGTTACACTGCATTTAATTACGTAGCATACATATGTATATGAGATTTTCTTTGAAGTGCGTCTGCTCCAAAACGCAGCATTTATCTTCTAAAGACCTACATACGTGTTGGCGACAATTACATTCATCCGCGTGCTTTTCAGAAACTCTTTCATTTCCACAGTTTCCACCTGCATTTATAATACCTGGCGGCAGGCGCGAACGCAGGGGGTGGTTTTGGGGGTTCAAACCCCCCCCCCACCGAAATGATGTAGTTACATACGCAAAACTAAATGTAACTTGCACTCAACGAGTAAATTTGTATGAACCCCCCCCCCCCCCCCCGAAATATTTATTTGTCTGAACCCCCCCCCCCCCCCCCCCCCCGAAATATTTTGCTGCGATCGCGCCTGCCTGGCGGAAAGGTGTTAAGCTTCTAACGATCAAAACTCTCAACGGCCAACGAAGTATAAACGTTTCAAATGGGATTTATTTGAAATGGCGATGATGGGGCAACTTGCAAAATAGTTTGCGTAGCGAAGCACCCATTCAAAAAGGAGCTAAGGCTTCTCTCAAAGTGTTTGGAAAAACTTCAGCAAGAACAGCTCCTGGTGGAAAAGTTCGTGCTGCAACACGGGAAATTTGTTGTGAAAGCTTCATTTACTTTAATGGAAATTGCAAATACTCGACTTTTGAATGTGCATCCTATTTTAACAAGATCCGCTTCTGTATGTTTTTCCGTACGGATAACTACTCCTTGCACTTTGGTAATTAAATGTTGTTATGAGAAAATGTTTTATTTAATTTAAAAGATATGTTTAACGGTGGTACGGAGTTCTTACTATATGTGTACCAGTATTTTAACATTTCGCATAAATTTTAACGGTAAGTTTGTATTTTTTAAAGGTATTTGGAAAAATGTTGGTTTTGATTCGTTTTAAAAAAAATGATTTTGTTGGTCAATCATTATACTCTAGATGAACATATAGAGTATTATAAGTTTAATCCAGCCCGAAAAGTTTGTAACGCATAGAACCGAGCCTCGGACGAAAAAAAGTTATATATTATTTTGTGTTTATTTTTAGCCAAAACCCCCAAATCCGTTTGCTGTCCGTCCGTCCGTCCGTCCGTCCGTCCGTCCGTCCGTCCGTCCGTCCGTCCGTTAGCACGATAACTCAAGAACGCGTTGACCTAGGAAGTTGAAATTTTGTCACAACTTATAAAATGGAAAAAGTAAGGCTAAGTTCGTTAATGGGCGATATCCTTCCACTCCTTCGGGTACCTCCCATACAAGAGTCCTTAAAACACGTTTTCACAATTATTGCTCGAATGCTTCAAGTTAGGAACTTGAAATTTTGCATACTTAAGGTTAACAATGTTTGAATCGAAAGTTCCGAATATGATGCAAATCGAATGAGTCCTTCGTGTGTCAGTCTAGAAAAGTCCTTCAAAAATGTATGCTTGTTACTGAATCCACTATAACTCCAGAACGAGTTAAAGCAGGAATTTAAAATTTTACAGGAATTAGTTTTATACCAAAACCAAGACGGAGTTCATTAATTAGCGCCATCCGTTGATTCCTTTGGGTAGCTGCCATACAAAAGTCCTTAATAAACATGTTCACCAATATTGAACGATAACTTTAGAACGCTTTAAGTTACGACTTTGAAATTTTATACATATTCATTTTATAATAGTCGCAGCTGAAACTATTAATACGAAAAATATCCCATAAGTCCTTCATGTAGTTGCCATACAAAAATTCTGTAAAATGTCCTAACTTACTTCATGGAACTCACTATAAATCAAAAAATCGAGTAGCCACTATACAATAGTTTCTACCTGTAAGTAAAAGGTCATGTAATAATTGCTTGTGCACTCCTCATTCTTTTGATATATTTCCAACTAAAATATAAATCGGAGTTCAGTATTTCATCTAGAGTATCATACGATTGGCTTGCAGCCGATCGTGACTGCGTTATGTTTTTAAGAATCTGTTCAATATAAAAAAAAATAGTAGCGGGCACATGTAAAATGTCTGCCAAAAATTAAGAAATAAATAAGCCTAACTAAACCCAAAAAATATTATAATTTACACTATTTTTCAAGAGATCTAAACATTCGTCGATTATCATCGTTACTTAGATTGTTTATCATATAGTTAAACCAAACAACAACATTTGTTACGTACCTGAAAATATTACTCGCCAAACAATGTTAATGACGTTTTTATAGATTACTTTTCCAGTAGCTTGACAATCAGATCATTTCATCTTTTCAACCTTGCGCTTGATTCATTGAGCGTGAAAGATACTAATTTTTGAAAAGTGGCCAAATTGTTACCGGTTCAACATCGCTTACATTAGTTATTTATAGCCAATCGAAAAGAGTTGACCATAGAATAGATAAACAGTTTACAAAATGTTTCTGAAGATTCAAATTCTAACATTTTTCGCTATTAATTTGTGTTCACGTGTAGTTGCACAAGATTTTGAACAAAACGCAACAAACATTCCACCCGAAATTATAGAAGATGCCGCTTTAACTACGGTTTGTTCTTACAATTATCGTAAATTATAAAAAATTATTTATAAAATTTACCAATCAAGATTGGTCTGATATTTAAATATGGTTATCAAACGGAAGTTCATCACGTAACAACTCAGGACGGTTATATACTCGAGCTTCACCGAATACCAAAGCCAGGAAAGCAACCTGTCCTTTTACAACATGGATTCTTAGATTCATCGGCAACGTTCGTAATGATGGGACCAGAAAAAGGATTAGGTCAGTGAAAATTAGAATGAAATAGATTTATTTAAAAGCATTGGGTATTTCTCTTTTTAGTTAGAATTGAAGGTATTGATTTAGATGTAGATGTACTTACGTACATACATATAATATTTAATTTTAAATTGGTTAATGTTAATGAATAAACGTTTTGTATATTTCCTTAAACTGCACTTGAAAATTGCCGAATATATTTCGATAGAATGGTAGACATGTAAACATCTATTTAAAGATATCTTGTCGAACAAATATCGGGGTTTCTTCCTAACGCTATTTTTATGGGTGTTTCGAATAAAACATGGTAGTAGGTCGACATTTAATTATGTTTCGAGAAACACACATAGGTGTTGTCTGAAACACCAATGGGAGTAGTACTGTAGACATGGCTACGACGCACTCATGAGTATTTGAATTACACCCGTGACTGTCTAGTTGTACCCATGGGTAGGTGCGTTATACTCTCGGGTAATTCAGTTACTTCCCTGGGTATTCGGTAGTTGCTGGGATGAAAGATTACTGAAAAGATGTTTTGGTGAATGATTTTACAGTACATTTTGAAAATTAAAAATACAGATTTTCAGACACTTATTCGTGAAATTTACAGCAGAATATTTTGAATATTGTATTTTGTTACCATTAATAGACTTTTAAGTCTACACTCGCATCGGCTTCAGCGGCTGTCGTAAAAGCAGTCAACCGAACACAAGACATCAACCAATATTTATTCTGTCGTAAGCTGTTATATATATACGTACACAAAACTATGTATTGCAACAAGTCCTTAATATCTTTATATATTTATGTTTTGCCTAGCTTACATACTGTCTGATCAAGGCTACGACGTTTGGCTGGGAAACTTTCGTGGCAATCGTTACTCCCGTAAACACGTTAGCAAATATCCCAGTAATGATACCTTTTGGAAATTCAGTTGGCATGAAATGGGCGTCTACGATTTACCAGCAACCGTTGACCGAATAATTAAGGACACGAAATTTTCCAAAATCCATTACGTTGGACACTCACAGGTAAGCAATCTAGAAAAAAGTTTACTTCCGGAGAAGAACGTCGTAATAGTTCAGCATGTTATTTCTGCTTTTGCCTATTTTTTTTTTCATACTTTTGGTAAAAGGTTGGTGGTGGTGTAAGTGCGAGAGCGATGGTCCCCGTGAAAGAAAAAAATCTATCCTCAAGAACCGCTAACTATACAAAGTTGAAACTTGGAATTTAAGAGATATAGTAGTGGCACATTCAATAAACAGTATAGTAGAAAAATATTTTGGATGAAGCAAAATTTAATATCATCCATTGGTGAAGAAGAAGAAGGCTCACTGAAAATAAAGTGCACATATTTTCAGGAATTTCATTGTATTTTGTAGGGCTTTTGAAATATTAAGTTAATTT
Organism: Beris chalybata; assembly: GCA_949128065.1. Classification (NCBI taxonomy): domain Eukaryota; kingdom Metazoa; phylum Arthropoda; class Insecta; order Diptera; family Stratiomyidae; genus Beris; species Beris chalybata. The sequence goes on along the minus strand of OX421896.1, from coordinate 1,895,502 downwards.
TACTAATAAGTGTTTTTGAGATAAATGCCTTGAAATGGTTTTCAGCGTATTCTCAGATTCAACCCATAAAGGAGTGTAAGAGGGTTGTAAACATTTTTACTAATTTCGGCGTGTCTCTTAGGTATCAAAAAACTTTTCACTTCGACGGGTGTTTTAATTATTTTTACTGCCTGAACCTCGACTTCGAGATTTTTTGGTTTTAAGCCCCAGGGTTGTATACATGTTTTTACGAATTCCGTCATGTCCGTCATATCTGTTAAGAAATCAAATGAATTTTTACTTCCACGAACTTTTTTTATAATCGCCAAAAAATGTATTTCAGGAATTTTGCTTGCTAAAGTTTTTACAATTTCTACCATCTCTTAGTTCAGATGATTTATAAAATTGGTTTTTACATCTACGAGTTTTTTATTCAATTGTCTAAAAACTAATTTTACAGTTTATTATTTTTTTTTCTTTTCTCATTTTTAAACTTTTATTTAATTTTGTCAAGGGAACAACGGCGTTTTTCGTCATGTGTTCCGAGTTACCGGAATATAATTCGAAAATCCTTCTTATGCAAGCCTTGGCACCCGTTGCGTATGTCGCCAACGTTAAAACTCCAATGAAAAGAGTATTGACATATTTTTTGGATAGCATAACGGTGAGAGCAAAGACTGTTAAGGTGTCACTAAATTCAATATTATAAAAATAAATTTAATATTTTTTTATTTCAAATTTAACCGAATTTATTTTTATTTAGTTTTCATCATCGACTTTGGGTCCTTACGAAATTCTTCCAAGCAGTAAGTTAATGGCAATTGCTGGGCAAAGAGCTTGTCGCGAAAATACACGTACTCAAAAGTACTGCTCAAATCTGTTGTTTCTGTTCGGAGGATTTAACGAGGATCAAATGAATAAGGCTAGTAGTGAATACAAAACTGTTAAACTTTATTTCATATTCGATTATTTTTAGACTATGCTTCCGGTATTGTATGGTCATATTCCGGCCGGTTCATCAGTCATGCAATTAATTCACTATGGTCAACTGATGAAATCCGAACGATTTTGCCAGTACGATTTCGGTCGTATACAGAATATTTTTAAATATCAAAGCTTCGAACCACGCGATTACAACATCAGTAGGATTGTATCACCGATTATCCTGCACTATTCTGCAAATGATTACTTGAGTGAACCGCACGATGTGGAAAAGTTGGCTCAACAATTGCCACGATTGGTCGAAAAGAGGGTAGTGCCGATGAGAGAATTCAATCATTACGATTTTATTTGGGGTACAGATGCTAAGCAGCTGTTGTATGATTATCTTGTTGTTAAAATGAAGCAGGCAACCGTGCAGGACAATTATTAAATTTTACTATATAACATAAAGTTATACGATTTAAAAAGGATTTGTTATTTCCACATTTGTCGACATTAATTTGTAGCCAACCGCCATTCCAGCTAAAACTAAAAGAGTAACCACAGAACGATAAATAAAATAAATTCATAAAATAAATCACCTACACTCAGTGTTACAACTAACTAAACTTTCCGCCATTTTCAAACACAAAACAAGTCAACGATGCAAACTGAAACCTAATAAATGTTATAGACATCCGAAACAATTCGGAATAAAGTTTAGGATTTTATGGCTTACATGGACCATTTAACTAAACCACAAGATACAAATTTCATGCATGTGCTGCTATTTTTTGGTCGCCATCATATGGACAATTTTAGTCTGGATTAATAACAAGCAGGATTGGATTTCAGACCGCATAATTTAGCGGGTAGATTATTTTCTTGCTTCACCAAAGAAATATTTGTTCATAATTTTCTTTATTCACAATGTCAAAATTAATTTAAAAAAAATATATATTGAAGGTTTTGTTGAACAGACTCAACTTTCGATCCCAATACCGACCTTTGTATACTATATATTATGAAAAGATTTACTGTTTGTTTCATCATAAAAAGTTCTTTGTTTTAACGAATGATTTCTCAATATAATGAAAACAATTCATAAATATATGGAATATCAAAGTTTTTAAGCATATTTACTTAAAAAATTAAAAATAATAATCGTATTTTACCTCTATTGTGAATTTATCAATGGCATTTATAGAATTGTAGAAATTTTAGCTCCTTTCGATTCCGGCATCAGCAAAATTATAAACGCCTTAATGCATTTTATATGTCTCTCTATTTTCAACGCAAACACTTGCCGGTGAAGTCCTTATTAAAATTGTTTACATCCGAAGAACTTGCTGTGCCATCAGTATCATATCATGTCTGTCTGGCATAGGTGGCTCCACGATTTTATTCATCGGTATGAATAACATGTTTTGAGCGATAAGTTTACTCTTTACGAAGACCGTATTTTCCACGCACCTCAGGTGTGCTGAAGACAGAAATGGGATTAGCTTCATTATGGGTAGTGGTTGTAAGCGATATATATATGAGTCTTTTTAAAAGGGATATAATGGGGATGAACATACATGGGGGTTGTTGTTTTCGGCTAATAATATAACTGATTCTGTGATAACTTTACATAAAGTATATTTTATCTCGAAAATGTTCAAAATTTCCAGTGAAAATTGCTGACACTCCTGTAATTGCCCACTACCCAAGAGTACGTACGCGTACACACAGGCAATTCAATTTCTGCAAGAAATTCATCTTTGGATCTTAAACCGATGAATGCGAGTGGTGTTCGAATCTCTTTCTATAGCTCATACTGAAATGAATCCTTCGTACGCATCGATATGTGAAGTCCCCTATCGCACTCGAAATTGTAAATTCGAGTGAGCAAGAACGTGATGATATCCCATATTGTCAATTAATTTATTTCAGTGATGAGATTTTATGAAGTTGGTATGAAATAGAGCTTACCGGTCATCAATTGCGATTATGTAGGAATTATGTTATTCCATTCGTCGTTTGCCGGGTACGCTGTTTTGCAACATACAAGAAGTATCCTTCGCTAGTTTTTTTGAGTTTTAGGTTTGATTAAACTCCTATAAAGTGAACTTATATTTTCATCTAAAACATTAATGAAAATAACAATACATATACTGACCGTCCGAAATGAAACAAAAGTACGTAATCGAGGTGCAACAATCAAACAATAGCGCATAATAAAAATTGTGAAAATTACAAACAGTCAGTAGTATACTATGAACCTAGTCAAATGTATGAGCCTACATACCAATGCATACAAGTGTACTTCGTTTGCAATAACATATCGCACGTTCTCATATAGCTTTGGGGTCATATTATTTGCTCCCGGTCCTACGAACTGTGTGGCCCCGCATAATGCTTCCATGGCGGCCACGAAAATATTTCCCAAACGGCTGAAACTTAATTTCCTTGTGGTTTTTCCAACTCCATTCGAGGATAATTTTCACATTTTCGCGGTAACAGTGTGTTAATTTCGAAAATGCATCAGAATCGGGCTCGAATAAATTATAATTGCCCCCGGAGTCCTTCACAGTTTGGATCAAAGGGGTGACAGTGGCTATGGAAGGTCGGGACAGAACGATTTATTGTTAATAGTTAAGATGGAATCATTTTTGCGGTAAATTAAAGCCTCCAAAAATAATTGACGAGTGACTAAGAATTAATGACCCGTACTGGTCAAATGCAATTTTTAATTGCGATGCAAAATTCCGGGAAATTTAATAATAAAAAAAAAATATGGACCGTGAAATTACGATCAGCCATTGGAAATAATTACAAAGAATTTGTAAACGTTTTCATATAAACGGGTAGAAATTAAAAATAGGTTCTTAATATTATGCAATTGGAAACTGCACATTCGCGTTATTTTGCAACTGTAGTCGAGAATCGCATAGATTCGCGTCGATGGCGGTGTTTGGACGCACATCAAAGAGATTCGCATTACACACGAATGTAGTGTTTCGACTATCGCCTATGCATTCGAAACTTCAGATGTCGTAAAAGAAGCCCGAAAAGAAAATTACAAAAAGGTATTTAAGCTACGTTATTCAAAAATACGTAAATCTGGTTATCTTGCAAAGCCGAATTTGCTCGTTTTTAAGCAAGTTTACACTTGTACCTGGCAAACGTAAGTAATGCCGAAACATTTTCCCATTTTAAATACCGAACAGACGTTAAAAGCAATACAAGCCTTAGAAAAGATAAATAACAATGTAGCTTTTAAAATTATGCTTAATTACTCACTATCCGATCATTCGCAATAACAACTTAAATAGTAATTCCGCGTTTCATATCGATGGCCAGATGATTAGCTAGCTTTATCGTAACTTGTAGATCATCAGTTTTAACTGCAATTTAATTGTATGCAATGAGATGTCATGGTGGAGATAATCGAAAATGTGTTGTATATAATTACAACGATTCTTTATTTGGATTGTCATAGGTATTTAACTGCTCGCTAGGAATTAATTTCTTTCGAATCGCGACTAGTAAGGTCATAAATTGAATCAATCGAACCGCGGTTGAACAAGCTTGAGCTTTTAGATCTAATAACTAAAACAAATTATGAATCAATTTCTTTTTCTATTGTTCGTTATTTTTGTGCTGGCAGGTAGTGCTAGAGACGTGAAGAAATGGAGACGCTCCTTAGAGAATAATAATTATCCTCTGGATGTTATCGAGGATGCAACTTTAGAAATAGTACGTACTTACCTTTGTCTATGTCTTCAGGTCTTTAATCAGTGTTACTTACACTCTTCAGAACGAATTGATTGCCAAATATGGATACCCGGTCGAAGTTCACTACATAACTACTGAAGATGGATATATTTTGCAAGTTCATCGAATAAGAAAAGATGGTGGTCAGCCGTACATTTTGCAGCATGGCCTTCTGGATTCGTCAATCACTTTTGTAGTGATGGGTCCAACAATTGGGCTGGGTAGGTACTATGGCACACCTTGTTTGGTCTAGTTAATTACCACGAGAAACAGGAAAGATGATAGTAGATAGCCTTGTATAACACCGGTCCGCGTGTGGCAACTTCCGGGTATGTCTCTGAATTTATCGATATTGCAGGATAAAATTTAGAACAGCCTTATGGAGTTCAGTCAAAACTTATCATCAAAACTCCCGTTAAAGTTTGTTCGGTATTGGTTAGTTCAGCATCAAGTTTTCTGTCTTTTCAGCATATCTTTTATGGGATCTTGGCTATGACGTTTGGCTCGGAAATGCCAGAGGAAATCGGTACTCGAGAAATCACACTACTCTAAATCCCAATGATGCGGAATTTTGGCAGTTCAGCTGGCATGAAATAGGATACTACGATCTGCCCGCTATCATTGATTACACGCTGAATCTGACATCATTCAAGAAGCTTTACTATACCGGACACTCTCAAGTTTGTGTCAAAAACTATAAAATGAAACTGCTGTAAATATTATAAAAGTTCTCTGCAGGGAACAACATCATTTTGGGTGATGGGCAGTAAAAGGCCCGAATACAACGACAAAATAATTTTGATGCAGGCTCTAGGTCCTGCCGCTTACATGAAGCATGCCACTGTGTTACTTTATAGCGTATATGGACGTTTTTCAGAGGTTAGTCTAAACTTAAAAGGTTAAATCTTTGATTTTTCGATGACCTTGGCATTATTTTCGTTTCTTCACGTAGCGTCTCTTGAGAAGTTTTGCCGCAAACGAAGTTGTAATACCTGACAATCTTAAGTATGTATCCTGCTCAGGCGATAAATCTATGGCCAATTTGACAATTGAGATGATATTTAATTTAGTTGGTAAAAATTTAAAAGAATTCAATCGGGTTAGTATCTTTGTTACAATTCTTAAACTATCAACTATCAACTTCTTACTTTCATTCAAGACTAAGCTGCCGTTGATTTGCGCAAATTATCCGGCAGGAGCCGCTACTAACCAAATACTTCACTACGATCAATTAATTCAGTCCGGGAAATTCCGCGAATATGATTTTGGGTCAAGGAAAAATCACGAAAAATATGGATCAGCAGTTCCTCCGGATTACAATCTAAACAGAGTTACTGCTCCTGTTGTACTACACTATAGTTGGAATGACCGTTTGGTGCATCCTACCGACATCAAAAAATTGCATAGTGAACTAGGCAACTCCGTTGGAATGTACGAAGCTTCTGAGTTTACTCACATAGACTTTGTTTGGGCCATCCACGCCAGATCCTTACTATACAATCGATTGATACAAATAATGAATGACTTTTCGAATGGTAATCTTACTAATGTCATAGATTGAGGTAAATCAATTTGTAAGGATTTTTTCTGTTTAAAAGAAAATTCCGGTCTAACTTCAATATTCAATAAAATCTTTATTTCACCGTGTTGTTTGTGATGTGTATACGGAAAATATGTAGAAAGCGTTAATCCAATTCAAAAAGTTAGCAACGTACTTAGAGCATACAATGAAATTCGTAGCTCTCCACCACTCCTCTAATATTTTCAATCACATTTGCAGTTTTTGGAGATGTATTCAACCCACGTTCCCGACAAGTTAATTTATTTATTTGGAAAGCGAAAATGAAGAGAATATAAACTCCAATAAAACAAATGCGCCAAAAATAAAATAAGAATAAAATTAAAGTAAAGAAAAATAATAAATAAATAAAAAATAAATAAAAATAATAATAAAAATAAATAATTAAAATAAATTATAAATTAAAATTAAAACAACTAAGTGAGTAAATTAGGAATTAATAAATATCAAATACGGATTTCAAATGAATTTTAATAGAGCGCAAACTGTGACAATTTGCATGAAAAGAGTGGCGAATTAAAATAGGCATTTATAGATGCAAATGGAATGATAGAAGTGTCTTGTGATCTGCAACGTTGAGCTAGTTCCTAGATGCCAGTCAGTAGTACCTGGAGTCACCGATGTCGTTTATATCATCATACAACGATGAGTAAAGGAAGTCGATAAGTATAGAAAAATATTTTAGTTGGCTTGAAGTACGAGACATTTTATATTCCAAATAATGTTGGATTAATTTGAATGTCAAAGGTTCTTGTTTGGGCTAAATATCTACACGATAAACGATTATTCGTGTGCCGCCTGTACATATTTTGCCATATGAAGATAATTAAAATAAAATACAAAAATGATAAAATTTTTAAGGCCTATCTTATCTGGCAGCAATTCAAATTAAAATTAATATTTTCCGTCGAATTGCGGAATTTGAGGAAGCGGCCCCTAACAGATATTTATCGCGATAGTTCCTTAGTTTCGCTATAGTGCTATTAACTACCCGTATATCATCAAACGCGATAGTACAATTCCGCTTCCATGATCGTTCAAAATCAATGTTGTATTTAACCTGTAAATGTAGTATTTAACCTGATGTCAGCAATTAATAACCTTAAGAATATAACGTCGTCCCATATTAAGCGACCAAGAAAAACACAATTAATTAAAGAACATGGATTTGATTTTAATAATAAATAAATAATATCTATTATTTTAATAATAAATAAGGTATTGTTATCGATTTTTGAATGTCACGAAATTAAAACTTAATGACTAGATATTTACTAAGCGAATAGACCGGAAACAATTTTTAATTTTAAAAATTATTCTAAAGATACCGTTGATGGACCAGTGGCTAAGCGCACTAGTCTTCAAACCTTGAGGACGTTAGATCTACTGACATCAGGCCATGAACTTGTTATTACGTGTCAAGATATTTAAATCAGTTACAGTGCTTCAGAAGGTTCCATGCTTCATATAAGATGAAGCATCTAGCTGTAAGATACTATTGTGTGTTCTTACAGCAAAATTTTCGAACAAACCATGCAGCTAGTAAGAAAAAATTTCCAAATTATCCATTTCCCTCCGAATTATTTTATTACTTTCAACAACAAATATTCTCATAATGTATTATTTAAATATGTTATTATTATGTGATTTGTCATAGGCAATTAGGTGCTCGTGAAGGTTATCTTTCCCCCATATTGAGCTCAGTAACATTAAAAGTAGAATTAATCTCGTCAATTTTGTACAACCTCATGCAGGCCCGTGCACACGGGGGGGGGGGTGAAACCCCCCCCCCCTCCCCACTGGCCTATTTTCATTTGAAACCCCCCCCCCCCTCCCCATTGGCCTTTTTTCATAGGGAAGTGAGGACCTTTATTTTTTTTTTTATGCCATCACATTTAGTATGGGGGAACGTGATAAAATCCCCCCTCCCCCATCATACATTCCTGCGCACGGGCCTGACCTCATGCAATCCGATTTCTCAATTTATCAAATGAATCGAGTTTTATCTTTCCTGTTTATCCTGTTTGTGCTATCAAAAAGCTCAAAAAATTTGCAAAATTGGAGACAAACGTTGCAGAACAGTTATCCATCGTAAATTATTGAGGATTCAACACTAGACACAGTAAAAAGGAATGTTCAGTGATCGCAAAAATCCGGATGCATGCATCTATTCAAACTACAACTAAAAAAGAGTAAAATAAATTAATAAGTTAAATAGATTAGATTTTAGAAAATTTCGTTGCAAGCTTGGATGTGAATTCAAATCAAATGTGTTCCTTTTGGAGCCTTCACTAAAAAAATCTTAAAGATACTGAGTCAAAGTTTGACGAAAAAAAAATTCAGTGCAAAAAATAGACGAAATTCCCAAAATTCGGGGTTATACTTGTCAAGCGACTACCAGAGAGTAAGCCTAGAAGCTTAAAATACGATCTCCTTGAATGATGGGTGTATGTTTCTCTTTAATAATTTCAATTAATTACGCTCATGTCTTATTACAAATATTATACGCACTATCATTACGTTTTAAACAGGTGTTCAGTTTTTCGTTTTGTAACTTATTGTGTCTATCCTTATTGCGATATGTTTGAATCAAAGTTTTTTACACTACAAGACGAACTGATTGCAAAATACGGATATCCTGTCGAAATTCACTATATAACTACTGAGGACGGATATATACTGTGTGTACATCGATTAAGAAAGTACGGCGGCGTACCAATCATTTAACACCATGGCCTATTCGATTCGTCCATAACTTTTGTTCTAATGGGTCCAAAAGTCTCGCTCGGTACGTAGTAGTAGTAATTAATCGTTTTATTACAATTATTAAAAATATAAGAGCGGGTTATTAAAACTATGTCAGTTTTTGACTTTAAACTATACCATTCATACACAGCTAATATACAAACCGTGGTATTGGAATCATGGTATTGAAACTAGCTGCATATGATACACAGAACATATGGTATGTTTTGACAGTTTTGATATGAGCAAGCAATGACATTTAGTTGCGATACTCGCCATACAATTGGGGAATGGCACTACTAGCAGTAAAATGCATAGTACACCAGGTAAAGTTATCGAATTTGTATACCATGAAACAGGTTCAATACTAGATATGTACCAGTTCGTTGTTGCGCTTGCACTGCTGATATTAAGATATCAATACCAGCAATGTACCCATAGTATTAATCACCAACTACAACATAGTCAGGGACGGGAAATGCAGGGGATTCTGTCATAGGAATTGGTTATACGTAATTGAAACTTTCTTATATTTTGTTGAAAAAGGTTTCTTCAAAAAGGAAAATTTTAACACTGCTATTCTTGCAGCATACCTTTTATGGGACCATGGTTACGACGTTTGGATTGCAAACGCAAGGGGAAATCGATACTCAAAAAACCACACTACCCTAGACCCTTATGAATCAAAATTTTAGCATTACAGTTTCCACGAAATAGGATACTACGATTTGCCAGCTATGATTGATTATGCGCTAAATCTAACCTCGTTCCAGAAACTTTTCTATGCCGGACACTCTCAAGTTGGTGACAACAAAATGGTCAAGAATCAAACGATTATCGATATTCAATAATTTTTTCGCAGGAAGCAACCACATTTTGGGTGATGTGTAGTAAAAGACCGGAATATAATGACAAAATTATATTGATGCATGCTCTAGCTCCGTCGGCTTTCATGAAACACTCCCAGATTTTACTCTATCTGAAAATCGCAATAGTTCATTTTCTTAAGTGCGCAATAATTTACTATTTTAGATTGTTTTCGGACTAATAGCCGATATGGATTTTGTACCACCCGAGCAATTGAGGTATCTCGTTGTTCCGGAGACGAACCTCTAACCAATATAACAATGGAGATGATATTTCTTTCAATTGGTAGAAGTCTTGATGAATTGAACCGGGTATTGGTATCTTTATAACAATTAAATTTCTCTATTTCTAGCAGCAATAATTCGTTATTTTATTCAAGGAAAAGTTCGCGTTGATTTGTGCAAACTATCCAGCTGGCGGATCTACCACTCAAATAATTCACTATGACCAATTAATTAAATCCGGAGAATTTTGTGAATTTGATTTCGGATCGGAGAAAAACCAAAAAGAATATGAATAAGAATATGGTTCCGCAGTTCCGCCTGGGTACAACCTGTCGAAAATAACCGCACCTGTAGTTCTGCACTATAGTTTAAATGACCGTTTCGTCATCGGCTAGATGTCGCAAAGCTACATAGTGAATTGGGCAATCCTGTTGGAAAGTACAAAGTTGCAATGTTTAATCACATGGACTTTATTTGGGCCGTTCATGTCAGATCTTTGCTCTACAATCGGTTCGTGCAAATTATGAAGAACTTCTCGAATGGAAACCTTCCCGTTCCCACCGACTGAAATGTCCCGAAAAGAAAGTAAAGAATTTGTTTTCTCCGCAATAAAATAAATTTATTTTTCTGTCACTTTCGTTTTTATTACACTTAACATACATACATACTTGGTTTTTAATTTTGACAATACCCAAAAGTTCGTAACGCAGACAATCAACAGGAAATCAGTTTTTATTTTTCGGCAACACAAAGTGTCTTTTTTGGAATATTTAGCAATAAAAGACATACTCGTATATGTTTAATCTTTGAAAATTTCGTTTAACTTCACTTCGAAAACTTACTTAGAAATTTTATTTACAAGCTTCAATTAATAGATAACCCTCTAATTATCTCTATCTAACCTATATATTTACTCATACTTATCATGTAATATCATCTTTAATTTTAGTATTAGTTTAATTATTTCTGTTATTTTATTTTGTGCTGTTAACCATTTTTCCTTCAAGCCAATCTCATTAATTTTATTCCAATACAGCTATTGTTAGCTTTAAGTTTCCAACCATTGTTGTAGAGGCACAAGCCTGATCAGAAACTATTACTACCAGGCCCGTGCGCAGGAAAGTATGATGGGGGGGGTTTTATCAAGTTACATACTAAATGTGATGACCTAAAAAAAAAAAAAAAAGTTCCTCACTTCCCTATGAAAATAGGCCAATGGGGGGGGGGGGGGGGGGTTGAACCCCCAACCCCCCCCCCCCCCCCGTGCGCACGGGCCTGATTACTACTAATGTACATACATGTAATCATATGGTTCACGACATAATAAATTTGAATTTGATATAGTTAGTGCTAGGCTTAAGCGCTAAATTTAAGGCTAGCGTTACTATAAAACAAAAAGAAAAATATACATAATACATAATTAACAACGCTACCAAAGAAATGCAAATAACAAGAATTCAACCTTATTCTTGCAAAAAAAAACTATTTCCTTCTATTATATTACTAAAAGTCAATTTCTCAGAACATGTACCTAGAAATTCATTGGCGATTGAAAAAGCCGATTACAAAAAACAGCACAGAACTTCTCAATTTACCATTGAAGTTTTGCTTGGACGTAGAAGGTAAAACTTCTCAAGTTTATAAATGAGAAGCTTAAAAAAACTTTTATTACTCGATTTGAAATTCGTTTTACATTTTTAATGATGGCAAAAAATAAAACCTTTTAAAACCGAATAATACCAGGCAGTACAATTTGCTTTCGAGTTCAACGATGTGGTCAGAGTTCAAGTAGTTTGCTATCAGAAATTCTTTAAAAGGAAGAAATCGGGTAGTATTAACATACATATATAATTGGGATAAGACATGGATCAATTCAACAGTTTTAAGGGTTTGAGAGGTACGAGCCTTCAAAAGATATTGCATACCGTCGGCGGTCATCGGACGTACAGTTTTTTCGTTTTTTTGCTTTTCATATTTTATTTTATTATTTTTATTAATTTAATAAGCATTAAACGTATTTAACGGTATTTTACCTAAACAATGATAAAGTTACGTTGAGACTATTGGAAGATTTTAATACTCGAAATGAAATCATAGGGTATTGTAAGTTTATTATTATAACGCATAGAATGAATTATAATATATTAATTGTGTACACTGATTTTATAATTTTATAATATTGTTATGTTAGGGTCTTCACAGACAGCCTACCATTATATTCGACCGTGTAATGTCCATACAGACTTTCTCCTTAAAATACCAACTGATTTATAAATATTTATAACTATCATTACATCTAAATAGCTTTGGATTTCGAATGCAAAGAAGACAATAACGTTAGTTAATGAACATACATATGTACAACTGCTCCCGATGACAATTAAATTAAATTATATTAAGCATAACACGACTATCCATCAATCTCCAACACAGTTTTGATTGATTTTTTCAGCAGATATATTTCACCTTGCCATACTCCCAAAATGATAGAGAAATGAATAAATACATCGGTTAAATTAAAGATCAAAACTACGAGTATTCATATTGCAATTGATAAATTACAAAAGTAATCAAAGTAAACCGAACACGCTAGCCAGGATTACCAACTGAAAGGCCTAATTGCACTGCTCGATTATCCTTTATCAAGCCGGTAATCTTTTGTATCGAGTTTCATTTTACTAATTGCTTCAACCGTATGGTGTCAGTCAATTTAAATAGAAATTTTTTTCTTGATACATCGGCGCCATTACTCACCTATCTCTCGACTATAAAACGTTCGAGTATCGCACTTCGGATCGAATTTAATTCGAAAATAAATTCGTCATACGCTTACAACCGCAACATTGTCAAGTGGTAATTAAAAATTTTGATCAGAACTTGTAATAAGCGTAACGAATAGTTTGTGTGATGATACCACCAGGCACAAATACGGCGGGTTCTGCTTTAGATACACGCATGGACATATCGATACTCATTGGAATGTGGTTACCAATTTAGAACTATTGACAGCTATCATTATCCCTGAGAGTATTATAGACCCAATACCCAATCGTTGATGCTTACACCCTGTCGTACCGTCGAGTGCAGCCAGTATTTCACAAAACCCCTACACGAGCTATTTTGCAAGGATTAATTGAAGTGCAGAATTTTTTTCCTATTTGAAATGGGAGCGCTGGAAATGTTTTTCTCATTCTGGCGGATGGTTATACCAATTTCATGTGTATACATATTTCGTTAACATTTTTACTGCAAATTTTTCCGACCACTTTTATTTCCTGATGAATGAATTTGAAAAACTTTAACTCAAATGAAAATTGATTGTTATTGTTCCTGGAATAAGATTCGTAATATGTACAGAAAACAGTTAAGTGGTTATCTATATCTTTGATAAAACTGGGCAAAAGCCTCTCTGCGACTGGGACGGTTTATTTTAGAAAGTTAAATTTAGTGCTTGTACGTATATAACTTTGATACAAATGTGTTTTTTAAAAAAATATGGAGTTATGCAGAGATGAAGCCAAAAACTATATACGATACAGCAAATAAACTTTCGTATTTAGTTTTATTCAAAGACTCCCCGTGGAGGATGGAATTTTCACTATTGATTTACGATACGATAAGATGTTGAGTGCACACGCGTATGGGCAAGTACATATGTACATCTTTAAGACTTTGATGAAGGCTGCCGGTTCGTTTCAATTCTCAACTTTAAAGGTAAAAGCACCCTTCCTCCAGGAAATCACGTTATTCCTTATCAGAAATCTTCTGGGGCTACGGTTTCTGTTAAGTGAATTTCAAGGTGCAGAAGTTTGGAAAGGTAGATATGTGTGCTGTAATTTTAAACCTTAAATTTGTTATCTTGATTATTCAATAAAGTTGAAGGAAGGCGCATATACATATAATACAAATGCGTTCGAACACATACTAAACTTCAATACTATCAGCAGCCGTTCCGCAGGAAAGAAATTGACAAAAATCTGATGAAATATAGATTTTGCGCTATTGTCTTACAAGCCAACGGAAAATATTATTAGGTCTTCCACCAGAAGGAACGCGGAAGGAATGAAACTCACCTTACTGTCGAGTTGGGGTTTGTCTGTCGGATGTGGTTTGAACCCCCCAGCTTTGATTCGATCGTTCGACTTGGGCTTTCTTCAGATCGAAAACGAAAAGAAAAAATCTGCTTACAATCTGGGTGCAACTTTATTATTTTCTTTAGGTAGAAGGCCATAATCCGTTTTCTACTGAGATGATGTAAAACGGCTGATAGCCTAAAAACATAACGTCAAACAGCCTCGTGATTAATTTTTACCACCCAAACAAACCCACGCCTTCAAATACTTGTGTATACGGCAAACGACACATACGGCGGACAGACTGATATTTTGTTTTGCTTTTTTAAAGTTTACTAGTCCTTAAACGTGAAAATACAAAATTCCAGGGTAGTTATATTTTTAAATTTTCGACTGAGTCCAGTTTGACAAAGGACTCGTCAAATACGAAACGTCACGCAAAATAAATATTAAATATTAAGCCCGGAAAATATGTATTTTAACTTTATTATTAAAAACTAATACCTACTTCAGTTAGACGATTGTTTCCATGACTATGGGGACAGGTTAGAATTTATATTTTAAATATCTGAATATGGATTTTGAAGCATGTCAGCCTTAAAATTTCAATTTTCTATGAAACGCCCTATGGGGACCTCTTTAATTATTTCGCACTAAAATACTGAAAGCAGACTACTAATAGTTGTTAGTAGATACTTGGATCTCAAACGAAAAGACGTTCAACACAACAACGGCAAAATGTTAAATAGAACTAAATCTCATTAGCTTCTACCAAAATACATTTAAAGAGAAACGGAATATGGCTACAGAATGGCAGCTAGCTGAACTGCAGAGATGAAAACAATACTGCGAGCCCAAATGAAAATTGAATACGACGGCAAGTTGTTCATTGCGATAAAGGCAAAGTAACGAGATGTTCTATAATTCGAACGTTATGAGGGTTCACGTACAGACGCTCACACAGCAGCAACTAGCAAAATATAACAAGTCGTAAAATCTGTAAGACGGAAATAATTAGATTAAATAATTTGTCTAATTAATAATATGCTTCAAGAAATTCGCTGGAAACAAGAAGCCCTTGTGAACGCGGAAGGCACGGAAGAAACTAAGTGATCTATCTATTTATGATGAAGGACTTTTGTTGATACTTCAAGTTTTGAAATCCTTGTCAAGTGCTAGTTGCCAGCTTTTTGAGATAGAAATTAATTGTTTTAAAACCTAGAGTGGAATCCAGTGTATAATGTAAAAGATTTTATTGTTTATTTCTTTACACGCATTCTTTAAAACTTCTCAAAAACAACGCAAGAAACATATTTATTGGCATTTTGAACATTTTTAATTCAGTCAAATTATTTTACTCTATTATTTCAATAATAAAGTATTACAACCGACTTAAAAAATTGCTATTAGCGATCACATCCAAATTATATAATCAACAGAAAAAAAACCATACGTGACATATGTATGAAAACATCTGAAGAATGATTTTGTAAAATACTTTATTGAAATCAACCTATAATCACGTTACTTAAAAACGCAATAAAGTCATATCCACCCTTGGTGAACTTATATAAGTTAGGCGTGGCCCGTTGAGAAAATTCTCTAAATCTGCATTAACTTCTTTCTATACTTTTAATTCACAAAAACCCCAACCTACCTTATTTGATGAATTTGTCTTTTTATGTATGAAAGATATTGAACTTCAATACGTCAACAATTTCATTAGTCCTATAATAAGAATTATTGTGTAGGTCTATCACGATATGAACCGATTCATATTCATATTAAAATAGAGGACAATTACCTTGCTATTGCACTATATACGCCTTTTAATATATGTATACTATTTCTATTTCCTCATTAATTTCACATCCGTTACTCCCAATAAAGCACAATATAATAAAGTTTTCGTCCTTTAGTCGACAATTGGAAACATTATTGTTCAACTCGATGAACATTATCAGTTCTTCGAAATCGATTCTAATTACTCCTAGTTCTTCGTTAATTATGTTGTCCTGGAACGGTATAGTAAAGGAATCTTTCATTGGAGAGTGGCGGTATCAATTCTTCGGTTACAACCAACATTCTATACGTTATCTATAGTCAGGTCGTTATTTGTCTTCGCTCCTTGGTGATTAATCACGACCAAAAACAGTCTGACTTCTTCCCTTTATCTTTAGTTACGAGTGTTCCTTCCAAGATGATTAATTGTTCAATACTTTAGTAGCATATTCGTACCGAAGGAAACGGGTTTGCAGAAGCACAAATCGGTGTCATTTTCAAGCCAAACGTTAGATTGCACTTGATGAATAAGCGAAGGAGTATTAAGGAAGTTCCCAAGAAATCATAGCTACAGCCAATTCCTGTGAGAAAGCTAGATGTTGCAAATTTTTTTAAAATTGATGCAGTATAAAACACCAGTTCTGATTCACACGATCGTTGACTAAGTGACAGACAAGTAAATACTCGGCTCTTCACCACGTGGCTTTTGTAAAATAGTTGAAGCAGTAACAATATGGTCGTATTAAACCTACTAAGGGAATATGTGAAACGTTCTCATAATCTGACACTGTATTCATAGGCGCGCCGTGAGGGGGGCCAGGGGGGCCGGGACCCCCCCAGAAAAATAATTCTTTCCTTTCTTTCCCAGAAAGTGTTTTCAAGATTTTTCTAAATTCGACCCGTAAGTGGATGTGAAATGGTTTTATACTTTTTCATGAATTCTGGAATAGGCAGTCCCACACTCATACCTCGATATACTGCCTAGATATGCCATATAAAGAGCGGCCGCATAGCGAGCGTTTTCTTATGTGTACACGATGACTTACATTGCAAAGTACACTCATGCCTCGCTATACGACCGCTCTTTATACGGCATATCTAGGCCGTATATCGAGGCATGAGTGTACTTTGGAATAATGGAAGGCCATCGTGCACACATAAGAAAACATACTTATGTGCTTTTGATTTACTCTGAAAGAGGAAGTGTGTGTGTATCTGCACCTGTTGCACATTCGGTTAGAAAAGTTAGAAGGGGTGTCTGGAATGAACTTATTACAGCTTTTTTCGGTTAGAAAAGAAATGAAATGAAAATCAGTTGTTTTTACGATTTCATAGAAAGAACATGAAAGATTTTTGGTGATTTTTAATCGAAGCAAATAAATATTTAAAGGAATTATTCACAATAATCAAGGAAGATCAAGAACGTACGGAAAGGAAGGAATATCTACACCGTAGATCATCGGAATTAAATTCTAAAATTCTAAAATTGGAATATTCGTTCTATTATAATATTTAACGTAAGTACCTACATATTTTTCAAACTAAAATTGTGAAGGTTTGGCGGAAAAAATATTCTCGACGGCAACAAGTGCAAAACAGATATTGTAAAAGTGACAATTGCGACGAAAATCGAGAAAATACTCTATAGATACCGCTTATTTTAATCCGGGATAATGATATAACACGGATTTTGTTATCAAAACAGTTGGGTACCATTTTCCACAAACGTTCGTTTTTCGTTCGTCTATTGTTATAAACCGAGTAATGTTATTGTTTTTGGCTGGTCCCAAAGTGATTACAATAAGCGGTACCAACTGTATTATCAATCTTTGACTTTGTTAAGCCGCCATGAGTCCGGTACGACCAATTTTGATGATTTATGACTGTTTTCTTACAAATATTTCACGTTAATGGCATACAAAATGCGTAAATTCGAATTTTTTAAACAGATATTTCCTATTTCTTGAATAATTAACATTTCATTTTCATTAATATAGTGCTAGAAAAAATCTTAAAGAAGGCCTTCCATAAAGAAAATTTTTAAAAAAATTTCATTTCTGTTAATAATATATGAAGTCAAACTGAAGCAATTTTTCACGATTTTCTTGGCAAGAATTACATATGAAGACCACATTTCATTGAAAAGTAACACATATAGCCAAATTACACGAACGAAAAACGATTTCAAACGATTAAAATCCTCTCAAGAAAGAAAAATCAAAAAGGGACAACAAATGGTCGTACCGGATAGAGAATATACTTATCAAAATTAAAAAAAAAAGTTAAAAATATTGACTTTTCCCCTTTTAACTTCGTGTTTTTTGCAGATGGTCATATAAATGACCTAGTTTTCATTTCATTGGTTTAAATTTGTATAGTCTGAATTAAATTAAATGGCAAAAAACTTGGAGATAAATTATATTTTTCATCAAGACTCCAATTTAACAATATCATATAATGTGTTGGTAATATGGTCCCCTGTGGGCCATAATAAAAGTAAGATGTCAAACATTTTTTCAACTACTTCGCTATTAAATCCATGGTCACAAGCATACGAGTATGATGTTCACATCGGTTTTCTTAAAGACAATTTGTCCTTGTAACAGTTAAGAAAAACATCAAATCAAATCATCATTGGAAAACCAGCGTATTAATAATAATAATAATAATAATAAAGGATTTAGTCCCTTCATGCAAAATGGGCGGTTCCTTCCCAACTCGAGAGTTGTAGAAGAAATCCCCATTTGGGCGCACTTTCTCAGCTTAGAGAACTGGTGAAAATGCTGTCACTCAGCTCAATGAACTGGAAAAATTTTCACCGTATCAACATACTCATGCATGTATGCTGACATTAGGCTCAGAGTCCAATCAAATTACAGTAACCCAAAGGTACTCCCCAGTCAGTGCAACTCACTGGTATACGAGGTCGTACCGAGACATTACACACATTTCAAAGTCGTAGCCTAATGGTGATTTCTTTTCTGAAAAAAATGTGACCTGTAAAGATGCAAAATTATTGCAGTTCTGCCCTCTTTTTTGACAGTTCCGTCCGACAGGTCAATTTACAATAGAACGCTTTCAGGTCAAAAAGGTATTATTAAAATTTAAATAAATTTTTTTCACTACACTCCGTATGATTTCTAATTACCGTATGACTCGTTGGACAGTTTAATTTATGCTTTTAAATCGTTTGCCGCTGTTGTCGTAGGATATTTTTTTCTTATTTTCATCGTTTCTTACGCACATTTGAGGTTAAAGGAGTTGCACCGCCGAAATTTTCGGGGCAAGAAATGCGAGTTTTCAGGTCAATTTTAGCAACGGACTCAAACCCCTTTTTCTAGCAGGTCAAAAAAAATTTCATAATAGAACAGCGGAACTGCTAGAACAAAAATTGAGGGCAGAAACGGGTCACATTTTTTTGCAGAAAAGAAATCACCATAAGACTAATTATTCGTACGATTACCCAATCTGTAAACACAAAAAGGACGAACTTGTATGAAAAGCATGTGTGCCTTTTGGAAAAAGTCGTATGTTCTGAGCCATTCGGCCCCTGCCAGATTTTAGGCCGTATTCCGTTCCATCTAATTTCAACAAAAATCGCAAATCTTTAGCTCCCTCCAAAAAACTGTTTCGCAGCCCCAAAACTTTAAATTGAATTTCGCTATTAATATTAATTGCATTCGGTGAAAGCATAAGGGAACCATTCAAAATCGCTGAATGGTGTGCTGTCTTAAGATAAACGTCTTAATAATCGCGTTTCAACGGAATCTGTCTGGGGATATATTTACGTTCGTGGTTCCTATTTCGGATTATTATGGTGCCCCCAAGTCAAGAGGAAGTTGATGATTTTCTACACTTTGCACAGCGATAGCTTTCTTTGTGTCATTTAGAAAACAGCCACCCTTAAGACAATTTTAAATGTCTACAGAAATACTTATATCTCGTTCCTGTTTTTTTTCATTTTTTTTTAAATTGCGAATTGTGAAATATATGAATTTTCTGAACAAATATCTTTTTGAAGCAAAAGAAGAACTTTTATCGCAGACGGCAGACTTACAATCGCCTTATCGACGTTGTCGGTGTTTTTTTTCTGTTTCTAATTTTATAGATGGGATCGTGTGTTTGGATGTAAGCCTCAAGGACGTAAACAAGAAAATCTCATCGTTTTTGTTTGGTTTGATTCCGGTGAAATTTTCCCATCATAACATATTTTCCAGATGCTTTTCCGTGATTGCTAGCAATTTCTGAAAATATGACTTGAATTGTTTGAAACAACAATAGGGTTGGATAGTTAGTTGGGTGTATAAATATATATTTTGTGTTCGGTATTTTTCAGTGGAACTTAGATAACATCTATGTGCCACTAATTCAAATATTCGAACTAATTCAAATTTTTATATGCCACACGTATTTTTTACTTTATTTTGGCAGGAAAAATTTGACTGAGCTTGTGTTGAAATATTTAACAACATGGCATACAGTTTAATAATCTTAATGCATAATCACGGTTGAAGCTCGTCGGTAACAGATTGAGTATCGGAACTTTCGTTTCCGTATGTTAAGAGCGATCGGCCCAATTTTGTATAAGCACTGTGAATAATTTTTTTAAGAATAAATCACTGTGAATTGAAGTCCTTTATAAAAGTCTTCCTCTTACTCTCACTTAGTAAGTCTATGGTAAATCTTCTCAGTACGGTAAGTTGATATTATAAGAAATCATTATTTTGAAAACTGACCAATTCCCTCGGGAAACTTAACTCGAATAAAGCAACAGGGAAATTCGTCACCTCTTCTTAAATCAAATTGTAAAAAGCTTACATCCGCTTAAACGTTTTCCATTTCATTCTCGTCCTTTAGTTTAGCTTCCCCCATTTCTCTTTTATAGGAGTCACACCTTTTATATAGCCCATCAGTCTACGTACACTTTCCATCCTTGGAAAATCAGTTCAGCAATTGTATTATCAGATCCCTCTTAATCCAGGTATCGAAAAAAACGTTAACTTTCGGGATTTGCACGACATTAGTCACACCTCAGAAAATTTCAATCACTTGGTACTCGACGTTTCCCCAATTTCGAACCTTTTCCATCTCGCTCCCGACCATTTTCAGTTCGATTCGTATCTGAATCACAAGAACCAAGTTTACTTTGCAACAACACAAGCAAAGGACACAAACACAACCCAAACATAACAGAACAAAACGATTGAAATGTTTAAGCGTTAGAAGATAGTCTGGGGTGCACTTTAACATCCTTATTTCGTATCATAAGCGGTGTCGTATTCCCAAAGACTGCAAGAGAGAAAGCGAGAAGGGGCTAGCAAATTCATAAAATGGGAAGGGCAGGTTGAGGTTAACTACCGATGCACACAGGTAAATGTCAGGATAGAATTTTCTGACATCGAGATGGAGCTGGTAGCTTAGAGTCTGAACAGATAGCGTCCCTACGTCATACTTTTGGGTGATGAACAAGTGAGTAATGAAAATGTTATCTTATGAAGTAGAACAAATATTTGCGAGTATTTGATGAGAAGTTGAAGCGTTGGCACGATAAACCTCAATGTTGATCAACGCAACTATTGTCTATTGTGTTGGTTGCAGGCAGAGAATTGAAGTTGGAAGTTTCTCCAAAGAGGATTATCGAGCTTGCTGAAGGATCCAGAGATGCTTAGTTTTAAGGGATTATGATTCGGCCAGAATTATTGATTTGTTCTCCTTGACCAACTACCACTTATCAGCTTATCAGTAAGGATGTTTAAAGTCCGTGCCTAATCAATGCCAAATCATACTAAGAAACATAGAGCATTCACGATCGGCTGCAAGCCAATCATATGATACTCTAGATGAAATACAGAACTCCAATTTATATTGTAGTTGGAAGTAAAGGTGAATTACTTGTGTTCATGATGTATGTCCTTTATTATGGACTCTCATTTGATTGCTACTCAACCTAAAAGACAATATTCTGCGTTTAATTTCATAAGATATGTGAAGAGTGTACACATATGTACTAGAAGTCTTTCTAATTGGAAAGTTATCTATCTCTTGGTAAAGTTGCTATTCTCTCAGGGATGTTACGGTTCTCTTCATAAACTTCGAATTCTTTGATTTTCAATCCCGCAATTCAGATTGTCGGGGTATGCAGACACAATACTTTCGGAATGTGTATACTATTTATTAGTACTTGCAATTTATTTATATAACTGAAAGTAAGGGAAAACTAATGTAGTCAGGAAAGGTTATGTATTATTCAATATTACAAAAATATTGGAGAGCAGAATATCCTCCGGTTAAAATAAGTTAACGAGTTAATACGTTAAGGAGCTACAGCAAATGGAAATACCAAGTGCTTCGGAACCCATCATGAATATTCAAATGTTCTGACTAACACAACCAACGGCCGAAAATACTGAAAATATATTTTACACGTAAGATTCTAGTCTAAAGGCAAACAAAAACTTGGTTCCCCCACAAGGATAGACAGTTCTCGTCCTGACTTCAACGAGAAGATATTTCAAAGATAAAGGAGATTGTTGAGCCCGAAAGCCACTGATTACTATTCAAGTTGAGTTATGAAAAGCCTATTTAAAAGTCTCGTCGCTGCCCAATAAAAAATATTCTTCAGCCCACGCCCAACTCCTTTCATGCGGGCACTGAGGCATTACCGAAGCAAATGAAATTACGAAATGAATGAGTCTATAGAGTCTCTGTTCATTTTCTGAGAACTCCGCTATAGTAGCTCCGTTCTTGCCTAGGAGGCATCGTGCCACCCCAATCCTTCCATTATCCATAATAATTATCAGTTCCAGGGCACCCAGTTTAGTCGTAAAATTGCGAATAAATTTGCATAGACTTTCGCCACTTTCGTTTTAATTTTTACGTGTTTTCACATTTTTTTTCTTAGCTGGCTACACGCCGTTATCCGTTTCGGGCTCATTTCGAATGCAGAAGAGCTTTTTTGCATTAAATAAAGTATAAATTAGTCCATTCGTCCTATTGCCATTGCCAAGACTAGTGAGCAGAGTCAAGGCTGTTCGGTGGCATCGGGGCTTTAGTGGTATAAACACTATGTAGGTAGTCAGTCGGTCGTTCCCCGATGACCACGATGAATTCATCTTTTGGCCATTCATTAATGCTCCACTTCCGAGCGTCCGTCCTCCACTTTCCGGTTTTGAATACGAAAACGAGATGAGATTATTACCCTTCGGGGTTTGATGAAATTTTTCAAATTTAATCAAATTCAACAGGATGTGGGGCTACAAAATTATGTTTGCATTGTGGATGGGACTGTGCCATGGATGGAAAGTTATGCGAATTAGAAAGAAGCTATGTTTAAATAATTCGTAATAGTGCGAAAAACTAGTTCCAGGCGCATCAAAGTAAACTGTTCTAATTCAAAAAAAATTCGACGTAAAGAGCCACTGAAAACGGTTGGAAATTAAAGCCGGTCTAGGAAATGACCAATAAGTAAATCCGATAATTAAAATTTATAAATTGTGGATTTCTTCCATTCTCTTTATCCAGCATTACGGTATAGCTTGAAGAAAATATAAATTTTCTAATAATAAGGGTAGGTAATTACTGTATTTGAATAATTTAGTATGGTGATCGAACTGTAGTGTCTAAAAAATATTCTCTTAAAAAAATTTGTCTTCTGGTTAAATTAAATAATCTGCAAACAGTCTGGGCGCAACTTTATCATTTTAGAAATGGTAGAAATAATTGCGTCACGGCCTTAATAGCCGATGGGATCATGGTGCAGTTCTCTTCCACAAGTCGTGTTTAGTGGTTTAGGGCGATTATAATAGCCTTTTACCTTTCGCCCGGACCTCTTTACTCCTCGAATTTTCTCATGGATTACTCATCTGTGTGTTATATTTTGTTGTGTTGTGTGTGTGAAATTGTAATTTCTTGCCAAAATATTTAAATTTCTTTCCGATTTCGCGCGCTTGTATATCAGTGACATCTAGTAGCGAACAGTAGAATTTATTTCACTTCATTTGGAAGATAACTAACAGGCATATTGTACCCGTAGAAAACTAATCGAAATTCTGCACAATTTCTACAGCCAGTAAGCATTTGTGTAAGAAAGGAACTCTGAAAAAAAATCGTCTGCGTAGAAATCGTCGTTATGTCAATTGTTGTTGTTTTGCGCGTAAGTGAATGCGACGCCGTCAGCCTTCAACTCAATCGCTTCTTGTCATCTCCAGAATATATTTCGTGTAGTATACGAAACATTAGGTTTGTTTCTTTTGCCCGGTGTAAGTTGCACTTTCTTGCACCCGATTTTCTAAACAGCCTTTGACGTCAAATCAATGACACAAACTCAACCTCAAATAGTGTTCTTGTTCCTTCCCCGTCACTCCCTCTTACACTTTCCTGCAATAGCTCGAGAGCCAGTGCAAAAAGTGTAGAAGGTGTACACTACACCCGTCAAATAGAACAGACCAAATGTCTGCTGGGATGGTCATAGCCCTCTGGACTATAGTCGTGCAACTGAATAGAACATCTGAAAACCAGAGTCATGACAAACATGACAGCTCAATAAAAATCGGATGATAAAAACCAAGTTTTCTATTAAAGTGCAAGATTTTGTTAAGCAACGCAAAGCGAAATAGTTTATAAGCATATTTAAAAACGATAATTAGACTAGTTATCTCATCTAGAATTGAATTTTAATAGAAAAAATATGAATGAAAAAATATCGCAGTTTTCATCAATGTCGGCATTCCGCCATTTATAAAGTGCAGTTGAATTTTTTGAAAAATAATTGTCACGGCCTTGCGTTCTGATACCTAAAAAATGGTTATATAGGACTCCATTGATAAACGGTATCGATTCTGACCCTGTTAGTATCGTAATCGAAGTATCGGTAGGTAGTTATATCAGAGGTCTGTTCAAGATTTCTGCTATGGCTGCTATTTAGCTGCTTTTGTGTCTCGACTAACAATCATTCCGCTACATAGCCGAGACACAAAAGCAGCTATAGCAGAAATCTTGAACACACCCCAGATCGGTAGTATGGCAGCACCCTACTCTAAATTGGTCCCATTACTCATACTCATTCAAAGTCGCTTGTCGTTGCACTGTTCGGTGCTCGCGCTTCTGTAAAATTTTCGCTAATAATTTCATATTTCTTGTTTTTAAAAGTTACCCAAACCGGTGTTTCCTCTATTCCGAGTTTCCCTGTTATCGCGTGAAAGGTTAACACGAAGAACAATGTCCGGAACTTCGCAAAAACATAGAAATTTCGTGGCCGAGCCAATGGGTGACAAGCCAGTGACGGAACTTGCCGGCGTGGGTGAAACTTTGGGCGGACGACTAGAGGCCGCCGGATTCGATAAGGTACGATTCAAAGTGTTTGGCAAATTCTGTTTGCAGTTTCCGATGAAAGAAATGAAAATGCCGTTGTCGCATTTTCCGATGCGGGCGAAATTCACAAGAACATGCCGCCGATAGCGTGTTGCCAGTCTCGCGCCGGCCCAGTGTCAGTGCATTTTGCGCTCAGAAAACAAATTCCTTTGAGCGGTTACTTTTTGAATTATTAATTTTTTTAATATATTTTCGGAATTTTACAGGCATACACGGTTCTCGGACAATATTTGATTTTGAAAAAGGACGCCGAACTGTTCAAGGAGTGGATGAAAGATGTTTGCCACGCGAGCTCAAAACAAGCGGCCGACTGCTATCAGTGCCTCAACGATTGGTGCGAGGAGTTCTTGTAGATTACTTCCGTCCGTCGCCCTCTTAACTTTCATTGGTTCACTTCTCATAACACGAATAACGTTCTAGGATTAAGGTCCACACCGATATTCAGATTCTATATTTTTTTACTTCATTGATTTTACGTTCACACGAGAGTTCAACTTTGTACGGTAAAATTTCCTTTGTGTTTGACTACGTCTTAATTTTAGCAATTTTTTATAGTAGAAATACGTAACTTCATGTTGACTGTACAGAATAATTTTTTTAAAATATAATTAACTAAATGTAAATAAGTACGTTTCAGAGTTTGCATTTTAAACGGTAACAATAGTTCCACATTATGAGAAAGGAGTCCTCATCTTTTACTGGGCTACAGAGAAAGGATAATAACATCTTCAATTATGGCACAGCCTCTTGGCTTAATAACTTTAAAAGCGAAAGTATCGCGACGGACTTACACTGCTGAAGAAGGCTGTGTGGACCTGAAAAAGAAGGGAGATCACGACTGGTGAACAAAGCAGTCTCAAGCTTGCATTGGGGATACCTTGTTCATAGTTATAATTCAATTAACAAACTAAAAATCTGACCGCCGACCACCTGGTAAGGGATGTGAACGGTCCTCGGACCTTTGACGTGAGAGAATGAGTTTCACCTGACTTTCGTCTCTTCATCTGAAAAGTAGGCACCTGTAGATGGCCCTGAAACATTGATTTGTTGAGTAAGAACTCTACAATCTAGCACACCGAATGTGGAGGCGTCATACCAGGCAGAATATCTTAGGCGTTCCACATTCCTGTCATTGTCCATTTAACAACATAACTTCGATTTAGAAGCCACTAGGCTGATTTCGGGATTACAGTAAAGGTTTCCTGCGCGCTAAAGATCTTGTTCTGCAGAAGTTATCAAGGACTGCGTTGATTTGAATGAAGATTTTCCTGGTGTACACAAAATAGTTCTGAGTTTGCTGTTTCGGAAAGAAAGTGAATTAAAGTTGATATTTTAATGTGGTCGTCATCTGGTTTGCAAGCTGTAGCTGCATTTTTGCAAATACTCGCATCTGTCTCTTTGGACACGATTCCAATGTTGCTGCAACTGCACTGTTAAAAGATTTTTTATGGACTTGGTTTATTTTTTTCTCAAAACTTCGATTGTCGTCCAATATTAGTAATCAAAGTGGACGTTCCATAGAACTACAATGGCTTGGTTGAAAAGAATGATTTTCGAGAGACTTACATGTGCTAGTTCTTCACAATAGTAAACAACGGTCTCTCCAGTTTCTTCTGGCCTAATTTGCAAATATCAGAAAAAATGCATCAGAATCAGTCCAATCGTGTGCAGATGTCATTTCAGCTACCAATGTCCTGTAATTATTTGGATTATGCGCCGAATCTAATTCTGCATCTCGCTGTTCCTGTCTATTGAAGGTCAGCTTGGATGTTAATCCAACTCAACAGTCTATCTTTTGTCAGTCTTTTTCAGGTGTAGACAGAAATGCAATGGTTTGTAGATGCATTACCTACAAAATCACAGCGTCCAGATACCCATACCGGGATAATTGCTTTTGGATTTGCTAACTTTTGGAGTCCCTGCAATCTCACTCAGTGTGATCAGTAGCGAAATGCTTGACGAGAAACTAGTACCGATCTTGTCCAATACTTTGGAAGTATTTTCGTGAGTTCGGTTAGGAAAGAGATTGGTATATTCTGATTCCTATTTTGGAATTTTCTCCAATGTTGTGTTGTTCGAAAACATGCAGTTTTCACATTTTTTGCAAGTCCGATAAAACCTAATTTCGCTCCCGACAGGGAGGCATAATGATCGAGCGTAACACTTGGCATAAATTCCTTTCGTCTTGCATATCCACTTGCAGCTCTTGAATTTACTTGCTTTTGAATTGGCTTCTCCAGTTATCGCAACTACCCGAACAGGTTGATGTATTTCGCCTATTAACATACTTTCCGTCAGAAATTTTACCAAACACAAAACATCTTTACTTCCTCTGAAGCTATGATTTTTGTAAAAACTTTAAAAACACTAACCTACACACTAAAATTCAAATAGTTCGCGCCACATCTTACGTCATCCGCCCACTCATTCAACTCGCTCTTAGAACTTTCGTGCAGTTCGCCGCATCAGATTCCTGAAAAAATTTCTTCCAACGCGCTCAAGTGAAAATGTTGACCCCACACACACACTCGCCCTTGCCACATCTCTTCCGCAAAAAAAAAACAGTTCGCCTTCTTTTAAAATTCACTGACAAAAGGCAATAAGGCGCGGCGAGAATTTCTACGAGGGGTGGTGAAAGAAAGTTTCCCGCAACGACAAATCTTCTCGCTCCAAAGAAAATAATCCTCGGAACAAAGCGAGAATTAAATTATAAAAAATTCCCGTAATTTCTACGCTAAGAACCGTCTTCAAGTTTACGTCGTGCGTTCGTTCGAGTCGTGCCCAAGTGCAAAAAAAATCGATCGAGAAAGCGGAAAAGGTGTCTCCGAAGTCCGAAGTGTCGTCGTGAAACGGAAAGTGCGGCAGAAAACTATCAGGAAAAATCGCCCAGGCAGGATTTCGTTTCGATTGTATAATTGGCGGGTGGGTGCTTTTCCGGCCGCCGTAATTTCTTTGGGAAAGTGAAATGTGGTGAGTTGGGCGATCCGAGCAAGAAGGCCACGGGACAAATCGAAGAAAAAACCCGGCCAAGTCGCTGATTGATTTTCTTCGTTGCACGACCGCCGCGGCAACTGTTAAGATTTCGCTCCAGCAGCAGTAGCGGTTTTCGTTTTCGCCTTGCCGTACGGTTTTTAAAGCGGCACGAACGAGACGACACGCTCTACCAATCGAGATTTCTGTGTGCGTTGTTTTTGTTGCTTTCTATGTCAATTCATAAAAGTTGGCTGTTTGCGCGACCGAGATAGCATCACCGTCGTCCCGACAATTTCCTGTTCGGGATTCATGTACCGTGTGTCAGAGCGAGACAGATAAGGCGACACCGCGAAAACGTACTAAGCAGCATTTACACGGCGACGGCGAGTTGTAAAAATGGTGGACATGTCATGAGTGCGACGAAAGCGAATTGTAAAACGAAAAGTTGGAAAAAATCGTCGAAATTGACGGAAATTTATTGCGATATTTGTGAATTGCGACGCGTTGTTTTTCCGAGTTTTCGTATCGATCGAAATTTCCATGGAGTTTCTTGAGACGGTCGCGAAATTTTGATTTGCAAAGCGGACCGTTTTCGATTCTTTTATTTTCATCGGTCGCCTTGTCGTTGGTGTGCGCCCGCCCCAAGAGAAAAGATTTTTTTTTCGTCTTCGGTATAATTCAGCCGTGCGTTCAGTGTGTGAGCCCACCGTATCCCGAGTTTTCCTTTGTGTTTTAACTTTCCTTTTTTATTTTTGTGTTTTGTTTTGAAATTTAGTTAATCGTTTGAAATTTTTGTTTCGGAGAATTTTCATGTCTCGGTCGTACGGAGGGAAAAACTGTTGGAAAATTCACGATTGATAGTTTGTGGAGTGCGTTCGCGCGGGGTGCTCCGCCAAACGGAATTGTTAAACGGGTGAGAGTTGCGAAAAACTATGGATGATAATTGCACCGGATCGGTCGCGAATTTGTCATCGAATCAGAATCATAACGCGTTGGTGAGTGGAAGTGCGGGTGTTGGGGGATTAAGTGGCGGCGGATCATCTCAGCAATTCCAAATCCAACAGCATCAGCAATCGCAACAAATGGGTACGAATTCGGCAGCAACCGCTGGCATTAATATAAAACCAGCTGGCGGCGGTGGAGTCGGGGTAGGTGGATCCGGCGGGGATGACACGAACGGGGGTGGTGGCGGCGGTGGAGGTGTTGGAGTTGGTGGTGGTGGCAACCAAATCGGATCAAATAATCAACAAAATATTGCCCCGCAGTACACCATCCCAGGCATTTTGCATTTCATCCAGCACGAGTGGTCGCGATTTGAGCTGGAGCGGTCACAGTGGGACGTCGATCGGGCTGAACTACAGGTCAGTAAAATTGTTCGCCTTTTATAGAAATTATTGTAGAAGCGGTCGTGTTGAAAACATTAATACAAGTCGCGTTAGTTCTATGTGCTGCAAACTGTTCCGCGAACGTGTTCTTGGCATTTCCTAGCTGTCGTCGCTTCTTGTTTTACTCGTCCTGGACGGGCTCCGTCCGAGGCTGTAACGCCAGTTTATAGCAACAAAACATTGCTTCCTAGTCGAACTCGAGGAGTCCTACGCGCTGAGTGCCGTGTTTTTCTAGAGCGATGGCGACTCATTGAAGAAAGGGACCGGTTCCTTGCTTTGGAGTGTGGTGGTGTGAAGTGAACGACTTGTCGGAAAAAGTGGGTCTTGTGTCGTGCAAACTGGAGTTGCTGCTGCGTATTATCGACTCGTTTAATCTGATTTGATCTTTATGAAATTCACACATTTTCTCATCACTCGGACTCTAGCTCAAGAGAATACCATGTCAGATTTTCACTCAGATAGCAGTTGATGTATTCTGGCACTGCTCCAGTGTGCTCCTCCGCGATTGTAAGTTGGGTTTCACCACACGACATTGTTGTTTCAACCACTTTTAATCTGGCTTTCTTAATGTATGTCTGGTGTCCGTAACCTTTTTTGATTTCAAGGTTCAGATTTGCCACCTATTTGTTTTAATTGATTTAACCTCCGTGACTTGGACCTATCCCGAAACCAGCAGTTTTAGCCACGTAACCGACTTCCAACTTTGGGTCGAAGTTATGCTCAGATTCTGATTCCACCGGAAGAAAGACCTTTGTATTGAACATAGCACATCCAATGAGAACTTGGACCTTAATTCTGAAAGTACAGATCTGTGAAAGTAATCGTCAGAATTTTATTTTAACTTGTTTAGATTCGGTTTATTATCTTCGGTAATACTTAACATCAAATGCTAATTTAGGGGTTGTGAGTCTATTGCGATCCCCTGACAGTGCTGTTCAACTATCTTCAGGATAATTTTTCCTTTTGGTCACAAGAAAAAATGGCATCATTACCTAGGTGAATTTTACCGCGTATCTTTACCTCGAAAGTAAGAAATGTGCTTAAACAGCACGACAAAAATTGCACAAGTCTCTTGATTTATTTGCATTCATACAGGCCTGTATTCATACACCTACGGCGTTATTGTCATGAAATCATGATTCATATGAAGTGAAATTTTTAATTGTTCTATCTCGGTTTTGGGGTTTGGAAACATGCAAAATTGCCATCAAAACAAATTGAGGTAAACATTTTCATAATTTAATCCCGTTAGCAGTAGTCGTTGCAACTCGTTTAGATGATTAATTTCGGTCACAATAACCGAAAGAAAGAAACACGCTCGTCGATCTCTTCAAAAGATTAACAGCCCACATGACATCAATATGGTGAAGAAAAAAACACTCCATGATCAATTCTTTAGATTTATCTATGCATTTGTAACTCTGGACTGGTTTTTGGAAACTAGATAAAATTCGTATGTTTATGCAGAGCGTCTATTTAGCCGAAAGTCAAGAGTTTCAATGATTGTATTGTAAGCACCATAGCTTCGCAATTTTATGATTCGTGTGGTTCAAGCTGCTTTGTTTGTTTTTAACACTTTAAGAAACTTTGGAAGAATTTATTTTTCTTTCTATGGTCATACTTATACATATTGTCTTTCTCGGCGGCGTTATTTCTCCGATCTACAAAAGCGATCCTATCTGAACTGCTATTGTTGTCCAATCGTCAATTAGGTGAGTTTTATATTCTGGTTAGGTGGAAAATTCTGCATTGAGACCGGAGGCACCATACACAACAGGCCGATCGTTCAGTTCAACCTGACAGATAAATCTGTCGATCATTTTTCAGCGTCATTTTTGATTCGTTTGTTTCTCTACTCGGACGATTCATAAATACATACCGGAATCGACCTCGATCAAGGAATTGAGCAAAGTTTGAAGAAAAATATCTTGAAGCGAGTTGATCAGCTGAGTAAAAATTCTCAGAACTTTCAAACTGTTACCAAAATTTCTAACTTCCTCTTCCATGAGGACAGAAGAGTTCCTCATTTTAAGCAGTATTTAATGTAATCATAAAGAAACTAAAACTCGTAGAAGACTACTGTGATAAGGTCTGGAGAAATAGTCCAAGATAGAAAAGTTCGTCAGGAGATGGAACAAATTAGTTGGCCAACCGAGCTATTCGCTGTGTTCGGTCAATGCAGACCTAGCACCTAGAACGGTTCGAATTAACTTATCTAAAGTGACTAATAGATAGAACTTTTAGTACTGTATACATAATGATAAAGTCTGTTAATTTGCCTGAAGGTCAATAAGGCAAAAATACCGCACACCTATAAATTTATCGTTCAAACATTCAGCGTGAAAGAACGTAGTCGTCATCATGATTTGCCGAGTTGCGTCTTTCGCCCCGAACCTCGTAAATTGCTATTCAAATACAATTTCTTTTCATTCCAGTCCAGCAGCACTAATAAATTTCACTTCTCGCTCGCTGTAGCTCATCGCTGAATCGATCTAAATTAATTTGGCGTTAACCTCAGCTAGAAGTTCTACTAGACGCACTTGAAGCTACGCGTTTAGCTCGATTTAAGTGGTTACAAATTATTGAAATTGGAAAGAAAATGCTTGCAACGAACGTTGCCAAGTTCCTTACACTCTCTTGCGAACAATTATGATGAACAGAAAATATGTGTTAACCACCAAACCAAATAAAATTATAATTGCAGACAAATTACGAAACAGTTTAGACGTGGCGCAATCGTAACGATGAATCGGAACTATAATACTGTACCATAAATCCACAAAACTCCCCGAATCAAAAAATGATCGTCACAATTACATCACTAATTTGTCGAGTGGCCTGAAAACGGAAAGAAAAAAACTTATATTTAGAGGCGCCAATTAATAATTGCCAGGCAAGAATAATCAATAACCATTAAGTCATGCCCGTTTGCTATTATGGCTTATGGCTCGAACGACTTGAGATCCATGGGCATTAGCTGAACGAAAAGTGCAAACGATAAACTATGGATTATTTGTAAGATGCGCATAATCTAGGCAGGCAACTGCCTGGCTAACCAACCTTGCAAGTAAAAGAGAAATCCCACGACATTTTGTTCCACATTTCATAATGTTTTCTTGTATATTTTCATTGCGAGCCACTTGATATGGCTGAATGTTAACGTAAACGCTAATCGTCATGTATGCTCAGAAAACACGTGAATTTTCCATTAAGAGTCGCACTATTAATTACGAAACATGTAGCTATCTTTTCGATACACAACGTAATTATTACGAAGTTCCGGTTGTTGTACTGCACAGTGTGAAATTTTAGTCATGTTGCTCGTCGTAATCGATCCCGAAAATGTTGGAAAGTTTCCACATGCACATGTGAAAAACATGTCATTTTTTTAGCAGAACAAGAAACAACATCATGATTATTATTAACAATTAAATGCGAATACAGATTGCGGTTTTGAACCCAAGTTGAAAATGGTAATAAATGGCATGCCAGAGTTTTTGTAAAACAAAAAACAAGACGAAAATATAACTGGACAAACGTCCATTATTTTAACAAGCCCCTATACGGTACACTACAGAAAGCGATATTTCGATGGATTAGTCAACATTCTACCTTAGAAGACGGTCGGTCATTGTCCAATCCCACCTCCACTTCGCCTGTATACCATACAGCAGTCACTATCCAACCAGGCGATTTCGGAAGAGAAATTCAGAAGACGGATAACCGTGCAAATCGAATTTCGACTAATTCGCTTCGTTGATTTTCGTGTCACACGCCAACCAAAAAGCCACAGTTTCGAGTTTCGTATTAACTGCCAGAAAGGAAGTGGCTAACATACGCGGCCACCCCGAAGACAGAACTACATTTCGAAAACTGCCGGTCGAGGAATACAGTGGCTATTAGCAGTTAATCAACGTGCATATAAAACAAAAATTCGCTAGTCCCAAACCGTCGCGGTGGTGAGTAAGTAGCTCACATCGACTTGCTTAGTATGAAGCTCAGGTGGAGTGAAACTTCTTTGGAAATATGACCACGGTTTGTCCGAAAGAAAGAAAATTGTGGGTGGTTAAAAATAGAAATGCGATCTCGTCGAACTCGCCGCCGCCTCACTAAAGTCAATTAGTAAAGTGATTTCGTTTAGTAATTTAATCAAATTTTCATCTGTTCTTGGTGGAATTCGATAGATTACGCTGGTGTAAAGGTCGAGGCCATTCACTCTACGTTCAGTACGTTCGTTTACTGTGTTGTATAAGACGTGCGGCAGTGTAGGCGTTGAAATTGCTTGAAATTTTTGCCGGAAAGTCAATAAGAAGGTAAAGTTGCCGCTACGTCTGCGAGGACGATGACTGTTACCGATTCCCAATGATTCGTAGTAAATTTCACAGAAATAGACGAAAGACAATGGAAATTGTAAGATATTTTCAGGAATGAATCGATTTTTTTATGTATTACATAATTCCCAGCGGAACTGAAATATATTTATAGATCGGTTTATCGGAAATGTTTTTGTCGGAACTGAATAAACCAGTCACAATCTTCGCCTTCAGGGTAGATACGCTAAAGGCTCGTGTCTACTAGCAAGCAAAACTTGTTAGAGTTGCTCTATGACATTTATTGCTGCATGTGTACACGGTTACGAGAGCGCATTTGCCAAAGTTTTTGCTCTAGCCAGCAAACGCTTGCCTTTTCAAGCAAGTTGTGAATGTACACGCTAACTTGCGAGAGTTGAGATCTCGCAAGAAAGTTCCGATCGGTTCCGGAATTTTTCAGCAAGTCAGTACAATGGCATTGGATGTGAGGTTAAGTTCAGTTTTAGGAGTCGTAGTTCCACAGTTTACGTGCGAAATATGAACGGAAAATCCAAGTGGAGTTCCGAGTACACGTTTTTGGTCATTTCCAATGTGGAACATTATCCAGAGTTGTGGTATTTTTCTTTTTCGTTTTGACAGTTCAACGCAACTATGATGATGAAGTGTACACGGAAGAGCAAGTTTTACTTGCAAGATTTTTGTAGACCTACTTGCTAGAGTAAAATTGCTGCAATTTGACAAATAGTGTACACATCGCACCAAATTACTCTAGCAAGAAATGTCGCAAGTTACTTGCCAGTGTCCACGAGCCTTAAGAATCTGATTTGGCCCCCTATTCAGGACCTAGTCACAAAGTAGGTCGAGAGTCTCAATTTTGTATGAATTTTGAATTAATTAAAACTTTTTTGATATGAGACTATGTTCCTGAATAGGGGGCTTAATCTAATTTTGATGAGAAGATTTGTGCTGACTAGCGAACATAATCCTGCGACCACATCGTTGAACTAAGATTGTCCTAAATTCAGGCAGGAAATTCAGTATGACTTCTAAACCTTTAAACTTCTCTCTCAAAACGTTGCACTCTTCTCCGTCTTTGGTTTTTGTAGTCACGTTTAGATATGCAGCTACAGAAACATAGTGTTAAACTCCTTAAAGAAGATTTTGCGCCATATTTTATGAGTATACGTAGCGTATTGTGTCTCAGACAGTGCTGGCGCCTACTTTACGAGTTATCAATTCTATAAAAGCCCCAAGCAACTGCTACGATCATATATAGCAAATTGATAGGTTGCTGAAAATCTTCTCATTCGATTGTTGTAGCTTCCAATCAAATTGAACAACCTGAATTGATTTTGATGACTAGTAATTGATCTAGTCAATTTGTTCCCAACTTCGTTTCATATCACCTACGTCGGACATCCAACGCTTCTTTCTATATATCAATTTCCAAACAGAAATGGTCATGGAAATTTTGTAAATAAACACTTGCTCTAATATTTACATAATAATGAATGGATTTTTCTTTTAAATTGCAAATTCTGGCACAGCAAAACGTTGAGCTGCATTAATTCCAATTAGTAGTTTGAATGAGGAGAATTGAATTAAAAGATGTCGGTAATAGGTGGCCATAAATACCGGGCTCGAGATATTCAGATAGATGCTTTTCGGAATAATTTACAAATAAATATGATGCACTACAAAGTAGAGTGAATCGAAAAAATATGCGATTTGTTATTATAACAACTTAAAAAAAAAGCGAAAGTGAAGCGGTACATTTAATGTTTTGCCATTAAAAAAAGAATTCATTTTTTTTTAAGTGAGCGAGCGGCTAAAGCAAGAAGATGAATTTTCTTTTTAGAGATTAGAAACGGCATCAATTAACACTGTTTTTCAGGAAGAAAGAAGTAGACCACGATGGGACTATTCAATTTTGGCACGTGTCTTTTCGGTGTTTGTAATTTCTTAAAAAAAATCCGGTTTTATTTCGACACTAAGTTTTGGAAGTGTGCACAATTTTAGACAATACTGCGATTCGTAATTAAATTCTTAAGTACTTGTGTTTTTCCTTGTAATGCTCCGTACAGTCTGTCAACGGCGATTATTCGCAGCCGGTAAGTCAGGGGCATTTACTTTTTTTTTCTCATGTAGAGGGAGCTCTTGCCGTTTTCGCAATGCAATTGGTAAGATGTCCAATTTCCTCTAGCATCGAGAATCGCTTGACACCTCCGAGGCTTACTTTTGACAAGATTTTCGGCGTATTCCTGGAAAAGACCTCCAAATTTTCCGAATACGTCGGCTGAGCTGGTCCAAATTACAGGGTCGATTCTTGCGAAGCTTTAGCTTGATGAGAGCCCAAACATGTTCGATGGGATTCGCATCGGGATACTGTGATGGCCAATCCAAAGTGACAACGCTTTTTTGCTTTTTCCATAATTTGCACGCTTCGCAACGTGTTTTTCACTCAACAATGGTTTCATCAATGTGCTCCGATACTTAATATTATTATTGCGCAAATGCTTACCAATGGTTTCGTGAGATAGTTTCACACCTTTCACGTTCAACTTTTCAACTCCATCACGCAGAGTCAAGGCAGGATTTTTGGAAAACAGCGCAAGGATCATTTTCCCAATACGCCCACGATTTTGAAAGTCATCAACATTCCCGACTTCCGAATACCGATTCACCCACTTGGTTACAAACTGCCGCGACATTTTCATGTATTTCGCGGCATTTGAATGAGACATTTTTGGTCCTCGGGGGTGAGAACACAAAAATACAGCCTCGTAGCGTTTCGCGTAAATAGCACTCATTCTTTTTGACCTGCCAAAATCAGACTGAATCAAAAAAACATGTGTTCTTTTTTACACTGCGAAAACGGCAAGAGCTCTCTCTACATGTGAAAAAAAAGTAAATGCCCCTGACTTACCGGCTGCGAATAATCGCCGCTACGCTCTTAGTTGACAGACTGTACATGAAGTGAACATGGCATTCGATTGTCTCGAGAAATGAATTCAGCTCGATTCGATACTTGTCAACCACAAAAGGACAATTTTCGGAACTGTATTAACAAGCCATTTCCTTTTGTCCAGCCAATTTTTCAGAAAGACTCTTGTACAGAGAAAAACAAGAAGGTTCCATAAAACCGCTGGTCAGGAACCTGATTACGTGAAGTTTTATCAAGTTTAAATCGTCAGGTAAAAAAAATCCTTGACTGGAATCGAAAAATCGATTACTTTTAATATCGTCCTGAGCTAAAGGAATGTTTGTCTCGTTTCACGAAACGAAAGGTCGGGTAGTTCGGTTGGATAGAGTACTGTACTGATGAATCGCAATCTAACTAACCGATTTTAATTCTTGCTCCGAAAAGAAGGGAAATAAATTTTTAGGTGATTCATTTCACATTTACTAAACATAGTCCTTGTTGAGAAATCTATCAGCAAACCGTTGATACGAAAGTAAATCACTAAAACGAATTAGATCTTCGAAAGTCAATTCTCTTACGACTAGAAATTAACTCTCTAGCTACGCATTCATTTCTATTAACAACCTTTATCGCGATGAAGAAATTAATCACCAAATCTTCACAAAAGCGTGCGAAAATAAATGGGCGTTGCGTACAGCTAGATACTCGAGTTTGAGTCGTAAAGAAATTCCATTCCGGAGAATTTACGTTCTATTAGTGAATCTATTTCGAAATGGAAACATACCGCAGAATTCCAACTTCGTTTGGACTTTCCACCAACATTTGCTCTTGCTTCCAACAAAGTTAACAGACCGCCTAATTTATTGATTCTTTTTAATTCCCTCGTACGAATCTTTCCTTTTGATTTTATATTTCACGTCATCTTCTTTGAATTATTCGATTTTCTATGTGAAGATCGCGTCGAGATTTGTTCGATGAAAAACAGCTTTAAATTCTCTATTATTGGAATTGTGCATTATCTAAGAATTTAACTTCTATGTTCCTAACTCAATTTCACCTAAAAGTGTACTAACAAAATTAGTGCGCTACACCATCGATAAATTTTATAGTATTACCAGCGAATACTGAATATGTAATTATTTATTCCAATTGATGAATACGGGGACTTTTAATAAAAATTAAAAAAAAGAACAGCACCAGCATGACGTGTTTCTCTACATGCCAATTGTCTATCTAGTGAATGAAAACTTATTTATTTCCAACAGCAATGATTACATCACTTACACATTCTTCTTATTGATGATAAACATTTTATCGATTTGTCTTTCATATGTTGACAAATTCGGTGTATGTACTTCGAGAACACCAACTGTGTTTGCTTTATCAGTAGACGTATTTAATTGGTGACCTTGTAAAGGTTAGATACAATAAAAACATTCGAAGCAATTCAATAATTTCTATTTCATGAGACCTTTGTGGAATTTTATCAAATTTTCAATTTTGTGTTGAATTTCCCAACTTTATTAATCGCATATTATCTACATTTATTGAAATTTTAATTTATTTTGTCGATGATTCGAAAGCGATTAGCTCAATATAATTTTTTGCGGTTTTATATAGTTTCGCAAAAATGTAAACTAACGATAGTAAAACATGCGGCGGTCGTTAAATGCAGATAGTGATAATTATGGAAAGAGGCGTTAATGAAATAGACTCGCTAGTCTAAGAGGATTAGTTTGAATTGTACTCCCATTGCTTTTATATTCACTAAAAACACGACTTGTCATTGCTTAAAGATCGAGGCGAATCATCTGGGTACAGCCAAATTATGAGTGAACTATACAGAGCAGATTGAAAAGAAAGATATCGTCTCAGACAAGTCTGCATTATCACTTTCAAATTCTTCCAGATGTAAAAAAAAATCGGAATTAGTATCCTTTCGAAGTAAAAAATGTGCAAACAGGTGTTTCTATTCAATCTATCATTGGGCTTAAATAAAAAAATTATTCAATTGAATAGTGCGTCTAGTAGGAATCGATAACAACACATCAACTAAACATGAATTAAATCTCCAATAAATATGACGTCTCAGACAGGTCAGTCTTCTCGAAGTCCCTTATTTCATATCAACAAAAGCTGTTTCTGCCATGCTCTTTGATTGTTCTCTCAAACTACATATTTCCGCAATTGGAAGGAAAGGTCTGCCCTAACTTGGTGTTTAGAGTAAAATTTAGTTGACTAATCAACACTGTTTTGGATCTGCCGAATGATTTGGATACTATACAGATTTCCATCGTGCTGCTAAGGTCCTTCATCCAACACGAGAGACAAATAATCTTCGGGTGATTCTGCAGTGAGTGCAAGGAAGGAGAAAGGTCCTTTTAACAGCCAACAGGCATTTCGAAACCATGCATTAATATTTTTCAAAGACAGAGCTACGGATTGGTCTCACTTAATACACTCATACTACCAATCCGAAGCGAGGCAAAGAGATATTCATCTCAGAGAGTTTGAGATATTTTTATTGTGTCTAAAGATAATAAAATTAATCGATACAATGGTCTTTTTGTTCGGCTGTGTAATCGGTAAATGTTTTGAATTTCTAGAGGCCAATACGATCCTAAAGCGCCAATAAATTCACACTAAAAGGTAGCAAAATTGATTTTTACCGAATCTGTAGATTCTGTTCCTAAACGTTGATGGAAAGTCATGCTAAGTTAGTTCTTGTTTTCTGCCTTTCATAATTCAAGTCACGATTCTGAGGTAGAAAAGTTTGTACACGGTTTCCCGGTTTTTACTTTATTCGCGTCTCACAAGCAAAACTTTTCAGGCAACATTTGCAAAGGCTTGCTTGCTTGTACGTGCAGCTCAATTCGAAATTACGAGGCTTACCTAGGAGAGGAGAGGAGAGGAGAAAGAAGGAAAAGTGTAATGAGATGAAAGAACAGAAAAACATTTCCGACTGAAAGATAAAATGAACATACGGTGAATTTCCATCGAAATTCAGCCTGGTTTGGTCCACAGTCTTAGTTCCTATCTGCTCGACAGACAAGCAACATTTTTCAGGACCTACAACTTAGAAGGCATCGGTGAAGCAGAGGGAAATCTAATAAATTATTGATCACGCACCCAAAATTTTAGTCATTGTGGAGAGTGCAATAGAATATGTATTTGTTAACATTCTGAAACCAGAGATTTTACTTATACTTATACTGCTACGTTGTGAATTTGCAAAAAAAAATACCCTTATTTTTCCATATATTTAATTAACAAATAAATAAAATTATTTTGAATACGAATAGTTTGACTGCTAACTTTTTATAACGTGGTAAGACAAGACTAACGTTTTCATTTCGTTTCAGGCACGGATAGCAATGCTTTTGGGTGAACGTAAAGGTCAAGAAAGTCTTAAATCCGATCTAATTCGTCGCATTAAAATGTTAGAATATGCCCTGAAACAAGAACGTGTGAAGTTCCATCGTCTGAAATACGGTTGTGATCCGCCACAACTAAACGAAATTAAACCACCGGCCGACGAACCGGGCATCGGTAACGAAGTCGCACCCGATTCTGAAGTACCATACAGTTCGGTGTCGAATACTACATGGCGACAAGGTCGTCAAATGTTACGACAATATCTTCAGGAAATCGGTTACACTGATACCATAATCGACGTTCGTTCGAACCGTGTTCGATCGCTATTAGGAATGAATAATAATGCCGAACAGGAGGAGAATGTTAGTCCGAATGTAAATGGTAACGAGAATAATAAACGAGCTAGTGAATCACAAGGTAAGAAGCACGAGACAAGATTGACAATGTTAATGATATGGATTTCCTGTTGCTTTCAGGACGTCGAACACCAGCGAAAAAATCGCAACCAATGAATGATGCCATGATTTTAGATTCAGAAGCAGCCGTCATGGCGAATTTTGCTTTTTTAGCACAAACTGATGTTGAAATGTCGGATGACGACGATATATCTGATGATCTCGATATGGTTGGCGGTGATAATGACGAGTCCGATGTTAAAACGGCAAAACGTAAGACGAAGAATGTGATTATGGGAGAAGGTAAGAAGTTTTTGGGTTTTGTAACACGCAGTATGCTTAAATTTGTTTAATTTACAGATGTAGATGCTGAAGCCGAGGAAGTTTTAAATGAATTAAATCTATTAACAGAAGGTATGAAACGCTTGAAATCCCCCAGATATTTTTTTTTTAAAATACTCTCTGTTCTGTGTAGGACGCAACATAATAAACACCGAAGAAGAAGTTGATTCATCATTAGGTCTAGGAGAATTAGCCCAATTGACTGTCAATAACGAAGCGGAATCGACATACGACGTATCGAATGCAAAAGAATCGGCATATCGGAAAACATGGAATGCCAAATATACGCTCCGATCGCATTTCGATGGTGTCCGAGCGCTTGCGTTCCATCCCGAAGAGCCGGTACTCATAACTGCATCCGAAGATCATACCCTAAAATTATGGAATCTACAGAAAACTGTACCAGCCAAAAAGTCTGCTAGTCTTGACGTCGAGCCACTGTACACGTTCCGAGCACATTCTGGTCCCGTATTATGTTTGGCCATGTCTACAACGGGCGATACATGCTATTCGGGCGGTCTTGACGGTCAAATTCATAGCTGGAAACTGCCAAGCTCGAATATCGATCCGTATGATTGTTACGATCCGACCGTGCTTCGTAATACATTCGAAGGTCATTGTGATGCTGTCTGGGGCTTAGCTGTTAATCATACAAAAGGACATTTAGTTTCGTGTTCGGCAGACGGAACGGTTAAATTATGGTCGCCAAATGTTAAAGTACCGTTACTGAATACATACTCATCGGAACCCGAAGGTATACCGAGTTCGGTGGATTTCGTTCGCGACGAATTAGATCGTATCGTTGTCGCTTACAATAGTGCCCATTGTATCATATTCGATACGGAGACCGGCAAGCAAATTATCAAATTGGAAGCGTCACAAGTAATGTCCGGAAATACGGGGAAATTTATCAATAAAGTTGTTAGTCATCCGACCCTACCGGTCACAATAACCGCTCACGAAGATCGGCATATACGCTTCTGGGATAATACGACCGGTACGTTAGTGCATTCGATGGTTGCACATTTAGAGCCCGTAACTAGTTTAGCAATTGATTCGCACGGTTTATATTTACTGTCCGGCTCGCACGATTGTTCAATACGCTTGTGGAATTTGGATAATAAGACCTGTGTCCAAGAGATCACGGCACATCGTAAGAAATTCGACGAGAGTATATTCGATGTTGCGTTCCATCCATCGAAACCGTATATTGCAAGTGCCGGTGCGGACGGCTTAGCTAAAGTGTTTGTCTAAATACAGCACAAATACTCTAAATGGGCAACAACTTTTTTGTTTTAAATTATTATAATCGATACATAAATTATGTTAAAATATTAAAAAAAAAAAAAAACAGCAAAACATTAACAATCAAAACTTGAAAATAAAATTTTTTATTTAAATTTATGTCACGTATGTTTGAGCTTCAAAAAGATCTTTTTATCTTCTACGTAACGAAAAGGATAAACTGAAATAATTTTCATATACTTTTTATTATAAAATATAAAAAATTACACATACACAACAATAGCGAAAAATTCATGTATTTTAAAATTAAGAAACGAAAAGAAGAAATTGTAAATCGAGAGGAGACAGAGCGCGTTAAACACGTTATACAAAAATTAATAATTAGCTGTGCTTTAATTATGTAATATTGAAAACAACAAAAATTTGAAAAAATTAAAATAATTAAATGCAACAAAACAACAGTCTGTGTAAGAACAAGAAAATAAATTAAAACAAAAACATGATAAAATTTATATAAAAAAATCAACAATATTATTATAAAGAAAAAAAAAACAATTAAAAACTAGATGCATAAAACTGAGAAAAGTGTTATAAATAGCATATAGTAAATTATAATTATAAATTTCTGTATGATAAAAAAAGTGTGATTTTCATTTTATTTCCACATTTTGATTGTTTTTTCCTTTACATATTGCTGCAGCATTGATTTTTTAGTTCACTAATCACGCCATATTCAAATGTAATGCCGTAAGTAAGTAAAATAACAAGCCTTGAGCGCATGCAATAAAAAACAAAAACGATAACAAATGTATAATGTATTTTGTAATTGTTTCCATCTTTCGGTTTTTTTTTATCTTGTATGTAACTGATTTTACCGTGCGATTTAAATTGCATAACTTCATTTCGGTCAAGGATTTTGAATTATTTAATTTTTTTTTGTTAATGGCTTGTGGTTGTGGATGCGATCGTAGATTAAAAATTTCGTGAAATCAAGGGTGTAAGGATGTTGCCGAGTTGAGCGTGCGTATAGGGCAAATATCGCTGTGCTAAAGCTAAATTCAGCAGGATCCTTTAGATCCCCGATCACTAAAAAGTTCAATTACATCAATAAATTAATTCTTGAACGATTTGTCCTGGGCCAAGAAGCTCTTTAATTAAAAAAAACATTTTAAGTACTAATGAGTTCTGAAATGCATCATCAATGGCGCGACAGCTCAAAAAGGAAATCTAGCTATCTCGATCTAGCAACTGCGTTCTTCAGTTTAAAAGTTTTAGGTACCGGTTATAGTTATCGTCTCAGTTACTGAGACGTCGACATGTGCATCTCAACGCCTGTAGCGTTCTGATACTGCATTGTTCGGTACTGTTATTGAAGCGGTATTCCCTCCTGCATCAGCGTTCTCTTTGTCGTTACCGTTGTCGTCCGTTTCTGCTGAAGATACAGGTTCCAAAAAGCTTTATATGCCCTAGTATATAGCATACGAACTCACGTCCTGTAACTAATCGTTCCTTCAGCGTGGATACTCAATAGTGATGTACCCCCAGGTAGCTTTTGAAATTCGGAAAAAAATACATTAAACTAAATTCAAAAAATAGTCAACCGGGCCTATTACGAAACTCGAGTCGAGTGAGTAACTCACTCACATTTGAACTCGATTCGAGCAAAAGTTGGTATTATGAAACTCGACAATTGGAAAGTCACTTTATTTTCAGTAGTCCAGTGAGTTTGACATTTCTTACAAGTAAATACTCACTCG
Source organism: Beris chalybata (assembly GCA_949128065.1). Taxonomy (NCBI): domain Eukaryota; kingdom Metazoa; phylum Arthropoda; class Insecta; order Diptera; family Stratiomyidae; genus Beris; species Beris chalybata. The sequence goes on along the minus strand of OX421896.1, from coordinate 1,851,499 downwards.
ATCGGCTCTCATAATACGCAGTTCTCTTTACTCACGCTTTTTCTCGACTAAAAGTCGAGTGAAACTCGACAAGTAGGCCGTCGTCGAGTTTCATAGTCGCAGAATGTGCGTTTTTTGGTCGAGTTGAGTTCCGTAATAGGCCCGAACATTTATTAATTTTTTTTTTCTTTTTCCCACATCGACCAAGAGTTTGTGTTAGGACCATAGAGCTATAACTAACGGAGATCGCAAAGCGCCGTTTCTGTATAAAGCACTTTGAAGCATTTTGATGCAAAATTGAACATTTTTGTATGGAGCGTTTCATGCCCGGTGGCAGTGAAATGCAAATAGTAGCGAAGTATTTAAAGGCTGGGCTTTTTTTCTTTTCAATACTGGAGTATTACATACATGTGAGTAAGATGCTGATAGTAGCATAGTGAATATCGCCGGTCGTTTGCGAGAAAACCTCCGGCTTCAAAAAAGTCGCTGCACGCTATCTCCATTATACATATAGCTCTATGCTTAGGACCCAGTCCTAACCGGTTCTATACAAAAGTTCACAAAAAGTTTATACATATTTGGTTTATTTGGCTGGGCTGAGGATACAACTTATTTTTATGTAAAACAATACAGACCTAAATATTGTAGCTTTTACTTGCCTTGTTGACAACCTACCAATAATTCAAAAATCAATAGCAATAATTTCAGTAGGAACAATGGAATACTACAGTGCCAAGCCGACAATCCTTAACTTCTTAATTGCGTTCGCAAGCCGGGTTTAATATTGCATGTTCTTAAGATCCATTAGATCATGGCAGGTACATGATCGGGGAACAAATCTCCTAAATTTTAAAAAAGGTTTCAGTTGCTAGTTGCTGTTTGCTGCAAAGTGGACTGCTGGTAAGTCGACATAAGTTTGCAAACTGTACTTTTATTAATATTTTCTTTATTTTTTTAATTGAAAAGCGGAGTTCAAACTATTACAATCTATTAAAAAAATTGAATGTAAAGAGTACAAACGCGAAACGGAGGCAGCCGTACTCATTCTTTGATTTATTTTTACGCCTTTCTACAATCATTCGCAATAAAATCTATCGATTAATTATCAAATTCACCTCTTCATATTTTTTAATAAATCACATTGATAATTATAAACATGAAAATTAATGAAGTTGACGCGCCAAAAACTTTTATAAAAATCCAGAAAGAAACCATTGCAATAATTAAAAAGCTACAACTTTTATATAATAAATTATACAAGAGAAAATAAATAGTCGTTAAAAATGATTAAAAATTATACATAAAAAACAAATAAATAAAATGCACTGTGTAAACGCAATGAATACCAATTTAATAGGCGTATTACATGACTACAATATTATACATAAATTACAATTTATATAGAATAATAAATAAACAAATTACAAATGAATAACACTTTATCTTAAGACCAACATTTTTAACATTAAATTCAGAAAACATCAAAAGCAAAAAAAAAATGACCTCCAAAACTCTATTCATTGTCTTATCATCTAACTAACTTAAAACATGTTCATTATTAGCTGAACCAGAGACAACAAAATCTCTCGTTAAATTAAGCGCTATACAAACAAATATTTAGAATATAGCAGCTGAGAAATCTTAATAAAAAATAGACTTTATTACAAATATTACGCAACCATTTTCTATTGTTTACAAACAAGTAAAAAAAAACAGTTTATATAGTGATAAAATCTGACTTTAATCAGACAAAAAAAAAAATGAAAAACCTTTTAAAACAACAAACAAACAACTAAAATATTATAGGGCATTTTTACTGTGTTACTTTACAATAATAATCTAAAAATAAAAATAAAAAAAACAAACACATTTTTCGGTCACAAAAAAATATAGTCGGAGTAATAAAATACTAAAAACTAAATAAAGAAAAAATTGATAATTATTTAATTTAGTAAGTACCGAAAAACTGAGGATAATTATATATAAAGAAAAATGAAAAGTTCTACGAGTAATTATAAAAGTTATATAAAAACAAAACTAAAATAAAATACATTGAATATATTAATAAAAATCAATAAAAAATGATATCGAGTAAAAATAAAACTGCGGGTTTTATTGGAAAAAGAAAGTAATAAAGAATATTTCCTTTTAACAAAGTGTTCTATTGTCCATCCGGTCGGAACTTTGGCCCGTTTCTTGCAAAGATCTCGGTATACTAAATGTTTCCCCATTAAATTAAACATTTTTTTGCGTTACTTTTACAGTGATCAGCGACGTGAAGTGCTTTTACAAAAAAAATCGTTTCATAAATACGAAAACCCCATTACCATGCAGATTAATCTTGAGTGCTCTTTAATACAGAATTGATCGGAATGATGTAGTTGGGAATTCTCGGTACACACTTGAAGTAGGCATTCAGTAATAATTCTAATTTCTTCAGACTCGCCCGTGTCCAGCACGAATATCGTTATGAAAATTTTTTTGGTGTTACTGTTCATATGCGCATTGGCACTAGCCAACGGCTCTAAGAAGTGTATCATTGTTATCGAGTACAATATCGACGAGTATATCGAGTGCTCCAATGTTGCATCCTTTCAGGACATAGCCACTGAATGGGAACAGAGTTGGGCTAGTCTTCATATTGTTAACCAGCGACCGGACGTCCAATTAACGATAGCAGGTCAGTACTGAGTGGCGATCGTCTCGTATACTAAATCGCAAAGCATTTCAGAATCAACGCATAACTTCAAGAAGTCTGTGACGAATTTAAATCTATCCAAAGCCGGCAAAATTATTTTGACGAACAGAGGATTCAGAGATTTCTCCGCCGTGAAATCTTTAAACTTATCGCGAACCGGTTTGGAGAGTTTAAATAGCGCTTGGTTTAGCGGATTGAAATTACAAGTGTTGGATTTGAGTGGAAACGAAATTCAGACTATCGATCGCGAAGATTTCCGAAGTCTAGCCAATCTGGTTGAATTAAGTCTGGCTTCGAATGGATTCGACAGTGTTAAAGAGAATCTATTTTCGGAAATGTCGCAATTATTATCGCTGGACTTGAGCTTGAATAGCCTAAAGAACGTAAAAGATATAGGGCTAATACCCCATCTAAAAACTTTGAAGATTAGCGACAATCTCATTACCGAGGTATGGACCAGCTTTGTGTTTTTGTGTACATACATTTGTTTACTGTTTTTTGTTTGTACTATAGATTTCCAAAAATGAATTTCTTGACTTGCCGGATTTGGAAAATCTGATAATCTCCTTTAATGTTATTAATAAAAACGAAAATCAGGCATTTTCACAAATGCCGAATATTCGACGTATTAATTTGGCGGGCAATACTTTGGACAATATTCCAGCGGGTCTTTTTGTTGGCATGATTAATAGAGAAATAGACGAATTGAATTTGAGTGAAAATCGAATTAAATATTTGGAAAATCGATGCTTTGAAGAACTCTACGCGCTCAAACAATTGGATCTATCGCGAAATAACTTAGCCGAACTCAATGAACACTCTTTTACCGGACTGCAATCGTTAAAACTGCTTAATCTTTCGAATAACGTTATCCTGAATATTCAGCCACACACATTTCAAAGTTTAACACATCTCGAAATTTTAGATCTATCCGGAAACAGAGTACAAACGCTTGACGGCAACGTTTTCGGCACGGGTGGTATGCGGCTGAAAAGGTTCAATTTAGCCCAAAATGATCTTCTAGTTCTGCAACCGCACTTATTCGAACCGATCCGAAATATTGATTCGTTCGACGCATCGTACAACAAACTCAAGTATTTTGATGAGAATCTGTTTCAGCCGCTTATTAAGATATCCAAAATAAATTTCGAGCATAATTTAATTGATGATATACCGGCGAAAATTATGAACGAGCTTCGATCGTTGCAGGACGTTTCTATCGGTCATAACAACTTAACGTTCTTGCGGTCGTCTGATAATACATTTAGGAAATTGCGAAAAGTCTCGCTCGGCGGTAATCCATGGCAGTGTCTTTGCTTAGACGGTATAATCAATTTTCTTGCATCGAAAGGTGTAAATTATTTACATGGACTCTATTTCGACGGACGAAAGTCGGTTTGTGTACAGACAAGCGTGCCGTATTGCATAAAGGACATCCAGCGAATTCGTGATGAACATATTGTGGACCTCTATACGAGCTCGACTTAATTCAATTCCGTCTTTTTTTTAAATAAAGTATACTAATTAAAAAGCTAAGATTTCACATTACTCGTAAATGAAAAATTGTAAGAACGGTCCTTAAATGTAAGTACAGTCCCAGACCCTAAGGTTGGGGCCAGAAATAGTGTGCGCTCTTTGAGTCGACAGCATAAAACCTTCTCCAAGCAAACGGTGTCGGTTATACTACATTTTATACACCATTGTTATAACGCGGAATATCGTGCGTCGAATGGCACAGATTTCATTTCCGTGCTACAGAATCAAAGCCACATATCTCGTCGATGCCTCGAACAACTGAAGATTGAAACCAATTTCCTTATTCTGTTTTTATGACCAAATTTAGAGATGTAACACATATGTACCTGTTGCGAGCTAACACAATTCATTTCAAATTAATAAAAACACAAAAGCGTTATTTATTTTAACTATCACATTATTGGCAACTCTACGATTTCATTTACTATACGATCGCCGTTATCAATACTTACACAATTCAACTTAGCCAATTATTTTCAAAAACCTTGTTTTCGGTCAGTTAATTTTTGGCAACTTGTTGAACTTCTTATCGTCAATTTTGGTGTTTTTTACAACAATTCTTCAGCTCGACAAAAAAAAACGGCTTGATGAATCACAATTATTCTAGTTTGCAAAGTGTCTACATGAGGACAGAGTAAGTTTGCCAAATTTCAAAGGAATGCGTTCGATAGATTTTGAGATATCGTGTCTATCGGTTTCGAAAATACTGTTTTGAGAAAAACGCGACGAAACTAATCATCATATTCGAAACAGCAAAGATATTTAGAGAATATAGCGACCTGTAATTTCGAATATCGGAATATCACTTCACCCACACATTCTACACTACATCCCATATGTACATAATTGAATGTAATTTATGCAACAAAAAAACCAGTCACACGGGATGACCCCCTTAAGGAGTAACTTAGTAAAACATTCAAATAAAATTTTTTGTTGGTGCACCTGCACTCCGACAACAATAAACGTGTATCGGCTTAAATTTTTTGGTTTTGTTTTCATTTCGGCATATTATTTTGGCTTTTGGGTGATTTTGTGCAATCAGGGACATGTGCAGTTATTTTTATTTAGTGAACCGTTACCTTTTGCGCATACTCTTAAGTGCTAAAAACAAGCAACTCAGTATTTAACAAAGGTAGGTGAATTGAAATATATTTTTTTCTAGTCTACGAATGTTTTTTTTACATTTCATTCAGCAAATTTTATTTCAACATTTTTCGAAGAGTGTTTGTCGGGCACGGGCAACTGCAGTTGGCCAGGCAGTGGAGTAACAACCAAATTGGTAAATAATTCAAATATTCGATTAACCTTAAATAATTGACAAAAACGTTTTTTAAATGCCGAAATCAAAAGAAAAATTTAAATTTAAATTTCAAACAGTGTTTAATACGGAAAGACCACACAACGGAAGAACCACACAACGGAAGAACCACACAACACCATCTGCCGACGAATCGAAAAAACAAACACGCGCATCCGTCATAAACGCGATAGTTGCATTTTAAATGCTTGGCTGAACCGTGAAACTATTATTAATGAAATTATTGAAATCCTAGTCCGGTTTCTAGTTGTGGAAATGTTTGCCGACAAAAGTTTTCGTAACTTTTTCGGTCAGAAATGTTTCGAAAAATGCTGGCTGGCTGCAACAAATCCGCGATATTTCTGCTCGTCGCTGAACAAAAACGCCGTGGAAGAGATAATCATTCCGAGGATATGGTAAGATTTGAATGGATCGAAAAAGTATTGTTTTACGTCACCCGCTTTGTTTCCTTTAAGTTCTGATATTAAAGAAGCAATTGAAAAGAATCTTACTAATTACCGGAAACACATGTCCTTGCGCGTTATTACTAATTTGTTGCTTGGAACGGTACGGATACACGAGCACCAGGTCCAGTTCTTGTATGGCAAGTAGTTTTTTTTTATTTCTTTAAATAAAAAAAGCAACCGCACACTAACCTTAATGTCCTTGCAAACAGAAAAAACCCAATATTTGATGACGGCTCAAACTAGCCAGCTATTCATGTCGAGAAAACGGCACAGGTCAGTGGGATTCTGATTCTTATTTAATTAGAAATAAATTTTACAAAAAAATATTAAACCCAACAGAGAATCACTACAAAATGGAACGATTGCGAAACGATTTCGAATCGCAGATAAACGATTTTCTTTAACTTACGCCGATCTATATTCGAAGAGTGGCCCGTTGGATCTGAATGACGAAGAGATTGCGGTAGGCGTGTTTCCGGTTCAATTAATTTTATGAAAAAGTCGCATGTGTTTATTATCGCTAGATGATGGCTACTCCTTCGAACAAAAACAATGAGGTATTGAAAGCGATGTATTTGAGAGAGTCCGAAGAGCTTCTTAGTGCAAAAGAAAACTACGAAGACGACGGTTTTGGTGAAATGGATGAAGAGGAACAGGACAGCTTGCTTCGCATGGCTAAGAGTCAGAAAATATGTTCGCGAATTAGAAAAAGAAATGGTTCGTATTGTGGTTTTTTTATTTCTCTACGACTTGTTAGAATCTCAACATCTGAATGGATCAAGGGACGCTATTTAGAGGGAAGATTTTTCGTTCCAGTGTACGAACCGGAGTATCGCTCTAGTAATACCCAGGCATGATAAACTTTTTACAGTTCGCCAGACATATGTCGTGTAGGTTATAATGGACCTAGCAGTGGACTAGTTTTGAACTCAGTTTCCAGTTCTTGCCGATAAGGCTCCTAGAGGTCCAGAAAGGGATTATGACTTCAACTGAATTTTTCATACAGGATGACTCCCAGAAAGTTCATCTTGCTTACTCACTCTTGCTCTTACTTACCCTAGAGAGACTCTAAAAAAAGGACACCTAGATTGTCCCCATGTGACAAGTAAACCTCATTTGGAAGTTGGCGGGATACTGATAAAAAAATTTCAGTGCATGGTTACCTGAGCATTAGCTCTCGATGTCTTCTTTAGCTTATCGCTATATAATAGGGCGGTCCTAAGGTCATACCGCCTTGGGATAGGGCAGAGTTACGGATGCAATTGTTCTTTCTAATAAATAAAACGACCAAAGTTAACGACACTTTCTCTTTCGAATAGCATCCCTGGAAACAACAAAATCATTTTGTCAAGAAGACCCAGTCAAGGTAATAAATAAATTCGGGATGGATCGTAATAAAATCAAATCGTAGAAATCTTTCCCGTTTCAGACTGAGATCAGCGAACCTACGAGCGTATATCCTTCCGTTCAGCATGAAGTTGATGTAGTACGCAATGATGACTTAAGAAACGCGGTACAAAATTTCTTTCCAACAGAAATAGAGTTAGTACTTTGTCCAGAAATTTTATTATCATTTTACAACAAATTATCCCTGCAGATCTACTGCGGAGGATTTTGCAAAAAACGTACCCCAGGCCTCGACACCGACACGACTATCACACGATCTTATGCACTGCGATTTTTTTGTAATTGAATTTTGTCACGCAATTAATCGAATTTAACATTATTTTCGTTATAGAGTGATCTCCATATGCAATTTCTAGCAGAAGCTGTTCCGGACGTGAACGGTCCGCCGACTAATAAAAAGAGGCGTAAAATAGAAAGAAAACTTCAATACGACAATCCGACAAAGATAAACGGGGTTCGATTTAGTCGACAGTTCAATTACGCAAAAACGTTGCGACACAGTGTAAGTTTCCTTTGCAGCTAAACTACGCTGGTTTTAAGACATATTTTTCGATATTTTCAGGACCCCAGACATGACATTGTTCCTCTTTCAGAAATGAAAAAGATCAACAGTAGGAAATTGTTTCAAAAACCGACACGAAGGTTCTTGTTTAAATCAGTGCGGAGCACGATTTTATTAAGTTTCATTTTTAGGATCTACGCGACAAGGCTTATGCCGGGTTTTCGACGAAATCTGAAAACTAAGCAGGTCGGCTGTGATCACCACATTATAACCCAGATACTCGATTTACCGCTGGCGGACATCGACCTTATTGAAGAAACTGTGAACGAAGCTAAAAGCAATCGAAAGAACGGTCGATCTGCTGTGAATCAAAGCTCAAATGCTAAGTAAGATATTTGAAATATTTCACTCGGGTTTATGTGTGAATTGTTTTCGTAGGGAAAATCTCCAGCGAGAAGAAATAGAAGTCGAACCCTCTCTATCGGAAAACATTGAAATCGTCGTCGAAAAGGTCTTTTTGATTTATTCGCATTGTCATTAACTAATCGAGAATTAATCTCAACAGGCTTGTCGTTCGATAACGGATACAACTTTAATGCAACATCGTCGACAAGAAGTACTGTTAAGACTACAAGAGCTGTGGGAAGATAATCAATACCCGATTAACTTGAAGACAATCTGCGGCAAGGTGAATCGTGTTTCGGCAGCGCTGACTTTTCAATCGCTTCTGGGTAAGGCGCTAATCAATACAAGCTCCGGATCTCGCCGAAATTGTATCTTATTCGATTTCTTTCCAGAGTTAAGTGGTATGGGTCATTTAGAGTTGCATAAGGACAGTGGAACTCAGGAAGTTATACACATTTCGAAGAGAAAAGATCTACGCAGAAGTAATGCGTAATTTACTGAAAAAAAATCCAAATTTCTTTATGAATTATTATTATATATATTTAATATAAGTATTTTCCCTTAATTAAAACAAACAAGACTTGCGACTGCTTTAAATTCCTATAACTTGTGCCAGTCCCGTGTACACATGAAGCGAAATGAAACCAATCAAACTTGTAACGAGTGCCTTGAAGGCCAGCATTGCCCACGGTCCGACCGACAAAATGTTCAAAACGCCATCGAGCCAAACTCCCTTGTAGATTGTAACGGCAAGCAGAAGAGTAACGAGCGGCTTGAATTTGGAATTTAAGTCGTGACGAGTAAAGAGCCAAAGTAATGTGGCTGTCGAGATATGTTGTACCTGAAACGAAAGAGCTTAATCTCACATTGAAATTTGAATCCGTCACACTAACCAATGAAATATTCGACTCTAAGCACTTTTGTATATAGATCCAACTGAATTCGGCACCTCGAGCGCCCACCCAAAGCATAAGTCCTCGCGATAAAATTACTTCAGCTGCGGCCCAGCCTAAGCCGGCTGTTATAAGTTTACTGTGACCTTTGCCCGGAATACGAGATAAAATGAAAGCAAGTCCTAAGAGATCGGCAATGTCAACGCTGCTGCGCAGGAATTCCTGAAATGAAAATCGAGTAATTTTTGGAGCTTTAAACGAAAGGCGACCAAAAAAGCTATGGTATTTATTTTTAGATCTGGTTCGAGTCTTGACTTTCTCGGTCATTTTCCTGCAAAGCAGTCTCCCTTACTTTGATTTGAGTGCTTTTTATTATCGAGGTTGCACAACTTTGTTCATTTGCCCGGCGATAGATTAAAAGGCTATCGTTCGAACAAGGCTCGGCCGACTCACTGATAATGGACACGTCTTTGGCGGACACTTATTTTTAATGGACCACTTTAAGAGCTTAAGAATAAATAACTGCAGATGAAATAGACACTCGCCTACTGTGGACTGCACTGATGGTCCCATCGTGTCCATTTTAACCGAAATCTCCTGCAGATCGAAACCGGATGGCTGATATCACCACGCTCATATCACAAAGCTTGGAAAATATTAAACACACCAAAGGAATTGAGTCTTAATAAGGGCGACATTGATACAGAATTCAAGCATATCTTCCGCGGCGGGAGTTATCAAATTCAAGTCATGGGCTCATCGAAGCCACGATTTGTCGATGTTCTTAAAAATTAACGATTGCTGATCGTTAAATTGGACCTCATTCAACAGATGTTGTGGACCAGTTGCCTCGGTCTCCAGTGTCCGCATCGATAGCAGTGTAAGGCCATCTCATAGGAAGGCAACTTTTAATTATAGTACTTACTAACTCTTTTTAGTTTTTTTTTCCGATTACTTTTTTCCATTTCTTTCTCTTCTTTTGATTAACGGAATAGATAAATATTATATAATAGCATTCTTGAGCTTACATCACGGTAGTACCCCTTATACTATTGCGTTGTGCTGCCTGGGGAGTACTTCCGGGTTATGGTATAGATTTAGTAGGCATACATGCATGAGTGTCTCGATACGATCAGTTCACAATTTCTTTAAGCTGAGAAAGTGTATCCAAATGAGGAATTTCTCACCAATACCAATTTTCTGAGTTGGAAAGGAATGACCTATTTTCCATGAAGGCATGAAATTAATTTAACTTAAAAAAAAGTTCATCTAACGAAGAAGAAATCTAAGAGCAAAGTACAAAACTCCGCTGAACAAACATTTGATGATTAAAAGAACAACCATTAAACCGGTTCGACAGTTCAGGAATCGCTCAATAAACTAAGATATTATATCAAAAAGGGCTGAATCTAGATGGCTTCCTTGAAGGACTCCCCCAATATGCATTTCAGGCGCGGATAGTGGTCGCTCTATATTTCATTTACAGCTGAGCTTTATATCGAGAACTCCATAGTACCGAGCTGATAGTATCAGTTTGAGGTCGAGAGGATTGCAAGTGTATAAAAATTGCATCTCAACGTTGGAAGAACAGCCAGTGTAAGTAGGCAACAGGAAGGTGGATATGAGCAGATCTGGAATTGCTAGCGAGTGGCGCTAGGTCTCCAACACGCACTCACAGTTATAAGGATTCCACTTACCGCAAAGAAATTAAATTCACCAGCCGCCGAAACGCTTTCCGAATCGAAAAATGTGGCCAACACTAACATTTTACAAAGCTGCGTAAATATGTAAATCCCGCCCGCTTGGATACACTTCCAAAACGCTCCGTATTCGGACCTGAAAAAAGATAAAAAGTGGAAATTAGTTGAGCGGTGGCCGGCCAATTAAAAATTTCGCGCAATCCAATTTATCGAAACTTACAGCCCGGAGTACTTGTATGTCAGGTAGTACGGTACATAGACAAGTGCCACACAATTTCCAAAATGATAGAGCGTCATTTTCGACCGGTTTAATTGATAAATTTGATGTCCGCGTGATTAAATGTGGTTTATTCAGGCCACCTAACTTTGGTTAATTGGAAACGTCAAAAAGTGAAATGTCACTTGCCATCTGATTGGTTGGACTGAACTTTTCCCTTTTGGATACAGCCCTTTGAACTGGGAACGAATAACTCTTTTTTTCACGACGGGATTAAATCAAAAATATGATTTTTTAATGCGGATATTGATAAATTCAACTACAATTTAATTTAGAATAATTTGAAGAAACAGTATCCAATGTCGGTGTGGCAGTACTTGGCCCAATCTTTTTAGAACCTTCAATCTACAGAATCCCCAAGTCTGTCAATTGTCATACACGTATGACATGTCACGTCACTTTCACTCTTTGTTGAAAACATTTTCAATTAACTCCACAAAAGTGTGAAATTCGGCCGTAAACTTCATTTGCGTAACTCAAAATTCAGTGTAACGTAGCCTTCGACGTAATCTCAAAACAAATCGCTAAAAATTCAACAGAGAAGAGTGCGTGACACGGTCAAGCAGTAAAAAATAAACTCGCAGCTAAAACGTAGTCATAAAAATCACATCAAAACCGAGTGAAAATTGTGTAATGCAGCGGATTTTTTTCACGAAACCAAGTCTCGCGTGAAACCCCGTGTCCAAACCCCCGTTTGCCAGATTATGAGATGCATGCCAGGCGCCGTTTGCATACTGCTGGCCCCGATTCGGACGAACAAAGTCTAACCGCGATTCTCGTTGCAGACGACGGAAACGCTTCGAATTCGAACGAAGGCAATCACAACCCCCCCAACTCGATCGCCGCGAATAGCAACGACGACGAGAACAAGTACACGAAGCAACGTTGGAATTTTCGCAGCTTCTCCAATCACATCACAACTTCGTCGAGCAACGCAATACGAGCGCTGGTTCAGCAGGCAACCGATTCAGGCGGCCGAAGTTACGCGCTAAGTGGCGAACAAGTTCCGCTTCTACCGTCGCAGCAGTCGTCGGCGAACGAGACCGACTTTATCGAGGACTTTGCAAAAGAGGACATAGTCGTGATGACGTGCCGCGATCGAACCAACGAATTTGGGAACGCGATTCGTTCGCTCCAGAGTCGGAACATTTCGCGAGCCGTTAATGTCAAGGATCCGCGCAAAGCCAAGCAGGTTCAGAGCTACTCCGAGTTTATGATGATCGCAAAATATATCGGGAAGAATATCGCCAGCACGTACGCCAAGTTGGAGAAGTTGACGCTGTGTAAGTATTTTGTGGATGCGGGAGGTCCTCTTTGTTGACGAGCTTTCCGACCCTTGCTCGCCAAATTCGGCCTTGAAATTTCTCCCTATAATCGAATATGAAGCGTTTTAGAGTAGATTTACGTTAATTTCGTTCACGAGTAGGATTTGTTTTAAATAGGCAAATTACCTGTACGATACTTTCGCGGCGACCAGGGATCTTTACATTGGGCGACAGTCTTACGATTCAAAGGAAGGAAGAGCTCCAATCGCTCCAGTGTTTGTTTTTGAGGCACAGTATTGAATCCAATGCTTCAAACTTGGAGAGGATTGGAGCAGTTCCGAAACAGAGATCATCTCGCTCGAAATCAAATACAAAAAAACTAACTTACATCTTCTCTTGTTTTCCAGTGGCAAAACGAAAGAGTCTCTTCGACGATCGGCCAGTCGAAATCCAAGAATTGACCTACATAATAAAAGGCGACTTGAACGCTCTAAATCAGCAGATCGCGCGGCTCCAGGAAGTGTCCAAGGACCAGCGACGGACAACGAACGGCAAACATCTTCTCTCACATTCCTCCAACATGGTGCTCGCGCTGCAAGCAAAGCTGGCCAACATGAGTACCGACTTCAAGCAGATTCTCGAAGTCCGGACGGAAAATCTCAAACAGCAGAAAACGCGACGCGATCAGTTCAGCCAGGGATCGTCGGGTGGTGGTGGTATGTCGCCGGCAGCCGCGAAGCAAGGCGGTTCGCTGCTTCTCAGCGAAGAGAATCAGGTGAGCATCGATATGAGCAGTGACGAAAGTCGTGCCCTGATTCCGCGCTCGCAAGCCCAACAGCAGCTGATGCTGTACGACGAGTCGGACAGTTACGTGCAGCAAAGAGCGGAAACCATGCAAAATATCGAGAGTACAATCGTCGAGCTCGGCGGCATCTTCCAACAGCTCGCGCACATGGTCAAGGAGCAGGAGGAAATCGTCGAACGGATAGACACCAACGTGCAGGACGCCGAGCTCAATATCGAGGCGGCACACGGTGAAATTCTCAAGTATTTCCAGTCGGTGACCAAGAACCGATGGTTGATGATTAAAATTTTCGGCGTCCTGATATTTTTCTTCATTTTCTTCGTTATTTTTATGGCCTAGGAAGCGACGAGTGGACAGCCAGCGACGAATCTGGCGTAGATTTAGACGCTATTCAAAAATGTTTTGTAAATAAAATTGGAAAAATAAAACGGAGATTTCGGATTAAAATTAAACAGAAGCATGACGTTATTTATTCTATGTGGCCTCGATTTCTTCGAGAAACATGCGGCATTTCTTTTTCAGGACCTTTACAGCCTCCAGAAAAATGACGTCCGGTTTAAGGGCACCGACCGACTCCACCGTGAAGATGAAATGGTCGCGAATCCGCGACATGGTCACGGCATCGCTAAGTTGCGGGTAGCGGTAGACGTTGCGGCAGCAAGTGTCGTAGCGCGCGTCCTTGATGTACGCACAGTCGTTATCGTCGATGCCGACGACACCGGGCGAGAAGCACTTCTGCAAGAGGAACGCCTCCTTACCGGACACGGTCCGATTCAGCTTGATCTCGGGCAGAATGCGATAGAATGCAGTCGCGACAGGCGAAAATTTCGCGTGATCCTTGCCGAGTCCCTTCACGGCCAACAGTTTCAGGTCGAGTTCGTGTCCGGGACGCATTTGACTGATCAAAATATCGCTGTGAATCGGCGCGATATCGGCTTCGGCGTAGAGAGCAACTTGCTTGCCTTTCGGCAGCCACTTGATCTGCCCCGAGTAGATTTTGTGATTTTTGTAGATGGTGTCGAAGTTCGACGAGTCCTTGATGTCCTTGCGCCGCGTGCATTTTACTTTCAGTTCGTATTCGAGGGTGTCGTGTTCCGTGCCTTCGTCGTTGTCGTCCGCCTTATACTCGAAGAGTCGCGGGTCCGCTTTCAACGGTATCAGACCGATCCGATGGGCGAGAACTTCGTCCTGGATGATGGACGTGTTGTTGTAAATGTAGACCTTCTCGATGGCCATGCTCGGCACTTCGCTGAGCATCAGGCGCCGAAATGCGTTCGCAATAGACGGGTGGACACCGATCAAGTCGAATTCCATTTCGTTGTTGTCGTACCTATGGGAGTAAGGAAAAGGATGAGAACTTTTTGGGCGCAGATATCAAACGGCTTCTCACCGAACTATAACAATGCGGAATTTTTTCTTGATTTTCTCCAAGTCCCAGGGCTCGTCGGCCAGGCCGCAGTCGTTCGGGTCCTGCTTTATTTTGTGCTCGTCGAGGTAAATCCGAGGTCGCTCCATTTCAACGTCCATGTCCATTGCGGTAATAAACAGTCTGACCCCACGTGCAGCGGCTGTCACCGTTGCGAAGTCAAGTCTCCACAAAATGATTTCTTTGCGTTAAAGTTTTGAACTGAACTCAATGCGATTATGATTTTATTAATTAACAAGAAAATAGCACGTCAAGAAAGTAATAAAATCAATCTAATAATTAAATTCTAATATTTAGTCTATTCAGTCTAATGATCTCAGTTTTTATCAAAATGTGTTGGAAACACGGTAAGAAACGCATTTTGGAAAAAAAAAACAGATCATTTCTGAATAGAGCAGGCTACTATCGACAGAAATCATAACTAATTTTTTTGGAAAATGGAAGAAGTAAGTTCTGCTGCACACCGACCGCATCACCGGTATTATTTCAAAATTATTCCTTCTGAAGAAAAACTGTAGATAACTTGTCTAGAATTTAACTGATTTAACTAACTAACATAGCGTAAATCAAATTTTAAAATTTTATTTTTTATGAGAATTTTTATGTTCGTGCTTTTTTGTTTATTGTCGAACTATTTACAATAAAAACGTTACTCAGTATCTTTTCATTGATCACATTTATTTTCTTACTAAATTTTGGGTCCAAGTTTGTCCAATGTACGAAGAGCACACACTACCATTCTCCACAAAAAATTCTGCAAAAATACCTATCGCCGACCAACCTATCGACGAAAACGACGATTCTAAATTTCAAAACGCTATAACTTTTCATTTCAGGGCTTGCGAGATTTGAAACATAGCTCAATCTGTTTCAAAATATCGACAGATTTAAAGATAATTTTTTCTTTTTTTTTCAGGTTGTGGTCACGCAACAGTATAGTACCTTCGCGCCCTTTCGCCTCATAGAGTCCCCCTCTTCTAAGTTTTTTTGTAAATCGGTAAAAATGCCCGCATGCCCCCCCCCTCCAAATTTTAACGGACGCCGATGGGAATTTAAAATTTTCCAGCGGCCCCCCTCGCATTCGATCGGACGCCGATGGAATTGGCACTTGGCTCCTCTGGTTCGACTCTTCACACGCCCTTAAAAATATACCTAACTCCCTCCCTCCTCTCAATTTTCTCTCGATCCTGCCACATTTCCACAAGTACAGGTTTCTTGTCAGGAAAGGTTGGCAGCGCTGCCACAGTCTCCACTGTCAGTTCTGCACATTTCTTCCAAGAACCTTCAAAAATGGCTTCAATTTTACGTTCGGGAAAATTTGTGCGATATTTTGCGGGCTTTACGCGTAACTTTGTTTTTAATTCGGCCCGCGAATCTGAAGAAAGTCTCGTACAAAACACACAATGTCTTTGCAGCACTCTAACACAGTAAGTACGACGGAAATGCGACCGGCGGAAAACACGGACGTCTTGCCCGTGGTAACGAATGCTCCGGTTCTTACGCAATTTTATGGCAAATGTTTTTGCAGCTAAAAGGGCGATAGTTTTAGAAACACGAACTAAATTTGAGTGTCGAGTGCGGGCCGGTGACCTGAATTCAACGCAGCGCTGGTCACGAAAATAAGTGTATTTTCGGTGTTTTCGTCTGAGACGAGCTTCCATCGGCGGAAATTTGGAAAGAAATCTACATCCAAACTTTGCTTTGATAAATTTGTTTATTTCCAAGTAAGGCACAAGCCTTCACTTCAGGATCCTGCAGCAGCTCTTAAGTCTGCGGAACTAGCAGCCAGGAATCTCCTCATTGCTCCCAAGAAATGTTTTCATTTGTAAACTTGGGTAAACTTGTTTTATTTGTTCGCCGAAAGAAAAGAAAACTTCTAAGATGCTTCCCAAAGATGCGAGTTATGCGCATCCAGCTCGATCAAGAGCTAGACTGGGACTCTAATCGAAAAACAAAGACACCACATTGCGGGCAGACGCTACACAATTTTTTCGCATGAAGTTTCCTTCTCTATCGGATGCCTACCGATTGAGATAAGTCCGCAGCAGTTGTAGCTTTAGCACATACTATTTGTTAATTTCCATAATATTTTAATTAGAACTTGATTTGTACGTATACTTTTTTCGGCAACTTCATAACCACCGTTCGTTATTTTTCAGTGGTTTTGCAACAGCAGCTGCAAAGCCCGATCAAAATTTGGAAAAGTATCTAAAACGTCTCGATCAAGACGTCCGCCGAACGGGACGAATATCACGCCGTGATATCGAAGAAGTTCTCGAAGAGATACGGCTGCAACGGTCGGCAACAAGCTCGCAATCGTTACTTGTGATACGATGTTGCGGCAGTTTGGTACCCGAAGAGCTTCCCGAAGTGCGTACCGCCCTTGTCCAGGAGATATGGAAAACATTGAACGCACTAAACGTTCCCATGGACATTTCACACTACAACGCTCTGCTGCGTGTCTTCCTCGAGAACGAACATCAGTTCTCGCCGGCCGATTTTCTCGCCGATTTGGAAGCGAAGGGCGTGGAACCGAATCGAGTCACGTATCAGCGCTTGATTTCACGCTACTGTCAACAGGGTGATATTGAAGGAGCCACACGAATCTTGGAATTTATGCGCGAAAAGGAGTTTCCGGTCAATGAGAATGTTTTCAATGCGTTGATTTTAGGACATTCGGAGGTAGGAAATTTTAAAGATTTGTTTTCTAATGTCTGGGTTTGATTTATTTGGTGGTTGCAGGCAAATGATTTGGAATCAGCCGCCGGAATTATCGGAGTCATGAAACAAGCCGGATTGGAAGCCAGTGCAGATACTTACTCGACACTGTTATGCTGTTACGCCCGGCATGGACAATTGCAGGCTATTCTTCGGACTTTTGACGAGTGCGAGACAAATGAAATTTACCTGCTCGACAAGGATCTACTCGACGTGGTCTATGCCTTGACGATAAACGGCCACAGTGATAAGATCGACGAGATTCTCTCCAGACTGCGTAAATCAGCCGGATTCAATCAGGACGCCGTAAATATTATTCTCCGGTTGACGAACAAAGGCTACGAAGACGTTGCTTTAAGACTCCTGAAGTCCATGCCACGCGGAACTCGCGCTGACGGCGAGTTAAGCGACACGGGAAATTTCTTTATTCGCCAGTTGGTCAAAGCTGGACGATCGACTGGAAAGATTTTAGAAATTTGCAAGGATTTGCAGGAAAACGGATTCAATTCGAATGCACTTTTAGTTGCCGTCGAAGCCGGTCTGACTAATGGATTGATTGATTCGACGTTGCCACTTTTGCGTGAAGTTAAAAACGCCGGCTCCCCAATCCGTCAGCACTACTTTTGGCCGATGATTTGTTCGGCCGAACCGAACCGAATTTTAGATGTTGTTTCCAAAATGCAGGACGAGTTTGAGATGAGTCCGAGCAGCGAAACACTTCGCGACTACGTCATTCCGAACTTGAAGGAGAAGAACTTAGAACGCATCGTTAACATTTTATGCGACGCGGGCGTGACACCGGCCACAGCTACTAATGCAGCAGCACACTATGGCCTTACGTTGAACAAGTTGAAGGAAGTGGCGACTATCACATCGAAATTCCGATCCTACTACAGTCCGGGCCTGTTCCGTAAACCGCTCATTGCGGCGCTGGGTAAGACAAACGATTTCGATTCGTTCTTGAAATTCGTTCGTCAATATTACGACGGCTTGTCGCGTGTCACAATTGTACAACAAACTCAATCGGATTTAGTTGACGAAGAGACAGATGGCAACGATAGACAAAGAAGTCAAGCCGAACAGCTTGGAATACTGGTGTACGACGCCGTGGTATATTTCAAACTGGACCGTCTCGAGAAAATCGAAAAAATACTCTCGGGGCTAGTAGCCGAGGGGTTGTCGATCAGCAGTACGCAAGCGGAACGAATTCAAGACCGACTGGGCGCTGAAATGACTGTAAATATTTCTGAAATGTTGGGCAAACTGAGCGCTGGCGATCTGGAACCTGTGGAATTGGAAAAAAGCGATTCGGCCCGACGCGGGGCGATGCAAAATATGTCGATTCCACAAATCGAACGAATCATTGCCAATGCTGAGGCAAGAAATGAAAACACGAACGGATTAAAACGGATTTTGTTGGGCGCGTGTTTGCGGTCGCGTGATGTCGAAAAAACCGAAGAGGTTATTGCAAAACTCGAGGGCGAGGACTATGTCCTGGGCAGTGGAGTTTATGCCCAATTGATCGATCTCTACTGCCATCACAGCGACTTGGAGAAAGCGCTGAAAATTTACGAAAAGGTCAAAGCTAAGGAGCCGGATTTCGTTTTGGACAATTTGAAGACAATTCGCATCGTCGACTTGTTCGTCAAGGCAAACCAAATAGACGAAGCAATCAAATTCCTCGAGAACAACAAAAAGGACGAGCTGCGAAGCGAAGAAAAAAACTTCAACTACAAGACGAGCTGCTGGCGCGTTTTGAACATGCTCGCGGAAGCTGGCAACGTCCAGGACTTGGACCGATTGTTTAACACTCTGGTTGAGAACAACTACATCGAGCCGTCGAATGTGATGCTCGGACCGCTGGTCAAAGTCAACTTGGCCGGAACCGACGACCTGAAGAAGGCAGTCGACAAGTTCGAAGAGATTTGCACCAAGTACCAGGTTACGCCGTGGAAAAATGAGTTGGCGTGTCGCCTAATTCAAGCCGAGGATGCAAGCAACTTGCAACGCTTGACCGATTTAAGTACAAATATTCACGGCGAAGTGAACAGTCTGTACGATTTGGTGTTCTCGTTTGTCGATTGCGGCCGGATTCGTCAGGCCCGAAAAATTCTCGAGACCCCCGGTTTGAGAAGTAGACCACAACGCATCAATTCAGCGTGCGAACGTTATCGGACCGAAGGAATGGTGCAGTCATTGGAAGGACTGGTTGAAGCCACTAAGGATCTGAATCACATCGATCGCTCAGACATTTACTACAATCTGCTGCTTAGCTATCGCAAGGAGGATCAGCCCGATAAGGCATTGGGTCTCTGGACAAAGATGCAGGAGGAGGATATATCGCCGACAGACGTGTTCTTGACGACGTTGTCCGACTTTTTGAAGGAGAAGAACTTAGAGGTACCTTTTGTCGTGCCGACTAGTCCTGAGCCGAGGCCGCCGGCTAAAACCGAAACGAATAAATCGAAGAAACAACCAGCTGTCGCGAAAGATTCGGTCGTCAAGCGACCGAATATAAATCAATACCGTGAAGCCGTTAAGCGCGGCGATATCGAAGCGGCAAAGCTCTTTCTGGAGCAGCTCAACGCAGAAACGAAACTAACAATCGGTGACCACTCAATTATGGTGGAAGCTCTCGTCAAGGCTGGACGTCTCAGCGAAGCCACAAAGACTATTTTCGATATGCTCGCCCAAAACACGTTCCCCGTTCCGCGAATCTTTAAATTTTATATGAACAAATTGGCGAATGCTGGCGATGTGGCAACGATGGAACAAATTGGAAAACTGATCACGGTCGATACGAAGCGATTGGTGTCGTTCGATAACCGGCTGTGCCATGCCAACGTTGTGGCTGGCAATGCAGAGTCTTATTTGAACGGACTGCTCGACGAAATAATCAACGCGCGGACCGACGAAGAAGTCGCCAATTTGGCCGCTAAATTCCCACGTGGCGGAGCCTTGGGTATGATTGAGAACAATCCACAGCTTTATCCCAAATGTAAGACGGGTTTTTCCTATTACAAAATTTGAACGATTGTTAAAATTCCTTTCCTTTCAGTTGAAGAGCTTGCCGAGAAGTATGCCGCGAAAAATCACTACGGTCCAATAAATATTCTATGGATTCACAACGTAGTTCTAAAGAACGACGAGGTCAGTCAGAAACTTTGGGACAAATATCTCTCATCACATCCGCAACTGATGTTTCAACGTGTCCTGCAAACGGCTCGCGAACAATCCGACAGTGATATGATGCAGAAACTTATAGGGTCGTTGCGAACAGGAAAAGTTACTGAAGGTGCTGTTGGAAACGCGTATAGCTGCTATTTGGACATACTCGCAACGCAAGAGAAGTTCGATGAAGGCCTCGAACTTCTCAAGGTCGCGATTAACGATGTTTGTCTTGAGCATATCAATCGGACGGCCTTGATGCGATTACGCGACGGATTAATTAAGAACGGAAAACAGTTCCCGTATAAAATTCCCGATCGCACTCCAAGAAACGATACGTCCAGTAGCAGTAGTAGTAGCAGTAGTGGCAGCAGCGACGACGATATTCCCAAAGATCGCAAGCCGGAAAGTCGAGTTCCGCCGCAGAAAAACCAATAGGATCGCTGGATCGTGATTAGAATGTAAAAGAAATCGAATCATTTAATTTGTTTGTTGCTGCTACTGTTTGGCTACGCTGTGTTGCGTGGTGGCTACGTTTAAGTTTTGTATAGCGTGCGTTTCGTTGTAATCGGAGAGTCATCGTCATAAGTCATTTAAAATATTAAAAATAGTTACGTTAATAGAAAGCTGCATTTTGGTGTTGGAAATTGAAATTGAAAATTAGGGAACGTCTCCTTGGATGTCGGCGAGGTGACGCCCTGTTGAGACGAAAAATTCCGGCTACTTGTAGATCGTGGGGTTCTAAAGGCATTTAATAATAGTTGATTTTCTCGTAGGATGGACACTGCCAGGAATCTCTCTCTAAGAAGTTGCATACTTTAAATTGTTTATTGTCGCGTATGATAACAATAGCCTTAATTCTAAGTACAATCATCTTCAGCGGTCTCGTCAAAGAGTACAATCCGCCCGCGAGCCATCTCTTCAGCAACATCCTCTTCGGTCACTTCAACGATCTCCATCGCCATTCCGAACTCTTTGTCGCTTATCGTACGGTTCTCAGCTTTCGAATGGACTCGCATGTGCACTCGCATCGTGCTATTTTGCCGGAACGTTTTCTGACACACCGTGCAGGTGTATGGCCGCTCGCCCGTATGCGTTAGGCGATGATGTTTCAACACCTTGTTATGGGCGAATTTCAGCGGGCAAAAATCACAGGCGTACGGTCGAGATCCGGTATGCGAGCGCATGTGCACGGACAAGTGACTCTTCGTTTTGTACCGTTTCTCGCAGATATCGCAACCAAACGGTTTCACGCCCGAATGCATGCGACCGTGTGTTGTTAATTCGGCCGATGTTGTGAACGTCTTGCCGCATTCATCACAAACGAATTTCTTGATGCCGGCGTGCCGGATCTGATGATTTCGTAGCATTACCTTGGTTTTGAATTGCTTCGAGCAAATGTCGCACGGAAAGGGTGTTGCGGTCGAATGCGAGAGCAGATGACTTTGAAGACCGTGCGCCCGAAAGAATGACTTGCCGCAGAAATCGCAAACGTAGCGTGGTTTCGATTGGTGGATTTTTGCGTGCAGTCGCAACGAGTTTCGGTACTTGTAGGTTTTGCCGCAATCGCTGCACGTGTGGAGTTTGCCGTTATTTTCATGTTTAACGCCGTGGCGACGCAGCGCCCGGACATTGTCGAATTCTTTGCTGCATATTTTGCAGACTTCTGGTTTCAGGCCGCTATGCCAGCGACTGTGTGCTTCGAGGCGTTCAGCATCGCGGCAGATTTTTCCGCAAAGTGGACAAATGAATCGTTTACGAGGCGATTTTTTCAAAGCCACACAATTGGTTGGTATCGGACGTTCTACGGTCCGTTTGATTTCGACCAGTGTTGTTTCTTCCTGCAGCTCATTTTTAAGTTGTCCAAAGCTAACGTCTGGTAAATCCTTGTCGTCTTGTTCCGACTCGGGAGGCTCGGGTGGCACGCTCTTCGATTCTATCATTTTGCGTAGTTCCGCTTCGGAATCTTCGCATTGCCTTTTGAACGAAATCCAATAGAGGCACTGCCTCAAGCACTTACTGCAGATTTTGTGTGGAAGGCCGTCTTGGGAGTCGATCTAATTTATAACAAATTATAAAACAAATTTATGGACGTATGGAAAAACAAACCGTCAATCTTGTGCACTGTGCGAATATGTCGCCAATTTCTCTCTGCGCAAAAATATCCGAAAGATCATCTTCTTCAAGGGACATACACCCGCGACACATTCCATTAGTTTGCAGTTCCATTGAATTCCCCGTAGTTTTTAATCAATTTTTGCAAAGAAATTTAGAAGACAACAAACACTTAATTTTTGTTTTGACAATTCTCGGATCTCGATTGGTAAACAAATGTCCAGTGCAGTGCCTTTCACATTCTCAAACTGTGGAGTCCTCATACGAAAATGTAAAATTACCGAACGCACCTACTTTTTTAAACTGAAATAAAATCACATACTACTAAATTTTGTGGTGTTGTGTTACGAATTTACATAGTAAATAAAACCAAAAATTTAAATTAAATATAGTGGAGATTAACATTTATGCAAATATAAATTTGTGTTTACAGCCACACAGTCATGACTACACCGCCCTTGAAGTTGTTCGAACTGTCATTGTCAAAAATTCACCGGGGCGAATAGTTTCTAATTGGTTTGTTTCATAAAAACTAAAGTCGATCGCCATACAAAAAACCTCTTAGAAACACCACAAATGCCTTACTGTCGCGCCCTGCATTTACTGTAAATCATCGCGTTCCATAAACAATCGCTTGTGTGTTTTTATTCGCACCTAACCCTACTTATTTTTAAATATGTCCCGAAACATTGTGCAGTTTCGCAACTTGGTGCTGCCGAACGCATCGCGGCACCTGTTCCGTTCGTCCGCAGTCCGCCACAACTCAACGTCCGACCCGAGCAAAGGTAAGGGTCCGATAACATGGAAAAGTCTCAGTGTGATATCGGTGGGTGCTCTTGGAGTCGGTGGCTTCATGTACTACGTGAAAAAGGAAAAAGAAGCGGCACTGTTGAGAGAACGTCGCCGAATGCTGGGCAAAGCGGCGATCGGCGGACAATGGGAACTTACCGATTCGGACGGGAAGATCAGGCGTTCGGAGGATTTCAATGGACGGTGGCTGCTGATTTATTTCGGATTCACTCATTGCCCGGACATTTGTCCCGACGAGCTGGAGAAGATGGCTCTTGTTGTGGACGATTTAGGTAGGTTTTAGAGTTAGGGGTCCTCACAGATTGTCCAGATGGAGGTTCGTTTATCCCTGCTTGTTAATTCCAATCTCGTTACTTACCGCTCGACTTAAAAAATACTTAGCTTTGGAAAACAGCATTTGCCTGAACTCAGGTTGTATTTACTATTTTAAATAATTAATGTTCTTATGCCAATTATTTTCTTGTAATTGTTACTTATTATTATTATTTTTTCGTATTTTATTTTGTTTTTCGGTTATGTAAGTTTGTTTGTTTATTAATTAGTAAGGCGACGTATTGCTTATAAAGGCAAATATTACGACATCGGAAATAGCGACTAAACCGATATAGCGACCGAACTATAGGGTGAAAATGAAGTAAACATTTCCGATACTCAAAAACTTAATTATCGATCCAAACGACGCACGTGTTTTGTTAGCTATTGCTTCTTAAACTGAGTATCCGTAAGAATCTGATCTTTTGATACGAAAAGCGGTTACGCTTTAAACGCTGGCAAAATGGTCAAAACATCAGAAGGCTCTACTACCATCTGGTCTGGCCAAACGAACTAGAAACTAAAGGGACCACAGATACCTCTTAAGTTATTTTTCACTCACTTGCACTTGCTCGAAAAAAACATTTTGTATTGAACATTGCAGAAAAGTCGCCCGGAAAGCCGGATGTGCAACCGATTTTCATCACAGTGGATCCAGAACGCGATACTAAAGAAATTGTCGGCAAATACGTAAAGGAATTTTCACCGAAATTTCTCGGACTTACCGGAACCGTCGAACAGATTAAGTCTGTCTGTAAAGATTTTCGTGTGTATTTCAGTACCGGTCCCAAAGACAAGGACAATGATTATATTGTAAGTTTTTCTTTCGTTTTTATTACGATCCTGATTTTAAGTCAATTCTAGTTCTAATCAACTTTGGGTTTTTTCAGGTCGATCACACAATCGTTATGTACTTGATTAATCCAGAGGGTAAATTTGTCGACCACTACGGACAGAGTCAAGTACGTGAACAGGTCGTTAATTCGATTTTAGTGAATATTGCCAAATGGAATTCACACAAGGGAGGCTGGTTCAGTTAGGAATTCTTGTTGCAAGCAAATTTTTGTCCGTTTGTATAAACGCAACCGGAATGGGTAAACGTGATGAAAAAAATTTAATTTGTATTAGTTGTTTTGTGTTTTTTCGATATGATTTATTATATTGCAGTTTATGGAAAGTTTATAATAAAGAAAAATAGTAAACTATATTCGTGATTAGTATTTTATTTTAATTTCTGTGTCACAGAATTTAATGACGATTGATTTACATGTCCTGGGACTGAAAAGTTGCTTCCTTTTTAGTAGTATGTGAGTATATGAGCTGGGTAGAAGTACAGTACAGCAGGGTAGAAGTATTGATGTAGGTAGAAGGTAGGTAGAAGTATTGATGCTGAAATAATAATAATAATCAATGGCGCAACAGCCCAAATCGGGCCTAGGCCTTGAAGTAATGCTAGAGTTACTTCATTACGAGACCAACGGAACACTAGGAGGTGTAGTGGTCAGCTACACGCTCATCCGTGATTATTACCCCGATTTTAACTCAGGTACTCTTTTACAGCTGAGTAAACTGGTAGTCCGGCACCCAAAAAAATTGCAACCCTGAACAGGTTCGTTTTTATACATACCTATTTATTCCATGTGGCCACAGATAATATGTATATATATTTTTTAATATTAAATTCGGAATTATTCCCGTGACTTGGATACACTTTCTCAGTCCCAATAGCTGGAGCTAAGTAAAATTTGATCATATCAATAGACTCATGCTGTACACTGAGGAAGTAATGAAATGCTGCTAGTTAATTTCACTCGTTGCGTTGTCGCGCAGGAATTGAGAAGATGGTTCTTGTGGTTGGTAGGTTTTTGGTTCTTGCCTTCTTGTTTTTCGTACCGTAGCTTCGAGCGTATTTGAACTTCTTTAAATTGAACATTGCAGGCAAGTCACCCGAATCGGCGGATGCCCAACCAAAATCATTACTGTGGATCCAGCGCGCGGTGAAATAAGAAGTCGGAAATAACGTACTAACGGACTAACAGGAACCGAATTTTTGGATATTTAACTTTTGACGAGTATGTTGCTATACTTTCATTCATTGTCTCATTTTACCTAGATCCCGTTTTCTCTAAATTTCATATTTTTATATATCCCGTTTTCCAAAATCCCTTTTTTCAAAATCGGGTTTACCAAAGTCCTCTTTTCCGAAAGCCCGTTTTCTAGAATCTGGTTTTAAAAAATCAATCCGTTTTCCAAAATCTTGTTTCTCAAAATTCGGACTCGACTTTATTCATGAAAAAAAAAAATAATCAAGTCCAAAAAATAGCTGAGTAGAGCAAATCATCACAGGTTTCCCTTTACGATGTAACCATCGATTGATCTAACGCTGCTTTAGAAAAAACGTCATATAAAAAGGGTTTCATTGACCTATTCGATTTTCTTCTTTTTATCTTCTTTATCTTTATCTGTTTACAGTTTTCGAACTAGATTTGGTAAAATTTTAAATTTTCGACAAACTTCTATCGAAATCTGTTAAATTTCGCGTATATTTGAGCAAATTGTAAAATCTGTTGAAGCTTGGCAGAGGGGCTATGGTCAAAGCAGTCGTAGTCAAATCGCATATTGGATTTTACAATTTGATAACAGCTATCAAAAACTTAATTTTTGCTAAAACCACTGTTTCCAACATGCGTGCAGGTGAAAAACGAAAAGATTGGACGAATTATTGATATGTAATATGTACAGTTTATATGAATAAGGTAGATTTTCTTAAAAACTCAAAAGCACTTTGGCTTACATGTGAAGATTTTTTTAAAATTAACATATCTTTTTAAAAAATAACAAAACTGCCCCAGTAATTTCACTTTCGACAAACGCTTGACTATTTTGGGCCAAGACTCATAAATAAAAAACGAATAAATTTCAAAATTGCAGATGTGTGTACAAAGTTCCTTGACGTGTGATCGGATCAACTTTTTAACTTTTCGACTTCCTCATACATTCTGTTCAAATAAATTACCACTAAGAAAGATTTTAATTAAATTCCTAATGGTAAAATAACAACAGCATAACACCTACTACTCTATAAATTTTACACATTATTTTGTAAGGATTGTGAACGGAGGAAGGAGGATGTGTTATTGCAATATAACAATAAACCCGTTTTCCGGCACGTACATTGCTTTATAGTATGAAATTAAGTTTGTTTTCAAGTACATTAACTAATTCGTCAAGCTAAAGAGTGACGTGAAATAGTTTAATTTTGTCATATGCCATGTACCATCATCGCATGGAGAACTCCACACTTTCACCATTAGTCCGTACGTTCTAGTGCGTTCCCAGAAAAAGATTCCCTTCCTAAAGGTCGTATTACCCTGGCCCCCTCTAATTAGTGAACATAAATTAGGAACGTCTGCCTTTAAAGCTTTTTAGTTGTTTCAAAATTAAATTATTCAACATTGAAGCCAAAACTCTACTCTAGCGGATTAAAATTATTTAATGTCCGTTTCAATTATGGTCTTCGCTTTACTTTCTACTTATAATAATGCCGGGGAATTTGAAGCAATTGGAAGGAGCTATAATAGTTTGAATATAAGGAGGACAAGAAAAATTTGTAATAGATACAAACATACAGACAGTGTCCGAATGGGTACTTTATTTTTGCAAAACTAACCAAAAGAATTGGAAGTTCCTATATATGGAATGGCTGGGAATTAGACTTTTCGTAATGAAATCTGGTTCTGATGGTACCTACATGGAAGTATGCATGTTGGTAAGCCTTTAAATAATCAGGAACTTGAATTTGACATTCTGCGATCTAACACGCCTTTTAATACGAGCTGTTCAAGCCCCCAAAACCCCGTATGTTCGCGTTTGGAATGGACTAATTATAATTTTTTTTACAAAATATAACATCAACGTTGCGCATAGCATAAAAACGAAAACGGATGAATTAAAAAGTTTTAGTAGTTGTGCACTGAATCACCGACAGAAAATTATTTACATTATTTAAAAACCAACTTCAAAATGAAATAAGTCACGAAAAAATAATTAATATCTTGCATTCTCTTTAACCTACACTATAAAACGAATATCATGTCAAAGGATGCTTTTATTACTCTGATTTAATTAAAGTACAACAAAAAAAAAAAATAGATTTATTCTATCCTACACAAAAAAATGCACGGTAAAGCGTAGTCGTATGAAAATCGTCTCGTAAATAGTACGATGGCTTTTAATATGTTGCTATTTAATATGCCCGTTGTTTTGGTCCTTCTTTCCGGCTAGGAATTTCTCATGGGAGTTTAATTTAACAAAATTATAATGCAACTGCGAGACGGACTCAACAGTCACTATTCCGGAATTTATTAAAGCAATTAAATTCCACCTGAGTAATGATTTTAATTGTTGGTTACGACAAGTTAATTGCAATGCTTTTATTTTTTAATTTCAATAAAAAAATGGAGCGGTGGCCCGAAAGCAACAGGAACTGTTAACAACTGGTTTTTTATAATATTGAATAAAACTACACCACATTTTTTTTTTTTTTTTGAAATAAATGTACAGAATTTATTGTGTAATAAGAAAATTAATGAAATTTTATTTTTCATTACAAAATATTGATAATTTCGAGCTGTGATTTTCGATGTTGGTATCGCTTTGTATTTTATAGTCGGTAATTAAATATATTGTCCACTGTTGTAATAATTAGTGCCGATCAGATTTACGAAATATGTTCATTTTGTTGATAATAATGAATTTTGGTTGCGATGAAATGGTAGCGCTGTGTAGATGCAAATTATTTACGATGGATATTTTTTGTAACTTTAATGAAATTCTACACCTCCCCGTTTCCAATACTTTGTCAATGATTTGGCTATTTTTGATGGAAAATGCAGGTGGATAGTGCAATCGCGAAATTTTTTTTTTTCAAGTTGTTTTAATTTATTTCAAAATATTTCACTAGCATCAAGGTTTCAACTTTCAACTAAATCAATTAAACACATTCTTTTTATTTATTTTTTTATTTAATATTTATATACAAAACATTATTAATCTGTATTCTTTGAATTATTTATAAATACAAATTAATTGGTAGTATCAATTATTATTCGTAATTTTTTCGTTTCTGTTTTTTTGTTTAATT
Organism: Beris chalybata; assembly: GCA_949128065.1. Lineage (NCBI taxonomy): Eukaryota > Metazoa > Arthropoda > Insecta > Diptera > Stratiomyidae > Beris > Beris chalybata. The sequence goes on along the minus strand of OX421896.1, from coordinate 1,822,573 downwards.
TTACAGAGGGTTGTGTTTTCTTTTAAGTTTTATGTACCTATATTTATTATTTTAGCTTCTATACATAATTTTCTTAAAACTCATCTTGTTTATTATTATTTACAACATTTTATTTATATATTACATTTATTAATTGACGGCATCATTGATTCGATAGTATTGAATACCTAAACAGCGAGTGTAGTATTAAATGTGTAGTACTGTTGCACTGTGCTCTTAGATTATGGTTTATTTGTGAAATGCGGGGATAAAGCGAATGGGAGGTAGGGGAAAGAGATGGGTTTCCATAAAGATTTTTCTAATTGATCTTTTATGTAAATTATGTAAAATTGATTTACTTGTGTGTATTATCGATTATGAGTTTGACGTTTTATTTTCACAAAAATTATGAAAATTCGGATGCTGCAAAGATACACGCTGAACTTATTTTTGTATTTAATTATTGATGCCTAATTTATCGAATCCATACCAAACTCAATCAAATCACATTTGGAATGTTCTTTTTTATGAAAAGCAGCCAATATTTCGCTATGTACATTTCTTAGTTTTTTCATTTAAAGAGTTATATTTTTAGGCTAGATAATCCTCAAAGTTTGGTGAAAGTTTTCACAGTACATTTTCAACTGAAACGACACACAGAATATTAAAATTAACAGTATTTTAACCGGAAAACTAGGATTTTCAATGCTCAAATCTTTTTTCGCACAAAAAATTGCTTTACCAAATTTGCAAGGCTTACAACGGTAATGTTGAGGGCTAAGCGTAGATATATGTACTTTACATGTACTTCGAGAAGAGCATAAAACATATTTACGAGAGGCCGTTGATTTTTGATTTTAACTAGTCCCTTATTAAATATTGTATTTTGTCAAAACTGAAGTTTTGCCGAAGTTTTTATAAGTTCTTTTTATTATAAAATATTTACATTTTTTTATAATATTCCTAAAATGCTATTGTTATTACGGCAGGTCGTATATCAGTTTTTCAGCTTGTGATGGTTCTTCACAGTCAAACGATGCCAGCATAAGGGCTGGAAGTAGATAAGAAAATATTTGTCAAAAAGTCTCCAATGTAAAAAAATTCTCTAGATAGAATTGGTAATCGGGGAATTATTATAATAAAGTAGTAGTTAGTCTTTCAAAGATATTAGATACGTGAAAATGCCGTTGCCGTGCGCTCCAAATCAAAAGAAAGAAGGTTTCAATCATTAAAACTTGCTGGGCAGGGAGAGAAAGTTATTTCTTTTGAGTTGTATGCTTCCCAATGGCAGGTTATAGTGATGTCGAGTTATGTTCCTACATATTTCAAATAGACACAGAGAAAATTATAAAACAGTATTTATAATTTTATTACAGGTACTACCTAATTGCATTCCTAAAACTATTTCTTCACAAAACAAAAATTGTTCAGCAGTGATGTAGCCAAATTAAATTTTGTTGTCATAGATTAGAATCCTTTCTAAAATTAAATATATTAAAAAAAAGTTTATGAAAAATTATGAAAATTACTCTAATGTAGCTCAGAAAAAGAAACTTCCGCAAATAATGGTCAGTCTAAATGTGCTGAAGATTCGGAACTAGGTTCTTATCACTTTCGAGTATTAGGTAAGGTATTTGGGTCTTGATTTTTATCACTATTTTCCGAGAGTCCTAGGGTCAACTTCTACAGCTATAGTCTTATCGTTGAGATTACTTTTCTTGGATTAACAGGTCTTCTTCGCTTATAGATCCTCATATCACTACTACTATGTACTATGTCGTTTATGAATAAATCTATATCTATATCTATGGAAGCATGTCTACGAGTACCGCCGCTTCAAGATATTCCAATAAAAGAAATCTATAAGTTCACCATATATGCGGAAAATACAGGTCCACATACATACATACATACATATCCGTTTTGTTAGGAGCTCACACAGCTAACGGCAGACACTTTTACCTACCAAACGTAAAGTAACGTTGTAGTCAGAGTGATATAGTGCTTACCGAAAACAATGCTTCGTCCATTATGAAACCTTACCGTGGAATCAAAAACAAAAATAATAATGACTTCAAAAGAACAATGCAAATATTCCATCATATTCACCTGGCATGTGTGTGAAAGACGAAATAGTTCAGGTCCTGCTCAATTTCTCACGAAGGACGAAGATAGTGGGTTTCTAAAGCTCGTATATCTGAAGATGTTGGAATGGGACTTGCCTTTATCTTTCATTACTAGCTCGTGTTAGCCTTTGTTTATTGTTGTTGTATGTATTTTCAATCGTTATCGAAACAATGGCAAGCCAATGCCTTAAAAGCTTTTCGATTCGTAAAGTGTGAAAATGAAATCAAAAACAAAGAAGAATATTTCCAGCATAAAGGATTCAATAATATACGAGGAATTAGAGGAGTGCAGAAAGAAAGTGTCTTGCCTAGGTTCTTTGTATGTTGCAGTAAATATTTTAGGCGACAGTTTTGGATGTTGTTCGTATTGGAATTTGTGCAATGTTTTCTTTGGATAAGTCAACTGGATTCGAAAGTGTTGTTGGCTTATTTGTCAACAAGAAATTTCAAATCAAATATAACAAATTATTGTCCTTTACTTGAAAAATGTACGTATTAGTACCAACTTCGTAATTGCACTAGAGTTCTGAGTTTTCAAAATCGAATAAAACGAACTTCACGTAAATTTTGTAAGAAAATATTAAAACATACATAAAATGTTTAATTTATCTGTTTGATCTATATACATGTATGTATATGTACGTATAAAAATCAGTAAAGTCACGAACGCCTAGTCCAAGCCGCAAAGCATCTAATTTTGGCAGTAGGTGTATTCGTTCAAGCACGGTTTAAAGATTGATTTATTGAAATCCTACCTCTGAGGTTGCACAAAAAAAAAATTGTTGAATATTATGTATTCCTCGATAAGTCTTTTAGAGGCCATCCATAGATGGACTACATTTCGACCAGCTGCTCCTCATTCGCGCTCCATTTTGCTTTATTTTTGCGCACTTTGCTCATATCTTTGCAATAAAACCTATTTGCATATATGTATGTATGTATATACATTACTTTATACTCACGCTTACGGTTTTCTATTTGTGCGGTGGCGAAAATTGTTATCAAACAGGTGCCGAATGTGACGTTTCGGGCATAAACGATTGCACTGCACTCAAATTTTAAGGTTTTACACTGACAAGTTTTCCAGTTTGGTATCGTAATTGAAATTAAAACTTATCATTTTGTAATTAAAACTTTGTATGAGAAATCGTGGGCTGTTTTCAAAAGTACGTCATTAAGGGTAGATGGAAACAAGGCTTTAGGTCCAATGAAAACTGATTTACACTTCTGCGGGTTAATTAATTTTAAGTTTTATATATGTAGAATCTTGATAGAGTGTAGAAATAGGTAGCTCAATATTTCACAGTCTGAAGGAGATATAAAAATGTAGTGGCGTGGGATATTATCATCGCCACTGTCAATTCTGTTGTCGATTGTGGAGACAATTTTTATAACGAAAATCGAAGTCGACTATAATTTGAAATGAAATAAGAAATTCGATTTTTCTTCGATGAAATTAAACAGTCAATCATGTAAAACGAATAGTAAAGAACGGATTATTTTTTATCAACTCAAATTAATAAAAAATATTATTAGTTTTCTTGTTTAAGTTAATAATTATAATTATATACAATAATATTAGCAGTTAATTCATATCGGTTCAAGTGCATTAAACATCACAATTATTCAAGTGAAGGTTTTACATTTATAATACGCTGAAGAACTTTATAATATAATTATATGTATATATGTAAGACAAGAACTTCTCCATGGAATAAAATATCAAAGATTATTCAACTGTGAAACCGGCCCTAAGGGCCGAATTCACAGTCGAAGTTTAAACCAAAAACTTGGTTTAAACATAGGATCTTGCGAAGAAATTCTTAAGTTTAAACCAAATTTTCGGTTTAAACTTCGACTGTGAAACCGACCCTAAGTGGCACAACTCTTCGTTAATCCTTTTCAGTCAAATATTTGACAACATGGCCTAGTGAAGTATGTACAAACTTAACTCCAAGATCAACCATGACACGTAAGTGGCTCAGGTGAAAAATTTAAAAGAAAAATAAAAAATTTTGTGCGTATACAAAAATTTCGAATGCAATAAGAAAACAATATAAAATAATTATAAATAAAATTAAAAGATGAAATTATTTTCGAAATGATCTTCTACGGTTATTAGAAACAAATAAATTAAAACAAAATACATACTAAAATCTATTCATTAAAAATATATAAAAATCACTAAAATTAAATAAATAAATTCACAAAACATTAAACTTGATAGAAATTTTTTTCCGTTAGATCACACGAAACTATCAATCAATATTCTGCGTCCAATATTGATTGATAGTTTCGTGTTATTCAGTTTCTTAAATTTCAAATACATATTTGACTTATTATACATTTCTGTTTCACATTTCCCAAGCAAAAATAAGATAAAAAACACTCCATACAAATGTCATGAACAAATTTATGTAATCCCAAAAGATCGAAATTTTATCCAGCTACTAAGCTTACGAAATTGCATGTAATTAATTTTCATTCTTTAATCATCTCATCGTTGAATATGTCGACTGAATTGAGCCATCTTTTCTATGCTACAGGGTGTGATTCAGCCCAATGTACTCTTAGAACTTTCGCAGTTGCATAAGAAGATGCGTAAGTCGATTGTCGAAGATGTGTGTTACACCTTTTTTTATTGCACCTGCTCAGATCTTGTTTTGCAGTCAATAACTCTTTTTGGAGTCGTTTGGGAAGAGAACATCTCTTAGTTCTAATGCATCGCGTAGAAGTGGAAGTCATACAGGGACTAATTAGGTTTTTCAGTTTCTAACATACACCGAGGCTCTATTATTTATAAGGAAAGTTAAAGTTAAAAAAAATACCATTTTATGAGCGTGCACCACTTGGTTATCCAAGTTCTTTCTATTATAACATCAAAAAGATAATAACCACAACCAGACGGACGGTAATTTATATTTTTCCCGTACAAATCGTTTTATGAATTTCCTTCGGAATGATCCTGAGTTTTCGTTGGCAACACGAACCAGCTACGTCCATTCCTCTTCCTTTCTCTTCCCGATTGAAATAACCGACCTCAATGTAATTTATCGCAAGTAAAGGAAAAACAGGAAATTTTCGACGAGAAGAAAATGTCTTCGCTTCCTGGTGTGTGTCGATGTGGTCATGGAAGCGTACTAGCTAAGAGTACTTCTATAGTTGGTCCTGGAAAAAATATCTACGTGAAAAACTCATCGCAGGAGCAAAGGTTTCTACGGATGAAGGAAAAGCACTCTATCAACGAAAAGCATTCGCCATGGTCGGACGAAATAAGGAAAAACAAAGAGAAAAACAAAATGTTTCCGTCCTTCGATGGGAACCCAAAGGATGTGAAAAATGGTAAGCAGTTATTTTAAGCAGAGGTGATCGAATCGTCCGTCGACATTTATCGAATCGAGCAAGTGATGCAAGATGAAGCGGAAAAATTGAATCGTTTTCGGTATTGAGCTGGAAGTAGTCGGAGTGTGTTTTGCAACGAAAGTAATGTCGATGAAGAAATCTATAAATTTCACGCCTCTTGATTCCGTAATACGCTTTCGATAATTTTTTATTCGACGATATGCAGCTGATGTTTGCAGAGCATTCATGGTGAAGAACTCGATGGAGGATCTTCAAACAATTCCCAATGTATTTTCTTCAGTAATTCAGGAAGTATATAGTACAGTGAAGGGCTGGATTGTTCAAATGCTTCCAGAAAGTATTAGTGAAAGCATAACGTAACCAATTTTTTTTAAAACTGTCGAACAGCAGACTTAAAGAAAAGCATCGTCCAGACAATGAAATCATGTTACAGAAGTGTTTATATTCAATTTAAAAAAATTATTCTAAACTTGTACATATTTAATAATAAATTTAAACCGCTTAGCAACAGAAAGACTAATTATTTTAGGTAGATTAAGGTGAATATTTTATACAGAAGCACCTCCGAAATTAGAAGCATGATTTACATTGCAATAAATCTATGAAAAATTCTCAATCTCCGGCCATTTAATTTCATGATATCACGGTTGAAGTCGAACCCGATTATGCTTTCCTTGTAACTTGGAGGAGGTAATTACATAACCAAAGCTGAATGACCTCTTTTATTATCGGACGAAAGATGGGATTGAAACACTAAAGTTAGACATTGTACACTCAAATTGCACCCATCTCAGAATATTCAATAAACTTGCTAACCTAGTTGCATCTTTCGCAGGATTCCAGAGGAACGGATGGCAGATGGAGAGCCTTTTCTTAATCAGGTAAGTGGTCTTAAAAACCAGACTTAATTTCCATTAGAATTAGACACACCAGAGCAGCCCACGCGAAACAGAAGGAGAGTCAACAATAGCTGAAAAACGAGTCAATAAAAGATTTATGCTTAAAAAAAGAACAATCCTGTTTTTTCATTTGCCACTCGCCAACGATAATAACATTATCAGGATTCTCATCCAGGTTTTTTCTACGTTAATCAACTTGGAACCAAACAAAAACAACCTACCAGCGACGGAATGCAATAGCAGAAAAACTTTTTCTTTTATTGTTGATTTTACCCTGGTTACCGATGTTTTTCTCCACTCACACAATTTTCTATTTTTTATACCTCTTAACGAAAAAGCGCTCAATTCTAGGAAGCATGAAAATGTTGAAAACGGAAGGGCTACATTGCTCCTGCTATCCTGCCAGGACTACGAACGCAACACACTCTAATGCGAACGAAATTTTTTTTTTTTTAACAGTACCTACGAAGGATAATTTAAAAAGTTTTGGCCACGACGTTTTTACTCTCGACAACAACCTGAACCTCGTCCGGAAAATGAAGAGCGTGCGGAATGAAAACTCATAGAGTATTTTTCATTTTTCACTGATGTGAAAAACTGAAACTTGTAGAGAAATGCATGGAACTGAAATAAAAAGAATAATATGAAAACAAGTAAATCTAGTACAGGACTAAGGACGAGAAAATATATGGCTCTATACATATATTATTTATGTTACAGATCGGGAAATTTTACACAATAGTTACTCTGAGCAGAGTAAGGAATTCGTTGTGGATCTAGTGCAAAATGACAAGTTTAGGGTAGAAGGTGTTATCGTACAACTCTAAGGACCGAATTTATGAAAAAAGTTGCTGTTTGGTTCCGACGACAAAAAAAAAATTGGTTTTCGTTTGTTGCAAGGTTTTAAAATATGGACAAGCTTGTATGTCAAAATGAAATTAAACGATCCGGAAAATCGTTCAAGTTTTGATTGGAAGACAATTACAAATATTTTAATGGAAAATATACAATAATTATAGAAAACTATCATACATACACCAGAAATTAATTAAAAAAGCTAAAATGTTACAAGATTGACACTTTGTTATTGTTTGTGGGTATACTAATATGACCTAAAAATTTACACAAAGAAAGTTAAAAGTTTATAGCAACATAAAAAATAAAATTGCTAGTAATGGTTTTAAGGGGTTTAAATATAATCGGCAAAAAACCAATTTAAAATTATTTTAATATTCAGGTTATACACATATGTGAATATGTATTATAATTTTTCACGAAGTCCGGAAAATATTTTATCTCTAACTCGATATTTGATACCTTTATCCTCGCACATTTTTATTGAAATAAAATAATAGAAATCGACAAATAAGAACGACTTAAAGACTAACCAGGGATGTTATTTTATTAGGTTGTTAGTCGCATAGTAACTTACACCGCATCTCAGAACTAAACGGTTTTTGGACTTGAACCCAAAAAATACTACAGATGGGTCCAGATGTAAAATTTTTTTTTCAAATTTGTTGCTACGATTAATTTTAAGGAAACTATTAAATGACAATTAGGAAACCACATAGAATTTGAACAGGCGAATTTTATCTCTGATGCAAAATTCTGACCACACTCCATTTCTCTCGAAAAATTTCCCCAAAATACCAATATTTGTCATAATGTGTATACATACTCGTATTTCGAATAGGTACCGCATTGACAAAACCGCAACTGACTGAATATTTTCTGCCAATTGATTATGTAATTAATTTGATGTCATTTGGGCGATTTTCGAATGCAGTGATGGCAATTTGCATACCTCCTATGGTAACGAAAATGTAAAGTGGTAGTGGTACTCGTATTGTGCAGTACAAATGTCATTCCGCCAATTTAGATACACTTATCATCGCTAGCACTGTCTAGGAGTTTAGAACGAGTTATGTGGGTTGAAATTATACATTCCGAACTTAAAATGAACATCACATACAGATCACATGAAGAAATTACAGGTAGGATGTATGAAAAGAGTATATTTAGAAATATAACGACTTGTACCGCAGTGCTGGCACCTTTTATAGTGATGTTGACACCTTTTAACTATTACACACATATGTTATTTATGTACTATGTGGACGGACCTGCATTCTTGCCGGTGCATGGAGCTCATTTCAAGGCCTCGAAAAGGGATGAATGGCATTTCTGCAATAAGTTGCTTATTGTGTGTGACTGCATTTTTCTAAAATGTATGAATGTCTTGGACTTAGAACGAATATATACATAAATATTCCGTTCCTTGAATCAATGAATATTACTCTTAAGTTAATTTATTTTGTTCATTAAATCAATGAATATTTCAATGAAATATTTCATTGAATTAATGAAATTAATGACGATTTACGCAATGTTTTTATTATTTAATGGAATTGTTCGTTAAATTTTGGAACTAATTATGATAAAATCATTTCATTAAACTACAAATATTTTCATTAAATGTTTGGAGGTGGTTTTTATATAAAGCTTGTATTACACTGCTTGACCAAGTGGTCAAATTGCAGTAATATGCAATGTGAAGTAGGCGAATACAAATAAATCTAACTGTGAAAATTATTTGTATTCGCCTACTTCGCATTGCATATTACTGCAATTTGACAGCGTTGTCATACAGTGTAATACAAGCTTAAGTGACGAAAGTTGATAAACGTCTGGTCATTTAATCAATAAAAGATTAGACAAAATCGAATTATTTTTGACTAATTTGTACATTAAATCGATGAATTCGTTCATTAAATCAATTAAATTCAATTGATTAAAGGAATTCAGAACTTTAAGAATATAATTTTTTGTGTGTAGGTACAGCTAGAAAACTTTTCACAAGCAATCTGTAAATATCTGCTTCCTAGTGCAATTAAAAATGTCGTACCATGCTCTGGCTTGCATATGTAGAAGGTTCGCACAAAAAACCGAACGTTGTGTCCCCTGTTGAGAATTGTTTTTGCCTAGCAGGTGTGCTGTACATTATCCCGAACACAGTCTAGGCGTTGATAGCTTTGTTATTGCCAGTTTTTTTGTACTATTCAACTGGAAAAGTGCCTTTAATTATTCTCATCCAGCAATCCGTGAATGTCTGGCTGAAATGAATTGATTTTCTATCAGAAGGACATTTAAATTCGAAATGGTCATCGGATTTTCAAAAGTTGAAAGCGATTCATTTCTAAAGTGGAATCCATTACAGAACTGTAGTGTCGTGCCAATAATGTTGGCACACTTTGTAGTGAGTGCGATTTCGATTGGCTTTATTTTTGAATTAACCCTGTAGGAAAAGTTGTAAGGCCTGATTTAAATAATAGCAAAATCAGGCCTGATTTCGGCCCACCAATAGGCGAAAACGCAAGGTATGGCGTTCGCTCGAAGTATATGATATGAGTCATAGCACCCCTGTATGAAAAGTCGTAAGCCCTGATTAAATAATAGCAAAATCAGGCCTAATTTCGGCCCACTGATAGGCGAAAACGCAAGGTATGACGTTCGCTCGAAGTATATGATATGAATCATAGCACCCCTGTATGAAAAGTCGTAAGGCCTGATTAAATAATAGCAAAATCAGGCCTGATTTCGGCCTACCGATAGGCGAAAACGCAAGGTATGATAATTCACCATATGAATATGATATGAATCATATCATTATGTAGGAAATGTTTTAAGATCTGATTTTTTTCACAAGTTGCCTATAGCGAAATGAAAATGAAAGGGGTTCTGTGGCGCAGTGGTTACGCTCGTCAATCCAAAAACATAACACCGGGTTCGATTCCTACAAACAGCCATGGGTTTTATTAAGTCAGTAAGTGAGAAATAATATTTGAATTAGAAAAATATTGTCTTAGAAGAGTCTTCTACCTCCTCCTAGGTAACAAAAAAGAATTCACGGTAGGATTTAACTAACAAAAATAACTCAATATTTTGGATATTACTAGTATGGTATGAGTCAGACCTAAATGTGAGGCCTGATTTTTCATACTGGTTGGGGGTGCATATCGTGAATAAAATCATGGAACGGTCAGGTACAAATCAGCTGTGATGGCATTACAAACAATACCTGAATCAGATCTGAATCATGCCTATTTTTCCTACAGGGAACGTAATCAGGACGTAATCGGTTTTGAATGATGTCGTAGCGAATTTTTTTCTTACCAGACTATAATTCAAGAGATCGAGTCTCATTCACAGACTCTTCATTGACTTTCTTGCTTCTCAGCAATATCCATTTTCAAAAATCACAATAGCTCGAGGATTGGGCAAACGATTAACAAGCAGACAAACCTACGATACTGCGGTGTTTTCAAAGGGAAGCTGAGGTCAAAAGGTATGACGATGATGTCCCTAGAACCAAAAAAAAAAACAATTAGATATTATTGAAAGGGTTTGACCAAATATTTTAAGTTCTTCTGTATGGAAGAATGAAATGGAATAGAACCTCTATGTTTGCCTAAACTCAATTGTACATGATTTTAGTTGCATTGCTAAACGTATTCTCGATTTTAGGCGCACGCAAGCACTAGTTTTCAAGAGAGCTTTGAATGGTACGTTATTGAAGGAGTACCTTGATCACTTGTATCTGTCTTCTATCTATAGAATTTCCAGGCTTTTTCTTCACATTTATTGTTTTATATGCAAGTGTGTATGATGAAATTAGGACCGGCCCAGCAGTATATAGCATATAGTTCTTTCTTTTATACTGGATCCACAAAAGTAATCCGAGCCCGGTGAAATACATGCTCAGAAAATCCATTACATAAATCCATGCAAACTATAGCTAAAGTGGGGTGAAGACTGGTTAATTGTGTCACCGAAAATGATAGGTTTCAAAAATTTCCCTTCTAGATATGACATCGATCATTTTCGAAAAATTGGACTGAGACAAAGTGCCCCTGGATTGCAATCATCAAGGAAGAAATCAATTAGTTAGTTTCAGTTTTTCCACAGAATAAAGTAAGCAGTTGAGTTAGAAGTCTAGAAGTTGATTAATAATTAAATAGCAACAAATTTTACTTAAAAGCAAATTGAAATATCTTCAAGAACGCTTAAAATATTTTCAGCTTCCAAGAAATAAGTTGTACTCTACAAAGGCTCTAAGTCGATGTACACTTTTTCATAACAGTGGTAGGAGCGGTATTTAAGTTAGTCAGTCCCGAATAGCTTTCGGGCTATATTCACATAGCAAAAGGATTTTGCTTTGAATTTCAATGCTTCCGCCAACCTTTGTCAAGACAATCTATTTTCTCCGGTACTATGAAGACGATAAGGCTCCTTGAAAAGGGCAGGTACTCTCAAAATAAAACGACATTGCAAAAGCCATAATGCATAAGCAATTTCTGTGCGAGAATAGTGCAGTCAGGACTCGGTAGTCTGATAGGAGCAAGCAACAGTGGCTTCTTCCTGCTCAGCATGTAAGCGTTATTATTTACCCTTCAGTGACTTGACTTCCAATAGCGGCAAGGACTTGTTAATCTGCTTTTCGTCCTTTTGTACATATATTTCCAGAGAGCTTGCAGAAAATTAATTTTCCTTTGGATGTATACGAAACGATGTACAAATTTGTGTCATATATTGTATATTTTTCTATGGATAGCTGCAATGGTTTGAAATGAGCTTCAAGCAGGGAACTGGAGGAGTTTTTCGGCAACAACATACCAATTTATCTTGTGTGCAACTGTTCGACCATTAGTTGGTTCGTACTCCTCGATCCGAAGATTTATAACAATCGTTTCTTAATGAGCCGGATGAAAAACAGCATACTCAATGTTTTTCTTGGTCGCGATAGCGATAGTTCTTAATGTCGCCTTTAGGAAAATAAACTTAGCGAAAAATAGTCCTTTTTGGTCATCAATTTGCGTTCGACAAGTCCTCCAATTCTTTTCGTAACTGATGCTCTTCTTGGCATGGTATCTTATGTTCCGAGATTTATCTGCCTTCCATCCAAAATGAAATATTGAAAAGTTCTCTTTTCCCGTCCCTGTGGTTCGCGTCAAGTTGCCAGTCCAGAAAATGTAAACTTCTTAAACTCTTTTTCAGCTTACTAAAGGAAGGGAAGTAAGTTCTTGGAGAAGTTTTTGTCAGGTGTTCGGATAAATACGCGAAATTCGTGTCGTTGTACTTTTGAAATGGTTTTCATTCGAATGACTGACTCCTTGGAAAAAGTCGAAGAAAATTTTCGGTTGACATCGGAATAAAACTTTTCCGACCTTTTTCCTTCTCCTAGTGCTATTTAAGCTTACAGTTTTTACATACCTTAATGGAAATCCTGAAGTGAATAAACAAAAGGAAACGACGGCTTCGAAGACGACGACAATAGCAAAAGAAGTCGTTGAGGAGTTAACTGATATCCTTCTACGCCGGAGGAGACGGATGAATCCCAAAAGATGTTTTGGTCACAAGTTGAGGCATCCATTTGAATAGCGGCCGGCGAAACCTTTTACTAGGGATGAAAATGCCAGAGGATTTGTTGGGACGACGTGTTTTTCTTCGATACTTGGAGCGTTCAGGAGTCTCAGGTGTAGTAATGTTTCGTAGTATCGCAACCAAACAACGTTGCTATGGTTTATGTTGCAAGCTTGATAGATAATTTGTATACAATGAGGTCGTTACGACCTGAAGATAAGAGAAATCCCAGCTCGGGATAGGTCAAAGTTATAAAGCAGCCAAGAGGTTAAAAACAAGTATAGGGAAGGAAAAAAAACAACAGGAAATATAACACAGCCCAATCCCCACTGGGATAAAACATTTTCAGCAGAGCATTCAAAAGGATGGAAGTTTCGGATAACATCGAGCTAGGAACAAATGTATAGCGGCGAGTAAGGGAGAAAAGTTAACGCCATTAGAGAACAATTACGGGATATTTTATACGTTAAATTCTTCTGAATGAAAAGGAAAAGTTTCAAGTGAAAAGGATGAGCTGAACGGTAATTATACACGTATAATACGACTTTTATGTATTTCGATTAACTACATACCCACTCAAAATAATTAAGCGTCACTTTATATTTTAACTCAGTTAAAATTAATGATAAAATGCAAATTTCTGAATTTTCTGCGAAATTTATTTTCTATGCATTGTGCGACAGTGATTCTTTCCACTGTTCCAACTTTAGCCGGAAGGATTTTATTGTCAAAAGTTTGGTCACATTCGACTTTATTATTAATTTTGTCAAGGTTTGAATGTATATTAAGTGCGTTGAGGGGGAAATACTGCCAAATAATATTATCAAATAATTGTTCGCAGCTTTTAAACATAATCTCTGTTTTTTTATTGCATAGGCATTCACTTTCTAATATTTTTAGTCTATTGTCGACTATTGTAAAAAAAATCGAAATATGACCGGCGTAAGTGTCCAAATCGTATTACACGCGCGACGAAATTAAAATAGATAATATGCTATCAAAGCGACGCGATTTGAGAAAAGGGAAAACACAGCCATTTTATCATGCATCTACCTACAAGCTACTCGTATTTCAACCCTTTTTACGCTTCTGTCTCAATAGTTAAAGCTAGAAATAAAATTTAAAATACGAACAAAACATAATGTATTAGTTTCAACATTGTTCAAAATATGGGATCATTCTTATATAGTAAACGAGAACGACTAATTTTCTATAGTATAAACATACGTTACTCTAGGGACTAGAACTTAATGTGAAGATAAACTAAAAAATGCGGACAAATGACCGTCATAATTCCTTAATAATTATCGCAATTTATCTTTCTACGCCCGTCCTTTTCGGTGGTAGAAAAATTACTCGTAAATTTTTTTTTCATGTAACGTCGTTACTATCACATTAATTCATCAGTTTTATTCGAGCTATGAAAATGATAGAATTTTCTTTCATTTTCTCCAATGACTAATGTATTACTTCGTCGTTGTAATTGACGAATAACGCTAATTAATCTTTTTTTTATAAGCGGGTAACCTAGTTATGTTATTGAATTAGTTAATTATTGTTCATTCATTGGGCCTCGGGGGTTGGGAATCTGGTCTTTATTGATAGTACAATGAAAAATGAACAGTTTCTCGCCATTTTACAACAAAATTTGGCTCCCAGTGTTACCAAATTGCAGCTACCTAGAACGTGGGTCTTTCAACAGGACAGCGAATCCAAACATACCGCTCGCTTGGTAAAAGGATGGCTTTTGTACCGGACACCAAAACAACTTGAGCACCCTCCTCAATCTCCAAGCATCAATCCCATAGAGAATTTGTGGGATATTGTAGACAAGCGAGTACGGGAAAGGCCAATTTCGAACAAACAAGATTTAAAAAATTCCTTGTTGCAAGAATGGGCAACTATACCGCCAGATGTAACAAGGAAGCTGGTAGAATCTATGCCGAGACGTCTGCAAGCTGTGAGAAAAGGAAAAGGTTCTCAAACCAAATATTAATTTGAGGCAAAGTTGTTTTTTTTAGCTGTTAAGTACAAGTGTGCCATTACTTTTGATTCATAAAAATAGCACCGTTTGCATGTTATTACTTGTAAAATGGTAACTACTGTGTATACTTCTATGAATTTACTATACTCTATTTGTGATGAATAAAACTTTAATTTGAGATAAAAATCTTTTTTCTATAACTTAGCGTTATACAAATATAAACGATCAAAAGTAAAATTTTGAAGTGTGCCATGACTTTTGGCTCTCATAGTTGATGTGAACTGTGCTTATGTTTACGGCGACTGGACAACATGGAAACAACTGCTCTTTCTCTTTCTACTTCAAAGAATATGTAAAAATATTTTCTGCCTTGGTGCCTATGTGAATACTAAAGAATAGTTTCGAAAAAATTGTACAAGAATTAAAATGTACAAAAATTTTAATGTAAGTGTAGAATTCCGTAGAGACTCCTGAAAATGAAACTTCAGGAAGGTAAATTTCCATAAAAATTTGTCTCATCCATTTTTCGGAAATTGTCCGAGGACTCTTTCGCACGACATCTACGAGGGAAGCGTTCGTTAACTACATTGCAGGTAATCTAAATTCCTTTAAGGGTGTGAATGAATTTTTCACGAAAGTGTCCTAGATAAATAATAAATTAGCGCTTGGTATACATAGTGGAGGATTCGGGGACCTCTTTAAAATAAGAACCAACAACAAATTCACACATTTCTAGGGCAAGTAATATTTTTTGTATGCAAGACATGCCCCAGAATAAAGTCGAAGCTTGCAGTCAAGGTATGTGTCTGTACGAATTCAGTATAGTAAAGAGTGTATTACGGATTAAACCTGGTAGGAAAAAACGGGTAAATACAGGAAAAAAAAAACTCACACATATTTCTGGGCTACTGAAATGGGGGAAAATTAAAAGGGCTCTGGGTGGAAGCCGTTGTATATTTTTCGCATACAACTCTTACCTGACTCGCTTAGCGAAGTAGTGCTTTGCATATGGCGGCAGAAGTTCGCGTATTCCCCGGTGTCTAGCGTTGTTAGCTTCACTTCGCACATGTGCTTGGTGAACGCTCCAACAATGGCGGCCAAACGATCGAATGCCGTTACGTTCAGGTTACCGTTGGGAAGTCTGCAAATAAAAAAAATATGCATTTTCTTAATATTTCGAATGGAAAATGCTAGACGAATTCATTTATTTATGTTTTTCTTTTTAATTTCTAAACGTTAGCATCTATATTGCAACTTGACGCTTAGGTACTGCCATATTGCATCCTTTCAAATATAAAATGTTACTCTAGGATTAAAATGACTGAAGGTTTGTGTGTGTTATTTGGTCTGAAACGTTTCGTGTGTGGCATCCGTTTGTACAGGATAACGGAAACCCCAAATGGACGTGATAAACATTTCTTCATTTTGATAGTTCTTGGGGGTTTTCTTGACCAACATGAGTCTTATACTCGTATGTATGTATTTTTTTTATGCTTTTCCGTTTTCAACTAAAAGGAGGGAATTATCCTTGCAACCCAACTGAAATATTCGATACAACCATTCAAGTAGTCTACCGTCGTCAGACCGTTCATGTTGGGCGTCGGAGAAAGGACATGTGAAATTAATTTGTTGGACATGACAACTAAAAAGGTCTTGAGGTTGATCTTTTGTCTCCTTGTTCGCTTTGAGTTGCTGATAAGCTGGTAACACTATTTCATCAAAATGCCTGGGTCCAGACCCCCAGGTTAATAACATCCCCCAGTTTGTAGCTATAAGTGAAGGTACTGCGGCTGCTGTTTATTCATTTGGTTTTCATAGCTAACTATTTTCTCTTAGCCATACGTAAATATTATACGGTGAGGTGTTAACATCTGGTGTTGTTAGAGAGGTCCTTGAATGACACTAAGCAAATCCCTTTTGGGTAAACTATTGAATATGTATGTTCTCGGTCGCCTGGAGGCGTGAATAGTGAATAGTTCTCAAGGATAATATCTAAGTTATGGGAAACTTTGTTGATATGGAAATCTTCTTCGGTACGAAGTATGAGCACCATTCGAGCAGGATTTTGATGGCATAAGGTGTTTTTGCGGTGCTACAAAGTTTTTGGGATACGACAAAGGTTTCGTTAAGTTGGTCGGGTTTCGAGGAAAGGATATTAAACAAGTTTAGATTGTTTTTTTTGTGATGAGGTAAAAATTGTTAACGTTTGTATCGTTGAAAATACACTTTCGAGTTGATGTTTATTAGACGTTTAGACTAAAGTTTGTTAAAAATTGTTTTGAAGGACTAAAATAAATTGTTTTTTTTTCCTGTCTTGTTTTTCTATTTAATTTATTATATAAAAAATGTTCAAAATTAATTGCTGAAATTGCTGAAATTGCTGATAGATATCTGTTAAAAGATAATTTTATTTTATTGAATTTTCTAAAGTCTTTATTTTCCTGTTCTGGAAAACAGTATGATTGATTTTTAAACTGTTGCACTAGAACAATTAACTAGAAGAGTGAAGTACTATATCAATTTTACAGCCTAAGTTATTGGAGAAATTTTGGAATACATTTTTTTTTTAAAACTTCATTCATTTTCGCCTACTAAGAAGGATCGAGTATATTTAAATTTATACAAATTAAAAGTTAAAATCTCAAGCATAGAGTCAGCATAATTTGCAATATTATTTTCGGCCAAAGTGCATCACCGCTTCATAACTAACAATATACATATGTTTTGGTTTGACCAACATAATACTTCCATTGACTGACAAAAGGCAAAGAGGTAAACTGACAGACCTGATCAATGTTGGTATCAAACAAATCTACAGAGCTGCAAAGTTTGTTACCAATTCTGATTAATCGTTCTGGAAGTCTATACAGACCATATAAAGTACGGTGGGCTTCAATAATAAAAATCTCCTGGGAACAAGTTCTACCTTTATAGTTCCACAAAGTTCCAACAGGTTAACAAGTCAGTCAATATTGTTATTTAGTATATTAAAAAGATAAATAAATTCAAATTTTTCTAGCTAGATAAACTTGAAAATCGCAAAAAACGTCATTAATGAACATCAAGAATAGTATGGGTCCCAGATATGTACCATGAGGAACACCTAAGGTAATAATAAATAGTTCTGAAAGCACACATTAAAGTTTAACGTACCAGGAACGATTCAAAAATAATAAACAAATAATTAGAAGCATTTACAGAATTCTTGATCTGGGTAAAATACTCGTATAAATCCAAAATTCTAATTTTGTTAAGAAACGAATTAAAAAAAACACAAAAACAACAGAAAAGCAAAGTTAATGAATAATGAAAGTATTTATTCAGTTCATAATTATAATAAAAGTTAAATAAAACAGAAACAAGAAATACCCATTATTAATATTAAATTATTGTTGGCGCAGAATATAAAGTTGCCTGCTGAATTCAAATATTCAAAATGGACATCATTCGGTGAATAAATATTTAGAAATTTAAAATATAATAAGAGTTCGGTTCCACGGCAGACATCAAAGAAAAATCAGTTTAATAATCCCGTGAAAATTCCTGTGAAAATCCGATAAGTTGTTTAGCTTTGTTCGCTTTCGAAAGGAGCACACTATCTTTTAGCGCGTTGCAACTTCATTTCAGTTGTGGAACTTTCGTGACTTTATGGCTTAAAAGCGTGTAAGCTTTATTTGCAAAGAGCACTCAATAAAATTGGATTAAATATAGAATAGCTGTTTCGGTCTGGAGGCTTTTATAGTGTGTAGGTTCGTCCTTTTCAGATCCTCACGGACATCAACTAGAAATAAGTACGAGTAGAGCGCTGATATGTACGCATCAGGATGCAAAGAAATGCCACATCAAATGCTGCTTTAATTACCAGCCTTGTACTTCTGGTTCCAGCTCCCAGTAGTGCTGTGGAGTGGAATACACCCTCCGAGAAAAACGGGTTTAATGCCGTGCAGCTTCTAAATATTTTAATAACTATACTGATGAACACTGTAGTACTATGCAATCGTGACACTGACTGTATCTAGGATTTATGATCTGCTTGTCTGATAAAAGTTGCACTTTAGTCAACAGCTTTCGTTCTAAACGCTGTGAAGTCGAGTCCTTTTTTGTTTTTGTATTCAACTGCTCTACAGTGCTGTTTTTTTCTTCTTCAAGGATCAGAAGTCAGAGCAAAGTTGCCCTGACGTTAGTTTTTTTAACGCAATATGTAAGTATATCGAGTTTAGTTTCTGTTTAAAAGTTATAATGATGCAAGTTTTATACAACGTCGGTGCAAGTTATTTGCTAATGAGATAACTAAAGTTACATACTCTGTATAAGACGAAATGCTTTCATTTTAGAAATGTATAATCTAGATTCTCGGGGTAGGAGATGAAGGTTGAGACCTGCGATGATTATCTTGGAGATACTTAAAGATTTAATTCATAATATTCCTTTAATTATAAGGATTAATAGCAGCAATGTAATGGGAGCATCAATACTTTTCGAGATGGGATTTATTTGTTGTCAACTGCCACGACTTCAGGTTTTTTTCGCTACCACGTTTCTTGTAGTCGACATATCTTTTTTTATATGGATTAAGTGCATATTTATTACGTATCAAGGAGACCTATTTGAAAGGAGGTTGGAAGTACAATATCAGTAAACCAGTTTGGGATCAGCTTTATCCTTCTAAAAACGGGAATCTTTATAGTCTAGTAAAAAGTTTTTACTTATTCAATGATCGTAAATTTGAATCCTACCCAGTCATCCATGAATCTAAGTCTGAAATTGATTAGAAGAATTTAGTAAGAATCAGCAAATATACACCTCATACCGAACAAGCGGTCTAAGATGTGCAACAAACAGTTCTCGGAAATATGGTATTTTAGCGAAAGAGTTACCTTATCAGACATTCATCTCGGGCACTTAAAGCGAGTTTAACAATATCAGTAAATACTGGTATAACAACCCAATCGTTAAGTTTCGTTTTGGCAGTCGATAGAACAGTTGAATCTCTTTTGTCGTTCAGCACAGCTTGTTTACTCCACAAATCACCGCATCCTTCGGCATGTTTCTGCATACAGTCCAATTGTTGACAGGTAGATGTTAATTTGCTCCACTGAAATTAAACAAATAAAATTTAATAAATAAATCTGTAGGGATTTTAATTTTCATATTTTGCTGTAATGTTTTTTTACATTTTTATTTTTATTCTACTAGCGTATTGTAATCGACCGGATATTTAACACGAAATTGCTACCCTGAAATTTTGTATTTCCACGTCATAAGTAGATTCGAAAAATGTCGCCTACCCGTAAACGACGTTCGCCGCAAACTCGTCTGAAGGGCCGTGGCTTTTAAGTTCTGAGAGATAGTAAGATAATATTTTTGTGGGTAGTTTGAACCCCTGTAAGTAATGATTTCGGGATGGTGTATGACAGAGAGGATGGTGTTTCGTTTTAAATTAAATTTTATAGTTGGCTGAAATTTTAAAATTTCTACTAGAAGGCTGAAATTTGAAATTTTTTTTTTAGAATTAAACAATAAACGAGTGCACGTGTTTCTTATTTCTGATAATTTTAAAATCGTCAATTACTGAATTATCTCAATTAATCAAAATAAATTACAAAAAAGGATTTCTTGCTTAAAATATTAAAAAGTTAACTTCCAACTTATGTATGGATTGTAAGCTACCAGGCCCGTGCGCACGGGGGGTTTTGGGGGTTCAAACCCCCCCATTGGCCTATTTTCATAGGGAAGTGAGGACCTTTTTTTTTAGGACATCACATTTAGTATGGGGGAACATGATAAACCCCCCCCCCCCCCCACCCCCCATCATACATTCCTGCGCACGGGCCTGTAAGCTACTCAATGAAGTGCGAGGATTTCGATCAATACTAAAACCGATCCTACTTCTAGGATAGATCTAGCTGAAAACGCCTGTAAACTTGGATTACCATCTTAACGATTTCTCGAGTTTTAGTGGGTTTCGAAATTGGGATTTATTGGTTCATTTTTCTAGGGAGATTTTTTTTTTATCGAATCATAGTCATGAGTGTTTATAAACTAGTCCTTGACCAATTCAGTTTTTCAGTACCGAATGTAGAAACTAGAACTGTAGAAACTGATACAAATTTATTTAAAAATCAGCAGATATTGCGACAGTTTTGAATAAATCTTGGAATCCATATTGCTTCGTAGTTTATCATACATTTTACGCTTTGATATTAATTGTGTCGAATAAAATTGGGTGAAACTGTAAAATCGTTGGCAGTTTTGCATAAAATCAGGGCTAAGGAATTAAAAATAAACAATGAGTCTCAAATAAACCAAAAATCACTAATTGCACTATGAACTCAGAAGATCTCTATCGTAGAGTCTTAAAATTTATCTGCATATGCCCCGGGATAGAATGGAATATTAAAGTAAAATTTGCAATAAAATCAAAATCCGAATCACCCGTTCTCTTGGTATTTTATATTCTCAACTTAATGTTAATTCAGTCGTATAATTTAAATGAATCGAGACATTGTAAGGGCCTTCATTAAATTGTCACCTAGAAACTGACAAATCAAATTCCTTTAAATCTCGGAAATTCTTGGCTGGCATTTTATCTGCCTGCCTGGCAATTTCGATATCCCTTCTGGTGAGATGGCAACCCGTTCACCTCCTACTGAGTAGAGCTCCACCCCACCGTACCCTATCATGATACTCAACCAAATCCAATTCGCTCTAATTTCGGCTTAAGGGAGATATCAAATCGTTTTGTATCGCAATTTCATTTGCTTAATGCTCTCGTTAATTATACCAACGAGTCATAAATTATGCTCAAGTGGTTACCGAATAAGATGTCTTCAGGTGATGCCGGGAGTTAGGGGACAACCTGAAGTTATGCAGGGGCAGTAAAATCTCAACTTTCTGCACTTTCGTATACCACTGCCTTGTCGTCAGAACGTGAATTGCTTACCGAATTACTGAGACTTCTTCAGCAAATGTGTACTTACCTTTAGATACTGGCGTATCTATAGTTTTGATGGTAAGGTAAGATGCCGTATCTTAGCTATTTACCACTCCTTGACGCCTCTTTTACTCATATAAAATTCGGGAAATTTGCAAATCTGCGTGGAAAGTATTTAGTCGCGTGAAGTACACTTGCCACTTACCTGCAGACGTGTTTTCGTGTGAATTTACCTGGCAAATTGGCGTTGACTTTGATATCACGTATTGAGTGCGGCGACGAAATTAATAATTTATATTTAGACAACGAGCACATATATCGGTCGTGTGTGGATTATGGCATGAAATTTTGATACCGAAAACGATGATGCGCGGTTATAAATGACTATCGTGCCATTTTTGCTCTGAGTGTACGAGTACTTCTCTAACTTTCCTTATTTTCCTCGTACATATTTCATTCGGGTTATGACTTTACAACCGGAACGGAAAAAGGATCTAAAAGAAAATTTATTCGGGATGCCTATTCGAAATCGAATTTACGATGGATTTAAAATTGGATTAAATTCGGGATAGTTGTGCTCGAAATTTCTATGAGAGTGGGTTCAATGGTGCTTATTATAACGGTCGCATAGGGTTGATCAATGCTGGGTCTATTAATAGCGATGAACTACTTTCGACACACACTCCTGTATCCTGCTACTCCAAATCGAGGTATTTATCTGAAAACTTTCAACGTTTAGACTGGGGTACAGCAATTTCTGAGATGCTATTATCAGAGTGATTCATTTCATGCCATCCAGCTCTCGAGAAACCGTATTTTTGAAATGTTTAATTCCTATTACCGAAATTACTTTTTTGGTATTATTCCATATATTATGAACCAAAATTAAACTTTTTAGCATGAGCCGTTTTCACTACATGAATTTAATTGTAATACCTCCCTCAATGGGTTATATTTTGGTTTGTAGTTAAAACACCTAACAATAAAAAGCGTTAAGGTAGCTAATGAGTAAATAATTATAATTGGAAAAAAATAGGACATGTTTCATGAAAGCTTAAAAAACGAAAGCTAAGATGCTGTCAAATATTTATAAAGCAAAAGTTGTCAAAAAATTCAATTAATATTTTCAGATAAACTACGTCAAATGTTTGTCAAATAAAAAAAATGAAAAGAAAACTACGATTTACTTTACTTATCAAAGCCACACTTACCGGGATCTTTTCAAAACTGACCATCTAGACAGGATTAGAACTTTAATCAATTCTGAAAAAAATTACGAATCGTTCGAGTTTGTATAGTGTCAAAATCATAAGACAATGTTTAATAGATAAAATTAATTTTTATATATTGTGTTGTGTTGTGTTGAGTGTGTTGTGTTGTGTTGAGAAAAGCGCTGAAATAATAATTAAATAATCAAAATACGTGCTGTTGTGTCCTAATACAACCAGACTAGATTTTAAATAAAATTTGTTACATTCATTTCCTTTTTGAATACAACTAATTAGGTGACAGTTTTTAATTAACGATCACCGACGATAATTCGCGGAAAAATTAATTCCAACATTACGGGGGATTCAAAACATACAGACTCCCCATACGCATACGCACACATCCACAATAAACCGTATCCATTGTGTGGTAACATCTGAGCGCAAAATTAATTTACCCCCTGGTCGACGTCATTTCATCGAAATGAAAGAGTATAATAGGGTTGAAAATTTGAAATTAGGCAATGTAAAATAATTACATTGGGCTTTACAGTGTAAATATGAGGTTTTGAGGGCGAACGCATCCCCCCGAATGTATCGCTTAATATAAATAATTCGCGAGGGAAAATAGTTTAGCCCCTTGTTTCGTCGACCGAAAGGGTTCGTGCTACCATACGCGTTCGGGTAGGAGATAGGGGCAGGAATGGGATAATTATTTCAGTAGTTAGATGAAGAGTTGATGTGTGGTCGGATCAAATACTGCAGATGTGGTATAGAGAAATTGCCTATGCAAACTAGATAGAAAGGGATTATTGGTATCCTATGTGAGATACTTGGCGCTGTTACTTATTCAACTATTCGACAGTATTGCCATCTTTACTTAGGGGATGGAGGCATTGTTCAGTAAATTTTGTGTTAATCGCAGTGCCTTATGTTGGCTGGTCGTTGGAATATCCAACCATTTAATAAAGACCTTTGTTTGCTTGATAAGAGTATCACCGATTAAACAGTCTTTGGTGTAATAACAAATAAATTAAATAGTTTCTTCATATCCATATTCATTAAAATAATAGCAAATATGAACTCGATTTCGAGGAGAGTGTGGACATTTTTGGGCATTAAGTTTAGAGAGAACTTAAACAAATTCTCATGACGCGAAAATGGATTTGAATTCAATTAAATTCAAGTAACAATATATAATATTGGATATTTTACTCAAAAAAGAAATAGTAGTGTAAGAAAATTAAGCGCTATGGAATATCAAATCAATATGATGGCTCTAGAGATTGAGCTTGAAATTTCGTAAAGTAAGTGCACGGTACAGGAAAATTGATAGAATCGCATTAATAAATTGGATCTGGAATCATACGAGTTGCAGACGAGTAAAGGAAATTTCTTGCACTGGAAACTCTTAGAAACATTTGAGTTCGTTTGATAACATCGTACGGTCAAATTAACAAGGTTTCCACCGGTTCGAACTAATTACTTATAATCCCAGAATCCTGATATAAAACGAATCCATTCGTTTCAAATTATTTACACACATTGAAGCTATTTGTCAGGTACGCCAGGTATTTGTCGACGAGCGTCAATCTTTAGAGGTATGATACGAAGTAATACAAAGTGCAATCCATGTCGTCTATTCATCACAGGCAATACAACACAGGTTCACTGCATCGTTACTAGCCGAAGTAGTTTAATAGTACCTACCAGCGAATTCTAAGGAAGTTTCATAAAGTCAGGTGGTAGATAGTTAGGGGCAAATCCTGTCTGGCTATTTAGTGTGGTTAATGAAAAGACAATACCGCCAGACTAACAATGGATAATTACGTGCACATCGGTTCCATAAGTCAACAATAAAAAGGACGACCTGGTAGTCGTTTTAAAATGATCAGGTCCTATCTCATTGTAGTTTTGAGGTGCATTTAATAGACGTTCTCTGCAATCAAGAAATTTGTGACTATTCATGGAAAGGTGGATGATTCTTTTTATATAATTAACAAGTAATGCACAGATATGAAGATTGTAAATTGAACTGCTACTTTAGTAAAATAATGGCTCGTCGTGACTTGGTGGAGTTATTTCTCAGCGTGATATCTACTTTCAGCCGAAATATGAAATAAAGCTTCACCCTAATCAGACGCATGAAATGACTCTTTTCATTTTTCACCCTCTGCCACCCTCACCCCTTGCAATCATACCCTCAAAATTATTTCTGCTAGAAGCCTATAAGGCCTACTTCCCGTAAAAATTTTAATATCCCCTAGGCATTGTGAGGTTTTAAATTTAATTTAATTTTTTTTTTGGCAAGAAAAAGTAAGGTTAAAATTT
This sequence comes from Beris chalybata, assembly GCA_949128065.1. Lineage (NCBI taxonomy): Eukaryota > Metazoa > Arthropoda > Insecta > Diptera > Stratiomyidae > Beris > Beris chalybata. The sequence goes on along the minus strand of OX421896.1, from coordinate 1,797,326 downwards.
TATTATTTTTTTGGTAAAATTTGAGATGCATTTCAAGTTGAAACGATCTGTATTTCTACATAGTACATCTATATATAGGTATATCATATACAAAGTTTCAACATTCTAGCGCATGTCATTCGTGAGGTTGCAAACATATTCCTTCTCTCGTGTTCTAAACGCCTATCAAAAAAAAAAAAGACAGTGCAGTCACTAGGACTGCCGACAGAAGTGAAAACTTGACGCGAATTCATGAGATTTCCCCCATCCAAAAATCGTTCAACGCGCTTAAAGAAGTTTTCACTTTAACATTAGCATGTCGGTGACGCGAATGCATGTCGGTGACGCGAACTCATGAAATTTACCCCATCCAAAAATCACTCAACGCGCCTAAAGAAGTTTTCACTTCAAAAATCTTTTTTAGCATCTCACTACAATGTCCATTTATTCGAAAAATACTAGTTTTAAGTTTTCTATCAATGATTCTGGAGATACAAAAAACACCCACCAAAGGTTTTATCAAAGTTCAGGAGCAGCTAAATGGCGAATAACAAATTTGTTCTTGTTTTTTGAAATCTAGTTCTAAAACGTTAAAATTCCATATATGTAGGTATGTACATATGTATATTTCTTTAAAAGCCGATTACAACTATTATTATTAAAATTATTATATTAAACTAAAACAGCCGCGTGTGGTGGAATGTTGTTTTTTATGTTGTCCTTATAATTAATTCCTGATTTAGCAAACCTCTCTTAACGCCATCAGCATTACCACCTTCTAATATCTTTATATTTACTACTAAAGTGTAAGCCATAAACTTGAATGACTAACCCACTTAAAAAAAACCAACAATAATTTCCCTAAGAAGATCATATCTGAACATCTCCGACGTGATATTAATAACAGTAAAAGTCTGTCTTATCTAATTACGTTTACGGACGACTGGAGATAGCACAACAACAACAATAATAATAATAATAATAATAAATAAAATAGCGAATAAATGAAGCCAAAGTACTAAACTCCCGCTTCCTCGTTCTAAGAAAATGTAGAGCAGGCGGTTCGAAGCTATCCGATAATTCGCTTAAATAGCAGAGAAGCAAAGTGCTGCTCATAGCTAAAAGCTTAAATAATTGCATTATTGCTAAAATAGATTGACAGCGATATGTTGTCGACATTTTATTAAGGACTTTCTTCCTTCTTACCCAGCGGAGGAGTTCAATGATTTTTCTGCAAAACTCGGTTTTCTTTTATAAATTCGAAAAATGTAATAAAAATGAAAGCGGGCGAAAACTAAACACTACAAATCAAATCCGACAAATATTGAATTACGTATGTGGCTGTATATGTCGGAATAAAATAAATTTTCATTGTTCGGTAAAGTCCCTCAAGATGTGGGAGGCGTCCTCCATTCACTTGCTACACAAAGCTGTAATATGTGCGAGGTATGTAGGGATGAATCCCACTTCTGACACCAATTCGAATGGGAAATTTCTCCCGAGGACAGTATCCTTCTGGTCGTGTGTGAATTCGGGGCCACCAGACCGAAACCGGGCACTCAGAAAAAACCCACCCAGCGGCGCCAATATAACATGAGTAATATATAAATTTTACTTACCGTTACTTTAAGCCGGGCTATGGGGGGTGACTCCAAGGACTCTAATATCGCCGTAGCGCTATTGTAGTTGCCGACCAGAAGACAGTATTGGGCAACGCCGCTCCATAGTTCAACTATTTTGCTCCGTTCCCGGATTCCATTGCACTGATACGGGTAGGTTTTGTTGAGGAGGGAGAGGTGGTTGTTATTTGGTCGTTACAGCGGTCCAATCGGGGTGGCGCGCCGACGAACGAAAATCGTGATGAAAATAAAGAAGAAAATCAAGAAATAAATTTTAAGTTAAGGTTTATATGGTGGATGGTTTGGGGTGGTGGGGATAGGCGTTAGCGGCATTGAATTATATGTTAAAGTTTGTGAAAAGCCGAAATCGATTTAGGGTTAGTTGGGTGCCATAGTAATATGTTGGCTCGGGGACCCGAGATTTAAGCAGCACAAGGACGCGGTGTGTGCTTTTGAAGGGCCAATGAGTTGTGGCTCTAATTAACGAAGAGGTCGCCAGGTCAGAACTTTGTTTTAAAAGCTTAGTTACGATAAAGTTTGAAATGTGGTCGGTTTTTCCAATCAAGCGTAAGGAAAAACAAAGTGCAGCGAATTCTGCGCCAGAAACGTTATAGTTTACTTTTCACTTAGGTTTAATTGCATCCATTAATTTATTGGTCGTCCGAAGAGTCAAACCATCGTTTCAGAATGGCAGCTTGTCAGATTGCATACTACCGAGGCGGAGGGTCGGTTAAGGGGTTAATTGCTTGAACTGCACATGGCTGGAATAATTACCTGTAAGATTTCATTACACACACACAAACGAAGGCGTGCTGACCACTCTAGGTACGTTTCCAGATTGCACGTCTTCTTTGGATCCTGATTGCCGGGCGGTCCAGTTGATGACGATGTAGTTGGTTCCAATTTTTTCGTCTGTAAAAGAAGGTTATTAATTTTGGATAAGTTAGGGCTACGGCGAAATTTATTTTTTTATACATATTGTAAAATTCCAGGAGAAGGATAAATCTACGAGAATGCCAAGAATTTATAGTGCCGAAGGATAGGAGAATCTATTCAGTAAGAATTTAAATCAAATCCAACCCGATTCGGGAGAGTTTATTACTCGATCGAATCGAGCTGAGATGGAAAAGAATTTCTTATAGAATGTTTGTGGAATTTTTCGGACAAACAGAGAAATTAATAAGATAGTTGGTCACAGAATGGCTGCTTGACTTAAAAGAAGTATGTCAGGTTTCTTCTAGAGGAGGAGTTGTAATATAGTACGATTGACTGCTAAAAATGCGAGTTGGAAAAATAGCAAAGCCAGTTCATTGGAAGAGAGAAGATAAGAGAATTTATAGTGATAAATGTATAAAATAAGGGAGTAGAAAAATTTCGACTTCGACGGGGATTTTAATGAAGTCTGAACGAGAAGTTCAGTTCAGACAAAGAACTGAGACGGCAACTTAACTTGTAGTATTAGAAAAACTACGATTCTTTACTTGTAAGACAACGATTCCTTATTCGAACAAAACACCCACGTCTACTTTCGATGACTGTAGCCGAACGAGAGAGCGAGAGCTTTTTTCCGGTTACTTTGATCTTGACGTTTCGCGACGAACGCCCGCGCCATCTCTCGATCGGCACATCATTTACAACAGTAGGTAATATGAAAACCCAGTTTTGGATATGTTCACCAAATTGTATGTTTCGTCGACGACTCATATGTAGAAATCAAGCGAGATATGATCCAAACTTGGCCGTCGTAGTCACGTGTCCAAATATGCTTACCACTTTACGGTACCAAGTTTTCTTGGGGCTTCGGGTTGGTGCATCCGGCCGTCATCAAAGTAGGAAAAATTGGAAGTCTAAAAAATTGGGATTTTGCTGAACTTCTTTAGTTTATCTGGGTCGTAAAATATCTGCCAAGTTTAATTTTTGGTCAAAATCAGAAAGCTAAATTAATGCCTTGCTAACATTATTCATTAAATAACTTAAGAGTGATAGAACGGCCATTCTTCTTCGTCGAGGAATAGATTTTTAATTATAAATTTCACAAGAAATGAACGTGCTAAAAACGATGTTCATCAGGAGAATATCTCATAAAAACTTTATGCAGGAGGTACTTCTGCTGCTTTTTATAGTCTTCCCAAAGCTTTTACACTATACTTTTCTATCTCTAGCACAGATGCGAAAAAAATCCTATTAAGTTTTTCACATCGATGAAAAAGAAATCTTTCGAAAATGTTTTTTTCTTGTAGTTTTAAGTTTTTCTTTAAACTAAATTCTTCGGAAAGCTTAACAATATAAGTACACCTGAAGAAATCGAAATAGAACAGCTGCTTTACTAACGAGCTAGTTTGACCCGATTTTTATCGCTTGTGCTTGGTAGAGCGTCTTAAGGCACCCGTTGGTTGCCCGTTGAAAGAGCTAAGAATATCAGGAAATTGACTGAAGAAAACCTCAAACGTTAGCCACGAATGTAGTTCTCTGTCTCATAAGACCAGAAACTGTAAGGTCCCTAAAGGGCACCATACACTATCATTTTTGCATGTCATGCATGCACGAAGCTTTGAATTTTTCTCGAAAATCTCTCGTGTATGGGGCTGCATGATGGCATTTCATGCCAACCGTCTGCGGCATGATGAAAATCAAAAAATTTTGATTTTTGTGGGCGGAGCCAACGCGCATGACGAAATGCATGATGGTCTATGGTCATCGTCATTCCATCTTTACATTTTTCGAATGCGGATGACGGTTCATTGAAGGCGATTTGATTCTGGTGTCGTATCCTGACGGTAAAGAAATATATTTTTACCAGGTGCGTTGCGTGAATTTTCATAGGGCTAGCGCACTGATATGATCGCTAAATTACGCACAATTTTTAGAATTGTTCCTGGCAATTAAGCAATCGAAATTTTAATTTTGAATGAAACATATGTACATAGGTACGTTTTTATGGTTACAGAATGCTTTGATTTTTATGATCGTATTTTTGCACTAGCGCTACGAAGGTTTACTTGTCATAAAACCTCGCCATGTCAGTACCTAGTCAGGTACGGGTAGATTGTATGAGACAAAAAATCCTTTGATGTCCGGCTTATAGTATTTGTTGTGTCTTTACTTTTTATTCCTCAAATTCGTTTTATTACCCATATCCTTGTATTATTCAAAATAAATATTAAATATAATATTTAAACTTTAACCCGATTTAGAACAAATCTCTTTATCAGCAGGCTACAAAGATATAAGGACAGTCGTAAAATTCGGCTCATTGAAGGTAGAAAAGTATTTTTCTTGATTTTTGTTCCGTACCCTAACGGAAAACAAATATCTCGTTGCCATGTGCGTTGCGTGAATCTTCATAGGGCTAAATTACTCACAAGTTCTGGTTTTCTTCTAGGAATTTAGTAATCGAGTCTTGTTTCTGAATAAAATTTGCGATTTTATAGAATTCTTTGAATTTCAAGATCGTGTTATTGCACTAGAACTACGAAGTTTCGCACCTTGGTTTTCACTTGCCATAAAACCCCGCCATGTCGGCACCTAGTCAGGTACGGGTGGATCGACGCAGACAAAAAATCTGCCAACCGTTTGGGCGCAACTTTATTATTTTTTCGGTAGAAGTTCGGGACGCGTTGCGTGTTTTGAATCGATGTAGGTTACTTTGCAACTGACAACCTAAAAAATACCGTTCATTAAAGCTTCCTGGTTTAGAAATATATAGGAATTCGTGAATATGTACAGAACCGCATTATATCCCGTTAGGGGCTATATATCGAAAAATTTAGAAGAATATTTTTAGGAGCATATATGTACATATGTAGAACCCGCAATAGTAAAATAGCTCGATATATCTAAAAGTTTTAAAGATGTTCGTGAAAATACATACATTTTTCTTACTCAATCTCTGAACATAAACAAAATCTAAGCTTTTTTAGGTTTAATTACTCTAGTATTGCATCTACATACATATGTGTTCAACTTACTGGCATAAACTGCTTCTGAGATATAAACCACCCCTCACCGCCGTATCGTGCTACCCCTATTGAACTCTATAATAATACTAAATTGTTAGCCTTCTATTCATTACGGTTTTCGGGAAATAAAAATCAGAATATTTTCCTTTCTACCCCCTTTCAACACCACCTCCAAAAATGCCTCCGCACCACAACTCCTGTAAAGTTTTCAAGATCATATCTAATACGGTTTCAGTGATATAAAAATTACATTTTTTGAAAAATTGCTGTCTCAAACACTATAGCGCTCACCCTCTCGTCGCCTCTAAAATTGTACTTTCAGTAGACTCCTCTTGTGGTCCCATATAGAGAAACTAAATTTTCTCTTCCTGGTGTAATTGGTTCGAAAGATATTGTAATCCAAAGTATTTCACCACCCCCAACGCACCACCCACAACCTCACACCCCACCACCTCCCTTAAAAATGTTATCCCTAGTCTAATCTTGAAGTATACGTGAGGACAAGAATAGAGTTTCAAACTTTTGACATAAATTGTTCAATAGATATGGATTTTAAAATGTTTGAATCCCGGCTTTCATGCGTTTCAGACTCATTGTTTTCTCCCCACTTATACACCCCTCAACCCTTATTAACCATTTTATTTTTGCAAATGAGTCCACTATCATAGTACTTTCTTAAGATCTAGAAACCAAAATTTTTCGCCAAAAACCGTCCCCTCTCCCCCCATTCATACACAACTCCAAAAGATACCAGTCGTTGGGATTCATCCAATCTACCAACCATAAAAATTTCATGTCAATATCTCAACGGGTTTGGAAGCTACGCACTTTCAAACGATTTTGCGTACCAAAATTTTATCGAGTAGGAGAGCACAAGCCACTCACTATACGTCGACCATTTCACTTCGAGTTTTGAAGCGAGACTGGTTGGCATGAACGTGTATGGCAAATCAAAATTCAATCATGACATGCATGCATGACATGCATAAATGATAGTGTATGGTGCCCTTAAAGTAGAAGTAAATTGAAAAGGAAATATTTTTTACCTGAAGTTGTAAATGGTATGGTTTTTTTTTCTTACCTGTTTATCGGCAAGGATGTTGCTGCTGCACTGGACAAACTCTTCGGGGCCAACATGCTTGGCCAGCTTTCTTTCCACACGGCAAAGGATTTGTGCAAATTGTGATGGTGTTGGACACTGAATGGAATCTGTCTATTAAAAATTTTTCTGGTTTAGTTCTTTTCGTGTTTGAGACGCAACGAAAGAAGCTTAGAGTTTCGGTTTAAAAAAATAAAACTGAGCTAAGAGATAGAGTGTTTGAAATGTTTCTTCGTCTTATGCTGTGCAACGTGATGAGACTGTAAATATTTTTTTTTGTCGTTTCGAAGAATTTCAGTCTTATCGTCTCCAAATGGAATTATGATTGTATTGTAACGGTGTCGTTAGAGAGCCTTCCCACTTTCTGCATTAAATTTGACCGTTGACATTGGTTCCAATATTTACTTTTTAATAAATGAAATGATATGAAATGGAGCAATAAAAAAATCGTATCTACAAATCTCTAAGCATCCTTTCATCAACTCAAAGGATCTGATCTCAAACTCCAATTTTCTTTTGGGAATATAAGTATTTTTTCAACATTTTTCTGATAATTGGTTGTCCTGAATAGATATCTTGTTTTCTTTCTAAGTCTCACCAATCATTTCGCCAATTTTTCACAGAAATAATAAAGTTCAGAGCTGCCCCAGAAAATAAAGTCACAAAACAAGGCTGCGGACTAACTTATCTAACTAATGAACTAATACGAACCCGAATTCTCATTCTTGCATAATGTTTTGATTTTGAACTAAAATTGATGTGAATTGGGTTTTTTATCGAATTAATATACTTGTTGGCTTGAATTTGAATTTAATGGTATTAAAAATATTTTTAGGAATGAAATAGGTATGACCGACAGTCAATTATGGAAATTGATTTGATATCAATGCCAATCTATGAACGCTTATATTCCGAAGTGATTCGTCAACTAAATGAATCAATTTTGCACTATGTCCTTGAAAACACGAACGACTAAATAACTTAGTCACAATTTGTATACCTTTTCATTTGAAGAAGAACTCTGCTGGCACGCTCGTAGATTCTCTTCATGTTGTTCTAAATCAGTCAAACGGTTTAACAAGGCACTCAACATTACTGAAACTACATCCTCTAATCCTGTATTTGAACACCTGTTGGGAAAGAAACAGAGAAACATGTTTATCGCATTTAATTTTGTTAATGGCTGAAAATATGTTTGAGGTCTTGTGTTTATACGATTTTTGAGAGAAAATGTCGGCATGTTCTATAAGCTGGAACAGCTTCTCATTTTTCAGCATGATTTATGTATGTTTCAAGGACCAAAATATGATAGTAAATCCTTTTTTTTCGTATCTGCGCGTCTCTCGGGATACATGAATATGACGGCAAAGATAAATATTTCTGAAGAAAATATTCGATTTAGGAACATATTACAAACTGGAGGAAGAGCGGGGGAAGAAATTGTCAATCTAAATCTTTGGGAAACTGAGCTGAACTGAACTGAACTGAAAAGTTCTTGGCATGTGCAACCTTTTTTGATATTTATCCGTGAAATCAGTTCTCTGAAATACTTTTGAGTTCTTTGATCGATTGGTGCTATTCAGTTTTTTTTTAAACATAATTTATAATTAAAATGATTTCGAAAGAAGATACATACTCTTGATAATTCCAGGAAACAACGATTGAAGTACAAAAATATTTATAAAGATATGATGAGTGGGATGAAATGTTATCCATGAAGTTTTAAGGCGGATGAAACCATATGATTTTTTCTTTGGAAACTTTTTTAGATACTGAATTTGTGTTAATTTTAACTTATTTACATAAACTTAATTAAATTTATAAATGAAGGTTGGGTTTTAGACATGGTGTCGTGACGGAATGTGTTTTTTGCATATATACGTCTTTTGGAATTAATAAAAAAGCATGAAACGCAGAGAAAATAAACGAATTCTACATTTCAATATTTATCAGATTTTGTATATTTACGGAAAATAAACATTGACAATTGTGAGAAAACTTACACAACCGCTTTTGATTGAACAAATGTGTAAATTTTATCTCCACGTAAAAAGATGTAAGTATTTAATTAAGGTAAGTACAATATTTGGGATCTATTTGTATTGTTCCAAAAGCTAACACTGCAGAGAATTTCCAAAACAGAAAAATCTTTTTTACGTGTCATATTCAAACGCAACGTGATTATAGCTATGTACAAATAAATGAAATGACAGTAAAGGTAGAGCTTCAACTTAATTAGTTCATAATAGGTCTGTTCTTTTTGCCTGCACTTTTAACACTTTGTTACACTTTTTTACACTAGCTGTCGAGCGAGTGCAGAAAAGTGTAAAGGGTGAATGGGGGGGGGGGGGGACAAGAATACTGTTTTAGTATGAGTTTGTGTCATTACTGTGACGTCAAATGTTGTTTAGAAAAGTGCAAAAAAGTATAAAAGTACAAAAAGAACAGGCCTAATGATTGCACATTTCACATTCGTTTATTTTAGGGTATTTATTTATATTGAAATTGGGTCAAGTTTAAAGTGCAGATTACTTTTTAATGTACTTACCTACAAACGATATGTTTAACGTGGCTCATAATCCTTTCATCCCGAAAATCATAAGGAAAGGTTTTCGTCCACACACTTAATAATGAAACTAAACGTTCGAGCGATTCATCTTCAGGTACGGAGGATAATAGTTTCCCAAGTAGTTCGTGGGGTCGTATAAATAGTCGTGATGATAGTAAAAATGAAAAAATGAACTCCTGCGAAAAGTAAAAAAAAAAATATGAAATAAAATTACTAGTCTTAAGTATAAACTGAAAACTTAAACAGCTTAAGCCAATTAAAAGTTTCTATGGTTTCTAGTATCCTTTAGAACCGGAAAGTTTTCATATTTACCTTGTCTAAGTCATCTGTTGCCATGGGCATGAGAAGATCAACCAAGGAGTCAAGTGGCCCGGATACAATGGCGCTACCGTCATCCACGTGTAGTATTCCACCAGCGCCGATTCGGAATCCAGAACTCTGCAACGTACCGAAAATACCGAAAATAACACAAGCATGAATACAGAAATAGCCAGATGCCACACAGAGGAATATGCGATATATGCGAATTAGTAAGATGCCTCGATTTGTCTTTCAGGGAAGACAGATGGAAGGATCCGCGTAGGAAGGAATCGCCCTTCTGTTGCTCAGTCTCCTGTATGCATAGAAACTGTAGAATTGCTCCATTTTCTATAGCTTCGTACAACTCGGAATCCTATGCACGTGGACGAGGTGTTTTCCGAGAAAACTGCTGTTCTCCTTCTACGACGAAACCTAGCCATAAATCTTGGAAGATGTTTCCATAAAGTTAGATCCTATTGCTACATGGCATTCATATCTACAAGTTCGGCAGAGAGCGATCTTTAGTTTCGACTGCAATCCTATTATATTTGTATGCTAGTGGTGAACGGGGGTAGGACAGCAGCTCGACACTTTGAAATATTTAAACTTATATTTTAAAGAAGCATCGAGGATAAAAGGAATGATAAGTGAACGTATTGCAGATATTATGGTAATATCCGGTGAAAGAAGAAGAAAGTTGAAAGGTTCGTAAACGGTGTGGTACACTTGTATAGTTGCGGTGCATAACAGAACCCATTAGTAGACTGAAACTACGACAGTTTGGTTTGCGAAACGGAAATCTTATTTGCTATGAACTTTAAGAAGTTGAATTTTGCACTGGATCCGGTAGGGTAGATGTAAGACAAGATTTCAACATTATATAATACTATGGTAATTTTTGTGAAAACCAAATATTTAATATATTGCGACATTGCGAGACAGTAGTATGTGATTTGGCTACATACATACATGTGCTTCTAATTCAATTTATTCGCAGTGTTTAACCGTTCAATTTACATAGTTACATACTTGTCTGATTCAACAGTGGAAAGTTTAGCGCTACAATGAATCTTGTAACGAATTATGGTCGTAATAAGGCACCGAGGCATTGAACGTACTACAACTTGGTATCATCCCCGTTGCAGTCAATATTAATTTTCAATTTTCGTATTACTACCTGACTCCTTATTCAAAAAACTTACCCGCATCTCCATCTTAACCTACGCCAGTAGTAGCAAGGTACGTACCCATATCGACATTTTTAATAAATCTTCGAGAAACATAATTGAAATGGCACAAATTCCTTTTAAATTAAGGCTATCATTCCATGTAATTCTTAAATAAATTTTATATTCTAATTTAACGTAGTCCCTCGATTACAAATTCGTCCTCTTCTCCGAACACATATCTTAATAAGATATATGTACATTGAAAGAACATTTTCAAAAATATTTAATTCTCTAAGACCTTGTTACGCTTTCCCAATATCCGAAACATACATATGCACTGGTAAAATTATTTGTTTAAATGTTACAGAGCACATGTACATGGTCCATGTGTTCCCATATGCATCAGCCTCTAATATACCGTGACGTTGAAGTTTTCTAGAATTTCATAAAAGAATCGAATGTGTAATGTTGACATGAGCTCTGAGTGATGTCGGGAGCCTAAAGAAACCAGAAGAAATGAAACTTTTGCAATTTGTCATATGATCCTCAAGGCACTGTCATAACAAGGATCCACATTTATCTTCAGATTAGGGAAAGAAGGGGCCAAATTTTGGTATATCACAAGTTCATAGTATACCTTCGAGTCCACAAAACAAACATTTCGACACAATTTTTGCATTATTCTCGACGCTACTTCGTAAACAAAGCTACGTCTTCCTTACTTTTGATATCTGAATTAGCAGTCCTCCAATTTACCCATCCAGTTCCATCATTGTCTTTCTGTCTCATTTATATCGCATATCTTTTCTCATCAATTTCATCTTAATTTTACCTCTATATTGGCTTCACTGACGCATACGGCAGGACAATTTGCTCCTCTGGTTGTATCACTAATGGTCCCATTACAGCTATTTTCTGATGATTTGCTTTTAATTGGAGATGAAACCTGCAATTTAAGAGGATAATTTGAGTGAACATTAAGTGGGACATGGAATAGACTACATACACACCCACCCACACCCACGTTAAACAAGGCAATGCAAAATCAACGATAAGTAGAATTAATTATGACAACCTACGAACATTAAGTGCTCTTCTGTCGAAATTCGCATAAATGTTTAACCGTTACCCATGTTATTTGTCCGCCATTTTGATTCGCTACACATGCCATCTTCAAATCCTTTTCATTCATTCGGTCTCGTTCCGTATTAATTTAGATTAATATTCCGGTCGGTTTTAATCCCGACTAGAATTTTAACGAGGTTTGGTGTTTGTCCTGACTAATATTCTTTTTTTATTAGCTAGTTCCGGATTGGCTTAATAAAAAATTTAGTTACCGTTACCCATTTAAATACAGCAGTTCTCTTCAAATGTCTCTGGAGATGCACCTATTTTGCGAAAAGAGAACTAGTGGAATGGTCGTGAAGATGTCTGGTCCCAGTTCGGTCTGGAAGAGAGCAATCTGAAGGAAGCCAGCTACACATAATATTGTGAATTCTTAATGGCGCTTGATTACTATTCCTGATTGTCATTAATAGTTGATGTAGTGGCGACGTTGACTGTTTATCAGATTAAAGTTGAAAGCTTTTTCGAGTTGTGGTGTATTATGGTGGGTAGGAAGTTTGATTTGTTTGCTGTTTACGTGAATATTGAATAATAAGTGTGTTTGGGGAAAAAAGTCATAAGTAACACTTCGTGAACTGGTCTTTTGGGGCTGCCAATTTTTTTTTTTATAGCAAAAAATACAAATACTAATTGTTAACTTTAAAGTTCCAAGTCGGAGACTATACTACTTTAAAAGACAGTAAATATTCTTGAAAAGGCAAATTTTAGAATACATTTTCGGACCGTTGCTCCCGCAGGGCTGCAGTCATGTACTACCAGACTACTGATTTTTCTTTTAAATATATAACAATTCTCAGAGTAAAAACAGAACAGAACAGAACAGAAATTCGGCTAAGTAGTCAGACCTGAAGTGAAACGTGAGTTCCCAAATACGATTACTCTTACTTTCAAATTAGTGACATATGTATATTGCCCCACATTGCGCGTCAGTTATTATGTTACCAACGGTCTGTACCACCACCAAAACTTCAGCAGTTTCAGTGTTCACTGGGATGGATAACCTGTTCCAGAACAGCAGGTGGTCTCGCAATAAAGTAACTCTAGCATTACTTCAAGGCCTAGGCCCGACTTGGGCTGTTGCGCCATTGATTATTATTAGAACAGCAGGTTCCATAAAAAAATCGTCAATATCAGAGGATCTGCTGTGAAAGAATGTTTTTTGCAAATATAATATTTCAGGATGTATACAATTTCAGGTCGATTAATATATTTTAATTTTAAAATAATAAAGTAAAATTAAAGTTCTTCACATTTATTTTGAACGGTCCCCATATACGTCCGAATCCCTTTCACGGCAAATATTCATAGTCCTAGGATGTAACCCTTGCAAATGCTATACCTATTTTAATCCAATAAATAATTAATTTTAAAGTTATACCATATAACTTATTGACATATAAAAACGATATTAAAGGATGAGGTTTGTTAAAAACGCGACAACTTCCACGTCCATCGGTTTTGGATAAAATTTCAATTAAACAAACCCACTGGGATAAAATTCAGGGGAATTAAATTCTTGTTATTCCATTTTTTAATCACCATTCATTCATCCATCCACTTGAAATAAATTAAGCTGAATCGAAAAAGAATGAATACCGTGGGTATTTGAATAACCTAATTTTGAAGTGGGCTATCAAAAATAAATAAAATCGAATCCTTGTAATCGGTGAATATGAAATTTTGGAAATATTTCCAGGATGGCGGAAACAGGGTTTACATTTTCACCATTTGTTGAACCATAAGATCCATTATTTTATTTTTTACATCATCAATGGTGACGAGAAGAGCTCCGAATGATATTACATCCTTGTACTCCCATTGTTGTGTTCATGTATATCATTTATTTTTAAACTTCCCTCCAGCAATTCATCAGAGTATGTATGCATTTTTTGTTACCATATATGTACATACATATGGAAGAGCTTCTCAAATCGATTTCATTATTTGAACTTTACGAAAAAAAATATATTTACCTATTTATTGTTGGGTGAATTATCCAATGTTTTTAAGAGGGCTACCATTTTTTGAAGGGGTCAGAAGGGCTATTAAGGTAAATTAATTTTTTGTCTAGAGACGCTTTACAATAAATATTCGACTAAAAAATGAAAAAAATTCCTGCTAAATCTTAATTTTTTTGTGTAATGGTTTCCGTTTCTTTACATTAAAATAATATGCAAGAAAATTTCTCGTTTGCGCACAAACGCCATGGCGAGGACAACATTTATTTCTTAAAAAACCTGATGAAAAAAACACAATTTTTTAAAAATTTTACTCGCCACTGATACAAATATTTAAAAGAAATATGTCTTTCTACGTTTTGCTCTTATTGAGCTCTAATTCTTTGAAGTTTATACATACAAACAAAAAGTGCCTACGTCCTTGCAAACCCCTTTTCGTTTGTAAATTTTCTTTCACAATAGATAAGGAAAAAAAAGCCGTTCGGCATTATATTCCATCAAAAATACTCGTAATAACCAAAGTTCTACATCATCACCGTCGCTACTGATTACGATAAATCCAACTTGCTACCCTTCGATTCGAACAATTTCGCTAAATTTCTGATGACTGTTTGGGTCAGTATCGTGCACTCCATCCCCCGGCAGCTTATATTCTCGTACCATAATCAGGTATCCACCAATCGATAATTATATTTCGCGATGATGATCATTATCCATGCTCTCATTTCGACCGAAATTAACGCCCTCGAGGGATATCAGGTGAGTTAAAATTGCGCTGCCGAGGCTGGTGTGTGTTGCAGTGCGGCTACTATTCTTTGGAATGTCACTATCGAAATTTATATCGAATACAGTGGAATATTTGAAATACGTTTTTGGCACAAAAGTACGGACTCTCGAAAGTAATTCAATTTCAGATATTCATTTGCAGAAAATTCAATAATAGATATTTGGTATGTAGGAGCATATGTTCGGTAGTTGTATATAAAGGGGTTGCTGATGTTTTGCAATAGAATTATCGATTTGTTTTATTCGATTTTCGATAAATCTTCAGTTTCTTTATTTTACAGTACTAAGCCACTTTACCACATCCACATTCTGTAAATATATGGTATTCAAAATGATACTGGCAACAGTTAAAAAAGAACCTCGAATGAAAGACCCGTTGCTACAATGTTTAGTCCAGTGGGGAGACGGACATGAATTTTCCAAGATTTTTACTGCAATACAATCAAAAAAACTTTCAAAATAACTTTAAAAGACTTCACTTATCCTATATTCCACATCTTTTGGGGTATACCGTATTCCTTAATAAAATCAAGGAAATAATGAACGGTACATCCATTCTATGAATTTATGAAATATTTTGCTATATGGTCAAGTATGGATCAGTTATGCACTTAAAAATGCGCTTAAAATACAGAATTAAAATTCTTTAAAAATCTTCTAAAAAAAATTATGATTAAGAGAAAAAGGGAGTAATGCTTTAGCACTGACATCAATCAATGGCGCAACAGCCCAAATCGGGCCTAGGCCTTGAAGTAATGCTAGAGTTACTTCATTACAAGACCAACGGAACACAAGGAAGTGAAGTGGTCAGCAACACGCTCGTCCGTAATTATTACCCCGATTTTAACTCACGTACTCATTTACATCTGAGTGAACTGGTAGTCCGGCACCCAATCCCATTCTCAAAAATTACTTGTCGCCAAGAAGATTCGAACCTGGTACCAGGTGCACCGAAGGCAAGTGCTCTAGCCACTAAGCCACCCAGACTACTTAGCACTGACATACACAGTTCCAAAATTAACTTTAGTTCAGTCAAACTGAAAGGTAGAAACATGTTTATAGCTATACAAAATATAGAACTATCGGTCCAAGTGACGAATGGCTCGGCCCGGAATAGTTATAAGGAAAAATTATGTATGATAAATTGTTATATTTAAGGAAAATTGTAATAAATGAAATAAAGTGATTCGTATCCCACCTAAATATTCCCTTCTCGATGCATACTTAAATGCAATTATTGTATGCTGGACTGAGCTGTCCGCGGCCGAGAACGGTGGTTTCTGCTCTACTATTCTCGAATAGTGGAGCATGATGCTGCTGGCCCCGGCGGCGGAGAGTTTGGATCCAACCCTAGTATTATGTCAGTATGTAAGAATTGTACATAGTTTAAGTAGAGTAGAGTGAAATTGATGTAATATTGGGTTTTTTGACATTTTCCCAATAGTTTATTTTAATGATAAGTATACATTAAGAATGTAATTAAATAATGAGACTCTGATCCCCCCCCCCAAAACATCCCCCCGATAAAATGTATATCTTAGAGTGCCCATTGAGGCCATTAAGAACGGTAGCAGCTTAGATATAGACTAATTATAGCTTTAGGATTAAGGTAGAAAATCTGTTAGCATTAAGATCTTACGGCAAATAAAGCACTTTTAAAACAAAAATAAAAAACAAAATATAGAAAAAATTCTATTTGTGCAATTATGGGGAAAATAATAACAAAAATTTACTCAAACTCAAACTCAACAATTTAATTTGTTATGCTCTGCGCTACTTCGCCGATGGTAGATTTACAAAGTAAACAGCACAATAAATTTTCCGTCAGAAAAATTGCGTAAAATCATTTGTAAGAAAAAAAATGTATCCACAGACAGCAACCGCCTTAAAAATATTACGTATAGAAAAATTCTTTACATTTTTGTTGTTGTTGATCATCATAAAATATACGACTAGTACAAGAGTTTATTCGTGCACCGAAATTGAACAACGAAGATAATCTTAGGAAAACCACTTTTTGATATGAATAAAAGTAAAAGAGATGAGTAGAAAGTGCACATGAACAATAAGCTACGAATATATAAAGCTATTATAGGACCTGTGCTCTGTTGTGGTATCGAAACGTGGACATTAACGCGAACTTCCGAAAAGCAACACATTCGAAACAACGGTCCTCCGAAATTTTTTGGATCTGTAAAGGAAGGAACGTACTGACGAATAAGATACAACCTTGAGCTGTATCAACTCTTCAAGGAGCCAGAAGCTTTAACGTAGATCAAACTACGCACAGAGCAGTGGGCTGGCCATGTAGAGCGAATGGAAGAAGAAGCGTGCTCTTAAAGGCAAAGCGAGTGGTAATAGGCCAGTAGGCAAACCACGCAAGCGATGGGAAGCCTCGGTTGATGAAGACAGCAGAGCCATCTTTAAAAGTTCGCGGCCGGAGGACGCGGTCTTTGTATCGAGACGATTGGAGGCGACGATGTCAGGAGGCCAGGGCCCGACTTGAGAAGTCGCACCATTGATGATGAAAATTACTTTTCCTTTATTGCAATAATATTTACTGCGACTTACAAAAAAATAGAGACACGTTATCGAGAAGCACACAGTTTTCTTAACCTTCACATTTTCGTCATTTATTTTTACTTTTGAAAGTCTGAATAACCACCCCAAGGCATCCGTTCACAAATCCTACAATGATGTATTGTAAAGAGATTTTACTCCCAGCAAACCACGAAGCGAAGATCCGCGAAAAGCGAAGGTATATAGACCATCGTTCATTCACTAAAAATGAATAATAAGTCCGCGAAAGGTGAAAACTATTTCAGCCGTACAAGAAATACATTGTAAGCGAATATAAATCCGCGAAAGATAAACATTTTTTGTGTTATTTCTTCCTTATTAGGAAAAAATACTGCTGTTCGGCGCAGAAACAGAATTTGCCATTTGTTTTACGAATTTGGTTTAAGTCACACGTGAAGTGAAGTGAAAAGTTAAAATTGAAATTCCTGAAAATTAAAGGTATGTTAGGAAAATTGTATTTTTTTCTAGATATATATGTATTTATTGTTGTTTTTTATGTCAACAATTAGAATGAGTCGATATAGTATAAAAAAAGAAACTGAATATACCGTGCTAAACTTAACCGGTGCCATAAAAAAAGATCATGATGTCCCCATTCCATATTTATTCAACCAGCCCATATCCTCCTTATCCGACCCTAGAAGTGGGCAAACCGATATCCAAAGTATTTTAGTAGGATGTGAGGAACCAATATTTTCTCACAACAATTTAGAAAATGATACGGTCATACCATACCATCTTCTTCTTCGGTCATACAAAATATTTCTTCAGTATGCGATGAAAGCCATATACAAAACAGTAATATAGGAAATGATAGAACAATTTTGTCTGTTTCTGAAGATGAACAAGATGAAAATACACCTATTAATAAAAGTTTAAGAAACGAACTAGCCCAGTGGAGTGTCAAACAATTAACGTGGAGAGGGACAAACGCTAAACGTGGCATTCGCGGTTTAAGCGTAACTGCAGCACTTAAAAGTAAGTATACAGCAATTCTAAACAAACGGAGCCGCGGTAACATAACTATAATAAAAATAGTATATAGCCTCTAGTAGTAATTTCAACCTTTCGGCATTTATTTTAATTAACGAATATGCTCATTATATTTTATTTGTTCCACAGACGCATTCCACCAAAAATACGAATGCAATGAGGAGGTTTTTGATGCGACATAGATGCGATTTGTTCAGTACGCTCGCGATAGAATCGCAAAAAAGAAACAATATGAGAATAATAGGTCCTCCACGTAGGTAAGTTTAATCTAGATAACCTTAAAAAGCCAATAACCATTATTTAACATTTTTATAGGTCTCTCAAATGGTATCCAAAAGGAATATGAATATTTTTAATGTTTTACATTTTATATTTTGAAAATTTTTAATTTATGTTATTTTTAATTAAATGGATTTTTTACTTTTTAAAAAGTTGCTTCTTTTTTTAAATTTATCCGTCCTTCGTTTTTAAGCAATACCTACTATATTCGCTCCAAATGGAAAATTGGCGGATGGCTGCCGAGCCGCGTGAAAGGTTTCGCTTTAGATGTAAAAAAAAGTTCGAACAGTGAATGCCCAATGGTTTTCTAGTGAAGGAAATGCCAGTTTCAGAAGTCCGGCGGTGAACCATAAACGAACCTTCTTGTGGTTTCACTTAAAGTGGTTTGCCAGTCATCCACTTGCAGACCCGTTGCTTCGATTATGTATAGCAGTATATATTCGCTACAAGCGGAGAGCTGCTGGATGGCTAACGAGTCGTGTAAAATGTTTCGCGGCGAATGTAAATTTAGTCCGATCGCTAATTTACCAACGGTTCGCTTTTGGAATTCACTAGTGAAGGAAATATTCACTTGAAAGGTTTGCCGGTGAATGGCAAGCGAACCTTTTGGTTTGCTGGGATACTATTAGCTTGAAGTTGTGTGTTTTGGTCAGCGGAAAAGAGATCTTCAGCTATCCAGTCGACAGTTAATAATACACTTGTTACTTTTATTTAAATACACTAAATAAAGGGTGCTAACGAATCTGTAATGTATAATTTTAATATTCCTTACGTTATATGTGGTCGGTCATATGCACATACAAACATACATAATGCATAACAATGGTCTAGAAGTTAAGTTTAAGTTCGGTCCGATTACAATCTGCTAAAAGGATCACATTTTAATCTTAAAATTAATCAACAATAAACTTGAAAGACTTTCGAAACGCGACTTTCAAAATTATAAAAAATATTAATTTATCAGCTTAAACAGGACAGTTTGAGAACAAAAAATAAACGTTTGAGAACAAAAAATAAATAAAAGGGAAAAACCGCTGACAGAATAAATGCACGGCATTTTTAATTCACTCTCCTGAAAAATTTCAGCACACTCTACAAAATTGGAGTAAAAAATACGGAAAACTATTGGCCCGAAAAAATTAAATAAAAATGTTATTTTGTCAGGGAAACCCAAACGAAATGAGAAACCCTATCATAAATTTTTTATTCACCAGCATTCCCTTTCTCGGTGATGCCACCAGTTAGTTATTTTGTAAGAGAAAGTTAGTAAAATTAATAATTAGTAGGTTGGCGTGTCCAAAAACTACTTCAGGAGTAGGTTCCTTCGTGTGGCTTGTTCGACATGCAATTTTCGTGATTTCCGTAGAATCAGGCCATAGCGACAGTGTAGTTTCATTCCCAGCTAATTTTCTGCTTGGCTATAAGTGACGACCTTTCCGAGTATGAATTTCAATTAAACCGGCTGTTAAGGATCTAAATACTATTTGCTTCCTATGCATGTGTACGAAACCGAGCTAAATGCCATCAAAGTTCTGCAAAGAGGATCCATGAAGCATCACTAAAAAGCTACTGAAGGTCGCTTCTTGTGGCCTCGGGCACTATACTAAAGAGAACCTTCAGTTTTCCCTCTTGATTCGAGCTATTTACTCTTCTTCGTCATCATCGTCTACAAGGAGCAAAGATGTTTGCACACAGATGAATACCATAAAACTTAGGAAAAACAAATATCAAAAAGGAATACGGGGCCTATAGACATATCTAGCTATAAAAAAACAAGAAATAAATAAGGAAAACTTAACGAGATAGCAAGAAAAATACGATAAACCATTTCCACAACGATTACGGTCTGTTAAGTATGGCTAGAAGAGTGGTGGTATGAGGGGTGGGGGTTGCTGTTTGACAGATGAGTGGGGGTCCTGCCGACTAAGGCACTGAATTGACTCTAGCGTGAGATGGCGGATCGTTCAAGGTAACTCTAATGGCTTTCCTTATTACAGTGTACAGCAGAATGGAACAGTAAAGGCGAATTCATTTTGAAATATGTTGCCAACTAATTTACTGATGGCGTATAGCACCCCCTGGAGGGAGGTCGCGTCAGGCTCCTCGGTCCTTACATTACTTACATTGCTCGAATGTAACATGACATAAATTTTGTTCGGGGTGGCAAAAACAGTATACGCTTATAGTTCCGTTTTGTTTTTGTATTGTTGCGATTATTTGTTTCCTGACCGCCGCCGCTGGTACTATTTCTGTTTTATAAGTGGTCATTAATCACGACCCCCCGGTGTCACGAAGGCCGAGGCAAAAGGTTGAATTGACCAGCATTCGATATTAAGTACCGATGTGACCTCGAAATTGATGAAGTAAATTTCATTAAGAGTGGTAGAATGTGCGGTGTTTATGTAGTATAAAGATAATGTGTTCAGAATCACGCGGAAGGGTGGGGAATATGAAACTCCGAAACTTAAATATTTATAACAGAGCGCTAGCAACAAAAGACAGGAAGCCAAAAATTGAAATTTAAAATACATATTAACATAACGTCAAACTTAAAATGTTAGTTACTTTATATCGTCTGTGATTTGCTTGCAATCTTTGGAGAACCACTGTATACAGTGTCTCGACATTGTACACAATATCACAAAAATAAACCCTGTTCAATCTCTAAATCCACGAGATCAATAACTTTTAGTTTGACTGTTTTGCATTTTTGCAACAAAAAAACTGGCATATAACTTTTTTTGAAATTTTTTACACGTAGTTAATTAGCTTTTACTTTGCGAAAAAAAATCGTTTCAATAAAAATTATAGAAAAAAAACAAACTAAAATAAAGATTTTTTTCAAGTTAACTTTACAAAAAAGAATTTCCGCCCAAGACATTTAATGTGGCAACTTTTCAAAAATTGTAGACTATGTGTATATTTGTTCAGCTGCGTGCTTAGAATAGGAACTGAAGCGTTTCACTGCCTAAGCTACAAGTTCGAACATGAGACAAATTAATACAAACTTTCATTAACTTCTCTGCTTATTATTTATATACTTTAGTTTCAGCAAAGCTGTGCAACAACAACAATTTGATATAACGACCCTGTTTTGTTTCCCTTCTCTGGCTTCAAAGAGTATTATAAAAATACCGTTGGCTTGTCGTCTCCAGTAGCTCTATGTTTTCAATGATCTAATCTTTTATAAGCCTTAAACTAACTGAACAGCAAGATAATAAGTCACAGAGAAACAAGCAATTGAAAACCCCGGAAATATTTGATTAAATTCAACTTAAATCATGGAAAGGACACCCACTTGAATAAAATTTGAATAACAAGGTAATTCTAAGTTTGACAATACGAACAACGTGCAGACAAATTCGTTCGCCGACATTCCTGATTTTATTTCATGTTCAAATAAAATTTAAATTTCTTATTGATTTTGTGGTTCTTTTCGACAATTTTCCTCTGTCATATGGCCTGCCAGTAAACCACAATATCGGCAAAAGTTCGGAAAATCGAATTCAATTTTACGGATCCAACTTGTGTTTGATCTGGCACAAGATTGTCTTTTCCAAGTGGACTGAAACGTAATTAAAATTTAATATTCTATCAAACATGAAATTCGTATTCGTAACTAATTCCTAGAATGCTAAATCGTTCTGAATATGCCCACTCAATTCGTCAAGTCAGGCTTAAACAGGCTTTTCTAATTACAAAATTTCCAACTCAGAGTGTGTCCAGTTTCTGCAGTAACTTATTCCACCCTGGTCTTACTAGAGAATTATTGCAGGTACAACTTAACTAGTACCTACATACATAAGTACATGTGGCACAACGTTTCCCTCAAATCATAGGCAAAATGGATAAAGATTTTAATCGGTTTCTGAGAAAATCTGAATCTATTTGCGAATCACTGGGAAGCTCCATATGCTGAGTTATGCTGTCTAAATATGAATCCAGAGGCTGGATAAATTCCGCTGGGATAGTAATCGATTAATATCCTAAGGATTTTATTTTCCTATACGGTTCGCAGCCTCCAAAGAAAAAAATCTGCCAACAGTCTGGGCGCAACTGTATTATTTTTCCGGCAGAAGTTCAGAACGCGTTCAATTCGGGGATGCGGTGTATGTTACTATGTGACTGAAAACCTAACAAAAAGTTCGGGAAGCGGTTAGAAAAGGGTGTAACATATGAATTAAATAATTGGGTCATATTCCGGGATGTGGTCTCGAGGTTGAAAAAAAACAAAACTTTAAAATAGGTGATTATTAAACAAACCTGGGGAAGTGAAAATATATTCGATATCTGATCAGACCTGAGAAACATGGTGAAATTCATGAAAAAGTATACAACCAGTTTACACCCTCTTAGGGGTCGAATTTCAAAAAATCTTGAAAACACCTTCTAGGTATTCACATGAAGAATTCGTAGAATAAAAATGAATTCAATATTTGGAAAGACCTAGTAGATATGACGAAAATCGTGAAAATATATGCATTTTATATTAACCGATATTTTTTTTTGCCCCCCCTTCTGAACGCCAATGAATATTTGAATTTTTTTTATTAGAATCACTTTTCTAGTTGATTTACATATACGTACTGAGTTTCAACTTCCTAGCATAAGCCGTTCTGAAGTTAGGGAAAACACCCCCCACCACCGTACCATACTACCCTTAAAAAAAAATGTATTTTTCCACCATGCCACAACTATAGCTTTATCTAAATACCAAGTTTCAGCTTCCTATCGTTATAGATTCTTAAGATATAAGCATCGGAACTTTTTCTTTCTCACCCTTCCCCACCCTCACCCTCTACACCCACACCACCAAACTTTTTTTCCCTACTAGGGTTATATTAGGCCTACTTCTGGTAAGAATTTGAATCATCCATCTTACACTGTTATTGAGATATGAATCGTGTTATTTTTGAAAAATTCTAGTCCCTCCCACTTCCGTGCTTCTCCACCCCCTTCAAATATTTTACTTAGAGCAATTTTTATTATCAATCTTTATAATAGATATCTTTATAATAGATCATCAATCTTTATAATAGAACCGAATTTTGTTTTTCTGGTCCAATTAGTTTGTGAGATATCGTAATCTAAAGTTTTTCACCCCCCATCCCCGTACGCCACTACCCCCACCCAAAAATTTTGTTTCAATCTACTCTCCTAGTATAACTACAGATATTTGTTAAGTTTTAATTGCTTGCTATTAATGGTTTAGGCGATATGAATTTTAGAATTTGTCGATCTCGGCATTTTTGCGTTTCGGACGCATTATTTCCCCCTCCACTCCCACACCCCTTCACCCATACCTGTTTTTTTTGCAAATTGGTCCATTATCAAAGCTCTATAGAAATTCTAAGTTTCAGCCTCCTAACACAAGCGGTTCCTGAGATCTAGAAACCTAAATTTTTTGTCTAAAACGCTTACCCCGCCTTCCCCCTTACACCTCCTCCCCTGAAAATAATGTCAATTCAAGGGGTCCACCAAGTCTATTCTTAGAAAAGATTTTAATTTAATAGCTCCACTGGTTTGAGAGCTACGAGCCTTCAAAGATTTTGGGGCGGTCGATGTACGGCGTACGGCGTACAGACGGAGTGAAAATTTTTATTGCTTTTTTCGCGTCTACTAGTCACGTGGAAAAAAAAATTTTGAGGGCAGCAAATTTTTTTTTTTTAAAAATCGATAACAATACTGTATTATAAATAATACAGTAATATTATAAATAATACAGTAAAACCGGAAACCGCGTACGCTCATGAAGTCTGATCTGCCGAAAAAGTGGAAAATTCATAGTGCTTTCGCTAAAATTGTCATTTTCCAACTTTAATGTATAGTTTATGATTTAAGCTCTGTCCTACCCTAACCTTACTTACTCTAATACATGATCTCCTCCTACGTTAAATTCACATGGCCTAACCGGCGCACGTACAGGACGAAACATTTCTATGATCACTCAGATAGAGACCAAATGAGTGGTGCTTCGACTTGTCCTCCCCTATTATCCCTTAGTGTTGGAAAACTTTCATGCATACATGCGAACTACCTTTTCGATGTGGATTTCTGTCTCTGTGGCTGCAAAGTAGGCTCAACGGACCAAATAAAAGCTGAAACGCGAATAATTCACTAACGAATAGCTAGCATGCAGCACTATTTCAGAAACATAAAAATTGAAATGTGACTGCACATGACGACGAACTACAGATAACCGAATTTCAGTTAGCGTGCGGAATGTGCATCCTGACTGAAATCGGAAGGAATATAGTGGACCAGGGTCCCCTAAAATTGGCCAAATTTTTTTATCTTCACAATTTGGTTCATGGTTGACGTGTTATCTACTTTCCAAGGACTTCCGCCCATATAAGTGAGGTTCCGGAGGAAAAAATTAACGCTTCCTTTTCGCATCCATTTCCCAACAAGTAAAATCATGTTTTCCGCACAATTAGGCTTTCTCTCTATTTAGATAAATCTCTTGACAATGAGCCACTTCCTTAGCGCGTCCAGGATATTGTGATATCGTGCTTAGCTTGGCAGGACTATACCACCCTTCGTTCTCCGCATTTTGCTTCAGCGATAGGACCAATTATTACATCCTGGAAGGAAAAATGGATTCTTTACTGTCATACAAGACATATGATAACTTTTCTTTACTTTCTTCGACCGAGCTCTATTTATCGTTCTTGAAAGTATCTATTTATGTCTGGTTCTCTGAAAAGGACAACGACGAATATCTTGTCTCGAGCCGTGATTTATATCTTTTCCTATTCAAATAAGAGATTCTGTTTTTCCTTTAAGAAAAGATAAACGACCACCAACAGGCGGATTCTCTGATAATCCCTTTTGGATTATAAGATAAGTCGTTTTCGTAGTAGTCAGGGGGATGCTGAAGACGCCAGTATCTTGATCACACTGTTTAGAGTGCATACACACGTAGCTAATTCGACTTGTTTGAAAGAAATAAACAGAAGAAAACATTATCAAGGATCTGAAAAGAAAACAAAAGTCACGATATTTTTGAGATACTTTATATCTTCAATTCCTTTACCACTTTTGCGGTAAACATAATTTTTGTATGGCAGATGGTAGATTTAAAGCTACAGGTTTGTTCAGAGGAATTGGTTAAACTTATTCAAACAGGATATCTGGTTTTAGCAAACGGTCAATTTAAAAAGTCAGTAAAAAATTTGAGTGTTAATTGAAATGCGACGCTATAACCCGGTATCCTAAAAAATAAAATTAGAGGACTATTTTAAATGTAAGCTTAACATAACGCTTTACGTATAACTCGATCATTTTTCAGTGAGAAAAACAACAACCATGCAATACCTAACTGGAAATCGGAGAAAAACATCCTATTCATCCTCATAATGCTCAATGAGAAGGGTCTTGATAAATCTAAAAACTTCTAGATAGGTCAACATTCTTCTCAAATACTTTTTCCCTTCTCAGATAGTTGGTAACATTTGTCGAACATTCCACACACCGACGAATATTAGGGAAAGTTCTCGACCTTACAAATGCACGGAAAAGTTCGCAGGCATCAGTTTTCACTACACAGCCAGACGACGGTCAGTTTCTATGCGAAAGTATTTGTAAAGTGATTTGGATTGTTGGACCGATCGAACAGTGATCAAGTTGTATACATATAGAATCGGGGATCGTTGCCAATAGTGTGATTAGTAGTGCGATTATTGGATGCGAATAATAAATCGTTATTATTTCTATCGATTTTAAGTGAACTATGTTTTACTTAAAATTCCTAGCTGACAACATTATGGATTGAAGTAATTTGAACGATGAGTTCTATGTTACAAAACATTCTTTGTATCTAACAAATTTTTGAAAAAAAAAAAAATTAATCAAAATTCATCACAAATTGAACATTTCATTCATAACCTTAAATAACTACCGTTAGCTCTCATAAGTTAACTATCATTATTCAAAACATTAAAACCAAATTCTCTGTAAGTAGCGTGCCTATTAATGTTGTCAATCTCTTGAAAGCAAACGCTTTATAACTAGTTGAGTTCGCGAACAATCTCATATTTTCTGTCGTGGATTAATAAATTGGTCTATTTTAGGTTTAAGGTTTCATTCAAAATGGCGTAAACGTCATACGATTTAGACATGTCATGAGAAATGAAAAGGGCTTTTCTGGTCTGTGGAATATTAAAGTCCTTATAAATAAAACTTTTCAACTTTAAAAGATAAACTCTAACACGACCGGGATGAGTTTTTTTTTTTCATCCAGCCTTTTCACATGGTGTGTTACAATGAAGAATCCTTGACACTAATTCACCCCCACTCAAGTAAAGCCCGATAACAACTAGAAGAGACGTTGTAGACGATGAACGCCATTATTTCTCAATAACACACTGACTGATGTCGTGAAAACCATTTGACACTGAATGGGTCCGGTTGTTGGTCCGGCTGGGGGTGTTAAGGTGGAGAGATATGAAGTTAATTAATTAATTTAACTGGGTGACATCCGGTATTGTTCGGTAGAAATTGCTTCTGCCACCAATGTCACTATGAGTAATTTCTCTTTACTGTTGAATGGGTTGCTTGTAGCCAAGTTATCCAGTCTCTCTGTTTCTGAGTCGTTCTCTTGTAGGTACTAAAAACAATGCTGTTTTATTGCATTCCTATGCCTATTGTTACGAAAAGGAAGACGAATTTCAACGAAGTTATTTTCGGGTGAAAACGCTTAATACGACTCCATCTTGAAATGAGTGGTAATTGAGTTTCATTCGAAAGGCTATTGGAAGAATGCAGAGTTCGTGGATTACGGATTTCAAGAAAGTGTTGACAGAGCTGTCCATGAAGGAAGTGAAAAATGCTTTAATACGAATGGGCTATGAAATTAAAAAGTAAGGTTAAGACATAATTAAATAGCGCCCTGAGACCGTCGTTCTGCATGAAATTCCCTAATTTTAGCGGTGAAAACAATGGTATTTCGCTTCGCGTGAACAACGACAGAGATAGAGATATTGAATAATTAATCAGCTCGTTATCGTCTAACGTTGAGACAGGCTGCACCTTTTTGTCACTTTATCCCCTTAAAAGGAAACATTTCCAAAACAAACATGGAGACACATACACCGAACACCAGCTTTAACATTCCTCTCTTCAACTGACTTTAATGGCTCATTAAAATGTTATTATCTTAGTAGGAATTACCTCTTAAAAGTCTTTATACCTGTTGATTGTGCTGTTTTGTTTGAGAAAAATCTTGCATTACATATACCTACTGAATGTTGCTCCTCTTTCTTGGAGCATGTTCCTATTTTATGCCTGATATACTTTTAGAGCAATGAAAATTATGGAGATAAGGTGTTGTCGTCTTTTTGTTGCAGAACGGAATTAATGGGGCGTGGTGCTGTGATTTTTTACCGCAGATAATTGAATGAAATTATAGGTCGCATTAAAACTGAAATCTGATTACAAGATGAAATGCGGAATGAAGAAGATTGTGGCAGGAGCAAAAGAGGTTGAGTGAACCAGAATGTTTCTTTTCGTGAAGTATTTCGATTAATAGATCGATAAATTATGCTAAGATAAAAATGTTACTTAATCCACTTAATGAAGTGGATTGAATTTAATTAAATTCTATTTCGATTTTCTTTTATAATCGCAGAAGGTCAGGACCGCGTTAAAAATGGATTAAAAATATTGGTACAAATACTCAACAAATATTGCAATGAACGTTGTTGTAATAAATGTAATTATGCTAGCACTAATAACCAGTAAAAGGTTGAACTCATTTCTGATGTCTACTAAAAATCAGCCACCACACTGGGCGCAACTTTATGCCAACGTTAAGGGCATTCTGAAAATGTAAACAAACTTACATACATATGTCGATGGAAGTATTAATTTATATTATCCGAAAACGTCTTTGTACAGCAAACACGTTAATAAATTCACTGTAATAATGAATGCATTCACAGTATCAGCAAGCCAATTCACATTAAAAGTAAAATAAAATACGAATTACGGTTCCCATTAAACCTACACTCGTACTCATCCAACTTTTTAAACATTAACTTTTGATAAATTATTTTGCAACCAATAAAACAACAATGCCATCCCATTATAATAAACGCCCGAACTTTAAACGCTTTTTCAGACCAGCTATCTAAAGCGTAATCCAATCCATCAATCAAAATTAAAACCACATATAACCTTTGAAACAAAGTACAATGTTGTTTTGGCCTCCGTCGAAATCAATACGTCTTTCATAGTACAGGCTAACGTCTATCCTAATGACAAATGACTTGAAAATAATTCAACAATCGCTCTTCCAATTCATTCGCCACCAATCAATCAGGCTCGGCATTTTAAAGTTGGGTAGAAAAAAAGTTTACTTTAAAAAATTTCCTTATTTCGCATGCTTGGGTTTGAGATTAACTACTCAAAATGAAAATAATTTAGAAAACAACACTTACCTCTTGGCTAAAACTAATTTCGATTTTCTCGTTGGACTCCTTAATATTCAAGAACTGTTGATGTTTGTCACGATCACGTTGGCCGCGTGACTTCTGCAATACGCTCTGGCGACAGCGTGTCCCGCAAGCGATTGCCGAGATTTTACTAGCGTAATAGTACATCGCCATGCGTCAAGATATAGTTTTTCGATTTCTGAACATTTGTAAAATTTCACTAAGAGATGGCGCGGAGCGACCGTTCGTCACGGCCACCTTGCCGGTAAAATAAATCCAAATCGAAAATTAAAGAAATGCTCCTAAGTCGTCTCAAGTATGATTGTAGAACATGACAGTTTTTATTAGAATCACATCCTCTTGTAGCTTGTTCCCGGATATCTTCTTTCGGGGATGGTTCATGTTTGCTGAGCTGAAGTTTGTTCAAGTTTTGGATAGATGTACTACCGAAGGTGATTGCACATTTTCCTTTCGTTCGAGCGATGAACGACAAGATTTAACACTTGATGCACCACGGTTACCCTGTAGGAAAAATGGATATAACATAGTTGTGAGAAAGTACTCGACTTTGGAGCGGTCCACGTCCACACACATGGATCTAATGTGTAATGTTGATAGTTGGCTGAGAACTCGTGCATGGCTCGACGAAGCCAGATGGTATTTAGTATACACTATTTTCCGACAGAACACTTGTTCTAGGCATCCTGCTAGAAGAGCACGAACGGAATACTTCAGGCACTTGAACTTTAAAATAAATAATTCAGACTGGGCTGAGGATTGTCTTGCACGTTCCTTTTTCGACAAAGAAGCAACTCGCGTAAGGCAGATAATGGACTGGGATATAAATAATATAAGAAAGTTAGGATTCCTTCACGCTGTGTTGTCTTGCGATCAAGTCTCCTTACATATTCAAGGGTGTGTAGTATGCAAATAAAAAAAATTTAACTTTTCCGTCTCGTCCTTCCCAAAGTGTCGATTACTTCTGCTTTTTTCACACCATCCTACGGGTGATTCCCCTATTACACTGTACTCATGTGTGCCATTCTACTTGGTGGTACTTTCGAAGGATATTTCAAAAGAATATATGACAAAAAGCAGTTGGTTGGATTATATGCTTCCGCCTGTAATTTAAGGAAAACATTTGCATTTATATGGGATGATTTGCGCTGTAAGCTTACTCAGTAATTTTTATGCGCGGCAAAAAAAGGATTCTTTATTGGTCCGAACATATTTCACGCTCTGACGGTAAGGATAATGAATGCATAATTTCATAAATGTTAGGTGAAAAAATGATTTCGACCCTACGAGCATGTTATGGTTTATTCGTTTTCGTTACAGCAACTTACTCGTGGAGTTCTTGTAAAGTCCTTTTCCTTTTAATGGCAGTCTTCATTTTTACCGAAGTCTATTTTTGAAAGGAATGTGTTTTCAGGCGGAAAGTAATCATGAATCAGACGGAAGTTGGGAAGGATCATTAAAAGGAAAATTACAGACGGGCGGAAATGGCAATCGTATTTCAGGGCGGCAATTAAATTCGAGGGAAACAATTGGATTTTTTTCCTGCGGGAAATTGAACTGGAAGTCGTTGCGTTTAGAAATTACGGACGTGTTTTGATTTCGTAAGACGCGACCTTACTATAATTTTACGTTAGGGGCAAAAGAAAATGAATTTTCAAGGACGAAAATCTTAAAGGGATTATGTTGCGTCAGTGATGATCAGAGATTTGTGTTACTGAGTACTCTAGCAGTCACTTTGCGAGCAGGGTTTTTCTTATGTGAGTGATGAGATTTATGGAAATTATATAAATTGCCAGAACAGGATAGAGTCGTATTGACCCTTCTCTAAAAGGAGATCAGGGGATAAAAATATCTCGAGAATTGTTTCTGTTGGGAACCTTACTCCAATATGCTAATGAATAATAGTAAGTATTGTAGTTGCAACTTAAGTTGTTGATTATTGAAATAGTTTATTGGTGATACAGTTTAGTAGTTCAGATTTAACTTTACTTACAAATAAACAGGAAGCGAAAATTTCCTAATACGAGTAGTTCCCGTATTTCTTCCAAAGGTCGAACTGGCTTAGAAAAATGAAGTAGGCATTTCCGAGTTCTAAGTGAAAAATTGTAGTATCTGTTTCTCACGTGCTTACGCTATAAGACCCGTGCAGAGTCGAAGGGAGGGTGATTATACAATAAGTCACGAGAACTCGAAAGCTGGAGTCAAGGCATAGTCATGACTATTGGTCGGTTCATGTGAAACTTGGTTAATTGTATCCTGGTCCAGAAAATCTAATGGGTATAGACGTATAAGAGCTCTACAATTACCTATTTGATTTCTCTACAACAATGGATGCTTGATATGGATAAGCAACAATATAATACAAACATTTTTTCTTTATCATTTTCTTTAAAGAAAAAAAAAAAAGATTTAATTTAAAATAGGATTGACAATTATCAATTTTTAACACCCGTAGGTGCTAGTGGCTGCTCGCCGCATGAAGCTAGTCAGGCTGAGCTTTAAGCTTGTGTTACACTGTATGACCAATGAGAGCTTTCTACAAGCCCGCCATACATTTCACGAAAATATATGCAAGAAACTGGGAAAAAAGCGAACAGTGTAACACAAGCTTAAAGCTCAGCATCACTAGCTTTATGCGGCGAACCGCCACTGGTAGGTGCACGGTAACGCACATTTATCCGTGTGCTACCGTCGATATACTACTATGAGTGTTAAAAAACATCAAAAACACGTAGAACAGAGTAGAATAGAATAGAATAGAAAAGAATTAATAAAATAATAGTTTCTACTTAACTCCATTATTAATTCTGTTCAGGAAGTCAATTTTAATAAAGTCCCGATTATGTTTGTATGTATTATAATGAATCGATACTCCCAATGAGTTCAGAATATTTTAGTTTTCAAGTACTGTAACAGTACTGAACCGAGATCTAAAATATTTTGTTAGTATTTATTTATTGTAAGTGTATGCGTATTTACAGTGACTATCTAAATATTCGCCTTGTATCGTTAATATTCTTAATGCTGTCATGCAGATGAAACATGAACCTTATGATTGTGATTCTACCACACTCCTCTTAAACAATCGAAAGATTTTTAAATGAATGCAAATGATATACCTTCTACTCTTTATTTAAATAAAAATATAGTTTAAATGTGGTACTGGTATACGCTTATGTTAAAAATTCACAAATGATGATGCAATAAATTTACGTCATTTTTCATAACAATAAATCATATGACTTGTTGAAAATCGACCTGGAAAATATTATAGCTGCCAGGTTTAAGGTACATACACTATAACTTAATATTGTTTTATTCTAATGAAATTTCAATATTATTAGTACCACGTTACACTTACTAATAAGTATTCTGTCATATCGTTGCATCGCTTAACACGTTCGCGTGGCATTCCACGTTTAGAGCGTAATTAGCCTACGAACAATATCTACTGGAAAACAGCTGCTAGAATACTGTTTACCAATTTCACTGATCAATATGCAGGTAGTAAAAGGAAGAACTACTTTCTTCCCTAGTTGACTTATTCGGCAATTCTTAAATGTGAAAACCGAAAAAATCAAAAGAGTATGAAATACGAGATTGTATATTCGATCAACCTAATTTCCTCTTCCAGCTCAGAATTTATGCATAACAAAATAAATTACACTACGTAAATCGAATAATCAAAATTCCGTGAAGGATCGAATTAAGCAAGCAGACGATGACATTTGAATTTCCATCCTCGAAGAATCGAAAAGCAATCTTGGGCCTCCTACGACTGAAACTCAATTTCATGAAATGACCGGAGACCTAGAAAAAATCAAACGAGGAACTGACTACGGATTGTCCTTACGGAGCCATCTTCATGTCACATCGAATATTTGTCAATGCTGTTTGCGACTGACGAAGCATACATTGGACTGACCTTTTAGGTGAGGTGAGACCAGTAAGCAGATACGTCGCTTGTCGATGCCATTAATTTGTATACATCCATTCACAAACCGATTGCTGCCAGATTACTTCCACAAGGAAGTAGACAAACACTGACCCGAAATCAGATTGGGAAGCATGACCTAACGACTTAATGTCGATGTAAAGGAGAATCCTTACGGCTGTACTAGTTTTATTGTTGTCTATCAAAATCTATAGACAAGGATATCTGGTTTGGAAGGGCGACCAACAAACAGACGTATTTTTTCGGTAAGCAGTATATCGTTATTTTGCCATCATGATTGACGTCCGCCCATCGCTAATCAGCCAGGATACTTTTCGGAGAAAAGCCCTCTGAAAGGAAGTTAGCTGGCAGTTATTCGCCAGCAAAGTCACATATATGAAACTGCTTTGGCAAGCTTTCGTTCTGTGTATTTGTATGTGACTAAGTATCAGAGGACACTGTTAGAGGGTGAATACATCAAAACCGAAAATTTCACTTCACTTCTTGCGAACATTTTCGCAATTCATCTGACTTTTTTCAATAAATCCCTGAAGGCTGTTGATGGCTTTTCTTCCGGCGTGAATGATAAATGTTACGCGCGTTCGTTTACATTTGTAAAGCACGCGGCGCTCGACGAAATGAAAATAATTTTCCGAGCGGGGTTGAAGTCATTTTCTAAAGGTTCGCACAAAGTTCAACGGAAAATGTGTAGAAGCGGTAATTATTTTTCTTACAAATAGAAAACCCAAGGGAATAAAGGTTATTCGAGTAGAAACTGATAGTGTGTATTTTGCGCAATCTATAAAGGGCTTGAAACCGGTATAAATAGTGTGAAAGCATCGCAACCTTCAAACAGACTTACACTTTGTACTGATTTTTGAAACCTTTCACTCCATCGTTTTTTTAATCAACCTCTTATTAAAAATTCTCCATATGTTGATTAGATCTGCCAGTTGCTGTCAGTTCTGGAGTTCAGATTTTGAAAGTTCTGCATTATGTGTGAACTATCGAAACGAAGATGAAATGAATTTTTGGTATTTCTGAGAGTGGACGCTGCCGGTATTAGTGCTGAGACATCGACCTCATAACATCGATGTTTTATAACATCGATGTTTGAAATAAACGACATCGATGTTTGAAATAAACGACATCGATGTTTGAAATAAACGACATCGATGTCGATAAAACATCGGTGAAAAACATCGATGTTTCTAAACATCGAAGTTTTTAGAATTTTAGGTGAGACATTAGAGAAGAAGCAAAAAAAATGTTTTTAGCTAAGAGATTGGTGTGAGAAAAAAAAACAGTCTGGGCGCACCTTTATTATTTTTCCGGCAGAAGTTCGGAACGCGCTCAATTCTGAGATGCTACGCCGCATCTTACTTACTATGTGACTGAAAACCTAAGAAAAAGTTCGGGAAGCGGTTAGACTAGGGCGTAACATATGAATAACATAATTGTGTCATATTCCGGGATGCAGTCTAGGGGCTGAGAAAGGAGAAAAACTTGTCAATAGGTGTTTATTAAACAAGCCCGTGGAAGTTAAAAGATATTCGATATCTGATCAGACCTGAGAGACATGAAAGAATTCCTGAAAAGTATATAATAACTTTACACCCCCGTAGGGGTCGAATTTCAAAAAATCTTGAAAACACATTCTATGTAGTTATATGGAGAATCCAAAGAATAAAAATGAATTCATTATTTTGGAAGATATGACGAAAATCTTGGAAAATATGCTTTCCATTTTCACTGATCATAATTTCTGCCCCTCTTCTGAACGCCAATGGATATTCGAATATTTTTTTCATCAAATACAAACCAAGTTTCAACTTTTTAACATAAGCCGTTCTATAGTTAGGTAAAACACCCCAACCCCCGTACCATACTAACCCCAAAAAAATTATATTTTTCCAACACACCGTAAAAGTATTAGGCACCCAAAAGTTTTGTATTTTCGTGGTCACAATTCAACCAAAACCAAAGCTAATTCAATAAAATTTTCAGGATTAAATAAAAAATGTATTTTGTACAGTAGTTAATATCGGATTGATCCTTCGTTGTTCTTCGATTCTTGAAGGCGTGCTGGCCACGAGAGTCTGGCACACCTCTGGGCTAATATTGCCCCACTCCTTGATTGCCGCTGTCTCCACCTCACGGAGTGACTTGCAGTGCCTCCCCATGATCTTCAGCTTCAAATGAGACCAAAGGTGCTCAATGGGATTGAGGTTCGGGCTCTGGGCGGCCACTGAAGTACTCTCACTCCATTGTTTTGGAACCAGGTCCGGCTGCGGGCAGCGATGTGAAAAGGGGCGTTGTCTTGTTGGAAAATGACTCCCTCGGCCCCTTCACCAAACCATGGTAAATAACTAATGATAGTAAAAGAACAGAAAAAGAGCGTCGCAATCAACGTTTGCGCGAATTTTTTTATTCTGTTAGGGGTGCCTAATACTTTTGCACTTGGCTGTAGCTCGTAGCTCTATATAAATACCAAGTTTAAGGTTTATATCAGATGTAATAAACGGAACTTTTTCCTTTTCCCCCTCCTATATTATATTATATTTCCCCCCACTCAACAATTCTTATGCAAATGGCATTTTTTATACTATCAGAGCTCTGTAGAAGTTCCAAGTTTCAGCTTCCTATCATAAGCGGTTGCTGAGATCTAGAAACCAAAATTTTCCGTCTTAAACGTCTGAAACATCGATGTCGATGTTTTTATAAAACATCGATGTTTGAAAAACATCGATGTTAAAAGTACCCGATGTTTCAGAAACATCGATGTCGATGTCGCAGCACTAGCCGGTATTGCTCCGCAATACCGTGCCTTTATTTAAGTCATCTTCCCATCATCTTTGAAGTAGACTTATGTAAATGTACAACACAATTTTGTTTGTTGTATGTTACCATAGGAATTCGTCTGAAATGATGCACTTCTTTGCTTACTTAGAGATAGACCCAAACGCAGCAAGTTTTCATGTAAAATGAAATTTTGTCCACATCAAAAGATTTTTTGCTCCTGGTGAAACTAAAACTTATTCGAGAAAAGCGCGTAATTTTGAATGGAATGAATGTCATTATTCAATACTGAGACTAGGCAAGTTGATTGACCTGACGTACGAAGACATGTTAAATGGGAGTTAGGTATTCGCTTTTTCATTATCAGTAAAGACTAATATTGGACTAATAAATGGTGAGTATTGCGCACTGAAAAATATTTAAGTCTAATAATCTGCAGTTAGAGTTACATAAGACGATATTGTCGCCCTTTCGTCCAGCGTCCTGGTCAAATGCGCGTTCTACACATATGGCAGAGGCAGGTCTACTATCTTAAAACGTACTTACTACTTCTTGAAGGTAAAAATTCACTATTGGGCGATCAATTTCATTTTCTCTTAAACAATTTTTAATTGCTTCTTACAGATTTAACAAAGACGCCAAATTGATCGTATTTCGAATGCTTGAAACAAATTAACGCTATTAGGGTGTAATTCTTTCATTCACTCAAAGTTTCCTTCTTCTCCATAAGCTATTTATTGACGGGCAAAAAAATCTGTCCTTTGTCGAACAGCCAAACACAATCACTTCCGTCTAATACTAATTAAATTGTTTAAGCCGTCATTAATGCTAAGTGAATGTTCCTTTCAATCCGATCCCAGTCGGAAATTAATTAGAACAATAAAACCATCCCATCATCGTATCTTAAATAGCTGCACAGTAGCGCGTCTGTTGTCCTTAGCGTATCTAAAATGGAGATGGATTGGGTAGCCTTTGTGTGCTTCATCTAATAGCATAGGGCTTTCAGAACCTTTTGTCAGCCGTTTTTTCTCGTCTTTTTCGTTTTTAATTCCACCACCATGAAACCATTAACTCGAAATGGTTTTTGATTGAAGGATTTAAAAAAAAGGATCTTCCATCAAAAGCTGTTTTCGGGATTTGCGAAGTCTAACATTACAGCAATCAGACGAGTGCGAACTAGTCCCGATCTATCCCGAAATAAAAGCCTGGCCTACGATAGAGAGGGTGCTTCTAACGATTGTTAAATGATTAATTACACTCATTACTTTCCATTACCTACCCCTTTATTGCGAATGTGAAGCAAAAACTCAACACTTATTTTTGTTTTCCGTAAAAGGGATGTCTAACACAAAAGTTAGGTTAGACGGGTATTCAGAAGCCAAGGGAAATTAGTAGGTATATGGGGTGTTGTAATGTTTTTTGTTTGGACTTTGAAAGGACAACCTTATACGTCATTAACACAAATTAAAACAAAGTGTTTCGGATTATTCGGACTATTGTGCTTCTAATTGAATTTGCCATCTGTTTAGGTCTGGGATTGTTGGAGTAGCTTATATTTTGTTTTGTGTTCTCCATCAGAGTAGCATCTGATTTTTAGTAATTTTTAAAATAGAAAAAAATGTATTCACTTTTTCCTTGGTTTTTGGGATTTAAGTTTTACACACGCCAATACTTTGTACAATAGGTTCTTCTGGTCTCAGAAAGGAGGTCAGAAACATCCTCACCGAGTTCGACTTCAGGCACGTTATAAGGTTCTAGCAAAAGTGTGCACAGAAAGAAGAGTTGATATACCCCCAAAAGTATGGGTTCTATCGAACTGAAGAGCCTGCGTAGCACTTCTGCACCCTTCTTTGGACCACTTGGGATTATCCAAAAAGACTTCTCCTTCATTTGAATGAAGAATCTCTTCTAAAAACCGTGCCTTTTCGAATACTTCTTCTATGTCAGACATGTCAGAAATATCTCAACAGTACAGGTAGAATCGTGAAACACCACTGCCATTATGGTTAGTTATACTAAGATTTTGTAAAGCTGAATCAAAATTCGAAGTTGAACACGGGAATGATACTCCGATCCAGTTGAACACGTATCCCTACTACAGGGCATCTCTTTCGAGGTGGATTGACTTTTGGGGAGAAGAAGCACTTACGGCCATAAACTCGTAAACACTAAAAAATATTTTGTCAATCAGGTGCAGTGCACTATTTTTACTCAAATGCGACGCGATTTTGCGGCGCCACATTTTTGAGCGTACGAATACAAATTAATGGCTCAAAAAACTTTGTGGTTTTTATTGCGTCCTATCAACGATCCGTAAGTTGATAACCGTCGTACAAGACACATTTTGTTATTGCAAAAGTGGCGATATCAAATTAAATGTCACGATAGGGTATTGGAAAATCCAGTTTAACTATTGTCCTAGAAACATTATAAATGCCTAAGGACATGAGAATATCTAAGATTTGAAACAGCCGGTTTCTCTCCATTGTATCGTCAAGTGCGCAAGTGCAAGCAGGTTCCTTTGTGAAGTGTTTTTGGTGAAAAATATTTTTATAGTTTTTTTTAAAACGTGAGTTTTGCAGGTAGAAGGATAAATGATGGAAAACTTTCCAAATATAGCAAATATTAACACGGGACGGAAAATTGTGTCAGTGAAGTCGTTCTTAATGTGCCTCCAAATAGTTTTTAAAGATTCCGAAATTGAGGCAGTTCAGGAGATTTACCGTTCTTGGGACTTGAGTATTTCCGTGTTTGCGTTACTTCGAACTTATGGAGTAAACTCCATTGAATTTCTAGATAAAATGGAAATTAGATATTAATAATTTCTTTGCTGGCATAGATAGCTTCGGATACTTTGGTGACCGCGTCAAATTTAAAGCTGGATTAAGGCAGTGGAGAAGGGACAGAGTAATTTTTTTTATTCAGTTTTGAAGAATTGTGAGATATTTGCATGATCAATTTTCTTAGGGGAAACCTTTATTGTGTGACCAAGATACCTTATCGCCACCTTCCACTCGAAAAGTCTTAGAATGGCTCGAAAAAATATCAAATTGTTTGAGTAATGGCAGCTCTACGAAGGATTCGATCTCAACTGTTTCGCAGTCGGTGGAACTATTGGAAGCTCCGTCTAATACAGAGTACTATGACGTTTCGAGTCTCCTTAAATCCACTATTAGGGGGCAGTTAAATTGGGCCCATTATGAGCAAAATCATCATTTAAACGGGAAACGCCAGCGAGATTTGACACATTGAATAGCTGATACTTACATCGGTAAGAATAAAATGTCATACACAGACATGCAGAATTGGGCGAAAGCAATTACAATAGCTTTTCCCACAGAAAAACCAGTAAGTAAAGAAATCTTAAAAATGTATACAAGATGAATTATATTTGATTTTGTATCAGGAAACATACTTTTTACCTCGAAAACCTGGAAAAAAGAACCCAACAGACAAATTGTTTTCTCGTTGGTGCAATACAGAACATGGCAAAATTATTTCCGAAGTTTGTGAAGTCCAGGTAGCAGTGGATATTGATCAATTAGATCATCAGCTTACAAATGGTAAAAAATATAAACACAAGCTTGATACCTATTTGTTTTAATGTATGCTTATTTGAGCTGATACTACATTTTTACTTTTTGAACGTAATATTTTAGATCAATTTTGTGAAAAAAAGTGCTGGCTCCAACACAATTGCTCGCCATGGGAAACAGTTAGAAGATATTGGAAAGAAACGAGCAATATTAGAACTTCACAGTTTCAGTCTGACACTACACAGTTGACTAAACTATTAAGAGAATGGCCTCGTTTTAATGACTCGGAGGGCTATGAGATGGTATGCATCATTTATTTGAATAAATTTATGAAATGTATGCATGAAGTTCCTTATACACAGGTTGATATTGATTTCGAGACACTTCACCCTGAAAAAGGAAATCTCCTCTTTACGAAATACGAAGTTTTTTATTCGAAGATTATCGTGCAATTCCAGAACGAAATTAAAGATAAGACTGCAAAGGATATCCTAAAACACTTATTCAACGATCAGGTTTCGAAAGGTACATGCAAGTGAATAATAATAATCATAAGCGATTTTTCTTTATTAATTTTCTTTTCAGACTCAAAAGACTGTATCGTCTTTATGTTGTTACATGCAATTCTTCAGCCTGTCAGATTGTGTAAAACATACAAACCCACAATAGCTGACGCACAAGCGTCCTTCATGTTCTAACAGTGAACGACCTAGTGCGGAAACTAGAAAATCTGAGGAAGGAATTCTCACAACGAGCCGAAAGCATTCAACCAAGAATTATTGTAGTGGGGCCTGACATAGAAAAAATCACAGAATTTTATGTTTTCTGTGACGATATTAAGTATAAGTGCTGTTCTATTACTAAATGTATAGATGTTATTATCAAATTATGTTACGTTTACAAAATCAAGTATTCACAAAGAAGCAAGTTAGTTTGGACATTCATTGAACAATATTTTTTTGGAATAGAGTCTGAACTCTTAAATGATCTTCAATCACTCATAAAAGAGCATAATGAATTGTATCAGAAGCTATTCAAAGAAAATTTAAAGCCAAAGTTTCATAACCTCGTACATTACCCCAGTGTAATTAAAAGCTTAGGTACTTAAAGTACTTATGGTGTTTCAGGTACGAATCTGAACACCATATTCACAAGCTCTATGCACAAAGTATCACATCACGAGTTAATGTTCCACTTACCCTGTCCATTAAAGCTTCTTTAAAATTTTCATATTGTATTTCTGTTAATAATTTTTTTCAACATGAATTCGTATATAATGAAACTCATAATTTAGACAAGGAATCCTATTTTCATTCATTAGACTTAGAAATGAGTAACTTGCTGTCTTTCAAACGAACAAAATGCGTTAAATTTAGAGGAACCACTTTTGAAAACGGTCATGTGGTTACAATTACTAAAGACAATGAGTGTCTAATTTATGAAATTGTTGACTTTCTCGTTCATGAAAA
This sequence comes from Beris chalybata, assembly GCA_949128065.1. Lineage (NCBI taxonomy): Eukaryota > Metazoa > Arthropoda > Insecta > Diptera > Stratiomyidae > Beris > Beris chalybata. Next base: position 1,756,722 of record OX421896.1, on the reverse strand, counting down.
AGAAGCGAAAATTGTTGCAAAACAATGGATAAATTTAAATTTTTCAGAACACTTTGTAAGTTATTTGGTTGGGAGTCAACTTCAATCCTATAGCATTGTCAATTTCAAGTCCTTAGACGGACCTCCTATTCATTTCTACATATTAAACAACGGACTAAAGGTCATTCGCCCTAAAAAATATTGGAATTAACTCTTAAGTATGTCAAACCATTACAAATTATGATTTAATGTGCTATAATAATAAAAATAATAGTAAAGTATTTTATTTTGCATTTCAAAAAACATTCAAAAATACATGCAGCATGACCTTTTCGGTTGTCGGCTGGATTGGCCAGCTATTCATATTATATTAATAAGTATTGTGCTCTATAGATTATTATAATGAGTAAATAAATTCTTTGTCATACATTTAATTGAACATTTTTCATTTGTATTTATTGGTCGGTAAGATGTCTTATTAGATAATGACCAGTTTTTTTTAATAAAATACCCTGTCGAATAAAGCAATTTCCCATATCCGAAGGATCTATTATTTTCAAGAGGATTTGCGGATTATTTTGAGCAGAACTGCATATCGATGGTATAAGGCATTCACCTAATTTTTAATAAGAGTTCGGCATTGTTATAAAAAGAGTTCTTATAAAATAACTATAAGATTCCCTTTATTTTGATAAGAATATCTTATAACTTTCTAGTCAACGCTTTAATGAGATTTTCTCTATGTTTTTAATGCGACTTTCTTTTTGGATGAAAACCATAAAAAAATCTTCTTAGCTTTCTTCGAAATTATGTGGTCGTTTTCGCTCTGTGTAGAGTTTTCAAATATATGATTTTACATATTTTCGTCTGTAGTAGTGTTATTATAATTAAATTATAAGCAAACCATGCTTTTTTTTTGTGTTCCCGAGTATTGTATGTACTTGATTTGTAAAATAACTCACATCTGTACAGGAGCTAGGAAACAAATTGACGATTTCGAATCCTTAAAATCAGTACTGCATCAGAACTACGAACATACGTATATGGGAAGAACATTGTCCAGAAAAATACTCGGCTCTGTATTGTCTCGATGTATATGGGGAGTTGCATTCAGCCATATACGATTTGAAGTTCGAGGCCCGACCCAAGTCACAAGGTTCTTATAGACAGACATAACTTTTATATAATTAAGATCAAAGAAATAATATCAAAACTGTAATTCATTACTAGAGAAAGTGGCGCATGTATCTAAAAACAGAATATGTAATATTAACAGAATTCAGTAAGAACTGTTTAGTATAGAAAGGGGAAAAGAGTTCCGCTCGAATGCCGCTGCAGTATCGATTAGTTTGCGAATTATTTTACCATATGTTTATCACCGAAACTAGTTTAAAAACTTTCTGTGACACTATGGTATTTAGTAAATTTGGAAAATAATGCCAATTTTAATTGATTTTCATTATCAACGAATGCGAAATATCCAATTTCATCTTTTCGTTTCCCATTGCCACTCCATTGCTACTTTTCAATGTGTTCATAAAAGACATTTCCCGTCAATTGTACGGACGCAAATCGTAACAATCTAATGGACGAGACAAAACTGAATTCTTTAGTTTTCGATTAACATAAAATTTCATTACACCCTTTTGATAGCGTAATCGAAAAACATTTTTTCCTATATGATTCCTTGTCCGTGTCCTTGTCAAAAGCGTTGATATCTTTGAACAAAATCTGTTTCCATTCAAAGCTATTTAGCACTACTTGAGATAGGAATCTATACTTGCTGAGACTATGTAAGAAGGACTAGTTGCTATTCGGCATAGTGGCTAGAAAATAGGTCCTGAGATAACCATCTACTCGGGCGAGATGGGTGAATCAACAGCGTCCTTGCTTCGTTGCTCTTCCTATTGCTTTTTGAAATTCCGTCGAACAAACATGGTGCCCACATTACTAAACACTATTTTGTCCCTGTCCTGTCTCCTAATGCGTTTTGGTACGTGTAGTGTAGACATGCCACACATCCGTACATATGGCAGCCCCCAACAAAAGTGTTGACATATGCAATTTGGTTGTTTGGAGATGCTAAATCACAGCGTGACAATTTCGAAATTTACGGTCGGTAGTACGCTCCGTTCCGGCTTGTATAATCTATGAGATAAATTCAAATTTAATTTTTTTTATTCAACATTTGCATTAAAGTGGCATGCATACCAGGGACTCTTAAACGTTTTGATGGAAATGAGTTGGTTTCTGTACTAAATTGTTGATTTTAGGAGGAAGATAAGCTTAGTTTAAAATAGAATAATGCAAATAGGATATTAAAATTCAAATTGATTAATTAGGAATAGATTGAGTGGTTAGTATGCAACTTTTGTAGCCTTATGTAAATAAGCCGGTGCAATTTTGGAGATAGGAGTTATTCTTTTACGTCATATTATGAAATGGAACCAGAAAATTGAACAAATCCGTTGTGGAACTTTAAATAATTTGGAAGTGAGTTTGAATGAGACGACTACCTTTAGATTAAGTCGCGTTTTATTAAAGTCAAGTTCGGGTAGTCTTTGCAGGTGACTCTAAAAATGGGATCACATACACTTTATATTCCCATTCTTTATTGTTCTTTACACCAATGCTGCAAAAATAATGTGGAGTTTGACGTGAGAAATTGAGACATCAAATAATGATTAACTTTTCGCTTAAAATGATAGGAATTGTTTTCACTATCAGAAAAAGTGTTTAAACACTCATTTGTAGGTCTGCCTACGGACTTAAACGTCAATTCAGAGGTACCATGAAAAAAGATATATCTATACGTATTGAAAATTAGAAGGCTTGGTTTAAAGTTTAAGCCATTATAAAAATAAGAAACAAAAACACTTTAGAACCTTATTTTTCTATGATGTTCAAATTGTTGTTTTTATTTCAAAGCATTTTTTTAAATAGTATGCCGTCTATTTAAACCACAGGAAACCAAGGACATCGCAAGTGAATCTCTATCTATTCCACTAGGTGAAGTGTATTTTTACCTGCGATTTTTTGGTTGATAATTAAGCGTACTGATTTGTGTTTCATTGCAAAATTATCTAGACAAATGGTAAGTGAATGTATCTCAGTGTACTCAATTAACAATTCATCTACGAAATAGACTCTTCGCTATTAAAATAATGTAAATGAAATCCGATGATGAAACCGCATCTTCAGATTTTGTCTACTACAGATTTCAAATCTGGGCTTTCCGGTGCAGGTTTTTCAACTGTCATACCGCAACGGCAGTAGCGATTATGGCGATCGATCTCAGTTGAGAAGAAGATGTGATGCTCCTTAAGCAAACAAATTCATTAAATTTCTTAAATTTAGCTTCTTTCTCCCTTAGAAAAAAAAACATCCTAGTCTCGTTGTATGTTGTTATTATATTTAGAGAATTAATACTACTCTACTCTTAAAAGCTAATTGTATCAAGAGCTATTCATTCCGAAACCATTAACTGCCCGCTTTGAATTGTTTCTTCAAAATTAGTTCTTTGAATAATTTTAAAGTTCTTTACTAATTTTTAGGATTCTTGAATTTGTTTCTTGGAGTGTTAAGGGAAGTGTTTCTCAAAGGTCGTATTCTTAATATTGATTAGATTACTTTATTCATCCTGACGTCAATTCTATACTCCGAAAATAAAAAAAACACTCATTGATATTAAATTATACTTTGCCAACACAAAGAATAGCTTCCTTCCGAAACCAAATCGATTTCGCCAAAACTTTGAATCCCTTGAAAAAAAAACGTGTCATTTGAAAAGCATAACAAACGTCTCTAGGCAAAAAAGTTTCACACATCTTCTACACCCCAACCCTCAAAATACTTGGGAATACAACAGAACATGAATAAAAATAGGATTTCGATAAATTAGATTTTGTACCCTGGCCTATAGAGTTGCTCTTGTTAAAGCTACTTTTATCCTATGGGCTTCAGAAATCCAAAAAAGAAAGCAACTATACAGAAAAATTGACGCAAATTTTATCTCCTTATCCCTGAGTCGGGGTGAAAAAATACCACCGGAAAAAGGGAAAAAAGCAAGGGTTTCTAGCCTTATCTTTAAAATTCGTTTTTTGTCCTTATCCTTGTCGGAAAGTTGATGACTGAAAATGTAACTACCTCGGCTTCTTTTTTCTCTCCAAGCAATCAACGAACCAACGAACCAACCAGCAATTTCGGCTTATCACAAAACGGGTATAATATGAGTCCTTTTTGTTGTCGCTGTCGTCGTCTGCAAGAAGGACTCCCTTACAGACCGACAAAAATATCCTTGCTGGGTAGTATCCATTCCGAACATACGCTCAAGTCAAGGGTGGTTTCAATAATAAATCACCGGATATATGAACGGGAATTCCGGGATCTGACCAATATTATTTGTCGGTCGAACCATGTAGTACTTCAGATCCAACTACCAATCACCTCACCTCACTCACAGAAAAAAAATATTTGATTCGCTTGGTTGATCTTAGGCCGCGTCGATTTGAACTAAACACAGTGGACCTTAATTCTTTTGAGCTTACACTTTTGCATGATCCTCACTAAATTGCACACTGTCGCATTTGAACTTGGAATTTAACACTTGAAATTTAACACTTAAAATTACAAAAATTTCACTCAATCTTAAACCACCTGGAACCTGACTGCATCATAAGACCAACTCCCGCGATTTAAAATCATTTACCTGAAATTCCGGAAGAAACGTACTCACACTCGTACGAAATCTAACTAAGAACTGATTCATTATCCTAGTGTCCTCCACGCCTAACTCGCTTTAATAAACAATTTTTAGTCCATCATCCACTCGAAATTCGCGGAAACGACCATCTCCTACGCAACATTGTAGTCATCCGAAAGTTGTAGAGAAGTCGAGTGAATGTGGACCGTGATAGGATCCCCTAGCAGAAGTGGATGGACATGCGTACTTTAGTAGATTGAATGATACAATCCACAAGGTTAACGTGGAGTAAGGCGGTCGGGGATTCCCCCGAGAATTGAAAATAAAACGGCCGTTAGATATCATCTTAAACGGTTGTAAATTGATTTGGTATGTGCTAATAACGCGTTCAATGAAGGCGCCGAAATGTGACATCAAGATATTTTATGAGTGAAATCTGATAACTGGACATGAGTAATTTTTGCATGAACTAGCCTACTATGAATTACGATTCCTTTCTCTTACTTAATACATAGCATCAGAATAAATTTTTTGTTTGGTATGGGGAAGATGAAAAGTCCTGGTCAAACCTCTTCCCACAAGAACTATGTATGTATATATTTTGTCGCGGTAGGAGGAAGAAATATGTCAACGTTAATATCCCTCAGATCGTACCATGTACTTTCTTTAAATCCGATTCTATTTAGCGTATCGACTTGTAGTGTTTTAGTTTTAGTTTTAGTTTTAAAAAGTGCTTTATTTGCCGAAAATTCTTAATGCTAACAGTTTTTTAATCTTAATCCTTAAGCTAAAATTAGTCTATATCTAAGCTGCTACCGTTCTTAATGGCCTCAATGGGCACTCTAAGATATAAAATTTATCGGGGTATGTTTTGGGGGGGGGGGGGAGATGTTTTTTTGGGAGGGAGGATCAGAGTCTCTTTAATCGATTTGTAGTGTCGCTACAATCATATTTCCATGTGCAGCTCGTAATCGTATTAAATGGACTAGTTAACAACCTTTTGGCATTATCAGAGTTACTCTATTTGCTTCCTTCCTAGTATCAGGAATCGATTATATTCAGGCATATTTCCGTGGTCAACCTGTGCGGTTTGTCACGATGGCAAGTCTATTCCTAATTTCCACTTATCAAAGGGAGTCTTTATGCCGGTTAGGGAAGTGGCATTGTGCGGTCAAATCTGTTCCCCCGTAATTCCCATCTCACTTTTCAGTTGACTTTGGAGTACGTATACGACATGGATGGACTTTAAAAGAGAGGACAAGGAAAGGTTTGTACGTTTTGCGGAAGCCACTTTGTGGCCTTGAGCTCACATGAAACGTGACATGAAAGGATATTTAATAGGAAACATGCCTTTCTGATATGCTACACCGAATGCACGCATACAAAGCAACATTCCGTATAAGCAAGAGTAAGAATCTTGTTAAGCTCCTTCGGATTTATAATGTTTTGTTTATCCGTTTGGCTCTGTGTGGAGTTCCCTATTTGATGTTGCACTGTTAAATCGCTCAATGTGCTCGAACCGACCATAGAAAACTGTTTTGTGTTGACAATTTCGTAATTTTATTCGACAAAATTCGAGACTTGGATGAGTATGCTACTTTCTTAGCGGTTTGTGTGTTCGTGTGTGAGTAGTATCATCATGAAAATGGGGATTTTTTTCTATGGAAAGGACACCAGGGGATCCAGTTGAAGCTGAGCTTTAGTCCTGAGGATTTGACTAAGTGAATACGTTTTGGAGTTCTTTGACTGAGAAAATTTCTCCTACGTGAGCTGGTGTCTAAAGTAGAATAGTCAAATGGAATTATGGTATATTAGATAGAAGAAGATGAAGAAATATAAGAGCAACAAGAAGAAGCAAAATTCAGAAGAAGAAGAACAACAAATAACTGAAATGAAATGAATATAATATTATTAATCCAATCGACTGCCAAAGCTAAAGGATTATATTTTCAAGGAAGAAAAGATTTCAAACGGAGCACAGCTCTTGCATTTTATATTAATACGAAATGTATCCATTTGCAAAACCATTGTTCCAGCAATGATAAAATGCAAGAGCGTGGCATTCATTTTGATTCTAATTTCTTCCAGCCAGTCGTCGTTAGTGACAAAATTCCGTTATAAGTTGAGAGCACGCTATCTAATAGTTACTTTAAAGTGCATAATTTAAAACATATTCACACATATTCTAGTTTGAAGCGAATGTATGGTAAACCATAAAAAATTATAATCATTAATAATTACACATATATGCAACTGTTGAGTGAACTTTAAAATTTCTTGAGATATTTCACTGAGATATAATTCTGAAATAAAGAGAGATTTTTGATTACTGAAAGTAAATACTATAACAAAAATTTGTCAATAACATTGCAAAGATCATAATGCAATAGATGTGTGATAAGTCAGTAACCAGCAACTTGTCAACCAACTACCTCGATTTCAGAGGAAGGTGGAAATAGTTTCAAGTACCTTTTCCAATTAAAGTTTTTCACCATACTATCAATAGGCTTAATTTCGCTTTTACATGCCGATTAGTGTGATGAAAATGTAAGAAGCGGGACGAAAACGATAAAAAAGGAGTAGTATATGATATATGAAATAGTTGCAATATTTAGAGAAAGATCACGTACGTACATAGGTACTCATGTATAATAGGTCGAATGATACGCTATTCATCTATTTTCGGAAGTAAGTAAACGGCGCGCGTGTGATTTGAATTTTACGCTCAACTCCTAGAGTCAATGTCCCCATCTTCATCAACCTTTAGTAGAAATTATAAGACTTTCCAGAGATCTGGAGTTATGGCGTAAAAAGATATTTGCTTAAGTAAGAAAGTAGTAGACGTGTGGAGTTTTTAATTTTCAGGCTTTATCTGAAAATATAATATCGCCTATCATTGAAATATTAAGCCCGATTCCTATGATCGTCAGTTAAATTTTAACCGGAACTTTAACTGTAAGTTTTGTATGAATATAAATGTCAGTTAAAGTTCCAGTTAGAACGTAACTGACGATCGTAGGAACGGGCCTAAGTGTGATAGTAAGATGATATAATTGGCTAAACAAAAACCTCCTGTTAATTTTTTTGACAAATCTACTTCTTTCGGTGGCTTCCATTCAAAAGTTCTCTAAATATGTAGTCAATCGGTGAAATGTGACTATTTTCAATTTTGTCAACGTCAGTTTTATAAATAGTTTCAGAAAATTTATATAACTGAAAAACGATTATACTATCAAATATACATGAAATCTGATACACAAATCCCACATCTCAATATAACTGCAGTCTTATAAACTCATTAAATGTCACCGACAAAATTATTTACCATTAGGATTTAAATTCTTAACGAACCACTTGAAGTATTCGATCCTTTATCCAAATGAAATTTCTTCAAATTTAGTTTTCAGTATGAAAATAAATTTTTGATTACATCTCCTTAAGCCTCTAATTGATCATATAATTCGACACAATCCTGAATAGAATCCATAGACCCTTTTGCGCTCAAAGCCGAAAAGGGAAAATCGAACACTCACCTAAAGATCCTGAGCCATAGGATTACGATGGTCATCGGCTATCGTGTTGCTATAAAAATTTAATAATAAAAAAAAAGAATCAAAAAAGGACCTCTTCCTTCAGGCTAAGTCTTGGCGAAAAATGGAACATAAAATGGGATGAAACCTTTTCAATATCATCACTGTAGCGTAGTTACTATCGACGGACGTCGTAATACAGACGAGATATTCTATTTCGATATCCTGGTAAGACGGCTATTATTGTTGAAGAGCAGGATGATACTTTGGCAGATCATAAAAGCAAATCCTTCAGAAACTGACCCAAGAATAAACCAAAAAGCTTCTATCAATTGATTTGAATTGTAATAATGCCCCGGGAGTTTAAGATATTTGGTAAAATTTATAATACCTAAATCTGGGTCCTTGGACTAGGAAATTAGGGGAAAGGACCCTTTGGATTAATAATATTATATTCTCAGCTTAGCGTTGCGGAGCATTAAGTTCTCTGGGCAATTTTAACTTTATTGCTGCATTTTACGCTCATAATTATTCCGTTTGTACATTTTGACCTACTGCAGCACTAAACTTTTGCGAAATTAATTTCGTGCATTTTCTCGAAAATTTGTTGGCAAAAAGTTTATTATCGTACTCACATGAGCTGGGAAACTAGCAAATCGTTCATTTCGTCATAGTCGAATTAATCACAATGACCGTATGCGGGTGGGTGGTATAGAAATTTTCATACAGAGAAACCGTCGAATCGCTGGCAATAGTTTCCTCCTCATCCTCACTGAAAAAATTCTCGTTGAACAAAGTTGGCTGTGGTAATTGAGTTCTGTGAAAGTTATGTCGAAACAGCTTGTCAGGTTTAATCTAATCACGTAAGTTGAGATAGATACCTTGTACATACCGGGTTCAGCTACCCGCAATGTGGGTTAATATTATCGTACTCATCCACTCGAATCCGCTGACTGAATGGACCGGATCGCTTCATATGCTCTACTCTTAATATCCCAAAGATACTAAACGGAAATTCGAGTTATTTTTCTCTATTCTAAACAAATTTCGAAATTTACCCTTAAAAGGAAACCTTTTAGCTAATTTGATTGTTCGTTGGCATAGACTCGTTCAAATACCAATCCTTCCTTGTACGAAAACCAGTTAAATACTTTGTTCAGTTCCATACACTTCTTTATACTGTGTGAATATATGGCTTCAACGCTAGCATCTCTGGGTTTCCTGTTTTGCAGTTATTTCGTCTTTTAATACGTAGTTGATTAGATAAATGGACTGATGGTATATCGTAGGTATTTTCACAACATAATACAAAGATAACAAATAAACATATAAATCATCAATACAAAAGCACTAGCTATCCGAGATTAGCTTTAGGGTAAAGGAAATATTGGGTTAAGGGTTTATCCGTAAACAGCCTCAGAAACGCATTTTAATCAGTGCGTATATTTGTACTTTTTTTAAAGTACCTACTTCCGATTCAATTGTCAAAATTTAAAATATCGCCAGAACTAGCTTTAAATTGCAAAAGGTCAGGGATACAATTTTACTTCACAAATTCGTTCATTTTCAGGTTGAAAAAAATCTTGCTACCTTTAATAGTATCCGTTCACTGCGCCATTTTGACATAGTAAAGTCTAAAACCATTTTTTAAATACATATTTCATTTCCATGGAACTGTAAAATTCCTAATAAATTGAATTTTCGTAGATTCGGACAGAAATTCGTAAAATTTGAGTCGTTAACTCGTTTTAAATTTTTTTCTAAACACTATTTTTTAAATGTTGGGTAGATTAAGTAGTGATTTTTGGGGGATGAGGTAGGAAAGGGAGAGAACTTTAATCGAAAAATTGTAGTTTCTGAATTTCAGGAACCGCTTGTGCTCGGTGTCTGGAAGTTGTAATTTATATATAGAGCTTTGATAGTAATAATGAAGTTTTTTTTTTAATTTATCTGGGAATATTTTATACTATTTCCTAAATTAAATATTTTTAAGAAAAGTGGATAAATTTTGAATGGATGAGAGCTTATTGCGATTTAATAAAGTCAACAAAACCAAAGGTTTAAATATAGACAACCAGGGAACCCATTCCGCCTTCGTCCAAATTGGTGACTGTTATGTAAACTGGAGTGAATTGCTGTCTGGCTGAGGGGGTTACCTCATTCGATATAGATAACGAAAAATTTCACGCCACATTGCGATCAGATTCTCAGCCGGTAATAATAATCTGAGATGAGCGTTAATTAATATTCCGCTTCTAAATATCCTAAACTAAACGTCACCTAGATTTACAAATTAATAACTTTAATTAATTAATACATACTCTGCTTTACACTGTATTAAAAAAAGTTAAACTTATTCTAGAAAAAAGGATGCTCTAAATAAGAATTCTGAAAACTGTGGCAGCACTTCTGCTATAAAACAGAAATAATAATGGTTGGATGTTTTAGGAAAGTAGCGCTTCAAAAAATTTGGAAAAAGTTGTCTTCACCATGGACAATCTGCATGACTTAACACACCTTCATTTCATCTAATTCACTAGTTGTAGTTATTCTTCAACGTTTTTTCAATAAATCGTGTGGAAATTTTGTTTTAGCAGTTAATTTGCTCCGAGTATTTTCATTTCAATAATCGCACCATAGCACACATTTAAAGGATCAAAGGAGCAAAGCTTTGGTTTTTGCGAAAAAGCAGTTGCAATTGACTTCCAAACTCAAGTTTGGTCGAATCGAAATCAAATGGAAAATCCTTTTTGCATGCAATCAGTTTTTCTACAACACTTTGAACATAAATTGTGTATGAATCCTTCGAGCGAAATTTCGTCCTTTTTGATTTTTGCACTCAGAAAACAGATTTGGATTAGTCTGCGACATTTTCCCCCTTTCGAGAATGTCTTTCGTGGCCTCTCCTACTCCATTCTCGACGGAAAACTTTGAAATAAAAAAATGAAAATAAAACGAAAAACATTTTATATTTTAGTTTGTTTGGCAGATATCGATTCCAGGAAGACTGAACGAGTTCATTGTGAAAAGAAGTCATGTCGTCCTTATTTTTTCTGTATTTCTACATTCAATTGAGGTATAATGGAATTTTGGGGATGTAAGAGCCGAAGTCAATTTAAAAACGTACAAAAATATCCTCTGGTTTGTGTATTGCTTCTTTTGATTTGATGGTTGCGAATTGAGCCTATACAAACAATTTTTTCCTATTGATTAAATGGCATATTCTGCGTTATTTGAAATTTATTGTTTACGGTTTCGCGTGTTCAATTTACCGACATGACAACTCTACTTTCATTTCATGCCTTTGATATTTTTCTGATGGTGAATTGATCGATTTCTGCATAAATAATAAAAAAAAGCATTCATAATAACCAGGAGGCTATTAGGATTTTTTCAGGTAATCAGTCGCATAATAGCCCACACCGTACCTCTGTATAGAATTCTTTCCGGATTTCTACCAAAAAATAATAGATATAGTAGCGCTCAGATTGTTGCAGATTTCTCTTTATTTTTTGAAATAATAAATACAAATTTTATTTTATTTTTTTTGCAATTCATACCTATATGGCATTCTAATATAGCTTATGGATTGGTCGACTAGCACAATCTGACCGCGGTCCGAATTACAAATGTTTCTGCTCTTTTAGCGCAGTCACAATGGTCCGAATTTTGCTTCGATGGGTACAATGACGATGGGAAATTTAAATGTATGGCGCTTACACTACTCAGGGGCTTGGACGACAGGCAAATTGGTGTAATTCTCGGCCTCTCTCTTTCCCTCTCTTATCTATCTAGGCTCCAAGGACTCAAACAACATCATCTTTTTTTCTAATTCGAAACACATCTCAAGTAAGTGTACTGATTTTGAGCTGCACTAACCAGTAATCGTGCCAATGCTCCTATTGTCACGTTCTATTAATTTTATAAGCCACTTACAATCCCGACCCCCGAATAATATCACTACCCTATTTTATTTGCCAATCAAACTAATCCACAACTTTTATTGCATTTTCATTTGATTTCGTTCCTGGGAAAATCCAATCACAGCTCGCAACCGTTTCGCCTCAAAATTGACCGTAATCTTTTGCTAGCGCCATTTTATTATATATGTATGGTAGCAGCTAACCCAATAACCTTGCTGAGTAATAATTCGAATTAAAATGACAAAAAAGAAATCTGGAAGTCAGGATATGGAAGAGTACTATAAGTGTCGAAAATACCAAGCATAAAACTCTGCAGGATACTAACGGAGCTGATGCTTACAACGATCCTGACACTTGAATGTATCTCACGTGTGACATCTCATCGCCGTGGGGGGACCTCGTACAACAATGTTGTAGATGGAGTCAACGTCAAACGTCTCAGATACGGTTTCCTGTTTTTATTGTTCAATAAAAGATATTTATGATATGGAACTGAATCATCGTCTTAGTGTTGCAAAACTACATCAGATTGTCGTACCTTTCATCCGGTATAATGTCGAACGGCAACCGAGAAAATAATAGACGACATCGTTTTTGATGAGATGGAATACAGCTAAGGAGAACAAAACTGAAATCCTCGGAATCCAATAAGTCGAAAGGGGATAAATCCTTTTTAAGGGACCACGGAAAAATTGAGTTATAGCTGAAAGACGCCCTTCTTTCAAGTTGATCTTTATAGAATCTTGAAATGAAATTTTACGATATCAGACATCGCACAAAGGACGAGATGAAAATAAGATTGGCGTCGAATGACAGGAGAACAGGAGTCCTGATAGCATTAACAGGCTATTAAGTTAATCAAAGGCAATCAGAATCGGTGAGTGAATGGATAACGAATTGAATTATCGGATCGATATCGTCCTTCCAGCACCCAGGTCAGGCGCATAACCAACGAAGAACTCTTCCTGTATTGTGCAGAATACCCTAAGCTTGTTGAAATCGGATTGTAGTCCGAGCTGTACTGTAACTTCATAGGTCGTTGGTCGAATCCTTTTGATCGATTACTAGCTTTTCGGGTAAATCTCGCGCTAATGATGACTTGATGGCATCAAAAGGACTCCCTTTCAGGGTTTTTTTTCGGGTTCTTAAAAGTTGTCCAACCCTACAACAATGACTAGCCTAATGTCGCCTTTGCGGATATTTCGTGAAAGATGGTAAGCCCTACTACTAGAGCTATATCTGAAGAATTCCATGAATATCATTTCACCCGTTTGCCCTTTATGGGTGCGAAATGGTTCGAATGGGAGTTGAGTTTTCCAGCGAGAATATTTTTTTTGTTTGTTATTGCAATGAATTTTCACATCGTAAATTATTCCATTTCAGCTTGGAGACTTCGTATATTTTTTCCAGGGACAAATCTGGATTATATGGTGTTGAGATTTTCCGTATTTTCGTTTTAAAAGAGTTTTTATGAAGTGCTTAACGCTTGTTTTCTCGTGAAACAATGATACGCAGCTGTTTTAATGCGAAAGCAATTTGAAAGGGTGAATAGGGTTAATTTTATTCAGATTTTCTATTTCAATGGGATCTTAAATGGCGTGAAGGTTGAATCAGACAATTTAAAATTTTTATTTAAAAGAAAATAAATAAATAAATAAATATGTAGATTAATATTTTTATATTAGGGTCACTGACCCAGATTTACAGATTTTTTTTTTAAATTGTGGTCTTTTGATCTGTCCACTTGAAACCTGAAGATTATTCTAGTATGAAATCCATAAAATCTATGTTAGTGTAATAACATGAGACGTTACAATACAATTGTCTTCATTAATGTACAGATCCCATCTTTTGTTGGTTATAAAGTAAATATAAAAAATATTTAAATATTAAATTAATAGCGTATTGCATTTTTACGTAAACGCTAGTCCGAAAGAATGCTAGGAAGAAACTGGTGATAGTTGTAACTCTGACAAATACGTTCTCCTGTAAGTGCTAAATTAGCTGTAAGGACTTTTATTTAAGACGACCAGACACGAAAATGCGATTTTTATTTTTGTTAAATGCCACATTGCAAGCGTGTGGTGTTTTGAAATTTATGGACCAATGCTGTTAGCACCTGTGTGTCCAATTTGTTTTAGAAGTTATATTATAAGTTTTCCTATTATGCTAAGTATTAAATCTTCAACTTTCTAGGTCAATTTATTCTTGAGTTATAGCGCTTTGAAGCAGACTGATGTATTAATCTTACAAATATAATAATCTCATACTCTAACCTACAGCATTAATGAATTTACATTCATATTATGTGAACGCACAAGTTAAAACTATTTCAAATCAGAAGTTTGGCAGCCTTTGTCCCAATTACATTTCAATCCGCTCGGTTTAAATACAGCATTTCACGTCATTATTTAGTACTTCAGTAATTCACTTACAACGACGCATGAGCTTTTTTATCCGAATACTCCATTTTTTCATCGATCAAGATTACAATCAATCAAACCCAAGTGAAAAACTGCTTAAGTTCTATATTCCCTTCTGGAGAGATTCGTTTCTGCTATTTTCCCTGCGAAAACTGCATTCGAAGGGACCTTTCTGCTTCCAATGACAACTTCCTCTTCTACGTTACTGGTATCTTGCGATTACAGTCAGGACATCAGTACAAGAAGACGTAAGTAAGAATTCCTGTATTGGTTTCATAGTTGCAGGCTACAGATTCTTAAAACTTAAATTTTCCTAAATTTATATTCTCTAACAGAATCATCGTGTGTGTTAGAACCAAACCGCCATAAAATGTCCTTAAGAAACTGTATATTTCTAAGACAGTACAAATTGTAAAGCATAATTTGGCCAATAATGTCGGAATCAAACAAAAGGTATAAATCCTTTCAGTTATCTCTTCCTTAGTAATCGATTGTAAAGTAATTATGTCCTGTGGGAATTTAACCTAAACGAGTTTTAGGTCGGATAGTTGATCCTAGACTCAGCATTCCTTGCCTTCGTTTGCTCTCTTCTGGTATCACCCACCTTCTTTCCTGCTCCGTTCTTTCGAGGATACACACCATGAATACAAAATGCCATTGAAAATCGGTAGCCAAGGAGCAGCAAGAGAAGGAACAAGTTGCATCTTTTGCAACATCACGAAGGAAGGGATGGGGATTTATCTACTTTGGATCAACCGCTTCAGTGTTAAGCTGAAAAGCACATCGAACTGTCGGACCTGAAAGGAGATGAATGATACCCGAAGGACATGTCCTGATTCTTGGCACAATCTTTAAAAGTCGATAATTGATTTGATATATGACCGAATGAGTTACATTCGATGCTGTCTCTATGGTTTGAACACTGTTGTATACATGTGCGGCGAAACTTTACTATTGTCCTCCGTTTTAGTTGGAATCCGGCCAAGCGGCTTAGCTTAGCTGAAAGTAAAGTTTTGTGAAAGCAAACAGTTCGGATATCCGGGTTAGATTTTACCACACTCTCCGATCGTATCAAAACTTAAAGCGTAAAGTTAAATAGGCAAATATTGAAGTTCTGTAGACAGTAGACAATTAAATTAAATTAAATTAGATACGTCCGGTCTGGTTTTTGTGAAAAGCGAAAGTGAAAAAAGTTTATTCAATTATTGAATGTCAAATATCAAAACGGCTACTTAATACATTACATTCAATACAGCATCCTCCCTGAATAAAATTTTCCTTTTCTCTAATTTACAAACAAAAATGAATGTTGAAAATGTGCGGCTGAAGGCCAAATACAAATTTAATTATTTAATTCAAACCGAAGTTTTTTGAAAACATTAACAATTTACGACTTGCAGTTGGTTTTGTTAATATATCCGCTACCATTTCTTCGGTTGAAATGTATTTGATTTTAATGCTTCCTTCAGTCAATTTCTCCCGAATAAATTTTGTTTTTATATCGATGTGTTTAGTTCTCGGTGAATATGTGTTACTCGTAGCCAATTGAATGGCACCACGATTGTCACAATGAATAACAATATTTGCTGATATTTTTGGAAACATTTCCGTTTCCAAGTTTTTCAACCAAATCGATTCTTGTATGGCGGCTACCATAGACGTAAACTCGGCTTCTGTGGTCGACAGTGCAACAGTCTGTTGTCTTTTTGTACACCAAGATATAGCTCCATTCTGCATCAAAAACACATAACCAGTGGTTGATTTCCTACTATCTAAATCATTGGCCTCAGTCCAAATCACAGAATCCTTGCATTTCATTTGGAGATTTGCTATAAGTAATTGTTTTATCCGCTGTGCCCTGAAGATATCGTAAGACTCGTTTAACTGCTACCCAGTGGTTTTTTCCTGGATTTTCACTGTATCTGCTTAGAATATTTACTGCAAAATTTATATCAGGCCGACTAACCTGTGCTGCATACAATATTGGTAGTTTATTGTATGCAGCACAGCTTCCTTATATGGTACATTTCGCATTTCATATTTATCTTCATTACTTTTCGGACACATTTCAGCAGATATTTTCACATTTATATCCATCGGTGATGAAACTGGTTTCGCATTACCCATTCCAAAACGTTTAATTATATCTTTAACATATTTTCTTTGACTTATAGAAATTGAACCAGTTTTCGCATCACGTATAATTTTCATTCCAAGGATAGAAGACGCCTGTCCCAAATCCTTTATTTTCAAAATGTTTAGAAAGATCATCTTTCAAATGCTTTTCTTGATTAGCATTATTTGACAATATCAAGAAATCATCCACATATATTGCGACTATCAAAATGTTATCATTTCTTATTGAATAAAATATGCATTGATCAACTGACGAGCGCTTCAATCCATAATTCAATAATACTTCCGTTAAGGTTTCATTCCACAATCTACTTGATTGTTTTAAACCATATATAGACTTAATTAAACGACAATAGCGTTTTGAACCATCATCAAACGACTCTGGCTGTTCCATATAGACTTCGGTGTCTAACTTGCCATTGAGAAACGCTGTCACTGCGTCCATTTGACTGATATTCAAATCAAGTTTTACTGCTAGCGCCAAAAGAAACCGTATCGATGAATATCTGACTACTGGCGAAAATGTTTCATAATAGTCGATCCCTTCAACTTGTGTAAAACCTTTAACAACAAGTCTTGCTTTATATCGAACGACTTCTCCATCTGAGTTTCTTTTCGTTTTAAAAACCCATTTACATTTCACCGCCTTCTTGTCTTTTGGTAAATTATCTAATTGCCATGTACCGTTTTCAATTAGCGAATTCATCTCTTCTTGCATGGCATTTTTCCAAAGATGACTTGATTGTCCTGACATAGCTTCACCAACGTTTATTGGATCACTCGTATCAAGCGCCACACATGCATAATTCGGTCTCTCCTTATCCTTATTTCTTGCTGATGGTGCTCGCCATGGAATTGGCTCACTTAAAGCAGAAACGTTTTCATCTTCCCAATTGCTCACATCCAACGAATTATTGACTCCATCTGTTCCAACTCCATCTGTACCAACTCTATCTGTACTACTTTCGTTTGCAATTATTGACAAATTAGGTTCATTATCGTTGACCAATTCAATGACCAATTCCTCCCTTGATTTGGAATCATCATTGTCATTCTCGTTACTAAGTGGTATAAGCAAGTTATTACTTTCTTCTAAATTGGTATTAATATTATCAGTTTCAATAAAAGAAACATCACGGCTGATGATAAGTTTTTTGGTAGTACCATTATATAATCGATACGCCTTTGAATCTGTAGCATATCCCACAAAAATGCATTCCACTGCTTTTTCATCCAACTTCTTGCGTTTGAGATTGGGTACGTGCACAAAAGCCTTACACCCAAAAACTTTCATCATTTCCAAGTTTGGTTTCTTACCAGTCCACAGTTCATCTGGACAAACTTTTGCAGTTCCCTTACATGGCAAACTGTTTATAATCTTAGCAGCTGTTATCACCGCTTCGGCCCAAAAATTTTTCGAAATTTTTGCATCAATAATCATGCATCTAACTTTTTCAATTAAAGTCCGGTTCATCCGTTCAGCCAATCCATTTTGCTGAGGAGAATAAGGAGCTGATTTTTGATTTACGATACCATTTTGCGAACGAAAATTCTTAAATCTTTCATTAACATATTCAGTACCATTATCGGTTCTCAGAACTTTCAATGTACACCCAGTTTGTGTTTCGACTAGGTGTTTAAATTCGACAAAATTTTTAAACACGTCTTCTTTACTTTTCAAAACATAAACAAACACTTTCCTTGTGTAATCGTCAATGAAAGTTGAGAAATATTTATGACCACCAATAGATTTTACTGACATCGATCCGCAAACATCAGAATGCACTAGTTCCAGCATTTTGCTTGCACGATTTCCTTCGTTCTTAAATGGTAAGCGACTTTGCTTATCCTTTATGCAAACTTCATAACTTTTATTACTGATTGATGAACAGTCAAGATTAGTAAATGAATCTTTCATAAAATTCATGTTATAAAAACTGGTATGTCCGAGTCTGCGATGCCACAAATTAATATTGCTTTTCCCATTTTCAACAAAAAATGAATTGGCACTCGTAACATTTAGCTTAAACATGTCGTTTATTAAGTTAGCTGTTGCAATTATTTTTTTATCTTTATTAAAAATTTTGCAACCATTCTTATCAAAAAATACTTGATTGCCCTTTTTGACAATCTGACTTATAGAGATTAAATTTGCACAAATTTCTGGTACATGTTGCACACCTTCAATTGTTATTTCACTAGTGCGTCCATCATTTATGACATTTTGTTTAATATCACCAACACTATTAGTTATCAATTTTTGGTTATTTGCAACTATTACCTCCTTTACTATTGGGGTACTTTTGTTTACCAGCATCGTATCACTTTTCACCATATGTGCGGTCGCACCACTATCAAGAAACCAATCACTCGATGATACCTTCTGAGCCACAAATGAATTCAATAGTACAATATTATCTTTTAATTTTGGGCATTGTTTCTTAAAATGCGGTCCACCACATTCGAAACACTTTATTGCACTATTTTTACTGGCATTTTTTTTTTTTGAAAATTTTTTATTTTTAGCAACAAGAGCTTTTTCTTGATCTCTTTTGTCGTAATCAATCTCTTGCAATAAAATATTCTTCACAAAATCAACAGTTATATCCGTGCTCTTAGTTTCAATGCTCATGACCATGGGTTTGAACTCTTCTGTCAAACCACACAACATAATCGAAGCAGCAACTTCTTTATCAATTTTAAAACCAGCAGATTTTACCTTAGAGCGCAATGACAAACATTGATTAACGTAATCCTGCATCGAATCACAGTCTTCCAGTTTTAGTGAGATCCACTGCTTTAATAAGCTGACCTTTCTCACAACACCCGTATCTTCGAATGCACTTGTCAACGCATCCCAGCCTTCTTTCGCATACTTGCATTCTTCTAAATGCGTATATAGACTCGAATCCACCAGAAGCGTTAACTCGGCTAATGCCTTTTCGTCTTTTGATAAGACATCTGCCGATGAACTTGTTCCCACTAACATTGTCATGCATGTCCAAAGTCCCTTCGTGACTAAATGCGCTTTTGCTCCGACCTTCCAAATATTAAAATTTTCTCGTCCTTTTAATCGTTCAAAGGCTATTTGGAAATTTGCCATATTTATATTTTATTTACGTATCTTGAAAAATTCTTTAAATTAAAACTTTGTGTCTGGGCCCATAACCTGTAGACAGTAGACAATTAAATTAAATTAAATTAGATACGTCCGGTCTGGTTTTTGTGAAAAGCGGAAGTGAAAAAAGTTTATTCAATTATTGAATGCCAAATATCAAAACGGCTACTTAATACATTACATTCAATACAACAAGTTCTTTTTTCGAAATCCGGGCTGTAATGGAGATTCCGGTCCTAGTAATGATCTCCACCATGCAATGCGATATTTGGTCATAGGCTTTGTAATAAAAACTGATAAATGGAGAAAAGGAGGACGTAAATGGGATTTCTTTTTGGTAGTAGTTGCTATGTGGCTTTAATGGATTTCGGATGGAAGTATCTTAGCCCCAAAAGGGTCTTTCGAGCCAGTATTATGGAAAGTAAGTTTTTATCGAATAATGACTACCTATTATGTCTATTTTAGTTTTTATCCATGATGTTCCCAGTTGTTTTTCTTAGAGTGCAACGAGTTGTACACTGACATTGCATCGCTTCGCGCGCCCTTCTGCATTTGGCTGCCAATTTACTAACTTCGTTGCGAGCGTACTGTGATTTTGATACTTGTGCCAATAACGAAATATTTTGATATATGTGATTTTACTTAAAAGTTGTTACTTGCGATACGATCCGCACAATGGGATTGCCCTTTAATCATCCATCGGCACACATAAAGGGTTAGATATCACTTTCCTAT
Source organism: Beris chalybata (assembly GCA_949128065.1). Taxonomy (NCBI): domain Eukaryota; kingdom Metazoa; phylum Arthropoda; class Insecta; order Diptera; family Stratiomyidae; genus Beris; species Beris chalybata. The sequence continues at coordinate 1,736,176 of OX421896.1, read as the reverse complement.
AAAAAAAGTTGTAGCAACTATTAAAAGAAAACATACTGCAAGATGCGAATGGCAGATTTTTTAAGAGCTTACAAAGTATGTAAGTATGTAGGTACACAACATCCATTTCGCTAGATTTTCCAATTAATTGAATTCAGACTTCGTTCTAATTAAATAAAAGTTTTCTATGTGTTAAGTCAATTGAACAATTCCGTTCCGGCTTGAAGTACGTACTCATTTATACTCGATAGTTTTTCCAGCCATCATACCCCGTCCGTTTTATATTCCAATTATTCGAACAGACATTCGAATTCGGTAAATTGTTAAGAAACTTCTCAACCATGAAAACTTTATGCGATGACAATAAAACGTAATCAGAGTTTTATAGTAGTTTTTCTTCGAAGTAAACTATAAGTACACTATAATAAAATCCTCCAACTATCAAGCGAAAACGAATTTATACCGAGAATGAAGCGGAATTGGCTAAAGAGTGCCACCACCAGGCGAATCGTTTCCGGGGGTGCAAAAAAATAACGTCGAAGATATACGATCAAACCTAAATTCGATTTGAAACACGCTTAAAAGTTTTCGTTTACAGATGAGCTTCCGCACTTCAATTTTCCCTGATTTCCTTGAAGTACGAAAAGATACATACTTCCTTAAACTTGCACCCCGAAACACTTTGGGGAAGATTCTACATCCTTACGTGCAAACTCCCCAGATAGGGATTCGTCCTTAATGTACTGCTCGAATCGTTACGAATACGGAAAGGAAAATTCCCACCGCACTCTCATATCAGTAATAAGATTTTCATTGTACTCGTGCTTTGTGTACTATAGCATTTAGTTGTGTTTTCTTGTCTCAACACCTTCGAACTTTTACCTGACGAAACGAAGATGATGTCTTACAGTGTTATTGTGTACCTTAGGCGCTTAAAGAGATTACGGCCACTCAAAATTTATTCAGGAAATTGTTGATTGAAATTTGAACGAAAAAAGTGTGTTCGGAAAGTTGAAAAGACTCTGCTTTTCCGAGAAAATACGACAAATTGTACAGGGAACTACATCATTCATAAATTTCATCTTAGGAAACTTTTGGCACATTTAGGATATTCATAAATTGAGATATGCTTCTCTGAAAAAATTAATTTTTTAGGTTTTAGGCCTGATGGAATCAAAAAAACCGAAAAACCAGTATTTGTCTATTTAACCACCTTGCACCGTATGTAAACAGTAACCCTTCGAGCTAAAGTTAAAAATCTGCCAACAGTCTGGGCGCAACTTTATTATTTTTCCAGAGGAAGTTCGGAACGCGTTCAATTCGGGGATGCGGTGTATGTTATCATGTGACTGAAAACCTAACAAAAAGTTCGGGAAGCGGAGTGTAACATATGAATTATAGAATTGGGTCATATACTGGGATGCGGTCTATGGGTTGAAAAATAAAAAACTTAAAAATAGGTGATTATTAAACAAGCCCGTGTAAGTGAAAAGATATTCGATCTCTGATCAGACCTGAGAGAAATGGTGGAATTCATGAAAAGTATACAACCAGTTTACACCCTCTTAGGGGTCGAATTTCAAAAAATCTTGAAAACACATTCTAGGTATTCATATGAAGAATCCGTAGAATAAAAATGAATTCAATATTTGGAAAGACCTAGTAGATATGACGAAAATCGTGAAAATATATGTATTTTTTATTTACTGATAATTTTTTTTGCCCCTCTTCTGAATGCCAATGAATATTCAATTTTTTTTTATCAGAATTACTTTTTTAGTTGATTTACATATACGTACCGAGTTTCAACTTCGTAGCATAAGCCGTTCTAAAGTTAGGAAAAACACCTCCCACCCCCGTGCCATACTACCCCTAAGAAAAAATTTATTTTTTCAACATGCCACTACTATAGGTCTATCTAATTGCCAAGTTTCAGCTTTCTATCATTATAGGTTCTTTAGATATAAGCATCGGAACTTTTTCCTTCTCACCCGTCCCCACCCTCACCCTCTACACCCACACCCCCAAATTTCCCTACTAGGGTTCTATTAGGTCTACTTCTGGTAAAAATTTGAAGCATCTACGTTACACTGTTATTGAGATATGAAACGTGTTATTTTTGAAAAATACTAGTCCCCTCCACTTCCGTGCTCCTCCACCCCCTTCAAAGATTTTACTTTGAGCAATCTTAATTTATCAATTTTTATAGTCAAACCGAATTTGGTTTTTCTGGTCCTGGTGAGATATCGTAATCTAAGGATTTTCACCCCCCCCCAACCTCGTACGCCACTACCCCACCCAAAAATTTTGTTTTAATCTACTCTCCTAGTATAACTACAGATATTTGTTAAGTTTTAATTGTTTGCCATTAACGGTTTAGGAGATATGGATTTTAGAATGTGTCGATCTCGGCATTTTTGCGTTTCGGACGCATTATTTCCCGCTCCACTCCCACACCCCTTCACCCATATCAGTAATTTTTTTGCAAATGGGTCCACTATCAAAGCTCTATAGAAATTCCAAGTTTCAGCCTTTTAACATAAGCGGTTGCTGAGATCTAGAAACCAAAATTTTTCGTCTAAAACGCTTCCCCCACCTTCCCCCTCACACCTCCTCCCCTGAAAATTATGACAATTCAAGAGGTCTACCAAGTCTGTTTTTAGAAAAAATTTTAATTTAATAGCTCCACTGGCTTGAGAGCTACGAGTCTTCAAACGATTTTGCGTGGGGCGGTCGACGTACGGCGGACAGACGGAGTGAAAATTTTTATTGCTTTTTTCGTGTCTACTAGTCATGAAACGTGGACTAAAAAATTTTGAGGGCAGCAAATTTTTTTTTTTTGAAAATCAATAACAATACTCTATTATAAATAATAAAGTAAAATTTGTTTAGTTGGTGGATCGGAAAACTCCTCCAGTTGGAACTTTTAGGGAGTGAGGAAGAGTCTTAGACGAAAAATATTCTGGTATTTATATGCTGTCAAAACGATGGGATAAAGTAGTCGCTAGCGATGGACAATACCTTCAATGGCAAGTAGGAACATGTAAGGATACTATTTTTTTTTTCTAAATAAAGCATTCATTTTCACGAAAAAACCGAAGTTATTGAAGTCCCCTATGTAAAACGTGCAAAAACTTCTGGTGTTTCGTTCACTAGATGCCGTTGGAATAGATGGAAAGTGTTTTTCCCCAAAATCGGTTGTCTCTATCTTGAATATTGATAAGTTTTTTCACATGAAATTATTTTCCTACACTTTTTCCAAGTTCACAAATAACCATTGTTATGTCCGGGTATAAAGAAATTATTTTGAATTATTTTACTCGAATGTTGTGAATTACTTTTCGAACTATTTTCTCACATCAATTACTATTTTGCGTATGAAAATCGATACCATCCCTTTTTTTCAATCCCAAAGAGTCATTGCTTCTTGTATAAATAAATTTTCCAAAACACAAAGAGATATTATTATATTTAAAGGTAAGCTGACTAAAGATTTTCTCTTACTTGATTATCTTTTTTCTTTTTAGTACAAATTCGGAAGATAAGAAAAACCGAAGGTCTAATAATTGCTAACATAAGTACCAACTGAATTGAATGTAAAATAATTTGCGACGAGTCATGAACTGAAAAAGTGTATGTTTCAGCAAAAAATTAAACGACAAGAATTCAATTCGCCAGCGGTTAAAATTCAGATCATGACTCAAATCTTGAGTTACATGCTTCTAAGGGATGATTATATCGATTCATCGTCGATTTTAAAACTTTCCTTCATGACCACTAGGTTGTGGTCATCCTCTTTCATGTAGTTTTTCGATTGGAAGGTCGACTAATGTACGCCTATCGGGGGTAATGTGCTGATGAAGACGATGAGCTTTTGCCGAACTGACCGTTCCCTTACAGCAGCCAATTCAACGGGAAAATTAATTAAAAACGTTCATTGTCTTAACAAAAGAAAGCCATTACTCGACAGTAAAGGAATTAAACAGCAGAAAAAAACAGCTCATTGATTCGAAAGACTGTAAACGAAATTGACCAATGGAACGCGGGCTACTCCTTGTCGTCCTGTCCGGTTCAGAAACTACACCACAATTTTACCAATTACTTTTCAGATTTGTTAATTCATCAAAAACTGAAACGAATAAAAATTACCATCCAGGACGAACAGATTTTAATTAGCAATTGGAGACCGCCAGTCAGCTTTTGGGCACGATCCCTGTCCAATCCAAAACCCACTCACATCGGCACCTGGTTTATGCATATTTCGATATCCTTGGGATCAGTAGCGTCTGATTAACTCGTTTACCTATTCGACCAGTAATTTAGCACCGTCCGAATTCAATTACACACCCTTCACTCTCATGATGTCACAGTACCGAGTGCGTTTCACTTAGAACTGGGTGAAATTGATTCCGAGAACACACGGTCACCATACTCGTATGTTTCCAAACCTCTGCATTATTTATCCAGTTATCGGATGAATCCGGAAACCTTTTCGTTTCCGAAATTGGATAGGTGATATCGTATCGTATTGATTTTAGGACTCCTATCTCGACCACTAGCTATCCTGAAGCTGTTAGCTCCCAATTGGTGCATGGCAATGCTTTGAATAGTGCTGCTGGAGACAATTGCTAAGGTTGTTCCTTGGAAAGACCTGTTGTTATTTTGACCTTTTTTCGTCTGACCTCAATCCGCACCGATCTCCCACTCAAACAGACAATAAAAGTTTTCGATTACCCGCAATAAAAGGGCATGGTCGAGGACGAAAATCAATAATTTCCCAAGAGGCATACTTTCGACACGGGACCAATTAAATTCCATTACATTATAACTCATCAAATTGGGTAGCAGTCAACCCGGGACACCTTCCGTCGAAGCGATGAAGCGGCCAGTTCGAGGAAGGGCTGACTTTTGATGAGAAGCGTTCTTGTCACCTTTTCAATTATTCCAAATTTGAAGTTCTTGTTTTTATGGCGACTTCGTCCTTCGCCATCAGAACGAAATGGAGTTTATTATAGGATTTTTTCGCGTAACACTTTTAGTTCTTCTGTTCGTCCGGATGAAGTAGAGAATGCCCTTGATAATGTCCTAGAGTCGCAATATCGAGCGACTTTACTTCTGTGTCACGCCTTCAGGCCGACTGGTAATGTTTCTTTCCACAAAGTAACTAAGTGTTTTTATTTTCTTCTCTTATTTTACACTTCTTTCTCTGGAACACTTGTCACGTCCGTATTCTATCCATCCCTTCTAGAAAAATTAATAAATCACTTTTCTAGGATTCCATGATGCCAGGCATCCGCTTGACATCAACCAAGACGAGGGAGGATTGGTACAACAAGACGACTCCGTTTACAAGAATTACACAACCGACGGGCGGACTGTGGGAGGAAGCTTTCTGGTGTTGATTTACGTTTACACCCGTGCTCCTAAGTGAGAAGGACTCATCCGTCTCAAACGCCAGGACTTCAGTACAGCTTCAAACAACTGTCAGAGATTTGTTTTATGGAGTTCAAACGGACAGGGAAAAAAACAAGGGAGGACTGGAAAATCAGCGACGATTTTAGAGGTGGAGAGGCGTCAGGCGGTAAAGATGTATGTGATCATGTTTTGCATTTTTATTACCGCCGAAAGGACACTCCCGGGAATGAAATAAACACGTAAAGGAAGATCCCTTTTATGGGCCATTTCATGAAGGATGTCGGATTCCACTTGTCACTGATTCACTTCATCGCTCCTTGTGAGTAGTGAAGTGACTTTGAAGTGACATACTTACAGTGAAGCGGAGATGTCCTGTTAAATCAATTAGAACAAGGGTTACCTTAGTTTTGTTAGAATTGTAAGAACGCTACTCACAATTGAAATCATCAATTTTTTATCTACTTTAAAATTGACGCATGTTTTCGAAGAACCTAAACAATAACCAATGTATAGTAAATGCGCCAACGTTAACCTGTACAGGTTTCATTAAATCTCTTCGAAATACAAACATTTTTTTTTACAGAAAACGAAGGGAAGGAAAATAGAACAAGAAATTGTTTGAGAATCGAGTTATGTGTTATTATATCATGCTACCTCCCGTTCTTCAGTTCTGACTTTCATGTATTCTCGCATGTCTTTTCGGTAACATCTCCGGTTGAAAAAAATATCCTTGACAATAATTTCCTTTCCTTTTGATGTATGTTAAGTGTAGATCTGGATCACATTTAGCTTTCTATTTCAAAAATAAAATAATAAAGAGAGAGCATGGATTCACTTTAAGCTATATTTGTTCAAGGAGTTAGGAGTATGATGGTGATGACTTAAATTAATGGAATTGAAACCTATTATTAATGAAATTTGTCTAGTTTAGATTAGATAAGATTTTATTTAACTCTCGAGCGCATCTATTAGATATTATTTGAGGATACCACTCACCGATTGTTCTTTTGAGTTTGGCGTAGACGTTTTCGCTTTGAGTATTGTTGGTACAGTCTTAAATGTTTTCGTCATTGCAGGGAGTTGACTCTCAACCCTCCGAACTCTGCTTTTTGTTAGTCATCTTTGCGGCCATCTGTACCTACATTTTTTGCAGAATTTTGACTTTCTGCTTTCGAAGCTCTTACGTCACTATGATAGTTTCCATGATTTCTTTAATTTGGAGTGAGGCGTTTTTTTGATGCCAAACTCTCCATCATATTTCAACGCAGTGTTGTATTGAGAGAACTACTTTCAGTTCGTCCGCGAGGTATTCGCTACAGAAGTCATTCTCTATCCTTGGTTGACCTTAGGATACGTTTCTCTCTTTCTCCCTTAGCCGTATTCACTTTTCGGATCCGAATCGTTTTCAGTACGGGAGGATTCTGAAGCGTTATTGGAAACAGCTTGATTCTGTCACAGAACTAGTTCTACTGGTACTAGCACCACTAACTGCATGACACACATCAATCATCATACGAGTTGGTTTTACTGTTTTGTAGCCAGAAGATTTCGATACCTTCCGAATCCTCACTATCATTCGCAGCTACGCCTCTTCTAAACTTTGGTAATAGATCACCCTACCGAATTTTTTTTTCTTTTTCTGAAACCACGATAATAAATCTAGTCTCCGCTTAAGTTTTCCTAATGTTTACCAACCATGAGGGAAAGAGCACTGGCACCTTATAACGTCTCCTTCCCCGTTTTGAAAACCCGTATATTGGTTTTGGTGTATATTTTTCCATAGAGCTGGCCTATCAACTCTACTCTGTAGGTTTTACGAATTGTTCCCTGGTGACTCCTCGTGGATGACTCTCTACTTTATTGTATGAGGTGGGAAGGCATAATAAATACTAAAGTAGTCACATTTTTTATGAATTATTGTCTGTGAAGTGAGTCTTTGTGGATTACTCTTCTCTTTGCCGCATGAGGCGTCCACTCTTTAATCATAACCATAGTAGCCTCCTCTTTGACAACTTTTTGAGCAACCCTCCTTGAAATTTTATATTTGCTCGTTCTAGTTTTACAGGTAGAGGTTCCCGATAACGCAAAAAAGGTAGTCTTCGTACTCAATCTTTTTTGGAGTAAAACAACCCGGGAACTGTTTGATATATTGTTCCAAAATTTGTTTTGACGCGTCTTGTCCACCCAAAAATACCAGTCTGTTGGCTGTGTGATATTATCTCCATTTTATTTGCCTTAGAAATAAGAAGACTACGATAAACTTCCTAATAGAAATCAATCCAATATTTCACTTTTGCGATAAAATGACTTAAACTCTAATCCTACAAAACCTTTAATTCCCTAATTGTAGCAATCCAAATAAGATTATAGTCACCGTCACATAAAAGGTGTTCAGTTTGCGAGCACACTTTCTTTTGTATCTCGCTAATCTGTCTGCCATCAAAGAGCTAATCGTTGATTAGTAGTGACAACAAAACCGAACTTAATTCATCTACTGGTTTATTCATTCTCGCTCTTCTTCCCCTTCAATTCGAATTAAATCTTCGGTGTCCTTTCACAGGAAAATTTCCAACAAGCTTTAAATTCAATTTGATTTTACGATAGCGTTCTGCACTGTCGGTTTCGATCTTTTAAGTTGCTGCTTTTCATCCACCTCCCCCATTCGTTTTACATCTTTCTGAGTCTTTTCCCGGAAAATTTCTAAAGTTAATTAAATATTAAGAAAAAAGGAAGATGTAAAAGTTAAAGATTACGATCCAATCATATATGATAAAAGTTTTCTTTCAGACTATGAAACTCTTGGATGACGATGTCCTCTCCATCCGTAGTCGCCTTCACGACCAATAATGGAGCAGTCCAGGAAAATCTTTTAGACGAAGAAGTAGGTAAACTTACTTTACTTCGACATAAAATCCATTTTACGGAAATTTTAATTAACCCGCAGTAAGACGGGGGGCATAAACCAACCCACTACGAGTGGCTGACTTGATGGTTTCTTATGCGTTCACGTCTCGCATATCCCTTAATGGGATCGGGAAAGAGTGAGCGACTTTCCTTGAATGAATCATTTTGTCTAGAGGAAGAGGTTGTCGAAGACTTTCTTAAGAATTGTATAAGGAGCGGAAATTAAAGAATGTTCTATTGTCTGGTTGTAGCCTGGAACGGAGTCGGTTTGGAGGAGAAAGTTTGCTTCTGAAAGCGGTTATTAATTTGAAGGAATCGCAAATTAAAATTTACTGCCCATTTTTTGTTCGGTTCTCAATAGACAGAAGCTCTAACGTCTCTAATAAAACTGGTCGAATTTCTGTGGAAGTAACATTGTCATCATTGACTTCATCTTAGTGTCCATTAAAAATTTAGAATTGGCTTACAAGTAGAATCAAGCACAGTAATAAAATTGCTAATTAGGTCGAACACAAAATGTTTCGTTAAGCAATACAAGAAAAATCCAAAAACTGCTCATTAAATATTCAACGTTCACTTAATGCGCTAATAACAAAGGCCGGAAGGAAGACACTTTAATTGTAACCGAATAAAAATTAGGGAATCTCCCGCTCAGATTGTCGCAGTAGACAACATTGGGGTAGACAGCGAATTACCCCAGTCCTCTGTTCTGGAATGATCATGAAATTCATTATGAAATAGAAAAAGGAAACAGGACGGAAAAAATTATGACAGTCGAACAGGACGACTTCCTAATTTAGGCCTTATTGTATTGCTGGAAATTTATTTATTCATGACATTAGGAAAATATGTCCTTATGCAAGAATTCTAAAAGGAAATCAAATGGAAATCGATTGTTTTTCTTCTTGGAGGAATATATTTCAGTTAGCCTTCTACGAATCATGTGTTGATCATTTTAAAGAGGGATGAACTGTGTTTGTTTGAATGACACAGTTTTTTTTAGTAAGAAGCCTTCCTCCACCGCCATCTACTATTTTTTTTGTTAACCGGTAAAGTGCAAAGTGCTCGACGCTTAAAAGCTTTCAATCAGTGTCAAATCGAAAGTGGATTATACAAGTCGAGTGTAACACAAACGTTTTACCAGCATTGCCAGCCTGAGGAATCCTACGCATCAAATGCAATATGCCCTTTCGGTGCAAAGTGCTCTCGATAAAGTTCACAAAGAGAAAGTGGGAGCGAATACTCTTTTGTTATAATAAAGGTGATAGTGATATGCTTTTAGTGGATCTCTCTGTAGCATCGTTTGTAAAGGGTTATCTAGGAGATGGTCATGTTCCTTTTAGTAAATTAAAGTTACTTTACTGTTTTGAATTGAAAGTGCTGTCATTATTAAAGCGGCAGTACTTATGGTGATTTCTTTTCTGGAAAAAAATGTGACCCGTTTCTGCCCTCAATTTTTGTTCTAGCAGTTCCGCTGTTCTATTCTCAAATTTTTTTTGACCTGCTAGGAAAAGGGGTTTGAGTCCGTGGCTAAAATTGACCTGAAAACTCGCATTTCTTGCCCCGAAAATTTCGGCGGTGCAACTCCTTTAACCTCAAATGTGCGTAAGAAACGATGAAAATAAGAAAAAAATATCCTACGACAACAGCGGCAAACGATTTAAAAGCATAAATTAAACTGTCCAACGGGTCATACGGTAATTAGAAATCATACGGAGTGTAGTGTAAATATATTTAAATTTTCATAATAGCTTTTTGACCTGAAAGCGTTCTATTGTAAATTGACCTGTCGGACGGAACTGTCAAAAAAGAGGGTAGAACTGCAATAATTTTGCATCTTTACAGGTCACATTTTTTTTCAGAAAAGAAATCACCATTAGTTGTACTTACCTACTTCGAAAAAATCACAAAAATCGTTATTAATACTAATAAAGCTGCGCTCATATGTCAATGAAAGATAAGCCCAGCTTTCATTAGCAATGAAACAGTTTTAATTTCCTTACTTCCTTACTAATACCATGAATGCACTGCTGGTATTGATATCATAATATCGTCAATACCAGCTGTGTATCACCCAATACTAAGCAGATACAAGCAAGGCCGGCCCTACCATATGTGCAAATGGCGCATTGAATCCGGGCGCCAAATTAAGGAAGGCGCTAGTTCATATTATCTCTCCAAATATTTTGCTATAAATTTAAAACATACTTAGAAATTAATAGAAAGGATTTCTTGAATACATTTGCCACACTTTTTCCGATGCATATTCTAGATTTTGCAGGGTTTTTCCATTTTTCCATTTTTCCATTTTCTAAAAACACTCTTTCAATTCTCGTTCAAGAACCAAAACATTGAATCTTTTCTCTTATGGTGATTTCTTTTCTGCAAAAAAATGTGACCCGTTTCTGCCCTCAATTTTTGTTCTAGCAGTTCCGCTGTTCTATTCTGAAATTTTTTTTGACCTGCTAGAAATAGGGGTTTGAGTCCGTGGCTAAAATTGACCTGAAAACTCGCATTTCTTGCCCCGAAAATTTTGGCGGTGCAACTCCTTTAACCTCAAATGTGCGTAAGAAACGATGAAAATAAGAAAAAAAATATCCTACGACAACAGCGGCAAACGATTTAAAAGCATAAATTAAACTGTCCAACGGGTCATACGGTAATTAGAAATCATACGGAGTGTAGTGTAAATATATTTAAATTTTCATAATAGCTTTTTGACCTGAAAGCGTTCTATTGTAAATTGACCTGTCGGACGGACCTGTCAAAAAAGAGGGCAGAACTGCAATAATTTTGCATCTTTACAGGTCACATTTTTTTCAGAAAAGAAATCACCATTAAAGATATTCTCACTCTACGATACCGACTAGTACAGCGTTTCGTTTGTGCGATCATCTGCTATTCCAATTTTGCATTCATACGTTCATCAGCTAGTACGATTTTGCGTTCGTACGGATTCATTTGGAGCCACCGCTCCAGGGCGCCGCAGCGCTGGTGCTGATTTGATTGTGTGCTGAAAGAGCTCAGAACATGATTTCTATACAATAGAAAAAGATAGATATGGAGCGAATGCGCCTCGGTGAATTATGTGGGGAAATAGGAAACACGTCATTTTTGCTAGAGGGGAATGAATGTTTTGGATGAATGATAAAGAGAAGTAATGGTATAAACACAGTTGAGACGAACTTCGCTAGCGGCGGTGAAGTTCCCTGTAAAAATTTTAAAATTGTACCGCAACACACCGATGGACACAGAATTACGACGGCGAGCGGTTGGGCAAACTTTTCGGTGTGTTTCGGTACAATTTTAAAATTTTGACACCGACCTTCCGCCGCTACCGAACTTCGTCTGAATTTTATTTTTACCATTAATTGGTTTAAATCAAACGAGCAAATGGCATAATCTGATAAAAAATAGAGGAAAGTTTTGAAAACAGAGCCAATGCCATCTGTGAGATTTGTATTAACAATATGTATAAATAAAAAAATTCAATTTGGAGAGATTTTAGTTTGCTCCTTTTCTCGAAACTGATAAGAGACATCAAGATGACTTTTTTTGGTTAAAGATAGAATAGTATTGATATTTATACTGAATGAAGCAATTTTTAAAAAGTTGATTCTAAATACTTTTTTTAGGTTTGAAAAACATCAAAAATGTTTAAATTTTCAAACATTATATGTCAAGTTTTTAATATTTTTGAAATTAATTCATTCATTAGCATTGGATTTACTAAAATAATAAGTGTACAAAGTTTGATTCAAAGCTGTTGAGCGGGTCCTGAGAAAAAGTTACATGAATTTGTATGAAAAATCGACAAGTGAATAAATAAAATATTTTTGTTTTTTTTTTTAGTGAAAAATTTGTTATGTAAATTGATTAGGGCGACGAAGTGTATACTGCACCGGGCGCCGAAAAGTCTAGGGCCGGGCCTGGATACGAGATAAATGAACTGGCATATATCTATGTAGTATTGAACCTGTTCCATGGTATACAAATTCGATAATTTCATCTAGTATACCATGCATTTTACTGCTGGTTGTGTCATTTCCCAATTGTGTGGCGAGTATCGCAACTAAATGTCTTTGTTTGCTTATACCAGATACTGTCAAATCATAATCATATCATATGTGCAGTGTATCCTTTCAATACCATGGTTTGTATACTAGCTGCTATGGTATAGCCCAACTAAAAATAGAAATAGTAAACAAACCACAACGAAAAAGTGACGGAAAACCGAGTTTATTAACGAAACTAAAAAAGATTCAATGTCTGTCCTTTTTTAGGCTGTAAACTTTTGATAGTCCTTAGATAGCTAGAAGCTGTAACTAATTTGGAATTAATAAAAACTTATTTCTAAAAATACAAGTGAAGACTTTAATTAAACTCCCCACTTATAACTCCTGGTACCTCTCGACGGTGAACTTACAGAACACCTAGGCTTTATATTTAGTTTCGAAAATTAAATGAAGGAATCCAGTTGAAAGTTAGAAAATTAGAAGGACGCGTTGAAAGGATTCGACGAATGATAGTACAGTACAGTTCTATTAAAGCGTTACAATCTTGGATTAAACTTAAAATACTCTCAGATTTCATATAGAGTATAAAAAGAGGGAGTTGATCACGTCCAAGGTTCATATAATAAATTTTGCTAAGAAAGTAGAAGAATCACAATCGTCAGGCTAATTTTTCTCAACCGTCGAACAAATTGGATTGAAGTGATTTTTTTTAAACTACCGAACCGAACGCATATGCTAAATGTAAATTAGAGCTAGAAGTAGGTGGCATTTTGTGAAATAATTTTGATTGTACTGAGAACGGAGAAGTCTCAACCGAGAGAGTTTAATATAGCCAGTGCAACGGGTATCTACGGTCATCAGTGGATGGCAAGCATACGCTGTAACAAAGTATTTAAATAAAAGAGCAAAAATAATTAATAAGAAACAACTTACATACCATATGTACTATATGTAATTAAGCAAGATTTATTACGACCCTTTTCACTCTCCGTTACTATAAATTATAACTTTTCAATCAAATTAACTCTTTACTGCTCTAGTTCCACCACCTTATCTTCAACCTTCGTAACCGTGATTAACACCACTGCTCAATCTTTTATTTTCAGTTTTAACATGCGAATCCGCGCTAAGCCTTGTACCTACAAATTTTCGCCAAATCGAACATTCCAACGTTCCACTCCACCGTTAAATTTATTAACAAAACTTTTATTCCAGTTTCTCAGGATTTACAACATGGAGAATAGTTAAATTGCATCTTGAAACCGGAGCAGTAGTCAAATATGTATATGTATGGTACATACTTACTCGCTGCTTAAGTTATAAGTGAGGAACTAACTTTAGTTTTATAGTCGACTCGTCGATAAGTTTTCGCAATAAAGTGCTTTACTTCTTACCTCAGCTGCTCACGACATTCAAAGGAGTTTCTGTTTTCTCTCTGATAGCTGTTCTCCCACAATTAGAACATGGCCGACCATATTGTATGCTATAACTTCAATGTGGCAGCGATGGTCATATATTAGCCGTCTTGTCGAATAGTGGAAGGATCATTAGTAGGGCGGTAGGAAGGAAGGAAGGAAGGAAGGAAGGTCATAGTTCCTGCCGTTTCGAAAACATGATGCAATGTGTAATAAAAAAAAAGGACGGAATATATAATCAGGTCACTTTACTAGTGATAGCGTGTGTTTCCTATGATAGCTACATACAGTTCCTGGAACGTTCTATAGAAATTGCGCTCAGTGAACGGGAAAGGAAAATGTTAAGCAAGTTTCATGGCGGTTACTGCAATATAATGAACAAACTTTTACTATGTGTATAGAGTTCAGAAGAAGCAGTTGTAATACCATACGCCATCCCGCCGAGCTGGAAAAAATGACACTGTACTTGGCAGCGTGGAAAATTTGTTCCGGGATGCTTCAGTAATCCTTTGAGTTAGGGCAGTTGGTGTATCGACTTTCGAAATAACGCCACTAACCAGGTCTTTAATACCTGCTGAAATATGTTCTTCTCACGAAAATGTAAAGTTAATTTTTAGAGCTTCGGAATGAAAAACTTAGCAGTGTATGAACGGATTTCGTAAGTAAAAGTAGGTTTAATTTGATCGAATGAAGACATCTTTCGTTCTAGCTTCGAATTTCGAAAAAAACACACTTCACTCATTAATAAGCTCTATGATAATTTTTCTCACAAATGTTACAAATGTATTCTATGCATGAAAACTCGAGTGGAAATTAAGCAGAGCAAAAAGAGCGAATGTAAACCGTCGTTGTGAAAATTTGTGCAACAGTTGGTTGTATGGCTTTACATGATTGTGTTTTACAGCTCGAGATACATAGTTCTTATTCAAGATTTCTAAAAGTAACTGCTTTCATGGAAAGTATGATTTTCAAAATACTCAGAAATCCATTAATTGAAAATTTTGCACATTGCAATTTTTTAACACAAACAGAAAAGTCAAGCAACTTCTTGGAGCTACCATACAAAAGTTTTTAAATAATGTTCAGGTAGGGAACAGGTCTCAGAAAAAACCGTTCGCTTCTTCGAGCAGTTACAATACAAATATGAAAATACAGATTTTCTGGGTCAAATACTGTTATAATTTATTTTAAGTGACGTTTCGGACTTGGCTGAGTCCTTTATCAAACTGTAAACTCAGTCTTGAAAAAATTCATTATTAAAATATAAATTACCTCATTGGCCATACCCAACATATTTTATAAACTGCTTATTTCACCTACTCATCTCATCTCATTATTAGTATTACATTCTGCTTTATTTATAAACTATTACAAATTCAAATCACGATACTAGCTTAACGAGTCTCGTGTTGTTTTATGAGATATTCAGAGTCCAGTACCTAGTCAACAAAATCCAACCCGTCTTTTCGACATCTTCACTTAAATCAAAAAAGCTTGACAATAATCCCCAAAAGACTCCATAGAGTTTAGTCCGTATTTCAGTCCCAAATATTATGAAAAGAAAATCCACCATCAATAAACTGGAAGTGGACAGTCCACCCCCAAATGACCACATGTCGCACAACTTCACGTTATGAATATAAAAGAAAATGGACGATTTAGGTAGCAAAGGGATGGACGTGGAATTCAAGGACCGATTCCCCGGAGATTTCTTTAGCCAAAAAGAGCTTCGGTCCTATGTCACCGGAATATCAATAAGTACAAAGTCTTAATATTTAGTGTATACCATCAGAAAATGGGGACCAAAGGATAAAAATCGGAACGGTATTTCTCAGGAAAATGGCACATAAGATCAAATCGCATGCTGTGCTCAATTGCTTTTCCTGCTACTGAGATGTACTCACTTCATTCTCATGTTGACTCGATGCAATCATAGAAAACAAATCCCAACTCCAGCTCTTCGTAACTTCTAAAAGGTTCTTCAAATGATCATTGCTTGCCATTGCATTCTAGAGTAGGAATCCCTTTAACTACTCTTAGACTTAAGGCATGGCGATCCTGAAAAAGACCAAAAGTTGTGTACTAGCATCTGATCAGTCGTACCTTGACATGAACCTACTTCAGTGCATATGAGTGTATCTCAAGAAAGACCACAACTATTTATTCCACTAGCTGAAGGAACTGCAGGACTAGTTTACTAAAGTAAACTTTTGAAGGGGTAGCTTCAAAACATCAGAAAGGAGTTATTATGCCGGATAACTTTAAGGGTGAGCTACCGAGTGTTTAGAGGTTGTACCCGGGCCAGGATGTGCAGCAATTTAAACTGGGTCAACGGATTAAGTGCACAATTACAGCAGACGAGAAGCATTTTTTATGGCCAGCAAATATGCGGTAATATATCATTGCTGCATTTGTGGATGGAAATGAAAGGATACTCATATCATCGTATGCAAAAGAAGTGCTTATACGGTCACAAAAAATAAAAGTTATTGAAGTCATACTAAAAACTTTAAGTTATGTCCAGGATTTTGAATGGATGTCTTTAGACGAAAGGTATGATTTTAATAAGGATGATTAATTAAAAAGGTTTAAATTGAAGCACTGATTCAAGGGATATTGCTTGAAAATCTGATGAATTCGTTCCAGACCGGTCTTCGACGTTTTTCTAGGATCATCTGAACAGCGTTCATGTCTCGGTAACAGATTTCAATTAAGTTTAAATATATTGATAACATTCCAAGTATTCGCAATACTGTCGCAAACCACCTACGAAAGTCCTAGTACGACGAAACCGCAGCATGTTCCCGAAACGACTTAGCCCTCGCTTGGCCTTATTGCTCCTAGCCTTAATTGAATTTCCACGTTCAGCTTATCAACTGCGTTCAACAATTGCAGAAATTGTATTTGGAGTGAAGGTCTCACCCCCAGAAAAACTGGTAACTTCCAGATATGGCGTATATCGAATTGACTGAAGCTGGGAGGAAAATCGTTACGCTTACCAGAGACGAACGACACTTGTAACCTCAAAACACCCCGAGGAACAATCCGTAAAATCGCTTTTTTAGCATTCGCCTAAAGCGGCAAATTTTTTTTTTTCAGTAGTCGAAGCTCGGGGTATTTTTGGTGTTGCTGTGGGTACATGCTACCACTATATCCTTGCCAGTATTAGGATTACCATCGTCGTCATACAGGAGTAGCATCGAAAGAAAAAAATTCAATTTCCTCGTATTGGGCCCCAATTGTTATTTATTCTAGACTGGCTTTACCGCTCTATTCTGGGAGGGTGGTCGATCCAAAGGTCTTATTAAAACCGAAGGGGGTGGCTCAAGCTATTATAAATTTGTCCCTAACTTTCCCCATCGGAAAAATATCGAGATTTTTATTTTCATCTTGTGCACGATATTACAGTGGCCAATGTAATTTTTACTCTCGCCATACCGATAGAAGTTATTCTCCGAACGGTTGGGTCAAGGATCCGTGAATCACACGAAAGCGATAATCAGCTCAGGGTTAAAAATAAAACTACAGGACATCCATTAGTAAAATGAATTTGTCAATTTTAAATGTGCCGCCCCTTTCGCAGTTTGCTGAAATTCCAACGTAAAAAGCATTTTATTCGCGTCTTTCATTTAAAGCACTCATGCATCCTTGTGCTATTTATATTGCTAATGGAAATGAAAATGCGAACAATAAGAAAAATCTCTTTCGTAATTAACTTCCGAGAAGATGGCGAAAACCAAAAAGCGGCTCCTAGACGTAAACTTGACTAATGAGATTCTAATTTATGAAATCTAGTGCAGGATAATAACAGCGCTTGGCTTTGAAGATTATTCCTGTGAAAGAATGGAATGTCTTTACGAAAAAAACTCATTAAATTAGTAATAAGCAAATTATGGTAAATCGCAATAGTGTTATTTTTAAGGGTCGGAAATATTTTAAATTTAAGGAGTAGGAAGAGATTTATAAGTAGCTCAAATTAATTAGTTTATTAAATTCTCATTATGAAAGTATGAGAGTCAATTTTAATATCTTGACTTTATTGCTGACTTTATAAAGTGGGTGAAAAATTTTATGCAAGCAGCATCTTCTGCAGCATTCATTGATTGGACGGATGTCAATTTTTTTCTAAAGCCAGCATCATAGGGAACTACTTATAATAATCCAGTACAATTTTACCCAGAGTGCAAGAACTTTCCGCATTCAACTCCTTCGTTGATTTCCCATAAGCCCCAAACTTTGCATCCACTTCACATCCACCCGGATTAGTTTCGAAAGTTTTCTCCACCCCCATCACCTGGAATTGAAATGCAATGAATAACCGGATTCTAATAAAATACCATTTTCAAACCAATATCCTGGATTACGATTCTGTGAGTTCGCCCTTATTCCTCAGTTCTATATGAAATTACGCAAAGATTTACTAGCTCTTGCCTGATACTTGGCCCGTCTGTTTCAATCCTTTTTAGAGTTTGCACCGCAAAACTCTAACTCGATTTTACTTCCCACGGTACGTGAACTCAGAACTACCTGACCGTAATGGCCATTCGCGTTGTAGTAGGCAAACATTGAAACATTTTGCACAGAATGCGATATCCTGGAGATTATCCCCTCCAATGAATTGCCCATTAAACATATTTAACATCTCGAAAATCCGTTTTATATAGTCTAACGTTTTTAATGCTTCTGTAGGGAGGGGGGCAACGGAGCATTCTACGACCACAGACTCCATCGCGATCCCACCGAACCCCTTCGGTAACCAGTGTGTATGTGGTCTTTAACAACTGTGTGCATAAGTCGATCCACCCTCTTCCGATATTTGTGTGTTTGCATGTGTTTTTGTTGATTTCAACAAAGTTGTATGCCCTTGCAAAAGGGACTCAATTCAAACCAAAATTTTCATGAGGGACTGACTTAATCTGCAGGTTCCTCAGAAATTTTACAATCCCTTAAATTACCGTTGTTTATTTGCAGTAAAGTGACTGCTGCAAACAGGATCAGCCACCCGAAAAAAAAAAAATTTCCGATGCGGATGTTAAATTCATCGGTAGCACTGTTCGATGCATATTGTGTGAATCCATATAAAACACTTTATATGGTAAGGGAGGGAGAGCCAGGGGTTCTTTTTAATGGGACCTCGGGTCAGTTGGGGTCGTAAAATTTAGTCGAAAGTCGTTTTATGACGGCGTCCGGCTATTGTTTCGCATGTAAAAATATAAAAAGAATTTATAGTTTGTATTGGGATTTAGGAATAAATCGGTATTAAACAGAGCCAGGAGTAAATATTGTTTTTGGTTGCGGGTGTTTATTCGATCAATAGTAGCTTGTGAGTGTACTGAGCAGGAAAGAAATAAAAAAATATCAAAACAGAAACCGTAGTAAAACTTAATTTTATTGACTTTTAGAAGGGCAGTTTTTAGTAGTAAAATTTAGTTTTATGAACGAAAATGGCATCGAGGTGATAACCATAACTCAGTAATGTCTTGTTTAGGGCTTTCTATAGTGTACCCATTCTTTTTAGTGCTCTTACTCACTTTGCAGTCCCTTGCACATTACTATAACTTAATTTGGTGATTTTGGCTTAAAAAAGTTATAGCTTAATAATTCTATTCTAGAACGCAGATGAATTCAAATTATTTTTATAATGCTTAAATTATTATGTTCTTAGTTCCACGTAAAGAGAATATTTGTAAAATATTTTACTAATTGCTTTAGATGAGCCGTCACATAACAAAATAATGATACTTTGAGTATCAGGATTTAGTCTTAAAAATATTAAAGTTGCATCAAAACTTTTGGCGGAAGATTATTTTATCGATTATTATTGCCTACATTATATTCATTAAAATTCATTCCTATTAAAGCTATAACATTAAGTAACATAAGTAAAATTTAAATGGTTTTCAGGTTTATAAATATAATCCAAGTTTTGATAAAATTTTGCTTAGATATATAACTTGAAGTATGTATAGTGCACCATACATAATGTTGGGTCAGCCAACGTCAATTTGACCAATAACTGTTGCATGTCCCTCATTGATCTTCATGAAATTTTAATTAAATTGTATATGTCTTTTTATCATCAAATATATCATCTACTTCAAAAAGGTATAACTCTTTTTACAGACTCAATTACAGGTATAGGTTTAAGCACTCCTAAAAAATTTTGCTACATGAACCTTTTCCGATCTCTACATGAGACTAAGATTTATTTTTGACTTTAAGCAAAAAAAACAAATAAATAAATACAGACAAGAAAAAAAATGGATAAAACGTGTCCTTTTTGGATAAAGAATATAATACTTATGATATGCTTTTAGTCTTTTTTTCTTATTATTTTTTGAATGTGTAACATACTGTTACCTTTTATGTAAGCCATACATCAAGATCCTGCGAAGAACATACATTTTTCCGTGAATATTTTAGTAACTCGTTACTGTCGGTCTATTTTGGAAGAACCCTTAAACAGTGTTTGTACGATGGGACACCAGGTATTTTTTAATTTGCCTTCATGGCTTTTTCGGATACTAGCTTGAGATTTCGGTATGTTATATTTACAAATACACGGCCGCATAAAAAAAAAATTAAAACAGTGTAAGACTACGTTTTTGATATATTCAAGGATACAGGACACGTAGTTATCGTTTTCGTCTTTTTTGAAAAATATTTCCCTTATTATTTTTATCACACTTTTATAATAACACTTTTATAATATTAATGTTCTGATAGCTTGTAAGCAACTTCCTTAATACCATGTCCTTCGAGAAAATAAATAACCTGCAGTATTAGTGTTATATAGTATTTTTAGTTAAAATAGACCCATGGCAAGTCATACCAAAAATTAACCATTTGCTATAGATTTTTCGTGGAATCACCCTGAGTCCGGTTATAGAAAATGTTCCAAGACTTTTATGAGTTGTTTAAATTTTAACTTAAATGAATTTATTTGACCAAAACTAGTTGCCGTAAAGTCGGTTCTATCGACATTCAATCATGCCGTAGCTGTCGAATTCAACTCCTTCAAGACAACTCGGTGGACACAGGGAGAATAACTAAAAACAGTAAAATGGGATAAATGTATTGTGGTCACCTCCCAAGACTTACACGCACTGTGAAGAAGTTATTCGATCACCGAGATGTCAACAAATTTGATTTTTCCACAAAAAACAGGAACAGTTCAACAGTAAAAATAGCAAGAAAGTGCTGCCCTGAATAGTTTCGTTTTTAGACTTACATACATAGTTATTCCTTGTGACCACCGAATTTTTCAATCGTAAATGGTTTCGACAGTTCAAGATCGCGGATAAATTCATACGTACCCTAGTTACTGTTCCAACTTCTGATTCAGGCCCATGCTCGGGATTGTATGAAAGGGGGGGGGGGGGTTCATAATAAATTATGAAGCTTCCACCATACTGAATGTGATGACTTAAAAAAAAAGGTCCTCACTTCCCACTGAAAATGGGCCAATGGGGGGGATTTAAGCCCTCCCCCCCCAGTGCGTACGGGCCTGTTCTGATATTATAGTTTTATTTACGAGTACTAAATGTATGTATATATATGATGAACTCTCTCATCCCTTTGGTATATCAGCCATCGATCCTGTAGCTCATCTAAAAACAAATACTGATTATACAGAGTTGCCTAATTAAAGACTAGTCAATTTTTCATTGTAGGTACCTGAAATTCCCGCCCTTGCATTGGAATGATTGCACCTCCTTTGAAGTTCCTATTGTGGTAATTGCATACATCGGTTATTGTGGTTTGTTTATTTAATCTAAGTACAATGCTTTTAATCAACGCACAACATACACTGCCTACCCGCTCAAGGATCAATTATTTAAGCTCCAACTAAATCCTCATCACTTCAAAGCCCTTACCATTTTCGGCTGGGGTGGGTATTGACTGGGCAAAATAAAAACCACAGGCCTACTAAAATTTCAAGCCTTCCGGATCTGGTGGCCTTAATTTGCAAGTAATTAAACCACCTGCTGCACTGCTTACCGCCTAATTACCAGTTTCATGGCTGTTGTTCGAACTCGTTTAAAACTCTTCGAGTAGTTCACCACTTACCGATGATAAAGCATTTAGTAACTTTAATTCGACAATTTGCCCAGAAGAAATGTGATTTTTAAGGATTCGGAAAACTTATCGGGCACAATTAAAGTTGCTACAGTTGATATTTAGAAAATATGCCCAAGTAACACAGATCTCTGTTTTCGGGTTCTTGCAACGTTGTTACAGACCTTTCAACAGCAATTTGGTTGCGATGGAACAGTGAAACAACCACCTGGCAACGTTTTTACAACGTTGTGAAGTCAAAAGTGGGAGATAGAATGCAGCTGTGAGGACGTTGTAGCAAACCACCGAACAACCTTAAAACAGCAAATAAGTTGTCCTGACTAAATCTTCTTTTAAACAGCAAAAAAGTTGCGAATGAGATTCGAAAATAATAAAAAAGGAAAAACATAAAACTCTTTCTTTTCTACTACTTTTTTTCAGTTCCTTTTTTCTTACACACCTTTTTTATAAATTTTTTTCCGCTCGCCGCAGCGCGGCGCTACTACTACAAATTTTTTTTTTATGTTATATATTTTTAAAGTATCTTAAGTTTTTTTCTGGAAACATCGATCGACTGTGGGTTCAACCTAGGTCCTCTGAAGAGATTTTCGTACACGTACACAGTCGCAATGCGCTAGCCCGTTGCGCCACCGCGGTAATATTTAAAAGATTGTTGTAACGCGATTATGTGTTCATGGACAGGAGCGTCCAAAAATAAGGAAAAGAAGTGGCAGGATTTTTAATGTATGATTTTGTATTATGCTAAATATTGGCAATACATGAATGTAAAAATTAAGGCTGATGTACCGAAAATTAGCATAGAACAACGATTTTTCAGACCATGGTTCCCATTGGAGTACGTAGTCGACATGTGTCTTGTTGCCGACAACAAAGTTCGAGAGTCTCTCGGTAGTCTCTTATACTTTTTCTGTTTTGTGCTGATTTTCCGCACTTTTGGATGGCGTACAGCGTGATCTTTGGTCGGATTTTCACTCTGCTAATTTTCCTGAGTAGGTGGTAGTCTCACTGAACAGGGGTACGCAACTCGTGCATATTGGTGAACTAGAACAAGAAACTCGGTGATTTTTCTGCTTGTTTTTCTGTTTTTTGCTAATTTTCCGCACTTTTGGATGGCGTACAGCATCATTTTTGGTCGGATTTGCACTCTGCTAATTTTCCTGAGTAGGTGGTAGTCTCACTGAACAGGGGTATAAGACACTTGATGAATATGTAATTAATAACATCGCAGCTTTATTTCTGTTTAAAAGAAAACAATTTCTTAAACCGAAAAGTATCGCTACAGAACTAATTGCTATTAAATATTCCGCACTGTTCAGTATTTATATTGATATTTCGAATATTTCGAATCCAATTGCAACTGAAAAACACAGTAAAAATTTTTTACTACTTTAATAGTAGGCAATGGGACGCCAACTTTAATTATAGTAAAATTACACTGCATTGTGTACGCTAAACAATAGTGTGTAAACTTTAATTACATGCTGATTCTGTATACTTTACACACTAGTGTGTAAAAAAAAAAAAATTTAAAAAATTAAAAAAATTTGTTTTTTTTTTCCTGCTTGCTTGCTACGAATTAATTTTCCTTTAAATTATTTTTTTTTGTTTGAAAAATTAGAATGCACACTCTCGGATTCGAACCATGGACCCGTTGCACATAAGTCCGATACGCTACCACTCGGCCACCTGAGCATTTCTGAAACATGCTTAAATCATCAAGAATAGCCAAGAATGACGTAAATTAACCCTACTACTATATAAGAAATAGTACTTTTACATAAATTCGCTTACTGTGTACACAACGCTATTGAATTCTGCACAACGTACGTACTTTTATGTAATTTTTACAGAAATTACACAATTTACACATTTTATAGCAAATAAGCATATTAGTTCTTTACATTTACGTTCTAATTGTAAAATTACATTGACCCAACAGTAAAAATTACTATACAAAAAATAGTACTTTTTCTGAAATTTTTACTGTGTAGGCACAACGTTATTACAGCAAATAAAGTTCTGCGATGGAGAAAGAAGTTGTTTTGTATTACTTGGGTGGTGCTAGCGAAATGGACTTAGTGGCGCAATCTTAAAGCGATTTATATACAGGGTGGGCTAAATACAACTTTCTTTTTAAAAATGCAATAAAATGAACAAAATTATTTTTGTTCCAGTATTATGACTTTATTAGTAAGAGTAAACATTCCGATTAACGATGGAACACAACTTCGTTCAAGTGGCTGCCTCGGCTGGCTTCGCAGTAGCGCACTCTGTCACTCGAATTTTCCAAGACCTTGTTGATGGTTTCGGGCTGTAGCTCACGGATTGCTTGGATGATATTGGCCCTTCTGGATTGTTGGCATAACATAGGTCCTTAACGGTTCCCCACAAAAGCTCCGAGGCGGCCAATTGACATCGCCAAGATGGCTGAAAACATGATTTGGGAATTTGGTGCGTAATAGATCGATTGTGGCATGGGCTGTGTGGCATGGCGCGCCATTCTGCATGAACCAGAGGTCGTCCAAATCCATGTCTTTAATTTCAGTAAAAAAAAAGTCGGATAACATGGCTCTGTAATGTTCACCGTTGACCGAAACGTTGTTCCCAGGCTTTATTATTATTATTATTTTTCCACCAAGCCTTTAGTATAGCTCTATCTAAATACCAAGTTTCAGCTTCCTATCATTATTGATTCTTAAGATATAAGCATCGGAACTTTTTCTTTCTCACCCCTCCCCACCCTTACCCTCTACACCCACACCCCCAAACTTTTTTTTCCTACTAGGGTTCTATTAGGCCTACTTCTGGTAAAAATTTGAAGCATTCATCTTTCACTGTTATTGAGATATGAAACGTGTTATTTTTGAAAAATTCTTATCCCCTCCACTTACGTACTCCTCCGCCCCCTTCAAAGATTTTACTTTGAGCAATCTTAATTTATCAAGCTTTATATCAAAACCGAATTTTGTTTTTCTGGTGCCACTGGTTTGGGAGATATCGTAATGTTAAGTATTTCAACCCCCACCCCCGTACGCCACTACCCCCAAGCAAAAATTTTGTTTCAATCTACTCTCCTAGTATAAGTACAAATATTTGTAAAGTTTTAATTGCTTGCTATTACCGGCTTAGGAGATATGGATTTTAGAATGTGTCGATCTCGACTTTTTTGCGTTTCGGACGCATTGCTTCCCCTTCCACGTCCAAAGAATCAGTATCAATACCCAGCTCACTTTCACGAACGGAAGCAAAAATCGTCACGCGCCTCAGATTGGGCCATACTAAGCTCACCCACCTACATTTAATTACGAAGGACCCACCACGAATTTGTGATCACTGCAGAGTTCGCTTAACTTTCAATCATGTATTAGAACCTCCAAAAATTTTCAATAATGATTTTAGAGAAAAATTTAAAACCTATAATAAATATTACTGTTTATCTATTCTTAAAATAATAAAGAACTCCAACCTCTCTAAAAAAAATAAGAATTTATGAATACGTATAACTTTTCCGAATTAAGAATATAAATTAAAGTTTGCAAATTAAGAGTATAATTTTAAGTTAATTTACGTAAATATACAACACATTTATACAATTTGGTCTAAATTTAAATTACAATTTAATAATATTAAGCTGATGGTCTTTGTAACTAGTGCTTAAGTATAACTGTGTATATTTATATGCCTAATTAAAATATAATAATAATAATACCTATGATTTAAAAAGAAACCACTAGATGGCCCACCCTTTACATTGATGAATTACTAGTAACGTGAGTCTCGGCTTTGAATATAAGCGCAAGGATATTTCGACATTCTTTGTATACGGGGTAATAAGTATGTGGAACTTAAATGGAGAAGATGAAGTCATTTTGTGGACGAAAATTTCCATGACTGGTGAATTAATGTATATTTAGTTATCAGTCAAACGTGATGCAAACAAACATTTTACATCTTGTGTAGATAAAATTGAAAAAATTTGCAGTCTGGGCTGAACTTTATAAATTTGTGGTCAGGAACGCCTGAAAGTTTTGTTGCGGTCCAGGTAACTATGCGGCTAACAACTTTAAAAAATATATATGGCAAAACTCGTAAGCTATGCTTTTTTCACTTTCTTGGAAGATGAAGATCGAAAATCCTGAAATTGGCGTTTATGTAAAAACCGATTTTTAATATAAGGCAAAAGAGATATCGCAAAATTTGTGAGAAGTATACAACTCATTGACCCACACTTGGAAACTGATTATCGAAAAATTGTAAATCAGATGTTTAAGTAATCGCATGAAATGATTGTAAAAGTACAAAAATCGATATTTCATCAGGACTAAGAGATATAGTGACATTTGTACATACTATAGACCTTTTACAGCAGTTTAGGGTTGAATATAAAAAAATATAAAATAATTTCAATACATTTACCTGAAGAGCACGTAGAAGATAAATTACTTCGATATTTCAGAGACCGTGAAAATACAAAATTTCAAGGTAGCAATTTTTTTTTTAAAGTCGACTACAACACTTCATTTTTTGAAATTGTTCCAACCCAATAGATGTTGAAAAGGGGTTTAAATAAAAATATACCAGTATTACGATGTTTCAACACCCAATACCCGAGGGGATCGACAGGGCTTGAATTTATTTTCACTAAATTCATACTGAAATATGGCGTTGGTTTCCACTTCCACGCGTTAAAACACCTAAAATCAGTATGGATGGAGACAATATTATTTTCACAATATTCTAATGAATTTCCCATAATTTCTTAGTTCCGATGAAATTTTAAATAAGCTTCAAAAACAGCGGGATGGTTATTCTAAAATAAAGTCTAAAGGGATGAGTTTCCGTGAATAGCGCCACACGTAAATAAAAAAGGCAATTTCGGAAGCAGAGGTGTATTCAAAATTTTTCCAGGAAAACTCCTAAACCATTATTCGTTCTTACTCCTTCACCACTTTTTTGTGACAAAATCCAGCTACACCACTTACGAGCATGTCATTTTTTCAAACTAAAATCTACCCTGCGTTCTGTAAATTGAAATAATTTCGTCACACTAATGCACAAGTGCTACACAAAACGAAACTTACACAAACCCAACTAAAAGTAAAGTACATAGTAAATTCCGTTCAATTTCTTTCAAGTGCATATGGTGTTCTGGAAGTCTGGCAAGCGAAACTTACAATCGAGTCCTTAATTACAAAATATTTTCAATTTAGTCATTCGTGAGTACGAATAAAGTCTGTAAAGTCTGCCTCGCGACAGCTACCATAAGCAAAAAGTTCGCAATTTTTTAATTTGATTACGTCAAAGTGTTGGGAAACGTTTTACTATAAATGACGATAGCCGAACCACACCGAACCGCCTCGCGCGAATTTTGTCAAGCCCGATTACGATTAGCGATTAGCAACTGGCAGCACCGATTAGCATATCGTTTTGATTTTGCTACGGCTGGCAGAACAGTGTCTTCGTCAGCAACCCGATTTATTGATAAAATGATTTACGTGTGTAGATACTCTCAAGACAGACTGTGTACGGGATTAGGAAGGATTCCGAGCTATCCTTCATCCTCTTCGCCTACACTCATACCACATCGAGATTAATGCCATCAATTAAATTCGTACAAGACGACATGACAAGGATGGATTTGTAATCGCAATTTAATTAGAATCCTTGGGGTTTCGGCTTCGCAAGCTTTCCGGCGTGCGGATGTTGCGGTCATCATTAGATTTACATACTTTAGGAAGCGCCAGGTTTTTCGAGCCAGACGATGAAAAATCCAAACAGAAGAGGCCGGGATTCCTTTCAAACGTATCAAGCAAACGAAACTCTGTGCTTCATAGTTGGTAGCTTCGTAATTCAATTTACTATCCTTTTATAGCGTAGACGAGGAGACAAGACAGTTCAGCAACACAGCAGGATAATATAAAGAAATAAGATTAATTACATCCCCTAAAATATTCAATTTGATAATAAAACTCAAAAAAGCGCACAAAGTTTGATTTAAGTCTTACGCAAATTTCTGGGGATTTCCTTTTGACAATTGTATAGAGGGAGATTTTTTGCTAATCACAAGAGAAAGTAATATTTTTTAAGTCGACTTTACGAATCAGAGTCAACTAATCAAATTAATCCGATTCCATAGAATCAAAGGATCTACGAATATTGTTACCGTGGCTATAAAAAACATGTACATATTTTCTTTATTGATAGTAATTTTCATAATTGGAGCGCCAGGTCAGATAAAAGAAGAAAAAATAATGGTCTGAGGAATAAATATTTAGTATTAATTAAATAAAATACAAAAACCCTCAAATCAATTCAAATAATTATAAAGTTATATAAATTGAAATGTTACACTTTATAAAAGAAACATTGTACAATTCCATTTAGCTGTAAGCTCACCAACTAATCTCGAATCCTAAATCTGCGTCACTAGCGCCACTGTTGCATGTTGTGAGCATCAAGTATTTCTTTAGTTTCAGATAGATAGATGTTAGTATGATATGTGGGGTGATGATGCCATCATATTCCTTCACTTAGACGTTAATAGATAGATGTTTATTTCGTTCCAAAAATATATATTGATTGAAAGTATTTCTTTTCAGTTGGTGCTCCGATTGCATATCTCTTCCTGTCAAATTTTTGGAGAAAGTGAATCGTTCACGCGATTTTAATCATTTAAAATTTATGAAATCGCAGTTCACTTTGCCGACGGCGAGTACCAGAATAATGATGATAGTGATTTTGAAAGTTAATAAAGTCGATTATTCTTTATTTGTTAGTTGCTTGCATACATACATACATACATACTTTATTGATCAAAATTTGTTAAATATGTCATTTAAATTCGAAACACATGGGCGCTCCAATTGCATAATCAGGGGATCAGAAATCAAAATCTTTACAACCCTATTAGCTAATGAATTTTGCCACTGGGAGGACATTTAGGTAATTATATAATAAGTTTTCAGTTTAATTAAAGAAAAAAATGATCAGAATAAACCTTATAATAATTATATTAGATATAATTATAACCAAATGTAAAAACAAAAATAAAAATGAAAAAAAGGAGGAAAAATAAGAAAAGTGTTTCTTGTCTGGATTACGTCCAAAATTCACATGAATTGAAGTTTTATTTTAGAAAAACGTTGAGCCGTTTCACATGTTGGTGCTCCACTAATATCCAAAACTACTTTATTGCAAATAGCAGCAGACACTTGAAACTGGCAATTCGAAGAAGTTTCTTTGCAATGCGATAGGGAAAACTTGTAAACTTTTTCCACGAACCTTAATTGGTGCCGAGGTGAAACATGACAGTAAAATATTAAAGGATATTCGTCCGGATTTATCCAGGCTCTTCCTCTCCACTCAACTCTTCTTATTCGTCCTTAAGTTAGGATTTTTTTGAAGAAGAAGACATTTTTTATCTTGTGGCGCCAAAAGGTGGCATGATATTTTTATTTTGTGAGGCGTGAGAAGTTCCATTGCAAAGAAGTTGCAAAGTGTTTTGTTAAAAAAAATTTTAGACGGACCAACTTTTCTTCCCAATTTCATTGTTGAGTGTGGTGCTTTCTTTTTTTGTTAAGAAAAAAATTGTCTCACTTGGCTACCGAGGGTTCTTAATTTTTTTTTGTGTTGTGCGGTGAAGTCTTTCAGGAGCAATGACATTGCGGGTCTTATGAAAATACGGTATTTCGTAGACCTGGAGTTGTAGTGACTCTTGGTAGTGACTAGCACTAAAATTTCCTGACTCGTTTCTTTTTTTCGAAAAGGAGAATAATTCAAAAGTCTTGCAGAGACAATGCTACCATTTGATTGCATAAATTTGCGTGAAAAAGTTTTGATTTAAGGAATTCCAATTGTATCAGATATTTGAATATCAGCTGATTTCATTTTTCGACGATTTGTCAGTCTGGGGACAATAATGTTTTTTTTATTATACTCTAGATAGACATATAGAGTATTATAAGTTTAATCCAGCCCGAAAAGTTTGTAACGCATAGAACCGAGCCTCGGACGAAAAAAGGTTATATATTATTTTGTGTTTATTTTTGGCCAAAATCCCCAAATCCGTTTGCTGCCCGTCCGTCCGTCTGTCCGTCCGTCCGTCCGTTAGCACGATAACTCAAGAACGCGTTGACCTAGGAAGTTAAAATTTTGTCACAACTTGTAAAATGGAAAAGGTAAGGCTAAGTTCGTTAATGGTCCTTCAAAAATGTATGCTTGTTAATGAATCCACTATAACTCCAGAACGAGTTAAAGCAGGAATTTAAAATTTTACAGGAATTAGTTTTATACCAAAACCAAGACGGAGTTCATTAATTAGAGCCATCCGTTGACTCCTTCGGGTAGTTGTTATACAAAAGTCCTTAATAAACATGTTCACCAATATTGAACGATAACTTTAGAACGCTTTAAGTTACGACTTTGAAATTTTATACACATTAATTTTATAATAGTCGCAGCTGTAACAATTAATATGAAAAATATCCCATAAGTCCTTCATGTAATTTCCATACAAAAATTCTGTAAAATGTCCTAACTTACTTTATGGAACTCACTATAAATCAAAAAATCGAGTAGCCACTATACAATAGTTTGTACCTGTAAGTAAAAGGTTATGTAATAATTGCTTTTGCACTCCTCATTGTTTTGATATATTTCGAACTAAAATATAAATCGGAGTTCAGTATTTCATCTAGAGTATCATACGATTGGCTTGCAGCCGATCGTGACTGCGTTATGTTTTAAGTAGAATACATTTAAGGGGGAACATCCGCGTTGAAAGCATATTTTACAATTCTAAAAACGCAATAAAAAAATGATATTTTCAATGAGTAAAGAGGTCATCAAGGAAATCTTTTAAGCCAGTCTCAGCTCTCCGGGATTTTTCACAACATATAAAAAACATCAAAAAAACCGGCTTAAATTCATTAAATGTATAGATATCTGAAATCGTAACGAAAATTAAATTTAACAATTCAAATGAGTTTTGAACTGGTGCTGAAATACTTCAAATTACTATTTCCGAAAATCCCTGATATGTCAGTTTAGTGCTGTACGATTTTAATTTGCAACAAAATATAGAAATTTCCCATAATAAACTAATATTGGACTATGGCTTAGTTATAAATATTAATTTCGACAATAACAGAATTTCATGCTGTGGGTGAACATGTGTTCCTGAAAGAAAAATCAGTCTGGGCGTAACTTTATTATTTTTCCGGCAGAAGTTCAGAACGCGTTCAATTCGGGGATGCGGTGTATGTTACTATGTGACTGAAAACCTAACAAAAAGTTCGGGAAGCGGTTAGAAAAGGGTGTAACATATGAATTAAATAACTGGGTCATATTCCGGGATGCGGTCTAGATGTTGAAAAAAACAAAACTTAAAAATAGGTGATTATTAAACAAGCCTGGGGAAGTGAAAAGATATTCGATATCTGATCAGACCTGAGAAACATGGTGGAATTCATGAAAAATTATACAACCAGTTTACACCCTCTTAGGGGTCAAATTTCAAAATATCTTGAAAACACATTCTAGGTATTCACATGAAGAATCCGTAGAATAAAAATGAATTCAATATTTCGAAAGACCTAGTAGATATGACGATAACCGATATTTTTTTTTGCCCCCCCCTTCTGAACGCCAATGAATATTCGAATTACTTTTCTAGTTAATTTACATATACGTACCGAGCCGTACGCCGTACGCCGTACGTCGACCGCCAAAATCCTTTGAAGGCTCGTAGCTCTCAAACCAGTGGAGCTATTAAATTAAATTTTTTTCTAGGAATAGACTGGGTAGACCTCTTGAATAGACATTATTTTCAGGGGTGGGGGTGTGAGGGGGGAGGTGGGGGAAGCGTTTAAGACGAAAAATTTTGGTTTCTAGATCTCAGCAACCGCTTATGTTAGGAGACTGAAACTTGGAATTCTTATAAAGCTTTGATAGTGGACCCATTTGCAATAAAAATTGATGATATGGGTGAAGGGGTGTGGGAGTGGAGGGGGAAGCAATGCGTCCGAAACGCAAAAAAGTCGAGATCGACACATTCTAAAATTCATATCTCCTAAACCGTTAATAGCAAGCAATTAAAACTTAACAAATATCTGTAGTTATACTAGGAGAGTAGATTGAAACAAAATTTTTGGGTGGGGGTAGTAGCGTACGGGGGTGGGGGTTGAAAAACTTAACATTACGATATCTCCCAAACCAGTGACACCAGAAAAACAAAATTCGGATTGGATATAAAGCTTGATAAATAAAGATTGCTCAAAGTAAAATCTTTGAAGGGGGCGGAGGAGTACGTAAGTGGAGGGGATAAGAATTTTTCAAAAATAACACGTTTCATATCTCAATAACAGTGTAAGATGGATGCTTCAAATTTTTACCAGGAGTAGGCCTAATAGAACCCTAGTAGGGAAAAAAAGTTTGGGGGTGTGAGTGTAGAATGTGAGGGTGGGGAAAGGTGAGAAAGAAAAAGTTCCGATACTTATATCTTAAGAATTTATATTGATAGGAAGCTGAAACTTAGTATTTAGATAGAGCTATAGTATTGGCATGGTGGAAAAATATATTTTTTTTTAGGGGTAGTATGGTACGGGGGTGGGGGGTGTTTTTCCTAACTTTAGAACGGCTTATGCTAAAAAGTTGAAACTCGGTACGTATATGTAAATTAACTAGAAAAGTAATTCTGATAAAAAAAAAATTGAATATTCATTGGCGTTCAGAAGAGGGGGCAAAAAAAAATATCAGTTTATATAAAATGCATATATTTTCACGATTTTCGTCAGATCTTCTAGGTCTTTCGAAATATTGAATTCATTTTTATTCTACGGATTCTTCATATGAATACCTAGAATGTGTTTTCAAGTTTTTTTTGGAATTCAACCCCTAAGAGGGTGTAAACTGGTTGTATACTTTCTCATGAATTCCACCATGTTTCTCAGGTCTGATCAGATATCGAATATCTTTTCACTTCCCCAGGCTTGTTTAATAATCACCTATTTTTAAGTTTTGTTTTTTTCAACCTCTAGACCGCATCCCGGAATATGACCCAATTATTTAATTCATATGTTACACCCTTTTCTAAACGCTTCCCGAATTTTTTGTAAGGTTTTCAGTCACATAGTAACATACACTGCATCCCCGAATTGAACACATTCCAAACTTCTGCCGGAAAAATAATAAAGTTGCGCCCAGACTGTTGTCAGATTTTTTTTTTTGCAAATGGGTCCATTATCAAAGCTCTTTAGAAATTCTAAGTTTAAGCCTCCTAACACAAGCGGTTGCTGAGATCTAGAAACCTACATTTTTCGTCTAAAACGCTTACCCCGCCTTCCCCCTTACACCTCCTCCCCTGAAAATAATGTCAATTCAAGGGGTCCGCCAAGTCTATTCTCAGAAAAGATTTTAATTTAATAGCTCCACTGGTTTGAGAGCTACGAGCCTTCAAAGATTTTGGGGCGGTCGACGTACGGCGTACGGCGTACGGGGTACGGCGTACAGACGGAGTGAAAATTTTTATTGCTTTTTTCGCGTCTACTAGTCATGAAACGTGGAAAAAAAAAATTTCAGGGCAGCAAATTTTTTTTTTTAAAAATCGATAACAATACTGTTTTATAAATAATACAGTAAAATTATCTGACCTGACAACCGATAGCGGAAAATCAAACAAAGCCAAATTCGTTTAAATCGCAACAAATATTTGCAGCAGAGAGATGCAAGTCTGGCGTGCAGTCTAATAAATTAATTTTACAGAGTTATACATTAATATTACACATAGTTGCACACGTGGCTGGGAGGAATTTGTGAATGTTTAATAATAAACATCCCAGCATCCCAGCAAACACGAATGTCATGAATCAGTTACTTCCGAAGTACAGAGCACTCTTCATGAGTCGTTCACTGAAATTTTCTTGATAATATGAAAAATTTCAGTTATGTACTTTTTGTATATAAGAATACGTGTACGAAATTCTAGCTAGCTTTTTCACATGTGAAAATGGCCTGAGTCTGTTAGTTCCGAAGTACAGAGCATTCATAACGATGAAAGAGAATGATATCTATACCGTTCTCTTTCATCGTGATGAACGCTCTGTACTTCGGAAGTACCAGACTCAGGACATTTTCGTATCAATACAACAAAATAAATTAGAAAGAGACGAATATTGATGTTATTATTTTAATTTAATATGGAATTAGAATTTTCATCTATAATGTTACAAAATTTTTAATAGCATAAATTATTTGGAATATTTGTTACCAGTTACAGATAACATTCATTGTTTTTTAATACCTTTTTAAGAAACTACTTATACTAAAACTCTTTTAAACTTCACTTGACACCCAAAACAATAAAATAAATGGCATGTCATATTCCATAAAGCGAGTGTATTGTGTAGGTTGCTACAATACAGTGAACAAAAAACAGATGCAGCTTAAGTATATATGCATGATTGATGTATGCACGCATACCATAAGAAAAATGTTGGTTTAGTATGGGTAACCCCTGAGACTGAGTTTGCTGGGATGGCATGACTTGCGTGTATAAGCTCTGATCTGTAAAATTTATTGTTTTATTGAAATATTATGTGTCTGTATTCCACTTTCGAATTAAGCTGAAATATTGAGACGTATTCTTTCCAACATCTGTCGTGAATTTTCTGTTCCGCTAAAAGAAATTATTAAAAATCATTCAAGTAAAATATAATACCTAGTATGTGTAAAATAATCAAATCAAAAAAAAATTTATTTATAATCGAAATTAAATGGAAATTTTTTTTGATTGCTGATTTTACTTTATTATTTATAATACTGTATTGCTATTGATTTAAAAAAAAAAAAATTTGCTGTCCTCAAAATTTTTTTGTGTACATTTCATGACTAGTAGACACGAAAAAAGCAATAAAAATGTTCACTCCGTCTGTCATAGCCGTACGCCGTACGTCGACCGCCAAAATCCTTTGAAGGCTCGTAGCTCTCAAACCAGTGGAGCTATTAAATTCAACATTTTTCTAGGAATAGACTGGGTAGACCCATTGAATTGACATTATTTTCAGGGGAGGAAGTGTGAGGGGGAACGTGGGGGAAGCGTTTTAGACGAAAAATTTTGGTTTCTAGATCTCAGCAACCGCTTATGTTAGGAGACTGAAACTTGGAATTTCTATAAAACTTTGATAGTGGACCCATTTGCAAAAAAATTGAGGAGTGGAGGGGGAAGCAAAAAAGTTTGGGGGTGTGTGTGTAGAGGATGAGGGTGGGGAAGGGTGAGAAAGAAAAAGTTCCGATGCTTATTTCTTAAGAATCTATAATGATAGGAAGCTTAACCTTGGTATTTAGATAGCGCTATAATAGTGGCATGGAGGAAAAATTTTTTTAGGAGTAGTATGGTACGGTGGTGGGGGGTGTTTTTCCTTACTTTAGAACGGCTTATGCTAGGAAGTTGAAACTCGGTACGTATTTGTAAATTAACTAGAAAAGATATTCTGATAAAAAAAAATTTGAATATTCATTGGCGTTCAGAAGGGGGGGGGGGGCAAAAAAAAATATCAGTTAATATAAAATTTATATATATTCACGATTTTCGTCATAACTACTAGGTCTTTCGAAATATTGAATTCATTTTTATTCCACGGATTCTTCATATGAATACCTAGAAGTGTTTTCAAGATTTTTTGAAATTCAACCCCTAAGAGGGTGTAAACTGGTTGTATACTTTCTCATGAATTCCACCATGTTTCTCAGGTCTGATCAGATATCGAATATCTTTTCACTTCCCCAGGCTTGTTTAATAATCACCTATTTTTAAGTTTTGTTTTTTTCAACCTCTAGACCGCATCCCGGAATATGACCCAATTATATAATTCATATGTTACATCCTTTTCTAACCGCTTCCCGAACTTTTTGTTAGGTTTTCAGTCACATAGAATTATACACCGCATTCCCGAATTGAACGCGTTCTGAACTTCTGCCGGAAAAATAATAAAGTTGCGCCCAGACTGTTGGCAGATTTTTTTCATTCAAACCCACCCGTGTAAAACGGAAAATACCTTAAGACGGAAACGGACAGATTTTATGTCATTTTAATGGTAGTAAACCTAAATAAAACGCAAAAAGTCGTATGGCCTTTTCTTTATTATGTATTTCTATGTTTTATTCCTTACTTTAAGAATTCTGTATCTAGTTTTTTGCTGGCGAATTGTTCGCTGATTTAAATTGAAATGTCATTGCATGCGTCACTGTTTGACATATTTATAACAAAAAACGAAATTTTATCAATAGGGTTTGCTGGATAAAATAAAATGTAATAAATATTAGAAATTGCAAGGACCCCTAAGACTTTGTATCTGTAATCAAACAAAATATGTACCTACCTGTACCTATTATTGAAATTTAAAACCTAAAATTACTGAAAATGCACGTAATGAGAAAAATTCTACCGCTACATCGTTAGCATACACGTAACAATAGGAAAAATGCAGTAAATGAAATTGATTTTCACATATGTATGAATTTAATTGCTTCGTTGTTATAAATCGTTGTCTCTTTCTAATTAGGAGTAATTCAAAAGCCACAACCAGAACTACATCAAAGAAGTTCTATCATCTTAATACATCCATTCGATAAGTTTCTGGTTTCTTCATTAAAAAAAACCTACACATCCTCTAGACAACTAAACTCATAATCTGGTAAGGACTCTACATTCACGCCTATACTTCATCATTGTACAAAATTGTTTAGTCTTCAGAAAAAAGAACATGCTTCACTTCGCGATTGCTTTCTCTCACTAAAAATGCCTTCTTCCAAATTAAACAACTTTCAATCGCCTCGATTAATCCAACTTCTGTCCCGTTTCAATGATTGCGTCCTACCAAAAATCACCCTGAAGCCACCACAATCACCGAACTTCCGACCGAACCAGTATTATTATTTTCTCATCCGTTTTAAGGATCAAGACGAAAAAAAAACTCCACACTCGCTCAATATATTTGCTAATAATGGAACCGCCTATTAGCTCAGATATAACTTGATCCAATCAACAACAAAATAAGGACGAAAAAAATCGAATCGATAGCCAGCTACCAACTAACAAAGTGCCAGCGTTCCTAACTACCATTCGTAGGACATTGGACGTGCTCGAAATGTTCAACAATCGGAGGAAAGGCGATAGCCTCGATGATTATGGCCACGTTGATGGTTTGCCAGGATATCGTGGAATAGGACGTAGAGGAGCTCGGGGGTGGATAATTACTCCATCGGTTCGGACATATGTTTTTCTGATATATGGAGTCCTTATGTGCGGTTAGAATGGCTTGTGTACGATGTGGTAAACATGTAAACATTTTCCACCCCATAATCATCCCGACTGTTACAAGAAATAAGATCTCATCGAAAAGACTGTCGAAAATATAGCGTGGTACGTGGACATGACATAATGGGCGGTACTATCCAAAAGTTCTTTACAATTTCGAAATCCTTCTATTGTCCTGTACCGCACCAGCTTCATAGAGTTCTTCATATTACTTCTTGATTTATATCATATTGCCCCAATTAGGGCTCTCTGAAAGAGACACAGTAGCTCGTTCATTTCTATAGAACTCCTATCACTGATTGCGATATTAACGTATCTATCCGTAGGGCGGCAGATTATTATCTGATAATCAATTCACTGATTTACAGCCATATCCTTTAATTTATAGAAGGACATGTCATTTCCTCGGGCAGAGCCTTGTTTGCTATTGCTGTCTGCAAAGTCAATTCGAGTTTTTTTTATTTCATCGATATATACGGATACATTAAATTCTCTAGTCGCTCGTTATTCTGAATCTCTAGGAATCTTTAATGTCGAATATCATGCAGTTTTTTTCTCGCACTCGAGAGTTACGTGTTGCCAAAGATAAATTGCTAACTTACTAGTACCCCATTCTTAGTCCTTACAGCCAACAATCAACAGCCCTTAGAGCAATGTGTCACTGAGTTTTCTCGTTTTTCGGAACATATCATCCAAGGATCTACGTAGTGTTGACCAGACAAAGCTCACCGGACAATGTACTTGTCTCAATATCACATGGAATAAACATCCGACGGATGTCCGACATCCTTGTAGATCGATCGATATTATGCATATTAGCTAAGCTATGTCCTTTTGCGGACATATCGTTCGATACGAAGGACCGTGTCGGGACATGGCTTCAAGATGGTAGCATCAATTATGCCAGCATGTTCAATCAACCTGAACCGGTTGATTACAATTCAATGGATTCGATATCGAGAAGATTAGGCCATTATGGATTCTGTCGAAGGACATCTTTCGGATTATGTCTGCAAAATGACTACTGTTCATGTAATCAGTTCTACCAGGGGACTTCGCTTATTAAGGATTTAATGGATTTGTTTTTCGACGTTTTTTCATTGTGTTTGAATTAAAAACCGTACTGGATGAAGGAAAATGCAATTAAGTCGGTAAAATTAATTGCAAGAACGTGCATTCTCTATGGCATCAATAAAAAATTGGAATTTTCTCTTGCAACTCTCGGAAAATAGCGAAAAAGAGATCCTCTTCGGGATTTATGAAAGAAGCAAGGGATTTATTTCGAAGAAATAATTGCATTTTTTGGTACTGGTCAAATTTTTTTAGTAATTATTTGACGGCATCTCATCGGAGGATTCAGAAATGGGTGCTTAATTTAATATTTCTAACAACAGGTCTCTATTAAACCAAGTTCAATAACATTTTAACTGGCCTTTCCACTGAATATTTTTGAACTACATATGTTATACTCAATAGAGTACAATCACTTTGATCTTTATGGGGTAACGTCTTTCTCGAGACGGAATTAAAACTGTAATAGTCTCTCTCAGACTGATCTTACGTCGAAAAACGTAACTCTATAGAAATAAATTAATATTACGAGCAAGTTAAGGCTAAACTCATTCTCTACATTTTAGTTCAGGATAACAATTTGAAATTCTGTACTGAACCTTTTAAAGAATCCACGTATTCTATGTTTCGAATTTATCGGTTCTTTTAAATAGACGATGTACACATAACCCCTATTTTTTTCTTAAATTAAATAAAGATATCTTCCCGAAGTTATCCTAAGCTACGAAAAATACATAAGCCACTAGTTTGATGTTATATATTTTTTCTCAGTTTACTTTCAAACGCAACAAAGAACAAAGTCCAGTGAACAAAACTTTAAACTCAGCATTAAAGCGTTCAGAAAATTGTTCACAAAGTGGTAACCGATTTAAAGACTGTTGTATGGGACATATGGAAGGGAGTAATGGAATTTGGTTCACTAGTGAGGTCTCCCATAATTTTTACTAAAAACTGATTCACGTAAAATTAGTACTTGCTGGCTGCAGAATATCTTAAGTTACAGTGAGTTTAAAAGACGGACGGTCAAATATTTCAATGGCCTTTGTTGCCAAGGACTCACTTAGGTTTTTTCACGTCCATTGCTCTCTCCGTAACTATTAGTGAAAAATTAGGATAAAAGAAGTAGGTATGCTTAATTTCGAAGTTTTAAATTTTTTGTAAATAATCGTGAACATGTATTTTATACTGTAGTTTTGTATGGGAGCTATTTAAGAAAAAAATAATTTCGCTCGTTAAAATAGGAAGGAGTCACCTCAAATCACCTTTGTACAAAATGATCGACATTTTCGGTGGCAAACTATTAATTTTGCAATATTCTTTTAGAAACCAACAAGAATTAAGTTCTTTCAGATTTAAGTAAACTGGCTGCTAGAGTTTCAGAATGCGTTACACAAAAAGTACATTTCTTGGTGACAAATTAAAACAATAAGTGTTGAAACACCAACATGTTAGCCGAAAGTCCCAATGAAATACCGCGATAAAGGAAAAACTTGCTTCAACAACTCCGCTCCTTATTAGCCCTTTTCTTTATTATTATAGGAAAAGTTTGGCCAGTGTTCTGGGCTCGAGTTAGCTACGATGATGTTATTAAAAAAGTTCTTTCGTGAAAAATAATTGGATTCATATTTTCAGTAACTTTGTTCTTGCATTATTTAATCCCTGAAGGCATTAACTCAGCAAATTTCCTTTCATCACAAAACAGATATATTTTTCAGGAGATCCGAAGGAAGGAAAAATATCTTGATGCATCGCCAGTAGGAATGACGGTCTTTTGCCTTTACCTTTGATGGCTCTTTAGAAGCTACGAAATGATTGATACTCTTCGATACCGTAGTATTCTGCTCTAGGGTTAGTAGAAAGATGGTATCAAAGTCATCACAAAACGAAGAAATTTACAATGTTTATAAATCGAGGCTATATCTGACGTTGGAGAAACACTTAAGTTTCGAATTCAATATAAACAGAAGGCTTGTGCAGAGTTTAGACTTATACGGTTCATTGCTTAATAAAACTCGGATGTAAACTAAAAATGGTTTAACTTTTACTTTTGATAATCAGTTGTTATAGTTTAATTTATCCCTTACAAACTATATTCACTTTCATCTTTAACCATGACATGTAAAAGCCAGGGCATTGTTACTACGTAAAAAGAAAAACCGGATGAGGTCTTTGGAAGTATATTTTATGAAGAACTTAAGTATGTAGTTACTATATTGTGCCGTACTCGGATAACGAAGAAATGAGAAAAGACTATCAGCCACTCTAGCAGCTCCTTTAAGGGCTTAAGGGGTCTGGCCACCTTGGCTGCTTGGAAAATGGGTTTTTTTTCTAAATTCATAAGCTCTGAAGTTTAAATGATTTTTATTTAATTTTTTTTACAAAATTTAGACTATACTTTAAGGAATCTTTGATATTTTGTTTATTCGAAAGTATTAAAAAATGGCGGCGCTGTATATAGAGTGGAATTTTCTATATTCCATTTTTTTTATAATTCTTTAAAGTATAAGGTATAAAAATTTGTAAGAAAAAATAAATCGATTTTCAAAGTTATATGAGCCCTTAAGGATGCTTGACGGTACTTTTCTCACTTACCTTTGTACTCGTTCACGTAACCTGGAATAGCGGTAGAGGTAAGAGGGCTGGAGCACAAAAACTACACTTTCATAAGTTGCAGCAAATAAAACAATGTACCTACTGCGTTTGTACAAGGAATGGCAACTTTCGGTGACAATGTCGTCCTTTTGATATTCAAACTTTTCATTTCGCCGAGGAACTATAAACATGCAATTGAAAACAGTTCAATCAAAAAAGCAGGACGAACCCAAAACGCAGAACCCTCACTCGACAAATGCAATAACTTCGCGTAGGTGCAATTTAGATCGGTTTTAATTTGAATTTGTTGTATGCTAATGAGCTCACAAAAGTGGTTTACGATGTCGAGCATTTTTATGTGTCTTCGTGCACTCCCTGTACATTTGTCCTTGTTGTTGCTGTGACCCGCATTCCCATGCTATGCACATCGCACCAGTTCCACAACCGCTTTACATTTTTATGTTGCAAATTAAGTTCTAAGTAGTTTTATGTCTCGCGCTTTAAACTGATAATCCAGATCCTGCCCCGACGCCATCACAGTTTCGCTTGTGGTGTAAGTCTTGCTTTCAATTGTTAAGATTTACCGTTAGCAAAGTAATCTGTTCAAAATTCAGGATTCGGGCTAGATGTTGGACTAGAGGGAACTACTTAATGTCAGAACTGGATTACTAACGATTCCGAAGTATCCTGTTGGAGTCAAGAGCGACGTGAACGTGATCTTGTTATCCCGATATCCGACATATAGGATAAGGGGACACTTATTTCAATTCAGTTGGGATATTCCTGTCTGTCTTTCTCGGGGGCTACATTTGTGCTGGCGGAATTATTCGGACGTGAGCAAACAATAAAAGTGCTCATCAGTGTCGTTTCTGGCTGAGAGCCCAAGGTGGCACGGTACTACAGGCATTTTCGATGTTCGCATGTACATATTCATCGAAAAAACTTACCTTTCTTTTTTCCTTGATTTATTATGGGATTTTTTGTTGAAAGAATTTGGCCAAGAACGATTTGTCGAAGAATCCCATAAAGCAAGTGAAATCATATTGGTATCTATGATCGCCCGTCCTCTAAAAGTGTTGAAAATAAAATTCGAATCGAAAATTCTGGTTCCTAATGCTTTGAGCTCTAATTTCGTAAGAAAGGCTTTTATATGTGTCTTCCCAACAAATTCCGAAAGGACAAACACAATAAATTGCGAAATCTTAGGTTCCAAAAATAAAATACCAAAACGTTACCAAAAGAAAGTCCAAAGCGCAAAATACTGTAAAAAGTTATTCATAAAGAGAGGCATTTGATGATGTTGTACAAAACCAAAGTACAAAAGGAAATCGTGATAAAACCTAGTAAAACATATTTTAAATTTTCAGAAATACCGGAAATAAATTAAATTTGCGCGCGCGCTAATATCATTCATTTTCGTGATAGTTGTGTGAATTTTAAGGACTAATACTTGTAATTGAATTTGAGCACAGTGTACTTTCACGTGACTCGTGACTGCAACTAAAATTTATTGTATTGTATAATGTACTTGGAACCATTTTAAGATTCAATTGGGCTTCTCCTTATTCGGTTATGATCCAAAATCAAATGTCTAATAATGTGGAATTAAGCGTCTAGTAGTATCCTAGTGGAAATTCCGTGTCGGCCACACCTCCGTTACTACTCCACATAATACTTATAATCAATGACGCAACTGCCCAAAGTGGCCTTAGAGTAATGCTAGAGTTACTTCATTACAAGAACAACGAAAAGGGTCAGCAACACGCTCGTCCGTGATTATTACCCTCATTTTTAACACAGAGACTCATTTGCAGCTTAGTAAACTGGTAGTCCGGCACCCAACACCATTCTTGAAAATTACTTATCGCCGAGCATATTCGAACCTGGTACCAGGTGTATCGAAGGCAAGTGCTCTAGCCACTAAGCCACCCAGACTACAGACTACTCCACATGCAATGAGAGAAATTTGCTCAAATGTGCGATCCGGAATATCCTGTCAATTAACCCATAAATCCCTTCGACAGATCACAAGCCTTTCTCTGTATTCAGGGGCAAAGTTTTCCGCACTTAATCGATATCAATTTAAATTTTAGAGTCAAATAAATCCCTTCGACAGATCACAAGCCTTTCTCTGTATTCAGGGGCAAAGTTTTCACTTAATCGATATCAATTTAAACTTTAGAGTCAAGCGTATATTATAGATTCAGTAATCCTTGTAACATATCAAAAATTTTAATTGCCACAGAGCCTAAACAAATATCCTGTAATAATTCACTGTGCCCTATTTGCTGACGACTTGTATTTAGGATAAACTTTACGTTCGCTTCCAAATACGATGTACTTGTTGGTTGGTGTACTTTGTTATTGTCCATGAGAAAGGTTTTCGTGTGAGTAAGCAAAGCAATCAACAATATACATATCTCGACTTTAT
Source organism: Beris chalybata (assembly GCA_949128065.1). NCBI lineage: Eukaryota > Metazoa > Arthropoda > Insecta > Diptera > Stratiomyidae > Beris > Beris chalybata. The sequence continues at coordinate 1,692,961 of OX421896.1, read as the reverse complement.
CAACCACCACCACAACCAGCTCTAGCCCATTGTCCTAGTTTCTAAATATCATTTAATGTTTGCAGAACGTTTCAGAATTTCCATTATTTCCTTCTATAGCCTTTCAACGGAAGCCATTAACCAAACTGCTCCTCCGCTCGATAACAGTTCAACTCGCAGTCGAAATTTTGAAATATTTAACATTGTAGCCGTCGAAGTATGGCAAAGGTTTCACCATACGCCAACATCATCTGAATAAATCGAAAAACCTTCCCAGACTGAACCAGCCTTAGCCGCGATCCTATCAATCCTTCTGGAGGTCATCCATTCCTTCGTCGAATTATCCGTTCGCATAAATTTCGAGACTATAGAGCATTAGGAGCAATCAATATAAGGAACTGCATCTTTCAGCAGGAACAAGAAGACGATGGTGGTCCTGCTAGTTGATGATACAGCTACTGAGAGCTTGTAGAAGTATAGAAGCTGACCATAAGGACGAGCTACAAGAAGTTGCTGGCTGGCATCTTCGAGGAAAATTATAGTTGCCAGTGCTATAAATTACAACTAAAAACGGTTCTCGATGCCTTAACTTTTGCGAAGACTTTGGCATAGGAAATGTATAAGGCGAGATCAATGGAAGGGGGCTGTTCGATTTCTACAAGAGATTTAACATTTCAGCACATTACCAAGGCGAATTTAATACTGAAATTGAACGTTTCAGAAACGGTAGACGGTTGGGGAATGAAAGTTTTGGTATCCAATGTAAGAATGAAGTGCAACAGTTTTCGCATGGTTATTATAATTTTAGTGTCCAATGAAAGTTTGAAAATTTGCCTACTTTTTTATTCAAGCACAAAAACCCGTAAGCGTCCATGAAGGTATATCTGGATGAAATAACATTTGTCTACACTTTGGAGGAATTTATGGAAAACCCTGAGGAATTGCAGTGCTAATTGGATTCGAAGGACAACCGATTGTGGCGGATACAGTAACAGCAGCCGAAGAAACTCCATCACTAAGGTACATGGCAAGTCCACCAGAAGTACCTCTCTGGAAAAGTATAATAAAGTGCCACCTTAGGAAGACACACTTTCACCGTAGTTGTCGCTTCGACGATTTATTGGATTCTTATGGTGGGGTGGCGATTCAAATATTTCAAACCACTAAGTTGAAGGATTTTCCGAATAGTGGGAAGATTTGCTTTGTTATGAAGGCTGAATGCTTTTAATTTTAAGGCATCGATTTTCCTTTGCAAACGCGAAATGTGACATTTTGCCGCGTACACGCATACCTGAGGTGCATACAGGGGATAGGCCTGATGATCGACTTGTAGAGCTGCAGATCGCTATGAGTGAAAGTATTCAACATTAACAGCTTCTTTCGTACCACTGTAGTATCTATCAGGCGCAGCTTATGCCGATCAAGGCTTCATTATTTCTAAATGGTTTAGCGAGTGAAACGACTTAGTTAACTGCAAAAAACTATCTATGTCTCCTACCAGCTCATGCTACGAATTAAGCAAAATTTTAACATCGTCATTGTTTCAAAAACAAAACTCGAATAGTGTATACACTGTAAGCAATAAATCTGCCAGCAAATTACATTTAAGCCGCGCTAGTTCCATATTCAATCATAAAATATGCGAAATGAAATCGGTTAATATTTCATCTACGGATTATTGTATCAATTCGATGAATTTGAAACCAGTCATCCATCCTGAATTATTCAAAATAACATACCAATGTTGCCATGGAAAATCCGAAAAAAATGGAGCCTACGAATATAAAAACATCAAATCTGACTGATGTATAATTAAAATTCAGTCATTTGGCAGATATATCGAAATCTCGATACGAATTCAGTATCGAGCTAGGACGACGTGTTTTGCATTAAAATGTTAGATAGTGGTGGGAGGGTTATTTCTCCTTGGTATACGGGGCTTGAATATCTGTCGAATGCATTTTCTATAGGTACAGCTTTTCGCGATAATCCTCTTTTGGTAAATTAGCTTCAATTCCACCGCTTGGTTCTCACGTTCAGCCTCGAATGGAACTAGCAATTTTCTAATGATTCCAATAGTCAATTACGGTAATTTTTTATTCATTATAACAACTATGACGGATTGAATTTGATTGCAAAGTGAAAGGATATGAGAAATATCTCCGTTTGTATAATTTATTTGTCCTGGCGCAGCAAAAGGTAAGGCAACCTGAATACTCAGGAATCGATTTCACCGGTTTCACCTATTTCATTTGGCGACACATTTCTCATTTGGTCCGACTCAGGGACCCAAAAATGTGACAAACTCCCCCGAGTAGAGTTTTCTGACATTTTGAAATTAGTGTCGACGAAAACATGAAAACAGACGGCATACACTTTGCATATTTCCACGCAGATGAGCTGAAAGGCATTTGATATATTTTACATACATAGGTCCATGCCAACTGGCAGATTTTGTCCATGTTGTCCGAACCTTCGGGTCATTTTCTAGATTTGAAATTCATCCTACGGCATAAGCAATGCAAACGGAAAACTTAAACTATTTGTCCTAAATGCACGTACCCATGGAGTAAACCTTGAGTTCTACCTTAGAGAGTGGTCAAGCTAATAGTCATTTTTCTTCCATGTGCATAGGACTCGGAGCTGACGCTCAGGACCAATCCGACTTCATGTCCATGCATAACTCTGCACAGTTTACGGAATATATTGTGCCACTAAATGTAACTGTGCCAAGCAACGATTTTCGAGTCGAATAATTGCTTGCACTACCCTGGTACATGTTAAATTTCTCATTAGGAGAAAATTAACAGTAACTGGAAAGTAACAATATTTCAGGATGAGGAAGTGTTCGATAGTGACCATACGAGTTGTGGGAAAATGTTCTGTTGTCCTTTGGATAAAAATGGATAATAAATTAAGACAGTAGATACAGTATATAAATGTATACACGGTGGATTATTGAACCGGAACTATTGTACTATGTTTTAATTAGTCGGAAAAACGGTGGATCATAGCTTCACTTCTCTTCAATTTTGGACTAGTTCGGGTATTATTCATAGATGTATTTTTTCGATTCGGGTACTGCATACAAAACCAAAACAGTGGAAACGTGGAAAATGTTACGACTACGTTAAACTCACTTTTTTCGACCAATTGAATTTGTTCGCTCAATTTTACCTCATTGAGTACTCAAATAGTCTAATTAATGTTAAAATTAGCCATATATAGGTATGTAATTTCCAATCGGCTCGAAGATGTATAACTATAATCTTTCGTCTCACATTCGACTCTTGGGATTGACTGTTTCCTTATTCGAATCACGTAAGGCACAACATACCTGGGAATTAATTCGGAAATTGCCAAACATTAAGATCATTTTGTTTGAATAGTGTAACTCCGGTGACTGAATTCCATCCGAAGCAAATTAGTCCAGCTACACTATCCAGATTTAATTAGGATAATTTTCCATTTATGTTACATTAAGTTAGTAACAGAGCAGCCCAGCTCGGTACATGACTGGAGGTTTCCTTGTATCCTGCCATTAACAGGAAATTAGGAGATTCCATGTTACAAATTCGTGTCGATGAAATACGCACTAGAAGTTGTAATGGCATTCGAAATATGGCACCCATAAATAATTGAAATTTATTGATTCCCGGTTATTTTACGAGTTAACTATCGGGATAGGCGAGAAGCTAATTTAAATTTCCGGTATTCCTGCTGTTGGAGAGTATAGTCAAAGTTTGTTCCGCTTCGCATTCATCGCAATGAAGCCGCTTGGACACTAGGAAAACTTTTGAAAAAGTTGAGTATTTTCATAAAGTTTGCGATCGATTTTAGAACACACCATAGTCACGGATTTGCTTGCCATCGACGAGCTTAAGGACAACATTATTCTCCTTTCTTAAAGTTTCAGAAAATTTTCTTGGGTCTGGAAGGATGAATTCGCTGATTTCTACTCCTGATAAAAGTTTTTCCACCAGTGTTCGAATTTGCCAACAAGACAATGTCAAGAAGAAAATTTCTCTGACTTATTACTTTTATGTCCTTGCCTTCACATCCAGGCTATGAGTAAAAGTTTCAAAGTATCGATACTTCGCAACCCGTTTTTTATAGACGCCAGTGAAGCCACCTCCACGTTATAACACCCTGAAATACCTGTCATGGGCCTCATCAAACCAGCCAATGGACCGAAAATCAACAACGATAAGGGCGTTTTTCCCGGTTGTTTCACTTGAGTATCATATTGACCGGGATAATAAGATTATCGAAAGGTAATTGATTGCGTTTCAAGAGTAGAATATAGCAGTTCATAAGCTATCGGAAGATTAAGAGCTGATGGCTCGCTCATAAAGTGCTTTCAGAGGATACGGAATATTTAATAAAGTTGTTGTTGGCCAACAATGCGAAATGTTCGAAGTCGTAATACAAATGTTAATCTCGTATAGGCTGTTCGGCTTTAACTACTACGTTATATTTTGATATACACGGTGACTGTGATATTATAGAAAAGTGAAGGACAGGGCCTTCAAGGTCACCAACATTAATAAAATGAGGAGATGGAGTCATCACGAAATTTCACGGAAATTAAATTTCCAATCCATCACCTTCTGTCTGAGAAGAATAACGCTTATACCAATGCTTAATGCAACAGAGTGGCAATCATTCCGTTTCTCTCGAAATACCAACCAAACTAAAGTGTGCAAATTGCATTAGTCCAATATTCTGTGTTGGAGAGTGCAAGGAAGTACATTTGGATGTCTGTTTTCAGTCATTCAATATTTCAGTAAATTGCTGTAGCAATTCGAAAATTCGACCTTTTCAGCCGCACTGAAAATCATGGCTCAACACACTCGTCCTTACAAAATGTATGAAATTGAAAATAAGATTTGTGTACTTGTTCGTGAGATATACTTATGTATATCTAATCGCTTTTATCTTTTTAACTTGTAGGTACACACAGGAAAGCCATTGTCATAGGATTAATTGCAAATATTCAACAGTTTAGTCATGCAGAAAATAAAGTCTGCAAGTGTGTGAGGCAATTTTAAATTATTTTACTGTCTGGTCCTTTAGTACTTTACTGAAAAGCACTCGTATACACACAAAAGTATCACTGTATAAAATATAATTCAAAAGTATTCTGTTACCTCCATATAATTTTTTCCCTGATATACGGGTAGGTATGTACATGTTTGCTATCTCTGGATAAAACACATCATTTTATCCGGAAATAAAATTTTCCAATAGAGTACTTCATCTGGAAAACAGGACGCATGTTCAACCCTCCGTCTTCCACTCATAATCTTCACCAGGATATGAAATCCTGTCATCAATTTTGTTCAACGCGTATTCCATCCAATAAAATTATTCATCGTATGCCGAGCACTTGCTATTGTACTCTGTGTCGCAATGAGAAGTAAAATGCTTCATAAAATTCCCATTCGCGGTGGCTTGAGTACCCACCCGAAAAAAATCAACGTAACGAAATATTTAAAAAACTTTAATGGAAAGAAAATAACGACGGAAAAGTTGATGGAAAATTTGAAAATGAAATGCAGAAGAAAAGCGTTGTGCACGGAATTTAATTTAACGCATATTCGAGATGAAAAATATCATGAAATTGAGTTTGATAGCCGGGCAACGGGCGCTGGTAAAGTACAAGCTCTGTGTCAGAAACTCACTCGATATGGCGATGATGAAATATCGACGGGAACATAATGCCATTAATCAAACGTGAACCTGAACAAAGCACGAACACCTTTTGTATTTCCAAGCGATAGATCGGGATGGAAAAATGCAGCAAGGACGTTCGGCTTACAGGCAGGCAGGTAGATAGGAGCAGGAACGCCGGAGCCAGTAACTTCTGACTACTTGATGCTAGCAATTTATTTCGCTAGCAGACGTTGCAAGCGATTTATCACTCAGTCGCCAGTTTTTGCTCCTTGTAAGTTCAACGAAAGATAAATTTCTATTTTCTTCACGAGCCAAAATATAAATTGGGCAGTTCCATTATAGTTTCAAAAAAGAGTTCAGGATTAACACGTGACATTTTTCTGTATTTATCATTTTTACTTTATATGGTATCGACTGAAACTACTGGACTGGTTTCTTGTGGAACAGTTACTGAAGACTTACCATTTTTGTAATCAAAAACACAGTGTTTCCACAATATTTTCAAATCCTTACTGAGCAAATTGAGGCTACTTGACGAAGACGTCCTTAAAAGATGGTGCATAATTTGAAAATTTTAATTTTTTTGAATTTTCTAAAATAAAATGCTAAAATTGTTATAATTACTGATATTTCCAGAGCACTGAAAATTTTTTTTAATTCATCAAGGCTATCACCAACTTGTTTTATCTTCAAAGCTTGTACTTCCTACCGTCCGTGGTTTTCACTCAATTTGCGTAAATTCACTCAACTTTCATCCCCTTTATAGTCCTTAAAAGCATCACGTGCTAAATAGATCGCCATAACTTTCAGCATCATAGTTGAAAATGTTCGTCGCTTTAAATTAAAGTCGCAGCAATAACTCCTGGGACCTGTCAACATTTCAGGCAAGTAACCTAATCACCTTTAGCCTTGATTGAGGGACGAATAGAAGGCATGAAAAAGAAAACCTCTCTTGACGGATATTCGTAAACTCCACAAGGATCCTTTGCTTTCACACTTACACACTTAATTCGCGCGCTCTGTGAAACAGCTTCCTTGAAAATGACTCGCAGCGTAATAAATTCGCAGACATTACGGAAATTTATGAGTTCCGTTTAACAGTATCCGAGATTCGTTTTAAGGAAATTTGATAAGAAGTGACATAACCATACTCTCTCCAGTCTTGTTCGCGGCAGTTATTTTGGTCGCTGGCTGGCTAACAGTTTTCCGCGCTATGGAGAGAAAAATTAAATTGCCGCTGCGAACAGCTTCGAATGGAGAAATGATTGCTTCGGTTTGGCTCGACTGCACTCTCATTTATCGCAATTACTATAATGTAGAGCTCTCTATTTTTGACAGATAGTTCTCACATCAACTATATAGAGCTGTCATGCAGCAGTAGCGTCCGTAGTTCCGGCAGACAGCTATTGTCAGATGATGGAGGGCCTGACATTAGGACACGCTCAAATTGGCGAAGGAACGTTTCTGACTCTTTAATGCTGATTGTTTGTGTTTTGTGCTTTTAAGTTCGGCATGGCAATGCTTTCTCCAAATTGCGAATCAATTTCTGACTACATCCGTTCCAAGAGCAGTCTTACGGGTTTCAAACCGAAAATGATTGGATTTGATGGAATCCAATGGATCAAAAAAAGGGAGTTTCGTTTCGGTGCTTTGTTCCTCATGCTTCAATTTTTCTGTCGGTCGTATTCTTAGGCTGATTGTATGCCCAAGTGGATTGGGAAAGACTGGGTGGCTGGATAATTGCAGAAGTTCTTTATTCGAACCGAGAAAGAAGCCCCGACACTGTTGAGAAATTTGTTTCCATTGTAAAGTGATGATTCCTTTTGTTGGCCTGTTTGCACATTATGGAGCCATTGTGCGGTCGATGGGATTTGGGAGGCCCTTACTCACAGACAAAATTTTCATCCGAAATAATGATGCGGATAGCAGAACCGCTACTCGCGGTTTGCTCTCTTGGTTCGAGTCATTGTTGTGCCGCTCTCATTCCAAAATCGTGATTGAATTTTCAGGGTTCGGTAGTTGCCCGGGGCAAAGTGGTTGTGGTTTGCGAATGATTGTTAAGTCGGTGAAGATTACTGGTAAATTGATTGGAAATGTAGTCTTTGTGATTTTCGTTAAAATAATTCGGTGAGTGGCGGAAAATCTATACGAAAATTGACAGATGATAAATTGCAATTTGTTTAATTAATTCGATAAATTTGGGACAGGCATGAATCCTTATAATCCTTTATTAACAAAAACTGGGCGAGTGTTCACCGAAACATAAATAATTCGTTGGATACTTGCACCGTTTTTTTGGCCGCAAAACATGGTGTTCGTAGTTATTAAAAAAAATTTGTCATGTATTCAAGACCTACACATAAATCTCATCCTGAGTTTTCTTTAAAAATGTGGTATTATAAAAACAAGCTAAACATTTTTTGTAGAAAAGCAAAGGCTTAATACATAATAGTTTCAAGGTAGTCGAGTTCACCGGGATTTCAAGTACCCAGTGCGTTTAAAATTAATTGGAATAACAAGAATTTATTATTATTATTATAATTATTTTATTATTTTATTATTTTATTATTATTATTATTATTATTATTATTATTATTCGCATTAAATAGCCGCACTACTCACAATGCGCTCCGATTTTCTCTACTACATAATTGATCACGGCGGAAAGCTTCCAATCCAAAATCGTTTTACCAATACTTCGCTTCGTCTCGCTGCACCGTAATAAAAACTGTGTTGGCTGTAAGCTCGGTCGTGCTTTTATAAGGCATGTGTTGAGTTCAGAGTATTAATGTTTATTCAGTGATGTGTGTGGAATGTTCGAAAGGGCTGGGAGATACAGAGAAGAAGAGAATTTGAGAAGTATACAAAACATCAGGGACGTCATTTCATTTTTTTCTAGAGGGGTGGGGGCAAGATGTTATGAATGTATATATTTTTATGTATATAATAACAATAATAATTAATAATAATAATAATAATAATAATCAATGGCGCAACAGCCCAAATCGGGCCTAGGCCTTGAAGTAATGCTAGAGTTACTTCATTGCGAGACCAACGGAGCACTAGGAGGTGAAGTGGTCAGCTACACGCTCGTCCGTGATTATTACCCCCATTTTCGAAAATTACTTGTCGCAACGCAGACTCGAACCTGGTACCCGGTGCATATATATATATGCGGTATATGCGGTATATAATATATGATAACACAAAATTTAAGGGGGGGGGGGGCAATGCCCTCTCTGCCCTTGATATTGGGAGGGTGTGGCTTTTTGAGGTCAATGACTTGCCTGGATTGTCAGGGTAACATGTAACAGTATTCTGGAACTTGCAATGGTTCAAATTATAATAACATATAAATTTAAAATTAAGTACAGAAGAATGTAGGTAGGTACACGTGGCTGTCCGTGAGAACACGGACACACTTAGACCTAAAAGGTCCGTTGTGATACCACAGGATCATCGACTCCGGACCTACTCGTCCAACTATTTAGAGCTTATAATAAAGCGTTGGATTCTCGCGACCTCCATTGTGGCAAGTTCACCAAGACAGTTGAAGAAGTACGCTCCGAGATGAGCTTTCCTTCTGACGGACAGAGCTGGACATGTACAGAGAAGGTGAAGGACTGTCTCCTCCCCCTCCTCGTCCTGGCAGCTTCTACAGAAGTCGTTTGAGAAAAGTCCAAGCCTTTCTGCATGCCGACCTATAAGACAGTGTCCGGTTAGGACACCGACTGTTTTGCTGATGTCCGCCCTTTTGAGCAGAGTCAGCCTTTTAGAACGATTAAGATCCAGCTTTGGCCAGATCTGTCTCGCAGTGTGACATGTTGTACCCTCCGCCCATCTTGAGTTGGTTTTTTTCAATTTAGTCCAGTATCAGTAGCAGTTTACATGTGGAGAGAGGCACACCCAGGTTCTGATATACCGGCGAAGTATGAAGGGTGGTACCGCACCGAGCGAGTTCGTCAACCATACAGTTCCCCAGAAGGATGTATGTTTAATGAAGAAAAGTGAGCGAGTTCTTAAAAAACTTGTCCTTTCATACCGAATGCACTGTGAAATGGAAGGAAACGTTTAGTAAGAAAAAAGCAAGCAATTTTATAGGGTTCAATTTATTTGGCTCACATGTTAATAGTGAACCCGGTTAATCTTGGAATTTAAAATATAACATTTAATCACTTACAAAAAAATCATTTAATCATTTAAAAATGAGAAAATAAAAAAAAGTTGAATCAGGATTCCTCTCCCGGCACCTACCACATAAAAGTCCTTAAGCAACAAAGACTTAAATTTGCCTAAATTTGTCGAATCTAGACAACTATAATACGTACATACTTCTCATGCTAAAAAATCTTCCATACAAAAGCCATTGACATAAATATTTAGTTAAACACTCTATCTTAAACTTTTGAAATGGTGAAAATGAAAGTTCTATTGTTCTGCAGTTGCTTCTGAGTATAGTATAGCTTCTACGCAATAGCCCATGTATTCGTGAATCGTAGTTCAATATTTCAACCAAACCATCTGCTGAACATTTCGAATGTAATAATAATAATTTATTCATCAAAGATCTGATTACTTATAAAAATAAACATTTTTGAATTTGCACTTGCTAACTTAACAAAAATGAAAAAAAATAAAGAGGTAACACAATAAGTATAAATATTTTATAGAAAATAGAATAATAAGTAATAACAAATAAAACAAATTAAAGAAAAAAAGTAAATAATAACCAACACTAGATTGTAAAAAATAAAATTATGATTTCTTAAATAGTGCTGTCCTAATCTGCATTGAACTACGATGAAAGTCTATGTTTGCATTGTTCGAGTTCAATATGCGCGACATGTTTGTAACCGGTTCATATTGACCATAATTTGTCCGGTGGTATGGTATATGAAGAAGTTCATGGCCTCTCAAGGTTCGACCCGGGACATTGAAATTAAGCTCACCCAGCAGATGAGGTGAATTTATATCGCCAAGAAGGATCTTAACAGCAAAAGATGCAGTAAGAAGGCTTCGTCTATACTCAAGTGACTCCAGTGAGAGTAACTGGAGGCACTCGAAGTAGGAAGGAAGGCGTAAGGGGTCTACCCATGGAAGACCATTTAGCGCAAATCTCAGAAATCTTCTCTGTACTGACTCAATCCTATTGATGTGATTCTTGTAGTAAGGCGCCCATACTGGACACGCATACTCAAGACCAGATCGAACAAAAGTACAGTACAGTGTCCTCGTAATGTGAGGGTCATCGAATTCCTTCGACCATCGTCTCACAAAACCCCAGACAGAATTGGCTTTGTTTACGATATGATCGACGTGATCATCGGAAGTAAAAAGTTTATTAAAGTGGACCCCACGATCACGTACTTTGTCAATTTTCAATAACGCGTTTCCGTCTAATACGTACTCAGATTGAATTGGATCATTTTTCTTGGAGAATGATAAAAATGTGCATTTACTAATGTTCAAAGGCAAGCAATTTAATTTGCACCAGTCAAAAAATTTTTGCAAATCGTTTTGCAGTAGACTGATATCATCAGCACCGCAGATTTTCCTGAAAATTTTTGCATCGTCAGCATACAGTAGAATTTTCGAGTTAGTAATAACCGAACTCACATCATTAATATATAATATAAACAAAATGGGACCAAGGTGGCTACCTTGCGGTACACCAGATGAATTCAAAATACTTGAGGATAGAACTCCACGGAATTGTACTTGTTGGGTGCGAGAGGAAAGGTAAGATTGAATCCACATTATAAATAATGTAGGAAAACCTAAAAGAGAAAGCTTATGAACAAGGATGTCGTGGTTGATTTTGTCAAATGCTTTACTAAAATCAGTATAGATGCAATCAACCTGACTACCGTGCTCAAGCGTCTGGAAGTACTCGTACACATAATAGTCACACATTAATAGTCTGGGTGGCTAAGTGGCTAGAGCACTTGCCTTCGGTGCACCTGGTACCAGGTTCTGCTTGGCGACAAGTAATTTTCGAAAATAGGTTTATGTGCCGGACTACCAGTTCACTCAGCTGTGAATGAGTATCTGCGAGTTAAGATCGGGGTAATAATCACGGACGAGCGTGTAGCTGACCACTACACCTCTAGTATTCCGTTAGTCTCGTAATGAAGTAACCCTAGCATTACTTCAAGACCTAAAGCCAATTTGGGCTGTTGCACCATTGATTATTATTATTTTACTCGTACACATATTATCTGTACATTTTTTAGAATCATACAGAGAGAATCAGAATCGTATGAAATCGAAAAATCAGATCATCTTTGAACGATAAATTGTGAGTAAATATTTCAATTATAGCGATAAATTTCATAGCATGTTTGACAGTTCCATCGAAAATCATTACCTTTCCCTATCCCAAATAAATAAAAAAAATCCATAAAAACGGGAACAGGAATAAATTCCTTTATGGACTCAAGTTCGAAAACACCACTCTCTATTCCTTAAGCTCATTGAACTGAAAACTTCATGACTATCTTGAGAGCTATAAAAGACGTTTCCAGCGCACTTTGTGCCAATTTTTTATTGACTTGAAAAGAGTACCAGGCAGAAAGTACCCACTAGTACTCACGTACTACACCACATTGGTACAACACGTAAAAGAACTGAAAGTTTGATTCCCCGGTAATAGAACCCTTCGTCTCAAAGGGTGCTCTGCCTTTCTTCATCCCCTATTCTTTTGAATGTGATATTGAAAAGTGTTCTACTCGTTCGCAACTTGGAGGAAACTTTTGAAAATCCAATCGAGTACCTACTCCATTCCGAATTTATGTAAATCAATAATTGAACAAATAGCGAGTTCAATAAACGTGACAACAGGATTACATAGCGTGTAGAGCATATTCACATTCGTTGAGTCCGAGACCTAAGCTCAGGTAGCGAGTGCACCATCATCAGGTACTCGGCTTATTATTATGGGAAGGATACGCATTTCCCTATTGAAAGGATCTACTGAAGGCAAATAAACAACAGTACCATGGAATCATGAACAATCCAATAAAAAGCTCATTGGGGATTAATTAAAGTTTTGCCAATAATACGAGTATTAAGCTCGGCTCACATCTTTCCACGTGCATGTGCTCTTATGGTGGAACGATTGATCGGGATTACCTTGTACGTCGCTCCACTGAGTGCAAATTAAATTCGTTTTACTGGATGGACAGAAAAATTAAATTGAGCCAATTTACAGTGTGTTTAAATTCGAGTAATTTTTATTAATTTAATAGGTTCAATAGTAAGTTTGTGTAGGTTTTAATTTTCCATGAAATTTATTCGAATTAAACGTTTCCTTATGGATGAAATATTATGAAGTATTTCTACTAGCGTAGATAGCATATGTAAAGATTAAGATTTTTAAGCGAGAAATATGTTAGCGATTGAAAATCTTAGATCTGGACAAGAACTAACGTACCACACAAGAGTTTTCATTTAAATTTTTCACCTATAGAGAGGTTCCGAAAAAACCCACAGCCATGTAGTACCTATCCCATTAAAAAAATTATTTTTAGAACGTGCCACCACTGTAGCAACTTATTTTCAGCTTTTTATCTAAAGCAGTTCTCGAGATATAAGAATCTAAATGTTTTCTTTTCATCCTTCCTAACCCTCATATCTTATACCCCATTTCGCTATAATTTCTTTTTTCTCTTCTAAAGATCTATCAGGCCTTAGATTCTTTTAAAAAAACTACTTACTACTACAAACCACTTCAATGATTCACCGTCCGTCTAATTTTATATTCGTCAAACTATAAATTTATTTTTCTTGATGTGAGATATGTTAATTCAAAGGAAATTTGTTAAGCTCCTCACCTCACACCACTGCCCCTAAATTTTGTTTCTAATATATCCTTGGAGTGTACCTACAAACATTCAACAAGTTTCGACTTTGTGCCATAAGCGGCTTATGAGATTTGGATTTCTAGAAAGTCTCGATCTCAGCTTTTGATTGTTTTTGACTCATTATTACATCCATCCACCCATATTGTAAATAATAGTTCTATGTAAGGTCCAAGTTTCAGCATCCTAGTATAAGCTTCAGTTGGGAGAATGATATAAATGTTCAGCATAGCACTACTTAATTAAAACTGTTTGTTTTTTTCTGTTAAAGTTTTGTTAGGTCGCAAATTTAATATATCTTTGGAATTTTTTAGTGGAATGAGTTCGGAGTGCCCAACCGAATAAAATAGAGAGAGCTTTCGACATAATGTCCCGTATATCATTTTCACATTTTGTTCGACCGATATTGTTCTAGTACTACAAGACTCCCTGACCTAAGATTATTCTACGAAAAACTTATCTCGAAAATTCTACAATAACCGAACTACAAACTTGAAGCTTAGGCACTTGAAGCTTAAGCACTTGAAGCTTGGAAACTTGTAACCGCCATCTGTATGTGAAAGTTCAACATTGACTATTATGTCCTTTTATAAAAAGGAAATAATTTTTATTCGGTACTCAACCTAAAAGACAGCAAATTTTCTGTCCCAATTTTATATAACAGTTTTGCAGAAAGGATATTTATCATAGCTGGGAAAATTATTCGTTTTTTCGTTTTGGTATAAGGATTTTCTGTCGAAATTAAAGAGGTTTGAAGCTGAAATATTTTTAGACAATTCCAATGGAAAAAATTTTGTTGATTATTCCACCTAATGTGTGTGCTTCACGATTCAAGTTTATGTGTAGTTGAAAGCACACCCTAAGTAAAGTTTCTGCATGTCAATTGAAATAGCTGCGGAGACAAAATTATTAAAGTTCAACTTGAGTACCATGTGATTGGATGCGACCCTTTGTGATCTGATAATAATCAATGGCGCAATCGGGCCTAGGCCGTTGAAGTAATGCTTGAAGTATTGTTAGAGTTACATTACGAGACCAACGAAACACTAGGAGCATCCGTGATTATTCGAAACCAAGTGTCAAAACTGATTTACACGCGCGACAATATTAATATTTTTGAAGCGACGCGCGTCTCCAACATCCATCGTCCAACTTTACCATTTAGTAATAGGAACGCATAACTACTACACCAAAAACAAAACGACTGCCGCTAAATTATATGAAATACACTCAAATGTTAAAATAACTCTCCTACCACATGTCATTTTGTTAACGCGGAAACCTTCGCGAGCGTACGCTCAATATATCTGCGAAGTTACATCGTAATCGGATGGATGGTATAGGAAAGCGTACGGGATAAACAAACAAACAAGTAGAGCACAAGGGTACTAGAATAGCAAAAAATTTGAAAAATGTCAGAAGAAAGCAATTGTTTTGTGATGTTTGGTACCGATCGAATATCAGTACCAAACATCACAGGAACTATCCCGAGACTACACGTTTCCTAAAAATGTTATCAAAATCGGTTGAGTGGTTCAGGAGTTCATAGAAAACATAGGCACATAAGATTATATACATACATCCTCTTTTATATATATATGTATAGATAATACTGCGCACTATTTTGAGGCGGAATAAGAGGAGAGAGAGTGGTATTTTAAGAATTTCAAGAATAATTTCCTTTTTAGTAATCCTAAATTTGTTATACTAGCGAAAATTTGAATTTTAGTTTAGTGTATTTTGAGATTACATTATATAAGTACATATAAGTGAAAATTACAATTGTACATGTTTTGATTTCCATGACTATAAGGGAAGAGCTTTAAGCTTAAAAAATATGTCCCACAAATACATAGATGTCAGTGTTGTTCCACAGCCAATACAAAGCATCTTTGAATTTACTTTCGAGTACTTCACATAGATGTCCTGGCCGTCTATCAACCTTTCAGAATTTTTTTGAGGTTTGCCTCATCATTCCATTCATTCAGCTGCACAATCATTCATAGTCCTTTTCCAATTAATTAACCCTTTGACTGTCTTCACTACTTATACCGAACGTTTTCTAGGAAATAATAGGAAAGGAAACAGCATGAAAATACTTTGGATCATATCCTTTTAGCTTTAACGGAGGTCAAAGTGTAAACTGTGTACGAACTCAGGATGCAACTAGGATACCATCGTATTTCAATCATTAAGGGATGTTCGTCTGCAAACAGCGGCAGAATGTCATCGTGCAATCAAAACTGCTTCCATCAAAAGGATCAGGATGGTGCAGTGGTGGTCGCAGACATCAAGCTCTGCTTCAGACATTTCAAGGATGAATCTGCAACTAGAAAACGTACGAACGATTCGAGCATGGTTGGGTTTTGTTCATAAGGATAAACATACCTATAGAAGTTTCGGGTAGTAAAGTTTGATGGATCTGTACGTCAACGAAGGGCGGACTATAGACTGCTCCCTGCTAGACCATCACTTCGTCGAGTTTGTTTCGCCACTAGTTTGTTGGCGGTCTGCTTATGTTGCTATTTGTGTCGGGGGTGGTTTCCCAACTGCTCCTGCTGCTATTGCTTTCTGTCTTTTGTCGGTTTATTGTCGAGTTAAAACAGCACACGCGGACGAAGCGAGCAACAAATACATCGTCCGGAAGATCCATCCATCTTGAGTTGGATGGGATGTAGAGATGAGCCCACATCCATCACTCCTTAAAGATTAAATTTGCATACGTGCCGACAACATGATTAAAATGTTTGGAGGAAGATTGCGTGGGTGGTATACCACCAAAAAGGATTCATGCTTTTTATGTGGAAACCATAAACACGTACGTTATTAATGTGTTGGTTGGTTGGTGACTATCAAATTGTTAATTTTTTTTTTACTATTTTACTCAATTCGTTTATGTTTCGTTTCTTTTCCTTCACTGCGGAAGTACTCTTTGAAGTACAACCCTCTTTTTTTGAAAGAGTTCTTTAGAGAATGCAAAAACTTACCATAGATTCACGAATTATTTCTTTGTGGTGATTATAGAAAAAATTTAGAGCTTGAAGCCATCGATCTGGGTTATAGCGACGTTAAAAAAGAGACGAAGATATATCTTCACAATAGATAGAATAGAGGAGTAGGTACATACATAATTCATTTTTGTTTTGTTTTTCCCTAAAAATGTCACCAAAGAGGTTCTGGGTAGGTACTGTTTGAGCAGACTTTCAAATTCAAAAGGAACATAGAATCAAATGCATATAAAAACTAAAGATCAAAAACACATCTTGTGAAGGAGGCCTGTGGGTACCCTAGACCCCAATCGGAGGTCAATATTTAATTTAATAAATAAATAAAGAACACTGTATTGAAAATACAAGGTTTTCCGGTGAATACTGTTAAATTTATTTTGTGTGACGTTTCGGACTCGACTGAGTCCTTTATCAAACTGATCGACAATATCCTTACAAACGGACGCCCACAGGGGGGGCAAGAAGGGGCACTTGCCCCCCCTGGATTTGACTATCGCTTGTTGAGAAAAATCATACTTTATATAATAAACTATGTTGCATCTACTTTTACCATTCATTTATTGTACAATTATTGTACACATCTTTCATGCCTCGACTTTTGTTCTCAGTAATGACACTAAAATGAATATCAGTCCGGGCCTTAGATAATTAGCCCTTTTCCGGAATTGATCACGGCCGCGTACTGAAGAAGAATCAGATCAGGCACCACAACACAGCAGACTGCATTTTATTTCCAAATCGAATGACCAAGCGTGTGTTTTACAAGATTTTTCGTTACTTTTTTGTAACGTTTTTGCACTTTAAAAACTAACGAAAAAAAGAATTGAAATTCAATTTTTTGTTTCTATCTAATTTTTTTGTTAGTTTTTGCGAAAATGGTATCCGAGTCCTCTTTGAAAATTCATATCTCTGGGGATTTCTATCCTGGAATAATAAAATAGGGCTTATTTTAAAGTGTGAGGTTGTCGCAAGACTATCCTTGACATTTTTTTTCAATGATAACGATTTTGTCATTTATCCTTAAATACCTATCTCACAAAACGTTTTTTCTTAATTTTATAATAATTATAAATTAAAAATAATTTATAATAATTTTTTATATTTTATGGGCTATACCGTTTTTCAAAAAATATCATAAAATTACTTTGGAATCTCAATGGTTAATAAAATCTAAGAGAATTCTCAATTAATTTTATAGAAAAAAGGTAATTTAATCAAGAATCGCCAAAAGTGTGACCTTATCATCGCCGATTCTTTTGAAATTTTGTGTACTCGAAGAATTAATGAAAAAAAAAATGATTTCAATTTTTTGTTTCTATCTCATTATTTTTTGTTATTTGCAGTATGTTAAAAATTTCCCCAAAACGATATCCGAATCCTCTTTGAAAATTCATATCTCGGGTAATTTTTATCCTTGAATAATAAAGTAGGGCTTATTTTAAAGATTGTTATTTATTTTGTTAGTTAAAAAATGAGATAGAAACAAATCCTTGAATTTCAATTATTTTTTCACTTGTTCTTCAATTACAAAATTTTTTAAAAGAATCAGAAATGATAAGGTCACAACTTTGGCGATTCTTGATGGAATGACCCATAATAAGGTGAAAACAATATGATCCCTTCTTCAGGTGACCCTTTTTTTGCTAAGTGCTGTCGATGTAGCTAAATTCACACAGAACTTTATCAAAAGAAATAGCCAAATTAAAAAAAAATCTGACACCCCCAACAGTAAGGTCTGGATCTGCCACTGTTTTCAAGTATATTTTACTTTATTATTTTAACAATAAAGTAATGTTATCGATTTGAAAATCTGCCAATAGTCTGGGTGAAACTTTATTATTTTTCGGGTCAAAGTTCGGGAGCGATCAAAATCGGAGTATGTCATCAGTTGTTTCGAGATTATGACTTTTCTTGGAAAATTAATTTTGTTCTAAAAATAAAAGTAGTTAAAATAGAAACAACCAATTTCATATCTCATCAGAACTAAAGGATGGCAAAAATTGTGAAACCCTAGGAAGTTGAATATCGAAAAATTGTCAAATGAGTTTGTAGGCGATTATATAAAAAGTCTGTGGAAGTGAAAAGTGATCAAATATCTCATCAATCCTAAGAAGTCGAAGTCAAAGCTTTAAAAAGCATACATGAAATTGATTTTTTGGCGCTTATATGGTATAGGAAACCATAGGAATTAAATCGGAATTCGATATATCATCAGATTTAAGCAATCTGTAAGAATCTGTGAAAATGTATGCAACCTACTTACACCCACTTGGGGGTGGAATATCCAAAAATCCTCAAAACAGTTAATAGATAAATATAAAGACAGCACGAGAAAGTAAAAACCAATCCAATTTCTTAACACTTCTAAAAGAAATTTCGGAATTCGTGAAAACGTGTTCAACCCTTTTATACCCTCTTAGGGTTAAAAAAGGCAAAAACTGAAAAACTATGATAGTTTTAAGCGATTATTACGCAACCCCATGAAAGGGGAGATATAGTCTATATCATATTAGGGCTGGGGGGGGGGGGGATATAGCAAAATTCATGAAAAAGTAATTTAAGAAAATCATGAAAACACTTTCTACATATTTACGAGTATGTATATGAAAAAGCCGTAGAATAAAAATTAATTCAATATTTGGGAAGACCTAATAGATATGACGAAAATCCTGAAAATATGTGCATTTCATTTTCCCTGATAATATTTTTCGACCTCCTTCCTAACACTAATTGATACTAAAGATTTTTTTTACCTACTTTTCTGGTGGATTTACATATACAACCTAATAAACATACATAATGAGTTTCAACTTTGTAGCAGAAGGCGTTATATAGTTAGGAAAAACACCTCCAGAGGGGATGAACAACTTTTGATTACAATATCTCACGAACCAATTGCAATTTAAAAATAAAATTCGGTTTCTGTATAAAATTTGAAAAATAAAGTAATTTTTTTTAAGGAGGTGATGAAGCATGGAAGTGGAAGAGATAAATTTTTCTTGCAAATACAGAAACTACGAGTATAGGGCGAGAAATATCAGCAATCTATGAAAACATATCCACATTGTCGAAATATTGCCGCCATTCATTAATCACTCCACTAATTTTGGCAATAGTCGTCGGACAATTAATTGTTTAAAAAATTGCTCATGTACAAGCATCTCTACGACTGGGATTTGAGCGATTTAAGTGTTCCGAAGTTATCGGCTAGTATTCTCGAACGCATGTTTTAAGGCCTTTGTATGGACCCGAAAGAGTAGAACGATTGTGTCCGTTAACGAACTTACGTTCAAATTTCAACCATTAGTTCAGATTCTAAATGGAGTAGGTGGTTATTTTATAAACTTTTTGCCTTGCCCCCCCCCCCCCTCCCCCCTGGAAGAAGTTCTATGGGCGCCCTTGCTTACAAATGTTATTTATACCTATGAAAGCATAAACAATTAAAGGGGTCATAAATACTATTTCATATAAAATAACATCCATAGTACCATAAAAGTTATTAACTCAATACTTTAAGAACGGAAATATTGGAATAGTTTTACAATTAAAAAATAATTAAAATAATAAATTTCAGTACCAAACTTAGGTGCGTACATAACTGAAAATAATAAATTTCCATCACAATCGAGACGACGCAAACTATTTTAAATAAAGTTATACTCATGACGTGGAAGAGTATTCAATGTGATTTTAACAAATTTTCATAGCATTCATCAAAACCGATAATAAACATTATTCCATTGCTTACTTCATTTTATTATTTATTGGGTTCAAGTAGAAAAATCAATCATATATTAAGAGGTCTTGATTGAATAGAAAAATTTTCAATTACACCCATCAGAAATGAAATGAATAATCCTAATTCTAATCGATCTGGGATCTACTTATTGTGCGTAATTCCCTTCGAGCGATTCAATAAAATCGGACGAATAGCTCATTACTTCCGCCAAGCTAATGGGTACACTAAACTTTCAGCTATCGCTCTATCTCGTCATTTCACATAAAATGCAGACATCTTAGTATGGACATGTTGTGAAGAGAAAAAAGCCCCAGAATACCATTATTGTACGTTCCATTCGCATACTAGACGAATATTCTGCTGAGCTTAGTACGTAGCCTTTTCCCTAGCCGAGGCCCTTTTATCGACTCTCACAATATATAAAATCGCTTTAGGTCAAGGATTTATCGCTTCCTTCCGAGACAGAGATTCGTCTTTCCGCAATGTCCATCCATTTAATCGAAGGATTCTCTTCATTTTTTTCTCATGTCCATCGTCCACCAAGATTGTTGCCTCCAAATTCTATCAGCTTGCTTGTTTCTCATTATTGCGTGTCCTTTTTTTCGATATCAGCTAGTCGATATATCCTTCAAGGCATTGTCATCGTGTTTAAGATATTCGATAAAATTCAAGATAATGGATTCGAAACAAAATAAAAAGTATATGGACATGACTGGACACAGCCTTCATGAAGATGATTCTTGTGGGCTATGATAATATCAATCGGTTGATCTGACTAAAAATTTAGCTTCAACTGAATCGAAATAATTACATGTGTATGTATATAAAATTAAACAAATAATCATTCAATTTCGAATTAACTTTAACGATAATCTGGAATTATAGTGAAAGCGATGCGTCAGTCGTGTAACGCGACTAATCCTGTCACCACTTATATTAAGCGCGTTAAATCGATTGGCACAACTATTTAATATGTACAAATTCCAAAACATTTTATTCACTGCCTGAGACCGTATTGCCTCCATTTTATATTTAAGAAGCATTCGTTCGTAATATGTAATAATATTAACCGGTTGCCGTCTATTGTTGCTAAAAAAGCCGAAACGAAATCTACGCTAGTGTCAGAATCACATTACACGCGCGATAAAATTAGAAAAATGGAAACCGATTCGGCGGGTCCTTAACGCTGCGATACCGTAATCCAATAATTGTTTACAGTAATAAATAACATGCACTGTAGTTTCCTGTCATCGTGTTGCTTCATACCACTCACGCGCCCTGCGTTTACTGTAATTCCAGCTTAATAACTTCCAGTTAAATTAAATTTAAAAATCTTATACCGTCGGCAATTCAAAAATCTTAAGTAGGATTGTAAGGAACTTTCGTTTTGAAAAGGTCTCCAGGTTATTCGCTGGGAACAGCTTGTCCTTCAAGGCATTAGTCTGGAAGAAGGGGCTTAACGGAGTTCAAAAATAAGAGTTATCAAGAAGTTTTCAGTAGTGTCTGCACAACTACAAGACTTTTAATATAATTGAAATACGGTATTCTCATAATAAATGTATAGACTCATCCACCATCTTTTGTAATTGTTTCAAAACGGGAGGGAAAACAATAATCCCTCTAAACTGCAACTTGATTATCCTTTTAAATATGACATTCTAAGGATTATAAATTTTTTCCTTGTCATCCTTTTTTCGTATCATTCCGCCGTCGTCTGGACAACTGAAATGTTCTGGTGGCATTACGCTGAGGACTATGCAATTTCGCTAGCTCTTTCCTGTAAAGAAAAAAATTATTTACAGTCTGCATAGTTCCTATTCGTAAAATCGGCAGTAGAATTCATTTAGAACTTACGTATTGCAATAAATAGTGTATTTTCGTCCTTCCAAAAGAGGGTTGCTAGTTTAATGGACACAATTGTCCGCCGTCATTCCGTTATATCCTTTCGTTAACTATGGCCTTAAATTAGAGCTTTCGAGGTGTATGACTCGCTCCTTTCGACGGGGTAATTTGCTCAGAGTCCATGAAATTAAATTTTGTCATGCATCAAAGAGTTTCGTTTATCCGTTACCTTCGTTCGTTTCGTTGTCGTCAAATATTTTCACCATTTCCCGTTCATCCCCTAACTGGGCAGCTATCACTTGAAGCGCGTCGCTTTCGCGTCCAACCCATTTCCACATCCCTAGCGACAGGGTTTTCAAGGATGCTTAATTTTCAGTTTAGGCGAAACGTCGAGGCGATTTTGTTCTTACAATTCTCGTTTTCACTAAAAATGACTTAAGGGGTTTCGACGTTTGAGAGGAACTAATTTGTCACCAGGTGAGAGTTGCATGCTGTGAATTAATTGGGATTTTAATTGGCACATTTTTTTCAAGTCTTATTTTTAAGCAAAACTATTTAACAAAAACTAGGATAAGAATTCTCTGGTGTTTGGTAATTTTATGCAAGTAAAGTTCTTCAGAAATCCTCTTGAAATTATATTTTTATTTTCAATCAGCAATTGGTGTTTAATGAATTACTTCTAAAGGGAAAGCGAAGCGCGCGATGCATGCGTTGACTCAATCGCATCGTACGCGCCATTGCTCGTCGTCAATATAGTGATGGGACTGAATCGTCTTTCGCAACTGTTAAATAATATTCTCAAATAGCTTCAGGAGCACGGGTCGCGTTTAATTTCAGATGTACAGCGAATTTTCGTTATGTTATTTTGGTTTCGAAATTGAGCAATTTCAATTTTGAAAAATCATTTTTTGGAATTTACAAAGAAGTTATAAAGCAATTCTAGTCCTCCTTTGTACTACTTCTTTAAAAAGGAGTAAACCTCCCACAATACGAAAAATTCATTTTGTTGAATAAGCTCCAAAAATTTACGTCCTCTGGAATACAATCGAGGAAAGAGTTGATAAACCGCTTGCCATCCTAAAAACCTGTAAGAATGAAACACATGATTATGACATTATGATTTGCTTTCAAAAATGATCACGTAATTAATTGGTTCAGAAGTTTTTTGTTGTATTATATGAAGCTGGTCCTGGATTGTCCATGGTATGGAAAGAGTGTGATTAAGACCCGCGCAGAGTCATATGTAAACTACCTCTGATCTGTACATGTCTTCCATTTTAATCAACTCTTGAGTCGGCTTTAATTTCACGCCTACTCTTCACATTCGCGCATATGAACTTCCCTAACACACTCAGTTTGTTGGATGAACTGGAAACATTGGTGTGAGGGAAAATATAGGTTCAATATCGAAATCAGCCCAATGAAGGCTGTTCTCCAACTCTACTGGTCCACACACCATACTGCACATACATGTAATCTAATCTCGACAAAAATATTTGTGAAGACGCAACTACTTTAGTTGGCTGTTACCTTAAATAAGCGTCACACAAATAAGCGTCATCCAAATTCAAGGATTCAAAATGAAATAAAGTTAAATTTTGCTATTAGTGATTTTGCTATTAGTTTTGCTCGTGTGATAAATGATCAAAAACATTTAATTAGTGCATGTCTTTCCTTGGTGCACACACGATTTCCAGGTATTTTGGAATTGTAGTATATTTCCTAAGGTAGAAGACGTGAAAATTAATTGATATTGGTCAGAAGGGTACTTGGGGAATGAATGCATTACTATAGAAAATGCATACGAGTAATTGTAAAGGAAAGTACGAGTGCAATGCATTGTGATGGATTGCATGTAGGTTCATGCTCCGAATCCATGAATAATTTCACTGCGCTATAATTTATCGGTTTGTGTATGCTTTGGATGGGATATGGGAAAATTGTTTAGTGGTCTTCATTGAATTTTAAGCAAATTTGAGTAAAATTTAAAGTCTTGTAACGTACTGAATGCTAGAAAAGTTGGACCTGCAGGTGTGTAAGACAAAATTAAATTAATTATCTAAAATGACTATTACTCTATTTATTCCTGATAACATACTTTGCTATGAGAAGTGGGACAAATATAGCTCAACAATTTTAGTTAAACACTCAAAGAACAAGTCACAGCTCGAGGTTATAGAACCGAGTCACTGAAGACACAGTTTGCGTTAATAACTCACATTAGAAACTTCAAACTTCGACCAAAAATATATATTTGAGAGAGAGAGAGAATATTTTTCGCAACTGATCCGCTTGAAAGAGACTAATTTTATAATTTTTTTGGTAAAAATTTCTGGAAACGGTTCAAGTCAGGACCCAGTATTAATTTACTTCGTTCTACCTGTAAAAACCGAAAACATTGAGAGCTCAATGGTGAGATACGTTTAAAAATAAGATATATGAAAACGGCACTAGAGCTATTGGTTCTTAACCTTTGCTTTATTTAATCTCCTTAGCGCAGTAGATATTATAAATTTTCATTCAATACACACAATGGAATCGAATTCTCCCATAAAGACAAACTATAATCGAAAACGCTTCTATTGTTCCCTGCCATTTTCCTTTCATATTAAACAATCTAATTAAGGTTGGAACAAGGGATATAAAATCTTATTGGCAAGGACGAGGCACTACAACAACCTAAGTTTCACATGAATGCACTACCGTACAAAATCCATTTCCATTCGAAGCTCCTTTGAAAGACGTAGCTGCTGAGGCTTTTGGATTTTCCGGTATTGAAAGGGTCGATAAAACATGGTGAAAAGCCTCTTTCAGGAAAAATCGAAAATGCTCCATCTAAGACTAACCCTTGCCACGCTAAGCCTTACCTTACCTCAATATAAGAGTGAAGCACACCTTCTGTTCCATTCCCGAAGCTTAAGAATAGAAAAGTAATTTCGGTTCATTGAAAGTTGAGTTCTACACCGTCTACACGGTCACCAGGAAGGCGCCGCCATTTCTATTCAGCCAAGACGACACACTCTGCCCTGGTCCTTTCAGGATCACCAAGCCCACATTATCCGCACCAGTCATAAGTAGGACCATTCCAGAGCCACCAGCCGTTCGACAATACTTTTGACGACAAGCCACTCGCTTTCTATTATGCCGTCGTGGTACTATGGCTGAGTACGGAAAAGCACTTCATTATATTATTAAATTTTCTTCTGTAGACCATCAGGTAAAATATGAAAATGTTCGCCATTGTCGATGAGCACTCTATTAAGTTAAGTTTTATCCCCCTCAGCACTACTAGCCCCATACTACCTTGACGCTCCGATAACCCGACCAGAACCCGAGTTAGCATTATTCAGATGAGCCCCGAGGGTAGAAATCAGAGCGAGCAAGAACTTTTGAAAAGATTTTTAGGGCCTCTGAAATATTCGAATGGATTTTCTTTTCAGCAAATTTAAAATAATAAAAAAAAACTCATCCAGTCGAAATAATTGGCACAAACGAAGTCGGACTGCAAAACTTTTTCCACAGGCATAGGTCCTGTGCTCTTTCCCATATTTTTCTTTGCTCTATGCCTTTTAAACATAAAAAGAAAATTTAAAATAAATAATATACGCGACCAGTATAATACAGTGGTAGAGACTGTTTTTAATTAGTTTTTCTACCGTAAGTGTCATAAATACCAGGTATATTAAGCGCTAATGTTGCCGGAAAGTTGTAATGGCGTTCATAATTTTGCGAGCAGGTCGTTAACGAAATTGAAGTAACTTTTCATCTTTATTTTTCGACCTTTTGAGCACAACCGTTTCGATTGCCTCTCCGAAGGGTACGATTCGGTGTAAAGTGCCTCTTTTGTGGTGCTTCTTGCCATGTAAATTTTTGTCCTTTCAAAGAGCTACTTTAATTTATTTTTGAACAGGGTTAAAACCCATCCCTATTTTGATACATTATCGATTTTATTTTATTAGATTCGACCCTTTGAATTGTTTGTGACGGAATTTAAATTTTTAATTCGGGAAGCTGATTCACTCATCAGCATGTAATTCAGGGCAACTTGCAGATGCTAAGTTTTAAAATTGATGACTGAAATTTTTTTAACTCCCTATAATGGGCAAGCGTTCATTTACGGTGGAGTGTGCGGATGGAGTTCGGAGTTGATTTAAAGCAAAAATTTAAAAATTTCATATATTAATTATGGCTTAGATTAGGAAGTTGAAACTTAAAACTCGAATGTATAATAATACATGGGGCAGACAAATAGTATAAAAATACGATAGATCTCTAATGACTCATAGATTTTACTTTATAATTTTTGTTACAAAGTATAATTCTACCTGAAATTTAAAAAAAAAAATTTTCCCATAAATTTTGTGAATAAAACAGTGTCAATTCGGAAAATTTTCACGTCATTATGAAACCGTTTTCACCTACTCGAAATCCAGCTTAAGAGTGGTCAGCGAAACTTCATTACCTCTAATAGAATAGGTGGGTATAATCAAGGGCGGAAGTAAATAGTAGGTATTACGTCCCCTTGCTAGATCTTACGCTAGTTATACCGACCGAATATCAACTTCGTATATCGCTTCTAATAGTAATTACCGGGATTAACCGGAGGTCTCATTCAGCTCTCACGCAACTCTTCTAGGTCATAATGAAGCTATAAGGACATCAACTATGCTTGAACTAATGACATACGATTGCTGTCCTTATTGTCGGTAGTGATGACGAAAGCTACGGTTGTATTTTCGTTTCCCAGGATAATATTTTCGGGATTATTACTTTTCCGCTTCACCAAATCAGCCATCAAGGTCTGATTACAGGGGAAGGATTATATATTATGTATAGAGTGTGGCTCGTTGTTGAATAAAAATAAGGATATTCGGCTATGGCCTTTCATTATCGTCATCGTAATTTGTCCTGATTCCCATTTTTCTCAACAACCCCGCCTTTTTCATTTCATGCATGTTTTTCTTCTTTTAAATGGATATAATTCATGTGAGTGTGGCTTGGTGGTAATCATGAAGATTGATGAACTCAATTTTGTTAACAAGCACTATGAAAATTTTGTTGTGGGAAATTTTTTTCGTGTTCAACCGTTCGGTTATGTTTCCGTCGTGTCTGCATACTCTGTAGATCATAAGGAATATGGTATGGCATTAAATATGTCGAAGCAACATATAGTTGCTTTACATAAAACATAGCCACATTTTCAATAGAACGCAATATTAAGCTCGTGGTACTCGTATAAAAATCGGTTAACATAATTTTTTTCATAAATCCGTATATTAGCTACTCGTAAGAATATCTAAATCTTGTTTACCTGTATCGAAGTGCTATGAAATAGAGGAAAAGTAGAGTGTGAAAAAAAGTTTTAAAAGGGACAAGTTCTCTGATAATAGTGCAACGAGTGTAACCACTTGTTTTGAATCCTTTCGTATGAATAGCAACCGAAAGGATACCTTTTCTCATACCATAAATCCTTTTAAAATTAATATTCGTATACCTACAATTTGTGGATTCTCGGAATTTTTTTTCTCAAGAACTTCTGTATGGAGGCTAGTCACTCGATTTTCTTCGTATTTATTGTCTCACTTACAGCAGGGCCGTCATTTCAGCTTTGTCTAGGGTGGGGCAAGATGTTATACATTTGTTATATATAATATATAAAAATACCAAATTCAGGGGGTGGGGCAAATGTCCTCCCTGCTCCCCCACAAATGACGTCCCTGACTTACAGCCATCGAATATTGAAGCCTTGAATTCAACTTTGTTGCTTTCTGAAACCAATATAAGGTGAATACACGTTTTAAGAAATGTTGTTCGACAGCTGCCCGAAAAAGGATATAGGTTTGTATGGATATTGTTTTCGAAACCAGTTACGATTTTTTTGGTAAAAGACTTTCCTGTGTGAGCCACCCATACTGGCAGGACAATTTCGTGCTTTCACGAAGTTATATCGAATTGCTACAAATTTGAATGTAAAAAAAATAATTTTGAGGCCTACGCAACATGTAGATGGATAGATGACGGAATTAATGGACATCCGATGATTGCAGATTTTTGGATATTACCTAAAAATTAAAAAATATTATAGTTTTTTTTTAGTGTGAAGTTTCGTTCTTTGCGCCGCTTTGTTTCACAGACATTTTTTTTGTTAGAGTTTGGTGAAGGTTGCCAACATTTTTATTACTCGTTCTTAATTAAACTAAAACCGTTTTTATTGTAACTTTAAGCTTTGGTTCATACTTTTGGTTTATTTAAGTTTCAGTACAAGTCCACAAGAGCAATCTATTGTATACGACTGTAACTCAAAAATAATAACATTTTTCTCAATCCTACGTTTCCTGGCATTTTTATTTACATAAACCTCTGCATAATGTAACTCCTTATCATTGTTAGTAGTTGTTCGTTTTATTATTCTTATTATTGCACTTAGGAAATTAAATTCAATTTAACTAATGCATCTTTCATTCATTTTCCCATTTTTCCAGGAGCTCGACGAAAAGAGCTGAACATTTTCTTTCATCTCTTGCATTTTATGTGATAAGTATAATCCATGCAAGATTACTAAATTATTTTTACTTTTAATTTTCTTTGGAATCAAATTGTCTGTTGTTGCACTTAGAAGTAGAAAAAATTAAAAAAGGCAAGAAAACTTCAATTAGATGGAAAAAGTAATAAGGTTAATAAGGTAACTTTGGTACCTATGTAGAAGTAATTACGTTGTAATTAATGGAACAAAAGTTGAACAGAATCCATTGTGAAAATTGCATACATTTTTCAAGTAGGATTAAGAAGATGTACTAACATTAGTTTATGCTTTAATTTTACTTCAATATAGTTTAAAAACAGTGAGAACTGTTAGATAGAAGGACATAAATCTGAAAGACATACTATAAATCATATTTCGATTGAATATGGTAGGTTCTAACCTTTTTATTTCAAAGTTCTATAACGGATTCTTTTGAGACGCAATATTTTAAAAAATGTTGTAGAGATTTTTGTGTTAAGTTTGTTCCAAGTTTTTAAAGTAGTTTTTTCTAGTACAGGTTAAATAAAAAAAATAAAAATAAGTATGCAAGTCCATTCGAAGAGAATTGATCCGGACCGGACTAACATCTTTTTTTTAAATATAAAATTAGTACTACACATATATAAAATAAAATAAATTCCATACTTTATTTTATAAATAAAATGGTTTTTTCACGTGTCTGTGGTCTGAATTGCGTAGACTGAAATTTGGAAAGTTTACATTCCTATATGAAGGGCACAGGGGAAAAACGTTGTAATTAAATTTTTTCGCTTTGAGAAAAACGAAAACAAATTTTTCCAGCTCACCCCATAATAAGATAGAAAAAAAATAACTTGTTTTAAATAAATTTATTAATGTAAACATATAAAATTTATTATTTATTTCCAAATTTTGAATGAATAAAAATTAGAAAACTAAAAAATTGCGTGGACATATGTATGTATATGGGTTTTCCCCGGTTTTCGTTAAGTTTCGTCTTCAGATAACTTTCAAATATCTAAACAAAATCAAACAGAAGTAATAAGAAAAGAAACAAAAACTACAAGTTTTCAACAGATGATTGTTGATTGAGTCTGCGAAGATGGTGGATTCTCATGTTTTTCCCCCAGTAACTTTTGAACTAAAACGATTTCTCCCCATCACACGGTGTTTCCTCCTTATTTCTCTGGACTGAAACATTTCTTCACCAGAACAGAAAGTTTGGAAGGTTTATTAAATGCCCGTATGATGGCAGGCATGGACTAAAACGTTTTTTTCCCTGTACCCGTCATATGCATTTTTACATTCCTTTATTGCGTTGGGCTATATGTATCTTTTTAGGCTATATTGATCCCAACCAAATACTTAGGTAGAAAAACTGATATTTTTTTGCTCAATTCAAGGCTAATTTTTTCCTTGCCCTTTTTTCGGCAATCATAACCTAACTATTGTTTTCAATTCGACTAATGAAACATTTCGGGAAAACCTTTCTCGCTATAATTATGCTGGGCTTGGTCAAATAGTAGCCTGCGTGAATTCTTAGAAATAATCTGATTAATGGACATCTAAGTTTCTGGCTCAGTTATTTAATGACCATATGTATGGTATTTGAATACCTTTCACGAAGGAAAAAATAAATCGGAAAAATCTTGATAAGGACAATCGTCACGAAACGGATTAATAACGGCTTAACGACTGGAAATGTTGCCATCAAGAAGTGTAATTAGTTGATTGGAGGGCTAAATGCATCGTGACCCAGCCCGATTTAAAGTATTGGGCGCCATAATTCGGACCAGCCCAGCTTATCAATTTGGTATTCCATTTAACGAAATTCATATGCGAATATCAACCAAACTACTCCCAACAGAATTCCATTATATTTTTTTTTATGAAGCACTATACTGTACGGTGTGTGCACGCGCAAACCTACCCTTAGAAACTCGAAACTTTGGATTTCCACCACGGCTTCGTACCGACAATTCCATATATTGAATTTGAAATCAAATTTTTATGGGCTAGCTATCTGAAATGTGTCTGGCGCTAGGCTTTCATTTCGATGTTATTTTTTTCGGGTTTTTTATTTTTTAGCTTTTAACCTATCGGAAGAATATGCCAAAAGAATTTCCATATAAGCGGGATGGTCGCAGTTATCGAGGACGAGATAGCGTTCGTAGCGTAGAGTGTATGTAATCCAGTTCGGTATGGATATCAAACGGAGCCTATTTCATATGATTATTGTTATTATCCTGGAAATGTGAAGGGAGTACGGTTTGTTGCACTAGTTTCCAGCATTTGCTAATGGTTTAATGGTAATGGCTTTCATCAATTACGAACCAACGGCAACCATAGAAAGTGCTGCGGCACTCTGATGATGGCGAAGCAGGAAGTAATAATCGGATGCAGGAATACGTAATGGATTTAATAGTCTAGTCGAAGTTTAGATCGGCTGATAGCCTACGATGAGCAAGCGGGATGCTTTCGGGCCAATTTTCTATAATAAATGGAAAATGTTACAGGCCAGGAGCTAAATTTTCTGCAATTTACAAGTATTTCGATTTAGTGGAGAGGTTCGGAGAAATGTGGTAAGAGTTTTGTGCAATGTACAAATGTCTAAATGAACCGAAATCAATTACATCGACTTGTATACAGACTGAATAATTTATATTGACTTTCTATTTAGGGTATATTATCAATTGAATTAGTTTCAAATCCAATGAGGCAGTTTCATGACAGGAATAAAAAGGAATTAGAAAAGTTTTTTTTGTTTGTTCTATGCCTTGTAAACTGTATAGCAGTATAACTCTTAAAAGGTTATGCTATCATAAAAATTTAGCACGATAAAATAAATAAATAAATTATTATATATTTGGCGCTTAACCTTTCTAGAGATAAAACTCATTCTTGGAGTGTATTCAATTAAAAACGGTATGGTATTTTTCTTAATTTCTTATCAATAACAGTATATGTGAACTACATTTTTATAAAAATAAAGTAGAAAGGAAGGCTCAGTGTATTCTTCAGTTCGCCCATCTGACGCATAAAATCATCTGTTGTTGAATCTGTGTAAAACCTTTGCATCTATTATATAAACTTAAATCAAACTACATACTTAATAATTTCGTGTATTTTTGTCCGGGTCAAAATACCATTATTTGTAAATTCATCAGACAAGTTGGGAATTATACCGAGGAATAAGGTATCATTTTTTGCCCCTAAAAAGGTAAAATAATAATAAAAAAAATCTCGGTCCGTTTATCTGATTTATTCGCCAAATTCCAATTTTTTTACGTTGTCGTAATTCTCTGTAAGGTAGACTGCTTGGCCATTTTACAACCACTGTACGCTTTCCACGTTTATTTTATTTATATTTTGTTTTGGCATTCTAAAACTGACTGTACCTAACACTCTTATTTTACTTTCAAGGAAATTACATAATGCGATAGCGAGATTGGGGTGTTGTTCTCGCTATAACGCCCACTAAATACGGGCCTCCATCCATCCATCCGATGAAATCCAGGCCAAAATACTCTGGCAACCCTCTAGTAGCGCTGTTGAGATAACCATAAAAAATAAATATTTTTGAGCTTTTGGGAATTTTTCCCTTAAATACTGGCTGTGTTTTTATGTTTTTTTGCTACTGATGCCTTTATGCAGCCCCGAAACTCTCTTCGTGTTTTTTTTTGTTGTTCTGGATTAACGTGGTTTGAATACAATCACCCCTAACCTTACGGGGGTGTTTTAGGGGTCGTTGTAAGATAAGTCCCAGATTAGATGAAACAAATGAAGATAAAAACGAGCCTTATAAACAAATGGCTCGAAATTCGTATCGTAGTAAATGAATACATGAACAATATGCTATTGCTTGTTGTTGTTATTATAACGGCCCTACAATAGGCATATGAATCATACTAATTGCTGTTAAGGGATGGTCAGTGATAACAAAACCGGCCGAAGGGATGAATTAAAAAAAATTAATGTAGAGTAGAGAAGATTGTTTGTATATCACATGCCGTTCGTGTTTAAGCGACTGCAATTCGGTTTATTACTTGTAGAGGAAAGGGAATACTAAATTGGAATTTATATGCTCGGATACAAGGAGTGACTGTATTCCTACAAGATTGATTTTGCTGCGTCCCGTAAAATTTGTTGGAGCTAGTTACTTCTAGTATTGACTATTATTGTTAAGTAAAGCCATTAGGGTTTATCCCGAAACACATAGAACACTCCATAAGGAAAAACGAGCGCATAATTAAGTTCAATTTAGTTTAGTTCATCCAATAAGGTTTTTATAGTTCCCGTTTTCCTTATAGAAAGGATAAATTCCCATTTATCATTTTTGTCCATATTGTGTCATATAAACATTTTCATAATGGTCTTTAAATGCCCAAACTGCAATGGTTTAATCAGAGAACGTCAAACTTCGTTGCAAAAAACCATTTCATACATTTTTCATTTCGAAACTGTCAACGGCGGTGTGCAGTAATAAAGTCTTATTGGAAATTAATTAATATCTAGGGTATTAGGTACCCCAATCTAGGTACTTATATTATTAAATATATTTCAATTTTCACACAAAATAAATATTTTGAGTTGCAATAGTTGAGAGATATACAATTTGAGCACCAAACGCTGCTTGTGTACAAATGGTAATTGTCAATAGACAAACTAGAAAAGTTTAAGCCGGTAGTGATCTAAGCGGTTGGAAAATCATCAGATCATCTGCTAGAACTGTTCTTAAAGAAATTGGTTTTGAATATTTTATTCAAGTCTGACCTAGAAGTATTGGTTTCATTCATGTAAGCCCTCAGTTTCCTTAATTAAATCATCCTCTAATTAAATCAACACTGAGTCATATATAGTCTAGTACAAGGTTTCATTTACAATGTATACATCCACGGTTAAGCGATCAACTTAATCCGTACAGCGAGTAAAAGATAATGTTTCATGACAAAGCGAGCAAACATTTTTTTAGCTTTATCTCGAGCGGTTACTAATTATAAGCTATTAAGTGCTTTATGCAGAAATGAGATAATTAAGGTCTCCCTTCCCCCTCCCTTATCCATGATGTATAATGTTGGCGACGTCAGGGAGAATATCGTCGTCCTATTTTTTTTTAAGCATACAACATAAAGTATCTACCCAGCTGTGCATACAGGACGCTCTGTAATTTTCGTTTTTAAATATTTCATCCCTTCTCTCGTACATTCCTTTCAACCCTCTGGTAATTAGTTTCTCTCGTAATTTGATTGTTTAAAAAATATAAAAGCTAAAATACACAAATAGCGAAACTTTAAAATAAAATTTCCTCTTCAATTATTCAACCGCTGGATTTAGCCATGTTCATTTTTAATATAAAAGGGTCATAAACGTGTGCCTGATGACAAAAAAAAACATCAACTTGGTCCTGGAGGATATTCTACATTCCGGACGTGGCACGTGTAATAAAATTTCAAGCGAATTAAATCACGTGAAGTATCGATAAAGTTTATTGCTGCTATAAATAAAATATTTACCTGTCTAATGGACACGATTTTTACGGCAGTACATATTTTTAAAAGATGCTTACAGCTAGGATAGAACCAAGCAACTATCTCAGAAAGGGTGAGAAAGGGACCAGCTCTGCCAGCTAAATGTTAAACGTATTTTAGGCTTAAAAATCTCCAATCAATTTGCATCAGTTCGGACAGGACTCGTGAGAAGGAGAAAGGTTGGAGTAGGCAGACGGGTCTATCGTCCATTAAAGGAAAGAAAATTGTAATTTAATTAATTATTTGTCAATGGTGTCCTCCTGTTAATCCTATTTCTGGAGATAAGTTCTGGGCGTGAGTAGGAGCGTGTAAATTGACGCTACGAGTAAGAAATTTTTCTAGAGTATCGTTGGAGAAAATGACGAGATTTTCGTAATTTCTTTTACAACAACCTTATTATATCGAATTCGTAGAATTCTGTCGAGGTAATTACGTGAAATTAGGTTGAGAGGGCATTTGAATGTAATTTATCTTGTTTAAATTTTTAGCATCATTTCGGATTCTGGGAAATTTCGTGATTATATAGCAGGATGTTTTCTCACTAACGTTTTCAATTAGCAGCAATTGGATGGTGTTTGCTAATTTCACCATCAGAATTTCACTTATTTTATTCTGAATTCTATTTTCTTTTCTCTTTGCAAACAGCGAAAGAGTTTGCTGTACCCTGCTAAGACGTGATAGCAGCAAAGTTAAAGAACCTAATGTCAACCTCGACGTGGCGGTTAAAAAATATCGTTCATTAGTCATACAGTTCCAGTTTCATAAATGACAAGTGGTGATAACGTCGGTACAACCTCTTCGTTATAAAGTCATAAAAGAGGTTTATTATGACTCATTTTAGGTTTTTTGGTCTCGGATAAAATTTTAATTTTTCAAATCTGTTGGTGGAGATATCGGTATTATGATCGATAGGAAAGTGTATTGTCAGAAAGAAAATATAACTTGAACGTTATTCTGCCAACTTTGTCGTTACGACGTTAACTTATAAGAAACTCTTTGACTACAAACATGACAGTACAATAATTCCTTCGAGTGATTGGTTACGAGTCGCGAACATTCTGGAAGAAATATTAGTCATTCATTTTCAAACAGCTGGCATTTGACAAAAATTTATTTTTAATAAAAATAAAATCAAGTTAGTGCTCAAAATCCCACTTTAGGAACTACAAACTTAAATCATGCTTGCTATTATTTTGTTCATGTGAATGTTCGAAAATGTGAAAATATCTCAAAAGTTAAACGCCATTAGTCATTGAACCACGTTGACAAATATATACTTTGTTTTAGGACGTTGAACATAATTCAAAAGTAATTTGATTAACTAAAAGTTGCAGTAACCGACTTGACAAATGGAAGGAATAGCCATTCTTCTTCTAATAAGAAGAGTACACAACATACATTTATAAATCATTTTTAATACCCTCAACTAAAATTCGAATCGAGTATTTTATCTAGGATATTATACATTTTGCTGTGGATTTTTTTTAATGCTCAAAGAAATCATATAGAGTATAAATACATTTGACACTATATTAGACAAAACTTTCTGAAAATAACTCTTTAAAACTAGTTAAATTTTTTGGTACATAGGTGTCAGTGCACTATTTTAATTGTTTGCTTTGTAAAAATGGCTTACACTAGAAACTTCAAACTTCGCTTAAGATAAACAACTGATCCTTGATATTTAGGTTATCAAGTGATTACCAAGGGCATATTGATCACAAAGAACAATATAGCCATTGCTTATACTGCATTCTAAATTTAAGGATACACTTAAAGCAAAATCATGTAATAGCTTCTCTCAGAGTAGTCTCCCTAAAATCTGGAAAATATTTTTTCACGTGAGTAGGGTAGATGTATTTGAAATTTTCATTTCAAATCAGGCATAGCAACAGCTGTCCTGACCTCTGTGTTTTTCACTGAATTGCTACAACAATTTCCTTTCTTTTCTGCCGAAAGATTATTACGGCTTGTGAGCTTCAAATGCACCCTCGTTTTTATCGTCATCGTTGCTGAGAAGAGTAAATTTTTTTTAAAAAAAGTATCCACCACCACTCTGTCGACAAGAGGCGAGAACCAGAGCGAAAAGAAAAAATCACCAACACCTTGTTATCCTAAGCGTTGAAGACTACTAAAAACAAAGCAACAGCAACCTCTGAAGTAAAACACTTTTCGTTGAACGTGAATCCAGACTTGAAACAACAGGACATGGACAAGGACGAAGACAGAGTAGAGCTACTACAACTTAGTCCAAATGAAAAAAAACCTTGTCAAGTTTACTGTAGAATTGCTGAAAATTTATTCGACCACAACCGTTGTTTGTTGCTACTGGCTACGTTCGTTCGAATTCTCGAATACCCCAAGCCTTCCGAATTAAAATGTGCAACATAAGAAGAGAAGTAACGTCAGAAGAAACGAAAGTTCACACACAAAAGGATAAAAAACACAAGATGAGTTTATTTTGAAACTGAAGAAAAAAGCAAGATGAAGACGAAGTTTCCGCAAAAATTTCAAGCTGAACAGATAGTAAGAGCCGAGCAAGAAAACAAAAGAACACAAAAAATACCAAAGGAAAGATAAATAGCTCGAGCGTGCGAAACTTCTCGAAAGATAGGCGACATAAAAAGGCGATACACTTCTTGCACGGATTCAAAATAATAAAAAAAAACCGAGAACCAATGCGCTGCACATACCTACGAGCAGAAAAGTTCATTTCGTCCCGATGTCATTAATTATAAAACCAAGTGGCGGAAATCGAAATTATCGTTCGTTGGGTCATTAAAATAAATGAGCCCTTCATTTGCCACCCTCAAATTAGGGCTGTCCGAACCGAACACGGTCGTACAATTGAAGCTATAGACGCGTGGCAAAGTCGATGGTCGAGTGTTCGACATTATCTTGGGACAAAGATTAAGAGAAACACTTTGTCCTGGCACGGGTCATTTATTCTTTTTCTTATCGTCATGTGTGTGGTTGTGTTCCAGGATCAACGTGGCACTACTGCCTCTGAATCAAGTGGTCAGATTTTTGGTTCTGGATTAGTGATTTCATTTGCCGCACTATTATTGCGATAGATTCAACTTATTAAAATACAATTGATACGATTATTTAAAGATTTTCATAATTTTTTGTTTGTTTTTAAATGTTTAATTAAGTGGCGCCCAACGTGGGACTACGCGGCGTGTTAAGCGGTGCGACGCGATGGCAGCTGATTATAATGTATTAGTGCGTACACCATACAGCGACATCGCACCGTTCTAGTCACATCACTTTGATAGTCAGTTTTCCGATTTCCTCGCGAGTTTGAAATAAATATTTTAAGTTAAAAATGTCAAATTGATGATTAGTTAGTGTTAGTATACTTCACTTCTCTTCGCTCCGTTGCGAAAAATTTGATCATCGCCATTTACTCGTTTGAATTCAAACACAATTGATATTTCTCATCAATTGACATGAAAGCGGAAAAAGTGATCACTACAATTTCACTTGGTTTTTTTTCTGAATTTGTTTTATTGAGGAAGCGGAATTGTACTGAATCTGGACAATGCTTAAGCAATAATTAGATACTATTCACGTAGTCGAGTTCATAGTTCATAGTTCATTTATTTCAATAATACTTAATTTATATATATAGACACAGTTGGTAATTATTTTAGAGAGTAGGCTGGAGCCTTTGCAACTATAATATTGTATGCGTAGGCGAGTAAATCTTTACAAAAATAGTAAGAATCTACGTTTGTAGAGAAACTTAAATCCCATTTTCTTTTAATTAAAAATTAAAAATTAAAATTATGCAACAATGAAAATATGAATATGTGCAGTCACTAGCTTCAATTAAAACACTTAATGTTATTACAGATCCGCACCACCAGGACTAAAATTGAACTTCAACATTAGTTGGTAATTGTCAATACTTAAAAAAATTAAATTTTATTGTATTAGTTGATGCGGTAACTTGCCAAGTAAAAGCTGAATCACATTTTTCTAGTTTAAAGTACAGTGGTTTTAAGGCTTCATCTGTGGTTGGGGGCCGTACACATACTACGTCACGCGAATTTTGACTATTTTGGAGCCCCCCTCCCCCGTTGTCACACTTTGTCGCAAAATGTTATCCTCCCCCCCCCCCTCCGCTGTGACGTCGTAAAGGTTTAGTATGTTTCAAAAATTAACACACGAAGTAGAGCTAATATTCATGTTTTATTTTAAATAAATGAAAAAAAAAAAAATTATAAATAAGGTGAGTTTTTTTGCGAACTTATCTAGATCAGAGCAGGTTAGAAAATTTACATACAAAATAACAACAACATTGCAGTTTTTATGCCTTTTTTGTAACTTTTTTCCATAGATAGTAGACTAGATTAGAGAATTTAACGCAAATAGGTACTTCAGGGTTCAGTTAACTGCAAAAGGATAAAACAAAAGAATATTAATTTGTCGTGACTCATGATTGAGATTTTGTTACATGGTATGGTATACTGCAGGGTTGCCAGTAAATTATTATGATATTTATTTGAAAAGTTCCGTTCCAATTTTGTTACGTCACACCTTTCAGATGCCCTCCTTCCCCTATGTCACACTTTGTCACATTTTTGCAACCCCCCCCCCCCTACCCCTTTTCGTGTGACGTAGTATGTGAACGGTCCCTTGCCTTCATTTTACAAAACATGTTTTATAAATCTTGAGCAGGAAAATGCAATCTGTGCTGCGTCTGACAACTTAATGAGATAATTGTTAGTGTAACTAAATAACGCGGCGCTCGTAATTAATTAAATTAATTAATGCACATATCTAATCATTTATGAGTTGGTTAGGTTAGGTTAGGTACACGTGGCTGTCCGTGAGAACACGGACACACTTAGACCTAAAAGGTCCGTTGTGGTACCACAGGATCTTCGACTCCGGTCCTACTCGTCGAACCATTTAGAGCTTATAATAAAGCGTTGGATTCTCGCGACCTCCATTGTGGCAAGTTCACCAAGACAGTTGAAGAAGTACGCTCCGAGATGAGCTTTCCTTCTGACGGACAGAGCTGGACAAGTGCAGAGAAGATGAAGGACTGTCTCCTCCTCCTCCTCGTCCTGGCAGCTTCTACAGAAGTCGTTTGAGAAAAGTTCAAGCCTTTCTGCATGCCGACCTATAAGACAGTGTCCGGTTAGGACACCGACTGTTTTGCTGATGTCCGCCCTTTTGAGCAGAGTCAGCCTTTTAGAACGATTAAGATCCAGCTTTGGCCAGATCTGTCTCGCAGTGTGACATGTTGTACCCTCCGCCCATCTTGAGTTGGTTGAGTTGGTACAATGCAGTGAATCTTTCATGAATACTTTTGTGTACACAATAATATTTTACCGTCACTTCCAGTAGTATGTATTCTTATTTCTATAATGTAACGAGCAGCTTACTACAGTGACCATTCTTTCAACAGTGACCATTCTTTCAACAGTGACCATTGATTCTTTCAGAAGCTCCAATGATTATCTAGAAATTCCGTAAAAAATATGCTCTCGCTTTAAGGCATGGTAGTATGAGTCGGCGTGTGGCAGTTGATCAATTCCATGCTCCTGTTTGGTTTGTGTCTCAGGTTGGCTGTGTTGATGTCTATCGTGGATAATTGAATACTTTACTATTTTTACTGTATTATTAATAATACAGTATTGTTATCGATTTTTAAAAAAAAAAAATTTGCTGCCCTCAAAATTTTTTTGTCCACGTTTCATGACTAGTAGACGCGAAAAAAGCAATAAAAATGTTCACTCCGTCTGTACGCCGTACCCCATACGCCGTACGCCGTACGCCGTACGCCGTACGCCGTACCCCGTACGCCGTACGTCGACCGCCCCAAAATCTTTGAAGGCTCGTAGCTCTCAAACCAGTGGAGCTATTAAATTAAAATTTTTTCTAAGAATAGACTTGGTGGACCCCTTGAATTGACATTATTTTCAGGGGAGGAGGTGTAAGGGGGAAGGCGGGGTAAGCGTTTTAGACAAAAAATTTAGGTTTCTAGATCTCAGGAACCGCTTGTGTTAGGAGGCTGAAACTTAGAATTCCTATAGAGCTTTGATAATGGACCCATTTGCAAAAAAAAAAACAGATATGGGTGAAGGGGTGTGGGAGTGGAGGGGGAAGCAATGCGTCCGAAACGCAAAAAAGTCGAGATCGACACATTCTAAAATCCATATCTCCTAAACCGTTAATAGCAAGCAATTAAAACTTAACAAATATCTGTAGTTATACTAGGAGAGTAGATTGAAATAAAATTTTTGGGTGGGGGTAGTGACGTGCGGGGGTGGGGGTTGAAATACTTAACATTACAATATCTCCCAAACCAGTGGCACCAGAAAAACAAAATTCGGTTTGGATACAAAGCTTGATAAATAAAGATTGCTCAAAGTAAAATCTTTGAAGGGGGCGGGGGAGTACGTAAGTGGAGGGGATAAGAATTTTTCAAAAATAACACGTTTCATATCTCAATAACAGTGTAAGATGGTTGCTTCAAATTTTTACCAGAAGTAGGCCTAATAGAACCCTAGTAGGGAAAAAAAGTTTGGGGGTGTGGGTGTAGAGGGTGAGGGTGGGGAAGGGTGAGAAAGAAAAAGTTTCGATGCTTATATCTTAAGAATCTTTAATGATAGGAAGCTGAAATTTGGTATTTAGATAGAGCTACAGTAGTGGCATGGTGGAAAAATAGAATTTTTTTTAGGGGTAGTATGGTACGGTGGTGGGGGGTGTTTTTCCTAACTTTAGAACGGCTTATGCTGTTAAGTTGAAACTCGGTACGTATATGTAAATTAACTAGAAAAGTAATTCTGATAAAAAAAAAATTGAATATTCATTGGCGTTCAGAAGGGGGGGGGGGCAAAAAAAAATATCGGTTAATATAAAATACATATATTTTCACGATTTTCGTCATATCTACTAGGTCTTTCGAAATATTGAGTTCATTTTTTTCTACCGATTCTTCATGTGAATACCTAGAAAGTGTTTTCAAGATTTTTTTAAATTCGACCCCTAAGAGGGTGTAAAGTGGTTGTATACTTTTTCATGAATTCCACCATGTTTCTCAGGTCTGATCAGATATCGAATATCTTTTCACTTCCTCAGGCTTGTTTAATAATCACCTATTTTAAAGCTTTGTTTTTTTCAACCTCTAGACCGCATCCCGGAATATGACCCAATTATTTAATTCATATGGTACACCCTTTTCTAGCCGCTTCCCGAACTTTTTGTTAGGTTTTCAGTCACATAGTAACATACACCGCATCCCCGAATTGAACGCGTTCTGAACTTCTGCCGGAAAAATAATAAAGTTGCGCCCAGACTGTTGGCAGATTTTTTCTTAGTTACTCCGTAGTCCGTACTCCGATTTGACGTTGGGCAGCGACATAATGCAACTTTAATTCACAAAAATTTTTCTATAAGACCACTTGTCCTTGATAATTAAAAACTCAGTCAAATTCAAATAATTCAAAACAAAATGTTCCCTCGGTTTCAACTTAGACCACCGGTACAGCGAAAACATTAAAAACGAAAAGTACACTTGACTGACATGTTATTTTACCACTCGTTGTGGTAAACTAACCGCAAAGGACATTTTAACGTTGACATATTTATAGTGCTTGTCGTAGAGGTAAAGTACCTGTGTGTGTCGGTTGGCAAACGAAATAATTCGTCAAATATAAAACGAATGGACTACCGAACTCGGTTAGGAATGGGCAAATGGAAAACGGGCCTTGTTAAAGCGGGTAATGCTATTTGCGAATCCTTTTATGTAGCTGGTCGTACAAATATAATGTCTATACTTTAGTTGCTGACCTCTTGTGGGGCACAAGGCGGTAAGAGTGCTTTTGCTGAGACTCTTGCTACTTTTGTTTCACTGTTTCCAGTATCGTTGTACTTTATTAATTTTTAATAATGTTCTAGTGCAGGATTGTTGGGAAAAAAATCTCGAAATGAGCACGGAGGAACGCGACGTGGATGGACAGTCCATCCTTCTACTTGAAAGTTCGTGGCTACCCTCTCTAAAAATTGTATTTTCGGAACAACTTTCAAATAATTGGGGACCTAACATAAATTGAATATTTTGTGTTGTCCAGTTTCAAAAGTGAGTAAGTACCTACTACAAAAAAATGAAATGGCTGCGCGGTCGCTACTTCTAATTAAAATCGCTAGAAATATTTCGCGTAGAAGCTGATCGACAAACTGCGACTTGTGTCATCTCGCTATATCAAGGTAGAAAACTGTATCAGCTTTAAGACCGGTCGTGGTTATACGAGCATTCTGCATTTGTTGAGTAGAATGTTATGTCAATATTTTTAACTAATTTCTTCAGGACGATAATTCTTGATATGTATTTCAAAATCTAGATGATTAAATTTGGCGATGTTAATCAGTTATTAACTAATAGCATACATTATTAACGAATTACAGCTGAGTTTCTTCAATTTTGAAGAATTTAAACATGAGAAGATTTTTGAATCACTAATATTATTATTTATAATTTTAATTTGACTACAGTGTGATTCGCTCTATACCAAAGATCTATCAGATACATGGTTTGAAAGATCTAGTGCTCCCTTTTATCATATGCGTTAAGAACTCGAATTTGAATGCCAACTGAGAACTTATCTATCATCCAGCAAGGGAAAGGATAACTCAGTCCTCTTGTAGTTAATTTAATAATGGAAACATTTTTCTTAAAAAAAAAGACAAAAACAAATATAAATAAAAAATGTCAGCGTTTTTCCTGTAGAAATTAAAATCTGGGATTTACAACCAAAACTGATGAGATTTTCAATTTCTGTTTTAAAAAAGGGCACAACGAGCTAAATTATGAGCGGAAATCTTAACAAGCCCGTCATCTATCTAGTCGCACAGTGACTTTGGCTTGGGCTTTTTTTTCCCAATTCAATGCCGTCTCCGAATTATCATTCTGTATTCGTCTCTTATAATTTAATATAAATGCAAATATGGTGAATGCCTCGTGGTCGGGCTCGTTACGAAGAAGGTATTGGAATCCTTGTGTTATTTTTTATATGTTTGAGAAGAATGTCTGTCTTGTTTGTATGTTTTCCACTGTTTTATTTCTTCTGAACTACGCAAAAAATAAAACTCCCCCCGGAGTAAAGTGGACAAAAAATAAAATCCGCCCTCGATGAATGGAAAATATGCTCTATGGATTTCCGTAACTCCTCGTTTTACGTAAATTGTTTCAGTTTTCGTATTTTCATTTATTTTTGTACGTCTTTTCTGCAGTTAAATCAATTATGGAAATTATTTGTAAGGCAAAAGAGAGAAACTCTTGGGACATGGCGATCCTCATCATCCGCTCTTCTAGGTTCCTGGGAGTGC
Organism: Beris chalybata; assembly: GCA_949128065.1. NCBI lineage: Eukaryota > Metazoa > Arthropoda > Insecta > Diptera > Stratiomyidae > Beris > Beris chalybata. Next base: position 1,649,483 of record OX421896.1, on the reverse strand, counting down.
CTTTGAACTTACAGTTGGATGGAAAATGCGAAAATTTCCAAAGGAGATAATTTCTGATGTCACCGGGGAATTCTTCAAATTAAGAAATCGATTACATAAATAAATATTATGCTAAAAATGAGTGGGTAGTTTAATTTCACTAAATAAACTTTTGAGATCACCTCGTTGCATCAAGAACACTTGGATTGAAGCAGCGGCGTACATAGGACTTAATTAAGCTGTGGTAGAGGCTTCCTATAAGTACTGCTTGGCGTCGTTACACAACTGCCGAGTATTAATGGAACATGCCTATGAATAATTGCTTCTTCGGTAAGGAAAGTAATAGTAAATAAGATTTTTAAAACATGTAACAAATAACAATAAATTCAAATTTAATTAATTATTTATTGTTTTGGAAATGATGTAGATGGGAAATATACATAAATAAATAAAATAAAAAATAAATAAATGAATAAAATATTTTAAACTTGGGCTATATTTAAAAAAGGTTTATCGACTAGATAAATAGCAGCTGCTTTTCTGAACTTTGAATAGAATAGAAAATATAGTTTTCCGTAAGAGTCAAATGCTATATCGCAGATCGGATAGAATAAAACCCTTGTGGTGCTCTCAACATGCAGCTTCATGTATAGACATATTGAACAAATTTAAACTTTCTAGCATTAGCTGCTCCTAAAACTTGGAGGATGTTTGTGTTGATGATTCTCGTTATTGTAGGTTGCTCACATTTCATTTGAAAGCATAGTTCGATGCATCTTTTACCTCATCAATTCATGAACATCCGTAGATAGCAGCAATACTACGCAAATGGATGGAATTACATCAGTTCAAATGCTTCTCAAAAAAACTGGAAACAGTTTGCGGCAACCCAACTTCAAATAGGTAACCCAACAAACTAAATCATAGAAAGAAGCTATTTTCCCTCGAAAAATCATTCAGAAACTGTAAAAAGAAACAAGATTTAGATAAAAGTTAAATCTCAAAGATAATTTTGGTCGGCTCTGCTCTGTTTCTACATTCGAAATGGAATCATAACATTTCGAGTACACTGCAAATAGGACCATTTACTATCATGGTATAGTAGGAGCCGACTTAGAGTGCGGGAAAGGACACAATAAGGAAATGGGCAAAGGATGAACAAAAGCTGCCAAGAATCTCGACCCGGCCGAATTCGTACATTTTACTTTGAATTGTGCCTTCGAGCAGAAGTGACTGTCATTTTGTGACCGTTAGTACATAAAATGCTTGTGTTTGCCTGGTAGGCAGTTTTTTTCCGTTCTTTCATCTTATGTTTCCTGTTCCTATTCAAATCACAATTGCCAACCATTTGGTCTTAATACAACCTCGGAGAGATGTCCTGCCTACCATACTGAAAACAAAAAATATACACATATATCTATAAGGGCGCAAAAAAATCACAAAACAAAACCTAGTAACTGAACCTTCGGCTGCGGAATTTTGTAAAAAAAGAAGGAAAGAAAAAAAAATAGCGAAATAAAAAAGTCAATTTATCTTAATGTTACGTACTTTGTCGAGTCGATAAGAGTTTTCCTGCCCCCAAAATCCATTCCTGTATCAAAACAGTAGAGTTGTAGGTGGGGTGATAGCAATCCTGTCCGCCGTGAGCACCACTAGAAAAAAATCTATACAAAAATAAAACAGCGAACCAAAACAAACTCTGGTAAAAAGAACAAACTTTAAACCCAAAATGAACTACAAAAAAAATGTGGACTTAAGGTGAGATGAGCTGCTTTCGTTACTCGTGTGGATTTCAGAAAAGTTTCATTTTTGGGATTATGCTTGATTGCATCTTATGACCCGAATCGAAAGTGACTAAGGTTGAAAGTATCCAAATATTGTTGAAAACTGTATGAGATTAGCGCACTTTCTGTGAGAAAATCAGACAATGTTGTAATAAAAAGAAAAAGTTCAGAAGATTTTTAACGCAGAAGCTACAATAGCTGAACTTTGTTTTTGAATTCAGTTAAGGCAATTTCGAAACTTTTAAAATTTATTAATATTTGAGGTAAGAAAAGAGTTAAGCAAACCGTATGGTATTATCAAACTTTATGCAAATAATATTTCTTGTATTCTTTATTAGAATGAAAATTACAATAGTAGATTAGCAGATTTGTGCAATATAAACTTATTTCGAAATAGCCAAAGGTCAAACAGACGAAATAAATTTTTCTAATAAATTGATTTGTTTTAATAAATCTAGTCAATCGCTAGTGTTTTTTGTTGCATAACTTATTAATATTGTTACATGCTTACCCTTGTCGAACTGATCCAATTATCAATGGAGCTGATGTTTTAGTGATTACTACAAGCATCCAATATCCAACCGGAATAGAGTCTATATATGACTTGCATGTTCTACACACTCCCGGCATGACCTTTACCACTAAATGTACACGAAATCTCTGGAGTACACACATGCAGTATATTGGCATATCAAGGCTTGTACACGAGAGTTAGTTTTTTCGTAGGAAAGCAAGAAGACGGTTCGTTTAACTGAAAAACGCCGGAATGATTTATATTGAAAACAGCACAGAAATAGTAAATCAAAGCGCGAAAACTTAGCAAGTGCAAACTGTGTGCAAGTGCAATTAAATGCGATTAGCATGGAGCGAATTGTTATTTTATTAATTTAATTGATTTATGTGTTCACTTGAATTTCCGGCGAACCTATACTCTCAACAATATTACATTCAAATGAATAATAGTCCGTTGAACGCTTCATTAATTTTATAAACAGAACAGTTTTGTTAATCATCATATTCATTTACAAATTCATTATTTCGATGAAGGCTTTTTTTAGGATATAAAAATATGTGCAGGCGTTTGTATATGTTGTGTGATTAATCCAGTTTGTTTTATTAGCGTCTCACCATTCCTTTCCTCGAACTTGTAGAGTACTTCAGTGTTCCTAGAGTTATTCTAGCACTTCGCATCCAACTTAGAACACTTCATTTTGCCTTTAAAATCTGTCATAAACTTTTGACTCCCATTCACTCAGCAGTTTCTCTAAGGACGAATTAATCTCTCATCTATCTGGAAATGTCATCTTAAAAATATCTGAAAAGCTCATTAGCGGCATAAAATAATCGAAGAAACTAGTAGGAGAAAAAGCCAAAGCATCTTTAGACGCCATATTCGACATATCGCGACATTATTCACACTAAAATCGGATCAGAACACACATGTAAAGTAAGGTTTTCAAAATTGTAAAAAACACACCGACATACATATGTATGTAGTATGTAAATCGAGTAGAATATGTTTTCAAAAGCTACCCTGTCACCCACTAGTTTCACATACATATCTGACTCCAGTATACTTTTCCCTATTTTTCATTAAAAATTAGCATATCTGTATGCAGTTCTAATTTCAGGACTCGTTTTCATTTTCGCGCTGCATTTGTTTGACGACTGGAGCAATTTACACAGTTGCAAACGCTGTTAAGAGTTCGGGGGTAAACAGGGTAGGGTGTATATGTGTTAAATGAAGTTACATTCAGTGCGCTACTTTGTCATGTACTAGCGTGCAGTTAAGTGACTTTTAGGTACTTTCCCTAACTTTCAAATTAAAGTTTCATAAGGAGCCAAATGACTTTGATACCGAAGGGATGGAAGAATGTATGTGTATATGGTCTTTGTTATTTCTTATTTTACATGACTAATTACGTTGATTATGTATGTTAAATACATTATTTCATTAAAAGTTTTTTAATTTTAAATAAATTTGGTAAAACAGTGATACATTGTCACGTCTAGGGGACGGGATCATAAAATTTATAATTAGAATAAAAACCTTTATTAATGAGTTTTCGGTAAACTATGGCTTAAGACTTCAAGACTTAGGACTTAAGACATAGCCAACCTGTTGGGTTGGGAAGGAGTTGCCATTTTGCATGAAGGGGTTAAATCAAGTGTAAGTATTAAAATAAAAAATAAAAAATAGAAAAAAAGCTTTTACGATTCCAATGAAATCTAGGATTGAAATATTTTAAAAAACATAACGCAGTCATTATCGGCTGCAAACCAATCGTATGATTCTCTAGATGAAATACTGAACTCCGATTTATATTTTAGTTCGAAATATATCAAAAGAATGAGAAGTGCACAAACATTTATTACATGACCTTTTACTCGATTTCTTGAGTTATAGTGAATTTCATAAATTAAGTTAAAACATTTTACAAAATTTTTGTATGGTAACTACATGAAGGACTTATGGGATACTTTTCATATTATGTTAGTTTAGTTACTGCGACTATTATAAAATCAACGTATACAACATTTCAAAGTCGTAACTTAAAGCGTTCTAAGGTTATCGTTCAATATTGGTGAACACGTGTTTTAATGACTTTTGTATGACAGCATTCGGAAGGAGTCAATTAATGAACTCTGTCTTGGTATTGATGTAAAACTAATCCTGTAAGATTTTAATTTTGCTTTTACTCGTACTGGAGTTATAGTGAATTCTGTAAGTTGCATACATTTTTGAAGGACTTTTCTTGGCTGCTACACGAAAGACTCATTCGATTTGCATCATATTCGAAACTTTTGCTTAAAACATTGTAAACTTTTAGTATGCACAATTTCAAATTTCTAGCTTGATGCATGCGAGCAATAATTGTGAATACTTGTTTTAAGGACTCTTATATATGAGGTACTCGAAGGAGTGGAAGCAGAGACGTCATTTGATGGGGGGGGGGGGGGCAGGGGGGCATTTGCCCTCCCTGAATTTGGTTTTTTCATATATAATACATAACATATGGAGATTTATATATAGAAATACATACATTCATAGCATCTTGCCCCCCCTGGAAAAGACTGAAATGACGGCCCTGAGTGGAAGGATATCGCGCATTAACGAACTTAGCCTTATTTTTTTTTTATTTTACAGGTGGTGAAAAAATTACAGCTTCATAGATCAACGCGTTCTTGAGTTACCGTGCAAATGGACGGACGGACAGACAGACTGAAGGACGGACGCGTTTTTGTCCCCAAATAAACACGCCTCAAATAAACACAAAGCAATATATATATATCAGTTCTATGCGTTACAAACTTTCGGGCTGGATTAAACGTATAATGTAATATAATTTCATCTAGAGTATAAAAATCGCATTAGAAGAAAAATGCAAAACGTTGTTGACGATTGTGACATAAAATCGATGGCTGTATGTATATATTGCACAAATTTGTTAATGATAGCTATTGTTCTACATTCGTTACAATTTAAATTTAAATTCTTATTACAGAGGAACGAAACTTTTTCACATGGTTCATATTTTCACACCTTGTCAAATGGGGGGGGGGGGGGGGATCACCTGGTTTGAATCAATTGAGTTCAAGTGAATTGAATAAATTGCACTGTACTTGAACTAAGTGGATCAGTTCTTGAGAGCAGTCTCCATTTCAATATCAAAAGGAAGACGATGTTAAGTATTTTTTTAGCAGGTCTCTCAAAAAAAGAGATTATGGATAAAAGAAGAAAGAAATCATTATGAAAAACGTACCGCTTTAGAAATTTTGTTGGTATAATGTCCAAGTTAACATTTCGAGTACCAAGCTATTTCCGGAAAAAAAACTTTACCAATGCGAATATAAATACCAAACTCCAAGCACGTGCCTCAATTGTTAAATAGCTTCAGCTTCGGAAAAAATTGTTATTGTCAATTTTCCATCAATTTCGCAGAAGAACGAATGTAATTATATACTTCAGGAAAAATGTGAGAATATCAAGAAATCTACGTAACGAATTTTTTTTTCGTCCTTCCACTCGCTTATTTGTTTACCGCCTGAATCTACGAAGACGGTAAGAAAGCCTGTAGAAGAACAAACAACGATATCATTAATCAAATTTATTATTCTGATAGAACCAGAGATAAATGCTTCTGTAGAGAGCGACATTGGCGCGTTTTTCTTTCGGTTTGCTAAGGACAAGAGCCTGGCTTTAAAGATAGATGCGAGATTATCAGATATGTCACTTGCACATTGACACACGCCCCCTCAAATGCCACACAATCACACCACTGTCATTAAAGATTAATGAACATTGCCTGATGTAAACTACTTGGATATTATTAGTAACTGTTCGTGATTTGGATTTATAGGTGGTACGTGTAAGGTGGGTGGGGGAGCAAAATTTCACTCAGGTTCGTCCTTCCAGCTTATTTTTATTCATAAGGTTATGGGGTATTGTGATCAACCGAATATTTTCAGAAGTAATGCTATCTTGAAATTTTTTGTTTCGAATTTTAGGACTAGTGGACAGACAATGCAGTACTCAGATGGCAAATACTTGAAATACCTATGTACCCGATTTGCAAAAATGCTATATACAATTTCATTTGGAACAATACCAAAATTTGGCTCAATTCATTAAGACGCTCAGGGTCACTAAAAGATGGGGTACTGAAAGCAATAAATCTTTCAAATCCTTCAAACCAACAGCATAGAAGTCTGAGCACGTTTTATTACACCTCTTAGTATGACAGAATTATCTGAAAGCCCTCCTTGAAGTCAATAACAACTACTTTGTGGCTACAACGAAATAAATAGAGAGGGCCAAAGCAAGGGTAATTCGACGTTCCACAAAATGGTACTACCAAAAGCGAATGGAATAGCCGTACCCAATAGCCCGGTCATAAGAACAATAAAGCGTATACTATGTACTTACAGCGAAACGATCGGAAAGGCATCGACCATTATGGCCAGGTCGAATATCGGATTCCAATAATACCCAACTATTCTCGGTCTTCATAACGATGGCTACAAGGACGATGCATCTATTTTCAGGACATCCTGATCCCCGAAATACCACTGAATAAGCAATGGCGGTGTAAGAAGATGTTATGATTATTACACCCGATGAAGCTCCTGTGAGACAGGAAGAACCCCATGAGAGGTTTTAGTTGGGATTTAATGCTAGCAAACAATTTCGGTTAAGGTCATCTAATAATTCGAACCTTAGAGGTTGAGCTGAACGTTGAAACGAATGTATGAAAGAGCCGTGATTACTAAGCCCTTGTCTCTGATTCATCAGGCACCCAGCATGCTTCCATCGCGAAATCTTTGAGCAGAATTGCTACATTATTTTCTAGTTGACTTCTCTAAATCGAAATTAAGGCACACAACTTATTCTCGAGTTTTCCGAAGCGATTGCCTGGAGCTGGTCTTTTCTGTCCGTTCAATGAACGAACCGAAATTCTACGTCTAGAACGGGGACGGAAAAGTCAGGCGAGTAATTAAACATCTGTTGGCAATTCCGGAATAAACAGTCAATCTCATCCTTGATTAAATCTGAATTTGACAGCAAATTAGAAGTCATAAAAACGGTTCCAGATTGCTTTTTAATTGAATCCGGACTGGGTTCGTTTCATTGTGCTACCGAGTCACCAGCCGGGGGAAAATTTTGATGAGTCCCCAGGAATGCAAACAATGGCGAAATGAAAGCGAATCGCTCAAAAAATATTATGAAGGCTAAAAAAAATATGAAATAAGAACCGCAGTCCCTTGTCAACTTTTCGGTAGTTTGGTCCAGCCTTAGCAAGATTTATGAACCGACGGTTTGCTTGATTTTCATAAAAAAAAAGGTCTCAAAGTGCTAGCCACCTGAAGATCATTAAAGTGAAAAATTACAATATTTTTTATGTCGTCTGATCAATATTTTTTTATTTTGCAAAAATATAAATTACATTTTTAATTGCCGATATTTATGTAAATTGGGTTGTTAAGCTCTAGCAACAATATGAATGGGTTGATGTGCTGCATAATTTGTTATTATTTTACTGTTATAGCTACGTCATGCATAAATTTCTTAAATTACCTGAGTAGCGACACTATTTCCAAAAAACGTACTACTGAAACGAAGCAAAAAATAACGTTCCATATAAGCTTTCTAGTTATTCTTTTTTTATATTTTTAGTCTAGGATGCGACAGGTTTCGGACTCCTACCCCAAAAAAAATAAAGTTTCGCCCAAATATAAAGAGGAAACCCATGATATTTTTATTTATTTGCGGATTTTTCTTTTTTCATTAAAAGTAAAAGCGAAATTGATCTCATTAAACTTAAAAGGTTTTCGTAATTCGTGAATACCGGAATAATACCTTACGCTCGCACGCGGGTTCTTATAGAAAAATGCTTAAATCGGCCCTTTCATATTTATATTTGAAGGCTTTACAAGTGATAACGAAGTCGATATCTCATTAAATCGAAGAACTATATCGGAATTCGGGAAAATGTACACAACGACTTTACAATTCCTTAGGGTTGAATATCAAAAATTTTGAAAAAAAAGTTTCTTAACGCTTACGAGTAGATCCAATTTATTTTTTTCTTTACTCCATCTCCGGACACCAATCAATCCTGACATTTTTTTGCTTTAACTACTTTAGTATCACATCTAAATAGGTACAAGTAACTTCTATTGTGGTGATACGTCACATCGTACATAAATAGTTCGCAATAACTAAGTATTTTTTCCTATAGTGAATTTCCTGTAATGAATGCCAACTTCATTCATTTTTATTAATTTCAAATCGAAGTTGGCATATTTAGGAAAAAATAAAATTTTTGGAAAAATATATAGATTGAAAAAATCCATAAAAAAAATTTAAAATTCTTAAACAATAATTTTAATAACACGTGAGCAATCGTTAAATTTAAAGTTATCTGTAATTCTAAAACGTGCAAATATAATTAAATTAATGATTTAAAAGTGAAATATATGTAATTAGTAATTGATCCAATTTAATTAGTGATGCGAATAATTCCTAAGTCCATACGATAAGTAAGGCCTCTATTAGAGATACTCTCACATCCAGAGATATATCTCAACTTTCTATCTTGCTGCCCTGTTTTTTGTGGATACCTCTATGATTTTCCAAACATAAGACTCAGAATTTATTTCTTCCCACCTACTTCCGCCATCACCATTTAAATAAAACATACTTTCCATTAAAAATAATAAAACTATATTAGTTCGAAGTCATTTCGAACGAAAATTTTATCACCGAGTAATATCCGGATAAATCCCGGCTTGAAAATAGCTCTTTTTCAAGGAAAACCCTACAAAAGCGCATGGCACTCCCTCGATGGAAATTTCAGGCGTCCTTTAACAAAGCCTGCTAAAAAGAGAAGAAAACGGAAGCACTTCCAATTCTACTATGCCTGGGGCTCGATAAACTTTAGTACCTACTATTATTTCCCATATACGTTCTTAAGGAAACAAAATAACTATCTTCCAGTTGTATTCTTATTTAAAAAATCCCCTTCCAATCCCCTTCATAGAAACAAGCTTGGGTCGACGAAAGGTTTCAACAAATTGGCTACTAGGGAGTTTTCTTTGTCCAAACGGTGGAAAGATTCGAGGCGGAGAACAGTCTCAAGAACCCAATCCAATAATTTGTCCTTCGTTTCGGGGCCTTGTAATCTCGCACAGAACTATCTTGAATCATGTGATTATCCGGAACTGGACAGTAGTCGAACGGCCAAAAAAGAACAACAAAATAACGCTCATCCAGCTTGAGAGGGTAATTGAAATCCGGCGGTTTTTATGACAATTGTGTGGACGGAGGACAAAGTATTATCCTTGAGGGAAATCTTGACCCTTTTTCGGTTATTTTTCTTTTTATTGGTTGGACAGTTTTGTGTTGTGGTCCAAATTATGTCTTTTTTTATTCTATTATCTTGTTCGTTGTTTTTTCTTCTCTATTTTACGATAACGTTGAAGAAATTTTATTTCAGATAGTTGTACCTAGTCTCTGTTGGAAAAATATTTCGTTTTCTTGAAATTTCGATTGTTGAAATTCATTACTCGAAATAACGTCAATAGGTTCAGTGTTTAATGGACAACATTTTTAAAGCAGATAGGTACATACAAAATTTTCTTAAACTTAAATTTTGTAGCTAAAAGAAGTAAATTGATTTTGGTCAGAAAACATGCAGCCTCTCGTTATGCACTTAATTCAATCATATCAAATTTTAGCCATGTAGTTAATTCAACCAATTTTTCCGTTTTTTACTAGTATTAAAACTCTCCTTACCTTGTAAGGTAAAGGTCCCCAATTTCGCGCATATACTCTTGTTTACTAAAGAAATAGATGTAGATACTTCAGCTGTGGAAGGGAACCGACCATTTTTATCCGACACGACATACTACATTCCGACGTTTAACTAACGCACATTGATTAGAAAACATAAACCTTATGGAGATTTTTATCCATTGTCATAGGTATGTGTTTTCGAAAAATAAATAGCGGAAGGAACATTGGCAGGCTTTGTAGCAACAAACATAATAATCTCTGAATTGTTTGAACTTCCTCACTTCCTATCCAGCACCTTTCCAAAATAAAATGTATAAGCTACTGCAGCAAAATCCTAATTACACTTGAAAACTTGCCATTATTTACCCAAGGGATACGTATGCGAATTATCAACTCTGAAGATACGCTAGGAGAGGTGTTCCAGTAAATTTCATTCCAACTAGAACTTTATCATTTCGAAGACTCGAATCTATTCTGGATTTATTATAGAGACTGCTAAAGTATAACTTTTAGCCGAGAGTCGTTTTTATGTTATCATCGACCGGGATGAGATGGAACAAACAACACAAAACGGTCAGTTCGGAAACAAAAACACTGACCAGTGATTACAAGTGGACACAAGTATTGGTCAACAACTAAAGGTTCGACTAATCGAAAGTTTTCGCCCCAGGATTCGGTCAGAAGAGATCGAAGGTTTTTGTGTTGATGTCGTTAAAGGGCCAAAGTCATTTGGTATTCACTGCTGAACGTAAGGATTTTCTTCCTTTTAATATAATTAATTTTCAACGATTGTTTTTGCGTCATTGGAAGAGTATCCATAGTTTGGTAAACTTAGCTATATAATTGTTTTTGACCATTTTTGCATAGGTTCGTTCTCAAACCTAGCTACTGATAGGATTATACAACGCTAATACTGATTTGAAAAACTTTATATAATAACTGTAACTGTATTTATTCCTTCAATATATACATTTTTTTTTTTTTAACTTAAGCTAGTTTTAATGGTTCGGTGGTGAGACTAATTCGAAATCTTTACATCCTTAATAATTTATGTGTAATAATTGAATTTATATTTGTTTTTAATCGTTTTCTTCTGGTATTAATTCATTTACGGAAAAAGGAGTTAAAAAACCGTATAAATTTATTTATTTTATTTTATGTAATAATTTTTCTGTGTTTCAACCCAATTTTTTTTTTTTTTTTAAACATTTGATATATTTGGATTTGTACAGTCCTTCTTTAATATGGTGAGAATAGTCAAAAGTTGACTGGATAGTTTTCGGGAAAAGCCACTGAGCCATAAAAGTCCTCTCGATCGTACCAGAAAGATCACCTTTCTACAGAATCGCTCGTAATCTAATGGATCGGATATTTGTGAAATTAATACGAGACCATCTTGTTCCAGTTACGCTCAGTGTATATCCATTTACGTGTTCAGTCGGTCTTTCGAGTTGATACTCGATACTTGATGACCGATAATAAAGATTCTAATAAAGAGGGATCTATTGCACGCAAATGGAAATACGCTACCCGTCCAACCCAAACATTTTGATTGTTTACTAATCAATGGCGCAACAGCCCAAATTGGGCATAGGCCTTGAAGTAATAATAGAGTTACTTCATTACTAGACCATCGGAACAACGGTGAAGTGGTCAGCCACACGCTCGTCCGTGGTTATTACCCAGATTTTAACCCAGGTACTAATTTACAGCTGAGTGAACTGGTAGCCCGACACCCAATCCCATTCTCGAAATTACTGTCGCCAAGCAGATTCGAACCTGGTATCAGGTGCACTGAAGGCAAGTGCTCTAGCCACAAAGCCATCCAGACTACTTTTGATTGTTTATCGAAAAGAATACACCTGTTCTCAATAGACAGATACAGAAAATCTCACGAGACGTGACCTAGTTGGTTCCAATGACGAATTGAATTTTGGACAATAAGTACGTGTGTACTGCCGCGGTTAAATGCCGAAATTCGAAAAAAATGGTTAATAAAGCAGAGCTAAATATTCTCTACGAATTTTTGTTCTAAATCTAATAGTTTTTTATAATATTTTTTTTTTATTAAGTTAGAAGACTATTGCTAATTGCAATATATGAATATTTCTCGCTCCGCTTGAATTAAGCTACATATTTTATGTGCCATATTAACGTGTTTGACGGGTAAAAAACTTTTTAATAAAATTTACAAGTCAGACAGAGTAACGCGAACCAAAAACAACAAGTTCATTTAATTTAGTTTCCCTTTAAAAAAAATTTTGTATATTTTCTTTTACGACAAGATTTCATTTCCATGCTATAAGTTTTATCGTCCCATCGCATTTATGACCACGCCAAATGAAATCTATTCAGCCGTTTTAATGATGTCCTTAAGAAATATTCACGGCTATAAAAGTTTTCGCATTTTTATTTTTAACGGAAGTTGTAAGGAAATCTTTTATTATCCTGTTTGAAGGACTGCCGTGTTTTGTACGAGAAATGTGAATAGATGGAAAATATAGAGTTAATGATGGATTACTGCAAAAGATTATAATTTGTTTTATTTCCTGCTTAAATTATGTCGGTAATTTTCAGTTTTGTTTAGTTATTTAATGTTGGTATGTAGTTCGTACGGGTTTATAATAGTTATTAGCTAGATTTTATGATCATTTGTTTGAAAATAGAAGAACCATAGAAGCCGATACAAAAAAGAAGCGCTAAAAGGTAAACTTTTCGTTTAGATGTCGTGAAAATTCATGTTTTAGTAAATAAGAGCAAATAGAAAAACAGATCAATATCGGAGATATTCCCGCTGAATATGAACTATGTTCCATAGAAGGAAGATCTACGAGAAATGTTGGGTGTCGAATCGAAAAAATGTGTTCCATTTTGATATCGGTGTGACTCTGAAATTAGCATTTTTTATTGCTGTCTTTATATCATTATTCTGGGGCCTAAATTTCTCCTGCCTCAATATTATTTGTTTTTTACATAATTTTTACAAGTTAACAAATGGCACCCAACGTAGGGCTTTCACCTCTTCATTTAACACTCTCGAGTTATTAGGTACGGGGAAAATTATGAGCTGTACACAATCGCTGCCCAATATGTTGAAACTTATAAAGAGCATGAATCAAAAACTAGAACTTTTTTTTTTTCCAATCCTTGATTCAAAAAGGAGTATTCAATTCTATCGTTCTATTTTGTTAAATTAATCAGACGTTCCGCTTGAAATTTGCTAGAAATTTCGACGGGTTCCAAATTCAATTATAACATTTTTCGCGGTCGTTCGTTCATATTAAAGACAACTCGAGTGTGTAGTCAACATTCAAATATGTAATAAGAAACAAGATCCGGAAGTCAAAGGCATATTTAACTTATTCTCTACGAGACTAAAACTGCTCATCCGTACGTAATATTCCAATGGCGCTACAACATCACAACTTGGAAGAGGGGGGGATAATGTTGTTGCGACCGACGCAATTCGCACATATACGTACAAGTATCGCAATGGATATGTTGCCCGAAAAATTCTTCCGACATAAAAATATGATGAGTAGAACGTGGCTGGTATTTGTTCTGGGCTCAGGATATGAATATATAAAAATATGAAAAAAAAATCCATAAAGGTACAGACGGATCCGGTTACATTCATGTTTCATGGAAATACTTACGAGAATATGTGCGATTTTTTGCTGTTCGTTCTTGAATAAAATAACGTAAAATTGTATGTTTGTCTGATGATAAGGACTCAACTAAAAAGGGGTCCCTTGCAAATCAAGGACGCATATGCTGAATTTTGGGAAATTTATATCCTTCCGAGGACAGATGTACACATACAAAAATATTCATAAATGTGTACAGAGGGATATGCCATCCTCGGGGTGTGCTCCCAGGTCCTTTTCCATATCCTTTACAAATCCCTATTCGCTAGAATGCATGCCATGTTCTCATACAAGTTTGTCGCTGTTGTCCTCTCCGTTAGTCGTTCCTATAGTAGAATTCGCCTTAGCTATGGATGAGTATGATGTCCTGAATTATGACCATATTATCGTAATAAATTCATGTAATTTATATTATGTATTCAAAATCGTTCACAAATTCGACGTCACTTCTCATTCGAGAAGATATCAATGGCCGGCTGGTTGGCCTTGAGCCTGTTATTTCTGGTCCATTTCGATTGTGTGGAGTGTTGAGACGGTCCCTTATTGTAGCATGTGTGTTCTTCCATATGGTTCATGTCCATGATATTGATGCATATCGATCTGATACACAAAAACCTTTTTTTCTACGCACTGCCAAATTTTTGGCGATATATGTCCCACTTTTTCTGGATAGATGACGGACCGTCCTATTCAAGCGGTACCAAAAGAACATTCCAAATTGAACCATTAATAAATATATGACGAGCAAATTCAGTTGGCATATTCTTTTGGCGACCAGGTGTTTTGATTTATATTTTCACTTTAGAGAGTAGACAAAGCATTGAATGGGTTAGTAAATCATGGAAGAAAAGTGTCGTGGCCAACAATCCTCGGGCCTATCTTCTTCCAAGGGGTGCACTCTGAACACTTCACTAAGACAAATAAGACAACACTTTATACTTATTTTCATTTACAACTAACAATTTTGCAACTACAAAGACTATATTCTTGCAATATTCTACCACACGCTTTTCAATCGCGGAGGCTACTCGCCTTTTTGGTAATCGCCACAAGACTGACCGTTTCCCGGACTGGGAAAAATCGATCAGCAATTATCGCTTAGTCGATTATTTTACATCAGCCCGATAATTGCTGATCTACATCGACCATCGATCAATTCTCGGCGGTTGACCCCAGTTGATCGATAGTCGATGCTTGCATATTGTTGACCGTCGAGCAAAGGTAAAATACCTAGTATCGAAAATTGTGACATAGTTAGTTCGAATATTGAACCCAATCACCGATACGAGGTGCGCGTAGGGAGAGTTGGGGCCAAACCGAGCCATGACAAAAGTATAGGAAGGCAATCTTTCAGTGCTTGAATGTGTAGAAATTAAGTTCATCAAGCGACAGTTTTTAGTTCACGAGGTATTTATTTATCTTGTACAGTAATCAAATTATCTTGTAAATCCAGACGTTGTTGTTGTACCATGAAAATGAGTATCGGCTAACTTTGAAGAGTAAGTTAGCCGACCGATTATTGCAGTTCACTGCGCAGTAGTGTGCACCGACGATTTTTCTCTCCTCAGTGCTGCTCATGATGCATTAAACATTGATCCGATTGCGTCAGGCCAAAGGAAACCATGTTCGTCAAATCCTACTAAATCACGAGCCCTGTTCTACTAAATCATATACCTTTCTGAACTTAATACTAACCATACCGATTCCAGCTAGTCTATATTCTATAAATTTAATATATTGTTATATTATCAGATAATTAAATCCTAATCCTACTAATAAACAATATCCCGTCGTCCGGTTCTTATCGGTTTACTTTTATATAATGTACTAATACTTGCGTTTGGTCTTAGGTGCCGAATTGATAAAATGCAACAAAGGGAGCGCGCTGAGTACTTGTGTACTGCTGCGGCTTTATGTCGCAACCTGAATTCAGAATACGGAAATGGGCGCATCATTTTAGTTTTGCATTTAATTGGGCAACGTAGTTTCTCTGCATGTATTTACATCAAATCCAATAAATATTTCAAACAAATTCCGAAACTTTCGTAATATTGCGAATGTGTAATGCGAAACCTAGTAAATTTGGCGAAAAGTAAAAAAACATTTTTGACACACTTTTCAAGTTATCGAAATGCATGCACATGCCAATAAACAGATTGCGGGGGCGTAAATGGCACAAAACTTTTTATGAACATTCGAACGTATTTCGGGTACTTATATACGTGGCACTTACGTTTTTTTCCACCCTACTGTTTTCGTATTAGGCAAGTTAAAAATTTATGGAGTTTTTTGCTTGTTTTGTTTCTCCACACCGTATACACAGCTATTGACTGAAAATCCACATTCATATGTGTAACCATGAGACAGGATTCGAAGATTTCAAATGCTATAAAATTTACTTTTATGCCAATCTAATATTTATTATGTTTACGATATACTCTATGCGATTTGGAACAGAGCGGGGCTTATTTTAGATTTCCTTTTTTTGTGATTTTGTTTTATCTAGACTGACAACGAAATCAAAATGGCTTATGGAAGATTCGAGAAGAAGCTTGTAATTGAAACCCACGGTAGGTCTGAATATATTTATTTTAACTTATACTCATAATAATTTGAGTTTGAAGATTTAAAATATATTTTTTTAGGGATTTAGTGATTTAATATTCTTTAATTGTCTCGGTCTAGAGTCAAAGGTTTCATCGGGAGCTGAACTCCTAATACGAAAGTAGTGCCAGTTGGTGCACTTCAAAAAAAGATTGACGAACTTCATCGAAATCAGGTAGCAAATGAGGACGATTCGAAAATTTAACCGATTTGTGAAATGTAGAGAAGATATCCAGTAGGGCATTTTTCAAAACTTCTAAAGTCAGATATGTATGTGAAATATATACTTGCGAAACAACCAAAAATTCTGGAAGGGTTTTGATAAGAAGCAATGTACCACAAAATAATTACTTTAAAAAAATAATTTCGAATATTCTAAATACTTATAGCAGAAATTATTTCTGCCAAAACAATTTTATAGAAAAGTGGCTATCTGTGTACTGAACGCTGCAACTCAAAATACTTGTAATTTTGGTGAATGTCTTGAACGCGCAGATCGTCTTAACAAGTAAGCAATACCTGAATATTTTCATTTGCATACCACCTTTACGATGTTTTGTACACTATGAACGGAGTTAGTTTTGTAATCCTTGAACAGCACTGGGCAGTCACTACTCCTCCTTCGCTCGAAAACGCTATGAAAGTGCACATGAAAGCAAACATTGGCATAGTAGTTGCTACCATGATCTAAATTCAAATCAGAAACTTTGCATTTACTTTGAGATGAAAACCGGTCTGATAAAACCAGAGAAAGCTGCAATACGAAAACAACGTTTTACACTGTCAATTAACATGTAGAAAATTTCCAAAGGGAAGTCAAAGGAAAAATGCTTGAAACTATGGAAAATGGATAAGAAAATTTACATTTTATATCCATAAATTGCAAAACGCCAGACCCAGAGAGATACAGACTTAAACACATAAAGTACACAGTGAAAAGACGTTGTGATGTTCGTCCTGCTATTGGGACGAACGCAAAACTAAAGTGTTCTCCGATCTCGGGATTCCCCGTTTTTCTTTTGTCTTTTCGCCGTTCAAAGGGAATAAATCTCAGTCTATGTCTTGTTCAACGCAAAATCTGTAAGGGAGTATAAATGCAGTCTTGATGGCGACGTTTAAAGATTACAAAAAACTTAAAGAAGTCCCGCTTTCAAGCCAGCTCTACCTATACAATCGTTTCCTAACGCCCCGGGGGAGGACAAGACTACTTGATGCAGTGCATTATACTGTGAAGAACGAACAGGAAGCACTTAACTTGCTCTCGGTATTTGCGCGAATAAAAGCCAAAGTGTTTACCAAACGTGCCTATTCTGCAGATTTTGGATGCAACACCAGCATGCAGGTGCCCGCAATTCATTTTACCTCGTCCTTTTTCCGCCAGGCTTGTAGTTTTAATTAAACGTCCTGTGCAGTGAACAACCCTTCTTGAGTTCACGCCGGCATTTAAGTAATACTCGTACTGGAACTGCTCCATCTTTTTAAGAAGTCAATTGGATAGGGTAGCGTTGTGCAAAGTGGACTATAGCATGCAGGAAGGCCGATACCTTGCTACGGTGTGCCAATTAGTAGCTTCTAACAGATGTGCTCACGTTGGCAGTTAAAATGCCTTACAGATGATATGCGGTACTCTTTACCTAAAAAAGATGATAGCGCTAGCTCAACTGCCATCAAATGCAATGGAAAACATTTAAGTGGAGAATGTTTAGTTAGGTAAAACTTTACAAATAGGTGTATACTTTTAGGGTAGTACACTAAATGGACACTATATAATATTTTATACCTGTAGATAAATGATCATGAAATAATTGTATGTGCACTCCTCACTATTTTCATATATTCCCAACTGAAGTATTATAAATATACATATGTAATACATAATTCAATTATTTCTTTTCCTCATTGCCTAACTGCTATAAATTTTACAACTTAGCTGTTAAAATGATAAGTCTAATGTCTAAAATATTATTGTTCTGTTAATGCATTTTGAATTAATATAAATAAATATTGTTTGAGTTTGTTTGAGTAAATCGGAGTTCACTATTTTATCTTGAGTATCATATGATTGGCATGCAACCGACCGTGACTGAATTATTTTTTTTTTTTTTTAATTACTAGCTGAGATGAGTTAAGCGAATTGTTATTTAACAAAATAATTTAATAATTATTTAATAATAATTAGATTATAAATATAGTACTGATTAAAGCTGCCAAATCAGCTCCTTACTCCAATCTGAACAAATCACTTATGACATTAGCGCTTAGACGATTATTTCACTGGATCTGACTCTCCCCTATACGAAATACTTTTGGTACGCCACCGAACGATAAAGATTACCTATATCCCGGACGGGATAATATAAAATTAAGTATATGGGATAAGATCATGCTTAGCTCACCTGGTCTTTAGTAAGAATTGAAGGAGATACCTGCAGGCAAACAGAAGCTATTCAACAAACAATGAACCCGTGGGCCATCTGATGTCTCGTTTGTTTGACGATTATCTTTCTCTCCGTACACGAGTTCACCCTGTTCATATTTGGATGTACCAACGTATTCTACTTGAGTTGGCTGTTTTGTTGTATTTACCCAATCCTTTAAGAACCATTTGGCTCGCATTGCGACATCTCTGCCAAGCTATTTTTTGTGCTGAGCATTTAACTTCCGCAAGATTGCCAACAAATTAACCTGACCAGAAATTGCTGTAGAACTTTTCCGCCCGCTCCATTTCGCTCTATGTTTACTAAATTTGGACAATTTTTGGAATATAGTGGCTCTGGCCCATAAGTTTTATGAATTTCTTACACCTGCACACAAACTAATATTTGCGGAGTTGGTATCTTAGATGGCGTCAGCGTACAATCACCTAAACGAAAATTATTGTTTATGTTTACTTATACATACTTTGAATAAAACAAAACGGATACACTACGGAGTCAGGCTGATCCGAAGTATTGGTCCATTGATAACACCAACTTCTATTCACAGAAGTATGAAAGGAGAACGGACCAATACCTGAATCAAAGATCAATAATTTAATAAACCGCGAAACATTGGTTACCGGGTACTGGACCCTTGAGTGGACACAAAGTTATCGCAGGACCACATTTACCTAACCCTAGCCCAAATCGATGTATAGTCATCTGTACAGGGATACTTCCTGACAATTTAATTGAAGTTCTCCGTTTTGATGATATTTCATTAGGATGCCGGCAGGCTTGCTTCCGGAATAGGAGATTAAGACTGGGAGCAGGAGCAATGCCTGCTGTCCAATACAGATTCAGTTCGTCTATAATCCTTTGAACAGTGCCGGTACCTACAATGGGAAGCTGTACTGTGGTGTGAAAATGGTCAAACCGAGTATAACATTCCGAATGAAGGAGCCTTTCAACGGGAAGGACGACACTCGATTAAATGGATCCGTGTGTACGCTTTCACTGGAGATGATGATAAGGATTTATGCGGAGAGCTATTGACAGGTTTATGATGTGTAGAAAAGCTGGAGTTATAGTGCTTGGGATTGGTTGATTCTGATAGTAATCAGTGCCGCGATAGTGAAATGCTTGAACTGATGAACAAACACAGAATACCGCCATATTGTTTTTCAATGATTGGAATCAGTGTTTTATGAAGTATAGTAACGATTCTACTCGTATAATCAACATTTTGTATGATGCACCACAATTGGGAATCTATGATATTTCAACTGTAGAGTACAATACTAGTTCCTACAGATTTTATTCTGATCCTCAATTTTCACTTTTGGTGTAAGTTTGCTATAAAGATGAATACCAAAGTATTTTATGCTCTCCGACTTCTCTGAAACACTTGACCGGAAGTCGAAGATTCTTCAATTCTTTTGTGTTCCCAATAATTTAACTTCAGCCCCTTGATTTTCTTTTCTAGGTCACGTAACCGTGCAAAACAAAGTTTTCATGGAATTTCATTATTAAGAGGATTTTAGTAATTTTTCGATCTCTCTTTTTACAAGTTACTTATTTTGCAAAGGTTTCGAAAATACATATGTTTGCCAGAACAAATGTTTAACAGTCAGTAATTCCAATCTTTTCGGAAGAATCTTTTGAATGTTGACTGCTTATTTCTATCCCCCTGTATAAAACGTCTGAAAATATTGTCTTTGTTTTATACTTTCAGCGAGTAGCTAAAAGGACATGTCGGTTTTCCGTAATTGCAGTCGGAGGTGAAAAAAAATCAATACTCACCAATAAGCCGGCCATATTTTATTCACTCTCCGAATGCCTGACTATCGACGTAGACATATAACAGCATTTTCTCTTCAGCAGACGAGACGATGTTGTTTTCCCACATCTGCAGCTATGTCTAGAATTGTCATTTGCGATGAAACTGTCACTGCCGGCATTCATCCGTCTCTTCTTCACCACGATGAAATTCCATTTCGCCCTGCCCCGTTCCGAACCCAATGGAAACGTTCGGCATTTCGTAGAAAACTGCATAACCTGGATAGCAACCCCAACAATGGACAGATAAATCTAAGCAAGAAGAATTTACCGAAAACCATTATGGGACTGCAATGTGATACCTACGGAATCGATCTAAAAAACGCCCTTTGAAATTCGCAAAATTATTATTAGAATTCGATTGAATAAAATTGCAATTGTGGCGAATAACGTCATTCCTGTACTGCTGCTAGTACTGTTCAACCTCAATGGTACGCCACTGGAATGCCTGGTTGCGTGAATCTTTCCGCACACCCTGGAAACACCGACTTATGCACACGTGTCACGTATCCCCATTCGCCTTTATGCAAAATGGACCAACTAATTCGCGAATTACATCACATAGTCGGAATGAATGTCGCATTAACAGAGAATATCGTGCTGCCAAGAGTTCCAGTTTATAGATGGCGCTCGAGTAGCGGAGTACGGATTTTGGAAGCAGTGGCCGCCATCATAGAAAACTTTTTTACTATTCTTGTCGCAGTCACGTTCCTGGCTTAAGGAGAAAACTAATTTGAAATGTAAATAAGTCAAAAGGAGTTAAAACTGTTTGTGAACCAAACTATGTAGTTAATACGGCAAAAATAACAAAAAAAAAATTCCGAAACTTATTCGCTCTGCCGTGGCTGGTAAAAAGTACGTTGTGCAGAATATTAATTACACTCCAAGGATTTTCCCTTAATCATTCAGCGTGCAGTACCAGAGAGCACTTGAAAGAAAATGTTTAAATGAATTTTCTAATTGAATGCGAAGTACTTTTCCCTGCATAGGAACCTGAACCAGTGCTACCTTCGAGCAGGACCCTAACTTGCAGAAATCCATCGGCCTACTATGCACTGTCCTTTTCAGTAACAAAATGGCGCTGCGATAAATCACGGGATCCTTAACACTGCCTACAAGCTGAACTAAAACATGAATGCTACTTTGTATTTGGGCCATTGGTGGAAAGCCCTGTTAAGGCGACTTAATCATCTTTTAAAATGTGTACAATTTGTTGTTCATTTAGAATAATGACTGCTCGTCCTGTCTACCACAACAATGTTGGCTATTGTTGTTGGTGTTACCGGGATGCATTATCTTCGTGGAGCAAACACACCAGGTGTTTGCAAGGGCTCAAGCTTCGGCTTGCAAGCTGCCCGACCGAGGTAAAGAAATGATGACCAGAGGTTACATTCAGCTAAACTTCGCACTAACTTTGTATTTAATTGCAACCTACCCGAGGGATAGGTGCAAATTGAAGACGCACACCAACTACTTTTGGGAATCCGTCCAACATTTGGAAATCGTGCCAAAACTTGTTTTTCGGGCAGATGTAGGTATTTTGACTACTAGGTAAAACGCAATCTCATCCACTCTCTAGCATCGCCAACATTACCTCAAGTTTGGTTTAACAGTTACAAAATGGCGGATGCCGCTATATCGAAGGTATATTATTGCCATTGCAGACGAAGTGAGGTTATGTTAAAATATTCGTTTTAGTTTTCATGTTTTCGGTTTTGAGTTGAAATTTATATGGTTCGGGTGTTGGACATTGCGGCCGGAACTCGTGTTTTTGTCGTTGTAGGAGTATGCCGTGTTTGTATGTTTTCGAGCAGGAATATGTCGCGGGAATAACGGTTTTATTTAGTATACGGAGGACGACAGTTTTGTTTGTGCATGAAACCCTGAACTGGACAACGTGGTTTATGGGTTTCGGCTTGGCCCTTTCGGTTTGAAAGGAGCAAGCGAGATGGAAAGATTAATATGTTAACCCACTAACAAAAAAAAATGAATTGGTAGGTTAGACCGCTGCACAGGACCTCTCCGCACGATGGAATTTGCTGGCTGTCATGTTTTCTGTTTGGAACGATGCTATCGATGCTACTGCTAGTGGGTCGTTAGTGTGAATTCCAATTTGAAGAAATTAATCGATTCCACTTGTACCTGGCTGGGCATTCGGAATTATCTAATAAAATATTGGGGGCAAATAATAATTTCACTAACACGATTGTTGCCATGTTGATTTTGTAATGGAAGTCTAAACAATTTATGATTGTGGTTATGGTGAATTTTGTTATTGTTGCTAACGATTGTTACGCTTAAATAGTGGCTTTGGAGGCATACTATATTCATTTCGACATTTCAATCAATGACATCGATGACATCTCTCTGATCGAATTCGTCATGTAAGTTAATGAGTGTAATTAGTAGTGATATATCACTTCGCGCGAAATGTAGGACTGTACAAATGTGCATTATAGTTTAACTACCTATATAGTGTACAATCCAGAGTAGACTGATAGTTCTTACTACATTGAATAGAGCCTATTTACTGTATATATTACAATTATGTCCTGAAACCTCAAATCGATTAGAGGTTCATCCCTTTGTCTATCTAACCATCTGAATGACGTAATGCAATTAATTATTAGTTCGACCAGCAACGTCACACCGACGTAATAGTGCGGATTTATTTGGTGGATACTTCAAGACTATGGAATTGAATATCTAGCAAGTTAACTATATTTTCGCTTAGTCGAAAAGTGCTTGGTTCCCTCCTTTTATTAAATACATACCTAAATCTGACCTGGTATAAACTCCGCCAAATGGGGCTTAGGTCCTGGCACAGTTTCAATACTACCACATAACAGCTACACTGCTAATAGGTCCTTGGAGAATTAAGTAAACATCATACGATTTCAAGCGAACTTTTGCCCTATTAATTTCGATTATTCCAGCCGCCGTATTTAGACAAAAAGATAACTTTCTACACTGTCAAACTTAATGAACTCCTTGGGTCTGGAGAGTAGTTCTATCTACTACTTAAAGTACCACCGTGGGCGAAAAGTTTTCCCAATATATTATCCTTGTCCTAATGGTGCGGTCACACTGCCGCCATAGCTGCCATAAATGCAGACTCCGCAGCACCGCATCACGAGGTCTAAGCTTTCGAAATTTATGCATTTCTTAAAAGTGGTCAGTGAAGAGGTTCTCTTCCTGCCTCATATGTTCTTGTACATATCCTGGAATACTTTATGCTGCTCTATACATTCGTCTGCATACGGAAACGTATACGTAGATATTCTTTCGGATTCCGGGGATCCAGCGATACCAAATAAGTTTCTTCCGCTGAGTAACAGGCCCCAATAAATTTTTGCTTCAACTTTATTCCTGTGGCGAACGTTAAACGAAATATGTACGAAGTTTGGATATAGTGGGAGTCGCATGGCCACCACAATTCACACTCCCGATCCTAGTTTTCCGAGTCAGGGTAGGTCTGGACAGGCTTCCTGTTCCCACCATAAACATGCAGAGCTCCTCATAAATTCATGAACTGTTCCGGAAGGAATGTAATACTATTTATTTTGGATAAACTACAGAAAGTGTAGGCATCGGGTAACGAATGGTGGAAGGGATGTTAAGGCTGGGCTCGAACCATCTATAGCTGGCTGCAATATGTGACCCGTGATGTTTTTCCCACAGGAATTCTTTCTATTCATGCGGACGGTGTGGTGCTTACCTGCCGCTCGGAAGCCAGTCAGCCTTCAAATTACACTTTGTAGTCGTGCTGGAGGTCGGGCGACCGCATTAAAAAGCGGGCTTTAAGTAGCGTGCTTAGCCCAGAAAACCGTATGTCAGCATTTAGTAACAATTTGCAGGGGCTCCCTTTTTTGGATTTCACAGGTCATATACCATTAAGAAAGGGAATGCGATTTGGCATTAGTGCTACTGCCTAGCTGGCAAAGATTTTCAGAATAAGCTGCGAAGGTGAACCTTTTTCCATGTTTCTGCTGCTACTTTTTACCCGCAAGAGCTATGAAAATTTATTGTAGATGACTATTTCGGTTATAACTTGTATGGAGGAGGCTTTTGAAAAAGTTACTAATGCCAGGCGAGCAGGGAAAGGCCAATAAGTTTCAGGGTATAATGCTCTAGGATTGCTTTCAGCTCAAAAATTTATTGTGAATTGAAAGTTTTTTTCCTCCCTTTTGTCGAGAATAAAGGGGATAACATTTCATTTTTTCCGTATAAGGATATGTCCATTAGCCCGAAGGTTTACGTATGTGGGATAATAATTTTTTGAAAATGCGATAAAATAGAATTGAAACGTTGAGTTGTATAATCGGAATAAGTAATATCTTCGGTAAATTGAACATGAAAACGATTTTTGGGAAAGTTGGACGACTGGTTGAATTAATATAATAGAGAGAATATACAAAAAGTATCCATAATGAAAATATTTTAAGCTCTGCACTCTCCATGCATGTTTCACAGACACTATCGGAAGACATCGTTGATAATCGAAATTATAAATTACTTCCGCCATACTCCGCAGCAAAAAGTCAACATTTTCACAAATGTAAAATTTAGAAGTACCAAATTATGTACTAAACTTTCGTGTTGTAGATTAGAAAAAAATTTAAATAATTTTTGACAACAATTAAACATCAAGTTGTATACGTATTTATTTATTACAGTAATGTAATACAAACTATTAGCAAGGGCTTTCCCAATAGCATCGCAATAAACTGACAATCTGGCTACTACCGTACCCCAGTCGATTCTTCCTACCCCGTTTGATTGCCGCTTCAAATTGCAGCCAAATAACGCAATAAATTAATGGAATCCTATCGTTAATTGGATACATAATCATAAATATATACCCTCTAATCACCACGGCCACGGCACAAAGTGCCTTTTACCAACTAATTCGCTGTCGGGTCTAAAAGTAAATTATCGGCATCCCAATAAAAAGGTTCTCGCTCTGTCTGCGATGGCCCCTGTTCAGCTCGTGCCATTTCCAGTGAAACCATCCAAAAAGTGACCAGGTGATATTCATAATTACACAACTAGCTATACTTACCCTACATACCTAAGTGTTCGTATACTTGATGCATAATTAATTCGCTCTGGCTGAGTCCTCTATTAGTCAGTATATGAAGCATAACGCCGTTTGCTGGGCCATTGACGAGAGCCGTAGGACAAAGTCAAAGTGAAACAATATCTCTGTCAATCTGGATTATCGATAAGGCTCGATAAAATATGGATGAGCGGTAAGTCAAATTACTCAAATTGCGCCTGCATTCAGACCGTGTCTCTACTTCATAATTAATGAGATTAACGTTCGACGAATATCGCAATAAAGTCATTAGGATGCGATCTTCTACGGTCGTAAACTACAAAAACTTCTAGTTCGTTTGGGTTTTTGATGTGACGAAGAAAACGGAATACGGAAAAGTTTTTTGTTCTGTTTTATGCCCATCGCCATTATGGTTGTTAAACTGAAAGACAGTTACCATAAAAAAAGTTTAATAGAACGTCAAACAAGAAATATGACTTTAATTTCGTTGTTTTAGAGCCAAAATCATAAAAATGCAGTCCGATATCGGAAGGAGCATAAACCAGACTGTTACCAGATGCGAGACGAATAACTCCGAGATAATTATTTAATTTTCATTCATTTCCTTATCACTTGCAATATCCTTCCCGGATGCGATGAACTGAATGCGAATCTTTATCCCAGTTACTTTATATGTAATCCCGTTCTGCACAGACAGATGGCGCTACATTCAGGACGACTACGTTTTGTCTGTACGTGCGAAAGTTGTGAAAGTTTTATGATCTATTTCGACAACTTCGTGAGCGACGGTGCGGTTTTGTTTCGCTGAATGAAGTTGGGGGTCCTAGTTCTTTCTTGAATGATTGAATATAGTCCTGAGGTGAAAAGTTTTCCGCCCTGTCTCTATCTCTCTATCTCCGTATATCTTTCTCTTTCTCCATTTTTCATGCATGCAGAGAGCGGTATGTTAGTCCGTTGGTTGGTTACAACTACGGGAATAATAATAGCGAGTTTCATCTCTCCTGTCTCGAGAGTTAAAAGTTGTTTGTGAAAATGTTCACACTACATCCTACGGAGTCCTCAATTCTCGTCTAAATGGGAAAAGTTTTCGCCTCGGAGCATTCAGCATTGTCACGACCCTGTGAAGTGAACCGGTCATTTTCGCTATTCTGTGAAATTTATTGCTGGAACCAATTCGGTTTCAATGAATTTGAATTTAGAAGGGACACGCTGGTTGGCCATTGCTGAAAGTTTAATTTATGGAAACTTCTTGGGATGATGTCAAAGATGTTTTCACATATGTATGTGAACTTGATTTCGAAATGATTGTCAAATGTTGTTGTTGGTTAAAGATTATATTTTTTTAGTTACCATACCACTAATAGAGGACCACATTTTTCATTTTACATCTAGATGGCGTTGAGGTACATATCTATGTAGGTATATCTAAAATTTGATGGTGACCAAATGTTTCGCGTATTTCTTGTCTTGACAACTCCATCCGGAGGCGGAGGAAGTATTAATCTCATATACCTATATCATCAAGTTATCAACAACTAGACTCTTTTCGTCAAATGTTTCATAATTTTTAATATTTATCTGGTAGTCCACAGATACTGTCCTATGTTTAGTTCCTGAATTTACCCATTCATATATAATTCATATATCCATATATAAGTGAACACCCTTAAATTATATCCACTAGCCACACTAAAAATTTGGTAAGAAATTGCATATTCCATTTAAAGTATCACGAGAGTGGTTGCAGACATATCTGGACAGAGTATATTCATTTACAATGTCAACTCGCATAAGTTTCAGTGGTGGCCACAATAATTTAAAACAGAATCCAGAAGCAATATAAAACTACTCCGCAACATTAATTCAATTAAGTTCAAGAATCTGGTTGTCAGTTCTTACTTGCCCTTTCCCACGTTGCTCCATTATTTCAATATAGAGAACTGCATTATAATAGCGACAAAAACACAGAACGCTTCGCTAAAATCGCCTGCAATTTCCATCATCGCAAAAACTTCGCCAAGCCAAAAACCCTTTAATGGAATTAACCCCGAACTACAACAGTTTCAATTTTATACCAAAAAAAGTGGAAACTCTCCAGCAATTCTCTCACTCGAAAACTCATTTCCAGTCATTATTTTTATTGTTCGTCCTCCCCCCGCATCGGATATAAACTGAGCTCTTGATTTAAAGTTTTCGCTCTGTAAGACTTCTGAATAGTTCACCCCTGCATTTTACTTGTCTTTCATTTCGTAGTGTCTCCTAAGGAGACTTTAAGTACTGGTGCATAGAAATACATCACACGGACCATCTTACTGTACACTGTAAAAATAGCTAAATGGGAAAAGATCCTGTGAACTGAAACATGTGCAGGACATTTTTACAGAAAACGGCCACAAAATACTCCAGGATGATAAGGATATTATTGTCTCGAAAATATTTACTTTAGTTTTTCATGCTTCCAGAGCATAGAGAACGGTGAAACTGATATTTGAACAAATAAAATGCCACAACTGTAATGGATTTTAGCTAGAACTCTACCAGGAGATTAGTACTTAAGAATGTAGTGAAGATGACTCCAGGGCCAGCCCTAGACTTTTTGGCGCCAGGTGCAGTATACACTTCGACGCCCTAATGAATTTATATAACAAATTTTTTACTAAAAAAAACCAAAAATATTATAGTTAAGGGGGCGGCGATTGACGATTTTTTATAAAAATTCATGTAACTTTTTCTCAGGAACCGCTCAACCAATTTTAATCAAACTTTGTACAATTATTATGTTCGTAAATCGAATACTACTGAATGAAGAAATTTCAAAAATATTAAAAACTAATTGAATTATAAGGTTTGACAATTTAATTTAAAAGTACTTTGAATCAATTTTTTAAAAACTGCTTCAATCAGTATAAATACCAATACTATTCTAGCTTTAACCAAAAAAATCATCTTGATGTCTGTTATCAGTTTCGAGAAAAAGAAACATTTATGGAAAAAATTAAAAAAAAATTTTTTTTTCAGGAGAGCGAAAAAACAAACATTGTTTGTTTGTTTCTTTTTTCAATGGTTTTCTTTTTTATATATATATTGTTAAAATAAATCATATAGATCGCATTGGTTCTGTTTTTAACCCTTCTTCAATTCTTTATCTTGTATTATGTTTTTCATTTGAAATATAATAAAAACTACATATGAAAATGTATACATAATACCAAAATATTACCGAACTTTCTCACTTTGAACTTACTTTTTGACCACTTTTACTGAACGGAAAAATCTGTAGTTTGTTTTAGAATTAAATGCAGAAAATCAATAACATAACATAAAAAATTTTTTTTTGGTTTCCGAGTGAGTAACTCCCTTAAGGTCCAAAACTAATCATAACACAGAAAAAAATGTTTAAAATATAGGCGTTTCACGTAACCCATATTAAAACGCGTTACTCCCATGCAGTCAGCGTTCACCAGTAGCCATATTAATAATAATTTAAATACGCTTTCTGATCACTGTTGTTTTTCCCTACTCGTTCTTAACTTTTTTTATGCATTTCCAAAAATTCATCCAAAAATACGCACAAATAAATAGGAAGCAAGTGCAAAAGGGTCAACTGGGAGTTTTATTTTTATTTATTTAATTTTATTTTTAATATTGTGTTTGTGTTGTTAAACCGGTCTGTTCTAGTAATATTGAAACAACTACTGAATGTTAATAATTCAATATCACAGCAAAAAAGCCAAGTTAACATTAATTTGTCTCTCTCATCTTATTAAAAAATTAGTTGACCCCTTTTTCTACCAAGGGCTTCAATTATAACTTATAAAATAATCTTGTTCTTGTCTTGACTAATGAAACTTGTTTCAGGATTCAAAAAATTAGAATTAGGATCGTAGCATTACAAGAAACTGAGTTGAAATTGGAAGCAGAGATGGAAGAATTAACAACTTCATTTAAATTTCCCGCTCTTTTATGAACATTTCTTTAAGCTCCTTTCCTGAAGTTTTGCTTCTGCATCTCGTGCCTTTCTTCTTTGCTTATATTTCCAGCCAAAAGGTTTCTTTCGTTGTCCTGAAAATGAAAATTTTCCCTCCAATTTCCCTTCAATATTTTCATTGAAAGAGTTGAATAACAAATTGCTCATTTCCTCGATTTATTTAAACCAATTTACTTCTCTTATCATTCATTCATCCAAAACATACATTCCCCTCTAGCAAAAATGTCGTTTGTCCCATTTCCCCACATAATTCATCGAACCGCGTGAAGGCGCGAAGGCGCGATAACGCTCCATGTCTATCTTTTTCTATTGTATAGAAATCATGCTCTGTGCTCTTTCAGCACACAATCAAAAAAGCACCAAGCGCTTCGGCGCTGTGGGAGCGCAAATCGAAACTGCTCCAAATGAATCGTACGAACCCAAAATTGTACTAGCTGATGAACGTATGAATGCAAAATTGGAATAGCAGATGATCGCACAAACGAAAAGCTGTACTAGTCGGTATCGAAGAGTGAGAATATCTTTAAGAGAAAAGATTCAATGTTTTGGTTCTTGAACAAGAATTGAAAGAGTGTTTTTAGAAAATGAAAGAATTGAGAAACTCTGCAAAATCTAGAATATGCATCGGAAAAAGTGTAGCAAATGTATTGAAAAAATCTTTTCAACTAATTTCTAAGTATGTTTTAAATTTATAGCAAAATATTTGAAGAAATAATCCGATAATATATGTATGTACCTAGAATATGCACTGATTTTATTGCCTTCCTTAATTTGGCGCCTTCCTTAATTTAGCGCCTGGATTCAATGCGCCATTTGCACATATGGTAGGACCGGCCCTGGATGACTCAAATAGAAGCTGTGGAACAAGCAGCACTTTATTCTTCTAGTGTATCGCTAGTATTGGATTTTATTTGAAAAAGGCAACGATCGAATTGGTGTCAAAAGTGGGATGTCGAACGAAATAGGGCGAAAAATAGCAAATTAGGTGATAAAGAAAGCCCTCATTTCCATTTTGTATGATCCTAATGAGATGCAACTACTTTCTGGCATCTTTACCTCGAACAGTTCTCGAAAGACAGAGCTCCTCACTCGACAGCATAATTTCCTTAAATTTGACTCTTACGAGATGATGACCATCAAAGGAACGGTTTTTTCCCGTCGACCCAAGTGTAATAATAATTCCGTGGAGTAACAAATAGCTGTATTTAAGCTAGTCATAATCCGAATTTTGGCATGTGACAAAAATCGTTAGTCGACTTTGTTGCCATAGAACAGTGAGGCAGATGTGTATCACCACTACGACGAAAGGCACTTTGTACAACAAAAGAAGGAAAGAGAGAGAATTAGTATCTCTCTAAGAGCCCAGCGCGAAAAATAACACAAAGAAAACTTTCTAAACCCGATTATGTTAATTTCGTGGAATAAATTAAAACTCGCTAAGTTTTTGTGTCCTTTATTTTTCGAACACTTATCTCTTACTAAATCTCATCAAGAAGATGAAGAAAAATAGATAAGTCACAAAGTGTCACTTCACTGGATGCTGGAAGCGTCCCGTACTTGAATCCCACCCGTTGTGTGACCTTCTTTCCGACAACCTGACCACATAAGAACTGACAGATCAGAGTCATTCACCCTGATGATAGAAATCGCAGTGACTCGACAATCGCGCCACCCACAACTGTCCAAAATTAATCCCACTCCTAAGTTACCGAAATTATAGATGTCGCAATCGACATTAATTTTCCGCCCTCTAACGTGTCTCAGATGCGGATTATCGTTTTATAGGACAAACATGCCGTTAGCGAGAGCAAGAGATAAGTACTTGAAGATAATACTCTTGGCTCAGTACTTGACGATGGCTTTTACAAAATTTGATTGCAGCCATTACAACCACCCCTAATCCAAGCCTCGGACCACCCATCGGCATTCCTGAATGACACACAGATGTTTGAAGTCGGGCTCATTTCGCTGTCTATCGGGGTACCAGCGAGCAGTTAAGGTTAATGTTTGCGCTTTTAACACCTTCCGGGTAATAATGAGAAGCTGAGATGAGGATGACATTGTGAATGTTAACGTTAATAGCCACAATACATTTATAATAGCATTTGATTAGATTGATAAAGGTAACCGTGTTAATTAATTAAAAGTCATTAGTCTTCTGTTGGAGCAAATACTTTTGTTGTACTTGTTCCTACAGTTTTCAAATATTTACAAGGGAAATACGATAGAATTATCTTTTGTGCTAGTGAATTCGAGATGGCCGTGTAGCTGCTGTCTAATCTGGATACAACATTTAACAAGTGCCAGAATTCAAAATTTGCACGCAAGTGGTTTGAACAGACAAACAGTTTGTTCCGAAAATGTTTGCCTGTTTGACTTTTCGCCCCGGAGAAGTATTGTGGATAGAGGAATTGCACGGCTTCGCTGAACGCAATACTCAAACTATATCCAAGCCTCCATAATACTCATCGATCATCACAACTGTTTAATATTTGAAGCTTGCATGTACGCCATGCTGTGAAATTTGATCAAATGTTTCACAAGAGGTCCTCCGCAAAGACTCCAACATATTCGAATCACGAAAGAAAATCTCATTATTAATTTTCTTAAGTTGATTTGTATAGACAACAACAAACTCGTTAGCATCAATATGTATAATAGCTAATAATATTTGCGAGCGTACTCTTAGTGAAAGTCGACTATTAAGGAATGATTGACAACAATCTTTTCGATTTTTCCCAATTTTTTCTCTTTTTCCTTTTTGTTGAGGGTTAAGACACTTAAATCCTAAAAAACGCCAGAATACTGGCAAATTTGATGGAAATCTCATCTAAATCACAATAGCGATATAAACAATATTTCACTTAAGATTGGGGTTGAAGAGAAAAAAAACTGCTTCATCCAAGATGAAAACCTCTTCAACTTAATGATATCGCAATTACGAAAGTCCTTATAAAATTAATCCCCAGCCTAAGTCTAAAAGATAAAAAAACGGCTAGGATAAGCGAATTTTAATTTGCAATTGCCGCTCATCGTCAAAAGAGTTCGGAGCCTTCCTCGACCTTGCCATCATCGAAAAAGAACATTATTTAATTGATAGATTTAAAATGGTTCGGGCATTAATCAATCAGTGTATCAATCAATCTTGGATCCGATATCTTCGGATACGGAAAAAAGCTTCGAATAATTTTTATGAGCTAAA
Source organism: Beris chalybata (assembly GCA_949128065.1). Classification (NCBI taxonomy): domain Eukaryota; kingdom Metazoa; phylum Arthropoda; class Insecta; order Diptera; family Stratiomyidae; genus Beris; species Beris chalybata. Next base: position 1,616,668 of record OX421896.1, on the reverse strand, counting down.
GATGGCTCATCTACTTCTCTTCTTTATTGTTAACTATTTCCTATTAAGAAATTGCGAAATCCTACCCTTAAAATTCCACTCTTTCGATATTCGAGTGATAAATGAAGGCTTAGTGACGTGACATATCCTTCTTATGATCTGAGCAATTCTGAAATCAGTCGCTTTCAGAAGTTCTTTCCAAGTCGAAAATTACTTTCCAAACTATGGCGGGACTAACTGCTTTATAGTCGAGAATGACTCGTCCCAAACGTACTTGTTCTGTAATATATTTTTATTTTTTTTTAATGTATATTACAGCAAAAAGGGATGAGTTCGAATTTAACGGAAGGCATTCAAAATTTGATGGTTGTTTTTTTGGATTTTAATTTTAGAACTTGAAAACTTTTGATATTCTGTAATGACCTTCAGTTATCCTTTAGTTCAAATTCCACCGTTTATGACAGTAGGAATGGAATAATTACGAGGTAGTACAAAAAAGCACATAGTTGATTATATTAAAAGCCAAAGAGTGTAAACGGAAAGGATATTAAATGTTGTTAAAATAATAAAAGCATGTTTTTTTCTCTGTTACCTTCTCTGAGAAACTTCTTACAAATGTCAAGCTAATAATATTTTCTCCTGTTTATTGTTTATTAATTCAAGATCATAAAATCCAATTTGTTAACTCTAAACTTAAATATTTCCGATTCACACTTACTATCAGCATGTCTCTACCCTATCCATAATCCTCCCCTTATTGAAATTAGATTCCTTTGATTAATGTGTAGTTTATTCTGTTGATGACAGTATTTCCGAACTAAATTAAAAATTTTACTGGCTCACGTCAAAAATTACCGAGAAATCAAAACAATGTGTGTTGTCATCAACAACAAAACTCACCTCCTCACATGGGCTCTATTATGTCTGAATAAAAGTTTTAGAACCAACATAGAAACAATTTTCCCGGTCTCCCTGGATCCAATGTTTTTACAGGGATAAATCTAACCCCATCTCCTGTTCTGTAACGCTCTGTTACGGTTGTAATTCATTTAGAGAACTTACCGAAATTAGCGACGGGATTTATATGCTCCTCTTCAATTAATTACCGCCCTCAAGTGACAAACGAACTGACTAAATGTTTTTCGCCATATTGCCTAGTCGTTATGTTAAATATTCTGTACTGGTTTGGAGCGGATAATTTAAACAATTTGCTGAGTGTTGATCTAGTCGCTATTAGGTTTTTTTATGCACATTATTAAATGTAATTTCTTTTAGTGGAGCTCACTGCGTTTTTGGTAATTAGGGTCAAAGATTTCATGGGATAATAATGTAAGGTGGTTGGACTCTCCTGCTAGTAATAAATTGGAGAAACTACAAGAATACATATATAAATAACATTGTCATAACCAACAACGACGAACTTAGTGGCTCTTTACATGCACACTTCCATCTTCGAACTGGTCACCTTCATAGTTTACGAGCCATCCAGAATTTGCTGAATAACTCCATATTTACGAGCCATCCAGAATTTGCTGAATAACTCCATATTTACGAGCCATCCGGAATTTGCTGAATAACTCCATATTTACATTTAGTTGTAGTTAGTTTTTAAGAATCTAGTATGTAGATACCTCTTTTTTAAATCCACTGCCTCATTTCAAAGTTCAACACCACCTGGTATTCCAACGAAATTATTTCCCAAGCTACTCAAACCTAGATTTCCAGCTGAAAATTTTTGTTTTCACGTTTCATAACTAGTAGACACGAAAAAAGCAATAAAAATTGTCAGTCCGTCTGTCCGCCGTACGCCGTACGCAAGCTCGTTTGGAGGCTCATAGCTCCCAAACGCTTTGAGATATTAAATTAAATTTTTTTTACGAATAGACGGGATAGGCTCCTTGAAGTGACCAAATTTTTAGGGATGGGGTGTGAGGGGGAAGGAGGGGGAAGGAGAGGGAAGGAGGGGGAAGGAGGGGGAAGGAGGGGGAAGGAGGGGGAAGGAGGGGGAAGCGTTTTAGACTGAAAATTTTGGTTTCTAGATCTCAGTAACCGCTTATGGTAGGAAGCTGAAACTTGGAATTTGTATAGAGCTCTGATAGTAGACCCATTTGCCTAAAAATATGTCAATATTGATCAAGGGGTGTGGAGTGAGGGGAAATATAATGCGTCCGAAACGCAAAAAAGCCGAGATAGACACATTTTAAAATCCATATCTCCTAAACCGTTAATGGCACACTATTCAAACTTAAGAAATATTTGTAGTTATACTAGGAGAATAGATTGAAACTGTTTTTCATATCTTTTCATCATATTTTTTATTTTTTCCAAAATCTTGAAATTGGAATTGTGTCAGTACTGTTGTATTATAAAAAAAAAAATTTAATATTTCAAAAAGTCAGTGGTGTGCGTGATTCCTCTAGCTCCTTCCTCTAGGTCTTCTCTGTATTAGGCTAGAGGCGCCAAAAGTATTTGAGGTTTGGTTGTTCGTTGCTACTCTATTTCAATAAAGTCGGAATCGGGTTTTGGTAATTTTAATGAAATAGAAAGGTGTTCGTTTAACCAAACTCCTGTGCTCTAAGGCCTACGTAAACAACCGACTTTTTGTATGGCGGTAATGGACGTCCCTCAAAAATGGGCAAATGAAGTGAACCCACGAGTGGTGATGGTATCTGCGGCTTGCCCTTGACGCCAGAAATCATGGTGATTAATAGGTCACGTCCCTGCCAAAGACACCTTAATTTCACTCATTCTCTCCGTCGCGGAGGCAGTAAAATCCAATCCATTCCATCCGTAATCGTTACTACTGTAGTGTTTCGAATTTCGTTTATATTTGGAACAGTCATGGCGACTGGATCTTCTATGTCTTGCATAAGAGTTTTGTTCTGTCCCTAAGAGACGGGGTTGTAGAGCGATAGGGTACACTGATAGCCACCAGTTTAGTGATAATATGACCAGAGGTCAGAGAAATGGGGCTATTACCCGTCGAATAAAACGCAATATTCCGTTAATATTATGGAATTCCGACAAGAGAAGAAAGTGACTAGACAGGACGAATATATCGTCGGAAACATGTGTGTGCCTGGGGATGAGGTTGACAGTGGTGTACGCATTGCTTGAAGGTATCATTATACCCTTGTCATGCTCAGAAGGGGATCATTTCAGTTCGACGCATATAAGCTAGAATAATAAGCTTTCGATTAAACTCCCTAAATATCCAAGAGCTTTAATGATAGTGCTGTAATTTAGGATTTTCCGTTTCGCACAATTTGGTGGGAATTTACATAGCTCCACCACCAAACATTGTGTTTTAAGGCTATTTAAGCAATTAAAAGGCAAATAGAACTTTTGAAATTTCTGCCGATGATAGAATTTTTAAAAGCAGTGTATAAGTGAAGTCACGCGTATATGACACTACTTGAATAGCATACACCAGTCATCTAAATTTTTGCTTCACAATTCATAAGTCCATGAAAATTTAATTTTTTTTTCCAAAATAGTTCTGTTATATCCTTACAAACTGTATCTAAAAATTTCCTTTCTAGCTTATATCGTCGAATTTTTCAACATTAAGCAGTCAACATGTATCGCAATCCAATTTCTTCCTTCACTAATAAGGAAAAATCTATTTATGGTTATATAAATACTTTTTCGTGAAATATCTCTTGGAAACAAAATTAAACTATCATTTCTGTTACTGATTATGTCAAAATCAAACATGATTCAAAAACAAAAACTTTTTTAAAAATAAAACCATATGCAAAAGTTTTGCTACGCTTTACTCAATATATCATAACACCGCCATAGTCGTACAAATTCGTGGTGATCGTAAGAATCATGCATCAAAAACTCAAATTAAGAAACCTCGTCAGTGTACACCTATCCTAGTTCAGATATTCACATGTACCCATGGTAGTAGGTAGTCTGGTTTTATTCCAGTCTTGAGATACCTGTACGCAAAAAACTGTGGAATTATGGAATGCAAATTTTTTTTTTACATACATTTCATTTTTTGACCGTATTGTAATTTTATAACAATGATGATTATATTATAAATATTTGGAGGAGATCAGATAATAAATCCTTACAGCCAAATTTGACATGATTTATATTCATATTGGAAAAGCGGAAAAAACTCTCTACAATCGAAAAAAGACAGTGTAGTCTACATTTAAAACTTTACTGAACAGCTTCATGAAAACATTGGAAAATTTAACTTTGCCATAAAAAATGCAACTTGTAGAACCTCATTATGTCTTTCGTCAAATCTTTTACACTCTCAATTACCTACCTTAGACAACAAACTTGAAATTCTCTCCGTCAAAATAAGCTCTATGAAACGTTTCCAATTTAATACTGAACTAAAAGTTAATAAATCTTATCTGTACCGGTTAAATCAACGTTTTACCATTAGAATTTTCCAACCAGTTCTGGGCTCTGTGCATCCTTTCTTAATATTCTTTGCCGATTCGTCCACTTCGTTCTGAAAAACAAACCGAAAAAATCGAATTTAATTACGAACTTCCCCGCATAACAAAGTGTATTTTCAATACGATGTGAAATCATTGCTGGGGTAGAGCTGGTGGCCATTTCGGGGCATGTTTGCCCACTCGCCAAACAGCAACTTCAAACAATAAATCATGGTTAAGTCCATTTCCTTACATGTCGATTCCATCCTCTTACTCGAGTAACCAATTTATTTGAATTGCATGGGGGTACGGGTAGCCTTCAAACAGGAAGGATAAGTTTGGAGGGATGATTCTAACTGGGAGCCTCCAGCTACTGCGTTCGACGTCTTTTTTGTCTTGGCCACGATCCCAATACTCTGCCAACTAACCCTCAATGTATCTCATTTTATGGCGAACATGGAAGTTTGTAAGCTTATCCACTTTGAAGGTTCAATAGCGGACTATCCATAAGAGATACGTGGGATAGCAAAGTGACTTTCCACGGGAGGGATCTATCTCGACGCTGTTGGATGGGGTTAAGCCCGTCGTCTTCCCTGCCACGGCGATAAATTAAATCGATCCAACATTTCATTTCATTTCAGTCCATTTTGTGATCGAAGGAGCAGTTTTACTCCCCTGCTGCTACCATAGTGGCTACCGCTATCCGATAGTCGTACTGTAAGGAAGGATTTGAACTAGATTTTCTTCCCGTTCTGCAGTTTACTTTTGTGCTCCATGTTGGCTATTTTATGTTTTATGTAACACCGTAACGAAGAAGATAAAATAAATTTTTTATCGAAAGTTTTATGTCTAAAATACACACCAGAGTCGAAGATTACTTTCTAGGAAAAAGAACGGGAAAATAGTGATAGCATGAGAGGACGCTATTGCTGCCGCTAAAATTATAAAATGGTGAATGTATAATGCGAAGCATAAAGATGCTCTATGTGTAAAATGAGTGCAAAGGTGATGTAGGCCATGTGTCGGGCTTATTAAAGTTTAAAGGGATTTAATTTAATCCGTTTTGTGATCCATGTGCGTAATAAATTAAACTTTAGTAGTTATTTTGGATGCTTGTTGCCTTTTTACGCTCCGTGTTTTGTATTAAAGGCGAAAATAATTACGAACTTAGTTTATTAGATTTCAGCCAGTTACTGTATTGCTTACTGCACTGTACAGGTACTGGAAGTATTGAAATTATGCGTGTTTTTTATCGCCACTAAATCAAATGATTTCACGAAATGGCAAAATAATTTTATCTTATCTTCATACCCGCATAGCTCATCGGTATTCCAGCACAACTATTTTCCCCATGCAGATAGATATTAAGCAAAACATATCTTGTAGTAACTAATTTTATGGTAAGTGGTTCCACGGTCAGCTCTATATGAATTAGAATTTAAAATTTCCAAGCGTAAGCGGTCCTTGACTCAAAACGTAGACTTTTCGTGTAAAATGCTTCCCTATATCTACCCTCAAAGAATATTAAAGTTGCATTCATGCTATTTTGATATTTTGTTCATTTGATTCCCTTTCAAATACAAAAGAATATTTTGGCCATAGCCTTCACCAACGTCTAAACGGCGATCCTCACCGAATTTACCACCCCGCAATACAACTGAAATACGATTATTTGAACTGAAAAATGTTCAATAATTCATCTTCCATAACGCGACTGAAACAAAAGTGGGAAAATAAATTGCGAGGTGGATTGTAATGCGTCTTCATTTGTCAGCAAATAATCCATAACCCATAGATCTTCATACTCAATAAGCTTCAGAAAGTTCTCTCTGTCGACGAGCGCTCCATGTAGCTATAGAACCATCGGCATCGTAGCATCATGGGCAAAGCATGTGTAGACGCGGAACGTACACAATATAACAGCTTGCGGGATGGGCAGGAAAAATGCGAGCGAAAATACGCTATCACCTCAAGCCTCTACAATGCCAATCGATGTAGAGGTACAGCCTTGAGTCCATCACATCATGTACCAGGAGCAAAGCAGGATAGATTCTCCTGCTTCCACGCACCCTTTAGAGGTAAAATGCCTCCTAGCAACGACGATCCGAACAGGGTGATGAAGACGAAATCAATCAACCAGCGTCGAAAATTATTGCGGGAAAATTTGCTTCTATCAAAGCCAATAACGCAAAGAAATTTCACGCAAACACTGACAAAGTTCGGCGTATAGGAAAATTCGCTCGAGGACCTTAAGTATTCTTTCCTAGGAACTAGCAAGAATAAATTGCCGTTGAGGAGAAAGTTCTTGACTTGAACTACCCTCTAATTCACATCCCCATCCCAACCCATACACAGAGATAACAAAAAGCTTTTACCCTGAGGCAGATACGTCAAATAAAAAATCTGCACCCTGTGGCAAACGCGACAGCAACAAACCGAGCTATCGATGAGCCACGAAACAATTTTCTTCTTTTTTTTCTTCATCCCTGTTTTTATTTTATTTTATGGAAATGAGGAAAAGTGATGGTTTCAGGAAGCCGGAGATTGTGTGTGGCCAGGATTAAATTGTTGTATAGCGGGGGCGCAATCTAGCGAAACGAAGGCTCATCTTTCGCATAGTTCGGGGGTCCCGGCACAGGACGCTCGATAGGTAAGTTTGCGTGAACAGAATAATAAAATTTTATTTACAGAATATTTTGCAGAAAGTCATCACAAATACTGGGTGGTTATTGATTGGAATGTTCAGACTTTGGTACGCAAATCATTCGAAGAAGCTGCTGACGCTACCACTACTTCTGCAGGATTGAGTACCTACTCAGTTGGGAATTGAACTAGCAGGAAAATTTGTTATTAATTTGTTTTGAGTTCGGGGTAGTGATTAGGGAGATACGCAATTTATTTGGCTAAGAGCCAAATAATTAGACGTTGCGTTTATGGGTTTTTTCGTTTACTTACGTAAATAAAGGGTTTTCCAATAAGGACTTGACAACTTTGAATTCAATTTGTGAACGCACCCTTTCACTAATCATCAAACTGTCACTGTCAATTTATTCAGTAAACTTAACATTTTTATCATGGTAAAGTACACGAAGGAACAACGTCTGCAAATTAAATTATATTATTTTGAAAAAAAAGTTGTCAAGTCCTTATTGGAAAACCCTTTACAAGTTCAGTGTGCCAGTAAACGAAATCGAAATGGTTACTTTTCCAGATCACATCCAACGTAATTTATAATGGCTGTTGTAAAATTTCAATGTCATAGAAGGAGTCAACAATAACACAGATCTTGTATTACTTACATTTTCATAATTCGAGGCCTATTACAATGTATTGTCATTTACCTCCTCTTCATGGTACACTGCGTCTCATAACTAAAGAACCATCAGTAAATTTGCTTATTTAGTTCTTATTAATGCAATTATTTTGTTGTTATTTTGTTTATTTTTAGTTAAAAAGATATATAACATTTGATGATTCGTGTGGGGAAAGACAGAAATACCCTTTTTTACTGTTTTATAACTATAAAACCAATTTAATTAAAAATAAAAATTAGTAGAAAATTACATGAAATTTTAAAAAATTAAAAACTTTAGTAATGGGTCGGTCCTCCTCTATTTTCGGTCAATTCTAAAATTCTATTTGTCATGGAATTTATTAAGTTTTTCCGTGTTGTTTGATCGACGTCATTCCAGGCTTGGATAATGCAGGTTTTCAACCCCTGCACATTGTCATATTGTTTATTATTGGCATAAACTTTACGAAGGATGATGCTCGACATATTTTCAATAGGATTTTAGTCAGGGGAGCAAGCTGGCCAGCCTAAAACGCAAATCTCTTGTTCTTAAAACCATCTTTTCTTCTGCCAACTCGTGTGCACAGCAGCATTATCCTGCTGATCCTGCTGAAATGTCCAAACAGTTTGGCTATTGTTACTTATAAATGGTGTCAGATGGTTTTCCAATATTTCGATGTACTCCTGGCTGTTCATTCGCGTTGTGGGATAACGCTATAAAAAAAATCGATCTGTATTTTTAAAACAATAAAGTAATTCAGTAAAATCATTTTGATCCAATAAGGATTCAGACAAATCAAATCGCGCATGTGGTTGGAAAAACGAGATGACCCCTTATTTCACAAAGGGCTTCAATTATAAATGGTAAGTCTAAAAATCACCTTAAGTTTCTTACCAATATTTTTATATCTGGATAGGCTTAAAAGTCTTAAAAAAGAAAATCCTCAGTAGCTGATGGCCGCACGGAGCTTTTTGCCAGAGGTTTAAAATTTAATAAACTTCTTGCTTTATTTTACAAGTTTCATGCATTTTCTTTTCTTTCAGGATGTTTAATATCTCAATTTTATTACACAAAAAAATTGTGCTCCAGAAACCACAGATTTCGGTATGTTTCTAAGACCTGTAGACACAGAGAAGCCATTAACATTTACGTAATATCTACATAGATAGATAGATTGGAAATAGGTGTTGGTGTGGTTAACCTCTGTCACAGAAGCCACTAACATCTTTCCACATATAGCGAAGTATCGCCATATCTTTGAAAAATAGTCAACATCAGGTTTTAAATATCCTGCATAAAATAAAGCATCGTACCTAGATTATTAAATTCTCATTTAAAAAGGAATCTGTTATTAATCCCATCGTCCCTAATCGCATCCTATTTACCCTAGAATAAAAAAAGAACTCAAGTAGATAGAAGCAACCAGATTCCTTGACTCCTTATCGCAGACTATGAGTTGCCGTTTCCGGTCTGGTAAATCTCTTTAAATTATTGCTAGCGGAAATTTGCGCAAGAGAATTCAGCGCCTCAGTTCAAGTTCGTTGGGCAACTTTAGCACAAAAAAATGAAAAGTTTTCACAGCTATATGAAAAATTATCGTCGAAAGTCAGAAATATGAAAAAGAAAAGGAAAGCCAACAGCAACAACATAAAAAAAGGTAGCCAACCATGACAAGACTGATGATTTTTCGCTCTTTATTCAGATGGTGCGACAGTCCCACATCAGCATCTTTTAGAGTTTCCCCAAAGCAAATTCCTTCCGCATTCCAAACAATCAGCACACTTTCAACGTTTATTCTTCGCCAATGTTCACATATCGCTTTATACGAAGCTGTAATTGCATCGGTTCTGACATGTAGATGGCGGCATCGTCGCACCGAATATCCTTAAATCTACACATGCATACGTGTATCCATTTCCACAAATGACTCCATCAAGTGACACTTTTCAATTTAAGCATTTTTTTGAATGATACGATGCGATGGTTCCATACACCATGCGAAAAGGATACCGATTGGGTATCCATGGTGGTGAATGTGTGTTGCGATGGGTGTGTGGCTGTGTGTTTTGGGGTCACAAATGGGAAATATATTGCGCAATATGAGTAATAAAATACGTGATGTGAAATGATAACGCGATCAAGTCTCGTATCAGTTTATTCAGATGAAATCGGATAACCTGACGGTGTGCTTTTTCGAAAAATACGGCATTGGTAGGTGGGTGTGAATTGAGAATCTTTGGAGTGATACGAAACGGAATAGTGCTTGGATTCCATAAATGGCGGAGGAGTACCACTCGAATCGATTTCATATTTGCACTACGCTATTAACCTCTGCTTTTTCGAAGAAGTAAGGAGTAAGAGCTGCGTGAGAGGACCCTCTCGTCCCTATAGAAGCAAAATTGGGTAGATTGAAATGGTGATAGGTGTAAATTTCATACAATAATGTGGTTTTCAGCTTTACTATTTACCTGCTAAAAAAGCATTTATTTTGCTATACATAGACTGAAAACTATAGGTTATGGGAATAATGCAGCTATTTTCCTTTCAATAGCATATTGTTCCTAAATTATATAATATCTTTAAATAGTAATGAAATTTATTTATAAATCTTTCTTTTCGGAATGAAAGCTAAATCGTAAAACAATTAAGATAAGAACTGTTTGAAAATTTCGACCGGTTCTATCCATTCGTAAGCCGGAAATTTATTTCAAATTATGATAATCGGATTATCGACTTCAAATATTCTGATAAAAAAAATTATCCAGCTAACACCCATAAGAGCCTATCCCACATAAGCAATCTTTTTCTTACCCCTCTCGAAGGATTTCGGGGTCCCCGCGCAAATTTAAAAACAGCTGAATAAAAAAACTCGATGTCACCAACAAGATATGCCTAGGCTTTTCCAGGGGCTTATGTTTGGCCATGGTGGCAACGGGATGCACCGAACCATTTCGTCGATTTCCGGCAGAAAGGACAACAGTTTCGGAGAGTAAACAAGTTCGCAAAAGGGACTTTTCTGTCATTTCAAAACACACCCTTTCCCGGGAGCGAAACGGGACCCCGGAAGGGTAAAGCCATGGAAAACCCAATTTTTTTATGTAAAACCATTCAAAAAGGATACGTTTTTATTACGCTAGAAAAATATCTGAAATATCCGATATACGGATTCCAGGGGATAAGCAGTTCGAAATGAAATGGTAGAAAATTGGATGCCATTAGATTTGGGTATTTATTGCGGGGAAGAACGGGGCTCATGATGAGCTACTTCGTGACTCCTTAGTAGAAAGGGGTGTCCGATGACCTGGCACTTCATGTCCAAAAGGTAATAAACTTTCAAGAAGTCGAACATAAACATTCGAATGTTTGGTAAGATGTAATTGGTTCAATGTTTGGATGAGTGAAATACTTCTGGAAATAAAACAGCCTGAAGATTCACCCTTGCAAGAAAGTTATAATGGAAATTGGTTTTTGCTGAAAATCAATTACAATATTACAGATTCGTCAATTTATTTTCCGAAATAATTTCCCGAATTTTACAACATCTACTTTTTATCAAGCTAACTATTTTCTTGATAATGAAAATCAATGCTTTAAACCAAAACCCGTTTCTAAGATCGTCAGTTATATTCTAACCGGAACTTTAACTGCGAGTTTTGTATGAAAATATGTCAGTTAAAGTTCCAGTTAGAACGTAACTGACGATAGTAGAAACGGAACGGAGCGGAACTTAGAGTGCATGAAGAAGTACGTCAAATGTCAAGTGGCTCGACAGCCTGATCAGCATGGCTGATTTCAGTTTTCGCATCTAGATGGCGTGCAAATATATAGTGAGTGCTGTTCGAGAATAACATGTTCAGGAATGAGCAATGGAAGAACTCAATCCACATGAGTAACTAACCGCTACAAAAATTTTAAGACTGAAAGACTCGTTGCTCAATCGAGCTCGTATCTTGATTTATGTTGGCGTACTACTCGTATTATATATTTAACTCTGAATTAATAATTATTCACGCAGCTGGGCAAATGCTCTCAACTAAAACTACAATACCATAAGTCAGCGATTCAAAAAACATCCGGACCGAAACAAAACTGTCCCAACCTTAGAATTTGTGCTATTTATGGTCCGTCGAGCCGGGTGTATGTCTCCTTGAACATTGGTATCTAAGTTGAGTAATTTTCGTTACCAATATCATCGCTTAGAGTCAATTTTTTTAAATCAATAACTAACTGACTACCTTCCTGATCTGCACTGGACGCAAAGCACATACATAATAGGTTTAATCTCTTCTTGTTATCACCTTCGTTCATGTACAAAAAAACACAGGAGGTTGGGTGCAACATCCATTTACCTCGGCAAATTTACATCCCCTAATATCTTTCATGTTCGTTGAATTCTTTACTTCTATCGTTTTAAGTTCAATGATTTTCACATAATGCCGTCAAAGTACTCATAAGAATCACGAAATTCAGCTGTTTTTCAAGATTCTGCCAATACGAGTATACGAGTATACTATAGATAAGCTTAGAATCAAAGCTAAAAAAATGTCAGTTTTCTTGAAATTTCTTTCATTTGGAAGTGATTGTTTTTCGTCATATCATCGTTCAGAAATTGAGCTGTAAAGGAAATCTGAATTTGAGCAATAAGAACCATTATCAAGGTTATCATCAAATAAATCCTGGAATTCTAAGGGGATATTGCTGAAATGCGCGATTTCTACGAATAACAGCATTTTAGACGTAATTCTAATATTGCGGATGAAGTAAAAAGATCCTAAGGTGGATTGCGGTTTGATTGATATCTTTTTTTCAAAAATCAGAAGGACGAACGAGGATTAACAAGTTGCATTCTAGTTCTAACCACAAAACTTTTCGTATGTTCTAACGGCACTATTACTCGTATAAATGAATAAGTAATTCGATTAAATCGAGGTGAACTGGCCCCCTCATGACACCCTCAGGAAGGAAGGGTTTGATGACTTATGGATTAATCAGATTAATGGTCGGCCTAATTCGAACCAAAATTCCAAGAGTCATAAATCTACACATCTGCGTCTTGTGCTGTTTCGTAAAGGTACACAGTCCTACGTAATTCTTGGTTCTTGGCAACCACCAAAGGTTTATTAGAGTTTCCGTGGCAAGCGATGGTTTCGATTTGGGATAGTCATAAAACCGGTATGAGCCGTTAGGTTTCTTGTTATGTAATTTCGGGTTATTTGTATCCTTGGATGAAAACGATAGGGCCGACGAAAATTACCTATCAAATTTCTCGGGAGAATTGATGTCGTCACAAATTTGATAATGTCAACCTTAGGTACGAGGGTGTATTTGGGTAGATGATTTCACGTGTGTAAGTAAAAGAGTAAGTATCCTCTGATTGGCATGTTTCGTGATGTTATTTTCGTTTCTTATTACTTCCTTTAGTTCAAAGGAATCCAATCCCTATACTTACTGTCAATAAAGGTGGGAAGTCATCAGGGGCTCAAACGGACAGGATGAGGACGAACATATTACTTAAGACTCAAGATTTTAGGCATCTTGAAGCCATCAACATTGCAACGACTTTCTTTCCCAAATGAGATACATATGATGCCTGAGTTTTTTTATTCTTTTTTTTGAGAGAAGACAACTTATCGTTTTTGGTGCATTGAATTTATTTGCATTCTTCTTGTCTCTGTCAAGAATTTTAACGAGATCTGATATTAGAGTCTTAAACGAAGTGGAAAAACTTCGACACGTTTCTGTGATAAACGTAAAGTAATAAGACAATGTACTATCATCGGAAAGCTATGGATTGGGTTAGAAAAGCATGAGATAATATATAAAAAAAAATTTGAAAAAAAAAAATAGATTTAGAGAAATGACTGAGTTTTGATTAATGAATTTTTTAGAATAAGTAACAAAACCCACTGTACGCAAATCTTTCAGTGCATGTAATCAGGGACATTCCACAGACCAAGTGTTTTTAATTGCATCAAAACCGTTTATGATACCTTCAATAGTTGTAATTACGTAGCACTTTGAAACGGGTAATAAATTCAGTAAGTATTATGACAAAGCGGTCACATTGATTTGCGGGTTTTCTTCGAACTCCATCTTTCTCCATTTTTTTGCGTAGCTTAAATTTACCGTTCCTGACTTAAAGGAATAATTGAAAAGGAAACCCTAAACACATAATTCGCGTTTTCCCACCCATCAGCCTTGCGAAAGTTACAGTGCCCGGTAACAGCGTTAACAGAGCATCGTTAGCTCTGACTTAATTTACTATCATCCTGAGACTGCGACCGGGAACCATATGCACACATACCCGCTTCCCTATACTCAAAAGCATACACGAAGTTGATGATGGTCTAGTTTCGTGTCTGGTTGTAGTCCACATGATGGGAGGATGACCTCCATCCACCCAAAAGTCTCGAACCATCTCCATCCCTCTCTCCCATCAGGTAAGATCTCGTCAATTCAATTCTGGCGACTAGGAGGTCTTGTTAATGTGCTTACTCCTGGAGGGGATGCAACTTCGAATGAAGCAAAAAGCAATACTGTGGTGTATTTACCTCTTACAGTAGCCCTGACCAGAATAGACTTAAGGCACCTTAAGGCAGCTTAAGTTTTTCTACGACTGTATAGAAATGCACGTAGACAGCCAGAATGGACTTAAGGCATCTTTCGTTGACTTTTCCAAACTTTCGTTAAAACTTAAGTGTACGGTTCTGAGCGTAGAAACTTAAGCAAACTTATGCGTTTGACATTTATTCACAGATTTTCCGAAATTTTTGTACTTTGTGACTTCAGACTTGTGATTTATAGTTAACTCCACTTTAAAAAAGAAAAATTTATTTTAATTTACACTCTCTTGATGAGTATTTGACGGCCCATATTTGACTTTTTTAGCTGTCAAACTTCTCTTACCTTAAGGCTATTGTGGTTGGGTATAAGATTCATTAAGTTTTGCCACAAACTTTACGTGCCTTAAGGCGTTTGACGAAAAGTTGTTAAGATTCCTTAAGTCTATTCTGGTCAGGGCTAGTGCCATTCATTGCCGAATTGAGGCCATTGAGGTGCTGTGTGTGGTTGGAGACTGAACGTGGGACCTGCGAATAATTTTTTTTCAGAACGTTTATGTGGTTCAATAAAATAAGTATGCACCCTTCTACTGGCTGCTCGTTCAGCGGCTAATGGTGAGTAAAATCACAATTTAGAGATAAAAAGCTGGATATAAAGTACCCTAGCAGTGGTATCTGATGAAGCTAACCGCATCTAATACAGGTGTACACAAAGAGAATTCATTCCGCTCCTAACTCCCGAAACAGACGATTCTATGTTAAGTGGATACGGATGAGGAGTGGGGTAGTCCCACGATTCTTCCCGGAAATTCTATCCCGAGGTTGAATGTAGCTTTCAATTGCGGATTTGCTGCAAATTTGCTTCATTCGGAAGAGTTGGGCAGGAGTATTTATCACCCGGGGAATAGGTGCGATTAATTGCCGGATTAATGTCAGAAGGTCTTTTTCCTTCTAGCTCGGCTTTTCCTCGAAATTAATCGATTTGAACATCTGAACAGCCATTGGAAAGGATAAGGAAGGTTCCTAGGATCTTGCAGGGGGCAGGACAACTACCCGCAAAATATATTCGTTGGGTCGATCCAGGATGAGATTGTTGCGGATTTATTATTGTCTGCGATAAATTGGCGAAGTATTCGTTTGGCTATGATCCAGAACTGCATTTTGTTTTGTTGTTGTTCGATTCGAGTGTTTTGTTCGCTTGTTAGGTCACCGGCTATATCAGACGGGGGTAAAGAGTACTTTGAACTGCTTTAAAAAAAATTTTGTCCAGGGTTCGCTCTCGCTCGGAGATATTTATGTGATATTACCGAAACACACTATCACTACTGGCAACATACTGTAAGCTCTGGCAATGCTGGCCAAGATGACAGGGGTTGTTTGGTGCTTTCTTTATTTCGAAGGATTACGAATATGCGATGGTCGTTAAGAATATTGTGATTGAAATGAATTTGAAATTGGATTTCAGAGGAAGGGTTTTCCATAAGCTTGAGACCCCGGAGACGACGTCTTTGTGAATTAGAATAGTCGGTTACGGGATAATAAACATTTTAGGGTTCTTGTTGTGTCGTTTGTTTAATCGACTTGATTTCGAGTTAAAAAAAAAAATATTGAAGCTGTTGTGTAAGTGGCAAAAAAGTTGTGTGAAAATCGTATTTTTATCCGTTTAAATATGAGGGAATTCTGCGGTACAGGCATGCGTTTCCCGATCGGGGTTTAGTCGGATCTTACGGTACCATTCGAATATTCGAGCAAGAATTCCATAAATTTTGAGAACAGATATGGATCCCCTTGTCTTAATACTACCGCCGCTTGTGGTGCACCCTGTATAAATGTTTGGGAAACACTGTTTTTGACTTAGCGTTAACAAATTTAGTTTTTTTTGCAGAAGTGTAGAATAGTTTAAGAAAAAAGTCAATTAATTTATTTCTGATATATGCCTTCATCAAACGTAGCAGACTGTTATTTTTTTGCACTCTTACACCATAAAAATACAACAAAAAAATGTCTGTAGGGAAGATGTGTCTTAAGGGAAGTTGGAAGAAATGAGAAATTACAATTAATGATGAAATTTATTGTTTAAATTTCCGCAGATATTGTTTTTATTGACTATCACATTAGTATCTAGAAAGCCAAATAGTTTTTCTACAAAGCAACATAATTTTTAAGCTATCAGATGTTGTAAATTTTCATCATTATTATTATTGAAATAATAATAACCCCATAATCCTCCTTTTCAGGATAATAATTTCAAGTCCGACGAAATTATTGACCTGATATGAAATTGAGCACCGTAACATCTCCCGCAAGGATCAGAGTTTTCCGAAACAAATTTTATTTCCCGAATTCGGAATTATCAATTCACCATTACCAAATTGTTAATAAATTGCAAACTTTCCGGCTGGATTTATATGCGCGCCTAAAATCAATGAACTGTTAAAGTCCCATGTTATAAACATGAACAACTGGACAAGCAAACTAATTACGTGCAATAATAAAATACCAGCCCAATTTATTGACCCATTCAAATACACAGAATACGTTATACTCGTATCTGTCGATATTCCATTCTTCGAGCATAGCCTAAAAAAATACAATAAACTCTATTTAATTAATATTTATATCTCGGCATGGATGAAATTGTAGTATAAATAAAAAATTGTATAAAAACAGAAAAATGCTCGCCGAAAAATATCCGCCGTATCGATGGCCAATTCTATTTTTATTTCGAGCAACCCTTCGCAGCTTCCAGTTGCAGAAAAACAACCCGATTTCTAGTGTAACCTGCTCTACTCTACACTAAACTATACGACGTACGAGGACATGATTTATGGATTCGACGGATTGCTCCACCGTATCCAAAGGAAATTCGACCTGATCGTTCGGACATGTCACCGAAAATAAATTTAATATTCAGTTGCTCTTTATTGGTAGATGTATTAATTTTTCGAATTTTATTTCAAACGATTATTGCAACGTCCAACAGATTTTACACGAATATTTCCAATGAATAACTGCCTTAATTTTATTTTTAATGTATTTTATGACACGGTAGATGGATGACCGCGGTCACACTAGATCTCTTTTTAAAGTTACTCATTTTTTAATTTCAAACCGATGGATAAATGATTGTTAAGCACTTGGTGGACATACGATATATGTGTTGTTAAACGAAATTAAGTTTCACCAACATATTGGAAGGGTTTTCAGTTGTCTGATCTAAAATTTGTTGTTCTTAGAAATTGTAACTGTGGTTTTCTTCATCAGATTCAAGTTGATACTGATACTTTTTGGTAGCTGACACTGTTTTTGATACTTCTACTATGGTAGACATCTTGTTTACATGTTAGAATGATTTCAGAGTCCATAAAATTTGATTTAAAGATTTAAGAAAAAAAAACAAAATCCAGCTAATAAATCATTATTGAAAAAAAATATGAAAAAAGCTCTGTAATTTGGAAAAAAAAATTATGGAAGGTTGTTCCAAATCAAAGAAGTTTCCAATTTAGTGAGTTTTAAAAGGAATATTTTAAAAGCACAAATTTTAAAATGACACAATAATGAAACTGGAATGACCAGAACACGCAATGTCGTGATATGGTTTAAGAAACGAAACGAACAAATGAAAAAAATAATCGATACCTCCTCACATTTCTAGATAATTGTCTTGAATTATATTTTCTTAACCTTCGTAGGGTGAATCATTATATAATCGTAATAAAGATTCACAGGTGAGTGTACCTTGAATACGTTGAAATCATTTTTGAAAAAAAAAAAAAAAAAAAAAATATTCTTGCATGTCTGTGAAATAAACTTTGCCCATCAGCGAATCAACTTAAAAAAAAAATCCAAATTGAGTGATACTAACTTAATGAGCTTTGTTTGTTGTTATGTACATATATGCACACATCGTGCGATCAGAATATGATCTATTTTGTATGTGTAGATGTTTCCAGATATCAGTCTTACAAATTAATTTTTATAATTCACTGAAACGAAGAACGCCTCCATGCAAATAGCAGGTGATTAGTCCTTTAATTTCAATTAAGGAACTCTCCTCTTAAGTGTTATTTTCAAAGCTCCAAGCAACCAAAACAAAAATCAGGACAAAGCAAATGAATCTAATACAAATAAATTTTACGGAAAGAACAAAGAGAGGTACGAAATCGCAAAGGAGTAATTCTGTTCGGTGTTTCACTCACGCTTTCTAACTACTTCCTCCTTAATTTCCTCGAGTTAGTCCAAAAACGCTTGTCTTTAGCAACGCCATTTGCCGTCCTAATTCGGTCCGATGGAGCTATAAATCTCCTTACCCG
Source organism: Beris chalybata (assembly GCA_949128065.1). Classification (NCBI taxonomy): domain Eukaryota; kingdom Metazoa; phylum Arthropoda; class Insecta; order Diptera; family Stratiomyidae; genus Beris; species Beris chalybata. Next base: position 1,598,117 of record OX421896.1, on the reverse strand, counting down.
TTGAAATATTCTCTTACTTAGTAGTGCCTTCATTTTCTGATAGCCTCGAGAAGTAAATGATTATTCGTCTTAAATGGTTTTATGGGATTCACTCAGAATCTGTTATCGTGTGGCGAAGACGAAGGATTGTGTCCTTATCGTATGGTCGCGAGAAGAGACTGCGAGGAGCAATCGCATAACAGCTGCAGTACCTTCGTCCTCCTTTCTTTAGCCCCAAAATACTTTAGTACTCGGGCATATTGCGCCGAGAACCATGTAATGATGGTCATAAAGATGCCGAGAATTTTATTAATCATAAAAGGAAGTTGTATAGTGGCAGAACAACACTTTCTCCTATAATCCACACCGTCTGCGGTCCGGTCTTACTTACCGGAAAAGAAGATGACACCACAGCGCAGTAATGATGCATAGATGAGGTAAACTAAAATGAATTCAGTCTGGTAGAAGGCGTTGCTTTACTATCACGTCAAGGCGGACGTGCGAGCAGTGAGAAAATCGTAAAATTCAGAACACCAGGTGGCAGCACATTAAAGCGAAGTTTTGGGTTTTTAGTAGTACCGGACTTTGCTACAAGGGAATTAAGCGACAAGGACTTTGTACTCCGTTGTGGCTTATAACCGAAAAATCTTTGATGAATGTGCTTAATATTGAAGCTCCAGTAAGCGTAGGCTGAACGTCTACTATTGTGTCCGTAACGGACTGAGAAGTTAAGTAGTATTAGATTTCGAGTTACTCTTTTAATATAAGAACTCATTAAATATTTTATTTTATTTTATTTTTTTTTATGTAAAATATTAATAGTGATAATCTAATATATAAAATAAAGTCGCATAAATGGTCGGGCGGTATGGAAATCTGCACCTGTGAACCGTTCCCTCCCAAATTTTGCATGGGGATTCTCGAGACTACCGGACATTTCGAGAACATAATTATATATTCCCGAAAGTAGTGGTTCGCGAGTTATTTCAGCATTTGAGTTTTTTAATAAGTTCAAATAGATGAACCTGACTTAGAATTAAAAATTTACAACAGGCAGTCGTAGCCGAGCGGGTAAGGCGTCTGACTAGACATCAGATGATTCCCTCTGGGAGTGTATGTTCGAATCCTGCCGACCGCGAACATGTGCGGTTTTTTTTTTTATTTATTTGTTTCGATTTTACTACCAGCTGCGAACACGTGACGGAAGTACCAGGGGCGTGGTTCGCGAGTTGTTTCAACATTCGAGTGGATGAAGTACGGAGGATGGTGGATAGAGAATGGAGGATGAATGAAGGATGAATGGAGGATGAATGGAGGATGGTGGATAGAGAATGGTGGATAGAGGATGGTGGATAGAGGATGGTGAATGGAAGATGGTGGATGGGGGATGGAGTAAGAAGGAAAAATAAAAAATTAAAAGTGATAAATGAAAAATGGTATTACTGTCTCCAGTTCCTTGAGCTGAGAAAGTGTACCCGAAACGGGAGTAATGTATCAACGGGAGAAACAGGACCAATGGATAAACGGGAGTAACAGGGGCGATGAAACAACGAAAGCGTAGCGAGCGTAGCCGCGGTACGCGGCAAGTTAGTTAATAATAATTAATATTGTAAGTGTTTTCGTGATATCGGTGGGCGTCATTTGAATAGGAAAATTCAATACTCTCGTCTTAGATTTCCATAAAATTTCGGTCAGTCACACTTGCGCTAAAGATTTAGTAGTTATCATCTTTAGAGGATTTCGTTATGACAAGAAGCCTTCGATCTCTATTATTTTTTAAATACAAAGTTATTATTAATTCCGCCTATATATGGTATATACACAGCCTCAATGAACTCTTTGATATTCTCGTTACTATGGACACAGGACGATTACACCATCCATACGGTGTACAGTTTCAAATTTCATATGGGTATTTTCCAAATACTTGTCTGTTAGCATTAGGGACTATGAATTCTTTTGGATACTAAGAATCCCCGTCTTCAGCAGCAATGCATAGTCGGTGTTTTGGCAGTTTTCTCCTTGTTTGGCATCTTCACAATTTTTCAATATAAGCATCTGTCGACGAAAGGTGCATGCTCAAGAAAAGGTATTTCGAACAGATGGTGTACAAATTTTAGACAAGGCTTCCGGCTTCGATATAAATTCCGTCGCATTAAGTTCCTGCTACCGAAAGACGCGATCGTTACAACGTCTTTTCGCCCATCAACTTCAAAAACATTGAAACAGAGGACGCTGGTATAACAGGACGATATATGGAAAATACCCAACAGTCTTTTTTTATAGATTTATCTCTGAGCTCACATATGAGTAAGTCCTATAGTAGTGCCGTTCAGGTACTTCCAGTGTGGAGGTACTTTACAGTCAAGCGAAGATGGTAGCCAACTTTAGAACAATTTCTTTGTATTCTACAGAAAAAATTGCACATCCTGCAACGTGCACCTCGTTTTCTTCGACATTACCACCACAGAAAGTTTCGTTCACGTTGTTGTACTTGAAATGTTTCAAATGGCGAGAGCGTTATTCACAATGGGGGCTGGCATACAACCTAGCCCACCTTGAGAACCGGCAGCGGCAATATAGGATGTTAGCAAAACTTAACAGAAATAGAATAAAAATTGAGAAAAATGTGCACTATAAGTTAAAAATTTCGTTGTTTTTCGTGGAAAACGTTTGTTTGCTAGTAAACGGGGAGCAAAATGGGCACAGATGATGAATCGTTAGCATGAAACTGGGTAGCATGTAGTGTCCTGGCCGGAAATCCCCAGGCTCCAATAAAAGACTGCAACATTTCTCCCAATGACGGGGTGTAGAAAGACACGTACTTCTTACACAAAGTAATTCCAGGGTGTTTTTTAACATTACTCAAAGATCGAGTTCTTCTACCCCTTTTTCTGCTGCAGCAAGGACCTCGCAACGTTTGCTGTTTTCTTACTACTCTCTTCCTACTTGTGGAAGTGGAAATGTTGCACGAATGTGAAGCGATGCGATGCAGCAAATATTTGTATGTGAGAGTCACGGTAAAATACCTGACGTAAGTAATTTGCGCGACATATTCCGGAGGTTAAAGGCCAAGGAACTTGCACGGATTACAAATTCGTGACATTTGCACGCTAGATTTAGGGTGCGACTTGATAAATTGATGGCTGCACGGTAAGAGGATTTATGGCGGAACGCGACCGTAAATCGATATACGCGGATATTTTGGTCAAAAGGTATGAGATAGAGGGGAAGCGCCCATATAAGCTCCATAGAAAAACTGGTATCGAGTATTAGCACCTGTGGTTATAGCGATGCAATCCAACCCTTCTTCCCATTTTCACTCTCTAAAGTCCCCTGTCATAACAGCCCTTAACAGCCGGGTTTAACATGAGTTTGTGGTGTCAAAACGGCCTCTAAGCTAATTGAGCTCTGTCTAGGGACGGAGCTGCCACGTTAACCAACCAACCAACCAACCATCAGCACCTCCACAATCTCAGTCGATTACTAAATTTCGATTTGGCTCGAATCCGCGCTAAATTTTATATCGGATATAGATTGATGTGTGCTATGTGTTATTAATTTAAGCGAAAAGAAATCAGATTATAAGATATTATACAAACAAATAAAAATAAAGTATTTAATGTAATTTTATTTCAAGAAACTGAGTAAACTGAAGAAAATGTCCAATCGGATATTTCCGTTTTTTTTTTTTATATAATATTTTCTATGATAGTTTTAGCCGGAAATTTTGAAAACTTTCAAATATTTTTTTTAAATTTCTATTGAAATGATTCAAAATTACGTCTTATCAAATTTGGTGCTTCACGGGCAAAAAGATATTACGCACGTTTTGAAAGGCCCAAAATTAACCTTATACCCTGTAGAGACTATGCGTTTCAAACACGTTAAATTAGGCAAAATTAACGTCTTAAAAAGGTAGTGCTCACACTAGGCAACTAGTTTCATTTTGATACCTGACAGCTGTGTTTCATTACCAAATTTATTCTTTCTAAATTATTTGAGACTGAAATGTTTATATAGCAGTAATAGTGAATTTATAAGCTAAAGCCGGGTTGACACGTTACGAGTGGAATCGGAACGTGTGAACTCCGATACTCACTCAGACGTTACTCGTATCGTGTCAACAGGTAAACCGAGCATGCTCGGATGTTATGATCCGATACGAGTAAAGTCGGAGACTGCTCAACTTGTACGAGTAAAATCCGATCCGAGTTTGATTTAAACATGGCGACAACTAGAGTGTCGATGAAAAGAGCTCGTTCAAAAAAATTTATTGCATCTCAAAATTTAGTTTGGAGTCCAAATTTTCCTGTGTGAATTAAAGCCAATCCAGACTTTTACTCAATAAAAAAAATGACAGCAATCAGTACTGTGAGAGGACTTAATGAGTTTTAGAACTCTAAACGATTTCAGCTATTATTTTTTCTTACTTTCACACAAATTCCCTTAAAGTTATTTCTAGAGAACGGGTGTAGCAAGTGCGATTAAATCGGTACAGATTATTTCTTTTATTATACTTACGTAAAAGAATACTTACAAAGAAAAAGAATATAAGCAGACGGATGTATCTTTCAGATCCGTTAGTTAACACACTCTAACCTTGACCAACTCTTTCGTATTTACTTGTGATATAATATAATAAACTCTCGTTTTGATTTGAAATGAATTTTTATATGTAGCAAGCAGAAAATATATAGAATCTTCATAAATTACTTAGACCAAATATTTTACCTTGCATTTGTATAACTTAGAGCGCAAGAGCGCTTTCCACGTTCACCTAGAATTTCCATAATTGATTTGGCATCCTCCCTATAAATAAACTTTTGGTATAACAGGGAATTGCTGTAGCAACCAAACGTTGATTTTTACGATGAAACGTCCTTGTAATTTCCGCGAATACATCGAAGATCCGTCATACTCCGTGATCACTTCGTCCTGTTTTTCTATAAATGGAATCTCACTACGAATATACGAGTACAAAGAAGCTTCACGTAAATAATATCGACAATACTATGATCCACATGTTTTCCTCCGTAAGTCAGGTGACTACTAAGCCAGAGCTACATAACAGCCAGGTGGAAATACTCTTCCTTTCTTCTCTTCTGTTGAAACCCTCAAGGAGCGAGATAAAAGAAAATGACGAATTTTAAGAACCATCTCTACCGAACATTATTTGCATTTATATTAAGTTACGAAAGAGGTTCATGTACGATACGCGCCCCTGTAGAAAATCCACCCCAGCTAGGATTTCATATGCTCCTCCACTATACAAATCCCTATAACATCTCCTAGCAGCCTTCCACGGGCACGCTAGACTCAATGATAGTATGAAATCCAGTCTCTCGATATTCTACTCCAGCCCAACTCAAGGACGTAGCAAAGGCTCTCAAGGATTGAATTTCACCCAAAAAGGAAAAACACCACTAGTACACAACGTGGAGCAAATATTTGTGGTAAAGGTAACAAAAGATTAGCGCAAGGTATCTCTATATATCCCGACCACATAACATAATGCTCATGGTATGGTGATTTATCTGTAATATGATTTTGTATACACGACGAGAATGGGGTAGGGAGTGGTGGAGTTGAGGTGCGTTGTTGAACGTGCATAGGTGGTGCGAGAAAAGCCTATTAACGGATAAACACTGATATCATAGGCGGTAAACCAAAAATTCATTAGGCTTCAGAATAGAGTCTTGTTGATTTCCCGAATATTGGATTTTAATTTGCGGAAAATAAACGACGGAAAATTGAAAATAAAGTAACGAGAGCAAAGCGAATTCAGCAATTTAGATTATAACATCCTGCTCTAGAGCGTAAGAATTAGTGATAAAAGGCTTCATTTAAGTAACAGTCAATTTTACAGAAAAGAGGGCTTATTCAGATTTGCAGCAAATGCGTGTTTTCATAATAACATCAGAACGACATTCGAGGTAAATCACAAACATTCACCTGCTTCTGGCTTTTTACCTTTTGACTACAAACTCTGATGCATCTACTGAATACGAGACCTAAGTAACTTAAGTTATTAAAAATTTCCCTTTTATCTTAATTTCTAAATTCTCGTTGTAAAAGAAGAAAACAATTGATCAAAAACTCGCAGCACTTTCAGCATGTTTTTCACCTGCAATAACAGCAATGACTGACATTAGTTTTGACAAATAGAACTACCCGGCCCCATTTGGGTCTCCTAATTCTAAAAAAAGTTGTTATTAGGTCAATGAAGTACCTGCAAAATTTAAAAAATCAAGAAGTATGCAGCTATGTATGTATTTAACAGTCATTCTTTAACTCCACAATTTTGCGATAAAAGTCGTAATCTTACGGTCATTAAGTTTAATGGGCCGTTATTAGTGGTATTTCCCCAGAAAGGGATTTATTATAGTGTTATTATGGCCCGGCAATAGAATTTCATGTTGTTTTTTTGATATTGTAATTTCGTCTACTCCCTGATCAACGGCAGGCAGAGAAATAAGAGCCCGAATTCTACGATACTACCCCATTGTTTATTGTAACCCCCAACCCGGCCACAATTCAGTTTCCGAAGAGTTCGGCGAATACAATGCTCCTTTCTACAAAATAAACCCGATGTGAAGACCGTATAAATCTTCAAGTCGTCAGGAAATCTTAAGCGATAATGACTTGGAAGTATTCTCAAGTCACTACTAATTGACTTTAATGTTTCGGCCATAATCAATCTGGCGATGTTTTATGAATGATTTTCTCTCGTTAAAAGATTTCCCATCAACGGGAAATTTTTGAATTTATTATTTGGCACGATGGAAGTTTTGTGAACGCTATTAGGGTAGCGTGGTGGGGTTTGTAGCGAAGTGTAATTTATGAGTGCTTAAGTTCGATGGCTTTCTAAAGAGATTCCGATTTTGGGATATAAAAGACGAACTCTCGGAAAACAAGACTTAATGATAGTTAAGAAATAATAATTGAGTCGATTTAGTGGAATTAAAGCAGGAAAAATAGAACTAGAAATTTTTGGGAATTTCACGCAATGAAAACATAATTTTGCTTTTTTGTGTAAAAAGCAGCAACGATAAAAAAGGCAACGAGAAAAAATAACATAATTTAAAAATTTAACGCCAGGTATCAGTCGAAAGGCCCAAAAATGCCTTAATTTTAAATTATTTTTTTATATATAAAATAAATATATGGTATGTATGTATATGGAAAAAAAAACTATTGGCTACAACTGTTATAGAGTTATAATGAAGAATAATTGTGGATTTATTCATAACAAAAATATTGAAAAATGGCGGCTCCAGCTTCTATGATCCGCGTAAGTTGATGCAAACCGTACCCTATCTACAGCCTTGTCAAGTGATTTGAAACCAAAAATCCAGAATCCAAACAAGGTAATGAAACTAGAGTAAATTTGCGAGGCCGTATCGTTTTCCAATTTTGAAAAACGCCCTGAACCTAAAATGGCAGCTATTTGAAAAAAAGACATCATTTAATTAATGGCAATAATCGTGGCCAAAATTTCTATAAATTGTTTCGTTTACTACATGATATAGAGAGTACACCACACCACTTCAAACAACTCCTGAAACAAATCATCAATTGCTTCATGAGCTTCCATTTTCATATCAAACATCTAACAACTACATTTACAAATGTTCTGCTGCTGAAGGACGAGCATTCCTTGGACCTGACTCCATCCAAGTCTTGCACGAAGAATACGACCAACTGATAAAAAATGTTTGTGGATGAATTTTTTTTACGCCATTCACCGAACTACCACACGTAAAATTATCACTGGGAATGAATGATACTCGGTAGACGGTATAGCACTATAAGAAACCAGTAAAGAGAAAAAATTGTCCAATTAGGATTTCGGTTGGAAGAATACGATTTCAAGCCAGGTGAAGTAGCCAGGTCAGGGAAACCGTAAGTATGACCATTAGGAAGAAGGTTGATGGAACGGAAGAACCTGCTGGCTCAGTATCGCAAACCACCCCCCAACTTTGACCAGAACTAAAGTCTGAGGCTATGTGATAAATAGATAGTCGTAGTAGTAGTTGCGCCGCGCCGAGTTCACCTGAGGTCCTTGTTCCTATCGAGTTTTATAAGAAAAAGTTTCGAGTAAAACTACCTTTGCGTTTCGGTCTGTTCGCCAAGCAGCAGTTAAAGCAAGAAGTACTCCCAGGTAAGACACAAGTACTAAGTTCCATAATGCTTAACTACGCTCCGAATTAACCAAAATATGGGAATAGCTTCTACCAATTTCCAGATAGCAAGCAAGCTGTGCTGCCACTGTGAGAGTACGACTCTATAGCCGGGTCTTAGAAAGGACGAAGTTTTCCTTGGACGGATATTGTTATTGTCTAGAACTAAGCCCTTGTGTCTGATAAGTTGTCATATTTGAGTTGAGATTCGGAAGCAACTCGAGGCGGCAACTTCAATTAGTTGTTTACTACGAGAGAACTTTGAGATGAAAGTCTCGCAAGAGTTTTACTTTCCGTTTACTTAAGGCGTTAATTGTTCAGGGCGGTTTCTACAAAACGCAAGACTTTCAAGTGGCAGAGTAAATGCAATTATGTTACGCGAAAACTTGAAATCAAGTTTGTTGTGGTAGAGAGAAAATATTGTTTGTTAGTGATTTTCTGCCAATTTTATTAGTAGTGCATTTTGATGTTTTAGTTTCAATTTTTGTCTGTATATTTGTCTTTTACTCAGTAAGATTATGGGTAGAGTTGGATAATTTAAAGAAACACTAGAGAACAATGTTGCTTTTACAGTGTTCTTAAAAAAACAGTGTCTATAATTTGTGTAGCTTACTAACATTTCGCCGGCTTGATTTGAATGAATTAAATGAAAATGAGTTATTGAGTTGAAATCACATAAAATAATGTATGAATGGCAGTTACTTTCCTAAACAGCAAATAACTGGATGAGTTATGGGCTTTGAATAAAAAGTAAACGAAAGTAAATTAAGCTTTAAGGTACTAGTAGCCGAAAATGTTTAGTATGGACTACTGAGCAGCATTATTGACAGTGCATGCGGAACTGGAACTCGTCCTCTTGGCTTTAAATTCATCTGGAGTGACCATTTTAAATTCAATAACAATATTTTGATTTACGCTCTTCCACAGTTTATTTTTCGAATATATATTCTTACTTCTGACTACTTTAACAGCAAAATTGAGCCTTAAAGGATAATAAAAGAAAGATTAAAAAGATAAGCAAGCGGTGTGTTGTTCGAAGAGATTAATCCTGAAATTGCTTCAGCTTTGGAAGCAGATTGAGGCTTCAAAAAGAAAGAACTCTGAAAGAGATTTGGGGGTTGTTATTATCAGGATGCAGTTTCCGAGCATACTTTGAAATAATCGTTCGGATTTTCGAACGGCATACATTTTCCTGGTGGAAAATCCTTTCATATTCCCACAACGCCAATATCGATTTGTACCTACATGCAACAGAAAACACAACAGTTTCACGTCACACGAAAAGTGCTTCAGTTTAGCCAACATTCGCTCTGGGATAAAACTTCCGTCTTTCCTTAAATATTTCCTACTTTTCCATCCAGACGGGACTACAAGATTGCAAGAAAGCAAACTTGAAACACACGATACGTATCAAGTGGCTGAAAAGGTTCTTCATTCAAGATCCTTTGGGGAAAAATAATAAAACAGGATTTTAGCTACAAAAACAACAGCAAGAAAAAGGATTCTTGCATCCGACATCCGTCCCAACAGAAAAAAAATTGAATAGAAAAGGGGCATAAGCAAGAAGCAATTCGCTTTGGCAAATGCAATAAATGCACCTAAACTTCTGTCCGGAAAGAAGCACCAGCAAATCCATCCAAGGACTTTATCGCGAACCTACTTATTTCCTAGCCATCGAGAGCTTAAGCGAGAGAAACTCAACTAGAACGGAGCAGAAAGAATGATTATTCGAGTTTGCTATACTCGAATATCGGAAATAGCGAGTAGACCGTTGTTTCCTTTACTGACGAATGAGACTTTTATTGCATTTAAGGACTTTCATCAATGACATAAAAATATTAAGGAATGTAGTTCTGCTTACATTCATTTCTTTGATAGGTAATTCCAAAAATATATATATAGAATCCGTTCAATCTAGAAAAGCCGTATCGTCCACAATGATAAGGTTAGAAAAGTGTTTTCAATATCTACCACGCAATGATTCACTGATTCATTACTTCGCATATTTTGAGTTAAAATAAAATTCTTCTAATCTAATTGAGGTCTTCGGCTGCACACATCTTTAAATAGGAAGAATGAAATATTTTCTCATCAAAACCCTTTACCTCCTTAAGCTCAATGTGGTCTTGACTTTCTCTAATTTCGAAAGAATTCAAATGGATATATGTATTTCAGACATTTTCTTTTGACAACCATGTTTTAAAAACGATTGATTCTGGTTGCCTAAAATTTAAATGAAGCTACTTGGTCCAAAAACCTCTGGGCGTGCTAATAATGCATACATGGCTGAAAAGATCATCCATTGAAGTTCATCGAGTTTCTCACCGACTACAGTACACCCAAGCGATACGACCATGGGTGTACTGTATAGAACATCCACAGAATTTTCTCAATTTCCAGAGGTCTTTGATTTGAATAACCAATAAAATTTATTTTCTCTGATGAAAAAAACAGAAAAATAATTTTTATTTTATGTGACATACATACATTTTACATATATTCTGTTACGAAGTCGATTATATTTAAAAAATGTTTTCTTTATCATTTCGATATTTCTATTTACTTCCTTGGAAAAAAAATTCATTTCTTGTTTTCTCTCACGAAATAGTTGCGAAATTGATAAGACGCTAATAGAAAACGGCAAAGACCTTCTGGGCCATCTAACTTAAATTTTACATCCTTTTCGCTGTTTCCGCTTCCACACATGTTACAAAATCCAGTAGCTTGCGCTTAAACCAGTTTCAAAACTAAATGGAAACTTTCCGAATATTTTACAACTTTGTCATCGACTGGTCGGGGATTTGCCCACTCCTGAAATTTTTCGAGTCGCAAGTGAGCGCATATTAAGGGTGCGTATATTGTCAACAACTCGTTTCGTATAATCGCGTGTAGGCGAATATAAGGAATCATATGTTGTATCAACCCACACACATTCTCATATATTGCTTTTATATACCAAACTGAGAGAGGTGTAGGGTCGAAGAGGCGGAAAGTTCGAATACAAACAGCTCTTAAAATGTGGAAGTTGCCTGCAAACTCGTCGCTGGTAAGTTTCTTTCAGGAGCGATATTAGATTTCAAAGTTAAATGAATCGTACCCAGGACACGTAGCAACAACAAATCTTCATTCCCGTTTTTTTTTTCTACGATAAGCCAAGGAAAATAGCGGGGTTCCTATCAGAGTCAAAAGTTGAGAGCGACCTGGAGAATGGGTAGGACTTACTTGTTTTCCACCTTTCCTTATCAAAATTGTGTCCCAGAAAAAACCGGGCAGTGGACAAAGTTTAGCAATAATTCTAGAGTGGAGCGAGCTATCAATAATATATACTAGGAACTTGAAGGTAAGAGAGCTGCAAGTAAGATGCTCCCAAGAAAGGATTATCCAAAAATAGTCCACTTTCACAGTTGCTCCAAGTAGTATCCGGTCATCGATCATAGTCTTGAAGAAAATTACGTCTTTGCAGAAGTTTAAATTAATGTCGGCTTCAGAAATAGGCTTCAACCTAAAGTTTTTTTTTCTAATTACCGGAAAATTGTTCTTGGTAATCACTTTGGGTTGAAGTTCCAGGTTTTCTCATTATTTTCATAGATCAAGAGTTTATTTGTAGAATCTTAAGGATGGATTTCCCGAACCCACTCGGATATAACGCTAGTTTGACCAGTTACTACCGGAACGACAAAAAGGCATTGAAAGTAGGTATTACAACACTTTTACTAGAAAGACCACTTTGAAAGCTCTGTTCGACTGTTTTCCCCACAATACTTAGCGTTGTTTTACTGAGTGACACGAGAAGCGGTCAGCACTGTCTGTATTCCCCATAGTGACGCCATTGCAGTTATTTCTCAAGGGTACCGAACTAGATTTAGTGTGTCACCTGTCACCCTGTATTATAGACCCGTACATTTCAGTCTGTTTTGTTGAGAGGAAAGTTAAGAGAACCGAGTTAGGTATCATAGTGGGATATCAGAGAAGCAAGATGTTAATTATAAGTCACCAGAACTCATTACATCACTTTCCTGCCTTAATGACCATTGAGCAATCCGCATTGAGGACATCGCAGGAGAAATATTTACAATAGGTAGGTACTTAGTACAGAACGTCTGGGCCACATCTAGCTTAATATTGCTCACAATTCCCTGTAGAGATACAAATGGATTCAGTACTTAAACTGCAATTTCCGTGTCTGAGTTGCGTAAAAGTTGCGAAAATTGGATCTTAAATAATACACTCCCCTCTTTTCCCTCTTTTCTATCAATTCAAACTAATTCAAAATGAATTGTGTTGAGTCAAAATTATGACTGCTTTGAGTTCATATGGTATTCAGATTTCCTGTACCTCTGCGTCAGTAATTCTATACACGGATAGTAAACCAGTAAAATTAAAAATATCGGGTACTGAAAATTTCCAAGGTGTACCACCACCATTTCATCCAACTGAAATGCAAAGAACCAATTGTGTAATTGTTCAAGGGAAGAGAACCCTAAAAGTGATAAAGGTTTTTTTTCTGCCGACTTGAATGATAGGTAGTCGCCAATTAAGCATCCATTGGGATCGTGTTTGTTTGTATGATGCCCATTGGCGGAATTTTGTTCAAACATTTTCCGAACAATTAACTAACGACGTCGAAAATTGTCAATGTAATTTGCTTTTACTTTTCGGCGTACAGTTACCGTGTGTCTATCGTGAAGACCACCCCGTTTCGATGTGGGAAGTAGAATTAGATTGCTCATTCGCATCCCGTCCATTATGAGCGCATAGTCGTATGTTTTGCGTGAAAGGCTCGTGTGATGGCTTACGAGATATGTGGCATCTAGAACATGTGATTAATGTTGTACGAGCCATTAGTTGATTTGTCAATAAAATTAGTCAGTTGGTCGCAAACCAAACATTGCTTCCGAGCTCGATTCACATTCCTTTTCGACTCCTCCGCATCCTACTCAACTTCACTGTTCCTATTGTTAAGGGCACGAAGTCCTGGACTCTCATAGTCTGACGACGGTCAATATGCTGGGAAACTTTTTGATCGGAAACTTTTCTCTACTATGTAAACGCTCCGGGAGGTTTGGGTAATATAATATCGACAGCAAAATGTTCGATTTAGAAGCTGACTCCTTTGGACCACATTCACAAAATCCAGCCGAGTGAGAAGTAGAGCATCAAGTAAACATATCGACAAAGACTTTTCATATAATCTATAATTTCGTCATGGCAGGGCGACCGGAGGAGTCAATCTTGAAAAGAAATCGCAGAAAAAATCGTTCCGAAAATTAGACGGCCATTTTCGGTAATATGATTGATAAGCTTAGCGGCGCTTTCCATCTAGAATCTCATTTTGAATCGAATCCCATTTAGGAATTTAGTCCGCTTATGATAAACGATAAGTTAGCCATCCTCAATATTCAAGACGCCCTTATTGAAGACTCTAGATCATTTAGTATATAGTATAAACCATCGACTCGTGCTTGAGTCGAAGTTTGTGGATGGAGGAAGAAGAATCCTTGTTCATTTTCAAGTAGTTTCGAAGACTTAATGTCGTCCCTGTTATAGATTTCTAAGTGTCCTTCTTAATCCGGCCGCATGTGTCAATAAGATTGCGGCCGAAAACGATGAACTGTTTAGAGAAATTTATGTTTTTGTTATTTGGCAAGTGAAAATTATGTGGACATTTTTGGTATTAAATACCCTAATGGAGCTGATGTGTTTATTTTGGATGGAGAACAAATGGATTATTGAGTACCTATGTTGCTAATCTTGCGTTAGTTCGCAACTCAAGTCGGCAATCGCGTAAATTCGGATCGTTGGCGGTATTTAGACGTACAAGTACAACAACCCTTTGTCCGCACTGAACAAGAATGTAGTGTTTCCACTATTGCCTATGCAAAGACACTACCCCAGTGGGAAAAAGAATGCTGAAGAATATACATTTCGTAAACATTTCGATTCCATCGATGATGGAATCATTACCATACTATTCTAATAATTGTGCATAAACTATAAAATAGCATTAGTACACTATTCGCATTTGCGCTGGGACTGAACTGAACACCTGCTAACCCCAACTAGTGCCAGTAACATTCGCATTGACATTCGCGTCGCAGTTTTTGACGCACATCAAAGGGGGCATTGAACCCGAATGCACCGTTTCCACTATCTCATAGGCAGTCGCGTTCCTTGCACATGTCCAATGCATATAAAGGTGATAGTGGAACCGCGGAATAACATATTATGTAGTAGTAAATATAAGAACCCATGATTTCCATATAAAAACCCATGAATTTTTCGGTTTTCGGAATTTAAGGATGTGTGCGGCTGGATGAGTGGCGTGTTTATTCTGATCGTATATGTGTGTGTATTATGCTTACTGCCCTGTTTTTGGGATTTATGATTTAAATTTTCCAATCTAAGAAAAAGGAATTTCATGACAACACCAAATAATAAGAATTAAACGAGAAAACACCTTATTGCGTTGTGTTTGGTCTGGGGAAGACACGCAGAAAAGTAGCCCATCTTGAGCTTTGAGGCCACCAAGGCCCATTATACTTGAATTCCCAGATTGTAACTTTTTCGTCCTCCTCACGTATTTCAAAAGCTCAGTGAGAACGGAGTTCCTCCATCCTCATAACATCGACACTGTATACATGCATTCTCGCAAAAGAGCAAGCGCCTTACTTCGGTTTCTTTTTCGCTTGTAGTTTTTGTCATTTGTAATTAATTAATTAAATGTACACAAAAATTTCATTCACATTAAATTGAAATTAAGTAAATTCACTGCAGATTTGATTACACAGGACTGAACGTGCTCACGCCGAGACTCGTTCCATTAGTCTGACCGGTTAAGTGAAGTCAAACAGAAATGAGACGAGGCTCCTATCCATGGCTGGTGGAGTATTGATACAGCTGTCTCGCTCGCGCCTATGCAAATTAAAAAAATATTCACAGAGCCTGCAAAACCGCCAAAAGAATTAATTTATCAAACAAAATTGCGAAAAAGCACAGGAAACTGCAAACGCCATTAAATAAAATAAAAAAAAAAAATAAACGAGAGAATAATTTTTAAATTATAGCCACCCAAATAAGTAATTCCCACTTTATGGACATTTTCAATCGGATTGGCAAACAGGCTGCCAGGGTTGGCCAAAGTATTTAGCGATTTTCGAAATGCATTTAGCGTCATCAACATGCCCGCACCTTGCCTCCCCTCACCCTCTCAACTTTTAAATCAATGAAAAATTCTCGTTTCGTTGATCCAATTAAATAATTTTTTTGGGTTTTATTTCGTGTGGTTGAGCGGATTTAAAAAAAAATTGGTTGTCTGACAGAGTTAATTAAATTATTCGCTTGTAAAGTAAAAATATTATACAGTAAATAAGTAGGGGATGATTCTGACACAGCTCGAGTTTCTGCTCACTGTTTTGCTTTCGCCATCCCATGCATTCGCGGTTGTGATATATCCAAATGTTATTTGAATGGAATTCTAAAAATGTGAATATGTTGCGGGATTATAGAAAATTAGTCTGCATGAATTTGACTCAGACGAAAATATGCAAATTACATTTACAGTATGAAAAGGAGGAGCTAGGGAAAGTGTTAGTTTTTGATGCATTTCCAAAATGCGATATGCAGAAAGTATCACTCGAAAAAATTCCGTGTGAACGCCACTTTTAAACTAAACTTTTCCTATTAACGCCTTTCGTACATAAGTACATAGATCAAGAGTACGTAAAAATCAGTTTCCGTTTACCAGATTCAGACAAGAAGATAAGTGATATCTAGGGAGTGTTGGTGGATGAACAACTGGAGCGGAACCGGGAGGACATATTTATACTATAAATTTTTTAAATTCAACCTGGATTTAGTTTTAGATGCTTAACAAAACCGAAAGAAACACTTTTCCCTCATCATATAATTGAAACAGGCATTTTCCCAGTACTGAATCGTAAAAACAGCCTGGATAAAATCAGCAAAAGCCTTTTAACTTTCATTCAATTTCCCTGGAAAATTTCGCCCTAGGGTAGCACAGAGATTTCATTGAAAAGTTTTCAGAACTAAGATAATAAAACGAACAAAAGTTCTGCAACAAATATAGAAAACCCGAAACCTTACAATTCATATTTGCATCGAATAATATTTTAAGGACAAAAAAAGTGAAAGAATCGGAGCGAAAACAAAGGACCGAAAACAGAATCCTGTTGACTTTCGCAAACAGTCTCAATGCTAAACGACAAAATCCTAAGATAGACAATCGAAATGATTTCGGTCGGAACACTACTTCTCTAAAAAGGATAATAATCCTGTGGTGACTGTAGCGAGTATTCTGCATAACAACGCCAAAAGCGTCATTCTCCTTCGACCGATGGATGAAGGTCAGATCGTTTTAAT
The DNA here is from genome assembly GCA_949128065.1 of Beris chalybata. Classification (NCBI taxonomy): domain Eukaryota; kingdom Metazoa; phylum Arthropoda; class Insecta; order Diptera; family Stratiomyidae; genus Beris; species Beris chalybata. The sequence continues at coordinate 1,581,576 of OX421896.1, read as the reverse complement.
ACCAGCTCCAGCACAGAACTCGTATATGGCAGGCCGTTTCTTGAGAAAACATCCATTATTGGGGTAGATCCTGTTATCAGGATATCTGGACTGGCATCTGATATGAATGTCATATTTAAACAATAGTTTAAATGTGTTGTTTTGTATCTATAAGTGCGGACGTTTTGTAGAAAAGGTCATGAAAAAAATGTAAGAATACGTTAAGTAGATATGTATATGAAAAGAAATGTTTTACACTTTAACAATCCATTCGACGGTTTACAAATTTTCATAACTATTTATGATTTTTTTTTGCATTTTAGGACAATTAGACAAGCGTAGAACAAACCCTTAGTTCAAAACCAAAGAAAAAAAACTGATAGGAGCTGGGCAAATAAAATAATCAATGTTGGGGGGTTGAGACCCGGGTCCCAAACCCACCGGAGCAACATACATTAAAACGTAAAGCATGGCACTTTCCGCAGTCGCTGAATTAGATTCAATCCCGATAGGTGGACCCGTTCTAGTTTCCCGTCTGGAGAATCTTATCTTCAACTCGACTGAACTTAACACACAGGAACTTCACTACAACGAGTTTTTCTTGTTCTTAGTTTACCACATTTAACCGGGATATACAGTTCTACGCATCGTAGCCATTCAGCAATAGTGAGACTTCTGTGGATAGATTTCTGGTTGCTATGGATGGAATTGGGCCATACGCTTGAATGAAGCTGAGAGAAAGCAATGAAATCGAGTGAAAATTGATAACCACTGAACCGCTACTGCCGTAAATCCTTGCAGCACCAACATTATCGCTGTAGTTTACAAATTAACTCCATGCAACAACAAATGCGATTAGACATGGTAAATTGGCCGCATTCGGCACGAGTTCAAGGCGTTTCATCCAAGTGAATGTTCATATCGAGTTCGACTCCCGGCTTCACCGTCCCCTTTTCGTTTTTGGAGCTATTCTATCCTTGGAACAGGGATATCACTTACAGCATAAATGGGTACCACATGGCAGATTCGATAGTTTTACTCGGGGTTACTATGGTCGGATGTGACGTTGCTGTTCCAGTGGTTCCGGAATTATCTATTATTCCGAAGAGCTACAGGACTTGCCCCTAATTTTCAGGGGCTTAGATACGAGGTATCTACAGGAAATTGTCGACATGTCGTGGTTTGCGGCATGGACAACTCGTCTCCCTTAATTTTATGGAAGGCAAGCTCCGCAAACATTTATTGGAGCTGCAAGTCACCTGGAAACCATATGCCCATAAAATTATGCGTATTTGCGGCAGCTTTAACGAGGTCAGTGTTTTGTTCATTATTAGATGGAGTTATGATATTAACGATTCATATCCCTCTCTATTTTGGGTCTCTTTTCTTCGTATAAACAACTGAAGTGTACCAATTCATCAAATTTAAATTAGAACTTTATTTCGATAATACTTGCGAACATTTTTTTGCAGAATCAATGCTTGTTATTCTATCTATTGTTGGAAGAGAAAAGAGAAAACAAAAAGCAAATTTAAAACAGGTCAAAGTCAAAATTTTTAGTCTACATTTTTGTTATTATTTGACTTTGAATTTTTTTTTTCCGAAAATGAATTTAGACACAGCTTTGCTACGTCTGACGTCATTAACTGTTATAACTAGACGTAGACGTAGACGAAGCAAGTAATTAAGAAACGACCTTAATATATGTACTCAGGATTGGTTGCCGGACTACCAGTCACTTAACTGTAAATGAGTACATGAGCTAAAATCGGGGTAATAATCACGGACGAGCGTGTGACTGACGACTTCACCTCCTTGTGTTCCGTTTGTTTCGTAATCAGGGACGTCCTTTGTGGAGGGGGGGGGGGCACTTGCCCCACCTGAATTTGGTATTTTCATATATTATATATAACAAATGTATATATATATATACAAATATAACATCTAGCCCCCCTCCCCAGGGGGGGGGCCAAAAGCTGAAATGACGGCCGGCTCGTAATGAAGTAACTCTGGGATTACTTCAAGGCCTACCCCCATTTGGGCTGTTGTACCATGGATTATTAGAATTAATTGATCGCTTATCAAAATCGTGTACCTACCAGGAGACCTTCAGGAGACCGTCAGATTTATGACGTTATGAGAGCTTCAAGTTGTATAAGTTGTTTTATGAACAATGTTGATATTTTCTGGTGGGTTTTTTTTTTATTTAAATAGTATAGAATTATAGAATCCGATTACAACACGTATTGCGGTAATTTAAGAACATGCTCCCTAATCGACGGAGGCTTATTAAAAACTATTAGCACTCGAAACTGAAGTGGCCGTACACAATTACAGTGCTCAATGTCCTAGTGGGAGGTGAAGTCGAAATTAAAAGATGTACGTAGGTACGGCTTAAGGTTTTCTTCCCAATTTCCACAAAAGCCAAAATCAAAATCCAACATCCTCAAGACCAACATCCGCCACCGACGACTATACACTATTTGAGCGATATTCTTGCTATTAGTTCACGTGGTGTTACAATTTTTCATATAGATCACCGACATTTCATGACCTTGATATTAAACGATGTCTGGACTACAAAGTCCGTGGTCGTTGATTTATTACATGGATGTATTTTCTTTCAGATAAATTTATTACTTGGACCAGACAACGAATAGGATTAGTAATATCGAGGTCCTACAGACCATTTCCACAGGAGATCTCGAATAGACAAGCCATTTCGCAAGCAACGCCATCAATTAAATGCAGCAGAAATAAAGGGAAGAGGTAGACTCCAAACTATTACCGCCAATATTTTACTAAGGATAATAACTTTTCATCGAGAGGAACCTGTGAGAAAGCACTATAGGTTTTTCAAGTGACACCACGGGTTCGGATGCGGAAAGTGGATTAATCGATCGAAACGCTAAGCTATAAATGGATGAAAAAAATGGTCCCAGTTAAGGATACGATCTATCCGATTAAGGATGCCCGAGCGTGCAGTAAAAATGCCGGCACAATAAAGTAATGCCGGGAGAAGATAGTCGAGAAGTCGATCCATTGGAATTGTGAACTAAAGACGTTCCCAATTGCAAATCCGAGAGTACTTAGCCCATAAAGTTGGGCAGAGATAAGCCCTGAAAACATGTTCTGCCGATAAACATATTGAACCGGTGCCAAAATGGCGAAATTTCCCTTATTTCTTTACGTGTCCCATTGGGACTATGTGCGCGCTCCTAGCCTAGTCGTCCAAGTTCAGAAACGACTACTAACACGAAATCGAAAAGGGGCGGCGGGGCCGGACAAGTTTTTCTTATGTCGTCCTTGTTGGCACGTTGTCCGAAAAAGTTGCAGCGTATGTTTGAAGAAGGTCCTTACTGGGATTTCTAAAGCGATGACCTATGCAATTTTTCTATACTCTTACGTTACAGACAGGGAAGCATATAACGTCTCTCTCTGGCGACCGTGCGATTTCCTTTTTTCTTTCGAAAAGGTAAATAAATTTTTTTCCGGTAAAGCATTTTCCGAATAATCGCCGTTGAGGACTCCAGTGCAAACTAAGTCAACTTGAAATTTAATTTCAATTACCCACAGGGATCGCAATGACAAGGACTACAGTGAACTTTCGTTTGCAGGATGATGCCCTAAATGTGATTGTAGTTACTTTAAGAGATTAGGGGTAGCACTATAAAAACGGACCGGAGCCATAATTTGCCCGAAAAATTTCTGGAAAACTTTTTTTCTGACAGCGAAATGAAGATTGGAAAATCTTGTCAAGGAAATAAAAAAAAAAAAAACTCACGAGAGTTTTCAAAAAAATGTATTTTATTAATTTTACAATAGTTCGAATAATAACAGGTGGTTGGAGACAATCCTGGACTGCAAAATATGTCACACGAATAAAAAACCTTGCGATAACCGTAAAAAATTACGTTTACCTCAAAGTTAAATTTACAAATTAAAATCCCCACCACAAAAATTAACGCATTGCTGACGCGTTGTGATTTTGAATGACCAGGAAGACGTAATTTTGGTTAGCAGTCGCGAAAAGAGTGGTGTTGGTAAAAATGATTTTATTCTTGATATTTTCTGAAAAACGAATAGACTCGAATAAATGCCAATTCAGTATCCAGCCGCCATTGTAAGTAGTCGATTTATTTCGCATACTAACGTTAAAATATTTTATATTATACGAGTATAATTGTAACAGGCAACTGGGCAGGTGGTGATAACGTGAATAGTATATATTGAAAGCCCAAAACGACAAACAAACAAACATGACCGACTGTGGCTTACAATAAATCATCCAAAGTCAGTTAAACCCCTTGATAAAGTTCACCACCCCCAATATTAAGTCTAGACTGTTATCACAAAAGCTTAAAGTAAACCGGTGTTAAGATTACATAGGTCAAATACAAGCTTCAAAGAACAACTCTCGAAAAGAGAATTTCTTTGAAAAGGACAAAGAGGAAAGGGCTCCATGGGGACCATCAATTCACCCTTAGAAAATAATTTTGTGAGTTTCCCCTTTATTATTTTACATTTAAATTTTTTTCCGTTCATTTTCCCCATAGCAGCTTGATCGCTATTCTTTGGGACCATTAAGCAAATATAAAAGGAACGTAAATTCGTTTTTTTGCTCCTTCGTCCAGTTTCCTTCCTTTATTTAATTTTTCTTCTCCGGAGGTTTTTCATTTTATCACAAAGCCATATCCTTGTTGTATGGTATCTCATATTTCGTTTGTGCAAAATTTCCTTTCATGCAGTTTAATTTCAGCACTTAGGGATTTTGTGAAGGCTTAATTTGAAGAAACTGTGGAAATTAGCAACACGTGGTGAATCAGGATGGGGTTATGATGAGGGTGTTTTTGGTATGCAATGGGTGATAATACCCGACATAATTTAACGTTCCTAATTGATTTAGTTTTTTTTTTTCATTCGAAAGCAGATGAAGCAACGGGACTAAAACGGGCTTTCTGTAAAGCAGAACTGAATGAAAGAACACTTTAAGGGGTTACACCACAGTAACATTTTGGAAAAATCAATTTTTTTTCTCTGCCTAAAAAATTGTTTGAACCTTGGAGCATATGGGGAAAAAAATTTTAAAACATGAAAATGAATTTGATCCTGGAATTTCGAGCTCTTTATCGAGCGCGCCAGGCTACTTTGAAACGACTACCTGTGTCGCATCATTTATCCATCTGAGAAGATACTGCCTAATGATTTACCTGTTGGTTTCTAAATTCTGGATAACACTAATAGATATCGCTAGAAAGTTTTTCCTTTCCATTGGATGTATTTTCACACAGAATTTCGTTAGAGTAGCGTCAGTCCATGTACAAAAATGTAAAAATCCTATAGGTACTATATAGCAACGGATATCGCTGTATGCAATTTTAATGATGGACTGACTAACATATAGTACTACGGATTACGAAGGTTCTGGATGTGAATATTGGCGTCTAATGCTACAATTTGTGTGTCGAATCTGATGTTAACCGACTCCAGCGCGCTAAGAATTCATTGACAGTTGCTGCAAAAAAGGCGCGCTCCACCATTAAATCGTCGAGGGAAGGGATTGAAGGGGAATATTTCAACTTAGAAGGACAGCTTCATGGTCCTGGAGATGCAGATTAATGGTGAAAAATTTAAAAAGTAGAATTATTTATTTGTTCATGTCTGTAACACATTTCAATACTTTGAACGCGTTTTTCTCGAAACGCGATTTTCGAAATCGGCACGCAGCGTAACTCGAACAATTTTCATTCTTTTCATTCCAATTTTTTACCATATGTATCTTCAAAATAATATTCCGAAGAGAAACACGTACGGGATTTTCGATACGTTGATTTAAAAAATAGTTATTAGCAAATAACTCTCCTGTTTTTGGTCGAAAATTGAATAAAATTATTCAAATACTCACCAATCGCTCAATATTCAATATTTTTAAATTTTTGTACGTGTTTCTCTAGCTATATTCATGAAGATTCGGTGGGTTTTTTTCCTTTGTGCTAGGTTCAAATTTACGTAAGTTAAACTGCGTGCCGCAAAGCCCCTAAGATTTAACAAGCCTCGGGAGAATAGCTGAAGTGCCGCCATTTTGTAAAATTTTTCAATAATTTTTTTTTATTGTACACTCAACTGTATGGTTATTAACTTTCAAAAATATAATAAGTCTATTTCCTTTCCTTCCATTAAAAAAAATTGACGAGAAATAGCCTTTTTTTAGGTTGTGGTGTTGCCCCTTAAAAAAAAAATATTTCGTTTGTGATTGAAGTGATTCCGTAAAACGGGGTAGATCATTTGATCTAAGGATTCCGTCTAAAAATTAAAGGGGTCTTTTGAGCACGAATGCTTTGAATACGTGACCTAAAATTTTGAATGCAGCTCAATTAATTTTGGGCCCTTTAAAATTAGTTTATTTTAAGGCAAGTTAAACTTCATTCGTCTCGTTGCTTAAAAGTATTGAAGGTGTCTTCCTAGAAAACTTGCGACGTAATTGAACGACAATATTTCGAAATTTGTCTACCATACCTTTGAGCTCCTTGGTAACTATTTACATTGTTGGCTTTGTTGATATTTTCGATGAATGACCATTGAAGTCAGTAAGACAAAACAGCAAATAGAATTTAATGCCTTCAAAGCTTATTATATTATATGATCTTTGTACACTTAGATGCCATAGAAATTATTAAATTATGATTTTGTTTTGAGAGTTCTATTGAAATAATGTCAAATGAGTCACAAGCGACTTCAATAAGGAAAATTCAAAATGGGAACTTCCTATCTCTTTTCAATTTATACTTTAAAGAATAAAGAATTGTATTAAAGTGGATTTTCCAAAAAATTAAACTCCTGAAATTTTGTATTTTCACGTTTTTTGTATTTTCAAGTTTTGTATTTCCACGACCCCAAAAAACCGCCAAAAAAAAGTTCGTGCACATTTAGATATTACGTTGACATTGTTTTCGGTAGACAGTATTAAAGTTGTGATTGGATATGGCTTCGGTTTCAAAATCCTTTGTAAATTTTTTTTTGGGGAACGAATAATTAGCGCTTTCTTCGCAAGCAGGTATTGCATTATTTTAATTATTTTATAAAGACATCAAATAGCAAAATATATTTTAAAATAGTTATTCTTGATTTAGATCAGGAAACAGAAAACACGGCATTCAAGGTTTCTATGGCACACCATTTATGATCGTGACTGTACTATACAGTGGCGTAGCTAGACATGATAGTGGCGTAGCTAGACATTATTTTCGGGGGGGGGGGGGGGGGGTAGTTTGTAAGTAATGGAGCTCTCTTTCGAGCTCTAATGAAGCGATTCTCGAGATATCAAACTCGGAAGCCCTACATATTTTTCCCGTATAAATTCTATCTATCTATCATTATATCTCGAGCAATTCGGAGGTATTGTTTTTTCTCAGTCCCACACTCTTCACCAATATCGAAAACTTTTTGCGAACCATTCAAGTTTTATTTTGTATTAAATTCAAGTTTCAGCTTTCTATGTAGTATAAACGATTGAGAATATCTAACATCTCCGCTTACAATTGGCCACAGTTACTTAAAAAGGCCCACCTGGTTTACACACTGAAAAAATTTCAGCTTACAAGGAATACAAAACGATTCCACAACCAGTTTTTGAACTGAGTGTGACTTTAGTGGGATCATCTGAGTAGAAAGCAGAAAAAATAGGTGAATTTTAGAAATCATTATCTCAAAAACTATAAAACCTATCCAAAAATAATGTGTGAAATTTTTGAAGAAATCGGTTCAGCCGTTTTCCGAAGATTTTGGGAACGGTCTTTGAAAAGTATGTTTCGAGATAATCGCGTTTGAATCACGAAGAATTCACGAAGGGCCCATCCCGGTTAATTGCCCATAGCTTCCACAATTATTGAAATTTAATGTAGGGAGATGGTCTAGCATCCATGCTTTTCAACTTGGCACTAGAGAATGTCATCCGAAAAACCCTGGTCGACACTAATGGGACACTACTATTCAAGTCCACCCAACACCTCCTGTGCAACTTCCCAGCTCTCGCTAGAAGACGGCTGAAAGCTCTGGGTGCTTCGACCTTCGCAAACCTTAAAGAAGTCTTTTTTAACAGCATGCAGAGTCTAATCAACTTTGCTATGGTTACAGGGATCTTTAAATTAAACGAGAAACTCTCAACGCAGATCGAAACGCAAGCGCACCTACCTACATTCACATTGGGTCTCGTATTTTTTATGTGGTATCACTATGGTCCCTCGTGGGTCTATGTGAGGCCTTTGGCCACCACTGAAACCTAAACCTAAACCTAACCATCCAATAGCATAGGCTAGCGATATATGTATGTAAACATCCTCGCAAAATCCTTCCCTAGTGGATGTATTTGTCAATCTTGACTCTGCCATATAGTATACCAATTTTGGAGTATAATTTGGAGAGTATATATAATTTCATATATCTTGAGACTAATCTAGAAAAAAATGGCTACGAAACGGACAAAATCAATCGACGATGATTCATCGATAGCAAATAAAACGTATTATACTCGGTTGAGGAAGATAGCAAAGCTATCTTAAAACTAAGCTACTGAAGGACGAGGTCTTTAAATCTAGACGGTTTGAGGTGAAGAATTTAGGAGACCAGGATTAAGGATCTCAAGGGGATCGGGGTCAAAAAAATTAATATTATTATTAAGAACTACACTAACCTTAATTGAGAATCACAGATTTTCTTAATTTTTTTTTACCACGATACCCTAGTTGAAATTGAGATATTCAAGGGAAAGACAAAGTCGTTATCCTTAAAAGAAACTTGCAAGAATAAGTTGTATTCGTATTATTTTTATATTGCGACAACCTTGAACTTTAAAATAAGTCCTACTTCATTATTCTATGGTAAAGACTAAGTACCAGAGATATGCATTTTCGAAGAGGACTCGGACATCATTTTTGTGAAATCTTTAACATACTATAACTAACAAAAAAATTAAATAGAAAAAAAATTTAAATCATATTTTTTTCTTCACTAATTCTTCGAGTACCTACATAAATTTTCAAAAGAATCGGCGATGGTAAGTCCCAAATTTTGTCATTTTTGGCGATTCTTGATGGAATAACCCAAACGTTTGAATTCATAAACTTTGATAGTTAAAACCATAGAGATATACATATGTAGGTAGTGGAGATGACGAGCAGCGACTGTTTTGAAGCTGGAGGATTTATTGCAAAGGACCGGCAATAAACAATATAGTCCAGTAATCAGAGACAAAATTTCTGTAAATAACGGAAAAAAATAAAAGTCGAAATGTTTTGACGTAGTTAGGTTCCAATGATGGAGTAGAATAGGGAATCACAGTTTTACACCAAAATTTGATATGGCGTGTGAGCGAAATTTTGATTTTTCTGTTTTGTCGATTTATAGCCGTATTTTGCATTTATCGCTAAAAATAGTAACAACCAAGTTTATAGAGAATTGAATTCTCTATCTTTTTTATCTGAACAGCTTTTTTTGTAAAATCATTATTTATTGCGTTATTAAGCGTAAAGTGCAAAAAATTAGGAGATTGTCCCAGTTTTTTAAACTTTGTACCATTTTTTTAAAAAATAGGGGTAAGGTTAATTCGGCGAAAATAAGGCATATTTTCAAGAATTTTTTTAGATGATACCGGTAATGCTGGATTGTTTTATCTCACCTTTATATAATAATACAAAATCTGAACTACATTTTCAAAAATTTTCATTTCAAAATATTTATAAATAAGGCGTTCGCAGCGAATCTCCGCAGGTGTATCGAAAAAAGGTTGTTTTGCGGTGTACGCTACAACTCGTGACTAGATCATGCAAAACAAAAAAGTCTAATTGCGTTTGTTAGGCGAGATGTTTCTCGAGGTAATGAAGTCGAGTTTTTTTTTTTTTTAACCGATTTGTCCATTTTTGGTAGCACTTAAAAGTCAGAAACGCGATTTTTGCTAAAAAAAATCGTTGTTTTTTATTGTAAAATAAAAAATAATTGTAAATTTAAAAAAAACTCGACGTCACTACCTGGTGGTATGTTTAGAAATAGTAAAAAAAAATTTAAAAGAATCGGTTCAATACATTTTGAGTTACAACGTACACCGACTTCAAAAATGACAAGTTTCAGAAAAACGCTTTAAAGTTTTGCACACTGGGCATCACATACGAGTGCGTACACCTCTAAACTGTTCATAACTCCGTTAATTTTGCTCCGATTGACTTGAAATTTTGACACAACATTCTTGCAATGTTATAGCGAGAAATGCAAAATACTGCTACAAATCGACAAAACAGAAAACTCAAAATTTCGGGCACACGCCATATCAAATTTTGGTGTAAAACTGTGATTCCCTACTCTCCTCCATCATTGGAACCTAACTACGTCAAAATATTTCGATTTTTACTTTTTTCTTTAAGAATTCCGAGATTTACTGGACTAAATATGCTACTATCAGCTTCTTACTCACATGTATGGTATGTTATATTCTGGTCTTGAAAACAAAAATAGCCAAAACTTTGAATATGTACTAGGCAACTATTTGCATTTCACTGCATGAAACGCTTCAAACAAAAACGTACAATTTTGATTCAATTCATTTGTTTTGAGTTGAAGCATTATTATTGTTCGTATAGAGAGATTCAACGATTTTTATCGATCACCGGTCCATAATTGATGGTGATCAGTAGATAATATCTGTTATTTTGAAGTCATATTCACAAAATCACTATACATGACATATATGGTACACTGCAGTACATATATTGGAGACTAACAATAATCAAGCATTATTAAAATGGCTTCACAAACATTCGCTCTACGCTACTACATTCTACCTTTTTCGTGCTGATGATTAAAAAAAAAATATAACTTACTAGGTGAGCTAATCATTTCGGGGGGGGGGGGTTTGTCCCCAAACCCCCCGTTCCTACGCCAGTGGTACTATACTACACTTCACGTTAATACACTTGGCTGTATGCTAGAGATTATAGGGTGACTCCCAACTTCAAAATTTACATTATAAGAAATACGAGTATATAAAATCACTTTCCGGTAATTCTCCTGGAGTCAGATCTAGAGATTTTGGAATCCATCAGAGCAGTTCATCCCTAAAATAATTGATAATTACGACCCCACAATAAATCTCCCAAGCTGCGCCGCCACAGCTCTAGGAGGAGTCACTACTATGGGCACAGTCGCTTCTGTTCGGTGGAAAGTGCCACTGTGACGACGGCCTAATTAATCTTGTTAATTGTCTTAATCTTTCCTCATAGCACGTGGTAGTTTCCCGTCCTAGATCGCGTCATTGCTTACTGCTGTTGTTGTTCTTGTTGGACTCTTCCGCCACCTCTGCTTCTCGCCGAGGTCCCGACCAGGACAGCGCCTCTCCTGCTCCAATTAAGTTATCCGAGATAAATGATGGCACTACAGTAGTAAGTCTCGCGTTAAACAAGTTTAAGGCAATCACAAAGTAATTTCATTGGAATGGCCCCCTCGGAAAGCATTATTATTATTTAGCCAGCACTACCCTCTTGCGCTCGACCACCCTTCAGGATGGCTTGGTTACAGAAGCTAAGGCTACGCGAAGAAAATTATAAAACTTCGAGAGGAAAACGGTGATGATGGAAAAAAATCGTGGCTAGTCGGTGTGATAAATTTCCACCTGTTAATTCTTCACGGTGTAGTTGTACTATTAACACCCTGAGCCAGGGAGGTACCGAATAGCGCACACACGTACTACGAACACACCTGGATGGCGATGCCCAGCTAGCTTTGCTTCCCTTAATGGCAGGATAATAAAATCCAAGCGATCCAGTAAATTACCTCATTTCAGGGGCGAACAGGACCGAAATCCTAGCGCGCCTGAGAGCTGGTAATTAATAAATGTCACGCTAGTACCAGACAGCGGCTAAATCTTATTTTTATCCTGGACCGATGGAAATCCTGCTCATGAGAATGGCACAAAAGGAATTAGTTTGCCCTTTCCGCGCTTTTTGGTCTTGCTTTTTGCAGGACGATAAGGTGGTTCAATTTTCAAATGGAATTTTCCACCAAAATTCTGCCAAGTGGCTAACCGTCAAGATATGTGTGGGTGATGAATCGGCCTCAGCAATAATTTCACACAGTAGACGGTTTTTACGAAAGCGGTAATATTATCTCCTCAAATAAGTGTCAGAGTATACTTTAGAATATTTTGAACTGACGACATATTTTGAACTGACGGCAAAAATAAAATTAAGAATATGGATTACTGACGAAAATAAAGAAGTTGGTTATCCCTTGAGAAGTTAAAATTTACAATGGCCTCTTTATACCTCGATGTACATCCATAAAGCTGGGTATTGCCCATACATATCTATTTTTTAGTACCTACTGATTATTTTATTCAGTTAAAAAATGATAAAAAGCATTCCTTGTTTTCCTTTTTAGAATAAATTCAATTCACTCAACAAATTTCAATCTTAACCAGTTTTAGTTTCACTCTAAACGCTTGTGTTGAAGCATTTGCCAAGCAAACAACTATTCTTAAATTTGTTTGTAATCATAGAATTTTTATCGACTGGTAGGAATTTTCAAAATTTCATGTATGGTGTTGTCCTCTTTCATAATGAATTTTTTACAATAAAATTTACAATCGTCATCTTCTCCCTTTTTATTAATTAAAATCAATCTAAACAAAAATCAACCTTTCAAATAATCGTAAAGGAGAAAACAAAAGGTCAAATATTTTCACATCACTTCGCATCATATTTTCCTGTTTAAAAATTCCAATTCCTGAAATAACATGGTTCACGTTTAGTCTGTCCATCCGAGCACTTGCAGCCCGTGTGCCTAAGTCTTGACGAAGAGGAAAAATTCCCAAAGCTGTTTCTTTTCGAATAATTCTATTTATCTTATCCGCTGTATTTTCTTTTATACAAATTCTACGTCAGAGGGCAACATTCATTATCACAGAAAAACATCCCCAAAGGGGACGCATATTCATCCAATTTTCGAAGAATTTTACTTTATTTTTGCTTGTTTCTTGTGTCCTTTGCTGCTCTATTCGACTCTTTTCTATTTTTTTCGAACCTTTATCAAAAAGTTTCGCCACAATCAAATTATTGCAAAATGTCTCCAATCGAATCAGCCACAGTCAAAGAACCCTTTTTCTCATAATGGCCGATGCTAGGTAGAATTCAAGGCTTCCATTGTGTAGTTGTTGGCGGTACTATTTGAACAAGGGTTGGGTAAGAAAATACCAAAATGTTGAGACAATAATTTAATAATACAATAACAGCAACATGACAACAAAAACCAGGGATAACAAGAATAAGACGCAAGAAGGGGGAGAAAAACTTTACTTTGACGAGGGAGAAGGACTGACGTTCGAGAGCATTTGGGAAAAAAGAAAATCTATTGAATTCATCAGTTGAAGTTCAGGAGTTGGGTTTCTTATAGTTTATTCGAACTTCAACTGGCACTGTACAATGTGAGCAAAATATAATTATTGATTATCCGGGAAACTGGAAATAATACCACAATTTCAATCGTGCCTTTATACGAGTACTCCAGTACAATATCCGGGAAATATCGCAAGCTGTTGGTGATCTGTTAGCTCCATTACAATTTCCGTTAAGGGGTAAAAGGTGTTTTATAAATTTACCTAGGGTCGATTCAAATTTTTTTTGAAATGCGACTTCCATTGTGAAATTTTCTAGAAAGGGAACTGTGTACCTACTTCTTCTTCGTCCCAGACGAAGGGTGATTATATTTTATGTTGTTGGTTGGTTTAAGTAGCACCCCCGCCAAAGTAAACAGGGCTCAATTAGCGCAGTGGTCATTTTAATACCACAAACTCGTTTAACCCGGCTTGTCACTGAATTAGGTCGGTGGTTTCTGAAGACATACATAGGGAGAATTGAATACTGATCCACCCTGTACTGAATTAACAAGTCTCCGATTTTCTTTCGTGAAATCTCACACAGCTAAATTATACTAAAAAAAAAGAACTAATAGGTATCTACACTAAAATCTGTACGAAAAGCATATCTCAAACATCTTGATCTTAATGCAACAATAAATGGCTTTATTATTTTGGGCTGCCCAAAGCTGGCTATTTGAAATTATTTAAAAGCAAAATATGAAACTGAATGATTGATTTTTACTTACACTTTTAAAATTAACAATTATAGCTGTTTTATATCGCAAGATTTTAAACTGGATTTCATGAAATCTTGAGATTTCGACAAAACTCAATCGATATCAGTTCCTCTTTGATGTTTTTCTCCGCTTTCCAGTTACATATTGGATGGTTTTTGTTCTCATTGGAAACTGCACGGAAACGTTATGCGGCCACGTTTTCATTTTAACACAATATTCGCAGTCATACAATAGATATCATATTAAATAAAATTTTCAAATCACTCAACTTTTGGAATGCAAGCTTTGAAATTAAATAATTGTTTTTTTTTCAACTCCGGCTCATGCAGAATAATATATTCTATTAAGCCAGAAATACACGGTCACACTGCATGCAGCGGAGCGCTGCAAGATGTCTCTACTTCTACTTTTGCGGTGCAGCGGCACTATTATCACAACTTGAGGTTGAAATTTACCAACACAGAAACATGAAAAAGTGGTTCGACAGGTAATGTTTAGTAGTAATTTTGTACCCGTGGAGAGGAGTATTAATGAAGGAGCGTTTCATGGAACTAGGAAAAAGTATATTTGGGACAAATACAACCAAAAGATCTGCCAAAAAATTCTGCACATCTGTTTCACATGCAGGGATGCCTGCATTGCTGCATGCATATATTCTGCACATGTATTTCAGGCTTTAGAAAAAATTAGGAAAATCTTACAAAATAAATTACAAATTTTGACACAATAGGCAAAGAAATTAGTTCAGTGCGATATATGTATGTATGTAAATCTATTCGACTGAGAGCAATTCAGGAAAAGTGTTAATTAAAAAAAAAAAAAAAGAGAGCTTTTAGTACTTAAAACTAAAGTACCAATGGGTTGTGAGGAAGCGATATTTCTGCATGTTGTTTCTTGAAATAGTCGAATCATAGTCGAATTAACTCAAAAAGGCTGTTTTCAACATATGACTTAAGTGTGTTGCCTCTTTATGCGGTAAGTGTTTTGCCATACGTATAAATTTCTTGGTCAACCTTGGACTCTTTAATATTGAGAACCATTCAGTCCATATCTCCTGGACGGGAATATCAACACTCTGCTTACAAGTTAAAAGAACTGGCATCTCGAAATTATTTTGATTAAAGTTAAAGATAATGTCCCGCTGTTTAATCGTACCGACTCAGCAGTCTCCCTGCTTGCTAATTTTTCCACTGAGTAATCAGTAAAGAACATAAGCAAATCGTTTGAAACAAGAGGACATTGATAAAATACTGAGTCAGTTCCTTTCAAGAGTAACAACTCTATTTTTTTTACCGTAACAATCGTTAACAGCTGTAATACGTTCGCCTTAGCTAAATCCAATGTGGTTCTTTCAAGCATTTCTCAGAATCTTTGCTCTGATCCTTAGTCGGCATATAGATTAAAAACGCCTACAAACCATTTGTTAGAAAAGAACTCAATACCGGCCAGGACGCGTTCGAATGAATTCCCTTAATTAAATCATCCACAGGAGGAAGGTCGACATTATTCTACATTTTTCCGTCTTAACGGTGAAGTGCTGACATTTTTCGTGGGATAAAAGACTTGACGTCTACTTAACTTGATCCGAAATGATTTGGCTTTTTTATTCGTTCGAGGGCCGCGGCTTCAGCTTCAGCCACATTCTCATCACCATCTTCGTCTTCCTTTGTGTTTTATTTACCATAGCGTTGTTATTTTTTCCGTTCCGTAATTCTTCTCACTTCATTCCTCATAATTTTTGAAACATTTCGTTATTTCTCCACTTTTTCTTACTCAATTTAATTTTGTATCGTGGTACACCCGTTCGGCTTGTCCTGGTATTAAGTTTCATAAATGGAGACGACGGCAAAAGGCTAAGCGTGAGGATGTCGAGAGCGGGTAGGAGCCGCACAAAAAATACAAGATTTCCATTTTTCTCTCTCATTTTTTGACATAATCTCTGACAGCATCTGACAGTTTATTAAGGCTACACTTTTCTCCCAAGCATCCCATCTCACTCTCGGTGAGTCGTTTCGTTAGGCTGGCTTTTTCACTTTTCTCTGTTTTATATCCGTTGTAGTTTTTTCGTACTTATTCAAAAAGAATATGATTTTTTTTTATGTCGCACAATATTTGTCAGTGCCAGTTGTCATTCCGATTTTTGGTATACTGGTTTTATCCTATTTTCGGTGAGTGCTTGCGTATAAGAGTTTTGCTTTCTTCTAGGGAAGAAATGGCAATACAACGTGAGCCCACAACCACCAGCACATCAATCCAATTTTAGGCCTTGCGTTCTGTTGCTTGGTTGACGTCTGTCATCAAAATGTGAAGGTTGACTTCTGGTGCCATAGTGGGTTATAAATGTCAATGGAATTCCCATCTGGAACCGGAGGTTGTGAATAGTCCAGTGAAGCTTTTCGTGTCGGACGCATGATGGAAGGTTCATTCGAAGGATGTGAATTATGCACTGGATTTTGTCGATAATGGGATGAGACGGTTGCAAATTATTCACGTATTTTTCATGATGGATGCTGGACTTTGTTGTCAGTATCGGTAGAATTTCCATTCTAAATTTACCCCTTTGTTTAGTAATGCTTAGTTTTGGGTTTGGCAGTTTGAAAAGCTATGGACTCAATACATACCTTACTACAAGTTGAATCATTAAGAGGATAAATGAAGAATTTTGATGGATCCTTGTTCCACAGTTGATGGTGTAGTTGGGGGAGAACTAGACTTACCTATGACTTCTAATGAACTGCAAATGAATCGTTTTCACGTTTTTCATAAACTCGCTACAAATAGTATCGCCGAGTTGAAGTGTCACATAACGGAAAAAGGACTTTGTCTGTCGGTGGATTAGGAAAAAAATTATGCTCAAATTGTAAGGCTTCCGTTTTGACACGAAGTCGCTATATGGAAATCCCGTTCGATTTTTCATTGTCCGGTAACTCGAAATGCTCTTTACACACTACTAAAGCGGTCATTCACTACATGTACATACAAGGAGGTATACCTTCGTCCGATTACGTATCGAGTTCGGTTTATGTTGGCTGTTATTCAGGGATAAATCCGCACTGATATGTGAGCTTAAAAGCTGCCGTCTGAAATTTGTATGCCGTCGAGGTGTTTAATTTCGTTTCATTTGAGTTCCGGGTCAGTTCATTGTTAACTACGTTAAGAGGGATTAAGTGGCTTTGTTGTGTATGGTTTTGAAAATACGTTAAATTTATTTTGAACTAGTTTGAATTTTTCCGGGTACTGTAGGTGCTTAAAAAAAAAACGTTGCTTTCAATGAAACTCGATTTCTTCTACATTTTATTGTGTTAATAGCCCGTTACTAGAAAAAAAAATGTTTGAGGGCGAAAAGGTTCAACAATGCCACAATATGCGTTATGTAGGTTATGATTTAAGAGGAACTTTTAAACTATTGACTTGCTATTGAACATAGATCAATCGTAGATCAATTGTTTGGAACCATACATATATAACAGACATCAAGTCTATCCAATTCTGGAGAAACAAAAATTGTCGAACATGGCATGATAATGAACTTCATTGACCGTAACATGGCGTTAATTTTCATTGACGAAAAAATGCGGTCCAATTACAACTCCGGCATGAAATTCACACCACAAGAGGCAATGGAGTCCCTTGAAGCACATGTCGGCTAGAGTCACTGAATACTCACACACCCTTCTAGGGTGAGTAGTGTGAGTGCGTATACAGGAACCTTAACGTCGGCTTGTTGCTGTCCAAAAACGCATATTTTGCCTTTTGATAAAGACAAAAATGATCTTCATCGAATTTTGCAGAGGCCAATCGGAGAATAATTTCCATCCATTTCTCGTTCGTGAGCAATATTTATGAAATTTTCAGTTGAGGTTCAGTGCTTTGTTATGCCGAAGACGGAACGACCACAAAAACATTCTTAAAAAATTAATCGATACGACGTTGGCCTGACGTTGCGGAACTTACCAATAGCTATCTTCCAACGTCATCACGACATTTGCATGACTTCACCATCACAGCTGTACATAAATTCCAAGCTTAAAATTACTAGCCTATTCCTGAGATATTGAAACCAAAATTTTCCATCTAAAACGTTCCCGCACCTCGCTTTCTTACCTTAACCATACTTATAGTGCTCTACCCTATTTAGTAACCAATCTACCCAATTGTCTATGCATAATCACGCCTTAAGATTACGTGGCTAATGTTAGTCACACCATTGTCAGTTCTATTGTCTGTAATATGCACACCATTAAAAAAATAAGGTAGTAATTTTCTTAAGCCCTTTTTACTAAAATTTACATACTATACGGATTGTACTAGCAACTCAAATCGTAACATTCCGCCTACATGCCGTGCAATTGACACCGTTTTACTGTGTGAATAATTGAAGTCCCCAAAGCGTGTTGGAAGCTTAAAAATTAAGCAAAAGTTTACTTTGAGCTACTTTGCAAAAAGGACGAAGAAAATTACACGACAGCCATATTTCCAGGACCGACCACCTGAGCCCAGCTGACTCTTTTGCGAGAATGAATTTGTCAGTTGCAGAGTTGCTTAACAGCCAGCAATACAACATAAGAGGTGGTACATTGCGAACAGCACTGGCCTCACCTACAAGGAGTGAGTCGCTTTCCTCGCCAGGTCATGTATACTACGACTGCCTCACCAGTAATTACATGAACCAGCAACATTTCTGCTGGCTTTCGCTAAAGTGATAAAATTTAATGACGGCAGTAACTCCACACGACTTTCACACAGCCTAGAATTCCACACTGCTGATATGTTCCAACCGTTGGTCATACATACCACGCCTGGTAGGCACGACTAGGATGTCCTTATCGCTGTAGTTTTATCATGTTCTCTAGCACAAAACGTCTCCCCCTTACATCCAGGACGCCCGGCTAAGTTAGCTTCCAACTTACTTTATTCAACTTGGTTCAACAAGAGATAATGACCTCGAAAGGATATCACTTCTCCATGTAGGTCGACAAATAATTACTTTAGCGGTGGACAGTGGTCGCTCCCGTTGGCATCCCTTCGCTTAGTGATTCCTTGTCGCCTAGTTTTTGGGATAGAGCTCATGTTTTAAATAAATTTTTCACGGTCCTCCTTCCAGAACGTTATGCGCAAAATTTAGTCGTGTCCTCTATAATCTCCATAAAAAAATTCTGAAAAAAATCTCGTGTAAAAAAAATAAGCGAAGCGATGGATTTTGAAGCGTAAGCGCTGTCCGTTTTACCGGACCACCTTCCACTTATGCCTGCCAAAATGTGTGCCCGGTCAGTATAAGGATCGTCCAAAAACGATAAATAAGTGACGAGAGGACGGACAAATTGAGTGTTATCCTTTTATGAAGTTGAGTGTTAACATTTAAAGATGGTTTTATGAAGGTGAGGAATTCAAGTTGTTCCTCACAATTTCTACTTCCACCCGAACCACACAAAGGTTGGTAGTAATTACTCGAGTCGTGGTTAACCGGAAAGTTTTGATGGGTTCGTGTGTGTTCACACGTCATGATTAAAATGATAGTCGAGCAATTAAGGAAATTTAGTTTGGATATTTCAAAAAATTTTATGCAAAGTTTGTAATAAACGAGTTTAGTAACTAGAAGAAAAATGTTATGCAGTTGGAGCATTACTCGTAATTGCTTGTGCTTGGTCTTGGTTGAGTTTTGCAGTGACAAATTGTCGGTACCACAATTATTTCGGTTGACTTAGCTTAGTGTAGATAACTTACGAAATTAGGAACATAAATCTTGAGTAACAACCCACTAATTTCCATGGAGTACCGACACAATTTGAAACTTGTAGAAATTCAGAATTTAATTTAACATTTCCCTATGAAATTTATTTAGAATATATGTATGCATGTAAAGTGAAGATTAAAGTTCACATATAGAAAGATACGTTAAAACTACTAGCGATGAAAGCTCTGTATTCTCAGGTAAGAATTTGAACTGCATAGTCCAGATTTGAATTTGAAGTTGCAATTGGATGTGAACTAGATCCGATAAATAAAAGTTCAAACTTCGTAACAGCCGCTCAGGCGATGACAATTCTCCACTGGAGAATATTTAAAAATTCTGCCAACAGTCTGGGCTCAACTATAATTTTTTTGGGTTTTATTCTGGAACGCGCATGAGGCTTACGGTGGAAAGACGTCATGTTTTAAAAGCATTTAAGTAGGTAAATTTAATATGTAAAAAAATTAGTGTTCATTCTAGGCAATTCATTTTATTTTGATACATGATAGCTTGAAGTGATTTGTTTTGGCAAGTAGGTATTCAGCTGTGTTTCATTCGCAAGTTTATGCCTTCGAAATTGTTTGAAACTAATTAGTTTGTATAGTAGTAATGAAAACAGAGTTTATTAACTTTCTTCTAAAGTGTACTTTGATTCTTAATTCCATTAAGGTGAGACCTAAACACGACAAATATAACACTATAAAACTAACTTTTTGGTTTGAACCGAGAATTTAGGAACTTCTTAAGCCCCGATCACAATGCACAATGTTTCGTTCCGTTCCGTTCAGCTGTCAAAGTAGACCTTATGGGCTAGCCATGTAAATGTAACGGAACGGAACGAAACGGACGAGTTGACCAAAATTCAACTTTTACGGATCACATAACCTCATTTGTCGTGACGGAACGGAACGGGAGCATTGTGTTTCGGGCTTTATACATATTATTATTTGAGTATTAATGTATTGTGTTCGATTTAAGAAACAATGTACGAAATACAAAAAAATCAATAAACCAATAAACAATTCTGACCCATTTGTACGCAGTCCGTCGCTTCGGCTATCTGCAAACACCTAGAAATTACTTACAATTCTCAGACCCTAAAAGAATATAACAAAGTGATATGTATACGGTTCCACGAATGCCGACATATCTCTTAGGTCTAATAAATATCGGAATAGTGGATAATCAAACCCGTAGGAAGAATAAAGTCGTTCGTCCATTGTTCTTTGACCAACTTGGTATAGATTTTGTAAATGAAATTATATTTCAATTAAATGCACATAGCTGGATGGTATTAGTATAAAATCGTCAAAATGAAAAAATTTAAAAGGTGAATCTTCATTGTTTACAGTACGTAGGTAACTAAATTTCTCTTAGTAGTCAAGAAGCCCATCGACTTCTCTAAAAAAATCTTAACATCAAACATCCAATCTGTTATTACATACCACTTAAAAACGTCGCCCATTCTTTCGAGACAATTTAATTATAACGACGAAAATTGGAATCCTCCCGGAAACTACCGACATTCTTATCTATCTGGCAAACCAATAAACCAAAAATGTTGTGCTCGTAAATACCTCACATACTTCTCTGAACATATGTGTAATGGCGAAGGCGGCATGATGAGCGGTAAAAGACAGGTTATTGATTTTACGTGCCGCGTGGATGTCTCAAGATTTCCACTTATGTCAGTCTGAAGGAGCTTTCAACCCAGCTCAATCGGATCTTCGGATCTATCCCGGCCGCCGAAGGATTCTCCGTATCTTACGAGATGGTATTCGTTTCCTCGGAATGGACGGGGAGCTCTGTTTGAAAACGCTGCCGAAATTGCTGACACACGCCGGATCTTAGAGAAGCAGCTATTTCAACAGCTATCGCTTGCTAAGAGAATCCGACTAATTTGAAAGGATATCAGCTCGACTCCTAAGGATGGATTGAGACGAAGAATCGGATTGGAACCGGAAACCGCACGAAGCCTTGGGGAAAAAAAAGGACTCCGCATAATGGCATTGATGGATGGATGGTTGCCAAGTGGAAGGTAGTTGCTCTCGCCATACCAATCCGGCCTTAGGCTCATACCACGACTATGGACATGAGTATATTTAGAGCTCGTCACTCATCACTATCTTTCGGTATCCTTTGGGATAGATTTCTATTTTTTCCAGATCTCCTTGTCGATTCTTCATTATCTCTTTACGGTAAAGGAAGAGGACCCGAATGATTGAAATTTTTCCTCTGATGACGTCTCATCAATGAATTGACAAATGATTTTATGTTAATCCTTGGAATAAATGATATATGCGCCCATCGTTTATAGACGCAAGTGCACTGAAGCGGATACAGCCATTTATAAATCCCGGCCTGGGAGGCGGGAAGAAGATTCTCTGAATCCTGGAAAGATGGTTGAAACTTTTTGTATAAAAGATTTCGTAAACATAGAGCGGAATACGCTTTCTAGTGGTGGATCCGATATCCCGTGTCATTTTCTTTCGTAGCCTCTATATTCACCCTTGTTAGAAGCCAGGATACCCTACAGTGCGATATACACACACGCGTACACTGTGTACCGATTTTTATCTGCACTAACAAGCGTTGGTTTTTTAAAATAAAAATACAAGTTTCTGCTCTGTTTGGCTGCATTTTTATTTCATGACCCTTTTCCGTTTTTATTATGTAAATATTTGACGTTGGTTTATGTAATTGGAAGCTGGCATACTCCCCGATAGAAAATTATCCTTGCAGATCCGCCATATTGTGTTTGAACAATAAAGTTTGCTGGATGTTCAAAGAAATGTGTTTGCTTTCGATTTTATGGCTGGCCAAATACATGATAGTATTCAAATTAATGAATTTTTCGTGCGGTTTATTTAAATTTGAAATTTTTCGGTTCAATGCCGATGCAGTTAATAACAATAAATAACTATGTGATATAGGTTGTAATTTCAGACGTAATCAATCGAGTGAACGAGTGATAAGGAAGCCTTTGTGAATTGAAACACTACTTGTGGGTAATTGAAAGGCCGGGTCCAATTTTGTTGCAGTGTAAGTGTACTCGCATAATATGTCTTCTGTTCTCAAATTTTTAAATTTGATGCAATCAAATAAAGATACTTCTAATATTCTCTTCTTTTGGCTTCCATATAAAGGTTGCTTGTTTTAAATCGAGCTCGACGAATAAGTTCATCAAAATATCAAGAGTAAAAAAAAATAACTTCATCAAAATACAAAGAGTTTGGCCAATTATTTCACACATTTTTGATGATCGTTTTATAGTATAATCTGTAGATACTTCGAAGAGTAGCTTCATGTCACTTGTTCATATTATCCTACTTTCGGAAGGTGACGAATTGTAATCACGAAATTTAAGAAGGACATTTCTCTCACGATTTTATTTATATTCGTTTCATTTGTTGAATCTGTTGAAAAAATAATGTTTTCCAAATTTATAATTTCTATTTTGAAATGTTTTGAATAAATATCGACTAACAGAAGTGAAAATGTGTTTTAATGACTTTTAAATGGGGACTAGAAGAAGTAGAAAAAATTTCAACAGCTAACCGCTGAATTGCTTCCTACAACTGCTATGTAAATACTTTATTATAAAATATTAAAATATTTTGTTTGCAGCCTGCAAATGCATTGCCTGATTTTTTTTATTGTACCTATAGCTATTCATTTTTCGATATTAATTAGCCGTCTGCCGTCAATTGCAGTAACAATTTGGAAATACATCCGACTTAATTGTGAAAATCGACGTCGAAAACGGTTGCTTATCAATTGTTTCCTTAACGTCAGATTAGCGATTTTCATGTCCACGATGACAAGTATTTAATTTAGTAAATGAGATTGAGATTTGATTAATCAAATCTGCCTATCGACCAGAATAGATACCAGATTCCGCAGCTCAATGCTTTTCAAAAGTGAGGTTTGAAGATGCAGTCTTAAAATTTTTTAACAAATTTCGTCAAGTGATTTGGCCCAGGTCAAACATGTCTTACTACGTTTAGGAAAATAAAATTATATGCCATAAACTCGATTCACATAAGGTTCCATTGTCGCTTGCAGTCGTGTTCAATGTACGGTGCAATCTCTTATGTCCTTTGAGTAGAAAATCCAAACAGACATGCCATTGTGCCAGTCAACTGTAAAATCAGTAATTCATGACAGTCACTTGTGGGATTATGTCACAGTATCGTTTGCAGTATAGTCCAGTAGTTGTGCCCCGGTCTCTTCTGCACTATCATCTCCTTCGTCATTTCCGGATATACTGCACGATATCTTCAAAACGTCGCAGTCAAAAGTTAATCCATTGATGCATTGGTGTACCGTAGTACTGGTGACACATCATAAAAAGTATCTTATGCAGCAACTTCTGCTGCTACTGCCACTTTCCGACAAGGATACAATGAAGCTTGAATAGCAACTTTGTCCCGCAGCATCAACAATGGGACAAACTTTAAATTCATTTTTATGGCATCGTCATCATAAACAAAAACTCCAAAAAGGAACACATTTTCATTTGAAATCCTTGGAATAAGCTCCAACATAAAGTCTCCCTACGGCAGTAGCACACAGATTGATGGCTAGTGAAGCCTGAAGCTTCCTCCTGCTATTTGAAGTGCGGCCGTAGTAAATCCACTCGGAGTAGCCATGGATCCCTGAAATAACCATAAAAACCGAAGAGCTAGTCTGCTGACTCAGTTTATCCATCGTCCTTGTTTTCGTCATCGTCCAGCAGAAATCGAGGCGAGCGAGTGTCTCATCCCAGAAATGTACAGCAGCTGCAAACAAATTCCGACCAAAAGAAATGAAGCAAAACTGGCCAGTTTAGAGGACGAGGCCAAGGACGAAAAAAATTAGTCTTTGTGCTGAATAGAGTAGTAGACTTACCCTTGTTGGATCATCCATAAGCTATCAATCAAACAACAAGCGCGAACGGTACGAGTACATGTGCTAGGTTCAGTCGGGGGATAAATGCGTTTCCAATAGGTCTTATAACTGGA
This sequence comes from Beris chalybata, assembly GCA_949128065.1. Classification (NCBI taxonomy): domain Eukaryota; kingdom Metazoa; phylum Arthropoda; class Insecta; order Diptera; family Stratiomyidae; genus Beris; species Beris chalybata. The sequence goes on along the minus strand of OX421896.1, from coordinate 1,556,727 downwards.
TTACGACAGGATAAAACATTTTTGTGGTCGTTTACTAGCTACTGTAGGATCCTGCGAATGATGAGCTTTCATAGTGAACCACCGCAGAGTACAACTAAGCCGGCACGCAATCAAAAGATATCATCGGTCCTGTTCCCGGTTACATTCAACAAAATAATAAAACCGAAATCCTTTCAGTGGCGATTAAACTTAAATACAGGAATGAACAAAAATAGTGTTGCGAGAACTCCTTGCGTCCTGTTCCTAAAACCTCTCCTTCAACCCTCTAAAAAAAGCTAAGACAGATGGCAATTTTAACCTTTTACGGAGTTTAATGCTTTTCAATCTAACGACAATCATCCCTTTTCAAATTTAATCAAGCACTCAATGGCAGTCAATGTCCTTGCCCAGGTCACCCTGTGCAGATGAAACGAAACCGAACTGCACCTGATAGTGGTTAATTTTATCGCTTCGTTTGATGTTCCCATATGATGCTAGGATCGGTACTCGTACATCGAAAGTTTAGTTTACGTTTCAGGTGAAGTTTCCCTAACGTGAATTTATCGTAGCGCAAATCAAATTTATGCACTTTATTGGGGAGTGTGATAAATCTTTAAGAAAATCGTGTAGGGTGTAGCAAAGACCTTCGCCTGGTGGTAAGGACATTACACAACGTTACAATTTTCACATGATTTTCAATTTGATAGTGTGACTGGCGGAAGTGAGATTTAAAGGTTAATTCTTTGCAATGGAATTTCGATCAAATGGCGATTTTTTTTTAGATTTGAAGCTGTCAACTACCAGACATGGATGTTGGATACTTTTCCGATTTCCACTTATGCACTTATCCCTAACTCTTAGTTTTACTTACAGAGGTATCTCTAGAATTGCTGAAACATCAGCGTATGCCAAATTATAAAGTTATTGCGTTCTGAACTCTGAAGTTAACGGTCAACATTAGTGAACACATGTTCTAAGTACTTCTCAGTGGCAGCCTACTGAAGGAGTTCAACAAGCAACATATTCAACATATTACAAATCTGTGTATATAAAAAGACTGTAAGCTAATTTTGAGTAGTTTGCGGTAATTGTGCATAAAATAATTAATAGCATTTATTAATTAATCCATTCCTTGATTTTGTTCACAGGTTGACAAACTCCGTTCCTTTAATCCACAAATTTCTTTATAACTTTTTATATATTGATTTGTTCAATAAGTTACAATATTTTTCACTAATTAATCTTTCCTTCAATTAATAAAACTTACATTGATATTCGAATTATTTTCATTATGGAATGGATGGATTCGTTTGTCAAATCATTGAACTAATTGAACTAATTATAATGAAATTATTTCACCAAACTATCAATCTTTTCGATAAATATACGGAGGCCTTCATTGGTTAAGGTGAAAGGTGATTAATATCCACTAATTGATTCAGCAAAAGATTCAATAAAATCAAATTATTTTCAATGAATCAACATTGAATCAATGAATGAATACATGGAATCAATGAAGTTCAGTTGGTAAATGAAATTCTTAATCCTTCTTTATGAACAAATGTTTATTTCCTGCTTTGGGATCGGGCTACGGTCTAAATTCTCTCTTTATACATACTTATATAATTTTGCTGGAAGCACTCTGATTCCGACCACTCGGAAAATAGCAACGATTTGAAACCGAAGGTTCAATCTACATTTATATTACTTTATTTTGGCATACTATTGAATTTCGGAAAACTACTTATCCTGGACATATACTGTAAATAAATTTTAATCAATTTCTATTCTTCAATGAAGTCCACATGATAATGTCCTCTCCATTCAGTAATCAGCATCCTGGCGCATTTTTCAGGCAGGTGTATTCCAAAAGTCCTCGCAATAATAAATTCCGTAATTCAAACTGCACAGCGAGTCCTTACCGCAACTGTCATGACCATACGTCCCAGCGAGTCCTCTAAAACGATTCCCAGTTCGGTCTGCATACTAAACTTATATCAATTTATTCAGTGCCTTTTGAAATTTTGCCAACCGTAAATTTCATCAACAAGGATGAGTAGTCACATTAGAATTATAGAATTCTGAAAAAAGAAAACTTTTTTCAGTTGCTTTTCATAGGCAAACGAAACGAATATTTGAGACGAGTAAAGCAGAAATGAAAACCTCTTCAGAATAACATTTTTCATATCATAACGAGTGATATGAAAAAAATTCCTGAATAGAATGGAAAGCTTTCCCGTCCTTATGCTCTGTAAGCAATTGGTAGAAAACAAATTTTTTTCGGCGGCTCCTTTCCGAACCAACCATTGGGCCTATCTGCGTCGGTGATAGGTGGACTGCAAAGAGTACGACGTATGTGAGGTAGGTAATATACGAACAGGTAAGTTAGCTGAATAATCTTAGTAAATCACCCATTCGAAGTTTCAATGTATCGAACCGAATGATGTTGTTTTAAGAAGATGTAGGGATCTGCCAGAGGTCCTGAAGTTGAAAAAAATCTACTTTGTTCATTTGCTTTCTAGGCTGTGCTGAAGTCCTTTCACATTGTCTAAATCGCTGTCAGCAACACATGAGATAAATTTTTTATTTACGTTTATTTGAAACTTGTAAGCCACGCTTTCCCATGCACATAATCATCGTGCTTTTGCAGTAGGATTGAAAACTATAGGTACGCTTTGCCTTTTACCTAGCCTGAAGTTGATTAGATGTTTTCCCGCGATAGCTTTTCTTTTCGGAAAGGTTTTTACGATACCTTTCTAACCTAGAGAATTGCTTATGAAGCAAACGACATACTTCCCATTTAGGACAGTTTTTGCTTCAGCTTAGCGTTCCACGTACCGAGGAGTATCTGTTTAAAGGTTTTCTTCAACGTTGAATGAAATATTTTTCCCGTCATCTTGTGTCTACCTTCTCTAAATTAGGGACAATAGTTAATTAATATTATTCTTAAAAAAAAACTAAAAAAGAAACCGTCGAGCTTCCAAATACCCAGGCTTTTCGGTCTTAATGAGGGTCAGCTGAGGATCTTTTTTCCGTATAGGTATAGGTAAATTGATGTGGGCTTTCCTATTATGGAAATTTTTTGCCAATTCTGTGGCCTACGTCTCCATAAATTTTAAGATTTTCTCCCATAAGAAAACGAGGAGAACTGCTAAGTCTACCCCTGAAGTAAACGTTGATTTTTAATTGTAAGCTGTTTCGTTTCGTTTCGTTCGATATATTAGCACCGTGATTGAAATTCATCTCCAAAGCGCACAGACCAGGAACAAGGACCATCAACAAGATAAACGTGTTGAAAGCCTGTCCGGTTCACAAGGTAACAAGTGTTCTACCGCTTCCTATGTAGTTGTCAAACAGTCTTAAGACTCCGAGAACAACTCTGAAAGTTTCCTGTCCGAAAACAAAGACGCAAAGGTCACACAAAGAACTAAGAAGAAAAGTAAGTGGGTTGCAATAAGGAGAGTAGGAGCAGCGAAGTAGAACTGCCTCTTCAAGATTTCACGACTGTACTAGACACTTCTGAACAGAGTCTTGTACGAACAATACTCTCAAGTTTCGCAATTAACGAGGTGACGGCCTATTACTTGTTCACCAAAATAGAAAACTTAAAAGATCGGAACTAATTGAACTCCTTGAGGACACTTTGCGGCTAAACAATGGTCTACCAAGCGCAAGGACGTTCAATTACAAGGGAATGTCCCAAACGAACCTCGAATTTATTTGGGATTTTATGTTGGCTAGTTATTTACGGATGATAGCGCCAAGTTGAGCACTTGTCGTGATTGAGCATTGAGAACAACACCTATGATAGTCAGCTTAAGGAACCATGGAAGATCCTTTGAAATGGACTATGTTGCTGTTTTCATGGGGTGCGTTGCATTATTGACTGTAATCACGCTCGTGGCTATTCTGAATACCGCTTAAATCGCAGATGCTGTTGTGTGTTGTGTTGTGACACTGACTAGTTTTGGAGCTGAAAAGACTGTAGCAAATACGAATTAATTTAAAAATTGATATGGGAGATACAGTCTAAAAAGTTTTAATCTGCAAAAAAAGTATCAAATCCAAGGAAAAAAATCTGCGCAAAATGGGCGCAACTTTATTATTTTTCCGGCAGAAGTTCAGAACGCGTTCAATTCGGGGATGCGGTGTATGTTACTATGTGACGGAAAACCTAACAAAAAGTTCGGGAAGTGGTTGGAAAAGGGTGTAACATATGAATTAAATAATTGGGTCATATTCCGGGATGCGGTCTAGAGGTTGAAAAAAACAAAACTTAAAAATAGGTGATTATTAAACAAGCCTGGGGAAGTGAAAAGATATTCGATATCTGATCAGACCTGAGAAACATGGTGGAATTAATGAAAAAGTATACAACCAGTTTACACCCTCTTAGGGGTCGAATTTCAAAAAATCTTGAAAACACATTCTAGGTATTCATATGAAGAATCCGTAGAATAAAAATGAATTCAATATTTCGAAAGACCTAGTAGATATGACGAAAATCGTGAAAATATATGCATTTTATATTAACTGATATTTTTTTTTGCCCTCCCCCCTTCTGAACGCCAATGAATATTCAAAATTTTTTTTATCAGAATTACTTTTTTAGTTAATTTACATATACGTACCGAGTTTCAACTTAACAGCATAAGCCGTTCTAAAGTTAGGAAAAACACCCCCCACCACCGTACCATACTACCCCTAAAAAAAAATTTATTTTTTCACCATGCCACTACTATAGCTCTATCTAAATACCAAGTTTCAGCTTCCTATCACTATAGATTCTTAAGATATAAGCATCGGAACTTTTTCTTTCTCACCCTTCCCCACTCTCACCCTCTACCCCCACACCCCCAAACTTTTTTTCCCTACTAGGGTTCTATTAGGCCTACTTCTGGTAAAAATTTGAAACACCTGTCTTACACTGTTATTGAGATATGATACGTGTTGTTTTTGAAAAATTCTTATCCCCTCCACTTACGTACTCCTCCCCCCCTTCAAAGATTTTTCTTTAAACAATTTGATTTATCAAGCTTTATATCCAAACCGAATTTTGTTTTTTTGGTGCCACTGGTTTGGGAGATATCGTAATGTTAAGTATTTCAACACCCACCTCCGTACATCACTAACCCCAAGCAAAAATTTTGTTTCAATCTACTCTCCTAGTATAACTACAGATATTTGTTAAGTTTTAATTGCTTGCTATTAACGGTTTAGGAGATATAGATTTTAGAATGTTTCGATCTCGACTTTTTTGCGTTTCGGACGCATTGCTTCCCCCTCCACTCCCACACCCCTTCACCCATATCATCAATTATTTTGCAAATGGGTCCACTATCAAAGCTTTATAGAAATTCCAAGTTTCAGTCTCCTAACATGAGTGGTTGCTGAGATCTAGATTTTTCGTCTAAAACGCTTCCCCCACCTTCCCCCTCACACCCCCACCCCTGAAAATAATGTCAATTCAAAGGGTCTACCCAGTCTATTCCTAGAAAAAATTTAAATTTAATAGCTCCACTGGTTTGAGAGCTACGAGCCTTCAAAGGATTTTGGCGGTCGACGTACGGCGTACAGCGTACGGCGCACGGCGCACGGCGTACGGCGGACAGACGGAGTGAAAATTTTTGTTTGCTTTTTTCGTGTCTACTAGTCATGAAGCGTTGACAAAAAAATTTTGAGGACAGCAAATTTTTTTTTTTTTTTTAAATCAATAACAATACTGTATTATTACTAATAAAGTAATTCACTCCGGACTAAATTTTCTCCCCGCTATAAACTCTTTTCTGATACATAGTTCGATATTTTTGTGAGACAATTAGCTGTGAAGGCGTGAAGTCGTAAAGTTAAAATATTTTTTCGGTGTTATTTATTGAAAGTAGCAAGCCCGGACAATAATCTTGTGATGTGAAGAAACCCATCTGATTAGCCACACCTCTCGATATCCAACAGAAAAACGTCTGAATAATTCGTGAATACTCTTCCACACACACCACCGAATATTCGATAACGCTCTCGACTGCACTCAAGCAGTATATGTATACATCACGACCATTCTGCTAATTTTTTTTATTTTTGTGGTTAAAAGGTAGTAGCTCAAAACTTGAAAATCATGAAATGATAAAAGTTTCTTTTAAAGTTTATTTGAAATTTTTTAAAATATGTTGATTAAAATTATTCGCCCATCAGTCGCAATTATGAGTTCGATGCAATTTTTTCTGCGCTGAAAATATGTGCGGATAATTTTCATGGTATTAACTTCACACCCATAAATTGTCGACGATAACAATGGGCTTTAAGGTGTAATAATGTATCAGTTATAAAATGCAGCATACGCTTTAGGCGCCGGGATCATTCCAACAAATTATCCCGGAATTGCTTCACCCATTCATCCTGATAGCTCGCTCATCCCTCTTGCTCTGTCCCGTTCACATAGAGCGGTCCTCACGTTAACCGTTCAGTTCTGTTCGGAAGATCCAAAGTCATAAAGAAATTACTATGGGCTTCTCTATACGACTGGAATTCTGCGGTAACAGCGAAGAAAATGAAATAATTCCATTTTACGTCGTTTATATTCACTTAAATCACTTACTTAGAACCCTTCGGTTATAACGTTTTTCTTGCAGACCTTCGCACACAGACGCACACGTGCTTCAGGAAGTCGAAGGAAAACGGAAGTGTAGAAGATGGAGCCTAAATATGAGAAGTGGGCTTAGAAGGCGGCGCACAAGGACTCCTCGAATATGACAAACTAGAACATTCGCTTAGAAGAACTTCTGCACCAACTCACATACTTGTATCTACGACACATATCATCAACGAGGTTACATGACTTGCTAGTGCCTTCTAAGTACCCCATAACATACTCTAGTGCGATTGAGATTGTGCCATTGGAAGTAGAAGGTCGAGATCTATCGAAGGCATAGAACGAGTATCTGGGCACACTATGAGAAGACCTATGGAAGGTAGTGAGTATAATACAGTACACCATCATAAGTCTGAAAACGATGAATCCACTTTGGCTTAAAGGCTCTCCCGCACCATATGAGGTACGAGTACTATCCGCTCATCATCGTTCTATATCGCATCTGCAACCAGGACCAAGCAGCTCCTTTCATCCCTGCCTCTCGTGGCTCGACTGGAAACGATTGTATAAATTGGTACTATACGTTAAGAATACCAAACACGATAAATGTTAGAAGTTACTCAAGGTACTTTGTATTCTGTCGATGTTTATCATATGGTAATTTAGTTAGACGGTAGCTGAGGATGTGGTCCATAGTGCGGAGCTTGGAGTCAGACTAAGCCATCTTTGCGCTATTCTTCACAGCAAGTGTAATGTGTGCGTTGGCGTATAATACGACAAAGAGTTCACACTACACTATCCAACGCCCTCACTCCATTAGATAGAGTATGCGAGCTTTGTATGGATATGTCCTTGTTGTCATTAAATTCATATATACGACCAAAGTGACACCGTATAAATATTTGTCGGAGACAACGATACGGATATGTAAATGATGTTGCATACAGTAGATTTCAATTTTTGGTTGGAAATAGAATTTAACAATTCCACCTTCCCTCCTCATCAGTCAATCCCGACGGCATACCTAGCGCAGCCCTTCTGGAGTACCTTGTCACTAAGCTACCAAAAGTTTGTCTTTGGCAAATATGAGGTAACAAGGCTGTAATTAGGCACCACGTCGGATGTAGACCATCCCAAAGATCTCTCCAACCCCTCCGAACTCTTATTTACACTTGGCGTCTTTTTGAGGTCACTAGGGGGGCTTTTGGTAAATACACATTAACGCTGGTACTGAAGACCGCGTCTTTTTGGAACTTTCCGCTTCAAGTCATTGCAGAAGGATTCCCTAAATTTTGGGCTATAAACATATTAGCCACCATCTTGGTTTGTAGGGATTTTGTGTATTTTCTGTCGAGTGTTTGTCGAGTAAAAGGACTCCACGAATTAAATCCGGGATGAAATCTTTCCAGGACAATAAGCGAAAGGGTTTAATTGAATTCAATTCCGTCAGGGGCTTCTGAGAGGAATCACCATCGAATTCAGGGCGTCTATTTTTGGGGTAGATTTAGAAGTTGTGCGTAATAGTAAGTAATTCGAATACGACGGTACAGTATAAGCCTTAAGAAAATGTACATAGTAGACGTTTATCAGGAATTTTATGAAGGTACTTGAAGCTAGCAGAACTCCACTTTAAAACTGCTAGCTTTAACAGAATTTAACTCTATTTGAAGAATGCTCTTGGGCACGTGTTATCCTGAAAAGGGGCTGATAAGTTTGCACCAAATTACTAACTTTCATAGACGAATATCTTCAGCGCTTCCTGGGAATATTCTGGTCGAACAGTGTTTACAATGACGATATTTGGAGCACAAATGCAACGTTTAAAATAAAAAAAAAACATATTTGAGATTCAGTGACAAAAGTGGCAATGGATTGGTTATATATGAAAGGCAGTGCAAAATATTATAATATATCTCAAAACTTTGTTTACACAGGTCCTCAAGAAAATCGTGGCGAAGATTTGCAGTAGGTGACGAAGAGAAAACTACTTCAAAAATTTTTTTTAAAGTTTTCAAGCAATTTCCAATCAATATATGATAATTTCAGTGAGTGTAATTTTTCCTAGCTGTAGTAATAATTCGTAGAAATAGCAAAATCCTCTAAATCACTAACATTCGAAAATCTCTGGTCTTATAATAAGACACAGCTCTTTTGTATGAACCCTTGTTGTCTGATGTTCCTGTCTGAACTACTATCTCGCATACGCGTTGTAGATACCCGGGATCCTGGCCTGGATCATGTTTCAATTAAAATTTAATTTCATTCATAGTAAAACTTTCTTCGGTCTTCTTCAGATCCACCGATGATATCCAACAGTAACGATCTCATGGAGACCCAGAACCGTAACCGTACCGGAACTGAATCGAAACATTCTAGATTCCACATAAATTTCACAAAGGTGCAGTGCCATAAATAAATTCTTTACAAGATTCGTGAATCCAGATAAACTGTAATCCGATTCACCAGAAATTACCGACTGCAACCAAATGAACTTTTATTTAATTTGAACCTTTATAGGAATTCAATTGGTCCCCAGTATGAGCTCCATGTCTTCTGGAAATGTATCCCATGTACAGAAGGCGCGATTGAGAGCTTGGCAATAGAAACAAGTTGGATCTGATACTTCAAGCTTCTCGAATATTTCCTTGGGCGCAATTAGGATGATAGTTGGTTTGGGAATAAGCTGATAAGGTCTACAAATTCAAAACTGTTTTCTACGACATTAGCACCGTAAATGAGTTTCTGCCAATCGTGGAAACGGAGAGCGGCAGGGATATCCTGGAGTAGTCCTTCTTTACTGGCAATTTGCCAATTAATCACGATAACTCGTGTAATAAGATGAACGACTTTTGCTCCAGTGATAATCGGATAAGGCGAGTCATGGCGATGGAAAGGATCTGCGAGAACCTAATAAAACTCCTCGAAAATATCTCAAAGCACAATACCCACCATGGCTGCGGGCAATTGCAATAGTCAACAAAAATTACGTTCATACCAACCATGTTTTATGTTTGTCTATAACCCAATATTCAGGCCTTAATGCTTCCAAATATAAATTATGCCCTTAAAACACACGTTTGTACTTCTCTTGGTTTTCTGATTACACATACAAGACATTTCGTTTCTTCCCGGTCTGTGTCCCAGCGGGAATCTTGGAGAACATTTTGTACTCGACCCAAAAGGACGAATTCGGAGAAGACGATTCCACCCATTTTATTTCCTCGATTGTACGAGCGGCAAATAGGAGGGGTGAAGGAGACTAGTACTTCACATGAAAAGGAAATACATGGCATTTTCTTCGGTTTCGGAATAGAATCACCCAAGCACGAAAAACAATCGGAAATATTCGTGGCATTTAATTAAAGCTATAGAATATCCTTTACCACTACAGCTATAAAACCCCTTCACTATAAATCTATGAGTAAACAGTGCTAGGGAAAAGTTATGGTCTTAGAAAGCCAAAAGTCGTGATTCTCGATCTACTAAATAACTAGAAACCCGTTGCAACTGTAAAAAGGAGGAGAAAACCTTTTTTGTTTCTATATTTACACTTATACACAAAAGTAGTCGTCCAACAACAAAAAATTATTTATTTTAGAATATCAACACTCTTTAAGAAATAAATAATTTCGATCGACAAGAAATTTCAAAGTAATTGACTGCCCTTAAATAACAGTTATTCATTTATTCATAAATGCGTTTAAAGGATCGTAGCTCACAAATGTAGATTATTAAGTTTAAATTTATTACTTGGGCTGATTTAGTTTGCCCCGTTATGTTCAACCTTTTGATATTGACGGTGAGTACGGGAAGGTGCATTCATTGAGCCAGGAAACGGTTAAGTTAGAAAGTTGAAACTTCAAATTCATATTGAGCTGTGATATAGGAGGAATCGCTTTACTTTTACCGCCACGTAATATTAAACTACGGTTTTATATACAAGTCTTGCCTCCCAAATATTTAGTTTTGTGTGTGTAACTTGGCAGAAGTATCATCTGCATGCAATAAGAGTCGAGAGACTTCAACCTGGTTCTGGTAGTGTATGCGGATGTGGATCTATCGAACTTTTCCGACGATTTTGCTACTCCGCGGTAAGGCTGCCATTCAGATGTTTTCCTCCACCTTCCAGCTAGGTTTTTCAAGGTAGTTGTTTTTCTCACAAAAGCCGATTGAGCACTACGGGTTGCAGTATAGCATATAACAGTGTAGTCGCCTAAGAACTATTTTCACTATTTAGGTCCAATGAAATATAAATTCGTTTTTCACTCCCTCCCTAGTTTTTTTTTGGAAAAGCTCCTCAAGGGTTTCTTCGATACTCAACAGCCAGCAGTGTGAATATAATACTGACGAATTCTTTAAATTTACGTGATCTTTATATTAAAACCTAAAAATCAGCAGTGTCAATATTTCACCACCTCTGTTTTTATAGAAATCAAGAAAAAATGTTTGTAGGCATTTTTTTATAACTTAAGTGGCTTTCGGGTAGAAGGTTGGATCGCGTTTGAAACATTATAAAAAATCTGCCAACAGTCTGGGCGCAACTGTATTATTTTTCCGGCAGAAGTTCAGAACGCGTTCAATTCGGGGATGCGGTGTATGTTACTATGTGACTGAAAACCTAACAAAAAAATCGGGAAGCGGTTAGAAAAGGGTGTAACATATGAATTAAATAATTGGGTCATATTCCGGGATGCGGTCTAGAGGTTGAAAAAAACAAAACTTAAAAATAGGTGATTATTAAACAAACCTGGGGAAGTGAAAAGATATTCGATATCTGATCAGACCTGAGAAACATGGTGGAATTAATGAAAAAGTATACAACCAGCTTACACCCTCTTAGGGGTCTAATTTCAAAAAATCTTGAAAACACATTCTAGGTGTTCATATGAAGAATCCAAAGAATAAAAATGAATTCAAATTCGAAAGACCTAGTAGATATGACGAAAATCGTGAAAATATATGCATTTTATATATACTGATCATTTTTTTTGCCCCCCCTTCTGAACGCCAATGAATATTCGAATTTTTTTTTATTAGAATTACTTTTCTAGTTAATTTACATATACGTAACGAGTTTCAACTTCCTAGCATAAGCCGTTCTGAAGTTAGGAAAAACACCCCCCACCACCGTACCATACTACCCTTAAAAAAAATGTATTTTTCCACCATGCCACTACTATAGCTCTATCTAAATACCAAGTTTCAGCTTCCTATCATTATAGATTCTTAATATATAAGCATCGGAACTTTTTCTTTCTCACCCTTCCCCACCCTCACGCTCTACACCCACACCCCAAATTTTTTTTCCCTACTAGGGTTTTATTAGGCCTACTTCTGGTAAAAATTTGAAACACCTGTCTTACACTGTTATTGAGATTTGAAACGTGTTATATATGAAAAATTCTTATCCCCTCCACTTACGTACTCCCCCGCCCCCTTCAAAGATTTTACTTTGAGCAATCTTTATTTATCAAGCTTTATATTCAAACCGAATTTTGTTTTTCTGGTGCCACTGGTTTGGGAGATATCGTAATGTTAATTATTTCAACCCCCACCCCCGTACGCCACTACCCCCATCCAAAAATTTTGTTTCAATCTACTCTCCTAGTATAACTACAGATATTTGTTAAGTTTTAATTGCTTGCTATTAACGGTTTAGGAGATATAGATTTTAGAATGTGTCGATCTCCACTTTTTTGCGTTTCGGACGCATTGCTTCCCCCTCCACTCCCACACCCCTTCACCCATATCATCAATTTTTTTGCAAATGGGTCCACTATCAAAGCTTTATAGAAATTCCAAGTTTCAGTCTCCTAACATGAGTGGTTGCTGAGATCTAGATTTTTCGTCTAAAACGCTTCCCCCACCTTCCCCCTCACACCACCACCCCTGAAAATAATGTCAATTCAAAGGGTCTACCCAGTCTATTCCTAGAAAAAATTTTAATTTAATAGCTCCACTGGTTTGAGAGCTACGAGCCTTCAAAGGATTTTGGCGGTCGACGTACGGCGTACGGCGGACAGACGGAGTGAAAATTTTTATTGCTTTTTTCGTGTCTACTAGTCATGAAATGTACACAAAAAAATTTTGAGGGTAGCAAATTTTTTTTTTTTTGAAAATCAATAACAATACTGTATTATTACTAATAAAGTAAAATGTTCAAGCCTGTTTTGTATCTCCGCATTATATACGTTCTGGACTTCTACACCTAAAATGGTAAGTTTTGAACCATATTCTCCATAAATTGATTCACTCAATAGGAGACTTAAATTTATTTGAAATATGTAGAAGGTTTTGCTTTCCATTTTTCTAAAAAAATAACACTAAGAACTTTATTTACGCTCTGCCGCTCGATCGATTTTTTTCCTTATTGCTTGAACTTGGTTCTTTATCACCCCGGAATTTTTTTTTACTATTTCACTACACATATCTTTCCTGATTTTTTTCAACACATTGAATAATTATTATTCGGGTTTTTTTTAATCTATGCAGTATATACCCAAGCGAAAACTGAATAGCAGAATAGCAAAAATAAAAAAAATTTGATCATGCTTGAAATACCTACGATATTTAAGAATTCATAACATATATTTCTGTATATGTATGTATATATTCAAGAGCTGCTGTCATACTGAACTCCCACCGAGTGCAGTATGACAGCAGCTCTTCAACGTCGAATTTAAAATCTCACACTCGAGTACTGATTGCAGTTGCAATTTAGCCAACGCTGAACTCCGCCAAGAGAAAGTAAATTGAAAGCCGAACTGCAGCCATCCAGCAGCTGGAAATAACGAAAGTAAGTGCCGTCTTTGACATGCACAGAAGACCCAACTACCTTTACATTTTGAACTCAATTCGATCGCTTAAAATTCAGCAAGTGTTCCCGATACAAGCAATGAACTGGATTATCCAATACAAAGGTATCATCCCCCTTGCAGAAGGCAATTCCAAGTGCTGTCGCAAAGGAAGTAGATTCGGCCTGACAGCCCAGGAAATTTTCTTGCCTTACTACGGCAAGAGTTTCCCGTCAACTTCTATTTCGAAATTAAGGACGTGTATCTGTTCGTCTATTCTATCGAAAGTATTTAGGACTGAAGGGTGTAATACGGCTCAACTGTGTATTGAATGTCCTCTGTTTGGAATCCTTTACGCTGCACAGATCTGGAAATTTCTCTATTTAATGAACACTAGCATAGTCGTTGCATTCAAAGGAATTCTACACATTTCGGTGGCGGAAAAGAAACTCTCAAGAAAACTATCCGAACCCTGAATGGATGGATGATTCCCTCTTCTTTTGCATTTCGTAACCAAAGCTACGATCCCTTAGTACAAATAACCTTTGAAAAGTATTTTTCAGATTGAACAGAAAATAGTTTTATCCTTGGGAAGATACTTGGCTCGATTCGTATTCAAATTGCCAGGATATTTTGTTTTTGTGTCGCTTTCAAGTGTGAACACGATTTGATTAGTTGAATTCGATTTGATTGACTCGACGAAATAATGCTGGCAAATAGCATTAGCATCCGCTTCCTTTGTGTAGCGCCATGCACTCAGGTTTACTGAATGGTGGAATAAAACTATTAAAGTTAATGTTTTCTTTTAGCCAATTTCTCTTAATGTTTGAAGAAACTCTTGCAGTCAGTTTAAACTAGCTTTTAGTTTTTCCTGTTTCAAATTATATTTCGACAAAACTCATACATGATACATGATCACCTACATTTTTCAAATTCAAATTCATATTTATTTCTAATAATGTAAATTTTTAAATGTTTACATTGCTTTAAGTGGTCAGGTTGTCACCTCTTTAACGGTTGGAACATTAGTTTAGCATGTGCTAGAAAATAAGGTTCTTAGTGTTAATTTTTAAGGGAAATGGAAAGCAAAAACCTTCACCTACATTCTTCAAATAAATTTAAATCTCTTATTGAGGCAATTAATTTATTGAAAATATTCAAAACTTGTCAAATTATATTTCACCTCAATATAAACTGTAAAAATATTGTAAATGAAAAAAATTTTGACATCAAAAAAAGTAATAAACGACAAATTGTCCGTCTGTCTGATGTACGCCCGCCGTAGTGTTTTCTGATATTTGGTACTATGATATCTCGAAAACGAGTACAAAATAAACTTTTTGTAGTATTTCTAGATTTCAAGTGAAACCAAATTCGGTCATTATTACGAACGCGATAATATTGCCTTATTAATTCACAATCAAATCAATTTTCCCAATATAAGTCCAGTTTATCACTAGACATCGGATATGGATCGATGATGTCCCGGTGTAAAGAAAACTATTGAAGAAAAATCGTCGGGGGGTTCGATTTCGGCTGCAGCACCTGTACAGTAGAGGATCGAATTTTTAAATATAAGGAGGAAAATGTTCAAATCAGTACAGAAGTCTACTAGAAGTCCTGCCCTGTTCGAAGCTATCAATTATTCGATGGAATCCATTACTCCTTCATCGGATTCGAATGGTATCTAAACAGATAAATCGTTGATAAACTGCGGTTCTCAAACTAGTTGAAGGCAAGGATATATCCGCATATATTAAGCACATATATAAGTGATAACAAAACAAAGCTGTATAGAACCTATCACATAAGAGGAACCTTCATCAAAACTACGAATTCAGTCGACTTCTTTGTCGAAAAGATGGACGGAGGCAGAAGGAAAATCTGAATGCTTTTTGCTGGTATCAGTTCGCTTCCTTCCTTTCTTCGACTGATTTCAGTTCCAATTCGGTGGGTTTCCCTCGTCTTATGACAAACACACATTCACACCCACATAAATCGAATGTAGCACATACTAATGCTCGAAAAGATACCTTCAACGCTTTGATGCTCTCATTTCCTGGCATTCGAGACGCTTATTCTACTATTCGTTTCGTTCTCCGTCGCCTCCGCAGCTTCCTAGAGTGTCCTTCGCCTTGTCCGCAGATCCATTCCAGAGAACCTTACCGAAGGGCATGATTAATGGTCCTGTCGAACATCGCACAGAAAGACAAATGATCTCCTTTCAAGGCAGTGCCTGGAATAAGGTTCCGCAGGTTTGATAACGAAAAGAATCTATCCGATGAGAACGTCCTTTCTATGTGCATAGCCGAGAGTAAACGTAAGGATAAGGAGATTCGAAAAAGTTTCGCAGGACTTTGAACATGCCAGGAAGGTTCAAAGTGTGTTCGGGAGTATGTGGTAAGAGGGTTTCAGCTATTTTCGTGTATATTTCCCGAAGATATGAAGGGATGGAAATTTTACGTCAGGAAGCTTTTAATAAATCATTTTTATGGTGGTGTGTTTGTTTAAATTTATCCCGGCAAATAAAGTATGTTTTCTTCATATAACCGCGATAATTGAGTAAGAATAATTACAATCTTCAAATTACGGTCAATGTAAATGTAAAAGTTTGTAATATTAATGAATATTTTGTACTCGTGTATAACTAACGTGTACATCTAACAAAAATGTTGTATTATTAAAAAATAATTGTTATTAAGAAATAATAAAGTAGCTTTGACTTAAAAACAAATTTAATACTTGTTTTATTTTCACTAATCTTTGAATGTAGGGTCAAAAAAGAGTGGCGAAGATAACCACACACGTGCGGTCAATTCTTCATGGAACGACAATTTACATAAGTCTACATAATTTCGAAGATTCTACATAATTTCGAAGATTCTGAAGTTGATTTCAAGTAGTGTCTGCTGCAGAGTTCGACAGCTTATGGAGGTCCTGAAAAGATTAAAACAAATATTTTTTAATAATGTATAATGGTACTACCAACCTAATAAATATATTGTTACATGCTCTTCTGGCAACCCGCCCAACTCGATAAGTTTCCACTAAGAAGCGAGTTGACGATTCAATTAGTAGCTCTCCTGTAAAATCAATAAAACATATGCTCTTCAACTATTTTTGAATTGCTTCAAAATGCTCTCATTGTACCACATAGATAATTTTTTTCCAGAGCGTAGGGCTACGCAATGTGAGCATGTTCTGATATGTCCTAATCGCTGCCACGACCTCTAAATTGGAGATATGATGCACTCCCCATTGTTTCACCAAGGGGGCGCAGTTTTCATTTGCTGTTATCATAACTAATTATTCTTACCGATTGTCATTAACCCGCTGTGCTCGTTATACTGCTCTATCAACACTAACCCGAGCATATAAATTTGGTTTTCGTGATTCTGACTCACTTTTTGTCGTTCATGAGCCACTTGAATCTACGTCCCTATGCAACTAGGTATGAAATCTACCAGTGCATAAACAATTGCAGGAAATTACCATAATTAATTTTACTGCTGCGTGGAAATAATTTGCTAATGTCATTAAACAGCATCATATTGCCTGAAAGCGCTCGTTTACCAGTACAAAACCGTAACCTATTTTAGCAGAGTGCGCTATTCGCACGCAGTTCTTGCTTTCACAGAATTCCCGAGTTCGATAACATGTCGGTCGCATATTATCCATATATGAAGAAAAAATTTGCTCCACACGTGCTCCGGATTCAGTCATGTACTCTGTAGTCGTTACCCCCTCGTAGCAGAAACTACTCTAGTTAATGCAATTTCGGATTGTAAATGGATTGCAGTGATAATTAATTTTGTTTTCTCCAATTCGACATCATTCATCCATTCATCGGACATACATCCCCATCATTGCTCTAATTCCGCTGCACGTAAGGGATGAATGCATGCGTTAAATCTATCTAATTGGGCCCTATTTTTTCCTTGCACCTGTCATAATCAGATTTTTCCGGAAAAGAGGACGTATAATTATTCATTAATTTCCAGAGCATCATGAATTTATTGATAGGTCGATCGATTGTAATAAACGAGATCAGTTTTAGCATTTAGTAATGTGTTGGAAATTATTGCAAATGTCTCTAATGAATAATTCATTCCTCACGACCTAAGTTTGAAGAATTTTGAATGAACATGTTTGAAATTATATTAAAAATGTGCAAACAGTATGGGCGTAACCATATTGTTTTTCTGCTCAAAGTGCGGGAATCAAGGAAGTCTTTGGAAGTTAATTTCATCATTAGAATAGCTCATTGTAATATATAACTTTCAACATTCCTCAGTGGTTTGATATACAACATTGATATCAACAAACTGTCAATGTAAGTAAAAAATCTAAAAATCGGTTGTTAGTCGATTATACCCGACTATATATAAAGCCCGTGTAGGTATCTTCGAGAAAACGTATGCAACTCCTGGGGGAGTTTACTTATCAAAAAATACTGAAATTTGCTTAAAGCGATTACACACAAACCCCATAAAAATAAAAACCATTGCTGTCCCATTAGACGTAAGAGATATGACGAAATTTGTGAGCCCGGTTGATTTTCAGAAAATAGTGAAATAAATACTGCGGTGATTACATATTAAGAAGCGATAAACTCAATTCGATATCTCATCAGACAGATTTTGTGAAATATGTGAAAACCTTTTCACTTCCTTGGTGATTGAAAAATCGATCAATTGGTTTTTAGGAGAATACATCAAATGTTCTACGGTCAGGTAAGACCCAATTACCGCGGCTACTCTCGCTACGCTCACGTGTTTCCATCGCCCCTGTTACTCCCGTTTATTCGTTGGTTTCTCCCGTTGATACATTACTCCCGTTTCGTGTACTTTTTCTCAGCTCAAGGAACACAAGGATACATTAATGCCATTTTTCATTTTTCACTTTTCATTTTTCATGATTCATTTTTAGTTTTTAATTTTTAATTATTAATTTTTAATTTTTAATTTTTAATTTTTAATTTTTAATTTTTAATTTTTAATTTTTAATTTTTAATTTTTAATTTTTAATTTTTAATTTTTAATTTTTAATTTTTAATTTTTATTTCTTAATTTTTAATTCTTAATTCTTAATTTTTAATTTTTTAATTTTTAATTTTTAATTTTTAATTTTCAATTTTTAAATTTTCAATTTTTAAATTTTTTAATTTTTAATTTTTTATTTTAATTTTTAATTGTTAATTTGTAATTTTTAATTTTTAATTTTTAATTTTTAAATTTTAATTTTTAATTTTTAATTTTTAATTTTTAATTTTTCATTTTTCATTTTTCATTTGTTTCCATCTCCCATCCACCATCCTCCATTCTCCATTCTCCATCCTCCGTACTTCATCCATTCAAATGTTGAAATAACTCGCGAACCACCAATTTCGGAAATATATAATTATGTTCACGACCTGTCCGGTAGTCACGAGAATGCCCACATAAAATTTGGGTGGAAACGGTTCACACGTGTAGATTTTCATCGCGCTCGACCAAAAAATTGACTTATTTTTATATATTAGATATCTCATAGGGGTTGACTGAAATTATAAAAACGCATACAACCCACGTGCACGTTCTTGGTGACTGTATATTCAAAAATCCTATAATTTGTAGGCAATTAAATAAGGTAGTGAAAACAAATTCGATATATCATCGGATCTAAAGCTAGTATTAGACGGTCACTCAAAAGCGTCAATGCATTGACACTCTGACGTCACGTAAAAATGCGTCGTTTCACTGTCAATGGAGTGTCAATCGTCATTGTGTCAACTCTTGACGAATTGACGATCAGACGGTATGACCAAAATGGTCATATCTGTCCCAAAACTAAAATGACAATCAGATTGACGAAGCTGGTAGTCCATTCGATTTGTCGCCTACGTTGTCAATGAATGGCATGTAAAAAAATCTGCCAACAGTCTGGGCGCAACTGTATTATTTTTCCGGCAGAAGCTCAGAACGCGTTCAATTCGGGGATGCGGTGTATGAAAACCTAACAAAAAGTTCGGGAAGCGGTTAGAATAGAGTGTAACATATGAATTATATAATTGGGTCATATTCCGGGATGCGGTCTAGAGGTTGAAAAAAACAAAACTTAAAAATAGGTGATTATTAAACAAACCTGGGGAAGTGAAAAGATATTCGATATCTGATCAGACCTGAGAAACATGGTGGAATTAATGAAAAAGTATACCAGTTTACACCCTCTTAGGGGTCGAATTTCATAAAATCTTGAAAACACATTCTAGGTATTCACATGAAGAATCCGTAGAATAAAAATGAATTCAATATTTCGAAAGACCTAGTAGATATGACGAAAATCGTGAAAACATATGCATTTTATATTAACCAATAATTTTTTTTGCCCCCCCTTCTGAACGCCAATGAATATTCGAATTTTTTTTTATCAGAATTACTTTTCTAGTTAATTTTGATATACGTAACGAGTTTCAACTTCCTAGCATAAGCCGTTCTGAAGTTAGGGAAAACACACCCCACCACCGTACCATACTACCCCTAAAAATGTATTTTTCCACCATGCCACTACTATAGCTTTATCTAAATATCAAGTTTCAGCTTCCTATCATTATAGATTCTTAAGATATAAGCATCGGAACTTTTTCTTTCTCACCCTTCCCCACCCTCACGCTCTACACCCACACCCCCAAACTTTTTTTCCTTACTAGGGTTCTATTAGGCCTACTTCTGGTAAAAATTTGAAACATCCATCTTACACTATTATTGAGATATGAAACGTGTTATTTTTGAAAAATTCTAATCCCTCCCACTTCCGTGCTCCTCCACCCCCTTCAAAGATTTTACTTTGAGCAATCTTTATTTATCAATCTTTATAATAATTTTGTTTGAATTTTGTTTTTCTGGTCCAATTAGTTTGTGAGATATCGTAATCTAAAGTTTTTCACCCATTTTTGAAGCGGTCATGGTAGGAAGACCCCTTAAAAGCAACCAAAAAGTAAACTTTGCAAATCATCTTTTTCGCCACGACGGGATCGGATCATTTCGTACTAAGTAGTAGGAAGAATCTGTCGATCTCAGCCGACTATAAAAGATATCCGACGTCTAAGGTTTCCGTTGCTTAAGCCAGAAATACATGTGCATATATCTGCATGCAGCGCGGCAAAACTGATTTAAAACGCATGAGTTTAAGTGCGACGAAATACACGGTCACACTGCATGCTGCGGAGCGCTGCAAGATGTCTCTACTTCTACTTTTGCGGTGCAGCGGCACTATTATCACAACTTGAGGTTGAAATTTACCAACACATAAACATGAAAAAGTGGTTCGACAGGTAATGTTTAGTAGTAATTTTGTACCTGTGGAGAGGAGTATTAATCAAGGAGCGTTTCATGGAACTAGGAAAAAGTATATTTGGGACAAATCCAACCAAAAGATCTGCCAAAAAATTCTGCACATCTGTTTCACATGCAGGGATGCCTGCATTGCTGCATGCATATAATCTGCACATGTATTTCAGGCTTTAGTGTTTCTCTCCAATACTTCAATCATCAGTTAAAGTGTGTGCTGCAAAGACTCACCAGGATGACCTTACATGAGAAGAACGCTGTGATTACAGGCGGTGCTAGTGGCATTGGCTACGAAGTTTGTAAGCGTTTGCTGGAAAACGATATTAAAGTAAAGTCAGTGATCGGTGATCCTATCAAAAGTCTTAAATTTTCCTGTGTCTATCTCCACCAATGTTTAGAATCTTGCTATTATTGATATTCAAGAAAATGTCGATTCTCTTGCGACATTGAGAGCTGATCATCTGATCATCCCGGGATCGGATATATATCACCCCCCCCCCCCCCCCAAATTTTCCACAGTAAAAGCTACCAGAAAGTAAACTTTGCACATCATCTTTTTGCCACGACGAGCGATTGTCGAGTTTCTTTGAAAAATGAAAATATCACAAATTTGTATAGCGTAAGTGGAAATATTCAATCGTAAGAAAGCCGACTCTGTGAATATCATACCTTTTTGTTGAACCCGACACCTTTTTTTACATTTTTTAAAATGTTTTTTTATATTAATTTATACTAAACAAAAAAAAAATTAAATACAGGACAATAATATCTTCGCTGTGCACAACACATTTACGCATTATGTTTATTATAATCGGATTTCAAGATATAACAATGAAATTTCGATTGTCGAGTCATATCTAGTAAATTATTATTTCAAACAAAATTCCAAAATGCTAAAATGGATGTTATGAGAAAATTCCGTCTGTAATATTAATGATGATTAATTTTATTATTATACAGCAGCCATACTGAAACGTTATCGGACAATTAAAGATTATTGAGATGGAAGTGATGCTAGCGAATGCATCAATTATTTCGCTAATAAATAATGCAAAATGCAATTATTTTAGTTATTGTTAAAAATCATTTCCAGCGGAAATTCGCGCTGCTAGGTCGTCAAAATTTGTTTAGTTTGTGAAATGATAATGAAGCTTTTTTGCTCCCTACGGAGATGAAACTCTGAACAGAACGCATGCTAGTCGTGGATCCTCATTAGTTCACATTTCAGAAAAACGATTCCAATTGCATGTGAGAGCAGAAAACCGTACTGGAATAAATTCGTAGCTGTAACTGAAATTCATTAAGTGCAAATTAGCGCAATTATGGTAAATGATGTATACTTTGATGAGCCCGGTCCACGTCCCATCTCACGAACGTCATCATTATTCCGGCCCTCGTCATCAATTGGCTGTTCATTGTTATCAATATGCACGCTATTCGTTACTGGCTTAGTTAAATAGGATGGATGTGCGTTCATTAAGTAAACCCTGGTCGGGTTTGGTATTCGCATAATAATTTCTAACTAAGGGCAAATTCACGATTTGATTATTGGTGGCAGTGCCTTCACGTCCACGTAGAATTAACGGTATTCCGGACCGACTAGAAGATTTCAGTCAGTATGAAAGCTGACCTCATACTTGCCCGTTCTCTGCGGACACATCCTTTCCGCCTGCCGCCTCCTCGGAATATAATAGAAAAAGGACATTAAAATACCATTAAGTTTTCTATGTGGCGACTACTGCCACAAGAAACCCGTTGCATCCTCGCCGAACACCCTAGATGAGGACTTCGTGATGCATTATAGACCTGATGGTTACCCAGTCTGAAACTACCTAAGCTGCTGGCAATCGCGACCCTATCCAGAGGATCGGAAGTAACGAGTAGTATACATAGGTGCCACCGCCCTGTTCAGTTGTAAGCATTCCACTCCAGCGACTGTAGTTCGCGAGAGATAGAGCAAGCCGAGCTTAAAAACTGAACGAAGAGAACTTGAGGAGCGTACGTGGTTGTACCCCTGGCAACTCCTTCACCGCAGGACCCCATCGTCTGGATAATTCACATCCCAACCATTCCCTGTTCCCGGGGAAAAAGGAACAAGTGCAAAATTGTACAGCAGTTGCAACAAATGCAGTTTTTCAAGTAAAAATTAATGACCTCGATTCCTGCATGCGGATATAATGGCAAAACGATTGTTGACGAGCGTAGCTATTGCGGTTCTCAGTGGTAGTGAAACGTTGATATAAACGTCCTCTTTTGGCTGTGGAGAGAAGCAGAAAAGATTCGCAGTTATTACTATAGGCAAGGACTCGTGCAATTTAAAGTATGCGATATGTTGCTAAGAATAAGTGGTCTACATGCGGCTCGAGCTCGAGGATTAAGTGAATTGTTTAGAGTGCATTTTTACGTGTAATTGCTAATGGAGGGTTTGAAATAAATACTTCTCATTTCAGGAATTTATGCGCTGCGTTTAAATTCATGGTTTTTATTCTGTGTACTTCCTTGTTGCCTTTCGTCTGAGTTTGGAAATAGCCCAGTTTCCTGTCTCAATATAGGTATGTAAATATACAACTAGCTGAAACGAAACTTTTTAGCAAAAATGATAACTTTTACTAAATAACAATTGGATATCCTTGGGCGGTTTGAAATTGATAGAAAATACTTGTCACTATTCCATTTCGAGTGCTATGTTAAATTCCCAGTGCTATGTTAAATTCATCTGGATATGCCGGAAGTTAAGTCAGCTCCTTGTTCAAATTGGATTTCAATACATATTTATTTATTTACATCTTCGGAATACGTCCTTAAATTAATAGCCTTATAGATATACTGATTGAGTTGAATTTAATGTAGTATTTAAGGGGTCTGGCCACCTTGGCTGCTTGGGAAATGGTTTTTTTTTTCTAAATTCATAAACTCTGAAGTTTAAATGATTTTTATTTAATTTTTTTTACACAATTTAGACTGTACTTTAAGGAATCTCTGACATTTTTTTTATTCGAAAATATTAAAAATGGCGACGCTGTATATATTTCCCCGGAGGCCCTCCGCACGAGGAAGGGGGATGTGCCATCATCGTTTTCTCCATTAATATGCAACAGAAAAGAAAAAAAAACGGGTTTGTTCGTGGGTAGTGTAGCTAAAATATAGCGTAGCGATTTTTTTTTTCCATTTTTTTTGAAATTTTGGTGAGCCGAAGAAAAAAAAAATAGCATTTTTTCCTAAGAAAAACATCGAAAAACGTCAATAAAAAAAAAACTAATGTAGCAATCTTAAAAATCCTACGCTACATTCTAGCTACACTACCCGCGAACAAGCCAATTTTGTCTTTTTTCTTTTCTGATGCATATGAACAGAGCAACCGATGACGGCACATCCCCCCCTTTCGTGCGGAGGGCCTCCGGGAAAATATATACAGAGCCGCCATTTTTTAATATTTTCGAATAAAAAAAATGTCAGAGATTTCTTAAAGTATAGTCTAAATTGTGTAAAAAAAATTAAATAAAAATCATTTAAACTTCAGAGTTTATGAATTTAGAAAAAACCCCATTTTCCAAGCAGCCAAGGTGGCCAGACCCCTTAACACATCAAATAATTTAAGTACATTATTATGAAGTACATATAAGAACAGTATACTCAAAATTAATATTTAACAGAAATTTATGTGAAATGAAATTTTGACTGTAACGGAGTGAAGTCGATGTTAAGAAGTCAATACAAGGACAGTATTCATTGGGACTTTTCATCGTCCTTGGCATTTTACTATTAGTTTTGAGTATGCTTTCACATTCTAATTTGAAAAATTAGTTTGCCAAGTAAAAATATTTCTGTGTTTTATTTAAGTGTAATGTCCAAAAGTTTACAGAGAGTGAAGAGAGTAACAGAGTGAACACCCGATAGTTTCGCTCAAGCCCAATTTACTGCGCAGTGCATAAATCAATTAAGACTGTACGTTTCAACCCAAATTTAAAAACACGTCCTATGAATGAGAATGTATGTACTGAGAATAAAAATAAACTAAACTTCTACAGTACAAGTTCGATAATCCGTCGCTCGATAATCTGACTGTTATGTCTTATTTGCTAGATTTACGTATCCTTCATGTCGTCAAGTTCCTCTTCCACTGCCTAAAATAAATATGTACCATCCAGAGGTACTGACTTGTGAATTTTTTTGTATATAATTGATCTGAAAGTAGAAATGTCAATTACGAACAATATTAATAGAATAAGTACTTCAAGCTAAGTATCTACTTCAAGCAAAGTATCTACTTAAGAAAAAGCTGTGACTTCAAGATTCATATCTATAGTATATGTATATGAAAAAGTAGAAAAAAATTACAATTTCCTGAATATCTGTATTTGAAAAAAATAATATAACAAGTTCATGTCACCACCTCTATCATATTACTACTGATTATTCAGGAAGGATGTTAACGGATGTCTTCCTCTCATTTGACTTGAACGTTGAAAATGGAAGCCGAAATCTTGCCGTCCTTTACTTTGACGTTATCCACATAATTGGAATCGTCGTTGCCAAGATTTTCACTCCCACACCTCTGTTGTATTGGGAATTACTGCTCTCAAAAAGCATACAAGTCATATAAGTCAAGGAATTAATTTCAAAATTGTGTGACTAACGAAAACAAAATCTTTTACAATAAGTTCCAAGTCTTAAATGTTCAACGAAACCAAATTTTGTGGACCCTTCTTGCATAGCTTCAATGTGTCGTACAAGCATATTTCCAGTTTTGAGTCTCATTCCAAAACTTTGTCCTGTAAACTAAAATATCGAATTTATCAATAAACGATACAAAGACTGTTCTCTTGTACAGAATCTACCTATCAAACTATATCCCTTCTGTTTCTTCACTAAAACTTGCTGAAATCCATTTTCATCGGCAATATTTTGACGACATCTTTAATTCTCCCATCACGGACACATACGCACACTATAGCCTATTGTCTATTGTACACACTACATAAAAACACACAAAATTATAATGAACTGTCCCTTCATAGTCCATTAGAAATCCGAATCTTAACATCCTTTACTTAAAGCCCAGCATGAAAGACATCTTCCATTAAGTCTAACTGAATTACATGGGTTGGTTAGACAAATGCCTTTGTTATCCAATCCTGACAAGGAACAACCCATTTAAACTGACATTACTATTATAGAATCCTTCAGCATAGTCGTCCTGGATCAATGTGATACTATGGGATACGATAGCTCAGAAACAAAACGAATAAAAATACAAAATTGGGGAAAAGACTAAAAAGCATACAGAAAGACGATAGCAAGGATACAGCAGATCAAACTGAGAAGGGAATAAAATAGTCAAGGACCCGACCGGGCTTTCGATTCCGGGGACAGTTCATTTTATTCCAGGGGTCTGGGCCGGATTCTGAAAACAGCCAACGAACATATTCATCATCATCACCATCATTATACACGCACACGTAGAGACAAAAGACATGGGATAAAGTAGGTCTTGATACGACTTAAGGACGAACCAAGTCTCTGCTCTAAAAAAATCAAAATATATTAAGGAATGTATCCGAGCAGTGCCATTTTACTACTTTACCCTTCCCTTTTCGTGCGCTCAGGATTTCGATATCTCCCAGAGGGTGTCTGTAAATCCATTAGATGATATCCCAAGAAGATACCGAAATTTATAGCCAAGCCTTGTTCTGGAGACCACTTCCACTATCCTAAGGTTTTGTGTATATAAAATTTTTTAGGACCTTAAAGGATGAGGAACCATTGTTCGATACCATTTCCTATCGTTTTGCGGTTTTCTTCAGTGTCCTTTGAGAATATGTTTGGTTGGATGTGTATATAGTTATACCAGGGATATGATAGGTGTTTGTGGAATGGGTAAGGAAATTGCGTGCTTTGATTTCCGAACAGACTCAAATAAATTTCAGAGAGTGGAAGGATGAATTGTGAACTAAAGCATTAACTTCTAGTGAATATGAAAAATTCAATGGATACAGTAAAGTTATTTTCATGGTGTCAAGAAATTAATTTATCGGAGAAATGAACTTCTAAATTATTGGGGTTTATTTAAAAAGGCAACGGTTTTATGAGCACTTTGGTTACTCTCTCTGTTCGCAGGATTGTCCGAAGGATTTTAAATCAGAAGTTAACCTTTTTCGGATTGTGATATATTTTACTGTCTATGGTATATTTTAGGCCAAACATTTGATTACAGGTTGCGCTAGTGTCTACGTTTATTGATTCAGAACTTGTTTATTTGGGAATCCTCTTTTGCCGTTTTATTTCGATTTCAAGAATTGGTTTACAGCATTAAGATGTAGGGAAGCAAAGTTAAGTATAGTTTCAGTCGATTCAATAAAATGTATTTTTGAGTGAAAAGATGTAGTACAGGACTGTAGTGATGTCAATGTACAAGAGTAGAGACCGTGTGTTGTATCTCAGGAACGGCTTTTGCCAAAAAGTAGGTATAAGAAGATGTACTCTAGAATAAATTTAAGCTAAATTCATATTTAAATTGATGTACGGAGATGGCCAAAAAAATTGTCCGCGAGAAAGATTTTTTCTACATTTTCACCCATTCTGGCATTACTTTTCAGATCTATTGAATTAATTTCACTTTTGCGGAATCTTGACCTCATGATGGTAGCTATTTTGATTTTTTCCAGGGCAGCTATCTAAAAAAGGAAAATGAAATGATCCATTTAACCCAAAAGCCATCTCAGAATCCAGTATGGGAAAACTTATGAGTTTCGGACTAAAAAAACCACCATACAAAACCAGGACACCAAAACAGAAGAAAAAACTTTCCCAACTACATAACCACTTAACCTCAAGTCTCGTAAACAGTACAACACTATTCTGAACGTGATGGCTTTCGAAGGGCAAAAGCCTCCACTTACATGAAAAGAAAAAAAAACTGCCAAAGGCTCCACTAAAACCAAATACGTACATACACACAGATACAAACACGGTGAGCCCTAGTGAAAAAGTAGGATCACCCATACACAAAGTGATACTTGAAATTTTAATGATATGATACTTGAGTGTTAAATCAACTAAAATAGGGGTCGTTGCTCTGGATTTCTCCAGTTCCTGTTCCTTTACTTCTTATTGCCTTTGCACTGAAAGTATCCCCTATCCTGAAGTCCTGTACCATTTGTGCAATATCCGTCCTGTCCTCGAATCGTCATAAAGCTAAAATCCCCGACTAAATTCCTGGGATCTCGAAAGTTCAATCACCAGAACGGCTTCTAGTTGAAAGCGAGGAGATTTTTGGTATGTTGCTGAACAGTCCAAATGGCGAATATGTGGATGTGTTCGCCCCAGGACTTTAAGAGTTGATTTATTCAGCTAGGTCTGGCCTTCGGACAGCCACTCTCCATTTGGACATATGTTAGCTTATTTTCCGCAAAATCCCGTACCGTTTGGCGTCTGCGTTCCCTGGGTGGAGACACCGTTTCGAACCCCATCATCACCCTTCTACCCAAAACTATCGTCATCGTTTCATGACTTTGAATTAACATAACGTACAGCTGGAAGGACCTTCAGCGAACAACGGATTGCAAAAAAGTTAGACAATAGAGCGGGCGAAAAGTTCTACTTCTAGTTTATAAGAGAAATTTTACCTCGCAGTAATACGACTAGCATTACATAGGCGAATCTTCAAACAGTCGCATTGTAACTATAACAAAAAGCCTCATTTGTTGCATTTATTATAAATTCGTACATAGAAGAGCTAACCCTTAAGTTGGGGTTACACTCTCACCACAGTTTCATCCGAGTCTAGTGATTTTCTATAGAAAATGGCGGTGGCCGAAATCAAGGCCCAGACTAATAAGACTATGCTATGTAAAGAACCTCTTCTGATGGCAGCTACTTCAAATATTGAAAAAAAGCTGCAAAAAAATTAAATGAACTGAAAACTGAAACAATGCCATCTTTATGTGAGAAGGAACGTTAATAATTTGAAACAAGTACAACAAAGTTACAGAAAATTACGGAAAGGATAGCAGGAGAATTTCTTCCACATTTGGACAAAAGAATTTTTTGGAAAGTTTTTAGCTAGCAAAATTGGGTTTGAATTTTTCGGATAACTAAAGTAAGAACGATATCAGTAAAAGGACTAGGTACTCTGATTTACGTTTCATAACTACAAAGCTCTTGGAGATGCCACCTCTGAAATTTTCCCAGAGAGTAGTTCACTGGGTCGACTCATATTTCAAATTAATTCTAAATCGACTGTGTGGAAAAACTGATATTTCGCACCTCATGAGAGCCTCAAACTAGAAAGCTTAAAATTTGTTCTACGAAATACTACCTATGTTTTAATATAAAAGGGGAGATTCGAAAATAAATAGAAGCAGTGGTTTGAGAGAAAGGAAGGGTGAAATAGGTAATAGGTAATAGGTGATAGTAAATTTAAATCTTCAAATAATCATCACAAGAGCTAAAACTGAAAAGCGGAGATATAGGATAAACTTTCTATTATTTACCAAAACTCAAAAAATTTATTTTTCACAAACTGCGAGCTAGAAGAATTGTCTTTATCTACCAAAAATTTTAAATTTGCTATTTATGTGGAGCTACCGAAGGTCGTATTTTTTATTGCAATAAAAAAATAAAAATTTGTTGTAGAGAGAGCAATATGAAGTATTCGAGGTATTATAAAGAAAATTTTCGGATTCCCTTCGCATAATTCACAATAACTAGAAATTTACTAGCTAGCTCCGTGCTAGCTCCTTCGTTACATTTACCCCAAATCCTTAAGTTAAAATGTATATGCCTTGGGATAAAATTCATTTATATACCTACTTCGTATTGGGGTACATACGAATAGTTTTACTCCCAAAAATTTGACTATTGAATCATCTGAATAGTCAAAACTTACAAACAGTCCTACAAAGTCTGGAAGGAAACTTACTTGAAGTAATTTCAAGTAGTAGCTTTCGAGATGAATTTGTGAGACTTGTTCTTCACCCTAAAATAATTTTCAAGACAGATCCCATTCCTACAAACAATCATAACTCCTCCATTTAGATATCTTTTTCAATTTTCACTGTCATCAACACCTGACACATTCCGAATCCCATCCCATCACAAGACAGTTCCGAAGCGTCTTTAATGATTCACACAGCATCAAAAATATACTACGTGTCATGCGAATGTCGCATTCCTGGCTGAGTGGAGTGTGTTGTGTAAATTTTCACCTTAACAGATACTCGCATAACGCCCGAGAAGAAGGTAGGCTTAAGTGGCACAGCTGATGCCGTAAGCCTACACATCATTCGGTCCTTAGGATCCTTTCAGCACTCTAGGAGTAGTGGAAGTATTGTCGGCGTTCAAAGCAACTCCTGCCCGCATAAGTACATCGGGGCCAATGAAATGGGCAAACAGACGAAAATCGTGTAGCTCTCGATGCTATTAAAAGTCTCAGACTTCCTTGCATATGTGAAGTGGAGGAAAGAACCACATCTGCGATATGAACAAGGAAAATCCTTAGGCTCGGATCTCCTACCTCCTTACCGTCAATATTTTATCTGGTACGAAGACCAGCACAGTGGAAAATAAATTAGTACACGCACAACTGTAATTTGTCTTTGGAATCTCTGGCGTTTTAAAGCTCAACTTTCTGAGATGGAATTGTGTTCCTCTGCGTCTTTTTTATTTATTTATCCACTTCCACCTACCATATGGGGAGATCTTTTAACCTTCTTGTGGAAATGAACAGATTCTGTCGAGGACGAATTTTGCAACACCATAGAAGGAAAAAAAAACCTCCAACGATGCGTGTAGTCTTATTTAAGTTCTTCACTTTATTTGTGTCGGCCTTTTTGTTTTTTCGTCTATCGTCCTGTTTTCAGATAAGCCTTTCACGTTCACGTGGCATAAATTTGAACCCTTCGTAGGAAATATATAATCTGTGATTCCACCCATGACGTGATATGTGCTTACTTAAAGCTACAGCTCGTACCTCGTACCGCTGTACGGGAGACCGGGGCGAAAGGATTTTTCTGGGACATAACTCTTTGTCTGAAATAGGCTAGGGCCAATGTGGAAATCAGAGGGAGCGAATGTGGAATGTGGTCGGCACCTGTATGACGTACGGTCTTTTTGTGGCTTAAGAGAATTTCTGATGCATTACGACTGAGCTAGGCAGACTGTGGTGTGAAAGTTGGCCATATTTTATGTGGCTTAATGTCACGTTTGTAGATGGGGTGATAGAAGTGATTTTTAGGTAAACCATGATTTATTTTAAAGGATTCGGTGAAATTGTTTGCATATACATAGATGCAAGAGTTAAACTTCGCAAAGCATTTATTTTACATCCACCCTTTCAGTCGCACAGCAATTCTAATTAATTAGAGTGAGCGAACATTCATTTATAGAGGAGGTTGCGTATGGTCGGCCTTTGTTTTCTCTTTTGTGTACAGTTCATGAGTTTCGTTTCGGCTTAACAATTTTTTGGATATTTTTTGGAGTCAGTAGTGTTTCATTTCCCGCGCGAAAATTCCTACAGGGATGAATTGTTGCCCTGGGTACTGCTATTGAGGATATGACTGCTTAAAAACCTTCACTTGAAATGAAAGGTCCGGCTGTTAACGACACATTGTTGTAACTTGGAAATTCTTTGTTGGTGTACTCGAAGAATAGGGCGGAATTAAAATTTTGACAGGAGTTAAGGGAGTGCGGGGGTGGGGTAAAAAGCTGTAGTTAACGACATAAAATTACAAAACTTCAGATTTTCATATCTCCAGAATGATGATTAAAACCTGTGGTATTGACATACCTACTCTAAAATTTAAATTTTTAATGGGGCAGTATATTAGAAGAGATGGGGTTTTTTTTTCTGCATAGCTACTGATACACATACGCATAAAATATTAACAATCCATTTTCTACGCAATCTTAATACCTTGAACTTGAAACGGGCAAAACGGTTTATGTGAGTGAAGTACTCTAGAACTATTCATTCACTTTAAACGTCAGTTCAGTGAAGTACTTCAATTGAATTATTCATTTCATATTTTCTCTTCTCTAACCAACCAGTAGTCATTAGTCACTACTTAGTCGATTGAACTGTTCACTTACTGTATTCTCTTCTCTAGCTAACTGTTGAGTATAGTCAGACAATCGTTCAATTACGATGGTGTGTGAGGTGGCTTCTATAAGCAGTTCAGTTCGTTCAGTTGTGCTTACACGTTGGGATTAAGAAGATTGATTGGTTCAGTTCACTCTATTAGGCTTCTTTCTCCCTTCTTGGTCCCATTTCTAGCTTAGCAATGGTCCAACATCATTCATGGGTACTAAACATTTTATTCGAGACCTTTAGCAAGCTATGCTACAGTTTTTTTATTTTAAATTTATTGCAAGTTTAAGAAATGGAAATGGGCTCTAAGAAAAAGATAGCAAAAACTTCCTTAGTTTCGTCTTTACTCTTTAGAACAAGACAGTTCTGATATTCAGGTTATTTGGTGATTGTTCTTACCTCGTTCTAGAACCCACTTACCGTTTACGTGAAACTAACAGACCTGCAAATATATGCTGAGTGCGTTAGACCAAGATTCTACCGTCTCTTATAAATAAACCACTGTAATATCCTGGTCCACGTTCACATTATCACATCAAAGCAATACGAAATCATTATATGAAATTAATTCAAATTGCACGGCCATGCGATACCTTCACAGAGTACACAGCAGTGCCTAAAGTTAAAGCCGACGAGCGTTTTACGAGCATCGTGGCGAGCGCAATGTGTTACACATGACCTCTTTCTAACCAGAAATCCTCTTTTCATTTCCAATTATGTCACCTTAGCATATTATGCTCGTATGTCTGGGCAACGCTACCATCCCAAGCTCAATCCGCAACCAAAGTTGGCACTACGGAACGCTCATGAATATTTATCCATTTTTTTATTCAGCGAGCTGAATGTTGAGTGTATGCTTTGCGCCGAATGAACGACAATGAGTCGGAAGATTTCTTATTCATGGGAAAGCGGAACCAAAACTACCCGATTTCCAGATGGTACAAATGTTTTTGAGGGACGAGGCCATGCAGCTTTCGGGACTTCTACATGGAACCACTGTCTCCTTTTTCGTCTATCCCACACACGTGGTAATAAGCCTTTTCTTTGCGACTTTTGCTTTGACCACGTTTCGAAAATTTAGCCTGTTCCTGGATCCTGTTGGGGCTTTCAGAAGGAATATTTTCCTTTCGAGAACGGGATACCAAGGATACTGAACCGATGAAATGCGGTGGGCAGCACCCTTCCTGTGTACTACTTCGGGGATTTAAAAGAAGACAGAAAGGCCCAAACCAATTGAATTTTATGTGAAAGAATTCAACGATATACGTGAAAGGACTTGAAGGTTCCTCTGGCTTGCTGAACTTCTCTCGTTCCCGCGGCCGCCTTTTTATTCGATTTTCTTCCAATTGTTCTTGTCGAATAGATCGGGCCTATACTAAAGAAAAATTTCGTTTGCGAAAAGTAACAAGGACACGCGAAGTCCTTTGGGAACTTGTTGTTTTTCTGGGCCAATTTCAGTTGTTTTTTGGGTCGAAACAAATGGCTGCCGTGCAAGAAGACAGGATCCATGGATCGAAGGATCCAATATCAGATAAAAAGAGAATACCGCCGCTTCGAGTCTAATTTGTGTCTTGTGAGTTTCAATAAGACCATTTAGACACACGGTTGGTGTTTATTTATTTGATTGCCCTAGCTTTTGGGAGTCATTTTCCCAGTGAGTTTGTGGACTGAAATTCTCTCAAACGCGGAAAAATAAAAGCAAATTTCCCCTATATGAGAATTGCGGCATTACATGCATAAGGTGGGATTGTGTAAGCTCTTTGGAAGTCAAGGAAACATCTTGTCGCTGTTGGTTTTTCAACTTGCTATTCAGAGCAAACGGATTCAAGGGACTCGTTTTGTTTTCTATTTAAAAAGTTTCGTGTTATTTCAATTTTGTAGGCATTTTCGCGTTGATGGTAATCGGGAAAAAATTCAAGGTATTTAAAACCTTTGTTTCTGAAGAACGAAAAAGGCGGAGGGGACAATTATACAGACGAAATAACGAACTGAAAGGTTTCAAATTTTATGATTGAGAGCAAGATATCATTTGAATCAATCGTCTGAAACATCTCAAAAGTAACTGGCATGAAATGTACAACCTACGAAATAACAGGTGGCACTGGCACTACGGCATACCCCTTTTTTCTTCGAGATTCGGGGCGCATTTGTCTCAATTTATCCCCACAAATAAGCCGAGACGAATGAACTTTTTCATCAAACATGTGAGTTTTCTTTTAATAGAAATTGAAAAAAAAAAAAAAATCTTTTAATTAAGGAAACATATTCGTAATTTTGGGTATTTTATTATATGAAAACTTGTTTAAAACTTGTAAGTTTTAATACGAGAGTATACGAGATTTTAATCGGCGCATAAATTATAAAAGTTTTAGAGCAGAAAATCCTTAACAAGGCGAAATTTAGTTAAGAATTTTCTTATTTAAAACTATTGTAAACAGTAGAATAGATGGCCGCAAAGTCACGCCGCCAACTTCGAGCGGTAACTAGCAAAAACTTTATCTTATTCGTTCTCAGTTGACTAGCTCATTGCCTCCACCGCTGAATATGGTTGACTTTATTGTTTTAAATGCTCTCTTCATGGTTCTCTTGAAGGCTTCGGCAACTTTTACAAGCCCAGTTTGAGATTGTTCGCTTATTATCTCGCGTAGCACTATATGAAATTGTAAATTCTTTATAAGCTGAAGAGTGTTGAATTCGCGTAGCAGAAGAAGCAGAGAAACTTTCGTGAAACAAAAGTTTCGTTGACATCCGCGATTAGTAGCGACCTTGCGTCTTTGCGAACTCCACGTTGTTGTTTTAGAATCAGGAATAATCATTAAACTGTCCTAGTTTTATTTCTAACTCAGACCTTCTATCGCCCCCTTGTTGTTCTATAGCAATTTTACTTTTATTTAGTACTTTCTCAGTGAAAGCGATTACATCTACTCATTCTAATATGGCAATTTTTTCATTGCTCTAATAGCGACGACAGACTACCAGGGTAGGGAACATGCGAAAAGTTTTAATTGCTTTTTAGATGAGGTGAAAGTTTATGTTCGGAATTTTTTTTATTCAGAACAGTTTTGTATTCCTTTTTTCTCCTTTTTACCATCAACTTTTTACCAAATGGAAAATTTTAAAAAAATTTATGGGAAATTTTTTGAGAATGTTTGGTGAATATTTTGTGGCATTTAGTATGTAAGTCCGAGATTTTATTCATGTTCTGTTGTTATCACTTTCAGAATTAAACTCATAGATAAAGGGAGAGATAAATGAAATGGGTTTGCCCAAAATCCGCAAAAATCCGAAGAAAGAACTAATTTTTTTTCTTCTTTTCAGGAATCAGTACGTTCGGTCGAATGTGCGTCGGGTTCAACCCCCAGCACCGACTACGTACTTTACTGTAAGGATTTCACACGGACACGGGCTCCTTATCTGTATTTTTGTGTACATGAGAGCTTTCTATAAGCTCGCCATACATTTCATTAAAATACATGGAAAGAACTTGGAAGAAGAAGAAGAAGAAATTGGAAAAGCTAAATGAGTTTTATGAAAATTAGTTCTTCCGATTCTTCCGACTTTTAAGCTTTTTCAAAATCACAGCAGTCAAGACTTATATGTCAACGCCAATTCAAAAGCTATTCACAAAATATTTAAAAATGTCCACAATTTTTAAAGCAAAAATATTATTGTTAAGTGTCATTCGAAATCTCAATGGATATTAATTTGTTTTAATTCGGAAAGAATTAATCGATGTTTGCTTAAATAATACGTGCGAGGATGGTGGTCTACATTTGATGGTGGTCTACATTTGATGGTGGTCTACATTTGATGGTGGTCTACATTTGATTTGTTACTATGTAAGTTGAAATGTTTGTTTCTCTATGCAGCATTTGATGTAATTTGGTTTTGAAAAACTATTTCCTCGATAGCTAAATCCAGGGAATGAATAATCGATGCAGATCAATGGTCACAATGGAATTCGAAACAAGTTTGCTGTTCTTTACAAAACTGTAAATATGTTACTCTTGGTATTTGTGGAATAGTGTTTTGAAAATAATTCCTGTTTTTGGTTTTTCCTCAAATTCAGCAATGGGATAGGGATTTAGAGCATAAGGTACGAGGGTGTCTAAGACATTGTTCGATTGCCAAGGACTGTAATTTTATATGTAAATTACTTTAATTTTGGTTTTAGTTAATTCATTTCAAAGCGGTTTCCTTTCAATGCAGACGATGAAACAATTACAGTCGCAATGACTTATTCCTTCAGTCCAAATGATCCATTGAATCGGTTTGTTATATCGATTAAGAGATCATGGCTTTTAGAAATTAACGAAATCAGCACATTTGGGCCATTCCAAAAGTTTAAGTAATTTTGATTAATTTTGAAATTTTCTAAATTTCATATATGCAAGTTTTCACTAAAATTTGTATATTTAGACCGGCAAATATGACTGTATTAAAATATCCCACTGTGTAATTCGTAGGATGTGCTTCTGTCAAGTTAATATGTATACACATTTGAACTTTTTAATCGCAGTAGTTAAGAGGGCAACAAAAAGAAATGATATAAAAAAAAAAACATTTTAAAAAATGTAAAAAGAGGTGTCGGGTCCAACAAAAAGTGATGATATTCACAGAGTCGGCTTTCTTTCTATTAAATATTTCCACTTAGCACTTACGTTTGTATACAAATTTGTGATATTCATTTTCTCAAGAAACCCGACAATCGCTCGAAGAAATATCACCCTCCAAATTTTCCAGATTAAAAGCAACCAAAAAGTAAACTTTGCACATCATCATTTTGCTATACGACGAGCGATTGTCGCGTTTCTAGGGAAAATGATTATCACAAATTTGTATACAAACGTAAGTGGAAATATTTAATAGAAAGAAAGCCGACTCTGTGAATATCATCACTTTTTATTGGACCCGACACCTCTTTTTACATTTTTTAAAATTAGACAATTACTGAAAGTAGTATTTCACTATTCGATTCTCAATAATATCAAAGTTTCTAAAAAGACTCGCTAAAAATCAGCATCTAGTAAGTTAAGTAGTAAGTAATCTTCACAAATATTCCACACACACAGATGAATGTACTCGAAATTTTACGACCCCGGTAATCGAATGAAATCGACAGTGTGAACTTCTGTGTGCGAATAGACGGCGAATGTGTTTTTGAATTTAGCAATTTAACGTTGCAAAGTGAAAGAGTTTCAGCAAATGAGTTGATTTGGCACTCCTCGTCAATTTCAAGATATATAGTTATGAATACCGAGTTGGTAACGAGCGATACAACGTGTATTTATTTGTACAAGAAAGGAAAATTATGCATTACGCAATCGGATTTTTAAGGGTTAAAAGTATCAAACTACATGCATACATACGTAGAAGGATGGTACACAGTGGCGGTCATATTGCTCTGCCAAGGGGGGCGGGGGCATTGAAGTTCAGTAGCTACTGTATAGAAAATTGGTGCAGTAGCCCTTAATGCAGCGCGGATGGAAAATGTCCAAATGTTATGGTCGCTTCGGTGGGTAGCTACTGCTTAAAAATATCAATTCATTTTCGCATCTAAATCGCAAGATTTTGGCAAACGAATTTCAGTATAAGCACTAACATAGCTCCGAAGGAGACAAAAGACAAAAGAAGGTCTAAGAAAAAATCAGATTTAATTGGATTATAATTTATTAAGCGCATTATATTATATTAAGTGAATCTATTAATCTAATAGTCTCATATAATTTTCCATAAAGCTGACGTGATAAGATAATCATGGGGGAAGAATCTGTTAGGGGGGCCATGGCCCCTATGATCCCCCCCGTACGACCGCCACTGATTGAACAAGGAACTGACAAGAATCACCACTTCTTCGCATTTTTTAGATGTAATGAAAAAACGGTGCAGTTAATGTTTTTTGGCAACCAAGTCAGACTCGACAGCGCACATTTACCGACTACTCAGCTTTTGATCTCCCATATTTTCCAGTCCATATCCACTCCACAACATAATTTCTGTTCATACTTCGAACATTTCCTTTTATCAGATTCCCCATATCTTTACAATTTTTTGTCCAGCTCAATGTAGCATCCTGTTTTTATATTTCTCGGTTGTGTTTTTTTTTATTCCTTTACAAACGGACTTATTTTTTAATGGTTACCGGAAGCTTGTATTGTATCGGCCTTGTTCTGCCTTAGGGGCGGATTGGGAGTGAGGGTTGCGATGAAAAATGGCTTTGAGAACCGCGAGCAAGACATAGCCTTTTCTTATTCAATGTGCGGTCTAGGAGTGTTTTTCTGGCGGTCGTCGTTTTCTGAAAGATATCTTTCATCGCCACAAAGGTAAATCACGGAAATGTTAAAAATCTTTGTGTTTACAGAAAAAGGTAATTGGTTCGGGTCGGAAGGGATAGGACAAGCAGCAGTTCATCATAATGGTAAAAGAAGAATTTTTTTTTCACTGGCCAGATGAAGTGAAAAAGTTTCTAGGTTGATAACGTTTGCTTTATTGTTGGCCATTTTATTTTATGACTTTTAGACAGAGGTTGATAAAAATTGAAATCAGGTTTAATATTTCAACTTCAAAAAATCCTTTTATTGTAATTTAATTTGCATAGATAGCTTCTACACAGAGATAATATGTAAAGTACATTATTTTTACGTTTTGTTCACTTCAAAAATTTCATTGTTCTTAAGTGGAAGATCATGTTGCGGAAAAATTTAAATCTTTTCAAAAATACTCAGCGACTGTCCTCTAAAAGTATAACTAATGACATTGTCATTGAAATTTCTAGATTAGAGACCAGTCGTGTTTAGATACCAGTCGGCTCATTTTTTTACAACATAAGGAGTGAGCTTATCTTTTGGCACTGAAACTCATGCACTTATTTACTATCAAAATGCTTGCGTAATTTCTGAATAATTCATTGTACAATTTCGAAAAGTTGCACCGACGTCTAGACTACGTAAGTTTGATATAAGGGTAGTCTCCGCGGTTTCACGAACAGCAAGCTTGACCCGACCCATAAACGATTTGAGAAAGGAAAGTTGGTTTAGAGTCATTTACATAACCTTTAAGTTATTTTATGACCAAATCTACTTTTTAGAAAAATTTGTTACAAAATGCCAAATTTTTAAACAACACTTTATTTCAAAAAAAAACTTAAGAACTTAACTTATGCAGTCAAATTTTTTTGTAGTTTAAAACAAACATTGGAAAACAATAATGTTATTTCGTAACTAAACTTCTGAATAACGAACTCATTTCTATCGATTTGTTTCTAGAATTTCTTCGAAGAGATTTTTCTATCAAAATTATAATTAATTAATAATTGTAAACAAATAAGAAGGTATTTATAAAAGTTTTGCAAATTTTGAACTTATAAGCTTTCGTACGACACCCAAAAATAATATTTTTCAAATGTGTAATGCTTACTAATCAGCGAAATCCTCTTACTCCTTCCGGTATCTTCCATACCAAAAATCTTTAAGACACGTGTTCAACAATATTTTCCGATTACTTTTGAACGCTTCAAGCTTCGAATTTGATATTTTGTACGGTTGCAGGCCATTACCTCAAGTCGCAGGCGAAATCGGTGTTGTGGGCATCAACACATAATCCTGTGTATTCTAAAAGACAGGGACTGGGCGGTCGAAGTCGAAGTCCGTGCTCTGTTTAGGCTCTAAGTATGGCATTAATCTTTTTATTTCTGATATGAATTGGCAAACAAGTTGTTTTTTCGTAACGACTAGGTGCTCGTTGATCCACGACTATGATGATTACAGATTAGGTTCGTAGAAATACACTATATCAAAAAATTGCACATACAGCAGCTATAGTCGGGAATAGATTCAGTTTTTGTTTTGAATGAAAAAAGATAAGTTCATTTCGTTTTGGGTTTTTTCTTATTTCTAGTTAGGTCTTTTAAATGCAAGAATCAAACATTTATGTTTACTTAATTTTCTTAGAAATATTGTCATTTGTACTTCACAAGTCACTATATGCACATCAAAAAATTGCACATACACTTAAGAAATTCACGTTATTTACTTTTTTAATAGCGAGTATGATGTCCTTTAGCTGCTACTACTGCTCGTAAACGATCCTGCATTGAAAGTGCTAATTTTCGAGTTGAATTAGATGTAATTTTGTTCCAGTTTTCTAAAATAATGTCCTTCAATTGAGCACGGCTGTTTATGCGATGCGCAAGGTCCTTTTTTTCTAAATAATCCCAAAGATGCTGAATAGGGTTTAAGTCGAGGGATTGGGGTGGATGTGGAAGAACAGAAGCAACGATATAGAGCCACCACTCACGCACTAATCTAGAAGAATGTTTGAGATCCTCGTCTTGGATAAGTGAAAACCCACCGTTTATGCCAATTTTGACAGCGCTTTGTTTCAAATTATTCATCAAAATGTTCAAATAATGTACTTTGTCCATCGTTCCCTCAACAAATACTAAATTACCTACCCCATTTACCCCCATTGCACCCCAAACCATCACATCCCCCTTTCCGTGTTTTATGGTGGGCTTCAAGTTTTTTAATTCCAACGCAGTGTTAACTGAACGCCACACAAATTGCCGTCGCAGAGCCGAAAACATTATATTTGCTTTCATCTACGAAAACTACCTTTTCCCAGAATACTTAAGACTTCAAAACATATTCTTTGGCGTATTGGATTCGTTTTTTTTATATTCGTGTTAGAAACACTGCGTTGGAATTAAAAAAGCTTGAAGCCCACCATAAAACACGGAAAGGGGAATGTGATGGTTTGGGGTGCAATGGGGGTAAATGGGGTAGGTAATTTAGTATTTGTTGAGGGAACGATGGACAAAGTACATTATTTGAACATTTTGATGAATAATTTGAAACAAAGCGCTGTCAAAATTGGCATAAACGGTGGGTTTTCACTTATCCAAGACAAGGATCCCAAACATTCTTCTAGATTAGTGCGTGAGTGGTTGCTCTACAACGTTGTTTCTGTTCTTCCACATCCACCCCATGTGAGGACGAAAATCCCCACATCCAAATTTCCGACTACACCAAACTATTAAAATAGCAGACTAGTTCCGGAGGTCAAATACCTGTACAATAGTAATGAATAAAATAGAATTCCAAACTTAAAACCAAGAATAGAATTTGCTTTTACACAAATCACACACCCCAGTACACAAGAATAAACATGAATTACACATACATAGAATAACAAAAGAAAAACTGGAATTTTTGCAATTATATAATTCGCAGACAAGCGGTGTTCTCCCCGATATTTAACCACTAGTGAAATACAAGAAGGCAGTCAGTCGACAACTAGCAGTTAGTAGTTGAGGGCGGATTTGAAATTCCCCAAAGCAAAAACTGAGAGTTGGAATCGATCGAACCAAAGTATGCTCTTCGAGCTGTGGCTTTGAAATTCCAACCGAACCATATTTTCGTAGAGAACGAGCGACTACTAGGTACAGGCAACCACTGTTCATGCCAATCAAAATTAGGGTCTGGGCTTTGAAAGTCCCCGAGTTGAGAGAGGCCAGACAGTTACACGTGATTCGAATATTCGATGCACGGAGCCGAAACCTACTGAGAGCACGACAAGGTACGTCGAGCAGAGACGAGAGACAACGCGAGAGGCAACGGGCAGCAGCACCACAAGATACGACGAATAGAGACGAGAGACAACGCGAGAAGCTACGAGCAGCAGCACCACAGGAAGGATACGACGAATAGAGGCGACGCGAGAAGCACAGAGCAGCAGTGCGACAAGGAGAGCCGGCCAGAGCATAGTATAAAGATTTATATAGTAGGCAAACTCAGCTCGAGTTCTCGACGTAAACAAACCAACATGCGTACAATCTACACGTATTCAGAAACTGCTTCTCTTTCAGTCATGGGTGATTGCTCTGACACACATTTCTGTTTCTTTTGCACGATTTGGTATGAATGGAGTAGTAATTAGTGAAAAATGACGTGAGGGTGAGGGATATGGCAATACACGAAACAAGCATAAAAACAACCTAAACAGATCAAAAAAGCGGTAAAGCTACATTGCACGTACGTAATTGAAAGAGACGAAAGATTTGTCTCAGTCATCAGCTGTTTAAAATTTTGAGAGGTACGGCCAATCAAAACCGTCCATTTGAGAGGTAATTTTTTTTTATGCGAAAAATTTTGTGGACTATGGTGAAGATAGGGAGTTTGCCTACTATGTAAGTCTTTATACTATGGGCCAGAGACGGCAACGAGCAGCAGTACTATACGAAAGGCCGACCCGAGACGAGAGGCGTCACGAGAGCCAGTACCAAGAGACGCGACGAACGGAAGCACGAGATGGGACGAGCAGCGAGGAGGGGACGCGTAAGGCAGAGAGACGGAGGAACCGGAAGAAAGAGGGACAACGAACCGAGGTACGACGACGGTTACAGGCAGCGGACGACAAGTGATACGACGCGGCGAGAAATAAATGTAAACCAACCGAAGTTAAGAAGAACAGTTAAATGAAATTTGAAACTATTGAACATTAAATAAAGTGAAGTCAACAGTAAATAAGTGTTTTGTAACGGACCCTGGCCCCGACGAGCATACCCGAATTTGAGTCTTTACACCCAATCCCTCGACTTAAACCCTATTCAGCATCTTTGGGATTATTTAGAAAAAAAGGACCTTGCGCATCGCATAAACAGCCGTGCTCAATTGAAGGACATTATTTTAGAAAACTGGAACAAAATTACATCTAATTCAACTCAAAAATTAGCACTTTCAATGCAGGATCGTCTACGAGCAGTAGTAGCAGCTAAAGGACATCATACTCGCTATTAAAAAAGTAAATAACGTGAATTTCTTAAGTGTATGTGCAATTTTTTGATGTGCATATAGTGACTTGTGAAGTACAAATGACAATATTTCTAAGAAAATTAAGTAAACATAAATGTTTGATTCTTGCATTTAAAAGACCTAACTAGAAATAATAAAAAACCCAAAACGAAATGAACTTATCTTTTTTCATTCAAAACAAAAACTGAATCTATTCCCGACTATAGCTGCTGTATGTGCAATTTTTTGATATAGTGTAGTTTTCGTAACCATGTTCGAGTGTAATGCTGACTTATTTTATGAAATAAAAATTAAAGATGCTATCAATCAATTTGCACAGAAAATTATTTCGCAATGTGTAAAATATTACACGACTGCTGGTTTCGCAGGCAATATTTACATATCCCAGTGAAACATTATCGTCAATAAAAAAAACCAAAGGACTCTTTTATTATTCAGAACCCTCATCGTCTAGTGAAAATATTTTTCAATACAGATTTTTTCGCCATCCTTCAATTCTCGTGACATGGGCACGTTTGCATCGCTTTTTAATTTGATTTAATGCGTAATACGTATTAAGTTAATACCGTTGTAAATGATTCCAATGATATTAAAATCGACAGATCTACTTGCTTTACAAGAATATTATTGATGCTAGTATTTCATAAAAATAATTATTTTTTTATTAAATTATTTCAGCCGCTTAAATTTTATTTTACATCTGATAAACATTATTTTTGTGTCTTCTGATACTAGACGAATATTATTGTTTGATAGTTGTCCTCGTGGATGTTTTTTCAAAATTAAATTATATACCTTCAGTGAAACAAGCTTGAAGGACTTTTTATTTCACTGCTTCAAACTCCTGTAGTTAGTAACTCTGTAGGAAACAAAATCGCATATCTTATCGTTTATCACACATCCTCTTATACGTAAAAACTGTAGCATTCGACACATTATGCAGGAACAAGAGTTGGCTTCACATACTACATGGTCATCACGAACCCTTAAGCTCCCCACGGTCCACT
The DNA here is from genome assembly GCA_949128065.1 of Beris chalybata. Classification (NCBI taxonomy): domain Eukaryota; kingdom Metazoa; phylum Arthropoda; class Insecta; order Diptera; family Stratiomyidae; genus Beris; species Beris chalybata. The sequence continues at coordinate 1,513,136 of OX421896.1, read as the reverse complement.
CTAACGCTTCTACTCTTGCAAATGATCACGTTAACCACCACCCCATCTACCTCCATGGCCCCGGAACTCATATAGAAGAATCCACTTGGCCAGAAATAATTGAAAACTTTAATAAAGGGACATGTCAGGCTGCCATCCGTCGGAAATCATTGTTTTCAGGGATACTGTATATCGTACGTTCAACTATTTCGCAAAGGGGTGTATTTGTATAATGCGGGAAGGATTAGTGAAATATTTGGCCCCATAAATAAGCGCCTTCTTCTGGCCTTGCTTGAGTTATTTTTTCGCTCGTATAGCAATCGCGTCATGTATGATAAATAGATTTAGATTTGAACTAATGTCAGACGATTTTTCACACACTCGTTTCCAAGTCAATTCAAAATTGAAATATACGATTCGGAGCGTTCGAGGAGACAGGCCAGTTTCAAGGGAATCTTGCACGTCTCAGTTACAAAAGTATACAAATACAATTTCAGTCTATGTACATATGACTTCTGATACTGGGTAAAGATACTTTTCTACGCTAGTCTTCAATGGAAGGTATTTTTATAGCCAATGTGGCTTTCGCTATGCAGTGAATCCCAATTCCAGACCAGAATAGCTAAGTAGTAATCATTTTCTCGACCATTAATCTATCAGAAAATCGTGTGACATAGGGTGGCTGTGGACAAGGGCGCCCATAGAACTTCTTCCAGGGGGGGCAAGGCAAAAAGTTTATAAAATACCCCCCCCCCCCTTTAGAATCTGAACTTATGGTTGAAATTTGAACGTAAGTTCGTTAACGGACACAATCGTTCTACTCTTTCGGGTCCATACAAAGGCCTTAAAACATGCGTTCAAGAATACTAGCCGATAACTTCGGAACGCTTAAATCGCTCAAATCCCAGTCGTAGAGGTGCTTGTACATGAGCAATTTTTCAAACAATTAATTGTCCGACGACTATTGCCAAAATTAGTGGAGCGATTAATGAATGGCGGCAATATTTCGACAATGTGGATATGTTTTCATAGATTGCTGATATTTCTCGCCCTATACTCGTAGTTTCTGTATTTGCAAGAAAAATTTATCTCTTCCACTTCCATGCTTCATCACCTCCTTAAAAAAATTTACTTTATTTGTCAAACTTTATACAGAAACCGAATTTTATTTTTAAATTGCAATTGGTTCGTGAGATATTGTAATCAAAAGTTGTTCATCCCCTCTGGAGGTGTTTTTCCTAACTATATAACGCCTTCTGCTACAAAGTTGAAACTCATTATGTATGTATATTAGGGTGGCCCTTAGTAAAAAAAAGTTTTCTCTAACCCTTTCAATTGACTCGAAATACTAAAAAATGATTTTTAGAAGTGAAATCCGCTCTTAATTTTAATATTAACCCGTGCCCCCAAGGCCCTTTCTAGGAGTTAAGGGGCACAGCCAGTTTAACCGCACAACCAGCTTGAAAATTGGAAAAAATCGATTTTTTTTTACATATTTCTATAGTGTATACCTTCAAGAATAACACACCAAAATTTCAAGTGTCTATCTTAAATGGTTTTGAGCTACAAGTATGCTTTTTAAAGCTTTGATTTTGACTTCTTATGATTGATGAGATATTTGATCACTTTTCACTTCCACAGACTTTTTATATAATCGCCTACAAACTTTCACAATTTTTCGATATTCAACTTCCTAGGGTTTCACAATTTTTGCCATCCCTTAGTTCTGATGAGATATGAAATTATGATAACTACTTTTATTTTTAGAACAAAATTAATTTTCCAAGAAAAGTCATAATCTCGAAACAACTGATGATATACTCCGATTTTGATCGCTCCCGAACTTTGACCCGAAAAATAATAAAGTTTCGCCCAGACTATTGGCAGATTTTCAAATCGATAACATTACTTTATTGTTAAAATAATAAAGTAAAATATACTTGAAAACAGTGGCAGATCCAGACCTTACTGTTGGGGGTGTCAGATTTTTTTTAATTTGGCTAGTTCTGTGTGAATTTAGCTACATCGACAGCACTTAGCAAAAAAAGGGTCTGAAGAAGGGATCATATTGTTTTCACATTATTATGGGTCATTCCATCAAGAATCATTTCTGATTCTTTTGAAAAATTTTGTAATTGAAGAACAAGTGAGAAAATAATTGAAATTCAAGGATTTGTTTCTATCTCATTTTTTAACTAACAAAATAAATAATAATCTTTAAAATAAGCCCTACTTTATTGTTTTGAAAAACAGTATAACCCATTAAATATAAAAAAATTAAGAAAAAACGTATTGTGAGATAGGTATTTAAGGATAAATGACAAAATCGTTATCATTGAAAAAAAATTCCAAGGATAGTTTTGCGACAACCTCACCCTTTAAAATAAGACCTATTTTATTATTCCAGGATAGAAATTACCAGAGATATGAATTTTCAAAGAGGACTCGGATACCATTTTCGCAAAAACTAACAAAAAAATTAGATAGAAACAAAAAATTGAATTTCAATTCTTTTTTTCATTAGTTAGTAACGAAAACGTAACGAAAAATCTTGTAAAACACACGCTTGGTCGTTCGATTTGGAAATAAACTGCAGTCTGCTGTGTTGTGGTGCCTGATCTTATTCTTCTTCAGTACGCGGTCGTGGTCAATTCCGGAAAAGGGCTAATTATCTAAGTCTATAGCTTGATTTGATATTCATTTTAGTGTCATTACTGAGATCTAAAGTCGAGGCATGAAAGATGTGTACAATAATTGTACAGTGAATGAATGGTAAAAGTCGATGCAACATAGTTTGGTATATAAAGTATGACTTTTCTCAACAAGCAATGGTCAAATCTAGGGGGGGGGGGGGGGCAAGTGCCCCTTCTTGCCGTCCCTGTGAATTCAGGGGGCGGGGGCAAGTGTCTCTTCTCCCCCCCCCTGTTGGCGCCCATGGCTGTGGAGTTCCACATTCCAAATTCAGGTGCTCGCATCGCATGAAATTTTCTGGGACTTATTTTGTCAGACCAATTTGACGTCCCACTCACATCGACTTGGATCTGAATAAAAATTATGCCAATATTCTTTGTGCAACTTTAATGCTTTTCGGAACAAAGTCTGGAAAGCGAAATGATAGAGTTAAACTAATAGTTCCAATGCATTTGGAGGATCGTTCTGATAAGAAAATAAGAACCGAATCTTTCTTATCTACATATATATTTCTTAAATTCAGATACAGTTTGATACTTCAGTTAGAGTTAAGAGATAATGTAAAAGTTTCTAGGGAAAAATTGCTAAAAACTCGTTGATATATTATACTGAAAACTAAACTAAAAACTAAGACTTAAAATAACAATAATTCATTATATAATTAGTTTAAATATAAATGGAAGCTTTCATGAGGATGTTGCGATTTTCACATCGGTTCTTAAATCTATTTACTATTTCTGTAATAATCGAATTTGTTAATTTCAATTTTGCTTTTTTGTGTAAAAAACGAATAGCCATGTGCCAGAGTTCATTTAATATAACCTTCGAAGACTTGTTTTGTATTACAAACAATGTTTGAATTTAAGCTAATTTGTTTCATAAGCTTACAGTACGCGGTATAGAAAGCTACAGTTACCAACCCTATAACGTTGACTTCTCGACAGTTAATTTTCACGAAATACGAAACAAAAATAATAAATAGTGGCAGTAATAAGAGTGACAGTATAGATAAAAGGAGGGTTACTACTGAAAAAAAATTGTAGAAGGTCCAGTTAAGGAGCATAAGCACGAATGCTTGAGGGCCTTCTCCTTCCCAGCCCAACGTAATATTTTTGCTATGCCTTAATTTCCCAAATCAATTATAACATCAAAATACAAAATCAAAATCAAACCGTATGAAAGTCCTCGGTTTTCCGCGCTCATTAAAAATAATTTAATTAAAATTTCCCAAATTTCGAATACATTCATCGTTACCGAAATGTAAATAACATCGTTCCATTCAAATTTGATTTTTTTAGGAAATTTTGTTGCCTATTGTCTTCCTGAAGATCCTTTTAAAAAATCACATTGTCCTTGGTTCACTCCCCAGACTCGGGAATTAGTTCACCATATACATTGAAAAGGCCGGCGTGTACCGTGCATCAAAGAACACATTGACGAAGATGACAACGGACACAATGTTTTAAGCCCACAAAATTAATTAGAGAAAAATAAAGGACTTTTCGTCAACCCGTGCAGAATGAGAGATTTTTTACAGTTTCTCAGTGGCAACCAAACAGACTATTGTTAAGCAAACACAATTATTAGAGGATTGTGAAACTTTATGGGTTAAGAGAAAAGGGGGAGGAATGGGTTTACGATATCTGTGTTTATTTCGAATTTATAATTTTAGAGAGTCGCTTTTGTTTGGTAAATTTTGTGGCGTAATTATACAAACATTTTTTTAAAAGAAGCGTTAAACAAATTTTTTACTTAAACTCAAACAATATTTAGTTATAATAATTCAAAATGCATTAAAAGAACAATAATGTTTTAGAGATTAGACTTATCATCTTAACAGCTAAGTTGTAAAATTTATAGCACTGAAAAGAAATAATTGAATTATGTATTATAATTTGCCAAGTAAAGAGCAAAAACCTTGCCTGTTTAAACTGAAGCTAATTAAAAATAACTTAGAGCTAAAGGATTACCAAGTAATTTAATGGATACCGGGCTATAATTATGTGTGACAAACTGCAGGATATAATGAGAAAAAGAAGATGCAATGAAAGGCATGATCTCTATAGGAACGATGCAACCAATGGGTTATGTATATATTGGCATCGCTTTAAAAAGGACTCAAGTCTTTTGTCGGCCAATATTTTTATGGTATGCACGTTAGCTATTTTATGTAGGCGTTTAGTTGAAAGGTCGCAAACAAATTGTGTAATTCACTATCATTGTTTAAAAAAAAATTGTTGAAATTGACTTTTGGAGGTACATACTACGATTCGTTCAAGAGCAACAAATAGACTGTAACGCTCTTTAGTGCGTCTGCCACAAAAATAATCAAATTTATTTGATTGGATATTAGGCGTGTTTCTTGGTACGTTATTCTGTACATACCAGATTAGCGAAATGAGAAAACCACAAACCGCAAAGCGAGAAGAGCAACTACACCACCAGCCAGTGGTGGAGCTGTTCTGGCTCATGAAAAGTTCAAAAACACATAACGTTCAAATTTCAAGATGTCAATCTGAACAATTGCTGAAGCTGTCAACACTTTGAAAAGTTCGAAAACCTCAAATTTTCTTTTCGGCGCTTCAAGCACACTAAAAGAAGAACTTCGCATTCCAGCACACACAATCACATTCGAAAACATTCCAAACTAAATTCCGACCCAAAAAGTCATTTTAACATGTTCAAAGCCAACAAAAGAAGCCATGATCCAAATGACGTCTTCAGGTGTGTAAATTCCATTTTATTATTATCCACGTAACCACCTCGCTCACCTGATGTGATGCGGTAGCATAAAACTTTTCGGGAATCTTTTCCGTTCCATTCCGCTTTCATCGTTTTCATGAACTTCATAAAATAATAAGAACTTGAAAATTCCAAAAGGAGTCAACTGTTGTGCGACGCGAACCTCATAAAAGTCCTTTCAGAAATTGCTTTCTTTATTTTGTACCACCTCGTCCCTGTACCGTGTATTTCCTGTGCGCATGGATGCGTATGAAGGATGAGGTCGGATCATAAATTGAAAGTATTCATTCGCTTTTATTCATAAAAATTTCCAACCATCCTCCGTTAACCCCGACAGTTTATGTAGGCCGTGCGGTATATTCCAGACTGGTGGCGAAATAAAAGCAACCGAACCATAGCCCGGAACATTTCGATAATTTTTACCTGAGACCCTTTCATTGTGTAGCCACCCGAATTCTCGGCAGCCATTCAGCTCAAAGCCAAGGAAACCGAAGGAAAAAAAGGATATGAAGCAAATTTTGTATCCGTACGTTGGCTGTAAGGACCTAACATGGTTTTCCTATTACCACAAAGAATCGCATCATTACTTTCCGTCAAGCCCATGCCTAAGAGCACTAAAGTGCAGAAATATCATCTTTACGTTGCCGGAATACAGGACATGTCCAATGGTAGAGCTATCGAGGAAGCCAACGGCATCTGTAAGGACCATATCAGGCCGTTAATAAATATCTCAATTTTCGGGGGTTGCAAGAGGCCTTTTTCAAGTATAGGCATACCCCATGTAGTAATACTGTAAGAATGTCCTGAATCCTGGTCGTAGTTCTTCTCTGCGGATATACCTAGGGTGATATGCTTTCAATTTTTATCCAAGTTTTTTTTTTCGGCCCTCTCCATTAAACTTAAACGATGGCTTAGACATGACATAAATATCTTCGGTATGTAGAACGTAGGACGATGCCAGCCTGAAAGATTCCTGTAGGAAGGAAGCAAGAGCAAAGCAAAATCCTTTTGTTATACGTCTGTACGATGTAAAGGCTGGTGATGAAAGATTGTCTCCACACTATCGCACTCTATGGAACAAACACCAGAATAGGAATCTACCTGGGAGGCTTAAGGGATGAAAAATCTGGTGTTGAGGCTGTCGGAAAACAGTTAAATTCCACTTGAGTAATATTTTTTTCCGTTTTGACCTGAAAATTCTGTTCATTGAAGCTCATCTAACAAGAGTAGCTGGGAACACTAGCCGGAGGGAGTGAGTCTCGGTCCTAGTTCCACATACACATGTCATAAGAGACCGGCCTAACAGTAGTTACCCTTAATCCTGCGAGAGCTTCTTTACAAAACACATTTGCCCCGAATAACTAAATTCAGACGACGGGAATCCTTTCGTGCGATCCATGTCCTAAGAGAGTGGAACGGTATTCTGATTTTAGATGAAGTATTTCACTGAAGACTACACGTAATGTAAGAAGTCCTTTGAAACACCACACTAAAAATCTCGTTTCGGTGCTGGAATTTTTAGGTATCTTTCTTGTGGTTGCATACCGCATATACAAAGGTAGAGAGCAAAATATGGCGATGTGTAGAAGATGGCGTATGTTATGTCGGTACTTACGAGCATATGGGAATTATAAATTTATAAATCTTTTGAAGATTTTAATGTCTACTTTCGCCAGAATTTATAAACGAAATGAAGTCTACATGAAGTTTTATAGTAAGCAATATGACATATATTTGAGGAGAGAGAGAGAGAGGGGTGTTTTTTGCGAGTTTGGCGCTAAAGTATTTTTAGTGTAAAGGTGCAGAATTTAATTTAGAGATTATAATTTTAGAGATGTGACAAATAGATAGTAGATGAAAACATATTACCTGTTTACTACGATTTTTAATGTTTTTAAAAAGAGTTGAATTGTATATAAATTTTTGAAATTAGTTTATTTTGAATCTATTTAGACTTTGTAAACCAAATTGCAAAAAACGTAGTATTTCATTCTTTGAACCCATTGTAACAGGAAGATAAAATTATATATATTAGTGGAGTCCATTAAATGTAGAATTTTTGAGGAGGTGGCAGAATTTTCTTTTTTTTAAATCAATTTTTATATGTGAAAATTTGGAGGTGCGTGTGTTGGGGGTAAAAAGTATTTTTCCACATTTTCACAAATCGAATTTCACTTTTGCGGGCTCTTGTTATAAGCACTCAGAACGATTTTTCCAAATATTTGGATATCTCACCCCTCAGTGATTATAAAGTGGTAATATGCTTTTCCATTAATGTCGATATATTTCTTAGGTCTAATGAGATATCGGACACGCTTTCACTTCAAAATAATCTAAATATAATTGGACAAAAGACAGAGTTAAAAATGTATCCAGATTTGACCCCCCAGGGGGTTAAAGTGTTTTTCAAGTTATCACACATTCTGAAAAATCTTTTAAGCTTAAGGCCCCATGAGTCTGATTTTTCTTTCTTGAGATTTTAATCGATTGAAATCGATTTTCGTTCGTGTAATTTGGCGTGCATCGTTTGCTGTCTATCAGTGAACTAATTATGATTTGTACAGCTCCATGTGCACGTTAAAAGCAATTTTGATGATTTGTGACTGTTTTTTTACCAATAGCAACAAAAAAACCAAATAAAACTACACCACTTTATTAGCTGGTATGTAAACTAGGTCATCCATAGAGAATTTTTTTTTTGAAAAACTGCTATTAGAACAACAGCCCTTGAACATTTTTAAAAATGCGTAAATTCAGGTTTTTTAAATGCATATTATCTATTTCTCGAATAATTAACATTTAATTTTTATTAATACAGATGTTATAAAAAATCTTAAAGAAGGTCTTCTATAAATCAAATTTTATAAAATTTTCATTTAAGTTAATAATACATGAAGTCAAACTAAAGCAATTTTTCACGATTTCCATGGCAAGAATTCCATAAGAAGACCGCATTTCATTGAAAAGTATCACAGATAGTGTAACTAATTAGTATTTCTAGAAGATAAATCAATGAAAAAATTATTAATTTTTAATAGTTATGCCTTTCAAATAATTTGAAAACATATAACACTATTTTTTTCTGTAAACTCAAAATTAGTTCTACGATGGACAGCGAACGATGCAGACGTATTATCCATGCCAAATTACACGAACGAAAAACGATTTTAATCGATTAAAATCCTCTCAAGAAAGAAAAATCAAACAGGGTCAAAAAATGGTCGTACCGGACCCATGGGGCCTTAGGGAGAACTGCTAACTACTGACTGAATTAAATAAAAATAAAAAACAGCGTGTGCAGCACCGTGCACATGATAGAAGTGAAACTTCTTGAAAAATAAAGAAAAAGAATTAGAGAGATTTAATGTGAGAGACAGAGAGAGAGAGCATTTCAAAATAAATACAATAATACAAAATTTGCATTTTCTGAGTTTTTTAATGTGTTGTAGGAAGGGGTAGGGGGTAGAGAGGAGGGTGGGGTGTGGGGGATAGAGAAAGTAAATGAGGGGGAACAATATGTAGAGTGAGGGCTAGAATAATAAGGGTACACAGAGGGGGGGGGGTATACAGGGGGGGGGGTTAAGGGTTGAAGTTAGGAGAAATGGGTGTCAGAAGAAAAGTAAGGGGTGAGAGAGGGGTGACGGAAATCAGTTGTTTAAAAAGGGATAGGTGAAGAGGGGGAAGATATAGGAGTAGTATTTCAAATTCTAAGGGTGTAGTCAGAAGGGAATACAACTCTCTCGCAGTGTCGCTTTTTCGTTTCATCGAGTTTCGTTTCATCGTTTTTTTTTTTTTTAAATGCCAGCAACACGCGGTGTTTCCAAGCGGTCCCCATCTAAGTACTAACCGCTCCCAATGCTGCTTGACTTCGGTGATCGGACGAGAACCGGTAGGACCCCAGCATGGTATGGTAGTTTTGTCTCTACATAATATCTTTCTCCTCTATCGTGTAACGAAATGTGCTAAGACGTGACGCGTCCTTGAAATTTCACCGCCGCTAAAGAAGTTTCACATCAAAAATAAAAAAAACTTAGTTAACATAAGTTAGACTAGGAGATTAGGTTGGAGTCTGAAACGTGATTAATGTTGAGATGCGGTGTAGGTTACTATGCGACTAACAACCTAAAAAATAACGTTCAAAATAGCGTCCTGGTTATTTACGGCGTATACGTCGGATAGACGGACATTTTTTTATATTTCAGTTCGATAACAATAGTTTATTATAAATTATTTTTGTTATAAAATAATAAAGTAAAATAAATTAATTCAATTAATATTAAAGTGATAAAAGAAATATTAAATAAAAACTTAGTACAGTACAATCTCGATAACTCGTATCCCGTTAATTCGTAAATCCCGCTAATTTGAAATAAACTGCTGGTGCCTTGGAAAAATCCCGATTATTCGTAAAAACACAACGCATTTTGGTCCCCTCGGTAATTCGTAATTATTTTCTACTATAGGTCCAATTAACCGTCTTATAATTCGTAAGTCGCTTGTAATAATCCCGTTTATTCGGAAAAAAAATTTCCTTGCACACTCTTCAATTCTCTAAATCGTGTTTTCTTGCGTCAGGTTTTGACGATAAATAGTGTAAGTGGCGATGTTTTTTTTGTTATTGTGACCCTGGACAATGCAATTGATCGAGCGTATCAATAATCCCTCCATCAGAAAAAACTAACTGATTTTTTTTCCATGCCAGGGTTTTTCGTTTAACAATGATAACAGAGTACGTACATATTTTACTTTATTTTTTTATTAAACGTGTGTATTTCGAATTTTAATAAAAACCAATAAGTTCCGTTAATCTAAATTTTGCCCGTCTTTAATAATGAATAATTCGCAATCCCGCTAATTCGAAAATCTCGTTAATTCGTAATAAACCTTAGGTCCCTTGACACTACGAATTATCGGGATTATACTGTAATATAAGAATTCAGCTATTCAAAAGAAATAGAATTTTTATTTAAATATTTTGGTATTAACTTCCTTTTATAAATATAAGTTTCTGGAACTGTTGAAATGACTGAAATATATGCAAGGACTAGGATTTTGAAATAAAACGCAAAACAAGAACTTTTATATCTTAAAATGTTTTTTTTAATAACTTCTCCAACCAATCGTTCGAAATCGTTTACAATTTTTTTTTTATTTTTTTTTTCCATTTGTTTTAAATATTACTTTACTGGTACCAAATATAATATTCAACACTGCTCTCAAATTGTGTCATTGTATTTACTTTCTTAAAGAACGTATGTAAAGTGCGGTGACGTTTGTTTTTTTAGTTTCTTGTATTGTTTTTAATTTATTGGTTTTAGTTATAGAAAATGTACAAATTATTTTTTATACATATAAAACAAAGAATAAATCATAATATGAAAAAATACTTTGCTAAAACTTCTTATAATATTTTTTTATTTAATTAAGTAGGCAAAGTCTTAATTCACTCAAAGTTTTCTTTGTGTTCTTTTTTCCTTATTTTCTTTCGTTTACTAAATTTATGTAATATGCACTAATTTTTTGTATATCAAAGTAGTGTGTGATTGGTGTATAATTGTGTATAGGTGTTGGTATACAAGTGGGAATAACTAAGATTTAACAATGTGTATAACAAAAAAAATGAAAAATATTGGTATAGTTACATACGATACGAAAAATAAATCATATGTATAGACAAATTTAATAAATATTAAACATTTTTTCAACAATATTTCTGTTTTTCTTTACTCCATGATCTATCTTATCAGGATTGGTCAGATAACACGTCCAATCCCCTTGCTAGGGCATGAACAAAGGCAGCACAGCTAATAATAATAATAATAATTAGTTAATTTTGAAATGTGAAAATTTCGGTTGTTAACAGGTTGATTGCACTGCGATATTTAAAAAAGAAAATAGGAAAATTTTACGTGTTTTGCTATTTCATAATTTAATTTTTCATTAGAATTATATTTTCATCGTATTTACAATTCATTCAAATGTGGGTTACATATCTTTTCTTTTTATATGATTTTTTGGTATCTAAATTGAATCACTTCTCATTTCATGTTGTTCACTTATATGTAGTACATACATATATGTATAATGTTGTTTGTGACCTTTCGTTCTTTAAATTTTACTCCTATTTACAATTTATGATTAGATAATAACATAATTTTAGGTTTGTTGGTTTTAAAAAAATGTCTTTCTTATTTTATTTTTAATTTTCTGATTCTCTTCGTTCACAATTATTATTAATCTCTATTATATTTTACAAATATTTTAGTTATAGTTGTTTTCGTGTGTTATTTTGTGAATTAACTTTATCTTATATCACTATTTTATAATTTCAATAATTTTCATTTGTTTTCTCTAATGAACCAGTTTTTGCAATATTTTACTTCCTAAATTTATTTTAGTTTTATCATTACTAAAGTTTGTTTTTTTATGTTTTACATATTTATGTTATTTTGTTTCTTTTTGAATTTTGATCGTGGTTTTTTATATTTCGTACTCGTTTTCATAGTCTGACCATAAGAATTCTTGCACATTCAAAATTTTGGCTGGATCCGTAACACTTCCTGTTGTTGACTTATAAAATGTTGGGAGCAATAATTAAAAAAATATTCCACTTAATAATGATAAAGGTCGAATACAGTGAGAACGATTTACGCGACGTACACGATGATCCAATCGCATCGCGCGTTCCACGCCGAGAGTTCAGTTATAGTGAGCGCTGCTGGCGAAAATATTATTAAATTTTAAAATATAATATTTTGTTTGCATCTTGTAAATTATATTGTCTGTTTTTAATAGACATTAATTTCCAGTATTTATTAGTCGTTTATGGTAGTAAAAAATTCGAAACACAGCCGACGCAAGTGTCAAAAACGCGTTTCACTCGATATACGAAAATGGAGTATTAATGAAACGCGATTAGAGTGCTGCGATTAGAGAGCCACGATTAGAGCGACGCGAAGCACCCTTTATCGTGCATTTTTACCAGCTCTCATCGCCTCGCTTCACGCTCGCGAGTCGCATTCACGGTATCACCTTAACTCTGAATTCCCGAAGGTTTTCGTCAGTTCTGTTTTGATGTTCTTAAGAAAATAAATTATTATTCGTCATCTCTCCATATTCCACAAGATACACTAAGATCCTTGAAGAGGAAGAGCATTTTTTAATTTTACTTAATATTAAAGTTTGGAAAACGGTAGCGTGGTGGCTAGCACATTGGTCTACGAATGCTGGTTCGTACCCAGGTCTAAAAAAAATTACATTGGAAACAGAAACAGTGCTATGAAGAGCGCTGTTATCGTTGCGTCCAGAAAGGATTCGATAGAATTATTTATGAAATTATTAAAGAACTTATTTGAAACAATGGACCAGCTTAGGGAATACAAAATAACAAAGCAGTGCAGGTGCAAATTATGAAATTTATAATTGCTTAAGAAACGAATAGATTGTACCCTGTTATATCCTTTCGGATCACAAACCGCAAAATAGTCCTTCTATTCATGCAACTCCGGTCCAGTCAAACGAAACAGTCTACAGGGCGACTGAATCATCCATGCTATGATCCCCGCCGTAATTGTTTGTGAACTGATTATCCTCGGCATTCCGCCGTCATATGTCCGAACTTTCCTGTGAATCACCAACGTACCCTTCATCAGGACTATCCGCCAACGGTCCCGTCAGATGTCGGAGTTTCGAGTTTTCGCAATCTTCGTCGTCCTCTGGTATCGTATCCGGCTCCAACTCAGTAGTTTGAGCGCTAACACAACGCTTCTTGACTTCCGTTGTAGCGGTTGACGTACTCGTCGTTGCGGTTTGAGTTGCATTCGAAGACGCAATTGCCTGAATGGGTGTACCTGCTTGTTGCTGGTGCTGGGTAGCTGGCGACATCATTCCGGATGATGTGCTACAAATGATTTGCCCTGGTTGAACGGATGGCGGATACCGAATAGGCTGGGCATGATAGCCTGGCAAGCATGGAGGCCACTGTTGAAAACTTGTCGAAGGACATAGCGCTTGTCCGTTTGAACTGTGCGGTTCTGGTGGCACTGAGAAGTCCGCGACCTTATACCCTTCCGGTGGTGATGGAAACTGTACCGGATGCAAGGGGTATCCTTCGGCAGTAAATCGCATATTTTGCATAGCGTATTTATCGTAGGTAGGCGTTCCGGTTCGCTGCAAAAATTCGGCTTCGAGACTGTAACGCGCGCCTGGATTCGATGCCGAAGCGTAGAGTTTGTTATGACCTCGACTATGCGGTAACGTCCGATAGAAGTTCTGTTGATTCATCGGAACTGATGGTCCCGTATGAATGTGATTGTTGCTAAAGTCGTAGGCAAAACCGTCCTGACCTAGGAAGCAGACCGGGTTCAGGTGAACGTCGACCTGATGTTGTCCAGGCGGTTTTGTTAGAAGGCCACGAGACATGGTAGGCATGGCCGTGAATCGAGGCTGTCCATTCGCTCGAATTATCTGCGATCCGAATTGTCCAGATAGTTGGTAGCAATTGTCGAAAGTGCCTTGAATACTACACGGTCCTGTTGAACAATCACTGCCCTCATACTCGCTATCGTTCTTCATTTTGTTTTTGACGCTCTCGGCGTCATTTATCAAATCCGGGTTTTTGTCTTGGTAGTTTCGCATTGACGACTGCGGACTACAGTATTGGGTGGTCATTCCTCCGCCACCGTGTATGCTATGACCGTCTGATGAGTTTAGGGGTGGCGTTGATGAAGATGATCCGGTCACCTGCATGCTTCCATTGTCTATCATGTGACCGGTAGGCATCGTGGACACGTACATCATAAAATTTTGCTTCATTGGTCCTCCCATCGTGATGCCGTTCTCCTTGCTGGCCTTCGGCGACATGTCCTCCTCATTTATGATTGAAGGACACTTCAGAAGCCCTGAATCGTTCGCCGTGCTTTCGTTTTTCCTGTTCTTAGCGTTCGGGCTCTTTTTCCGACACTTTAGTACAATCGTGCACAAGAGCAAGGCTAGAATTATGCCGACACCAGCTCCACTCGCTATGATTACATGCATGTATCCTCGTGGAAAGGAAACCTCTTTGACAACGGGCAGCTCTTTGATTAGCACACGAATCGTATAATTACTGAAACTAGTTCCGGCCGTATTCCGGCCGATGCACGAGAAGGTTCCATTATCCTCTGGGCCAACATTATATATAAATACCTCGCTCCGTTTCTCGTCGCCGATCGACTCATCAACGTAATAGTACATGTGGAGATTCTCAAGGACCGTGTCATTAGTCAGCACCTGGCCATTGAACAACCATAGGACCGTTGCTTCCGGAATGGCACGCACTGTACACGTTAGTGATATGTTACGTCCCTCGGAGATTTCCGTGTACGTTGATTTCGGTATGATGTCCGGCAGACAGGCCAGCTCGTCCTTTTTCAAGGATTTTATGGTCTGTCCTTTCAGTCGTGCCGGCTCCACACATCTCGGCTCTTCCAATTGCGGCGTGTTGTAATTAATTATCCATGCATGCATGTCCGTCAGACGGCAATCACACGTCCATCTATTACTTTGCAAATTAATACCATGCAAGGATTTGGGTAAGATGTGACTGCCCTGGATGTAGCTGATTCGGTTGCCATCCAGTCGCAGCCATTCCAGATTGTCCATGCCGATAAAGGCTTCGTTTTCGATTTTCTCTATTTGACAGTTACTTAATTCTAGGGTTGTAAGAAATGCTAAGTGTCTGAAGGCCGATGTGCGTAGTTCACGTATTGGATTGCCGCTCAGTGAAAGTCGCATCAGCGACGTATAATCTTGAAACGTTTCGCTCGGTATCTGCTGCAGCATATTATCGGATAGGTCGAGCTCGACCAGATTAGAAAGGCCTCGGAATGCTTTCTCGTGAATTTTGATGAGCTGATTGCGCGACAGGTAGATCTTTTGTAGATTGATCAAATCCATGCGTAGGAATCGTTCGCTTTGCACCACCTGCAAACTATTCCCGGTAAAGTTAAGGACCTGAGTCCCGGCATCCATTCCGTCTGGGATGCTGGAGAGCAGCCGGTCGCCACACTCCACAAACTGTTTGCCACCCTTCCACATGCAAATACAAATCTTTGGACACGCTGAAGCCAATTTATCAGTCGTGAACGCCATAAGTGTCAGCACCGTGACAAGGACTAGATGAGACCACCGGGAACAATTCATTTTTATCATAATAATGTCAGGAATTCGATCGATTCGCTTTGAGATGTATTATCCTTGGCCAGCATGAACACAGACGTTCCTCGATGCTGGCATACCTCCACCTGCTCACGCTCGTATTGTTGAAGCTTCCACGGAGCGATTTCACTGGTGTGGCTAGCGTAGTAGTGTATAAGATGTCAGCTTATTATTATGCCCGACTAGATGCTCTTAAGGAACGTGGACGACGCCTGGGTATCATCTTGCCGTTATGGAGATCTTCATATCCAGGAAACTGAAGATGTCCATTAGTTACGTATCAGAACTAATCACTGACAGTTTCAATTTCGTTTGCTTTCACTCGCTCTACTTGTTCGTCTTGGGTTCTGTTTTTACAAGAAAGTTCCCGCCAGGAACACCTCTACGTCGGTTTTTCCTCTCCGTTGCCGCCGTCTTAATCTGTACCGGATTTTTTTTTTCTCCTGCTGTTGTTGTTGCCTATGGTAAAATCACGTGACAACGATGTAGTGAAACAAGTCAGGCGTGCGAAAGCGTTTCCATTAGCATCTGTGCAAGGAGAGTGTCAAGTTGTCAGCGCGTATCTGAAAGGAGATGAGAAGAAAATAAAATGAGCAAGTTAAAATCTGATCTAATTTTACATTGGAAATATTACGGAGGGTTCGACATTGACAGTTTCATGGAAAAGCTAATGGCTGACATGGAGAAGAATTACCCAGCTAGTAGAAAAAATATATGTATGTCAATGGTTCCACGGCAAATGAGTTAGTTTATTAATGTCCTTTCTCCCAGATTCACACATAGCATCAAGTATGTAGTATGTACATTATTTGTTCGATGTTGTTGTGACTTAAAAAATTAACTAGAAAATGAAATGACTGAGTGAACAAAATTTATCAAATTACAAAATGGGCAGACAGGTGAAAGGTACTGAAATCAAAGAAAGATGTTCAAAATTTTCGTTATATCGATTAGATCTTTCTTTTTTTCTTATTATTTCCGAAGCGAAGTGTAAATATTTATCTAATAAATCCTACTCTGGAACGTCACCTGCCGCGTTATTCAAAAGCCTAGTGATTCATCGTACATTTCATCGCTCATCATATTCTTTTATCAGCACTTAAAACTTCCTAGGCTCTAGCACAAGGCACAATGTATGTAGTTCTTCTGTTTTTATGCTGGTTACATTATTTAATCAAAAATTCCTTATTCATCGCTTCAAAGGATCCCTAAATCCAGACCGAGATCTTCCTTATTACACGGGCAAGTGAGCCACATCTTAATTAGCTGGTTCGGTATTCATAGTTTTGCTCTCGGAAGTAGAGTCCTTCAAATGGTTCAGGTCATTCAAGGAACTCTACGCTATCGATCGAGTGTTTATTGGAAAATTGTTCAAGCCCCATCGATGTCATTGTATATCCACTTGTCCGCTAAGTGTCCTAAGGTAAAGGACTGGATTGTGGCTCGTTTCGTCTGTTTCACTCGGGGCTCTATGAGTGCGGGTCTAATGGTTAGGTGAGCACTTGATTCAAAAAGGGCTGTTCGGTACCTTTGGCTTCCTCTCTTGGAATGAACACGTTACGGATTGGTCGGTACGACCTGGAAAAACAAAAATATTGTTTAAGGGTAGGCATTTCGGCAAGCTTATGGGGAGCTGTTCCTTCGTTTCTCAAATATTTAAACTCAGATTACTGCAAATAAAACACGCTCGCCTGTGTTTAGTGTTTGATTTTCCGATTAACAGGTCGTAGTCGTGTAGCATTGCCAGAATTGAACTTGAAAATTCTTCGCTCGAAACGAATTTTCCGGAGACCAGGTGTTTTGTGTGTCAACATTTGCGATTCATATTAATTTTTGGTAGCAGTACCACTTCAAGCGGAAAAGCGATGTTATTGTTCATGTTTCCTTCTATTTGCTTTATGTCCGTAGTATTCGATTTAAATGTTTTCAAATGTTCGTTTACTGTCGGGCGAAAGTGTTTTCAAGTGGATGTCAAATAAGGGGAAGATAATTTGTGTAAATTTTTTTTTAGTTTTTAGGGAGCACGGCAGAAAGTTTTAACGGTCTCTCATATAGCCGAATAGGAATCATTTTAGAATTTTACAAAACCAGGATTAATTTTTGTTGTAGAGGCCAGACTTATGTTCTAAGTCATGAACACTGAACTTTTCATAGTTATAGAAAAACCAGCAAGCACGTCCCTTCAGTTTAAGATTTAACCATCAATTTGGACGTTCTACTCGTATAGAAGCTACATTTAATTTTATTTCTTCAAGTAGGTAGGTACACATCTTGTTTTCTTATATAACAATCGGAGCGAAATATTAGACCATACACAAGAAGAACACCTCTGCCTTATGAAGTTGTGGATCAGATATCCAGGACGTTACTCTTCATATTTAACTAAACTTAACAAGTGGCCTACTGATTCGAATAGAGCTGCAGTGCAGAAGAATTCGATGAGTGCAAAAGGGATGTATACATTTTCATGAATTCAGCCATATCCCCCAGATCTGATCTGATATCGAATACCTTTTCGCTTCCACAGGTTTATTTTATAATCGCCTAAACCCGTTTTCGAAATTTTTTTCCTTTTCAACCCCTAAGAGGTTACAAACGGGTTGTTCTCGTTTTCACGAATTCCGTCATATCTTAAAACATTTTTACTTTCTCGCGCTTTCTTTGTATTTATCAAAAAATGTCTTTGAAGATTTTTGGCTATTCAAACCCCAATTTTCGCATTATCTCTTGGCTTCTCCAGTACAATGAAGCAGCGAATTGCTTATTACTTCTATGGACCTTCAGTTGAAAAAATATACCGAGATTCCGGTTCCATACACGAGTTTTCTTAGATAATTTTATTTACATTCTAAGGACAAAATTAACTTTCCAAAAAAACTTCCTAATCTTAAAACAACTGCAGTTATTTATACTCCGACTTTGACCGAGTTACGAAGTATGACCAAATTATGTAATTTATGTTTTACGTATGTGGCTTTGCCGTAATCATTATGGCGCGACCCCATTTAATGTGCGTTCCAACAGTTTTATAACTGTTAGCCTCATTTTACTCACTACTTACAATTTCCCGGTTGGCGGAATCTTACGAGTATAACCATTTAAACTCAAAAACATTAACATTTACGGAGTTTTTGTTCATTCAACAAAAAATTAATCTCTGTAAAAACTCGTATAATACTTACTCTTCTATCGAATTTATCAATAATTTATGCTTTTTACAGACTCTAAAAAAGCCAATCAGTCAGTCTTTCGAAAGCTTCAGCAATTTTCATAATACATTATCCTGAAACCCATCATTTCTCTGCCAATCATCCAGATAACTACCTCGATACGGAAGAGCCACTTACTCCAAACTAATCGCTCCGGCCATTAGACATCACGTCCTGTATAAATCATTCTTTTTCCCACTTACACAAATTTCCCGAACATAAAAATCCCAGAAAAATTTTTCCAAACGTAAAAAAATGCGTCAACATCAAAGCAAATATTCGCAATACACTTGAAATACATTTTGGCTCTAATATCCTCCCGCTTTTGGAACGCCTTTCTCTCGTCCAACAGAGTCCTTCGGACTTAGACGCCGGAAAAATAAATAGGAAAAAAAATCAAGTCGGACTCCATTATGTTCCCGGTAAACTTTTCGATGTAGCTAACATTTTGCTTGTTAGTTAAAAGCAAACAGAAAACTTTTATCATCATAAGTGCTTGATTGGGTGGTGAAAACCGGACCGGAATCAGGACCAACAACTGGATGGACAAGACCCATGACGGAGAAACCTGAAACAGATAACCATGTTCCATGACGTCGAGATGATGTCCACTGTTCGGTTGTCAGCCGAATCAAATAACAAACAAATAACGAGGAGGCTTTAAGGACAATCAGGGACGAATGTCTCACCGAAAATTCGGTGAAATTGTCAGTAAGTGTTCCTTTTTTGCAGAGCACTACCGTAGTTAATGTTTTGACCGATGTGATAAAAATAGTGCCCGGGCTTGCCACCCAGTGTCAATGGGAGGATAAGTTTCAAGGATTCTTACTTGGCAGCAGACATTAAGGAGCCTCCATTAGACGAACTTTTCAAACTTCGATGAGTCCCTTTTCTTTGTGGTTTACGGCAGGACCATCTCTGTTTACCACGCTCGGAAATTATTCATTTTTTAGACCATTAAGAAGTTTTTTTCTTGCGTCTTTTGCTTCCTTCAACCGTCAATTTAGTCCCGGCTTCGCATCGGCCCATTTCAGAATTGAAGCGATAAAACCGGCGCCTTCGTATGAACCAACTAAACAAGAAGTTATGCCCTATGACAACGCCGAGATGGGTCGTTCAAACCTCTGTCTTCTCAGCGTGCTTTCGCTATACTTATCTTGTTTACAAGAGGCTCGCAAGAAAAGGAAAAGTTTTTCGCCAATGTCCTCTCTCCACATCCTGACCTAGTCCGTCTTTCAACAGAAGCATCCCCTCCGAAAATAAACATCATCCATTTTAGATACCATAATCCCGTCCACGTCCATTGCTCAAGAATGATATCACAGGGACATTATGTCATCTGGATTTATTGAGATGGCCAGGATCGTTATTCGTGATGCTGAGAGCGCCTTATGACATTATTAGTGCTTGGATCCTTACATGGGCCATTTTTCTATTGATGTCGCTCGCATAGTGAGTTATCGATGACTTTTGGCCGGCTGGATGGTTTGCCGCCCATTGCGATGGGACTCCATGAATAAAAATTTCCGAAATTATTGCCATCGAGGGAAGGGATCTTACAGAAACGGGCTCAATGTCCTCGATTTTTCATGGCATTGGCAGAAAAAATATTGTATCGCTTTATTTTCAAATAAATAACACTTTCTCATCGAGATGGGTTAATTAAAATGTATGTACGGCAACTTATTTCAGATTAGATTTGTGGTTATTTATGGATGGTTAAGACTCTTCAATAATATTATTTATAGGATTCATAAATATTAAACAATCTGAATAGTTCTTAGTTGTTTGCTAAAGTCGTGTTAGTTGATAAATAAATTTTTTCGATTGCAGACGCAGTGGTCACAGCGATCCATCAGCAAATTTAAGAACAATCTATTTTGCAGGCTTAAAATAAAAATTAGGGAGTTTTTTGCTGGCGTCGTATATAAGGATCAAGTAAAATCTCTGCAATTTTCTATTATGGAGGTAGACACATATCCTTGTAGAGTTTTCTTCCCTTTCACTCCAACTTTTGATTAACTGCACCTAAACCATAACAAGTTTAGACTTCTACTTTAAAATGGTTAATTCCTGATAGTGTGAACGAACCAAACAACTACCAACTCTACCATAACCAAAATCCCGGGCGCCATTCTGATTAACAGCCCCACATGAAACTTCTCGGGCGAGTAAGCATTAGATGGATGGTAGATGGTAGATGGTAGCATTAGGAAAAAATTTCGCTTATATCACAATATTTTCTGTCGGACAGAACGTCAGGATGGAGTCTCGTGTCCTTTTAAAGTCAGCCACAAATTTTTCTGAAATGTTTGCCAATCGATAAATCCAAAACAGGCAAGTGACGTTACCCTTTCAAATATCATTTTTCGTGTAGTCGAGAACATGAAAGTCTAATGCAAAAATGTTTTTCCCTTGGATCTGCGAATTTTTTCGAGCAAATTGCTTTTAGCTGCGATGTGTCATGACGATGGATAGCGTCTACAAAACATTTCGAAGTAGCAGAAATATCCTGTCCGAAGGTTGGTTGTGTATTGCGAGATTTTTATGGACAGTAAAACCATTTCCAGATGTACGCCACTGTCCGATAGGCCTAAGCCAATATTTTTTTTATTGCACAGCAAATGTCACATACAAGCGACAAGCGGCAGCTCCTAGTACAACAAATTAAGGATAGCAGCCATTCGTGTCGGGTTCGATATATTTGCTGTCGAATTTCGTCTTATTTTCCACCCGAATATACATACATATAGCTGAAACTGCCACAACATTCGACATGACTGCTATCTGGTAGCCAGCACTTGCTGAGATACTGGAGAAGGTCCTTGCCATCGGCATATGCCCGTCCAAAATGCCATATACTCGAGTGAAAAGAGTGTTTTTAGGGCTTGCGATATGTTGGCTAGGTAATGTCCCGATTCTATATATACTTTCAAAAATCTTGCTGGAACGAGTGAAAAGAATCTTAACATAATGCTTCTCTTACATCCTGTTTATAAAGCCAAACCAAAACGACTACTCCAAATTGAGATCAAACAAACGTGAAATGTGAGAAACTTTTCCCATCACTGCCGAAACTTGGTATTTCGATTCCGCCAGGTTCGTGTCGACAGGGAGAAAAAGAGTAGTTTCGTAAATAGTCATCCATCCAAGCGATGACTTTGCGACTTTTCAACTTTTCCTCGCCACAAAATTTCAAAATCGACGCCAAAGACTTTTTGTGGGTGATTAGGGCAACGAGCAAATTGTCATTCCTGGGCTCACCACGGAGTCCAGTGGAGTGATTTCGAGCGAAAGGACGCTAAAAGCTCGTAACAACTACCCAAATTGGAGAGACGTTGAATATGTGCTTACAAACCTGCACGTATAGTGCACAAAGCAGCTCCATATAGAACCAAGGATTGCACTGTTTGCGATTCAGTGATGTGGGAAATTAAGTTTTGCCTCCTTTTTTATTTTTGTTTCTTTTTTAAATGCAATTCCACACTTCATATACTCGAAAAAGGCTAGCGCCTGGTATAAACTTGGCAAAAGCGTGTACACTGCACCCGATCCAATTCTTTTGTCCAGTGGCTTCAAAAAGTCACATCCCTCCCGCTCTAATTTTTACCGCGCCTTATTATAAAGAAATTTGAACATGGCAATACCGAGGGTTTCAGCCAATCAGTGCAAAGTTGTGCAGTAGAAAGGAATAAAGCGAGCAATAATTTTTTTTTCCTAGATTTAAGTAGCAAGAACTTCTTTCAGAGGTTTGTCCTTTTTTCTTGGCTTTTCACCGCTTAGAGTATATCCACAAGGTGAAACGGCAGAGGTACATAATGTCCTTCGAGTTTAATGAGCATACGACTCTTTGTAGACTTGGCTCTTTACCAGATATTTTATTTCATGCTGTGAACATAAACTTTTTTCGAGAACTGAACGTTTGTTTGAACTTTTGTTATCCTTGTTGAACCTATTTCAATTAAGAGATTTTCAGGCGAGTGGAGTCAGTCAAAAGTAGGTAATTCCTTGTTTATACATTTGTCAGGCTACTTAGACTCTCGTATGGGTTATTTAGGCTTTCATAAGGCTTGGACGTAATCTCGCATTGATCTTTGACACCAAACGTAGCGCGATCATCAACTCTTAAAGTATTATGCTTATAGAAATTGTTAGCAACTTACAAGTAATTCCTTATCAAAATTGTATTTCTTCTCAAAAGACATTAGAAGGATTATGAGAGAAAATTATCAAGGTAATCTCAAAATTACCAGCCATTTGTAATAGTCAATACTTTGTCATATCATTTCTCTGGAAGGAAATAACAACAAATTCGACGGTTCTGCATCATATTTCCAAAAATATTTGAGATGTACACTGAGAGAAAAAACGCATTCTGAAACAAAGATCAAAAACACTTAACTCAAGAAACTTCCAAGCCTTTTTAATGTAACCACGATAGTTCTAGAATGCAGCACAAGCGATCTAATTCAAGTTGCAAATTCTAATATCAAGAATGTTTCACTTTTATTTAAGCACGAAAATTCTAAATCATATGAAATCAAGATCTAATCCAGCATAATACCTAACCTAACCTAATTTAGCATTTTTCTTTAGTGGCAGTGCGGTTTTTCGTTTTCGGTTTTTGGTATTCTTAATCGCAAGTGGAAAAGTTGAAAAAAGCTATTTTTGTCTTTCTATAATTGCGGAAGGCCTCTTTAATACTGGGGACAGTGTTTGTTTCGTCAACAATGACGGAAATGTCATTGTCTCGGAGATTATATCAGACATTTTATCGACGCCAACGACGAGTGCAGTTGAAGTAAATGAAAAAGAGTTAATAAACATTTTGGAGATATTCGAACTATTGGAGATACTACCTTATTTGAATGGTAAAATCATTCTTTCCAGCTTTAAATTATTAGTTACTGAAATTGCATATTTTCAGAAGCAAAAATAACGTATCGATCTCTTCGATACCTTTCCAAAGAGGATATTTCAAAAGCCATACCCCATATTGGCTTACAGGCAGAGTTTCGTGAAAAACTTTTTTCTCTCAATTACAGTGGCTCACAGCTTATTTCAACCAGCACTTAAAAAAAAACTTTAACTGCCTATAAAAACTAAACTAAAGAAGATATCAACATTATTTAAACGCAGGCTATTAGTCTAATGTTTAAACTAATCAAATATGACTTAATTTTTATTTTTTTTTACTTTTTTGATATTCGAAAATAATTAAAAACGAAAAACACATCAAAAAACAATGCCACAGCTTATTTCAACCAAACACTTTGCAGGTATGCAATGATCCTTTATTTTTCAATGTAGCGGTTATTTTTTTTTTATGATTTAGTCATTATATTCGTAGTCAAGTTCATTCTACCTGAATTCTTTGAAACGATCGTACAGACAAATTAGTTTTGCGAAATGGGACGACGTAGAACAATTGATCAGCGAATACTTGTTCTCAGTAATTTTAAAAGTGGTCATTGGCGCAGGAAAATTTGTGAGATGGTTGGACTAAGTGATTCTACAGTGCAGAACATCACATACCGATTTATCCGCGAAAATAGAACGCACGATAAAGGGAGAAATGCCTTCTACAAAATGTTCAATCCAACGGAAAATTCGGGAAACCCCAAGACTATCGGCTCCCAAAATTGTCAGTAGAGTGGAAGCTGAGTTGGACAAGTCATGCCACCCGTAAAACTATTCGTTGTGTGCATAGAGAGCATAAGAGCAATGGTAGAATACCGCGCAAGAGCCCATTTATAAGCGCCAAAAACCAGAAGTGACGTTTAAAATTGGCCAAGGAACATTTATATAAGGATTCTAAATTTTGGAATACCGGTATATTCGCTGATAAGTCGAAGTTTAATATTTTTGGCTCTGATGGAGCCTCATATATTTGGCGTAAGCAAAATACAGAATTGCAAAACGAAAATTTGAGAGCTACAGTCAAATACGGAGGTGGTAGCGTTATGTTGTTGGCCTGTATGTTCGCCGCGGGAGTTAGAAATTTGCAATTTATCGAGACTACAATGGATAGGTCTCATTATCTCGAAATTTTGATGTCCAATTTGCTTGAAAGCCGGGAAAAAACTAGGCCTTCGCGATGACTTCAGATTTATCAAGACAATGACCATAGAAGAATAGGTCGGGCATTTTACAGACATGGCTGGTTTGGAACTGTCCGCATGTTATCAAACCACCGGCACAGTCGCCCGACATTAACTTCATCGAAAAGTTGTGGGTCATTTTGGACAGAAACTTCCGAAAACAGAAAAAAACCAACAAAAGCGATCTGCAAACTGCATTGAATGAAGAATGGGCCAAACTTACCCCAGAAGTGACACAAAAACTGGTCGATTTAATGCTTAAGAGGCTTAAAATTGTGGTTGACCAAAAGGGTGGTCATACTAAATATTGAAATCTTTTCTGTGCTTTTTAATTTAATTTAAACATTGAATCTGTTACATGGTTGAAATAAGCTGTGGCATTGTTTTTTGTTGCGTTTTTCGTTTTTAAATGTTTTAGCATGTTAAAAAAGTATAAAAAAAATAAATGAAGTCATATTTGATTAGTTTAAACATTAGCCTGCGTTTAAATAATGTTGATATCTTCTTTAGTTTAGTTTTTATAGGCAGTTAAAGTTTTTTTTAAGTGCTGGTTGAAATAAGCTGTGAGCCACTGTATATATTTTTAAGCATTCCAATGTTTCAGTATGGTACCGATGATGAAACTTTATCACTAAATTTCAAAGTAACATCATGGTTTCAGAACGAGAGTAGGGGTTCTTCATCGTCCTGTAATTGCATTGTAAGTGTTATAATTTTTGTTTCCTTCCTGATTCCCAATTATTTATTTAAAACGTTAAAGGATGTTAAATCAATACTGGAATAGTTATTATATTATATGTACGGATAGCTACTATATTAAAAAAATAGATGAATTTATAAGCCCACCTTTATTTGTCTGTACCTACATTTAATAAATAACTGTCAGAAATACGTTGCAAATAAATACATTTGAAGTGATGTATATAACTGTTTTTTATTTATCTTAAGATTATAAAACCCAATTTTTTTAAATCTACTGCTATGATGTATAAATCTAGAATTAAGAACGAACTGGTTCGTTGTGCTCAATCTGAAATTAAAAACTTCGATTCTACATACTCTAAGAAAGGTTTGTTTTAAAATAAGATTGACATAAAAATTAAGAATGTTTGCTAATAACTTTAGCTAATACGTGATCACGTCAAAATTGTTAATGGAAAATCTAAAACTAAGCATGTTTTATATTAATGGCAGAAAGTTTTTCTCTCAGTGTAAGTAACGAAACGAGCTCCTTTCCCATTTAATAAACAACCGAGCATTTCTAATCTATCAATTCATTACAGATTTAATAGAAATGCTTCAGCACTACTCTTTAACAAAATTCCGACCCTTTATCCATTGAAAATGGCCCATCTATAATTTACTTACAATTTACTTACCCAACAAGAAGGAAGAAGGAACTCCTCTTACGATATTCGGAACCAAAACAGCCTTCTTGGCGGCCCCAATAGAAATTACCACTTTTCAAAACCGCCAAATGGCGCCATCGAAGACATTCCGTCCCAAGTGATTATCAGTAATCTAATTAAGGGTCTCCGTGCCTCTCTATAAATTCCCGAACCACTTTCTTCGATGAAAAGCGATGTCGTTCCAGGCACAAATGAAATGGATTCAAAAACTTAAGCTTACTCCGCGAAACTAAACCGATCCCCCGCTATTTTCTAAAAAAGGAACTCTACACTAGATTATCATAGGATAGAATAATTTGCAAGAGTCTAGTATCATTTCTAGATTAGTTCTTTTGTTTTTATCCCTTTAAAACTCCTTTTGGCCCATAGATTCCAACAAGAAAGGTCCTCATAGTTGTCTGAGCATTTACAATATTCTGACAATGTCTCCTTTGTCGATTCGTTTGAAATTTTGCAAATTGGTAATTGTTCATAAGATGGAGACGGAGAGAAACGACTGACTGAATGGCTCTTATAATGTCACCCTCTAGGAAAATCGAGACACATTACCAATTCCATTTTCCTCTGGCTATAAAGCTATGAGCGCTCGATTGAAGAAGCTAGCTACATCGGATTCAACTAATTTTTCGACTGAATTGAAATTGGAATTTGAGAAGCTTCTAAAGGAGCAAGAATAAAGCAAGGGACGTAGAGATTGTACGGAATAGAATTCCTATATAAAGTGGTTAAGGACATGGGAAAGAAGTGCAAGAAGGATCAGGACGAGGCACGAGAAAGAGTAACATGAAAAGTAGATAGAATTTCTTGAAAGACGAAAGATAGACCCGATTCGCTAGTCAATGTCGACAAAGTACGCTTTTGTACTCTTATGTGGTTCCGAACTGCAGCTGAAAGTCCTGATGTAATTATATCCGGAGCCATATGCGGATTACAGGGATAAAGGTTCTGGCTGCTTAATAGTTCTGAAAATGGACAGATATATAGCTCGGTCGTTGCGGATGAAGCCAATTCGAAAAATAATTGTCTCGTTTGTGGGACGATGATGTTAATTACCGAGGACAAATTAGACGATATCGACGTTTCATGGATGAAATTAAACAGAGCCTTTGAGCTCTCAAATTAGCAGAGTTAATTAATTATCGATAAATTAGTCAGAGTATTAACTGGATGACTATTAACTATTCAAATTGCAACGGCTCGCATAAAACCAGAAAATCCGAAGTGACTGTATTAATTTTTAATATCATAGAAGGACAGATTTTAATTGGGGAGACCCATGATGAGGATAATCTCATCAAATCTTATGTAAAATATGAGAAGCAAATTAGAAACAAACAAACGAAGGTGCCAACATAATCCGTCTAACTTTCATCAACCCTTTGCTTCACTTGATTGCTTCCCCCAGCGAATCGGACTTTTCCCGATAACACTTTATCCCTAAATCAAAAAGTTTTGCAGTATACCTACTGTTTCGCACCGTTTTTAATTTTTCTTAAGCAATATACAAACCCTGTTCGAAAGTTAAGCCGTTGAAGTTACAGGCCGAACTTTTTTGAATGACCTAGCTCTTTTCAATTTTCCCAAAAGGAAATTCTTTCCTTGCTATCCCCGCACTCCCATATTTTCCTACACCTGCTTTAAGGGAATTCGTTAGAAAGTCTTGAATTTCTCATCGCTCATTTAACTTGAAACTTTTAATTGACTAAGCTCCGATAAATTTTTCGTTTCACAAGAAAATAAATAACCATATACATACATACACCGACCAGAAAAGCTAGCAGTTGTGCTCTAAGGTAAAACTTCGAAACCAAACTATACCAACCACAGCGATTTTTTTAATCCAAGTTTTTGATCATTAAACCATTGCAGAGTGTACATATTTTCTATTTGTATGACAACGGCTTTCCAATCAGGTGAAATTTTAAAATTCCAAGAAATAGCCAAAGCGAGAAAGAGAGAAAAAATCGGTATGTTAGAAAGGACAACATTCCAGAACAACTTTCGCAATTCTCGAAGACGTACAAGGGCCACAAAAGAAGTTCCTCACCGTCCCCTTGGGTCGAGCCATTTTCAACAATTGCTATGAAGTGAATTACAATACACTCTGTCTTGAATTTCTCAGAAAACTCCATAATTAAAATAAATGATTAATTTCTGCTAGTTCGCGTCCCTTTATTCATTTAAAAGAAAAAGTTTCGAGTGCTCCTGTCCATTTTTGTATTCATCAAATTTAAGGTGAATTTTCTGCTAAGGAAAAAAGTTTTCTGACAGGTTTTTCCCCGTATTGCCAAATTGAATTGAATTAATTTTCGGTTTGATTCTTCATCAAGGACTGCGTGCCCCTGTACTTCTCTCATTTATTTCACTTCTGTGTTCCTTTTTCAATGGTCTTTTATCTTTTGCACACTATCAGCCTTTTTTCTCCGTTCCTTTAATTGACTCAACCCAAGTTTTAAGTATCTACCACAAGCTTTTACTGATGTACAGTACGATATACGTATCTACACCGCCACTGCGCCTATAAACAAACTATCTTTTAAAATACTGATCTTATAATTATCTAAACCCTAAAATTAAATGAAGAATTGGGTTCTTGAAATACAAAAAACGAAATTCTTTCCTTTTGGTGCGGTTCTTGATATATACAATTTTTGTTTTAAATTTTACTCTAATGCTCAACCTCCTCAATCAAAAATTTTACATTAAATAGAGTGCACTTGTAAACCAACGATTGTAATTTTCTTTTTATTGTGTAATTAGTTCGAAAGATATTGTAATCCAAAGATTTTCTCTATTACGCCACCTTCCGCCTTACACCTCAACTCCAAAAAAGTCATTACTGCTAGGGGTTCTCCTAATCTACTCACCAAAAAAATCTATCTTAATTCTTTAAAGAGTTTGTAAGCTAAGCACCTTCAAATGCGTTTCTCCGCTTAATTGGAGTACAGAGAAAGTGTCGTTCATATTGAAACACAACGGTGTGTGCTTCGAACATTCCCATAATTCCAGTTTACACAAAGAAGTATCTCTCCTCCGGAATCTTAGTGCAACCCAAGGCTCAAATTTGACAACCTAAGCAACCGACTATATACTTGCCCGTACTGTAGCTTCGATTGGTTGCTACTTCAAAGGTTGTTTTCAAAGGAATCACGAGGTCCTCCGGGTTAGTACTCCGTTTACATTTTTCCCTGCTTTAAAACTGAGCTTAGACTTTTAATATCATATTTGCATGATAGTAACTACATTGCATAGTCATTTCTATGAACCAATAACAGAATAGCCTTGACATCGAGTTTTTTTTCTCCAAAACAGACAAAGTAATAAATCCGCAGCTGACCAAAGCCGTAATAGCATTTAGAACCAAATCATTTAATTAATTTACTCAGACATTTCAACTTGAGAAAATCATGTTTCGCTAATTGTAATTCTGAAATACTCCTGACAGCGACTATCATTTTGCTCAGATAAATCCAAGTATTCGTAACATCTCCACATACCATAAACAAGAACACACATTAGTACCAACATTCACACACCTCAATCTATTTGAGAATCCTGTGCCATAAATTGTCTTGGCGAGACCCGGAGATAGCATCGAAAATAAAACCCAATAGGACAGCATCTGATGCTTGAGTAAACTTCGAGTATGTTTCTAGCTGGAGCCCCCAAGGACACCCCAGGAGCACTTCTAGCATGAAACTAGGAAAATATTTCCGAAAAGCAAAATGAAAATAGAAATTTTGCCGAAACAACAAACTAACACCCGAAACCGCTCCACGAACGACCTACCATCGCTCCGACCTGTGGTTAGCCCCGAACACTCTCGAGCAATATTTAGTCATTATTTTAGCATCCTTTAAGTTAAGTTCTATGTCAGGGACGCAAATCGCTCCCATACCGGGACGAGGATAGTGTACGGATGGATTCCATTTTAAACAAGACTATACATCGTCTTCGTGTTTGCAAACATAATGCTAGTGCCAGGAGTGTTACGGTTAATACTTTAATAAGTTTACGCAACTATACCTCGATGAATTGTACAGAGCTGTGAGTAAGGCGGAAGGTGACCGGAGATGTACACAGGATATGAGAGCCGGGTCGGTGTATAATGTTGAGCTGTTGTCCTGTGAACCTCTTAGCTCTGCTAAGATTAATTTATTAATTAATTACAGACTTCGCCAAGATCGTCCTTCTCGTCATTTCGGCCTTTTCCGAAACCCTCAAAGGTTTCGACTCCGCTTCACATCGTACTCCTAGTACCAATTCATGGAAAAGCTATCAAGGATTAATCATATGTTTGCTGGGTCATGAAAATGCTTGACAAGGATTCGGGGACGAGCGCATTATTGATATCCCAGGGAGACGTCACCGATGTCGTGCATTATGTGGACATAATAATTATCGGATCAGCATTAAGCTAAGCACTCACCCTCCGATATGTTACGTGTAGAAAACCATGTTTCGATCTCTATCGGAAATCTCCTTCGGAAGATACAAGATGCAGCTTCCAGGACGATATATTATGTACGTTCTGAAATTAGAAGGTAGATGGTGATTGGAGCCTCTTAGGATTAGATATTTGAAGTCGATAGGACTTTGGAAACATTACGGCCTCTTCGGCTTAACATCATTTCAGTCGAATTACAGGACATTCGGGATTCATTTTGAATGAATGTACTGGATTTTGAAATTTAGTGGAGGTTAGTCGATTTGATTTCGGTAAATTAGTTGGAATTGCATTTCAGCTCTTGTATTAGTCAATCCAAATCCTGCAGATGGACGACTTTCATAGTCAAAATCCATTCACTCGTATATAGCTGCATATCTAATGGGATTATACCATTTTGATATAATATTTGACAACGATTTTGCTGAACCTGAAGTCCATAGGCGCGCCGTGGCCTAAAATCTGGCAGGGGCCAGGGGCCGAATGGCTCAGAACATACGACTTTTTCCGAAAGGCACACATGCTTTTCATACAAGTTCGTCCTTTTTGTGTTTACAGATTGGGTAATCGTACGAATAATTAGTCTTAGGCTACGACTTTGAAATGTTTGTAATGTCTCGGTACGACCCCGTATACCAGTGAGTTGCACTGACTGGGGAATACCTTTGGGTTACGGTAATTTGATTATACTCTGAGCCTAATGTCAGCATACATGCATGAGTATGTTAATACGGTGAAAATTTTTCCAGTTCATTGAGCTGAGTGACAGCATTTTCACCAGTTCTCTAAGCTGAGAAAGTTCGCCCAAATGGGGATTTCTTCTACAACTCTTGAGTTGGGAAGGAACCGCCCATTTTGCATGAAGGGACTAAATCTATTATTATTATTATTATTATTAATACGCTGGTTTTCCAATGATGATTTGATTTGATGTTTTTCTTAACTGGTACAAGGATAAATTGTCTTAAAGAAAACCGATGGGAACATAATACTCGTATGCTTATGACCATGGATTTAATAGCGAAGTAGTTGAAAAAATGTTTGACATCTTACTTTTATTATGGCCCCCAGGGGACCATATTACCAACACATATGATATTGTTAAATTGGAGTCTTGATGAAAAATATAATTTCTCTCCAAGTTTTTTGCCATTTAATTTAGTTCAGATTATACAAATTTAAACCAATGAAATGAAAACTAGGTCATTTATGTGACCATCTGCGAAAACCACGAAGTTAACAGGGGAAAAGTAAATATTTTTAACTTTTTTTTTTAATTTTGATAACTACATTCTCTATCCGGTACGACCATTTTTTGTCCCTTTTTGATTTTTCTTTCTTTTTGGGGGGTTTTTATCGTTTGAAATTGTTTTTCGTTCGTGTAATTTGGCGTGGACAATACGCCTGCATCTTTCGCTGTCTATCAGTGAACTAATTTTGATTTTAGAAAAAAAAATAGTGTTATATATTTTGAAATTATTTGAAAGGCATAACTATTAAAAATCAATAATTTTTTCATTGATTTAGATTTAGAAATACCAATTAATTATACTATCTATGATACTTTTCAATGAAATGTGGTCTTCATATGTAATTCTTGCCAAGAAAATCGTGAAAAATTGCTTCAGTTTGACTTCATATATTATTAACAGAAATGAATTTTTTTTTAAAAATTTCTTTATGGAAGACCTTCTTTAAGATTTTTTCTAGCATTATATTAATGAAAATGACATGTTAATTATTCATCTGTTTAAAAAATTCGAATTTACGCATTTTTTTGCCATTAACGTGAAATATTTGTAAGAAAACAGTCATAAATCATCAAAATTGGTCGTACCGGACTCATGGCGGCTTAACAAAGTCTTGTACTGCAATATTTTATAAGATTGATAATACAGTAGGTACCGCTTATTGTAATCACTTTGGGACCAGCCAAAAACAATAACATTACTCGGTTTATAACAATAGACGAACGAAAAACGAACGTTTGTGGAGAATGGTACCCAACTGTTTTGATAACAAAATCCGGGTTATATCATTATCCCGGATTAAAATAAACGGTATCTATAGAGAATTTTCTCGATTTTCGTCGCAATTGTCACTTTTGCAATATCTGTTTTGCACTTGCTGCCGTCGAGAATATTTTTTCCGCCAAACCTACACAATTTTAGTTTGAAAAATATGTAGGTACTTACGTTAAATATTATTATAGAACGAATATTCATTTTAGAATTTTAGAATTTAATTCCGATGATCTACGGTGTAGATATTCCTTCCTTTCCGTACGTTCTTGATCTTCCTTGATTATTGTGAATAATTTCTTTAAATATTTATTTGCTTCGATTAAAAATCACGAAAAATCTTTCTTCTTCTTTCTATGAAATCGTTCAAACAACTGATTTTCATTTCTTTTCTAACCGACCAAAGCTGTAATAAGTTCATTCCAGACACCCCTTCTAACTTTTTTAACCGAATGTGCAACAGGTGCATACACACACACCCTCTTTCAGAGTAAATCATAAGCACATAAGTATGTTTTCTTATGTGTGCACGATGGCCTTCCATTACTCCAAAGTACACTCATACCTCGATATACGGCCTAGATATGCCGTATAAAGAGCGGTCGTATAGCGAGGCATGAGTGTACTTTGCAATGTAAGGCATCGTGTACACATGTTGTGAACGGCGGCCAAGAAGTGGTTCTTTCGACTTAAAAAAGTCAAAATAACCGAAGGGAGGATTGAGGATCGGGAAAGTGGTCCATATCCGCCTACGTCCGAAATGGTGGCTAGCTCCAGCTGTGGGGGGTACGTTGTTCGCGTTTTAGGCCATAAAACCCTTGGCCTGTACAACAAAAATTTCATGCCGACTTACCCGGGTGATAAAATTGGGATAAGATTCCCAATCGGTCATGAGAGACCGAGAAAACTCCAAACAACTCGACAGGCGCTGGTATTGTGCGCCGTCTAGCCCACCCTACCATAGCCATACTTGTCCTAGAAAGAATTTCATATGTATGGCCCCTAGAGAAAGGTATGAGTGGGGCGGAAGGTCTTCAAACAAGAAGATCCATCTTATGGGCTCCTTATTTAGCCATGTTAATAGAACTGTTTCCAAGCACAAACAAAACGAAACAAATCATACAAGAAAATTAATAATAATAAAAAAATTACCTTGTAATTGAATCCGCGTATTTCATGTGTTTAATTCTCATATATTTATTTAAGTTTCTTTTTTTTAATTTAATTTGTTACTCTGTCTACGTCAGTTTCTGTTCTGTCTTTGTCGTTTCATATTTATTTTTTTGATTTAAATTTAATTTATTTTTATTCTCAATTTAAATTTTAATTCAATTTTTGTTATGTTTTGTTTTGAATTTATTTATTTTAATTTTATTTTTGGTTTTGCATTTATTTACTGAATTTTAAATTGTATTGTGGACTAAAACTTTCGCGAGCCACTGTATCTCATACAGAGTCGGTACAACGACTGTGCGCGATCTTCCGCTTCTTCGAGGCAGGGACTGCGTCAACTTTTCGCACTTGTCACAAACTCGATACCACAAATTTTCGTTTCGTGGTCATTTTTTCTTTCAATATTATTGGTCTTCGTTTAAACCAATAATATTGAAAGAAAAAAAAAAATCTGACGCAAAGAACTCGAACTCGAACTACGCGGAGCGAAATGAAGCAAACTCTTCATATAAATGCCACGGGACACGGGGAGCACCTTTCTATTTCTATTTCTATTCTTTTTTATACGCACTAAAACTAGACTTAACTTATCTTATTCTACACTTTTATTTTCTACATTTCTTTCTTTCCGCACGAAAAATCTAGCCCTTTATCTTCTTTCCGAGCTGTCAGATCTCTCTCATCAGCTGTTTTTCTCTGGATCTCGTGTTGATCCGGTGTGGATCCACAATAATGCCAACTGCATAAATTTGCCGATCCACAGAAATTCACCTCGTTCAACCAAATCCCCACAGATGACACTATAAAACACATAAGAAAACGCTCGCTATGCGGCCGCTCTTTATACGGCATATCTAGGCAGTATATCGAGGTATGAGTGTGGGACTATTGAGTTCATGAAAAAGTATAAAACTACTTCACATCCACTTACGGGTCGAATTTCAAAAAATCTTGAAAACACTTTCTGGGAAAGAAAGGAAAGAATTATTTTTCTGGAAGGGGCCAGAATTATTTTTCTGGGGGGTCCAAGCTGGGGTTGGGGGGGGGGGGGGGTCCCCGCCCCCCCCATGGCGCGCCTATGCTGAAGTCTCTATCATAACTTATAGATCTTCAGCTACATGTATTGCTATATTCGAGTTTACATCGAATAACTGTTGTAAGGGCAAAGCTACACTTTATCACCAATTCTTCCTGTAAGCTTCACTCGGTGCTCGATAGAAGAAGATCTTAGTATCGGCATCCATTTTGACAACAGGACACTGACTGAAGTGCTCGGTTGTTTTCCTCCCGATTAAATTTAAAATAAAGCCTATATGACCCGTATATATGACATAGATGTAAACATATTTTTTTTTTTAACATCCTCCGATCTTTACTGGAGCAGATAAGAACGTACCTAAAGAGGGCCCATAGACTGATTCTGTCATTGTCTCTCACTGTGCGGAAGTACAGCTCAGACGAGTTCCAGTAAATACAGGTTCTCATCATAAATATAGTTATGGATTGGGTTATGAAATAGAATACCATTAATGGAAATTAAAGAAACTGTAGACTAAATTACGCAAGCTTAAGTGACACAACCCATGATTTAATTTTTTTTTTGCAGTGACACCATCCATTACAACCTGTAATTAACGATTAGGCAAAAACATCTTAATCTAAGAAACTATGACCCATTTTAGCAAATACTTTTCGAATATCTAGAGCGTGATATGTAGGTATGTACCTACCTCCGCAAAAACTTTTCAAAATTTTTGGCTGCACACTTATCTTGTCGTATTTATTTTCTCCTTGCTTTCCGAAAACAAGATATAGATAACTCTCTTATTTCCAAGGAACCAATATGGAAAAGAACGTTCCCAAGAATTTTTGAAATAAGATGATTTCTGGAATAACCCACTTATACGAAAATCCTACACCGTACTCTATTATTCACTCGATTCTAGGTATGTATAACAAAAATGTAAAATTAAATTAGCTTGTTTCCTAGAAATGGATGTTTCTAAAGAACATTTCAAATACGTTGACATTTTCTCAATAATTGGAATCGTAAACAATTCCTAATTGAGTCAATTATTTTGCCTGTTTTACTTTATTATTTTAATATCTTTATTATTTATTGCTATCGATTTTTAAAAAAAAAAATTTGTTACCCTCAAATTTTTTTTTACACGTTTTATGACTAATAAACACTGAAAAAGCAAAAAAAATTTTCACTCCGTCTGTGCGCTGTCCGCCGTACGCAAACTCGTTTGAGGAAATATAGTTGCCAAACCCTATGAGCTATTAAATTGAATTTTTTTTTCTGAATAGACATGGTAGACCCCTTGAAGTGTGATATTTTTGGGGGGTGAGGGTGTGAGGGGGAAGGTGAGGGAAGCGTTTTAGACGAAAAACTTTGGTTTCTAGATCTCAGCAACCACTTATGGTAGGAGGCTGAAACTTGAAATTTCTATAGAGCTTTGATAGTGGACCCATCTGCAGAAAAATTGATGATATGGGTGAAGGGATGTGGGAGTGGGGAGGGGGGAATAATGCGTCCGAAACGCAAAAATGCCGAGATTGACACATTCTAAAATCCATATCTCTTAAACAGTTAATGGCAAGCAATTAAAACTTAACAAAT
Organism: Beris chalybata; assembly: GCA_949128065.1. NCBI lineage: Eukaryota > Metazoa > Arthropoda > Insecta > Diptera > Stratiomyidae > Beris > Beris chalybata. The sequence goes on along the minus strand of OX421896.1, from coordinate 1,476,541 downwards.
ATCTGTAGTTATTCTAGGAGAGTAGATTAAAACAACATTTTTGGGTGGGGTGGTGGCGTACGGGGGTGGGGGTTGAAATACTTAAGATTACGATATGTCACAAACCCATTGCACCAAATAAACAAAATTCGATTTGGGTATAAGGCTTGATAAATAAAGATTGCTCAGGGGGCAGGGGAGCAAAAAAGTGGGGGATAAGAATTTTTCAAAAATATCATTTTTCATACCTCAATAACAGTGTAAGATAGATGCTTCAAATTTTTACCAAAAGTAGGCCCAATAGAACCCTAGTAAGGAAAAAAATTTGGAGGTAGGGGTATAGAGGGTGAGGGTGGGGAAGGGTGAGAAGGAAAAAATTCCGATGGGTATATCTTAAGAAATATAAAAAATATAAAATGCATATATTTTCACGATTTTCGTCATATCTACTAGGTCTTTCGAAATATTGAATTCATTTTTATTCCACGGATTCTTCATATAAATACCTAGAATGTGTTTTAAGATTTTTTGAAATTCGACCCCTAAGAGGGTGTAAACTGGTTGTATACTTTTTCATAAATTCCACCATATCTCTCAGGTCTGATCAGATATCGAATATCTTTTCACTACCACAGGCTGGTTTAATAATCACCTATTTTTAAGTTTTGTCTTTTTCAACCTCTAGACCGCATCCCGGAATACGACCCAATTATATAATTCATATGTTACACCATATTCTAACAGCTTCCCGTTAGGTTTTTAGTCACATAGTAACATAGACCGCATCCCCGAATTGAACACGTTCCTAACTTCTGCCGGAAAAATAATAAAGTTACGCCCAGACTTTTTTTTTTCTTGTAACAATTTGAGTTTCTATGTATTGGAAAGATTATTTTCGTAAAATTTTAGAATAAAATCGACTTTTCCGTCTATAATTTTCTTTCTTATTGAAGCTTATTGTTGTCATACGTTACAGACAGAGTACTACATAATTAATTACATATTTCTTTACCTGTCATAATATTCATATCAGGTTATTGTTTTCGATTGTACAAGAAAAAATGGTACTGTTCAATGCTGTATTGTCTTTCATCAAATTCGTTACCATGGTGCAGCAAATCTCATGGGTGTACTAAACAGGTGTAAATGGTACGCTACGCCCATGGTAGTTTTTGGGACAATTTCCTTTGAGCACTGTCTTTCAAGTGTCAAATCGTTATTGTTTGTCCTGTTCAAAAGGAGGAAATAATATATAAATGTGATGCACCATATTTGAGTATATTGTCAAATGCACGAGTGAATGCAATCGTCTGGCTTTAACTCATTTCAATTACTACTTAAAAGAATTTTGTTGTACAGCATCATTTGCAGCAATAAAACTTAAAAATAATATTTTAAGGGTTACCATATAAAATGCATGTGAAAAAAAGTGATCAAATTTTTGCTAGCTCGATTTTTGCGCTATTTTCTGTTTGGTGGTACGGAGTTCGAGTCAAAATTTTGCTACGATTTGACGCTCATCGACTAAAAGATGGTGCTGAAACCGTGGAGACCAATTTTCCGCCACTATTTGAATGGGTTGCTATTTAATTTAACATTGCGATACGATAATTTTCAACATCTCTTGAACTTAAACTTGAATCTATCAATTTTTTCAAACTGACTTCGGTTTTCCTGACATCGAAATTTTTTTTTAAGCTAATGCGGATTTAAAGATTTTTTCTGCTCGTATAAAATTAACCATGGCCGATATTATTATCCGTGACACTTAATTTCCATAAAAAAAACTCGCGTATAATTTTGAACAAATTTCAGACAAACAGCTGTTCCCAGCTGTTTACTTCTCTTCAGTATTCTACACAACGATTTTTCACTGTAGAGATGGTAGAGATATATATACTTACATACCTATAGTAAATTAGCGAATCAAAATTTTGATCGAGGTCCGTACGAGGCTTAAGACAACAATATTTTAAAGACTTGTTTCTATTGTAGTTTTACCATGAAAAAATTCATTTCTCGTTAATAATAAAATAATAGTGTAGAAGTGTATATAAGTACTTAATTACACATCAAATGTTTTAAAACCAAATAAATGGACACAGGCAGATCTATTAATTAGCAAATGAACTGTTTTATGGCTTGTCTTTTCATAATCCACTCACAGGAACTCACGCCTGTAAGCAATCGAATCACATGTGTTAAAAATTTCTCCGAACTCTTCAAAAAAATCTAAATTTTCGCGTTTCAACTCAACCGAACCGAACTGCTTAATCAGCGCCATACGTTGTTAGTTGGAAAAGGAATCCTACGGAGTAGGTTATCCGGTCCATCAAATATTGACAAGCACTTATAGCCAATCGGAAGGAGGAGTTTTGGGGATGGTATCAACTTCAGTTAAAACGTTTAATCCCCCGACCAAACCGATCTTTTCAAAAATTTTGCGCGTATTTTCACAAGCCTGCCTATGCAGAAACTAATTACATACAATGTAAGTACGGGGAATTGACTTGATCCCTTAGCTCTAATCGCGGAATTTGTTCAGTGGCGTATGCGATTACCACGATGCCAGGCGAGATTTGAGTTTGGTGCGCGATACGGTGCTCACAGAAAAGCTGAAGGAATGAAACAATTTCTCCAGGACCTCCGCTTCGTTCGACACACAAACAAGTACTTAACCCCCCGAACTTTACTCGAAATTGCCGGGAGGTTTTTCCGAAGTACTTAGGGAGCGGATACACAGCACACACATGACTTCACCACGAACCTTCGACTTCCGCAGCCTGCCCGGATCAGGGCTACTGGAGGATCCGTGGTGGCCATGTCAGATAATGTGAAATTTACAAAGAGGTCTGCAACCATCACATTTAATTAGTTCAGTGTGTGCCGTGCCGACTCATATGCGGTCGCGGTGTCGGCCTTAATTAGCGTATAGTCGGTGAGCACAAAGCCGGCAACAGAAGCGACAAAATCCACGCCGGCTTCTTGTCTTGGTCTTTTCGGTAATTCGCGGCAAATCGTTAAGCGTGACATACCGTCGTCATCAGCGTCACTGGAACCACCAGCGTCCTAGACCGGCACAAATCTACCGCGTTAAAAATAGACGCAAACTTGACATCAGAAATTTGTTCATTCATGTCCTACGCTCGTTCGAGGCTCGTTCAACCGGCAAATCTGCTGGGCTGTAGGGTGGCAGATAAAGCTGGTGGATCGTTCAGCAAAGTCCGACGGGTGAGCAGAACAGCTTATTGTTAAACACGCCCTTGCTATGTTCACGCATTCATCGCTTTCAGCTCTGATTAATTAACGCGACATCTGGCTGCAGATCAGATGCGTCAAATTAAAATTAAAATTAAAATGACAAATGCTGTACGTTTTATGTACGGGATTAACGGAGTAGAAGCATTCAGTGATTGGGTTTATTCCCGTGATTTCATTTCACTTTTATAATTAGCATCTACTCCATATGGCTACTATAAATTTTTCAGGGTATTCAGGGTATTTGTCTGCAATATCTGCGCTGCATGAAGTAGACCTTAATCCAATCCCCAAAAGTTATTAACGCATGAAAGGAAACCATGGACAAAAGAAATACATATAGGTACATATTTGCTGTGCGGCTGGGTAAGATGCTACTCGAGAAGCTAAAGTACATATTGTAATGACGGAAATCTTATAGCAAATTTCCGCCCACAACAACGACAACGCTAAGGACCAAATTCCGGAAAAGAGGGCTGCAATGTGAAAAACTTCATATACTTTTTATATAGCCGACATAATTCGCAGTCAGTGCATGTTCTGGCCAATATATAACCCAAAACGATCGACCAAAAATCAAGCAGTCGGCAACGAGCAGCCGGTAGTGGAGGGGAACTCTAAACTCCCTGAAGCGAAAGCTACTCGTTCGACTCGACCTATGCATTCGGGTCTGCGGCTTTGTAAGTCCGCCGAATCATAGTCTCGAGGAAAACGCACCGACTAGGTACGGCTCTACTGATGATGCCTTTCTTTCTTAAGGTCTGCGGCTTTGTAAGTCCGTTTAAGAAGGGGGCCAATCAGCTCACGTGGATATACTCACGGTGCCAAACCTAAAAGCGACTGGAAGAGGCTTCCACTAACGATGCCACTTACATTAAGGTCTGAGGCTTTGTAAGTCCGCTTAAGTAGGAGGCCAGTTAGTGTACGTGTTCCTAAGCACGGTGCCGAACCCATGGGAGCCTGAGGAGCCAGAAAGAGACGACAGAGGATCGAGCGCAACCAGCAAAGGACCAGACCGACGCAGCGACGACGAAATCCGGACGTGAGCAGCAACGAAGAGACGATATCGGACAGGAGGAGAGAGCAACGACGGGCCGAGACGCAGGCAACGAAGACGACCCGAAGAAACTCAGGCAGCAGGAGCATAGACGAGCGACGACGTCTAACGCAAGAGAGATGTAGCACCAGGACAGGACCAAGGAGGCAGAGGCGGGGTGCCATAGATCGAGCTACGACAGCCGATAAGCACCACGGACGACGCCAGGAACTGACCGCTGAGCTGCGAAGACCACCGCGAAGCGACACGTGCAGGCAACAGGTACAAATCGCCCAGAGGGGTGAACACAGGAAGCGCCAGGCGACACGACGAGACGCGGACAAGGGATGTCGAGGCTATACAACGAGACGGACGAGCAGGAGCAGAGCGGAGGAGGTCAAGCAAGCACGCACATCAGAGTATGACGATCGACAGCACCCACCAGCAAGGACACACAACGAGACGGAACGGCAGCCAAGAACCTAACCAAAGGAAAGTTACCGGAACCGGAATCGACCCACGCGAACACACCGGACACCACCCGAACATGAACGGAACGAGTGTACCACAAGGAGCGCAACGAAGAACAACCGAGTTAATCTCTAATATAATATAATAAACCTAATAACCAAACGACGAATTGAGAGTACGATGAATTAAATGTGAACTATAAAAACAATGAAGTACGAATAAATTGAAGTCCAAAGAAATAAATTGTTTGTAACGAACCCTTGGCGCCCGATGAGCCTACCCCGGAAATCGAGTCGTTACAATGGCGCCCGAGCAGGGACTTCACAAATAAAACCAAGGAAAACTGGCAGAGAAACTCAGTGAACTAATTAACAGAAAAAAAAATAATAAACCGTGAATTAATAATTGTAAGATAACAAGCAGAGAACAAACAGCAGGATGAACACAAACTTCATCGATAAAAATCCAACGTAGAAAACAATATCGAACAAAAAAAAAAAAATAAGTAATACAGAAACACTAAAAGACAACCAGCAGTGAAACAAGTCCTAACGGCGAAATCAGCGCAAACTACAATCAATAGAAATGCAGAAGGTAGCCAGTGACCAGCTAGCGACGGAGAACAATGAAAATCGAAAACAAGTTACAACGGTAAAAGGACCTAACGGGACCACCGGAGGGCTAAATAAGCGAGCAACCGAGGGCGAACCAGCCTATTCAAATTACAAGTGAACAAGTGAGTACTTCAAACTTAAAATGGACAAAAAATGCAGTGAACAAACTAATAGTGAATTAACAATTAAAAACCAAAGAAAACTGGCAGTGAAACTCAGTGAACAAACTAATAGTGAATTAACAATTAAAAGCCAAAGATAGTGAACAAACAGTAGACGTCAGCGAATAAGAAACTAGGAGACAGACAGTGCAGTGAACAGTGGAAACACCAAGCTTCTTCTTCTAAGTAAGGGGGGAGTGTAATGACGGAAATCTTATAGCAAATTTCCGCCCACAACAACGACAACGCTAAGGACCAAATTCCGGAAAAGAGGGCTGCAATGTGAAAAACTTCATATACTTTTTATATAGCCGACATAATTCGCAGTCAGTGCATGTTCTGGCCAATATATAACCCAAAACGATCGACCAAAAATCAAGCAGTCGGCAACGAGCAGCCGGTAGTGGAGGGGAACTCTAAACTCCCTGAAGCGAAAGCTACTCGTTCGACTCGACCTATGCATTCGGGTCTGCGGCTTTGTAAGTCCGCCGAATCATAGTCTCGAGGAAAACGCACCGACTAGGTACGGCTCTACTGATGATGCCTTTCTTTCTTAAGGTCTGCGGCTTTGTAAGTCCGTTTAAGAAGGGGGCCAATCAGCTCACGTGGATATACTCACGGTGCCAAACCTAAAAGCGACTGGAAGAGGCTTCCACTAACGATGCCACTTACATTAAGGTCTGAGGCTTTGTAAGTCCGCTTAAGTAGGAGGCCAGTTAGTGTACGTGTTCCTAAGCACGGTGCCGAACCCATGGGAGCCTGAGGAGCCAGAAAGAGACGACAGAGGATCGAGCGCAACCAGCAAAGGACCAGACCGACGCAGCGACGACGAAATCCGGACGTGAGCAGCAACGAAGAGACGATATCGGACAGGAGGAGAGAGCAACGACGGGCCGAGACGCAGGCAACGAAGACGACCCGAAGAAACTCAGGCAGCAGGAGCATAGACGAGCGACGACGTCTAACGCAAGAGAGATGTAGCACCAGGACAGGACCAAGGAGGCAGAGGCGGGGTGCCATAGATCGAGCTACGACAGCCGATAAGCACCACGGACGACGCCAGGAACTGACCGCTGAGCTGCGAAGACCACCGCGAAGCGACACGTGCAGGCAACAGGTACAAATCGCCCAGAGGGGTGAACACAGGAAGCGCCAGGCGACACGACGAGACGCGGACAAGGGATGTCGAGGCTATACAACGAGACGGACGAGCAGGAGCAGAGCGGAGGAGGTCAAGCAAGCACGCACATCAGAGTATGACGATCGACAGCACCCACCAGCAAGGACACACAACGAGACGGAACGGCAGCCAAGAACCTAACCAAAGGAAAGTTACCGGAACCGGAATCGACCCACGCGAACACACCGGACACCACCCGAACATGAACGGAACGAGTGTACCACAAGGAGCGCAACGAAGAACAACCGAGTTAATCTCTAATATAATATAATAAACCTAATAACCAAACGACGAATTGAGAGTACGATGAATTAAATGTGAACTATAAAAACAATGAAGTACGAATAAATTGAAGTCCAAAGAAATAAATTGTTTGTAACGAACCCTTGGCGCCCGATGAGCCTACCCCGGAAATCGAGTCGTTACAATGGCGCCCGAGCAGGGACTTCACAAATAAAACCAAGGAAAACTGGCAGAGAAACTCAGTGAACTAATTAACAGAAAAAAAAATAATAAACCGTGAATTAATAATTGTAAGATAACAAGCAGAGAACAAACAGCAGGATGAACACAAACTTCATCGATAAAAATCCAACGTAGAAAACAATATCGAACAAAAAAAAAAAAATAAGTAATACAGAAACACTAAAAGACAACCAGCAGTGAAACAAGTCCTAACGGCGAAATCAGCGCAAACTACAATCAATAGAAATGCAGAAGGTAGCCAGTGACCAGCTAGCGACGGAGAACAATGAAAATCGAAAACAAGTTACAACGGTAAAAGGACCTAACGGGACCACCGGAGGGCTAAATAAGCGAGCAACCGAGGGCGAACCAGCCTATTCAAATTACAAGTGAACAAGTGAGTACTTCAAACTTAAAATGGACAAAAAATGCAGTGAACAAACTAATAGTGAATTAACAATTAAAAACCAAAGAAAACTGGCAGTGAAACTCAGTGAACAAACTAATAGTGAATTAACAATTAAAAGCCAAAGATAGTGAACAAACAGTAGACGTCAGCGAATAAGAAACTAGGAGACAGACAGTGCAGTGAACAGTGGAAACACCAAGCTTCTTCTTCTAAGTAAGGGGGGAGTGTAATGACGGAAATCTTATAGCAAATTTCCGCCCACAACAACGACAACGCTAAGGACCAAATTCCGGAAAAGAGGGCTGCAATGTGAAAAACTTCATATACTTTTTATATAGCCGACATAATTCGCAGTCAGTGCATGTTCTGGCCAATATATAACCCAAAACGATCGACCAAAAATCAAGCAGTCGGCAACGAGCAGCCGGTAGTGGAGGGGAACTCTAAACTCCCTGAAGCGAAAGCTACTCGTTCGACTCGACCTATGCATTCGGGTCTGCGGCTTTGTAAGTCCGCCGAATCATAGTCTCGAGGAAAACGCACCGACTAGGTACGGCTCTACTGATGATGCCTTTCTTTCTTAAGGTCTGCGGCTTTGTAAGTCCGTTTAAGAAGGGGGCCAATCAGCTCACGTGGATATACTCACGGTGCCAAACCTAAAAGCGACTGGAAGAGGCTTCCACTAACGATGCCACTTACATTAAGGTCTGAGGCTTTGTAAGTCCGCTTAAGTAGGAGGCCAGTTAGTGTACGTGTTCCTAAGCACGGTGCCGAACCCATGGGAGCCTGAGGAGCCAGAAAGAGACGACAGAGGATCGAGCGCAACCAGCAAAGGACCAGACCGACGCAGCGACGACGAAATCCGGACGTGAGCAGCAACGAAGAGACGATATCGGACAGGAGGAGAGAGCAACGACGGGCCGAGACGCAGGCAACGAAGACGACCCGAAGAAACTCAGGCAGCAGGAGCATAGACGAGCGACGACGTCTAACGCAAGAGAGATGTAGCACCAGGACAGGACCAAGGAGGCAGAGGCGGGGTGCCATAGATCGAGCTACGACAGCCGATAAGCACCACGGACGACGCCAGGAACTGACCGCTGAGCTGCGAAGACCACCGCGAAGCGACACGTGCAGGCAACAGGTACAAATCGCCCAGAGGGGTGAACACAGGAAGCGCCAGGCGACACGACGAGACGCGGACAAGGGATGTCGAGGCTATACAACGAGACGGACGAGCAGGAGCAGAGCGGAGGAGGTCAAGCAAGCACGCACATCAGAGTATGACGATCGACAGCACCCACCAGCAAGGACACACAACGAGACGGAACGGCAGCCAAGAACCTAACCAAAGGAAAGTTACCGGAACCGGAATCGACCCACGCGAACACACCGGACACCACCCGAACATGAACGGAACGAGTGTACCACAAGGAGCGCAACGAAGAACAACCGAGTTAATCTCTAATATAATATAATAAACCTAATAACCAAACGACGAATTGAGAGTACGATGAATTAAATGTGAACTATAAAAACAATGAAGTACGAATAAATTGAAGTCCAAAGAAATAAATTGTTTGTAACGAACCCTTGGCGCCCGATGAGCCTACCCCGGAAATCGAGTCGTTACAATATTAAAGATTGTGGTCTAACGAGTGACTTTTCAATAAAAAAAACAATTATCTAATGTCATCCCTGCCTTGCCGTGAACAACAGGTGATATGAGAGAGGGTCGATGGAACAAATCTATAAAACAAATAGCTCAAAAAGAACTGTAAAAAATTTTTTTGTATTTCGGTGATTGAATTATCATCACCCCTATTTTACTTTATTATTTTAATAATATAGTATTTTGAATAAGTACTGGAATTTTTTTCTTTTATTACTAATGTTGGTCACAAGGACAGATATCGGTTACATTCAAAAATGTGAGTTGCAATTTCCTTATCCAATTTCTTTGGATTAAAAGAAATCTAACAAATATTAATTAATGATTTTTGAATTTGTTATCCATCAAGTGGGACAATGAGCGAAATAGTAAATTAATTTATGTATGTTGCATTCTGAACATTTTCAGTTTAGTTTTTTTCGGCATATGCTGCTCGACTACAGATAGATATGCAAGCCACGCAAATCTAAATTTGTACTGCTGGAAATTCAGCAAAACTAATTTCATACGATATATATATGTATAAAAACTTCAACAATTAATAGTAGTTCAAATTATTAACTTCGAAAGCACCACGTAGTTTTAAAATTCTTTCCGAAAACTGCTAATATAGCACCATGCAAAAAATGTCCAATCAGTCTACCCATACACTAAAAACCTTTACTGATTTACCGAAATCCATCACCATAAAGTGAACCGCCTGGAATGTTTTTAAGGACACACATCCCTGGAGAAGCCATCCTGCTGTTTCATTAAGGACCCAATAATAATAATAATAATATGGAAAAACAAAACCTGACTATTCAAATTAGGGAGAATCACTACAAGAAATCCTTTCAAGATTCTCTGCAAACTGTCGCTCTTAGAAAATCCGCGCACAAAGTAAGGCGCTCGTAAGTTACGAGAAATCACCCGCTGTGAATTGTCACCAGCACTACCGCAAACTTGCCAGCGAATTTTCGTTTAATTAAGCATCGTCGCGAAAAATAACGACGTTTTTAGAAGCGACGCCAACGGTAGATACGACTTTCGCGGTGGAATGACACGAGGTGGATGGAATATAATAAGATTGTATAGCACAGTCAGTTTTCGTCCTTGTATCTGATCATTTTCAAGCGCCCAGGGAAATTTCGAAACAGATAAAAGGAAGGGAACGGAAGAAGCTGTACAAAGCGACCAGGCAAAGCCAGGACTCGGGAGATGCCAGGATGACTGTACTCCCTCCCGCATATAATCATAATGAACAGTGAAAAAACGTGCTTCTTACAACGAGCTGTTCTACAGTCGCAGCAACAATAATTTCCACCTTGCATCAAGATGAATCTCCAAATGTTCGTCTTGGCGCGGCTGCATCCTTACAGTTTCGGCTGAATATATTTCTTTACCGTCAATTATTTTTGACTACACTAACTATGGCTTTGTAGTTGTGTGAGTAGAAGGACGAACAAATGAAGCGCAGACGGCTGCAACTTCACTTTTACATTTTCCAGTACGGTTTTCCACCATCTCAACTCGCACGGAAAATTGTCTTCCACACGACAGAAAACTATATATCAGAAGTGGAAATCCAGCGTGGAAAAAAAAAAAATATCGACCGACTTCTTTGCTCGTTTTCCCATTCATCCTGCCTACGCAAATACCGGAAAACTATCCAATTGAAGAGCGAAAAACTTCTTCCCGATTCACGGCACGTACAGAGCCTATAGATAAAATAGGCCTGTTCTACAGGAATACAGATCGAGTCCTTTCAGTCCTGCTTCGTCTTCTTCCTCCACTTCGTCCGTTTCCGCTCGTATTATCACAGCGAGCGATGAATGCTGAAACGAAATATGACCTTGCACAGGATGTAGACGCGATGACAACTCTCATTGGGCAGTCTTTTGCAATTTTTAACCTTTCGAACCTGAAGGTTCCTAGCGCCATTGTTTTCCTCTAGAAGACAGGTGCTTCGAAAATTTCTTGATTACGAAATCTGGGCAGCTTTTGATGTCCATCATCATACGGACCTGAACATGAATCTCATATCTATTCTTGGGTTAGGCGCATAGCTTAACGTTAAGGTTCTAGGCTTGGAGTGCGGATACGAGTGTGGTTATTGTGGGGTTCGGCCGTTGCCATCTAATAAAATTGGATAGGAGTTCTCGGGGGAAATGTCTAGATAAGTTGGCATTATTGGGGTAGCATGTTGCAAAGGACTTTTCGTTCTAATTCGTAGGACAATTCGCATGGGAATAGTGCCAAAGTTGATGTTATTATATTCAAAATGTAGGGGAACTTTTCGACCTTCGACAATGACGAAGGCGAACCCTGGTGTTGGAAGTCGCACGAAAATTTGATTAGAGCTCGAGTCAATAACACGCGTTCATATTACTAACCCGAAGAGAGTTCAGAAAACTAACTTTGGTTATGGAAATGGTGAACTAAATGCCAGAACTAGATATTGCGTAGAGGACTTCCGTGACAAGCTGCCGCCTCTTTTATAACGATGGAATTTTGTTATATCCAAGAATCTCGTGTAATAAACTCGCATGACGGAAACAAATTAAAATTCTTATTGTTGCAATATTCATATGAAAACAATACAATAAAATCGTCCACTTCATAGGTACCATACAAAAGTAGATAGATAGATGTTTATTTCGTTCCAAATAAATATTTATAAAGGAAATTGTACAATGTTTCTGGTGAGTTGGTGCTAAGATCGCATATCTTTTCAGCCATAGTTATTCATGTTTTTCTTTTGTGCATAAATTAATAAAACTTTTTGTTTGGTATTTAATTTTCAAAAGAAAAATTGGATCAATAAAAACCTTATTGGTGCCTTAAAACTAGACTAAAACTAAACTAAATTGACTAGGATGTGAATTCATAAACTGAAGATTATTTTATGTTGAAATGAAAGAGAGGATCAATGGATTTTCTGAGTGTGCACACTTTGCAATGAAGTTTCCTTCTTGTTTTTTGGCAAATGGTTCTATTAGCGGTATCTCAGCTAATTGGTGTAGCGATCGAGTAGAAAAATCCCAGGGTTTATTCAGGATAGCTACTCATACAAGGGGTGATCAAAAATACATTCAGGATTTTTTCAATTGCGCGCCAATGAAGCGGAGAGCGGTAAGATTAACAGCACTAGTAATTGTGACTCTTCCTGAGCTTAGATGTTTTGTAGATTCTAAATAAACTTCTTTGTTGTGAAGTGACAAACGTTTTTGTGAACCAGTTTTTAGAGTTTGACTGTTTCATGATCTTTTTCCTTCGATGCCACCTGGTTAAAATGCAGTTAGTGAGTGCAACCCGTTACAGTGATATCGAACCGCCCAAATCGATTCGCCTTGAGTCCATTTTCTAATTTTGATTTTGACTTTTGTTTGCTCTATCAGATTTTTTATTTTTGCCTAAAAAGAAAGAAAGTACATATAGTATATTTGCAAGCTGCCACCAAATATCTTAGCAGTTAGTGTTCTTTATAGAGATACTGGAGACTACAAGCCACGGGTTTTGCTCAAACAAAAGAAGTGAGAAAAAAAGGGTCATTATGTCAGTTGTTGTTGTTTTGCGTGTGATATAATGCGACGACGTCTGCCTTCAACTCAATCGAGGCTTGTCATCTCCAGTAAATGTATCTCTATGACGTTCATAATTCAGCGCGTTCACTATACTAGTGTCACGAAAAAAGCGCGTGTGATGCGATTGGGTCATCACTCTCGTCGCGCGTGTCCTCTCATTGCAATTCTTAAAACTTGACATTTTCAATGAAATACATACAGTTACAATGCTACCCACTGGCCACTAGGGACAGAGAAGCGGAAGGACAACTAGATTTCTGCGTCTTGCCTCTCACTAAGCAAAAACAAAATAAAGCACGCCGACCAACAAACTGAACAAAAACAAAAATAAGTTAAATCCTGCTTCTACCAATAAATGGATGAGTGCTTGGAATTTTTGTTTGTTTGCTGGTATTTTGCTCGATAGACGTAAATTATCGTTTTATCTTTGCTTCCATAACTTATCTCTCTTCCATTCATTCAAAAACAGCAGACATCCTTTTTTTATCTTCACCCAGCTCCTTGCCCATCTGCCGTTATTGTTCTTTCTTTGAAGCTACTAGAGCAACCCGAACCCCGGCAGCACATTCCCCGCATCGCCCCATGGTCGTCTTTTCAATACATTAGGCGGATAGGCTTTTAAATTGTCGAAATTCGTACGGACTATGCCTAAATCTCATTCCGTTTGTATCTTTTCAATCTTTTATTTTGCCACTGAGCGGAGACTGAGAAATTGTACACAAACCCTAGCCAGGAACAGGATACTTCAGCCGAGGCAGATGGATCCGAAGAAAAGGAAAGAGTATCAGTGGCGGCGGCAGAAAAATAAATGCTCGATTTTGGGTAGGGGTGGATCGGGACGTGGGTTGTAGCAAAGAACGGTGCGGAAAATCACAAAAAGGTATCAGCAAAATGGCACCGGAGAGTGGAGATAAGAAATCAATTCGTTGATGGAATTGGTGTAATTTAAACTGAAGGACCGCATGCTGCTTTTGGAAATGGTTGCCAATTCTGCTTAACTATGTTTCTGCATCGAAAACACAGGAAAACCACACGTAAAGCATTAAATTATTTTCAACAGTTTGTACTCAAATTAGGGATATTTGCCGCATTGTACGATATCTCAAAAGGGATAGGTCGATTCTGCTGTACTCTCAATATACTGGGGGGGTAGGTAGGAATATCCAGAAGTCGATGAGTCGGTAGCTTCAATAGAAAGCGAAAAATATTGGCTCCAGCAGAGCCCGGATCCCCATAAATGGGACCACATCACACAAAATTTGAATAACTGACGTCGATGGCGGAGAGACATGTCCTTTTATACTTGGACATGTGATGGGCGATGTAATTTACATGTCAATGACTTGATGAATTGTTGTGATGTTTATTTCTGTATATTCATATTGACGAATTTTTTACATGTTAGTGTCATGCTGAACATTCGAAATGTCAATTAAAACCCAAAATTTTCGGAGAAGATCTTAAAACTGAGGAAAAAAAATTTCAAATTGAATTTACTTTAATTTCACGTTCCACCAATTCTTTTCATTACCTGTGAAATGTAATAACGTTAAATTACGCTGTTTATTCGGTTCAACGTTCGTTGAAATCAAAGCCATGTAGCGGTCCATGTGCTACATATCTCTCCCAGTAGCTACCCACCTAATCTAACAACCTAACCTAACCTACTTATCATAAGAAGTATTTTCGTTATCATCCTTTAAGAAAACTATTCCAATCACCCCAACAACCATCTAAGTTCTATGTTTGACGTAGAAAAACTCTCGAAAGCTGAACTTTTAATTCAAATTTTCATACACGACTCGTTAGTATCAACAACATTATGTTTAAACTTCACAAACTACAACTTTTGGCCGGAGGCAGAGTTATCATTTTTAAAGCATTCGATCTTCACTGAACAATTGAAACTTCTGGATCAACGTAACAATTTTCAATCGAACCAAATGAGTGCTTCTGCTTGAGTACTGTAGAAAAATTTAAAAAATTAAATAATTAAAAAAATCGCATAAGGTCGAAACTGAAGGAGCATTAAACGAAATTACGAACAGTGTCTAATTACATACTCGTAATTCTTTTAAGTTATTATATCTATTCATCTACTTTATGCTTCGAGTGAAAAAAGCTGAAAATCAATCTCGAACCACGGTAAGTGCCGTATTTCCCTTAGCATTGTTCTGTTCAATATCTTAACAACTCACGTTTGGAGGTCCTTTCATATCTAATCTAACACCAATAAATTTGATTGCTCGCAAACAATAGCCGAGTGCATAAATCGGAAAAGCGGACTACGTAATTCACTATCACGACTTTCCATAACAATGTCGGAAGTCAAGCGGTGTCCAGAGAATATTTTTATTTATGTCTTTTCCGGAAGGTGTCCGGGCTAAAATTTATCATGTGTGTAGCTAGTAACTGTGCAGGGAATTATACCTGGTGTTTGTTCATAATTTCCAACAATTTGTCGGCAACAACTGCTTGTTAAACGATTATATTGTTCGTTTAAATAGGACGACTAGTGTCGCATCTCGTGTGCTATGTCCTGACAATGGTATAGTGAGCGCGTTGAATCCACGCAGAAATTAGTAGGTATAGCTGGAGTAGCTGTAGTGTGTAATGTTCGAGACTAATTCGTTAAGAGAAGTTCAAAACATCGGGTTAAAAATCTTAAAAATTTGGAGAGTATATTTTACACCTCCACTGAATTCTCAAACGGAAGTAGAAACCAACGCCAGCAGACTTCATTAGGCAAAATGTTTCTAAGTGCCTATCCATTTATACTTACTTCATAGTTGAATCACTTGCCAAAACTTTAAAATAATATTCCCAAATACGGAAAATTTAACGCCTCGATATTTTTTTTATAATAGGCGAAAAATACGCAATCGTCAATATCGCGTTACGCGCGAGACGGTATTACAAAAATCGTAGTTGAAGCGGCAAGAAGCGATGCGATGTCACTATCAGGTACTTTTTTTTAACACGTTATACCGAATTGAACTAAATTCCTTCATAATATAAATTTTCAATTTTAGTCTAATTTTATTCAAATTATTCGTTCAAAGATTTAAGTACCTACAGACATTTTGGTCGCGCCATTCTGCGAAAGCCCATTTAAAATTATGTGTAATCGTTTCAAATACTCTGTAAACCCATCGTTTCTATTCCACAGATAAATCCCATAAAGTGTCATAAAATTGTCATCAAAAACGATTACATGACTCGTTTACTTATCCACTTTTAATACAATAGAAATTTACGCCTTGCTATTTTAACCATCCCTAAGAAGCTCACCTGGTCCAAACGACTACCTGAAAGTAAGATCTAGGATGTTCTACCGAAATCCTTAAAGTTCCCGTCCTGTCCTTGGCACAGGAGCTTAAACTGAGCTAGGCACCGTAGCAGCCCAAACAACCTCCTTACAACCGAAACATATCACCCCGGAAGAGAATTAATTTCGGTAAAGTGTATTGCGGCAAAAGCAAAGAAGTCCATGACAAGAATGTAATTAAGCACACAACCTCATTAGGACGATTCGTCTCTGCACGCCTCACATTCGTGGGCTTCATCCCCGGAATACAAATAACGTTCATTGATCGAAGACGAAGTACTAAATGGATAATGGCTTCTAACCCTATTAAATATATAATGGGTATTTTAATTTCGGTATAACGCACGCCTACATGATGTGATCCGTGTCGAAATTAAGTATCATTAGCACATTTTTGTGTGCGTGTATCATGGGTACTTATACGAGCAATTTGTGTTATTTAAGTCATTCCCAAAGATGGTAATCGTTTGCGAGAAAATTCTCACAATAAGAACATATTTTCTCAAATTCCACTGTACATGGTGAAGAACTTGCGGGGCTGAAACCTTCAGCCACCCGAGACGCATTTCTACACTCGTCTGCAATTATTCGTCCTTTATCATAAATTCGTTTTGTGTACACAAATCCAAAGATCAGATCCCGGATAACTATGCTTTCTGGTATTTCGTTTAAGGAATCCGCTCCCTTTTTTAAGACCCTTATCTCCTCAACTGCTCGAATTGCCTTTGTCGCCAAAAGGCATCTATCGCTTCTCTCTCTGTCGGCCTTAGGGGCTGATTCTGGTCAGGTTTGTAAAGGACATCGGAAAGGTGGTAGCCACGTAGCCTAGGATATGATACGGCTTTTAGCATTCCGAACAAAATGTGGTATAAAGGTAACTTCTCATTTTCAATAGGCCGTTTATAGGCAAACTTTCACCCGATAGTCATCTTCCCCTAAATGTAGGACGGATCGGGGTTAAGACCGTTTCGAGATGAAGATTTTACTGTCCGATGCAAAAGCAGCCACGGACATGATAAGGCGATTTGAAACCAGAAAATAAAAACTGAAATAACTAAACGACTCGAAGGGATTGCGGTCGAGGAACTCGGGGTCTATTTCAAAGTGAATGGAAAAAATACGCTTTTAATATCCAATTATATCGTGATATTGTTATGTTGTGAAGGTTGTAATTTTTATCCTTTTCAGAGGAATTTACTGCGGACTATATTTTATGAATGGAACACATCTCGCTAGTATTTTACAAGGACTGCGGAATTTTAATGTTGTATCGATGAAAAGATCACTGGAATAGGATGTTCCTTTAACAATAGTCTTGATTTTTGTACTAGTCGGACAAATTTTCTATGAATGAAGGATTTTCTTTTTGAAATGACGACGTCTTAGTCATTCACACACTACTTATGTCTCTATGCTAAATAGATTTTCGGATTTTCCTATCACGCTATAGTCCAAATCGGGCTCTTTAGTAATAATTATACTTCAATCGGCTTTCTTATAGTCCAAGATCTTTTCCAATTTTAGTACAGAAACTTTACAACACTGTTAATTTTTATGGGGATCTCCGAAAAGGAAAGGATATAATATGCAAGTCTAATTGGATACTTGATTGTAGGAATGTTGTTTGGGAATGAGGATTAAGAATCCAAGACCCCCAAGATGGCTAAAATTTCTCTTCACTCAAAATTATTTCACGAGTTTTAGAAATTTTTAAATTCATGTATCTTAAAGATACCCTTGTTATTAAAAGAAAAACAAATTCCTTAGCAAACAGTACGAAAACTTTTTTCTTTTCGAGCGTTCAGCAATATTTCAAGGGAAGAACACGAAAAAATATTCAATATACGGTAAAATTCACTAAAATTCGTAAATTTTACACTGAAGTTTAAGTCACAGTTTAAAATATCAGTTTTATGTTTGGATAGTTAATTAGGGAGGAGAAAGGCCCTCCCAACACAACTAGATTAATTCTTTTTTCATCACAAACCATTGCATACAAGATCTTACAACCGATTTCCGAGTGGAGTCGCAAATGTAAATATTAATCATAAATAAATTGCTAGCATGCACATATTGAAACAAATTAGAAACAAACAACAATATGAGCACTTAGTAAGCTGAATATTTCTACAAATAATTGTTATTTACAGATCCCATGAAACGAGTGGCATTAAAATGGCAGATTCTCTTCCGCATTTCATATTGGATGCATTTTTGGTCCATGACGCAAAAAAAACTCTGAAATTGATTAATTCCACAAAATTTGGACAGCTCTTTTTTGATAATTATTTTGAATCGTGCAATAAAATCAAATTATTGTTTCGAGAGGTTTAATTTTTTGATCAGACTTTTATGGTTCATATATGTAGTATCGCAGACATCAATTATATTTCAGAATAAAATAAAAAAAAACTTAAATCAGTTTAAACTGATCATTTTGTTATATTACTTTAACTTACAAAGAAATGGAAAGCCGAAATAATAGCATTGTTTGTCTGCAAAAGCTTCAAAGATGGTAATTTTATTTTGTTTCATTTCTTCCGTTTTTAACATTTCCTTTCATTCAAAGAGTTGGGATTGCTATCCTATGTTTTAATGTTAAAAAATTTCATCCCAGTTCCAGTAAAGGTTTACATGTAATGCAAAATTATTTTCACTACTTTCACCCTTCTAATAGAAATCCTTGGCTTCGACCTAATACACACATACTGGATATTGACTTACGGAATCAATTACATCAATTACTCCTTCTATTCGGAAACATTTCTTTCAACCATTTCCAGGTAATACAAAATGAAGCATATACGGTTGTTGTCTAGGATATCACAATGTTAAAATCATCGACGCCGTAATGCGATAACGATATTCTAATGCATAGTAACAATGGCTAAGAGCCGTTAAGAATTTTTAACTTTCAAAAATGGCATACAATTGTATCTATTGTATCGTATCCTCCAAGTTCGAGGATTCTTCTGAGGCGTTAACTAATTTTACGGACGCCTGAGTCAATGTCCACGTCTCGCTGCCATAGCATAGCACAGGTCTTATTATTGTTTTGTATATTTTAAGCTTTGTTTTTCTGTGCACATTTTTGTTTTTAATTATTGGAAGTACCGAATATTTGCCATCATTATTCTTCTTTTATGTAATTTTGATGGTTGTTATTTGCTTTACTGAAAGTCGACAGACCTTTTCGTCAAATTTTTTTAAGTCAACTATTTGACAGGATACAGTGTAATACTAGTGTAATGTAATACTATCTGTACGAATAACTTAACGAAATACCTCATTTCGCAAAGTTAGTGCTGAGTTGAATAAACAGTATTGGTCCTTCACGTCATCATTAGAAGATAGTGTATAATTGTTTATTCTATAATTATAACAGGTGAGCTATAATATCCGAATTTCCGAAACTAGATTTAAAAATATCCAAAAGTGTTTACACCGCCCTGAACATATTGGTTTGACATGTTTTACGTAGGTTGCCCTTTATATTTCGGGATTAGAGACGAAAAACAAATATTAATCATCGAAAACCACTTTATTGTTTTTCAAAATATTCCCCATGAAAATCTATACACTTTTGCATGCGTTTGAACCAATTGTCGAAGCACTTTTGCCACTCTGATTGAGGTATCTCCAAAACATGCATTCTGAATGCGGCAACCGCTTCTTCAGCTGTCGAAAAACGTTGACCTCTCAGTTTGTTTTTTACGTACGTGAATAAAAAGAAGTCATTCGGTGCCAAGTCAGGACTATACGGTGGATGACTCATCAAATCGATGTTTTTGAGCATTTCTTTGGACCAATTGAAACGAGCATCTTTTTGAGCTTTTGTCAAATTATGCGGGATCCAACGCGAACAAATTTTTTTGACAATCAAATGATCATGCAATATTGAATGTATGCTGGTCCCACTAATGCCTAAGGTTGTCTCAACTCACGATAGGTCAAATGACGATCTTCTAATATCAGTTTGCGCACAGCATCAATGGTTTCCGGAACAACAACTGATTTTGGACGACCTTCACGAAATTCGTCTTGAAGTGAACTACGACCACGATTGAATTCACCATTTCATCGATAAACACTGGTCCTTGATGGAGCTTCATCGCCCAAAATTGAATTAAGTTCATCTATACACTGTTGCTGAGTTAATCCACGTCGAAAGTTGTAAAAAATAATCGCACGAAAATGTTCACGATTCAATTCCATTTTTGAGCTGAGATAAATCTTTTAACTTACTGCAAACAACACAAATAGCGCTCGTATGTCAAAACGTTCTGAGTACGTATAACCTCAAAAATGTCCAACTTTACGATAGAGCTGTCAGTTACCAGATTGCACCACCAGGGTTGCCAAGTCCCGAAACATAAAAGGCAGCCTACGTAATAGCTGACTGTTGTGTCAAAATTTTAAATTTATTTTGTGTGATTTTAAAACCAAATAAAAAAATTATTCAGTTTCTTAAAATACGTGGCAGTGAATATTGTGGTGAATTGTGAACACGTGGTGAAACGTAAATTTCAGGGCTGTCCAAAATTTTTTTTTGTAGTGCCATTGTACTGTAGCACATATAAATGGAAATTGTATACATTAATGCGATTCTTTCCCATTTATTTGTGTTAGCGTTGCATGCATTGAAATACAAGATTCGCCAGAATCAAAAAGTAGGTACATAGTGCATAGACAGGGCCACTCTGCCCACAGGGCTAAATGACCTATAGCCCTGGGGCTCAATCCTTTTGGGGGCGGCAATTTTCATTGCTGTTATGGGTATTTTAAAATTTTTAGAAAATACTGGAAACAAGAACGCAGAAATGGAAGATTGTATTTAAAAGCTATTTTCTGATTTAGATATTAGTTTAGAATATTGAAGAGCACAATCTTATGATAATGCCTCTAATATCTTGGGTACATACAGCCGGTCCCCAAGCGCGCATTAAATCCACAAAAAATCTTGCCATTTACATACATACATACGTACCTTGTGCAGTACATTCTTAAAATTTAATTGGAGAGTCGACGGCGGAATGCAGCGTACAAGCAACTAAATCATATCCATTCAGCTTTCAGTTTTAGTTTTAAAGAAGGGGCGAAGCGGTTACTTTTTGACTTGACGGATTTCAGAGAATATTGATTGCATTTATTGTCGAGTAGTTGACTAAATTGAATCTCTTTCATTTTGTAAATAACTCTGCGTAGTTCACCAGATTTTACAAAAAAACGAGGATCCTCTTTTAGCTTAAATACTCTTCCTCTTGGCATTTACCACAGCTAAGTTGACTCGAGAAATATAAACACTCCATTGTTTTAAAGACTTTTGTATGGTAGCTACAACCCTGAGTATCTCGAGTGCAAACTGTTTTCTTGTTTTAATGCTTTCTAATTTCGGTCAATGAGTGTTGCTATGTGTGACTTTTATATGAGCGACTCTTAATTTCATCGTAATGAACTATGATTTTCAGCTACTCGAAAGATCTTATTGATAAGAGATTCGAAATTTTTGATTCTTGTGAACAAAATACATGTATTGCATTATATTCGTCATATGACAGCACTACAAAATGCTGTATCGGCGCCAATGGTCTCAGTCCCCAGCTAAGTCTGTAATAATTTCATTAAGCGCCACACGAATAAAAGAAAATGGCTCACAACATGAATTTAATTCGCAATCCTTTTATCCTTTCAAATGATTCGGTAATTCTCAAAAGTTCTTTTTTACCTCTCCTTAAAGTTCTTATTGCTCACAGAAATATATTATAATCTCGATTTTCACAGTAATTACAGCCCAAGACGATAATGTTGTTTTTATTTTACACCCTTTTTGTAATCGTTTTGATTGAAGCGACCGTCCCTACATCCAAATCAACATCGCGACTTCCTATCAAAATTAATTTTATTCATCCAAAACAATAATTTGTTATTCATTTGTCCGCGATCATTTTTTATTTATTGTCGTTCCTTTTGAATTTTATCGCAGGGCGGTAAACGCAACCGACAATCCTTTCGAAACATCATATCTTGCTCCTTTTTCGAATGCGGCTATCAAACCCTGTCATAGTACCGGGGATGGCAGTCAGCCAGCCAACACCCTGCAATCACACACCAACACTATCAACTTTCGTGCGGGAGTGGATGGCAATGAATCGGGGAAGTAGTGCGGAAGAAGACCAAACGGAGGGAGGTTTTCACAAAAAAAATTTATTTCATTTTATGTGAAGTAATGTACGTGGCCGGAATTAAATAGTCTTAACTGGGGCATTCAAGGGCGCCATTCGGCCAGGGTGAGCCGCGTGTATTAATAAAAAACGTTAGTTGTTTTTGTGATGCGGTAGTAAATGGTCCAATAAAAAATCAACCCTTAGCCCCGAATCCTAAATGCAAGAACGGAGGGATAACTCTGAGAAAACAAAATGTTCTTGCTTACGTTTTGAGCCTTGCTGGTGGGTTGGAAATCCTTTTTTTATGCTATAATCCTTTAGTAATCCATTTGTTGTGTTGTGCGATCTACGGAGCAATCTGCTTTTCGCAAAGCAGTCTGTTTTTGGATACTAATAGATGGCGCTATGTTGTGATGACGTTTCCTGTTTTCAAATTCCACTACCGACACACGCGACAAGTACACGTTTTGATGTTACATTGAAGGATTTTATAGTGGTAACATTTTTTTGTGAGGAAAAATTATTCTGGACCTCTTTTTCGAACTGAACTAAAAAACAATCGAAGCTGAAATAAAATCACATAACTCTTAGCACATTTCGGACACAAGGTGATGGACATGTCACGGTGACATGACCAATTATTAAAAAATCACCGCGACCGACACTAACCGCACTCCCTCTAATCACATCCGTTTCTTACAGCGACCGTTAAATTAAGATAGTAAGTTGCAGAGCACACCTTTGAGTTTAAATCCCAATACAACTTAGCGCTGTGTTTTTTCTTCCAAGGAAAACCACAATTTCCATTTTAATTAAAAAAAATTTGAATTTTCAAAATATCGCAAGACATCGTGGTGTCATAAACGATAGACGCTTGGAGACTGGATCTAAAATCACAGATTTTCCATACATTCCCACGCGAGACAGCATATCGGATTTTCCTCAGTGTTTGTGCTTCGGAGAGAAGGAAAACTCGCACCCACAGAGCGACATCAATTTCAAATTTTCCTCTTTATCGCGAAGAACGAAAAATAAAGCACAACGTTGCATTTCCATTTTCCATACCTAGCTGAGGGAAAATCAACTTTCCCCGAATAGCTCGACACTCGTCGTCGAAATGCTCCTTTCTCTCAATTTCCTAGTGTCGCACGGAAAAGCTGTTTTTCTCTTTGCCGTCCGAGTCCAAAATCATTTTGCCTGCGAAAACTAAGCTCCGCAAAAACGTAACCTACCCAAAAATGTTCCGGTATATAGAAAGGCTTCACGAAGGTCCTACACAATGCGCATGATTTCTCTTTGCCCGTACCACAGTTTTCCTTAACGTTTGCAGACTTCACCGGTACAGGCTCTTCAAATTGTGGAAGCTGTTCGTCCGTACTCTGTACCAATCATCCCTGAAAGTTCCGCAACCCATTTTGAGTTGAGATTGAGGGCGACCAGCGGAAGCAGCACTATGAAATTTCAAAAGCGATATATATCTCGCTGTTTGGCACTATAAGATGGAAGTTCGGGTCAACCTACAAACTGTGTAACCTTTTTTTGGATTGCTATTGCATTTGATGCGTCTTGCATTCGTTTTTAATTAGAGGGTTGAAACTGAAAGGCAGTACCGGGAAATTCCTCAAGATCTTCTTTGAATTGCGAATTTTGCTTTTAAACTTTTTACTAATCAAAAGAAAATCAGCCTTGATGGGTCTTTTGCTGGATAAACGAAAGCAGTTCTGTTGATTACTTAAGCGTTATTATAAGATCTACGAAAACGGAGAACTACAGGAATTAAAAAATAACAATATTCGCCCTTGTAATAGATTTAAAAAAAACATAGAGTCCTGCAAATTCTGTTCAGTTTCTGTACTGGTATACGACAAAAAATAAAATTTCAGTCGGTCTGTAAGTCGACGCCTTGCGAAGACCGCCGCTTAGATAGCGTACGGAGGTGGGATCTATTTGTTATCCCGAATTTCACCATGTCTCTTAGGTCTTATATTGAAGTAATTTTATTTGTACGAGCTTTCCAGGTGAATGCCTAGAATGAGTTCCCGGAAATTTTTCTAAATCAATACCGTAGGGGGTATAATGGAGATGTATACATTTTCATGAATTCCGCCATATCCCTTAGGTATGATTAGAGGCCTAATGAGTTTTCATTTCTGCTGATTTTTCATGTAATTGCCTGCAATCCATTCCCTGCATTTTTTACTTTTCAGCCCCTAAGCCCATAGAAGACATTTTCACGAATTCCGCCACATTTAAATATATATACTAAACTGATTTAGGTTCTATAAAATATTGAACTGGTTTTCACTTCGTCCTAAAAACTGTTTTCATGATATTTCAAAGTTTAACCGTCAAGCTCGAATGACGAATATTGAAAAAAGTATTTTACAAACTATGGTTTGAAGGAGACTCGCTTTTCATATGTTGTCCTTAAATTTCAAATCACACTTCTACGTAAATTAAATAAAATTGAATAATCCCAAAATATTTATATTCTTCTATCAAAAATTCATTGCACTGAAATATTCCGACAATAAATAATAGAAAAAATAATTGACAATAAAAACTGGTCATTATGCCAATAAAACCGACATAACACATGCACTTAAATAACCCATGGTGAATATAACGGGAATAATTCCTACGAAAGTGCGTATAAAAACAGCCCTAACACTTTTAAAGACTTCGATACCGATAAACCGGGAAAATTTACAAACTGCTAACGACCCATTAATCTGCCCCAGGACTTGCCGTTTAATTCAATAGATGGCGCGGACATAATCTTAGCCGCAGGCAATAATTCATCGAGTACTAAAAATGCCAAAGGAAAAGTATCGTCTCGTGAATACGATTCACAACATTCGATCCGAAAAGTTACAAAATTCCGAATAATCCGGCTTTTATGCTCATTTTGTCGCTGACATAAAAACTAAAATAGCTAATTCCGAAATTACGAAACTTTATCGCCGCATTGTCGCGGCTTGGGATGAGGGCACAATTCGAATTCGAAACTTCCAGGGATAACCAAGGACCGGCAATAAATCGTTTCCGTCCGAATGGAAATCGAATATCGCCCGACCCTGTTTTCATAAAATCTGATTGAAATGTCCTTTTATTGAAAAGCCAGCCGGGCACGAAAGCCTGGAAGGAATTTCAAGGAGTCCGCAGTAAAACACACACAAGAAAGTCCGTTCGGCTGCCACATCCACACATCCGACATTAATCATACACGTGATGTAAGGCCGGCTCGTTCTTTCGTCCTTCAGTTTTATGATTGCCGTCTTAACAATATTCGAAATTGGAAAATTTTTATTTCGGTTCAATTTTTTTTTCCAGGTTCGAGTTCTTACAGTCGACTCGTGCACACGTACAATAAGTCATAAAATCGAAAAGTCACTGTTTGATCACGAGACTCTTGGTTCCGTTTTTCGTCCTTAAATTAAAATGGCGTGCATAGTCTCAGTCATCGACATGGTTTGTCATAAATTTGACGAATATAATAACTGACACAGAGGTGGCCATTTATTTGCCTGGAACTTCGTCGGATCAAAATATAAACAGAACAGCACCAACAAAAATGTATTTTCTCAGTTTTAGGCTTTTTAATGTTCTGTGGTGTTTGTTTCGCAGGCCGATCTGTTTCTCCCAATGGCATACCCGCGATGTTGCCTTCCTAATGGCCGCCTTTATTGCTGTCGATTTCTTGGCTTAATTTTCCTCTGATTTAGTCGTAAAAGAATCGAAACGGTAGAGATATTGTTACTCTTTTTATCTTTCGAAATCAGCAATAAGTTGGGTGTGGCTTGAATAGGTGATACCTACTAGTATAAATATGTGGTTGATTTCGAAAACGAAGGAAATTTGCGCTGAAGACGGAAGTTAGAACGCATAAAATTCCAAGTCACACAATTTCCCGATGACTACACACTACACCCCTATTCACATCAATAAAAAAATCCGTCTTATTTAAAGTTTAAATATCAAATTGGAACGAAGAAAAACATCCGATTCGCCACCTTCGGAAAATCTTCAAAGTTCTATATACATAGCTCTTAACATTTCCCGAACATTCCACATGTACGCACCTCCGAATATTCAGGGAAGCTCTCGACTCAACACATGCAGTATATGTATAAGCACGGCAAAGATTACAGCCAACGCCAGTTTTTGCACTTTAGTATAGCGAGGCGGCAGTCAAGTATTTGTAAAGTGATTTGGGTGGGTAATAGCGATTTAGCGTTTAATCTGTCAAAGATCGCATTACCATACTTTTTCCGTTCCTGATACCTTCAGTCAGCTAAAGTCTTTCATCTCTGCAAACATCTTATAAATTGCGTTTTAATTTCGAACTGCTCGCAAGACCAAAGCTTCCAAAAGTTATCTCGATTATTAGTTTTTTGCTGTTTGACCACCTGCAGACAGATTTATGTCATCTCAGTGTTGGAAAAGAAACCTAATGACATTGGCAAAACACAAACAGATTCGTACTTACTACCCGTCAATAACTGATAGATTTTCTTTGTATCAACAAAGCGATAAAGTACCTATCAATCGGGTATGGGAGTGTATATTATTGATTAAAACTGATTCATTGTATACCATTCTCCAGACTTCACAAATAAACATCGAAAATTTCGAATAGCTACGCTGTTAGCGACTTTTACCCTTTTTTGATATTCGACCGGTCAATATTTCTGTTTGCCAATTCGTCGCATGACCCCGAAACTTTTGTAACTCGTAAAAGTCAAGTGAAGATTTGAAACCAGTCAGGACTAAGGAAAAAAATAACAACTCTGATTGAAATTCATCCCTTAGGCGAATCTAATTATCATTTCTTGTCTCCCGGAGATTTCGGATTCGCACAATTTTTCGCACGGTCCCACCAAGTATGCCTGAAAATTTGTCGTACATGGAAAATTCGTTATCCTTTTGAAAATACAGGACGACGTCTCTCTGCGAAACTTCTCATTAAGTTCAAGTTTTTATTTATTTTTGGTTTTCGTATTGCGAAAAAAAGCAAACAGGACAAAATGGATAGTGTTTCCTTTCGTCTTTTGTTTCAAATCTATATTATCGTCTCAGAAATAGTTTTACTCTGTGTTTGCTTTAGAGTTCGCCATTTTGACCGGCTATACTTCGCTGGCTTTGGCATGTCCAAACTGATGACATATGTATGTAGTTCCCGATGGCTAAGAAAAATTGAAGAAATTAAATTTTCCAGTAGTCCTTTTAATCTTTAGATTTGAGATGGGATATACATAGGGAAGCTAATGTTTGTCCGCAGCCAAATACAAGTGTGTCCGCATTGTTCGGTTCTTTCCATGTCCAACAATAGGATCATATGTTAATGGTGTTCAGTGTTGGAGAGAGATTGGTCTCTCCATTATCGAAGGATGTGTTTTCGTCGCATCCGAAAAGGACAAAGGAAGGACTTCACTTTGTAGATATTGGCGCTGCATTAAACACACCAGCACATCCAGATACACACTCGGACAGCAAATGGCCGTTTATTCAAATTGAAGTGGTCTTTCGTTTGTTGTGACGTGATATGGAAATTTTCCGGACTGGAAAATAAATTGAGAGTTTTGTAGAGGGCAAGCGGGTAGATAGGATGTCGGACATCTACAAATTGAAAAGGATTCCAATTTTCGGATGTCGAAAAGTCCTGCTCGTATGCATGTAGTGTATGGTTTCTGTGTGTCGCTGCTTTATGGCTGATGTTTCGTACTGATCATTAAATTGCACGGCTCCCGAACTCTTGTTAGGATTGGTCAAAAGATTCAGAATGCATAAATTTTTCGACAAAAACTGTTTAGTGCTCCTTTGTCAAGTTGTTTTTGGCAAAAGAGTAGTCTGTCGGGAAATAAACTTGCTAAAACCACATTTAGCCTGGGTCTGAAAATTCAATTTTATTGAAACCTCCAACGAACATGTTTCCGAATTTGACAATTTTTGTTTTTAATCTTCTATGCCTGGTAACCTGGAAAAGCAACTGAACACAATAGCTCAAAACAGTTCTTTTATTAAAACATCAAGTTAGTGGTTATATGTAAATTTTAATCATTAGTTGAACGGGAAACTGACCAACGACATTCATTTTGGCTAAAAATTATATATACAAGATTTTAAAGTGAAGACAGTAGTACTATTTTCAAATAATAATAAGCTAAAATTCAAAAATCAATTTTTTAATTTTTTCATGTTGTAAGTTCTTACAAAATAAACATTCTTAACACGTTGAACTCCATGGGGGTCACCGGTGACCGGCACAGAAATTTTGACCCTTTAAATAGCATTGTCAAAATTTTTCACAAAAAGTGTGGCACGCAAATAGTTAAATGTCAAAAATAACTCTAAAGGCATTTTGATGTTTTGAAATCTTGTTGCAGAGACCTTGCGATTTAAATCAGGCATGAAAACCTATTATTATTTTTTTTTTAATTTAAGCCGAAAAACCAAATGACTTAGAACTACGAGGTACCTACTGCTAAAATTTTTAAATTATTTATGCTAATAGTCTCAAAACTGAATTAAATGCAAGTAAAAATTAATGAAATAAAAATAAAAATTAATTAAATAAAGCTAAAAATATAATTAAATGAAATGCTATTATATTACAACAGAATAAACTGAATTTTATGAGTAAAAATAATATTGCCGCCAAATATATTTTTAGTGTCTTTCCTTTCAACCATTGATAGAAAAGAATATTTTGAAATTGGTGGACCAACATTGAAAGCTCAGAAACTTCATCGATTAAATTTGAAAGGTTGTTTGAAACTTTCGAAACTTCTTTCCATTTCTACTATTGTTGCTATTGCAGTGTTTTTATTCCTTCCTTATTTAAACGTATTCTTATTTTATCTATTCGTTCATCACGCTTAAAATTATAGGCTCTTGCAGCACGCTTTATAGGCGAATAGAGATTCGACGGAAAAGAAAGTCGAAACTTTTACAATAAAAATTCGTCGAAATGTTCATCCACTGAATATCTCAGTAAGTTTCCGCACTTTTCCGAGAGTTTTTACGCCATTTTTGTTTTTTTTTTTCGCGAAAATCTTTTACCAACTTGAAGCTCTCGCACCGAAAAATGAACCCGGTGTATGACATTGTTCTCTTGCGTGTAGGTAGCTGGGATGTTATAATAATTTTAATGTACAAATACATAGAAACAATATAATGCTATAGTAGCTCTTACTAAGATGAAATTTTATGATGGCAAAATTCATAAATGAACAGAATGGATCAAAGCCGTATAATACGGACGGAAGAACAGAAAAACAATTTTATTCGAAAAGTTAGTTGAATATTCTATCGAATGGGAAACGTTATACCGAACGATAATTATTATAGAGAAGAAGAATATAGACTGACTCTTTGCTCAAGTACCAACTTTTGGGTTGTAAAAGTTCTGTACACGAGGGTTCTTTTTAATATTTTTGCTACCGGAATTACTAAGGGTTGAAATGGTACATGCTACCACGTGAATCATACCGGCAGAAAATATCCAGAAGTCGTAAGTTCCATCCGATATTATTCAGCTATTTTATTGCTATTAAATAGGTTTATATGTATGCGCTTTAATGATCACTATTAGACCTTAGTAATTTTATTATCCGTGTGAAAGTTTTGTATGAAGGTTTGGTCTGTAGCCATTCTATAGGGTCTGGGAAATAACGTTTTTTGAACAACAGAAACAGACTTTAAAATGATTCTTTTATGGATTATGAAGGATCGAACAGACTATCGACAACAGCCATATGAAACCCAAAGTACGATTGAAAACAGCCTTCATTTGCGAGCTCAAAAATGAATGGCAGTGGTGGGTCGACCATTTTGAAACGACACTGTTTTTCTTTTTTAGGTCTATTTGGAAAAGTTATCGTTAGGTTGGTAGTCGCATATAACCTACACCGCATCTTGGTATGATACAAGTGCCGGACTTCTAAAAGTAAAGGTACGCCCAGATTTGGATTAAAAGTCACGTAAAAACGTGTGTCACATCTCAGATGTAACAGCGCCGTAGACTTTCACCCAAAAATAAATATATTCATTACTTTTAAGTAACCTTTATCAGACGTTCCGCTGTTCCAATTAAAACTTGCAGGAATATTTTACTATAACGTCCCTGCCAAGTACGCACAAAACAGAATTACGTATTTCTGCTCATTTCATTTAGGCAGTATTGGAATTTACCGCCTTTTCAACCCTTAAAAAAAGAGAAACTTAGTGAGAAGAAAAAAATTTTTCTATTGAATTGAAAATTGCAAAGTTTTCTCGCGAACGGGAATGATTGGTATTTTTGATTTCCGCTCCGAAATGGTTTCTTTTCCAGATAGGAACTCTGTACGTGAAGTTGTAGAATCGAGTCCCGGCCAGGAAGGCGTCTTGAAGTCGAATTTCCTTCACACGGTTCCCGAAAAGTTCGATACAGGGCGGCAAGAGCACTTGACACCCCTTAAATTCCTGTCCATGGAATCTGGACAATACTGCATTTCCGCCGTCCATTACATTGATACATGATTTGTGCGTTCGAATAGTCTCGCAGAACAAAGGTGAGCGACAATCTGGTTATGAAACATTTCATAGTCGAATTCTTGATTGTTCCCAGGCAAGTAGCTGCAGCTTTTTCAAAAGAGAAGTGTCTAGAATGACCTTCACCTTCAAGTTTTCCATTTTTCTCTTCGAGCTGTTCAACTCCTCTTAGTCTCGTTTCTCGTAGTCCTCTGAGTATTCGTTGAATACTTTTTTCGTCCTTTCGCCAGGATATTACAAGCCGATGGGTATAAACACTTGAAGTTGTAGACATTGTAGGCGATTGAGTGCCAGAAGCACTCAGCAGTCAGTCTAAATGCCCTAAAAGGGATTTCCTCGGGGCGATTTACTTCCAATTCTTGCTACCCCAAATGAACCTCTCGCAGAATTTCCTTGCAGTTTTCATTGAAGACGTACGTAAGGATGTCGACGACGACAAAAGGAAGTAATACTGTTTATGATTTTGCTGATGATGGTGTCTGCCTGTGGGCAAAAGTGCGTATTTACGGCTGGGATTTGTGTTCATGCTGTCGCACCGGAAGTCTTTCGGAAGTTTAGTTAATGGCTAATTGGTTCTGATGTTTAATGCGATGATAACGCTCAACTTGTTCCCATAGTTTTTTTCCGCCGCACTTATACATTATCACTAGTGACTTACTTCACTGAATTGAATAGGGAAGTTTTTCTTAAGCATGGGAGTCTTCGATTTGAAGTTTGGTTTTAGGTTGCGATAGATACTGCTTCATGTCGAAGTGAGAGTATATCTTACAAGATAAAAAAAACTTTCAATGGACAGTCCGGACGAGAAGGAAAATAAATATACAAACAACTTGAGCGCAACTATTATTCGTGGAGTCAAAATTCGTCAGTCTTGCAGCGGTCCTATCAGCAAAAAAAAATTCACTTTATTTAAGTATTGTTTGAGAAGTGGTTAAAATCAAAATAGAACACTGTTTCAGTTGATTTTTTTAACACTAAAACGAGAAAATTATTACGGAGGAAGATATATTTAAAGTTTTTTAAAGTCTTCTTATATTTAATTCAGCCATTGATAAATGATTGGTAGTATAAGTTATTTGGTAGTCTATATGCTTTTGCTATAAAATGGTACCATCAGTCATTTCTTGAACGCCATCAAAACTTCGTATATGCATTTATATAATTTTTCCAGAATGACCATTATTTACATTAAATGGATTATTACTGAATAAATATTGTTGCTAAGCTCTCACAGAAATTTCATGTAAAAACACAATTTGATTAAATTAATAAAATTAAAATACAGATTATTATCGTTCAGTCGCAATCGGCAATTGCAAATCACAGTTACTGTTTTTACTGTACACAGTTGCTAGTATATATGGAAAATCACTTCGTCGCTTTCCAGAAAAACCAATCCTCTCTCTTTCGCAGCAGAACTGATCCCGTCTACAAGCCCTATCGCACTTATTATGCTGAATGTATAAACCCGATAGATTTCAAGCCAGCGAAATGTTTCGTTCGGATGAATTTATGTACGTCCTTGCCACATAAAATATTTTCCGATTTGAGTAGGTGGCTAGCCCTGTATTTCACATTCATCGTGTCTTTTCGAAGAAATTTATTCTGGAAAAGGATTCCTTAATTCGCCAATCACGTTTGGGCACAGTTCCATGCCTAATCAAAAAAATTACTTCAGATGAACAAGGCTTTTTATCAGATTTCATAAAAATTCCATCAATTTCAAAATCATGCTCACATCCATTTATGAACTTACCGAAATCGTCAGTCCTATTTTCAATCGCCACTCTTCGACAATTAAAATACCAGGCCGTGTCACACAAAAATGCCGGGAGATTTTTGTGGAAAATTAAAAATGAATAACGACCTGTCCGAAGCTATTTTCATCAAATAATATGACAGCTAAATTCGAGTGACACAGTTTTTCCGGCTTTCCCTTTGCATTTTTTTCTGTTTACTCTTGTAGGGTTTTTATGGGAACATGGAAATTGTTTGTGTAGCTTTGTTCTTTTTATATTTTTAGACGATAAAACGAAATTATTTTTTATGATATTGTTTTGTTAACATTCCATTTAACGCACCGCCAAAGCAATGGAAATATGCGTCTCAATCCAAAACATGTTCTTTCGATGGGAAGTAAGCCAAATATCCACCTAGGATTATGTTTGAATATTGTGAAAGTAATTAATGTGATATTATGGATGGATTTAGGGAACGCATTTATGAAACATGTTTCACATATATTTTAAATATGTGTTCTATTATGACTGATATGGGAAGTAAGATGTTAAACTGATTTTAATAAGTAACTAATTTAGTAATTTCAATAACAAAACCTACCCTAAATGTTGTACTTTAATTAAACAAATTGGTCACAGATCACAGCTCACAGATGTGAATCTAAAATGTCCACAAATGAAAAACAATATTTCAAGAACGATTAATGGCAGAACATTTAAATTTTGAACATAACAATGGCTGTAATTTAAGGAGCTAAACAAATCCTCAATAAATAAATAAATGTGTTAGAACCCATTGGTGTTTGGCTTGCACCTGTGGGTGATCAGGTTACACACATGGGTATTCGGGTTATCTTTTAAAACCTTCAAAAGTATGATAGCTGAACAAATTTTACTGCTTTCACTGAAAAGGTCAGTTGATATTATGCTTGGTTGGGTCATAAATGTGTATAAAATCATATTTTATTACGTGACATTGATTTTTTTCCGTGCGAAACGTACGTATGAGATGTTCCAATTGCCGATTCAGACGTTTCTCCATCTTTCGGAAACTAAGTTCATTTACATACAAAATTCTTGTATTTCTAGTCATACAATCAAATATAACCCTATTAAATAATATGAGGCGAGTAGAGTCTTTTAAACCAGTAACTTTTGTACAATTTTAATGTCAAGAGCTTAGACTAAATTTAGTTCAAACTAAGAATTATTGAAGAATTTTGACTAACTATAGTTCTTTTTTTTTTAATCGTGTTATTATGAAGAGAAAATCGAAGATGGCGGAACGCGTTTCCAGTCCCTCGGCTAAAACAATTAACTTATTGTATTCTACGTATTTTGACCCAATGATCATGACCGTACTTCAGTTGTAAGGACCTCTTCAACGACTTCACTGTTTGCATGGTTGCTTCGACCCACTTGATTTTAAGATATCTCTAAACGAACTTTACGTGCCGCTCGACTTCAAATCCTTTCAATCGTTCAAGCCCCAATAATATCTATCTATTTTCCGATAAAACCAACATACCCGTATATGCCAAATCAAATTTAACAACTCATCCCCTAGGTATCTATTAAGGGATGCTTTAGATACCTTCCGAATACCCAACCTCCATTCCCAAAATAACGAAAAACTACGCAATAAAACACGGCCGACATGACGATATTGAATTTCTAATAAAACACTTGATATTCATATCACATTGTTGAATCAAGGCCTCATCAACCCCCACAGCCCACCATTGTCGTTGCGGGCTTCTGATCTCCATGCCAGCTGTATCCTTTTCTGGTTCAAATTGTAGCCAATTACCGTTTTTTGATTCCTCCAAATGACGAGGTTTCCACAAGAGTTACCTTTTTTTAGGAAGGATGAGGTTGGACCGTAGAATTCAAAGGAGTGGGAACTATCCATTTTCCTTGTATTTCCTGCAACATTGAGCGAATGCAGGATGGGTGATACAATCGAAATTTATGGTGATTTTCATCCACATTTCCTCATTATAGCAAACGATACTTTACCATCAAGCTATTTAGAGGTAATGTGGTTGCTAATAGGACTATGGTCTAAGAAGTTTTATCAATAACCGCTATTAATTCAGACCCCCGACAAATTGACGCAATTAAAAAGAAAAAGTCAAGAATTCTTAATTAAGGTACTCAAAAAAGCCAGGACTGAGCGCATAGAGTGGGTGGCATTGGTATTCCGAGCAAGCGATAGAATTATACGTGTATATATTTTACTTGTCCTGTGACGTGGATGGTTGGGATATGATTCCGTGTGCTAGTTTAGCTATGCTTTCGCTCTTCAATGGGAAGGTCGATTGAGGTTCTTCGGTTAGACATCAACATTAAACCCAATTACCCAGAAATAACTAGAGGACAAGTCCTCTCTAACTCACCCCTCGCTGTCTAACTTTGCTGAAGCCAATTCGGTCTATTATTATTCATGCCGTGCAAAAGAGGGAGTGAATTCCGCTCGTTTGGTAACCTAATCCATGATATTCTTTTGGATGAAATAAGAAATATGGTTTCAGCTATAATCAAAATTATCGTGGGAATAATTAAGATAGAGGAACCCATCAGAGGTTTCCTTTTTTTGTTAATATTGCAGCCCGAATTATTCAAGTTATTCGGTTAAGGCGAAGCTAGAAGAATTTTAATTGGGGAAATAATTTGAAAGTTAGCTTACGAAATGGATTAACGATGCTCATAAAATTCCATTGAATGTAATAAAGGAGTTCAGTAGCCTAAGCAAAATAATGCAGTCTTCGAAAAATAACTTGGCAACGTTGTTGCAACGACTTTCCTAGAGTTTTAAAGACGTACTGCTGGTGCTGACCATTATCTGTGACTCAGGTTCTAATTTATTTCTATTATTATTATTTTCAACTTTTAGGATATCTTATGGTGTATGAAAACAGACATTTGTTTACAATTTATTGAGTCGTTGGCATGTGGGAGCGCAAAAGGTGAGGTGTGCGTGAGGTTATCATAAATTATCTCCAATATCAATATCCAATAACTTCAGGATTCTACGAGATTTGATCGTGAAATTTATATCGTAGTATGGAGTGGAGTATATGCGGTTAAAATCTGATTATACAGTTCGTGAGTGACTTCAAAACGTTACTACTCGTAAAATTTGTGTACAACTTTCCATTTTTATTATGACGTCTTCGTATAAAATCAATATAAAATCACTTACCCTAACTACATTTAGTTCTAAACTCTTAAAACTGCTCAAATTTGCATGCCTTTATGTCGTCCGATTAAAAATGCGATAAAAACGAGAAAAGAAGATCATTCTGAAAAAAAATTACTGTACACAATCGCACCTTGACTCCACTCCACCAAGAACCAAAGTACTGTGCAACTATCTCCGAAGGAATTCACTTCCTGAAACTCTTGCAGTTCAGGAAAAAAAATACAACACTATGCAACATGGTACAGTGGTATAGTAAAGTAACTTATTCTTAATATAACAAAAATTGCACCACCCGAGTCCAAAGAGAGTCCTGCACAGTCCGCGGGACACCTCTATGTAGTATAAAATTCATGGGAACAACTTCACGATGACCGAGCTGACGATTTTCCACTTTTCCACGTAATTTACGCCCCCACTTTGCATGTAGCCCTACTTCGCCCACAAGTTGACTAGCACACAGGACCTAGGACATGCGAGTCGCCTCTTTTACGATAGCCTTCGGTGTTCATGTCGCAAAGGCTTTTATAGATTGCAGTAAAACGTTTGCAGGACATTTTAGTGTAAAGTACGAGTTTTGGTTAACAGACGTGATAGCAGAAGCTGTTTTCCAATTTTGCAACAATGTGACCGAAGCGAATTTCATTTCGGCGAAATTCAGGTTTCTGAAAGACACTGCAAAAGGAGTGAGCAGGACTTCTTCCCAAAAGTGTCTTTATGATATGCCCTATTAATGGGAAACGAAAGGTGTGTTACGATAATATAAACGTCTTTGACACTCTCTTAATATATCGCATATGATAATGAAAATTATACAACGAGTGAAACAGCATCGCGAGAATTCTTGATTCCCAAATTTATGAGTAACAGAAATTTAATGCAATCGAAAAAGAGGTTGCAGGTAGTTAAGGTACTCGATTAGTTATAGACAGCGAAACGTAGTTATCGAAATTTTTGGTTTTGTTCCACTCTCTCGTCTCAATTACAATCAATTATGTATATCTAAAATTCGGCTTTAGTATACATATCTATATAGTTTTCAGCGTTTCGTCAATTCAGTTTATAAAAATGACAGAGTTTATTACGGTAAAGCTGAATTCGGATTTTGCTGATTTAACATAAATTTTCTGTACTGAATACCGTCAAAGAGTGAGATAAATATTACTTTATTATTTTTTGGTAATAAAGTATTAGTATTATTTTTTTTCTGAACCAAATTGTTTCATCAATACTATCGTATATCGTACTTGCATAAACGTTTTACAATCTAGATCTGATCCAATTCTGTTTATCAGTACTGTGATGATTCCAATTAAATGAGACTTACTACAACAAGAGTGAATAAGACTGGAAATTCGAGATGTTTTAAAATTCATCACAATTTTATGCTAAACACAGAAATTATAGTAAGTATTCAATACAAAACAAAAAGAAGGTATGCATGAAAATTTAGTGAAACTTTGGACACCGTGGCAATTTTTTTTCTGGTCGATTCAAGTCGAGTCAGTATTATTTATTATCAGTACTACCTATTACAGACCAATATTAAGACCTCTTATCCGCTACTTCCTAGTAACATGGACAGGTTGAGCTTGATCTTATTTATAAATTTTGAACGTTTTCTTTTTCTAGAATGATTGGTATTAGAATGAAAAATATTTTTTTAAGTTTCATTTATCAGATGAGGGGAAATCGTGTAAATATGTGAATTCATCTTTCGAAACCCACTATAACTCGAGAAGCGTCGAGCTAGCAATAATAGAAAGTGGAAATTATTCATAGGCGAACTTCTAAAACACCAAAACATTAGTGTGTAAGAGATTCATAAAGTTAAAGTTAGTTAAAATTACAAAGCGAGATAATGGTTGTATTTGCCAATCCTT
The DNA here is from genome assembly GCA_949128065.1 of Beris chalybata. Classification (NCBI taxonomy): domain Eukaryota; kingdom Metazoa; phylum Arthropoda; class Insecta; order Diptera; family Stratiomyidae; genus Beris; species Beris chalybata. Next base: position 1,438,882 of record OX421896.1, on the reverse strand, counting down.
CAAAAATCAGTGTGGACTAAGAAATTCTGAGGGGTTTTGATATTATTGTTCAATCGAGATCTATAATATTTTGATTCATCGAGTATTTTGAATAATGTAAAACGTTAAGGCAAAACATTACAACAGTCCAAATTATTCCAATTTTCTAGGTCCAATCAACCAAATTTATTTGTTTGCATCAAAGACTCTCCATTTTCTTCGTATTTGTATTAATAAGCAATAGTTTTATTTATTGTCACTATACTACATGCGTTCGTCCTGCTACCGATATGAATAGTTTCTGGAAATCTCAAACAGAAATGGGTCATAATATCCCTCATATCTAGCATCTTCGCTTTAAGCTACGTTAATTCCAGAGCAAGGTGTATGTAATGCTGAATTTCAGCAAACACCGTAACATTCTTCATCTACTTATCCGCTCTACCTGCACTGTATGCGCACACCTGGAAACTCAAATTTCAGCAAAATTTAATTGGATGTAAATCGAAATTTGTTTAGAGAAGGAACATTGGCGAAAATTTTGCCTTGCGTAATTGCGGTTTAAATAGCAGTAGGTGCCTGGTACCGTTTCAGTTAAAGCCTAACAAATTTCACATATTTGCCCAAATGGACTACAAGAAGCCAAACAATAATGTCGAGGATACACCCATTGGGCCGACTATCATCCAAATAGTGTGTTCGCAGGACAGAGAAGGAAGAGGTAATTATTCCACACTATTGCACCTATAGGGAGGCGACCGCCTGGAGCAGTCTCTATACGAAATTACTAAAGGTAAGCATTACTCTGTGGTCAATAGAAGCCTCGACTTCGTATGATAACATCATTTACCTTTGGGCTTCAAACATTGACAAGGCAGAGTATGTTGTGAGTAGCAAATTATTTTTAATTATACGCATCACGTGCGTTGGTAAGTGGTTGACATCCAAGGGACTATCACTCATAAGTAGATCGCCTCTGTCTACATACGCTCAGGACTCCATGTTCATCCAAAATGGTCAAGGAGTAAATTAGAGGAACTCTAAATAATATAATTCGAGCCATATTAACATGTCCTGCTTATATGAATTTATGTGTCACAGATGCTTGATCTCGATGTTCCTTAACTTAACTTTGTGTGTTGTGTAACGCTTCAGGGCAAAGAAAATAGAGCAAGGACCATTTCACAGGGAAATAAAAACATCAAGCATTGGTTAGCTAAGCGTGTTATTCTATTAACAATGAGGCCGTGAGTTCAAATCCCACCTTTGATCTATGAAACAGATGATATTAAACACAAGTGCAGTGAATCAGAAGAGCGCTCCAGGAATCGCAACTGAGGAAGAACATGAAATCCAATTATTGCGAACAGTTTAATGATATGAAGCCCAAAACAATTCCAGTAGCGAGTACTTGATAAGTAAGACCAACGAGTGGACTTCCGCTATTTTCATCACATTGCTTCATGGAATGTCCATTTTCTAAAACTCAACTATGCCACTGTGTTTGTCGGGAATTAAAGCTCATAAAAGTCACTAGACAGCGTAGACTCTGTTTAAGCACCGCATCCCGTCATCCACCCTCCATATTCCAGGATCGTGTCAGTATGATTCTTTTTATGGCGCAGTACCATGCCACTGGTAACGGACCAGTACTTGCCTGATCCTTAGAGTAGACGTTCTTTCAGAGATGTTATATCGGTTAGTAGGGCTTTAGATAAACACACATGTCCGAAGTTTTCATGAATATAAATGAAGTCATTATAAACTGTGCGAACTTTTCACAGCACACATATGTTATACAAACTGCATACATAGACAAGTAGGCTCCATATATACGTTCTCCGAACTACTTTGCTTTAAGAATTTTCAATGCATGCAAATGTCTATGCTGTCTACATGACATACAACGGTTCGTATAATTTAGTGAAAGAGAATGAAGAGATTACGGACAATGCTACAAATATGAAAGATTTTCTATGATTTTTTTTTTAATTTTTACTAAGTGCTTTCATAACGAGAATAGGTTTTATGGGGTTTTTAAATCCATTAAATCTTATGTCGATTACAAATTTCAAAAATAGAGAGTACTTTATTTAAAATGCACAAACGTAAATTTGGGAAAAATTAAACAAGAGTCCGAACAATAGCACAATGATAAAAAAAAGTATTGCAGGCTGAAATACTTTTGACATCTTGAAAATATATTAGAATTGGAGTACTCAGAAAAACTCATTTCAAAAAAAGGATCATGAGGTAGCAAAAAGCAATACAATTCATAATATTAATAACTGCCGAAACATTGTTCTGTCCTATTTTAGTTTAACGCTTCGGATTCGACTAAGATAAGTTACAGGAAAAACTCATTTATTCGTGTAGCTGACCACTTCACCTCCTAGTGTTCCGTTGGTATCGTAATGAAGTAACTCTAGCATTACTTCAAGGCCTAGGCCCCATTCGGGCTGTTGCGCCATTGATTATTCATTCATTATTTTCCTTTAGATTATGCCACCCTTCCCATTTAAAATAATCTCAATTTGATTACTAGTTGATCAAAATTAACATAGAATTATTTTAAAAAAATTGACTTGGACATCACTTCAAAATGTTCTTATTCTTAGAAAAACAAAACACGAATGTCAGATATAAGTAAATACCCTACGGAACTTATAATTTAGTGAGCTTTAGTACGTTTTTGGAAATTGATCATTTAGCCGAGCTCGCAATGATTAATATGTATTTAAGTTACCTACATAGTAGCATTTAGTGAAAATGGTAATATCTACACAATTTTTAATCATCAGGCAAAAAAGGTACATTCGATCATCGGTGTAATGCAAAATCTACTGGTCGCTTGTTTAAAATTTCCTGCACCACATGTCGTATTCAGAAGGATTACCATATTACATATGTACATCTCCAAAAGCAACCTAATTACTCAATTTCGCAAATCGAAGTGAAAATCAATTATCGAATTGGAAAGAACTCAACATGATGACAAGAAACAAATCAGGTGAAGACCATGTACTCGTTAAACCCATATCAGTCAATTATACCCAGTCGCATCTATTTCCACAAGTTGAACCACTTACTACCCCCGATTGCTGTAACTTGTACCACTGCAACGATAGCGCGGTACAAGTAGACCTAGCCTCCATTCCATTTGAAAATACTTGTAGCGGCCATTATAACTCCATCATTCCAAGTGTTGTGCTCTCACGATTGCGATATAATCGCCATGCACCAATAGTTTTATGATTTTTATGAACTCGTGTTGGAGCTATCAAAGCGAAATTCAATTTGAAAGCAATAAAGCACAAGATACGAGTCTCACCGGTGCGCACACCTGTACCCGCTCTCGTTTATTTTGACTGAAGGATGAGAGACATCCATACTGCATCGTAAATAATTGGAATGCTCTGTAATGCATCAAAAATTTAATTTTCGAGTAGGTGCTCACTCGCACCACCAGCCTCCTCCCACGTTACAAACTACATACTTGCATGATTCAACGAATATTGAAAATTCGAAATTAGCGAAAAATTTTCAGAGTTCTTGAAAACTTCATCCTTCTCTTCTTTTCGAAATTATTGCTAATGAATTGCAAATCGCCTGAAGCAGAAACGTCAACATAAGTTTACATTATTTTTAAGAACCTATCGTCATCAGGTGCATAATTCCAAAAGTCGAAAATCAAACTTCGAAAATTCGAAAATCGCTAAATTTAAACCAATTTGAAACGAAATTCTTTATCAATGCTACTAATTGGCAATACATCTTGTAATTAGCAAGACTGAGGGTGTTAAGACGCTTACTGAAGAACGATGGTGTCACCGACGAAAAGTTTAATTAAACAAAAACAACAACGGGTTGAATTTGTACACATCTTTTGTGAAAATTCACAAGCAGAATGCCGAAATGTGTAAGACAGGTTAGGGTGATTGTGCGATGGTGTTTGTTAAGGCAGAGGTTTACACAGCGTTCTTTTCCCTCCTGTAAAGAATCAGTAAGTTGAGAACTAGTACAGTTCCTTGCAAATTCTGCACATCGAACGCTTGCTGAAGGCAAAGCTTTCTCAGTGGCCCTGTAGTCGTAAATTATTGATCAGCCCGGTAATTGATTAAAGGTGTTGTTCGGCGAAAGATGCATGTACTGCCTCCAGTAGGTGACACCTGCAGAATACTTAAAGGAACGTTATAGACGTCGTCTTGGGTTTATTTTTCGCACATCCATTCGTCAAGGCAGTTCTCGCTCCGTTTATGTGTCCAATTGCTTGGGGATGGGTTATAGTTGGGTATCTCGAATAAGCAGTGGGATTTTAGGTTATTCGAATATCCGTGAGGGTTGTGGATGCCTTTCGTCAATGTTCTTACCCTTAATGCTGCGTAGTTGTTGTTCGATCCTCTTTTTACTTCCTTCGCAGGGATACCGATAATATGTTCGGAAAGGGTGCGGTCCGTTTACATATTCAATTGAACTAAAGTTTGTCTCAATTTATAAGAAACTTTGACGTGAACTCTTGTTTCCACTTCAAATTGAAATTGATGTTACTTACACAGTCGACACATTCTTCATTGTACCTTGAAAACGATTACATTCGTAAGCTAAGACCTGTAAGACTTTTCCAACGACATTTCCTGTGTCTACAGCCGATGAGATTAAGCAAACGTTTAATTAAAAACACTCTTGCCTATCGTGATAGGATACGTGGTTAGCTTACGGGTAAGTTTGGCAAAAGTTTTCGAGAAGGGGTTGAAGAAATGTTTAATTATTAGTTCTCGGCCATAAGGATTTGGAATAGCCCGAATCCCTAAAGCTATCGAAACTGTCGTTCAGAATATTCAGTACTTTTATGTATTGGTGGAGAGTTCGTCTAGTTTTGTAATAACTGTTTTTAGGAATAACTGAACTTTTTGTGTAGTTGCTGAATTAATATGCGGTTGAGACTTATAGAATATTAGTGGATGATCCACAAGATTAAGTCTTTAATGTTTTATTAGTTATACAAATTTTAATAACTATCAATTTCGAAAATCATGCTTTAATGAATCACTAATCGTACCAAAATGGTTCCAAATGGAATCCTTTGCGAATCGCTATTTATAAACATTATTGAATTGTTGCCAAGCTGAAATATAATATAATATTATTTGATGGGATGTTACGTTGAGCCGAGTTGAAGTGAAAACTTTGCTCTCTAAAATGTACCACAAAGCTGTAGCTACTTGAAATAATATTATTGAATTAATGTTATGAAAACTGTGAAGTTCCACTGCGACAAATCTTCCAAAACATTTTTTAATGATACTGACCTTTAAAATACATTATTCTCATTAAAATTATATTTTCTCATTAAAATGCTATAGTATTTGCAATAACACAAAATTGTCTAGTAATAATATTCTTGAAATTATAGAGAAGTTTGAGATTAACCCAACTCAAAAGGCATAAAGTTGAGCTTCGGCGAATAAAGTTATAGTAAACTACTTTCTATTCTTTTGTATCTCACCTCCCTCCCCGTAATATCAACTGCCATGTAAAAAGCAAGAAGTGGAATTTTAGTAAAGTTAGTTTAAAAGCGACACTCCTGATCGTGCAAGAGCTTTCGTTTTTCGTCAGGATGTTTTCGATTATGATAACAAAGAAGTTTGTACTTTTATTTGGCTGTGCAAGTCACTTAATTTTATCTATCATGTTCAATCAAATTTAAATTCACCCAAATTCAAAGTAAATGGATTAATACATCCTTTCAGGATCATCTCGCTTACGATCACCTTGCAAACCACACATGGACCTTTGTTAAGCCAGGTGTGATGTGCTGTAAACGGAATACAAATTTAAAGCAATTGAATATGCTGTGTACACATTACACAGCTTAAACAAGCAATTTGGTCACAACTGGCCTCTAATTGAAAATTAGCCCAAACTCTTGACACGTAGCGTAGAGTGGAGGAAACCTACTCGTCGCCATTCGAATGAGTACAAGTATTTCTCGAAATAATTACCACACCGGAAACAATTCTGTGAATAGGAGTGGCTTGCGGTATCCATTGCTAGGATCAGAAAATCGACGAATCCTTAATGAAAATGATCGGGAATAGAAGTGATGCGTTGGATTGCCTTTGAGCCTACCACTGAAATTGGATTAGTCTCGGACATCAGTTTGAATTCGACAGGTGCTAACAAGTTACAGTTCTTGCTTCCACTTTAAGGTATAGCGGTGGCATGGGTCCCAGAATATAAATCTGGAATCGAGTTTCAGGATTCGTTCGATTGAGAATTTTGAACTGTGTCGTACAAAGACGGCATTGTGGCCACTTAGTTTCCACCTAACCTATATGCTTTACCCTTGTACCCTGCCGTAAAGGAAGTGTAGCGCTTTGCATACGTGGTACATACTGGCTCTGTAGTACCGGAACTGGATGCACTGCACATTGTGTTGTGCTGCAATCAACCTAAATTGAGTTACATTATAATCACAAGGATTACTCAAGGAGAAGAGAGACTTCAATGCAATCGGTTATGTATACTTTAGTAAAGACCATAAAGTTCAGGCCGCAAACAAGAACTTGATTACCAATTATTGTGCTCTAATTGTATTAGAGTCCAGACTTTAGCCCGAGGTCCTCAAGAATTTGTTGTAGGAACAAATTAACTGCGAAGGTTGGTTGGCTTTAAAAATTGACTAGGAATAAAAATTTTCACTCAATTTCTATTGCAACAATTCAGAGATTTCACAAAAAGCGATAGTGGTCTAATCCTTCTATTCTCTTAAAAGCGTTTATGAGAATTGTAAAATTTTTCGACAACCGTTTACCTATACAGAACGAAATTTTGGAAATAAATCATCATCAATTAATTCAAATAAGCCCTGAATATTTAAAATAAGCCGCACACAGGTAGTAACTGAAAGTGTTGAGAAGAGATAGCAAAGTATCTTGATTTTAATATCAGAAAAACAGATTTTTCTACCAATTTAAAATTTGGAGTTTGTGTTTTCTGCTGGTGCATTCCAACGTCGTTTTTAAGAAATTTTAATATTTGAGCTTGAGCAAAGAATTGCAATTAGGTGTCGTATGATAAAATAAATTCTTGTCGATTTGAAAATTTCAGAATTTGCAGGAGAGGGTATAACGTTTTGAAGAAAACCTTTCGGTTACCGCACGGTAAAAAAATTTGGAGTAAAAGATAGAAAAAGTTATATTTTTTCATTTATAAAGTTATTTATGCCATTTTAGGTATAAACTCTATAAAATTTGATTCGATAGAACTGTCTAATGCTAAGGATTTGTTGGTACAATGTCATGATAACGCCTTAGCGGGTCATATGGGCGTGCATAAAACATTTGCGCGTTTGGCTGCGAAAGTATATTGGCCTAAGATGAAGGTGGACACTGCTAAGTACGTTCGCATGTGTCAGGTATGCCAGAGGGTGAAACCAGAACGTATGAAAGCAGCTGGCCTAATGACCGAGCGAAAAGGTGCTAGCCGACCTTGGGAAATGATATCGGTCGATCTAATCGGACCTCTACCACGCTCGACTAGTGGTTATATACTTACATTTTGACGGTGGTGGAATAGTGTCAGGTATGCCAGAGGGTGAAACCAGAACGTATGAAAGCAGCTAACCTAATGACCGAGCGAAAAGGTGCTAGCCGACCTTGGGAAATGATATCGGTCGATCTAATCGGACCTCTACCACGCTCGACTAGTGGTTATACTTACATTTTGACGGTGGTGGATTATTTTAGTAAATTTCCTTTGTTGTTTGCTCTGCGGTCGGCCACTACCCCTGGTATTTGTCGAGCGATTGAACAAGACGTGTTTTTAATGTTCGGAGTTCCGAAAATTCTTATATGTGACAATGGATCGCAGTTCATTAGTAAGAATTTTCGGACTCTTCTTAATTCATATGGAACCACTGTATGTTATTCTGCCCATTATCCCAGGCCAATCCTGCTGAACGGATCAACCAGATCATCAAGACGACCCTTAGATCGTATGTATCTGAAAATCACCGTACGTGGGATTCCCATTTAGCCAAGGTTGCGTGTGCCATTCGCACGTCGGAACATGAAGTCCTTGGAGCAACGCCCTATTTGATAAATTTCGGCAGAGAGATGGTGGTCGAAGGTGGGAATACTACATTGGCTGTGGAAGATCTGGAAGAGGTGTCAGGGCCCGCAGTGGAGGGATACTTGCACCGCCTGAAGTTATTGGAAACCCTGCGGGTCGATGTTAAACGTAGAATGACCATGGCCTCCAGTAGAGCGAAGGATTCGTTTTCGTGAGGTGGAATTTCTACCAAATGAGCTGGTATGACGCCGGAGTTTCGCGTTATCTAATGCGTCCAAATTTTATGCTGCAAGTCTGGGCCCCAAATATGTCGGACCTTTTTGAATAAAAAGATGTACGTCGTCTCACACGTACGTGTTGGTGGATGATAAGGACGTCGAGAAAGGAACCTGGCATGTGAAGGATTTGAAGCCATATCATAAAGAAGCGAACGTATAGTATTAAGGTTTAGCGCCTCATGTTTTGTGTTGGTTGATGGGTTTATGTTGCTGTACGTCCTTGGTGTGTTTGGTGTTGTTCCTTAAGTTTGATGTTGGTTGGTGGTTAGTGGTTGTAGATGTACTGGATGCACTTTATTGGAAAATTTCTTGGGAAAGAAATTTTCCAGGAGGTGACGGTGGAGTTGTTACAGTATAAATCCCACGTAAGTCACTGCGTCGTTTTTTTTTACTTACAGGAAGACCATCGGATCGGGGAACGAATAGGAGAGAATAGGCCGAAGCAGTTCACCGCTTCGTAGACTATCCCGGAACCAATGGTTGACAACCTGAAGGAGGAAAATATTATTTTTATTATTAAGAATTTTACTTAGAATTAATATGAACCTGGTATGGTAGAGTTCCGAGCGAAAGGTGGCGATAAATTCGGTCCTACCGTTCCTTCTTGTCTTAACTGGTTTCGTTTTAAGAAGGTGTTGTGACATAGCCTCTGGCGGTCAACTTTTAAGGGAAGGAAAGCGAAGATATTTAGTTGGTTGTACGGAAATTTTGTCTGATCAGGTATCTTGCGCCGATGCTTACCGCTGTCGTCCGATCGTCATCTCGATTGGAAGAAGGATGTTGGCGTGGCCTAATTCATAGGAGGAGCACCAACTGTTGGCGCTTAAACTGAACCGAGCTACAACGGACCTGTCCCGATCCTATTTCCGCATGTGAATCCCGGAAACACAGGGAACGCGGACAGGCACATTTCCGCTAACACTTTGAAAAGGGGAAACACGGCACTAAACATTCCATGCGGAACAAAATGAGATGAAACAGCCGAAGGAAACCGACGAATGTCGAAAGAACCGATAGGATTCTCCCGCGCTAACCTGCAGTTCAACCAAAGTGGCGGAGATCTTCATAAAAACTCCCAGAAATATCCGGAAAACATTTCAGTCCGCACTAGCTTTGTTTAATGTTTACAAGACCTAGACCTGTCAACTGTCTCGAAGACATCGGGCGAATTTTCGTAAAGAAAAGGGGAAACCTTACTAGAACAGGCGAAATGAGCCGAAGGCGTGGCGAAGGTTATATAAGCCCTGGATTACGAATGCGCGGGGCTTTTTGTTTAAAAGTTGGAAAAGAGTGTGAGCAGGGTGGTGCATAGAAGTGAAGATAACAGAAAGGATATTTCGAACAGGACAAGGGGAATATTCTGGAGATCGGAGTGTCGGAGATATTGGAATCTGAGTGGCAGAGATAAGGACGAAAATAGTCAGACGGGCGATAGCTACGGCAACGGCGCAGGGATTTTGTAAGAAATCAGGTAGTTTTTTTCCTTTTTTTTTGCTTGGCTTCCCGCCCTTACAGGTGCTAAATTTGGTCGCGAAATTCGCGATTGACGAATCAATAGGATCAGGTTTGTCGAGAAGGAACGCGTTTTTTATCAAAAATATTATACAGCGGTGCATTGAAAGCATGCCAGAAAGAATTAAGGCTGTAATTAGTGCTAAGAGTGGCCCTACCAAATATTAACACCAAATTAAATATTTAATACATAAAATATCATAAAACGAATAAAGAATTTTGAAAACAAAAAATGTATTTTTTATTTCCTTTCTGCAAAAAGTTATAGCATAAAGAGAGAGAACTTTTTTAAAAAACCTTAGTGGTCCTAATTCGTTGAACAGGGACTGTAGGTATTGTGTTTCTTAACTTGCATGAAAACGTTACATCTCTAACTCGCACATTAATAAACATGAAAATAATAATAGCAGAGAAGCAAGAAAAGTGTCATAACTGAAAGAACTCACTTATTTTTACTTGGTAGCGCCAAATATTCTAGAAGAACTAATTTTCAGATCCATAGTTTTGTTGTGTCCGGAGTTTACGACGCCACTGTGTCCAGAGTTTACGACGCTACTGTACTGAGCTTTGGTGTGAGAGGGGCACGACGCCACTGGCGGAGAGGAACGGAACAAGCAAGACACGCGGTTTTTGAAAGCAGACGAAAAGAATGGAAAAGTCGCTCGAAGAGAAAACATTTGTAAAACGCAATATAACCAATTTTGATAATAAAGTTTCGGTCATAAAATCTCAGAAGTGGGATACCGCGTAAAGAAAAGTAATTACGAGTCAAGTGCGAAAAACATCAAATATGAGCGACTACCTCAAGATGTCCAAACAACAGTTGGTTGGGTTGCTGGAGTCGAAAAATGTTGCTTTTCCTCGTACAGCGACGGTGTCACAGCTACACACACTGTATTCCGAGCATGCAGATGAGGCTGAAAATCTTGGTTCCGTACGGCCTCGAACTTCCGATATCGATTCCGACGAAGATCAACTAGAAATTTCCGATGAAGAACAACGGGGGGGTGAAGCAATTCCGCAAGGCATGAAAACCCCAGTGAACGAATTAAACCTTCCGAATATTGATTTGGCTCAGGCTAATGAAGATGCAGAATTGGACCGAGAATTAGCGCGACAGGAAAAGCGCTATCGACTTTTGACGCTGCGCCAACAGATTGACGTTTTGGAACGGGATCTGGATACGCCGACTCCGACGGTCAAACCTTTGACTCCAAGGCTCGTTGAGGAGCAGCCGCAGCAGTGCCGGTTCTCGCTAATCGAAGGCACCATAGTAAAATTTACGGGTGACGACACTTACGCGGTGAAGAAATGGCTGGCCGATTTTGATCGACAATTGGCGCCATACCAGTGTACAGACGCATTTCGAATGGCCGCCGCACGAAAATTGATGGGTGGCTCCGCCGAATTGTGGCTACAGACCATTGTTGGGAGCACTTGGCTAGAATTCCACGATGCGTTGATTGAACAATTCCACCGGGAATTTTCCATATCGGAAGTTTTGAATGAGATGCGAGTTGTTAAATACAATGATAAAACAAGCCTTCTGAACTACATGGTGCGGATGCAGGTGATATCCCAACGCACCTCAGGAATCAGCGAAAGGGAGCTAGTACAGCACATAATCGTTGGGGTGCGCAACAATAATTCAGCCCTGGCTTCAGTTTTGTCTCACTGTCATACGCTGGCGCAGTTACGAGACACGATTCCGTTGTACGAGCAATTCCGCCTAGAAGACGCCAGAGCAGCCGCGGCATCTAGTACGATAAGGCGAACGGTGCCGGCTGCTCGAAAATCGACCACGAACGAAACACTCTGCTATAACTGTTCCGAGAAGGGACACCTGTCACGTGATTGTCCGAAGCCAAGACGTCCGATTGGCTCGTGTTTTAAGTGCAACTTGATGGGGCACAACTATAAAAATTGCCCGAATTCCGGACCAGTACGTCAACCGGGGCGTGTAGCAGTTATTTCCGACGAAGATTCGCAGCAGCACAATTCCGAAACGATTGAAGAAGGGACGGCGGTAATCGCCACCACTAATTGGGTAAGTGTTGCTTTCAGAATTGGTCATGAAGTTCGCGCTTATCCTGAACGGTTACTTTCTTTATTTGATACCGGTAGTCCGGCTAGCTTCATCCGTAGATCAGTGGCCCCGGAAGAGCTCAGCCAAAACACGTTAACGTATTTGAATTTCATGGGGATCGGCAACATGAAGTTATTTAGTTATGGCCGCGTGCCAATTGAAGTAAAATTCCGAAACCAAATTCGTACAATTGAAATTTTTATTATTGCTGATGACGTGCTGCCGGTGCCACTACTACTCGGACGTGATTTCATGGATTTGTTTGGCATCCAATTAATACATAATAAATTTCTTTCTAAACAAATTACGTCGTCTTTCAACGCTATTTCCGACCAGTTACCACAAGTCGAATCGAAATCGTATTTTTGCATGCATGACCTGACCATATTTAAGAATTTGACTGTTTCGGTCAGTGGTATTATTTTCAGTGGCCCGCCCAATAGCTGTGTTGAAGTTAAAGTAACTGATCCGCTTGATAATAGTGTAGGTTCCTTGTGCACCGCGGTACCTGATGTTTTTGCAATTGACTCTGGAATCGAATCGAGTGGTGTTGACATTGACGAAAGATTAAATAAATCACAACGGGCCTTGTTGATCAGTTTAATAGAAGAAAACTACTTGAAATTGTCCGGGATCCCAGAAATCGATCATGATTATGAAATGAATGTAAGAGTTACGTCCGAAGTTCCGTTCCATTTTGCACCGCGTCGACTGTCCGCTTTCGATATAGCAGAGGTACAGAAAATTATTGTTGATTTGAAGTCACAAGGAATTGTGCGGCCGAGTGAATCACCATATGCTTCCCCAATCGTCTTAGTCAAGAAAAGGGATGGTTCAACAAGGCTGTGCGTTGATTATAAAATGTTAAATAGCATCACGATGCGTGATAATTACCCCCTCCCATTAATAGAGGATTGCCTCGAATATTTGGAAGGCAAAACAATTTTTTCAATCCTCGATCTAAAAAATGGCTTCCACCAAGTAAAAGTAGCTGATGAATCGATTAAATTTACGTCTTTTGTTACTCCTATGGGCCAATATGAGTATGTGCGAATGCCTTTTGGTATGAAAAACGCACCTTCTGTGTTCCAACGATTCATAACGAAGGTTCTGCGTCCTCTGATTGAACAAGGAAGTATTGTGGTATACGTTGACGACATAATAATTGCGACTGTTGGTCTAGAAATGCATATGGAAATTCTGAAAGAGGTATTACGATTGTTAGGTGCATATCGATTGAAATTAAATTTAAAAAAATGTCGGTTCGGTTACTCGGAAATAGAGTACCTCGGATATTTGGTGGATTCACGTGGTATACGACCCAGTAATAGACACGTTGAAAATATAAAAAGTTATCCGCGTCCGCGAAATGCAAAGGAGGTCCAGTCATGTTTGGGACTTTTCTCATATTTCAGACGATTTGTACCGAACTTTTCAAGAATTGCCAAACCACTGCTAGATTTGGTGAAAAAGGCACATCCCTTTCAGATGACAGAGGAACACGTTCGCGCGTTCAACGAATTGCGTGACAAATTGACGTTGGCTCCCGTGCTGGCCATTTATAATCCGAAGCGGGAAACTGAATTACATTGTGACGCGAGCTCCCAAGGCTTTGGAGGAGTGCTAATGCAACGGCAGGCTGACGGAAAGCTCCATCCTGTGGCGTACTACTCGAGACGTACTTCAGAGACGGAGTCAAAGTTGCATAGCTTTGTACTCGAGACGTTGGCGATAATTTATTCACTGCGACGATTTCATGTCTATCTGCACGGACTGTCTTTCCGTATAATAACCGATTGCAACTCGCTAGTAATGACGCTAAATAAAAGGGATCCAAACCCACAGATTTCCCGTTGGGTTATGGAATTACGGGCATACGATTGTGAGATTGTCCACCGGAGTGGAATGAGCATGGGACATGTCGACGCGTTGAGTCGATGCTATCTAGTGGCGTACGTTGGCGAAGATGTTATAGACGTCGACACGAAATTGCAAATCACACAAAATCGAGACGAAAGGATTGCTGAAATACGCGAGAAACTAGAGGAAGGCGCTTATGAACCTTTCGAGTTGCACAATGGTTTGGTGTATCGTAGGGGTTTTTCCGATCAACTACAGCTATATGTTCCACATGAAATGGAGGAGAATGTGATCAGACAAACGCACGAAAGTATCGCCCACTGCGGGATTGTTAAGTGTGTTGATCAATTAAAGTTACGCTATTGGTTCCCGTCGATGAAATCGAAAGTAGAGCGTTTTATCAAAAACTGCCTCAAGTGCATCATGTACTCCGGCCCGACGCGGGCAACTGACTGTAATTTACACCCCATTCCTAAAGTTCCGATTCCGTTTGATACATTGCACATCGACCATTATGGACCACTGCCATCGGTAAATTCTAAACGTAAATACATACTAGCGGTGTCGGACGGATTTACAAAATACGTGAAACTATACCCAGTCGTTTCCACTGGCACCAACGAGGTTTGTGCGTCATTGAAGAAGTACTTCGAATACTACGGTCGCCCGCGACGGGTAATAAGTGATCGAGGACGGTGTTTTACGTCAAGCGAATTCAAGGACTTCATGTCTGAGCTAAATATCCAGCACATACTGGTCGCAACCGCGTCGCCACAGGCGAATGGACAAGTAGAGCGCGTAAATCGCGTGCTAACTTCAATGTTAGCTAAAACGACAGAAGTAGTCCAGCATGCGGATTGGACCAGGATGTTGAATCGGGTGGAATTTGCCATAAATAATTCTGTACACCAAACTACTAAATGTACACCTAGTGAATTATTGTTTGGTGTTCGCCAACGAGGCGAAGATGTCGATTGGTTAGGGGAATATTGTGACGAGAAGCATTTAGAAAGCCGTGAGCGAGATCTGGGCGACTTGCGTGAGCGGGCAGCGGTCGCAATCTCTACATCACAAGTAAAGAGTCAGAGGTATCACTGTGCTAAACACCGACCGGCGAAGGTATTCGACAAAGGGGATTTTGTCGTAATTAAGAATGTTGATACTACCATAGGCAAAAACAAAAAGTTGGTTCCAAAGTTCAGGGGACCGTACGTGGTGCACAAGGTACTTCCAAACGACCGGTATGTAATACGTGACATCGAAAATTACCAGGTAACGCAAATACCATACGATGGCGTAATAGAGTCAGCATACATGCGTCGTTGGGCGGACCACTTGGGATCCAGTCTGTCCGATAATTGCGATTCTGATGAGCAACACTTGCCCGAAAACGGCGAAGAAATGATATAAATTTGAAAAGAGTAGAGTAACTTGAATGTACTAGTTCATTTATTTGTATTGTATAAACTTGCATTGACTTGAATTGGAAAAACAGTAGAAGAGGTTATGTATTATTCTGGTTTATTTAATTATAAGTCCGCATTGAGTTTCCTGATCGAGGCGATCAGTTTTATCAGATTGGCCGAGCTGTTGTGTCCGGAGTTTACGACGCCACTGTGTCCAGAGTTTACGACGCTACTGTACTGAGCTTTGGTGTGAGAGG
The DNA here is from genome assembly GCA_949128065.1 of Beris chalybata. Classification (NCBI taxonomy): domain Eukaryota; kingdom Metazoa; phylum Arthropoda; class Insecta; order Diptera; family Stratiomyidae; genus Beris; species Beris chalybata. The sequence continues at coordinate 1,423,431 of OX421896.1, read as the reverse complement.
GGCACGACGCCACTGGCGGAGAGGAACGGAACAAGCAAGACACGCGGTTTTTGAAAGCAGACGAAAAGAATGGAAAAGTCGCTCGAAGAGAAAACATTTGTAAAACGCAATATAACCAATTTTGATAATAAAGTTTCGGTCATAAAAGTTTATAATTTATTTGACAAAAATACTTACCTAAAATTTAAAAGAATGGATTGTACTATTTCAATATACATAAGTTTCATTGATTTCTTTAATGTGTTATTCTCAATTACTTCATTTTAGAGTTATGTCACTTTTCTTGTCGGGGTGCGATATCTGCTTCAAGGCACGCGACCAATCAGTGTGTGTGTGTTTGAACATTCAATTTGCAGTAAAACAGTTTGTTTCAAATCATGTTTACTCTAAAAAGTTGTTGCTTAAACAAGGTTTGCTCCTTCAGCCTTAAGACGTTGAAAAAGTTTTAGGGTTGCAAATTATGTTTTCAAGTCGATCAAATTTTTTCATCCGAGGGAACAAATTGCTGTTCAGGAATTATAAAAAATCTATTTAAAAATTAATATTTTTGTGCAATATCTAAACAAACCTTTCAAAAATTTTGATCGGTACGAAAATATTCATTTTACTGACTGTAAGCCGATTCATTCACGTCTTAGAAATTATATATTCCGCATCAAATATTACAAAAAAGTGAACTAATCGTCGCCAGTTTGGATCCTATTCAGAAGCTTCCTCTTTGACGTGATTTTAATATAAAGGACAGCATCCGTTAAAAAAATTTTCTTCCAAAGAACATAAAAGTCTTTATGCTTTACAAGGCCCTATATAAAAATCCCTCAATTCGAATATTCTAATTCCAATTCCATTGGCAAGCATTAAGCAGGAGCTTCTTTCGTGCAGAGCTCACTACCCAAATACTTAAAATCATTGCGAAAGGAAAGCAATCCTCCCACTAGCGTTTCGCCCCCTTTTGACAGCAAACCTCCCCCTCTCGAGGGAAATATTAGGTTCAATTTTTACAAAAATTTTCTTTTAAATGTCTTTAAAGGCCCCGAAAAGATGAAGTTTCTTCAAGTTGAGAATAAAAAGAAAGCAGTCTGGGACTGTACAGTTTCCTTTGCGGATCGAGTAGAGACTTTCTCAAGTATTTCGTGTGAGTTCTCCTTCTTTGATTTTTCACTAAAGACATTTTAACCTTACAGCTTTCATATAAATTTAGCTGAAATATTGAACGTGTGTTACTCGTTGGTAACTTTTCGTTTCTTATCGTCGGCAAGGATATAACCAATACCATGAAATGAATCGATTCAATTCGCAACCACCGGATTCATTCAGGGAATCCACCTAAAGTCTTATGTTGATCATTTTATTTTTCCTTGAAATTTTTCTTTTCCTCTTTTTGTAAAGAATCCCCAAAGGGCAGTCACAGGAAAAACGATTCAAAAGCTCATCATATCTTTAGATAATCACAAAATCGATGATAGAGGATTCCGCCGCAATGTTTATGGGGACGCAAAGAAAAACGGATAGCGAGTGTTTAATTTGATAGCAGTCATTTTCAATCATTTGATTCCATTGGGAACTATCTGTCAATTTAGCGGAAAGCACAAGCTGAAAGGATGAGCAGCGTGGATTAAAGCGAATTCGCGATGAAATGAGTCCTTTGGGGATATTTCATCGGTTGCTTATTAGAGTGTAGTAGTTGATAAACGAGGAGCAAGTTGAGTGCAGTACATTTGAGTTATGGAAGTTGACATTATTTTAGATTGGTGATTGAAATCGAAAGTGTTTTGCTATTGCCATCGATAAATTTTAGTTTCTACGTAAATTGGTTCAGGATAAAGTTTTATGGCAAGTGCGAGTAGGTTCTCGGAGATCCTACAATTGCGTCAATTATCATTCTTACATCTTTATCAATTTGATGTTATTCCTATGACCGTTTTCATGTAATGCGAAATGGGATGAAATATGAAAACAACTGTTGAGGCCATCGCTATGTAAGCCACTAGACCGTACTTGAATGCAAATCTAAATTTGCTTTAAGTGCTTTGCCATCTTCCAAGCATAAGCTGTTACTTTGAAAATAACACCTTCAAACCCTACGCTCGGACCCTAATTGCTTATATACATTTTCATTAAATTGGAGCTGCAATGAAGTCGGCTTAGTAAGTTTCAGCTTTTCTTTTGTAATTGAGAACGATAGACTTTTTGACGCCTCATTCACGGAGAGTTGCATATACTTACATAGGCTCCCGTGAGGTCAAGAACACAAAAATATTTACACCCTGAAAACTGTGCAAATATTTCTTGTATCCGCGGCAGAGGATAATGCATCGTCTTAATGCATTTGTTGACTGTGACCTTACAATCAACGCAAATTCTAATAGAATTATCTTTTTTTGGTACTATTACTATCGGACTTGCTCAACGACTTACTTGAACCCATTCTATGATGTCTTCCTCCACTAATCTATTGTGTTCCTGCTCAACTTTATTTCGCAATTTAAAGGGTACGCTATACGCAGCGTGAAAAATAGGTACGACATCTCTTCTCAGTACAATATCCGCTTCAAACCCGATAATTGGGTTGTTTAATTTACTTTTACCTATATGTATTTGGGAACTTACGTTTAATTTCGCTAACGACATCTGTGACAATACAACCAGGAAACAATGTGTCAATCCAGTTCCTTCCCATAAGACTTAGTTTAGGTTTATTACCTCGTATGACTGCGATTTGAAGGTTGACCTTCGGTAAAACCCACTTCACAATCCATTATTTCCAGAACATCGATCTTACAACCTGTAACTGGCATAAGATTAGTAGACTGCCTATACAATTTGGGAACTTAGCATTATATACTTCTTCACTTAAAACCGATGTGGCTGCTCCGGTATCCAGTTCCATCGTCATTATTACTCCGTTTACACGTACCTCACAGTATTGTGGCTGGCTGACTGGTATCACACTGTTGACAACGTTGATGCCGCTTGACTCGCCTTTGGTGCGGCACCTGGTAGAAATATGACCCTTTTTACCACATGTGGAACACTCCCAGTCAACAGCAGGGCAGTTTTGATGATATTGTCTTCCGCAACGTCTGCATTCACCGTTTCGACTATTTGCGGTAGATTTTCGGTTGTTTGATTTGCTTTGGACTTGCTTTTGACCTTTCACCTGAGACACAATGTTGATTTTTTCCAGAATTTTGACGACTTGACACTTGGCATGCATGCACGCTATTAGTCGGAATTTGCACTAAATTGGACGCTTTTTCGGACGACTCCATGTTGAGAGCTTTTTCACAGCACTGTTCGAAAGTGAGTTCTTCGTTCTCCAGTAAAATTTGTTGGATTTTCTCATTCCGTAACCCGACGATAAATTTATCTGCTAATTGCTTATCAAGCAATCTCAATTTATAAACTCCAAGTTTAAGTTCCTTTGAGCCAGACTTCACTTCATTTACTTTTTCCGATTCCAGAAAATCCCCAAAATTACAGTGTTGAGCAGCCACTTTCAGACGCAATGTACTGACCGATTTCTTCTCCATTTTTCTGCAATAGACCATGAAACCTGAAACGCTCCGCTCGCTTGTTCGGCTTAGGCGCAAATTGATTCCGTAACAAGGTTATGTTCTCTTCGAACGTTTTACTTAATGGCGTTACGGGATACGTTAATTTCGCTAGCAACTCACACATGGCTTTTCCTATAATTCGGATGAAAAGCGAGTTATGCCCATCTTCTTTTATGCCATTTAACAAAAAATCGATCCTCATAATCTTTGAAATTTTCACCTTTTTCAAAAGGTTCTACATTTCCCGTTAGCTTCATGCTCCTCGTGCTTCAGTGCGTACTTTATTTTAATTTTTAATTTAATTACTCACGCTTAATGGTTTATCCTCGTCGCCAATGTTATATCTTTTCGGAAATGTAGAATAATTAAAACTCACAGTCACTTTTCTGTTGTAATTCATGTAATTCCTGGGTTTAGTATTTTAGTGTATAAATTATTATTCTAGGGTGTAAGTACGTTGATATTTTCTCGATGGCGGTCCAAAAGCAAGTGCGCTAGAAGTTACCTAAACGAGTGTGAGAGTGAAGCTCTGTACATACTAATACCTAAAACTAAGACAAATATCAGAGTGATGCTCTGTTCATTCTAATACATAACAGGACCATACTTGCTTATATACATTTCATTAAATTAGAGCTTCAATGAAGTCGGCTTAGTAAGTGTCAGTTTTTCTTTTGTAATTGAAAACGATCAAACGCCATCTCGAAAAGTAGCTCAATTAAATAGACCCAATTTTAATATTCTAGTAGAAATTTTTGTATCTTAATTTACTCGAGAAAAGGAAATCCGGAACTACTAAATATGCCTTTTATTGAACGCTCCCATTTTGTCTTTTTGATTCACGAAACGAGTGTTAATTGAACGTAATCTAGAGTTACACATCTTCTGTCAAATCTTCGAAAAATCACCATTTTCGAACCAGCCCCAATCTGAGGTGTGCTTTCTGTTTTAATGCCACTCTATCATGCAATTTCGATTCTTTCTATTAACCGTAGCGATACCTATTCTTCTGGAATATACTGGTGATAGTGTGCTACGAAACGAAAATCATCGAAGCATTATCGCACACGATAAGGTCATTCGTCTTAACAGATGACACCATCAGGTCAGACACTATCTTCTATGACACACCTGAGTATATCTTGCCCTTTTTATGCTTCCCTGACAGCTAGCCAGAACGTCCTTGTATATTGTAATCAATTATCGCCACCTAATAGAGGGCGCAGGCGGAGATCCTTAACAGTAGTAATAAGCTCCACATTTAACGATTCGTCCTTCTACGCTCGGTAACCGTGGTTCGGGCAACTCTATTTATAAATTATGATCTGTTAAGATTGTCTCTTGCAAATAAATCACCCCCAGAAGGCTGTAGTCGTAGCGAAATGGTTGGTTTGCTTTCGGCTGGATGGGCTGGTGTCCATTGCCTACTGAAGGCGTAAAAGCGAAAAAAGAGGTGAACTCTCCTAGAACATAGCATGGGAAGAAAAGAAAAATAATTAATCTCGTCTCTTAATATTATTTCTAAGAATCACATCTTTCTGATTCCGAGATCTGGTTCTGGATAACATCTTCACTCCCACCCAACTCTAACTACTGACACTTTCAAACCAACCCTAGGCCACATCCTTCGTATTAAAGATTCGCTCTGATATAATTAATAAATGTCATCCTTTAATTAAAATCTTTGTCTTGCTCAAACCTTGTGTCCCTATTTTGCTTGCGCGACGAGTGGGCAGCAGAGCCTGCCTAACTAGCGAAAGCATAAATACAATGGACGTGGCGATTCCTTGGAGTCCAGAGCTCAGATTTCTCCATTTGTTGCGACTATTTTGCCGCGTTCTGTCTCCATTTTGATTGCTACAAGGCTTCTCCGGGCTGCTATTTTGATGTGCCGCCCTTTATAGCGCTCAAACTCAGCACCCGAAGACAACAAGCCATCAGATCTGCCAGCGAGTGACATTAAGCTAGGAAGCAATTTTTCAAGAGGCATAAATATACATAACTGGCACTGGGGTAAGAAATTGAATTGCCAGGAGTTCTAGGAGCTTCTTCTAGCTGCTAGAAAATCCCAAAGGATGTGAAATAGAGGCAGGAGCGGGATAAGTGAATCGGAAGCGTTGGCAATTTCCTTGCCTTATACTGTGTTTTCCTGGCATCTTAAAGGTGACACATAAAGAGGATTATCTCAAGACGCATGTAAAAGTAACCCGAAATGCTTGCAGCTGTTCTGCACACTCAAGTGACTGATGAGGAAGATGGGAAAAGTTTTCAGATTGAATATATTGGGAATGGTAGCTGTGAGTAGAGAAGGAACGGAATGGATGTGTCCTTCCCACCTACTAGCGTAGGTGTTTTGCTTGTTATTGCCAATTGATCGATAATCTAGAAGCAAATGGTATGAAGATTCTTTTAGGAGAAAACGAAAGTTAATTAATGTTGTACCAGCAATTGAAACGTTCTTTGAATGTCTCACTTTTCTTCATTATTTCCATGTATTATGAACTTCATTATGAAATCATAAGTCACTATTGCTTATAATAATAATAATTCGTTTTTTCCCAAAATTTTTCTATAACTTTAAGCTAAGCTACATAGATATAAAAGAATTGAGTGTTCTGACAGAGTTTATCTTTACAACTACGCTTTTTCTCATTACTACCATTTTGGAAAAATTTATCTCTGTGAATATCAATTCTAGGTATATACATACATACATACATATAGCTCTTTATTTCTCGAAAACACATCAGGTCACTTCTTTTTTAACCAGTATAGGTCCTTTTAAGTGTCAGAATTTCCGTTGATTTAAAAAAAAAAAAAAATCAGGAATCTGTTTTAAGTTGGGGTATGTTCCTGATTTCTGCTATTACTTTTTTGTGTGTCCAAAGCACCCAAAAAGACTCTGTTATCTTTAATCACACTTAGAGCAATCAATAATAGCAATCATTTCACTATAGTGGACTATGCATGTCCGCATGTCCCATAAAACTAAAATCACCAACCTCATAATTTAAACAAATAAAATGCTCGGATTGATGTTATCAATTTTAAAGAGTTTGTTTTTCAGAGCCCTAACCTGTAATTTTGGTTCCGTGATGTTTGCTGTAATTTTTTCCCGACTAAATCCGCAGTAATGGAACGTACTTATTCTGTCTAGCTGGAACCATGTTAACGCATGCATCAAAATCTTTTCCTTTTTTTTTGCAGTAATTTGCACTCTGACATGCCACGATTCCATTTTTCATGTGTAAAAAGTACGAGTCGAGCTATGGTTCTAGACCGAACTCAGGCTTAATGGTATGTAGTAAAATAGAACGGGAAAATAATGAACGCATGCAAATGAAAATCACCCAAAACTGCACTTAGGTAACCTTCTTTCCAACAATATTGTGGGATAAGGTAAGTAAGTCTGATGGCTCGTGGCAGTGATTTAATAGCTAAACAAATTCATATGTAGATAACTTTTGTATGGAAGCTACACCCCCGAAGAAGAATGATTCTCCTCATTACCGGCCCTACGTCACCTCTTGCTCTCTGCATCTCTTTCAGTTTTATTTCACAGCATATTTTTGAACTACAGTAATCCCTCGAGTTACGTCGGAGTTAGGTTCCGAGAATTTGCGACGTAAGTCGAAAACGACGTAACTCGAGGGTAGAAACAACCTCAGGTGATAAATGCATAAACTTTCGTTTTTTGAATATGAATGTATTTATTTTTTAAGTTTGTACATAAATTATTAAAATTTAAAGTCGTGGATTTTTGTCTACATATGTAAGTTTTATTTTCGTATACAATTGCATATATCGGATGTTACTTGCAGCCTTCATCGAGTGCCTGTACACGACGCCACTTTAAATTACAAATTTAGCAACCGGAATACGTATTTATAAAACTTACGAAGAAGAAAATAGACGGCTTTCTTTAAATACAAATACATACATATATAACATAAAGCATACACTTTTTATCGTACCCGTCAGGAGTTTCTTCGTCGAATTCAATATCATACAAAAGAGCACAAAACTCGATCAATTATTCAAACACCAACCAAACACGAAATTCGTTCGAAATATACGAATCAAAAACACCTCAACACAACCTCGGTCTATATTGTAAGAACGTCAAACACGAAAACTTTCCTACGAAAATCGCGCTTACAAAGTTTTCAAATGAACAAAAATCTGTTTCATGAAAACGGCGACGTAAGCCAAGGGATGGACGACGTAATTTCGAGGGTTCGGTCTCAAAGTAATGAACGACGTAAATCGAAAAAACGTATAACGAGAGAGACGTAACTCGAGGGATTACTGTACCTCGAGTATCAACAAATGCAAGAACATACATATATACATATGTATGTACATATTTGTAAAGAAATTTTGTATGGTACTGGATAAAATATATAGCTGAGAATGGAATTTTTTCATGCTAATTTTTAGTTATTTTTCGGTTGCAGAGGAGTTTGAGGTGCGAAACAAGAAAGCCCGACTGGGAACAATCAATTCCTGTTCTGCCTATCGTGCCATAAGGACATAACACTTCGAAACCTTGATCTGTTCTGCAAATAACTCTTCTTTGCAAATTTTTTTTAATTAGCGAATTCATGGTCATTTCGGTATTTGTTACTAAACCGTTCAAAACCAATGCTCACATTTTCAGGTATCATTCTTCTATTAATCCCTAAACTAGCGTGTGGTATAGTGGTACCTGTTAGTGGTGCCTGTTTTTTTTGACGAGTATCTACGAATTGATCAATACAAAGAATGAAAGCTTAAGTTCGAGTTGGCTTTTATTAAATTTAAAAAATTTAATTTAAAATCAGCGATGATCCAATTCAATTCGTTCGGTTGACATCATTCATGGGAAATTAACGCGACACTGTTACTCAAGAAAACATCCAACACTTTTAAGCTGATAAAGCAAAATTGTCTACAAGTCGTTTTATAATTAAAGCAATGCCATCTGCTCTACCATTTCACTTAGAAAAAGGACACTGTCGACTGCGGTTTGCACAATCATCAAACACGCGATCCCGTACACAACCCCGACAACCGCACCAAAAGAATCAGGCAAAACGTCCTTTTTTCGGCAAGAGGTTTAGCATTTATTTTAAGTATCCTTCCCGGGGAGCTTCTTGTCCATCCAGGCAACGAGTCCTTTTAAGCCGGTTTAGATCTTAATTTTCCTCATTTATTCTGTCACAAAGTAGACGAACGCAGATAACGACCACGCCTCGTTCTTGTAACCGCCATTTGTTCATTCTTTCGAACCGCATATCCTTTTGTCATTTTAAACCTTCATCTTGTGTATTGTCTGCAGAATGACGTAATACGTAGTATAGCAGCGTGTACAGAAACTAGCTGCGACTATAAAAGGGGAATTACCGGACCGACCTTCATACAAACGTTTTGCTGTTCGCCATCGGCATACTTTGGTGGTCGTTGGGAAAGGATGACACCACATTACTCAGATTATGATCATTTTATTTCATTAAAAAGATTGTCTCAGGTTTTTTGGTCCTATTGTGTGCGGCCGAGAGATGATGGTGTCCTTTCTTTCATTTTTCGGTATTGTCGTGATTCCTTTCCATGGACGAATTGAAATAATTCTACAATAAAGTTGAGTGCAGTGTCTTCGAAAAGGATTGGGTAGAGTAGGGAGCGAGGCTACAGATAGGAAGTGGTTCATAGTCTTTGAAGAGCACTAAGATAGGGCTTAATTATAGGAGAATCTAGATGTCATGTTCGTTGAAGGAGATAAAGGAAAGACGTTTTGGCACGGTTGATTGGAAAAGCGAATTTCAATTACTTTAGTGCTTCCGATGGTATAAAGCGTGTTTAAAAGGCTTCTGTTACTTTTCACTAGCAAGCTGTCCTAAGATTGTATTTGACGGTATGCCCAGGTGTCAAATGTCGAGTAAAAAAATAATGGCAACAAATTAAGTAAAATTTCCGTTTGGCACGCTGGCCGAAAAGTTTTTTTAGCATTGCTTTTGAAGTCAAATATTGATTTGTAGTATTGCACAATATGTTAGTAGTAGTAGTTTACATTGTATTATGTACATTCCACTATATTACAAACCAGAAGCCTTACAGGTGAATAATTAATGGTTCTTCTTAGTTAAGTTTATTATCAAAGATTTGCTTACAATTCTCAGATGAGAACTACGCATAAGTCAATCATTGGCGAGAACTTTCGATCATTGAGGTGTCTCGAAAGAAAAACACCAAGACCAAAATTTAAGAGCTATAAATACTTTAGTGGAGCAGCGAGCACAATATTATTACTACTATATTTTAATAAAAGGTATATAAATATGCGAGCACAATATATCTTACATACATACATATTCAGGCCTATTCAGGATCAGAGTCTTATATCAAAAAAGTCTCAATTTATTCAAAATTCATACAAAATTGAGACTCTCGACGTACTTTGCGATGCTGGGTTTCCATATGCGACAATTTTCTGTGACAAGATGTGTGACAGATCAATTATCCAATCAGATTACAAATCTGTGACAAATTTTGTCGCATGTCGCTAGTCGGAGAAACTCCGACTTTTCTTGTGACAAAAATTTCAGTTCAAAGGTTTCTCGGAAATTTCAGTTCAATGTCTTTAACCTTCTATCATTAGTGCGAAATATCTTCGATACTCAGCACTGTCACTTCGAATTTTCTTTTATTTTCACTAATAGAAGCAATTTTAACAATTTTTTTTAGTATTTTTTTGCTGTTTCGTTATTTTTCCAGCCATTTCACTTTTTTGACAACCAATTTACGCAAAGGTGTGACACAAGTAATGTCACAAATGGAAACTTTAGACTGAAGAGTGTGACACATTTTTGTCGTGACAAATTTTTGTCGTGACAAATTTCTGTCGCTGAAAATTGTCGCATATGGAAACCCAGCATGACTTGTGACTCGGTCCTGAATAGGCCTGATATTACCGGTTACTTTGTAGAAAATATTTTCGATTTATGTTCATAAAGACAATATTTCAAATCTCGAAATCTTCAGTCAAAAGATCAACAAACACAAAATCCCTAACTCTGAGTCATAAAGCTTAAAAGCCCGCAACATGAAATTGTCCCCGTGGCGTGAAAATCTGACGTGAATCAGGTCGTCTAAGGATCATACTATAACATTCCAGGAGGACAATCGAGGAGTGAATAGCCCCAGGCTATCCAGGAATTGGGTTTTGTGGCGAGAAACCAATATCCGCTAATAAAGCCATCATCAAATCCGGAAACGTTAAATCACGAATCTCAAAGTCGTCATATACATACCTATCTTTACCTGAAGACGTGCACTCCTTGGAGTGCCGTTTTGCGTCGCCTACTACATTCTACATCATAGACGACATGCCACCGGTTTTGTATAAAGCGCTTTGAAGCCAATGTTATTTCGGGATTTTAAATTTATAATTTTTTTATTATACATAATTAGTATTGTGTTATGTTATGCAATTTTGTATTTTCACGATTAAGGACTAGAAAACTCCACAAAACCCAAAAAAATGTCCGCCTGCCCACTGGGATCGGTCCACGAAAAATAGTTTGACGGCGTGTAATACACAAACCCGTTAACCCAGAATAACCAGGAGGCACTGGAACGTCGCATCTCGGTATTAAACGCATTCCGGACTGCTATGAAAACAATTTTTCTGTACCGCAAAGAATTACTTATTGTTCAGCTATTATTTTCACCAAATTTAATATCTTCCGTCAGTCTTGTAGGTTACTTTGGTGGCTAACAGCCGTCTCTATTACACTATACGATTTTTTCAACTAAAACTGACAAATTTTGCCAAATAGGAAAATAAAAAAAATAAAAAATATTCATCAAAGTGGCATACAGGAACCTTGAGAAAACTTTTTAGCTGGACTTTTTTAACGTTCTTCTCAGTTTTCTGAGTCTATATGACACACGGAAAAGTGCTGCGAATCTTGTAAATGATCTTGATGTGAAATTGTCCTAGAACTATCCAGTTACCAAGTCAACTAGCATTTCTAAGTAGCTCCGTAATTTTCTTTTGTCCTCTGCTCTGACTGAGCTCTGCATGTACTAGTAGTATGACGATGACTGCAGTAAAAGTACCCGGAAAGCATAGAATCCCGGTCCCTTATCTAATCAAAAAAAAGCAAAAAAATTTTGTTTTTTTCCAGAATAGTCGAAACAACACCAACAGCAGGCAGCAATGAAGCAGGGAATCTTTTAAGACAACAAGAAAAAAAATGTTGCCTCAGGATCCGAGAGGGAACCGGTATCGTGAAAAGTTGCTTCGAGATATTCACATAAACAGATTGAAGCAAAGGATTCACCTGAGCCCACTATTCGCACCCCAAACTGAAAACTTCTATCGTACAGGTAAAAGGAAACAAGATGGCAGCACCAGGGGTACGGTACTCTGTTACCGTTACCTCCATCTCCTTAGTCGTTTTGACGGAAATTTATTGGAAAAGTTTTCCCATTCGTTTAGTTTAAAAGGCGAGCGAGCACAGATGTATTTCATCAATTTTGTATCTAGCCTCGATTTATGGCACTACAGCGGGCTACATTTGAGTGTGGTGTGTATGCTCTTGTGCTTCCGCCAGGCAGATATTTATTTACTAATACGGTGTGTTCAAATAGATGCAATAAAAAGTAAAAATGGTGTCTGTGTACACTACATGCGGACATCCTAAGCACTAAAAGTTGCACTCGTCTTGACCACAGAAGGTTCTGTTGTCTAAAGTACGTTTCATTTCTGATGCGAAACAGTGAAAGCAATCGCCGCGACAACGTGATGTATTCATGTTCAAAATGAATGCCACCAAGGACGAAAACGAAACAGAAGTGAACCTTGTATCTTGCAGGGAGCAGGGTGAACTTTCTTATGCGATTGTAATGCGGAGTGCCACATATCGGGCTCCTGAGGTATCCCAGACATCGTGTACTCAGATAACACGAATAGGGCGATACGTGTAGAGGTGATCCACATGCAAACTTTTCCTTATGCAATTCGGGTTTTTTTTCCGGCATTTCTTCAACTTCTTCTCGGAATATTTACGTTATGTGTGCATATTCCTGAAGAGCAACATATTTTGCATATATTCAAAACTATCAGGACGATTTTCGATGTGAATAATGTGAAAAGTTGTCTTGCACGTTGTTTGGCGGTAGCTCCTGCTGCTACTTCTGCACTACTTCGGGTAAAGACTTCTTCTTGAGATGATGCCCCTCAAAAGTCCTCAAGTTTTTCATGTGGCACTTTGGGTTTTTCTTCGACAGACTTGGGATTGTCTGCGGTATATTCGGTGCTTCCCACTTTTATCATGTTGTATCATTGGCCTCTGCAGGGAAGTCGACCTTTTTTACGGTTGTGGGTATGTTGGGAACCAAACATATCACAGGGAATACACTGCAGCAAATCGAATTTGCATCAAATAGTCGAAGAGCATATGTGGAATTTTAGTTTGATAGCGAAATGCAATTGTACTATTTTTGTCACCTATGTCGTTTGCATGGAAAATATTTGATGTCGATTTTTGAAACAACAGAAATAATAGAAAGTTTTGTAATTTTAAAAGTTGGTCTTGTGAAATAGTGGCAATGAGAAGTTTTGTTCCAAGTTATTGGTTATGTTGCATATTCCATCGCAAGAATTGAAATTCAATTTCAAAATTCTATTGAATGGAAATTAGTGAGATTTAATTTGAGAACATTCTGACTAGAATTTTTAAATCTAAGGCCTTTTCTTGATCGTGCGTTTTTTGCCTTAAAACAACACGTTTTTATAGCTTGGATTTTTTTAACAAATGCAAATATGTAATAACCTCGAATTCACTAATATATGGTACTAAAATTATTTTCATAAATTTTCAGAACTGATGCCCTGGATTATGTATTGCATATTCTCGGCTTAATATTTTACGACAAATACCGAACTCGACTTCACGAAATCATTATGTAAGATGTACCTACTTGTAATATTTAAGCAGTTATAAACGTCAAACTTCAAATAACATAAACTAAAATTAACTCTTCGGATAAGAAGGTAGCTCACATATCAGCTCTGATAAGGTCACGTATTTATACAGGACTATTGGCATATTTTGTTTGCTGCAACTGTCAAATAATTTTAACAAATACCAAAATATTTTGATCACAGTCTGTCAACGGCTTTCATTTAGTTTTTTGTTCCAAAAAATCAGAAGGAAAACCTTTGCAAGTGTCAAAATATACTCAAGAAATTGTTACAGAAAGTATAAGTCTTATTTTCGAACACAAAGAGCGGTTGAGTTCGTTATCATTATCATTAAGGTGTCATGCGAAATAATAGCACACCCTCCATACATACTCTTCCACCATTTTAAAGAACTTGAAAAACTCCGATGAAGGCAATGTACAACTTTGAGTAGCAATACAAATTAATATTTAGATTTAACTTTGTATGCTTCATTATAACATGGCGAAAACAGATGTACATATGTATTACTTTAAGTAGCTTCTATACAACAGTTTTAAAAAGAAGTGCTAAAAATCTTTGAATAGTCGCTTCAGAACACGGTCAACAAGTAATCCTTTAATGATTTCCTCCAAATTACCACCAGTGTCCATCTAAGTGTGAACTCCTAAGTCATCTTTTCTGTCCTCAAACAAAAATATGAATTTAGTATTTCATCGTAAATTCTATGATTGTCTGCTGCCTATCATGACTACAGTATGGTTTCGAAGTCAGTTTTAAATTACCATTTCGACCCAATCCATTTTTTCCATTATTATATTGAAAAAAATGGTGAAGCTTTGTAAAATTACTGTGAGTTCAATTGACATTATATGTGATAACTAGAATTCTATACTCTCACGTATCACCTCTTTAATGAATATTGCTTTTCAATTTATCAAGATGTGTCATTTTCTAGATCAGAGAGACCAATCTCCATTATGCACTTCACTTACAAACACCTTTATCCTGTGGATATTATTATTCAAGGGGATGTGGTTAGGACTGCATCCTTATTAATTCAAACCGAGTGGAGATGGGGACAGTACACCGATTACACTTTCATAGTGTCAGATATCTGAGGATATTCGCTAGGCCTTATGACGCCTTAATGATGATGTGTATCTGTCCAGCAGAAGATACTCGTACTATGGTGAAAGTGGGACATTCCTCCAGCTCTTTGAAGAATTCACAAATGTTTTCCATATGGAAAAAATGGGTTAGCCTTCAGGCGAAAATTCTCAGTATGCAACAATTTTTTTGGTAAAATATTTATGTGGTCCTTCGTAAGAAAGTGAGCCAGGAGGCATTTTGAAGAATATTCGTCATTTCAACGGCTTTAATCCGAATGAAAAACAAGCTGAAATAGTGCATTCAATTTGTGTTGCAGCGTCAATATAACTCACCTGTTAATCTACGTTTCTCAACTGTTGTCAAGCTAATAAGCTTTGACTTTTCTATATTTACTAAAAAAATTAGCAAACTGTCTTGACTTATGGAATGTTCAGAGCCTTGACTTTGTAACACTGGCGGTCTGGAAAATTATGTTCCTGTTGGAATTTTCAATCTTTCAAGAGTGTGATCAGGTTATTAATGAGAAGTGTAGTGCTACCACCTGCAGGCTGGCACAAACACGTACCACCTCGTCGATAGCCAGCATTTCTCTGCATTCGATTTTTAGAGATACCTACAAATGTAATTATTGGGAAATATTTCGGTCGACTACAAAAGGAGCTTTTAGGAAGCACATGCTCTGTACGTAAAGGCAATGTGATATCACCAAGATTTGAATTTGAGTAAATGTGTCTATAAAGGTAGAACTTGTGTTGTAAAAAATTAACAGTATAAAAAAAATAATAACGCCTTACATATTGCTATTTCGTAATATTTGAACTTACACCAACTTCAATTAAATAAATATAAAAAGAAAAGAATAGCAAAAAACGGCGATCGGTGTTCGAACGTATGCGAACTTTTAGTTTTGGCCACTTCCAAATGCAAAGAGCGACTATTTGGCCCTAAGTGCGACCAGGGACGTCCCTTCATTATTTCGAAAGTGCAATTGCCCTTTCTTGGCACCATCTAAGGGCGCCCAGAGTAGAAACACTTCACCAGTATACCAGTGAATCCTGTTTACTTCTGAGTGTGGACTACTGAGTATCATTAATGACATTTAGGTACTCACTAAATTGACGTTGCTTCACTACTGCCTAGATGACAAACCCGAAGATAATAGCAAAAATTGTGTTATGTTCTTTTTTTTCCCGCGAAATTCATCTTAAGCACATTATACCTGAGGCACATTGTATTTGAATTTGTAGGCCTTCGAATTACTTTATTAGTAATAATACAGTATTGTTATTGATTTTCAAAAAAAAAAAATTTGCTGCCCTCAAAATTTTTTTGTCCACGTTTCATGACTAGTAGACACGAAAAAAGCAATAAAAATGTTCACTCCGTCTGTCCGCCGTACGCCGTACGTCGACCGCCCCAAAATCCTTTGAAGGCTCGTAGCTCTCAAGCCAGTGGAGCTATTAAATTAAAATTTTTTCTAGGAATAGACTGGGTAGACCCCTTGAATTGACATTATTTTCAGGGGTGGGGGTATGAGGGGGAAGGTGGGGGAAGCGTTTTAGACGAAAAATTTTGGTTTTTAGATCTCAGCAACCACTCATGTTAGGAGACTGAAACTTGGAATTTCTATAAACCTTTGATAGTGGACCCATTTCCAAAAAAATTTATGATATGGATGAAGGGGTGTGGGAGTGGAGGGGGAAGCAATGCATCCGAAACGCAAAAAAGTCGAGATCGACACATTCTAAAATCTATATCTCCTAAACCGTTAATAGCAAGCAATTAAAACTTAACAAATATCTGTAGTTATACTAGGAGAGTAGATTGAAATAAAATTTTTGAGTGGGGGTAGTGGCGTACGAAGGTGGGGTTGAAATACTGAACATTACGATCTCTCCTAAACCAGTGGCACCAGAAAAACAAAATTCGGTTTGGATATAAAGCTTGATAAATAAAGATTGCTCAAAGTAAAATCTTTGAAGGGGGCGTACTCCTGTAAGTGGAGGGAATAAGAATTTTTCAAAAATAACACGTTTCATATCTCAATAACAGTGTAAGATGGATGTTTCAAATTTTTACCAGAAGTAGGCCTAATTGAACCCTAGCAAGGAAAAAAAGTTTGGGGGTGTGGGTGTAGAGGATGAGGGTGGGGAAGGGTGAGAAAGAAAAAGTTTCGATGCTTATATCTTAAGAATCTATAGTGATAGGAAACTGAAACTTGATATTTAGATAGAGCTATAGTAGTGGCATGGTGGAAAAATAATATTTTTTTAGGGGTAATATGGTACGGTAGTGGGGGGTGTTTTTCCTAACCTTAGAGGCTTATGCTAAGAAGTTGAAACTCGGTAGATATATGTAAATTAACTAGAAAAGTAATTCTGATAAAAAAAAATTTCGAATATTCATTAGCGTTCAGAAGGGGGGCAAGACAAAATATCAGTTAATATAAAATGCATATATTTTCACGATTTTCGTCATATCTACTAGGTCTTTCGAAATATTGAATTCATTTTTATTCTTTGGATTCTTCATATGAATACCTAGAAAGTGTTTTCAAGATTTTTTGAAATTCGACCCCTAAGAGGGTGTAAACTGGTTGTATACTTTTTCATGAATTCCACCATGTTTCTCAGGTCTGATCAGATATCGAATATCTTTTCACTTCCCCAGGCTTGTTTAATAATCACCTATTTTTAAGTTTGGTTTTTTTCAACCTCTAGACCGCATCCCGGAATATGACCCAATTATATAATTCATATGTTACACCCTTTTCTAACCGCTTCCCGAACTTTTTGTTACATACATACATACTTACACCGCATTCCCGAATTGAACGCGTTCTGAACTTCTGCCGGAAAAATAATAAAGTTGCGCCCAGACTGTTGGCAGATTTTTTTTCATCATTTCGTTTTCCGCTTCATAAAATCCCCTCTAAAGTATGTACGTAAGCCTCGAATATCTCAGCCAATGTAGTAATTCATTTGAATTTTATTTCATAATACAAGCCCTTATCGCCATTATGAAGCCTTTCATAGCGTATCCCATTAGTTCGAAAGCATTTATCATACCTCGCCAACTTTCAAGTAGTAGACGGGATTTATATCCTTTTGAAGGAATTACATTTAAAAAAAAACATACACACATACACGCGGTAATAGGGAGTTGGGCGCATTGTTTACGACATCTTGGAGCGACTGAGCTTATTCATTATGCAATCCCTTCCGCGTATAT
Source organism: Beris chalybata (assembly GCA_949128065.1). Lineage (NCBI taxonomy): Eukaryota > Metazoa > Arthropoda > Insecta > Diptera > Stratiomyidae > Beris > Beris chalybata. The sequence continues at coordinate 1,405,581 of OX421896.1, read as the reverse complement.
ACTGCTTTACAGGTTATCGCTCTGTGAGTCACTTAGGCGGTCATAAAGACGAACGAAAGGACTAGATCGAATCTACTCTCAGGAATTAACCGAGGTCAATATCAGCGTGGCAGAAAGCACGGAAAGTACATCAAGGTGATATGTGCTTTTCTGGTACGAAAAATGCCCGCGCCACATCGGAATCAATACGAAATTTGGGCCTGCTTTAAACCCCCTATTGAATATCAAAGCAGATCATAAGAGCCTTAACGCTAAAGCCTCCCGCTTTCAGAGCAATAAACTTTACGACGGATGTATGAAAAGGTCCTTTAACGATGTTCGCGGAGAGCCTTGATCCTTGGAACGGAGGAAGTAGATAGGCTTTTAAACAGGCAAGAATAAGTATTTATTTCGTTATTGGGAATTCGTTATCAATGTATCGAAATCATCGATTTATGCTACGCAATTTGGTTCAAGGTATTTATACAACAAACATTGGATTTCCAATCAAAGACGGCTAATTTTTCTTACAAGAATTTTATTAAGATTTCTCCTCAGTATTTTCCAATATGCTAACTACGTAGCCGAAGAAAATCCACAGAGTAAAAACGCTAGAGAATTAAAAAAGGGGAAACTGTATTAATTTTTCTCAGTAAAGTTTCCAACCGTAAATATTCGAACATCGCGGTTATCATTTTATGTAATTTTTTGAAGACGATTTAAATCAGATTGCAGGTGCATTATTCTATATCATTAACTCTCAATTCCATTTAACATTTTGAATAAAAGACGTAAAAATTTGGCAGCTGCTCCAGCATTTGCATTATATGCGTCAAGCACTGGCGTAGGAAGGGGGGGGGGGGTTTTTGGGGATAAAACCCCCCGAAATGTTTTGCTCACTTTGTAAGCTATATTTTTTTTAATTCAGCAGCACGAAAAAGTTAGAATGTAGTAGCCATAGTGCTATAACTAACGGAGATCGCAAAGCGCCGTTTCTGTATAAAGCACTTTGAAGCATTTTGATACAAAATTGAAAATTTTTGTACGGAGCGTTTCATGCCCGGTGGTGAAATGCAAATAGTAGCGAAGTATTTAAAGGTTGGGCTTTTTTTCTTTTCAATACCGGAGTATGTATAACATACATGTGAGTAAGAAGCTGATAGCAGCATAGTGAATATCGCCGGTCCTTTGCGAGAAAACCTCCGGCTTCAAAAAAGTCACTGCACGTTTTCTCCATTGTACATATAGCTCTATGGTAGTAGCGTTGAACGAAAGTCTGTGAAGACATTTCAATACTGCTTGATTATTGTTGGTCTTAAATCTCCAGCTTCATTTGTTTTTTGGTTACAAAGCGTGCGCAAGTGTACACAAAATATTGTCGTATAGTGATTTTTTAAATAGGACTTTAAGAGAAAGGATATTATCGACCGATCATAAACAATTATGGGCCGGTGATCGATAAAAAAATGTTGAATCTCTCTACTAACAATGATAATTCTTTACTGTGAATGATACAAGTAGGTTGTATCTATCAACGCTTATGAATTCAAACATTTGGATCATTCCATCAAGAATCGTCAAAAATGATAAAATTTGTGACTTACCATCACCGATTCTTTTACGAAGTGAAAAGATATTCGATATCTGATCAGACCTGAGAAACATATTGAAATTCATGGAAAAGTATACAACCAGCTTACACCCTCTTAGGGGTCGAATTTCAAAAAATCTTGAAAACACATTCTAGGTATTCATATTAAGAATCCGTAGAATAAAAATGAATTCAATGTTTCGAAAGACCTAGTAGATATGACGAAAATCGTGAAAATATATGCATTCTATATTAACTGATATTTTTTTTAACCCCCCCTTCTGAACGCCAATGAATATTCAACTTTTTTTTTTATCAGAATTACTTTTCTAGTTAATTTACATATACGTACCGAGTTTCAACTTTCTAGCATAAGCCGTTCTAAAGTTAGGAAAAACACCCCCCACCCTCGTACCATGCTACCCCTAAAAAAAAATGTATTTTTCCAACATGCCACCACTATAGCTCTATCTAAATACCAAGTTTCAGTTTCCTATCATTATAAATTCTTAAGATATAAGCATCGGAACTTTTTCTTTCTCACCCTTCCCCACCCACACCCTCTACACCAACACCCCCAAACTTTTTTTCCCTACTAGGGTTCTATTAGGCCTACTTCTGGTAAAAATTTGAAGCATCCATCTTCATATGAATACCTAGAATATGTTTTGAAATGTGTTTTTGAAATTCGACCCCTAAGGGGGTGTTAAGTGGTTGTATACTTTTTTATGAATTCCGGAATATCTCTCAGGTCTGATCAGATATCACATCCACGGGCTTATTTAACAATCACCAATTATTTTTGTTTATGGATTCTTCATATGAATACCTAGAAAGTGTTTTCAAGATTTTTTGAAATTCGACCCCGAAGTGGGTTTAAAGTGGTTTTATACTATTTCGTGAATTCTGCCTTATCGCTCAGGTCTGATCAGATATCGAATATCTTTTCGCTTCCACAGTCTTGTTTAATAATCACCTATTTTTAAGTTTTGTCTTCTTCAACCTCTAGACCGCATCCCGGAATATGACCCAATTATATAATTCATATGTTACACCATATTCTAACCGCTTCCCGAACTTTTTGTTAGGTTTTGAGTCACATAGTAACATACACCGCATGTTTTTCGGATGACATACTCTAGTGACAAGTTGAAAATCGTGGGGGCTAGACCATCTCCCTGCTTTAAATCACATTTAGTTCGAAAGCTGGTTGTGGGATCGTTTTGTATTCTTTGTAAGTTGAAATTTGTTCAGTGGGTAAACCGGATGAATCCTGTAGTGACCTTTTGTTTTGTGTTTAGTTGAGATTTTAGACATTCTCAACCGTTTATACTAAAAAGCTGAAACATGAATTTATATAAAACTTGAATAGTTCTTAAAATATGCTCGATATCGGTGAAGAGTGTGGGTGTGAGAAAAACAATACCTCCGAAATTCTCGAAATCTGAGATTGATATAGAGATATTCCAGAGTCTTTTTCGTAAACGGTTAATGTCGACAGTGAAGTAAGGAAGTGGGGGAATTTTCGTAAAGAATCACGTCTCATATTTCAAGAACTTTTCGATGAAAGCTTATTATTTATATGGGAAAAAAATTGTAGCGTTTCCGAGTTTCATATCTCGAGAATCGCTTATGATATACAACTAAAACTAGGTAGGTAGAGCTATAGTTGTGGCAAGTTCTAAAAATAAGACTTTTACTAGGGGTATCATGGTACAGAGAGAGTGATGATAATTTTTGCACAATAGGAAATCGGCTTTCTAGAGCTCCATTATTCAAAAATTTGCCCAATTCTAATATGAATCTTCCTTGCACAGACAAAACAAAATATCTTGGGGTTACTCTCGATAAGACACTGACCTCTGAAAAACACACCGCTTTAATTAGAGACAAGATCAATGAAACTATTAGAGTTTTTTATCCCCTAATAAATCGCCGATCTGTGCTAAGCACTGAAAATAAAATTATTATCTACTAGGTAATTTTTCAAAGTATATTTCTCTATGCGGTCCCAGTTTGTCATGATATCTCATATTACCATATCAAAAAACTGCAAATTGCCCAAAATAAAGTCCTCAAATTATTGGTAAGCCCACCCTGGTATTTCTGCACGCGGAAACTTCATGAAATTGCAAATATTTCAAAAATGAAGGACAAGATGGACATCATTCATCAAAAATTTCGATATCGGAAAATCCACTAACCTCAGGATTATTTAGCTAATTAGTTCATATTTAGTCTTAGGTTATTTCTAGTGTTAAGAATAGTCTTAAGTTGTATTTATAGGGTCTTTCACTTTGCCGTATTTCCTTAAGCTTATATACTAATTACACTTACTCCAACGTCTTACGACCAAATATGAAAAACATTAGTTGAAATGGGTACAGATACTCAATAGCTCTAAAGTATCTATATAAGAAACACTGAATTTTATACATATGTACATATTAGGCAAAATAAAAAGAATTCTTTTTCTTTTATTGTAGTATATTGTTGTAAGCTCATTTTGATTATGGAATCAAACAACTAATTTCAATTATGTTCGCCTTTGTTTATTTTAATTCGCTCAAATAATATCACCTTTTTATGCAAAGACCACATGAACATGAACTAGAGAAAAGAACATCGCCTCCTCCAACGATCTAGTCGTCTTTTCTTACGCCTTTTTCTTCACGCCAGTGTTTTCTTCTTATTGCGTCCAACGAAATCTTTTGAAAAGGGTCATTACAACATAATATCTACTGCTACTACTATTAATAACTACTTGTAGATAATATCGAACTTTACTGGTCAATTTGAAGTTCAAATTGGTCAATATTAAAATTTTGGTGCTGAAACAATTGTGCAATTGAAGACAAAATCCTCTCCAATATCCAAAAATATTATTACCTGATCAAATATCAATGTCATACTTTGTTTTCTTTGACTAGAAGGGTTTTGTACTACGAATTTCTTTCATGAAGTGAAATAATTAATCGTTTTGGTTATCTCAGATTTTAATTTTTTAAAAAGATCTGTTCTATCGAAACTTTTTCCTACATCTCCTTCATTACGTTAAAGCAACAATTAAACCGCTTTCGAAATACGCGGGACAATTCCGATGGCGATATAAAAATAGATTAATCGGAAACCTAACATTCACTAATTTTCCCCATAAGCCTGACTATAGCAGCTCTTGTCGCTGTATCATTGGCACATTCGGTTCGCTACACCCTGCAAAGCAAACCCATCCCCAGAGCGTATAAGCTCTAACTTTTCGAAAAATCATCAGCCCCTTGAGGTGGGTGTCCTTGATGCGCTCTGTGCTCTGCTCAAAGCGAAGATAAATCATGTCACTGGTGTCAGACATCGATTGGAAAAGTTTTCATCGTGATGCGGAAATTTTGAATTAACCGTTTGCTTTTCCTGTAATGTCTGGAAAACAATTTTTAATTAGACTTGCGAATCTTCAGTTAAAAAACAGTAACGATTTAACAAAATGTGGGTAGACGAGTGGGAGTTTGCTGTTCTTCATGAACACCATGCGAGTTAGTGTTTTAAGTTTTGAAACTTATTTTCACTTGTTTTTTCGAAGAATTGTAGTTAACATTTTACAAAGCTGGCATGCGAGGAATATGTCTCCTGATAGAAACTAAGAAGATAAGAATATCCGCTGCCCGAAGGATGCAAGCTCTTAAAAAATAAAATCATATTGTAGACGAGTATCAAATGACAAGTGGGTAGCTCTTGAGTAAATGATATCCAGTTCGGAAGAGGCAGCAGAAAATGACTAACTACTCGTACAGTGCACAAATTTCATAAATATAAATTTTTGGCCCAATTTCGCAGGATATTTGTAGAGAAGCTTGTCCTTTTTATCTATTGTTAATACATTTACTTGCATTTTCAAAATTCAATGCGAATCTAAGGACATTAAAGGCCTACAAATAGCTTCACTTTTTTCAGTAACGAACTTCAATTAAAACTTTCTGGCTCTAGTTCCATAAGTTTGAACCGCTACCATTTGCATTGAAGAACTCACGTGTGAGTACACCTTGATACAGGTGCCGAAGTTATTTTACTTAAGTTAAGTCTTCTTACCATGACTTTAATTACATACATCTGCATTTCATAATTGACAAAAATTATGTCTTGCAATTTATCGAAGCTCTTTCCCTAAGTGTCATAATGCAACAATCATTTTTGTGATATTAATTACTGCTGATATCAGCAATGCAGTTAATTCCCAAAAATACCTTATTCTTACACTTTTAAAATTTCTGAAAATTCTCAAATACACACATGTTTTCACACCCAACAAATCCATCCAGCTGGAAATTTTTCTCGTTATATCCGCACACGAATGGAGCGCGCCATTATTTGATAGAGCCAATTGTCGGAGGTAGAAAGGACACACCATCGTTTTTAGTATGTTGGACTGATGCTAGCTGGGTGAGGGGGGTTTCCGTCCGGATGGGCTTAGAGACGTGTGAAATTTTTCATTTCAGACTAGGTAGGTACCAGCTCCAGGAGTAGATACCATCAGACTAGCTGGGATTTAACACTCCGCTCAACTTTAGCTGAGATACTGCAAAGGTACGTGTTTAAAAAGTGTCCCGGCCATCCAAAAGCACCTACTTAACCAACATATAGGACACCATACCTTTCCGAACCTGACGTAGTGAAACGGAAAAAATATAGCAAACGGTTAAAAAATGTTGAGGTGAAAAAATTCGTGACAAGAGACATAAATGAGGTCGGAATCATCCGATTTATCACGGTCACTGTTTGGGAGTTCAGAATACATCTTGAATTATTAGTGCAGAAAAAAACGACGAACACTCGAATCCCTCACACCTCACATATGAGTTTCGTCCCGAGCACGTCCAGGAAACGAAATCAACTTTTATTGTCCTGCTTCATTTGACATTAATTCCCATTTTTTGTGCGCTCCAACCCCGAATCTGCAAAAACCACCCCTTATTTTCACATGAATGATACCAACATTAGACCCTCAGAATTGAGATAGACAGAAAAAAAAAATGGGAAGAAATTGTATTTCCTGGTGAGATTCCTTTTGGGTGTTCGACCAAGCGCGCCACCTTATTTCCGTATCGTGGTACTAATGTGCCAAACCAAATACAGGACATGTCGTGGCGTTTGCCATTTTCTACTTCAATTGTACAAGTTTGTGGGTGTAGACGCCCGATTCCATAAATCCTGTCCCTTTTTGGTCTTTATTCTATGGCAAAAGATTGCGGATGGAGGGAACAAAAGACTGACAAATCGAGAATTCGAGGCGTTTTAAATGTTCCATTTTCGTATTTTCAGAGCTCGCAACAGCAATTATTTCAGTGTGTTTTTATGTTTGTTGAGTACTTTGTAAAAATGCCGTGTTATTTCTCTTTGTGCTATAGCAAGTAAGAAGTTTTTCGAAATATCTGTCATGATTTACGTGAAATGTGAAATAATGAGCTGCACTTTAAAATTACTAAGATAGGTTAATATATTTAAAGGCGGTTTATGGAACCTCGAGCAAAAACGCCATAACAAAATCACATTTCTTCTGCAGAATCAGTACCAAATATTTGCGCTTCTTTGGAGTTCTATACAAATCTATGCGACAGTTATTTTACTTTGGGTGTTTTCTTTTGTTTGCTGGTTGTTGACGAGATATTGAATGTTCTAATAAAGCACGTCAGTGATATTGTGTAATATACATATATTACATTTGTTCACGCCGTGCTTAATGAACTAGGCCATGAATTCGATATAACTTTGGAAATAACTAAATATTTTACTGAAACACACATTAACCCATTTTGCGTTTAGATGCACTACTATGCAAATACATATGTAATAAAATGTAATAAAATCGATTCAAAGTCTGAGATCCCTTTTGCTTGAAGACGAGAAAACTCATCTTTTTTCAGAACACTCAAGATCCCTTATTGAAAAACTTCTGTCCCCGACATCCTGCTTCCGTTTGTACGGTGTTATTAATTACCATTGGGCTGGTAGTATACAGCATACAACCAACGTAACAGGTTGTGAAACTTGGTGGGTACCAAGCTTAACTTAACATAATACACTAACGGGCATACCACGAAGCTGGTGTTCTTACAAATAAATCAAAACATCCCTTAAGTACACCATAAAAGTATATACAGGGCTCGTCCAAATATCAGCCTTCGTTCATTTCAAGTTCAAAATCTCGCTTAAATTCACGAGCTCTTGGGCCGTCAATGAAAATTTCAAAATACATCACAACCCTAAAACACACACCCTCCGACGTTTGCATGTATCTATGCTACTGTATAGTCGCATCAAAATATTTCCATGAAAGTTTAATTTTATGGAGTACGTAGGTATTATACTTAACAACTCTCAGTTCTCATTGCTGTTTTAAATAACATTCGTACGTTTTGGCTGCGTAGGGGTAGGCTTTATGAGGTTTGGAATATGAATATGTGAGCCTCTGAGGAAAACCACAAGGGATCTTAGACTGTTCCACTGTACAATCTTTCATCAATATCATCATCGCGATAACATGCCACCATTGTTCATTGATATTGTACCGTTCGCTATGTTCCCTCGAATATGTTTTCACCCGTAGGAACAGCATCGATATTTTGTTTGTAAGATAGAACAGGTTGCTTTTTGCGTATTCCTAAAAAAATACCATCGCATAGGAGGCTAAGGCTGCTTCTTGAATTAACCTCCCAGTATTCTCATAAAAATTTTTATAAATTCTCATAATTTTTCAGTTATTGTGTTTTTTAATTGTAATTTTATACATTTTTACGTATGACTTAAAGTTTATTTGGACATATTTTGGAGTAATATTCTCGAATAATGAATAGAACCTGAAATCCGCGATTGCCAAAAGAAATTTGACAAATCTCGAAAACATCTGTTTGCAATAATTTTGTGCTAATTCAGTTCATATATAACAATTGCTGGCAACGGTGATGTTCTTGTCTACTTTAATTAGGGTTAAAATAAAATTAATACCGAAAAAAAGCATAACCAGCTTTGTGCAAAATGGGTGTCTCTAAATAAAAACAAATATTTTTTAAGTGTGAAGAAGGCAAAATTAATGACAAAATTTATAATAAACTTTAAGAAATATAAAGGAATTATTAACGAACATAGCAATAAAAATAAATGTTAAAATAATTATTTTGAACAAATCTAGATTTGGAGTAATTTGATATTATTTGCTTAGCGAACAGTAAAAGCAAGTATGTATTGCCGGTCACCGGTGACCCCCATGGCAAGTATGTATTGCCGGTCACCGGTGACCCCCATAGTGTTAACAATAAATTTTACACGTACGTTCAATACAGGTCCCTATTGGGTGGTGGTTGTTTGAAGGTATTGACAGAAAAACTTTCAAAATTCTTAAGAGGAAAACGCAACAGACAGAATTTAAATACGCCTCCAAATTTATAAAATTACCGATTCAAATCAATGTTCAATCTACTGGAAGGTAAAACTTGTCCAAGCTGAAAGCGTCAACCGTCCCACGAACATTGTCAACGATATCAACTCGATAAGTCTGGACATGGTTTTCACACCATTTTCCTTCGGTTTTTATTATCAAGGCTTTGCTATAAACTTCTCCGATATTTACTTGCAAACCCGAATACTCAACGACTACACTAGGGAAAAATCGAAAAGAAAGTGAAAAAGAAAAACTCGAATAGCGAAAGTACTTTTTCACTTTTCTGGCTTTCAGTTGAGAACAGAATTAGATAGGGGTTGGTAGACTAGTGAAATGAGAGGGTGGACTATACCGAGTGAAAATGAATGACCCACAATGACTTTGACCCATGTCGGATTTTTGTGTTTAGTCAACACTCTGCTCTCTAGACCGATATAACATCTGAATCAACTGGGTCCTGGCCAAAGAAGTGCTGGTTTTCAGCTCCTCCTCGTCAACACCTACACAATTGAACGGGACGCCAAACTAAAGTTACCGGGGGTACAAAACGTTTTACATACTACTCTAGTGTACGTCTGTTAGATTTCCGGAACCAGATTGGGGATGATGGCGAAAAGCAAAAATAACTGCTTTATGTATGTGTCAGTTGTATCCGGAGAAAATTGTGTTTGATGGCGTTGTGGTACTCGGGCTATAGGAGCACACTAAAACTGGAGCTGGAGAAGTGAAATTGCTTGCGATTAATCATTTTAAAGTGAAACATGGAAAACGATTTTCCTGTAACACCCGCAGAACAAATAGCTTCGCATTAAGATAAATGGACAAGGAACTTAACTAGATGGGATTTATTTCTACAGACAATTTTATTCGTCTCGGGCAATGATGATCAGATGAAGCAGCGTATTGACGATGAAGGAGGCGAGGAGAGCTGCCAGGTGAAGTAATATGAGTCGGAAACTCGTCAATTTGCACTAATGCCTGACGCTCACAATCTTACTAATTAATTTATTCGGACTGAGATGGATTTTTTCCTCGTTTTTTTTTTTGGAACGTGATAGATTCAGCAACCATCCCGCCATGTACAATGGAGATAGTCTTGGTATTGTTTGGATACAAATTCCGTTGCTTTATTCTACGTCATCTTTGGATCACCCTCTATAGAGACTAGAACCACCTAGATTTTTATTGAGCCGCAATTGCAAGATGAAACGGAACAAAGTCAATTTTCCAGGATATCAATGACGTCGTCAGTTCATACGTTTGTTACTATATTATACGGATAAAACTTTTTACACAACTTTTTATTAATTTATATTTATTCGAATAATTTTTCATGTCATCAAGGACGGTTTTGCCTGTGGACAGCTTAAGTACTTACAGAAACTAAGAAAACGTATTTAGGGATCTTTTTTCGTATGTGGTAACCCTCAGTAAGTGTCATTTCGCATTCATTAACGGTTCCATTTTTCTAGGCAGATAAAAACAACTGTCGATAAAAGTAAATTTCTGAGGTAGGTATTTTAAGTTCCAAATTTTGCTTTCTATACTATTCTTTGTGCTGTGTGAAGTTTATCAAATATTATTTACACTATAACTGTATCGGGAGACCTTTTTGTTAAATAGATAAAATACTATGAAGCGTTTTGTTCAGAGTGTCGTAAACTGCACCAATGGACAACATTTTAATTGCACTTTTGGACTGTCCATAGGTAAATGTACATATTGACCAAAGGTTTTAAATCTTTTATTTTTTGTTTTTAAAAATGATTTTACTTTTATTTAAAGGATTTTCACTTTGCTGTATTTCTTTAATCTTATATACTAATTACACTAACTCATAATGTTACGACCAAATGCGAAAAATATTAGTTAAAATGGGTACAGATACTCAATAGTTCTAAAGTAACTTTATATGGAACACTGAATTTTATACATACTAGGCAAAATAAAAAGAATTTGAATTTGAATTACATTTATTTATGTAAACAAAAAATCTTGTTAATTTCTGTTAAAAATATGTTTCATTCAAACTGTCTTCAATTACAAGCGCTTCAATACTCCACCAGTATTCCAGTGGATCTATTTATTTTCTCTTTTCCATTTTATCCAACATTTGACTGTACACAGGATCATTAACTTTCAAATTATATTAAAAGATTTTCCGCCGACCGCTTAGTTTTGAAATTATACTCAACTACCGAGGCTTTTCAGCGTTTTAAATGTTATTAGGAAATAGTGTGTAAAGCTGCAGCCATTATATGCAGTTAATGCAGTACTGATACAGTACTGAATTCGATGTTTCTCAAGTAATTGATATACATTTAACTATTTTCCTTCGGTGCAGAAAATACCTTCTGGAACTAGCTCAACTTGCGACTCAATTTTGACAAATTAAATATCCTTAAAAAATATAAAATTATGTCTGAGGATATTCAGCATCGAACATACAGTAAATTGCTAGTCGTTCTGGTGTTCTTAATTTATGTGAAATGGAAATTTTCTGTACCGTAATGTTAATACTCAAAAATATTATGCCGGCAGTGACTGACAACAAGACAAAAAAATACGAATTTCGTAAATCCAATAAATTTGTGTACATACTCAAGTACACTCCCGTTTCCTATTCCGGAATATCCTACGTATAAGAATTTTCAATTACGGTACGAAAATTCTATAAACGAAACCGAGCCAGGAACCCGAAAACTTTGCTGCTATAATCCCTTGGTCCTGTGATGTCGATAAAAATTGATTCCTTGCCTTGATTTAATTTTTTCCAGAAGATTTGTTTAATTTTTTTTCTCTCATCCTTGAATATGAGATATAGCTGACGATGTATTGTATGACGAAATAGTGTGCGGCCATACCTTCTATACAGTCTGTGCTTGCTTCGAAGAATACACCATGCTGTGAGCATAAAAATAAACTAACCTACCGCATTCTATATGTCAACATCATAACGTCGTTTCGTCGGCCATGTCGTCAGAAGTAAAAGGAGCCCAAAATTATAGGCGGGTAGGTTGGAGGCTTGAGGGTAGCTGAAACGATTTGATCATAGCATAGCCATCGAATATTGAATTTACCTTTTGTATGGCCGTCGGGAACGTAGAAGGCAGCAACATTTTATCGACGAGAAGAGGTAAAGTGCAGTCAAGTGTTACGGTGAGATGCAATCAACGAACGAGCGCCGAAACTAGGTTAATTTTGCCAAAGACTCTTTTGCGAAATTTCATTCCTCCAGGCAGTATGCTCAGATTTATGGACATAGTGGTATTTCCAGTTCGATTCTATCCTTATAACCTAGTCCGGACTGGGGCGAAAACTACAAAATGCTTCAGTTGTGACCTTAAGGATTTAATGAAATTCACTTGTACAGTCCAGTCCATGAAATAAATCCAACAATGGAGCAAAAAAGGAGGGAACAGATTCATCGTGTAATGTTTGCGCTGATGGCGTGTTTTTCCTACCAGAAGAAGGACACAGGATAGTCGCCAGAATCGCTCGGGAGAAAAGGGTCCTACTGAATCAACAGCAACGACCAGTCGCATCCCCTAGCTCTAGGCATACAAAACGCTGGAAGACATCGTAAATCAGCTCCGGAGAGATGCAAAATGGAAAATAAACTCAGCAAAAAGTTAGCATTTTGTGCGAAATGATAAAATGAAGTTGTCGCAGTGATATATCCGTTGCTAAATTTCCTGACGGGAGCAGGGCAGAACCGGGTAGAATAGGGGAGCAAATGGAGAGTTATGTTTACTTTCCAGGCTCAACCGACAGGAAGTTAAGAGGATAGCAAGAAAGTTTTCATTTTATGTTAATGGCTCACATGTTTCTTTTCATTTAAACTTTAAAAGTTTAAAATCAATGAAATTTGTTATTTCAATAGTGGAATGGTTCGTATACTGGAATGTGATCGCCCGGATTTGTAAACTGCTAAAAATGTTAACTTAATTTTCGTAAAAACAACTGCCATACGATATAGAGACAACTACATATTCTCTTAAATACCTATCGATTTCTTTGACCGTATAAAAGTTTCCTGTACTAGACCAGTACTGAAAAGTACTGTACTGAAAATTTTAATCGCATCTTAATAAATGAAGTTTTACCGTCAAATTATATTCGGACCTTTGCGAATTCACATTGAAAACCTCCGTAAAGAAAGCCAAATTTGTTCCTAAGAAAATGCTGTTTTTCAGTACCGTTGTGAGCCTGTAATGAGTGATACGAAACATCAAATGTCTTTAAAAGAATGGGCAAACCTCTTCACATAAATACAAAACGAGAAATACTCTCCTAGTAGACAGGTACAATTTCTATAGACTTGAGAATGAAAAAAGAATTTAATAGCAGCAAAATTAGTTAGTTCTTCACAAAACTCGTTAAATTTATAATATAGAGTATTCGATCAGTACTTGAAATGTTATGCTGCAGTACTGCCTGTTTCAGTATGAAAAGAAGTTTTGATCAAGTCCTGCTGAGCTACTAATCTGCTCGGTATGCGGATTAAATCTTAAAGATGCAGTATTATGGAGATTTAATATTAAATATTCACGTCTTCCATCGTCAACCCGTTTAATATTTTCGTCCATCACTTGTTTTTATATTTATTGGTAGATCAGCAATCAAAGTTGAAATTATCCTCAATCTGTAAAAAAGCAAAATGTTCTTAAATCGCAATAAAAATACATCAATATCTATTCGACAGTGAAAAATCGCATTAAAACAATCGCTTATTTAGCGATTATCAACAGAAAGAAACCATCAACCCTTGAAATACTTACCTCTAAATTTCATCCATGCGGAGGTTTGAAAGTGACAAATTTATTGCCGCGTCGAACGCAACTTCGTTACACAATTTATTCACTGATGTCCCGGTCCTAACAGATGAGAAAATAATTTCTGGTTAAGTGCTCATTTTTCGGCGTAGTGAAGCTCGAAAACATGGAGGAAAAGGCTTTGTAATCTATTTTTTTATCAGAAAATGGCGCCACCACGACCTCTTCAAATCGACACTAACACTATACCAGTCCTGAACCTGGTATATTCCAGACTTCACATCAGCTGCGATAAAATTTATTATCATATAAATTGCGAGTTTATGACATTATCCAGTTGACGCGGTACTCAGCAAGGATTCAAACTAAGTGTAGATTGGAATGTTGTCAAAGTACTCCGCACACACCGACATATCGAGCATCCCTTTGACTTCATTAAAATGAATCCGAAATGTGAAAATGATGATGAACGAAACACTGGCGTGCTGGAGAGATACGTCCTGTCGCCAAACAGATACTACGCCAAATTACACTTGGTTTGACAGCATCACCAGTCAGATTAAATTAGACGAACCGGGATAATCGGAATGATGAAGTACTTCAGGAGTGACCTAGTCATTGACGGCTGATTTATATCAAAGGGATTTACATTCATGAAAAATATCGAAATGATGTAGGTACTCTATTTTAGAATCGATAGATAAAATTCTGTCGTTTTTCGAATGGAAATATTAAGTTCATAATAAATGGCAGTCTAAAAGATCAAAAATATCAGTCCGTGTTTGTTCGTGCCGTTCTTCATGAGTCAGTCCAAATGTACACAACTTCGATGTTGCATAGTTATTACTATCAACTGTATTTCTAGCGTTCAGATTTAAAAATATAATGCCCTTCCGCGCAATGTCTGGTAGCTGCTCTTTGTCAAATAAAGTAACAGAGAGCTTTTCATGTTAAGCCTTAAGCTACATGCCTGTTTCAATATGAAGCGTCGATTATCAATAGCACATGCATCTTATTAGAAACGAGAACTCCTATCAGAGCGTTAGTATGAGGATTTAGGTCACTACACAGACCAGATATTCTCGGTGAAACAGGCGCTTGAGAAATGCCGGGAATATAATGCAGACGTGCACCAAATTTTCATAGATTTTAAACAAGCATATGGCAGTATCGACATGAGGGTACTTAACCACATCATGCTTGATTTTGGAATTCCACCAAAATTAGTCGTGCGAGCAGGCGCAAACGCAGAAAATGATTTCGGGGGAAGGGGTGGGGGTGTTGTTTTTAGACAAAATATAATAATTTCGAGGGGGGTTTTCAGACAAATTTTAAGTTTATAATTTTTTACAAGTTACATTTAGTTTTGCGTATGTAATTACATCATTGCGGGGGGTGGGGTGGGGGGGGGGGGGTTGAATCCCCAAAACCCCCTGCGTTCGCGCCTGCCTGCGAGGGAGGAGCGCGAAGACCGGTGACAGAAAAACAATTTAATTTTTAATATAGATAGGTATAATTAAAATTAAATTAATCCGTAGTTAAGTTTAAATTTTACCGTAGTTCCCACTCAGTCGTACAAACTTTTTTACTCCGTTATTCCACTACAAATTTCCGCTCCGCGCGAGTGGTTGAAACCCAGACAACATTGAAACGAAAAAGTAGCTTCTGCTTCGTCTAAATAAAAATTTAATCAAGGTGAGAATAACTAAATCCTTTTTTTAAAAAAAAGGAGCAAAGGAAGTAAAATTGAGGAAGAACATCGCTTGGAAAAACTTTTGTGAAAGAACTCTTAAGGCACCTGAACACCAGTGTAGTCTAGTTTTCTTGCAGAACGGTTGCGAGCTATAAAAGCGAAATTGAAATTAAACTCTCTTCTCGGCACTATTGGCATAAGAAGGTACAGCTGAAGCTAGGCAACCTGAAAGATGATATTATGCCTTTAAAGTCCAAAATGTCTTCGGGCAGTGTATAGTTTATTTTTTCATAAAGAAATCGTATTTGCATTCTTCCTTGAAAGGTACGTTCATCTATAGTTCTCATGCATAGAAAATCAGCCCCCGGACATTATTTCTGCATAGATGGAAAATTGGCTCCCAGTTACGGAAGAGCACCTCGAAACACATCTTATACGGGTATGGCAAAAAACTTTATCCATGCAACCAGCGTCTTCGTATCACGGGAGTAGTTTCACATCCCTAAAATTCTGTACGGTGCTTTGCTCGCTTTTCGGTTTTAATGAGAAACAATATGAGAAGTGTAATCATCACAGCGCCATGATTATCATCCAAGTATAATCATTGTCACCTTCGCGACCCACGATCAGTCGATGTAGTTAAATGTGCTTCGGTACTTATGTAAATCTTGTACACTCCTTCCCTTCGCTGTATAGCGTTAAGTATCAACAGAAGCTTCTGAATATGTAATAGCACTTAAGGGTTGCTATTGCTGTATACAATGCTGTCCATAGTTTGATTTTCATGATTCATGATAAGCTTAGCAATCTTTCGAATCGAAATGAAGTTGCAGTGGTGTCTAAAGATAGAATTACAGTGAAAGCTATGCGCGCAACTATCGCGATGATACAATCGCATTGCGCGCGTCATATCGCGATATCAATACGAAAAATAATGAAGTTGCGGCTAAACTGGTACCTTCCACTTACGTTTATATGAGGCACTTTTCAACTATTATACAATTCGATTAGATTAAGAGCAAAGTGTTCCGTTGGTTTCGTAATGAAGTAACTCTAGCATTACTTCAAGGCCTAGGCCCGATTTGGGCTGTTGCGCGATTGCTTATTATTATTAAAGCGTTAGGTAGATTCAGATTGAAACCAATCTTCAAGTCCAGTTTTTAACAGTCTTGAATGTTCCCAAGACGTTCCGCACCTCCGTCCAGCACATCGAAATCGATCAACTTAATGTGGCTTTAGGCGAGTCCAAAGTTGTTACATTCAATTAACATTTAGTTTCAATTCCCTCTAAATAAGATTTAATTGCAATAAAACTTTTCGGCCACGAAAAGAAACTAATGATTACAATCTCACTTTAATTATGCAGTGCTTTGAAGTTTTCAACACCAGCAAGGACCGCTTGGTTCGGCGTGGCAAGGACGACGACGACTAGCGCGACGTCAGCACAATGCTTTTAGAACATCAGCGAAGACAAACTTTTCCTCCGTGTCTATACTTTGCTAATTAAAAACAGCAACCGAAAAGTATTTTCTTGTTTGGTACCAAAGCCTCACAAAATAAAACCCAACCACTAAAGAACGAGGCAAAAAATTAATGCGAGAAAAAATTACCACATGAACACTGGCTGTAGCCGCAAATGAAAGGCGAGTGCTATCACAATAACATCATTAGCCTAAAAGGAGACAATGTTATAGCTTGAAATTAATGAAGTCCATTAAAAAACAAAGAAAAACGCGAGAGAAAATAGGACGAAGTCACATCCGTACTAGTGGCGATTGAAAGACAGAGGGCTCGAATGCAGCGCCCCGTGAAGTGAATTCATAAAACTGTGTCTTCATATTAAAATTATTACGAGATATGAGCCTAACTCGTTATCTCGCTGTCATCCGCCATAACATTGAAGTCCGCCTTAAAGTCTTTATTCCAATTTCTTAAAACAAAATTTAAGTAAGGATTATAGCGTCTTTCACATGTACCTACCCATAAAAGCAATTTTCAGATTTCAGAATAATCAAAGTTTTAAAAATAGAATGATGAGTTTTCTTCGGCACTTGCTTCGAAAAATAATCGCTCTCCTTTTTTAGGAATCCTCTATGCAATTTTTTCTTTACTGATGGCAATATTTCCAGATTCTTACATCAAAGGTGGAATCTGGGATTATTTTTCGACATTATTATTTTGCCTATACAAATGCAAAGTGGAGTAATATTAGAACAAAGGTATGCCACAATATTAAATCTGAACAATTTTTTCAATTTCTTTTGTACTGGTTCTGTCACCCCTAATACTGAGTTGTACCGCACTGGGAATGGACGATCTCGTAATTGATGAATCAACCGTTCTCAAGTTTATCACTACAATAATAGAGATAAACGTGAGAACTTTGCTGAGAGTTTTCAAATTGGAGAGTATGCTGTGCTATCTGTTGTCTATTCAAGTCCATTCATCTCTTCGTTGTGGACGCCACGACTAATCCCCTGTTTACAAAGGGGCTTTCCCAATAACCTGTCAATTGCATATAGTCTGTACATAGTCTGTGCATATAGTCTGTACACACCTCGGGCACGCAAATTTCTTATATAAGTCTACACGGTGTGTAGAATAATGTGGAGAAAGAAGTAAGCAGCTGGGAATAGTTTCAGCACCATCTATTGGCAGAATTTTGACACGAACTCCGTACCATCAAATAGAAAGCCATTTTACGTGGGTGGTAAAATTTTGCCTGACGTCCGTTCTAGACTTCACATTTTTCAAAATAAAATTATTCTACGCGCGTTTTTGATGGTAATAATAATATCAGCCATGGTTAATTTTATACCCGCATAAAATATCTTGAAATCCGCTTTGGTTTAAAAATAATTCAACTCGATATTACAGAATACAGAGTCAGTTTGAAAAAATAAGCTAACAAATTCAAATGACTGCCAGGACATGTCAGAAAAATGGTCTGCATACAGCGTATAGTAGTGCCACTAATACCTAAATATCTCAAAACTACTAAAATGGAGATGCGCCCTTTCTTCTTAGGACGGCAGTATATGCCATATTCTCTTTTCATTTCTGTTATCTTCTTTTTGTTTGATTTTCGATTCATTTTATTTATTTATTTATTTATTTATCATCATCATAACAAGATTACTTAATTTACTTAATATTAACAAATTCAAAATAAAAAAACAAACAAAAAAACTAAAAACTTACGTCTACCTAAAATAAAAGAATGAAGATGTGAAGCAGGCACTGGAAAAGAATGATTAAACGGAATGTGAAGGATTTGATAAAAAGGATCGTAGTCTCAGTTTGTAGGCAAGCTTACTAATTGGAGGTGTGTAAAGTTCGCTAAACTTATTAAAAGTCCTACAGCATCTGTTAAAAGGTTCATTCAGACCGTAATCAGTTCGATGGGGATATTCCTTGAGAGGTTTTGAATGTCTCGTCAGCCTAACACTGTCATTGAGTCTGATTTTATTTCTAAGGTGGTCAACCTTAATATCACCATTCAAAACATCTAAGGTAAAGCAGGATGTGAGCAATGTTCTTCTAGAACTAAGCGGTAGAAGATTTAACAGTTCAAGCCTGTCTATGTAATGTGGAAGGTTCTCAAAGTCTTTAGGGTTATATAGATCCCTAAGGGCAAAAAGTAGGAATTGTTTCTGGATTGACTCTATTCTGTTGCTGTATATCTGATAAAACGGATCCCAGATGGGACACACATATTCCACAATAGGGCGGACAAGAGAACAGAATAAAGATTTAGTAACCCATACGTTTTTGAATTCTTTAGCTCTTCTTTTAATGAAACCCAGAAGTTAATTGGCTTTTGAGATTATTCTGCTGTAGTGAGATTTAAAGCATAGCTTATTATCTAGTAGCACTCCAAGGTCCTCGATTTGCTCTACACGATGTAGGTTGGTTCCACTAAGAATATAGTTATGGAGATAAGTGGATCCTTTACGCGAGAAGCTCATCACGTGACACTTGCCAACATTAAGCTTTAAGTTGTTTTGACAACACCAATCCTCAAGTTCCAAGAGCTTAGATTGTAGGAATACAGCATCTGCAGGTGAGGTAATGACATGATATATTTTTAGATCGTCGGCGTACAGAAGATGTGACACATTTTCCAGTACATTCGATAGGTCTGATATAAAAATATTAAATAAAAGAGAACCCAAGTGACTTCCTTGGGGTACCCCAGAGGATACTACTATTTCCTTGGAAATGAAGCCTTGAAACTTAACATATTGAGATCTTTTCTCAAGATATGACTTGAGCCAACCAAGTAGAGAACCGGTTACACCGATTTTTTTTAATTTAAGAATCAGAATATTGTGATCTACTTGATCGAAGGCTTTGCTGAAGTCGGTATAAATCGCGTCCATTTGATGCCCGATTTCGAGTGAGCACAGTGTATCAGATACCAGAATCATTAGGTTAGTCATGGTTGATCGCCCTTTTCTGAATCCGTGCTGCTGGTCATTTAGAATGGGATTGATAATTGTAGTCATTTTTTCGCAGATAATTTTTTCAAATAATTTCGGTATGGCAGATAGAATTGCTATACCTCTATAATTGTCAACATTACGTTTGTCTCCATTCTTATGAATGGGCTTGAGATGCGACGATTTCCACGAAGAAGGAAAAATTCCCAATGACAGTGACCTATTGAAAAGAAAGTGCAGAGGTGCAGCTAGCTGAAGGGCAGTGCGGTAACCTGAGCTTTTACGTTTTGTATTCACAAAATCGAAAAATTTTTTTGGTTCGGTTATGATATCTTCACCGATTCTTTTTACATAAGATTCATACGCTGCACGGGACTTAGAAGAGAATTCCAAAGCCAGCCGGTCATATTTTTTCTGATGGTCAGGAGTAATCGGGCCTGATTTCCTAATTTTTTTGAAAATTTTATTCCTCTGGTTTCGTAGTGATCTGAGGTTTTTATCCAACCAAGGTTCTGATCTTTTATCTTTGAGCTTGATTACAGGAACATAGTTAGTTATAATTTTAAAGATCACGTCATAAAATGATTGTACAGCAGTGTCAATATCATTCGACGAGAAAAGGGATGTCCAGACTATTGATGACAGTTCATTTTGTATACTGTTGAAATCAGCATTACGGAAGTCAAATATAACATTATCGTTGTGGGAATGAACAAAATTTGAGGAGTCGCAAGGTAGGTCCACTACGATGACAGAGTGATGTTGAGTATTGAAGAAAAGATTCTCGGCGTCAGATGCAGGGCTAACAATCACGTCATCGTATGCGTCTGTAAAGATCATATCAAGCCATTTTCCATTAGAATTAGGAAAATTCACTATCTGATGTAAATCGTTACTATACAGCGTGTCGATAAAAGTGGTGTCAATGTCAGACGTAAGATCTCCAGGTAAGATAGTGCCATCGGAATGATCAGTGACGAAGGAAATGCTGGGGCGATTAAAATCACCAAAAAAGAAAATATTGTCATTTTCGTTTAAGGAGCCATAGACACTTAGAAGGATGTCTAGAATGGCATGGTATCTGTGGTCATCTGAGTTAGGTTGGATATAAGCAACACCGATATAAACATGTGTATTGATCAGCCTAACTCTAATAAACTTGTGTTCAAAAGATATCGACGGGGTTGTGTTTACACTCTCACTAGATAAAGATTTGTGAACTGCAATAAGCACACCCCCTCCTTTAGATAGACCGGTAGCACTGTAATTCCTGTCATTTCTATAGACGGTCCAGTCGGTATCCAGTATTTCCTCATTTTTGAACGAGTCGTTAAGCCAAGTTTCCGTTATAATTATGATGTTGAAATGACATGATTTGGCATCGATAAAAAGCTTATTTAGCTTGCCCCTAATGCCACCGCCATTGTGGTAGAACAATCGTAAATTGTTCTCGGAACTAACGTTCACTTTAGGAACGAAAAAACCTATTGTGATCTTCTCGTCTTTTCTGCATATTAGAGACGTGCATCGAAGTAACATGGGAGCCAAACGTGACGAGATCAGTACGAACTTGGTCAGGCGTGAGGTTGAATTGCTCATGGAAACGAATATAGATCAGCCGCAACGCTTCAAGATCCGTCGGAAGTCCTTCTTGCTGGATGGATAGTATCAAACTGGTTTTTGTTTTTCCATTGATACAGGTGGAGTCGCATTTATTATGCATGTAAGCAAGATATAGCCTCACATTATCAAATATTCGGGGCTCTCTCAACCGCGATAATAGATATCTATTCTCTTCGGATTTCGTTGAGATAATAGAATTCTTTACGACAGGGGGGAGGAGAGGGTTAAGGAAAGAGGGCCTATTATTACTAGTGACTGTATTATCTGGGGATACACAGGGTAGATTGGGATTGTTGTCATGATGACGTGTTTGTGGTGAAGAAGGGTAGGGACTTAATGTTTCACCACGAACGAAATTTTTATAAGGAACTGAGGAAAGGTGAATATTTTATTCATTTCAGGCACAGGATTATTAAGGATATTGAAACGATTGGACGAGGATTTAGAGTGAGTGGGCTTTTCAGAAATAGTGTCAGGAGAGGTTTTTGATTTGGTCACAATCTTATTGTTCTTATTGCTATTGATAATTTTCTTACTAATATTGTTGTTGTTAATTTTGTTATTAATTTTTTTACTATTATCGTTGTTAATTTTCTTACTATTTAGGTTACTGATACTCCTATTTCTCCAGTGTCGAAACTCCATGCTGTTCCATTTGAACACATCCGATTTTTTGTTGAAGAAGAGCCAGTCATACTCCTTGGGCATGTACAGTTTGAAGCTTGAAAATTTAGGTGCAATCTCACTGCGTAGTGGTAACTTTTCACACTTACACCCTTTTATTGAGAATTGCTTTTCCAGGAGCTTGCACAGCCATGATGCGTCTGCGATTCGAGGAGCTTTCGTGACGAAGTACGAAAAAGTGTTGGAAGTTCTTTTTTTTTCTTTCTCATTAGCATTATAGTTTTTGAGCTTTTTTATTCTGGCATCCCAATCGGATTGCAACCAGGTTGTGTTGAATTTTTTGATTATAGGTACCTCTTCAACGACAACTGGTGGGTGCACTTTTGGCGACGAGGATATTTGTTGAGGTGATAGCGAAAGTGTGTGAATATGCGGATGAGACACAGCTTCACTGCATACGAATCGGGTGACCGCTATTTTGCGTTCGAAGTCAACCAGTTTCGCTGTTAAATCGTTTGGTGGTTTAATATTGGATCCGGAGGAGTGATCCAATTGGTTTGCTACAGTACTAAGCGATTTGCTAGCCTTGGCCACCAGCATCTTTACTGACCTGATTTCCTCATGGATAGTGTCAAGTTTGTTTTTGACAACATTCTCATTTGATACCGAATTGTTATCAACAAATTCCGAAAATCTATTTGCAGAAGTACAATCAGATAGAGTGTTTAGAATGCCGGTAAGTTTCGAGTCCGATTGTGTCCACTTTTTCGCCATTTTTGATGAGTCGTGTTGGATAATATTACAACACGAATGTATCCTGTCCAGTTGCGATCCATAATCACGAAACTCATCAGCACATATGCTCAGATTGTTTATGTTGTCAACTAGATGATTGACCTTATTGGCTATAAACGTACAAGCACTTTTAAGGTCCTCTAGTGCGGTGTTGTTCGAGTCAATCCGGAAAGACGTGATTTTTAATAGTCTCAAAATATGACACGGCTTTATGTTGCAACACTCACTACACGTATAACCATCTAGTTTTGGGGAATTCTGGGAAGCTGTAACACAACCACTATGAAAACTTCTTTCACAGATTCCATCATAATTAATGTTATTATTGACTTCAACAGCCTTAGCGCAAACACCACATAACTCGAGGGAGTTTGTTAAGGGAGACATATTATATAGTCCAGGTCACTTAAAATTGGGTGAAGTACAATTAAATGTTAACCAGTTTGCACAATAAAGCAAAGTTATTACACAACACAATCGTTTTCACAAAAAAGCAATGTTATTACTCAACACAATGTGCGAAATTGACAAAATAAGATATGGCACTAATTGACCGATTTATTGCATAACCACTGAATCGACCGATTTAGAATAAATACAATTAAAATAAATGCAATACAAAATGCGGAGCAAATCGATAACACGTCCGTACCGTACGACCGTAGAAGACACTTTTTTGGCAAGTAAGCTAAATTCCTTTCATCCCTTGATGAACTGATTAAATTCTGTCGTGAAAAGTTTATTATTTCAGGGATTCGTATCATTTGATAAGTATCGTAATCGTAAGGCATTCGCGAAATATAATAGTTGAACATGTAGACGACATTTTGGAAGACGACATTTTGGAATTTAAAATAGTTGGCATGGTTAATTACAATGTTACAAATGTGCTGGACTACTTATGTGCCTAGGTTTACATTGCCGCAAAACGCTTATTAAATTAATTATTTGAATGACAATAACTAATTATCGTAGCACTTTATCACGTCATAACAATAGTCCTTGGAGTTACAATTACACACGATTAGGACGAGCTGAAAGCAGTAATTAACTCAAATATTCACCTCATAAGGACACCTCTTCAATGGGTTGTATCGTTGCATGCCAAGGATCTCCAATATGACTAGCACTGACGTAGCTATGGCTAGAGTACGAGAATAATAGAAGCTATTGATTTCAGAATTGAAGATATTTCTGGCGTAAAGAGATTGTGGTTGATTCTCATCATACGTGTTCCTGTTTTTTTCCGATTAAATATTTTATTTTATATCCCCGTGTGAAAGTTATTAGGGCTAGGGCCTTAGATTGCAATACAACCCCAGTGCGAATATTCTTCCAGATTCGTGTCGTTAAGAGTACCACCGCATGGGACGACTTGACTCGAAGGCACCCTTCTTACCTTACTTACAGTACGTCGTTCAAAATGACTAATTCAATTTTTAATGGAAACTTAAAGTTCGACTTAAGCAGCTCTTCAAAATTTATATGCCAGGAGACGCCAAGCGATGACGACGAAAAGATCCTGGAATATTTCCCTCCTCGTGCAGCTCAAGGAGTGCCTTTCAAGTGTACGAGTTTGTGTTAAGAGGGAACATGTTTTATAAAAACCTGCCAGTCTAAGGATCGAGGATTAAATGTTCGAATTAGGTACACGGTTTATATTAAGGCACTTATACGGTACAGATTCTCGAGCATAAATGGCTGGAAGATAGTTGAGTAAGCGATTACCTGGCTAACGGCAAACGTTACCTTCATTGGAGTTTTCCAGGATAATTTCCTAATGCCAAGCTAAGGATGTTTGTTGGCAGCAGAGTTTTCGATTTAAAGTGAGAGAATGTAAGTGTCAGAACTAGCATTTAAAAACGGTATATGGTCGAGTATCCTTCAACTTCTTTACGACGAAGTAAAATGTGGTTTCCCTTAATTGTTAAATAGTTACATGAGAAGCTCACTTCGCAAAATATTAATTATTTGTTTATATGGAATTTTACAGTTAATTTTGACACAGTACTAGGCTTAAGGAATAGTTGTAAGTTTTATAATAGTATACCATTTTATGGATTTAAAATAAGGAAATATAGATGACAGACCTATGTCAGCTTCTGTTTACTTTACTTACAATTTCGCAAAGTCCCCTTTAAGAAAAAAAAATCTGAAATCTTAATACCTGGAACTCGTTAAAGCACATCCAGTACATTTCTGTACAACTTACCTCAACAAATAAGTGAAAACCTCTGACCCAGGGTTTTTCCTTAACGTTGTAATAGCGCTTTAAATAGCCTCCTGTGCCGACAAAAACGACAACTCTATGCCATATTTTTCCGATCCGGAAAAACACCACTCCACAAACCGACTAAAGCGCCATTCGTTACACTTTTGTTCAAACAGCGCTCGTATGTGCGAATGTTCGAAATAAAAACACCAAACTCATGGCGAAGTAATCACCCACCATCATACATCACTTTCATCATAAAAACTGCAATTAGCCTAGTCTGGATGGTTGCTGGAATGAGCAGGCACAAATTGTTACATATTACCCTTATATTCCTGGCTGCGCCCTTCAGTCTGTACCGCATACACTTTGTTTTGCCACAGGGGCTGCTGCTACCACCGTTTTGTCCGATTGGTTTGGTTATTTTCAACTAGGGCCCTGGTCCGATAAGAAAACAGAACAAACGTTCCGACCGACAGCTAATTAAAATCGAATTTAAACTCGTGATAAGGCGGGTTTTTTCCATCGGCGCAGAAGGGGCTGATGATTGCGCCCAAATGGGAATAATCATAAAGAAAAAAGAAATTGTTCGAAGTGATTTTGATGGTGTCGCATTTTGCAACCACCCTATTTCGCCGGGACGGGAAAAAATAATTTCTGTCATCTGTTGCCACGCTGTTTTAGTCTGGGCACGAAATCTACCGAAATATTATTCAAAAGCGCGACTTAGATGAATTTCAAAAAAGGAGTGGAACGGGTTATGGCGCCGCTTTCCTGTATACTACTGTCCACATGAATTCACTTAGAACGCCTGCCGCCCGGTGTCGAGCACTTGAAACTTATTGGTTTTATATATGGAAATATTTTAAGCATATGGTTCCGAAGAGGGTAATTAAAAGCATCTGAACCGGTTTCGCGCACTTTGTACGTATTTTTTTATTAAGTTCAATTTAATTAGAGTCGAGCGAAAACATAGCCGCTCTGTACGTACATAAGGAAAGTGAAAGTCCCATCCCCCACAGGAGTTGGTGGACCAGGCAATGGCTTTTGTTTTTAAGTTTTCGGATTTATGCAAAATTTTAACTGACATTATGTTGCTAATGGGATTTTTTTTCGTTACTTCTTGTTGTGTGCCTTACCCTCCAAAATTTATATCGACTACGACCTGTAGGAGAAATTTGCAGAATAAGCATTTCGCGTGCTGGTGGGTGGAGAAAGAGCGACACCGTGGTGCCTTGACAATGTAATTACGCGTACACTTCATCATTTTCACGTGTAATGTGACGGTTTCGTTATACGTAACTCGATTGCCTATGAATAAATCAGACGGTTAATGGGAACCGCGGTAGAGAACGAGTGTTCATTATAGCGTCGCGCTAAGTTTGAATGGCTCTACAGCCACGCAAATTTTATAACAGGGGCCTCTTGATGAACGTTTCCTTAAATTTGAATTACTTAATGAATGGGGCAGCAATACTCTTATTTGAGTCGTGGAAACACTGTTTTGATATTAACGCCTTAATTCCGGATGGGTTTCATTCTTTAGACATATTTACTCGTATGATGCTAAGTAGAAAGTACACATCAACATGGTTAATTGAAGAAAATATAAAGTTGTCATGTACTGAACATCAGTTAACATAACTGATCTAGAAAAGTAGTTGCTTTAAAGTCGAAAATATTCCACAAAAAATAATACCCCTGTGGATGTGGACGTGAGTTCAACAATACCTGCATTGAATCTGGATTCAATCCTCTAAAATCGTATGTAAACGAAAATCGGATTGTAACGAGATCGAGTCGATCCAAACCAACTTCTCGACCTGGATCGAATCGAAACCGTGTTAGTCATGAAACAAGCGGCCGTTACAATATGTTTTCGTGGGAATGGACAATTTTAAATTGGAGCATTTTGATTTTGAACCGGAGAAGAGAAAAGTCAGAAAACAAAGAGTGTTTTAAAGAAGCCAAATTTGTTTGTGATTATATGCGGAGATGCAGAATTTGCAGGATATGCGAAGCAGCGACAGACACAACACACAAGTGGTACCGTAGGGTTCAAGTTAAATAATCAGAAAGTTTATTTTTTATTATTATTATTATATTTTAATAATATGTATATAAATACACACAATTAATTTTTCTTTTAATTTATTCTCTTTTCCTTTTTATGTAATCATTTCCGGGAACTTTTTTCATCCTAATATACATTGCTGAAACTCCAATCGGAATTCTCGATATATCCGCCGAAACTTTCAATCCGATGAAGTAAAAATTACCATCAAAATAATTAACGCTAAGCACATAACTTGACTTCCCGTTTCAAATCATTCGAAATTGCCGAATTAGCTAATGTTAATCCAATAGTTTTGCGGTTGTTGTTATCTAATTCGTATAAAGCGGATTCCCATACGAACGAAAAGTTTATTCATGTAGGGTAATCAGTTTGAAGTGGTGTAACTGCTACTGTCGAAAGAGCAAAATTGTTTGCCACTGAACAAAGTAGGTACCGAGCGAAACTACTTTACTAAAGTATATTTTCCCACTCCTGACAGTACGGGCACATTTACTACAAAGAGGACTGACTATCTAATGGTATAAACACAATTGAGACGAAATTCGCCAGCGGCGACGAAGTTTGCTGTCAAATTTTTAAAACTGTACCACACACACGTACTGACGCAGAATTACGACGGCGAGCGGCTGGCGAACTTTACGTGTGTTACGGTACAACTCAGCGAACTTCGTCGCCGCTGGCGAATTTTGTCTCAATTGTGTTTATACCATTATTAAAGTACTGTCTTTGTTCGTCGGGTGCTATGGCAGCACTAATGTCAGAACCGAACGTAGGCAACTCAAGCATGGAAATGAGACAGACACAAACGTGTTGTCGGAAGCGTGGAGGATTATTCATCCTTCTTAGCACATCCTTGAAAGGCTCGCGTTCTTTGTCAGATGCGGGAAATACTCTGTTACTACACTTTCCCAGCGATTTTCTTGAGTTAATTTCCGATTTAATTGTCGCAGTCGTCGTTATTCGCTCGTTTTCGCCCGAACGTTGAATGACTCGTCTGTCGGAAACAGATGAAGAAAAGATTGCAACCCTTCTGAGCATTCCTAGCAGGATGTAAGGTTCTCTAAACCTAAAGCGTATAACGTATTTTCCGACCAGCCGCTTTCACTCTTAGTACTTGAATGGGATTAATACCTACGTTTGTTAGTGCGATTGTAACGCTCCTGTAGTACCAACGTGAATATTAGCTAGTCAGAAGAAAACGAGGAAGGAAGTAATTCGGTAAATTACGTGACACGTGATGAGTTATTTATTGTTCGTATAGGAAATTTCGTCCTCAAGAGGAAATTCTTCTCACCGAAGGTTGCCCTTTCGGAGAGTTTTACGAGCGTATTTATTTGGAGCCTATTCCGGTCGAAAAAAGGTTCCTTACCAAAAAGAAAAAAATTATATCACTTCGTAAAAATAAAATTTCCATCTTTGGTGTGGAAATTGTTTCCGGGTCTGAGTATGAGTTGAGTACGTTCCATAATAATTTCGGAAAAGACCAGGAGTCCCACTTCGTCCCGAAAAGGATACATCAGCTAGATTTCATCTCGGGTATAGTGCGATCGGTATCACATGGCAGCGATAAGTCGCCTATAAGCATCGTTGCCGGGGTGACATACTAGCAACACAAGGCATTTGCTTCTGGCAAGAATCAGATGAATTGAGACGATAGTATTGCCAGGTCGTACCGAATACACCGCCGAAGCATATCCTTTCCGTCCTTGAGACGCTATTCGCTCGCTCGCTTACAATCCCTATAAATTTTATGATTATGTTTATTTATGGATATATCCGTTCCCGGTGGGATTGTGATTTACATCGGCGTAACTTGAACGTACCTATATCTTAAATCAAAATCACTCAGTGATTTATTTTCCACTCAAGTTTCTCGGGAACGCCGGAATATATTTTTCATATCATGGAAACGGCTACGTACGAGATAATGCCATGGGCATGCGGTAAATGATTTTCCACAGACTATAGGTACCATACATTTATTGAGTTGAAACAGATTCTCGACAGTACTGCTTTGATGCATATTGTTATGATTTAGACGTGATGTGATCATTTCAAAGTTTCGGGTAGATGTCAATAGTTGGCTGCCGCGATGATTTAAGGTAGCGATGACATCCATTTGCAAATTTGACATGGAGACCTCGATTTGCTATCTCACATAGCCGATGTTTTAGAAATGTCATTATTTCGAAAAAGTTGTCCATGATAAGCCGAGCTTCTGCATAATTGAACAAAATTCTGATGAATTTAAACATTCATTAGATTTAAAATTGATAATGCAGATAAAATAATTTTTGATCGAAACATTTCTTTTAGTTTCTTTCAGAAATTCAATTAATTTTAAGTTTGAAGTAACTTCGAAAGTTATCCAGGGCACAAATTGGAAAATCCGATTTCGAAACCGGAAATGCAAAGAAGGAAAGAGTTAGTAGCATGGTTTCGCATGTATTTAAAGCGAGAAGAAAAGCAATGACAATGTCAATGACAGAATTACAGACAACAGACAATAAAATTACAGACAACATGAAAAAAAAAGCAATGAAAATGAACTTCAATATTTACCTGTTTTTTTCAAGTAAGTGAAAAATATTGATTATAAATAACTTTTTGCGGAGAAAGTTTGGTTGTTGGTTAAGGTAAAAACGTTAGGGCTGATATCCATTTGTTGTATTGGCCCAAACAGAACACGGACTTCGACTTCGATTTTGCCATTTGCCTACTCTACCGAAGTCGAAGTCGGTGTTGTGGGCATCACTATATAATCCTGTGTGTTCTAAAAAGACAGGGTCTTCGAAGTCGAAGTCCGTGTTCTGTTTGGGCCATAATTCAGGCCTGATTAAAAAAGCTTGACATCACGAAAATTAAGTAAATAAAAACGTAAATTATAATAAACCAAATTATATTCGCTTTCCATTATACAATCTCAGATAAATCAAATCCGACGTTCGTTCCTCGATCAATTTGTTTGTTGTTTGAATTTAATAAAAAAAAAGAACATTAATGATAAAAAAGAAGAAGAAAACTCCTAGTTTCTTGCCGCGCTGCAATCAGTTCGGACTCTTGCGCCTCTCGTAAAATCATCGGTTCTTAGTATGTCGTTCATGCTGTCGTCGACGCCTTTGTACTTTGATTATCGCTCGTCGTCGAAGACATTGCGACATCGTCGTCATCCTGAGCGCTTACCGGTTTAACACCATCGTCGATTTTCATACGTTTACTGGCCGACTCATTTGTCGACGGTGATTCACTATCGGCTGCTACAGCTGCTGTACCGTCGTCGGTGACAACACGAGCGGGCGATGCGGCACGTTTTATTGATGGAGCAATCGGAACTGCTTCCAATTCCCTGGAAATTTTCGTCGGTAGATCGAGAATTGCTGATTTAAAGCGGATTGTGACTGCCGTCATGTTATCACAGCCGGTTCCGACGCCCATTGGTGCTAGGCAACTGTTGAAGAGCTAGAGAATGAGGTGGGGATAAGATTTTTGGACATTTTTTCCAATGTTTTCCTTTTTTCTTTTACCTGTTCGCAAATTTGTGATAGTTTTTCGCATCCTTCGTCGAGTCTTTTCTTAATGAATTCGACCACTTCGTCACTGGACATGAAGTTCCAGATGCCGTCGCATGCTAGAATCATAAACTCATTGTTTGGTGAGATTATTAGCTTCTTAACATCAGGCAGAGCTGAGATCATTTGTTTTACGTCGGGCAAATCTTGATTCTATAAAAAAAAAAAAAAAATCACCGACATGCCAATTACTCTCCGAAAAATATCAACTTACCATTTTATAGGCGTGATCTCCAATCGCGCGGCATTAACGCGGCCAAAAGTAGCTTTGTATATTCGTTCGCTCTCGTCATCGTCTTCGGGTTTGTGATCGAAGCTCGTTTCAATTGCCTTTCCGTTTCGACATACAACGCAACGCGAATCACCGGCATTTACTACGTATAAATCGCAACCGTTAAGCAATGAGAAGGCGGCCGACAACAGTTGAACAGTTTTAGAACTGACAATTCGGATTGTCAGACTGACGATCCGAATTGTCAGAACTTCCGCTTGTTGCCCCTGTTTTTTCGAAATTCGTCAAAAATTCGAAATTTCAAAGAAGGAGCGAGAGGGTACGATTTCATCGGCTATTTCAACCTGTCAAATCGTATGGAGAAATAAGCCGATGAGGTATCCATTTCTTTATATCAGTGACCTCGGTGCTTGCCTTCGGTGACAAATAATGCTGATTTCCATGCGAATATGTCAGTGTAATTGATGTTGATAGTAAACATGACAAGACTGTCGAAAAAAAATTAAATTTTTTTAACATCATCATTTTTAACAACAAGACACATTTTCACATTTTCAACATGGTGACTTTGTAAACAGTCGAAATTATCGAATT
Source organism: Beris chalybata (assembly GCA_949128065.1). Lineage (NCBI taxonomy): Eukaryota > Metazoa > Arthropoda > Insecta > Diptera > Stratiomyidae > Beris > Beris chalybata. The sequence goes on along the minus strand of OX421896.1, from coordinate 1,373,949 downwards.
TGAAATGAAATGAAATGAAATGTACCTATACATATTACCAAACATTCTCAGTTTGAATAAATTTTTTGGAAATTTTTACGGATTGGAATAATTGGCGGTTTGTTTTATTTTGCATAATTTTATGTAGAAAAATAATTAAATTGTTTTTTTTTATTTCAAGTCACCTACCCCTCTGAAAACTCTTAATCAAATTCTTATGTAGAGTACCTGTATACGAACTAATTCAAACACGCGTTATCTAAAGTAAGATTTTAGATTATTTGTAAGGTTCAACACAATTACTTTATTAGTAATAATACAGTATTGTTATTGATTTTCAAAAAAAAAAAATTTGCTGCCCTCAAAATTTTTTTGTGTACATTTCATGACTAGTAGACACGAAGAAAGCAATACAAATTTTCACTCGGTCTGTCCGCCGTACGCCGTACGCCTTACGCCGTACGCCGTACGTGTACCGCCAAAATCCTTTGAAGGCTCGTAGCTCTCAAACCAGTGGAGCTATTAAATTTAAATTTTTTCTAGGAATAGACTGGGTAGACCCCTTGAATTGATATTATTTTCAGGAGCGGGGGTGTGAGGGGGAAGGTGGGGGAAGCGTTTTAGACGAAAAATTTTGGTTTCTACATCTCAGCAACCGCTTATGTTAGGAGACTGAAACTTGGAATTTCTATAAAGCTTTGATAGTGGACCCATTTGCAAAAAAATTGATGATATGGGTGAAGGGGTGTGGGAGTAGAGGGGAAAGCAATGCGTCCGAAACGCAAAAAAGAGATCTACACATTCTAAGATCTATATCTCCTAAACCGTTAATAGCAAGCAGTTAAAACTTAACAAATATCTGTAGTTATACTAGGAGAGTAGATTGAAACAAAATTTTTGGGTGGGGGTAGTGGCGTACGGGGATGGGGGGTGAAAAACTTTAGATTACGATATCTCCCAAACCAGAGGCACCAGAAAAACAAAATTCGGTTTGGATATAAAGTTTAATAAATAAAGATTGCTCAAAGTAAAATCTTTGAAGGGGGCGGGGGAGTACGTAAGTGGAGGGGATAAGAATTTTTCAAAAATAACACGTTTCATATCTCAATAACAGTGCAAGATGGATGCTTCAAATTTTTACCAGAAGTAGGCCTAATAGAACCCCAGTAGGGGAAAAAAATGGGGGTGTGGGTGTAGAGGGTGACGGTGGTGAAGGGTGAGAAAGAAAAAGTTCCGATACTTATATCTTAAGAATCTATAACGATAGGAAGCTGAAACTTGGTATTTAGATAGGCCTATAGTAGTGGCATGGTGGAAAAATACTTTTTTTTTTTCAGGGTAGTATTGTACGGTGGTGGGGGGTGTTTTTCCTAACTTTAGAACGGCTTATGCTAAGAAGTTGAAACTCGGTACGTATTTGTAAATTAACCAGAAAAGTAGTTCTGATAAAAAAAAATTCAAATATTCATTGGCGTTCAGAAGGGGGGGGGGCAAAAAAAGTTATCAGTATATATAAAATGCATATATTTTCACGATTTTCGCCATATCTACTAGGTCTTTTAAAATATTAAATTCATTTTTATTCTACGAATTCTTCATATGAATACCTAGAATGTGTTTTCAAGATTTTTTGAAATTCGACCCCTAAGAGGGTGTAAACTGGTTGTATACTTTTTCATGAATTCCACCATGTTTCTCAGGTCAGATCAGATATCGAATATCTTTTCACTTCCCCAGGCTTGTTTAATAATCACCTATTTTTAAGTTTTTTATTTTTCAACCTCTAGACCGCATTCCGGAATATGACCCAATTATTTAATTCATATGTTACACCCTTTTTTAACCGCTTTTTGTTAGGTTTTCAGTCATATAGTAACATATGCCGCATCCCCGAATAAACCACGTTCCGAACTTCTGCCGGAAAAATAATAAAGTTGCGCCCAGACTGTTGGCAGATTTTTTTTTTTATTCTCAAGATCGTATAAAGGAAAACTGATTGCATTTTTTTTTTTAAAGGTTGGAAGGTATGAGGAAGGATTTATTTCAAGACTACGGACACGATTGGTACGTTATGCAAAAGATGTCATAATCGATTAATTTCTTGAAGAGGTTCCTAACATTAGTTGACCGATTTCATTTCTTGATTTGAGCCTTCTATACTTTTTCCCATATAGTTTTCTGAAGATACTCTATGCCAATGATCTACAAATAATTGATGACTTCAAGAAGAATATTATTGATCATATTGGCGAAATCAGCCGCAGCTACAGCAAAGCTGGAGCTCACTTGCAAGATATCATTAACCTGTTTCGTAGTTTGAATTAAAATTATTCTGAAATAATTGGCGCGTTGTTTTAATAAACATTTCAAAATAACATCCATTTAAGGGAATATCCTTTAGAATAATAAAATTCCAGATAATGTAATCTAAAGGAATTCACTGTATACTAATTAAACAACAATGGTTACACTCAGAACGCAAAAGTTCTTCCTTCTGATTATTAGTAACTCAAAACAAATTTAACGAAGGGATTGTGTCGACACGGAAATGATAACAAATACGAACAAATCTTAGAAATTACAACTTGAATTTGTCACTTTTAAACAAAGGATAATCATAATAATTTTAAACAAAGCCAAATATTTATCAAAAACATCAATCGCACGCTACAAAAATCCACGTATGTTACATAAACTATACCAGAAATATGGGAAAAGGGATAATAAAGTGGCATGAAAACCGAAATCAGCACGGAATTCAATGAAATAACTGCGGCGATATGTTGCGAAAATTGATGCCAAATCAACGAACCACCCTACCGGCCTCTCCCCGCACCATCAACCAACTATGCAAACCGGGAACATGTCGTTATCTCACGTGCTTCAAATTGCCGCAAGCTACCTTCGAATCAAGGACTCTTTAGAGTCTGGGAACTTCGCCATGATCCACAATCCTTTGATTCGAAACACTGATTTTCGCCTTCCATACTTCCTAATCATTACCGGTGGTACGTCCTTCACCTGAAGGATAAACATACATGCGTTTGTTTACCACAATTGTATGCGTACGACTCATATCTCCGGAATCCTTGCAAATATCCACCTCGTGCAAATAGTGTAGCAATGTCCTTGGGCTTAGGAAGAATCAGCATTCAAAGTTTTGTTCGCAGTGTATTTCAGGCTGAGTAAGGATAATATCGGGAGGGAGCGTAGCTACGGTGGCTTCATATGTGTGCATGTATGGAGAAAATACTGCAGGCTTATTTTCTACGTGGCTGAACCTAACTAGCTCACTGTTGAAGGGTGAGCGGAACGAGGTGACTGTGTACACTTTGCTGACTCACTTGTTTACAATTTCCTTTACGCCTTTTTTTTAAAAAAAAATCCATTGCATCCCTTCGGGGTTTTATTTACCGTTTATTTAATGGGCATTGGGAGAATTACAAGGCTCCAAATGAAAGCAGGAGCAGCCGTTGCAAAGCAGAAAATCTGCAACTGTAGAGGTTGCAAAAAAACGATTCGTTTATGCAATAAAGGAAATTACTTGGTGGCAGTGGAAATACTCTTTTTCTACATACAAGTATTCGCTCCATTGTCCTGCCGGAACTCATTTTTTAATATTTCAATTTTTTGTAGCTCTAGCAGCTATTTAGAGTGTTCACGCTGGAATGAGGGCATCCCCTGATTGTTCGATTTTTCATCGATGGATTTAACCTCGAGATTTCCATGTTGGCAGGAAATGCCAGGCATTTTCTAATTTGTGAAGGATATGGAAGCCAAGCAAGTATTGCAGTCAGGCGGCCAACAACTGCCAGCGGATAAGTTTATTGTGTACGGAAATAAGAGCTTCAGAGCTATGCAATCATGTTGTTGGATTTAATGAGGAGGGAGAGTGAAAATTGTAGTATGCACTTTTTATTGGATCTGAGATATTTCATGGGATTTAATTGAATTCTTTGATTGATCTTAGAGCTATTGAAGATTATTAGCTTGACAATAAGAAATCGTTTTCGAATTGAAAAACTCTTTTGGAACGAAAAACTTTTGATATTCTTGATGGTGTACTATCTGCTTCCATTTCATAAATGTTCCACTGTTGTTGTTGTTGACCTGGAATGAGGCAAAGAAGTAATAGTGCACTTTGAAGAACAACCCTCTCCGACAACAATTTCGTTTATTCAAATCAGATCAAATGCTAAATCCTATAGTATCGTGCATACTGTTATCCTCCCGCCGCTTTAAGGCTCACAACTTCGAAGTTAATCAAATATTGTTCCAAGAACAGACTTCCTTTGGAATATTTCAATTCGAAATTGACCTTCAGTGCAAACTCCATCTGAAAGAAATAACAACATGAACGAAACAACATTTTTAAAAGCATTACTTCCATTATGCGGTTTACATTTCATCAATATTTTACCTGAATTTGAATATCATTTCAGTCCTACTCGCTTTCCGTACGTCTACTCAGTACTCATGAACAATTTCTACAAAAACACTTCTCCAGTTTCATCAACAATAGAAAAAAAAGAAATTCATCGAAAAGTTACTCGTACTCCACCTTCGCTATTTCTTACACGTAATACTTATGGTAAGGCCTCGAAATACAAATTTTACATACATCATAACGCACACAACCATATTTCGGAGCCAGGATCAACTTACGGCGTCAAGTAATTCCCAGGGAGAGAAAAAGTAAAAACATGACTCGATGGGCCGTAAGCCATTAAGTAAGGAAATTTTCGTGAATGATCTCAAACTTGTAGCCTTTCTTGTGTAGCCGTTTTCTCATCTCGACGGTTTTCTTCATTTGCCTTATTCGTCCGCAATTGTTTTCCATTTGAGTGAAAGTAAAAAATTTCGGTTTATTTTTCCGAGGCAGTTGCGGAAAATTGCTTGAGAGAACGTCGGCTGCCCAGGTGAATACTGAGATCAGGAATTTGAAAAGGTGACAGGGTGGTGACAGGAATGAATTGTAACCATTTTCCATCATTTAAGATTTGTTCAGTGTTTTCCTGCTTTTTTATGTAATATCCTGATTTGAATACATTGTACAGGAAAATTCAGAGAAATTTCAGCACAGAGGCATCAACATCACATCCTTCTTAAATATATCAAGACATTTCAGGTCTAAAAGACTTCAAGCCTTGTCCTTCTGTCAGTTGTACCTTTAGAAAACTCCTTTTCTATATATCAAGCTATTGCTACGCTCATTTTTCACTTCAGTGCGGCGTGAAGTTCGTTGCAGTTAGGATGAGAAAGGAGTTGGTAGATAGACAGCTCGATTTCTCTCGGAATGCTCGTAGCTTTCGGAAAACATCGTCGTTTAAGGACGGCCATCATTCGCGACACTCGCAGAGAAGCCTTAGCCTATAGTTCGTGGTCCAAATAGCTCAAAGCGATAATCGTTTTAGATGAGACCCGATAAATTTTCGAATGTTTATCAAATGAAAACTTATCAGGACGAACGTAAGCTGGGAAAAGCAGTCCTCGATGCTTCGAATAGCTTACGGGCATTCACAGGCAAGAGAAACTACGTTTTCCATTGATAAGGGGACTTAAAGATTTTGTTTTGGATTTGCTTCGGGAATTACCGCGTTTAAGTATAGCTGTACGAATGCCCGATATACAGTTTGATATGGGAAACGTAATAAATTACTAGGTGACACGTAAATATTGAGTCTCACGCAAATTCCAAAATGTTCTTCTCGACCAATTCTTAGAGGTTACGATTCTGGCCAAAATGTGGACCTCTCCCACCCAAAAAAATATTTACTCCGACAGATTTGTCATAATTCTCATAGACCTAGGGATCTACTCTACACAGTCATTTGTAGCATCTCAAGATTTATGACGTGAAAAACAACATCCATTACTGGCGTGTGGTAAATATGGCAGACATAGCTGCACGAATCGCCTATTCTGCTCCGATCCTTCCATGGACGCCATCTTTAATATTTATTTGCTTAGCGTGTGTAATTGTTGGCGAGAGAGAACGTCCGAATAGAAACCTGCTAAACGGTAGGTGTGGGAGGACGAAGTTTTTAAACTTTTAAGCAATTTACTGTTTGTCAAATTATAAAAGATAAGGCAATTTTCATTCATCAGTACCTACACTGACAATTTGTCTCGAATGATATCTTACGTAGATGCAAATAAGACGGTTTTATTATCGGTAAAATAGTCCTCGGGTGTTTTGGAAAAGTTTTCAAAGTTTCCACTGGACTCTGCAAGTTTATATGAAGCATAAGATTGGACTATTTATCAAAAATAGTGGAAGAGAACAACTTTGGACGTCAGCCCTTATATATACAGGGTTGTCCAATAGATTGATGGACTGATCTACAGGTACGTGGGATAATGCAATGCCTTGCTTCAATAATTCTGTAGATTTGCACCACGGTACTTTTAGCTTGCAAAAGTATACGGCAGAGCAGGGAGTTGCTGTGTGTCTGGTTTTAGGGGCAGTATTTAAAGAAAATATTAAAAATTTCATTTTATTTGTAATGTTTCTTTAATAACTTTTTAGCTAAAGAAGTTTTTATTAGATATAGCTTTGTGAACTAATTCATGCTGTTGAATCTCATAGAGCCGAAGAAAATGATTTTTTAAAAATTCTGCGTTCATTCCCGAAATATACAGATACACTACTGGTTCACGGATAGCTTTTAGTTTGGAAAATTTCATCATTTTGGGGAATTTCAGCATTACTCACATTTTGATTTTCATAAAAAATTGCGTCCTACTAAGGCTTTGGGAGAATATTTAATTATCCGAGTTTTTAAGTTATCCGATGGGGGTCTACTCCCGATTACATAGGTTAATCGGGATTCTATTGTATTTAAACAATATACCATACACCTTAAACAACAGAAACCATCTTCACCATCTTGTTGCAAGCACATATCACCGATCATTCAATTCTGGCCAAAAAAAAATTTCCAAGTTCCAGTATTGCACAACAGCAAACTTCATTGATGGCGATCATTTCATTGCCGAAAAAATACGGTCCAATCATACCTCCGACATGGAATTTACACCACACGGCCACTTGTTGTATGCAATGGAATCTCTTGAAGCACATGGAGGTTTGTTGCTGTCAAAGAACGCATATTTTGATTTTTGACAAAGCCATAAATTGTCTTCATAAAACTGTAAACCTTGATTGACGTTTTGACATTGACAAACCAGGAAAAAAGATTAAAGGTGCGTTTGTATTAAAATACAAAATTGTAATGTACCTATTTAATAACCATTTACGTGATTAATACGGGCGAGTAACTTTTTGAAATCATCAGTCAATAGGTTTGTTCTTTTTACCTACACTTAGTGTACACTACACTTTAAGAGTATTACACCAATTTTGATCAGCCAAAATGAACGCGTTAGTGCAGAATTGACAGAAAAAATTTCGTACTTTTTGATTTGCTCGATTCTTTCACTTATGCTTTTTTAACTCAGGCACTCATTTACAGCTGAGTGAACTGGTAGTCCGGCACCTAATCCCATTTTCGAAAATTATTTGTCGTCAAGCAGATTCGAACCTGGTACCAGGTGCACCGAAGGCAAGTGCTCTAGCCACTAAGCCACCCAGACTACATACATACAAATATTCTTGCATGTGATTAAGTTTCAGTTCAGGTTCAGGGGTTCAGTTAAAAAACAGTACATAAATTTTTCTGATCAAGTTTGACATATGGTCTTGCTTTCAGTGGTCCATATAAAGTCCAAGTTCCAACTTCCTAACATAAACCGTTCCTGGGAAACAAAAATTTCGTTTCAAAAATTACCTGGAAGCTTACCAAAACTATCATATTTCGATCAAAGTATTATTCACCAGTCTTTTCTCAAAAATCCACAATTATCATTTCGGTGGCAATAGGTAAAAAGGAGGTATGATCTCAACACGTTTGGAAGAGCCCTACGCGACAAATGTATGAAGGATGATATATAAACCTCATCAAGTTGCCAATTTTCTCTAAGTGATTTTAAATGCCCAAGTTTATACTGAAAGCTGCTAAAAAATAAATTTCTTACTTTGTACTACTCTTTGAAATAACCTCCTAACTTTACTATAATACAAAGAGCGATGGCGCTCCACCAGTATGTGTGCTGGGTTCGATTTCGAGCCAAATACTTTTTTCCCTTGATTATTCCATTAGATTATATCCATAATCCGTTAGTTAACCTTGCGAGGTCGTATCTATGTAATGGGGAGCATTTCATACCATCATCAACAAGTCCTCAGCTATACGCGATTTTTCTTCAGAGTGCTGAACAGTTCCAAACTCGGTTTTGTAATAACCAAGTTTTCCACAGTTTCAGATCATAATTACTTACGTACCCTGAATTCAGCGCCTCGTTTTCACCACTCCAAAATGAATAATATATAGAAGTTAGCAAGGAGCAAGTGTTCGTACTTAGAAAAACCACTTTACTTCCGAACTGTACGGTCGTAGAATCCAGTGATAAAGTTTCAGATCCAACCGGTCATTATTTTAAAGTTAAATTAGGTTTAAAGCCTCGGGTTCAATGATGCTACAGAAATAGCTACCGGTGCCACAGCAATCTATATCCAAGTTAAGTGTCTATAGCCTGTATATAAGGCTACAAGAAGTTTCATAAAGATCCTGATGGTTGTCCGACTCTCCACTTACCGAAAGCAGGTCGCTATCGACTTTAAGTTTAGTCATTAACTGGAACATCCCTTTAATTGCCATCGAATCAAATTCCCGAATTAAATGCCATAAGATCCGGCATCGCATAATTTCCTTAGACCGTGAACTCTAGAAATGAAAAGGAGGTTTGTGAAGAGTTCAAAATTAAAATAACTTTAATTAGAAGTTTATGCATGGATTTATCCGTATGCTGGAACTCGTTGAGCCAGAAAAGCCGAGAATCCTGGCTTTCCTTTTATCGGTTACCTTATCCGAACAGTGAAGGCCTCAGCCATTTAATTGGCAGCAGATGAGAAATTGGTGCCCGACTTCCAATTTCCTGCTAAAATGAAAATGCCACAGAATGAGAGTTGGAGTAGTGTGCAGGCTGGGTTTGTTGTTTCACGCGACGCCCCTGGTTTTAGGCAACTAGCGCGCGGAGACGGAAGCAAACGCGGTGGCTGAATTCCCGAAATTGGTTTTCCGGAAGGGCATAAAGTCAAACCACTTGATACCCATTTTCGAGTTAACAATACTTGCACCACGCCAAACTCCCAGCCCTGGATGATAGTCGTCCTTCCTGTTTAGTATGGCACCGATTTTTCCCCATCAGCGTACCAGGGGAGTGACGTCCATCAAGCGAGCCGACGGTCGTTAAACTATTTACGAAAGCTTTAAAATATCTGCCTTCTCTGTATCATGTTTCACTTTCTAATTAAACGGTCAGGGATGAATGGCACACAAGCTGTTACGAAGGACACTTAATCTGTTTCGCATTGGAAATTAATTCAAAATCCAAAAGCTTCCCGAATGGCAAGGTACTCGTTGTTTTGTTTTGGTTTGTTCTGTTTTCGTTCTTAGAAATACGATCGAAAGATGCGACACGAAGAGATTCCTCTTAAGCTTATTTGACTTCGTCCAGGAACTGCAGCTCATTGTGCACTAGCCAATATTGTTAGCTTCGCACATTATCTCTTGCTTCGACAGCAAACTCTGTCATGCTTATATACTACATGTGTTGAGTCGAGAGCTTTCCTGCATACTCGGTGGAGTCTTCGGGAAATGTCCAGAAAATCTGTAAAACCAGAAAAGCGTTCGAGAAGAATTATTGAACTTCATATGTATATATAAGTCTGCAGATTTTGCCACGCCTTTCTCATTGAGTATTGCAAGATGGCCACACAGATGTTTTTCTTCAACCTAGAGTTCGATATTGATGGGTACTTGTTTTTCTCGCTGGATCGAGTCGTGCGGGTTGCCAGGGTAGCATGTAACAATACTTTATAGTAGAGTATACTAGTATATTATGCCGCTCCGAATAAATCATTTTATCTAAATGCTGTTGTTAAGGAAGTTTGAACAATGTTCAAAAATATCGAAATCGTCTGAGAGTAGCGCGGGGCTCTACCGTTTTGGAAAAATGTTTTTTTTTATTTTTTTTTTATTAAAGTGTGATCGAACTGTAGTTTTAAAAAGTAATCAAATTTTGTAATTCTACGTTTTAATTTTTATATCTCGAGAAACTATAAAATAGAAAGCTGGTATTTATGTAGGAATAAGGGTCTTTTCCCATCTTCACAGAAATAAAACTCGGAAATACAAAATTTAAAAGCAGTTATTTTTTGAAATTTTAACCTCGATTAAAGTACTTTTTAGTGTTAAGTCATGACCTAATACGTAAATCGAAACGACATTATATATTAAAATTTTTAATGATTGGCAAATTCCGAAATAAGTAGGGTTTTGACAGAAAACGAAAATTGAATTCAATGCCTCCAAAACGTTCTTCCTAAATTCAAGATAGCAAACGAATCTGCAAGTAATGCTTCGGTGACTTCCTGGGTGGAAGGGAGACGGAAGAACATGTATATAAACTCTTTAAATTCAAGTTGGCAGATGAAATAATCCAACAGACGAGGTTATTTCATTTCAATTAGACACAACCTGTACAGAACTATGTAAACGCAACCACAAAGCCGTCAAGGATTATAGAGAAATTTTCAAAAGGATTCAAACAGCAGTTGCAGGCAGAGTCCTTAAAATTCCTCACTACCGCTCTTTCTACCTCCAGCTGGCGTATACAAGGAAGCTCCCCGAGGAAAAGTAATGAACTTTTCGAGTACACAAACAAACGCAAACGGATACGTCTACTACACGTTTCCGTAAAACATATCAAAAACTGAAAGTTGCATCCATCAAAGCTAGTGGTTTGTTCCCTATTTTATTTTTTTTCCACTCCGAAGTTTTTTTTCACCCGCACTTCAACATCCTAGCACTCCCATATCACCAGTGAAAATTGCTTAAAAGCTTTCCTACTTGTTGTTTTTTTTGGAAAATCCCTTTTTCTGTTAGCTTGTTTGCATATCCAGACCGATGTTTGCTTTTCAGTGAAGGTAGTATCGCGTTAACGTTCAAAGGTTGGCAGTAATTTAAACCGGTTTATAATATCTACGAATCGAAATATAAAGTGCTTTAAGGACATTCCGAGGATCATTCTTTCTGCATATTGTTTGCTTTTTTTGAAGACTCTAGACAAGTTGCAATCTATCTTTCATTAAATACTTCAAAGAAAAAATCCACCTGGAATTCTACACTCGAAAATCATGTGCACGAATTTCCACTATATAATGAAAAACTAAATGTGAAAATTAGAAAGTTTCAATTTTTGATTATAGGCACCAGTACTAAAAACGAACAACATACCGGCACGAAAAGATCAGCTTCACCACTATCTAATAGGGCTGGGTATAGCTCAGGGTGGCACACACATTAAGGAAAATACTGAAGAAAGCCGATACCATAATTTATGTAAGAGTCCTTTTTTAGTGGCATACTATGAAAACGACGATTTTTTTGGTCAAAACTGGGTGAGTATGAAACTCCCATTTGAAATAATCGTATCCTTTCGTAGCTCCTCTCATCACAAAACGCATCTACATCGAGACTGGAGAAGCTTTTGCTTGTGCTAGATTCGAGGAGTGCTGGAAAAAAATGGGAAAAGTCAGGAGTGCTCTTAGTGTTTCTAGAGAAAAACATCGTCGTTTTTCCCCTTCTGCATAAATACTGCACACCTATAAGACAACCGAAAACGAGAGAAAAGGACTTGGATTTCATGCGGTGAAACATAAGAACGGGTATAGTAGGAGCAAAGCAGAGAGCAAAAGGAATTACTCAAGTGCCCGAAAAAACATAAAAGTAGAATAAGTTTGATGTAGAGCAGGTGTTTCAATTCCCACTCACTTTCAGCGGTTCTATCCAATTTTTCCATCGGACTATTATAGACCAAAGAAGAGGGTGCTGAGCTCCATCAATAATCACCAGTTCTAACCCGGCAGGACAGAAGCAAGGCGAAGAAAACAAGGACGAAGCAAAAAACTCGTGAAATGCAGTTGGAAATTTAAAGGCTTAAGCAAGTGTAAAGCTTTAAGGACTTAGCTGACCTGATGTATTTTACCATTAATCAATTTTTACAGTTCTCCCTTTGGAAAACTCTTTTCGGACGTTTTTTTCCTACTTTTCTGAGAATGTTGTCTTGTTCTATCTTGAAGGCCCTCTTCACATAGTAGTAGGAGGTCCTTGGTGTGGATAGTAGTGCGTCTTGTCGCTTGTTGGACGGATAAATATCACCAGAATTACTTATAGTCGTCAATGGAAATGACACAGCTTTTCTTTTGTTACTAAGTTCGTATTCGGAGCTACTGCTCTATGAGGACTACTCAACTATTCAATGACCAGGCATCTAATCGATATACTTCCCAAGAAGATTAAAATTCCTTTGTACCTTCGAGTTTTTTCTTTTATGTCCTTTAAATGTACAGTTCGGAGATGTGTGATAGATCGTCTTGACTTGAAGAACTACTCTTTCGTTTTTCAAGGGCCGATACAAAGGACGAGAGATAGTAGTTCATAAAGTGAACTGTACGTTACATTGAATGAAAAGATTGATATGGAGAAAATGATAACTGAAAGTAGACTAGAATGCTGCTATGAAAAGACCTTCTATGTACATAATGACCTTAACGTTTTTAGAAATAATGAGACGTTAAATATTTAGCACAAGTTTTATGTAATCGTTACATTAACGTTTAAAGTCTATTTCAGAAGATGGGAAGTAGATTGTACTACTTTATTATAGGAAGAATCGTAATATTCTTCTAATATTTAACTAATGTTAGAACTGCATCTTAAAATATAAACCACAAAAATCTGCCAACAGTCTGGGCGAAACTTTATTATTTTTCCGGCAGAAGTTCAGAACGCGTTCAATCCGGGAATGCGGCGTAGGCTACTATGTGACTGAAAACCTAAAAAAAGTTCGGGAAGCGGTTAGAATAGGGTGTAACATATGAATTATATAATTGGGTCATATTCCGGGATGCGGTCTAGAGGTTGAAAAAGAAAAAAACCTTAACTTAGGTGGTTATTAAACAACCCTGTGGAAGTGAAAAGATATTCGATATCTGATCAGACCTGAGAGATATGGTGGAATTCATGAAAAAGTATACCACCACTTCACACCCTCTTAAGGGTCGAATTTCAAAAAATCTTGAAAACACATTCTAGGTGTTCATATGAAGAATCCATAAACAAAAATAATTGGTGCTTGTTAAACAAGCCCGTGGATGTGATATCTGATCAGACCTGAGAGATATTCCGGAATTCATAAAAAAGTATACCACCACTTAACACCCCCTTATGGGTCGAATTTCGAAAAATCTTGAAAACGCAAACTAAACATTCATATGAAGAATCCGTAAAATTAAAATTAACACAATATTTCGAAAGGCCTAGTAGATATGACAAAAACCGTGAAAATATAGGCATTTTATTTTCACATACCATTTTTTTTAACCCCCCACCAACAACTTCACACCCTCTTAGGGGTCGAATTTCAAAAATTTTTGAAAACACATTCTAGGTATTCATATGAAGAATCCATAAACAAAAATAATTGGTGATTGTTAAACAAGCCCGTGGATGTGATATCTGATTAGACCTGAGAGATATTCCGGAATTCATAAAAAAGTATACAACCACTTAACACTCCCTTAGAGATCGAATTTCAAAAAATCTTGAAAACACATTCTAGGTATTCATATGAAGAATCCGTAAAATAAAAATGAATTCCATATTTGGAAAAACCTAGAAGAAATGACGAAAATCGTGAAAACGTAGGCATTTTATTTTCACATACCATTTTTTTAACCCCCCATTCCGAATGCCAATGGATATTTGCATTTTTTTTATCGGAGTTACTTTTCTAGTTGATTTACATATACGTACCGAGTTTCAACTTTCTAGCATAAGCCGTTCTAAGGTTAGGAAAAACACCACCCACCCCCGTACCATACTATCCCTTAAAAAAAAAATATTTTTCCACCATGCCAATACTATAGTTCTATCTAATTGTCAAGTTTCAGCTTTCTATCATTATAGGTTCTTTAGATATAAGCATCGGAACTTTTTCTTTCTCACCCTTCCCCACCCTCACCCTCAACACCCACAACCTCAAATTTTCTTCTATTACGCCCACTTCTAGTAAAAACTTGAAGCATCTACCTTACACCGTTATTGAGATATGAAACGTGTTATTTTTGAAAAATTCTAATCCCCTCCACTTCCGTGCTCCCCCGCCCCCTTCAAATATTTTATTTTGAGCAATCTTTATTTATCAATATTTATACTCAAACCGAATTTTGTTTTTCTGGTGCCATTAGTTTGTAAGATATCATATTCTAAGGATTTTTGCCCCCCACCCCCGTACGCTACTACCCCCACCCAAAAATTTTGTTTCAATCTACTCTCCTAGTATAACTACAGATATTTGTTAAGTTTTAATTGATTGCCATTACCGGCTTAGGAGATATGGATTTTAGAATGTGTCGATCTCGGCATTTTTGCGTTTTGGACGCATTGCTTCCCCCTCCACTCCCACACCCCTTCACCTATATCAGTAATTTTTTTGCAAATGGGTCCACTATCAAAGCTCTATAGAAATTCAGAGTTTCAGCCTCCTACTATAAGCGGTTGCTGAGATCTAGAAACCAAAATTTTTTGTCTAAAACGCTTCCCCCACCTTCCCCCTCACACCCCCTCCCCTGAAAATAATGTCAATTCAAGGGGTCCACCAAGTCTATTTTTAGAAAAAAATTTAATTCAATAGCTCCACTGGTTTAAGAGCTACGAACCTTCAAAGGATTTTGCTTGGGGCGTGGGGCGTGGGGCGTGGGGCGGTCGACGTACGGCGTACGGCGTACGGGGTACGGCGTACAGACGGAGTGAAAATTTTTATTGCTTTTTTCGTGTCTACTAGTCATGAAACGTGGAAAAAAAAATTTTGAGGGTAGCAAATTTTTTTTTAAAAAAATCGATAACAATACTGTATTATTAATAATAAAGTAACAGCAACAGGCTGAGTGCAATCTTATTTCTTTTCGAGCGAAATTTGTTACGCTATTTATGTTATGCCTGGGGGAAAACAAAATAAATTCAATACCTTATTTGACCGGATATATGGTGTAAGACATAAAAACGTATAAAACTCTTCTACCTACACATTATTTAATGGTTGAAAATCAAAAATCCGAAAATTAGAGTTGTGATTATATAAAAGGCTAGTAAAAGTGAAAAACTTTTCGTGAATTACTTTGAGTTATATGAACTATCACTTCTTTGCGCCAATTCACCTCATAAATTTAAAATTTCATATACATATGTACCTAGTTTCCTAACATACGGCGTTATTGCAGACGCGGAGCGGTAATCTTCTTTCTCTGTTACCAATGGACATACCTTTGCAAATAGACTTTCGAGTAGCACTAATAGTCGTCTCACTCTCACAGTAGAAAACTGGTTCCAAGTATATTCTCGACGGCGCTTATATACTGGAACTGTTGAGTCGAGAAATTTCCAGCATATTCGGTTTTATGTGTGAAATACGCGAGAAGGATTTTTAACAGCTGTCTACGATATTCTAATTAAATAGGGGAAGATAGTAGTTTTCTATTGAAATTTTGATGATATTGATAAGTGAGTCATTTCGGTTGCTAGGGTACGCATTTAACAATACATATCATATTACCCCTTTTCATCTTCAAAATTTTCTTGAGTAAACGAGAATTCGAAACAATTTAATTTGAGTATATTTTAAATTACTTTTACAGAACAATATCATTGTAATCCACTACTATTTGTAAAAAATACTGTAGAAACATTGAAAGAAATTGAGTTCTACATAAAGAAGTTACACGAAGTACCAGTTATTCCTTTACCTGAAACTTTTGGAAAATTAAAGTTGGCCAAATTTTAATTTTCGTTACCTACAAAAATACACATTTTAGGTACAAGGTTGAATTTGGTAACGCCTTTTTTAAAAGAAGTTATTCAGATTCCTTACCATTAAATCGAGAATTTCTATCAAGAGACACACAAAGTTGGCTACAGGCTTATCGTCACTGAGCTATCTGTAGTGTACAAATACTTTATTGTGCCATATTGCCATAATCTCATATTTCTGATATCCTTACAAAACCACTCATCCATCCAGTTATCCTTTAATTACGCAGAAAACAATACACTCTTAAAAGTTAATCTGCCTCCCTACAAAAACTTCTGCGCCCTACAGTTTTTCGGTGGAATTAAGAACTTTGTGTAGAAAAGGAAGAAGATAACTTGATAGCTTTGCTAAAAACTTTCGAATTACCTACCTACCTACCTACTTAGTTCTTCCGTCCCCAATCCTCCCAGAAAAATCAGAAAAGTTCCTTGGCGTTTTTAAAGAATTCTGACGCCTTCATAAACATGTCGAGGTCTACTTTCGTCGGAGTTTAATTAGTAATTAAATTCTCAAATTATGTTCTAAGCATAACAAACACATACACCTACACCTCATCCCAATTGCACGTTTATTTTTCGAAAATGTTATTACTGTGCTCCTTACCCAATCTTGTACCTGTTTGGTGTATGTGTAGTTTACCTTGCAATTCTGCAAAAGAACAAGGACGTTCATCTAATGAATGTTTATTCATATCACGAGTATACTTTGTTGAAGGCACAGTCAATCCCCACATACCCGAGTTATTTTCCCTTATACATCTTAAATCTACTCACGGATATTGAGCTCTCTAACGCATCCTTTTTCGGCACCGCGACGTCTTGGCGTTCCTTGTAATTATTTCAGCAATTTAAATTTACGTTCCACTACCTAAACGAACAGGGCGAATTATTCGCGAATCATATTCATGTAGGATATCCACTTCGTGTATAATAAATATTAAATTTTTCGTCATGTGAAGGCACGGTATGTTGGGCTATTAGAAAGTGCCTCTACTCAGACTACACTACACTGATAAGGCTTGAGGTAGTAACTTTTGCTCCAGTTTGTCAACTCTTGATGGGGTAGGTGTTGCGGTACAGAGCAATTGTGTGGAGTTTTTGATAGAACGTTGACTTTCATAATAGATAGGTTTAATTATTATGATTTTGATTAGAGTAATGAAATAATTAACCGTTTAGGAAGAGATTGAAAAATTTATTCACATGGAGACAGAGCATATATGCATAAAACATCTTGACATTGAAGCAGTTGGGAATAGAGTTTCGAGTATAACGTATCTACGTTCTCGTAGCTGAATGGATGTAATTTGATGAAGTGATGTTTTTTTAAATGAGTCGCATTGTTCATCAACCTTGAGAGAGCTCGTGAATTATCTAGGAGGACCCGAAGTAATAATCTAGCATGAAACATAATTTTATCGGCTCGCATGGAACTGACAATACGAAACTCAGCGGTACGAAGGAGTTAACTCCTGGTGGATATAGTCCGCGATTATGGCAAATACAAGGAATATTTCTCAATAGCAATGTAGGTATTTTTGATACATTCTCAGCATACTTTGGTATTATTACGGTTGTCTGTAAAAACAATAAAAAAAAATCTGCCAACAGTCTGGGCGTAACTTTATTATTTTTCCGGCAGAAGTTTGGAACGTGCTCAATTCGGGGATGCGGTGTATATTACTATGTGACTGAAAACCTAACGGGAAGCTGTAAGAATGTGGTGTATCATATGAATTATATAACTGGGTCGTATTCCGAGATGCGGTCTAGAAGTTGAAAAAGACAAAACTTAAAAATAGGTGATTATTAAACAAGCCTGTAGTAGTGAAAAGATATTCGATATCTGATCAGACCTGAGAAACATGGTGGAATTTATGAAAAAGTATACAACCACTTTACACCCTCTTAGGGGATGAATTTCAAAAAATCTTGAAAACCCATTCTAGGTATTCATATGAAGAATCCATAGAATAAAAATGAATTCAATATTTAGAAAGACCTAGTAGATATGACGAAAATCGTGAAAATATATGCATTTTATATTTACTGAACATTTTTTTTGCCTCCCTTTCTGAACGCCAATGAATACTCGAATATTTTTTTTCAGAATTACTTTTCTGGTTGATTTACATACACGTACTGAGTTTCGATTTTCTAGCATAAGCCGTTCTAAAGTTAGGAAAAACACCCCCCACCCTCGTACCAAGCTACCCATAAAAATTTTATTTTTTCACCATGCCACCACTATTGGTCTATCTAAATACCAAGTTTCAGGTTTATATCATTACAGGTTCTTAAGATATAAACATCGAAACTTTTTCCTTCTCACCCTTCCCCACCCTCACCCTCTACACCCCCACCTCCAAATTATTTTTCCCTACTAGGGCTATATTAGGCCTACTTCTGAAAAAAATTTGAAGCATCTATCTTACACTGTTCTTGAGATATGGAAAATGATATTTTTGAAAAATTCTTATCCTCCCCACTTTTTCGCTCCCCAGCCCCCTTCAAAGATTTTACTTTGAGCAATCTTTATTTATCAAGCTTTATACCCAAACCAAATTTTGTTGTTCTGGTGCAATTGGTTTGTAAGATATCGTAACCTTAAGTATTTCAATCCCCACCCCCGTACGCCACCACCCCTACCAAAAAATTTTGTTTCAATCTACTCTCCTAGTATAACTACAGATATCTGTTAAGTTTTAATTGCTTGCCATTAACGGTTTATGAGATATGGATTTTAGAATGTGTCCATCTCAGCTTTTTTGCGTTTCGGACGCATTATTTCCCCCTCCACTCCCACACCCCTTCTACTATTTCATCAATTTTTTTGCAGATGGGTCCACTATCAAAGCTCTATAGAAATTTCAAATTTCAGCTTCCTACCATAAGTGGTTGCTGAGATCTAGAAACCAAAATTTTTCGTCTAGAACGCTTTCCCCACCTTCCCCCTCACACCCTCACCCTCCCAAAAATATCACACTTCAAGGGGTCCAGCATGTCTATTCAAAAAAAAAATTCAATTTAATAGCTCATAGGGTTTGGGAACTATAATTCCTCAAACGAGTTTGCGTACGACGGACGGCGCACAGACGGAGTGAAATTTTTTTTTGCTTTTTTGGTGCTTATTAGTCATAAAACGTGTAAAAAAAAAATTTCAGGGTAGCAAATTTTTTTTTTTTTAAAATCGATAACAATACTTTATTATTAAAATAATAAAGTAAAATTACTCAGATAGAAAATAAAAAAATCTGTCAGCAAGAACATTCTTATATTATTTGGTAGAGGCACGGAGAGCGTTTAAAGATGAAATTATGGTATACCCCACTTGCTTGTCTTTCCCAAAAATGGGTTTGCGCCATCTCCGAATGAAATCTTTTCGAATCTTTTAAAATGAAAGCCGTGATTACAGTAAATTGCAATATTGATATACATACCTACAATACCCACGTATGTTTATTGAAACTATGTATTATCATCAATACGAGTATCTCTTTTGCTCTTTCCTAGTGTTCGTTTTAGTTTTGACTCTCTCCATCCTCTCTCTATCCGTCTAGCTCTGCTGTCGTATCGACGAGTATCTATTATCTATTTCGAATTTATCTTTTCGGAGAACATAGATATATATGTATTTATACCTTCTCGTTGTCTGTCTCTCTCGGTATCGAAATCGCTCATAAATAATAATGAAAAAATTGGCAAATTCCTAATAACATTTCGAATCGAATTTCACTTAACCCTTAAGAAGCAAAACCACTCTCATATGCAGAATTCGAGATAAATTTACGCTTAATCGAGTAGCTATGATCGCTAACAAAAGGCATTTACGGATAAGGTTGCAAAGAAAGAAGAAGAAAAGATGTCTCTTCTTGAATGCATATTATTTGTAGAATTACTTTTCATATATCACAATAAGAAAAAGGAAATACTTCGAAAGAAGGATTAGATTCACAATGCGGAGGTAAGTCTTAATCCTCGAACTCCACTCGTGTACACTGACTGATTTTACGAATAGCGCATCTTAGGGATTATTGGGCTTTTATCGAGGCAACATTTATTCCATTCTCTCGCTAGTCAAGGTCCTTTAGGTGGAGCTTCTTAGAAGTTCTTTGCAGTTTCATGATACAAAGTACGGGGTGTCTGTGCATTCAATTTAAGTGTTTACTAGACTGCTTTCGTTTTCTTTGCATAGTAATGTTTGTTGGCAGAACGGAAGTGCGCTCAAGAAAACTAGGGTAGTACACTTCTTGTTCTTTCCATGCACAAAATGATGAATGCTCTAGAAAGTAGATATTAGTGCTATATTTTAAAAGAAGAGTAGTGACACTTTTTAAATGGAAGTTGAATTTACTCGTAATCCTAAAGAATCCTCTCTGCAAGGAAATCGTATATTATACTCATAATTAAAAAATACCTTAACTTTATATTGACGATCTGTACCCTATACAAGAGGCTGGTGGAGTAAGCTTGACTGATATGGGGTGAACTTAAATGTTGGCATATCGCTGTTTCTAAGTTTTGGCCATGGGCATTTGCGGCAGATTCCTGATTTCACTCCTGTCTATTAAACATACAAATATCTAAGTGATTGCCTTTCCTAGCATTTTTCTCATGGAAGTAAAAAGTCAATTCCATATCCCATCAAAGACATTATATATCCCAGAATTTGTAGATTAATTGTTGTCCCCTTTTATCTGATCAACTGATTTTTTTTTCACTAAGAGTACTTTTTTATCTATACCTTCATACATATATTATACTTATTTACTAAGTTTAAACTTTCTAGCATAACTCATCTTGGACTTAGAAAAAACAACCGCGATTTATTTAATACAAGTTTTGGGATCTAGTAGTATCAGAAAACAAAATTTTTTTCTAGTAATTTATTAAGGTACACTTTTTGATGATTTATTTCTGGAAAAAAATACTAATTGCGGATGATGGCTAAGTAGGTGTGTCTTCCTTTAATATAGCGCGTTTGTTTTAACGTTGCAGTCGTTCTTTTTGGGAAAACTTTTTTGAAGGGCTTTTCTTTGGTAGCTACTTCAACTAGTGATTTTGTCAAAATATAACTGCATGAAAAAATATAACTCCGTGAAATTGGTAAATCTTAGCTCCTTTCTTCATTCTCGATATACCCGACTGGGTACCATTTTTTTAAGAAAATGTTTCAAGATTGACTTGATGAAATACCTATCTTCTTATTTTTACCATATATGGTATGTCTGTAACATGTTCTTTCTAAGCAATAAATAAAATAGAGTTCACCTAGAGTTATGCTCCTAGATCCTTGACAACGCTAAATTAGACTAGTTCTTTAGCATCTCTTGAATCACAGCCTACGCGAAGCCTTCTTTCCTACTAGCTTGCAGTCCTCTTATTTATTTATTACTCGTAGTAGCACCTTCCACACATTTCCTCTTCTGATTTACTACGAATCTAATTTATACGCCACAACGCGAACTTCGCCAAGAGCGTTCCATTCCGATGCAATGAATACGAAAATAAATTTGTCCGTGTCAGACAATAAGTCAAGGATAACTCCCAGTAATTCTTTGTCTTGATCCCCAGACAGAAGGTTTTCGCCACAAATGAAAATAATTTACGCTTGAGGGATGAACTTTATTAAATCTGGAGAGCCGACACTCAAACCGTTCCGCCAAAGTCCTTTTTGCTTAATTAAACCGTTGGGGGATTAGGCGAAAGGATATGATGGTGGCTTTCGAGGGATTCCGCAAAATAGTGTGGTCCAATCTCCGATGAGATTTGTGCCATTGGTCACTTTTGTCGACCTTTTCAACCGATGCACAACATCCTGGATTAGAATTAATTGATGTATCAATGCTAAGGCGTAGCCTCAAAGACGAAAGTGGTTTAATTATTCTCACCGAAAACGAAACCAGATGATACTTCCTTCGTCTAAAGACCGGGCCCAAGACCTTTTCTTCCTTGCTAATGGAATGGATTTTCCCATTCATTTTACACTCGAAGCTGATATGCTTATCCAACATCACGACAGGAATGCAAATTAAAATATTTAAGAAAATTAGAAAGACTTCATCCAGAAATCAGTCCGTTTCGGGAGAGGAAACGGGGGAAAGTTAATTTTTTCCTTCAAATTCGCAAATAAAAAGTTCGTAATGGTAGAGTTGTGGGAGCGCCAACAATAGGGAGGACGTATTTAAATGTGAATGGTTATCCTGTAGAAAGGTAAACGCTCGAAAGCGGGCAGTAATTTACAGAAGAATTTCAATGAGCTGCGTGGCTCAATTAAAAGCTTTTTTCGAACTGATTAAATTTCTTTTGTAGCGACACCAACGAGATTTGATTAGATTTCAGTTGAATTTCGGAAAAATTGTGGAAAGTCCTTCGTTCGAGCGAATCGTGATAAAAATATAATTTAAATTCTGATCTATAGATAATTCGTTTTTCGATCCATGTATACAGAGTATTTCCTTTTACGCAAAATCTTACGATTTAAATATCAACACTTCACACAAATCTCGCATGAATATTCTGTGTTATGCAGGTGCACCGCAGCGGGCGGAACTGATTGTCTTAGGATAAAGCCAACTTTATGACGACTGTGAATAGCGGCCAATAACTTTATTCCTCGGTTCACGTCTTTTTTCATAGCGGGCTGTAACGAAACAGGCAAATCCCTCAATCCATTCTTCGATTGAGCCGGTTTAGTATTAAATTCATCGTTAAGTACAAGGATTCGGTTCTGTGGGCAGAGTTCAGAATTAGTTCTCAGCATTCAATAAAGAAGGATCAGTCCTTGACCATGGCGATACGATTCCTTCCCTCAGCAGTTAGTTTTTTTTTCACAAATCATTTTTTCGCAACTTAAAAGTGTCTGAAAATAGGACTGAGAACTTGGATGATATTTGATAGATTCATCATCAGCGCTGAATACTGCTGTCGATGGGTCTGAATTTTAATGCGTCATCAAATATTTTATGTAAACACATGTGGTCCTGTTTTAAAGAATTTCCCAGGAAAAGGTAACCCGTGACTTACTTGAGGCTCATGCTTACGTTCTAACATCTGTAAGCGCACGTACATGCCTCTGCTCATTTTAAGTTTTCTGCCACCACTTTTGCTCCTTTTTCTTCGAAATTTCACATATGCGTCCTCGTAGAAGTTCTGCAAAATATCATTTCTGATTTATAATATTGAATTCAACGTTTACTGAAAAATTAATAAAAGTCGTAGAGAAATAAATGAAAGCGAACAAGGACACGAAATGAATTAATTTTGATTTAAAGCATCACAACATAAAAAATCTGCCAACAATCTGGGCGTAACTTTATTATTTTTCCGGCAGAAGCTAGGAACGCGTTCAATTCTGAGATGCGGTGTAGGTTACTATGTGACTGAAAACCTATCAAAAAGAACAAGACTGAAAATCTGATCGGATCTGAGAGATATGAAATAATTTATGAAAAAGTACACAATTGTTATTAGATTTTTCGTGGTAAGCTACCAAAGAAGCTATTATGATTAGGAGTTTAGTTATTCTTTCCGGTGTCAGTGGAGTGAAACTCCAACACGGAGTCCCCGACTGTGGACTAACCGCCATCCCTGAGGATATGACAAATTTGGAAAGAAACTTCACTGGAGAAGCCAGTTCATCATAAGATTGTGTTGGACTAGGTCCGAAGGTTGCTACCAAGTTTCAGCTTTTTATCATTATAGGTTCTTAAGATATAAACATCGGAAACTTTTCATTTTCACCCTCCCCCACCCTCACCCTCTACACCCACATCCCCGAAAATTTTTTCTTTCCTAGGATTCTATTGGGCCTACGTCTGGTAAGAAATTTGAGCATCTATCTTATACTGTTCTTGAGATATAAAACGTGATTTTTTTGAATATTTCTTATCCCCCCCCACTTCCATATTCCACCACCCTTTTAAAAAATTTTACTTTGAGCGATCTTTATTTGTCGACCTTTTTACTCAAACCGAATTTCATTTTTCTAGAGCAATTGGTTCGTGAGATATCGTAATCTAAAGTTTTTCACCCTCCACCCCCGTACGCCACTACCCCCACTCAACATTTTTTTTTCAATCCTTTGTCCTAGTATGGGTACAGATATTTGTTAAGTTTGAATTTCGTGCCATCAACGGCTTAGGAGATATGGATTTTAGAATGTGTCGATCTCGGTATTTTTGCGTTTCGGACGAATTATTTTCCCCCTACTCCCACACCCTTTCACCAATATCAATAATTTTTTTTTTAAATGAGTTCACTATCAAAGTTCTATGGAAATTTCAAGTTTCAGCCTCCCAGCGTAAGCGGTTGTTCAGATCTAGAAACCAAAATTTTTAAAACCCTCCTCACTCCTCTCCCTCTTACCCACACCCCTCTAAAAGATACCAATCGTAGAGGTGGACCCAACCTACCCACCATAAAAATTTCATGATTTGGGAGCTACGCGCCTTCAAACTATTTTTGCGTACGGCGTACAGACGGACATTTTTTTTTATTACTTTTTTGGGGTCTACTAGTCCTAAAACGTAAAAATACAAAATTTCAGAGTAGCAAATTTTTTTGAAATTTCAGGTCGATCACAATACTTTATTATTAAAAAATAATAAAGTGAAACTCTTATGCCGTGTGAACTAAAATGTGCAGCTGAAGCCCAACTAAACAAGCTAGAGCAGTCGGAGCGATTAAATCAATTTCGTAAAAGGATGAGCTAATAAACAATTTTTTTAAATTTTTTATTATATTCCAAATGTTGTCGAACAGTCTGAAACTAGTTTCCAGATGCGACCTATCAAAGGATAATAGAACGATGCAGAAGGTTAATTTTCCAGCCGAAATTGGATAGCGTGGCATAGCCCAAGGACTTACTGCCACCCAGAATCGGAGGTTATCCACCCCGCACTCCGTCTACTATATTGAAATTTGGTTCGACAGTACGCGAGTAGGAAATCGATTGACGGATTTGATTAAATGGATTTCATTCGAGACTAGGGCGCAAATTCAAAGTTGCCACTTTGCACCCTTTCCAATTTCGTAATTGCAAAACCATAGCCCGGAAGAGCGAGAAAGGACCCAGGACTTCGATTTAAACGAATCACTCCCTACCTATGAATGTGCCATCCCTTGAGCTGTGCTTTTTGATTAAGGGGGTTGTATAATGAAAATGAGTTTGCAATTTGAAATTTTGTTATTTTTGCCGACACCGATCGTTTGATGCCAGCACATCTATAAAAACTTTCTACTCTAATTAATTTTCTTGCGTGGTCTAATTATTTCACAGTAGAAGAAATTGTCCTGATTTAATTTCAATTTGTTCCCCAGTGCTAGTCAAATTTAATAATGTCGGGAAAAATATTAAACCGAACAAAATAAGCAATTGGTAAGAATAGGCAGAAAGACTTAAGGCAATTTTCTGATGGATTCTGTTTTTTTATTCTTGCTTCCAATGTTTTTTGATTATTTAATCGCGGAAAATTGGATGAACAAGAACTTGGAATCGAAATTGACTTTGACGGTCGTCGGTCGTTTATATGTCGACGTCGACAACCGACGACGTAGTCCATTGAAATAATGTCAATCGACAGAAACAATTTTTTTTCATCTTCTATTTGCTGAAGTAAATTGATGGGCACGATGGTGATTTTGATGATTATGTTTTGTTGATTTCGTTATTAGATCGGCATAATCGCAACTCTTAAACATTTATTTTTCCTTTGGAAATCTGAAATCGGAGTTTCAGGGGGATGATCGACAAATGGACAAGTTTGGAATGGCAGTTTAATTGTAATCGATCAACTTTGATTTATCTAAAGCAAATGTACTGAGATCCATATATTCGAGGGACAAGCACCGTGTGACACTGTCCGAACAGCGTTTTCTCCAGTTAGCGATTAAGTCTATCAAACCTTCAAAAAAAACAAATAAAAACAAATGGGATCTATTGTTCAGATATGAAGCGGAAGGGAGGACATCATATTTCAAACTGAGTTTTGTTTTCAATAATAAGCGAAGAGAAATATCGGAAATCGTAAAAACATGCACAACCACTTTCCATCCCATTAAGTGTTGAATATAAAAAAAATATGGAGAATCGTTTTTAAGCACTTTTATAAAGATCAATCAGAAATAAAACTAATTCGCTACCTCAACAGACCTGAAAAAAATCTGCCAACAGTCTGGGCGCAACTTTATTATTTTTCCGGCAAATGTTCAGAGCGCGTTCAATTCGGGGATGCGGTGTATGTTACTATGTGACTGAAAACCTAACAAAAACATCGGGAAGCGGTTAGAAAAGGGTGTAACATATGAATTAAATAATTGGGTCATATTCCGGGATGCGGTCTAGAGGTTGAAAAAAAAAACATGGTGGAATTCATGAAAAAGTATACAACCAGTTTACACCCTCTTAGGGGTCGAATTTCAAAAAATCTTGAAAACCCATTCTAGGTATTCATATGAAGAATCCGTAGAATAAAAATGAACTCAATATTTGGAAAGACCTAGTAGATATGACGAAAATCGTGAAAATATATGCATTTTATACATACTGATAATTTTTTTTGCCCCCCTTCTGAACGCCAATGAATATTAAATTTTTTTTTTATCAGAGTTACTTTTCTGGTTAATTTACATATACGTACCGAGTTTCAACTTCGTAGCATAAGCCGTTCTAAAGTTAGGAAAAACACCCCCCACCACCGTACCATACTACCCCTAAAAAAAAATTTATTTTTCCACCATGCCACTACTATAGCTCTATCTAAATACCAAGTTTCAGCTTCCTATCATTATATATTCTTAAGATATAAGCATCGGAACTTTTTCTTTCTCACCCTTCCCCACCCTCACCCTCTACACCCACACCCCCAAACTTTTTTTTCCTACTAGGGTTCTATTAGGCCTACTTCTGGTAAAAATTTGAAGCATCCATCTTACACTGTTATTGAGATATGAAACGTGTTATTTTTGAAAAATTCTTATCCCCTCCACTTACGTACTCCCCCGCCCCTTCAAAGATTTTACTTTGAGCAATCTTTATTTATCAAGCTTTCTATCCAAACCGAATTTTGTTTTTCTGGTGCCTCTGGTTTGGGAGATATCGTAATGTTAAGTATTTCACCCCCCACCCCCGTACGCCACTACCCCCACCCAAAAATTTTGTTTCAATCTACTCTCCTAGTATAACTACAGATATTTGTTAAGTTTTAATTGCTTGCTATTAATGGTTTAGGAGATATAGATCTTAGAATGTGTAGATCTCCACTTTTTTGCGTTTCGGACGCATTGCTTTCCCCTCTACTCCCACACCCCTTCACCCATATCATCAATTTTTTTGCAAATGGGTCCACTATCAAAGCTTTATAGAAATTCCAAGTTTCAGTCTCCTAACATAAGCGGTTGCTGAGATCTAGAAACCAAAATTTTTCGTCTAAAACGCTTCCCCCACCTTCCCCCTCACACCCCCACCCCTGAAAATAATGTCAATTCAAGGGGTCTACCCAGTCTATTCCTAGAAAAAATTTAAATTTAATAGCTCTACTGGTTTGAGAGCTACGAGTCTTCAAAGGATTTTGGCGGTCGACGTACGGCGTACGGCGGACAGACGGAGTGAAAATTTTTATTGCTTTTTTCGTGTCTACTAGTCATGAAATGTACACAAAAAAATTTTGAGGGCATCCAATTTTTTTTTTTTTAAATCAATAACAATACTGTATTATTACTAATAAAGTAAAATGACGAAATTCGTGAAATTCCAAAATTTGGAAGATAGAAAAAAAAACACCATATATTTTTCATTAACGGTTATTAAATCAAATTTTTTTACTTTTCACTCTTTTCTATCCTAACCCCATACATCGTAACCATCAACATTTTCTCTCTGCTCCACTGGCCTAACTCCTCTAAAAATTTAAGAATCATACAAGATTCTTGAGCAATAAAAATTGCACTAATTGGTTGTTTCGTTTTCTGGGATCAACTGGAGGGTAGTACTATCTTTTTAAATTTCAGACCATTCACAATATTAATTAAAAATAATAAGCTAAAATTATGATCGGCAGGGAATTACATCAAATGGAAAATAAAAGATAAACACTTTGAGAGTTATATTACCCTCTTTTTTCTGCCAAATTTTTTTAATGTAAATATCGTATGGTAGTATGGGTAGCTTAGTGGCTAGAGCACTTGCCTTCGGTGCACCTGGTACGTACGTGGTTCGAATCTATTTGGCGACAAGTAGTTTTCGAAAATGAGATTTGGTGCCGGACCACCAGTTGACTCAGCTGTAAATAAGTACCTGAGTTTAAATCGGGGTAATAATCACGGACGAGCGCTCTTAGTGTTCCGTTGGTCTCGTAATTAAGTAACTGTAGCATTACTTCAAGGCCTAGGCCCGAATTGGGCTGTTGCGCCATTGATTATTATTATTATTAAATATCATACGCAGCTCTTTACTTATGTAGTACAGAACCAAAAGAAATCTGGCCGGCCGCAACCTAATCAAAAAAAACGCATCTTGAATTACTCTACTAAGAATTTTGGGCTTTTTTCCATCGGTAAAGAAAATGCCACTCTGCTTCTACTAAGTTGAAAGTCATTTTAAAATTTCGTTTTCATATGCGGGATTACTGAAGCTTCCGATTATTTTTACCTTTTTTTTTAACCTAGTTTGGAAATTTTTTAAGAAAATAATTTTAATATAGCTATCGCTATAAAGCTACTACGTCTTTGCTCAATAAAGTAATAGAGAAACTGATGTGAATCGAAATTAAGTAAAATACCTTATGATTTCCTTTCAGATCATTCTATTGGTTACCTTTTATTTCACTTACTCCTGATCATCTACCTGAGTTAATTCAGATATAATTTCGTTCACCCTGTTACTAATCAATTGTGGTGGCTCGCCGAAAACTTCGTTCTATCCGTTATTCCTATCGGAAAACCTTACCTAATCCTCCCAACTAAAGAGATCCAAAAAACTCCTGGGTACTGCACCCTTTTTCCAATTAACGAAATTTGCGAAGTTAATGTCGTTATTAGATACTGAAGAATAAATACCCAAGTGTGGTCTCGGATGATGGATTCATTCAATAATTGCCTTGTCGGCATTTTACCAATAAATACCATTACTTACTTTCCCACATTTAATTTATTTCCACAATTTTTACATCCTTTGTACTTGTTTGATGTAAAAAGAAAACCTGTTGCAAACAAATGACAACATCCATCAAATCTCATTCATTTCATGCCATTGCACCGTTATCCATAGTTCTAAATTACTTCCAATTAATTTTAATTGGTGCCGAATTTATAGTAGCTTTTTGCCGTCCGTATAATGTGGTCAGCCTCGATAAACCACATCCAATACGTACGCTTCGCTTTATTCGAATAATACGTTGACCATTTTGGCGGCTTTTAAAACAACATACTATCCTGGTGACCTGATTATTTTTGACGATGACGAGTCACCTAAAATTTTGTAGCCGGGACATTTATCAAATTGACTACAATTTTAGGTAATTATTTTCCAACCATCCCCTATGTGACACGTGGTATCCCTGCAATGCAAAAGCCAGCCAAAAAAGCACACATTCACAACGTAGGGTACGTTTTGACGATTAGAGATAACTTCGACACTGTTGTCACCCTTACCATAGTCAACCACCTCCGAATTGCCTTTTATGCAATTGTTGATGGTGCTTTATCTAGCTAGTTTTGAATATCAATAAAAATTATTTCACTTAAACTACCATGCATTCCAAATCTGACATTATTGAGACCATTGCGGATAGATCAAAGTGACTGGAGACGTCCGTTATATATTCGAACATGACAACAGTCGCTACACATCAACTGCTACAAGCAACAATTTTCCACAATTTTTCATAAAATGAACAAAAAACAGATAAGGAAACATTAAGCCTTGGTTCGGGCAAAAAAGCAACACAATTCAAAGTAGTGGCGCGCAGTCAATAGTTTTACTCTGAGGGTGTAGGTGTGAAAAAACAAGCCCCTACTGCCTGCCGATTTTTTTACCGGATACGCTACCGATGCAAATGCACCTTGGGGTTGAAATAATAAAAAAGAAATCAGGTGGATCTTCTAATCGAATTCAAGCAATTTAAGACCAAAGCTGCTGGATCGCGTTCAGTAGAAGAATGCTATTGATTTGTCTCAATGTACTACAATTCATATAATTTCCTATGATCATTTCATATTAATATGATAATTTAATTTCCTTTTATATGTTTTAAAATAATTATTTAAAACATTTTGAAATTGATAAACTCACCTAACTGGAAAATTTCCTGAAAAGGGAATGTGCGAAGGAAGGACGCGGCTCATTTCCGGCCAATTATAAATATTTCAAAAGGATATATCATTTTGGAATTAAAATAATTAAAATAATTTCACAGACGCTTGTTATCATTTAATAATTACAAAATAATGATGTGCGAGTTAATGCATTTAATATGCATCGAATAGCGTACTGTATCCTGTGAACACATGTTTACTTGAAATTAAATATTGGCTATTGATGAATAAATATACAGAATAACTGTAGGCTATGTACATATAATTAAAAGTTTTAGTAGTGAATCAGCTTAATGCGTAATATATTCCATGTTTTTCAGAAATAGTCTTTGTTGGATTCTTTGAGGAGTGTTTTTTTAGTGTAGGCATGTTAATCCCAATGGAAAATCGTGGGTTACGCAGTGATGAAGAATAATGGTCCCATGGAGATCGTGTAAAAAATCATTTACGATTTTGAGTTTGTCTGCATGTTTGTATTCTTTAATTTAAAAACGAAACGATTGGTTTCAAGTGAGACCCAAATTCTGTTTCTGTTCATTGATAATTTATGCAAACGATTTGTTCCCGGAGCATAACCATGTGAAGTGAAGGCACACCTTGAAGTATCATCCACCTACAAATTATTTTTTACAAAACGGGGTGCTATAGCGATTGAACTCATCATAGTTTGATAACGCTATGTATATAGGCGTACCCAGTTGCGAGGGTACTGACAATTGATTATTATCCGCAAGGCATCCTTCGAGCCTTTTTTCGTTGTTCCGAGTTGTTCGTACAATTCTCACTCGATGTAGAAATTAGCCATTTATGCAGTTTAAAATTGCTGGGTTTGGTACATAAAATCCCCATGGTTTAAGTAAGGCTTTTGACAAAATTGACCATGCTACTCTCGTTCATAAGTTTGGCTTGCATTCTCTAGGGTGAAACGCTATCTATAGAACCAAGGCCAATTGTCATGTGATAACAGAAATTAACAATTTCGCGAAGCTATTTCTGCTCTAATATTTATGGTACTTTGTTGTACATTTTCTGATAAATATGTTTATAAAATTTATTTTCAAAAATTTTCACTCCGTCTGTGCGCCGTCCGCCGTCCGCCGTCCGCCGTACGCAAACTCGTTTGAGGAATTATAGTTCCCAAGCTCTATGAGCTATTAAATTGAATTTTTTTTTCTGAATAGACATGCTGGACCCCTTGAAGTGAGATTTTTTTGTGGGGTGAGGGTGTGAGGGGGAAGGTGGGGGAAGCGTTCTAGACGAAAAATTTTGGTTTCTAGATCTCAGCAACCACTTATGGTAGGAAGCTGAAATTTGAAATTTCTATAGAGCTTTGATAGTGGACCCATCTGCAAAAAAATTGATGAAATAGTAGAAGGGGTGTGGGAGTGGAGGGGGAAATAATGCGTCCGAAACGCAAAAAAGCTGAGATGGACACATTCTAAAATCCATATCTCATAAACCGTTAATGGCAAGCAATTAAAACTTAACAGATATCTGTAGTTATACTAGGAGAGTAGATTGAAACAAAATTTTTTGGCAGGGGTGGTGGCGTACGGGGGTGGGGATTGAAATACTTAAGGTTACGATATCTCACAAACCAATTGCACCAGAACAACAAAATTTGGTTTGGGTATAAAGCTTGATAAATAAAGATTGCTCAAAGTAAAATCTTTGAAGGGGGCTGGGGAGCGAAAAAGTGGGGAGGATAAGAATTTTTCAAAAATATCATTTTTCATATCTCAAGAACAGTGTAAGATAGATGCTTCAAATTTTTTTCAGAAGTAGGCCTAATATAGCCCTAGTAGGGAAAAATAATTTGGAGGTGGGGGTGTAGAGGGTGAGGGTGGGGAAGAGTGAGAAGGAAAAAGTTTCGATGTTTATATCTTAAGAACCTGTAATGATATAAACCTGAAACTTGGTATTTAGATAGACCTATAGTGGTGGCATGGTGGAAAAATAAAAATTTTTTTATGGGTAGCTTGGTACGAGGGTGGGGGGTGTTTTTCCTAACTTTAGAACGGCTTATGCTAGAAAATCGAAACTCAGTACGTGTATGTAAATCAACCAGAAAAGTAATTCTGAAAAAAAAATATTTGAGTATTCATTCAGAAAGGGGTGCAAAAAAAATGTTCAGTAAATATAAAATGCATATATTTTCACGATTTTCGTCATATCTACTAGGTCTTTCTAAATATTGAATTCATTTTTATTCTACGGATTCTTCATATAAATACCTAGAATGGGTTTTCAAGATTTTTTGAAATTCGACCCCTAAGAGGGTGTAAACTGGTTGTATACTTTTTCATGAATTCCACCATGTTTCTCAGGTCTGATCAGATATCGAATATCTTTTCACTACACAGGCTTGTTTAATAATCACCTATTTTTAAGTTTTGTCTTTTTCAGCCTCTAGACCGCATCCCGGAATACGACCCAGTTATATAATTCATATGAAACACCACATTCTTACAGCTTCCCGTTAGGTTTTCAGTCACATAGTAATATACACCGCATCCCCGAATTGAACACGTTCCAAACTTCTGCCGGAAAAATAATAAAGTTACGCCCAGACTGTTGGCAGATTTTTTTTAGTTCGCATTAAGTTATTTTATTTTATTTTGTTTTCTAATTCTTCGTCGATTACTTTAATTCTTATTTCGTAATTGGTAGTAATTATTTTATTGATGATTTTTTTAAATAAATCAGTAAATAAAAATTCCAAAAAAATACCAAAAAAAAAATTTCTCAACAATCCAAAAGATTAATAAAAGAGCCATTGGAGTAACAATTAGATATTATATATAATATCAATAAGCATTTCAAAAGTTAATTAATTTATTTTTACTGACCTCCCAAAATATACGTTCATTACTAACTGCATCTTTGACACAAAGCTTGCGTAACGAGCAGATACATTTTTTATTAACATTCACTTCTTTTCGTCCCTAATCCAACTTTTTATCTGATAAGTCTGCTCTAATTAATACCTATTATACTCGTAGATATTCATAATTTATTCTTAAACAATCAATAAAGTTGCAAGATCCTGGAATCATAATCAACCTGATCCAACAAATCTCATGCTAAAAACGTTTTCAACACTCAGGTGTTCTTACGACAACCATGGTTGTTGTTAGAACCACCCATATTTAGTGTACTATCATGGGTGTAAGGAAAAATGCATGGAATTTTTATGACCAGGGCAGCCACCCTTCCATCCATACCAGAGCCACAGCCCTGTATTCGTAATTGACATTTATTTTTTATGTACCTATATATACCTACTATTTGAGAGAGGCCAATTCAAAACTGCGTCCGCAAGGATATCTCGATGTAACGAAACAATCTTATAAGCTAAAACACGGCCACCGAACTCAGTTGATCTTGGGATAACTTATAGAGATTAATTTACCGTAGATAAAAGCCGGTCATGACGAACCCAATATCACTCTATGTGATGTCGAGCTTTAAATTACCAGCATCTACCTTGGCTTGCTATCATCATTCGAAATCTTCCAATACGTTCCTAACTACAAATTAACCGAATTATAAATACGAGTAGCTCCATATGTATGCAGTCACCGGCACTCGTCTTCATTTCTATCTCATATTTCATTCGCCTAGTGAACTCTCATAAACTCACAACTGACTGACTCAATTGTTTCACAATAGGACGTCGAAACAAGTAACATATTGTGCCAAGTCGGAAATTTGTAACAAATGTTGTTCCCAAACCGTACACAATCTTTAGAAAATAGAATGGAAATTATTCATTTGGCTCGTCTTCTTTTGCCCTTCTGGTACTCGTACTTATATATATCGTCCATGACAATAAACAGATAGACATCAGACTCATGGAGTAGGGCACCTAAATCCAGCCCACAATATGATGTATCCTTGCCAGAATCCTCTGAATGAGAACTCGC
Organism: Beris chalybata; assembly: GCA_949128065.1. Taxonomy (NCBI): domain Eukaryota; kingdom Metazoa; phylum Arthropoda; class Insecta; order Diptera; family Stratiomyidae; genus Beris; species Beris chalybata. The sequence continues at coordinate 1,339,739 of OX421896.1, read as the reverse complement.
AAAGACAAATAGTCACAAAACTCGCATTATAGTACCTAACTCGATATTAAGTCGACTACTCCAACACAGTCACGAGACTCGACTACACGCTTTTCTAAGATTTTCCTCTGATTGTTCATCATCCGACTAAACTAAGATGTCACTAACAACTATTTTAATTAGAAGACAAAAGGCTTTATTCCCATCGCATAGCTTTCGTTTCAATGTATGGTAAAAACTTATAGGTACATACTCGTATCTGTAGACAATGGTTTTGATTAATAACTTTCTGTCAAAAACGTTATATTGTCGCATGGAAAACGAAACGAAAATTGTTTTATTACATACCTACTCGTATAAAGAATACAGAACTTTGTCTATTTGTTTCTGTAACTTTATTGTATATATGTATGTTAAAACAAAAATCCTTGGCTTCCGCTATAGTTGGCAAGGTACATAGGTAGGTGGGTGTATAGTGTGCAGGTCTCCAGAATGCCCATTTTTCACCACTCACTCAGTAATAATTGAGCTAAGACAAATTTTTGGTTAAAATTCAGTTGAGTACAATTGGAAAAGTTTTCAGCTCCTTAGACGCCTTGTCTTTCTTGTGGTGATGTTAATACTATTTGTAAACAGAAAATTGGTTTTATAGTTCTTTTTCGAATTCTAAAGGGACAAGCAGAAAAACTTCTGGAGCAATTAGTCCGATTTAATTATTAGTTGTTGTGTTGAAATCAGCGGTAGATAGTTGGACAACTCTTCAAACGAACCCGAACTCCACGTAATTGTAAACACAGATTTAGTTTCAGCTTTCCAGAAAACACCACTCGCATTCAAGCAGACCATTACATGGTTGCATGCTGTGTTTAATAAATTTGACTACTAGAAGGAGCAAATCGATTTTTCTTGTTAATTCGCTTGTCTATCGGATTCTCCCTCAGGAAAAAAATTTTTATAAAATTTTCGTTGCCTAGCTCAACTGCAATTTTCGCTTCCGTTAGGCTCATTTTAATTCATGATATGGGCATAAATGAGAGTATAGTTTTCCTTCGCAGACTCGCACTCACAAACTCCATTATATCAGCCACAATAAAAAAAACATGTTTTAGTCAACTTTGTTGATTTGTTGATATCTAAACGGTCTACCCCAGGCCCATTAAACTTTTCTATAAGACCCAAATGATAAACGCTCATGTGTTCCCATAAATCTATGAAAGTTGGATATATTTTCGTTCTGGTTTTTTTTTTCCTTTTTTTATGTTATAAATGTTTCTCTTGCTCTTGATTCGCGTATGTTATGCCAGAATGGTGGGGAGGTATTATCCTAGGGATCGCTTAACTTAAGTGCTTCTAATGGTTGAAATGACTCCAGGACTAAAGTTTGTATTTTTTTTCCTTCTTCACGTTTAAGTGGAAAACGAGTTTCAGATTTTTATTGATGTTTGCCTACTGAGGAGCTCAATAACGTGATTTGGAAGGAGTAAGGATAGGAAAAGGAGAGGGAGGGCGTTTTAACCAAATGATATAAGAAGGGAAGCTATGATATTTGGTTTTTATTACTGACGTAAAAAAAATTATTTTTGAATCTTTCGTTTTTAGGAAAATTCAGCGAAGAACAAGAATGCAAAAGATTAAGAGCAACAAAAAATATCTCGATAAGAAATGAAATAGAAATGTACACCGAAAGAAAAATCATTATTTGAATCAAGTATGATACATTGTTAACTAATAATTAGCCTTAAATGTTAGTATGAAATACAAATATTATTAAACTACATAAGGTTAGGTATTATCAACTAAAATATTTCATTGTCAGAATAATTGCTAAGCAACAAGAAACATGTCCAGTTGAACATTACTCTACTTATCTAATTATCGTAAGTTTCGAAGTTTGCTTAGAGAGCCGTGGGTCTCGTTCAGTGGACGCACTTCCATACTAATGTGTGCCAGGCGGATTTTTGCGATGCGGTCCCTCCCGGCCTAGAGCACGTGTACCTTAAAATAACATTTATGAATTTACATTTCTTCCACTATAGAATTCCTCTGAAGATTCTAAGATAATCTTGTAATTATGTAAAGAATTAATATTAAAATTAATTTCTAATTAATAAACGAAAGCAGCGTAGCATAATAACAGATTATGTTTACCCTCGACGAAGTTCTTTGAAGTACTAAGGTCTCAGGATAAACCCTTCGTCACAAGAGCTTAATCGCTTCGTCTTGCCAAATGTGACCTAGGCAATGGCACATTCATCCTCAAACCTTTCCTTCGATCTCACAAACATAGCAAGCTCCACGTTTTAGACAAACTCCGTTCTTCGATAGCTTAGCCTCATAATTTAATGTTGGCACTGAAGTTTAATGGCAATAAATCGCTACCTAAAATATTTTTGCTTGGCATTGGAAATTGAAGTATTTGCGAAAAGAAAAACTCGTTAAGTCAGAAATTCCAGAGCATCGAAAAAAGTTGCACCCTTACTTTACGCCTACACTTCGTTATATCATTCTTGCACCATTCTGGTTGCCCTCACTTCCTAAATACCTATCATAACGTCAAAGTTATAATTCGGCAGGATGACCTGTACTCGATGTGAATTGCACATTAATTTCCTCTGGTTGCCCACAACCTAGAAAAACCAAATCTAATATAACAACGCTGAAGGTGTTTTTTCGTGTCACGGGATGGAGTTGATATATGGGGTGTATATGAATGTAAGAAGGATAATCTGAAAAGATTTATCTGTTTGGCAACCGATTTCGAAAAGGAATTGGACCGCATCACTACACCCACGAACCGAGGGATGATATTATGAAATAACTACTGTTGTGGGACACGAGTATTCGATAAAATTTTATGATGTTTTTTATCAGAAGAGAGGAACGAGAGATAAGTTTTTGTGTCTAAAGAGTGAATGCTCTTCGGTTGATTGAAATCCATTTTTAGGGGTAGTTTCGTTAAGTTGATGCGCAGAATCGCTCTTTGTAGAATGAAAAAAGCCCACGTCAAACATTTTTTGTTAAGTGGAAATTTCAAGGTAAGTTCCGTAGCTTGTTGAACAGAGTCGGATTGGGTAGAAATTTGACCTTCTTCTCAGAGAGAGGTTGTTAATATTTCAAAGACCAGGACAGCTGAGCTCAGAACTTCTTTTACTTCATATAAAAAGTGAGTAGATTGGGCTTTAATGGCAGAGTGCTGAGTGTTTCGGAAGACCACTTATGCTAGAAAGTTGAAACTTGGCATTAATAGATATTTAATAATTGGACTGTTTACAAAAAATTATCGATATTAGCAGTAGAATAAGGGGAGGAGAGTTCAAAAATAAAAATCAAAACATTCTCGTTTTCTTTTCTCTTGAATAGTTCTTCATTTAGAGTTGAAAATTGGTGGTCTTGCCACCAAAGGCGCAACTTTGTGCTGTAGCTTCTAAAGGAGCGCGCTGAAAAGTTTTTTATGGAGAGCCGTAAATTAAGATAGAATGTGAAGAATATGTGACATACAAAATGAAAATTTAATAAAGTATGCGAAAGTTTTGACTCTATTCACAATTAATTTCGTACTGCCAGGCCAACGTATGCATTTAACAATATTTAATTACTTCAAGTGGAGAAGTGGTTTGACCAAGCAGCAACGTATGGAGTTGGAATCGAAAACTGTATACCAAAAATTATGCCTCGTATAATCAAAAATGCTTTCTTTAAAACCACTAAGATGAACTCAAGGACATAATCTTCGACGATATTTAAGGGGGTCTATAGATAGATACAAGTCATTCAATCAAGAATCGCAAAAGTTGTGACCTTACCATAGACGATTCTTTTGAAAATGTTTGTACTTAAAGAACTAGTGAAAAAAAATATAATTTTAATTTTATGTTTCTATTTTTTTTTGTTAGTCATAGTATGTTAGCGTTTTTGTAAAAATGGTGTCCTAGTCCTCTTTGAAAATTTATCCTAGAATAATAAAATAGGACTTATTTTAAAGAGGAAGGTTGACGCTATATAAAAAAATACGAATGAAAATAATCCATGAATTTTTTTTTTCAAGGATAACGATTGTTTCCTTTATCCTTTAATATCTCAAAATTCGTTTTTTTTATTTTATTTATATTTAATAGGTTATACTGTTTTACAAAACATACCAAAATTTAACTTGGGATCTGAATGGGATCGGAGTCAAAAAAATCAAAGAACAACAGTGCTTCTCAACTATGTTATACTTGTAATTTTACTATAGATACATGTACTTGGTTTCTTCCAAAGTAGTAGCGAAAGTATTTCACCCTTCAAACGGGTCTTTAAATTTGGTCGAATGGACTGCAATTAACAGAATTATTATTTTCTTTTTATGCAGCAGTTACTCTAATTGCGTTTAGCTGCAAATACGCAAATCAAATATATCTCAAACCTATATTCGCCGCAGTGTTAATTTCAAGACAGTCCAGATAAATCCCAGCCCGTTTATTAAATCCTTTTCATTCTTCTACTCGTACATTAATGTACTTATGTGCAACTCGCCCATTAACAACCAATTTACAGGAAATATTACAAATTAATTTCACGTCACAAAAATTCCGCTAAGAAATTACCTCCTATCTTTTTATTTCCTTCGTGTTCACCATACACATGCTAGTCATCGCATTTACTTCGAAAAGTGCACGCTCTGTAGCTTTGAAAGAATAGAAGTTTTTAGTTAAATTTATAAGTTTTCCTGTACAAATATCAAAAAAAGTTTTTTGTACCACACACACAAAACGTTACTATGATTCTCTCAATTTTTCCACACTCCTAATCTGCTCTAATTGAAAAATATCAGCAGTCATTACTCAACATGTTTTGACCGCTTGGAGATTAATTCCTACTTCTCTTTTTCAACAGAAAGAGCAACCAGCTATAGCACTCACTCATCAATTGGTCTTTGGCTATTTTATTAATAACGATATATGAAACAAAACTGAATGAATCAAAAAAGTTAGAAAGAAAAGTGCAAGACGCGAATAAGATCGGTTGTCACTAAACATTGCCACCATATTGAAAAAACGAAATACACACGTCATCGCGCGAGCTGTAATGGCAACCTTTGAATTAATATTGGAGCTCGCCACGAGCGTAAAGCGTACGTTCGTGGTATGGTAAATAAAATCCTGAGATCACGAATAAATCCTCATAAAAGCAAATAGGAAAAGTTTCCCGCCATACTGCTAGCTCCATGTTTTTATTTTTATTTATTTTTTTTTTTCCTTTCTCATCTCCGAATCCTGTCTGACTGATTTAATGGAGTTTTAACTTTTCCTTCTTGCGAATGAAAGGAAACTAGGATGTTTCCATCGTCCTAGAAGTGTCTAGGTACTGCTCGTTGTCCTCACCCATTCGAAGGGTGGGGGAATGTAAAAAATACGTAACTTTCGCATAGTACTGATATATGTACAGAACTTTGTTGAAACCTCTTAAACAGTAAATACGTGCTTCATTGAGTTGGAAGGTTTTAAGAAGTATGAAGTTTTTAGGAGCGGCCATTGCTATAATAACAGAACGAATATTGTAGACACGACCGATTCAAATTTATAGCATGCTCCTTTTTATGGTCCGGTGGAATTAACTTCAGGCAGAAATGTGGAAGCTGAGTTTTATCTAAATGAGAGTATAGGTAAGTGAATCTGAGATGAGAATTAAATGCACTCGCAGTGTTTTTAATGTTTGTACTACATTTGTAGATTATGCCGAAAACAAATGTTATAGCTATAGGTTGAAAACTAATATCATACAACTGCACTAAAACACTTGAGTTTGTCGATTGTACTTTACCGGTTTGTGTACCTGACACTCATAGGTACGTTGCATTTCCATTTTTTAAAGTGTTTAACTTTGAGTATTCAACTGTGATCAATGCGCCTTTAACGGTTTCCTAAACTTCGGCCAAAGGAGATGCCGGATTTGAACATTTGTAGAGGACATTCGTAAGAGCTAGAGAGCTGAAAGCGAATCTATCAAATAAGCTTACATCTTTATCTTCCTCTTTCGCTCTCATTAAAGAATTTTTTTTAACCATAATAATAATTTTGAAATATGTACATAGTTAAATTGTCTAAAAAAAAACACACATATATAGTATGGTCTTCCACTCAACCAAACGCAGTTAAAAATCAACCAAATCGAACTGCTGGTATTCCTAATGAACTAAGGAGCACTCAGAGCCACTCTGTTGCTTCGATTTTGCTTAGCCTGTAAACGCGAAATATGAGTTTTATCTGTGTGGCCACATGCTTGAGACACACAGCATAGGGTAGGACTTATGATACACGAATTATGGATTAATGGAAATTCTATGTCAACGTGACGTGAACTTAATCGAAGCAAAAAGAAAGTACACTTATCGCAAGAGGAACAGGGACAGGATTCATAAAAGCAACTTGGCGTAAGTAAATACTGCACCAACTCTTTATTGTTATTTGATGTGTTTTATGAAATCACGCATTGTCTTTTCTTTGGGTTTTGTTAAAAAAAATATACATATATAAGTATTTATTGTATCGTAGCCTATCCACAACCATTGTTCTTCCCATTTCATATTTCGATTTAATTCTTGTTCAGCTTTTCATTGTTTTTTCTTTAGAAATTTTCAGGAACTGCTTAAAAACGTTGCAAAAAACCTATATAAATTAAAAAGATGGGGGAGAACAACGAAAATATCGAAATAAAAAAAAAAATTATTTTCAGTTGCCAGTTTAGTCAGTAGGAAACTCGTGCCGGCAACAAAAATCATAATACTTGTCAACAAAAGCGGGTTTTTTTAATATGAAAACTTGGAAGCCAGCGTTTTATGTGCCCATTGTGTAATTATGGTATGTAGGATTTCTTCCTTTTTTCAATTAGTTACGAAGCAATGAAGCTATTCTGTTGAATATAACAAAAGCCGACGTTACGTTGCCGACTACGGCGTCGTCTGGCGATGGTAAACAATAACAGTGAAACATCCGCCGTCGTTCCAAATAAGCAGGTGAAAAGCTGCAAACCATCAGAACAAGTAACAAGATGCATAGGTGTAAATTTCATTAAACAGAAGAAAAAAATTACGGGGAAATATGGTGGCAGGACGAAAAGAGTTTGAAATTTTTATTTTCATATGAAGTTCAACTTGTACATGTCCTTTAGAAGAAATTAACACAGACATTTTTATATTAGCTGGATGAGTACATAAACAAGATGGATCGGAAGGACTCTGGAGGAGGACGACGACGACAGGAAATACAATTGCATTTGGCTGCAGGCTATCAGACAAATGAATTTGCTGGCTCTTAGCTTCTTCCGAAGGCCTGCTCACCTGTAATGTAGCGCACATATGCTCCTATGTCTGCAAAGGATCTGCGACAAAACTCATACGTTCGTCTCTAGTGTGTCCGGCGGCAATTTCTGGTCCGCAATTTCCTCCGTTCATAATAAAATTACGTCTTTTGCTGGCAGCGTTTCCTCATTATTAGTTTGCAAGAACTCGAAAAATGAACAGCTTCCTACCTTGTTCAGAAATACATTTAGAATCTTACCATGGATGCATGCTCGTATCATTGAAGGTGCAATACTCGTTGGTATTCATCGGAACAATGATAGAATTTTTGCCATTTTCAGTTTTAGTTTTATGGTAACATGCAAAGGGTTACAATATGTCAACGGGATACCATTAGTCAAAAATCCTTGTTAAAACTCGATGTTATGGTAATAACATGTTATAAAGTGAAGTCATTAGGCCCGACTTAGGAAACACTAAACAGGAATTTCACCAAATTTGTATTGATGCAATCAGACGTGGCTATAGTCCTCGAGATTATGTCCGACTAAGCCCTGAAATTGGGAACGTTAAAGTGGGCTTTTGCGTCTTAAAGACGCAGTAGCGTACGGTTGAGTCAGTTTTAGGGATGGGAAGTTTCAGCAATCGGGTAAACTATGCTTAGCCCCGTATTTAGTGACGCCTTTCAATACGGAACTTAAACGACATACCTAGTTACCTACTAACTCAAATTTATCTGAGACGCTTTAATCGCTAATTTATTCATTTTAATACCAGACGATATTTCGTAGCATTGCGACGGAGATAAAGCTAACATCTTAAGCAAATCCAAATCCAATTAAAAAAAATAATAAAACGACAAAATAAATATCAGGTACCACTAAGCTCTCCTTGTTTTTATTAAATTCCCTGTAAAGGAAAGAAAATACTTTCGATTAATACTGTAAGCCTGCAACGAGCTAGTAGTCATTATCGTCGAAATTCAGGCGCCATTATTAAAGGTTAAACGATAATTCTATTGAAATGGCAAATCGCGAAAGTCCTTCAAGTTATCCCCTTGTTGTTGTTGTTCTTATGCTTCGAAGTTCTGAACAATATACTTGCGTATTTGAAAAGAACCTTCGAACTCCCCTCCACCCGAACCCTCCACCCAAAAACGTACACTCAACTTTGAAAATACTTCTAAGCTCTCTCGGGTGTGTTGTTTTTGCGAAGCTCTTCTCAACACGAATCCATTAATTAGTCGAACAGTATAATTAAGAAATGATATCTCTTTCTTATAAATATTTTGTTCGAGCCCAAAAATAAAATTCAAATAAATCGCACACGAAACAATGTGTATGAGAACCACCCCCGTCTCGAATTAAGCTTTCCAGGTTCTATCATACACATATATCCTTGAGTTACATACCCATCTCACCTCTGAAAAGGACAAGCATATTTCAGATTCTAGTCGTTTAAAAAAAAAATGTAATTTACCATACTTTCGGGAAAAAAATGTTGTATTCATTCAACAAATAACCTGTGTCTCATCCCTTTTGACGCCATTGAGTGAGCACATGGGGATGCACACATAATTCCACAAGAAGTAAAAAAAAAATCGCGATGAAAAAAGGAACCGTATCGAATCAGCGTATTCCCAACAGGATTAGAGGGTCGAAGAAATGAAAATAAAGTTGAATTTCTGGGGGCCCTTGGATCTTTCCAAGTTTGTGTTTTTTCGGCCTTCGGTATAAAGAGAAATATGTTCGCTTGTGCAATATCCTTGCCAAAGAATCCAAACCCGAGGATACGGGGATTTCTTTTTTGGGAAGCGCGTAAGACCTTCTTCAGGACAAGAATCCCGAAATCGTTAATCAATTTTATGGTGGAAACGTGAGGCTATACCCTTCGGCGTCCTGGCTCATTACAAATGTACGCACTGGAGGGCAAAAGAAAAAGCCATCAAACCATTGCCATCATTATCAGATCACTTTCGGGATAGAAACTGGCAAGAACTTCTTTGGCCTTCGGTCCTTATCCTCATTTTTTTTCTTTTATTTATTTTTTGCAAAATGCCCTTTAATTGATTTTCCCGGCGTTGAGTATTCGCTTTACGTTAGAGGTTTATGACTCGATTCGGAATTTATGTCCTTTGAGACGAAAACCTTTTTTTCTGCGTAACTGTGCTGGAAATTATTTTCCACTAGGAAGACTAATAGAGAGAGAACACGCTAGTCGTTAAGATTAAATCATTTCGATTGTGATTGATTATTTATACCACCCGATTTTTATTGATCTTGATTTGCATAAGATATATTTACGATGTAATTCATTTTTTATTACCTGAGCAGCGAAGGTAGTGCAGAAATAGTATTTGTGCTGAATTGAACTGTAAAATGAAATCGTCTAATATGTTGGCTTATTCGGCCATAATAAAATTGGATAACATTTCCTAGTAGATTGTTTATAACAGGTTTATGAGTCTAATCCAAATAACCTGCATAATTTAAGAGCTTAACTAAAGAACATGTTTATTTCCCTGACAAACCTATTCCCGTGAATCTCATTCTTAAAAAGTAGACCGGGATTATACCGTAACGTCCACGAAATCTTTATAAATTTTTACGAAGCGTATTTAATGCATGATTCACACTTTCACCGATACTTGTACTCACTTGAGGTTAAATATAGACATTTTCAGAAATATCTTTTTAAAGCGAAATCTTTTTAATATGTACTATAGTTTATTCAGAGTGAAAGTATAAATCTCTAAAACGCAAGGCTTCTCGAAACGCAGAGAAACTCATTTGTACCATCTTGATAATCCTTGGGACTACATTTCGATGCTAACCTAACCTTTCAGTAACATATTAAGCAAACTATGTACATCAAAAACTTTTCACCTGAAACACAAGAATATTAATTAAGAACTAAACTACTGTGCAAATATACCAACATAATGAAATGGAATTACGCTGTAAAGATAATATGATCTACCTTGCATAATGGGAAAAAAAACGTAGATCTGTATACTCCTATAATTGAGATATGTAATTTTTTCTGTCTATTTTAACACCCTTGTATAACAAATCCCATGGGTGCGCTAAAAAAGCGCAACTTTATTGATTTTCCGGTAGAAGTTCGAAACGCATTCAATTTTGATATCCGGTGTAGGTTACTATGTGACTGAAAACCTAACATAAAGTTCGGGAAGCTAGAAACCACAAATAACATATGAATTACATAATTGGGTCATATTTCGGGATGCGATCTAGGGGTTGAAAAAAGAAAAAAACTTGAAAATAGGTCATTAATTAACAAGTCAGTGGAAGTGAAAAGATATTCGATATCTAATCAGTCCTGAGAGATATGGCAGAACTAATGAAAAAGTATACAATCCCTTTACACCCCCTTAGGGGTTGAATTTAAAAAATTCTTGAAAACACTTTCTAGATATTTATATGAAGAATCCATAGAATAAAAACGAATTAAACATTTAAGAAGACCTAGTATATACATATGATGAAAATAGTGAAAATACATACATTCTATTTTCACTGATACTTTTGTTTGCCCCCCTTCTTCCGTACACCAATGGATATTATAATTTTTTTTACATCGGATTTACTTCCCTAATTGATTTATTTACATAAACACACTGTGTTTCAACTTTCTAGCACAAGCCGTTCTATAGTTAGGAACAACACCCCTCACCGCCGTACCATACCCTATACAAAATTAGCCTTACGTTTGGTAAAAATTTTAAGTATCTATGTTATCCCCTTTTTGAAACATTCTTATCCCCTCCACTTTCGTGCTTCACCGCCTCCTTAAAAAATTTTACTTTCAGCAAACTTCATTTGTCAACCTTTACTCACAAACCGAATTTTATTTTTCTAATAATATTGGTTCGTCAAATATCGTAACCTAAAATTGTTCACCCCCTACCCCGGTATGCCACTGCCTTCACTCTAAAATTTAATTCCGATCTATTCTCCTAGTGTATCTCATTAAGTTTCAATTTTGTAACATGAACTGCTTAGGAAATATGGATGTTAGAATGTTTTCTAGCCTAATTCTTATCTCTATAGACCCGACATAAGAATTAGTCTTCAAAACTTTTTCCATATTCGCGCCATTTAAACAAAACTGAAACTGAATACTTGAAAGTTTAGAAGATAATCGCACTAAACATAAAAATGCTGCTCGACTCCGTGTCGTTACATTACATTGCACATAGAAAGTCGCATCCTTTTCGTAGCGCTAGTGCGGCGCTTAATTAAAACTCTGCCTTGTGGAAAAAATTACTTTTAGTATACCTCAGCACGTTCCTTTCTTCCGTAGCCCCCTTCCTTGTCACACTCCATAATGGTCTTTATACCGACTCCGTTCACACAGAAAATCGTTGTCTTCTATACGCTCGATCTGACTAAAATGCGAATAAAATACCAGAAAGAAAGTTATTAAAAACATATTTTTCTCTTAACATTTTTAATTAAAAAGTTCGTTTTTCTCGTTAGTAATGCAAAAAAATTAGGTCCACAAACAGACGAAATAGAAGTCCTTTCTTCTGGCCGAAGTATATGGAAAACTAAGCTGCAAAAAAAACTACTCCACTCTGTTCTACAATTAAAAAGTGAAACACTCCTTTGATACTTTTTGCTTCGAACTTATACTAACTTCGATTCCAGAACCAGCTCTACCAACGTGGGTGAAATGAAAACGAATTGAAAACTATTCGAGAAAGGAAGAACGATGAACGACCCTCCATTGAAGACATCAGAATACAGTTAATATAATTATCGGATCTGAGGAGCTGATGAGAGTGAGGTGGGACAATAGCTTTTACTATTTCGAATAAGGAGTGGTAACAGCACCCAGAAGCAGCAACGGACTTTTAAGAAAATCTCCAGTAGATATGATTGAAAGTGGTCTCCTTTGCTCCTTGTAGCTACAGCCGCTCCTCTGCGATCCTCTTCATTATGGTTTAAGTTATCCTTGCCGATAAGACTTTACGAAAAGTTCAAATGAACTTTTTTTCCAAGAATTCTTTCAATAACGGTTTCATTGGATGAAAAGAGTTGAAAATTTCCTCGGTTCCGAAATTTTCTAGAGGGTTTTCCTATTTCGATTAGATTATACCCGTATCAATGTTTGAAATAAACCTGGCATTTGCTACGATGTTTAGATAAAGAATCGGTTTTAAGACACGAATTTGTGGTCGATCACCCACCCCTTTAATAGGCATTTGAAATTCTTACAATAGACTTCAGATTCCACAAAATCCGGCGTTTGTATTATTTTCAGACAAATATATTGTATCGAAATGATAACCTGTAATAACAAAAAAATCTGCCAACAGTCTAGGCGCAACTTTATTATTTTTCCGGCAGAAGTTCAGAACGCGTTCAATTCGGTAGGCTTATGTAGTTCGTGAACTAGTTCGTTGGGAAGAAACGATCGTAAGTGAGACGAACGAACTAGTTTGCATTGAATTTCAGTCTTAGTTCGTTCGTTTTTTTTAGGTCATCACATTTCCCTACACCATTTATCATTGCTTTCACGCGAACTACAAGAACGAACTAGCAAGGTCTCGGGAACTAGTTCGTTCCCTAACACTGAGGTGAACTACAATGCGCAAGCGGTGTATGTTACTATGTGACTGAAAACCTAACAAAAAGTTTGGGAAGCGGTTAGAAAAGGGTGTAAGATATGAATTATATAACTGGGTCATATTCTGGGATGCGGTCTAGAGGTTGAAAAAAACAAAACTTAAAAATAGGAGATTATTAAACAAACCTGGGGAAGTGAAAAGATATTCGATATCTGATCAGACCTGAGGAACATGGTGGAATTCATGAAAAAGTATACAACCAGTTTACACCCTCTTAGGGGTCGAATTTCAAAAAACTTGAAAACACATTCTAGGTATTCATATGAAGAATCCGTAGAATAAAAATGAATTCAATATTTCGAAAGACCTTGTAGATATGACGAAAATCGTGAAAATATATGCATTTTATATTAACTGATATTTTTTTTTGCCCCCCCCCCCTTCTGAACGCCAATGAATATTCAAATTTTTTTTTTATCAGAATTACTTTTCTAGTCAATTTACATATACGTACTAGGCTTGCGCATTGTAGTTCACCTTAGTGACCGCGAACGAACTAGTTCCTTAGTCTTCGCCAACTAGTTCGTTGTTGTAGTTCATCGTTCACCAAAAAAAAAGGAACTAGTTCGTTTGAAGTTGGGATTGAATGTGAGGACCTAAAAAAAAAGGTCGCCAGGCCGGAAGGAACTACTTCCTTTTAAGTTCGGATTGAATGTAAGGTCCGTCCCCAGCCCTACTAGTTCCTTTCAAGTTCGAATCACCTACAAAAACCAACTACTTTCAAACAAACGAACTAGGACCGGAAGTCACTGCGAACTAGTTCGTTCATTTCACTTCTGGGAGCGATCTTCCGAACTAGTTCGTTCACGAACTACACAAGTCTAATACGTACCGAGTTTCAATTTCCTAGCATAAGCCGTTCTAAAGTTAGGAAAAACACCCCCCACCACCGTACCATACTACCCCTAAAAAAAATTATTATATATATTTTTCCACCATGCCACTACTATAGCTCTATCTAAATACCAAGTTTCAGCTTCCTATCATTATAGATTCTTAAGATATAAGCATCGGAACTTTTTCTTTCTCACCCTTCCCCACCCTCACCTTCTACACCCGCACCCCCAAACTTTTTTCCCTACTAGGGTTCTATTAGGCCTACTTCTGGTAAAAATTTGAAGCATCCATCTTACACTGTTATTGAGATATGAAACGTGTTATTTTTGAAAAATTCTTATCCCCTCCACTTACGTACTCCCCCGCCCCTTCAAAGATTTTACTTTGAGCAATCTTTATTTATCAAGCTTTATATCCAAACCGAATTTTGTTTTTTGGTGCCACTGGCTTGGGAGATATCGTAATGTTAAGTATTTCAACCCCCACCCCCGTACGCTACTACCCCCACCCAAAAATTTTGTTTCAATCTACTCTCCTAGTATAACTACAGATATTTGTTAAGTTTTAATTGCTTGCTATTAACGGTTTAGGAGATATGGATTTTAGAATGTGTCGATCTCGACTTTTTTGCGTTTTGGGCGCATTGCCTCTACTCCCACACCCCTTCACCCATATCATCAATTTTTTTGCAAATGGGTCCACTATTAAAGTTTTATAGAAATTCCAAGTTTCAGTCTCCTAACATAAGCGGTTGCTGAGATCTAGAAACCAACATTTTTCGTCTAGAACGCTTCCCCTACCTTCCCCCTCACACCCCCACCCCTGAAAATAATGTCAATTCAAGGGGCCTAGCCAGTCTATTCCTAGAAAAATTTTAATTTAATAGCTCCACTGGTTTGAGAGCTACGAGCCTTCAAAGGATTTTGGCGGTCGACGAACGGCGTACGGCGGACAGACGGAGTGAAAATTTTTATTGCTTTTTTCGTGTCTACCGTGAAATGTACACGAAAAAATTTTGAGGGCAGCAAATTTTTTTTTTTTTTAATCAATAACAATACTGTATTATAAATAATAAAGTAATTTGTTTTGGAGGTAGGACAGCGCCAGACAGAGTTCCTATTACCGAGCCTGTGACGATTCGAACACTGTTTAGTGCTTTATTAAGCGAAAACTCTTTAGCTTCAATTTCAAAATATACTGTGATATACCAAGGGATCAAAAGGATCTTGTCCGGCTCAACCGAGAAAAGGATCGTGGGGCGCCAGTGGTCCTTTTTAAGAGGCTCCGTTCTTCTTTTCTGCGATTGAACAACTGATCGACAAAAAAGTACAAGTCAAAAAATAGGTTCACGTGACTCTAGAGATATAAAAACTGGAACACGTCAAAGAATTTACACGTAAAGATAATCAAAATTAAATTTATGACAAAAAACCTATTACCTTGTTTGCTTAGTTTGCAATCTTCAATTGATAGCAAAAAGAGTACATAGGTGTCGAGGCAATACTCGTAGTACGTCAACGAGCTGGTATATACATAAAACCAACCTGTTTCCTTGTATACAAATTCGATGATTTCAGCTGAGATAGCCTTCATTTAACTGCCATCAGCGCCATGTGTTACTGAAATCATCTGCAATTTCAATGAGTTACAGTTGTGGATTTTTATATTCTTCCGTCAGTTAAAATTGTTTGAGCGTATTTTCATTTTTGTGTGTGATGTGATGGTCCACTTTCCACATTTCTTTATTAGCAATGAAAGTACTTTTCGCCGGAACATCATACTGCGACGTTTGGCACGAAGAGCTAGCAGTCGAAGCCTTTTTTTCTTCACTACTACAATTTCAGAATGTACTTTTAGCTGTCCGAAGTAAATGAAAAGTTTCATTGGCCCGTTCCTACGATTGTTAGTTACATTATAACTGGAACTTTAACTGACAGATGTTCATACAAAACTTCCAGTTACAATTGAACTGACGATCGTAGGAACGGGCCTAAGTTTTGTTGTTGCATTGAATTCATATTAATTTTAAAATATCATAGTATAACATGTATGGGCTGTGTATCCTGCCATCTTGTATCGCATATCAAGATTTGAATAAAGTAATTTGTATACAAGCAGTGTATCTGTGGTAGTAGGTCGTGATGCGAGAAGCGATAAGGCTTCTACAGGCTCTACCAACTCTACGTGTTATTGCAAGTTGAAAAACGACAATATTGGCTTTTTTTTCTTTGCCATTACACCATATGTGGCATTTTCGAAACTCTCGCAAACTATGTATCGCGTCGTGAAATACTAACGCTCACATGCCCTTTTTTCAGTTCCACCTTGGATCAATCTGTTGCAAAATTGACGCAATATACACTGACTTCAGCAAAGCCTTCGACCAAGTAGATCACAATATTCTCATCTCTAAGTTAAAAAATATCGGTATAACAGGACCCTTACTTGACTGGCTTAAGTCATATCTTAGTAATAGAACTCAATGTGTTAAGTTCCAAGGCTTCATTTCCAGCGAAATATCAGTGTCCTCTGGTGTACCCCAAGGAAGTCATTTGGGACCTCTTTTGTTCAATATCTTCATTTCAGATCTCTCAGAGGTATTAGAAGGTGTTCCGCATCTTTTATACGCCGATGATCTGAAAATATATTATTCCATTAGCTCCCCTGCGGATGCTGTATTCCTGCAATCCAAGCTCTTGGCACTAGATGGATGGTGTAGTCAAAATAAACTAAAGCTTAATGTAGGTAAACGTCACGTGATAAGCTTCACACGTAAAGAATCCACTTATCACCATAACTATACCCTAAGTGGAAATGATTTAAATCGAGTTGAGCATATTGAAGACCTCGGCGTGCTGCTTGATAACAAACTATGCTTTAAATCTCACTACAACAGAATAATCTCAAAGGCCAACAAACTTCTAGGTTTTATTAAAAGAAGGGCTAAAGAGTTCAAAAATGTTTGGGTCACTAAATCATTATTCTGTTCCCTTGTTCGCCCTCTCCTAGATGCATGTCCTATTTGGGATCCCTTTTTCCAGATATATAGCAGCAGAATAGAGTCAATCCAGAAGCAATTTCTTCTTTTTGTTCTAAGGGACTTGTATGACCCTAGAGACTTTGATAACCTTCCACACTACACAGTTAGACTACAATTGTTAAATCTTCTACCGCTTAGCTCTAGAAGAACTATGCTAACATCCTGCTTCACCTTAGATGTTTTGAATGGTGATGTTAAGGTTGATCACCTTACAAACAAAATTCGACTTAATGACACTGTCAGGCTGACGAGACATTCAAAACCTCTTAAGGAATATCCCCATCGTACTGATTACGGTCAAAATGAACCCATCAATAGATGCTGTAGAACATTTAACAATCTCAGCGTACACTTCACGCCTCCAATAAGCAAGACAACATACAAACAGAAACTTCGTTCGATTTTATCAGCGCCTCCTCCCCAAGTTTAACCCATCAACCAGTGCCTCTAATTAATTTATACTATTCTAACTAAATTAAGTTAAATTAAGTTAAAGTATATTGTATTAATTTTAAATTAATTTATGTTAATATTGAATCTGTATTTAGGTATATCTTGTTTGATAAATAAATAAATAAATAAATAAACAACAAAGCGATCAGTGTACAAAATGTTAAACTTGCTCGCACCGTTTCTTTCCGTTCATATTCAAATCGTTTTCCGTTGAAAGGGTCTTCCTAACAACAAACCTGCCATCTATACGTCACTATTGGACTCAGTTATAAAGTTTCGCGCCATATTGTTACCCCTCACAAACTTTGTTCGAATCGATTGAGCGCGCGGTAGGCCGGCTTTGTGTGCCTCGCCTCCCACTCTCTCAACCATATGTATAATTATTATAACCATACTGTTGCACACTGTACGCCTGTGTGCGTAAGTGGTTTGACAAGCGCGCAACAAAAAACCTCCAGAGCGAGAGGCATGAAAGAAGAAAAGTCCCTTGCACTTTTTTCGTTGGTGTGTGAGTAGATTTTGCGTAGGCGTCCGGCAAGCGCAAACGGTGGCAGTAGAGATGGAAACTGGATTCGGGATCGGGACGGGATTCGTGCCGGCGATGTCGCTCGAACGAACGAAATCCCGACAAATCGTCAGGACAGGAAGGGGTTGAAGGTTGAAGTTTTGGTCGAGCTGCGAGTTGGTTTCTCGTTTTGTCATAATGGCGCGGTAAAGTCGGAAAAAAATCGGTGAAATTGCCGGACATCGAGTTCGGTGTGTGACGAAAGGAATTCCGGTGGAGGGTGACAGTGACGCATCGGAATTTCAGGTCTCTTATTCAAAAAAAAGCTGCTGGACCGGCGAAGGAAATCTCTCAGAAATCAGGTAAATGGATTTTTTTTCTCAATGGGCGACCGTGGAAAACGGAAGAAAATCGATAGCTCGAAGTTTTGTTGTTTTTCTGCTGTTCGTATTTGCACAACGCCTGCAACGTGGATAAGTGCTGCCAGATACATTCGGCGAGTTTTTAAAGTCAATTTTTTGAAAAAAAATTCAATTCGGAAAAAAAATTCAATTTGAAAAAAAAATTCAATTCGGTAAACGGGTGACATCGATTTTCTCTCTGGCAATAAAATTGGGACGAAATTACAGAGAATAACCAAAACGGTACCGGATCAAAAACTAAATTTAAAGTTTCAAACTTGTTTTTTAAGGCGGGTAAATGCAGTTTTATTATAATATAGAGGAGCCACAAAAAAAACTCGATTACATTGCGGTGAGGTGCTCCCCGATCCTCGTGCATCTTGGAAAGTAATGTTATTGCGTCTGTTGGATTTCTATACGCATGATGTCCATAATTACAAAATTTATTCCACAATCGTCCATTGCGACTAAAAGCTGTCGTTTTTTTGCCGTTATCAAAGTACCGAATTACCTATTTTGCTATTATTTATTGTCGTAAGTTGAAGATTACTGTACTTACCTGGCCACTGAACGGTAAATAGTAAGCTCGGAATACTCTGTAACAAGGACAATTGAAGTTACTCTCCTCCTCGATACTGTAGAGCACCCAGAGGAGATGCCTAAGCTAGAAGAGATCCTAGTTACACTCGACATGGAGTCGCGTGCTCCACAATTCGTTTCACTAATAAAAATGTAACAATCTGGGCGTAATTTCATTGAATCGTTAGTGGATGTTGCACCCAATGTTAGTAGCCAAATATTTCAGAATAATAAGAATAAATTTGAGTATAGTATGGAAGAAGTGAAACTGACAATTGGAATGGCAATTAAGTATAAGTAATACTAAAAAAACGTGAAGTGAATGTATGTCTTAAAAATAGGGTTTATGGCTTGAGCATCGAGCAACGTTCCCCGTCCTCACAAACGCACGATTGTGGACAGTACGTGAATAGTGCAGTAACTAAAGCATATATTTTGACGGGCAAGTGAAGACTGTTAATACGCGCATTACTAAATACAGGTTTGTGTGCGAATGTTAAAGAATTTCGCATATAGTGGGTCTGAATAGTGTTGTTCACCGCGACTTCCTAGAAAGATAAGGAAGAAGCGCTTGCCAGGAAAGGGGGTCGATGATGAGCATAGAGTTAGGTGATGACTCAATGGATACGTAGTGATTTTTTGTGATGGACTGTGGCACAGTGCTGCAGTCCACCCTTCTCAACCTAACCTAACCTAGGTGATGACTTCGCTCTATGTCACATCGACGCTAGACGCTCGTCAATACATTTGAAGGGATGGCGGATGGGTTAATTTCATCAGCGTCCTTTCCGCTCTATTAGGAAAAACGATCGTATGATGGTGATTCGCTTGGCATCCCACTTTTTTTGGCATCCACGCTGTACTAACTCTCAATCGTTTCGAAAATTTCCTTGACTTCCGCGTAACTCTCGTTCCTGGGGTATTCTCAGTCCGTAGGTGTCAGCAGCAAGCAGGGAGGTATGACTGCAGCTCATCCAACTTATTTCTTATTTGCGTTTAAATCAGTTTATTGCCGGCGGCACGTGCAGACATCTATACAGCTTAAAGACGGTGCCTTTGCAAATGTGGTCCCAATTCAACAAATACCAAACATTTCGTAGACTTCATCAGTCTTCATCACTTGATATCTAAAAAACAATTTTTAGGTCGTCTCATTAAATAAATCCACATTAACGCCAATTGAATGAAAGTTGTACCATAGAGCTAGTGCACATTAGAGTCACTGTATAAGAGCTAACACAAACATCCATTATCTTGAGTACGGACAATGTGTGTTTCATTTGAAACCAGTACATTTGAAATTTTTTTGCAGTTGTCCGATTTTTCATTTTTATCTCCACTAAAGTGGATAAACGCTGTATTTAGTTGACATTTCATGAGACATATGTATCTCGATTCCGTGAAACGTTAATCAAAATCCATCTGCTACACGTATACTTATACACACTAAATCTATGCCATTTAAGAAACATGCGAACTTTGTAGTTCGCAGGGTTCAAGAGTACTAAAAAGGTACCAAAAGCGGTCATTGTCCGTACTCAAGATAGTGGATGTTTGTGTTAGTTCTTATACAGTGACTCTAGTGCACATTTAAAATTTATAAATAAATCTTTTGGAGATGGATCGACGACATCACCCACTGGCAGGAAATTTGAATTCGAAAAAAAACGGGCAATAACTGGAAGAAATTATTGGTCTTTTCTTTTTGTCGGTTTTAGTGTACACTGACTACACTTTTTCCACTGGCTCTCCAGCCAGTGCAGAAAAGTGTAAAAGGGGTGGCAGGGAAGGAACAAGCACACTATTTGAGTTTGTGTCATTGATTTGACGTGAAATGTTTAGAAAATCTAGTGCAAAAAAGTGTAAAAATTTCATGCAAAAAGAACAGACCTTATATATTGAAATAATTCACACGTGCTGCATGTTCGAGTATCGCTTTTCCACCCGTCTCCATTCCCCGGCCGCAGTCAAAAATCTGAATAGTCGGGCACCCCCACGAATTCGACGCCGGTGGACTTCACATGGCAATGCTGTAAAATTTTCGGATTCGATGTTCTTCTGGCCTTTGTGCAAGTCAAAGCGAGACAAAACGCCCATCCGACCAATAGCAGAAGCGAGAGAGTCGCAGAGACCCGTCTCGCAACGCACACTGCCAAGAAAACATCGCATCGTCGACACACAGAAAACAGTCCGCCGGCGCAAAACCGCGCAACTTGACTTTTCACGCGTGTGTGTGAGCACGGCCTTTCCAAAATTCAAACGAAACCGAAGACGTCGACGGCACGAACAAAAAGTTTTTTCCCTTCGAATCGTCCCGACCACACGACAACCAGAAACCCGAAAATTCACTCGCATTTTTCTGGGTTATCGCGCGCAAGAAACATTTGCCGCCAACGTGATAATTAAAAAAAGAACGCGCCGTTCAAGTGATTAAGAAGTTTGAATTCGGGAAATCAGTGCATCGACGAGTTCTACCCGCTGGTAATTATTGGTTCTTCTCGGCACCCGGATGGGATTTACCGCCAGCGCATTTTATTTCCGCCCGGTTATAAAAAGAAATTCTTGCGATTTTTTGGCGCAAAATATTGCAAGGGGTCGGAACGGTGGCGACGGCGGCACACGACAGCAGACAAAACACGAAAATGCAGAGGCGGCGCGCAGTTTCTTGTGTCGTCGTTTGGACCCCTGCTTGCCGGTCGGGCGGGCGGGCAGTGGGCTCACTGACACCGCCGGGGCCAAAGCAAAAAAAAAAACGATGACGAAAGAAGCAGCACAGCAGCAACCAAAAAGCAAAAACCCGAACCGGAGTTGAATCGAAGGTGGAGGATGGCCGGCGGTTTCTTTCTTTCGTCGACCGTCATCATGTTCGCGGAACGAAAAGTGCTGCTGTGGTCCACACGCACCACCCAAAAAAAAAACATAAAATTCGGAAAAGCCTGCGTCGAAAAGAGAAAAACGTTGCGGATGTTCAGGGCTCCAGCGTTTTCTCCGGTACGGTTTTGGGCCCGGTTGCGGCGCGGACAAGTGCAATCGTGTCGTCGTGGAGTGCCCCGTTGTGATGCGGTTTTTGAATTTTTTTTGTCGTTCGGGCGGGCAAAGTGCGATTTAACGAAGTTTTTTTTCGGTTGCCCCGAGAAGTCATTTGCTTCTTGTTGCCGTAAGCGTACCTCGGATATACTAGGCGAAACCGTAATGGAAACAAAATCTTGATTCAACCGACAGTCTATCGTGCCGCATGCTTTTTGCGCTTTCCCCGGGTCCCAAAACTCCCGCGACAAGTTGAGTACAATGGCGCGGCAGCGGTCTACGGCCTCGGATGACCATCAACCGCCACCTCTTCACCATTTTCATTGCCGTCGTCGTCATGATTTTTTTTCGACCCGTACCTCTTGGTTTTATTTTTCTACCTCTCGCGCGCGCTTACCTTTCGTCGTCGAGATTCCTTTTGCATTTTTTGCTGCTGCGGTGCTGCACCGCCGCCATGGCCAGTGAAAATAATTTCTTGTTGCTAAGGAGCCTCGCTCGCTCTGTGGGTTTATTTCTTTTTCGTTGGATTTTTTTTCCTATCCATTCAGCTTTGGTGAACTTGTCCCGCCGTCGTCGTTTCGACACCCTCGACAATGTGACGGGGTTTTACTTTTTGTCCCGCATGTTTTTCTTAAATTTTTTTTTTCAGGATGCCGGCAAATTACCGTTGAATTTTGGACTGAACAAGGAGCGTTGGTGGTTCGCATTCGAGCGCTACTCTGATGTTGGCGATTGATTTCTGTGAACGCGACAAAGAAAAGTACGGCGGCAATCCCTTGGCCCAGACCGGCGGAGTAGTGCAGCGAAAAGTGAAAGGATTGCCTTCCGTTTATGAGAAAGATGTCTTCACAAAATGGCAGTCGGGAATTCGTCGACGGCTGGACGCTTGCGCAAACCCTTGGTGAGGGTGCCTATGGCGAGTAAGTTTCACATTTATCCAAGGAAATTTTCCTAAATATCCCGAAAGAAGCCGACCCTTCGGTTTGCGCACGGCAGCGCAAAGCTCGCCACCATGCTCCCAGCCTTCTCTTTCACCAAACGTTTTTCAATGTTCTGTGTCTCCCGTCCCGTTTTCATTCTTCCCATTAACGTTGTATCCATCGAGCCCAGCCATGCCCCGATTTTCATTTTTACCGTTCGGTTCTTCTCTCCCTTGTCGTGTGCAGGGTGAAATTGTTGATTAATCGTCAAACGGGAGAAGCTGTTGCTATGAAAATGGTCGATCTGAAGAAGCATCCGGACGCAATGTTGTCGGTTCGCAAGGAAGTCTGCATCCAGAAAATCCTGCAGCATCATCACATTCTCCGGTATTTTGGGAAGCGTTCGCAGGGCGACATTGAGTACATTTTTCTCGAGTACGCAGCGGGTGGCGAGCTGTTTGATCGAATCGGTAAGTTGCCATTTGATTTTTATTCGTGCGGTGAAACCGGCAAGATGCATTTTATTTATAATTTTTTTTTTTTTTTATTATTTTCCGCGCCAAGCATCTTCCAATTTATTATTGGGCGCTAATTGTTTTGTTCCACAATGAAGCCAGATTTCCTCAGAATTTTTACTAAAGTTGACACCGTCGCACACATTTCAGTTTGTTATCGCGCAAATACAATTAAGTTTAATCGGAAACATGTAAATCGCCGATTGGCATGTGGAAATTAGTTTAGAGAAAAGTAATTACTGCGAGAGTTTCATGAGCGGCGATTGGACCAAGCGCACTGCTGAAATCTGAGCTGGGCTTCCAGCGATTGTCGCGCTTTCGGTTTATCTCAGTTGGAAGAAATTAATGATGTAATGGCTGGTTTTTATCTATCGGATCGCGCAAAAACTCTTATTGAAGTGAGGGGAATAGAAAGAAACGTCGGCACGACAATTTTTGTACCTCTGTCGGAGCAACCTATCAAGATGTGTTTTGTGTAGCTCAATCTCGTTTTTTTATGAAACGAACTGGACTTAGGGGCAAGGCACAGTCCTGGTTGATTTGGACAAGAATAAAACTATTTTCAATTTGGTATAATCTTACAATTTAATTTTGTCACTTGGATTTGAATTTTATGCCTAATTTAAATATTGTTCTAACATGTTTGCAAAATTCAGCAATGATAAAAATGTCAACAAATATGTACCCGAAGTTCGTCATGAATTAAAAATGTTCATGACTCCTACAACACTGAGTTTCGCTAACTGGAGATAAGAACGATGCGTTCTTAGAAGCGATATTTGCAAATTCCATATCAAATTTATTTTAGTTGCACTACTGGAGACTGAAAGATCGCACGGCAAGGGAAGTCGTATGGACTGCTTTTTTTAATAATGCGTCGGTTGTTTGTTTAAGGTTTAAGCTGTGCTCGGCTTTGTTTTGCGTGCGACTGGCTACAAGCGTTCATTTTGAATTTCCTCAACCGTGCGTAAAATCACATTAGCACGACGAAGCTGTGGCTGGGCGAACCCAAGAGTGTGATTTGTCGTATTGCTTCCAAGACAGGATCCTTTCTAAGTCGATCTGTCCTCGGAACATGTTGCTGTTTAATAGATTTCGCACTTCTTGTGCTACAGTTGTGTATTTCTTGGTTGTGAATTAATTTGATGGAGGATTAAAGTTTATATTGTGAATTAGCTTTATTCGCTGGTGGGTCATAGTATACGCAGTAGCGCAGCAAAACTAAAAACAGCATTACGGGGTTACACAGATAATTGATTGCGGCGTGTCAGTCACCAACCAGGTCACACGCTCCGAACGATCCGCAATAATCGTAGTGACTTTCGTCGTCGGAGTGACTTGCTTCAATGTCTACGATCTTAGACTACCTACCACAAATCTCATTCCGTTTCTTATTTCAGAGCCCGACATTGGAATGGCACAGCACATAGCGCAACGCTACTTCAATCAACTTCTATCCGGCGTACAGTATCTACATACTCGCGGCGTGGCACATCGCGATCTCAAGCCCGAAAATCTTCTGCTCGACGAACACGACAATTTGAAAATTTCCGATTTCGGAATGGCCACAATGTTTAGGTATTAGGTACAAAAAAATTGCTCATTCGCCAACGGATTTCCCATTTTCAATGTTTTTCTTTGCAGAATGAAGGGAAAGGAGCGCCTATTGGATAAACGATGCGGAACATTGCCGTATGTTGCGCCCGAAGTTCTGTGCCGGTCATATCATGCGACACCAGCTGATATTTGGTCGTGCGGCGTTATTCTAGTCACAATGCTCGCAGGAGGTAAGGATTCACTTGGATATTTTAAAACAGTTTTATCAGTTTCTGTTTTATGTTTGCATTGTTTTTTTCGTTTTCTCAATTGCACCAGAAAGTTTTTTTTGTCTTAATAACATTTTTGTCTGGTTCTTTGGTATTCTAGCTGTAGATTTACAAATTGAAATCATCTAAAGCTTTAATACCAAAGCTCCAGCTTGAATTGCTTGCTGCACATGTTTTTTGTTTGTAACACAGCACCGATTTATTTTTATTTAGTTTTAAGCAATTTAAATGACTTACTGGCCTGCATAATGCACGGACACTCGTATGTGTGTATGCTTTAAGCTTACTTCTTAGCTCGGCAATGATCCTTACGATGTATGAAGCTGATAACAATTCGACGCTTTCTTAAAGTGCGATAGGTAGAGAAATCTTCAGTTTTGTCATGAATGCGAACTATTCCAGCCTTTACATTGCAAGACTTGAAATTTGCTTCATCTAATTCGAATTTTTTTTTCGGTTTGTAATTTTCCAGAGCTGCCTTGGGACCAGCCATCCGCAAATTGTGACGAATTCATCCGGTGGAAGGACAGCGACAAGTGGATGACGACGACACCGTGGAGTAAATTAGACACATTAGCAATTTCCTTACTGCGCAAGCTTTTAGCATCGAGTCCTTCACATCGACTATCTCTAGAAAAAATTATGGATCATAAGTGGTGTCACATGCAGTACGCCGAATCCGGTAAGTTTTCTTGTCGTGCTGCTTTCATTGATATGAGACCGTTTTGTAGCAACAATTTGTTTTTTTTTTCTTGCATTGTGTTAAAATTAATTAGTTGTAAGTATACAGAGTAAAACTCCTTGATATTCATACAGGTACTTAGTGACTCTCAGTGAAATGAACGTCTGAGAGTGCTTTTGTACCTGACCGAATGTTTGAAGGATTTTCTTCACGTTTCGGATTGTAAATAATTTTCAGTTCCTTCGCGAAAGTGAGCGTAAGTTTGTTTATTGGTTTTGATTGGAAACTACTAAATTTACTAAAACAGAACATGGAAAAAATGTTGAGGAATGACAAGTTCTTTAAAAGGAATTTCCGGCCACAAATTCTGACTATAATTGGCAGAAGCTCCAACCAAGAAGATGTCACAACTTGATATTTTGGCACGCACTACAACAATTAAAAGAGATTTTTTAACCTGTAAAAGACTGCTGCCATGGCAATGGACTGATTCCTTCTATCAAATTCTTCTCTTCCCCTCGATATTCGGTAATGTTATATCCCCATTTATTCTTCATCTTCTATTCAATCGAAGCTGCTAACAGTCTCCTTTACTTTTCCTTTGCGCATATGGTTGACGAAAAACAGTGGTTGTATTGTGAATGATTTTCCTATAGTGAGATAGAACTTTGAGTCCCTCGGCGAAGAGTGCATTAAGTTTGCCTCCGTAATGTACACAATCGGAACGCTGAAATAAAGAACCGGCTGGAGGAAACAGCTGCGTAGCTAATTTGCTTGTCTACTAGGATGGTAGAAACTTAGAATTTGAAACCCAGCCAAGGTAAATTTCGAAGGAAATCGTATCAGCTTGTGGCAGGAAGAAACTTTCTTCGCAGTTACTTTATGAGAAGCGAAGGTTTCAAAAAACTGAACCTAGTCACGGTGCTAAGAAAAGGCTCCTATTACAGACTTCCTAGCTTTCGTCTCAGCAAAAAAGACGAAACCGAATACAGCCAGCACAGCAAAGACGTCGGTAGCAAAATAACCGATGTAGAACACCACCCCCATCAACGGTATCGAATATTACTTCCGTGACAAAAGTCGAAGGCACCGATTGTTGACGTCGCAACACCCTTAACAACCTTACGCAGCCCTTCGATTCATCAATTGTCAAATACTCCGACGAAAAAGAAGTCATCGCATCGCGGATAATTTTTATTGCTTTGGCGCTTTAGCTGTATGATAGATTTGCTACTTCATAAAGCTAGATTACCAAAGCATTGAAGATTAGTCATTGGACAACAAAGTAAAAATCAAAGAATAAAAATTATTGCATGTCCTTCAACAAACTCTTGATCAAATAACTCTTGTGTGTGTTTTTTTTTTTTTTTTTTCTTTTTGTTTTTTTTATCATTTGCCATCGGCTATTTGGTCTTTGGTGATTTAGCTATATGGTTCTTTTATGCATCCCCATAGAGCTTTCTTACCAAAAACCAAATGGTTGGTGTTTTCTTTTCTTTTTTTTTAATTTTGTGTTTGTTGTTTTAACGTTTGTGTTTAAAATTTGTTTTGTTCCTATTTTTCTTATCGCATCAATTTTAAAATGCTTGTGTAGTATTTTTGTACCACTTGCCAACTCGTTTAACGATCCCCTCATAATTTTCTTTTCTTTCTACGGCTACTCGAATCTCTTTCAGATATAAAATCCTGTGATGTAACCGACTCTTTGATCTGTTCGCCGCAAGCAAAACGCCAGCGTTCCAATCACGATTTCTCGAATCCGTACGACGATTCGACGTCGCGTATGTACTGTTCACAACCGATGCCCACCGTTAAGCATGAAACAAATAATGCAGCACGTTCGAACGACGAGGCCCGAAACGGTTTCTGTTTCTCCCAGCCGGCACTTCTAGACGACTTGATCCTTTGCACGCAAATGAATCCGACACAGACTGCCAGCCAGAATGTATTCCAAAGATTAGTGCGTCGTATGACGCGATTCTTCGTCGCAACGCCGTGGGACGAATCGATTAAGCGACTATCGATGGTCATCGAAAAGATTGGCTACACGTTGAAGATTAACGACGACGGTATTATAACGATATCGACAATTGATCGGCGAAAATTGCGACTAGTTTTTAAGGCGCACGTTATCGAAATGGACGGGAAAATTCTTCTGGATTTCCGACTATCGAAAGGCTGTGGGTTAGAATTTAAGCGACGATTTATTAAAATCAAACAAATGTTGGGCGATATTGTGCTGAAGGGGCCGGTTACGTGGCCGATTGCAATCGCCACGAATTCAGTGCCCTAAGTTATAAAAATTCCATTTTTGATTTCAAAGTTTAAAGAAGTTGGTTTTTCAGTTTTTGTTCGTATTATGACTTATTTTATTGTGAGGAAATTTGAGCATCATTCTCTTTTTCCGTTTTTGTTGATGAATTTAGTAACAATTGAAAAAGATTATTGGTCGTTTTTTTTCAAAATTAAATCTAGAATTTTTATATCACACTTTGTTTTTTATTGAGAGTTTATCACAAGTTTTGGTCCGATACTAAAGAACCAAGTCATTTAGTTGATCCAAACAATTAATTTGTTTTATTCACTCGGAAGTTTTTTTTGCTGTTTCGTGAGCTGAATTTGGGCGCCGGGTACTTTTTCTTTGCGAAAATTACGAAATGAACGATGGGCTTTTACTGATACGCACACTTGGAGTGAACAGAATCCTGTGATTAAAAGGGGAAAAAAAACAAAACCAAAAAAATTCGGTAGTAATTTTCCGTTCATATTGAACTGGAAGTTCCTCGAACGTGTTGAACATCCCGGAATAGAAGCGGCAGTAAAGCGTAATCAGTAAAAACGGCAGTAGACTACAACGCAATGGACGATTCCAATGCAAGGTGCAAGGGTTATGCGCAGCGAATTTTTATTTAATTAGGCAGTCGTGTGAATAAAAATTGCAGAATAGATAACATAAAGGCATAATTATTTGGAATACTTAAATAAATTCGTTTTTTTTAAGCCCAGCATTAGAGCAAAGTAATGCAAGCGCTAGTCAGATCCGTTTGTCCAAGTACCCAGTCTTCAGTAAGAAGTGAAGCCACCTGAATAATTATCCATATATCCAGGTAGTTTTTATTTGCAAAATTCTATAACGATTGAAAAAATGTGTACTTAAAAATCCGTTAAAATTTTTAAATTTAACACCAGGCGGGTACGTAGCCCACTGTTAATTGTCAAAATTTGACATAACTAAAATCAGAGATCAGACCACCCTGTAGTGCATTCCAATTCCAACCTCAAAAGTGGTCCACGAACCGCGAATATTGCAAGTGGTTTAACTAACGTACGGCCCGGTTTATTTGCTGAATAACTTTGTAACGATGTCCGACAAACCGAAGGTAACTAACTTTCCTCCCTTAGCATTCCTGACATCCAAATTACAGAAATTATTTCTAGGGCTCCGGCGGTGCAGGGAGTGGTGGGAATACAGGTGGAGGTGGTGGTAGCGGTGGCAGCGACAACAAAGAAAAACGCCGCAAAGAGTCCATCCTAGATCTTTCGAAGTACCTAGAAAAAATGATTCGAGTTAAATTTGCTGGAGGTCGGGAAGCGGCTGGTATCCTCAAGGGCTACGATCCACTTCTGAACTTGGTTCTGGACAATACAATCGAGTACCTTCGTGATCCGGACGAACCGTTCAAATTGGCCGAAGACACGCGTAGTCTGGGACTTGTCGTCTGCCGCGGAACATCTGTCGTGCTGATTTGCCCGCAAGACGGTATGGAGTCAATACAGAACCCGTTCATCACGCAGGACTCGTAGAACGAAGAACAGGCAAGAGCCGTGGTTTTCTTATAAAAATTATTTTTATTCTTTTCCATCGGAAAACAAACGCTTAGATTGTAAGGCAATAAATACTAAGTATACAGAATTTTATCTTATTGTTAATGCTAAGTTAAAAGCAGAAAATCGGAGGTAGGATGACCAGGCGCCACCTTCTAGTCCAGTCCGAATTCATTACGGATCCACGGATACTGGGCAGGACATTCATTGCATGTATAGAAGAACCGATCCTGTTGCAAGACGCGACTGCGCAGCTTACAACCGTTGGGAATATTGCAGGCTAATTCATGTGGTTCGAGCGGTCGCTGCTTGCAACCCCACGGTTCGAATTGTCCGATAAGATTTGAAGTGACTGGATGTTTGATCCACTGGATGGCTTGGCTGTTCGTTACGAAATAAACATCTGGTAGCTTTTGGAGATCGTCCACGAATTTCTGAAAACGATAAAATGAAAGTTATCAGAGGGAGTTCGTAAAACTGTTAAGGCTCTGGCATATCCCAGCAACAGTGAGAAAGTACTGCTTCTGTTTCAAGTATAAATCTTTTTAATGACTACTTATTCTTTACGTATAAAATTTGTGGTAGCTTTTAAGCGGAGTAATCAAATGGAACCAAAAAAATTCCAAACTCACCAAAAACGCATTCAAATAATCCACTTTCTTGAACCATGTCGAATGAAAGTATAGTCCAAACGGAGCCCGATTAGTCAGATAGTGTCGCTTGAAATTGTGTGTAAGCATTTTGTAAATATCGTCCGGGGTCAAGTGCGGCGGACAACTGTCGACCATTCCGCACCTGAATTCACCTGCTTCCAATTGATTCATGACCATTTCCCAAATACCCGGATAGCTACGAGACGGGCACAGCTGATTGTTGCCCGTACACGTATGCGGTATCTTGTAGTCGAGTGTGTACGGCCAAAGTGGTGGATCCGAGAACGGTGCAACCATCGATGAATCGTAAAGGAATCCAAACTCCTTCATCATTAGGAACTGTCGATTCCAACCGACTCGTAAAAAGGGAACACGCATGCCGCGAATCTCATCCATTCGGACATTTCCAAATTTATTGATAATATTTGCTTGGCCCACCATTTCATCAAACCAATCTTCGATAGTAGCGTTGCGAGTCCACCATTCATCCGGTCCACGATGGCTGAAATCAAGGGAAGTTTTAACAAATCAGGTGATCCGTAACACTAATGAGTAACTTACGTAATGGAGTGAACGGCAATTTCATGTCCATCGTTCCACAGTTTCTGGACGTACTGGTAGTTGGTGTACTGATGCGAAACGTAAAAAGTCGCTTTGATCGGGCAACCGTTGGGATTCTTTCGCTTGGGATCCAGTAATACCTTGGAAAACATTTCCCAGTTGTCGAAATTAATTGCGTCATCGAACGTTAAGACAATCATTTGTGGAACTTGATTAGGTTCTAGTCGGCCCGGTATTATGGTGCTATCTTTCGAACAGAAGCATTCCGGCAACGAACAAGCAGATGGATCACATACATTTGCGGCATTGGGATCGTTGTTAACATCGCACCAACCCTACTCAAAGTACCACCCGATAGTTTAATAAATTTTATGTAAAAAAGATGAGCTTTGAATTTACTTCATCCGATCCGTCGGGGCAGTCGATTGATCCATCACAGAAGTACTCGTTCGGCAAGCATGTTCCATCGGCACAACCTAGTTGATTCGGTTCAGAGCATTTAGCCGCCTCCAGTAGCGGTTTCGGTGCGCGAACCTCTACAAAAAAGAAAACACAATAAACAACAAGAAATTGGTTATCAAGCGGGAAGTAGTCAGCCAAAGCGATTCAAGTTGCTTGTAATCTTCTGCTCTGATATAATCTCATTACGATCAGTCGCCACCGACGAGTAATATTCGCGCGATAAACTATTACATGTTGGCGTGGAATTGGAAGAGAAAGTTTACCTGCCGTCACATCGCAGTTATCCACATTCTGCTTGAAGTCGCAGATTTGTCGAACTACATCAAATAGCAGACCAACGGAACATTTGAACTCAAAGACTTCTTCGTCGAGGCATAGGTAGTATTTGCCGCATTCGGCATTCGACCAGATCTTGTGAACGAGACGATCTGGATTGCGATAGAATCGTCCATCCTCTAGACATTCGACGGTGTCTTTCACGCCACGCTTTGCAATAAGGTGGCTGCTGGATACTGAAAAGATATGATAAATTTTTAGTTTTAAGTTTCGTAAACAGAAAGCTTCTACGTCCGTATCCTCACTTTGTGGCCAATTGGCGATGGTTTAGTTGAATGGCTGATAGTATGTAGTTATATGAAAGTGCACGTACGGATCGTATCGAAAGTCCAAACTTATTAGTTGAATATGCAAAACGAATGCCTTTCGATCGAACCCCGACTGAACTGTCGGGCTAGAATCTCAACACGCTTATGGAAATGCATCAAAACACACGCATCAAAAATGGTATGCAACCGGGTTTCTCTATGCATTTGTTCGTGGCTTGTGTGCAACATGCAAAAAGATCTATTTGGTATGGTACAGCTTACAGCATTAATACTCTGGAAGCGGTGGTGATAGGCTGATGCCTTTTTATCCTGTGACTAACTGTCAGTAGAGTGATTTGAACAATATGCCCTTGGACACGGACTAATTAGTTTAGTCGGGTAGATAAGACTATAAGAGTGTGCGCAGCTCGATAAAACTAAAAAGTCGTCCAACTATTTTGTCCATACTGTGCGCTAGTTCTAAAGTAAACAGAAAACTTTCAGGCAACTAATCACCGACTATAAAATCGTAGAAAGCATGGACAATGACAAACGTGTAGTTTTTATACCTTCTTTTCAATATTTCTTGCACATAACTGTTTTAGGTGTGTTTAATAAAAGACAGATACGTGTCCAAGGTTTGTCTTAAGTATTTTAAAAATCAACTGTAGAGCCTTTATGATTTATCCTCCGATTTCTAGGAAATGATATTACAACCGTTTTATAAGATTTAGTTAAGCCTATCCATTTTGGACACTCTAATGCTCTACTATTTTTGCATAGTTTATCAGCCAATGTATGAATCTTAATGTAAATGGGGAGACTCCCCTTATAAGCCTCAAAATATAAGTCCAAGATCAGCTTTTTTTTTAGATCCTACAGGTTGCATATTGTCATATCAGATGTACAATAACATATACCAATTGCGCCTCAACATGTCCAGTATCATACCGATTGAACTGAATGTTAATAATATTGATGATATAATATTGATGAATTAATAATCCCATCACAATGTTTCAGGCATGCACGGGTAGAAGAAATGTTATATTCTCAACGAGTAGACATTTACAATAATCTAATATGATGTTATTAACTTTCAAGCCCTTAAACCCTTTCTGGTGACTAGGGTAACTGTATCCGAAATCATCAACATCATCATGCAACTTCGACATGGCTTTAAGACTGATTAGACTTTTCATCACACTAACATGTGTCCTGAATTTTCTGGATATTGCTAATTAATGATGATTCTATTTGTACGTAAATTTTAAAATTGTAATATGCATTCAATGAATACAAAATCGAACAATTTTATTAGTCGTCTGTTTGCAGGACACGGTATGCCACTGACGTAGTGCCTTGTAGTGATTGAAATTAGAAAGTGGAAACACACTCAACAATAGCAGAAAAAAAATGCGAATATAATGAAGAAAATGCGAGTATAATGAGCAAAGGAAGGAAAAATGATGAATAATTTTCTTGATATACTATTTTTTTAGTTCCGGTATGATCTTGATGATGCAGTGGCCTCGTGTCACGGGACCACGGGTGCTAATCACATGACTTTCGAACCTGCATTGCGGTTTAGAATATTGATGAAGTATTCGTACCTATTACCATTTTACCTGGTATCTAATCTCGACAGCTTCAATAGTGAATAGTCTTAAATGATCATGTATTTAGCTCCAGCCAGGACATAAATTGGACTTGCCTTAAAGCATATCTTATGATTAGTTACTTTTTCCAACCGTTCTGATAAACTCGCCGGTCTATTTCATACCTGATATCGTTTTTTCGAACTATTCGTAGTACGGTACGTGTTCGGTGAAATGTCCAGAAATAAATCACAGAATCCATCTGTAATGTGTGCAGCGGCTATATAGCTCTAGCACTTATAGCGAGAGATATCTCCCAAATTATATCTTCAAGCTCCTTGCCTTCTCTCCTTTCAAATGAGGTGGGACTAAAAAATCAGTATGTGTGGTTTCAGTTCAACCGAAGAGTGGGACACTATTTTTTATCCTTCAAACTTAGCACACTTTCAATATTGCACCACTTCCCTCATAAGAGTCCCTTTCTTCGATCTATCGCAATGAAGAAAAGATGGTTTCCATTCGTTCGAATTAATTTGTGTGACCTGGTTAAAAGGTGAGGCTCAATCGGGATATAAGCTAATGCCATCTTCACACATTCGAATCGTCGATATAAATACTTTCCTGATTGCAATTATCTACGAGTACATCTAAGAAATGAAAATTGAAATGGTCTCAACTATAACGAGAAAGTGCACTAACACCATAATTTAATAACCGGCAAATCTATCTCATCGAAACAGTACCACTTAATTAAAAAAGGCTTATAGCCAATTCTGCTCTTCTTTAAGATAGTACAAACTATCGCATTCAATCCTAAGCCAATCTGCTCAATTATCAACCGAAACTTGTTCCATATCACAAACTATAATTACTTTAATCGTTTCTCGCTCTCTGCACCTGTACCTGACCAAGATTATTCATGAACTTGAAAAAGTTGTTATCGTTTTGTTGTAACAGTGCAAGTTACTTTCCTTCATTGTTTAACTGAATCATAAAAAATTTAAGTTGTCGCACACGCTTCAAGCAAGAAAGACCGTCGAAAAGTAAGTTAACGAGAAATCAACGTTGTGCCCACAGTCTGGCTTAAAACGACCATACGTTGTAAACATTTATTTAATGATAATTAAATCGAATCCACTCAACCGAAAACAAGCATCAGCTGCAGATTACTTTCACTGATTTATTAATTTCTTTCGGCTATAGCAAATGGTAATCAAGGTCTTAATTTTTAAACGACATTTTTTGAATGACCCAGAAGGAAGTATGACTTAATTATTATGTAAAAATGCGTAAAAGGTTCAAGATGCTGTTTTTCATTTATTTTTTATCAAAACTTTTGCACAACTGCAATAAAAAGAATAAAACCCAGTACTTCATAGAACCTTGTGGCATCTCTCTTAATTTGCTTTTTAATTTACATAAAAACTAACTATTGCAGTAACTAGTAGGCCGAAGTCTGCAATATATAGTATATCTAGTTCACTTGGTATAATTACCGTTTTCCACTAAACCTATTAAACTAAAAACACATAAAAAGACCAGTTTCGCACTAGCACACTTCTTGTTCTTCACTCCACTACAGGCGATGCACTTTTCACCCATTTTCTTGTAACCGAAATGCATTCACTTCTTCGGGATGGTTCGAAACCCATCAAGTCCACGTTACTAACTAAACTAACCGAGTTGTTGGGCAATCGAACCGTCTTTATATAAAGTTTATTTGGAGTCAATTTTTCTCTAGCAAATCTTCGCTCTGCAATCCAACAGAAAAGAAATAATTTCCCCATTGTAAGTGTGCTGAAACTGATGGTGAGATTTATTCATGCTTTTTATGAACTTTCTTCTTTCACTCGATTTTAGTTTGCTTAATGAATAGTCTGATCAATCGTTGAGATGGTAAACTGAGATCGTGGAGCTGTATCGACCTAGAGTCTGCCATTTCTGTTTGATAAAGCGAAAAGCTTCTGGGAGTAGTTTCTGTGGTGCGACTATCCACCACAAAAACTATTCGAAGCTGTTGCAGTCATAGCAGGTTGATCAAGAAATTAGTATAATTATTTCTATCTTTTATCAACAATTTATATGGAGTTTTGTTCCGTTCATTCAAATTATTATTGTCTACAACATTAAGATTCAAACTGCTTAGAACAGAACGATCCGATATTGGTCTAGGAGTATGCCAGGATTTCAAATAAAAGAATTCCTTCAGCTATTTCACCGCATAAAAAGTAGGTACTCTCTACTTTATTCCAATCCTGTTGGAACAAAAAGGAAATCTTGAGATCTAGTGTTTACAACAAGAATTGTGTATTTAAGGCAGCCTACATTTCACATAACTCTATTAATATTTCACGATCCCAAAAGCAGGAATTTTGAACTTACCATAAATATTTCGGTCGGTTGTTTTTCACGACTATTTTTAGGAAGTTGAGATTTTGTAAATCGAGTCGTTCTGCTGTGAGAGGGGATGCAGATTCCAGTATTTAAAGGAGATAGTTTAAAGTGAGTTGCTTGGAACTTAAATGACAACAGACTTATATGTTTGACTTATAAAATAATAAAGTTCGCTCTATGCTAAACTTTTGGCAAATATTTTGAGAGTATTGGTATGAAAGCGTCTTTTAAAAAATCCTTCGAATAATAAACTATCTACTCTTCGTTGTTGCCAAATGAGTCTGGAGTCCTGAGTAATCGTTAAAACTGATCAGAATTTACCATATTTAAGATTTAATACTATCGAAACAAATTTTCATACGCATTGGAGAGGGACAGATATACACACATATGTATATACACCTCCTTGTGTGATTCTGGTTAGAATAATTTAAATTGAGCAATAAAGTTTTTTGCCTTTGAAGAAGGGACCTACAAATCCGCAACATCAATTGATAATAAAATAACTTGGCCCTTTTTTTACATTATCATTCCAGAGATAACTCGCTAGGGAGTGATAGCGCTAAACTAAACTCTAAATAAAGCCTTCACATTCAACAAACATCATTTATTTCTTCCATAAATTAACGACCTCATACTTGAGGTCCACTTTCTCGATTTTAGAACAAATCATAAAAATAATCCAATCCTTGTCCCAACTCCCACAAAGCGACTCCAACTCCCAATTCTCGAGCCAATTTCAATCGCTCGTTGATCGAAAAAAGCGTTGGATAGAAAATAAAATGCCGTCCACTTGAACTTCTGTGGGAAAAAACCGAAAAATCATTAGATAAACTTCCTCCACATTTTCAATAATAGCTCACGTCAATTCCAAGAAATTCTCGACATCGTGTTCGTCCAAAGATAGTCGTTTCTTTTGCTCTGTCAAGAACCGGATGAATTCATGGCCAACAATAGGACCGCCACCGTCCGGTGTAAAATCGTTGCCGTACATATTCAGGCCAAGCAAAAGCTTTTTTCGTTTGAGTTCATAGTTTTTCACGGTGATCGGAACGATATGTTCGATGGCATGCTTCATCCAGTGCAGCGGTGCATTCGCACCGGGTCGTTGCACGCTCGAGAAGTCGTACGTCATCAGGGAAAACGCATAAACATGCTGATGGAGCTCTTCGAAATGTTTCGAGCCAAAAAGATTTTGCGTTTCGTCTCGTAACGGCGGAACGACAAGAACTAAAGATCGTCCGAACGGTTTCAATGTAGAGGCTGCAAATAAAATTATGTCACTTTTCGGAACGTTTTCGATTCAATGGAACATTTCGTTTCAAACTTGCCAATGCCAATGACCAACTTGAAAAGCGCTTTATCATCCACGCGAAGAGCGAGCTGTGACCAAACTTCCAACACGATTCCGTCGAAGTGGTAGTCCTGGCACGTCTTCACGATCAAAGCATTCACTGCGTCTCGCTCGCTGTCGTAGGTCAGCAGCTTGGAGTAGTCATTTTCCGAAAACTTATCGAACAGAACTCGAGGTAAGACTGAAATGTAAACGCCATAAAAGGACGACTCTTGGCACAGATGATGGAAATACTTTTCAGTTTTTTGTGGCCAGCGCGCCGGACGTCCTGCACCCAGCCACCGTCGATATCGTGCCTGCCGGCCATTTCGTACTTGTTACTTCCCTTCCGAAGGATTTGCAACCACACAGGCGAAATGATGTCGAATTTCTTGGCCCAGGTTTTCGCTACATCGTATCCGTGGTTGTTCCACTAAAAGACAAAATCGGTCGAAAGTCGTAAATACATTTTCGGTTGATCGAAATTACACTCCCTACCGGCGTGATATAACCTAAACTTGTTCCGTTGAAGAGTCGTGTAGCGGTGTTCTTGTAATACGCAGCATGTTCGGTTAAAATGTCCTTTACGGACGGCTCGTCATCGACCAATTGCCGTTCGAAAACATTTTCATCGACCGGTCCTTGTCGCGATTGCACCACCTTTACCTCCCTCGTTTTCTTCGTTTTTACCTTACTTCCGCGGGATATTGTAGCGTTCACGCAGGTACTTAAGATGAAAACAACGGCGATTAATAAGACGGAAACACCTTTCATGATTTCTGACACATTTGATGATATTTTAGCGATTAAGAGGCTTTGATTTGTTTATCGTCGGACACGTAAACGTTCGACTCGGCTCGATAAAATTTGTAAACATAAGAAACGTCAGAATCGACCGCCAAGTGTAGGAGCATAGAGAAACTCACTCTTGTGCGTTGTGAGACATCTGGCGATGGGTACTTTTACTGGTTTGAATGTTTCTTTCCATGACGTCACAATGCTTAAACTTTTCAAGTATGTATACTATAATCCAATATCCAATAATTTTTTTAGCAATGCCAATATCGAAAAGATTGTTATTTGAAGCAATAAAAACTTATTTTTTAGCAGCCATCAAAAGTATTTAGAAGACGACCTTAATAAAACCAATTGTAACGGGTTTTCTTCGAGCATCGAATATTGAGAGTCATTTTTTTTTCTGTTTCATTAAATTCAGAGGCTGTTTTATACTTTTTAAAATTGAAAGGATTATCGCATTTCAAATGAAAGGAATTAATCAAATAAAGAAAAAGTCGTGAAGAGAGCCTATCACATTACTTGGCATAAGGCAAATGGTTGCTCGAGGTAAGAAGGCGGCATTTGTAACTATGTGACAAAACAAATGGTTTGATTCCAGCTTTTGTATTTTTAACTTCAATAGTTTAATAATAAGTTTATTTATATACAAATAGTACTACAAGATTTATATCTTATATCAAAGTACTAATAAAATCATAAATTCAACAAAAAAAATTCATAGCATGACCCGCTTTAAGATATGAAAACTAAAACTCTTTGCCAACAGCCAAAACAGATAAAGAAAATTTTTTCGAGTTGTTTTTCGGCGTCTGATTAATAAGACGGATTAATAAGAGCATAATACGAACTTCACAACTGTAGCTATCGACATTTAAGGCTATAATTGAAACCTGCACAAAAGGAGTCAGTTTTTTGATATCTTGTTCTGCTATGGTCTAAAAGAGCTGTTTTATCATCGGGTGTTGCATTGACGCAAGCTGGCTTCTATGGTAGTTTTACCATCAACAATTTCATTCTCGTTATCATTTAAGCAATTAGGACAAAAATTTGACTTCATAATATTTAAGTGATCAATCAAAAAGCAAAAAAAGATCTAACAACTAAACTTTTACTGAAGTATCGAAGATATTTGCAGGTTTTTGTTGCTTTTATTTCCCGAAATCAGACCAAATTTCAAGGTTCATTATGCCTTTAAACTTTTCTTAGAAAATTGGAATTATGAAGAAAGAGTATCGAAACAATTAAAGACAGTGAAAATTATGAGAAGACATGCAAAATTTTACTACAAGTTTCAATTCACCCTATAAGAACATATGAAGAAGGAATACGCAAATAATTGATCTTAATTTTATTTATCGATCTGCAAATAAAAAAATCTGGAGGGAGGAATTTTCTTTCTTCCTACCAACGCCACACCTCAAGTCACATCGTAAACCGATACCGTAAAATATATTTTTCTAATACTTCTACTACTAGAGTAATTTTGCTTTAAACTTTCCTCTAAGTTTTTACTCATGAGAATTAAAGAAGAATTTGCAGATTATATTTCGAAATATTGGATTGAAATTTCACAATTAAAACGGTTTGTATTTGAATTTCAATTCTATTTAATAAAAAATCTCCAACAATACATTTTAAATTATTTTTTCCTATACATATTAACAACACAAGTTTGATTACATTACATTTATAAAATAAACATTATGAAATCATCTTAAATATTTATTTTAGCTTTGCTATTCTCTTTTGAAAATGAAAAAAACAACAACTATTAAGTTGAATCTTACAGAACTAACCAGCAGGAACTTTTCCTCGACCTTCGAACAGCATCATCGACTGTGGTCCTTTCATAACACGTACCATCAATTCCCAACACATTTTGGCAGGAAGCAGGCTGAAATAAAAGAATTAATAAAAATTTCTCTTAAAACTTGCGCAAAACTCTGAAAATTTTTACCATTTCAATGGCAAGAGTGTTCGCACAAAGTCCGGCATAATGCAATTGATTTCGTTCCATTGAACAGATCGTGTGATCTTGTCGGCTACATATTTAGGTTCGAGCATCGGAAATAGTCGAGGCTTGACCCCCGAAAACATTCCTGTATTGATGTAGTACGGACACACCAGAGTCAAATTGATCTTATCGTAGCCGTGCGTCCGTAGATCGGTGAAGAGAGCCTCGTGAAAACCTGCACAGGCGAATTTCGTTGCACTGTAGTCCGTGCAGCCGTAGGTACCCAGTAATCCTGCAACTGATCCGATAGTCACGATGTGACCGTGATTGCTTGCCATCATTTCCGGCAGGAAGGCCTTAACAGTCCAATAGTGCGATACGATATTGACCGAAAAAGTGTTTTCTATGACACGCTCCGATAGCTCCCAGAAGGGCTTGCAGCAAACTATTCCGGCGTTGTTGATTAGAATATCGACGCGACCGAATTCCTCTTTGATCGCGCTGGCTTTCTGATATACCATTTCGCGATTCGCTATATCAACTACGTATCCTTTACAGGAGAAACCATTTTTTTCGAGAAGATCAGATGTCGTTTGAATAGCTGTGGGCGAAAAAAATTTCAGATCTTTTATTAAATTTATTATTTTGTTAGTCAGAGGCTACAAACTGGATTCGAATTGCATTTAGAAATAGAAAACAAAGTGCTCTAAAATATTTAAGAAAGAGCGCCATAAATATATTTTCTATTTATTCTCTATGCCTCAGTAGGAGTTATACATAAGGAAAAAGGTAGATAAGGTACCATCCAATCGGGACGCTATTTCCACTATATTTTTCAACTCTTCAATACATAGAAATCCATTCGCTTAATTCTGATTCGAACCCAGGAGCTATATCATATATTGTCGTCTAGCAGCCCACTGTGCCCAATCCTGGAATCCTCCCGAGGCACTGTTTATGATTCTTTCGAGACTATGGATGGATCACACATTAAATAACAATATTGTTCACTATGGCTTCTCTATTGCGGCTGTCGGTGCTGAATCTGGCTGTCCCTGTCCGTTTTTCGAAACTATTGTTTCCGTCGACCGATCAGAATATTAACTTTATTTACATCTGATTGATTGAATATGATACAGGCCGGGCCACTATAGGGTAAGGAAGTTACGCTAATGTGCGCAACAATTTTTTTGTTAAGGATTGGTTTTTAACCACCAGTGAGGAGGAGATATCCTGCTTGCTAAGACATTGCCAATTGATCGCCTCTAATAAAATTAAGACCCGCATTTTTCAAAGGAATGTTAAATTTATCAGTTGCCTTTTACTTTATTATTTTAATAATAAAGTATTGTTATCGACTTTTAAAAAAAAAAAATTGCTACCCTGAAAATGTTTTTTTATACGTTTTATGACTAGTAAACGCCAAAAAAGCAATAAAAATTTTCAGTCCGTCTGTGCTCCGTACGCAAACTCGTTTAAGGAATTATAGTGCCCAAACCCTATGAGCTATTAAATTGATTTTTTTTCTGAATAGACATGGTAGACCTCTTGAAGTGAGAATTTTTTCAGGGGTGAGGGTGCGAGGGGGAAGGTGGGGGAAGCGTTTTAGACGAAAAATTTTGGTTTCTAGATCTCAGCAACCGCTAATGGTAGGAGGCTGAAACTTAGAATTTCTATAGAGCTTTGATAGTGGACCCATTTGCAAAAAAATTGCTGATATGGGTGAAGGGGTGTGGGAGTGGAGGGGGAAATAATGCGTCCGAAACGCAAAAATGCCGATATCGACACATTCTAAAATCCATATCTCTTAAACCGTTAACGGCAAGCCATTAAAACTTAACAAATGTCTGTAGTTGTACTAGGAGAGTAGATTAAAACAAAATTTTTTGGTGGGGGTGGTGGCGTGCGGGGGGGGGGGGGTTGAAATAGTAAAGATTACGATATCTCACAAACCAATTGCACCAGAAAAACAAAATTCGGTTTGGGTATAAAACTTGATAAATAAAGATTGCTCAAAGTAAAA
The DNA here is from genome assembly GCA_949128065.1 of Beris chalybata. Taxonomy (NCBI): domain Eukaryota; kingdom Metazoa; phylum Arthropoda; class Insecta; order Diptera; family Stratiomyidae; genus Beris; species Beris chalybata. The sequence goes on along the minus strand of OX421896.1, from coordinate 1,297,855 downwards.
TCATTGAAGGGGGCGGGGGAGCATAGAAGTGGGGGATAAGAATTTTTCAAAAATATCACTTTTCATATCTCAATAACAGTGTAAGATAGATGGTTGAAATTTGAACTAGAACTAGGCCCAATAGAACCCTAGTAGGGAAAAATAAATTTAAAGGTGGGGGTGTAGAGGGTGAGGGTGGGGAAGGGTGAGAAGGAAAAAGTTCCGATACTTATATCTTAAGAACTTGTAATGATATAAACCTTAAATTTCGTAATTAGATAGAACTATATTAGTGGCATAGTGGAAAAATAAAATTTTTTTTAGGGGTAGCATGGTGCGAGGGTGGGGGGTGTTTTTCCTAACTTCAGAACGGCTTATGCTAGAAAGTTGAAACTCGGTACATATATGTAAATCAACTAGAAAAGTAATTCCGATAAAAAAAATTTCAATATTCATTGGGGTTCAGAAGGGGGGGGGGCAGAAAAAAATTTCAGTAAATATAAAATGCATATATTTTTACGATTTTCGTCATATCTACTAGGTCTTTCGAAATATTGAATTCATTTTTATTCTACGGATTCTTCATATGAATACCTAGAATGTGTTTTCAAGATTTTTTGAAATTCGACCCCTAAGGGGTTGTAAAGTGGATGTATACTTTTTCATGAATTCCACCATATCTCTCAGGTCTGATCAGGTATCGAATATCTTTTCACTTCCCCAGGTTTGTTTAATAATCACCTATTTTTAAGTTTTTTTCTTTTCCAACCTCTAGACCGCATCCCGGAATACGACCCAATTTTATAATTCATATATTACACTCTATTCTAACCGTTTCCCGAACTTTTTGTTAGGTTTTCAGTCACATAGTAACATACACCGCATCCCCGAATTAAACACGTTCCGAACTTCTGCCGGAAAAATAATAAAGTTGCGCCCAGACTGTTGGCAGATTTTTATAAGGAAAACAAATAAAGCAAAATTCAATAAATATATTTAATGGTCTAAAGAAAAATTTCAGCTTGTTTCCGATGATGAAGAAGCCCGGGTACTTGTTAGCACGTCTTTAAGTATAAGCCTCTATAGTGTTGCCTTTTGTCGCAGAAACCTGGGCAGCTAAGTTGCTCAGGTGTTGTCATTTGTGTTGAAATATTCAGAGTTTCTAGTCTTTCATTTCATTATTAACACGTCCGCATGGAGCAAAAACAAACTGCGCGGTAAAGTTACACATCGGAAAAGTGTGTCGAATTTAGGTATTCGAATCACATCAATATCACTTGTTTACAGATCGATACACCTGAGTAAAGTTTACCAACAAACACGCACTTTGGAGTATGGCAAAATCATTTTACAATATTGTGTCTTAAGGATAACTGCGATACGTATCTTATTGTTCTTGCGTTATACAAATTTAATTAAAGACACCATTTGAGTAATCACTAATAACTGGTGGTCGCGTCCATACCGATTCAATTTTAAGTTTTTTCAAGGCATTACTAATATGTGTTACACATCTTTGTTACTTTAATTATAAATAAATATAACGCAGTCACGATCGGCTGCAAGCCAATCGTATGATACTCTAGATGAAATACTGAACTCCGATTTATATTTTAGTTCGAAATATATCAAAACAATGAGGAGTGCAAAAGCAATTATTTCATGACCTTTTACTTACAGGTACAAACTATTGTATAGTGGCTACTCGATTTTTTCATTTATAGTGAGTTCCATAAAGTAAGTTAGGACATTTTACAGATTTTTTATATGGCAACTACATGAAGGACTTATGGGATATTTTTCATATTAATAGTTTCAGCTGCGGCTATTATGAAATTAAGGTGTATAAAATTTCAAAGTCGTAACTTAAAGCGTTCTAAAGTTATCGTTCAATATTGGTGAACATGTTTATTAAGGGCTTTTGTATGACAGCTACCCGAAGGAGTCAACGGATGGCTCTAATTAATGAACTCCGTCTTGGTTTTGGTATAAAACTAATTCCTGTAAAATTTAAAATTCCTGCTTTAACTCGTTCTGGAGTTATAGTGGATTCAGTAACAAGCACACATTTTTGAAGGACTTTTCTAGGCTGCTACACGAAGGACTCATTCGATTTGCATCATATTCGGAACTTTTGATTCAAACATTGTAAACCTTAAGTATGTAAAATTTCAAGTTCCTAACTTGAAGCATTCGAGCAATAATTGTAAAAACGTGTTTTAAGGACTCTTGTATGGGAGGTACCCGAAGGAATGGAAGGATATCGCCCATTAACGAACTTAGCCTTACTTTTGCCATTTCACAAGTTGTGACAAAATTTCTACTTCCTAGGTCAACGCGTTCTTGAGTAATCGTGCTAACGGACGGACAGCAAACGGATTTGGGGGTTTTGGCCAAAAATAAACACGAAATAATATATAACTTTTTTTCGTCCGAGGCTCGGTTCTATGCGTTACAAACTTTTCGGAATGGATTAAACTTATAATACTCTATGTTCATCTAGAGTATAAAAATAGTTGAAGCCAAAAATTTTATAATTATTGTAGCGAGACATATACTCATACATAAGTACCTAATGTTCGTTTTTCTACCGTTTTGAGATATACGTATACGTTCTAGCAAGTTTTTTTTAAATTCACTTGATCGGAACACGATCTATGATTTTTAATTAATAAATTAATCAAGGAGATAATAACTAGTTAATTATTTTCATTTATACATAATTTAACTTTATATCGCCTAGGTAAATTTCTCATACTGAAACACTTTTATCCGATTTTGTAACCGTCTCATAAATCCAAAATTAGAAATGGACCTGGAACTCGGATGTAAAATATTTTATTAAATCTACTTTATTATGAGAAATAAGAAATTCAACTAAATTAATTGCAAACCATGATTATCGGGTTTTGATTGGGTTAAAATACCGCACTTGATTTTCTAAACATAAGAAAAACAGGTCGATCACAATACTTTATTATTAAAAAATAGTAAAGTAAAAATCATTTAAAACTTGTTTTCCTCTCCTATGCGTTGCAACTTTTACAGCATAAGCGAATCAAATTAAATTACCGATAAATCTGTTACACAACAAGCGAATGTGCCAACTGAAAATTGCTTGTAAGTTTAAATTTTTAGTTTTGTGTAAAGTCAACTAATCGACGTGGTCATTGTAGTGGTTGTATTACAGATTGCGTTTTTGATTTAAAAAAAAATGTGTTTTTCAACTCTCACCTGCTTGATTGATATCCCAAACGATTACACGAGCATTCAATCGTGCAAAATTTAATGCTAAATTTCGACCGACTCCACCCCCTCCACCGGTAATAAGAACGACTTGTCCTGATACATCCTGAAAAAAAAAATAACAAATTATTATATTGTATACAACAGAGTTTCGTCATTTTTAAAATTCCATACAAATTACTATTCAATCACGACTATCCCTATTGGGTTGGTTCAGAGTGAAACCTTTGCAAATATTATCAAAACTAATTTTGTGACTGTCCAGATTCTACAGACAACCCGCTTTAGTTGCTAACAAGTGTTCTGGCGGATTTCATGCAATTACTAGATACTACTTTAGATAAATTATGGACAGAACAAATCACATCTTATTGTGATTTATTATGCCTACCCTATACCGGACGCATTTCAGTCTTAATCTGACGCCAATTTTCTTCTAAATTGCTAATTTTATTCACGATTAGAAAAGAATACCAACTCGGCTTACTACTTTTACCGCCAATAGAAGTTTTCACTGTCCCTTTCTTCCAGCCAGAGGAGTGTGACTACCAATATGAATTAGTTATTAATCATTTACAATACATTTCGCCGGTTGCGTTTCCGAGCAATCAAAACAATCTCTCGGTTCTTAAAAATATTATTTAAAATGCCATTACATATAATAATAAATGTAAATACAACAAAATAAGCAACATCAATCACGTGAAAAGAAAAACTTGCACATCAGGTATTAGACGGAATCGTGATATGTTTAGCTCTGAAGAAGTAATATTATGCGTTTTATGTACGTTACCATGTTAACGTTTAGTAGGTAGATACCAATGTTTATGTTTGGCATAGTTTCTTAGGCAGGTACACAGTAAGCGTTTAGTTTTTTAGTTTCTTATTCGATAAAATGAAATCTTTTGATTCATTTCGTTACGTAATGATGAGCAATGGTGGTGCTCCGTTCGTCCCAAATTGAATTGAGACCTGTAGCATTGCGGCAATTTTAAAATAATTTATTAAAAGATATATACTTTTTAAATTTCAGACCGATTTCACAGCACTGGTAGTAGGTGCATTTTGTATAAAAAACTTCTGAGTGTAGGATCTCCTTGTGCTAATTAAAGTTCAGAAAAATGAATAGCATTTGTTGAGGGAAAAAAATTTAACATTTTAGGTCCGTCGAGCCAGATTTGAACTTGTGACTTTGGAAGCCAATGATGTGGAGTAAAAGTTTTACAGTAAACTAGGTTGGAAAATAGCAAGGTTTTTTCGTTAACAAAATTTCTCCTTGGCTGAAGTTCTTATTTAGCTGTATTTTTTTCAATCCATCCTTCATCAATTCAGTCGGAAGTCTCTATACAAGATGTTGTACAATGATATATAACGCACGCATAATACAATCAGTTTTTATTTTGAAAATTTCTCACAATTTCTTGGAGCGAAATTGTTTTCTTCAGATGATCAGTATGTAAGATTTAACACGTTTAGCACCGGTTTTCAAATTAAGAGCGTCTTATATATTTTGTGGCTAATGACCTACGACTGTGTACATTTGGAGAATTTCTGTCCTAACTACTGTCGGCTCTAAGCGGTAGCGCTTCTTTGTGGTCATGGAGTACTTCACAGTGTAATTTGCACATTCACCGTAAATGTTCGGTAAGGAAATCCAAAGAAATACTTGAGAAACTTGAGAAAGAGTTGGATGACTACTTTTAATGCGGATAGTTATGTAACGCAGAAAATGTTGTGGGTCTGCTGTTTTCTTTTCTAAGTTGTTGAATCTGATTAAATTTTGGTTCAGAGTTAGTTTGCTATAAAAATTATTAATATTGTTTAATGCATAACGTAAGGGCCTTGCTTAAGAGCAAAACCCAATCTATAGTGCTTTTAATTCAGTTAAAAATTTAAATTCAAAATAAACAGCGGGGTACTTACTTACACAATTTTCATAATCCCCAAGATTAAATAACATAAGGTTCGAATATGATGGACCATTTCGCATTGATATTTACCACAACGGAATTATTGTCATGATCAAGGCAGCTTTAATTTATTTAAATGACATCTTTTCTTGGTTTTACATAAAAATAAGTGTGAAAGTTTAAAAATTATTCACTCCTGAATGAATATTAAAAACGTGACTTTACTTGCCTTTTTTTTGTCGACAGAGTTTCAAGCATCCGAATAAAATTTACTAATTTATGTAAATAACAATTTTTATCATATTTGTATGTCTTAAGCTGGTGAGTCACGGCCTTTCCGTTGCATATTTTGAACTTTGTTTTTTTTTTTAATAATGATATTAATAATGTAGAGTGAACCAAAGATGCGACGTGACCCTCAAAAGCATTCAAGTTTCAAGGGTTTGCTTGTAATACGAAAAAAGTATTTGAGTGCAACAATATTATAAATTTGACTATATATAAAAAAAAAACAATCAGTTCCCACGGGACCCCTTATGGTGCATACGACAGTAACAATGCTTTTTCGAAGCGTTGCTCAAGGTTCAGATCTATCCTTCACTTTATTTATGCAGAGTCTCTTCGTCAGCGACCTGCTTTCGTCAATTCTAGTTCCAATTCATAACTTTGCATAATAATATTCTTTGATTGTGATTTTTCTGTGAAGATTATAGCCTATTTCATTTGCGCGCAGATCTCATTCTTTCTTCAGAAGTGACAACATTGTAAATACACCGTTACTGAAGGCGCTGAGCAACCGTTCCAGACTAAAAATCGATTACTCAATTCAACACGTCTAGAAACTTTATCTCATGAACTGTTTCGAAAAGATTGTTGAAATTATGATATAAAAACACATGATATAATCATTCGAGAATATTTAAAAAGAAACTATAAAAGAATTACAAATTTTCATATAGTTACGCTTGACTTGTCTTACTTTGTAACTCTGTAAAACCCATTAAAATGCTGTACGATAAAATTTTAATTATTTGTACCCAAAATGTTATGGTGCATCTCACCCAATGCAATTTGTTTGTCTTTCGGGCTTAACTTTTAATATGACGAATAAAAGTTGCTGGAAATCCAATTCTCTATTAAAAACTGCCCATGTTAAATTTTTGTGATATTCATGATTTCAGAGATATTATCCAAAAACTGGTGCAAACACTTCTTTTTAAAACATTGACCAAATGCGGCTGGTTGATGTTCGCCACCTTACACCACACAAACGAAAAAGTTTGTCAATGCGGTAACTACTCATTTCTGATTAAATGTGGTTAGTATCACGAAATTCTTACTCTAACATTAAATAAAGTAGAATTGAAAAACTTCATAATCCAGGTCAGTCCAATGTCTTTTCGATTAATTGAAAAACGAGTTTAATGCTGTATTATTGCATTTATCCAGTTTATGAGTACAATGTGCGTTCATGCAGATTTTAGATAAATCAAGAATTTCGTAATTAGTATCTAATACCTGCCGATCTGTTATGTTCTACATACATAAGTTTAAATATATTTTTATTGGGTACATAGAATAATAAAAGTTTTTCAATTTACGCGCTAGAGAAAAGACATTGCATACACTGGAAGCGATTTTCCCATTTTCTTTTGCAGCATTAGTCAGGATTTCCAAATATGAAAACTGTAAAAAACATGAAATAAAAATTGCTAAGACTACAAAGCTGTGTATAGCTCAAAACGAAGAATTTCCTATCTATGTTCATCGTAGTGAAAGCCTCTGGGAAAGCTAATGCCTACTGCACAGGCAGGTATCTAACAATTCGCTAAGCGAAAGTTAAAGTTAGATTTGCATGTAGGTAATCTGCACAATTTCAGCGCCGAAACACTTCCTGATCGACAAAAAAAACAAACACCACAAACAACATACCTTAGCCTTTCGAAATTTGCTTGGCAAAATTGTCAAGTACAACGCTTCGGCAATGTAAAAGGCTGATTTTAAAAAAAACACCAACGTATCCAAGAACAGTGACCAAAAACGTTCAACCGGATTATCATACAAAAGTCCGGCCATTTTTATACTCCAATAGTTCAGAACTTTCTTTAAACCAATTATTCACTACCGGACAATTAACGAAAAAAATTTCCACACGATCCGAAGACGATCACCAACCGTTTACAACAATGAACCGTCTTAATGAATTTCCAACCTTCCTCCGACGCTATCTCGAATGATACTGTTGTCGTTGAAAATTATCTTCTTCGGTCGAAAACCTTTTCTTTGCAGGGGATCTAGCCAAGCAAGCTCTATGGTTAGTTTCTTCAGGTGTGCAGGTATAGTAGAGGTATTGTACCTTTATTGGATTCGAAATACTTTCTACGAAGCGATCGTGAAAAGCCAATAAGACGTCTCAGACTATGCGATTATAATTTTTTCCTATTATGGGGAAGCTAGTGGTTATAATGCAAATATTATGATCGTTCGTCGTCAATAGACTCAAGATCCAAACAATAGAAGTTTGTTTTCGGAATGCATAATTTACGTGAAAATAAAATTCGTTTTTTTATTTGATTTAATGTCGCTTACTGATCGATATTGAATGTTTGAACCCTGAAGATATGAATTCAGAAATTTTATACAGACTATGAAATGTTATCGATGGTTGCGATCGATTGGGAGCTAACGACGTATTCCCGAAAAAAATGTGAAGTGGAGGTTTGCGATAAAACTCAAACTTTACAATTACATTACATTTGACCGTATACACATACTTACACATACTTCTCTAGACTCTAGCTCATCTACATATAAGTTCTAAGTTTCAACTTCCTTATGTATGCCGTTCTTGAGATATGACATTTTTTAATTTCTAATTTCAACCTAATTCTCGACTTACAATAATTTATTCGAGACATTGCAATTAATTCAATTTCAATATGTAGTTGCATCCGAATACGGGAAATAGATGGTGTGGTGTTGACAAAAAAATCATCAGAGCATTTTAAAACGTAAACTGCATTATTACATTGGCACTGTAATGAATAATGAAAAAAAATTGTAATTCAATTGTATCAAGAATTGTTTTTGTTCAAATGCCATACCTATAAAATCAGAACGTGCACTTGCATTTTATATTGCAAATTAAATAAGAAAATACCAAATTGAACTCGTTTTGTAAAATTGGATAAAATTAAATCGAGTTTTCCTTTGCACAAGTTATGGCCATTTTCGCGCTTCAATAGCGTTTTAAAATCATAATTTATAGTCTGTGCGCATCGAACGACAATAATGGTCTAAAACTAAATTAAATTGGAACTGCTAGATCGAGATAAGTCACGTATTAGAACGCGGCCATTTTCCTTGGGTATCATGAAGCCTTGTTAAGTTTTCGTTATATTATTAAGTTTAAAAACCTTTATTCAAAAGTTTCTATTCACGATTTCCGCACATACCCAATCCTACAGCAAATTAAAAACTGTGCGTTTATTGGCGTGACTATATAAAAAGTTCAGTAACTCGTCAGATATAAATCGATCCATAGATAAATTTATTGTCTGCTAATTTGGAAAGGTCAGACAGTTAAAAGTGAAAGTATTTATTGAGAAGTATAAAAAATGGGCACATACATATTCGTATAACTTCACAAAGATAATTGCAGAGGTTTTCCCTCAACACTCAATACTAAAAAAAATATTATTACATCGAATTTTCAGATTTCGAAACGGTGTTGATTGTGAGTTCCATGAAAAAAATTTATTCTACTAAATTAAAGGTAAATTAAATCACCTACTATACATTACGTAGCGAAGATGTGTGGATTTTAGCGATTGTTTTTCTGTTATTAGGTGCTGTGGAATCTATTAAACAAAACAGTATTTGATCTCGGCAAATATTTAAAAATTCAAATTTCGAACTGCGATAAGATCGCCCAACGTCTACGGGTACTTTCCGTTTATTTGATATTCGTAAGTTTTTTCAAGTTTGCTTTTATTTGATCGTAACTATAGATCTTAATATTGTTTTAAGTTAACCGCAGCTTTCAACATTAATGGAAGCGTGAACTCTTCAAGGTGACAAAAAAATAAAATCGTTTACATATTTTCACGTAGGTATCCTATGCTTTTAATAAACACAGGAAATGAGCTGACATTATGAATTTTAAGTTTTTTTTAAGTTGTTTCATATTTTTCATATTTAAGAAGTTTTTATCGTTGTTGATATCTCGTACGTTGTTTTAATTTATCTAATAAGATATTATGGATATGTATTTATATTTCCGTAGAGTGAATCAGTTTCATTAATGATCATCATAATTTCATTTATTATTATAAACTTATTTATTTTTGCGGTAAAATTCATCAATAATATTATTACTATCTACCAATTACAAAAATCAAAATAATATTCAAATAAATATGAGTACTTCTGTCAGGAAGAAATACTTTAATAACTTACTAATTAAACCAGTAAAAAATCTGAAATGCAAATGAATTTAACTTAGGTTAATAAATTATTATGAATTAAAAAATATACAAGTTGAAATAAATTAAATAATAAAATAAATTAACAAATATGAGGGTAAATAAATATATGAAGGTAAAATCCACAACTTAAAAGTAAATATGAATGAAACAACAAATAATTAACAACTAAATTTATTCGAAATAAAAAACGAGCAAGAGCTCATTAAAGCTGTAAGAAGACAAATCTTATCTATTTCACACTTTTTAAAAATATTTTGCAATATTTTGATCACAAACATATCCAGCTAAACACAATACATTTATAGATGTTAATGCAGTTGAATCAACAATATGTTATACGTGCACCTGCGTCCTGTTAACTATGCGTTGTACTTCAACGAAACTTTCATGTGTACAATATTCGAAGGTATATTAATAGTATGTAAGTATGTACATTATACTACACAACTGCAAGCTCTGGTAATTTGACCAATAGTAATTATATCTCTTGTAAGATTTATTTATTTATCAAACAAGATATACCTATATACAGATTCAATACTAACTCAAATTAATAATAATGGGTCAAAAGAGAAATAGTCAAATATTTGACATACACATACGCATACAGGCTTTAATTCGCTCCGAAATGATCAAGATTTGTATTTGTTGATGGAAGTGAGTTTATTAAAGAAGTCGCAGACGCAGCTGCATATGTTTCAATTCTGATGGAAGTAAGTAAAAATGCAAATTTCAAAACGCTATAACTTTTTATTTTAGGGTTTGCTAGAGTTTTTAACATAGCGCAATAGCAAAATTTGTTTCTTTTTTTTCAGGTCGGGCTCGAGTAAGAGAGTAGTACCTTCGCGCCCTTCCGACTCTAAAATCCTTCCCGTCTCTAAGTTTTTGCATAATCGGCAAAAATGCCCGCGCCCCCTTCCCCAAATTTGATCGGACGCCGATGGAATTCGACAATTTTGTCGGCGGCCCCCCCCCCAATCGATCGGACGCCGATGGTATATTTTAACCGAAGCGTTCTTTGGACCATCAGCAGCCCTAGCTAAATAATAAAATTGATTGCATAAAATTAGGTAGATTACTAAAACTATAATTATTGTTTTAGTTCAGATTTGAACCATTCAACAGGTGAACGAAAGCGAAGTTAGGTGAACGAATATCCAAGCTTTAAACTTTTGAACAGGTAAGTATTTTTTCGAAAATCTACCCATTGTCGAATCGATGGGTTTTATTTCTGGGCCCCGAACCCATTTTAGCAAAGTGATAATTCCATCGGCGTCCGATCGAATTTGGGGGCTGCCCCCCCCCTAAATTTTTCCGATTTTAGAAAAACTTAGAAGAGGGGAAGGACCCTTAGAGTCGGAAGGGTGGGTAGGTACTAACTACTCTTGCGTTTGAGCCCGACGTGAAAAAAAAGAAAAAATTATCCTTGAATCTGTCGATATTTTGAAACGCGCTATGTTGCAACTCTCGGAAACTCTAAAATAAATAGCGTTTTGAAATTCGCATCATACTTTTTTATTTGTTTTATTTAGCCAACGGAAGTTCACTGTCCGTTCCCCCACAACCAAAACGAACAAACAGTCTTTTTGTTCCTGGACTTTCTGAACTCTAAACGATCATGTAATAAAAATTCAAAACTCATTGTTACAATGGAGGTGCAAGTTTCTTGCACATTTGCCACGGTAAAATGCAGGTATTGCGGTAAATGATGCCTTCGTGCAGTTTGTGGCACTGAAACTATATTTGATCTTAGTTTGCCCTTTGAGGAGACCGCTGTTTAGTGGGAATAAATAAAATTTCATTTTGCTTTATTTTTTCAATAATAAAGTATTTAGTTCATGAATGATAAGTGGGTGACTTGATTCCTGAGTAAATACTTGAAAAAAATTCCATCCTAAAGTCAAAATACAAAGAGATCAGCGAAGAATAATAAAGCCGATCTGAAGAAGTTGACCATTTTTTACAACAATATCAAAAATTGAAAAAAGATCGCCGTACAGTCTTCCTCATCCTCTAGTACGCTTTTCGTTTCTATGCGATAATAAATTAGTTATCTCGAGAATTGAAAGGTCATCAAGGTTTACTGATTTGTATATCTCCACAGGGCACATGATACAACTTTGAAATTTGGTAATTATATGATATAACTAATTTACATACATACATACATATGTATTTAAGGGAGAGACCTAAATATGTGTTTTTGGCAGTGCACATAAAACAGTAGTTAAGTTTTTAAGTTCGAAACGATATGAAAATTGGCACTTTACGTTCATCTTAAACCTCACAAACATTTTTCCCCTTACGCAATCACACTCATGAATTATGCGACGGCACCGTAAATAAATATTTGAAATTTATACATATAGTACCTAACCTACTTACCTTTTTTTCGAACTCTGCCGAAAGAAGAAAAATAAAACAACAAAACAATTTGAGTGTACTAACCTAAGCAGACTAGATTAATATTCATCCTGAAAGTACAAAAATGCTAACAACATCTTAAACACTATTAGCAAATATTCACGCATGATCTACTACCGTTACAAAATGGTCTACAATTTTGAAATTACTACAAAATTAGGCAATTATGTTTTAGGAAATCCGAGTAAATTACTAACCTTTTACCTAACTTCCATGTTTCATTCCGTTATCACATAATTATGATGTTAAGTTGAGCGGAAACTTGATATTGAAAGTTTTCTTGAGAAAAAATAAAAATAATTTAGTACAGGTACTTGACCAAAATTATTGCAACTAGAGTCTAAGTACATTGCACGCGATTTGAGTATATGTAAGAGTATAATATTTCTGATCTGCAATTTTCTTAGTCACAATATTGGCTGTGCGCTCTACGAGTATGTAATTGCTGAAGGTACAACGCACGCATAGTTTAAATTGAAAAAAAAAAATAGAAAGCCATTGTCCAGTTTTACAATGAATGCATGTGATATGAGAAGACTTAAGTACCTACTTATTGTGTGATTGTAAGGCTGCGATGTTGCGTAAGATCAAAGTTTCGATGTAATCAACTACATCGAAGTAGTAGTTTATAAATTAAAAAAATCCCAGCGTTTTAGTGAAATTTCGGACTTTTCTATGTCCAAGAAGTCCAAGTCAGTGAAAGCCATATCATGTACTAAATGCAACAGAAAAAAATTTAGTTTATCTATACAATTTTTTGTATTTTCTGCTCCATATCACAATAGAATAAGATCAAAAAAGAGTCTTCAATTAATTGATGATAACTTGAAGCCTGTCCCTTTTCTTCACGATTCACAATTTACTTATAGACTTATAACGATCAAAGAATCGAATCTATTTATAATGGGATAATGGGATGCGACAGGACAGAGTTTTAGGAAACACAAATCAGATAATCCAAACGGCTTAATTGTAATAAAAAGCTTAATTTAAATTGAACTGCATTGAAACAACTGCTTTTGATTTTCATATTACTAGTAAAGAAAAATATTTTAATTATTTCTTCTCAAAAATAACTGCTGATTGCAAATTGAAACTTGGTAGGTGCCTGTACAGAGTTTTTCTTTTCTCTTCGAAATTCTAAAAAGCTATAGTTTTTGAGTAATGATTCCTACATCATATGTCGTTGAACCGTTTCATACATCAGGAAAGGGCTGAACCTAGAAAGTTGAATCTTAGTACATAGATGTGAGTGAAAGAAGTGAATCTTCAAAGACGTATTACAACCGATTTTCTCATTTGATAAAACAAGTAGTTATACATACACATTTGAAAGATATCTTGCATAACGAAGCTTACCAACTGAATACTCACTGAGATCGGGTACTCCTAAATACAGTTTATGTAGCTGACTCTAACTCTTTTAGTAAAAACCAATCTGCATTTCTATACTCTTAGTTTAAATATAAAAATTAATGGTATCTACATAATTTAAATGCAACAAAATGCGCATTTTCCCTAAATTAAATAATCTATTTAATATTCCGTAAAACCGTTTAAATTAGTTACAGTTTTAAAAACTATTTCATTAATAAGTTTAATACTTAACTATAGCCCCTTAAGACCCGTTCCTACGATCGTCAGTAACGTTCTAACTGGAACTTTAACTGACAGATGTTCATACGAAACTTACAGTTAAAGTTCCGGTTAAATTTTAACTGAAGTAACGGCCCTAAGACTCTCCACCATGAAAACTACTTATTGATCACGTATCTTCAAAACCAATTAATTTATAATTATCATTTTCATATTTAATTTCAACGACCCACCATTATTAAAAAAAAATGTTGATCTCATTTCAGAACCTTTTTGGTTGTTGCCTAGTTTAATTATGACAAATCGAATTTCATAAACAGGAGGACATCCGACCTTTTTCTTCTAATTAACAGACATATACATATGTCCAACGGACTGTCGGGTCCAGCCATTAATATGATGGGTGTCCCATCAAAAACTAGCCGTTCCATGGTTATACGATATCACGGTTTTTTATTCTATAGGCAACCAACCTCACCAACTTACTGAACTTGAATTGATATTGTTTATATTTTTTTATAACTAACTAATTGAAATGTAATTATAACTAATTACGAGATTGGATTTCATTAATTCAATAAAATAACGCAGTTTAATTATGAACGCGTATTTTGTTTTTTTTTTCTGTGTAGTTAATTATAACGAACATATTTCTACAAGGGATTTTTAAAATTTTTAATAAAGAAATTGTAAACAGTTGCAAGTTTCATGTTCTTTACATCAAAAGTATGGACATTCACTCTAACAAGATAATGAAAAAAGGAGATCATTTAGGTGCTCCTCAAATCAAGAAATAGCAAACTCCAAATACCTATACCTATATGAAGAAAAATGTGGAAAATCAAAAATTAAAGAATAGAACATAATTGAAGTCAAAATTTCGAAAAAACAATTCTTCGAATTTCGAAAATATTATTTAAAAAATTCTAACATTTTATTTTCGCCATTATTCTTGTACTCAAATACCGCGCACAAGATATTTCTACGACTCCCGTTTTATCAAACTCCGTTCCATCAACAAATACAAACTGTTGTCTAATTTAGAAATCCGTAACTCACTTTACTTTCAAGTCGTTGTTCTGTCGGTGAATAGCGGTGGTAGGTAATGCCTTGAAAAACCAGCCCAAATCTTACTATCTTCCACAACTCCAGCTAGCGCTAATTAACTTTCTGCTATGGTTTTCTACCATGATCAGAATTTTGTGGCTAATGGATCAACCTTAAAGTTTATTGCTGCGTTTCTTACCTCACGTACATGTTTAAAATAAAAAAAGTCGAAGCATTAAGCCAGTAATGAATCATTTGGTGGTCTTGAACGTGCAGTACAATGGGGTCTACTAGTAAACAAATTTATGTTTTGAACCATGCCATCCTTCAAATTTGCACGGAGTACTTTTTTCTTGCTATTATAATTATTATTTCTTATCTTACATTCATGCACACATATGGTTCAGATATGCTTAAAAACATTGTGCTATTATTTTCGAAACGATTATTCCGACACGTTTATTGTTTTCTGAAATGTTGAGTAAGAGCGGATGCTAGTCGATGGATATAAAGCCACATTGTAAATTTATAATTGGAAGTTTTATTACCCATTTTACACATTTAAACAATTTTGAAGAATTGCTAAGTCGCGTGATAGAAAACACAAATGTTTTGTCTGAACTAGAGGAGTTTTACATTAACTTTGGCACGAAACCGAAGGAGTAGGAGTTTTCCAAAGCACTGTACTAAAATGAATCGAGAATTAGGATCACATAGAAATTCAGATGCATGTGCTTCCCAACACTGTAGTGTTCAATATCACTATCAATCCCAAACTGTTTTGCAAAGACATTCTTTTTCAGGTTCAGAGTAGGTAGTTAGTCTACGTAAACACATCCCACATGCGATCTTCAGCTAGAGAAGATGATACATTGCCAAGTGCCAAAGTGGTACTTGCGCTGGTTAAAAATTGTGAGAAATTTCAAATTTTGATAAAAAAAAATTTCAACAAAACATAACCTCAAGCAGTGATCACCATTTGAAAATGTTAACGTCGTTCTAACGAATAAATTTTGAAGCATCTTCCATTTCATTGTAGAATCCTTTCCAAAGGAAAGAATCATTTCTTCTTGAATATTAACCTTTCAATAACATTTCTTAATTTTAAAAATAATTCAGATTCAAAGTTCCATGACGGCTAACAACATAGTCTCAAACAATTCACACACTAATTTTATAGACATTGAAAATTGTTTGGAAGAAGAACAAAACGAGAAAAAATTTACTTATATTGAAAATTCCAACTGGTAAAGGTCAAGATGGTCCAAGTTTTATAAGATTGTTGGCAGAGTAACCTTCCAATATATTTCATGACGCGCTCTAAGTTAGCATCTTTGATCGATAGCATTACGAGGAGATAATTTCCTTGCAACGTATAAAATTTCACGGTCAATGAAATTTACGCAGACCGATGAATTTTTAAATAAAAGCAGTTATACGGATGTGAAGAATTTCGAAATTGTTCACTTATGAAAAACCCAAACAAAAATTTTGTGATTGTTGGAAGTTAATATATTTCGACTTCGACTGCGATTGTGGGAAGTTAATATATTTCGACTTCGACTGCGATTAGTACTGAAGCTCGACTTCGCAACAATTTTTTTCCATGTTTAAACTCAAACAATATAACAGAAGAATAATGTTTTTGAGATTAGACTTATCATCTTAACAGCTAAGTTGTAAAAATTATAGCACTTAGGAAATGAGGAAAAAGAAATAATTGAAATATGTATAATAATTTGCCAAGGAAAAGTAATGACCAAAAACGCAAACAAACCTTGCCTGTTTTTTCGTGTTTAATAATAGATCTAAAAAATGTTGAACAATTTGTGTCCACACTCCTTTGAGTTGTTAAATTTAAATTTAAATTTTAGCCTTTTTATTGGAGTTTTTTTTATGCCAACAGTAATATATAACTCCGAAGTTCAGTATTTCATCTAAAGTATCATACTATTGACTTACTGCCTATCTTGACTGCTGTGATTCTAATTTTACTTAAATCAATTTCAAGGTATGTTGTCTTCTTGATTTATGCTAATCGTTGAGTGTACCTCGATGAATCGTGAATAGACAAATTAAATATGATTTTGATTTTGGAATTGAAATTGCATAAGGTTGAACATGCAGTGCGTATTTCTAAGAAAAGTCTATTAATGTCGGAAAATGATGCCACAACACATGCACTTCTGTAATTCAAACTCGATGTACCATGGAGAGCTGGGCGGCATCAGACGCACTCGGTCGAATCGAAAGTACTCGCCAGAACATGCAGTTGTTGCACTGCGCAAGGTCGAATTTTTCGTACACAAGAATAAAGAAGCGCATGTCTCAATTTGCAACCCGGCTCGGCGTATGAATTCTGTCAAAGTTCAGTTCAAGCAAGCAGTTTTCGTCAAGCGTGTTGTTGCAATCAGCTGATTCCATTATAAAAGAAAAAACTTAGCTCCAGCCGAAACACCGAGTGTTCGATAAAAAGAAATTCGCGATGAATTCACGGAAGCACTAGAACCTAGAGATGACCTCAACCGCTCCAATCTTCACACCGCCACGGAACTACAGTATTTTGCCATCCAGACTCAGCCAGCGTCCAATCCGAGCTCCAAGTCCAAATTGACCACGGAAGAAAATAAAAAAACAGGGGGGCATAGCAGGCTGCCGTGAGAGACTCCAAAAAGCCCCAACAACGTGAAGTGAAGGTCTTCCAAGTTCCAAACAGAAACAGTAGAGGCCCCCCTGGAGCCCCAGCAAACTTTACCGAAGCTCACACAATCGCGCCAAGCTCAGTCGTGAGCAGTTGTGTTGTGGGCAGAACATCGCTACAGTTTTTAAGACCTCCCCGTGTTGTTGTTTCTTTGGATCGATTCGTCACACCTTGCGCTACCTCCAACAGCTTATCAACCTCCGTTGTGTTGTTATCGATATCCGATAGATCTGGTTATCCGGGCATAGCTGCAACCGCAACCCTTAGCTCGCTGCCACCCGATTAGTGCAGTTAAATCGCGCGTTCCGGTCTAAAAAGTTCGAAGAAAACTCCAAGAAAGTCATCGCGGAACGAAAACGAACGTTTTTTTTTTGCTGTATAGTCGGTCCGGTTGAATTTTCATTTGTTGTTGCATAACTGCAATTTTTCTGTAACAAACGGAACAAACCTATTCCGGCGGATTTACCTTTCGTGTGGTTTTTTTGAAGTTTTAAGTTTTGTGCGTGGGTTGTTAAGTCACCGACCAAATTTTTTGGAGCAGAAGACGGAGAAGAAGAAAGTAACAAAACAGTTTAAGTTTAGTTTAATTCGAATTTAAACAAAAAACAGAAGAACGACAACTTCAGCAATACTAGAACGGTTCGCGCGCAACTTGTACTCCACTCTAGTAGTAACCGTTTCGTTAGACCGCATTGCCGCCACGATGACGTCAAAAATGGGAAATGGTAAACTTTTCGACGATGTGGAGAAGCCACCTGAGCCAAATTTTGTAGTTGCAACACTGCAAAACTTTTTGGATTTTCTCGTTTTCATCTCGGCGTCCATTGGATACATTTTGCAGGTAAGAAATTTGGAATTTGTTTCTGTTTTTGCTTATTGTGTTGTGTTTTTTTTTTTTCGTATTATAGAGATTCGATTCGGTGAGGTTGTTTCCTATTTGATTTTGTTTGTTGTTGTATTGTTTCCGATGATCGAATGATTGTAAGACGAGGTTGGGCATAATTTTGGATGCCAAAATTTCGACACGTAATCGCATTTGCCGGATTTAACTATCACATGCAGTGGCGGTCATACGGGGGGGGGGGCATGGGGGCCATGCCCCCCCCCCCCCCCCCCCCCCTGACAGATCCGTCACACATGATTATTTTATCACGTCTTCTTTAAAGAAAAATTATATGAGACTATTAGATTAAAGGATACACTTAATAAAGTAACATATGATGCTATTAAATCTGATTTTCTCTTATGTCTTTCTTGAATCTTCTTTTGTCTTTCGTCTCCTGATTGAAAAGAAAGTAATAAAATTTCGAATATAAATATGTAATCAATCTTATGGTTATGTTAAGGATTGAGTTTTACTTTATTATTTTTTAATAATAAAGTATTTATGTACTGTTTCAAACTAATTTTAAAAATTTGGATTTGGATTATTCTAGGACAGTTTTCATTAGGTATTCTATTAATTTTCCCATATCTGGATGAATTTGAAATCTTCTCAGGGAAAAAGGATACTTTAAATCCTAGTTAAAGCTAATAACTCCATTTAAAATTTTTTAATTTTTTCACAGTACCCATCAAAAACAAAAACTCGTTTGAAGTTTCATCTCGACAATGGGTATTACGTGCCTCAAGAACCTTAAAGAACCAAAATTGTATACATATGTGTAAGACTCCGTAAACTCACAAGATAGCGACATAGAGCCTATATAGTATCATTCTGTGGATGATATAACTCTAAATATATAGGTGGTTGGTATACTATCGAAAATGCCATCTGTGCTTAAATTCAGAAATTGAAGTTTTTCTTAAAAAATAAATTTTTGAGCGTAACTTTGTAACGGTAAACGACGCGAAGTTAGTGACATAAGTAGGTGCTCAATGTTGTGAAAAAAAGTCCTTCAGCAAGGTAGAAAACGATGATTTTTAACATTTAATCACTAATCCATTATAGCTTTTATGTAGTACTTAGTGAAGGACTTTCTGAACCATTTTTTCTTTCTATAACATAATATTGAGCATTAGAAAACAGATATTTTTGTCCACTATACTAGCTTCGTATTATTAACCATTATCAAAATACAGTCGAAACCGATTGAATATGAAAAACTTCACTTTCTCATTACGACCATTAGATGGTATTTCCGATGGTACATAACCCATATACGAGTGTTTGAAATTACAATCATCCCCAGATTTATCAAGATTTATCCCCGTTTTATCAATACATCGGGGCTAATTTTTCGGAATCTCAAATTTTTATTTTTATTTTTTCTGTTCGGGGTGAAACTTAAAACATACATTTTTTACATTAATTAGAACCATAATAAGAGGTAAATTTCAATACAAATAATAGTCACTAAACAGTTCTAAAATTATCTGTCACCACAACTACCTGTATAAAATATTACAAAATTTCAAATTGCATGATAATGCAAGCTTTCGACTCCTGTTCATTCAATTTAAATGTCCTAGTTTGCAAAAGTTAACTCTTACAAAATAAATTAGTAATTTTGTTGTAAACTCTTTTCGAGATTTCAAAATCTACTTGCCAAAATTATGCGATTGAAATCAGTAGCTCAGTTCTGTAACTTATGAGTGAGAAATTTCTCACCAAAAAGTCAAAATGAGGACGAATTAATGCACTTTTCTCTATGTATTCTCACCAAATGAGAATGCACCGTACTACGGACCGCACCGAAATACGGACTACGCATTTGGCAATTTTTCATTTCTCATTTGGTGAGAATACAGAGAGAAAACTGCATTAATTCGTCCTCATTTTGACTTTTTGGTTAGAAATTTCTCACTCATAAGTTACAGAACTGAGCTACAGGTATAAGATACTGCTATTATGTAGTTATGGTGGTAGTCATCTAAACTATAGATCTAATCAGTAAGGAGACTATGTGAATATGTAGCGGAAGGTGGGGCAAAGTGGGGCAAAGTGGGCCAGCAAGGCAAAGTGGGCCGCCTTAAAATTTCTAGTTTGCAATAGCGCAAAATCTTCGGAAAAAAATTATTTGATAAAGCTTCAAGCATTGATTACAATGCACTATAAAAGAAATCCACTTTAATTACAGTTCCCCGAATTTTCTCATATTACGATTTTGGCACTATTTCATGTAAATATCAGTGTTCAATAATTGGATTAAAGAAACTTGTTAGCGATTGAGGATTTTTTTGGAACAGTATCCTTGAGATCGGGGTACGGATTGTGAAACTTGCAAACTAAGATTTGATGATTATTTAAAAAGTATATAAATTTCAGCAGATGCTTACTATTTAGTGTTCATTCGGGGTAAAGTGAACCCCGGGCAAATTTTACCGCATGCCAATATAATTTTATTTGATATTTAAAATAACAATTTTAACATGGCTAGAAAAGTAGACTTTGCGCCAGTAGTGGGGCAAAGTGGGCCCTTTGAAGTTTGTATAGCAAGAAGTAGATAACTTTGTTATCAGCATCAACAATTTAATTTCACGAATACATGACTAAGCTAACATCCTAAGCTATCGAGTTTGCACGAAAAGGATTTTATAACTATTACCCATTTCACAGAATTTCGGTACAAACCTTAGGGGGCTCACTTTGCTCCACCTTCCCCTATACATACCTAATAAATTATTATGAGATGTAGAGTTCGGATCATAATGCGCAATATTCAGTTTTACCAAATATGTATGACAGTAGAACTAATAAAAATTAAGTATACTACTTTTCTGATGGTCTCAAAAAACAGCTAATTTTCATCCAAAGATTTCAAATAGGATTTGGCGAAATCTCGAAATTTTTATGAAAACTCTTAAAATCTACTAGATTTTTCATACAGTATGAGAGATCTCTGTCTGTTTGGGCTTCTAAATTTTGTAGAAATCAAGACCGGCATCGACTTCTACTAAAATCAAAAATTATTTTCACTAAGCTTTGGAATCAATTAATATTATTTTCTAGTTCCTGCTATTAAATTTCCTATTACTTAAAGACTTACAATCATAAAAAACAGGTCTAAATTTTTAATATCATACTATACAATCAGCTAATAAATTGATCGATTTTCAAGAAATGCCTTCAGAGCTATGTTAATGCTTTTTAATATTCTGAATTCGGTTGCCGAAATCTTGCGATTTAGATGCGAAAATGAAAAGTTGATATTTTTAAGCAGTAGGTACCAGCCGAAGCTACCATAGGATTTGCACATTTTCCATCCACGCTGATAAGGGATACTGCACCAATTTTCTATACAGTAGCCACTGAACTTCAATGGCCCCCCCCCCCCTTGGAAGAGCAATATGACCGCCACTGATCACATGTAGGTGGCTTTTATGTGTAGATTCGTCGTAAGTTGTGCTAAGCCGATTTTTGGACAAAGCTGCTTAGATGTTATAAACTAGAATGCCAAAATTTTGGTATAGTTACTTAGTTTATAGTATTTTTGGAAAGTGCTGATAATCGGTTGGAATTTGAAGACTTGAAATGAAGATCGGGTTGTTATACATGTAATGAGATGCTATGGGATATCCCCAATAACCTGTAGAACAAACTATTCGTTTTCTCCTTCGCCAGATTTCAAAATATTTCGAAGCTAATTTATCTTTTTTTCACGAAATTCTTTCACGTTTTTTTTAACCTTATTATTTTGGTGTTATTCATTGATGATTTTTAGTAGAAGTCTTAATACAAAAATTATGTAGGTTGCATAGTAGCATAGGTATAACCTGGTATTCATTTCTCTTGAAACGAAGAGTTATGTGATGAGTGATTATAATTTTTTATTTCCAAAATTTTTCAGTTCCAATATTATCCCATCTGGTGTGTGGAAGACAGCACTCCGCTCAGGCACTATTACTGCTTCAAATATATTTTATTTTAACTAAACCAGCCAATAGCTAAGTGTAATTTAAGCCTTTGACTTGTGTAGTCTAGCGCATTTTTCCTACCGAGATTTGCCCAAGATTTGGCGTACAAAAATTATAATTTGAGTGGTTCTTTAACAAATTTCCCACTCCGAAATCTTCTGCATTCGTTCGCACTAGCTACAGTGAAATAAGTTGAATAGAACCGAACCCAAGGCTTAGAAAACGTTACTTCGAGATCGCCTGTTAGATTTAAAAATCGGGAATCTAAATGTTTGGTCGAATTTGTAAAATTGCCAATTGCTAAACAGAATTTTTTAAAAGAACATCCCTAATTTTGTATGTGGCTGTAAAGCATGCTGTCAACTTAAAATTTTACAAGAAATTAAATATTTTTCAGGCTAAATGTACTTTGTCTGAAATTTAATGAATTTGTTATCTACCTGCTGCGAAGATAGACAAATATTTGTCAAAGTTTGCTATCGACATATTGCTCGCTAATTAAAAAGATTCGTCAAGGTAATCGAAAATATTTTCTACTATTTCGAGTAACTGACATTAAAAAATACACAAGCAGCCTGTGCGCAATTTTATAATATCTTAAGCCTAGTACGGACCACGATGAAAATTTTCATTCGCAAATTTACTATATAGGTATCTCTCCCATCTCCACAATGAAAAAATCGTTGTGTAGAATAATGTGGAGAAGTAAAAAGCTGATCTTCTGTTTGACTTTTACAATTGTCAAAGAGACGGTTTTTGGAAAATGTGGTATCATGGACATTAATATATGGGCCCTTTTTTAACATAAAAATTAAATTGAAATCACAAGAGAAATTTTAAAATAAAAGTACAACTCAAAATATTCACTTCCGACTTCAAAAATATCTAATTTCGACAAAACACACTCTTTAGTCGGTTTGAAAAAAGAAACTGACAAATAAATTCAAATGAATGACATAAAGCATGTAAAAGCAACGGATGAAAATTTTCATTGCAAATTTTTGCGTTGGGTTTCTGTTTGCGGTACGGAGTTCGAATGAAAATTTTCATTCGTTTTGGCAGTTCAGGTGTTCACCACCAGATGGCGCTGAAAGCATGGATACCATATTTTTCCGTCCAATTAAATGTGCCGCTATTTAATTTTTCATTGCCGGGATGAAAATTTTGACATCTTATGTCATTTTCAAATTTAGAAACTTCAAGTTTTCGTCTAAAACGCGCCCCACAATCACGTATGATTACAACGGATCCATTGCCGGTATATATGTTGCCCTCATCTCCTTCACTCCCCTTCCACCCCACCCAATACATCTACGTTAAAAAGTTATGTGTCTTAACAGATTCGTGAGGTTTGAGCCTCCAAACGCTAGGGTCAGACAGACTTTTAACAATAAGTTTTGGGTTTATCTAGCCCATTTTTTTTAATTTCATGTTGATCATAATATTTTTCTAAAATGTAATAAAATACTTGTGTTGTAAAAAAAAGTAAAATGTTCGAGAAAAATTTGGCGATCGAGAGATTACGTTAACGTAGGTATCTAATTGAAGTTTGCCCATGAAAATCCATCCATGCAGTTAAGTACTTGCCTTATAAAAGTCCCCCAAAACTAGGTAAAGCGTTCCAATCTAAATCTCCATAATAATCCAGTAACTCCACAGTAAATTTTCCTGAAAAAAATAGCGTAGATACATAGATCGCTTCATACGTGCGTTGTACTTAGCTCAATGCAGTTATTCCATGTATTTAGAATGTTGCTTATGTTAAAAATATTTAAACTTTTTGTCGACTGTCCCACATGGTTATAACTTCAGAACTACATAATGAAATGAATGAACTGTTTTGCAAGTTGGATGTTGCAATAAAATCCATAATTGATCGGGCATAATTAATTATTAGTGCGGATGAAGTTTTAGCTCGATTATTCGCAAAATTCTGTCTCAGTGTCAGAGCGAATAGGGAGCGTTCACATACTACGTCACACGAAAAGGGGTAGGGGGGTGGTTGCAAAAATGTGACAAAGTGTGACATAGGGCCATCATAGGGGTATCTGAAAGATGTGACGTAACAAAATCGGAACGGAACTTATCAAATTAATATCCAAAATAGTCAAAATTTGCTTGACGTAGTATGTGTAGTTTTCATGAAATCAACCTAATGTAATTGAGGCATGGAAGCCATCGGAAACCGCTAATTTATTAAAATCGATACGTTCTTTAAAGTTTTGAATTAATTAGTATTGTTTGCCAACTGTATTGTAACTAAAGGATTCGCCAGATTTCCTTTCGTTAAATAACCCATCTCAATTACTTACCATAAGGAAGCTGCTACCTACTATGAGTGAATAGAGGATAGTGTGCATTTTTCTACAAACAAACATGGATAACTCTCACCCATTTCCATACAGACCATTAAATCGCAAATGTTCATTATAATTCCAGTAAACAAAGATTAGCGGATTCCATCTGATTTAATATGCGCTTATCTCGTAATACCGACGAATTAACAAAGCTATGCTTTCGATTTGTAAATAAATAAAACAATTTTGTTTTTTTAAAAAAAAATAGGACATCGGAGGGCGCTTATTCCACAATTTGTTGGTGATGCTCGATATGTCGATAACGTAAATTGCACAATTTAATGGAACTGCATCGCACGGATGTTGCAATCCATTAAATTAATTCGAAAACGTCCACTCGTCTCGAGTTGAGGTCTGAGGCTCTGAGGTCTTTCTTTAAGTGCTTTAAGGCATATGTTAAAAACCTAGTGCCTATCTGGCTTTAGGCATTCTCGTACACTTTCGTTGAGGCGAATCAGTAAAAATTTGCATACCGTCGCGTCAACGTCATGTTTGAAACACATCCAAGGCGGAGTTGTTACGATTGAAATTGCCTACACTAAATTTAAGTACATACTTACTTACGTACGTACATTCACGGATTTTACGAGTAGTTACTTTGCTAAAAAAAACTCTTAAAAAGTTATAGGAATTAATTTTTTTTTTATAAAGGTCATTATTATTGTAATCAGGTTATACGTATAAGGCATGAGTGTGTGATATCATAGATGACGAATCAGAGCATAAAATTTGGTATACTAAATATCGAAAAACATCGGATTATGTGCAGACTACAGTATAAATAATTTAAAAAATTTCATATTTCCAAAGCTTCGCATGGTGTAATTTCAAGATTTGTGACTAATATTCGAAAAAAAACTTTGCAATTAAAGGGTCAGGTCACTAAACAATTTTATTATTTTCATTTTTCATTTGCTTGTAGTACACAACTATGCTGGTGATAATAATTAGTCCCAAAACACTAATAGCAATGCCAAGAGTTACTTTCACTTTCAAATCGAATACGAAATCCGATTCATTATCCGAATTTCCATTACTTTGATTATTGAAGTTAGCCTGTAGTTCGCCACATTGCCGTTGTCCCTCTTTACAATCAAATTCGTTATAATTACCGTACTCGAAGGAGTGCAACTCCCAGCTGTAATTTTGAATCCCCCGCGACTCAATACGGTGTCCGACTTTTAATTCCACTTTTTCATTACGACTTTTGACAATTGTAAGGACATAGCTATTACGACCACCGTTAATATAAAAATTACGATCCTTAGTTTCATCGATAGCCAGAAAATAATGAAAAAAAACGTGGTGCAAGCCAGCGATATGGTGCCAGCGTCATCTTGCGCACTCTTATTTGAATTCGAACACGTTATCTGTAAGGCTATTTTACCGTCTTGCCAACAAAAAATGTAATTTGCGAATAGATTGACTTTGTTGTAATCTTTCAGTGACACTAAGATCCAGGACGTGTTGCAAAAATCGAAATCGTCGATGCTTTGAGGAGCTGTTTTCTGCGGAAATATGACCACCGCGACAATGAGCAGCGCAAATACTAATAAGGAGTACAGTTTGTCGGACGTATGGATTTCAGGATACTACTGATTTGGTTCCTCGCGTCTCTTTCGTGAGTGCTGATTGTAATTTGTCCGTTTTCAATTTGTCTAATTGAGTATTGTAATATCTCTCAAGCGATTTTAAAGTGCAGTCAAGAGCGGAAATTATGCAATTAATGACCACAACAAATCGAAACACTTCATTATTAATAAAATTGTATAGGCAAAATTAATAATAAAATGAGGTGTATTAGGCAGAACCTGATTTGATTAATTTCAAGTGGCTGCTACTTTGAAAATGTTCGATGAACTTATTCGCACCATATCATCTTGAAAGGCCGTTCTATGCATATCGATTTTGATAGGTTAGGTGGGTGGTTATAACAAAATTAGCCAACACATAGACCACTCCTAGAGTAACTTGTGGTTGAACGCACTCATAAAACCCGGAACTTAGCCAGAATTGCAACCTCCATAAGCTGTAAAGTAGAATCCAGGAAATTAGTAGTGGCAATAAGAACGAAAGTTCAGATTTCAAGAATTCATCATTAAAACGATTAGCACGATTTAACGATGAATTCAAAATTTCAGTTCTATACTATCGGTTGAATTCGAACTTTTGGAAACAGATGTTTTAATTCTGTACTAGTACAGTACCTAATCAACTCTGCTCTTTTTAATTATCAGTTATCCCTTTCCCGTCTCAATTGTTAATTGTATGCTTCTGTTCTATTAGGTTCATTTTTACGTAAACCGAAAGTTGCATATTTACATATCTGATTGGCTAAGTAGAAAAGTGAAGAATTTGGTTAAGTCAAAACTTTTTCTTTGCCAGTACTGTATCGGCACTGTATCAATCACAACTTAATAAAATCTGTTTGTTCACTCATGTAAATAAATTGCTGAAAATTTCAATTCCTCATGTTTACCAATTCTGTTCTTTTGTGTTACATGATGGAATCCCTTTTCTACTTGTTTTATTGGTATTGTGTTCTTGTAACGTTGCTATAACTATACAAATACCTCATACATACTGACTGTACATAATCTACTAATTCCAATATAATATCATTCGCTTTACTTTAAAAATTGAAAAATTTAATAATTGCAAAAAAATATACGCTTACAAATTCAAAGTTGAGGCCAAATGTTCACTTACTATCGACGTCTAATGTCACGGCGAAAAAAACTGATCTTGCACATGTCTAAACGATCTTCCCCGAAAAAACTGATCACAACCCTGAACTACGAATCATTCACGGTCAGGTCCGATATTAATAAATTGATCGAAGGTGAAATCGTTTTCTGTGCGGTTTTTTTTAACGTTTCGATATTGTATTTATTCGAAAGATACACGATCGGAGATAGTTTGAGAAAAGATCAAAATTAATTTTACATTATACTACCGTAGGTAGGTATAACTATAATAAAAACGCTTAGAATACCAAACTGACCGGTCTGACCCTGCCGTTTAATTTTTGGTGTTCAATTTCGAGACTTTGAAGTTGAAATCTTTACCTCAACCTCCCCATTGGCATTTTTCGGTGGTAGTGATTTCGAAATCGTATTGGGAAGGTCTCTTGCATAGTCCAGCGCATGTCGCATTTTCAAGAAAAGCTGGTGCAATTTTGAGATTCGTTCGGATATGGTCTTGGCACTTGGACAAGAAAGAGTTTTGTTAAATCTTCAATAGGCCAATTTCGTTCTGGTCGGAAGATTTTTTTTCGATCACTTGTGGCTTGGGGTCTAGGTTGAATGGTCCTTCACACGCCTTTTTGGTTAGTTGTAGATAGTTTTACTTGTCCTTTACATGGTGCTTTTTAGGCTTGCAAATGATCTATCCCGAAGGTATTCGCGATAAATTACAGGCTCTGCTTAATTTCCAATAATTACAGTTGCCGTAATTTAACTACCACACATCAATTGCATCGAATGTTGTGGTTAATTAAAATTTGCGCTTTTTTGGTCAGCTTCTGGTAGGGTCTCATTTCATGCGGTGAGAAAAATAAATACCGAGACGCATTTAAGATCGATCATTGGCATTTTTTTGATTTCTGTTTTCAGATTTTAATTATATTTCTTGAAACTTGTTCTCAGTAATGAACGAAAATTATAACTACTGAGGTCTTAAGGAAAAACGAAGCTGCATTCGAACGCAGCTTTGAGGTGGTGGACTAGTGAGTTTACTAGTTAATTATCTGGGAGCTTTATTTATTACTATCCCTTACCAAAAACACACTTCTTCGACACGAACATTTGAATAGGAAGGAAAGCAGTATTCAGTAAAACCAATAAAATCGGATCACTGTACTCGTATAGTCGCACCACCTGGACCACCAACATTTATCTCTCAATATTAAGACTACCTCCTAACCAGACAATAATGAGTATGGTCGCTTATACAATTGAATTATACAACAAACTCGAAAAATTGGGCCGAATTTTTAATTTGACTTCAATTACCAAAAAATAATCGGTCGCCATGTGCTGCATTTGGTCACGTTGGAACTTATTTGAAAGGATAGTGTAGTTTACTATTTCGACAGTGTCTTGTAAGCGATTGATGGCGAATTGATAAACAATCATTGATTATTGTAAGAAGATTTGTATGCGGTTATCGGGTTATGTAGGTGTAATCTACCACTTGTTCGAATTTGTGAAAAAATTTACTTCAATAATTTCAAAACCATCCTTCAGGTATTATTAAAAAAAATTAAAGTGAAACAGATGACATTTTTAATTAGCACCTCATCAGATGCGTTAACCATAAAACACAGCTTTAAATGTAAATTTAACTCCAGTAGCTTTAACTTCCAGCATATGCAACAATGGCATGTTTTTTTTTGGCACATAAATTTACTTTAAACGACAATAAGCTAAAAGTTTGAATTACAAAATCGTGACATGCTTACCGGAGAGGTTACAGCCGTAGTTAACTTCCGTACCCACCTGTGCGACAATCCTACGAAAAGAGCACGACTTGTCTTAGCAATTCCAATTTCGGATAACTGTCGACAATTTCGCAAAAAGAAAAATTTCCCAAAACCGAAAGTAAAATTACACGAAATACCAAAATTTGTGAGTTTTCCATTTCATTTGAAAACTGAACACGGGATTTAGTACTCGTTTCTCGTTAGCAGATCATGCGCCAGTTACATAGAAAATTTGCCATAATTCGCACAAAAGTTTGAACTTACGTTTCAAGTACATGCAACACGACGTAATGTGATTGTCTTAAGTACATGCTTGCTCGCAGTTCATCTCGCCATGTTACATCTGCTGCAATAATTGTCTCGACCGAAGAAGCAATAAAGAAAATACCGCAACTGAAGTACTAAGTCGGTCGTAGCCATAATATTTTTGTATGGTAACCAGTTACAAATGAAACCGAAAGTGCTTTTGATTGCCCGGCTGAATTATACGCAAAGAATTGATGAGAAGATCGTGAAACTTTTCTTTTGTAATTTTCCTGGTTTTGCCAAAAATATTTACTATTACTTTGCTGAAAAATGTGCAATTTTACCTTAAGGCCAGGAAATTATGGAAGCTATCACATAATTTTCATTATTCACATACCTACATGCTAGAGGAAGAAATTTCGCCAATTTTAAGTACGGTTTTAGCTAAAATTCGGCAATTTGGTCAAATCATATCGACAATATTATTTTTGTGGATTTTTCGCTAGGGCTAATTTAAAATTGTCATTTTTGCGTTAATGAACCACTTCGAGAGCTTGTCTATTTTTTGCCGGTTTCTTAAGAAATTTTTTCTCGAAATTTTTTACAACATCTACCTAGCGATATGCGCCTGTTTTTAGAAAGCTTTGATAGCTTTGTAATAGCGTCAAACTTACAGACCTACTATACCAAAGGCGAGAATTCGACTCAAGACTGGTTTTACTTTAATAGATGCTACGTTTGATGTCTCTCGTTCATTAGCTATTAAGATAAGTGAATAATAACAAAAAAAAAAGAGTTTAACTTTGCAATTTCACTTTTGTTAAGCGTGCGATTACAACAATGAAAAAAATTATAAAACCTACTGTGAAGAATTGATTTTGTCACGTTCAATTCAATCAAATTGCCGCTACCGTTAACATTTTTTACGGCGATTTTAATACCACAGTGATTTGTCTACAAACGCTGTGACTAGATAACTAAACAATAAAAACTGTTAAACGGTTTGCAAGATGTCGTTAAGAGTCCAACAGCCGTTTCAATAATAAAGGCTTGTTAATGTTTCTATTAATCGAAAATGAGCAACGACAATTTAACGTCGATGTGATCAAGATTCAAGAATGGGATTGGGGTTCAAAATCGAATTTTCAGAATTTTCGGTTACTGGGATAGATAAAAAATTCAGAAAATCTTATCGCAGCCACCGCCCTATAAAAAATACTGTTTGAGAAAAAAAACGCACCACAATCCACGACCCTGTTCTTTTTTCTTGGGTGCGTAACTATCCGGACAAACACCATTCAACTCAAGATAACAATTAACAACAAATATTATTCAGGGATTCATATATGGTAAGTCTATGTATTTTGGTCACTCCTTAGACATATTTTTTATCCTAGAGTCGCTATTTGGAATTATTATTAAAAAATAATAAAGTAAAATTACTAAACATTTATATTATTTCAATAGTTCGTTCTAGCTGCTTTGATTAGACTTTTATAACTTAGAGTGATATTTTCGGGAGTTGATTTTTGATAAGCTTTTTTTTATAACAATTACTAACGCATTATCATAGCTCCGTTAATTTGTGAAATACTGTACCTATGCATGTAGACTGCATAACAGGAGGTTCAAAATTGAGGACTTGGACCATTTTATTGCATGAACACAAAGAAGGATGGCTGCAATTTCCATGCGGTAGGAATGATTCTTTTCGGAAACAACAGACAATTACAGTCCTTTCTAGGAAAGTTTTTCTCTCTCTCTGAAGTTTGTAGATACATTAGAAAAGAAGAATTATTTACGATAGACCAGCAATGGTTGTTAAGGTTTTTGAAAGTAAGTACCCTGGGAGTAATGTCCCAGTAGAAACGGGGCGAGTGCTCAGTCGCATGTTTATAAACATTTCCTAATCCAATTAGTGATGAAAAAACTCGATTTAAAAGACATCAACCTCCACGCACGAACTGTAGTGCAAACTCGATTTCAACAAATTTTCTGTGCAATCCATAGATTATTACAAAACGACGAACACCACTCTTATGCACTTAGCTGTAGTGACCTTCTTTCTCAAACAAGATTACGGGAAACCTGTATTTCACGTGTGTTCCCATCAAGCCCATCGATCGGTTCGCAGTATGGTTCATTCAATTTAAAATATGTACACTCTTAAAGTTTCCTTCAGATACACCGGCGAATCAATTTCTAGGTGGCTGAACGCTCAACATTGCAGCAAAAATATAGCAGAACTGGTTTCTGAGAGCCGGGCGGATCCGACCAAAGTACGATTCGGATGATTGAACTTTCAATATTTATTTAATTGCACATGCTATTTATGCACAGATATCTACAATGCAGGGCGGAGCGGATTGTGTGACGTCGGAATCAACCTGGTGTATCAGATCAGATAGCACCGAAGAATGCACTGAAAACCGGTAACCGCTGGACAAGAATTTGACCAATTGATGGATAAAGAAAGGAGAAGTGATGCACTA
The DNA here is from genome assembly GCA_949128065.1 of Beris chalybata. Classification (NCBI taxonomy): domain Eukaryota; kingdom Metazoa; phylum Arthropoda; class Insecta; order Diptera; family Stratiomyidae; genus Beris; species Beris chalybata. Next base: position 1,266,030 of record OX421896.1, on the reverse strand, counting down.
TTATTAGCACCCATCGTCATTCATTTTTGAATCTTGACCTAAAAAATTTGTCTGGAAGATGGATCTTGAGAGCATTTCAATTTGGACAATGTTTATTTTATTGGAACATCGCGCTTTTTTTAACCCAATGCAATTTTAAAGATCATTTACATATGTAGTGAGTTCGCAATTCTCAAGCAAACCTACAGCTGCACAGCCTGAAGATTGATTACATTCGAAAACAGATACTGGAATCCCAAACTAAGATTGAGAAATAGATAATTGCATCGAATTGCCTGAGGCTATTTCGAATAGGCCAGCAAATAAACGGTAGAGATCTTGAAACGGACATTTTAAGATAGTTAGGTAAAGATATGCGTATGAAATTACTAGAGATGAGCTTCAGGTCTAGTCTAGGTATGTACTACCTGAATAATACACTCGCACACAAACGTATATCGAAACTGGCTTTTAGACCGGTTTTTCGAAGTTAGTGGAACACATTCGGTTTTCATTGATTGATTGCAGAAAAATGCATAATATGTGAGATATGATGAGTAAGGTACGGCAGGTGTCTTACCTAATAGCATGTGAGGTTTCGATTTTAAAAATTGAAGAGAAAATAAATAATCGCCTTATAACTCTAAAAGTGTGGCGAATAACATAGCGCATCGAGAATCTTCCGAGGCTACTTCATATAAATACCCAGCGGACCTCAGAGCGGCGAACATTGGCATCGAAAGTTTTGTGTCATATTTCTGATTGCAAACAAAGGATTGATCCTTTCAGTGAAGAATCTACACCAGCAATCTAGTAAGTATTATGGCCATGCGAATAGAATGGTCCTTGGAATATATATCTCCGCGGAGCTGAATCATTCTTTATATAAATAATCTCATGAAATGGTAAGGTATCAAGAAAAAAAAATGGAAAGCAAAAGTTAGTTTCTCTGAAGGTCACCCAACTACAAAAAATTAAATACTTAACTTATGCAATTTTCGAAAATTACATTTGTTTTCTTATGTTAACTATAAAATCACCTAGACCTTCTAAACAGGCTATGCTAATTAAAAGTATCAACAGAACGGATTACCCTCTTAGAGTACCTCCAGCCCAGCCTACTGGAAAGCTAAGAGCTAACCAAAAAGCAGACACTTTCCATTTACCTTAAATTACCTTACCTTAAAAATCTAAAATTACGCCGTCTATCTAAAGGGCACATGTTGGGCCTTGGCTCTAGAGTCTGCCTCACACTAAAGGGCACTAATCAAAAAAACTAAAAACCAAAGTCTCAAGATCACCATAACCGTAGCAAGTTGCATAATCGACCAGAAAATGTGGACAATTTTAAGTGTACGAAAATTACGAGGAACAGAAGGTACAATCTGGTTTTGTTTTGGTATGGTATGGTATAAGGGGTGGTGATGCTATCATCCTCCTTCACTTAGATGTTATTGTTCGTCCATTGTGCTCCCCGTTTGAGTTGAAGAACTCCTGGAACCTAAAACCATTTAGTAGATTTTATAAAGTTTGCTGTTACATAGCTTTCCTTTGTCGATATCACCGAGGTCATCAAGGAAATAAGCGCCGAGGTTCCGTCTTCTCGTTTTCGATAGGCCCGGACACTCACATAGGACGTGAAAGATTGACTCCTCCACTTCTGGGTCACCGCAGCTACGACAAAGATCATTTGCGTCGGCTCCCAGTCGTCTAGGATGTCTACCGATCAGGCAGTGCCCTGTGAGCACTCCGATTAGTGTGCTAGCATCTTTTCTGCTCAGGCTCAGGATATACTTGGTTTTACCGTTATCATATTCAGGCCAAAGAGTTCTTGATATTGAGCATGTAGTTAGGTTTGACCATCTATTGCCTGCCCGCTGCAAGCATAGTGAGTCGATAGACTGATTTATGGATCAGATGGGAGTAGCAATGTGCTGGTCCATCACTGGTGAGCTTAGGCTGGAGCCTTCTCGAGCGAGTTCATCAGCTTGCTCATTCCCCTGGATTCCACAGTGGCCTGGCACCCAGCAGAGGGTAATATTGTGCCCGGTGTGCCGATGGTGTTAAGAAAACCACGACATTGTCTAACTAGTTTTGATCGTGTTGTGTTTGAGCTAAGGGCCTTAATGGCTGCTTGGCTGTCAATGCAAATAGTGATGTCTTCTCGGTTTTGTTTTATTACCTAACGATTTTGTAATACAATTTACAGCATTTTTTGTTTGACGAATGCAAACATTTTATATGACATTTATCCAATGAAAAAAAGGTGTATCTACTTACCTCTAATTTTTACTTGGAAAGACACTTAGCTTGGAGCTAGAGGCAATAAAAGTGTCTTTCTTTGCAAAAACAATTTTTTGGAGAAAAACCTCAATATTTACTAGTAGCTCTTGTAGTTAACTAAAACTGAAATGTTTCAACAAATAAGAATTATTTTGCGGACAAATTGGTAGTTTTAAATTTAATGAACGTATTAAACAGCAATTCTGAAGTACTAAACTAATTGTAGATGACCATTTGCGAGTACCTACTGTGGGAATCAAAAGAAAGTGCACACCTGAAAATTTTATGTTTAGCATTCAATAAAAGCCAAATTATTGATTAAAAACACGTTTCAAATTTGCTTTCATCTGTAAATAGGACATTGCTCCAGAAAGAAAAATCATGATTTTTGAAATATTTGGTAGCATCAAAGGTAGAAAAATTTGGCGAACGAAGAAGACATGGAGGAGGTTCTGTTATGGTTTGGGGGTGCATGGCAGCGTCAGGAGTCGGAAACCTTGAATTTATAGATAGTACTATGAATAAACAAGGTTATCTTAAGATATTGCAGCAAAATTTACCTGCCAGTGTTGAAAAATTAGAATTGCCTAAGACGTGGATCTTCCAGCAAGATAATGATCCTAAGCATACCTCTTATTTAGTAAGGGAGTGGCTGCTGTATAGGCCTCCCAAACAGTTGGATCATCCCCCGCAATCACCCGACCTCAACCCTATTGAGCATTTATGGGAATATTTAGAAAGAAAAATCAGGCAACGTATAATCACAAGCCAGCAAACTTTAAAGGATGCTTTTAAGGAAGAATGGGCTAACATACCAGCGGAATATACAAAAAAGTTAGTAGAATCCATGCCGAGAAGACTACTAGCTGTTTTAACTGCTAAAGGAGCTCAAACTAAATATTAATGCACTAAATTTTCTTTACTGAAATGACTTTTATATGAACTGTACACTTACTTTTGATTCCTATTTTTTTGACTTTTTTTTTGTTTTTCTTCTGGAAATTTTTTAAGTAGTAAATCTCAGAAATTGATTTTGTTACATATACATTCTTGACAAATAGAAGTTTAATATTATATAATCGAAAATAATTTTTAATCAATAATTTGGCTTTTCTTTCTTTTTATTTCCCACAGTATGTATTTTATTTTGTGTAATTCGTTTGATGTTGAATTTTGCAATTAAAAGTTATATTATTCCATTTAATTTAATTTTTTTTTTCATAAATTCAACGCAAACGATTAACATTTACAATATATATTTGTGTTAAGGATACGGAACTCAACCTATGGAGTCAAACATATGTATATCGGCAGCTAAGAAATGTTAGATATCCTACTTCTCAAATAGTTTTTAACCACACAGTAAAAAATTTCAGGAAAAGTACTATTTTTTATACAGTAATTTTTACTGTTAGGTCAATGTAATTTACGTAAATTTGCTATAAAATGTGTAAATTGTGTAATTTCTGTAAAAATTACATAAAAGTAGGTACGTTGTGCAGAATTCAATGGCGTTGTGTGAACATTAAGCGAATTTATGTAAAAGTAATATTTCTTATATAGTAAGGGTTAATTTACGTCATTCTTGGCTATTCTTGATGATTTAAGCATGTTTCAAAAAGGTTCGAATCCGAGAGTGTGCATTTTAATTTTTCAAACAAAAAAAAAATCATTTACAGGAAAATAAATTCGTAGCAAGCATGAAAAAAAATAACAAATTTTTTTAAAAAAATTTTTTTTACACACTAGTGTGTAAAGTATACAGAATCAGCATGTAATTACAGTTTACACACTATTCTGTAGCGAACACAATGCAGTGTAATTTTACTATAATTAAAGTTGGCATCCAATTGCCTACTTTTAAAGTAGTACAAATTTTTTACTGTCCATGTTAACAGAAAATTACAGAAATGTGTTGATTTTACCTGTTTATTAAGATTAGTTTAAATATTAAGGGCTACTATTACGACCTTCAGTTAAAACTTAACCAGAACTTTGACTTTACGTTTCGTATGATCATCTGTCAGTTAAAGTTTCAGTCTGAACGTTTCTGACGATCGTAGGAACGGGCCTTAGTTATTTAAAGCATATTATAATTTAATTTGAATTTGGCATATGGATTTACATGACTACATACTGGAATAAAATCAGGTTACTACTCGTAATTTTTCGTACAACGAACGGGTCTTTAAGAACCGGATTGAGGTATGTATTTCGCTGATATTTATTCAAATTTCAACTTTTTATCTCATAGTGTTCTCAACTGATGCACGCAGCAGTTATATTTATACTGCGTTGTTACTCTTATATTACACATGAGTATATTTTCAGCTCTATACCATTTTCCATTCGTGAAATACAGATAGTTTTGGAGCATTCACTACCGTACGCCACTGTTCCCATAATAAAACCATTTTACAATCGCACATAATATAATCTAATCTAATATAATAATTTCTCTAATTTGTATGGGGTTGGAGAGATTGGAAAATTATTCATCTGTCCCACCAACACCAACTGTCCCACCAACTAGTGCGCGAGACATATTATTTTTACGCCACTGTGAATGTCTTTTTTTTCAGAAACTAGCACCATTTCTATAGCGTTTAAAAGCATTTGGTCAATGTTGACCAAATGATTCCAAGTGAGCCCCTGACTTGGGAAGTAAATTAGAAATGATAAAGAATCGGTTAGTAAATTATTTCTTAATTCATGTCCCGAAGTTGAGCAACGTTCAAAGTATATGAAAAATAGACCAACAATATTGTTTTGGTTTTTCCTCATTCTAAAAACATTTCAGAATTAATTTTTTTTAATCCAACACAATATAATTATTCTTTTAAATACTATACAAAAAAATAAAAAAGAGACCTTGCCGCAACAACAGTATCCTTCCTTTTTCTCTTCAAGTTAAATTGAAAGATAACGTAATTACGAGTACTTGGACTCATTCGTACGTAAATCAGTTTTTTTTTTATTTCAGAGATATTTCTCCACACTCGATCTCACTAATTTCATAATTAGGCGTCGTAAATCGCAAAATGCATTCATTACACAGCCGCAAAAAGATCGCATGTTGTTGAATTTTGAATGTACTATATAGTCTTATTCGTTCGCCAAGAAACGAGTTGAGATTTTAATTTATTTAATTAAATTTATTCGAACGCCATAAACTTCATAAATTATTTTAGCACATTAAAAAGTCGCAGACACTTAATTATGTTATAATGAAAAAATTATTTGTGTTTCTCAAAATTGATTAACATAAATGCAAAATAATAAAATTACTGATTTTTTTTGCAGTAACAGACAAATATTAAATAAATTATTCCCTTTTCATGTTAGTTAGGATTATATGCGAGTGCGAGAGAAAACAATTAAACGATAATTATTTGTTATTAAAAAGATTTAAAATCTAAATTGCTCATAAATTTAACAATTATTTATGACTAATTCAGTTTTCCAATCTTATTAAATATTGATGTATTCTTATGAAACGAAGTAGAGCCTATCAAGTTATTAAATGAAAACAAAGCAGGAAAATAAAACTTCAAGGCCCCAGGAAATACTTTTGGAAAGACCAATCATAAATTTGTTTAATGTAAACAATTTAGAATTTGATTTCAACTGCTTCTTTAGTATTTTTTTTAGCTTGGCAAAGTGTATTATGTGCCTGTGGATAATTTATTGATAATACTTCTGGATATAGAGTAATGCCTTGACATTTCCAATAAAACGGAATATACTATATGTATATAAATAAATATAAATAGTTGACAAGTTGGGAACTATATTTGTTAAGGTTATATTTTTTGAATTTTCGTTTAATTGGTAGGTAGTGAATAATTAATGTTGGCTAGTTCCAGATCAAAGATACAGTTGAATTTTTCTTTACAATATTTCAGGAATGGATAATGTTGAAAAGTTTAAATTCGGTTTGTATACCATATATTATATATACCTATGTATGGATAAGTTTTTTTTTCGATTATCCGAATTTGAGATGGACTTTGCTGTGCTAACTAGGATTTTGAATTATCTGTTCTCTAAACCATCAATTATAAGATGTTAAACATAAGTATATAAACTAATAAATATTAATTGATTGATTGATTGATTGAGATGGGTTGTTTAGGAGGGAACTACTCTAAAAGAACACTTCATTGACGTGAGTAAGGGATATAATCTCAGTCATTTTTGAGAACTGCAGTTCAGTTCGTAACGTGAACTAAAAAACTTAAAATAAATAAGGGACTAGCAGAGAGAACTGTACGAACACGATGAGAATAGCGACACTTTTAGTTTTATCATAAATTTGACAGAAAAAATTAAACGTTTGGCTGGCTGACATTTTATATATAATAGGTAGTCGTATCTCGGGAACTAAATTCAACCTAATTTTGACTTATTCGTATGATGTCGTTATACTCTGGTTTTCACAATAATCCATCAAGATATATGTAAATCATTCATTTGAAGGCCTGTGATCATTAGTGATTTGCATTTGCACCACATTTACAAAGCTCTTAAAGGCCAAGTAATAAAACGTTTGAAACTTACTTCGTATCTACATAAGATACAACTTTATGACAATAAAATAGTATAGGGTCAAGCCACAGATCAACGATTACTACACCACCAATTAAATTTTAACTAGTATGTTCAGGTAGTACTCGTATATGTACAAAAACAAGCTGATTTGGTAATTGATACTCGTTTTCTCCTGCTGTAACACTAGCAATTACTTTATTATTTATAATACAGTATTTTTTTCTTTAGTTGACTAAATTTTTTATTTCGGTTAAATGCTAAATCGTTTTTTTTTATTTTTCAGGACCTCTACTACATGGCTCTTGGCTACCCAGAGAAGGATCTCAAGGATGATGTAGCCTTAGTGACGGGTGGTGGTAGTGGCATCGGTCGATTACTTGCAACACGGTTAGGCAAGATTGGCACAACAGTAATCATATGGGACATAAATCAAGAAGGTGAGTTCAGAGAATACTAAATTTTAAAAAACTAAACCAGAGGAATCTTCAAAAACAAATAATCTTGTTGATCATTTCGCATATTCAAACATGTTGACATAAAAAACGAAGTACGATCTCAAAAATGGATACAATAATTGAACATTATGATTTGAAGAGGCTGGAAGACACACTAGGCTCAAGGTGATCATTTTACCTGCCTTCTGCAAACTATAATACTGAAATGTGCACTACTGGATTCATTAAACAATCTTTGGGTAATTCAAGCCGTTGACCCAGACATGAATATTGTTAAATTTGTTATCACTATTATTTTCTCGTCATTGGCGATTAGGGCATTAATGTGGACTTATAGGGGGCAATGCAATATTTTTATTTGCTTGCAAATTTGACCGCTACACGAATTGATTATAAGTTTGTTCAAGCGAAGGTTAAGGTGTCAAAAAACGACACGGTCAGGTGCGATTTTATTTAGTGTTTTTTATTTCTGTTATAAGTTAACGTTATTTTTAGGCTAGAAATATAAAATTGACACTGTTTGTGTTTGCATTTATTACATAGGTGTTACTCACCTTTGCACCAAGGATTTGTGCATATTTTTTGGATTACATTATATAAGATTGTAACTAGTGCTTGCATAGTAGGTGCGTAGTCAAACCAAATGGTTGACACTCTCCAAAACATCTGTATCTCTTCAACACCGGTCCCAAAACATTTAACACCTGCGATTGCAAATATTTCTACATCGCTTGTCATTAAAAATTTTCAGAAGTGCTTTACTGCGCAAATGAAAAAAAAACGTCTGTTTTTCCGTGCTCTAACGATTTTTGAATCTTGCGTATGTACAACTTATAATACTCTACAAATTAAAAGTATGTATAAGTGCTATTTAATACAATATGTTTAAAATCTCCTGTTTGCTTTCAGCTCAGCTGATTTTTAATTAAATTTTAAAGCTACATAATACTTGCTCCTTCTTGCTGGTTAATATTTCAAAGTGGTTTAATCTAATGGCATCGAGTCCCAGCGCGCGAAATAATGCTTAGCAGTTTACATTGCCCAATTAAAATATTTTTTGAAATGAAGTTTTGCGGAAGTACATGCACGCAATTGACTTCATTTCCTAAAATCAGTACTTAACTGAACGCGATGGTTTTAATACTGGTCACTATCTTGTTAGGGATATATTCCGCTTTGGCTATAAATTTTGACAATATTTACCCGCCGGATTTCATAAAATGCTCAGCGAATCTGTCAGCCAATCCGGATGCGGATAAAGCGTATTTGGATGTGTGCAACACGACGTGGACACTGCCCGGGATTCTCGATCGGGAATTCAACGCTATACCTTTGCTTTGCGGCAAAATGTTGTTCCCGGTTGTTCAGATGCCTCTAATTCAAATCACGTGTGACGATAATGATGGCATCCATCACATTTCCATCGGCTGTGGACTAAGGATAACCGAACTTGGACGTTCGAATTTTAAAAATGGTGTTTTCGGTCCCTTTGACGGAACTGAGTACGTCTTAACATTTTTTGTGGCTTTTGAATATTATTCATTAGAACCTGGTTTCTTCTTCGTCATATGTCGCAAGGAAGTGGATCCGACTCCCAATGGCGTTGCCGTCTACGTTGTATGGGAAATTCAAAAATATAAGTTTCTTTCAAGCAGTCCTCAATACGGGAGTGATCTATTAGATTGTGAGGTGTCTTACACAAGCGGTCCTTTGGCGGTCACAGTAGTTACTTTAATCATCGGGGCTGTGCTTGGTATAGCCGTTTTAATTTGTCTGGTGCGAATAATCACTAAGATGTTCAAATAAATTTAACCTGTTCTTTGAATAGTTTGCCAACCAGTTTTGGTTGTAGTTATTTTCAGGTTGGATGGCGGCAGTATTCAACTTTGCATTCGGAGTTAAAATACCGGTTTCAAAATATATATTTTTAAATGAAAAAAGAAAATATTTTAGACCAATGAGAATTGAACTTTTTCATTCTAGTTCTAAAAGGTAAATTTAAAAATTATTTTCGGCGGCAGAGGTATCTGTGAGGACCCCCAGCGAAAAGGTAAAAGGTACCAAGGTACATGACAGCTGAACAACTTTAACTGCATAGGCTAGGTAGAAAATTGTATTGGACTGCGTCCGAGGATGCTGTATCGTTACGAGCTTGACAAGTCCTGAATTATAGTAGCCAGAGCAACGATCTATCTCAGTAGGGACTTTTTGTGTGGAATTCTTTACAGATTCCTATGACGCCGAAAGTGATCAAAAATTTCTTCAAAATCTTGTAATTTGTTTTTCTTTTTATGTAATAAACTCAAGCTTAATCTATCCAGCTTTTTATTCATATCAATATTTTTTTTTTATACGTTTCAACGTTTCTCGCATAATCAATTCTTGAGATCCAAAAAACCGCCAGGTAATTAGTAATGCACTAACTCTTGAAAAGATTGGCTCTTACGATGTAATCTCACTCGACGCATGATTTGTTTATAGGATGTTTTCAGTTGCTATTGGATTCGAAATGTTAACATAAATGGCGGATTGTTTAATAGGGGCACTGCTTCACAAATATTATTAGAGCTACCGGAAGTTTTTTTTAACTATTATGCGATGGGAAGATTCGGTTTATGAAGATAGCAAAGCACTCTTTAAAATTAGAAGCTGGAGGACGCGGTCTTTGGATCGCCATTGATGATGATGATGACGTGAATCCAGCCCGAGTTGTAGCAATACCAGTTGGGACATGAAACGAATTAGCTTGCTCTCTTCCTTACATTCGCATAAATTTGCAAATTATCGTCTAAACAAAGATTTACAAAATACAATCACTTAAAAAAAATATGTGTCACGTTTTAAATGTACAACAATACCGTAGCTGTGAAGTAAAATTCTGTTAGATCACTCAAAATTTTCCAAACTAGTTTAAGCTACGAATTTGAAATTTTTTTTCCCAATAGTTGCAGATAAAGGTATGAATATGAAAAGAATCCTATTATTCCTTCGAGTAGTTGCCATACAAATATCGTTCGTGACTGCAGTACATATGTTTTTAAATTCAACAATTGTTTTTAAATTCAACAATTGTTTTTATTTTTACCTTGGCCAATGATTAGTAAAACACCCATAATTGCTCCTCTTTTTGTCTTTATTATTCGTGACTGTTTCACACCTTCCAACGATGCAGAGTCTCTATACTTGATCCTCTTCAACAGCAAACAAAAAAAGAATGCAAAACAGAGCTTAAATCGATCGGGAATCTTAACCACAATGCGACCTGAACCCAACCCTAAGATATATCTGAATGATAATCGGTATTATCAACGATAATTTAGTAATTCAACTTTTTTCGCTGAACCCATTAAGTATTTTTGCCAGGAGAATAATGAGCGCTGTGAAGCATGCGTGTAATTGACCAACATACCTTCATGTGTAGCCATTTAACAGGTCTGTACAAATTACAGAAGACGATCAGCAAACCGGTGACCAGTGTTCGGTGAATGGACTGGATACTGGCCAATAACCGCACCGTTCATTACCGTGATCGCGGCCACGACTTATTGTGTCCACCGCGATCGTTTTTCTTCTACGCCGTCTGTTGACCACTTAACGGCCACTAAATTGCCATAAGCGTGCCATCTAGTCGATAATACACCTGTTTAAATTCCACATCCGATTCGTCAAGTTGTTTTTTTGTTTTATTAACACATTTTCTTCATTTCCGCTACAGGTATTGATGAGACCATTAAAATTGTCCAGGAGGAAGGCGGTATTTGCAAGGGCTACATCGTTGACATATCAAATAAGGAAGATGTCTACAAGGCGGCCGATCGCGTCCGAAGAGATATTGGTGACGTAAGCAACTATTATAGACTATAGTTTTCGATATGCAATTTAATTTTATATGATTTGATTATGCATTCACTTCAGGTGTTGAAGCAAGCAATGTAGTAAGAAAACTAAAAATAACAAACAAAAGTTTGCGCAGAAGGTGACAGATATTAATCGTGGCCGTTAAGGTAGTGTTGACCATTTTTAATATACATAGTTATCGGTCGGTTTTATTTATGTTGGCAATTTTATTTAAATATTGACTCTCCTATGCGTTGCGTTATTAGCAAGCGAAGTACGAGTATACTCGTACAACCACTCGGCGGTTGTGGGATAGACTAATCCCTATCACTGAACTGCCGAAAGAATTGCGTACTTGTGATAGGAAACTCAAATCAAATGAAGGGTCGATTATCACTAAACACATTTGAGGTCAAGCCCCGATTTGCGAGCATTACTAACTTGGATTTTCACAACCTGAAAATCTACGAAAATCTAAATTACTTTTACTGGCACTATTCAACTACAACTAAATTAAAATTCAGTCTTCATAAAGTAATGTCAGCATTTTAACAATTGTATAAAGTTGACTCTTCTACTCTTGCGATAGTCAATTTCTCTGAAAAAAAAGTCGAGCGATTTTTAATTTGAATCTTATATCATGGAAGAAGAAAGCAATAAATGGAACCTGTAATTGCAAAACAACTGAACTAGATTTGATTGTTAGTTTTAAAGTTTTCGGATTCGTAGAATGTCGACTGAGTTCGTCAGCCCTCGGCATTAATATTTAGTAGATCAACCTACTATGTATAGTAGTATATGGAATGATCTATAAGTTACTTAGTACAAGCCGATAACGATACCACTGGCTGATTATATTTTCCAACAAACCGGCTATAACAAACTCCCGCATTTCTTCCCTTGATATATGTTTTCATTATGTGATCCGATACCACCTTTTAGTGACGTTCTTTTTAAATTCGCTTCTAACACTAGTTGCTTTTCGACTCGTATGTTGCGTAGAAATTTAAACTTTTATTGCCCTTCGATACGTAGTATCCCGATTAACCGATGTCCGTTTATCCGATGATACGATTAACCGAGGTAGTCTAGGCTTCCGATGTTTTTGGTTAACTGAGTTTATTACCTCGAATAATATTTCTTTATCCGACTTTCTTATGTTTTACAGAATATTTAATTATCCGAGTTTTTGGGTTATCCGATGTGGGTCTACTCCCGATTACAACGGTTAATCGGGATTCTTCTGTATAATGTTTCAATGCATGGTACTAAATTGTTAAACCTTCTTTTTTTACTTAATTGCACAAAGTAGGTAATTACTCCTGTACAATGAACAACTTTTTCTTCATTTTATAAGCCTTAGCAACTTTCGAAAAAAAAACCGTAACAAACCCTATAAATCAGTTTATCGCTTCCGCGCGTATGCCTTTCAAATTGCATAAAGTCCAAATAATAAAAAGCGTTCGATAATTTCTCATGAATTCATTAAATTACAGCTGTGTTCTTTTTACAATACTCGTGATTTGCATGTGTTGTTTTCAGATGTTTTAATGATAGCTCATATTTTTCCGGTTGATATGCTTCCTTTTATATTATACTTGAACTAAATATTTTTTTGAAATATAAAGCGTTTGTTTTACATCAGAAAAAACCTTGATTCATGGTCCAAAGAAATCGTGTAAACTATTATTTTAAAATGCTAATTATTATTTTGAATTATTTTTGTTTCATTGTTTTAATTTTCCAATGTCGGATTAATGATGCATGTGCAATGTGAAAGAATGTATTGCGCAATTGATATTAAACAATGCTTATTAACTTACATTACATTATTCTCTCTCTCTCGCATGCTCCACCCTAAGCCAAATTATAATAATATCTCTATTCGAGATACGGGAATCAAGTATCATACACAAATTAAACGGATTTTCCTTACGAAATTTATTCCACTCTCTTCCAATCTTTATTCCGTTTTTAATAATACTTTAAAAAAAATTCTAATTTTCACATTTTTCGTAAATTCTTAAAGTTTTTTAATAAAATTTTTAATTTTAAAATTTTTTTTTGCACTTGAGATTTCAATTAAAATTTAAATTGTATAAAATGATTTTTTCTCAAAATTTACAAAGATTTTTTTCATTAAATTTGCAGAGTATCTTTTTTTAAATTTGCGAAGAAATAATTTTTGAACAAAATAAACAAAATGGCGGATAAATAAAAAAAATGGGGTGATGGAATTTAATATAAATCTGTTGTTGTTATGCATTTAATATTCGCTGCACTTTTTTTTTCTTTTTATTTGAATAATAAAGTTTTCAGTTTTGTGGCAACATCTTACTCGGTGGTCCCTTGAACTTTAAATACGTCTTAGGTTAGCCTTGGACTGCGTGGGTTGTTAACTGAATCTATTGCTGCGCACAGAATCACTTGTTATGTTGGACGTGGCCCTTATGTGAAGGTCATGGTGTCCAAAGTGTCTATTTGGAACATTTACCTCTTCGACGTCAAAAGTTAAAGTTGCATGAAAACTGTAGTAGGTGTGCGCAGATACATTTAATGATTCTTGAGCAAACCTTGCAAGTAGATAAAAATAAAATGTAGTAATATAATTTCTTCAAAGCTAAGGCAACGGAAAACCGGTGTAATCAGTAATTTTGAAGCCGGTACATTCACCAAGTAAGTCTTAAAGCTGCTCAGGTCCAATTTCAATTTCTCAACAAGCCGGCCAGCGCCAGATCCAGCCAACTAAAGCAAAACTAAGTCCAAACTTAGACTAGGTCAAACCTGGTTACTGGTTTTCTCAAGCAGTTTCCCTTTCCTTTTTACGCTATGGTGCAAGCGATATTTTTTAATACAGTAGACATTGGCAGTTTCTTGTTGGCCGGGTAATATCCAAACTGTACCTGAACAAAAATAAACCACAAATCACTGAACTGTCCGCACCGGTTACAAAATCAATTGAAATATTCTCCGGTTTGTTATCGCATTGTTGCACTGAATTGCACTTTAGTACCCATACAGGTGGATTTGAACGAGAAGAAGTTCGTTACGGCCGATTGCATCGCTTATTTATGCTGTGGTTGGCTTTAAGATCTTGTATGAGGTTCATGACATTGAAAAAGATTGCGAAGTACCTTAAGTTTTGACTTTGTGATCAATGCTTGCCTGTGACTTAAGTTATGGCGAAGTTGTATGGTCTAGTCTTCTTTTATGGCGCTAGGTCAAGTTGAGTCCTGGCCTCCTTACGGACATCATCCTATTTTTTCTGAACATATGTTGTTAGCCTCCTCCTTAGCTGTAATTTCCGCAAAATCCTTGATCAATTTCCATTTTCATTGCAGGTTACTCTTCTCATAAACAATGCTGGTGTTGTTTCTGGAAGACTGTTGTTAGATACACCCGATTATTTAATTGAGCGATCATTCAACGTCAACGTGATGGCTCACTTTTGGGTGAGTAAAGAATAAAATCAAAACTACAACAAATTTTACAATCGATTGTAAGTACATACATAGTAAGAAACTATTTGAGCTGTACCCAGGTTTGTGTTTTTGAAGTTGATTTTATTAAGGTTCTTGATGGTATCAAAAATCTACATAGAAACGAAATCGAACGTCATTAAGTTACAAATTCACGCTATTTCTCTCTTAGACTACAAAAGCCTTTTTGCCACAAATGATCGAAAAAGACTGCGGACATATCGTTACAATAGCATCACTGGCAGGACATGTGGGCATATCGAAATTGGTCGACTACTGCGCGAGTAAATTTGCAGCCGTACGTTAAAATTTTTTGAAGAAATATGCAAAATGTTAATTCAATGCATCGATAAATATAAAAACGTTTTCATTTGTAAGGTCGGATTCGATGAGGCCTTAAGACTGGAATTGGAGGTACTCGGTCATAAAGGCGTCCAGACTACCTGTATCTGTCCGTATTTTATTCAAGCGACTGGAATGTTTGATGACGTCAATGCAAGGTAATTTGATTCTTAAACGAGATGGTCTGAGCGGTTTGAGATGTTGGTAAATACTTGGAGTTGTTTAAAGTGGTACTTTGTGAGAGCACAATTAGCTTGTGTTTGTTTGTACACATTAAGTAAGTGTGGCAGTTTAAATAAATGTTAACAAATTATTTGGTCGGCTGTTTAGGTGGGTGCCGACACTAAACGCTGACGACGTTGCTGACCGGATTATCAAGGCGATCAAAACCAACGAAAAAGTTGCAGTCATCCCAGGATATATTAAAATTTTGCTCTCGTTGAAATGGTATTTTTTTGGTTGCGTTCAATGTTCTTGATTTTCATTTTTTTTTAATTGCAGGATTTTCCCTTGGGGTTGTAATTCTGAATTTCTGCGCCGTTTGGTGCCTGATGCTGCGCCTCATCATCTGCCACCGACGGTCAAAAGTCCCGAACCGATAGAACATAATTTCAAAATCAATTCGAATTCGGACATTGCCAACGGAATGGCAAAATCGGCTGCCATGCTCGTGCAAAGGACTCCATCAGTGGGCGAACGGGTTCTTTGAGAGCGACGTCAAAGACGGCGGCCGACTATATTTACCTTATTTTAAGCTAATTTAAACCCAGAAAAATTTTCCTTAGTGATATCAAAGTAAAAAGATGCAATATTAATGATAAAACAAATTATTAGGCAGTTGGATGTAAGGTTTCGAAAATTATTCGAATTCGAGCATAGACCTTTTCAAATGTCCGCAAAACTTCGGAAGCGTGCTAATCGACCTTTTCTTAAATTATAAAAACTCTAAATAAAAAAATTTAAGGTAACAGCATTATTACAGTGCCTTTTTCCGTAGAGAGAAGCACGTTAGATTTTCGTAAACGATTAAAATTCACTGAACAACAGTTAAAAGTAATAAAGCAGTTGCGAATCGCCTGCTTAAAGTTTATTAAGTTTTGATCAGGTCCCTCTATCGACGCACAAGGCACTTGATTATATTTAGCTTGCAATACAATTCTTGTAGAATAGTTGACTTAAGTTTAGTCATATTTAAACGCAAAAATTAATATGTAATTAATAAAATTAGAAACAGAGGGCAGGGAAATAAGTTTCCAGTTTGAAATTTGTAAAATATTATTGTAAATTTCTGTAAATAGGCTTTTTAAATTAAGAGTAGAATTTATGATATTAGAAATCAAATAAGTTCAAAATTCGAATTTTTAGATTATTAATAATATGGATTTGTATATGTTTTTTTTATGAAGGATGAGAATAAATTGTCTGTCAAAATAAAATGTTGTGCATGTATGGTATCGAGACTTCTAGCGATTTTCAGCCGTTTTCATATTATCAGATTTTGGAGTTCGTTCGGATGTAGACCACTCCTTAGATTTGAAAACAGAGATCGAACCGGATAACGAAGTATATAAAAAAGGAGTTTTATTAGTATAAAAGGTATTTAAAAAGAATCAGATCAAAGATAAGGTTTTTTTAGTTATTTATTGCTTTTTCTTGTGGGATAAAATATCGAAGTAACTCCTTCGGTGTCAAAAATCGAAAAATTCTGAAACCGGTTTTTAGACGATAATTTATGAAAAGTAAAAAACAAAAAAATCAAGAATCAGGAATCAGGCAGGAAACACTTTCTAGGCTCACAGAACTAAATCTACCTCTACATCTTGTTGTGAACGGCCTTGAAAAATCAAAATAACCGAGACAGGGGCCAATTCTAAATAAATTGCAAGTGTTAAAGAAAAGGAGAGGTCTCAACTGTGAAGATCCATACTACTTCTTTCTATCTTACATTGGCGTTTTAGTTTAAAACGAAAAATGCATGGAAATTAAGTGAAGTTGGATAGTCGTGTTCACATACTTTTTTGATACAAATAATTCACAAAATATTTTTAAACTTAAAATTTTATTAATAGGAAAATCTAAAAAAATTGTTCATGATTAATTTTTAAAAAAGAGCGAAAATAATTAATAATTAATTAAATTCCGTTCCGTCCAGTTCGGGCATTCGACATTCGCGAATGGGCCTCTCGTACAAAGGGCTCGTCATGTTCTCCCATTTAGCACTGTCTTGTTCCTTCTCGAATCGTGCAACTTCACGCTTATCCTGGATATAGAAATAAATTCTGATACCCACTATGATCAAAAGTCCGAGCAGTAGCGTCAAAAGTATACCGCCGATAAAGACGGCTGCTTTATTCATGGGCGTACAATCGTAGTTCTCAATGAAAAGCTGTTTTCCCCGATTCATGGCAGTGCCGTAAATGAATCGGTAGTCACATTTCAGATCGTCCTTGAATTGGACACGAGCGATGCATTGTTCTGAACTATCTACGGATTACGAATGCAATTTAAAATCAAACTGATATTCAAGCCATGAATCAAAGAATAATAGATTGCGACACACGCACCTTTTGTGACGTATCTTTCGACTATGGTTGCATTATCCACTATATGCCTCTACTAGATGTATCGCCTTAGCAACCGTTTGTTACTTTTTAATTTATATGAAAATAACTCTTTTGATGACGTGATGTGCAGAACCTTAACCATTTTTTTTGCTAACTGTCGCAATCTCTATTTCTTTGATTCATGTATTCAAGCCAGTCACTTACCTTCCAATGTATCCGCAAAGGAGTAGCTGAACGACGATCCATCCGTATCGATACAAGCCGACCCAATGTTTGCAGTCTCTCCTTTTCGCTCCCTGATCAAACTTTCTACGCACGGTTTGAAATACTGGCAGATCTTGTTACCAAACTCGTCATCATCCAAATGACTTTCACAGAAGGTCCCGTGATACTTTTCATTACAATCGCATCGGCCACATTTGCAATTACCCTGTCCCGAACAAATTTCATTCGTGGGTGACATACATGTGGCCGACGATTCGGTACAGTCACATTTCGGACCAGTCCAGCCCGCCTTGCATTCGCACGTACCACATTTGCATTCAGCCGTCTTCGGATTGCAATCGTCCGAACATTTCGGGCATTCACAGAACGTTCCGGTATATTCGCGAAAACAGTAGCACTGTCCGCACTCGCACTCCCCGTTGTCCGAACAGATCGAGCCAAGTTTTGAGCTATTCAAAGATGGCCGACATTGAGCTTCGAGAACGGTGTTAGTGGCGTGCTGTGAGTTACACGAACAACTTTTTCCAAGCCTGTCATGAAAAGATAGAAACTTTAGTTTTGAATTTTCAAGTAGAGCTAGTGACCGTACCAGCCATCGTCGCAGGAACACATTCCACAAATGAAGTCGCCGTGATTGTTGCATAGATGGCGGGCTGTGTCCGTGGTTTTATTGTTGCGGGAACAAGGACACGGCTCTTGAATTTCGATTTCGACCTCAAGATATTCCGATAAACCCGTCTCTTCAATTCGGATTGTATGGTGCTGAAAAGATTTTCAGGAACTCATTGGATGAACATTTCTTTAGCACATAAAAGGGGCGTTGTGGCTAACACATATGGTGTAAGAAAAAGAACAGGGATCAAAAATAAAGGAACTGGTAAAAGAATATCTCATTTATCTCGATCTTTTGCATAGCCTTCGGTATCTGTTCAATGTAATGCACATACAAATAGTTCAATGAATATCTTGCCTTTGGCAGACCCAGATGTGTCCTTCTGCTGTATTGAGGATTAGGATGGTCCTATTCCACTATAGTTTGTTTAATGAAAAAAGTAGAATTTCGATTCACTGGAGATGGTTGGGAAGTCCGTATTGAAATTGAAGCCGTAACTCGGCGATCCTGGTAGGATTTGAATTTATGAGATTCTAGACTCTATTTATCCTGCGGTGCTTAGTTGCAAAAACAAATTACACGCACTTAAGAAACAAATTATCAATTGTTCGCATAATTTGTGTTAGTAAATTTTATAATTTGTTGGCTGAAAGGTCGCTGAAAAAACGCTACAACTTCGAAGATACTCACGTAAACTCCGTTTTCCGGAAAACCGTTGACAGTAAATCCAATATTAAAGTCGACTTCATCTCCAATCTCCAGATTATTGCAAGACTGTCGTTCGAGCTGTTGAGCACCGGATATGCCACAATCCGTTTTGTATGTTACATCAATAAAGGACGGACTGTCATCAACAAAGTTTACTTTTCGAACGAAATTTGTATACCTGAAATTGTTACACAACTTAGATCACTTTCTGTTTTGATTGAGTCATAATCACGAATACCTACCCTTTCGCAACAAGTTCCAAAATATTAGACGAATCTGCGCTCAGAATTTCCACACTACTAACATCACTCATTAGATCGCTGATGCGATAGTATGTCTGAGCAACATTTTTCGTCACTGCAAAGATTACGTTGATCTTGCGACGCAACAATTCCCGATAGATTTCCTCGAGCGAGGGATAATCGAATTCAAGGGCAGCTTCGTATTCGCCCGTTTCACTCAGATGACACTTCCGATCGTTTCTTTCGACTATTCCGGCCAACAATCCATCGCCGGCAAAATGCATCAAACCATCGGTAGCCAGGATTACTATCTTCCGTGCGTCATCACTCCAGCCGATCTTCTGCGGACATACGATCACCTGCATGAGAGCGTCCAGTCCTCCTTCGAGATTATCCAGATTCGCTGTAATCTTGCTGGCGTTCACCTCGCGAACGAACTGTTCCATTTCACTGGACATTGGCAGATGGTGACGAAAAGCATAGGCTGGTTCGCACACCTCGTGCACTTCGATGCAAGGATTCTGCTCTGTTCCGGGTTTGATCATCGGCATGATCGGTTTATCCGAGAAGCTGCCGTATCCTAGACGATAGTTCTCCGTAAGTTCGCCCAAGGCCTCGGCCAATCTGTTTCCGATCCTAACCAGGGTCTGTTTGTCGTCTTGCATGGTGAATGTAAGATCCATCAGGTAGTAGAGATCTAGTGGATTGTTTCGAGCTGGGCGATAGGTCATCTTGAGGCTGGTAGTGTGTCCTTTCACCAGTTTTAATTTTGCCTTTTGTGGCTTGATCTGGATGGTTTCGGCATTTTCGACGTAATCTTGTAGTCCTTTGTTTTCAATGAATAAACTTTCTTGTGAATTCTCCAGAATAAGATTGACGACACAATTCATTGAGACCAGATCGTTTCTGGGCATACATCGTGGTTTCGTAGTCGGGTAGGTCTGAAATTTTTAATCGTTTTGTTAGGTTAAAGTCGATAAATGATCGTCGGTTAAAAACAAAAAGATCGATTCTGAAAAAATTGTTTATAATTTGAAACGATTGCGATCTTCTAATAGCTGTCTGAACCACACCTGATCGGTGCACCAAGCACATGAATAATCCGCGGTGAGGCACGTCTCGCAAGACTCCTGGCTAACACAAACTGCCTCTGAAAATAAAAAGGCGGTTGAGATAATCGCCAATTCGTGGGTGCCATAATTCAAATAAAATCTCACCATCCCCATGAACTAGTCCACTAAAAAACACAAACATTATAAAAACTATTGGCACTTTTCGGATCGCCATTCCCACTTCTTGAAAATAATTCATTAAACTTTCGATTGAAATGACGAATTATTTTGTCTAAGATATTTGTCGATTATAGGAATTCACTGCTCTATAAGTCGCGATAAGATAAGATAATAAATAAGATATAAAGAAAATATGTCGTTAATTCGTAAAGGTACACATGTTTGGTTATTTGTATGGGTTTTAGTACAATAATTCGCCAAATAGAACGCGATTCGATATTTTGGTCTGCTTATCTCAATAATAAATTACAATTTTACTTATCGTCGTTAAAAAATTTAAACAGAGACTGTCGTTAGTTTGATGTTGGTGTAGCACGGGTTAATCAAATTTTCCCACGGCTTAACTGAGTAGATAACCGATTTGCATACTACTCTACTTAGTAAGTCGGAATTAAGTTGATTACTGCAATGTTGTTATTTACTTTATCTTCCGGAAGGCTTCATTCCGTCACTGACCTTTACAGTCTTTTTGGGACGAAGTAAGATTCTTCATTACTTTGGAACCTAGGACTTAGCATACGCCGCCCAGGAAACTTCTAAAATGAAGATGGTACATATTACATAATTCGCTTAAACATCTGTACGTTGAGGCCAACATACTCATGAACTCTAGCATTACTTCAAATATTCATGCAAGTATGACATGCAAGAATGATAGTGTATGTTGCCCTTACGTAGACCTGGGTAGCCTAGTGTGAGCGTGCTTCAACGCAGAGCTAGTTGGTTCGAACTCAATTCATGGCTTGAGTCTTATACCCAATTTTTTTTTAATTATTAAAAATATCCATACCCAATAATCAATTTTTCCTCTTCTCCCGGGATTGAGCGATAACCAAATCCCCGGAAAATTTACCGTAAAGGAATTAAAAGAAAAAAAAACTATAATTTTGTCGGTCAAAATCGTAAGCGGTTAACGGGACGCTAATTCAATCCCCAACACATGATCTACATTTTTTGGTCATAGTTTAAGATATAGCATCGGTTGTTTCGAGACAAGGAGGTTTTTTGGAAAGTTCTTTACATATGCATTTTCAATTTAACATAACATAGAAAATGGATGGATGTGGTATGTAGGGGTGGGAGAAGAAAATATCTTCACTAATTATGGACGATGATGTAACAAAGTTTTTAATTTGTGGCAACAATTCGCTAACAATATGCTCTGCAATTTTACTTTCCTTTTTCTTCAAAAATAAAATACTTTGATTTTCTGAAACTGAATAAATTTTCGACTTAATTTTACACAATTCATGTCACCTGTAGTAAGAAGCAGGAGGCAGGATTCAGGATTCAAGATAGAGCATAAATACACATTTCGACGAAATTAGTAAACACATAAAATATTTTTCGTCTTCTATTTGAATTGCGCAAAAACATCAATACAATATAATAAACTTTGATCACAATATAATAATTTTGAATAAATACGCATGAAGAAATAGTTCAAAATGTTGTGTTTACCGTGTTTATAAGCTAGGTACTGTTAAAAACACTTACATTTATATTGTCCTATTCTCTACTTCCATTAGCTTCTTCTAAATAATTATTTCGCCAATGCGATTCCACATCTATCCATCCATTATTACAATATTTATTTAATTCGTTAATATAAATTCTAAATCACATTAAAAAAATACATTTAAGCTAATAAAAACATTTAAAATAATATTATTCTTATAATTTTAAAGTAAATGTGATACGTGTCCTTTTAATTTGTCGAATTTTCAGATATAATTTGGTTTAAATTTGTTTGTTAACAATAAATTACCAACGACATAACAAAGTGAATAATATAATAATAGCACTCGAAAACAAACACGGTTACACCATCAAAACTAACAGTTGTTTTTACTAAATTTAATTTTATTATTTCACATTAAAGTGAAATTTATATTATGTCGCTCCATCGCTTACTAAAGCTATAGTTAATCAAGCAGTTTTGCGTTTCTTTTAAGCTTGAACCAACTTTAAAAATGTAAAAAATGCTTTTCATCGGAACTTTAGAGTTTGGCTCTTTTGAACCTTTTGAAATTTGAAACACAGACAGTTAGAAATGAATAAAAGTTACTCTAAGTTCCAGCAAAAAAAAGACAACGAATTAAAATTTTTTATTATAACTAAAAAAAATTCTTTTTTGACGAACAAAGGAGAACACTATAACACACTGCGTGAAACTGAAATAAAAACATACCTATTATTTTTTTTTTGTAGAAACTAACGTACTCAATTATTTTCGATGAGGCTACTTGGTCCTACCCTAGTGAAAATTTAGTCATGTTTTACACGACTCCCCTTTTGCGTATAGGGTTTTTTTTCGGTTTTTTCTTATTTGAAGATACATACAATTGGCAAAATACTTTATAGAAATACTGTATTATGAATTTTTTTTCTCGACGCAGATCGTTTTCAAATTCACAATTCAAAGAATTTTTAAACTTGAGCGGATAAAGAAATTATACCAACGCTTTAAATTATAACGTTGACGGTATATACCAGAGATAAACTCGGCCACCTAGTAACACTGAAAACTATCAGAGATGCGGACGCATTTTTCTACTGTATTTATTTCTTTTCCATCACCCTATAAATTTTGAATTGTGTTTTTTCACAAACGTTCCAAATTGTTGCATTGCATAAAAGTAATATACTATATTAAGAACTCGTGCGATTTTACGCAGAAATGTTTGATAGATACGCTCAACTTATTTTAGATCCATCGAGAAGGATGTTTAACGATAAAGCAGTCTCCGAACGTTTTGGAAATGGCAATTGAATGTGAGTCGTATTTTGGTGGGAATTGATGATTGAAATTGGGAAAATCCATAAAAATATACGAAAAGTCAATTTCGACGTGGAAAGTGGATTTATTTTTCTTTGACAGTATGATCTACTCTACAACAACTTTATCTAACTGTTTCTAATTACTTTTTTGCATGATATGCCTCAATATTCGATGCTTGAAATTAAAAAATTACTACATATTGAAATCAACACCACTTCAACTAGTTAAATCACCTACTACACATACTATATGTTTTTCCCACCAACAGCTGACAGAAGAATAACGCACGTCATTCAGAAAATCTTTAATGCTGAGCTTTGAGATCAGACTTTAATACAGCAACTCATTGTCCAGTCAGTTAATATTTCGAAGTTCCTCTTGCGTGTAATGTTCACAGATTTGTTTCTATCAGTTCTATCTATTATCTATTTAACAGTGGTCACGATATGAACTAAATCGAAAGAAACCCAATAGTTCTCCAGGTGAACTACACACTTATCGACTAACCATATTTGGCCACCAATATTTAAAAATACAATAGAAAATTGGACGTTGTCTGTCATGTATCGCCACAAATAAATATCGACAAAGCACAATTGAAACATAGTTCTTACGGTTATGTTATTATTTATTTGTCTGCTTTGTAAACTACCTAAGTAAGACTTGTATGATTTTAATTCCATTTTGACTTTGATGTCTGAATCTTCAATCTTCATCTTTCTATTTCGACGGATAAGCTCATCTTTTTCTAAGCTAATCTACCATCGAAGAAGAATTTTAATATTTCTTTTCCATTTTTTCGCTCTGTAAATTTTCGTCCCCAATCACTGCTGGAAAATGTAATGTAAAAAAACCTAAAAGAAATTAAACTTAAGGTAAAAAAAAGAAGATAAAAACAATAAAATAGATTTTTTTTTATTACGAAACAACAAGAGTCTGTGTGTATGTAATGTATGAAATATTAATAAGCACGCCAAAATATATTACATTTTATGTTTACTTTTCATTTCATTTTCTTTTTCTCTAACAAAAAAAAATTAATAACACAATGATAATAAATACTGATAATCTTTTTTTAGTTATGTTTAAATAGTATAATAATAAAATTAATAAAAAAAGTGTTTTGTTTATTTCGTTGTTTACTTTTTGTTTGTTTTTTCTTTATATATATTTATACAGCTATAACATGATTTGATTTTTATCACTTTCGCGCTCGCGTATACTTCATAAACGTTCGACATTAAATTTATGTAATTTCTTTCGTGGTTTGCCATCTACTTTTTTATGTGAAAGATTGGTTGTTAATCGTTTGTTTTAATGTTCCATTAATTAGATTAAATTTTCGTTCAAATATAAGTTTAATAGTATTTTTGGTCTATTACTTTTAAATTAATAAATTGCTTATTTCTTTACTCCTTTTTAGTTCATTCCGATTTCTTTTAATTCACATTCCTCTGTTTGTTGAATATATAAATAACAATTTATGTATATGCATAATATATGAGTTTGTTCTTAATATACAAAATATAATAGTTTTAATCATAATATAATATATATTTTAATAATAGTGTTACAATTTAATATAAACATAATTATACAGCTCCATATTTACCGAGCTTGAATTCACTTTTAAGTTTTAAACAAGAATTTCAAATATACTTTTAATATACTTTACAATAGCATGAATCATTCGCATCAAACATAAATCTATTAATTACAAATAAAAGAAATAGTTTATGTGTGTGTTGCGTAAAGATTAAATTTTTCTTCGATGCGATTTCCAATCTTGAAATTTCCAATGTTGCAAAATATTTCATAATAAAATTCAAGAAAATATTATGATGCCGATATACTTTTAAAGTATGTTTACCTATTAACATGAAATTTCGAATTGGAAAACGCTTCTGATTATCGTTTTGATGTGTTTTCGAACCTATGAAAATAGTCAACAAGAAGTATTTTTGATTTCATACAATAAACAAAATTCAATATACAATAAAATAACTCGAAACAAAGAAAAAATAACATCGAATCGTATAAATTACATAAAGGTAATTAGAAAATAACAAAACAAAAGGATTTTATTCTTGCGTAATATTTTTTTTATAGCATAATTAAATCATTATTTTCAATATTTTGCATGTTTTTTAATTTGTTTTCCTCTTTTTTAAATCAGTCCATCTATAAGCATTTTTCTCATTTTATTTTAAATAGAATTTATAATAATTTCAAAAGTTTCAAAAATATTACATTTAAGTTTTAATATATCTGTACATTATACAATCAAATTGAAGCAAATATTTTTTGTTGCATGTTTTCCTTGTGTTTTTTGTTTAATTGGCTTGTTCGCGCGTTATATTATGTAGTTATATTTTTTTGTAGCTTAAAATTAAACATTTTAATTGTAATAATTATTGATAACATATAAATCTCTTAGATATTATATAAATATAAACTACCGTACCTCTCGATAATATTATGTATGTGTATATGTTTTGTTGTTTTACGGGTTGTTCTGGTTTTTTGTTTGGTTTCTAGTTTTGTGTCTAAAGAATTATGAGCAGCACAGCGATTACCACCGGGTCTATTTACTGATTCGATGATGATTTTTCGTAATGTTCCCGAGTCGTCCCGTTTGCTTAGGCACCCACAAATCCATATACTTCCAGGACACGAATTTCGAAATCGCCCGATGTACACAATGGCGGATTATTAAATGTTTTACAGTGATCAGTTTTACCATATCGAATGTTTTCGTCCATCCAAATTGCTTGGCCCTCGCTGAAATAAACGTCGAAATCGAAATCAGTTTGGCTATATTTAGTAAAAGATCTTCGTTTTTAAGAAGAGAAGCATGTTTTTTATATTTTATTTTATTGTTATTATGAATAATCAGTATTTGATGAATTTGAATAAATGAATAAAAAAATGTTATGTCCTTCATTAAGAATTTATTTTATTGTAACGACAACAAATATTATTAATTGCGAGCCACCGCAATCAAGTTTGAAAGACAAATTGAAAAAAAAAATGAAAACTTACCCTCCACCGATCGTAATCATTTTCGAATCAGCAGCCATGAAAAGTTCCGAGGAATGACCCAAGCCTTTCTCACCTTCAATACCCACCCAAGGATATTTAGAACGTTCCGGATACAAGGAGAATAAGAATGTCTCGCCAGTGCCAAAATATGCTTGCCGTTGGCCTTTGTCATCTTTTAAATTGCGCTCAAACCAACGCGTTGAGCAATATGCGCCGAAAACCTAGAAAACATTTAATCTTCATATTAAAGCGTTCTAGAAGGTACTGCAAATACACTGAGAATTGAAATCACACATGATCACTAAAAGCTAAAAGATTTTCTATTCAGATTAGTAGCCTTAAATGGCTACGACCTTGTTAGTTTTTATTTTCTTCATTTCAAAGGTGATATCCGAATGCCAATAAGAATGGAAAGATATCACCAGCTGGATGGTAGAGATTTGTACAGTAAAAAACGATTGACCAGTCGCTTGAAACTCTCCGTGGATATAGGTTCGCGATAATGTCCTCATATCTGAACTTATCAAATTTCAATGGTGCCTTGGTGGGGCAGTAGATAAGCAGTAGCAGTGGCGTAGAAGAAGAGCACCGCTTCTGCGCTGGATTCCAATGGCTGGCATATTTAAACTGCAAAAAATACATACCTCATTATTACAAGTTTTAATCATCATCAACGTGGGCTCGTGCTGTTCGACACGAACATAGAATGTTGTCAGCGAACAACCATGCTCTTCAGTTGTATAGAGTAGTACAGGTTGATACATCGTTATCCTAACAGGCAGCCATGACCAGAGTGTAAAAAGCTTTAAAATAGTAAAATAGAAATTACTTAAGATAGTTTCTTCTGCAAAGAATACACAGAAATAAGTGTGTAGACACAATCAGTCGGTGCATGAGGAATTGAATCTAGGATTTTAAATAATTATTAATTAATAAACAGATTATTATTAAGCATATTTTTCGTTAACAGAACTGAAAATGTGTTGGTGAGTTACAAGCCGAGCTGGTACGAAATTACATAAAAGCGCTTTTTATATATACATCAATTTAATTTCTAAACTAATAATAAATAAATTAAAATAAATATAAAAAATCTCAAATTACCAACAAAACTTTAGGACAAACCTACAATACCACAAACAATCACGAGGTGAGCATTAAAGCTGCACGCTAAGCTGGATAACAAACAGGAAATGAAGGTCTTAAGAAAAAAACTTCTACCAAAATATTTTAATTTAGTTGTCTTTCTTTTCTTTTGATATCGATCACATATTTCCTTTATTTGAATAATAACAGATAATATTCGAAAGAACATAACGCTTTTAGGTTTAAGGTTTTAATAATTCCTAAATGTTTTATCCCCATAATTGGCAATTGAAGAGATATTCAAAAATTTACAATAAAACTTGGAAATAAGATTTAAAAGTTATACAAATTCTTGGCTTCCAGTTTTGCCACCTAATTTGTAGGCAAAGTAATGGCTACAGCTTTTGGGAATAATTAATAACAGAAAAAACGAGACAAATTGGTCAAGGTGTTTCATTTCTACAGAATGCAATTCTGCACAAACCTAACAGAAAATATTTTTTGTAAACATTTTTTTTTTGTTTTTGTCAATATCGAGAACTTATTTAGCAGCACTCATATATTTGTGATGTAGTCTAAAAAGGCATTAACATTGTGTTAACGGCCTGGAGATGATAGGAATGGAGAGGTATACCTATCGAATTATGTTAGCAGTTTTACCCGACAAGGAGCATTGGAGCTGTTTTTACACACCTATATCATAATAAAATATAAGTATAATAATTTCTCTAGGTTTCGATATTTTAAGTCGGAGTTTAAGACATGCTCCAAATTATTTAGATTAAATAAATACGTAAACTAAATATTACGATAACCGCTCAAAAAATTGTGATTCTGAAAGATTTTCCATAGTATAAAATTCACGTTAGTTTGTACTGGTTGTATACTCCAACCATTAATTGCTTTAAGGAACTATTGAATTCGAAATATGTAGCTTAAAATTGCATTTTAATCCTAAAAAACACAACATTCAATTTACTTGTTCACTCCTCACATCAAAAATAGTTATTGCAAATATGTGGGCAAATTCAATGTAAATTTGGCAAAAAAATAAAATAAAAAGTAGGATGAAAACCGGACTCCACAAAATTGTAGAGCTGCTTAACTAGCAATAAAATTACCTATAAAATAATTTTACTTCAAATCAAAAAAAATAAAAATCTACAGCGCAGTAACAAAATGTGAGCAAATATTTTTATTTTTTACATTTTTTTTCATTTCATTTGTAATTATACGAATAAAGAAAAATTGAAACAACTAAGAAATCATAAGAAACGTTTGGAGCTATAGAAAAGTTACAAAGTTTCGAACTTACATCATCCGGATTGGCAATACCACTTGAAATTGCCTGAATGGGAAAAACTCCCATCGATAGAACTCTATGGCCAGGCGACTGTGAGCCCTGGCGATTTTCAAAAATCCCAACAAAATTTTTAAGATTTTCGTTTTGATATTCAAAAAAATCAAATATGAAATTTATAATACATTTTATAGGAAAAGTTTAATTTATGACGCGCGGAATGTTTATTTAGTTTTTTTTAATTAGTTAAGTTTTACATTTCATAATTTTTATTCAATTGTTACTTAGGCAATGTGTGCAGATGATTAAATGGCAAATAGAATGCAGGAAAGCAGCAATAGAAAAAATAGACAAAAAGAGAGAAAATTACAATTAATAGTTTTTTGTTGGTACAGTCATAACGAATTTATTTATATAAGTTATGTTTTTTGGGTGGATGGTATTTCTTGCAATAATTTGCATTGTAATGATGATGTGTGTAGGTTACGGTTTTTGGTAAAATGAAAAATTCAAAGTAATATGAATGTATTGAGGTGGTGAACGTTTGGACATATGGTTAAAAAATACACTTTAATAACGTTTAGCAATTTTTGGAAAAGTTTTAACATTTTGCAGATGTTTGGTCGCCCAAATACTCGCTATCTTTCGGAAAAAAGCTATGCAATAGTTAAAAAAGTTTACCAAGCCAACCATATGCCCATATTGAATGTGTGTCTTATGTTGAAGAGTAATTAAATATTTAGAAGTTTATTATATATATATATATAACAAATATGTATACATTTCTATTCTACCCTCATAATAAACTGTTCCTAACTAAAGAAAATAAAACTTCAAATCAAAACAAATATACAACAAACAATAAACTGATCTTTCGCTATGTTTCATATTCAACAAAATTAATCAATTAAGATCAACAAAAAACGAATAGTAATTGTAAAAAATACTTTACATAAAAGAAATTTCTTCGATTCAGCAAACAAATATACAACAAAAGTATCATAAAACGAATACAACTAAAAACACATTTAACAAAAGTATTTATCATCCAACGAAGTTAACGTTTTCATTCCAGAACATCTCTACACAAATTTAAAAACATAAAATAAATTCATAATTTGGTTTCGCGGTCAAATGTTTTACTATGTTTTGATTACAAAATAACGTAACAGGTTAATTGGTTAGTACCAATTTATTGAACACAATAAAATTTCAAAAGAAATTATTCAAATTAAATACTAGAAAACAGCTTCAAAAAACACATTAAATTGAAATTATGAAAAAGGAGCCTGTTAAATGTAAAATATAATTCTTTGGTTGTTCGGAAATTGAAAAAAAACAAACAAACATTCAAAACGAACATACGATTAACAAAAGATTATCAATTATTCTTTTTAATTATTATTATCGGCAAGGAAAGAAAAAACACAACGAAAAAATTGTTTTTTTTTTTTTATTTATTTGGAAGAACAAAAACAAATATAAGGTTTTAACCCCTACCAGATTTCGACAGGTCTCAGATGCCACCCTCTGAAATACCAGTCCATAGTTTATTTGAATTAGAAAAACACCTTTTTTATTTTATTGTAAAAAAATACTTATTTTTAAAAAAAAATCTATTAATTGTGTGTGTGTTTTTTTTTAAATAAAATGTTTCAATATTTAGTATTAAGAAAAAATTCTTACAGAAATTAATTTCTAAATCACAAATCCTCATTTTACACTCGTACTGTGATTAGAAAGCGAACATTTCGTTTAATTGGTTTCAATAAAAAAAAATATTATTAATTAGATACTTTTCGAAATTACTTTTTACTGCTGTGACGTTTTTTGAAAGCTATTTAGGATACCTAATCAGATGAGCATCGTGTGTAGTATGATTGCTGTTAGGCGGAGTGTAGTGAAAAATAAAAAGATGCATGCGGTTATTTGGTCGATTTTGCTTTATGATTTATAAAATCAATTTTTTCTATTAAATCAATCGCGAATCACCTACCAACCAACCAAAACGTAACACAACTACAAACCTTTTTCTTTAATGGATTAAAGTTTTATGTGTATGTGAAGTACTACAAGTATATATGGTAAAGAAATGAAAACCATGGTGGAATTAAACTAGCGAGTTCATCACAACAATGGCCATGTATAAAATTTGTCTAAGATATTGACTTGGTACGTAATAGAATTATTAACAAGTCATTTTATGGCACAGAGCTTTAAATTTGTTTTCTTTGAAATGAGTATATTTTTGTATTTTAAACGAAATATTAATTTTGTGTTATGTCTCCAAACCATCTTTTATTATTTGTTTAACATAAGAAGCAGTTATTTTAGTATAACGTCTTGTGATGTGTTAAATTTAAGATTGCTTTCAAAAAATGTCCTAACATATTAAAATAGATCTATTTTTCAAATGTAATAAATACAAAAAAAGCTCCCTTTACCTTATAAAAAATGGCAAATGTAAGAAAAAATTAAACCTTATTCCTACCCATAGCCAAAAAATTAACAGTTAAGTAAATTTCTCGTAATTAACATTATAATAAAATTGAATAAATTATTCAAATAGATCGCCCTTACCTCTCTAATTGTCAAAGTGTGTGACATCATTTGTATATTGACTTGTGATTGACTCGTTGGTAGATTATCGCTAGAACGCGATTTAACTAACTGCTTCGATCCACTTAGAACTGATCTACTTTTTAGTACCATTTCAGTCTTAATAAATATTCTAGATATATACGTCGAACTAAAATTGAAAAAAAACAATAAAAAATTAGAACAAATCTCTAAGAAGAATTTATTTCGACTTACCTAAGCGCCCTGATACTAAACGCGGTTCGTAATAATTTCGTTGGCGAAACTGGCATATTCTTACAGAATTTCGTTAGCGCATTGTCAATGTCGTTCTTAATATTTTCAGCGCTCCATTCCGAACTGTTCGATGATGTATGCTTATGGAATAGGATAAGTATTGCCAGCGCTACGCGATAGAAAACTTTAATGCCTTCGTGAAAATAACAGTCCATCACACGTACTAAATATTGAAAAGGCAGTCCGCCTAAAATCCACCAGCACCAATCTGTAAAGATCGGTTCCAGCTTTTGTCCAGGACACAATCGTTGTAGATGCGCAACTGCAGACTTCTAGGAATTATGTATGGAATATATACGCGATTGCATATAAAATAAACGCGCACATATGAAAAAATCTTTAGTGTTAATATTTTGAAATCAAATTGATATTGATTGGATTTTAAGATATAATTAAGGTGAAGAGCGGAAGGTTACGCCTGTTTACATTCGTTCGTTTCAGTGTTTCTTTGTTACGCCAAGTGAGAATGAAGTAAAGGAAAAGTCACGATTTGCATGCACTAATTCAATTCATCATGTTGCAGACTAACAGCGAATTAAGCGGTGCCCACTGCATTCCTTTTTTGAACTGAGCACAAAATTCTACAAATTTCAATCAAACAATGACAACAAATTGAATTAGAAAATTGTTTCAATGTTTGGTCAATTTCTTATTTGCAATTACAAAATTCATTTTGGACTATCTCTTCGTCAATTGACATACGAGAATTTCAGTTTTTGGTGTCAAATCAAAAAGTAGAACGTCGGTAGAAGTCATACAGAAAAATGTTTCAAAAATGTATACATATAGAAACAATAAAAATCAACTGATAAAAGACAGAAAATTAGTCTGGAAATAATTACAAAATCGCGATACGCATTTGACGAAATAAGGAAATAGTCGAAGCGACGCGATATTAATATAACTAACACTGGTTAGTAGAGGTGTGTTTTGAGTTTTTAAAAACACGAATTAGGCTAGTAGCGTGGTTTATTTTAACATCTAGATGGCTATTACCTACAATTTTTTTTTTGTCAAAAAATTTCTGTTATTTAAGGTGGTTTAAAACAAATATAATAATATAATCATGCCAAAAGGTTATTTTAATTTGGATTCGTACTCCTCTTTTTGATCATATTATATTGTACTTTATCACATACAATAAACATAAAGTCATATGCCTACTTAAACGAATAATGTAAACAGACTGAAATTAGGAGAAAAAACTATAATTCAAAAAATAAAGAAAAATAATAACAATTACCGCATGCTTTTTTGATATCTGCAAAACAGTCTTCCATGTAACCTCATATAATAGCTTTGTCTGTGTAATGAATACTTTTTCTTTGGCAGCGACTAAATTTGCAAGACAATGATAGCATTCTTCCTCTGAAAATAAAAATGTAATTCTTGAATAAGGATAGGCAAATACTTAATAGAACAGAATATTGGAAAAAGTTTAACTTTTAACTCAGTAGAACTTCAAAGAACCACAGACTGTGTAGCTTGGACATATTCTCCGGAATTCGTAAGCTTAGTTCCTATACAGTACATGTAGGTATAATGTTCTGCATACACTTAATTTTCTTCTTGGCGTTTCTGTGATCCTAGCTCAGTACAGTACAGTACGTTTTTATCAGTGGCACAAGAAGAGTTTGAGCATATGGAAAAACAAACCTAGAGATAAAACGAATACGTAGCGAAATAGTTACGTCATAAAGTTTATCGAAACATGTTGTAGAGCTATGAATACGCACTAAGATCGGCATCTTACTAAAATATGTTTTGTACAGTTTTCGAGGAATGTAATTTTTAAGATTTTTTTGCATTTTCTTCTATCAATAATTTTCTAGCCTCATGTCAATGAAATCCAACGGCTGAAAAAAGTGGGATTATATATGTAGGTAGAAGTTTTGAAATGTAAACCAATAATTTAACAGTTAACTTAGTATTCCCAGCTATTTATGTAAACAAGCGCGGTATTTAAGAAAATTTCAATTTCAGAAAAGAGAAACCTAAAATTGGAAAACACGATTTGCCTTTTGCTCGTTCCACAATAAATAGACAAACTGATTAAATCAATTTATTATTTATTAAATGAAACACGACGAACCTGTAAGAGATACGTAATAACAAATAGTACCAGGATTTTTTCAGATTATTCATTTAGAGTTTTGAATTTCAAAATAAATATTTATTTTAATAATTTTGCATAGATATCCGTTATGCGTTATCTATGTGAATATTTTCATCGTTTAGTATAATTATAGGCTAGGAATTATAGAAAATTATTACAATAGATAATATTCCGCGCAAATATTGTCCGGTAAACATTTGTTTTAAATATTTTCACTCGTGCTGAATTGGATTCAATTTTGATAAGCGTTGGTCACTTGGAATTATCATTTCACGTAATTTTTACGTTTTTATCTAATTTATCTACGAGTACAACAAAAACCTGAGCATGGCTGGCTTCTGGTTGATTACGACACTACTTTTAAAATCTAATCTGGTCTTGTTTCCGATATAAGTATCTTTTGCAATTTCTGAGGTTAATTCTCGATCAATAGTTATCCGCTTATCCTTGATAGGTACTTCGATTGCTGCTCAGGATATTCCTGTCCACGTTGTAAATAAAAAACCAAGTTTTCGCTCAACTCAGCACCAAGTGCTTGGCGTATTCAACCAACTCCTGAATCATTATCCCGACCTTGTGAACCGACCAAATTAAGTTCAGTTCATCTTTTCCAGAAAAATGATCGCGAACAAGATGATGTCGCTCGAAAAATGATTCTAAAGCGGGTGTTCTCTTGATCGGTTTTTTCACTATCTTGGTGAAGGCTAAGTGGCTCATGTCCTTGATACAGTTTTTTAAGCTTTCGATAGACACCATCCCATTATAAATATTAGCATCCACCACCGAACAGAAACAGATCAAATCGAAGGATGATGTCGCTCGAAAAATGATTCTGAAGCGGGTGCTCTCTTGATCGGTTTTTTGCACTATCTTGGTGAAGGCTAAGTGGCTCATGTCCTTGATACAGTTTCTTAAGCTTTCGATAGACACCATCCCAATATAAATATTAGCATTCACCACCGAACAGAAACAGATCAAATCGAAGTAACTCTATTTTTAGGCCTTCGACTTGACGAAACACAAAAGAACGATGAGGTTCTCAAGTTGAGGCGAATGTTTGCTTCTGGTTTCTGGTTCGAGAAGTGTTTGTGTTGATTCCTCAATTAAGAGACGGGTGCTAATTTTTATATCTCGTTCATTTTGTATCTGTATCTTTCTCTAGTTCTTCTAAAGATTGTGCGAATGCTAATTGAATTCATTCAAATCGAGAGAGAAAAATTTTTTAAAAAATTTTTATTTTAAATGGTTTTATTAGATTGCTGGCACAATGTAGGAGGATGTTCACTATCCGGATTCATGGGATACAAGTTTCATTGGTGTGTAAAGTTTTGCTTTTAATTACAACAGAAAATGCTAAATATAATAAAATATCGCTAAATGTATGTCTGGTATTCGATGTTGCCTTTAATTACTGATGATACTAGGAAGCTGCGCATAAGATAGACGTTATGCGCAGCTTCCTTGACTTTATTCGATATTGGAGTGCTAATCATTGCAAATGGTGTGAAGTTGTAAAACGTAAGCAAACCTGTCAATATATTATTACAATGCACAGGCGTTTTACTCAGACGAACAAAGAGTTTTTTTTAAGTCTTCACTAACTTCAACTACATACCTCATACGCAAAGGATTTTAACTTTACACGCATCTTGGAATATTCTTTTCAGATATTATCTCGTATGGCAAATAGTCCAGGATAATAACTTAGAGCTTATAATCAAAATATTTGGTATTTTCATGTCAATAGGTTAGAGTCAGTAGCTGAATAATGACCGTAATGACCGTAAACGACTGAACAATACTTTTTCCCGACTAATGCATCGATACCGTTTAATACTGAAGAATGTAAAGATGTAACGAAACATGATTATATTCTATTACGAGAAACCGATTTAACAGCGCATATCCGTACTTCACTTGTAGTCTTGTACTGAAATTCAGTACTGATTGTTATAATAGAATAAATTAGAAAACAAATTTTTTTTTTCATAACTCCCGTTTCCTGTTGCAACTGCCACTTTTGTAAATAACTCAATAATTGGTTAATTGTATCTACTATAGAATAGAGTTTTGTGGTTTCTGAAATGCAAACTCGGGATCTGATCCACAAAATTCAGTGACTTTAATAGAGTTTCCATGTTTTTTAGACGCATAATAGTATATCAATTCCGTTTGTCATCGTATGGCATTGTTCTCTCCGCTAAAAACGGTCAAATACATACAAGTTATTGCCCATTGCTAAGATAACTTCATGGGTTATTTTATTGAGGCGCCATAAAGAATTTTCGAATATCGTTTGGAGCACAATTATACAACTCGGTACACAATCGACAATGTTGCTAATTAAATTAATATTATCGCTTAATGATGGCAAACTACTGAATCTTTTCACTATCTCCTATATATTAATTACTCAAAATCGAGTTTCTCTTCAAATACAAATAAAACAAAAATATTGTGATATCAGCTTGTTTATTACTTGATTAAGAGTGTCCCACTTACTACTATGTCTTGCAGCAATATATAAACTGCAATTTCAGAATTTTATTCGTTTTTTTAATTATTAAATGGCGCTCAAAGAACAGATAAAGGACCATCGGAATCTTTGAGTTTTTGATAAATCGAACCAGAAAAACTATGAAAAAATTATAGCCTCCACTTTATTTTTTGTCTGATTAGAAAGAGGGTGCTTTTCATAATCGAGTAAATAAAATTAATCGTTGTGGTCACTGTAAATTAAATTATCGCTCAAAAATTGTGTTTATGGAATGTTGACTTCGACGTTTGTTTACATTTTCGCTTTGATTTCTTCTGGTTTCTCTCAGATTAGCCTTAAGTCTTAGGTTGTTTGGCATTGCAATTTGCAATATAATTACTGTTAATTCCGTTTGGCAATGATATGGCATTAAAAGAAGGTGTCAACATCTTATTGACTGGGGTTAAATTGATTTTCCATAGACTTCGATGGATTTCGACCAAATATAAGAAATATTAATAGGTATTATATATACTGAGAGTCCTACTATGATAAAAACGATTTTTAACAGTAATTAGTATTCACAGTACCCGGAATTTTTTGAAAAATTTCGCGGAAATATGGCCCAACATGAGTAAGACGTTACAAACGGTATTCGTATACTATAGCTCTTAACGTTTAAAGCTCTCGCATCAAACCCTGTGTAATAAAATTCAACATCATTCAACAAGTACCAATGAGTAGCTTCTCGACAATGGCTTTGGACATTAAAAGTTATATCAGAACATAAACAATATTTTATTGTATACTGTCCGTCTCACAATCGTAACACATTTAAGTGCTCTTCGACGTTGCGACAAACTTTATTAACTTTTGTTATCATTTCCGGATGTTATTACTGCAATAAATGTGTTTGAAATGAAAGTGTTTACGTTGATTTGCCAGAGTCTATTGAAATCAATAGACTTTAAAGGGTTACATTCCATTGTAATGCAATGTCCTATTCAATAACTTTGAACACCAGACTAGAAAATACCAGTGCGTGCGATAAGCATTACTAAATTCATTTGTAGTAGCGACTAACATCCCTTAAGACAAAACCTCGTTAATATAGGTAATAAAAAATGCGGCTCGTACAAATTTAATTAATTTTAACATTTATTTAAATTATATTATTCTTTCACAAATCAAAAATAAATAAATACTGAACAATAACAAAATAAAAAAAATCATACTTGTTAAAAAAAAAACTTAAGAAACTATTTTATTTATAAAAATGAATAAAAAAAAATCTAAGGCCGGGTGTAATCCAGTGCCCAGTGGTAGTATAATAGGCTTCTAAACATTGCTTCAGCGATGTCGTGGGTTCAATTCTCACTCTACGCATAAATTATTTATAAGAATTTTTCAGTTGCTATTGGCTTTGAAATTATTAATATAAATAGTGAACAGTGCAGAATGTTTAATAGGATCACTACTAAGGGATTTAACACTGAGCAGACGAGTTCTGTTTACATTCTTATCAAATTCCCTAGCACCATCAGAGATACCAGACAGTAGTTGATTTGTTATAGGCAACATTGCTGTTCTGGTAGATTATATCATAGCCAAACAGCACTAAAAATTATTAACTCCAACTAGATGATTTCTGACCTCCCACCCCTAAGCTGACTGGATTGTACACTATAGTGTATTAAAGGCTAACCACCTAAGTCCAGTTCAGTATCCTTGAAAAAAAAGTATTAAATATTGCATCTCAAAATTCGGAATTAATTTTGGACGGCCTTAACCTAACCTAAGCTAAAGTCCCAACGATATATACGAATTTTGAAATGCGGGATTCGAAATTTTGGAATACAGCTTTATATCCCCAACAACAATTTTTCGGGTATTAAGGGAAAAAATTATAAAAAGATTTTTGGAGTTATACTATAAAGGAACCGTAGCATCCGATCACACCCTCGAGAAGCCTATAGAATGAAGTAATGTCGAGGAATTTTTCTGTCTGAATATTGAAGCCCTAGAACATACGTAGGTTGCCTTTTATATTTCGGGATTAGAGAAGAAAAACAAATATTAATCATCGAAAACCACTTTATTGTTTTTCAAAATATATATAAAATCTATACACTTTTGCATGCGTTTGAACCAATTGTCGAAGCACTTTTGCCACTCTGATTGAGGTATCTCCAAAACATGCATTCTGAATGCGGCAACCGCTTCTTCAGGTGCCGAAAAACGTTGACCTCTCAGTTTGTTTTTTACGTACGGGAATAAAAAGAAGTCATTTGGTGCCAAGTCAGGACTATACGGTGGATGACTCATCAAATCGATGTTTTTGAGCATTTCTTTGGACCAATTGACACGAGCATCTTTTTGAGCTTTTGTCAAATTATGCGGGATCCAACGCGAACAAATTTTTTTGACAATCAAATGATCATGCAATATTGGATGTATGCTGGTCCCACTAATGCCTAAGGTTGTCTCAACTCACGATAGGTCAAATGACGATCTTCCAATATCAGTTTGCGCACAGCATCAATGGTTTCCGGAACAACAACTGATTTTGGACGACCTTCACGAAATTCGTCTTGAAGTGAACTACGACCACGATTGAATTCACCATTTCATCGATAAACACTGGTCCTTGATGGAGCTTCATCGCCCAAAATTGAATTAAGTTCATCTATACACTGTTGCTGAGTTAATCCACGTCGAAAGTTGTAAAAAATAATCGCACGAAAATGTTCACGATTTAATTCCATTTTTGAGCTGAGATAAATCTTTTAACTTACTGCAAACAACACAAATAGCGCTCGTATGTCAAAACGTTTTGAGTACGTATAACCTCAAAAATATCCAACTTTACGATAGAGCTGTCAGTTACTAGATTGCACCACCAGGGTTGCCAAATCCCGAAACATAAAAGGCAGCCTACGTATCTCCTAGAGGACTGCCATTGCTACAATATCGACCTTTCGGCGTGTCGCAGGAACTGAACAAATCAATGCTTTATATATTTTATTTTCAGCTATCAGAGTTCAACTTGGTTAATTATTGAGATCAATTGCTAATAAATTTTCATCGATTCAAATATTGTTTTACACATTCTTACATATGTAAAGTATAACACACTTTTTACTCCAAAAGATTGTAGGTATTGTGCCGTCATTCTTAGCAACTTTGTTCATAAAACTTATCCTCATGAATCACAATCTTTAAAAGAAATACGAAATTCTCCCGACGAAAGTATTCTATTCGTATAAAATATACCTACAACAATATTAATTTTTCCACTGTATTTCTTTATCTACAAATCAGCCGCTTACAATTGGTATTAAAAACATTCTTCCACTACCGATAAACTTCCTTCCTACCTCACTCGAAAGCACAACAGGATTTCCCAGATTATACACGATTCAAGTGTTCTGTTTCGCAATAAGTAAACAATCGCAACAAATTTTGTATACATCAGACTCACATTATACAGTGAAAAAAAAAACAACAACTAGCAGGAAATATTTTGGCAGTTATCCAAGACAAGCACCACCACCATACAAATATTCGGCAAAGAACTTGGGACTTCGCTAAAAATAAACACGAATACGATTCAAAATCGGCCAGGTAGCTTTCACTCTTTTGCTAAACCTCATCATCGATTTAACAAGTGACTGCTGAAAACCAAATGGCTGGAAAAATTCCAAAGCTAAATTTTCCGAATTTAAACATATTTACAAAATGTCGAATTGATGTCGTAGGCACGGGGTAAAAATATTTTCGGGATAAAATCAACGGCTTCATTATAAGTCATAGGTTTTATATCACATTATCTACAGACTCTATGTATTTTTTTTATACCTAGTTTAACTATTGCAGATTTATTCAGTTTTGGAGTTTGCCAAATTTATGCTAGCACGTGGGGCTTTTTCAAATTGGTTACAAAAGTTAAGTATTTATTATATAGGGGTTTTCAGAAATATATTATGATTTTACTATAGTAAACTTTGAGGAAAACATCTGATCGTTGTCATCCATTTCTATGTTAATGGGCAATTAGAACAAGATTGCGTTTAATAAAGTGGCATCCAAAGAAAATAGATAAAAATATGGAAAAAAAAATATGCATTATCAATAATTGCAATTAGCAAGATTCGTAGTTTCATTCAATTCTGACCTTAATTAAAACAGGTTTCGTGTCAATATAGTTTTGTGCGATATGCGTGTTTAAAATTTCCATGTCAAATTTCGCACCAAACGTTCTAACATAATGGTACCTATTGCAGACCGATTAGTTTCGAAGTTGTTGGTGTTTGCTTGATGCTGATGCACTTTACCAAGTACGCAACAACAAATTTTCAGGCTGCAAATTAGTTTTTAAGTGTTATATTTCTCTACCAACTTCTGACCCACAGAATTTCGCTAATTTTCAACCCATCGATAATTTTAGTGCTGTTTACGTCTGCAAGGTTCTGACCTCAGTAAAGTAAACAAACAATAAGAAACTAATACTAGTTCGAATAATCTTGTAAATGGAACAATTATGATCCAGTTTATTAATTTATTTACTATATCAAATCAAATTGCAATCCTTTCGATCTCGAGATATAGAAAACGAATTCATTTGAATAAAATATAGTATAGTACATGTATACAAATTTTATTAATGAAAGTTGTTAACCTACAACAAGATTATTATTACGTTACGTTAATGTTTTTCATCATGTCCGATTCCCGAGACTTCTTATTTATTCATTAAAATTTCTGATTGCATCCTGTTAATAAATGCGACGCACTTACTGATGAGGACAACGTCAGACAAACTTAATGTTAAGAAAAAGATTTAATTAAATATGATAAATAAAAGAGAGTTGGAGAAATTTCAATTAAATTCTTTTTTTAATTCCGATTCTTATGGATTTATGCTATTTTTTAGCTACGAAAAATTTATAAGGTCTGTGACTAAAACTAAATTTAATTTTTACGAGGAAATATAATTCTAAGAATACCTTCCACTTTGAATATGCCTTTAGTTAAAAGAAACACGCTTAGTAATTGTGCATAGCAGATACCTATAAGGCTTTGGAATATGTATGACTAATACATTTCTTCGGTAAAGTATGTTAAGGCCAAAATCTAATCGTAGAGAATTTTATTCAGATAAAATGCGTTAAGTCCGAAATGCTATCGTATAGAATTTAATACCGTGCTAATTTGAACCGATACGTATTTCATGGGCCAATTCGGTTTTCTGCCAAATGCCTTACGGAAACCAAAGAGGAGTAAAAACAGCTAAATATCGTTACGAATTTTAGGTGAATACTGGTAATCATTTGATCACATCGTTTCGTAGCCCTACTCTGCCTTGCAGTTCCTACCAGAAACCCTTTTGTAGTAGTCAAAATAATTTTAATAATTTTCCAATGCAGTTTCAACTGTTCGTTTTTTCACAATTGTGGCAATATTTATTTGTCCTTATAATTTTCATGTTTTTAATTTAAACAACGTGCCGGGGTAGTGTTAAACAAATTTACATTAGTAGCGTAAACAATTAATTACAAATTTGAAATGCATCGTTATAGCTTCAAAGATATTTCTGATCATATCACCTATCGGATGTGCTAACAAGTATCATCATAATATGATAATATGAAATATAACTACTTAGGTATCACATTAAGAAATTTAAATTTGTTGCACAAAATCCGAGAAGTTCGTGCACATATTTTATTCAGTTTTTATTTTGTGGCACCCAAATTGGCCGCAGTTCAAGGCACCTATACGGAATGGATAAATTTCTGATTCAATCCAGAACGATTCTTAGCTTAACGTATTCGTATAATAAAAAAAATGCTCATGTTGATCAATTAAATTTTCACTATTAAACCAATAGCTGCGAACAAGTGTGCTATTCTCGTTTTGGGTCGGAATAAATGATTTCAATATTTGGACAACGTGCAGGCAGAAATATATTCCTTATAACGCAATATTAAGCCATTGATAAGGCGAAAAATTATTAACACTTTAGCGGCTAGGTAGAGTGTGTCAGCACTAAACTAATATTGTAAGTATATGTAGCTAAAAGTACCTTGTACTTGTAGCGTAGGTTTCAAAGGTTTTAGTATATGTAACATCACGGCTATGATCTCGGTATATCTCTTTACGATATTACGTAACTTTAGATCAAATGACTGATTGCGAAACGATTTACGTTT
Organism: Beris chalybata; assembly: GCA_949128065.1. NCBI lineage: Eukaryota > Metazoa > Arthropoda > Insecta > Diptera > Stratiomyidae > Beris > Beris chalybata. The sequence goes on along the minus strand of OX421896.1, from coordinate 1,223,572 downwards.
AACTAGACTTTAAATAGATATTATCTTCATACAGAGGCAAAGTATAGATAAATGTCGTGTAATTATGAAAAATTATTGCTACGGAAGTTGAAAATAGCCAGCGCACTAATTTAGTGCCCCATAAAATAATTATGCAAATAATTCACGCGACTTCTTTTCATTGTCATATTATCAGCAATCAACAAATAATATGTGTATATTCTTAAGTTTTTTGAAGAGTCAAAGGACTGATGCCTTTTTTTATAAAAAAAAATAGTTTAACCGAAATTTGACGATGAACATGGTTTTTTTTACATGTATTTCGAATAATTAAAAATACAATATTCACCTATATAAATAGGTATATCTTATCTATTTTTACTATTTTTTTGGTATCATTCTCGCTCTGTATCTAAAATGAACTCATTATCAACATAGCATACAGATTTTTCAGGAAAATAGGTAGATAATTTATGTATCAGTATAAACTTTGCTCATCGACGAAATTTATTTGATCTTTAAGTGAATCACACGTATTCTTCCACAGTCGAAGCTATCTGCTGGGTATTTTAAGTATCACACTTATCACACTTATAAAGGCAAAGGTACAGTTCAGTTCATCTCATCAACAAGGATCATATGGACTGGTTAGCCGATCAAAATCAACTTGCTTAACCTCAAAACGTGTCACTCCAAGCAAATCCGACTTTTTGACCTTTTGTAGAGAACAGTGAATTTTATGCACGAACATCGGTAAAGTTGAACGTGTGTCAAGCAATTTCTTTGTAACCTTCAACAGTTCAAAAACAACGTGCACCTGTATTTCAAATGCTTTCTTCTTGTTTTATCACTCACTCACCACTCAACTATTTTATCGCCTAACTCGTCTTTGCTGCTCAAATCGGATGAAGACACTACCGTAATGTCCCGAATTCGATCAAAGATATATTTTTTAAAAAGGACAAGGCCCGATTTGGACTCTCATGGCAGAATAAAAACAATAAAATAAAGTTAAAAAAAGATCAATTCTCAAACATCGTTTCCTACTAAGCATATCCAAAGAAAAATCTTCTATGATACGGAGCTTCGACAGGACAATTGTGGCGATTAGAGGACTTTCCAGTTGTCGTCTATGTTCAACTTAGAAAGTAAAGAAAACTGTTCAAGCCTACCTGACATAAAATGCAATAATATCGCCGTGATTGGATAAAGGGTCGGACTGTACGTAATATCCGGACAGGCATATCCTAAAACGTTCACAATACGATCAGCAACTGCACGTCCTTTTCGCGTTAGATGGTAGGGCAGGCAATGAGCAGAATCAACAAATGGTGGCAGCATGATCGGCTTTTCCGGCAGTTCAGTTGTGCCGAAAACCTGAAAAGAAAGTTGTCAATTAAATACACTACATCAGTTAAAATTAGACGTTAGCCAATCAAATGAAATATGTACTGAATTACTATTTAAATTGTAGTTTGAGACAATATAATAAGCAAGCACGTTAATTTTTAATATCATTTGTATTAAGATAATCTTTTCACGGAAACGGTGCTACAATATCGAACCTATTTCGAAAAGAACGTTTATTTTTAACATTTTTAGTATTTCAAGAACTGAACAGTTATTATAGTTGTGTTCAATCTCAGAATCGGAGAAAGATAAAAAGTTGAAACTTGGAATGTATAAAAAATTTCACGGAAAAAGTACTTAGATTAAATAGCGGAGATGGTTGAGGTAAACTATAAAATAAATAAGAAAATAAGAGGAAAATAAGTAAGAAAGTGGAACACTAGTAGTGAAGTTTTAGAGGTGTGAGTTCTTAGTGGAGAGAATATAGCAAAACGATAAATTTTTATAAAAATAAAAAGTTGAAAGGGACCGTACATACTCTACGTCACACAAAAAACTCACCTATTACATATGAATATTTTTTTTCATTTCTTTTTAATAAAACGGATGAATTTTAGCTCTATTTCGTGCTTTTATTTTTGAAAAATACTAAACCGTGTGACGTCACAATGGAGGGGGAGGAGATGACATTTTGCGACAAAGTGTGACAACGGGGGAGAAGGGTTCAAAAATTGTCGAAATTCGAGTGACGTAGTATGTGTACGGCCCAAACATAGGTTTCACATAAAGTTCTGCTAATGTCTATTTTAAAACAATTGTTGATAAACAGAATGGTACAATAGTATTTGAGTTTTTCTTATCAACAACAGTAGGTATACGTAAATATACTTTCTGGTGCCTCTTAGTTCGTTAGAGTTCACGCAAATATTCTCGCGCAAAAATCAAAGTATTTTGATTCTTTAGCGCCAACATGTTGGTGTTGGCCAAATTTATGTTTGCGCAGTAGTTGAATTTCAGCCGTTGGAAGTAGAAATAAAATTGTTCGGGGCTTTATTAATGAATTAAGAATATAATAGTTCTTATGGCTACCATTTTATAATGTTTTTGCTATCGAGAGTAAAGCAGCTTAAGGTAATCCACAAAAAAAAACGATCTAGAGTAAGAGTTTATTACTAATGTTTTGAACTGGTAAGTTGTTGCTCCTGAAAACAATTTGACAGTTTTAATTCGAACTGTAAATTATAAGAGATGAACGAAACAATAAGAAATATTTAAGATAATTCACGACTTTCCATAACAGATCCAATTATGAGTGCAAATCGTGAAGCGTTTTTATCAGCGCAATTAGAATCACGTGATTCGGATGATTCGATTTATGAAAATATTGTGTTTCAAGGAGCACTTTTTTATTCAATTAGCAGCTTGGATTCATCGAACGACGAAATTGTATCTCACTCAAGTGTTTTGAATTTCCTCGAAACTATTGAAAACTATAGTTTTTTGTTGTTTTTTTCGACATCCATTGTTGACAACTAGCACAAATGTCAAAGAGAATTGAATTGAATTGTCAAAGCTCATTGCTACCAACCGCTGGGAAACGAAATTACCAAATTTCACAAACACTAGAGCCACTAACTTGTAAACTGAGGAACTATTTCAAGAATGGTTATTAATTAAAGAATAAGCAATACTAACTTTTTTTTTAAATTATGATTTGAAACTAAAATTTAAATTTTTATATACATCTACAATTATAGTTACAACTTTGTACTTTTTCTTCAAACATGTTCAGAACACATCGACCTACTTAAACCACTTCAATTTATCAATTGGCACTTACCTGATTAACCATATCCCAGTAGAATCCTTCCAGCATACTCTTTCCAACTTGATGTTGACTGCACAATGCCGGCCATAATTGTGATCGGATCGGTGAATTTATGGGCCATGAATTTTCTCGAATCGCAATTTTCACATCACGTTTTCGGTTCTGCTGAATAAGCGCTTGGATATCCGAAAACGATTTCAGTACACTTTTCTTTCCTGGAAGGACATAAAAAAGGGTGGAAAATCCGATAAATAAAAAAGTAATAACGGAAAAAATCAATAGTTCAAATAGGCAATAAAAATGGGAAGGTCGGAGAAAGTGCAGTCTCGTCAGTTGTTCAAGCGTTTTTAATAGGCAGAGCCAGGCGAAAACTAATTAATTTAAATTAATCTGATTAAAGAAAAGTCCTTCCCTTCATAAAGATTACAACGCCTTCCATGTGCTTGGGAGCGGTCTTCCAGAGGTTGAAACAGACGCGGCAATAAACAATGGCCTCCTCTACAAAGTGCGGATATATGGCATGGAGTTTAATTGAATTTTCAATCGTATCATGTCGCATGAGTGTGATATTCAATTACGTTATGGAGGTCAAAGTGTGAATTGAATCGGATTGGATACGAGGGGATAACATTTATTTGAGCAGAGAAGATTTAACCAAACATTACCGGTTGGAATGGAGATAAAAACCTTTAAGTTGAGAACCGATGGTAATGTAATTTCGATTACACTTTCGTGATAAGTTGTCCCTTGTTTTTCATCTTGAGCAAAAAGAAGGCCGGTTCACATAAGTCGGCCAATGATACGTTGGCTTTTGCCATTAATCAAAATTACACTCACCACTCGATAACTAGAGATCACATTTGCCAGTCTTATCTATTTCTTTCACAATTGAATGGAAAAGTTATTGTAGCTAATAAATGTGTACATTGCATTAGTTAAAAAATATTTCAAGTACATATGTGACTCTATGATAGTCTTCTAACACTCGGCCGAAATCTATTCAACTATCTTTGAAATGTACAATAAACCGGCAAGTACACTGTCATGTCTATTTGTTATTTTTGAAACGAAAAGTAGATAATAGCGCGCTACTTAAGTCATTCAGTAGTGGCCCATTGTTATGTTTATTTCAGTTAAAAAATAACAAAATCGGTTTCGAACAAATTGGACATATTCTTGATTTATTATTGACCAGGTGAGTGAGAGGCATACGGGAGAGTGTATGCAATCAATTCGAAATATTCTACAGAATTGTAGAAATACGTATGATACATATTTCGATTGGCTACAATTGCCAACATCAATGCATATACATTTATTATATCAGCAAAATATGCTTGAGCTGTCTACGTAAAAAGTACTTTCATTCAAATAAGTTTTATCTTTAAGAGTTAAAAATAATACGAAAAATCTGTAAAACAAATAAGCGTTTTAATCATTTCTGCTCCAGTAGTTCCATTAGAACTTGATAATGGCCAGCAGGGACGTCATTTCAGTTTTTTCTAGGGTGGGGCAAGATGTTATGAATGTATATATTTTTATATATATTTTATATATAATATATGCCCCCAAAAACGACGTCCCTGATGGCCAAAATCCATTACCGAATTATCGGGCTCCAATGGTGACCTTACCGAACATAACACTTTTCTTTATTGGGCGTAAAGGAAAAATAGTCTGAGACTAAAATCAATGCAGTGCTGCATGCGGTAGCATTGTCCACATACGATTTTCATGGCTCCATGATCTACAAAGGTGAACATTTCGAAAATGCAACTGTACTTAGAAAAGAAATATTTATTAAAATATCCATTTCAGTACAAATGCTTTGCATCGAAAGAAATCTTTTCAATGACTAGTCTCCCTTGAGTTCATAACAATATAGCCTTCTTATTAAATTAGTAATAGAAAAATTAAATATCGAAATTTAGTGTTTATCTAAAAAAATACGCAGTTGAAAAAACTACTCGTTTCTGGTATTTCGCCGAGATTTCAGTTACAGAATCGTACCATATATTAAAGTAAATATGTACATACTCGTATATAATAAAAAAAACATGGATCTGTAAAGCGTACATACAAAGAGAGTATTATAAGTTTGACGCAGCATAAAAGTTTGTAACGTTTAGATCGAAGCATCAGACCAAAAAAGGTAAATATTATTTTGCGATTATTTGGGGACAACACCTCCAAATCCGCTTGACGTCCATTCGCGTGCCCGTCTTTCCATTAGCATGATAACTCAAAACCGCCTTGACCTATGATCTTAAAATTTTGAATTTGGATGTTTGGTCGAATTTGTAAGGCTAAGTTCGTTAACGGGCAAAATCGTCCTCATCATACGATTGCTGCTGATCGTGACTGCAGTATCTTTATGCAATATATTTAATATATGCAAAAAACTTTTAAAATGACCGCCAAAATGTTTGCCCCTAAAATAATCAGTTTTGTACGCCCATGCATCTTTTACTTCGACATACGCATAAAACAATTTGGCTATTTTTTATTGAGGCATGTCCAATCCTTTTAGGTATATAATCTACAGACTTAAGTGCAGATAAAATAAAAGATAAATTAAAGATAAAATAAAAGATAAATTTATTTTTTCAATCCAAAGTTCTTTTTTTTATATTTTTAGTTTTTTCTAAAAGTGGATAATAAAATACTATGTAGTTGATCGGTATAATACTGGCAATTGAAGGAAAAGTTAAGTGCATTAAATATATTACATATATTAAATTGACCTTTTTAATACTCATTTGCATCTATTACTCGTATCACTAAACGAATACAAATAGGTACAATTTTTTTAAATGATGTTTCATTTCAAGGCTATCGTCAAAAATTTAATAGTGAAAACGGATGTGTTAAATTTGCTATTCTACCGGACAATGCACTGCTCTTCATACTATTTTCTATATATATTTTACACATTCGGGAAGCATATGGTTCATGCCATGGTGGAATACTGTACCGGAAAAGATTAAAAAATTATCATAATTTATACTGCATTACTTACACAGGATGTCGACTAACAAATGTATTTCGCTACTCCAAAAATTTTAACAAATTCTATTAAGATTTATTCTTTAAAATCGTTTCTGTCATCTTATCTTATTGCATTAGTGGGTTCACGTGGTGGACATTTTGGTGGCGGCGAAATTTAGAGAAATTTACTATGAAAATTTTGGTTAAAATGGGAATGTTCGGAGCAGGACTCTATTTTTATGGTCGATTTATACTGACCTTTTGCGGCGGAGCGTTAGCCCAACAAGACTCTACAAACCGGATTAAGTGCCGTAAAAGCAGGTATAATAAATAAATATATAATAAATACATATAATAAAATATTTCACTTGTATAAAAGCGACATAACATACTTTTCAAAACAATAACAATTTTTAAATAAATCACCTCAAATTCACAACAAAATTTTCCCAATAAAAACTTCATGAACCGTTAAAAACATGGTTATAATTCAACTTTAGCAGCGTGGCAGTTAATTACTGTATAATCACGAATTTTTTTCCGACAAATTGAAAACATAACCGAATTAATTGAGCTTAATTATGCCGTAGTACGTAGTACAATGACAGTGTGTCACGCTAATTACATAAGGTTAAGCTGCGATAATGATTTGTAATAATGGATTATTGAATATAATTTAAACTTTGCATTTCAGTCATTGAGATTGTTTACAATAGAATTTACACATAGAATGCGTTCAGAAAATGTTGATGTAGAAAATGGAATTTTAGCTCTAAATATTTGTAAAAGATAAATACAATGAAGAAGCAGAAAAAATCATATTACACATATAAAACAACTACGCATTTGCTTAAAGATTTTTTATGAATTTTTTATAATTAAAAAATATAGTAACATAACAGCTAATTCCAAAATCATCAATATGTAACGTATTCACTTGAGAATATTAAAAATATGCAGTATAACGCCATCTACATGTGAAATATGAAATATACCACATTGCCTAACGTTATTTCCCCTCCTGTACTCCTCTTAACTTGAACTGGGACGGAAAAGAGTGTGCTGAATATTTCTGTTCTTTATAGAAATGAAATTTAAGAAGCTCTGAAATTTCACCGTTGGATGTAATAGTGAGCTGCTATTGAGCAGACTAGAAACTTAAACTAATAAGAAAGTGCCATGGAAATAGGCAGCCATAATGATTCTTTCGGATATAAAAGTTGTCGCATGCAAATTATTTACAAAAATATATTTTCTTAGTAATGACCTATGCCAACAATATACAATTTCGCTTCGCCTACAACTGAACCAACCATTAAAATTACTTAGATATGTGTACTAACAATTCGTGCGTAGCTCGCAACATTGCACACGTGATGAAAGCTATAAAAGCAGACATAAATATATCTGAGCAATGTTATATGTACTTGTACGAGTATCTTAAGATTGAAACTAGTAGAAGATATTTATGCAAGTAACTGAGAGTATTTTACGTTACGTTCTGTTTCTGTGTGGATATAATTTGCAATTGAAAAACAACTTTTCTAATTAAATTGTCGACTTTATAATACAATTTTTTGTAAGCAATAGACATAACAAAAAAATTGGGAATACGTTGAGATTGTTTGTAGTGTAGGGCATTTTTTTTGTCATAATTCAAAAAGATTTTAATATCTAGTTCCATTTCTAGCTTTGAGTATAATTTTTTTTAAATTAATTGATTATTTGTATGATTGATTTCAAGTGGACGTTGGATGATACTTGAGACTAGACTAACACGCTAAAAATTTGCATATTCGACTGAAGTGACACAAAAGGTAACTGACACATCCCTCATTTTCTCGGACTTGTTACACGACAAACCGTGCTAGAAGTACAAAATAATGAAGGTGAAAATCTTTTTAAACATAGCAGAAATAAATATAATAAAATAGGAAACTTTGCACGTCAATGAACTGTGAAAATTGTGAACATAAATATATAAAATTTAATAAATCAATGGATTACAACATTATTCAATAAATTTCATTTTTCTACAGGGGACGAATGGATTAGAGCAAAAAATACACCACTACAATATTCTAATTTTTTCTAAATTAAAAGTCTCAACAAATATGTAAACAAATTTATAGTTTTTTTTCCAGGACACCGTATTACCGATTGGCAAAGATTTTGAAAACTTGAAAAGCTATAGATGATTCCCAGCTATAAAACCTTGTCAATAAAAGACTTTTAAATTTTATTAAAGCTGTTTCGACACTTATCAAATAAATATTTGTCAAATCGTTAAATTGTTTTACTGACTCTATACCAGCTCCAACAAATTTACTTACCTATTAAAAAAAATTGTCAAATATTTGATAGCATGACAGACAATCTTACTCAACTTAAAAATAAATCTAGCTAAAACAATAGAAAAAATTACCTGAACTCTGCCAGCATTGACAAGTCGTGGAAATGTCATTTGTACTGCTCGCAATCAATAGCGGCAATTCAAAAAACTTATCACATTCTGGATCGACGTAGGTGCTACTACGCCGACTAAAATTGTCATATTCGCGTAACGCTAATATCTTACCGACCATTTTCTCAATTGTTTCTTTTTACACTTAACACCAATTTTTTTATCAACAAATTATGTTTTCGTTAATTTTATTAAAAAAAAATAAATAAAAAATTATATTACAAAAGCTTTAAAGCCTCAATCTGAACTTAAGTAAATAAAAATGCTCACGAAATTATCACAATATAATTCAAAATAAAACAGTTATAACGTCACATATCGCAGGAATTACTTGAAGGAAAAGGTGTGTCTGAAACGTTTAAGATTTCACCTGAAGGAATTTTTTTTTATTTCTTATTACGGACTTATTAGATATTAAGAAATAAAAAAGATATTCTTTATCTACTATTGCGAGTTGGAAGGAAAAAGAAAAAAAAATTGTCAAACATTTTCACGTGATTTTCATAAGCACTTAAATTGTGCTCGTTAGTTGCAAAAAAGCAAGACCTCTCTCTCCGCCGGGCAGAGTGTAAACAGAAGCTCAGACATTTATTGCACACATAGTACTGTTAATTTGTTTTCTATTACACGTTCTTTTTCAGATCATCAGATAAACTTATTGTTGATGTCTCATATTCTTACGACGATAGTACAATGTTTAATTAAACATAGACATCGAATCGATTATGGTAAGTGGAATTTATGTATTGATGTATTTCTACAGTTTCTTCTAACGCCATGAGAGCATTAATTTATGCTTCCCAACCATTTTTAAGTATGATGACATTAATCCTAATGAAATTATTTAGCATTTTAACCATAAACGCAGTTTCTACCAGCACGAAATAGCAGCATGGAGTGCCTCAATGCACTAAGATGTTTAGTACCCTATGCCCTGTCCTTCATCGAACCCAACTGCTTGAAGGTCACGAGATAAAACCTCAGCCATATCATAGTTTAACAAATTATATTGAAATAAACAATAGTTCCTCTTCTCTGTTGCACGCATAAAATTACAGAAACTAGTAAATATTTAAATACGAGCGTGTAATGTGGTTTTTTATCTGAATAAATTATTTAACTGTTGTAAAGCATCAATATGTCCATCAACCATTAACCGCTGGTGGATCTGGAAATATGACTGAACCACAACCACAAAACGACAAATCTGTTGTTTCAAACCACTGCACACATTTTGATACGATACTATAGAATATCTCTTCAAAATAGAAATGCACACATCTCGATTTCGATTTCGATAATTTTTCTCAGATGCCCAACAGATAGATTATTTGGACGCCCAGAAAAGATCAAGAAAATTGACGTCAGGTTAAGAATAAAAATAAAATGTTCGAAAAACATCTCAACTCTTGTACGAAACTGAACGTAATTCAGTCACGAATTACATGCATGTCGTTAATATGTCGAATAATCAAATGACGTTAATTTTAACTTTTCGTCTTTTGTTCTATTTTTCGATTCTACAATGGCCGAATAAATCAAATTCCGTCAATTATTTTATTGATGATGAATTGAGCATGTAAAGTACAATCACAGCCAACTCATATACCATACATCGACTTTAAGAGAAGTGTGTATAACTTGTTAATCTTATCGTTGAGTAAATATTTGCCTATTTTGTTATTGTTCTGTGAAAACAATCTACCAATATTTTATCTCTGTAAGTGTTGCAAAGCAATACAATAAAATTGGTTGTAATGCAAAAAGAATATCATAAGAGAAAATTTCTAGGGATTTTGATTTTGATTGATAATAGCTGTGTTTTTTATTCCCGGTTAACCATAAAGCTCGACAAAATTGCACGGCAAAACAACAACAGTGCGGTTACGGTAACCGCACTGTTGTTGTTTTGCCGTGCAATTTTGTCGAGCTTTATGGTTAACCGGGAATAAAAAACACAGCTAATATTAAAGAAAAGTCCATCTGTCGGTACGAATATTAGTCGTACGACGGATTCATTTTTCTTTTTATTACTAGATATCAATTAAAAATTCAAATTCCTGCCAATTTTTTTTGACGATATTCTTGAAAATGTTATAATTTTCGATCATAACTAATTTTTCAATAGCTTAAGATTTCTCAATAGGTCGAAAAACGAAAAATCGTATCGGAAAATTCGTTCGGTCGTATGCAATGTGTACAACGCCTAAGAGCACCGAATCGACTCCCACCAACACCAATTTTATTTTATTTCTACAAATTTTTATAAGAATAGTATTTTTTTAATGGAGAGAAGCTACCATAGAAGCAAATTTGTTTAAGCTTTTGTTGTTTTCCGGCGTCAGTGGAGTTTCTTGTGTGAAAGCCCAACACGAAATCCCCGACTGTTGATATCTTTAAATTATTATATGTAGATGCACAGAGTTTAATAAATTAACCGAAGTATTTTCAGGATAAAAATTAGATCATAAGAAATTGTAAAACATAAATCAATGCATTTAACTTAAAAACAGCAACTCCTAATGCCCGATTTCACAGTGGTAGCTTAAGCTAGGCTTTAGTTAAGCTAGAATAAATAGCTTAAGCTATGAATTCGTTTCGACTGATTTCACAGTTTTTTGTATCGTGCGGCTTAGCTAAACTAAGCATAGTGCATAGTAGCGTTTCATTTTGCAACCTACTGTAAGCTTTTGTAACGGATTTGCGTACATTCGATATTTTATATGTAGTGGCTATATTTTCTAAATTACACAGAAAAAAATCACAAGTTTGACAGTTCATAGGCTTTTACTATAAACGGAGCTTAAGCTCCCAAAATTGATGGCTTAAGCTAAGCTAGCTCTTGACTTAGCTTAAGACTTAAGCCATTACTGCGAAATCGAAGATGTTCCTAAACCCAAGCTTAAGCTCCACTTAGAGCTTAAGCTACCACTGAGAAATCGGGCATAAGAGTGTATTTCTAAATGCTAAATTGATTTTTATACTATGTTTTCGTCTAGTTTTTCTAAACTAAACTTCATTAAAAACAAATATTTTTGATATAAAAAAATTCCAAGCCCTTTAGAAGTGAATCGTGACTTTCTCAGACAACAATGTAGCTTCCCTTTTATTTTTACTACCTGAAAAATCGATTATGCTTTAGGTTTTTCGAGCGTAACGAACGAGTAAAGTTTAATTACATCAAAATGGAAATTCGCCTGAAAGCCCTTCAATTTCTGCATTATACTCGCATACATTTTCTGCAAAATGTTTATGGTGCATCGCTTTAAAACGTAGTAAACGAAGCTTTACAGCTTGTTAGCAATTAGTTTTAAATTTTCTATTTTAAGATCATGTCTGAGTGGCGACGGAATCATGATCATCTTTGCGATGATGATAATGATGAAGTGGCCAAATGATCAAGTTCCTTTCGGTTGATGTACACTTTGTGCCGCCCCGCGAACTAAACATTGACATCATAACAAAACGATAGTATTAACATTTCGATAGCCCTGCACCGCAGCCCGGGTGTTTTCTTTGAACCACTTGGAACTTATTATTCGCCCGAGACGTTTCACTTCTTAAATATATTCGCAGTGATCGTGGTCTGTATAGAAAAGCTTTTCCGAAAAAATATAACGATCGTGCGATTCTAAACATAAAACGTGTGATACATTCGATTGTAATTCTAACGCCAAAACAACAATTCGTTGATTTCGTGTCAATTTTGTTGTTCTAACCTAACCTAAAGGGGTGGTGTAGCCAAATGAGTGATGAAATTGTTTATAAACAATAGTTCAATTCACTGCCAGAAATAATTGTGTATACACTTTTTTTTAAGGATCGCTGCCATGATCGTTATCAGATTTCGTTACGATCAAACTGGTCTAACATTTTTATCGTAGACACAGTTATCAGCCTGCATTTGGATTTGATTGTTGTTATACCATGTCGGCTATAGACAACTCAAACACACCATCAAAATTGGTTCGATCTAATCGGGGAAATTACTAGGTTTTGATTAATGTGTCGCGGAGCGAATTTCATGGAAAACAACTTGTTTATTAATTTTTTAAGAATAGTTACACACTTTCTGTAGGACGATAAGAATCTCATTCAAAACACAAACTGATCTTTTTTCCAAGTACAAGACATGGAATAATTAACTCTAATATCGATAATGTACTGCACATATGTTGTACAGTGTAACTCACTTATAAAATGCACTTTTGTAACGTACTTTCTGTTATAACGTATATTTTTTCAATGCCCATTCGCAAATCTGAAAGGATCTTATGGTTATATGGTGGTTATAACGTACTATCGGTCGTAATGTTCTTCTTTTGTGGTCCCCACAAGGTACATTATAACTGAGTTGCACTGTAGTAGAAAAAAGTACAAACATTTAAGTTGTAAGAAAAGTAAATTGGAAAGAGAAAAAATAAGCCACATTCTCTTTTTTGAAAAGCAACCACAAGACATTACAATCATAATTGAAGAAAAAACTATAATTCCAATACCTGGAATTTATTTCTTCGATAATGAGTTTATGTATTTGCTACATTGTATAAATCTGGCTTATCTTTTAATCAAATGTCAATTCCATGTACATTTTTCTTTGGCTCTACAGCTCAATTTGGATTTCAGCCTCCTCGTTAATAATCCGGAAATCTTAATTCTTTGGAACATCATCGACCTCTCCAATCGATCTGAAATTTCCATAGAATCTTCACAACAATGTTGTGTTTTTTGCGGTATATTATTGAACCCCAGAAGAAATTTCCGAGCCGATCCAAGACAGTAGTTACATATTATGTATTTTTTATGTTTTATTAAATCTTGTTCCATATATTCTTATTATTTTTATATATTTTATTAAAAAATAATAAAATAAGCAATATTAAAAAGATTTATAAAACTAAGAGATAAATAAAATACAAAAATAAACATTATTTATTTATTTCAAGTGAAAATACTTTTTTTGTTTTTATACCTTCCACGCTGACTGTTCTTAGTATGCAAATTATGAAGAATTCACTGGGTGCTATTTGGACTGGGAGCTTTATTATCCAGTCCCACAAGTGCCTACACTGAAATTGATTCCGGTGATGGTTATCAAAAGTTATTAATCAAAAATCAGCCCTTACTGACATAATTGTATATATCAGACCTCTCAATTAAAGAATACTAGGTTACTGAGGCCTCCGATTCAAATCAACATACAATTGTCATATCATGAATTGGTCTGCAATTCAACAAGGCTAAGGGTAAAAAGTAATTATAATAATAATAAAACTATTAACGCGATCATCACCATATCATTCTTGTCTCCAAATAGAAATGATGGCAACCGCACAAATTGATTCTAAAGAGGCTGGCAAATCAACGCGCAGTTCAGCGACTACAAATGTTTTATAAATTGTCATTGCCGTTTACAAATTGTATTGCAAGAGGACCGCGATAAAAAAAAAATTTTCTTTTTCTTTTTTCCTGCCTAACATTAAGAACAACTTAATTACAAATACAATTTTTTCACGTACACTCTTTTGTACCAAAATAAAAAATTTTCCCTCTTCCTTAAATCTTTTCAAGTTAGTTGTTATTCTATTTTCGATTTTTTTCACAAAAAAGAATCGGCCTTAAGATCAAAAAAAATGTTGCGTAACAACCGAATGATCCGACAAAAAAACCGATCGCGCACTGCACCTTTATCAGGTAATAATCGACGAATTAAAGACTCCGAGGCACCAAGATCTACTACTGATTGCACTGACTTTTCACAGTCCACCCCGACGGCATCGAATCCGAAAATTCGCAATTTTCACCACGATCAACATCGATCAGGTCAAACACCACTAAATGATCTTGTACGAAATTTCTTCTTTGTAGTTTTTGATTATTATTATTATTATTTTAGAATTTCGCGTGCGTATTATTCAATGGATCTAAACCGGCACCAGTCCATTATTTCGAAGATCGATACTGAAATTGCCGATCAATTTATGAATTTTTCGTCATCTACGATCTGATCAGTTGTGTTTCGATCAAGTTTTGTAGAAAAGTTAAAAGTTTAGTAAGACGCGATACATGAACAAGGGGCAGCCACGATTGAATGTAAATTTAAGTTACCGAAGCGATCTTTTCGGACGAACGCCAATAGTGGCGAATTTGGCCAGGCCAACACAAACAATATATATAATATTGATCTGCAACGTCTTACGGGACAGAAGCTTTGATCTAAACTGCTGAGAATCACTTGCACTCATTGAAAATTCTGTTATCAGAGCTTAAATTCTAAAACACAACGTACTCTACGACTATCTATCGCACGATTGCGTAGTTTTCAATATTATAGTTTCTAGTAATCATCGAGTGCGATCACTATTGCTAGACGATAGATAGATCTTTGGTATTTCTAACAGACAGTTGTAGCAAAGAGACATTATCATACTTGAGAACTTCTTATTCGTAAGCTTAGGTGCGTGCAAAATTCCGTGTGTGAGAGAATCGCCATCCACAAGACGCGATATGTGGTCCGCTCTCATCAATAAAGTGATCGCTTTCGAACGTATTAGAAGCTATATGGTAGATCATATTTGATAACAGAATAAATAAACAGAGAGTCGTCTCAATTATATACTTAAAATAAGGTTCGCACTCTTTCGAGATATTCAAATTCAAGTCAATATTGTGCTGTTTGCTGTATTCGTACAAAATAATTGAATAGAAGAACATGCAAATTTACGTAAATTGCCCGGTTCACTGAGGATCAATTTGTTTGTATGGCGTGTAGTATTTAGCCGGAGAGTGTAAACTAGGCCTACACTAATCACAACAAGGACAAATTAAGAATTTTATTTTTATTTCAAATTTAGCTCTTGTGTTACGGTTCGGCGATAATCTCGAGATAGAAATTTTGAAGGATAGGTCATGTATTGGTACATATATAAATACGCGATCGGCTCACGTGATCTACGTTCATCGCGAATTTTCATTATTGCAAATAGATCAGGATCGGTTGTTGTGTGTCTTAATTCAAATTTCAATCAACTCTGTCGAAGTATTGCATATTTTTAGGTGAATTTAGATCAGAAAACATTTTATTCTAAAACATAATCACATTTAATATGATATGATCGTATTGTAGGGATTATAACCTAAGAGAACATTGTTTGCTTGTGATACTGATAATTTAAAATTATTTTATCGGATATGTGAACGTCACAGAATTGAATTTATTTCAAAAGCGATAGTAAGAATTATATCTAAAATATTGATAGGTACTGAGCTATAATCCCAATGTCAACTTGTGTTGACATTTTCAGCCTAGTCGTGCTAATGATATTAATAAGGAATTAGACTATCACGCAATTTATAACATGGATTCTAATTGAAATTTTGTTCTAGAAGCGCACGCAAACTACGTCTATAAAAAGATATCATACAACAGAACCCTTCTGGATAAGAAGTTAATTTAAGGGTGGATATATGAGGGGGTATAATCGTGGTCCATTCGCACTTAATATCGAAAACGTATTTAGATTTTCGTCAAATTTTGTACCTTACCATCGTCTATTCTTTTGAAAATTTTTGTATACTTGAAGAATAATAAAAAAAATATAATTTAATTTTTTTGTTTCTATCTAATTTTTTTTGTTAGGTATAGTATGTTAGTAAGTTTTCGCAAAGTTTTTGTCCGAGTCCTCTTTGAAAATTCATATCTCTTGTAATTTTTATCATAAAATAATGAAATAGGGCTTATTTTAATGGAGGAGGCTGTCGCATTATTAAATAAGTAATAAAAATAAAAATTATCCTTCAATTTTTTTTTCAATTAAACCGTAAACAGATCGAATTAATATTTTACGTTATAAAGAACTCAAGTGCTTTGAGAAATGGTACGTTATAACCAATATGTACGTTATAAAAGGGTACGTTATATCCGTACAAAAACACAAGAACACACATTTGTGCATGGGGATTGAAAAAAGTACTTTATAACCGGAAGTACGTTATAAAAGTGCACTTTAAAAGCGGGTTGCACTGTATAGTAAAATTACATAAATTTAGAGTTGTAACGCAATGTACTACATTAGATTTTTATAAGTTTTACATTATTTTCTTGTCTAGTATACGAAACACAATATTATAGTTGCAATGGCTCCAGCCTACTTTCTAAAATAATTACCAACTGTGTCTATATATAAATTAAGTATTATTGAAATAAATGAACTATTAACTAAAAAATAAAACTACACTAGAGTTATAAATAAAAAAACCTATATTTAAATCTCAGAAATTATGCACTTTTTTTTCTTATCCGAGCAATTTTGATCAAAGACATATTAGGATAACGTCAATGTGAATCTAATCAATTTATTGACATGAGTTTTGAATATTCTAGGTTTTAAGGTTTTCTTAAAACTAGTTTTGATTGTCGTGTTATTCCGAAAATTCATCACAGATTAATCCCACATAAAAAATAGTTAAAATCGAATAGGATTATACTTAAATGTCTGTTTGTTTTTTTTTGCCTTTCCGTAGAATGTAAAATAGTCTGGAATATTACAAACTGTTTAGTTGTGGTGAATTAAGACTAAATTTTATATTTTAGGAACGGTTTACTCTAGGAAATCGAATTTTGGAACTTTAAATACCGTGTTTGGAGATTTTTCAGAAAATAAATAGTGAAATCTTCTATGAAGTTCAGCTTTGGAGTGAAGTGAGTATGGACTTGGAGACGTACAAAATGATAACATCGGACTCTCCCTACGTATAACCACTAAAAATGTATCACACGGAATATGACTGACAATGGTAGAATAAGAACAAGAAAAGTTTATGAATAGCCACGCAACACGTCAAAAACTATTTCACTAACAAGCAGAGTATAAAATTCGGTCAGGAAAAGTTAACTTCATTTATATTTTCACGTTTACCCGAAAAGTATGTGATATTACGTTACGCTTCACCAGTTAACCCAATGTTTTCTATTATTTTTCTCATGCCTAAGATTAACGACAGGAGGCCGTAAATATTATCCAGTACACAGCTTTTTTATGTTCTTCGTTGCTCACACTGGGGCGGAAATATGCGACGTATCAGTCGCTTTTATGAAGGCTTTCGAAAAAAAAATTAAGTAAGGTGAGAATGTTGATAGCAACAACAACAGAGGGTGCTGAAATGCTAGCAAGCTTAACGCAAAAAGGAAATAAAGCTTTTAACCTAGAATATAAAAATGCCTCTAAATAGATACTTTGCTTGCTCACAGCTTGATAAGAATATATGACATCACTTTCGCATATGTGAACATAATACTTACTGTGCTTAGAGGTAGGAGACTGTTATGGTTCAAATTTGGGTCGTGAAAATACTTCAAACGAATAAATTGGAAAAAAATTGAACAGTGTTCACTGATAAGGCGTAAATTTTTATATTAAATAGGCCAAAACAAACCGCTTGCAGTAAACACCACGAATATTCACGGGAAAATATAATACTTTAACAATTTTATATTAGATAAAAAGTTTTCTTTAAATTTGTATATTCATCTGAATGTTTTTAAGGTCGCGCTGGGATGCAAAAGTCGATGAAATTTTCTGATGCCAAGTGCCGTATTAACTTATCAGTTTTTTTTTTGTTTTCGCTTTTCATCCTAAGATTACATTATAGTTGCGTCAGCAAAAATTTCCAAATATTTTACATAATTTTTTTCTTTGTGAACCGATAGACCTGTACTCTGGACATCAAAAAAGCTGCTCTGTGAGAAGTAATGGAGAGAATACAGAGAGATTATAATTATTACCAGCCACCCTTAAATACGGTTGCCACACTACCAAATTTATCTGTTCGTTTTTTTTTCTCATTTTTAAGCCCAAGACAGATTTCTGAACTTTTTTCTATTTTATTTTACAAAAATTTATTGTTTTACAGAGAACAGATTTTTTCGTCGACAAACGAAAATTGATGCTAAATTCCTGAATCATTAAGTTCTGAAAATGTTTGAAATTCAATGTTGTGGATAGCAATGACCCAGTAGCTTCATGTGCATATCATTTTAAGCACATTTAATTTTTTGAGAAAGTATCATTTTAAATTTGATTGGTCAATGTATAACATTCTGCAAACAAATCGAATCAAAATCACCTGCGAACTACTACATACGTAGAAATAAGCATCGGCTGTGTTGTAAAAATAAAAAATTGAAACCGATCTTAAAACACATTTAACCTTGCAAATCGCCAACTACCAAGATCAGCTGACCTTTCCCATATAGCGATCATAAGAATTGACCAGATCACAGCACTACAGATCGATCTAGTAAGAAGTGATCAGCAACAAAAAAAAAATCTCCCCCTTTTCTCCAGATCGCCTTTTGCCTCGAAAACAGCGAGTTTATTTTTTTATTTATTTCAATTTTCATCAAAAGCTGATTACTTAAAGCTAATTACAGTTACTTACAGTGTGATTATAACAAAAAAGCAGTAATTATAACAAATTATAACAAAAAAGAGATCGTTATTCAATTGCCCGAAATAATTTAGAAATCCATTCAACCCCAGGGAACGATCGAGGATCGATCAACACGATCATTAAATTATATCAATCGCACGAGATTTTAGTTTTGCATAAATATCTCACCTCAATTTTACGCCCACATATGTACAGTAAGTAAAGTAGCGCTTAAACACAGAGCTAACGATCGTAAATGAGCTTTTTTGCGAGCCGGTTCAGTTCACGTGATCGATTTCGGATTATTATGGGTGCGGTGCGCTTTCTAACACAGAGTCTATAGGAGGTGCGCGCGCTGAAACTACAGAGAATTTATAGTGAACGCGCGGCGGCGGCCTTGTATAGCGTGCGCGAGTTTTGTGCGATCAGCTGGTTCGTGTAGGTCATGTGAGTGAGCAAATTTTCCGATGAAAATTGTAAAGCTTCGCAGCTGGTCTAAGGTACAAATGGTGTTTACAAAATTATCAGTATACGAAAGCTTCTTCGTAAACGTAAAAATATATAACCGGAAATGCTAATGCTTTTTATCTAGTCGTTTTTCTTCAGACAGTTGCAACTAGTAGAAAATAGAATTATTAAACTTTTTCAAACATAGTTCCATTTTAAGAAAGTACGTTTCGCGAAACGTGGAGCGTGCAAACCGGATCTAATCATGTTCATGCCCCACGTTGAGCATTACGTACAATTCTTTACCAATAAGTTTAAAAGGATTTTGAAAACCATCGGAGTTGCGGTGCGCAGCAAAACTCGCTCCTTCCATTTACATTTATACATACATTTTACATTTATCTCTCGATAGTTGTTGCCTGCTCTATTCAGAAATTATATCAAATTTTATCAAAATGCGTTCCTTACCCAGTTTCCAACGCATTTTGATAAAAACTGAAATCAATAGATTCTGAGAAACAACGGCTCATTTCTAAAGTCAGAGTGCGATGGTAGAACATTTTTATGACTGAGACTGTGTAAAAGCCGGCCTAAAAGCTCAAATTCGACTAGTTGAAAAACGAGAAGTTGGTATAATTCATTCGGCTGTTTTGCTGCCTATAAAACAAACTGCAGCTTTTTTTGCCTTCTGTATGGGTGGTGAACTTAATCTGTCCATTTTTTTCGTACACGACAGCTACAAGAACACAGTTCGTATCTTCTCTTTATTTATTGTATTTTTCAAATTTCAAAACTATCTGGTTGCATGAGAAATCCCAAACTTACGTCACCAATTTAAGTTTGTCAGAGAGCATGTGACGACACTAATTTCTGTAAATATAATATTCGTGCAAGTTGAATTCGATTGATCGACGTATTACGAGTAGCGTCTAAAGGTGATTGCGACAAGGTGTGCATTTCAGGTGTTTGTGTAGGGGGGGGGGGGGGGGGGGGGTTCAATCAACGGTAAGTGTAACTTGCGACTTGTGTTGTCGAACTCTCATCGAAATTCTACATTTATAAATAGTAACATAGTAACAATGACAATGGTCGCGTTTATGTGCAGACCAGACCAGTCTAAAAAGACCAAAGAAACCAGTTCGGTCGCACGCATAAATGTAAACCGGACCAGTCCATTTGGACTTATTTTGGTTCTGATTTTGGTACGAACCAAACGAAACCGAACCAGTCTAGTTCTAGCACATAAACGGTCTTAGACCAAAACATAACCTACAATAGTGCTGGCAAAACAAAATTAAAACGTCAAAGCATACATCTGTGAAAAAAAAATTACTGAACGGTGGACATTTGACGAAGTGTCCACTTTGCGCAAACTTAGCGATGTGCAGTTACAAATTTGCATCCATGATTGAAAATGATATTTAAAATGACAGCTTCAAATTGGTTATGTTGAAAAGCACACATAAATGCAAGACTGAAAAAGACTTGGTTGTTTGTTATATATGTTAAGCATAATACAACGTTTCAACGTATATTATCATAGAGATAAGGAAACTTTCACGAACCATAGAGGTTTCAAGCAATTTCCAAATTTCACTGACAATACAGAGGGAGGCACCTACATGACTGTTGTGACAGAAAAATGCAGGATTTGCTTATCCAGAGAATCTTCTCCATTGGATCCATCTCTCATAAACAATTTCCAAAAGAGGAAGTAAAAAATATATAAAAACCCGAGAGTGATATTCATTCAACACTTAATATGTTGAAGTTTTATCACTGAAGAAAACGATTGAATCCTCATATGCTAAGGAACTTAAAACATAGAGTGAATGATCTCTATTGCATATACTTGTCTATTGCATTACTCATAGACATGGTAATCAAGGTCTGTTACTTTAGCTTAATTTCATGCCTTCATATATGTATCTTCTATACATATATATTAGGACTCCATTCACCTATTTATATAAAAAAAACTTCAAAGAGCACTGAGGAAGATATCGTGGCTGATATTGAAACATGTCTGCTCGGCCAAATAAAGCTGAAAAAATTAGATTAAAAGATCCAAATTTAACCTTTTGTTTTTCCCTGTAAACGACATTATTGGTCCATTTCCTTATTGGGGAATGAAGAA
Organism: Beris chalybata; assembly: GCA_949128065.1. NCBI lineage: Eukaryota > Metazoa > Arthropoda > Insecta > Diptera > Stratiomyidae > Beris > Beris chalybata. The sequence goes on along the minus strand of OX421896.1, from coordinate 1,201,948 downwards.
AATAGTGAAGGCAAACTGATGCCTAAAAAATTAAAAATTTGTGTAGATAAAATTGTAGGGTTTTTTCAAGTCCACACATATGATGGACAAATTTATGTCCCTGAATATGGAAATATATTCAGGTGCATTCTTTTTTGGTTGTTTTGGTAAAAAAAGTTCTTCTTCAAAGAAAAACCAAATGACTAGGTCAACAAAGAACCCATTGCCGCGACACCTTTTATAGGATCTCATCCAGATCCAAACACAAGTTTTTTTGACTTTTTCATGTCCATGTCAATAATAAAAGCTTGTTTTTTTAACTCAAAAACTCTCCAAATGAGGGGTTCTCCGGAGTGAAAATGGATCATGGTGGGGTGGTATGCATAGTGCATGCTACCGACTTGTGAGTTCTCTTTTTTGTTTTTTGACTCCTTTACAAGAATTTTTAGCCTGGAAAGTGGTGAATATGCAAATCAAGGATTGAGCGCCAAAAATTAAAGGTCCGGTCTGCACGTAAACGCGACCAATGACGTTGGAATCCATGGACAAACCGTTCTATAAGGTGGTGGAGTGTGTAACCTTGAACGGAGTTTATACACTAAACTACACTCTATTATAGCCTTTTTTGCTTTGGTATAGTGGAAATAACAATAACAAGGCCTTTTTCTAACTTCACTTACTTTCTTTCATCTTTCCTGCATTCTCGTTCTTGTTCCCTTCTTTCATTACTTTTTCACGGACTTGTTTAAAATTCTCATTTGGATATTTTTAGATCCATACTACAAAGCGTAGAGTCGCACATACAAGTATACGATTTGTTCAATTTCAATATTTAACACTACAAGCATAATTGGAAGGATATCGAATAATATCGAATATTTACTGGAATTTTATGAGCTTGTCTTTCTGTGGAATATACGAGATAAAGAAGGAAAATTATCACTACGTAGGTAAACTTGTAGATATCATCTTACAGTCAAACCTCTACAAGTCTCGACACTTGATAAGTCGAACTTCTATATCTTGAATTGACATTTAAGTTTAGCTCAAACTGGATCTTGAAATATAACTATTTTATAAATCGAACTCTCAATGCAACACTTGCTTTGATCGAACGTCGTGACAGTTCGAGCATTGAGACTTTATTGAGACTTTTAAAAACTAATGATATAATACAACGAAATATAAAAAATGTCTGACAGCGAGTTTAATAAAGTCAAACAACAAATATTACAAAAAAAATATTCCCGAAGAACCGAACTCGTGCTAATTTGTCCAAAATGTATTGGATGGAGTAAACTAAAAAAAATTCCCCTACCTGCACAATAATTTTGTCATGACTTACCAGTTCAACTTAAAAGAAAAAAAATGTTATAAGATTTAAGACAACAAATCAGCTGATTTTCCATTTTCTGTACATGTTCAGCGTCGTAAAGCATTGGAAAAAAAAACATATAAACATAGGAAGTATTTTTATTTTAGATATAAAAATAACAAAAAGCTTGCAACAACGACCGCTTGATTTTCCCATGAAAATTTATGATTATTACATTTGCGTCAAAAAACGCTAGAAGTATTTCGCTAGAATGAAAAAAGGCCGAAACTGTGTTTAGACAAAACGTTTGTGTACACACGATCGAAATGTTTGCGCTGAAAAAAATTAAGGAAGTTTTCTGTACTAGTTATTGGATTAGACGACGTGAAGTCTATTTTTTCCGATTTTCAGTTTAAATTCTAAATTTGGAACGAAACAAAATGAAGAAATGAAAGCAAAAGAAAAAATGAATGCCAAAAAATAAGATGATGAAGAGAAACTTAATTTAAAAGTTCATTGGCTGATGGATGCCTGGCTTAAATCTCGGAACGAACTGAAGGTTTAATACAAAAAAAAGGTTCTGGTTGACCCTACATAAACATAGATGTAGAAAAGAATAACAAAAGGTTTCAAACTTTGGATTTCTTCTGAGTAACCGACATGCGATACAAGAACAAAAAAAAAATACAAAATTAAGCGTAAAGGACAACATTAATAATACCTTCGGTTCCCATTTTTCTTACCCAAATCAAAACTATTAATAATATTAATCATCGAATTCAATTTAATTTCGCCTAATACCTGAAATAAATTTAATTTAACATTTATCTTTTTGTTAGGGCCTCCAGATAAAAAATTCATTGTAAGTTTAATTTGAATAAAATCCAATCACTGATTTCAATATTTTCCATATTTATGCGAAATTTTGTGATATTAGCTGAGTTTTGGCGAAATTTTTAATAAGTATTTGATTTACATTAAAAGATAAATTAACGTCAAAAGATTAAAAGACAAATACATTTTAAAGTGTCAAAAAACATGCAATTGCTTTTTATCAGCTGACTGATTTCACAATTTAATTTAGTTCATTATGTTATTAAGTTGAAACAGAAATAATAACGCCAAATTATTGTAATAATAAAAAATAATAATTTCAATGCACAACGATCGCTTCAATTCCACAAAATCTAGTCACAAAATGAGATTTCAATATTCTAATTGATTGCTCAATTGATAATTCAATTTTCTAAAAAAAAAGAGGAAATTATTGTAAAATGAACAATTAATTGCTATATATTATCTATTAAAAAAAAAATATTGAATAAATTTAATTAATATCGAAATAAAAGCTGGTTTTAGTTTATACAAAAATAAAATTGAGGACTAGTTATATTAAAAAATATAATAAATGCCTTTACAGATCTGAACCGCGTGTTCCTTTTAATAAGTTCGAGATACTCGTACCTCCGAATAATAACGACAAGAGCAACATCAATTCAAAACAGCAATTTGATATAGAATTTAGATTGCAGAATATTTCCAACGACATCAGAAATCATTTACACCTACAGCGAAGATCCTGAAGATCATCCTGTTATAGTCGTTAAGAGCTGTCCCCATTGTTATATTAGTACTTGCCAGATAAATCCTCCGGAACCACACACATGTGCATCACCTTTCAATTTTCATATCAAAGTGCTGATTACATTGCACCCTGATCGAATTATGGCATTAAGTCCGAGAAGGACTGACCCGTGGTAACGTCTGAGCAATGAAACTCCGGGCTTCAGGCTTATTGTGCGGTGTGATCTTCTCTTATCGATTCATTACAAACACATTATACGATCTCCTTACCCCGCACTTACCCTATAATGGTCATTGTTTTAACGCTATTTATTATCGTTCATAGCTGTCGTACCTATACTATGGGATTGGGAAGAACCTCCGGTCATTGTCGAGGACATTGTCCAATAAATTATCCATTTTTATTTATATGATATGTGAAGATAGAGAGACACGACTTATTGATTTCGTTTCTTACATTTGTCTTTTCAATTTCCTTTTAAGTCGTTATTCTTCATTGATCCCGCAACGAAAAAAAAACGAGAGGGTTTCTGGTTCTTTAAGGGGTCTCCCTAGCATGTCAGCTCGAATAATTCGTGTTTTTTAAAAAATTCATAACTTCGAAAGTATATAAGACATTTTTTTAATTTTTGGGCACAAGGTATATTACAACTTGAGGAACGTTTGACATAATTTTTAATAAAAAAAAAAAAAAATGGCGGCGCTGTGCATATTTCCCCCGAGGCCCTCGGCACAAGAGGGGGGATTTGATATCATCGTTTTCTCCATTAGTATGCATCAGAAAAGAAAAAATGGGCTTGTTCGTGGGTAGTGTAGCTAGAATGTAGCGTAGCGATTTTTTTTTTAGATTTTTTTTGAAATTTTGGTGAGCCGAAGAAAAAAAAATTGCATTTTTTCCTAAGAAAAACGTCAATAGAAAAAAAACTAATGTAGCAATCTTAAAAATCCTACGCTACTCTTTTCATAATACTTCTAAGTATTGTGTTCGAATTTCAGAGCCATCGGCCTTCTAGTTTACGAGCTATCGTGTTACGAGTTCCGAGAAGAGTAGTTTCGAGATAAACGTAAAAGAAAGTAAGCTTGTTTACTGTATCGCAAGGGTTTTCGTCGGTTGTCGTGCAGAAAACGTAGCTGTAACTTCGGCAATTTTGCAATTTTCAATACCGCCAATGGCTTAAAATGTGCGTAACATTTCAAAATTTTTTATAAAAAAAAAAAAAAAAAATGAAGACAAAAAAATGTCCATGGTAGGAAGACGCCTTAAATAGGCTGATGACAGAGGATAGTGCTAATGGGCGACAGGTGGAGTCGTTCAGGTCAGGGTATTACATCTAACCGCCATATACAATTCTATTTCAATCGGCATGAATATATCCAGTGCTACAAAGGTCAGAGCTAGGTGTCAACTTTCGTTGTAGAGGGTTTCAAGGTCGAACAGGAATCACATAGATTTTTTCTTAATTCTTGTTACTTCTTGCCGGTCAGACTACTTTGGAAAATTCCGTATACAAAAAAAAACATACTATTTTATTTACAGATTGGTGAAAGGTAGTAAATTAACACATAATGATTTTTTTTATTATTATATTCTAGATGCTATCTTTAACATAGTTCCCCATAATTCTTTTTTAAGATTGCCGGAAAATGAAGTAGACTGGTACTCCGATCCTTTCCATTTACAACCGAGCAGTCAAAAACAAATTACTGCTTCCAAAAGTACACAGATGAATTAGATACAATTCGGAAACAATGTATCGGAAATCATTCGGCCGTAAGATATAACGGGTTTTAATTTTTATAGTCTGAAAAAAATATTTGATCTCCGAACTACTGAACTGAAAAATGAGCAAGAAAATCCCGCTTCCTTAAAAGTCCATCACTGACATTATTGTGTTCCTAAGTAAAAGTCTGAAGAAAATTAGTAATCCCTTTCAATTCAATAGAAAAAGTAATCCAAAAAAAACTTTTTCAAAAAAACAGTATGAGATTTGTGACGTAATTTCATCAATTAAAACAGTCTTTATCTCTTCACATTTCTCATAAACATCAAGAAGTAGATGCAAAATTACCAAAATATTGATTTATATTCGAGAGACTCAACAATAACTCATAAACATCCTGGAAAGAAATATTTTTTTTCTCTTCATTACTAAAAATACCGAAAATTAATTACTATATTGCTCGATAATCTCTGCAGATATCAACTAGAAATTGGAAAATATTATCCTCATATAAAGGCGATATTTCGATTATTAAAGTCGGACTGATTTCGTTAAAAGAGTTATTTTAGTAAAGGAACAAAATAAGAATATTAAGCTCAAACTGCGGGTCAAATAAAGTCAATGCGAGCTATCACATTATTTCGACGACGACTTAATTTATTGCGATTAAGAAAATATTAACAATAATTATCTTTAATGTCAATTATAGTCAATAATATGCGAAAAGTATGCACAAGAGTCGAGCTTCCACACGATTCTGTTAATTTTTTTTTTTAAATTTTGCGTGCTTTTTTTTGCAACGAAACTGACCTTATTCGCCTTCGTTATTGTTGTTAATGTCGATTAAAAACGAACAGTTTTGTTTATAAGAGCTCGCATTCGATAATGACATTAATATTAGAACGGAGCAATTAAAACGCTCTTATATAGGCGAGTATGTAGCGCTCGTACGAGAAATATTATAACAAAAAGTGGGTGGATGAAATGTGAGCGGTTCGGACAGCCTTTTCATGGCTCTTATTGTTAGTGTTGTTGTCATTTGATGCGCAATTTCGAACATGAATACGACCCGGCTTTTAGGTGGATATGGCCGTAAAGTACATTAGGCTAGGTACTTAGTACATCCTACATATAGCGGTTTGGTTTTCGCATGACTGCATGATATGTGCGCCGATAAATTATTACCCGGCCTTCGTCGTCTTCGTTCTTGTGATAAGTGCCGACAAAAACCTCATGAAAATACCGGAGAATAATTGAAATTAAACCCAGACCCCGGCCGGCTATTGGCGTTTTTTTCACACTTTACTAATTGAGTAATTGAGAAAATTAAATCAATCGGACCATATTGTTGGTGTGTATATACACCCTAAGTTTGAGTAGACGGTTGTGATAAAATTACGGAGGGTATTGTTTTGTTTTACTAATGAAATATTCAATAGAATGACTACAAAATCCGCTGTTATTTCGTTAATTAGATCCATTGTATTAACATGAAGACACCTAGTAGATAACTGGATTACATACGACGGAAAATATATGTTTTTTGTTGCAGTGCAATTTACACTAAAGCGGAAGCTTTTATTTCACACATATGCAGGTTTCTATTAGGTGAAAATCGGAAGACATAATCCATTTAGCGCGCTTTTCTTTTATTAATTAGATTGCATAACATCGCTTTAATCAATTGTGTACAATGAAAAAAATGTCCTACTAGAAACATAGATTTTCTGATTTTTTCCCGGTATCTAAGTACTACCTACCAAGTTTTCAGTTTTTGACATTATTTTTTAAGTTTTATGTTGCAATGGCTTTTTAAACATAGAAATAGGTGCTAAGCAAACATTTCTGTTTAATATTAAAGATAGTAACTTTTATAAATTTTTATTAAAAAAAACAATATGGCGGATAACTAAATATGTAGAGTGATGAAAAAATTGTTAAACGGATAATTATACTAATTATATTGTTCGGGTATAATAATTATTATTTCACGTTGAATGTGATAAATTTGTCAACAGCTTCCTCAAGTTCCAAACAAACTGTAGCAAACACCACCAGTACGCTATCAAAAATCGTACAGTAAAGAAACCCATATACAAACTCATAAAAAAGAAAGAAATTTTCTGGCTCTATTTTAAGAAATTTTGTGGCCGAAAGTTTTTCTTAGTGTTTCCGATAAACATTTTCATAGGTGTGTTGTTGTGTATTATGAATTGGCATCGAGTCAATTATTTTCTTACAAAATTCACTGGATTTATATTTCAGGTCGTTTAAGTTTAAAAAAAGAAGAAATCTATATATTATAAAGCAAAGGAAATAATATAAATTGAAATAATACAGAACTTAAATAAAACACCAGGCATGTTATGAGTGTGAACTGTATAAATACCAAGAAGTATATTAATTATATATGACGGGGTTTTCCGCAATGCAATGATACTGAAATCTCGCAAATGATCGCGACAGAACGAATGTCAAAGTCATAGCCAACAAGTTTTCACAGCAAATTTTAATTAGGCATGAGTGCAAAAATGTTCAATGAAAATTGAAATGCAGATGGGATTTCGAATGTGTTTGTGACCTTAGTTCTAAAATTCCTTTGCAAAGTGGATAGTTAGTCATAGGTTTTTGATTTATTGTATTATTTTCGAAGTGAAACGGTAAATGAACATTAACATACAATTCCAAGTGATATAAGATAAAAGAGGATTGAGTAAGTAGTGAAATCATGGGTTTCTCTCACACGTAGTCATGACAATAATAAAAGTACATCGGCATTGATGTAAGTCATGTACAATCAACTGTTCTCAGGATTGATATTCTTAAAATATGTGTTTAAAAAATTATATGATCTTCCAAGTTGTATTTACAGAAGACGTAATTCTTATTGTTTATCATAAACAAAATTAAAAGAAATTCACATAATACTCGTAAGCGGCACCATGATCAATCGTTGGTGATCTGGTTATTATCATTATAATTGGTTGTTTCTATCACATGGAACGAAGCAGATCTGGTGCTGGATGATCGTGTAATCGTATAATTCCGGGACTTAAATGTTATAATTGTTTATAGCTAGCTGCAAAATTATGTTCAGAAGATTATTATAGATATCTAATTATTGTTTTTAAGTTTTGTATACAGAAATGAATTAGTTTAATTTTTTGCATTTTGCTTATTTGAGGCATATTATTTATTTGGTTTGACTATTTTCTTTAATCCGAAATTAATGTTAATCTGTGCAGCGCTTAATCATTTCCATTCGCCAGAGACATACCGCAGGAGTAAGGATGATTTAGTTTAATCCAGAATCTATTAATGTTTGGTATTTTAATTCATATCACATATCCTATTTCTAAAACTGATAAGGTATATCTATCTAACAATATCCTCTAAATATATTTATTAGAAGACCAGCATTTATTTCCAAAAAATTATATATATACACTGAAATTCTGAAGTTGTTTTGCGATAATTGTTTCAAGAACTTCTTTTTATATAACCTACTCGAAGGAGTAAAGCGATTTTCATTATTAACTTTTATTTGATAATTTCACATAAACTTCCAATATCTTACCTGGTGGAGTTACGGGTATTACGGTGATCTGTGTAGTATCCACATGTGGTGCAAACGCCTCATACAAATCAGTTTCCTCTTCGATTCCACTTAACGTATCGGCATTAGCCGATGTGTCTCCATTTACCGGCATTTTGTATTTGTCTTTGTGCAGCGAATACGGTCTTGTAATTTTTTTAATAAATTTTTAACACAATTCTTGTATTTCGATAAGAAGCAAAGTTGTTTTGAACGCGCAATACACTAACAACTATATCTTTGGTTTTAAAAACTAAACAACAAATTTAAACCTATTTTTAATTAGAAAAAATCTAATTATTTTTTTACTCGAAAAGAGGAATTTTGCGCCTTTTTAAAATGTTGACCGAATATTTTTTATGACTAGAATTGTAACATACAATTATTATTGTAGATGATTGTAATGTAAATATTGAAATTACAATACTTTATTTTTTTTAATCATTTAGAATAAACTTTAATTAAATTTTTTAAAGTTTTCGAAAATATACGACAGTACAAATGAATTTTAAAGTATTTTCTATTGTTATTGTGCTCAGTATGTTTACTTTTGAGTTATTAATGTTATTATTGAAATGTAGCATACGCGAAAAATGTCTGTTTATGGGGACAAGAACACCCCTACTCGATAGTGCCGTGTTGACCGCATTTTATGTAAAACCGTTTTAGGTGAGGTCTTCGAATAACATTTTGTTAGCTGGAAGAAAAAAAAATTATAATTAAATACAAATCGAATTTTAAAAGTTTAAAATCACACAAGAAGAAAAGTTGAAAGTTGGTCAATTTTACCCCTCCGTTTTGTGTATCGGCTAATTAACAGAACGATTGTGACAAGTCGTTCCGAAATTCCCTTTAGATGTAGATCGGATCGGATCGGAACCATTATAACTGAGGCTTAACTAATCGACTGTGTAGAAAGAATGATATACCTACTACTTGCTCAACTCGACTGATGAAAAATGAAATTTATCAAGATATTTGAACTATGACTACGCATATATATATTTTAAGAAATTTTTATTTTCTTGATATTAAAGTTTTAAAAACTATCTTCACTTATCTTAAATCGCGTGCGAAGTAGTGTACATAGCAAGTAATGAATAGATTCAAATCACGAAATATAATATTCCAGTTAATATGTTTCAATTCAAATAAAACTGCAGTAAAACGTCGGCCACATGCTACACAGCAGTACCATCTTATCTTGTCAAATACAGAGAGGTTCGATAACAAAGCTAGAAGCACTTAAGGACTGACTATCAACAAACAATAATTTTATAATATTTCAGAAATTGTTTTTCAAGTATTTTCTGAAGATACCGTTTGTTCTTCTCAAGATATTTACCGAATTGTGCAGATAAGATTCTTGAAGTCTATCACACTCAAAAGTCCACAACATATTTTCTTCATCTGGCAATTCTTCGCAGTCACGACCATATTCAATTCAAAGTAAAGGAATGATGACTTATGACCGTCAATTGAAAACATCGAGACGACAAAAATTTAATCTAAACATTATTTTCAAGCTTTAATGTATGTTTCGTCGCCTTCCATATTGTTCATTCAATTTAAATTTTTTTATGGACCTTAAATAAGAAGATTAGATTAAAGATATCTCTTGATCGAATGTATTCGCACGTACATATATCTATACCTACACCTCCAGATTATGGCACCGTCCTGACAATCGCGTTATCCGTCTTATGTAATAGGCGCATTTTCATTAATATTAGTAGCTAGTTTGAATTTGGTCCGATTACTATCTCGGGATAGATTATCTATTTGGAATAATCGAAATTTGAACAGAAATCTAGGTGTGGTTTGAATATGAGGTTTCATTTTCCAGGTCAGTTAATCAAAATTGGAAAATATGCGATTTTTTTTTTTTATTTTGGCTGATAGAAAAGCCAAACGAAATAGCAATAACAAATCAATCGCTTCAAGACTTAATTTACCTTATTCCAGATTTTGATTTAGAATAATAAGGTTTTCACATACACAGTAAATGATCAATGAGGAGTCTAATTTTCGTGATTAACGACGGACATACACGAACGAAGTATTTTTTTTAAGGTCAATATTGCGCACCTTCAAAACGTTAATGCTATGTTATCAATGAATTATACTCGATAACTAAATCACCTTTTTGGAAACCGAACCAATCTGGCGTCCAGGTTATATTAAACTGAATGCCACTTTGTCAAATATTTCGATGCCAAATGTAGTTTTCAAACTGTTATAGGTTTTGCATGACCGAATTTAACTACATACTTCTAGCAGATACAGTTACATACATACTTCAGTTGACTAACTTTATTCAAAATAACTTTCCAGCTGGATCTCATCATCTTGACATATTTTTCTTGATACTCTGTTTCTGTAAGAAGAGGTTATGACAATCTATCGATCAATATTTAAAACTTACTATTCGCGTAACGTTATAAAAATGAGGCATTCAACTTTTCGAAAAATACCCGTATTTAGAAATTATCGCATCGGTTTTAATCTTAATTGTTTCGAAAAAGTATTTACAGTTCTTCACCGGTCTAAAGTATTATTTTTAAACGATGGCGAAGAAAATGATAATTTTTGACCGAGTTTATCTTTAAGTTTAAGTTAATCAGTTAATGATTGGTTTCCGTTTGAATAATTTGGTAATACATAATTTAATCATTGTCGTTATGAGTAAAGATTTTTTTTTATATGGAATACAAGAACTGTTTGGTGTTAGATCTGAAACTACGGCATTTTTAATGAAATAATTTAATTTAAGCAATAAAAATTTGACTATAATGAAAAAAAGTACTCAAGTTCTAGAAATAGAGGTATTGTCATTTTTATCAAATCCCCCTTATATTAAAATTAAATTGTTTAATTTAGTCTTTTGCACATGACATTTAATATTAATTTTTTTTGTCAATTTCAACTCAGAATTATCGCTAAAACAAACATTTTATTTTACATGTTTCAAAGTGAAATAATCCCGCTTTAGTTCACTGCTAAAATCAATAACTTTATTCAACTGAGTATTTAAAGATCGGCCAAAAAACAAACGGACCTCTCGCTATCGCGATTTGCTTCATTTACATCTTTTGTATATTGTAAACAAATTAAACTGACTCCATTGGCATCAAAAGTTTTATGCAATTTTGGCATAAGTCGAAAAATTGATCTATTTTGAGAAATCGAATCTTTATTATCTTAGGTGTGGATAAAATTACGCGAAGAAAATATGTTTCTCTGACACTTTTAATGATTTTCTTCTACAATCGAAATTTGCTTTACTGGTAAAATGACTGTAAGCTGTAGTCGAAACTTTCTGGAAATTTAAGACATCTTTCAAAAAAACATAGTGTCTAATTTTTTGCAAAAGAAATAATAATTGTTAATTGAAATTTTTATAGATAGAGATGACAGTAAAAATTGAAATGTTCGGATCTAAAGTAAAAGTGACTATAAAAATGTTATGCAAACTTAGGAGAATCACTCGTCAAATTTATTCAACAGATGTGCAGTGTTTGTCAACTGTGTGTGCAATGTTGTTTTATTACGATGCAATTTAGAATTGTGTACAAATAATAATTACACTGTACGCGTTTTTCTTCTATGACAACGTGACCTTCGAGCAATTCAATCGCATATGTTATTAAGAATAATCTTGAGCCATTTATTATGCACATATACCACTAGCACAACATTTATGAGGATCTGAGAGATTTGTGTAATTTGGCCGTCTTTCAAATTAGTCTGATGCCAGGAAAAAGTTTGATTATGATAGCATTTCCTTGTTCTTTTATTTGGGCTCGAAATTTTATTGCTGCGGAGTTTTCTGTTTACTTCTTTTTTTTTTAAAAAAAAAAAACAGGAATAATAATAAAATAAGATTGTCATATCTTGAAGATTTCACTGTTCTCAAATTCTAAATAAATAGATATGTAAATCAGTTTAAATTCATTTAGAGACTAGACGTTCATGTCAACAAATACATTTTTTAAATTGTTTTAAGTTTAACACTTTGCGTGCCACATTTTTTGTCAAAAATTTGTCAAAATTTCTGTGCCGGTCACCGGTGACCCCCATGGCATTCAACGTGTTAAGGAGAAAAGTACCATGTACGAAAAGCAGAACGGCACAGCACAGGCTTAGTACTGGTGCCAGAGTTGCCAGTACTGGCAAATGTTTCGGGTCCAGTATGTGCCCTAGACCCAAATCATTGCCGAGCCATTTTCGATTTGATCAAACTGGTCCTACCTACTCTTGGTGAAACTCTGGCCCAATACTGGGGCGTAAAAAAAAAAATTAAAAAACTTTTTTTTCATGTTTTTGTGTTTTTTGTGTGTGAGTGTTTTTTTTACTACTACAAATTTTATTTCACCGTAAATATTTCTTTTTTTTTAAATGCGAATTGGTTTTTCTTACATGCCCACTCTTGGATTCGAACTGTGGTCCCGTCGCGCATAAGTCCGCTACGCTACTCACTAGGCTAATCTGAAACATTCTCGTGATAGTGTTAAAGCCGAATCAAAATTGATTTTAAGAAACAAAAAATATTTTTGCCAAGATGTGCCCAATACAGAGCCGACAGTCGAGCCAATGCCGAAAGAGCTTAAGCACCAATAATAAGCCAATTCTTGACCCGACACTGGTCTGGTAGTTTGTCAGTACCAAAAGAATACCGATCTACAAGTCTTGGTAGATAATACGATGCCAATTCTGGGCAGTGGGCACAACTCCGTCGGACTCCGGCATTTCGCATATTTTAAAATGTAAACCGTGAAATTTTAAGTTAAACTAAAAAAAAAGTATTAGATTAGTCCGCATAATGGTGAGCAATGAAAGAATTACTGTATTCTCTCGATGCGTCCTCAGTGTCAGAAAACAAGTCTTGACAGCTAGAAGTGATAAGAGACACCGTAAAGATTGTCGCTTAAAGAAGGACTAGTTGCACGCATCGGCGTCGAACATGTGCACGATCCTTAAATTAAGGTCATTTTGACATTGATGTCAACTGGATTCCCAATTTGGCGCCCAACGTAGGGCACGAGTGGAATTGTTGCTTTATTCTCCAATGTGCATGACATAGGCTATTGATAAGATGAGGTTGCAATTAAACTTACACTTAACTAAATCATCAACTTAGTATGGCCACTGTGCTTAATCGCCATCTATTATTCAATTAAACTGTGGGAACAGGTACGTGACAAAAACTTGCTTCGCAATGTTCGTAAATCAAAATTTAATTTGTTATCCATTATCCCCAAAAGGCAATACTCGAAGCTACTTAGCAGTTTTTTCCACAGAACAAAAAAATTACAAAAGCGTAATTAGTTTTTTATTCTTATTATTTTTTTAACGCTTGGTGGTTATCAATTCTATAGTGAAACAGGTTGAGTGGTCGAGCCCATTAATTAATTTCGCACCATACATACGAAATTCCAATTATTACGATCATCGATACAACAGACAGAGAGTTGATTTTATTTTTATAAGCATGGAAATTTATGATTGATGGTAATCTGATGACATGAGGCACACTGTCTGTTTTTCGTGGTAGTATGAGAATTTTATTAAAAGGAGTCATTAGTCAAATTATTTATAACAAAATTGGTGATGATTTGCTAAGCTGAGCGCACAAATTTATCATCCTTTATTTTTAAGTAAGAACCATTGTTAAATAGAATTTGTAACGGAATTTATCAACAGCCGAAATCATTTCACTGCAGCAAAAGTCCACATTAAGACACTACTACTGGACGGTAGCTTGAGAACGTCTCAAGCTATGGATTTGAAAAAACTTTAGGGGAAAACCATTAAGAAAATCGAGAGAGACCTTTGTGAAGCCTCCATACACAAGGGCAAGACAAATTTCAGTATCCCGAAATGTCATAAGCCACAAATTAGAATTGACTTCAATTAAAAAATATGTCGTTGCTTTCGCCAAAAATAACAAAAATTACTCTACTTCTTTAGTTGCTTCCATACAAAAGTGGTCAAACTCTTTGCATAATCCTGTTCAGTAAATGGCGAAAGTAAGTCCTTATTTTCAATAAGTTCCAGGAACAGAATTGAATTGGTAGACCGTGTCTTTCCTTATAGAAATAGAAAGGTAATAAGATTTTACCTTTCATAAGAAGAAGAAAAAACAATTAATACAAAGAATTTTGTTTTGCGAACATAGTTAAAATAAATATTTGTATATTTTTCGCATATCTAAATTTACGCATACTACAAGCAAATAAAATTGTATCTAGTTAATCACAAACTTGTCAGGGAAAAAATTGAGAGGGGAGAACAAAAAAAACTCATAAGATTCGCATCACTGTACGTTTACATTAATTATATAAGCGATAAGATACAGGTGAGAAAAAAAAATTGTCTTTCTGTAAGTATTTTTTTTTTCATTTCGCGGCTTGTTATCTTTTGCACTTCCAATTTGTTAGACAAGACCACACGTTCTAGATTATGTACTCAATTATGGCGGCATTGGCAGCAGCATAACTTTACCGTGTAAGTATAAATGTAATCAGAGAAAAATGTTAGGCAATTTGGTCTAGTTTTCGTACAGAATTTTGACGAACTTGAAAGTTAATCACTTGGCAATTCGATTTTCTTGAAAATGATATTTTACTGGTTTTAAAAAAAATCGGCTTTGAGGAGGGAGAAATTCATATTTTGCTGTTACTTCCTATATACTTTCCACTGTTACAAAATTATTTCTTTTACAACTTCTAGTTTTAGACCTTTCTTTATTTGATATAATTATAAGAGAGCTTCTCATGGCCAAAATTATTTTTTTCAGGATATTAGACCGCACCAGTTTTAATTGCTTCTCACTTAGTTTCCTTTTAGATTTGTTTTCTTATATTTCCAGATTGACTTTTTTTTATCAAGATGAACTTAGCATGATTCAAATCCACCGCCTGATGATTAATAACACCTAATTGGATTTCATCGACATTAGACGGGGATTTTACGCGTAGGAATTGCGAGATAATATCAAATAAGAGGTTAAAATTGAAAATATGATACGAAAAGTTAAGCTGTGTGAATCAGATTTCATTTATTGGCGTGAAGTTAATTGGAAGTTATGACGATGGTGAAATACCTTTTGTTACATTTGAAGATTGGAACATGTGCCATACTGCAGGATAGAACAATTTACACATGAGCAGAGCTATTGGTCAACGGCTAAGCTAATTGGAGCTACATAGGCATTTAGATTCAATCACTGAATATAAGGAATTATGAAACACTGCTCATAGTGGCTAATCCTAGATCGTTACGAGATAGCTTAGGACATACGAAAAGTGTAAAATAGGTTGGGAAAACTAATTTAAGACTTAATCCATAAGCAAATGATTTCTCTCCCTACAGATATGACTTCCCATTTCCACAGTGAAACAGATTGATCTTTCTTGGCAAACTTTTAGGAAAGGTGAGTTCCCATTTTTTACTTTTCAGGAATTGCATATGATAGAGACTTGAAACATATATATATGTACATATTTAAATTTATCGAAGGTATAGGAAACTATTCCCTTTTGGCTGTAAGGCAAAAAAAAGAATTATGCAAGAAAAGTGAGATGGCTCGATTAGATTTGGGAATTGTTTCTCGCAGCGGGATACAATGTACAACAAATGGTTGTTAGCACACTGTATGTATAGTCTCATATTTCAGAAAGACCTTAATTCAACACTGTTTACCCATTTCGCACCAAATGTTCTAATTAATTTCCCAGGTGGTCTCAGTTGCATATTTTCTGTTCCCAGCTCTAATCTGGAGTGGAAAAATGAAATACGTTGAACAAATTCTTTAGTCTTGCGAGTTATACACTTAAATTCTATAAAAAAATAAGTAAAAAATTCAACCCGTGGGTGGAACTGGATGGATGGATATATCAACTCAAGCAAGAATTTTGTGTTTTACACCGACCGACAGACGGTCGATTTCTTTACGAATTTCTTAATAAAATTATTTTGTTGGACCAGACGTATTTTTAGACTATCTCTAGTGAAAGTTGGGTTCATTTTGTTTGCCTTCGAGACGAAAGAAATGATTTCGGCGAATTCGTCATCCATTGTAGACGGAGCATTACCCTTTTATCATGGTTTGTTTTCTGTTCTTATAGAAGTACTTAGCTCGATTTTTGTGTCTTTTTGTGCGAGAAAATGACATTATGTGTAACGAATTATACGATTTGAGGCGGCTCGTTGTCCTCACTCAGAGTGCGAATTGTTTACGCCCGAAAACGACAATCAACGCGTAGAAGTAATTTAGTACAATCAACTTAGTACTCATACTGCAAAATGTCTGACGAAATTTGCGACACAATGAGGAAGTAATTACTTCATAAAGATTTTTCACTCCCCCAATGACCCGAATGATCCATCCATCTTCTGGAACGGTCGCATAAAACGTGTATATCTAGGAGGAGGTTAATTGAATGATATGATCGGAAAGACAACAAAGTGAAGAGTAATGATAATGATATAAGCAGAGGTTGGCAAGATTGTAAATTAACAATGTTAGATTTCAAAGAGGCAATAAGGTCTTTAGAATTGCGACTCGTTTCCGTCTTACGATTGGGCAAAACCGCCATATTTCTGTATTAAGAAAAGATACCGAGATACAATTGATTCCAGAAATTCTGTTTTCACTGGTTATTTTTTTTTACCCATCCGTACGCCGTACGAATATTTTTAAAAATATTAAAATTATATTTCGACACTACTTTAGATAGAGCCTAAATACCAAGTTTCAGCGATCCATAATTTTTACCCATGCATGGAATGAAATAAACGCAACCTCACGACTACTGATGGTATGTTCTCACACTAGGTGAGAGCACTAGGTGACTTTAGTCAGAGTTATTTCTAAGGACGATCTTTGCAGAAGAGTACTGTACAAGAGCGCTGAATGTAGCAAATGACTTTATCGGGGTTAGAGCAAAATAGGTGCGAAAAGGTTGTGGACCAGAAACGAATAGCTTTAAAACAATTTCAGGTAGTAATCAAAATTAAACTGTAAATACATACTGAAGTATGGTTATCGCAGAAGAAATGTTTCTGCCCTTTGCCCATATCGCATAAGACTTCGGTATTCAGTCTTACTTTTAAATTTAGACAGCCGATAAAACAGACTTGCAGATGATAAAGGTTTACACGTTATAAATTGACACAAACCTCCTTGAATGATAAAGCCAAAAAATCTCAAAAAGCCTGAAGATAAATAAATATTTTTTGGGGAAATTCGCCTGAAAACAGATTTTAAATAGAAGCACTCGTACTCAATTTCATCTGAAAGTGTACCGCCTTCATTGTACATAAATCCGATTTCCATACCTGCAAATTGTTCGCTCAAACAAATTCTAATTGTCCAATTTGCAAACGGCAAACCACTTTTTCTCTCGATTATTTTCAGTTGAATTAGCACATTTAAGTGCCATTCACATCATATCTATACTTAGCAGATAGGTACCAAGTACTTAGGTACGGCATACCCTGCTCGTGATTTTCATTTTCAATCGATTTTCTAGATCAAGCCCAACTAAAAAATGTTTCGGGAGTCGCAACAGGTACCTTCCGAGAACTCTGAAAAATTTCCAATGGAGTTGGATTGGTCGTTCCTTTCAACGTAGCGTCTAATGGTGATTTATTTTCTGAAAAAAATGTGACCCGTTAAGATGCAAAATTATTGCAGTTCTGCCCTCTTTTTTGACAGTTTCGTCCGACAGGTCAATTGACAATAGAACGCTTTCAAGTCAAAAAGCTATTATTAAAATTTAAATAAATTTTCACTACACTCCGTATGATTTCTAATTATCGTATGACCCGTTTGACAGTTTGATTCATTTTTTTTAAATCGGTTACCGCTGTTCATAGGATATTTTTTTCTTATGTTGTCGCACATTACAGGTTAACTGAGTTTTTTTCCACTATAGAACGGCGGAACTGCTAGAAAAAAATTGAGGGCAGAAACGGGTCACATTTCTTTCCAGAAAAGAAATCACTCATAAATTTGACTAATCGCAAATGAAGGGGACGATAGAGATCTAGGTAGTTTACGAGTCATGAGTCGGTCGGTATACATCGAACCACTCACTCTTCACGAACTGCGCGCTCCATTTAAAAACCATCGATTGCGTCAATACGTGATATTTTCAAACTACAATTACCTTTAATTACCACCTGACTCTAGGCATGGGTAAATGTAATTTGGCCTGAAATAACTGAAAATGTAAAAAAGCTACGCAGAAAATAATAAAATGGTGGAACTGTACCGAGAGCCTACTTAACTATGCAAAGTGGAGCAAGTTATTGTCCTCGTTTCTCTGACGTCAACGAACGAGTATCGTAGCGAGGTTTAGTAGGTGGTACACGGTGTTGATGGTTTGGGAAAGCCCTCCGAGGGTATGTCTAACGTCTCTGGTAACAGTCTCCTTTCCAACATTCTGAGGAATAAACGAAGACAATAAGTCGACTATATAGTCCCCAACCAAGAAAAATCGATAGATTCGTCCTTAGAACTAGAGTCCTGACTACCCGAACCCAGCTTGCAACGCGTTTGGCAAGTTAACAAGTTGATGGATGGTTGATGGATGGAGCTTTTTAAGGCTCAATGTATGCACGTATCTTCTTGTTGTTAACGTAAGGATAATAAAATAAATCGTACGCTTTTATGGAGAGTTCGCAGTCCTTTGCCCAGGAATTCAGAAGATTTCATTCGGAATTTATTTGTCCGCTTTACGACTTCCAATGAGATTTGCTTCATAACGCATTTCTGTGAATGATAGGACGTGACAGACCATATTACACGTATGTTTGTTATCACATGTCTCAATTAAGTGAATTCTATCATCGATGAGAAGATTCCACGTACATAGATCCAATTAGCACATAGTGATACATGAATTTCCTTTATGATTCATTATCCTCGGTGTCTAACTGTATCGAATATTTAGCACCAACCTGATATAGAAGATGATTTATTTCCCTTGGAGATAAAACTCATTATTGTTCCTGGATTATCGCTCTAAATCCGAGTACCGAAAAATCTTTCAAGTGAATAGGTGACCACCTAGTCACTGGTACATACTATCTGATTTCTAGAAATCTAGAGCTACGAATTCTGACATTCTTATTGAAATTGTTCTCAAAGACACTCTAAGGGCGTCCTTAAAATGAAGAATTTGAAGCTAGTAGTTCACCAGTTTTTAGGTGACTTTCTTTTTGTCGTTGTCAAATAAAAAAAATTCTATGCACTGCAATGCTGAGGATGTGATCACTTCAACGCAAGGATTTAGATAAATTAACTCTAAGCATTTTGGAGCTATCAAGTTGAGATGTATGGACTTAGTACTTAGTCCTACAAATAAAACTGCTTTGCATTTCGAGCCATTGATTTCGATGCTATTCTTCCTGCCCTGTCAAGAATATTAACGATATCTAAATACAATGAGTCTAACCTGTGAGACGAAATTTCGATCCAGTTTATTTTAATGATTAATTTACTTTTGTAAATCGACAAAAATAATTAAATTAATAAATTCGATAATCCGAAATAAATTACAATAAGTGAAACCGATTTCTGTCCATAATCGCTGGCTTCCTATATTTTCACACTTATGTGTAGACACTCTTTGACTATATGAAGAAATTCGATATCGCACAACTTCATATTTCGTTTCGGAGCAAAACTGATATCGCCAGCCTCTACCCAACAGTTTGTTGTATATGTACCTTGCAGGTACAAATAACATATACATGTGAAAAGAACAAACAATTTCAAGGGGAACTCATATGTTAGGTATATTTGCTTTTACATAGTGTTTTTCGAGCTTCCCTGATAACGTGACGAGATGGGAGAAATAACTCGAATATCGTAATCCTGGACGATGGAATTAACGCGACTCTGAAATCTTTTGATCTTCTCGTAAGATAGGCTCATAAATTGTTGTGCCCGGGCCATACGGCGTACCGGGCCGACTTTTGACGGATTACAAGGTATTTAAAGCTTCAAAGTCACGTGACTGACATGCGAATATGAGGAGGTATTCAGGGTGGGGTTTGGAAGTTTGCCATATTAATAATGTTCATATCAAGCGGGAATGGATTTCAGGATAATTAAAAAAGCGCTGTTGTATCGTACTGCGAAAGCAAAGTCATGAAAGTAATGACACGTATACTAGTCTGCTGATCCAGATGTTGAGAGTTAAATCTCATTTCGAGATTAGTAGACTCAGAGGCTTATCATAAGTGATCTAAGAAAAGATTATACTTGAAA
The DNA here is from genome assembly GCA_949128065.1 of Beris chalybata. Taxonomy (NCBI): domain Eukaryota; kingdom Metazoa; phylum Arthropoda; class Insecta; order Diptera; family Stratiomyidae; genus Beris; species Beris chalybata. The sequence goes on along the minus strand of OX421896.1, from coordinate 1,181,471 downwards.
CAGCAACAGGATAGTCAACCTTTATGAAGAAAGATGGTAAAAGTAATAGTTTAAACGCTTCAGATGCATTTAATGGTAGTTCGATACTCTTGAAACCACGGTCGCGCAGAAGTGTTAATCTACAAGCACTGACGTGTGTTCGAATTTCACCTACAGGTCTAAGTATACAAAAAGGAACAAAAGGACGTTACAGGTCCAGAGGATTGTCAGAATTAATTGGGTTCTATTTTATTCCTTTTATAGAAATTGGACTCCTTGCATTAAAGTAAGATTTTGTTTTTATTTAAACCACCGACTTCTTCACATCGTTAAAGTAACACAAAACTGAATCAGTAAAGGAATAGTTGCTAAGATTTGAAAAAGAAGCGAATATGAGTTTATTTGTACAGCATTCTACAGATAAGCTGACCGTGATATCTTAACTACTAATTCTCCTTAATTGACCCATAAATTGCATCCGTAGAAAATTGGAATAATTTCCAGTTTGTATTATAATTGAAATTGACGCCATCACGGATTTTAAAAGAAAAATAAATTCTTAATGTTTTTTCAAGCTTTCATCAATGAACTGTTTCTGTGCTGTTTCTTTGCTGAACTTGGTTTTGTTTTAATCAATTGAATTGGAAGAGAATGCCAGAGGCAGATTAATTAGTAGAATTTAGTGAAGAAGAAAATAATTGTTGTTTTTGAGGAATTTTTAGGGGCTCTTTAGAGTTGGAGACATTAATGGCTTTAATTTCACGAAAGTTTATTGTTCTTTATTCACCACTATACTCGATTGACCATTGCTAGAAACCCAACATTTTGTTTTCTTCAAAATCAACATGCTGGTTCAAATCTAGACTATTTCTGATATTGATTTGACCTTATTGATATCCACCCATTTTCATTTTTTTCGCGATTAATAAATTCATGATCGATGGTATGGCGAATTTGTGATTGTATTACGCACAAAAATTTTCTACTCCCAGAGATAAGATAGAACTCGATTTTTCTATCGACTATCATACATAGTGCACGTATAATCTGCGTGTATGTATTTAAGTGCATTAACCTGAATTTCTTTGTAGTTTTATCATGACCTAGATAAGGTAACCGGAAAGTTTTAGAACTGATGTCCAGTAATCATTGAATTTCGACTTCGCAGTTATCCGTTTCTCTAGTCAAAATCTTCTGAGTTTTGAACGGAGAAGCAGCTTCACCAGTCTAATCCAACTTTAGTTATAGCGCTATGTTGCAAATCAGGATATTCATCGCCTTACGTACGAATATTGTCATGTACTTTATATCGTATTTTCCTAACAGTAGCATCGACAACATTTTTCGAATTATTTTGTTAGGGACCTTCACCCAATTTCAGGTAAACTTATAGCGTAATTTACATTCGTCGTTTTTGTACTTGTAAGCAATGCTAGATGCAGCACTTGATTCTTCATACCACTTCAGGAGTACAAATTTACCTGTACTTGCATTAAATCCCAAGTCTCTAGATAGCACAAAACTTAAATATCCTTCAATGTCGCGACGCTCGAACTGGTATAAACCTGAGGAAATATTTCTAATCTGTAGAGCCATAAAATTTTACGATATCTGCAGCAAAGCCCGCTCTTAAGATATTCATGAAAACGATTACCCAGAAATACCTGACGAATGCGTCCGACCGTTTTAAATGCGAGTCGGTAGGTACTTGGAGTTAATTCAGGATTCATTCGCCCCAATTGCGATTGAATCGCCTTCACATATGCCACGCTTATTGATTGTGAACGATTCCCGAGGGTTCCATTCTGCGCCACTCAATTTTTTGGTTTGAATGGTAGGTGTAAAGACCTACCATCGCATGACTGCTTTAGCTATACAAAAATTTGCAGACCTTTCTAGAGTTGATGTTGTCCTACCGAGAAATTGGTCAATCGCTTGCATGCTAGAATCCACAGAGAGGCAAAACGAGAGCATGAAAAGGACGAGTAATTTTAGTACGTCCCATGATACTAAATTTTATTCACTGAATTGAAAATTGTTTCATCAGGTGAAAGACACCTCAGGGACCGCGCCAGAGTGATCTAATACTGGCCTACGTATTCGGAAGCAATGACAAAGTCAGTTCTCATTTCGCCATGGCACCATCAACCATATCTACAAGCTAGAGGTGTTTTGGACTTTCCCTTAAAAATAGTCACATGTCAGGATGGTATCATTGCTAAGCTGGGCAGAGGGCTGACTCAGCGCACCTGAACGAAATAATGGTAAATAGAAAATATGACGGAAAACAAGCCAAGCTTGATGTAATGTGATCGGTATGACTTCGAAATTTTGTTAATTTGTAGATGTGTTTTATAACGAACAATAAAAAAAAATAATGGAAACAGAGACGACATTCACCATAATGTTCGTAATTTGTTGATGTTGAAAGGCAATGGATATCCGCATAATTAGACGGAATATCACAACCAGACGGAAGACAAAAAGACAACTGCAGGAAGCAGATATTAATTAAGTATTAAGTTCAATTTTATTACTAATAAAAGGGAACTTTCAAAAGGGAAGAAGTAGCAACTCAGTAGTTTATATTTTAACCTGTTGTAAAAAAGGGGCTAGTGTTGGAGGCACATAAAACTAATGCAGGTTAAGGTCGAGTTGATTTCCTTCCTTGCGAGCCATGAAAATAAAATGGCATTTTAGCCAAGTCTTCTTCACTGTAGGACTGTACTGTGACTCTGCACCACAAACGCAATATACTTTCTCAGACTATAGTCATTAATAAAGAACAACCAACATCCACACACCTTATTCTCCTTTTATCCTCAACTTCAATATAGAGTATTTGCTTGCAGCCGATCAGGACTGCAGTATGTTTTATTATTACTATTTTTTCATTTTTATTACTAATTTTTGCAATTTTTGTTCTGATGTTTCCTGTATACTAAATATTTCTCTTCAATAGTGTCGTACGTGCTGTTATTGATCTCGATTAGCATAATTAGTTATTAGTTGTTTTCATTGCCAACTCATGTTCTTATCATTGTTATTATTAATTGTTACAAATATGTGTCCGTCCGTTCCTAAAACAAATTTAATAGATATTTAATCATAAATCTGCTCTTCTGTGAGTTAGTTGGCTTTTGTTGCTAAATCCTTGATTCAGCCTTTGATGCGTCAATTTTTTTTATTTTATTTAACTCGAGGATTGTTATAATGTGGTATATATCTTTGAAACCTAAATCGTTTTCCAATCGCGTTTTTTCTTTCTCCTTTTGCTAACAAAAAAATACATTTTCTTTCTTCCTCCAAACATTTTAATGCATAAATTCATTATTATTTAAATTATAAACTAAGACACTCGAGTAAACGTAGTATTTCAAATCCGAAAATTTTAGATTTAAAAAATTTCAATTTCACACAAATTTATTTCGAAAATGAAATTATAGAAATAATTCCAAAAAATCTATTAATGTAGCCACAACTAGATACATTAAAAGTGAGTATTGCGAAAAAAAACTTTGGCAAAGATCAATTTGGATTATGTTTTAATTTCGAAAAACTCTGTTTTGGAAAAATGTTAATATTATTACGATGTGGTCTCGAATATAATTTGTCTATAATGTCCACGTTCTTAGTTAGAACTTTGAAAAAATAATCTGGTGTGGATTTGCCCAAAAACTTAATTTTTAGAATATCAAACGTTTAAAGCTAGTTAATAACGTGTTTCGGAAGGTCAACACAGCTATTGAGTAGTGGCTTCATATAAATAATATATAAGATTTCAATCGTATAGTTCCCACATCAAGTGTCTATGGGATCCCAACAATTCCGAAAAAGCCATTAACTATGCAAAACTTTGGTCCCGAGAATGTCACGGTTCAATGTAGAGGACATCGTTTAGGGCTAACTACCCTCTGATTAGTAAACGAAATTAGCGTTGAAATTATTTATAAAGAAAAGCACCTGCCAAGAAGCATTCAAAGATTTCGACGTTTTATCGAAGACATTAAATCCCCCTTTCCACACTAATGGGTTCCGCGGAAAAAGTGTGGTCAATGGCATTCGCTCGTTTTATGATCTGTTTAGTATGTAAACATGGTCAGGAAGGAGGCATACGACAGCAACAAATACCATACAGGTGATTTACGATATCACAACAGAATCACCGATGTGTAGAGTCTACCTGAGCTGAACGACGAATCGAAAGATGCTTGCAGCCTATATAGCACAGGGGGAAAACATAATGTAACTTCCACTAGTCATTAGTGCGCAATTAATTTCGTAAACGAGTCGGAAACTCAACGAACAAGAACACGACTATCCAGGTCAGCGTTCTTAGCTTTGTACCGTCCTAGCCTCGAATAAATTGAAAGGACCTAAATAAATTCCCCTGAAAAGTGAATTTGCTGAAGATGCATCCTTCCGGTGACTAGATTGGATTACTGTCAAGTGAGATGGTATCTCGCCTTGGGAACTAATTGACTGGATGAAGGAAGTGCCGTATTCAGATCAATAATATGGATTAGAAGAATCGTGACTCTCGTATTTCTAGGATTCGGGATGAAAAAGAAAGGTTGGTCATTAGATCCAAGGGAAACAACGTAGGACTAAGTTCCGATTGGACGAATTGAACAGCAAATATTTTCAAAAGAGTACATGAACCGTTTATTTTGAAGTGGCATAAAGTCATTTTCGTTTTTAAATCGACATGTTTAAGAGTTTGCGTTTTAACATGTTTAAAAATATTAATGTCAACTTTCTTCCTTGTATTTGTTAAAAATGTGATGAAACAATTGCATCGATAGATTCTTAGAAAATTACTTTGTGTTGTCTAAAACATCGTTAGAACATCACAACACTCTTTTTTGAAGTGACTTATGCCACTTTCAAAATCAACGGCTGATATCGTTTGAATTATCATAAGGTGAGATTAACTTCAGATTAAGAAATGAAAAGCATTCATCAAAAGTTTTGGAAACAAAGCTCACTACCTATTTCACCAAAACTAAGAAAAATGAGTTTATTATTACTTTCAATTTCGATGTAATCAGCTACATACTTGAACATAATCGCACCGCGTTCTATGGCACAAAAATAGCTCACATGAACGGCGTTTAGACATCGAATACGGTGATTTGTGCGATCAGCTGACTTCATTCCAAATCGTCGAAATTAATCTAAAGACCATCGAGATTGAAAAAAAACTCAGAAGAATATCATATAGCGATAAAAATTCTATTGAAGGCAATTTCATAGCAGCTTTATCGCATTTTCAAATCAATTGGGGTGACTTGATAGTGGATTTAAGCCTTCTTTGCACTTTTTGCCTACTCATTCGAGGAATTTCCATCGAATTTTGTCGGGAATATAATTTGATTTTGATTAATTCGTCGCAACATCCTTGAATACTAACTACGATCGCTGCTTATCTATACATTCTACATGATCTGTACTATGCTAGCTCTATCTATCGATCACCTAGCGAGTATCTCTTACTTTCTTCGCTCAATGGGTAAGAGTAGAGCGACTTGAAACCCAATTCAAGAGCTCTAACTTTGTATGCTAACTGAACAAATTCATTAATAATTTACTCAATACTGAAATTTCCATAGCAAATGAATTTTGTTATGGGAGGCTTCCAGGGCGACCAACTGGCTTAGATGCTTTTTAGCGAGCATTTCGCTATTGCACTTATGGGCACCGCAATATGGAGTCTAAGCATAAAAGCGAGACAGTTTCCAAGTCCGGTAAGTCGAGCTTGAATTGACCTCTAACGAAACTAAACTAACTCCAAGTAGCTATCTAAGATATAAACTACGCCCAAACAAATGAAACATTTTTAACTAAATCTCGACCGCTTGACGAACTGTAGCCCCCTAGCCGACTAGTGGCTAGTTAGCGAGTTAGCTAGCTGGGCTGCACTTAACTGGGTGGATGAACAAAGTGGTCTCGATTAAGATTCTCTTATGCAATTTACGAATAACTGGCGTTTTCTATGTTTTGTAGCTGGTAGATAGATTACAGCGCACGATTCAGTATTTTATTTCGCACTGTTTCATACATTTATTTTTTCCTTGACGAATAAAATTCAGATGAGGGATGAAAATCATGTCGCCCTTGTATCCGGGAAATCTACAATCCCAACGATTTGATGCCACTTTGTACATAGAGTAGGTTAAGAGATCTCGCGCTTATTCTCATTATTGGAAGGACCAAACCAGCAAGTCCATATAAACAGTTTTCGTCGACTTTCTACGGAAGGCACTACCAAACTGATAAGTTTCATGGATAGAATGCGCATCGTTGGATTCGTCGTAGGTTCATACAGTAGGGTTTTTAATTATTTACTATTTAATCTTATCATTTAATTATTAAAGTCATAAAAAAATAAAGTAAATAATCATTTTTAATAGTCATGTGCTGTATGAAATGAATAACTTGAAATAAATTACGTAAGTTCATATTTGAGCGAAATTAACTTTTTTGATTAGTCTGATAAAATCCTGACTTAGTTTTTGAAAGCTTCAGCTTAAACCATGAAGTCCCTAAATTCAATAAATGGAAATCGCACATCTCCATCGTATTGCATAGTATTTTAAATTATCAGTTGGTTGCCCAACCTTTGAAATTTTGGAAAATGAACTTACTTGTACTTTTAAAATAACAAGTACATATTAAATACAATGTTGATAAGTGTATAAGGTCAGGTGGATTTTTTTTATTTTAAGGGGAGCAGTGAAGAATGTCGGCCCTCATTGAACAGGTGAAATATGAGGAGCAAATTTACGCGAATTAGAACGTTTTCTTATTAGTTTTAACTGACGTGCAATTTGTTCGATAATAGTTCGAAATTAGTATTTTGGGAATAGAAATACAAAAAACATAATGTACCACCACTAAATTCTATTTAAAATTTTTTCGTGTCTAACATTAAACATTTTTTAACTTTAAAATTACCGAGCAAATCGGGAGTGTACAGTTATTTTCCAGATTCCTTACCCCAGAAACTACGTATTTGAAAAAATAGCGATATCCCACTTTCAGATCATTTTACTTTATTATTTTTTAATAATAGAGTATTGTGATCGATTTTTTTAAAAAAAAAAATTTGCTACCCTGAAAATTTTTATTTTCACGTTTCATAACTAGTGGACACGAAAAAAGCAATAAAAATGTTCAGTCCGTCTGTCTCGTAGCTCCCAAACGCTTTAAGATATTAAATTGAGTTTTTTTTACGAATAGACGGAGTAGGCTCCTTGAAGTGACCAAATTTTTGGGTGTGGGGGTGTTAGGGGGAAGGAGGGGGAAGCGTTTTAGACGGAAAATTTAGTTTTCTAGATCTCAGTAACCGCTAGGAAACTGAAACTTGGAATTTCTGTAGAGCTCTGATATTAGATCCATTTGCATAAAAATTGTCAATATTGATCAAGGGGTGTGGGAGTGGGGGGAAATATAATGCGTCTGAAACCCAAAAAAGCCGAGATAGACACATTCTAAAATCCGAAAATTGATCCCTAAGGGGGTGTAAAGTTATTATACCTATACTTTTTCATGAATTCTTTCATATCTCTCAGGTCTGATTGTAGCTCAGTTCTGTAACACATGAGTGAGAAATTTCCCACTAAAACGTCATAGTGAGAACGAACTCATGCAATTTTGTGTCTGTATCCTCACCTAATGAGAAATCAGCGTAATTGACGTCATACAATGGAATAATGTTGGAAACACGTGAGAACAATGTTTCTGTAAGCAAGTGATTGCGAGTCGGTTCTCACATATAGTGAGCCGATTTTCACGCTGTTTGTAGCTAGTGAAAATAACAATAGCTATTTTTTTGGGTAGAAGCCCAGAACTCTGCGACGAGGTATAAGTTATTGTGTGACTGAAAACCTAAAAAAAATTCGGAAAGAGGTTTAAATGGTGTCGCGCTTGAATACTTGCGTCGCTGCCACATATAACATTTATGAATTACAAAATTGGATCATGTCATACTCAGGGACGAGGTCTATGGTATGGTATGGTATAAGGGATGGTGATGCTGTCATCCTTCTTCACTTAGACGTTATTGTTCGTCCATTGTGCCCCCCGTGGTAGGAGGTGTCCAAGCCGTAGTATAATATCAGTTGTTAATTTTTTCTGATTTAACTGGTTCGTGAAACATCGCCATGCAATGTTTTTTACCACTTGCCCACGCCACTATCAACTTTAAAAAAATTATTTTCGATCTATTCGCCTAGTTCCTGGTCTATAAGCAAATATCAAGTTACAATTTTGTGACATTAACCATTCAGTAGATATGGATTTTAGAATGTGTCGGATTAAGTAATGACACATTGTTTTTCTCCAAACTCTAGACCCTCTTAAATCATATAAAATTTGTTATTGCAAGTGGGTACAATATCATAGATCTATGTACTAAGTTCTGAGTTTCAGCTTCCTAGCATGAGCGGTTCCTGAAATATAGAAACCAAAGCTATTCGTTTTAAACGCCACCGCTCCCCTTAGCACTCTCTCTCTACGAAAAAGTCTTCTCTTGAAGGGGTCCATTTAATCTACACTACAAGTAAATTTAAATAGAATAGCTGCAAGAGTTCGGAAGTTGAAAGTCTTCAATCGACTGTACGCACTGTAAAATCACACACTCAGAAAACTATAGGAATCGAATGATTCTTGTTGAATGTGTAACCTGCGCATCATACACATAGTTTGTCCTGCTCTTAGCTTGGCAACCATATTAAAATCGCTGGCAATAATGATAACTTTTCCTGAAATACAAATTTAAATTTTCATAGAAAAGAAAAATGTCACATTCTGTAAATAATTAATAAATTTTTGACATATGATTGAAAAAAAAATGGAAAAATGGAAAACTAGCCACTAAGATAATCCGACCTATGAGGGGAATAATACACATTTATACCCAGAGGAATTAACTAATGATCAAAGTTAATATCCCAGATAAGCTAATAGCTGGTTCAGGCGAAAATAACCTGAGGTAGTAATACGGGCCTTAAATTTAAATTCTATGCAAACTGCCATTTAAATTCCATTGGAAATTTTCCACGGTAGATTGGAACAATGAGAACTATCATAATCGTTCTCATGTGCGATTACAGAAACGGTTTTCATTTCCAGGTGAGAAGTACGTGCGAGAATTTCGGACTACGTCATAGCCGATTCATTTCTCACTAAAAATTACAGAACTGAGCTACAGATATCGAATATCTTTTAACTTCCACGGACTTGTTTAATAAACACCTATTTAAAAGTTTTCCTCCTTTTTCAACCAATAGACTGCATCCCGGAATATGACACAATTATGTTATTCATATGTTACGCCCTAGTCTAACCATTTCCCGAACTTTTTGTTAGGTTTTCTGTCACATAGTATCTCGCATCTCAGAACTGAACCAGTTTCGAACTTTTGCCGGAAAAATAATAAAGTTGCGCCCAGACTGTTGGCAGATTTTTTTTATGGGAAGAAACGCAAGTATATAAAAGAAATACAAAAGTCCCAAGTATCCAGCCAGGGGTCTGCTCTCTGATGGGCGAAAGTCTGTCAAGACGAATCGTACTTTTCGAATCTCGCATAGAGCTAAAGAAATCCAAAACCAAGTAAATGAGTGAGTAACTCTTATAAAGAACAACCAAACCCTTGCCAGGATTAGCATTCGCAGTAAAATTCCGAATTTTTTACTTCAGTCTACTGTTTAACTCTCCGTCAGGAGCCATGTTCTCAATCGACTACCCTTATCTAAAAGCACGAGAAGCTAATAAAATTGGGACAATAAATTTTTATTTCTCATCAAACAACACGACTCCATCCTTCCTTTTCGATTATTCCTGACAATGTAGCAAACCCCTTGTCTCTATCAAAACTTGAGTCATCAATTCCGCACCAAATATCCGAGTGCCACAGTCCGGAAACATAAGGAAGAAGCCTTAGAAAGCGACTTCTTGTCTTGTCTTTACTAGCGCGTTGTTTTTTTCTATATGTCACCCATCCACGATTAAACTCGAATCTAATTAGTCGAAGAAAGGGGCGGTTTTTCTCATCAATTGCGTTAACAACGAAACTACGCACACACAGTAGCAGGTCCAACCGCAGCAAGAACGGGCCGAAGGACATGACCGGGTGGGATATTCACACAAAAATCGAGCCTATCCATTTCTCATATATCAGACGCCGTCCAAGCGTCCATTCGAACTTCCAAAAGTCCCAATTTGGTGGTAAAACTGAAATACTAACAAGCAGCAAGTGACTGACTTCGTTTCGTCTGGGATAGGCTGCGTCTATGGGATCCGAGATCCAAGAGTCGGGTTGGCGATGGAGGAGGTCCCCGTCGTCTGCCAGCCGGGCTGCTTACTGTGTGCGAAGGAGACTGAAGCCGAGTGTGAGCAAAGTAGGCCTCGGCTTTTCTTTCTTATCCCGTTCGCGGAGTGGTTTAGCTATGATAGCATGTGCCCAGAAACAGTGCAGCGCGAGAAAGGAGTTAACTTTTAACTCGTCGCGCGGCACAGCAAAATGCTGGAAAAGTTGAAAAATCGATAGATTATGGTAAATGTGCGAAATGGGTTTCGGGGACAATAGCAAATGAATTGCTGCGATGAGACGATATTGGAGACAAACTGAAACGAAATGAGGGGCTCGACTGGCGAGCAATCCGTTGGCCTTGAAAGTCAAGCTGCAACTTGAGTAAATACGTCCCGTGACTAATTACGCAAAAACCTGAGCGCTGAGATTGCAGCACTGGCGGTCAGTCAATGAAAAAATTGCCGCGTGACTTTGTGGACCCGCAAGCAATCGGTCCAGTCGGAAGCAATTGAAGCAACCAGTTTTTGAGATTGTGGACCTGGCGAACGGCCGTTTTTGGGAAATTGTCTGGCTTTTTGTGGAGACTCGAAATCTGACAGTTTGGCCAAACTATCGACAGTTTCACAGGCGATTGCCAGAGTCAGGTGACGACTGTCAATTCAGCCCTACAGAGGCCCAGGATGGACGTGGGACCTCCTTCGTTCTACTCACCATTTGACAGATGTTTGCGCGATAAAACTCCGCTGTGTGGCTGACCTCGGGGTGTGGGAAATACACGTAGCGAGAAACGACCACAAAACCGCACGGACACGCACAATTTCTTTGATTTTTCCAATTTTTTCTCAATTTCACTGGAGCAGCACTACACTTTCTCGTCGGATTGCAGCACTCGGACGCGAATCTACCGAACGAACCAAAAATTCGAGACAACTACAAAACCGAACAAATCTAGGGACTCGAGATATGTCCACCCTCGAGGTGTGGCAATTTTCCTTGCCGAGTAAAAAAAAATATATTTTTATTACAAAATTTTCTCAATTCCTTGTGAGGTCGTTGAGACTCCGCGACTGCTGTTGGCTGCCGGGCTTGTTTTCACGGCGCGAGTTCTGGCACGAATTCCCGATAAAAGCGACTGCGGCTTGAGCGCAAGTTGAAAATTGTCAAGCGCTGCACGGAGCACACAGCGACGGACGGACAGACGGAGAAAATTGCCCGAACGATTTTTCGTACATGCGCAGAATTTTACGCGACGTCGGCGGAGAAGTCCAAGTGTGTAAAGGGCGATGTTTCTTGCGAACGATTTAGGACAGTCTACGGACCGGCTAAATGGTCACGTTATTTTTGCCAAATTGGAACTTGTCGCGAACTGGTGAAACGTTGAATTCTATTTCTTGTTGGACTGGACAGTGGACGCAGTTCTTACTGTTTTTTTCTTCTCTTCTGACAGGTTTGATGTTTCGATGTGCGGTTCGAGAAGCACTGCGTTTCCTGGGCAGTACTAGAATTGCACAGATTTTAGTGTCAACTTGACATTCTGCAATGTAAACAAATTTTAAAATTTGAGGCAGAAATGGGCAGACCTTCATTAAAAAGACACGGACATTAGTGATATTCGACCGTGGTTTCTTTTGGGAGATTTAAACCGCTTTCGGTGGTGCAGAGTTTGTTCCAGAAAGTTCGACCGATTGACGGTTTTCTGGGTTATTTTCATGTGAAGTTGGCAGCAAGCGGAGCATTTTAAAGTGGAAAACAGCGTACGTACGGATTCTATAGTTTTGTTTATTTGAAAATTCACCCCTGTAGGCCCGGTATTTCAATTAACTTGTAAGTTGATCAAAACCACTCGAGTAAACTTTATATGGAAATACCAGACCTACAAGTTAACTCTACATTGAAATACCGGGCCGTAGTGTACTGACTGGGAGACACTTCCGGAACTCTACAGTCAGTCTCTCAAGTTTGAGAAAATATGCCCAAGTTGAGGTTCAGTTCAGAAGTTATTAAAAAAAATTTCTTACGACATCCGTAGTCGAAAAATGTACCAATTTAACACCTCAAAACCAAGCCTTTATCGTAGCATTAGGCGTTGTGTGAAGGACGCCTATGATCGTTACAAGGGTACTACGTAGCACTAGAGTCACTGTATAAGAACTAACACAAACATCCACTATCTTGAGTACGGACAATGACCACTTTTGGTACATATTTAGTAGTCTAAAAACCTGCGAATTTAAAAAATTGCAAGTTTCTTAAATGGCATAGTTTTAGTGTGTATACGTGTAGCAGATGGATTTTGATTGACCTTTCACGGAATCGAGATATGTCTCATGAAATGTCAACTAAATACAGCGTTTATCCACTTTAGTGGAGATCCTTAAAATAAAAAATCGAACCAACTGCAAAAAAAATTTCAAATGTTCTGGTTTCAAATGAAACACACATATTCCGTACTCAAGATAATGGATGTTTGTGTTAGTTCGTATGAAGTGACTCTAACTCTACGTAGCACACTCTCTTTTATATTCTTCTTGTCAGTGGCTTCCACTACACCACTACCTCGATAAGTAATACGTCTCGCTACAGCCAAATACAGCAATAAAAATTTAACTTTATACAAAACTAACTTATAATCTCTTTGTGGTTTTTTTGTGATGATATCACGCGAATATTACATTGCACATTTCGTTGTTCTTCTGATTCAGAGCCATCGTGAAGCCCGGCTGTCGGTACGAAACATACCCAATCTTTATCTCGTTTTGTTTGCCGTCCACGGAATGCGAGTTGTCAAAACTTATCCTGAAAAAGAAACGACAGCTCTCATTGACTGCGATAAACAACACAAGTAACTTCGTACTTACCGAACTTTGCTCGCCACCCGCTTCAACTGAATACACAGCTTAATGTCCGAGTAGAAATCGATGTCGGCTACGAGTCCGATATTCGGCTCCGTAGCCAATGCGACCATATTTCTCAGCGTTACAAACGAACTTTCGATCTGTAACGTACCTAAAATTCCCAGACCAGAACTGCAAGAGTCGCCGAATTAAACAAAAGTCGATCACATAAAGGCCTCACGCACAACTTACTCCATATTAATTTCGGTGTGAGCGTTTCGGTTCCACAAGCTGAACTGCACTTGCCCGTGGAGATCTATCGACTTCGCGCTCAATAAGCGCAGATAAACAGTTGCTCCAGTCTGCAGGACGATATATTCCTCGTGGTCGTGCATTAAAATCGTGGATTGATAAGCCGGCGTAGGGTTGGATGCGGTACCGCTCCACACGTGTCCCATCAGCTCGCCCTGACCCGTAAAGAAAATCAGCGGACGCATTTGAACTCCGAGAACGGTCAATTCCATTCCAGCCGTTGCCGTCTCATCATCGGATTTCTCGTCTGTGTCGTCGTCGCCAACCGAACCGCCGACGAACGAGGAAAGGCCGTGCGTATAGAGCCATAACTAGAGTCAAAATTAATTTCATGCTCGGAGCAACGATTTCGAAATACCTACCGTGAAAACGCTTACTGCTTCCCCGTTGGCGGCGATTGTCATATCGACCAGACCACGCTTCAAAACGCCCTTGTTAACCTCCTGGATGCTCAGCAAGCTGCCGTTAAACGAAGGCCAACCGGAAAATTGTCGCTGCAGTACAGTCGACAATCCGCTTTGCGCCAGCACGTCATAATTTTGCAATTGTTGGCAGTCGTTCACTACGCTCCGAATCAATGCTGCAAACTTCGGGCACTGATTCGCGATCATGGTGATCTTCTGCAGGAGATAAGTTTTAACCTCGAATGCCGTGTCTGTTCCTGTCAAGTAACGCAGTAAATCGCCAAGTTGTTTCCGATTTGGTCTCATATCCAACAGAATGTCGAGTGCTAGGAGCCGTGCGCTCGAATCATAGCGCCTCTTTAACTGATAGAACATCGTCTCCATGTCTTTGCGATCTGAGTTTGTAAAATATTCGACGCGGAATACTTTCAAAGCCTTCATAGCTGCAACCGAGAGCGTTTGATTCTCTTTCAAAGCGATCGCTAATAAACGCCCGATATTCTTAGGGTCCTTTATGTTCTGCTCGCAGCGTATTAAAACCGCTTTGCAATCGGTCGATTGGCATTTATCGAACTCAGCGGCAATATACAATGCGACCGACTTATAAGGATCGCTGTCTGTTCCGCTCGGGGAAAGTTGCGCGTAGCGGTACGCCATAGCCGACACAGCAAGGAGCGTTGTTTCTTTAAGTTTTTCGTTTTGGATCTTCGCGACTTTCTGTATCAGATTTTGCATGATGTCTTTGTGCGGTCTGGTGCCGACCGCTGTGCCTTGAAGGTATCGTTCGAGCGGTAGGAAGTCGTTGTCGCGGTTGAATTTGAAGACAGTGGTTATGGCCGTGTACGCTGCTTTGGTTTGCGCTGCAGCAAGCAAGTCGATCAGTTGGTTTCGAATGCCAGTGTTTAATTGAGATTTAAGTAATTCGACGAGCTCTACTTCCAAGGCGTGTCGGATGTGTGGAAGCAATTCGGCGAAGAGTAGACCGAGATCTTGTGTACCGAGTTTTTCATCTGAGAGCTGGTCTCGTTTTTCGTTTATTAAACGATGCAGTGAGCTCTGTAAAAATGAATTTTCTTTGATTTGTTTCCAAACGAACGCTTGGAGAAAGGTTTTCGGAGTCCCGCAAATATCTTTAATAATTAAAACTAACTAAATAATGATTCGACAAGGAGCTTTGATAGTAGTGTTAGTGTAAAACAGTACATTATCAAGTTGATTTGTGAAGGAAATCTGCATTATCGGGTCCGAGTTGAGCTCGGTCGTTTATCGGAACAAAAATCTCTGCGATTTGTATTGGTTGCAGTTTCGAGTGAACGTTTTACCCAGCAAAAAATGATGATGACACTAAATCGATAGCAAACGAAAAAACAGACCCGTAAAAAGCAGATGGAAACTAAAAAAAAAAAACAGATAAAAAAATCGAAAATCGACGACTAGGGTAAAATGATAAAAATTAGATGATTTGAAATGAACAGTAGCTGGCCCAGTTCCTTTAATTGTCTGAATAGACAGCGGTGATCTCCAAAGCTTCTCCTAATATCCCGTAAGATGAGTCATTCTTAATCTAATCTAATCTTTCTAATCCCCGGCTCAGGGATCCGCTTTTCCGAGATTCTTAAATTAAAATACTACGCACCGCATCATCACTGCCCTGAACACGAGCATCGACTTCCGCCTCGAGGCTGGAACCTTCGAAATTGGCAGACAAGTATTCCGGATTAACTTTTCCAGCAGTTTTCTCAAATTGATCAGATCCCGTAGTGTGTTGAAGGGTAATCAGGGATTCGATTGCGTTTCCTAGCAGCGTGTTCATCCTGACAACGAACGAATGCCGTTCGGTTGAAGCGAGCTTATGCAATATTCCATCTTGGCTGAGCTTGTAATCGATTTCTTGATAAGACTTCGACTTAATATCTAAAAAGAAAACCGGTCATGAAACACCAATGATGAGAAAGTGACCGTTGTCTTACCCAGCGGCAATTCGATTCGACGATGCACTTTCAGTGTCCAGTTCGCACATTCCGTCTTCACCTTCCGATGGCTAGTGGATGAATGTTTCTGGTAGAGAACGCTACAACTGCCTGAAACGTCCTCCTCGTTTGCAATCGTTTCCTTGAAATTGAACTGAAACAGGCTGGCGATTCCTTTTTGGAAATTTTGCAAGGAAAAGTCGTTATACACGTCGGAGTAGAACTCGCGCGGTACGTTATCGTTGAGTAAAAGGTAGAACGGCCGATTGGCGAGACTATCGAGCTCTGATTTTTTTATCGCCTGCAATTGACCGTCTTTGACCGTGCTTAGCTTTAAGGAGTCGAACTCAAAGCCGAGAATTTGACGATCGTCCGAAGTCCAAACAGAGGCAACGGTCAGACGTCCGGTGATATGATACCCGGACTGCACTGCACCGGCAAGATTGGCGCTCTGAACTCGACTCTCCAAGTTGTAGATTTGCTGGGTTCCATGTGGAATCAACTGGGCTAGTGTAGCATCTGAAAAAAAAAATCAAACAAAGTTAGAACGGACGATTTTAAACGCGTGGCACGATGCTGAATCAGCCTCCGGCGCTCTTTAACCTTGTGACATTGAAATTCTAAATCCGACTTTGCTTATCGCTAAGGGAATAAATACACTGTCTGTTTGCCGTTATCGTTAGCGCGTTATCAGGCCACCAACATTTTCTTTTCACATCTTTCCCGAGCTCTTGCGTCCCCGAGAATCTGCAATGGCCACTTTGTAGGGCGATAGAGTAGCCACGGGTTCATTAAACTTTTCGGCTGACCGTTTATTTCACACCTGCCTGAGCTGAATACGTAAACAGAGAACACCGGCCGATTTTTACCGGTAAACGGAAATTTGTTTACTCACCGAACAACAAAGCCACGAACACAAGAGTACCCGCATGAAAAATTGACTTTTCTTCTGGACGTTTAACCATTTTACTCGCCCTTCAGACACGGTATTTACGAACCGATCAACGAGAACATAAGCGTATTACTGTCACGAATTAACTTCAATTGATTTGAATTTATTAAATAGTCGGCATTACGAGCAATTTGGCCTAAAACGAGAAGCACCTGTTAGGCACTAACAACAACAATCGACTCTTCTTGGCTGCACTTTGCACTTTGAATGAAATCAGTGCGAATGGCGACAAGCACACGGCACGGGCACGGTATGACCACCAGCGTTGCCGCACATCAATAATTAAAAGGACCACATTTTCACGAAAATGGTCTAACATGGAAAACAGAGATTAAAAAAATATTTGTGCATTTAAAATTAACAAACATGTATAGAAAAATAGGTTTGAACCCGAATCATTTGGTATTAGTCATGTCGAGTGAAGCTCGTTTTCAAACCTCCATAAAACTGTCGGTATTTACTTCCATGAGACCTTATAGAGGCTGTTACCGAACCTATTGTTTCTGAAAGTTCAGCCTCCACTGGTAAGTCCTACCGAAAACTTATTGAAGTTAATAATCCACAACTTGCGGTCAACAGTCCTATCGAAGCCTGATCGAAGTTATAGTCTCTAGAAAATCAAAATGCGAAGTTTGTTTGCTAGTAAGGACGTTAAAAGAAGTTCGGTTAAAAGCCGTATATAACCCAGTTGTTTAATAGAAGACCATACGAACTAAAATTTTAATAAAAGTCGTATTTTAAAAAATAGACTTTTTCGTAAAAAAAAGTACCACCGGACCAATTGAAAAAAAAGTACCAACATTAGACCAAACGGACCAAATATGGCAGCGCTCATTAACCACTTGACAGCACAGATTTTGTAAGCCACTGTCTAAGTAAACGTCAATCGTAAACGCAAATTCACGTTCCCTCCATAACTAGAAACTTCAGGTTGCCGGCAAATTGATAGTGTGCAATTTTTTTCTATTTTCGTCAGAATGCCGCACGGACATTCGCACGATCATGGCCAAGGATGCGGCCACGAAGCCACCGACGTTGATAACGCCCTCGAAATGGGTATCCAGTACAGTTTGTTCCAGAAAATCGACATGGATAACTTGGAGTGCCTCAACGAAGAGACCGACGGATCCGGCCGTACCGTCTTCAAATCGTATGAAAACCGCTTGGACCACACAAAAGTGCTGCATTTTTTTTTAAATTTTATTTCCGACCTATGAACAGTTACAATAATTTCGCAGTATGTCGAAAGCGATGGCGACGAAGAGCTCCTTTTCAACATCCCGTTCACTGGAAACGTGAAGCTTAAGGGGATTATAATCGCGGGAGCGGACGATGATTCGCATCCGAATAAAGTGAAATTGTAGGTTGGAGTGCTGGAGATAAAAAGTGCCGGCAGCAAGTTGGAATTCAAACCGCCTTCTATTTTTGCAGGTTCAAAAACCGACCGAAAATGAGTTTCACCGATGCCGCTGTCAAAGCCGATCAGGAGTTCGAGCTGAGCCGTGATGCAATGGGCGAAATCGAGTATTCGCCAAAGTAGTTAATGTGGTGCTTTATCCTCCAGCTCCGTACCTTCAATGTTTTTCGTTTCAGAGTCGTGACCTTCTCATCGGTTCATCACCTGTCGTTATACTTCCCGTCAAATTTCGGTAGTGATAACACCCGAATTTACTATATTGGTAAGTACCTGTTTACTAGCAAACACTATCCAGGACTTAAGAGCTAACATAATCATAGAAAGTCGTGGCTAGGATCTGTGCTGTAACCACGTTATTACATGCTGCCATTGGATGCGTTTACTTACGGATCAGACCAGCCTGATTAGACAAGAAACAGGTTGGTCGTACGCATAAACGTAGCGCGAACCACTTGGACATATTTTGGCCTTGATTTGATTGAGGCAAGACATAAACGGTTCTTCTGTGGGCAAGATCGCTTCAACTCACTTTCCACCGTCGAATTTTTCATCATAAATTTAAAATATTCGACGGTGTTAATTACTACCGCTCATAGTAGTCACTATTGGAAAAGGTCTTAAGTCACGTCTAACAGTTCATACTTAGGTTCGTTTTGGCACTAGCCTAGTACATCTCCTCCAGCCAGTTATTTCGAGTAGTGGTCTTTGCAACTGCACTAAAACAGTTCTTAGCTGGTGTTTATGAAAGCTTTATAAAGACATTCATTCAACCATGATCAGAAAACCATAATCGCTTGTAGTTGTCGGACTCATTTATCTTGAAGCTAAGATTCATTCAATTAGGAAACGCTGACCTCAACTCTATTGGTTTTGATCCCCCTTGAAATTTGCGCTAATCTCTCCATCGTGGAAGGGTTAAAATTCCCAGAAGCATTCATTTTTTTCCCCAAAATATTATGTCATAAATTTTTAGGATTGCGTGGCGAATTCACGGAAGCACATCATCATGGCGTGACAATTTGTAACTATGAAGTCAGACCGAATGCTGCCGATCATAAAAACAGTTTATTCGATTCGGTCAATCATCAGATTCAATAAACCCAAATGACACTAAAGTACAGTGCGCGTATGATAAAAAATAACTGCAAACTGCATTAACTTTTTTTTTATTTTATAAATATCGGTTGGAATTTGAAATGCTAACATAATTTGATGTATTTGCACATTTTTTCACAAAATAAAATCTTAAGCACATTTTAAAATGTTTATTCCTTTCATTAATTTTATGCCGGGTTTAAAACAAACTCTGCAGATTCCTAATACTACTTTGAAATGATTTTTGGTATTTCAGGGTATACAGTGTATATTTTTAGCTTTCATGTCGATCACTATGCTTTATTATAAACAAATTAAGAAGAAAATTGCATGACCTGTTCGCTGGATCGAGATCACCGCGCCATTTGCTTGAACATTATTAGAGTCCTTTAAGCCAAATTCAGTTTAGATCCTATTTGGCGTAATATTCTGAATGTCCTGTAATGATGCAGACCGAAAAAAGTAAAATATTGTAGTTTTTAATAAATGATATATTTTGTAATACATTTATTTTTTTTAACAAAAATTTGTCAACACAACTATTTCTCATTTTTAATTGCTAATAATAAATTTCGATAGGAAAAACGCGTCATGATAGAATCGATAAAATTTGCCAAACAAGAGCAGAAACAGTTGTAAATTCTTTCCTCTTGAATTATTGAATGCTTTTTAACATGTTACATTATTTTTATTTTAATAAATTCTAATAGATTTTTATCTAAGTTACAAACAGTATAGAGCTGATACTTGTTAAATTTGGTTTATTATTACGTTAATCATGTCATAAATTTAATAATTGTATTTTGATAACGCCGATCGATAAATATTTTAAGCACGATTGGAAAATAAACACAAATGTTGTTCTGAGCGCAATGATCAGCGGTATCTATATTGTGGTTTAGATATTTTATCAACTTTCATGTTTACTTTTTAAACAATTAAAAATATATTTCAATAGTTTCTTATAGTTCTAGTGGTATACTTGTGGTTTTTTGTTTGTTTGTAATTGCCATACTTCTCATTCTTTGGATATTAAAATCTATTTCGGGCCACAATTTCCATATGATCTACACGAGTTCAAGCTTATGGTTTACCAACGTCTTTTTGAAAGTTGAGTTTAGATATAAAATCCAATAACTTAAATGCAGATATGAAATCTGCTTCGATTTAAAACTTAATTCGAAATTTCGAAAAGAATATTGTAAGCATTTTATTCTATAATGAAACAATTTGGCAAATAACTAATTTATTTTGTTTTTGCTAATCATCTTCAACTAGTTTTGCTTTTTTACATAAAAAAAATTATAAATGCATTGTCTTAAAATATAAATACTCATAATATTATTTATAAATTCTACTTCTCATTATACTTTCTAGAATTAGGCAATCACACACTGCTATTAAAAGTTAGTTAGTCAATTAAAATTAAATAGAATAGAATTAAATAGGGTAGGCAGGATGGGTATATATTTGGGTGCTTGATTTTCGAACCAAAGTTGTAGTACAGTTGAAAACTTAAAAACGTAGAAAAGTGAAATATTTGAGAATGCCTTCGCTTATTTCTTTGGAGATTCGAAGTTATAGAGAACGGGTAGAGCTTTTGGCGTGACAAATTCATCATCGCCGTCTTGCAGAAGAAAGTCGTCTTCGTTGCCGCTCGGTTCGGTGAATTCGCTTGGAACTATCTCCACATCGCTGGCTGTAACGGTCGCTGGTGTTCCCGGCAATTTACCACTGAACGGAATTCCATTACCCGAAGACTCAGCACCGGAATTCTCCGAAGACGATGAGCTGCCGCCAGGATTCGAAGCATACTCTCGTAAAATGTCCGAATAAAGGATATTATCGATGTAGAACATTGTGCCCAGATTGTAAACGAAAATTTCCGTTTCAATAATTCGAGCTCGATTCACTGTAACATTATTGCCGGGTAAGTTTCTTTGGATCTTGATCGCACCACCACCGATCGTTTCAAATACTTCCTGATCGATTAGATCACGATCGTATAATCGGCCCTTGACAAAGTGATTGAGAAGCATTTTTACACCTTTTTCCGATGCCTGAAAATGAAAAGTTGATATTTCGAAGAAGTCATTTTTAAGCTATTATGAAAATGTAATTTTTACCAGGATATCATCAGAGATCGCATCGAATCCGAGTTTCTCGAAAGCTTCGTCTACAGGCACAAAAAACGTGTAGTTGGCACCAGATACGTACGGTGCGATTTCAGCATTATTCAGGTACCTTGAAAAAAAAAATGTATCCTACGTGTATCTACGCCACTCGGCAAAAAGGTCGCATTTGCATTCTCCGTCGAAAATCCAATAAGGATCCACATTAAAACGTAAATTATTATTATTCTGACAGCCGTTAGCAAAAGTAGAGTGAACTGATATAAAAAGAACACTCGAAATAGACTCGTATCGTAATAAAAGTGACCGGTGAGTCCACTTTTGAAAAGTTCCAATTAAGTCAATTAGTTAATGACTGACCAGTAAAATAAGGGAATACCTCGCAAATCCATTTGAAATCTTAAACAGATACCGTCACCGGCCGGATTAAAAAGACGGTAGACAACTTTTGTTGTGATGCGATTACAGGATTCAATGCATCGAAAACGCACGTGTATGTCGTTAGCCCTAATTCCTACCGTATAAGTAATGCGGTACATGTGGAATTAACTCAATCTATGTTTGAAAGAAACAAAGTTTTAAATGAAATGTCCATCGTTATTTGCCGTCCCAACCTCCCGACTTAGGTACTTATCCCTTCCTGTTTCATCGATAGAGACCTTCTAGTGTCTATATATAGGGTATTTTTTCCCTTTGTTACGAAGGACGAATTTAGAAAACGGCATCAAACTTTAGGCATTTTCATGCATGATGTGGGCTCTTATATTTTGTCCGGGATTCGTGAAATGCAATCGAATGATCCAGCTCACCTTGTTATCTGACTAAACCTCGAATCTCTTTCCAACGCCAAGAAAGAGTGCGACAGGAATTGGGCTCCAAACCATGGAAAGGCTAATAACGGAGGTGTTTCCTTATCTTTATGCATCTGAAAGATTTTCAATCGATGGTTTGAATCAACATAAAAAAAGACAATTGTTTAAACATACCTGATGCAGTCTGGATACAACCGCTTCCGACACAAACAGCACTTCTGATATGATAAAGACCTGATTACCATTTGGCAAAGTGTAGTCAGCCAAAATTGAAACGTTATTCACGGACGGTGAAGCTAAGGATACAAAAATTCGAACATTAGACAGCCCGAATCATGGTACAAAATTCACTATTTAAAACATACGATTGTTCCGAAACAAGACAGTTTCTCCGCCCAACGTTCTCAACTTCATTTGGTCCGAATTTTTAACGTCGGCCATCCGAAGTGGACTTTGCGATTGTAGAAAATGATTTCGGAGGACATTTTCCGTAAAGTCTTGTACACTAAACGGATAAAACCCCCAATCTATGGGATGCCATCGCTGAAATGCATTATCTGATGGTATCAGAATCGTGTAGTGACCATCATCCATTACTTGTGTTAAATTGCTTTTTGTTAAGAAATGCTGAAAGACTTTTGTTCCAGTCTTCATGCTGGCAAGGAAATTCATAAGTGGACTGGATTTTGACTCTTTAACTTGGACGGGTTCGGTTTTTGTAGTGTTCTTCATTTCGAGACGTTGTGGTTCGTTGTATCTGCAAAAATAAAAAAAAACATGTAGATGGTATTGTGGTCGTGGTATTACATTGTAGATGGCGTCGAATGATGTCTCGTTTAATTCATCAGATGGCGGTACCTGTTCGTTTCCTGAATATTCCTTTTCACAAAAGGAATCTTTCGATCTCCCAAAAATCCATCGACAAATATCACCGAAATTTTCTCATTGACTTGAATCGTACGTAATATTTTCAATCCGTTGAGTGTCCATTGGCTTTCCTTGAGCTTTTCCATTGTTTTAAATACGATGGTATGACCTTCACTGTTTCCATACAATTCATCCTCGCTGAATGTATCGAATGCTTTTCCAGGTACTAGATGCAATAACACAAAATCACTTAAATGTGTTTTGTCGATGTTACGTAGATCGATTTTTGGTACAATTATCGTGAAGGGAATATCTGAAATTTGAATAAATTTTTTTTAGTTTTTTTTTATAATAATAAAGTATTGTGATCAACCTGAAATATGAAAAAAATTTGCTACCCTGAAACTTTGTATTTTCACGTTTTAGGACTAGTAAACAACAAAAAAGAAAAAAAAATGTGGCGTCTGTCCGCAAAGGATATGAAATTAAAAAATTAAAATTGAATGGAACAACTATAGACATCCCAGACAAATTTCTGATAGGAGTAGAAAGTTAGAACTTACTACCTCTATTTAGATATGCTACTAGAGTAAAAAATCTGCCAATGGTCTGGGCGCAACTTTATTATTTTTCCGGCAGAAGTTCGGAACGCGTTCAATTCTAAGATGCGGTGTAGGTTACTATGTGACTGAAAAACTAACAAAAAGTTCGGAAGCGGTTAGAGTAGAGCGTAATATATGAATTTCATGATTGGGTCATGCTCCGGGATGCGGTCTAGGGGTTGAAAAAGGAAAAAACTTAAAAATAGGTGATTATTAAACCAGTCCGTAAAAGTGAAATGATATTCGATATCTGATCAAACCTGAGAGATGTGGAAGAATTTATGAAAAAGTACACAATGACTTTACACCCCCTTAGGGGTCAATTTTCAAAAAATTTTAAAAACACTTTCTAGGTAATCACATGAAGAACCCGTAGAATTAAAGTGAATTCAATGTTTTGGAACACCTAGTAGATATGACGAAAGTCGTGAAAATATTTGCATTCTATTTTGACTGAACATTTTTTTTGCCCCCTTTTCCGAACGCCAGTGGAATTTCGATTTTTTTTTAATCCAAATAACTTTTCTAGTTGATTTACATATACACACCGAGTTTCAACTTTCTAGCATAAGCCGTTCCATAGCTAGGAAAAACACCCCCCACCCCGTACCATACTACCCCTATAAAAAATTATATTTTTCCAACATGCCACTTCTATAGCTCTATCTGAATACCAAGTTTCAGCTTGATATCATTATAGGTTCTTAAGATATAAACATCGGAATTTTTTCCTTTTCACCCTCCCCCACCCTCACCCTCTACACCCACATCCCCGAAAAAATTCTCTGCTAGGGTTCTATTGGGCCTACGTCTGGTAAAAAATTTGAGCATCTATCTTATACTGTTCTTGAGATATGAAATGTGATTTTTTTGGAAATTTCCATGTTCCACCACCCCCTTAAAAAAATTTATTTTGAGCAATCTTTATTTGTCGACCTTTATACTCAAACCGAATTTCATTTTTCTCGATCAATTGGTTCGTGAGATATCGTAATCTAAAGTTTTTCACCCCCACTCCCGTACGCCACTAATCCCACTCAAAAATTTCTTCTCTATCTTTTCTCCTAGTATAGGTACAGATATTTGTTAAGTTTGAATTTCGTGCCATCAACGGTTTAGGAGATATGGATTTTAGAATGTGTCGATCTCGGCATTTTTGCGTTTCGGACGAATTATTTTCCACCCACTCCCACACCCCTTCACCCATATCAACGATTTTTTTGCAAATGGGTTCACTATCGAAGTTCTATAGAAATTACAAGTTCAGCCTCCTAGCGTAAGCGGTTGCTGAGATCTAGAAACCAAAATTTCGTCTAAAACCCTCCCCACTTCTCCCCTCTCATACCCACACCCTCTAAAAGATACCAGTCGTAGAGGTTCACCCAACCTATTTTGCGTACGGCGTACAGACGGACATTTTTTTTTTTATTGCTTTTTTGAGGTCTACTAGTCCTAAAATGTGAAAACACAAAATTTCAGGGTAGCAAATTTTTTTGAAATTTCAGGTCAATCACAATACTTTATTATTTTTTAATAATAAAGTATTGTGATTGACCTGAAATTTCAAAAAAATTTGCTACCCTGAAATTTTGTGTTTTCACATTTTAGGACTTCATTATTAAAAAATAATAAAGTAATAAAACTAAAAAAATGGCCAAAAGTATGGGCGCAAGTTTATTATTTTATGGGTTGAAGTCCGAAACGTGATTAATACTCAGATGCGGTGTAGGTGGCTATGGGACTGACAACCTATAAAATAACAAATGGGATGCAGAATAGTTTATTTAAATAGCTCTTTGTTGTGTGAAGTTGTCCGATACATATATAAATGTACTGCAAAATGTCAAGATTAACATTTTTTTTAAACTCTTGGTCGGTTTGATGGAACCGAGGTCGAAAAAATCCCATTGGTGTTTTCTAACACCCATTGTAGTACACCCATGTTTATTGGTGTCGCTCCACCCATATTTGTGTGTGTTTCGAGAAACACTCATGGTTGTAAGAATACTTTATTGATCCTTATTCAAATTAGTTGAGGATAGGACACTAATGTGACTTTTATTTGTACTGTTTGTTTTTTTGAAAGATTTCCTTCGCGGTAACCTAAAACTCAGGGTTAAAGGTCGTTAAGAAATAAATTTGAAAGTCTTTTCGAAAGGCATTGCTTTCAACGTTGCTACACCTGTATGATTAGCTGGCGGGGGTGGTGGCATTCTAAATGATGGCGACGATGATGATGACGATGACGACGAAGAAAATTACGACTTGTTCATAAACGATATACGATTCATGACGACGACGATAATAATGGCGAAAGTGTATAACAAATTGTTTTTATTCTTATTATTATTATTGGAAAACTCTTAGGCTCACTTAAGAAAATTTTATATTTTTTAAATTAAATAACAAAAATAGGAAAAATTCAACTCCGAAATTAACAAATAAAATCGATATATTACTTAAAATAGTGTGAAATAGAAACAATAAATTGAAATTCCGAATATTAATTGACAACAAAACATAAATATTACACGCGTTTATTTTTATTTCGGTAATAATATGCAACATCTAGAATCACTTGCATTAAATCGTCTGTATTGTGCAGCGGACTCTAACTACCTGATGTAGAACGGTTTAACCCTTCTTCATGCCATCGGAACATACACGTAAAATTAATTTCTGTATTATTTTTTCGAGTTCTATTTTTCTCGAATTTCGGATGCCGTTTTGGAACCTCCTTTGATTGCAAATTAGGAAGAATTATTCAGTTTAGCAGTTGTCACTGTAATAAATTATGATTTTAATCTATAATTTCATCCTAAAAACGTGCTATCAAATCAACAAACAATGCTTCGTTTATCTAAAATTGTACGGCCATTTTGTATTCTCTGGCATACAAATTTTGGCCGACCGACGTTAGATTAGAGCGGCACCAAATAATTTTTCACATACGAGTAGTATGTACATATGCGTATATGTAGAAAAAAAAACATCCATCAACGGACATGATTACATCTCAATTCGATATGTTCAGACGACTCTTATCCGCCATGCGCTTTGTTAATAATTCAGGACACGTTCGAAGCAGTCAATGTGATACACCCACAGTTTGACCGGCAAGCATTTTATTTGCATTTTATTTGTTCGTAGGTGAATGCTAATGCCTACATGTCACCTTGACCTAGTGCTTTTTAAGTCATGTTAGCTACGAATCTAAGCTCAAGTCGATGTAACCTTACGTCATTTGGCAATCATTGAAGTGAATTCTAATTGAGTAATGAAATGAGTTGTAAAATAATACACAGAAGTGTAGGCTGCACTTAGCCTATTATTAATTTATTCTGAAGGTCCTTTTATTGGAAGGACTCGAAAAATTTAATGGGTATATCTCACATCCTCTTCTTTGAATTCAAGTAGCACTGAATTATTAGTACAGTATTAATTTTTGATAACACCACCGGTAGCAAAAACAATCTATTGGTTTCGCATTGAAACCTACGTAAACTGGTATTTAAATACCCTACTGCAAACTGAAACTGAGCCAGTATTATGTACTCCAGTAGCTATCAGATAGAGCCCAGGAAATCAGTACTCATAATAAGAACTCAGTATAGATTACGAGTCTTGAAATTGTTCGAAGAGAATTCAGATTTCCGAATTGCGTCGTCTAGTTATTTATCAACATTTATCAACATATGTTTCAGTTCTGTATCTGTACGCAATCAATTATGCCTTTCTTAACTGTCGTTTTGCCTATTTTCTTTTCTCAAATTTCTCACTCCATTTCTGTTCACTCCATGACAATCATAGAAATTGTAATATTTCGTCATCCATTAGTATGTAGCTTTAGGAGATGCTAATAGTAGCATAGTATTTATTGCCGGTTCTTTACGAGGAATCGTAGAAGGAATCGCTTCTATAAACAGTCGCTGCTCGTCATCTCCAGTACATATATCTCTATGGTCTTTACCCTTAAGCCTCAGTTACAATGGTTCCGATCCGATCCGGAAAACGGAGAGTGTTGATTTTCTCCATCCGACACACATCTAAAGGGAATTTCGGAAAGCCCAGTCACAATCATTCCGGTAATTAGCCGAGACAGAAAACAAAGGGGTAAAGTTGACCAACTTTCAACTTCTATCCGTTCATTGCCCTCTGGATAAAAGCCGCGCAATTGAATTTTCGAAGAGCGAAAATGCGACGATTTCCCCTCGATGAGTGAAGATTTTGTATGGAGATCGAGCCATGACGTCACCAATCGAGGCAAAATCGAGTCATTTCTCATGACGAACTGTCACATGTGCGCGGCCTGAGTTTAAGTTGGCGGTGCGCTGATCCGTTCCGACGCTAAGAGGTGAATTATTGAATTTCACCACCTGCTTCGCCTCACTAAAAATCAAAATTACACCTCGATAGTGCACCGCCAACTTAAACTCAGGCCGCGCACATATGACAGTTCGTCATGAGAAATGCCTCGATTGGTGACGTCATGGCTCGATCTCCATACAAAATCTTCACTCATCGAGGGGAAATCGAGGCATTTTCGCTCTTCGAAAATTCAGTTACGCGGCTTTTATCCAGAGGGCAATGCGATAGTGCACCGCCAACTTAAACTCAGGCCGCGCACATATGACAGTTCGTCATGAGAAATGCCTCGATTTTGCCTCGATTGGTGACGTCATGGCTCGATCTCCATACAAAATCTTCACTCATCGAGGGGAAACCGAGGCATTTTCGCTCTTCGAAAATTCAGTTGCGCGGCTTTTATCCAGAGGGCAATGGATAGTGTCATTTTGATGCAAGTCACCGCCAACTTAAACTCAGGCCGCGCACATATGACAGTTCGTCATGAGAAATGCCTCGATTTTGCCTCGATTGGTGACGTCATGGCTCGATCTCCATACAAAATCTTCACTCATCGAGGGGAAATCGAGGCATTTTCGCTCTTCGAAAATTCAGTTGCGCGGCTTTGACTTGCACATTGCCCTCTGGATAAAAGCCGCGCAACTGAATTTTCGAAGAGCGAAAATGCCTCGATTTCCCCTCGATGAGTGAAGATTTTGTATGGAGATCGAGCCATGACGTCACCAATCGAGGCAAAATCGAGGCAAAATCGAGGCATTTCTCATGACGAACTGTCATATGTGCGCGGCCTGAGTTTAAGTTGGCGGTGCGCTGATCCGTTCCGACGCTAAGAGGTGAATTATTGAATTTCACCACCTGCTTCGCCTCACTAAAAACCAGAATTACACCTCGATAGTGTCATTTTGATGCAAGTTGGAACGGAATCATTGTGACTAGAAATTTTTCCCCTCCGACGTTGCCGGATCGGATCGGAACATTGCCCTCTGGATAAAAGCCGCGCAACTGAATTTTAGAAGAGCGAAAATGCCTCGATTTCCCCTCGATGAGTGACGATTTTGTATGGAGATCGAGCCATGACGTCACCAATCGAGGCAAAATCGAGGCATTTCTCATGACGAACTGTCATATGTGCGCGGCCTGAGTTTAAGTTGGCGCTGATCGGAACCATTGTAACTGAGGCTTTACTTAAAAACAGATCCGTCATTATTTACTAACTTATTGTTAGTTTTTACGCTTTTTTACGCATTTTTTGGGGAATTTTTTGACGAACTTAATTAAGATACAACTTTGAAATTTTTTCCACATATTTATGCACACTTTTCATCCGGAAATTGTCGCTCATTGATGAGGTATACGCCCACTTAGCCACTCATTTTCAAAAAAAAACCTTGTTTTCGGTAGACACGACTGCGGGCGTTCTGCTTATCTCAAATAAAAAAAATCCAACGGCATTTTAATCTGTGAAGTTTGAACTGGTTTCGTAACAAGGATTATCGAAAAATATTGAACAGTTAATTTTTGGCAACTTGTCGAACTTTTTATCGTCAATTTTGGTGTGTTTTTACGACTTCTTCAGGTCGATAAATCTCAATTATTCTAGTTTGCAAACTGGCTGCATGAGTTTTGAATAAGTTCGTCAAAATTCAAAGAAATTCGTTCGATAGATTTCGAGATATCGGGTCTACCGATTTTAAAACAACCGTTTTGAGAAAAACGCGACTAAACTTATCATTATACTCGAAACAACACAATAGCTTAGAGTTTAGAACATCCGAACGTCTTCAAATATCGGAATATCATTTCGCCCAATATTCTACACTATATTTCGATGCAATTTATATAAGAAATTAAATATTGTGTCGTAAGGGGCCAATTATTCAAAAATATATACGCAACAATCATATTTAGTTATTTGGTTATTGAAATACTAAGTAAAATAATTGCCCAAAGTTCGACAAGAAGAGTCAACAAGAAGACGAGCATTCTGCACAATCTGCAAAATTAAATTTGAAAATATGACGTGGCAATTAAAAGCAGTAATTTTTTCTGAAGACGAAAACATTTCATTTACAAGTAATTCGAGAAGAGTAATTGTACACTTTCTACTTAATGACTTCATAATTGAATTATTTAATTGACCGCAATGGAGACCACGCATGCATACCATTAGCAAATGTCTAGTCATGGATCACATATTTTTCGAGCACATGCCACAAATTCATTTTAAATCAAACTTTTAATAGAATTGTTTCTTTTTTCATACCTCTTTAAGTTAATTGCAAATTATAATAATAGCCAATTTATTATAGTACAATAAATGTAACCGCAATAGGTTTTTTTGGAACGAAGTTGACGAGCGTTCACGGGTCTTACAAAAAGAGATCAGTGGCAGACCAACAAATTTCAAATTGAATAATGATATAAAAATAATTGTAAACAGTCATCGCAGAAGGTCACAACATTTAAGCCTCCATTTTGATCAGTTTGAATAAAAAAATAAGTGATTATATAGATGGGATGTACCTTTAACGGTTTGATATCCTTCAGCTTCCAGAACTGACCAACCAGCGGCCAGAAATTCCCTCAAACTCTCGAACTTTTCGTCGCTGTTGTGTAGGATATTCGTCACATCCGGGATAATTTTCTTTTTGATCAATTTTAAATTTTTCAAATTCGGATCGATTTGAACGCCAAGATCGGCCACTTCACTTGCACTAGAGCAGGTTGACGCGATTGTCATTACGACAAAGGCGAGCAAGAGGATCCGGCTAGGGCCTCCTGGTGATTCCCGCGACGACATTGGCGTTGATCGTATCATTTTTGCCGATTAATTTTATCTGTTTGTTTAAGATCACCAAAAAGTTATTTGTATTTGTTGTTTATACAATCACTGATTTATTTATTTTTGCTCTACTCAAGTTGGTTATTAGGGGATTAATTTTCGCACACGATTCGATTCACTTTGGTGACTATAGTGAGTCAGTTGCTTTATTACATTTTTCACTTACACTTTTTGTACGCGTTTATCGTTTTGATTTCGTCACCTTATGAAAAGTATTGATGGAATTTGCATTAAAAAATTTTCGCCATTACTTTTAAATGCGATGCAAGTAGATCGACTGCAAAGCACCACTGAACTGAGGAAAATTGTCTTGTAAATGATTCGGAAACATGAGAAAAAATCAGAAGGTGATTGAATGGGGGCTCGGTAACCTTTTGTAAATGGACTGCGTTTTGGTTGAAATTTCAGTCTAAACTAAGTCTGTGCCTTTCCATTCGTGACGATAATATCATGAAGAAATTTTTGTTCGGTGACGAACTAGAAAATCCAACTATCTGCAACTAAGATTAAGAATACCTTAAGATATATCGCGAAACTGAGCTCTTTTTGGGGTTGAACATCGAACAATTCTATTAATTATTTTTCCACTCTCTTGCGAGTACAACATCGAAAATCGAGAAGAATTTAAGACATCCCAAACGATAAATCATCCAAATTACACGGACATTCCCTATATATTTAATGTAAAGAAATGTATGAATCTATTGTTCTTTTCATACATATGTCTCAACAGAACCAAATCAAATTCCAATTTTATAAACTTCAAACTACTGTAGGTACATACAAAACAAAGCCTTGGTTCAAAATAGAATTTCACCAATTTCAAATTTAAGAACGTGTTATGAAAACCATGAAGTTACTACAATACTTTTCTTGTTTTATTGGTTAATTATTTCATTGCTTGGTCTAAGGTGGTCTAGACAATTTTGAGATATCGGTTCACTTGTATATATAAATGTACAGGAGCGTATTCAGGATTTCGTTTTAGGAGCGGGAGCGGATCCTGCGACAATTATTTTAAAAATTGTTTTTTATAATAAAGAAAATGGTACACATCAGACGCAGCTCACCACGAAACTTAAATTGACCACCAGTTAAGGGATCTCGCCTGCTCCAGTGACAGCGGTTCCTTGGAGAAGCGATGATCACTTCTGCCGAAGTGGATTTTTTATCACACGTTGAATAATACGACCACACTTTTTTAAAACCATAAGATACAATAATTCTGATAAAATTTGTTCATATTAGTAAAAATATAGTAAAGTCATGATTGTTTTTCACAATAAATCTTTCTTCTCTTTTATTACCATATTTTCGAAAATATTTTATAATAGATTTTATCGCTGCTCTTCATTTGAAGAATGAAGATTCTTCCTGGTAAAACCCAGTTAATTCCAAAATTGTTGATGTCCCAATCGGGGAATGTAAAACATGTTGTTCTTATCAGCTACACTCTTGCAAATTGTTTGAAACCCCTGAAATAAATCCATCGCAAAAGCCTCCAGAGGTCGATTGACTAGCGGTTAATCGCAAAAAAAACGATGAATAAAATAAAAGATTGTCAACCGCATATACGACACAGCACAAACCATACAGGAAATTCAATTAGTCGGCCACTAAATTCAAGACTTCATGAGTGGATCTATAGAATCTATAGAAGAATCCCGGAGCAGAAGGAAGCGGAGTACGAGGTTTGGCCATTGGGCCGGTGCTATGCTAAGATTCAGATTCTAAGAGGAGAAAGATCCAACCTCGCTAACGTCTAATATGATCAGAAATCCGCTCTATCTTAAGCCTCATCCACAGCGTAATTTTCGGTGTTATTTCCCTATAATAATTTTGTTATTTTCATTTTTTTAAATTGCATATTATAAAGGACTGATGAGCGGCGCTGACGCACTTGGTTCGCTCGATTTATTATTAAGGTGATCATCTAACTTTCAGCCAATTTTATTTAATCTCAAATTGTTTAACCGAGTTGAATTTGAAAATTTCTATTACATAAACTCGTACCGATCGAGTTTTATTGTATCGCGATCATCGCGTTTCCGATTCCATGGCACTGGCGACAAGATAATTAAATTCTCTCTCTTTTAGATAACATCAGCTTAGACGTCTTTGAAAGTAAATTTCTGCAGCAACTGATCGGTATGATTCAGGCATGGTTGATGCAATTATGTTTGATGTTGTTGCGATCAAGTAAAAATGATAAAATAAATATTTCCGAGAAGCCACATACGAGTATAAGGCAGCCTTACACGGAAGACGGATTTATGTGCAGGCGTCATCATTATTATCAGATTGCATCATGAATGAAGCGTTTCCATTTGCTTTTAATAGGTCTAATATATTAATACATAATAGTGTTGAAGCTCCCGTATTCGTAGTTAATAGCTGTTTTATGCGCTCGGGATCTCGATTACAGAGAAATGTTTTAATTGCATTCATAGCTGTTTGTGAATTTGAAAACCGTCTCTTGTTATGTAGATGGTGTTACGAAAAATGGATGGTTAAGATCATTTGCGTATTAACGAGTTAAATCTGTTAATTGACTTTTCTGATTTGGATCATATTATAGGAGCGATCTTCAAAATGTTTGGTTTTCGTGACACTCGCCATAAACAATTCTTTTTTCTTCAGTTTCTACCCATTTTCGGGTATTTGACAGCAAAAACATATTTCCAAGGCACGGTGAACATTTCTAGCATCATTCCTTTGCGCCAGACTTCGTTTCGCCAATATTATTCAGTTTGAGTTCATCATGGAGCAAACAGAGCGTTTCCTGGATCAAGGAACTACGATATGAGAGATCAGAAAACGGTAGGATCTGTCAATAATTCTATAGCACTCGCAAAGTGTACGAAATAAACGTATTTTCATATCACACAAGTTCTAGTATCCCGTGCATTTCACTGTCATCAGTGCAGCAGCATGTGCCTACTAGAGTCACTGTATAAGAACTAACACAAACATCCACTATCTTGAGTACGGACAATGACCGCTTTTGGTACCTTTTTAGTACTCTTGAACCCTGCGAACTCCAAAGTTCGCAGGTTTCTTAAATGGCATAGCTTTAGTGTGTATACGTGTAGCAGATGGATTTTGATTAACGTTTCACGGAGATATGTCTCATGAAATGTCAACTAAACACAGCGTTTATCCACTTTAGTGGAGATAAAAATGAAAAATCGGACAACTGCAAAAAAATTTCAAATGTACTGGTTTCAAATGAAACACATATTGTCCGTACTCAAGATAATGGATGTTTGTGTTAGTTCTTATACAGTGACTCTAGTGCCTACTAGTGTAACTAAATTAAATAATTTAAATTATGTGGTCTCCGCCGAGTAATGTCATCTGTTGCCAATATGGATATGGACTGCGACAGCGATTTAAAGAAAAAAGACGATTTTGTCGCACCGACGCTAAGCACGAGACTTAAGCCGAAAACCGCGGCTAGTAATGCATATTGCTACAGCGATTCTACCGAATTTACAGTCAGCTTAATTATTTACATTTCACTTGAAAATTTACTCTTGAAGTTGATGTTAAATCATGTTTACGAACAGCGAAAAATTGCTGTCTGAGCATATGATGAAGCATCGGAAATCACTGACATTTTCCAAAGACTGAGAAGCAAATTTTCTTTTGAAGAAAGCTGATACACTCGACTATAGGATAGTGATGAGAAAACTTAATATGGTGGAATATACCACCAGTTGCTGTTTTGGTTGGAGCGCTCTTGTTGAGCTGTTGTTCTAGTAATCATCAAAATTCTTAGATGAACAGGGCCGATGATGTTTTCTAGAAAGACTTAAATCGATCAAAAGAAGGATCGATTTCTATTTCAATTCGATTATATATTATTATTATTATAATACTAGGTTAAACCATGAGGCGTGAAATCTAACACCACAACTTATTAGTACCTACTTCAAAATTGCTGTTGAATTTGAAAACAAATAAAAGATGTAGGATCTGGTGGCTTTGGATAAATTTCATCGTCTATGTCAAAATATTTATGGTTCAGTTAAAAGCGATTTTGTCACAAGTCTTCCCCGCAAAGCTGAAGAGATTGCATGCTCTAAATTTACAAGAATGTGTAAATGATTTAAATTTCGAAAAATGATTCTAGAACATATACTTATTATTCAGATTTCAACAGAATAAAATACAAAAACGCGCAAAAACACTTGGATTACAATTATACAATTTCACTGTCCAACTAACCGCACATTTCACTTAATTATTATAGTAATAATATTGATGCCACTTAATGAAGTAACACTATTATTCGAGCTGATTGTTATGAAAAATTAAAAGCAAAACTACCCTCGAGCCGTGTTGCTTCCTCGAACCTCAGTTGGGTTTAAACTCGCGAACTTATCAAATTAAACTGATTCAATGAATTGGCAAAGCTGTGCTTAATGCGATCACCTCTAGCGTGCTAAGCCAGCCCGAGTTGAGATACAGTCACAGGCCGATTTTTTATAAATTGAAATTAATTTCAATTTTCTTCTGAAAATAAAACTCGTTGCAGAATGTTTACCAAGCACAAGCACATAGTGGAAAACTTCACAGCTACGAGTATTCTGCAGCCAACTTACATTTTCCGGGCGGACACTCGGAATACCGCACACGTAAAAAAGTACGGGTAAAAAAGAAGCACCCACCACCTTCTCTACCACCACGGACTCGTGGATAATTCGGGAAAAGATTAATTAACTGATTTCTCTGTTGGAACACTCTTTTTTTCGCAGCAACACTAATGAAATAAGTCACTCTAAATTGATAGTTTGGACGATTTGAAACTTGTTTTGTAATTTGTTGTTATTAAGACCATGTTTCAAGGTGTTGTCTTCCAGGTTTCCTTCCTCGTTCGCTCCCAATTGTAAAACTCTGTGCGGAAAAGCTGTCTGAAGTGCCGGGGAACTCCAATCAAAATATACAAAAGACGGAGCTTTACTTTTCACTTGCGATATTGATGGGCTATGGCCTCTAATCCTACGTACGTAAGAGTTTCAACTTTCAAGTACCAGTGAGTGAGATGTGAAAAGCGGGTGTTGCGCAGGTCCCATCGATCCATTCATGTGATTTTTGGATCAGGCGTTCAATTAATAGCGGATTCGACTGTAACATGGCTGCGAATCGAACTCAAAGCTTAGTAAGTTTTCGAAAAGGTTTTCAACTACGGTTCGGGTTGAGCGTAGACACATCAATTTAAGGCACCCAGGCAATGTGTATCCATTTTTAAAAATTAGCTGACAAACATTTGTTAGCTAGCGAGTCTTAAGTAAATGACGGTTTACAGCTTCAAAAAAGTGTGACGCTTTTAATACAATATGAAATAAATATTTTAAAAAATCGGACAAGTCGAGAAATGTTTTCTTTATACCTACATATATATTTGTATACATGAACTACTCATGCAGGGTTCATACATCGGATACAATCATATCACAAATCCTTTCTTGATCAATTTTAATAAAGAGGAACAAAGCTTTTCCACACGGAACACATTTCACTATTGCCTTTCGTTCATACTTCTTTACAAATACTATTCTTCGCTGCTATTATGATTTTACGCTAGAAGGAAGTACATTTATAAGATTGAAAAAGGTTTGAAATCAGGTTAGGCGCATGACCGCGTTAATTACAGGACACTGTAAGTTTAAAAAGTACATTATATAGTATGCATACGATTGGACTGATTTCAGACCATATGGCGGCGATCCATAGAGATATAAATAATGGAGACGGCAAGACGCCGTTTCTGTGTAAAACACTTTGAAGCATTTTGATGCAAAATTGAACGTTTTTGTATGGAGCGTTTCATACCAGGAGTCTGTCCAATGTTCAGCTATAGTAGAGTCACTTCATACGAACTAACACAAACATCCATTATCTTGAGTACGGACAATGTGTGTTTCATTTGAAACCAGTACATTTGAAATTTTTTTGCAGTTGCCTCGATTTTTCATTTTAAGGATCTCCACTAAAGTGGATAAACGCTGTATTTAGTTGACATTTCATGAGACATATTTCGATTCCGTGAAACGTCCATCAAAATCCATCTGCTACACGTATACACACTAAAACTATGCCATTTAAGAAACCTGCGATTTTTTAAATTCGCAGGTTTTTAGTACTAAATATGTACCAAAAGTGGTGATTGTCCGTACTCATGATAGTGGAAGTTTGTGTTAGTTCTTAGACAGTAGCTGTGTTTTTTATTCGCGGTTAACCATAAAGCTCGACAAAATTGCACGGCAAAACAACAACAGTGCGGTTACCGTAGCCGCATTGTTGTTTTGCCGTGCAATTTTGTCGAGCTTTATGGTTAACCGGGAATAAAAAACACAGCTAGTGACTCTAAGCTATAGCTGCTATTTAGCTGCTTTTGTGTCTCGGCTAAGAACCGGAATGACAGTAAGCCGAGACACAAAAGCAGCTAAATAGCAGCTATAGCTGAACATTGGACAGACTCCAGGTGGCAGTGAAAAGCAAATAGTAGGCTATGTATTCAAAGGTTGGGCTTTTTTTCTTTTCAACACCGGAGTATAACAACCATGTGAGTATGATGCTGATTGTGCTGATTTTTGAATCCTCAGCATTGACAAATGGTAAAGTTGGAAATCTCTACCTGGTGGGAAAAAAAACTACCATATATGGTAGACATATTTTCGTCAGCTGACTGTTGTAGGGCGGTTCGTGTGTATTTTTACGATTCGGAGCTCGGTGAATTTCCGATTCTCTCTTAATTTCATTATAAAAGACATGATAAAGATTGATGGCGATCGGTTTGGTTGACAATAAGGTGCTCATTTCCGGTTCTACATTTCGAAAATCATGGGCTCAATCCAACAATTTTTCCATATGAATGGGAGGTATAATTTTCGAAAAAACCTCTCAAATGTTTAATATTCCAGGAAAAAGAAATATGTAATAATTATTAAATTATTTGAAAAGAACGTAGACCGTTTTTTCAATACTTTTTTCTTTTATTTTAGTACTTTAAATTGATTTCTTAAAAAAATTAATTTTATTTTTGATATGTTATGATACATATGTCCTTCTTAATCAATTATAACAATAATTTAAGTTCACTTGAAGTAATATTTTGTAGTAGGACCCTCTTATTTGAGCTCAATCTCAATTTTGTCTGAAAATAACATGCAACTGCCACTTTCTGTCTCTGTTTCTGTCTATATAGTTCCGAAATTTGCCACCAGAGCACATGGTATATTTGTCAATTCTGTAAACCAAAATGTGAAACCACGACCATGCTAGCACTCGTTTTTATTGGTTTCGCCGAAATGTCTCCGAGAATCGGTGCGCATTTGTCTCGATGCGTGAATTTTTTTCATACAACGTCTCGGAGAATCTCGCAGACAGAGCGACATGTCTCCGACAAATCTGCGAGATTCTCGCAGATTTTACCAACTGGGTAGCTATAGCAGTACTGAAGCAGGAGCAAATTTTTTAATTTGATACGAAAAATCAGTACCGTGCCTTCTAAAAAAAATCTGCTTCAGCTTTTATTGTGTAACGGCTTTAGTGTCATTTTTATATTATTCTTTTCCAACGATTGCTGACGGACAGTTATTGTATTAAATTTTTTCGATAATTGTGTAGTGCCTCTAAGGCCTGGTATTTCAACGTAGAGTTAACTTAAGTAAGTTGTCAGTTAACCAAAACGTCTCGATTAAACTTTATATGAAAATGCCAGACCTACAAGTCAACTCTATATTGAAATACCGGGCCTAAGGGAAACTGAAAATCCAAATTCCATCTTTTTTTTCGTTAAATTTCCCCGTATCTGCTTGCGGCATCTGTTGCAATAATTCAAAACTAGTGGGTTGATAGCGGAGGAACTAATTTTAGGTGACAGCTGTCAGCTGGTGATCGGCTTTGCGTTCTCGGGTTTTAATTCAACGTGATAAACCGATTTTTTTTCCGTGTGTTAAGGCGCCTTTTGTCGGCAGTCGCATTTTCCGGTGTTTAGCAAATTAATTGCTCTTTGATACATACTTTAATTTTGTTTATCATTATCGGTACAGTGCTTCAATTGTAGTGAGTTTCAAGTACGAGAAAATGTGAACCCCTGAGTTTTCTTTATGTGGGTGATTCTTGAACCAGCGTCGCCTTTTTAGTGTTCCCGTGTGTGAGCTGCGAGGTGTGTTGTTTTCTTACCTTAAAAAAGAAAAATGCAGTTAGAATGCAAGAAGATTTAATATGTTTCATTTCGTGAGGCTTCGGAAATTGCTTCAATCGGATCTTGATGAACGTAGGAAAGCATTTTTCACCCCGAGTTTCCCTGCCACTTCCAGTCTGTCTGCTGTAGAAGCAGAATTTACGAATCCATTACCGTGCCTGCCGTGTAGGATACATACACAGCTCAAGCATACATACACTGCTGTGTGTGACTCGTTGCCGGTTCATCAACTTTCCTGAAACCGCCATTTTAAAATGTGAAATGCCATTTCATGGGTTTGTTGGTCAATAGCCTGTGCCGTCATTGTGTTCAGATGATCGTACACTGGCTTTGAAACCCAACGATGCTGCGGTTCAATTCTCATTCAACTCAATTATTTTTTCTCTCAGAATGTGAATACAATTTGATGTTCCTCTTTTAATAGTTCTTAAGTACGTTATTCCGTTTTATTTACTTCTATAATATTTATTACAGTATAACACAAACATCATTAAGTGTGATCACTCTTGCATTTGTAAGGTTTTATTGCGAAATATCTTGGGCTTGAAGTGCAATTTACAGGTATTACATTTGACAAAACTTCAATATACAGTGATATTCTTACTCCGTCGAAGACCTTTGAGGAAAAAGTGGACAGTCCGAGATATACATTGAGATTCGGAAACGAAAATGACAATGTATTGGTCCTACCTTGACGAAGCCTTAGCAGAACATCTTCAAACAGGTGCAGGATTGGAATATGCAAGAAAACCGTGGTGGGTCGTCCAGGAAACACATGGAGTCGCATAATCGAGAATAAACTTGGAATGAGCAGGCAACAGATAAAGGCTATTGTATAGGATCGCGTGTTGTTGAGAAGGATTGTTACTACTCTAGGCCTCCACCGACGAGCACACAGGCAGGAACTGAAGAGAACTGGAATTCATGGCACATAACTTTTAAATAAATTTATACTTGTTGCTTAAAGCGTAAGCTCAATTTTATTACGAAAGCTCCTACTGCATCCGCCACGGTTGGCTGGCTTTCTCGGCTTCCGTATTTCGCCAGAATTTTTCATGGTTTCCCTGCAGTGAGTAGATAACTGTTGTTACGGGGTCGATCGTGATACATCGGTATATCGAGTGAGCCCTTCGGGGTCCACACCGATCCCTTCAGAACCGCGTAGGTCACCAATCTTTAAAACAACTCATATCACTGATAAACTGGATTAGCTTGCCCTATGGACCTCAGATCCTCGAAATTGTCAAAGAAAAGACTGCTGGGTTAAGACCCAACAACCTCAATTGCCTCCTTGCAATTGCCTGACATTCACTCCACATGTGGGTAAATGTCCTCCCCATAAAGGTCGAGGCAGTACCTGCACAAGTCAAAATCATTATCAATGGCACGACAGCCCAAGTCACCCTGGCCTCCTGAAGTCTTCGACTTCAATCGTCTCGATCCAAAGACAGCATCCTCCAGCTGCTAATTTTTAAGATGGCTTTACTGTCTTCAGCAACCGCGCCTTCCCATCGCTTGCGCGATTTGCCTACTGGCTTATTAGCACTTGCTTTGCCTTTAAGAGTATGCTTGGGGACTCTTTCATCTTCCATCGTCTCTACATGGCCAGCCCACTGCAGTTTCCGTAGTTTGATGATTGTCAGAGTCTGCAATCTCCATACGCATGGCATGCGCATGGAGATCTCTTTACGATGTTACGAGTGTGGTGTCACAATTGAAAAACCGGTTGGTCTAAGTGAGGCGGTATGTTGTGTAATGACTGCCACTGCAACCTAATCTAACGTGTCACTACGTTATTGGGGCACCAACCTTAATTGTAAGAAAAACTGAAGGTTTAGTGTTTCCAATGCCGAGGGGTGAAACAATTCAGCTCTCGGAGAAAGCTTAGTATCTTGGAATTATCCTGGGTAGTAAGATTCTCTGGAATGAACATATAGGTGTAGAGGCAAAGAAACCGTGCGCTAGTAACATTCTGGCAGTGCCGGAGAGCTCTTGGAAGAACATGGGGCCTAAAGCTCGAAACACAATGCACACGTTCCGTTCCGTTCCGTCACGAAAAGTGAAGTTATGTGATCCGAAAAAGTTGAATTTAGGTGAACTCGTCCGATCCGTTCCGTTACGACCATTGTGTGTATTTACATGGCCAGCCCGTAAAGTCTACTTTGACAGCTGAACGTGACGGAACGGAACGTGACGGAACAGAACGTGACGGAACGGAACGTGAGCATTGTGTTTCAGACTTTAGGTCTTCAATGGTATAAATATAGCAATATACGGCTAATTTAAGACCCATCCTAATCTATGCATCAATGGTTTGGTGGACTAAGTTCGAGTGTGCATACATTAGAGCTAGTCTCGCTAAACTACAGAGGACAGTCTGCATCGGTGTAACGGTGCCTTGCGAACCTTGCGGCACTCGATGCACTGCTCAATCTACCACCGCTTGATATTGATGTTCAGGCAGAAGCAATAAGAGCTACTCACAGACTAATGAGATTAGGCCTGGGGAGGAGAGAGCATTGCACGGGTCACGGAGAAATGGCTCGAAGGTTGTCTGAGAACTCTATCTTCGATATGCCTTCGGATGCTATCTGTGACTTCGACCTGTATGCTCAATAGGAAATATCAGGTAAAGATCCCGAGTAGGGAGGAGTGGGAAAATCAGTCCGCACTGTTAAGCGGAGTCACTGATATATTCTACACGGACGGCTCAATGACTGAAGACGGGTCGGGAGCTGGAATGTACCTGCAGACTGAAGATCTCAGGTACTCTTTCGCCTTAGGTATTTCAAGCTGAAGTATATGCGATCCTTAAGGCAGTAGAATGAATTATAGAGGGAAGATGGAGAGTCAGGATGATCTGCATTTGCAGCGACAGGCCGCTCTACAATCCATAGATAATCCTGTCTTTTCGAATATGGTACGTGAGTGTAAAGAACGGTTGAATTTTGTTGGTAGATTCAATGACTTAAAGCTCATATGGGTTCTAAGCCACCAGGGTAAAGGGGGCATTAGCAAATTCAGGGTCGGAGTTAGCCATGGTCGGGCCAGAACCAGTTTTCGGTGCGCCGGTAGTCCCTGTTAGGGCTTCCAGTGCTGAGTGGGTGAGTAAATCACGTATTGAGAGATGGCGGCTGTTTCCGGGAATGCGGCATACCAGAAACTTTGTTGAGGGACCAAGTGGACGAATCGCTTCTTTTCTTCTCAAATTGAGCAGGAAAGAATGTAGAAGTATGGTTGGTGTTCTCACAGGGCACAGCTCGTGTGGTCTACACATGATCAGATTGAGATCATTTACGACCCCATGTGCACTGCTTCCGAGGAGAGCGACGACACAACGAAACATTTTCTTCTCGAGTGTCCAGCTTCTCTTTTGCGAGAGTGCACGTATACGGCGTCGATGTTATAAGGATGGAAGGCTCCGTTCTCGTTCCCCACCTGAGCTCTTGAAATTCGTGAGAGACTAGGGGACTCGAGTGCAATGGGCAATAATTGTCTGAGTACTCAGACCCCGATTCAAACAACAACAACAACGTCGATTGTATTGTAAACAAAATGAAATCCACATTAGGTTTTATAAGAAGTAAGAAGGAATTCGATGACCCCATAGAGATATATAAATATAAGGTGGACGTCGTTCCATTCACTTGCACGCAAAACAAAAATTGAAATAACGTCCCTGTTTTGTCTCACTCACTCACACAACAAAACAGCAACACTTTGATATAACGATCCTGTTTTGTCTCACTTCTCACCGTGGTTTTTGCTTCAAAGCGCTTTATACAAAACCGGTGGCTTGTCGTCTCCAGTAAGCTCTTATGACCCATCACGAAGATTTAGAACTATACTTTTGCTCGATTCTAAAATATGCCTGCCTACTGTAGGAACCTTACAACAAGTTGCATATAAAAAGGATTAAGGCTGTACAGCGATAGTTTCTATGAGCTAATAATAATAATAATCTATGGCGCAACAGTTCAAATCGGTCCTAGGCCTTGAAGTAATGCTAGAGTTACTTCATTACGAGACCAACGGAACACAATACCATTCTCGAGAATTACTTGTCGCCAAGCAAATTCGAACCCGGTACCAGGCGCACCGAAGGCAAGTGCTCTAGCCACTAAGCCACCCAGACTTTCTATGAGATGCTCTTCGATATCTTCCTTGAGCTTTCCTCCATGCATTCATCCCCTACAGCTGATTTCATTAGAGTCCATAACGAACAAACGCATTGTTCTTAGAATCGTTTTCGCCCTCCAAGTTAATATTGGATGAAATTTATTCAACAAATCTTCTAGGACTTCTGTTCTTCAACATCCCAGCTCGATACATGATAGACTTTCTGGTCAAGGTTCTTTTATATCAAGACTGGTCAATAAAAATTATGATAATATTGATTTTAGTCTCACCTGTGTTCCGATAAGGTCGTGAAGGTCGATCGGTTTAACACTGCTATATTTTAATTTGTGTTGTGCTTCTTATTTATAAAGTATTTATTTTATTTTGTTCTATATGTTTTGTTCAATTTTTTTTAATTATTTTCATATTATGAATTAATTTAAGTTATTTTATTTTGTTTTTTATGTAAATACTTCTTTGTATCTTTTACTAATGTACGCTCTTGAGTTAATTTTATTTTGTAATTTGTAGTAATCACTTTGTTGATGATTTTAAGGAATATATAATTAAATACATTATAAATTAAATAAATATATCTCGCTAGTGCCGACCCTACTTGACATCAAAGCGATATCTTCAGTGGACGCGCTGTATTATATACTTGCAATTGCAATATGACTTAGTCTGACATATTGCAGTCTGAAGTCCGTGACGTCGAACATAAAATTTGAGCTGATTCAAAAATGAAATGATTGTAAATTCAGGCATTTGCAATTTACAGCTGATACATACATATCAATATGGGAAAGCTGCCTAATGCGCCCTTTAATATAGTTAAGATCGTATTGAG
This sequence comes from Beris chalybata, assembly GCA_949128065.1. NCBI lineage: Eukaryota > Metazoa > Arthropoda > Insecta > Diptera > Stratiomyidae > Beris > Beris chalybata. The sequence goes on along the minus strand of OX421896.1, from coordinate 1,137,389 downwards.
TGCAAAAGAATGATGGGACTTTTTCGACGTTTCGATTTGCAAAACTTGTTTAATTTTTTCTTCGGGCTATTGATAAAAACGTTAATTTAAAAAAAAAATTAAAAAGTGATAGCTCAATAAAAGTACGGTTTAAAATATTTTGTTTTGTTTGTATGTCTTATTTAATATTTCTACAATTGAAAAAATGGTTTCGGTTTAACAGGTTTTCAAAACAATATTTTCATTTTCGAAATAACTCTAGTTTTTGTATTAGAAATATACAGCAAATGAAAATTATACTGTTTTGTAAATTTTTCAAAATAACTATTTTGTTTTTAGATTTTTATTGCGTAATATTACCACCAGATCGACGATTAACGCTGAATCCTTTATTATTTTACAGAAAAACATTTTTTCCCCGCAAGATGGAAAACGAAAAATATGAGCGCAAGCTCAAAGACATGCAAAAATATGTCCCTTTTCTCGAAAGCTTGATTAAAAATTTGAAAAATGGCAAGAATGACAAACGAGAGGCACAACTCAACAAAATGGAAACCCTTTATAACATATTGATGAACAGAGATAAAAAGTAAGTAAATCTATATTTGCTTTGCGACTTTGCCTAGAACTTAGTTGGGTAGAGTGTAGAAATTCCCTTTGGAAACAATAAACTGGTTCTATTGACTATACTTGGCTTTTTCGTTCACCTGAGATGCTCGAAGTGCAGTGGAAGCTGAGGAGTACGTCACCAAGCCTTCCTTCGGCCGTACTCTTAAATATAATTCTTGCTTCTCCAGTGGAGGTTTTTCAGCTGTCATGTCCTCAATGGCAATAGCCAGTTCATCGATTAATTGCATATTCCGTGTTGGTATTTCGCACCGCCACCTCACTATCCCAGTAGAAAAACTAAACTCTGTACAAGCTCTACAACGCATCTATATTGCATGAGATGAATCGAGACATTTCCACCATATTCAGTTCTGTGTGTAGAATATTCAGAAAGTATGTAGAAGTGTGCACGGTTTTGTACGGTTTTTTTTAATGGAATGTTGTAATATTTGATGTCATTGATAAGTGAGTTGTCCGGTTGCCATGGTACACATACAAAAATATGTATACAAATTTCGAAATCCAGATATTTTTTCCACACTATCCTACTTTGCTCTGCGTACAGTCGCAAACTAGGTAAGAAGTATATTACATATTTTATCATTTATACTTAAGACTTAACATGGATATTCTACATAAATGTGAAATTGCCCTCGCCAAATTGTACAGCAAAGTAGAAAGCGTAAGTAGATCTTTTCTAATATTTATCGAAATGGAATGTTTGTCGAACCAACTGCAATCCACAGAGCTCAACACCATCTGCTGTTGCTGAAGAGGATAACTTAGCTACTATCATGAATCGTTCCTCAAATGCTTCAAGTACTACATGTACTCCAATTACACCGTCATCGCCGAAAAGTAGCACTGCCCCTGTGGATATACAAAAATGTTGCCAATTGTTCGAGTACATGTTTCCGAATCATGACCAATCGCAAATATTGAACAAGGAACCATTCGTTCCTCAATATAAGAAAACTCTGCCTTCTCCTCCTCCTCTGCCACCATTTCGTCAGTCCGATGAACCAATCCCGGTGCCTACAATATCCAATATACTTCCGGAGCTAAGTTTAAAGGACATTAATAACTTGATTATGATCGCGAAAACTGTTAACTCAATTCCCACTTCAGCAACGGGTAAATCGAGTTCCGGTGACATCCAAGAAATACCTAAACACAGTGATCCCCGTACTATACCTAATCCACAAAATGTCAGTTCTTTAATGGTCAGGAAAAACAATAGTAATCGTTTCTCGGATCATATAAGCCCAAAAGTATCATCGGTTGCATGTAATCCATTTCTCGACAGCACTCAAACTCCTAATACAATTCAACGTCGAAACATTTATGCAGAAAAGGAAAAGCCTACCAGCAGTATTTGTGTCGAAACCGGAACTGAAAAAAGGACGTTGAAGATCAACGATCCTCGTCGTATGATCATTGCTCCGAGTGCTAGCTCATCAAAAAAAGACGTTAATTTTCCAACTCCTTTGATCAATTTGCAACTTGAACCAATTCCAGATTTAATTACGAAACAATTCGAAAATATGAACTTCGGTTATGTTGGGAACCCGTTGCATCGGCAAAGCGTAGAGCAAAACAATTCTTCCGAAAGGAAGTTTAACGACTCCAGTTTTATGATCTCTACTCCGAGTGTTGGATCATCAGAAGACAACATAAACTATCCAGCTCCTTTGATGGACTTTGGAATCAACCACTTTCAAAGTTCTACTACGAACCAGTTCGATAACGTTGTTGAGAATCAAAGTACCGCTTCCACCTTGAACTATCTTCGGGATGTAATCGCAACTGTTATACAAAGTAATTCATCATCAGCTAGACCCTTCGTGCGACGAAAACGTATAAGGAATAGGAAAGGAAGAATAAACAGAAGCGAACTGCTTCCAAAAAATATAATTCAGAAACATCTTCCACATGCCGAAACTAGAAAAAAGCTTGTGCAAAATTGTCCATCACAAAATCATACCGTTGATCAAAAAGAAAAAACTATAGAATCTCTTGCCAAACCTCCCGCCGAAAGTTGCTTAGATAAATTATATAGGAATAATTCCGATTATAGTGCAGTAACAGGTAACATGGGGGGTTTCAAAATTCCAAAAATCAAGAAAAATGCTCCTGTTATTCGTGACGAAACTAAACAAAATTCGAAGGAAGGACAAAAGATTTCTGATCGGAAAGCTGTGAATTTGAAAAACAAGTTTGTTCCAAATAAAATAAACAAGCCTTCCACGGAGGTTACGGAACAAGAACCCAATGGAACAAGAAAAGAAATTGGGAATAACTGCCTAGACGAATCTGGTAAAAACGAAGTGCAGCTTAGAAGCCACGAAGTGCTCGAAAAGATAGAAGAAAATAATAAACCTACCAAATCCAAAACAGTTTCGAAGCAGGATCAAAGGAACAGCACTTCTGAGAAATTGAAGAAAAATATTGAAGATGATGAATCTCTTGAATCTATAACAATTTCGAAGGAGGATCCAGTGAAAAATTACCACATTTCTGAGAATTTGAAGAAAAAGACTGTAAAAGAAGAATCTACCAAATCTATAACAATTGGGAAGGACGATCGAATGAAAAATGGCCAGACCTCTGAGAATTTGACGGAAGAGCTTGTAGACGTTGAATATACCGAATCCAGAACACTTTCAAAGGAGGACAAAAAAAAAAGTAATCACACTTCTGAGAATATGAAAAAAAGAAGATGTGAAGAGAATGAATCTATCGAATCCATAAAAATTTCAAAGCAGGATCCAATGATAGCTGACCAGAGTTCTGAGAGTTTGAAGAAAAAGACTGCCGAAAATGAATCTTCCGAATCCATAACAATTTCGAAGGAGATTCCAGTGAAAAGTGACCAGACTTTTTTACAGGAGAAGTTTACAGAAGCAATATCTTCCGAATCGAAAAAAGTTTCAGAGGAGAATTCAAAGAAAACTAATCATATTTCTGAGATTTTGAAGACAAAGTCTGTAGAAGATGAATCTCCCGAATCTATAATAGTTTCAAATACAAATGATAAATGTGCAAATAATGCGAAAAATAAAAAGGAACAGGCGTCCAACACAAAAACAAAAGAAGTAAGCAAATTCGAAGGAAAACCCGAAAAGCTACAACCTCAAGTCGAAGGTAATAGAGTGTATGAAGAAACTGAGAAGAAAATTGTAAAACCTGCAATTGCAAATGATCGGTCCAAATCTTTAAAGTGCATAAAGAAGGAGATATATGAAAAAGAAGATGAATCAAATAAAAAGGTTAAAGAGAGTTGTGATACACAGAAACTTTTGAAATCTATCAAAATGGATCCTAAATCAATAGAGAATGTTTCACAGGAAATTGCAAATCAAATAGAACATGAATCAGAGTCTTTAGACTCTAAGAAGATAGATACAGAAATGGAAGACGACGATCATAAAAATGTGAAAGACGAACTAAATATTAAAACGGATAAAAAATTGAGAAATACTCGTAAAAGAAAAAGTAAAATTAAATGCGATCAATTATCAGTAAAAATTGAAAAAATTGAACACGCACAGTTGGGGCTTGAGACTGAGACCCAGATGAAAGAAAACTTGGAGTTTGTTGAATCAGCTTCACAACACTCCAAAGAGTTTGACGAACAATTGGCTGACGATGCTTCTCAACCGAACGATTCAACCGTACAGTTAGGTCTCGGTGCTCCTGCAATTATACCCGAATCGGAATCTCTGCACAATAATGATTCGAATGCCAGACCTTTTTCCAATAGTGACATATTATTAGAAAACATCCTGAACGAACCGCGACGCAAGAGGCTATCGAACAGTTTTAGTAATAATGCTCCGTACATTGCTGTTAAGAAATTAAAATTGCCTTCTTCTCCAAGCAAAGTACCTAAGCAATCAACAGCCCCAGAATCTTCAGATGGTTCACAAGAGTTTGCTATAAGTAGTACAACAGCCGCAACTGAGGACGTCGATATGGCGGTGAACAAGGAACCTCTGAAAGAGGTAGTTGAAGAGAATATATTTGAACCTGCCGAAGCCGGTAGAAGTAATAAAAGTGAAATTACCAAAGATGATCTAATGAATTTTTTGAAGCCCGACAAAACAACTGCTGTCCTGGGAATGTTGGAGAAATTATTGAACCAAGATAAATTTAATCAAATTAAAACTATCTTAAATTCGAACGAGGTACCAGAGGTACCATGTGAGGATGCGACCGATGTTGTTGCAAAGCTCAAGCCTAAGCCAGCCAGTGCTCGTAAAAAAACCGAACTCGATCGACTTAATGAAGACCTACGTGATATGTTTATACGTGACGGAGTATTGTCAGCCACGGGTCCTCGCATATGTAAAGCTATTAATGACCGATATATTGACGAAATCGAAATTGAAAATGCCCCAATAAAAATGCCTCACAAGCCTAAGCCAAAGTGCAAAGCTACAGCACGAAAACCCAAAACAGTTCCTAAAGATAACAATGAGGAAGAGCGAAGGAAGGAGGAAATTAAAGGCAATGTGGGATTCGAAGAAGATGAAGTAGAGTTAATTTTTCATATAGAAGTAGGTCAAAATGTCCCTGTATTTAATGCAGATGAAAACCAACTTTCAATTAAAAACGTCAATCCCGAGATGCACTCTCAAGGCAAATACTGCAAAAGTTGTGTACTTTGTGGCATTTCTACCCGATATCTTGCGCACCATTATGTTACCGTTCACAAAACGGAAGTATTTATATCACGATTGCCGCCAGCAGCATTAGAACGTCTCCAGGAATACGAAGGTAACTTCTTATTACAAATTAAATTTGATACTGTGTGCTATTGACGGAAGTTAAAATTCTATCTTTTTTGGGATGAAATTCGAGTCTTCTTGAATGTTTTTATATTTTTCTTTTATTTAGTTAAAATCTTAGATGTTCAATATTTCCTTATTTAGGTTATCATGCAGTTCAAACAACAAGTAACACATTATTCTGTGCAATGTGCCCATTTTGCGACACTCAATTTACTTTCAATAAAAACCAATGGCTGAATCATTTTGCCACTCATACCGGTGAGTATCCTGGCAAATGCTCTGCTTGTGGTTTTGCACGAAATAAGGTATCGGCCGTTAGACTCCACATTGAAAACGAATGTCCTACGGCTAATCTAATTTCAATGCGAGCGCCAATGGAAGACAAGGATATATTCTTCGCATACGTTTGCGATTTATGCCACTATGTTCAGATGAATAGTAAAAATGTTATCGATCACTTGCATACTCAGCATAATTCTAGCAAAGAATCAATCACCAAAATTATTCTACTTAATTTCAAGCAAGATGAAATGATACGCGGCGAATATTTGTCACCACCAGTATTGGATATAGAAGTTCCAGTAAAAGAATGTGAAGAGGTTCCCAAATTGGAAACGGCTTTTATTACAAAGGAAGTGGTCGTGAGATTAAAGAGATTAAAAAATTCAACCATCAAAAAGGCAACGAGAGTCCAACCACGAGCAACCAAAACGATTATATCCACAAAGCATATTACCGAAGATGATTCTTCTAAACCAGAAATAATCAAAAACATTGAGCTTAAAATGAATGTGAAGAGTCCGAATACAGCCGTTGTCGAATTTGAAGATAAACCTATCAAAACTGAAACAGTTTTTGCAGAGACTGTCATCGACATTAGTCATGCGGAAAACTCTAACGCAGTTGGTAATTTCAACAGAAAATGCTTTAAAAATATCCACCCCGAAATGCACGTTCGAAGTAAATATGCCGGAGGATGTCTACTGTGTCCATCGAAGACAAGATTTGTCAGCCCTCACTATATAAATATTCACAAATGTGAAGTGTTAGTTTCTAGACTACCACCAGAGAAGCAAGAAGAGTTGCTGCATAACAATTTAGCTACTGATGCGAAACCATCGGTATGTCCATTTTGTTATATTTCTGTGCGCTTCCGGGATAAGCGAGATTGGGTTAGTCATATTACCACTCATACCGGGGAATATAAGCACAAATGTTCGAAATGTTCCTCTGTATTCAGCACATTAGCAGCTATTACAAGACATACTACCATCACTTGTCCTAATGCAGAGGTTGTGCGAAATCAGTTGATAGTGCCTGGCGATGTAATCTTCGGCTTTATATGTGATTTATGCAACTACCTTCAATTAAATAAGCAGAGTGTTATTGAGCATTTGGCCACGCAGCATAACTGTACTGACGAACTGATCCAAAAAGTTAATTTAGTGAACTTAGACCGAAACTTGGGTACCGCAAATACTGCTAATAATGTCACAGTAGAGAATGAGAATCACGACTTATTCGAAGATGACGAAATCGAGTTGCAAATCTTCAAAGAAGAGGACAAAAGTAGCACGTCCGAAACAACTGATTTACAGGACGAGGAATCGAATGTGGCCGAAAAAGATTTGAATATGAAAATTGTAGAAAACGTAGTTAACTCGGATTCAAGGCCTACAAATGTAATTGGTTACTGGGATACTCCTTCTACAACTTGGCTTCAGAAATTGTTGACACAACAGCCTAAAACTCCAAATTTTCAGAATACTGTGCAGACAAACGAGATTTTAACTAATTCGTGTGTTGGACAAGGTAACAATGTCGCTAACGACTCCGTAATTGATATGCCTTATAATGTTGAGTTGGAGGTGGCGAATTGTTTTGAACAAAAAAATTTAAATTCGAAAGATGAAAAAAAAAAGCCTGACGAGACCCATAGTGATGTAAGTAAAGTGACGATCTTTATGTCAGAAGAAAACATTTCGAATTCCAAAAATGACATCAAGGAATCAGCTGACGATGTTATCGTTCTTTCTGATGATGACGATACACAGGTGAAATCTCGAGGAATGTTCTACTCAGACAGCGATCATGAGCTTGAAATCGTATGCGAGAATGGTGATGACGACGATTGGGAAGACATTGAAGTTGAACCTAATGGAACTGTGTTGAAGAAAACCAAAGAAACTTATTCAACTCTGGATCGGCTGTATGCATCAATTATGGATTCTAAGTTAGAAAAGATAATCGATCCTTCGAATAAAATCGCTTCTGGTGGAAAAAAGTCTGTTACAGCAACAATTACTACCAATAACGCTGTTGAGTTCTTAGATCACGCTGACAGACTGCCCTGCAATAACGAAAAAAAATCCAGAGATTCAGTAATTGTAGTGAATCAAAAGCAAAAACATGACATTGAAACTATCAAACCGCTTTTAAAAATAAGACATCTACCCGGTGATTCACTATCTGTTACAAGTCGAACTATGAAACCCCCAATAGAAACACAAAACCAGCCACTTGCACTACACATATCGAATGTAGTTTCGTTGAGTAGGAGTATTCCCGATAATCTACCAAAGAAAATAGTAGAGGTGAACACAAGAACGCTAGTTCCGCCTCTGCCAAGAATCGGTAACTTAACGAGTATTAAACAGATTACAAGTGCCAATGCATCGTGTCCCACCAATGATGGTTATAAAGCATCCCCTGTGCTTGACTTTTCCAACGCCTTTAGAGTTGTGAAATCGCCGAACAAGGTCGCAACCATATCAACTGGCAAAATCATTATTGGTCAAGTACAACTTCCAAGCACGCGTGGCGATAGTAATATGGCCTCTACATCTATACCTCGTCAAATCAATTTCGAAAATAGATCTAGTGCGAAAGAGATTACAAGTGTAACCAAAACATATGGCTCAGTGTCCACAGCAACACAGTCCCCGTTAAACATCAGATTATCAAACGCTGTAGGAAATAAAATTGGATCTGTCTTAAAGCCATGGACTTTTTCTAAAAGCAATAAATCTGCTGCTATTATAGAACAACTACTCCATAAAAATAATCTAGTTGCCTTATGCAAATGTATGGGAAATGATTGCGACTTTACGACGAACTTCTATAGCATTATGATCAAACACTTAAATCATCATTCCAAGCTTAATATGTTCTATTCCGGCAATCGAAATTCGTACGAGTGGCTCGAATGTAGCTATTGCAGTAATATGTGGACGACAGACGCAACAAGCCTGGTTTCGCATATTCGCGAAACGCATTTTAGCGATATCTACCAATGCCCCTATTGTTTCTATCGATCTTGCGATGGATTCAATGTTACTGTACATTCACAGCAGTATCATCCCGATAAAGAGATCTCAGTCTATGTTTGTGCTGGGAAAAAAGTGTCGGTACAAAAAGAGTTACTTATTGCAGAGAACAGAATGAAGCGAAATTGCAAAGAAATCCAGTGTTCTGGTGAGTTTTATTTTAATTATCTTAATGCCACACACACGGCAGCTCGATCTTTAGATCTACCGTGCGATTTTGGGAAAATATAACATAATTGATCAATTAATTGTCAGGGCGAACGAAACGATAGACCTGCCGTGTGTGTGGCTCTTTATAATAATATGTTGCGATCTAATTGATATAAATATGTGTCCGAATTTTTTCTGTACGACCTTGGTGATTGGCTGAGTCTTTCTGTTTTTCAAAAAACATACGTCTCTACTATGAGGGGAGATTGTACTCTTATTTTATGAACACAACTCGTATACAAATCATAACATCGTCAATATCGCCAGTGTATCACCCAATAATGTGCATGTAGTACGTCAACAGCTGATATCAACTTACCAGCCTATTTCCTTGTATGTAAATTCGATGGTCTTCTTCTTGTTTTAACTACCATCAGCGCCATCTGTTACTGAAATTCCAATTAATGACAGTTGTGGATTTTAATATTCTTCCGTCAGTTAAAATAGTTAGCGTATTTTCTTTTTGTGTGTATTTGATGGTCTACTTTCTACATTTCTTTATTAGCAATGAAAGTGCTTTTCGCCGGAACACGACGTTTAGCACGAAGAGCTAGCAGTTGAAGCCTTTTTTCATGTTTAACATGTTAAATTAGTAATAATAGCATTTATGCTATTATCTCTGATGAGGTTGCAAAATCGTATTAAGATGAGAGAATGTGATTTAAATATCCTGTTCGGTTTGCAAAACTTCTGCAATTTGTTCGGGGGTAAAAAAACACGGAATTGCTATTGTTACTAATTTGCCAGGATGCATATCGTCTACGAGGGTGCAAACTAAACACGATTTTCAGTACATTCGCAACCCATTTTGAAAACTTGGGCATTTTTTTATGGCCTTTCTTTCAATAAATCCTTTTTTTTTACTATTAATCCTGTTAAAAGTATGTTACGTACAAAAAAAAGGATTGCAAATCTACACAGATGTTCCTGCCAGTTATGATCATAATTTGCATAACTGTTGCAATTTATTTGGTGTCATTTTTGTTAAAAATATCTTTTAGTTATTAATAAAATATGTATTATATTTTGTGGCCCTAAAAATTTAACCATTTTGAGCATGTTGCGAGCCTCGGAGAAGGTCGCAAACTCAGATATATTACTTTAACAACAAACTTAATCATTACCCACAATTTCAAAAAGTTCGGAATTATTGTTAAATGATCGATTTTTAATGTCTTCATTGACTGACCTAATACGGGTGTATCGTCACATTATTTGGCCTCGTTGTTTTATTTCAAAGCGCTTTCCGCTCTTAAGCTCACCTCTAGTCTCCTCCATATTCTCATGTCATTTAGAATGCATTTTAAAAAGTTTTTATTGTATGTTTTTCAATTAAGTAATTTATTTTTAGTATAATATAATTCTTATTTTTTTTAACTTGATTAATTATCTTACTTTCGGCGAGGTTCTGAAATTTGTGTGTGTATTCTATTCATAAATTTGCCACTCTGAAATAACGTTGCGAATATTTTCACTGGCTTTTGGACTATATAACTAATTTAGTCTGTATGCCAGCCATATTGTCAAATATTTGACCAAGCCAACATGAAAAATGATTAAGTTAAAAGTTGTGAATTGTTTTTTTGGTGTGTGTTTGCTTTTATGTTTTGTGTGCGTTTGAAAGAGAGAGAAGAGTATAGTAATTCGCGAGCCAGTTGGTAACGAGTCTCATTCACGACATTGGTTTTGTGGTTTGCGTCTTAGGTATCACATTGCAGTAAAACCTATCTAAAACGGAATGCTGTGGTACACTGCTTTTCGTTCCGATAAAGCAGGTTTCCGTTTATACAGTATTGTTTTAGTAAAATTCTTGATTTTCATTCCCAGTTTTCTTTTCCGTTATGGCAGGTTTCCGTTTTATACAGAGTCCGTCTTAGGCAGGTTTTACTATTTATCTTTTCTTTATCATTAGATAGAAAGAGAAAACGACAAGAACATATCATTCTCAATGATTTAAAACCACGGTCTATAGACATAGATTGAAATCTGTTTGCAAGTTTACTACCTTCGGTCATGTGTTTGTGTGTGTGATCGAAGAGAACATGGACCGGACTTGTTTTGATTTTCGACAGAGGCATCATTGGTTTTACCGATTTTGTTGATAGTGCAGCTAAGAACTAAAGTTTACCATTTGACTTAGTTTTAAATAGTGTCATGTGTTTGATAAGGGGCGGTGTTTGTTGACAAGGTCGAGAAATATTTTCCTTTCCACCATTATGAAGAAGTGTGGCATAATTATTTCGTGTAATAATTTAACGTATTTGCTGATGGCATCGAACAACTGTCTTCGATTTAAACGAGACAATGTATATCTCTGAAGAATGATACTAGAAAAAGTTGTTCGGGTCGTAGCACTATGCACCGGTAAAAAAATAACGATATTAATATATTTACAGAATGTCCTATGTTCTTCATGAATCCCTCGGATTTTGCAAACCATCTTATATTGCACAAGCCAATAATACCTGATAGAGAAATGTACATATGTGCTCTTTGTACGCCACCAAACAATTTTATCCCAAAAAAACTAGCAGTAAAACATTTAATGAGCATTCATAATATAGCAGCCTTTCAATGTATTTACTGCTTGTTTGCGACCGATGAAAAGCTAAGTTACAATCGACATATGGCTAATTGCCACGCATCTAATTTTCGTTTTTGCTTGATACGCAGTTTTATGAATCAGAGCTGGGAAAGCGTAAGCAATGTTTTGGAATGGTGATTAATACGTGATCTAATTTGATATTTTAATTTCAGCGCGAATTTGACATATATAAGAGTTATAATAATAAGACAGCATTGGGCGTTTTGAAAGGATCGGTAAATAAGGAATGTATGCGGGTGATGCAGGCCACGGACACGAATCCAAGAAATCAGACTGCAATGAAATCACTAATCCTGCCATTTAATGATCGAATCGATAAGATAATTATGAGACGTGAGATCATCCCGCAAACTTTTGTTACAAAACCGCATTTTATGGATAGCTTGCCCACTCAACCGATTTTTGCGACACAACAATTTTGCGCAATTTGTGGATATGGCACTAAAGTTCGTACGAATTTTATTCGACACATGCAGCAACACGACCTGAGCGAAACGACTGTGTCTCGCATCGATCCTGTCAATCCAGTACCATGTTTAAATACAGGTGAAAAACATTTTGACAAAATGTTGAATTTAGCATGTAGTTCGAACATTAGTAAGTAGCTATATAGCTTCACGAGTTAAAGGAATTTGGATAAATTATCTGAGTGCTGGTCAGTTAGAAATTACTGAAAAATGCTTAACTTTTTTTTTCGGAGATAACTACTCCAACTTTTTCATTATATGTATCATTTAAAATTATATGTTTATAGCAGTTTAATTAATTAAGAATTACAAATCAAAAATTATTCAAATTATTATTAAATCAAAACGGTAATTTTATTTCATAAATCCTGTTAAGGCTATACGGAAAATCGAATCTAAAATGGATTGCGAATTACCTGATTTTTCTCTCCATGTAAAGCCTCAGTTACAATGGTTCCGATCCGATCCGATCCGATCCGGAAAACGGAGAGTGTTGAGTTTCTCTATCCGACACACATCTAAAGGGAATTTCGGAAAGCCCAGTCACAATCATTCCGGTAATTAGCCGAGACACAAAACGGATGGGTAAAGTTGACCAACTTTCAACTTCTATCCGTTCCGACGCTAAGAGGTGAATTATTGAATTTCACCACCTCCTTCGCCTCACTAAAAATCAGAATTACACCTCGATAGTGTCATTTTGATGCAAGTCGGAACGGAATCATTGTGACTAGAAATTTTTCCCCTCCGACGTTGCCGGATCGGATCGGAACCATTGTAACTGAGGCTTAACAAATATAATTCGGAATCACCAAATATGTAAGGCGGAATCAACACAAACGCAACTCGCGGAGGCTTGCAATATATTTGTCTCCCTTTGAGAACTATAAAAACTCGTCTTGTTAAATAGTTCAACTGACCGGTCCCCAGCAAAGAAGAGTATTCCTCGCTATTGGTGTAAGGACTGCCTGTATTCTATTTGTGGTTGTACACTACAGTATCCTTGCTGTTTTCGTTTGTTGTTCGATCACCTTACATTCCTAAAAAATCGAAAATCGAAAATCTTGTGGCGTGACAGGTTGACGTAAGCAGCGCACTTGTCCCCAGATGTTTATTTCGAAACTACTTGTCTCAACGATATTTTGAACATTACTCTTTCGTCATCCTCTGTTTATCAATCGATACAGAATTCAAAAGAACAATCCCGGGATGGAATGTAAAAAATGTCAGAGCCATCTGGAGTTTAACCACGGCATAGTTGTACCTCCTCTGATAACTAAAAAAAGAATCAGTGGTCTTGGTCGTGACATGCATAGTATGCAAATGGGCTGGAGACTACAAGACGCCATTTTTGAAGCAAAATATACCGTTTTGTATGGAGCGTTTGATGCCAGGTGATATTGAAATGCAAATAGTAGTATAGTTTTAAAATGTTTCGCGTTTTTTGTGTTCAATACCGGATACGAATATAATATAAATGTGAGTAAGATACTAATAGTAGCATTGCGTTTATTGCCGGTCCTTTGCGAGGAATTGTCCGGCTTCAAAACAGTTGCTGCTCGCCATCTCTAGTACATATATCTCTATGGGGCTGGGTAACTGGACATTTAACAGTGAGAGTATATCATATCATCGGATGGACCATAATCCGGGTGATGTGGTAAGCGGCGATCGAAGAACGTTACTTACGTTACTTGTTTTTAGTATTTTCGAGTCATCTATGAATATGATCTTTCTTTCTGGAGCTTCTTGCTTTCATGTCTTCTAAACACTATGTCTACAATCGTCTCTACATTCGATATGAGTTTCCACCGAAGACCTGTGATACTGTTAATTTTTTCGGGAAGATGCCTTGAGGTTGTTTTCCACCGTCCGAGTGATTCATTTCAATTAGGTAGGAGAACGAAAAAAGCAATAGTCCTTAGAGACGTTCGATTCTACGGTCGTTGATTATTAAATCCATCCACATAAGTTATTCAGAAATACTAGAGTTAATACTGTGGTGCATAGTGTTAACGGTGTGCTTTGTTTTTGAACAGGCTCGGTGCCAGGATTTCCTAACCATTTTAGTTATTCTAGTAAAATTCTTTTCAGTTTTTGTGTGGTAGCAATAGTGCTCCGCCTAAAATCTCGATCTTAGCAGGACTTTTGTCTGCCGTCAGGACTTATTTATGTCTTGATCCTTCGTCTATGTGTTTCTTGGACGATCTCCTTCACATCTCCGTGGATCTTTTTGGGGTCTTTTGCTCTGGCTTCCACAGGGTATGACTGTCCCATTGGCATTTTTTACTCTGAATCGCAATGCTTTGCTTTCCCAAAAATAATGAGATTGAGTGGAAGCGGACCGTATTCGTAAAGCAGCGCCATCGGTTTTCTCAGTCTCAATTAACACTATTCTACTATTAGCATCCTACTCATATTTACATTATACCCCGGTCTTGAACACCAAAAACATCGAACATTTGAATACTAGCCTATTATTTGCATTTCACTGTTCTTCGCACATTTATTTTCAGTTCAGACTTCCTGTATTTAGAATCCAAGCATTGGAAATTTAGCTCTAAAAAGCGAACTCTTATGTCCGAGAAGGCATACGAGATGTCAAGATCGTACATGGTATAATGGTATGGTATGGTGTGGTATATGGGGTGGCGGTGCTGTCATCCTCCTTCACTTAGACGTTATTGTTCGTCCATTGTGCTCTTCGTTTGAGTCTGAAGAACTCCTGGAATCTAAATCCATTTGCTGGATTTTATAAACTTTGCTATGTTACATAGCTTTCCCTTTTCGATATCACCGAGGTCATCGGGAAGTAAGCGCCAAGGTTCCATCTTTTCGTTCTCGATAGGGCCGAACACTCACATAGGGCGTGAAAGATTGACTTCTCCACTTCTGGGTCACCGCAGCTACGACAGAGAACATTTGCGTTGGCATCCAGTCGTCTATAACATGTCTACCGATCAGACAGTGCCCTGTGAGCACTCCGATTAGTGTGCTAGCACCTTTCCTGCACAGGCTCAGGATATACTTGCTTTTCCCATGATCATATTCAAGCCAAAGATGCGTTGCCTGCCCGCTGCAAGCATAGTGAGTCGATAGACTGATTTACGGATCCGACAGGAATAGCAATGTGCTGATCCATCACTAGTGAGCTTAGGCTGGAGCCTGCTCGAGCGAGTTCATCAGCTTGTTCATTCCCCTGGATTCTACAGTGGCCTGGCACCCAGCAGTGGGTAATATTGTGCCTTGTGCCGATAGTGTTAAGAAAACCACGAAATTGTCTAACTAGTTTTGATCGACACACACATGGTATAAGACTAGAGAGCATTTTTGTATCTCAGATTATCAGTAAGGTGCTTTTGTGGTTATCACAAGATGAACCTTTACCGATACCAACTTGATACGATTTGGGAGTGCTGTCTACAGTACCATTAGTTCTGTTGGGGTTTATTCCAGCGATGATTTCGAATATGTAAGAGGGCATATACTACGCCAATTATTGCAATCAGGTTCGTTTCGGGACCATGAACTTTCCCCGGTTCGAAGAATACTTTTCATATTCAATGAAGAGTACTAGAATCATACCGCTTTATGGAGTTCGCTCGGTAGTCTGTGTAAACCTGTGGCTTTCTTTCCGGCCATTGACTGGATGTGGGGGATCGTCCCTAATGGAGGGTTGATGCGGTTGAGTTATAATAGGCTCTGTGTTTGGACAATCCTCTTCCGTCAAGATGTACATTGTTGGGCATTCATATTAAGAAGAGATCCAGCGTCATCTCTCACTAAGTGGTAAGACTCGGTAAGACTCCCGTTGGTCAATTGCTCCATAGTTTTGAACCAGGATTCTATTCCCCACGTAAGCCTCATTCCTTCTCAGTCTCGCAATCCGTCTTTCAACCAGGCTATCAGCCTTCTTCAGCTGTGCATGTTCCTCGCGCCTTCACGGTATCTATGCTATTTATTGTAGCAAGTGTTATTTTTCGAGCCCTCAATTTCCCTGTGAGAGCGATGGGGAATTTACATTTAACCCATTGAGGCGAGCCTCTACCCGCCTACGCCAGAGAGGCCATTGCAAACCGGGTTTCGTCGGCTGTATTCTTGCCTGTGTTGATACCAACTTACAATGAACATGCCACTGCGGTGTGACCATATAAAGCCTCAAACCCCAGTTCGTTCCGACGCTGAGGTGAATTATTGAATTTCACTACCTCCATCGTCACACTAAAAATCAAAATTACACCTCGTTAATGTTACTTTGATGGATGTCACGACGGAATCATTGTGCCTAGAAATTTTTCTCCTCCGACGTTGTCGGATCGGATCTATTATTTCTAGGCACAATGATTCCGTTCCGACATCCATTCAACGAGTGCGACGAGCCTCTATCCCCATCAAAAAATTAACCAATCAGATGGCTCGTGCAGTCGCACAAGTCCATCAGCTCTCGTCTTTTCTTCGACGCACTCTTCCATATTTCTACACCCATCCAATAGAGCTATGGTACCAAACAATTCGCATCCTATCGTATTTCTGTCGTTTCGCACTTATAGGCAAGTTGCGCCGCAGGGGCATGTTCATTGTAAATTGCTTTTAACCCAGCAAAGAACACTACCAACGATAACCGGTTTGCAATGACCTGATGGTGGAAACTACCCCCATCAGGCCATTGCAAACCGGTTCTCGTTGGCAGTGTTCTTTGCAGTGTTAAAAGCAATTTATACTCAACATGCCTCTGCGGCGCAACTTGCATATAAGTGCGAAAGGTGCGAAACGACAGAAATACGATGGGCTGCGAATTGTTTGGTACCTCAGCTCTATTGTATGGGTGTACACATATGGAAGCGTGCGTCGAAGAAAATTCGAGAGCTGATGGATTTGTGCGACTACACGAGCAATCTGATTGGTTGATTTTTTGGTGGGGATAGAGGCTCGTCGCAAACGTTGAGTGTAAATGCACCATAATGGGGGTACAGGCTCGCCTCTCAAGGGTGAGTGTAAACGCACCATCACACTAACGAGTTGTAATTTTGATTTTTAGTGTGACGAAAGAGGTGGTGCAATTCAATAATGCACCTCTTAGCGTCGGAACGGATAGAAGTTGAAAGTTGGTCAACTTTACCCCTTTGTTTTGTATCTCGGCTAATTACCGGAATGACTGTGACCAGGCGGTCCGAAATTTCCTTTGAATGTGTGTCGGATAAAGAAACTCAACACTATCCGTTTTCCGGATCGGATCGGAACTGGCTTTAAAGCCTCAGTTATAATGGTTGCAATCCGATCCGATCTGGAAAACGGAGAGTGTTGAGTTTCTTTATCCGACACACATTCAAAGGAAATTTCGGACCGCCCGGTCACAGTCATTCCGGTAATTAGCCGAGGCAGAAAACAAAGGGGTAAAGTTGACCAACTTTCAACTTCTATCATTGCAGCGCCAACTTAAACTCAGGCCGCGCACATATGACAGTTCATCATGAGAAATGCCTCGATTTTGCCTCGATTGGTGACGTCATGGCTCGATCTCCATACAAAATCGTCACTCATCGAGGGGAAATCGAGGCATTTTCACTCTTCGAAAATTCAGTTGCGCGGCTTTTATCCAGAGGGCAATGATCATTGTCATATGTGCGCGGCCTGAGTTTAAGTTGGCGCTGCTTCTATCCGTTCCGACGCTAAGAGGTGAATTATTGAATTTCACCACCTCCTTCGCCACACTAAAAATCAAAATCACACCTCGATGGTGTCATTTTGATGCATGTCGGAACGGAATCATTGTGACTAGAAATTTTTCCCCTCCGACGTTGCCGGATCGGATCGGAACCATTATAACTGAGGCTTTCGTGGGAAACGACAGAAATACGATAACCTGTGAATTGTGTGCTGGTACAGTTCAATGTATATGTGCATTCATAGAAGCGTGCACCGGGTAAAAAGTTGAGGACTAGACTGCTACGACTCCACGAGCCGCCTGATTGGTTGATTTTATGGTGCGGTGGAGACGCGCTTCGAAGGTTATTGGTAAATCCACCAACACGGTAGTGCACGGGCGATACGCTAACTAAAAATATCCCTAAACTTTGGGACATTTTTCTTCACAATTCCCCATATTGGTCGTGCCAGCGGCATCTGTTGGAATTGGTAGAACCAAATCGATAGTCTTTTCGTAAATGTGTGAGTGCAAACATATCAACTAAAATTGGATAGATGACAGAAAATCACCGCTCGAATTTTCTCTACCGTGTTGTGATTTGGTTTTCATGCTGGTTACGATACGTTCAATTGAAGAATAAGTTTTTTTTAAATAATCCGCGATAATGAATAAATGAAGTGAGTTTTAAGCAAGAAAATATGTGAGTTGGTTCTTTTTCCCGTTTACCTTTTACAAATTGTTCGGAAGTGCTGTCAGAGTAAGGTTTGTTGTCCGATGGAGTTGCCTCAATTTTCATTAAAAAACTGGCAATTTGATGTGATTGTATGTGGAAATTTTCTTGTAAAGGTCTGATTTTTAATAATGAAAATTGGTGAGTGGTTTCCTTGCCACTCTCTTGTGGAAGCTAATTTTCTTCGCTAAAATAATAAAAAACTTTTTTTGCGTATAACAAAAAAAATCCAAGCTACACACAGAAGTTCTATCGGTTTTTTTTCCAAGTGGTGGGTCGCGGAACAGTTGAGAATACCAATACCAAGTATGGCAACTTAGGCCCGGTATTTCAATATAGAGTTAACTTGTAGGTCTGGTTTTTCTAGGTATATAAAGTTTACTCGAGAGGTTTTGGTTAACTGACAACTTACAAGTTAACTCTACATTGAAATACCGGGGCTTAGTGGTGGCGGTTTCATTTGGGTCCAGTAAACTGAGGGTCCCCAAAGATGTGCGGCGCTAATAAATCGAGTCGAAAAAAAACATTCCTTTGGGGATCGCTGTGTGGAGTAGAACGCCGCTGACTTATGCGGATAGCACACGAACTAAGGCATTTTCAATACGGTTATATAGCGACAGGTAAAATGGAATTTTGCTGCATCAGTCGGAATAGGTTTTTTTCAAATACTAAACTCATCGGGTCATAGGTTATCTGCCCTAAAAAAATATTGGTTTTTAAGCAAAATGTTTATCGTTATTTGTCTTGCATTCTTTGTGTATACTAAGACCTTTGCAATGAAAAATAATTGATAAAAAAACTTATAAATTTTCATGTGGCGGAATTTATTTAACTTGTGTACTTAGACCATAGAGATATAAATACTGGAGATGATAAGCAGCGGTTGACTTGAAGGCGGACGTCGTCGCATTCACTTGCACGCAAAACAACAACAATTTGGTATAACGACTATGTTTCTGAATTCCCATCGTGTTTTTGGCTTCAAAGCGCTTTATATAAAACCGGTGGCTTGTCGTCTCCACTAGTTCTATGACTTGGACAGAAAATACATCTAGACAATCATAAGAAAAAGCTCGTATCGCTAGTTACGCCTGTTAAAGATCTTCGGTAAAAAATGTGGACTCCAACCAAAGATCCGTTCTTACCTATGAGCCAGCTGCTAAATTTGGAGTCCTGCATTAATCAAGTTAACCCGTAGAAAACATGGTTCCTAAATGCCGAAATCCGATTCGCCCAAAAAACACATGGACACTATCAATCGAGAAATAAATACATAAGTATTGTAAAAGCTGAAGGCTGTCGCCCAAAATCGTGACTTCTTGTGGAGCTCTGTTGCTGCCCTATTCGCTCATAGGGTGTCACAGAAACTAAGAATAGCTTGGGGCGAGATATGGAGGCTATCGGTAAAAGTTGTGACTTCTGGAGGAGCTATGTTACTGCCTTATGTCCCTATGGGGGTCACATTAAGTGAAGAAGTTACATTCACAGAAACTAAGGCCACACACAGCTACTTCCGCTGCAATCACTTGAGGACACGTAATATACAATGCGCTGCATTCGCCGTTCAGTGAGATATTGATTAAACGTTCGTACTAGAAACTATCGGTCGATCTTTGAAAGAATATCTAGAAATGGTCAGCTTTATTGAAAAATGGTTCGCGATTTACAATAGTTTTTATGTGTGATGCAATTTAGTTTGTATATGAATAAATCGGCCAACAGTCTGGGCGCAACTTTACTATTTTATGGGTAGAAGTTCGAAATGTGCTTAAGGCTGAAATGCGGTGTACGTGACTAGCAACCAGAATCCTATTTGGAACGTTATTGTGAAGGTTGTTAATCCCATAGTTACGTATACCGCATTTCAGCTTTAAGCACGTTTCAAACTTCATAACTCCATAAAATAATAAAGTTGCGCCCAGACTGTTGGTCGTGTTTTTTTAATACAAACTAAACTTTAATGTCGCATTTCAACATGCGTCTTTATCACGCGTATGTATGTGCATCTCGATTTCATGCGCGCACTAACGCGAATGTGTCCATTCCACATTTACATGCACGTTAATGTGCCTCGGGCAAAGCCCTGACCAGAATAGACTTAAGGCACCTTAAGGCAGCTTAAGTTTTTCTACGACTGTATAGAAATGCACGTAGACAGCCAGAATAGACTTAAGGCATCTTTCGTTGACTTTTCCAAACTTTCGTTAAAACTTAAGTGTACGGTTCTGAGCGTAGAAACTTAAGCAAACTTATGCGTTTGACATTTATTCACAGATTTTCCGAAATTTTTGTACTTTGTGACTTCAGACTTGTGATTTATAGTTAACTCCACTTTAAAAAAGACAAATTTATTTTAATTATCACTCTCTTGATGAATATTTGACGGCCGATATTTGTCTTTTTTAGCTGTCAAACTTCTCTTACCTTAAGGCTATTGTAGTTGGGTATAAGATTCATTAAGTTTTGCCACAAACTTTACGTGCCTTAAGGCGTTTGACGAAAAGTTGTTAAGATTCCTTAAGTCTATTCTGGTCAGGGCTAATGCACATGAAGACGCATGTGGAAATTCGGCATTAGATTTAATTACTCTATTAGCACATCTACCAGGTGTATAACCTTAAAACGATAGTTGACACATAATGGCGTTAGTGAGCGTGTTAAGCAACCTAGGGACGCCATTTTTTTATTGAAGGGTTGGTTAGTCGTTAACATTAATCAGTGCACATCTTCACAAATTTCATTCAACAACATAAGTTTGTCCTGTGCTGATCATGTCTAGTTTTTTGCTAGAAAACGAGCATTTTTTTTGCTTCCAAAACGGCTGCTGAAACGCATCAAATGCTTGTGGAGGCCTATGGTACCAATGTTTTAGCGGAATTAACGTGCAGGGCTTGGTTTCGTCGATTCAAAGACGACGATTTTTACCTGAGCGACAAGAAGCGCGAAAATCGGCGTTTAGCAGGGTATCGTCTACTATGAGCTCTTAAAACCTGATGAAACTGTCGATGCCCACCGCTACCACCAACAATTGATCAAATTGAACCGTGCTCTGCGTGAAAAAAGGCCGGAATATCAACAAAGACATGACAAGGTGTTTTTCCTCCACAACAATGCACCATCGCATACGTCAAAACTGGTCTGCAACTTCTTGGACACTCAACTGAAAGTTGCTACCCCCTGCCGCTAATTCACCAAACCTGTCCCTTTCTGACTACCACTTGTTTTCGTCGATGAGCCACGCGCTCGCTGAGCAGCACTTCGGTCCTTACCAAGACGTCCGAAAATAGCTTGATGAGTGGTTTACTTCGAAAGACAAGGCATTTTTTTTGACGTGACACAAATCTCCCAAGAGATGGGAGAAATGTGTAGCTAGCGAGGGTGAGTACTTCGAATAAATTTATTTTTGTTTTCTTTGAAAACAAAACATGGCTTTTTCTGAGTAAAAAACTATTGTTTTAAGGTTATACACCTGATAAATATGATACTCAGTTTCAACTTTTTAGCATAAGCCGTTTCTCGCATATGAAAACCACCACCAACCCCGTACCTTGCTACTCCTCTAAAAAAATTTATTTTACAGGGATGTCTCTATAGTAGCTCTGTACGGTTATCAATTTCAAGCTTTCTATCATTTGCGTCTTTCGAAAAATTAAAATCAAAACTTTGTCATTTCCTCCCCCCTCCCCCACCATCACTCCCTGCAACCACATCCTTAAAGTTTTCTCCGCTAGAAGTCTACTGGTTCTAACTCCTGTAAAATCTAAAATGCTCCCTGTCTTCCTCCCCCTTGCACGCCCGCCTCCCCCCTACCAAAAGATACCACTCGTGACGGTTCCCCATTCTAGCTACCATAAAAATTTCAGCTTAGTATCTCAAGAGGGTTGTGAGCTATGCAATTACCACGGTCTGTCCCATAAAAAATTAAGAGCATGTATGGCGAAATTCGACGAGTACACTCTTCCATTAGTCACTCGCCTAGTCTTGGCGACAGTGTGGGTGGATCCGAAATTTTGAGCATAAGTGAGTTGTGATCGAGGTAAGCCGTGAGTTAGCGAAACGATGCGATTGTACTTGTAGATTTCGACATTTTTACCTCATGCCTGCCTGCTACTTAATCCACTCTCTCTCCACTGTCGCGCTGAGACTAGACGAGCAAACCCAAGTGCAAGAGTGTAGAAAGGGCGCTCGCCGCCTTTTCCCATTCTTCAGCTAGTAGTAGCTAGAGTCACTGTATAAGAACTAACACAAACATCCACTATCTTGAGTACGGACAATGACCACTTTTGGTACCTTTTTAGTACTCTTGAACCCTGCGAACTCCAAAGTTCGCAGGTTTCTTAAATGGCATAGTTTTAGTGTGTATACGTGTAACAGATGGATTTTGATTAACGTTTCACGGAATCGAGATACATATGTCTCATGAAATGTCAACTAAATACAGCGTTTATCCACTTTAGTGGAGATAAAAATGAAAAATCGGACAACTGCAAAAAAATTTCAAATGTACTAGTTTCAAATGAAACACACATTGTCCGTACTCAAGATAATGGATGTTTGTGTTAGTTCTTATACAGTGACTCTAGTAGTAGCGAGCGAGGTGAAGCAAATACATTCTACAAACTGCCGTACACATGTTCTTTGAAGTTATTTTCTATAGCAATTGAACCTTTCTTCTAGGACGTCTATGCGGTGTTGGCTTAAAGTTTGTGACCCGTATCATCGTTTACCCATAAGTTAAAAAGTCTAAAGCAGGGAATACACTATACAACGGTTGTACCAACTATACGCCCAATTTGTCGTTGTTTGCGACAATTGTATGCGCTTATAAACAACGATTGGGCCAATATCGCACGGTTGTATGCTCTGAACCGAAAACCGGCGGTTGCATGCGTTAGGTTGTATACATATTGTATAGTGTATTATCATGGATACAACTGTTGTAGCGATTTCATTCCTAACCTTTTAGTGCTTCTCTGTTGTCAAATAGTGTATTGGGAATAACAATGAAATCTGGTTGCAAGAAAATTGTAAGCAAATCGCATCGTGTGTGCCGTGCATACAACCGATGGACAGATATCGCAACAACACACGTCGGTACGACCGTTGTATCGTGTATTCCCTGCTTAAGGTACACTAATGTCACGCCCACTTTCTATCCCCTACATTTGGGATATATATTGGAGGAAGTAAAAACCCCATCCCCTTTTTTATATAAATAGGTCTGTTCTTTTTGTCGGGTTTAGTGTACACTGAGTACACTTTTTACACTAGCTCTCGAGCCAGTGCAGAAAAGTGTAGAAGGGAGTGGCGGGGGGGGGGGGGGAAGAACAAGCATACTGTTTGAGTTTGTGTCGTTGATTTGACGTCAAATGTTGTTAAGAATAGCTAGTGTAAAAAAGTGCAGAAATTTTATGCAAGAAGAACAGACCTAATGAGTGGAGCAGGCTAAGAAGAACGAAGACTGTTTAGAGCCTGTCATTGCCAGATGCAGAACTTCACGAGCGTCAAAGCTGGTACCACCCATTCGGTCACCTAAAATTCCCCATATTTGAGCTCCTTCTGTTGGAATAGTTC
The DNA here is from genome assembly GCA_949128065.1 of Beris chalybata. Classification (NCBI taxonomy): domain Eukaryota; kingdom Metazoa; phylum Arthropoda; class Insecta; order Diptera; family Stratiomyidae; genus Beris; species Beris chalybata. The sequence goes on along the minus strand of OX421896.1, from coordinate 1,113,449 downwards.
GGAACTAATGAAACAGCTGTAAATTCGTCAAATGACAGATGACGGATCGGATTTCCAGGATTCCGCTTGGTTTTGTTTAATTATTCCTTTTGGTATGGAAACAATTAAGTTCAGTTTGTTTCTTTTTATAGAGTAAAAAATATTGATCGCGCGTTTGTTCATTCTTAGTTTGTGTGTATTTTTTCGAAGCGTTGTTTTTCTTGTACTTTTAAAATCAAAAAGAAAAATGTCTGATGTACTTGGAACTGAGGTTTTTTTTAAATATCAAAAGTAGGCGTGCTGAGTATTTGAAATTTATTCGTAATGCAATAGAAGCTGTATTTAATTGTACCCCAACCCGAATTTGTGACACACAGAATGACCGAGTAACGGTCTTCAAACACATTTAAAAGTTAAGGTTATAGTAATTTCCTCGAAATCGATGGTTCCAGTTTGCAACAACTACTCTAGCTTTTTCGTTTAATTGATTAAAATGTGAAGTGACTATCCTTAGCTAGCAAATAAAACGTATTATTCGGTACTTCCAATAATGAACAATAAGTTTCGAATATAAAAAACTAATATGCGTCCTGTGCTCTGTTATGGCAGCGAGACGTGGACATTATCGTAAGTTCCGAAAAAGCAGTTAACGAATTCGAAAGAAAGGTCCTCCGAAAAATTTTGGGACGTGTGAAGGAAGGAGCGTACTGGCTAATGAAATACAAGCATAAGCTGTATCAACTCTTCGAGGAGCTTCAACGTTCATCAAACTACGTAAACTGCGGTGAGCTGGCCATGTAGAGAAATGGAAGATTAAACGATGTGCCAAACTGAAAACCATGAAGGCAAGACCATCTCCCTACTTTAAACCACATTCCGTTCGAAAGCTTGTTGCGGAATTGTTTTGTGTTCTTTCTTGGAATTCAGTGTTCCAGCATTACTCAAGCACCTGTATCATCGAGAATATCTATCTGGTCTGTTGTAGATGATCCGATTCTGAATCCACCTAATAAATTATACTTTAATTTAAAGTCGCTTAAAATGACGTTTTCTTGAGATTACAGCCCGAAACACAATGCTCCCGTTCCGTCACGATCCAATACTTTCCGTTGCGTCAAATATCAGTTTTGGCCACAATGCTCCGTTCCTTTCAATGCCTGCCACACTCTCTCTTTGGCTCTCGTCTGCATGTAGCCGCGACTAATTTTGTTATAGAGCTCTAACGGCTTCGACAAACTGTTCATCATCCATATTTACGCAAACTAACTAAAAGTTTACGTGTTTCAAATGTCACTTAGTTGAATTTTGGTCAACTCGTCCGTTCAGTTACGACCATTGTGTGCATTTACATGGCCAGCCCATACGGTCTACTTTGACAGCTGAACGGCACGGAAGCATTGTGTTCGGGGCTTAACTGTTGTGACACCTCTCACTCGCACTCCATTAATCAGGCCTATTCAGCGCCAAAGTCACAAGCCACAAAGTAGGTGGAGAGCCACAATTTTGTATTAATTTTGAATTAATTATGACTTTCCACCTACTTTGTGACTTGTCACTCTGCCGCTGAGTAGGCCTGAAAATGCATACTTGTTATGTTTCAAGTTAAAGACGCTGTACACATTGCACACAGTCGAACGAATTTTCCGATACGAATTTCGTTTTTCTGCTTATTGTCCAATTTTCAGTTATTAGGAAATTGGTTGAAATCATTCATTTATAACATTTACAAGAATATCATAAGAGAAAATTTCTAGGAATTTGGATTTTGATTGATAGTATTAAAAGAAAGTCCGCGTCCCATCTAGGCCTTGTCATCATTAGACCCGCTAATTGTTATTTCTTCTTACCTAGGTGTACAAAATAATCTTCATACTGCAAAATGGATCACGAACAATATGATCGTAAGCTCAATGAAATGCAAAAGTATGTGCCCTTTCTCGACAGGATAATTAGGAATTTAAAGAACAGCAAGAACGATAATCGCGAAACTCAACTTATCAAAATGGAAACGATTTATGACGTATTGATAAATAAAGATAAAAAGTAAGTATACATTGCGTACCCAGTTGCGCACTAATTATATTCTCAATTTGCCCTAAAGAATTACCATGGAAACACTCTTAAAATGCGAATTAGCGCTCGCCAAATTACACAGTAAAGTAGAAAAGGTAAGTCAATATTTGTTTTATATGTTACAGAAACCGAACTCATTATTTTTCAGTGTTGCCTTATCTCTACTTCTGAACGGGATAATGTTGCTGCTTCAGTAACACCATCATCATTTACCGCAAGTACCTCTAGCAACCAGATATCGTCCGCATCTCCGACAATTGGCTCTCCATCTTTCGATATACAAAATTGTGGCCAATTATTCGATTATATGTTTCCGAATCACGATCAATCAAAAATTACGAAAGAGAATGCGGAATGTGAAACAGCTTCAGGTCAGTCGCCAAACACAAAAATACCTTCGTCTCCTCCACCGGAAATTCGTAAGACCCTTGATATTATGCCGCACGGGAATGAAGTAACAGATCAATTGCCGTTGCCCACAATAAGCGATGTACTTCCCACGTTAAGTTTAAACGACATCAATAATTTGTTAAATCCTGCAACAACAGTTAACTCGCTTCCCAATTCGGAAACTGATAGTGACACCATTTCGCAAAAATTTCCATCAAGCAGGGATCCCCGCAATATGCATTCCTTAACGACCAGTGAAACCAATAAATGCCCTTCACCGGATCCACCAAACCCAGAACCTGTAACACCACATTCAAGTGGTGTGTCCTTAGAAGCGCCCAAAGCTAGTTCGTCAAAAGGTATAATGGACAACACCAATACCAAAGATATTGGGCATCAAGAATGTCTAAAGATTGTAGATGTACCGAGTGAAGCATCATTGACTGTAAAGGAAAAAGTTTTGTCTAATCCATTTTTGGATAGTATTCAAACACCTATTGCATATCAACGACGGCATGTTGACACTAAATTGGAAATACCAATTGACAGTAATGCGCATTGTCAACCTGCACTAAATGAATGTGATACGCGTCGTACGTTAAGAAATAGAAACGGCATTTGCTCAACGGTTGTGGAAAAAAACCATTCGCATCCTATCTTGGATCAACCAGAACCTAGTTCAGAAACGGAAGAAGCATGTACATTAAATGTTAATAATCCACGCTTTACGATTAGAACAACGAGATATAACTCTTCCATTGCGGGGCTAAGCTCAAGTCCTTCGAAATCTGTACAAGGTAGTCAAAGTCCAACTACGGATTATCAAACAAGAGAAAACTCAGATGCTATTAGCAATCAAAAAGCATCCGAAATGAGCGATCCTCATGCACGGCCTTTATCTGCAACAGTAGTGGAGTTAAGTAGAAATACAGAGGATTTAAAAATACCGAAAATCGAAAAAGAGGCTAGAGGTGATCGTGGAAGATCGGTAGAGGCCCCGGGCAAGGAGCCAACTGATCAGAAATCTGAAAATTGTGCTGAAAATTGTGAACAGAATCTGGTGGTAGATATATGTTCCGATATCACAATGAATAGAAATGCCTCTGAAATATCAAGCAATGAAACTGTACATGAATGCGAAGTTACATTACAACCAATAGGAGGAAAGGAAAGCGAAAAATTGACCGCATCCAACGCAACAGTAAATCAGATTATGCATACTTGTGCAGACACATCACAGCAAAAACCAGCCTCCGATATACCCGACAAAACTTTACTGGTGGCACGCGAAAAATCTGCGGAATCCATAACAGATCCCAAGGAGGAACTGAAGAAAATGGATGAGACTGAACAACAGCTGGATCACAAAGGAATTGACCAAGCAAAAAATACGGAGAATAAACAGACACCGACTTTGAAGAATGCTAACGAATTCAATTCAAACTCGATTGAAAATGTTGCGCAGAAAGTCGAAGATGACAAGCCTGAAGCATGTAAATCATTAGGTCGTGTGATATTAGATTCTGAGAAGAAAGATATTCCTACAGTTGGTGCGGAAGTAAAAGACGAGTGTTTCGAATCTTCTGAAAATCGCAACAAAATAGATCATCAGAATGAAAAAGAAAAAAAGTCTCTCAAAAGGAAAAGTGAAATTAAAACTGATAACTGCAATAAAATTAAAACTAGAAACTCACTAAAAAAGGAGAAATCTCTTCCCACTACAATTATCAATAGCGACATATTACTAAAAAATATCGTAAGCGGGCCACGTCGTAAAAGAATATCAACTAGGATCGATAGCAGCCCTACGGTACCAGCTGTTAAAAAATTAAAATCACCAGCTGTTACAAACGTAAGAGCAAAACAATCGATAGTACATAAAACTTCAGATGGTTCCCAGGAGTCCTCTATAAGTAGTACTACAACAGGAATTGAGGTCGATAAGTTAATCGCCAAGAAAACGGTTACCAAGGTATCGGAAGAGAAGAACCGTAAACTGGAAGAAGCTGGCAGTAGTAAGAAAATGAAAGAACTACAAGATGGTCTTGAAAGTGACTTACGAAATCAGTTGAAGCCCGAAACACTGAATACAAGCACCGTTCTGCAAATGTTAGAGAAATTATTAGATGAAAATAAATTTAAACAAATCAAGACAATCTTAAGTTCAGACACGCCACCAGAACCTTCTTCAGGTGATTCTGTTGAGGTTGTTGCTGATGTTGTTACCAAGTCCAAGCCTAAGCCCACGAACGTTCGAAAAAAAACTGAAATTGACCGACTCAACGAAGACGTACACGATATGTTTATGCGTGGAGGAGTATTGTCAGGCACAGGTCGTCGTATATGTAAGCAAGGCAATGAGTCTAATGTAGACGAAATGAAAGCTAAAACTGTTCAACCAGAAGTTCCTCATAGGCCTAACTCGAAGAGTGAGATTAGGCCAGCTGAACCTGAACCGATTCCGAAAGATATCATTGAGGATAAGACACAAAAAAGCGCAGGGAAGCGGCCAATTGATGACAATGATGAAGAACTACAAGAGGAAGTTATATTTGCCATAGAAGTAGGACAAAATTCCACCGATTTTACTGTAAACGAAAATCAATCCACTACTAAAAATATCAATCCTGCGATGCATTGTAAAAGCATTTATTGTAACAAGTGTGCTCTATGTAACTTCACTGGCCGCTTTATCCACACTCATTATCTTTATGTTCACAAATCGGAAGTGTTTACATCCAGATTGCCGCCAGAAGTGCTTGAACGTCTTCGGTCCAACAAAGGTAATAGTTTATTTTTGTAAATATTATAGAAATACATATAAAGTTTAGCTAGGCATGAATGCAAGGTATCAGTTAAAAGGCCTGAAAAATGCCTCAATTTCAGGATTTTTTTTTAATATAAAATAAATATAAATGGAAAAAACTATTAATGGGTTATATAGAGGTACAAATGAAGAATAATTGTGAATTAAAAAAAAAAAAAAATATTGCAAAATGGCGGCTCCAGCTCTTATGACATCAGGCCGCGATTGGCGTGAGTTGATGCACGCGGTACCTTCTACAGCCTTCACAAGTGATCTGAAACAAAAAATTCAAGTTGTTTATGAAACTAGATCAAATTTGCGGGGCCCAACGTTTTCCGATTTTAAAAAAAAACGTCCTGAAACTAAAATAGCAGCTATTTGGAAAAAAAATCACATTTTTCACTCTTTTTTTTGACTTCAAAACTCAAATAAAAAAAGTGGAATAAAAAATAAAAAAAACTCGACGTTGGGCCCAAATTTAGTTTACTTTGTTTTAAGCTTTTATTCATTAAAATCGGTTCATTCGTTGAATCTGTAGAACGTACCGCGCTCCGGAAGAAATGGTTTCGAGAAAAACGCATTTAAAGTTTGACGTTATAAAAAAATCGGATTGAATATCGGGGCGACCGTTCCACAAATCGGTCTGTAGCTCGTGAAATACATTCGATATGGAAATATCCTTTTGTCCACGTATTCTCAATATGTTAAGGATGGAAATTAAAAAAAAAACAAAAAAAAAATTATATATTTTTCGTCGAGAACTGATAAATGAAAACTATTCCACTAAAAGCTTCAAGTTTTTGAACATTTTGAAATTTTTTTTCACTTTTTTCTATTCAACAGGTCAGCGTGCCGTTCAAGTGGTCGCGGGAGATACTAATTTTTCTTCGCATTCCTTTGCGTGCCCATTTTGCGATATGGTATCCGCGCAGGATCGAGTTTCCTGGCAGAATCATTTCTCCACTCATACTGGCGAGTATCGTATGAAATGCTCTGCCTGCAATTTGAGTAGAAATAAGACATCCGAGATTAGACATCATATTGAGAACGATTGTCCCAATGGTCGTGTTATTAATATGCGAGAACCAATGGAAAGCAAGATTGCTGTTTACGCTTACGTTTGCGATCTATGTAACTATGTTCAGATGAGTCGTACGAATATCACCGATCACTTACTTACTCAGCATAACTGCTTTAAAGACACCATCACAAAAATCACCCTGCTCAGTACTAAGCAAAATGATATGGAGTGCGAAGAAGATTTGGGACCACCAGTACTCGAGCCAGAAATTACAGTACATGAATATGAAGAAATTGACAAATTGGAAGAGCTGGTTACTACAAAACGATTGGTAGTTAGATTAAAGCGATTAAAATTGGCGACCATTAGAGAGGCAACGCGAGCACAAGACTCCACAACCTCAACTGAAAATATTTACAGACGGGATTCTTCAACTTTGGAAACATGCAAAAATAATGAACTTGAAACGGAAGTAAATTCAGGTGCGTACGATCACGAACCCGTTTGCCTATTTATAAAAAGCGAAACTGATGAGCCGAACACAGCTGACGAGGTTAGTAATTCGATCAGTGGAGCTGCACAGGAACCCGAAATTGATATATTAAATACGACAAACTTTCAAAATATTTACCCCGGTATGCATACTCAAAGTCAGTATACCGAAAAATGTCTACTATGTTCAATTAAAGGAAAACATCTCGGCCTTCATTACATTAATGTTCACAAGTGTGAAGTGCCCTTTTCTAGACTACCACCTGAAACGCAAAACGAATTGGTGCTAAATAGTTCACCGTCTGAAACGAACCGAACGATTGCTGGCAAATGTCCATTTTGCGATATTGAAAAATGTTGGAAGAAAAGGCAGTTGATCGACCATTTCGCCACTCATACCGGCGAGTACGATTTTCAATGTTCCGGTTGCCAATGTAAGAAAAACAAATTAAAGAATATGACTCGACATATTACAGAATGTGTTCCCGGTTCAGAAATTGAACGAGTTAATAGGTCAGTGGGTGGATCGGATATACTCTACGGGTATATTTGTGAGTTGTGCAACTACATTCAAATGCATCGAGAAAATGTTGTTAAACATATGGCCACGCAGCATAATAGTCGTGACGATTCAATTCGGAAAGTTGCATTAATGAAATTTGTAGCAATCGAAAAAAATTTGGTTGTAATCGAGACTGTCCAAGTGCAAAATGTGTACCATGAATTTATTGAAGATGATGCTACGATGGATATATTCAAAGATGATGTCGACGGAAGTCCTGGCAGGTCTAAGATAAATGATCTACCAGTACAAGCATTTGATGTGCCCGGAGACGATCAGAATAGGCAAAACGTCGAGTACTCTGTCAATGTAAATTCAATCGAAAATTGGAAAATAAACTGTTCAAATTGGTCGCAACAGTTATCAAACCAATATCAGACAACCGGGGAGACGAACGAGACAATAACAGCGCCTACTGTTAGACAGGATGATGTTGAGGGGTACTCGATTATTGATATGGGTCACTGTGATCCGTCGGAAATGGAGAGTTTCAGGTTTGAAGAAAATATTTCAAATTTCAATGACGAAATAAAAGCCCCTGATGAAGATGCCATTATAGTTTCGGATGATGAAGGTACAGTACCGAAAACTCGAGGTATGTTCTATTCAGACAGTGATCCTGGAGTCGACAATGCGAATGATTGGCAAGATATTGAAATCGAGTCTGATTGCAGCAAGCCGCAATATAGCAAAGAATCGTATTCAACTCCCGATACAGAAAAGTTTGTCGAAACTGGAATTAATAACGTTCCTGGTACCAGCAGTACAGCAACTTCGGCAGGTAGTACCGACTGTGCTGATAAGCTCATCAACATTTTAACGTTAGAAAAAGACATAAAAGATGAAAAAATCAATTTAATTGGAGCGGATGATAGACAACCAAGTGATGTTCCAATTGCCAAACCGTTTTTAAAAATACGCCATCTTCCCGGAGATTCGCTATCTGTTTCTAGTTCTGCTACAAAGTCGATGCATCATAAGCCTCTAAAAATATTTAATGTAGTTTCGTTGAATAGGAATCAAACGAAGAACGAAGTGACCAAAACGACGAAAGCTCTACCTCAGCCAAAATTCAGAAATTTCTCAAATACTGAAAAAGTTACTGGTAAATCGCCTTCGATTAAAATTATTAGTGTATCAGGCGCTGAATCAAAAACTTCGCAAATTCGTAAAGTAACCAATATGCCGCAATCGATCAAAATGTTGAACATCTCCAACCGTTTTAAAATTAAAACGTCTTCAATTCAGGTCGCCTCTACATCAACCAACCATCAAGATGAAGAAGCTCCTAGTGAATCGAACCTTTCGCTAACTCATGACATGGCTAACACGTCGACATTTTTATCAGATGGACAACTGGTGAAGGCTGATGAACATAGTTACTGTAAGCCTACAGTCGCACAGTCTCAACTGAATTCCATACGATTTCCAACTTCTACACAAAATTTTAAGATCATCGGTTCGACGAAGCCAGATGGGCAAAAGCTGAACATGACTGAATGCAAGCCAACCATTTTAAAACCATGGGCTCTTTCGAAAAGTGAAAAATCAGTATCCAATGTGGCACGGCTATTGCACAAGCTATCTCTCGTTGCCCTATGTAAATGCATGGCAAACAATTGTGAATTTACTGCAAATACCTATGAAAGTATGACCGAACATTTAATGTGTCATGCCCAGCAAGCGAAATTCGAGAACGGTGAATCGTCTTCCTACGATTGGCTCGAGTGCTGCTATTGCAGTAATATATGGACAACAGAGGTGTCGGCTCTGATTTTGCATATTCGCGAGAAACATGCCAATGATATTTATCAATGCCCGTATTGTTTCTATCGATCGTGTGAGGGATACAATGTTATTGTGCATATGCATCAGTATCATCCCGTTGATGATATAATGGTTTATGTCTGTTCTGGAAAAAAGGCGCTTCTGAGTAACGAAATGGCTACTGCAGAGGAAGGTATGAAGCGACATACGAAGGAAATCCAATGTACTGGTAAGTTTTTTATTAACTTTTAAATTTTGTGAACCTTTTCTCTACCACGCCTTGGAAAACTTTTCGTTTTGGTCCTTTCCAATGTTTCTTATTCCCACAAAGATATTAATCCTACAATTAGAATTGTGCTGCCCGAGCATCGGCTCATCTAGAATGAAGTCCTAATGGACCTGAAATCAACACAAATTAATTACGAAATTAGAAGACTTAACTTCTTCAAATGCCTTTGAACCAAAAAGACACACTGAATCTGTTTCTGCTATAAAGATTGCACATCCCAGTTCTATTCAATTCTGTACAACATTTACCTTGCCGAATTTCATCCAGGACAGAATACTCGTAATAGTCTACTCCTACGGTTGGTTAACACGGCCTTTCGCAAGAAGAAAGTACATAAACCTCATACACAATTTCAACTTCAACTTAAATATATTTTACCTCATCTCGACATTTACTATCTATACTATCTGTATACAATGATGAGACTACAGAGAAAGAACGATCAGCTATAATTTAGATCTTTGATAATTTCGTTTTATCAATTTAAAAAACAATATTAAGAACCGTAATCTTTAATTGATATTATATATTTTAATAATAATCAATGGCACAACATCCCAAATTGGGCCTAGGCCTTGAAGTCATGCTAGAGTCACTTCATTACTAGACCAACGGAACACTAGGAGGTTAAGTGGTCAGCCACACGCTCGTCCGTGATAATTACCCCGATTTTAACTCAGTTACTCACTTACAGCTGAGTTAACTGGTATTCTGGCACCCAATCCCATTTTCGAAAACCGAAGGCAAGTGCTCTAGTCACTGAGCCAACCATTTTATTGTTATTGAGATTATTTATATTATATTATTAAAAGTAATATAATAAAAATTAAAAATAAAGACAACTTAAAGAGAGTTAGTACTCTCAATTTATAGCTACAAAATAAATAAATTCGCAAAAAGGACAAGCTTACCGTTGCAATTCTGGGGAATTTCTCACTCGATAGTGTAAATGCGGCATTGATTAGATTTTATCTCATTTTACCTTTTTAACCACTATCTCTCCCTAACCTGACAATTTTTGCTTCTAAAACTATAAAATCGAACTTATTTTTAGCACATTATTTGTGGATCTTTGATCTCAGGTAATAGTAAAATTTTACTAAAATTGTATTTCCTTTTTTCTCCAGAATGCTCCACGAGCTTCGTGAATCCGTTGATTTTTGCTATGCACATCAAATTTCACGCCACGATACCAGATAAACCTGACTGCTACACCTGCTTTTTTTGCATAGCACCGAACAATATTATTCCGAAAGAGGAAGCCGTAAAGCATTTAATGTGTCGACATAATATAGCTTGCTACCAATGTGTGTATTGTTCGTTTGCATCCGATCAAAAATTTCGTTTGAATCGTCATATGGCCAATTGCCACGCATCCAATATGCGTTTCTGTTGCATACGCATCGAAATGCTTGAGCATTGGGACAATGTAAGTACATTTTAGACTTTATTCGATCAAATCAAATTAATAATTGATATAATTTGTTTTCATTTTTAATTTCAGCGCGAAATTGAAATTCATAAGTGCTATGATAACAAAACGGTTTTGGCTCTATTGAAAGGACCAGTTAGTAAAGATTGTCTTCGCGTTCTGGACGTTTAATAACTGAAGTCAGGCTAAATTTTTTTCTACATTAATCTTTTTCTGATGTTAAAAGTGACTATCGTGGTACACCCAGGTTGAACTGCTAGTGCTCGGTAAACTAAAACCAAGCGATAATTTATCCAAGGAGTCGATTTTTTTATTGACAAAGTAGGGAGAAGCTAGTTGAAAGCTACGTGAAATTTACTGCGGGTAATCTCTGAGTGCTGGACCATTAGAAATTACCAAAAAAAAATTTTTTATTTCTTAAATTTTGGAAGAAACATTATAATTTACTTGATTTTAAGAATTATAAAAAGTTATTGTTTATTCTATAATGTGTAAATTTTAGTTTAGTAAGGAAATATAGTGCATTTTCATTAAATTGATAAACATCTTTTTTTAAGTATATTCAGAAGACTACTATCGTCGGACCTGATCCAGAACAGATTTGGATTTTTAAGATTAATTTTCCGCAGTCTCCCTGTGTATTAAATTTTGACAGGGTGTATAGAAGGACTTACAAAGAATTACGTAAGGGATGCAGTTGAATTAGAAGTGTGTATCAATCATAGCAGTAAAGACTAAATCTGTATACATACAAGTAAATTCAAAACACCAAAGCAAAAGTCATATAAAGGTGAGGGTATTCATTTTCCCTGCACTAGAGTGAATGAAATGATTAAAATTCCTTTCACTTTTTCGCACAGGGCTATGTAACTTATCCAAGGGCGCCCATAGAACTTTTTCCAGGGGGGGGGGGGGGGAGGGCAAGGCAAAAAGTTTATAAAATAATCACCCACTCCATTTAGAATCTGATGTTATGGTTGAAATTTGAACGTAAGTTCGTTAACGGACACAATCGTTCTATGTATTCTTTCGGGTCCATACAAAGGCCTTAAAACATGATTTGAAGAATACTAGCCGATAACTTCGGAACGCTTAAATCGCTCAAATCCCAGTCGTAGAGGTGCTTGTACATGAGCAATTTTTCAAACAATTAATTGTCCGACGACTATTGCCAAAATTAGTGGAGCGGTTAATGAATGGCGGCAATATTTCGACAATGTGGATATGTTTTCATAGATTGCTGATATTTCTCGCCCTATACTCGTAGTTTCTGTATTTGCAAGAAAAATTTATCTCTTCCACTTCCATGCTTCATCATCTCCTTAAAAAAATCTGCCAACAGTCTGGGCGCAACTTTATTATTTTTCCGGCAGAAGATCAGAACGCGTTCAATTCGGGTATGTTAACATGTAACTGAAAACCTAACAAAAAGTTCGTTAAGGGGTTAGAATAGGGTGTAACATATGAACTATATAATTGGGTTATATTCCGGGATGATTCGGGGTCTAGAGGTTGTACAAAACTTAAAAATAATTGATTATTAAACAAGCCTGGGGAAGTGAAAAGATATTCGATATCTGATCCGACCTGAGAGATATGGTAGAATTTATGAAAAAGTATACAACCACTTTGCACCCTCTTAGGGGTCGAATTTCAAAAAATCTTGAAAACACGTTCTAGGTATTCATATGAAGAATCCGTAGAATAAAAATGAATTCAATATTTGGAAAGAACTAGTAGATATAACGAAAATCGTGAAAATATATGCATTTTATATTTACTGATACTTTTTTTTGCCACCCCCTTCTGAACGCCAATGAATATTCGAATTTTTTTTATCAGAATTACTTTTCTAGTTGATTTACATATACGTACCGAGCTTCAACTTAGTTAGGAAAAAGTTAGGAAAAGCATCCCCCACCCCCGTACCATACTACCCAAAAAAAAATTTTATTGTTCCACCATGCTACTACTATAGCTCTATCTAAATACCAAGGTTCAGCTTTCTATCATTATAGGTTCTTAAGATATAAGCAACGGAACTTTTTCCTTCTCACCCTTCCCCACCCTCACCCTATACACCACCCCCCCCCCCCCCAAATTGTTGTCCCTACTAGGGTTCTATTAGGCCTACTTTTGGTAAAAATTTGAAGCATCTATCTTACACTGTTATTGAGATATGAAACCTGTTATTTTTGAAAAATTCTTATCACCTCCACTTCCGTGCTCCCCCGCCCCCTTCAAAGATTTTACTTTGAGCAATCTTTATTTATCAAGCTTTATACTCAAGCCGAATTTTGTTTTTCTGGTGCTATTGGTTTGTAAAATATCGAAATCTAAAGTTGTTTCGTCTAAAACGCTTCCCCTACCTTCCCTCTCCTTCCCCCTCACACCCCACCCCTGAAAATAATGTCAATTCAAGGGGTCTACCCAGTCTATTCATAGAAAAAAATTTAATTTAATAGCTCCACTGCTTTGAGAGCTACGATCCTTCAAACGATTTTGCGTGGGGCGGTCGACGTACGGCGGACAGACAGGTTGAAAATTTTTATTGCTTTTTTCGTGTCTACTAGTCATGAAACGTGGAAAAAAAATTTGAGGGCAGCAAATTTTTTTTTTTAAAAATCGATAACAATACTGTATTATAAATAATAAAGTAAAATTTATTTTATTTGTCAAACTTTATATAGAAACCGAATTTTATTTTTAAATTGCAATTGGGTCGTGAGATATTGTAATCAAAAGTTGTTCATCCCCTCTGGAGGTGTTTTTTGAAATGCTCATATTTTCAGGAGTTTCGTCATATCTATTAGGTCTTCCCAAATATTGAATTCATTTTTATTCTACTGGTTTTTCATATACATACTCGTAAATATGTAGAAAGTGTTTTCATGATTTTCTTATATTACCTTTTCATGAATTCTACCATACCCCCTCCCCCCCATCCCCAGCCCTAATATGATATCGACTATATCTCCACTTTCATTAGGTTGAGTAATAATCGCTTAAAACTATCATAGTTTTTAAGTTTTTGCCCTTTTTAACCCTAAGAGGGTATAAAAGGGTTGAACATGTTTTCACGAATTCCGTAATTTCTTTTAGAAGTGGTAAGAAATTTGATTGGTTTTTACTTTCTCGTGCTGTCTTTATATTTATCTATTAACTATTTTGAGGATTTTTGGATATTCCACCCCCAAGAGGGTGTAAGTAGGTTGCATATATTTTCACAGATTCTTACAGATTGCTTAAATCTGATGATATATCGAATTCCTATTTAATTCCTATGGTTTCCTATACCATATAAGCGCCAAAAAGTCAATTTCATGTATGCTCTTTAAAGCTTTAACTTCGACTACTTAGGATTGATGAGATATTTGATCACTTTTCACTTCCACAGACTTTTTATATAATCGCCTACAAACTTTCACAATTTTTCGATATTCAACTTCCTTGGGTTTCACAATTCTTGCCATCCTTTAGTTCTGATGAGATATTAAATTGGTTGTTTCTATTTTAACTACTTTTTTTTTAGAACAAAATTAATTTTCCAAGAAAAGTCATAATCTCGAAACAACTGATGATATACTTCGATTTTGATCGCTCCCGAACTTTGACCCGAAAAATAATAAAGTTTCGCCCAGACTATTGGCAGATTTTTAAATCGATAACATTACTTTATTGTTAAAATAATAAAGTAAAATATACTTGAAAACAGTGGCAGATCCAGACCTTACTGTTGGGGGTGTCAGATTTTTTTTTAATTTGGCTATTTCGTTTGATAAATTTCTGTGTGAATTTAGCTACATCGACAGCACTTAGCAAAAAAAGGTCATCTGAAGAAGGGATCATATTGTTTTCACCTTATTATGGGTCATTCCATCAAGAATCGCCAAAGTTGTGACCTTATCATTTCTGATTCTTTTGAAAAATTTTGTAATTGAAGAACAAGTAAAAAAATAATTGAAATTCAAGGATTTGTTTCTATCTCATTTTTTAACTAACAAAAACAATAACAATCTTTAAAATAAGACCTACTTTATTATTCAAGGATAAAAATTACCAGAGATATGAATTTTCAAAGAGGATTCGGATATCGTTTTGGAGAAATTATTAACATACTGTAACTAACAAAAAATAATGAGATAGAAAAAAAAATTGTTTTCACTAATTCTTCGAGTACACAAAATTTCAAAAGAATCGGCGATGATAAGGTCACACTTTTGGTGAATCATGATTAAATTACTTTTTTTCCATAAAATTAATTGAGAATTCTCTTCGACTTTTTTAACCATTGAGATTCCAAGTTAATTTTTTTGGTCGTTCGATTTGGAAATAAACTGCAGTCTGCTGTGTTGTGGTGCCTGATCTGATTCTTCTTCAGTACGCGGCCTTGGTCAATTCCGGAAAAGGGCTAATTATCTAAGTCTATAGCTTGCTTTGATATTCATTTTAGTGTCATTACTGAGAACCAAAGTCAAGGCATGAAAGATGTGTACAATAATTGTACAGTGAATGAATGGTAAAAGTAGATGCAACATAGTTTTGTATATAAAGTATGATTTTTCTCAACTTTTATCGATGGTCAAATCCAGGGGGGGCAAGTGCCTCTTCTTGCCCCCCCCCCCTGTGGGCGCCCATGAACTTATCTTGTATTCATCTTAGCTCCTTCTGTAATATAGCTCCACCTAAATTCCACCAATCTGAAAAATTGCTTTTTAACCGGTCAATTCCCATAGTCAAACGGATGATATTTTTTCAATCTCGTATTTATATCCATTTTTTTTAAGGTATTAAAAAACAATTTATTAAATTTTTTGAAAAAAAAATTGTAAATTTGGAAAATAATAGGTACTATGTATAGTATATCAGGTGATGTTATCAGTCGTCCAAGAAACAAAATTATGAAAATATTTATCAACTCTTTGATAACTCTTTAACTCTTATTACAAATGTGTTTTAGAAGATAATTCTGAAAATCGTATCCCTTTTCTACCGTTTTCACAGATGTTTCAAGATGCAACCACCGCGGTCGCGTCCCTTTCGTTCTAGCTAAAAACGCAAAGTTGCCAATTAAAAAAAATAAAGTAAAAAACCTATTATCAAAATTCGTTGAAAATAAATTGTGGAAGATGTTTGAATTTCAATTTAAAATCGTGTCATTGGGAATTAACGTGTTAAAATGAGTAAAAGTATAATTTCGCCCCACTCTTTTTATACTCTAGATGAAATCTGAGAGTCTGTTCGTCCGCACAATAACTCAAGAACGCCTGGACCTAGGATCTTGAAATTTTAAATCTGGACGTTTGGTCGAATTTTTATTGCTAAGTTCGTTAATGTGCAAAAGAGTCCCCTTTCGGAACTAAAAACGTGCAAAAGAGTTCCCTTTGGGGACTTAAAACGTGCTTAAGAATATTGGCCAATAACTTTGGTACACCTTAAGCTACGACTTTGAAATTTACATTAGTTTGCCAATAGTTGGAGTTTGAAATGAACATGAGTCATTGAAGCTGCCATACAAATCCTGTCAAAATACTCAATTCAAGAAATCGTTCAAACACGAAGTTGAACTTTTTGCACAAATTAGTTTCGATGGATAGTTTATATAACGTGTTCAAGAATATCGGCTGATAACTCCTAAACAATACAATATTTCCACTGTTGGAGTCCTGTCACTGAATAAAAATTCACACTAATCGTCATTTTGTTTCACCATTTCAAAAATTGATTTATCGACAATCACCCTATTTCATGCTTCCATTATTGCTCTCTCCAAATCGATTCGGAATTTCTTCAAATACAATAGGAACATTTATTCGTACATATGGAGAGAAACACTAACATCATTCGTTCGCTGTCTTTTCTATCACACTCCCTCATACAGGACCGACGATGCAACTCTGTAGAATTCAATTTTCCCGAAGAATCAGAATCGTGGATAGACGAACGTATAACCCAATACTGAATTGATGATGATGTTGATTTACAATTTTCTCTGAATGCAATTTAAGAATGAAGAACACACAAGATTTTCGTCTAGATTTTGAAAAAATAGAGGAAATTACATATACAATAAGTATGTCTTCCCTTCGAATATCCTCGAGGTTCTTAAGTCGTGCTTTCAGGAAAGGAGTCCACATACCGATTATACTATGCTAATTTTTAAATCTAGAAGCGAATCCACCATCCATTATTTCTCTCGAAACTTGAATAATCCTTACTGGCTTCGAACTAATTAAAATCTTTTAATTGCTTGCTACTTTTGCTTCAGGTTTTCGAAATGGAAACTCGGAAACAAGAACCGAGTAACAACCCAACTATCCAGAACAGTATTCATTAATAGCCATGACTACCGGCACTCCGGAGCAAACGAATCTCCTAGGTAGGGAATGCAGTAAAGAAACCCTCTTTCTATTCATCATCATAATAAAACAATGTAGAACTAACCTTCTTCGTACCAAATAATTTTCATGGTTACAGTCGAACTCGTGATGGCGATTATTCTGTCTCCTCGTGAATGCACCACTTCTGTACCATCTTCGCGAAGACCATCTATCTATTTTGTATTTCTGGGGTTTTACACAAATATGAAACATTGCTTCCTAGCCAGGAAACTGCCATAGAAAAGAAACGCAAAAATTCATCCCTGATGACAATTTTTAATTAATCTTTCCGCTTTCTTTGTAGAGTTTTCTTCACGATTTCTGCATTTTACAGCGTGTGAATCCAGGACAGTCGAGGAAATAACGTACAAGTATGTGATATAGTGATATTAATGGTTACCACTTCTGGCACACTCGACCAGTTAATGGTGCTTAGTTTTCAGTATAAATTTCCAAGCAAAATGAATCCCTTTTCTCTACGGTCCAGTAAATAAACGTGATTTCTTTTTAAATTTGTAGTTCATAATTGAGATTTATTTTCATAACGCGATTGGTTTAAACGAGTCTTTTGTTTTAAAATTTTCCTTAAGGCCGTATTCTAGTCTAGAAATTTGAAAAAATCGATTTTTTTTTCATATTTTGATAGTTTAGATATTAAAGAATATCTCCCTAAAAGGATTTTTCAAAATTCGAATTATTTTTAAAGTTATAGTCATTTTAGTGACGTAGCACCCATTCTATTCTATGTGCATTTAATTTGAGTTTTCAGTTCTTCAAATGCTTCAAAAGAAGGAAGATTTGCTCGTCTTGCGGAAAGAAACGCTGAAAATCAGCAATATGAAGTAGAAGAAGGCGATGTATGGAGCTGGGATGGCTGATTAAGAAAATGTAAGTTATATGTACGCATCTATCAGTTACACTGCCTGAAACTTAACGTAAAACTTTTAACGCGTTTTTCTCGAAACTACTTTTTTCGATGCGGTTGACATAATATCTCAAGTTATGTATAATCGACCGATTTACTTGAAATATGGCATGAATATTCTTTATATATTCCTCTATCGTTTGAACCAATAAAAACTAGAAATTTCATTTTCAATATTTTTAAAATATTCGGAAAAATAAAAAATAGTGGGAAAATCGACCTCAATTTTTTAATAAGCCACAATTTTGCGAAAAAAAATTTGTTTTCACTTTTTCTGGTTCATACGATATTTTATTTTTCAGGTAACCAGGAGGGTAGATATCATGACGACTGGGACACGGCTTTTTTTCCCCTCTACTTCAACGACGCATAACTTGCTAAAATTTTAATATTTTATTTTTTTTTATTTTTTTATGTAGGTACTCTTGAAATATGAATAAATAAGCCATAAAAAAAGGATAGTAAGAATATCAATTGCTTTTTTTTAAGAATCCTCAAAAAACGCTCGAATTTCGGGCTTCTAGACTAGAATACCGCCTTAAGAACGATTAGATAATACATACACTTTTATAGTATTATTCAATTAAGAAAAAAATCGGCCAACAGTCTGGGCGCAAATTTATTATTTTTTGGTTAGTAGTCCGGGACGCAATTAATGTTGAGAAGCATTGTAGGTTACTATTCAACTGGCAACCTAAAAACGTTGACATAACTTCCTGGCTAAGGCATATAGAGGAATACGTATGTATACGTGAATATACACAACCGCATTATATCCCGATAGGGGTTGGATTTCGAAGAATTTAGAAGGATGTTTCTAGGTGCCTATACACCCAAGTAACACAGATCTCTGTTTACGGGTTGTTGCAACGTTGTTACAGAACTTTCAACAGCAATTTGGTTGCGATGGAACAGTGAAACAACCACCTGGCAACGTTTTTACAACGTTGTGAAGCTAAAAGTGGGAGATAGAATGCAGCTGTGAGGACGTTGTAGCAAACCACCGAACAACCTTAAAACAGCAAATAAGTTGTCCTGACTAAATCTTGTTTTAAACAGCAAAAAAGTTGCGAATGAGTTTCGAAAATAACGAAAAAGAAAAAAAAGGAAACTTCTTTCTTCTTCAACTACTTTTTCAGTTCTTTTTTTCTTACACACCTTTTTTTATAAATTTTTTTTCCGCTCGCCGCGCCGCGGCGCTACTACTACAAATTTTTTTTAATGTTATATATTTTTAAAGTATTTACCTAAAGTTTTTTTCTGGAAACATCGATCGAGACTGCAGGTTCGAACCTAGATCCTCTGAAGAGATTTTCGTACACGTTCAAGTCGCAATGCGCTAGCCCGTTGCGCCACCGTGGTAATATGTAAAAGGTTGTTTTAACGTGATCATGTGTTCATGGACAGGAGCGTCCAAAAATAAGGAAAAGAAGTGGAAGTTTTATAAATACGAACTGATTTTTAAAGTATGAGATTGTTAAATTTAAGGCTGATGTACCGAAAATTAGCATAGAACAACAATTTTTCAGGCCATGGTTCGTGGAGTACGTAGTCGACATGTGTCTTGTTGTCGACAACAAAGTTCGAGGGTCTTTCGGTAGTCTCATATACTTTTTCTATTTTTTGCTGAGTTTCCGCACTTTTGGATGGCGTACAGCGTGATCTTTGGTCGGATTTTCACTCTGCTAATTTTCCTGAGTAGGTGGCAGAGTCACTGAACAGGGGTACGCAACTCGTGCATATTGGTGGACTAGAACAAAAAACTCAGTGATTTTTCTGCTTGTTTTTCTGTTTTTTGCTGATTTTCCGCACTTTTGGATGACGTACAGCGTCATTTTTGGTCGGATTTGCACTCTGCTAATTTTCCTGAGTAGGTGGTAGTCTCACTGAACAGGGGTATGAGACACTTGATGAATATGTAATTAATATCGCAGCTTTATTTTTGTTTAAAAGAAAACAATTTCTTAAACCGAAAAGTATCGCTACAGAACTAATTGCTATTAAGTATTCCGCACTGTTCAGTATTTATATTAATATTTCGAATATTTCGAATCCAATTGGAACTGAAAAATTTTTAAAAAAAATTTATGCGTTGAGTGGTAATTGAACCCACGACATCGCCAAAGTAAAGTAATTGTTGAGCTAAGAGCTGTCGCTACAGCGAAAAGGTTGTAAATACAGCCGATTGGTTGTAACAACTATTTTGCTGTTAAAATGCGAATTCCTTCCATGTTGATCAAAATAACCGCAACTAAAACTCTGTAAAAATGGAAAATTTAGTCATACAGATATTTGGCTATTTTGCCTTCTGTGACAACGTTGGAGCAACTCTTAGTTCTAACCTTTTGGTTATCGTGACATTTTTGTCCATTGTGATGGTTGGCACAACGTTATTACAGCAATTAAAGATCTGCGATGGAATAAAAAGTTGTTTTGTGTTACTTGGGCAGGGTCGTCATTTCAGATTTTTCTAGGGGGTAGCAAGATGTTATGAATGTATGTATATATTTTTAAATATAAATACATATACATTTGTTACATATAATACATATATGAAAATACCAAATTCAGGCAATGCCTTCCCTGCCCCCCTTGAATTTGTTGGTGAAGAGCAACGCCTTCCCTGACCCCCCCCTGAATTTGTGTTTAAGGATAATGCCTCCCCTCCCCCCCCAAATGACGTCCCTGTGCGTATATAAAGAGCCCGCAGAAGTAAAATAACTCGATATATCTAAAATTTTTAACGAAGTTCATTAAAATATGGGTTACACGTATATTTTTCCTACTCAACCTCTGAACACCAATAAAAATCGAAACTTTTTTTTTGCTTTAATTACTCTAGTAGTGCATCTACATATTACTTATGAACTACTATTTTCAACTTTCTGGCATACACCAGATATAAAAAAAGATATAAAAAACCACTCATCACCCCCGTACCTTGCTACCCCTATCAAACATTTTATTTTTCTAGGTAGTCTCAATGGTGGCTCTGTGTATATAATTCTAAGTTTTTAGCTTTCTATTCATTACGGTTTTCGAGAATTAAAAATCAGAATATTTTCCTTTCCACCCCTTTTCACCGTCACCGCAAACACCCGCACCACCAACCTTTTTTTCCTACTAGAGGTCTACCCACCCCAACTCCTCCAATTTTCAAGTTCATATCTCATACAGCTTTCGAAAAATAAAATTAAAATATTTTGAGAAATTGTTGTGTCGTGCTCCACCTTCCCCTGAAAAAATTTACTTTCACTAGACTCCTCTTGTAATCGCATAGGTATACTGAAAAATTTATTTTCCTGTTGGAATTGGTTCGGAAGATATTGTAATCTAAAGTTTACTACGCACCTTCAAACAGCTTTGCTTACGGCGGACGGCGTACAGACGGACATTTTTTTCTCGCTTTTTTTGGGGTTTACTGGTCCTAAAACGTGGAAATACGAAATTTCAGACTAGCAAATTTTTTTTAAATTTCAGGCGTTCGCAATATATATGTATGTACTTTATTATTAAAAATAATAAAGTAAAATTGTACAGAACAAGGTGTATTTTCACACCCTGTATTCTGCCAAATTCGGAAAACGTTCCATTCAAATTCCTTGTAAATTTATTGTTCACTTCTGCAGGCTTCACTAGACCCTGACTAAAATCGGGCCCGACGGATCAACAAACTGTTGGATTCTTTTCTAAAAAAAAATCGAGAATTGAATAATTAATTCCAAGTACATACATATGTATATCCAAAATTAACGATGAAGGAAACACCATAGCCGATTGAAATTTAATCTATAAATCACATCCTACATTCATCAACCATTACTCAAAAGATATCTGTGAACCTGTTTTCGAAATTTCCTGCAATTTTCTCCAAATCTTTTCTTCCATCTCTGGATTCAATAAAAAAAACGAGCTCGAAACAAATTCACCACATATCACCGTAATGTGATGCCTATCAAGCCCAAATTTTTTTCACCCTCGGCAAACTGAATTCCGGCATGTCCTTGCCCTTGTGCTCGTATTATGAAAATGTATTCATATAAAAATGTATGAAGGGTTCGAGGAGAGTGCCACAATAGTATGCCTATGCCATATACATACCTCATAGTATCAAGCTTAAAGCCCTGTTCACATCCGTGCCATCCAGCGAAAAGGGAACGCTTAAAATGAGACACAAAACCGCGATTTAAATTTAAATGACACCCATTCTGTGCTGCCCATCGCGCCATTGAAAAGTCCGCTTTATAACGTATGTTTGTACGAGCGTGGGAGGAATTAGTATGTCCATATGTACGTGTTTTGTCATTTATACGTTTTACAAACCTTGAGTTGGCGTAAGTATGAAATATGGCAGGAAGGTATCCACCCTTCCTTTCAAAAAATATGGGTGGGGAGGATAGTCAGTACTGCTTCAAGGTACAGATATGTATAGCGGTCGGGATAGCAGGACCTTTTTGGGCTTGCTACTTTTTTTTGCAGAAAGCTTCCAATTCTGCCAGATCGAAACTCGCTCTGGATTAACTTTGTTTAGTTTTTTTGGAGACATGGAAGGCAAGGCTGCTTCGTCCCTACTTTTTGTTTTTCGTTATTCGCCCAGTAGGTAAACGGTTTCAATTTGTGTGATGATGGAACGAGATATGCTGAGGTCGGGTAACTTAGTTGACTCAATTATGGGCTTTCGAGTTACCCAGATGCTACACACATGAGTGTACATATGTATGAAAAAAGGCTCGAGCAAAAAAAATTGAAATGGAAATAAAGTTAACTTGGCAATATGGTTACTGAATATTTTCGAAATGGATAGAAAGTTTTGCGGAATATGGGGCTTATAAGTATATGGAAGAGATTATAAGACGTGAATTCATTATTTGGTTAGCAAACGGAAAATATGTATAGCAATTGGGGTTGGTTTGTAATTATGACTGCGAATTAATGATCCAATCAGTGTTTATTGAGAGCGATCAAAGTTCCTTAACTACCGAGGAAAGAGTTTCAATAATTCAGTGTGGCGCCCAGCATGAGATCGTATTGCGATTGATTTATTTCCATTGTACCTATATATAGATATGTTCATGTGCTCATGTTTTTTACATTATTTGATTTCTGGACCTGTTACAAAATGCAACAATCGATTTTTCTTAATCTTCGGTGAATCTTCACTAAAATGTAGGGCAGGTCCTACTTCATTATTTTTATAAATTAAAAATATGATTACGACTATTTTCCCCGATTCCAAACTAATCTTTGGATTCAGGTATTTAACCAATTGTTGATGCTTCAAGCATGTACGAGTACGTGTGGATGTTAGCTGTAAGCAATTATTTCGAAGAAACATTTCATATCTCAAGAGATTTGAGATACCTTCGAAAAGAATTTTCTATAAAACATCGGAGCGAATATCATAGTCGTTGAAATTTCTGGAGTAATGAAAGGCATTCGTGTTTTTCCATAGGATTTTATCCATCTATGGCTCCATGTTTGTTATGTGCTACCGAAATGATTTCCTGAATAACATTAAATAAATAAAGATAAAGAAATTTTTTAAGTCAGTCAGAGTAATGGGCTTATGAATTTTTCAGTCACTTCTTATGCTCATCTGTGATCTGTGGAAAACAATCATAGCTCGCACAATTAAAAAATAAAAATGAAATCAATAAACCAACAAGCATAGACCTCCTTCTCCATACATTAAAGGAATAATTCGCAAACTACGAGTATGCTTAACTACATAACCGTATTTCACCTCCAGCCTCGTAGATTCTCATCATAAAACTTCTTGGACAATTTATCTTGCCGATGGGACATAGGTGAAAGTGTACTATTACAGTCGGCCAAGATAATTTATATTGGCCATAATTTTCAGCATTTATGCTCCTTGTAAGAACACTGAAGTAATGGCAAACACTATGCAGGACTGCAGTGAACACGAATCGTACGTAATATTGCGCTGACTGTAAAATAAATCGTTTTAAAATTTCATTCATTTTCAATCTGAAAAGAAAAAGGTTAAAAAACGATGGTTTTAATTCAAATTAAATTACCGCTTTTTTAAGTGGATTTTTTCTTTAAATCGATATTACAACTTTAAACAACGTAATTGAAAATAAGAATTAAAGCTTGAAAAAAAACGTTTCACACTTTTTCTTAAAATATAGTTACATAGTTAATTAAATATGAATTTATTAATTTATTTTTAATGTATACATGCAAGTATTTTATTTACATTTATATTTTTACTGTGATTTATTAAAACTCTTTAATTTTTTTTGCGCCTTTTTCTTATACATTAGTTCATTTTTTTTCAGTGCGCAATTGATCTTTTTATACATTTCAAGAAAAAAATTTTAATTTTAAATAAATATTTAAGCTTAAATATTTACATTTCATATTTTCCAAGCATAGCCGTTTACATCGTAATTTATTCGTAAATATACTTTTTCGCCATGAATGTTTCGATTTTTTCGGATTGAAAAACTATTTTTTCATTATTAATTTTCAATTGCTATTATTATTACCAATTTATAAATAAACACCATTGTACCAAAATGTATTTATACTAATATTATTTTATAATATTATTGTGATCACCTGAAATTTGAAAACCCTGAAATTTTGTTAATTCACGGAAATTTTGAATATTCACGTTTTAGGACAAGAAAACCATAAAAAACCCAAAAAATATCCGTTTACGCCGTACAGCGTTTGAAGTGTCGTAGCTTACAAACGGTTTGAGATATTAAGTTGAAATTTTAGTGGGTATATTATTGGTACGGGTGATAACTTTGGGTGATTTTAGCGACTCTACTTTTAAATGTCAAACTTTTTAGGTAGAGGTGAAGCACCGAAGTGGGAAGATAGTATTTTGTAAAAAGAAAATTTGAAATCTCAAGAACTAAGTATGCCGATACGATTTTTCGATATTTAACACTCTAAAGGGAGTGTAAGGAATTGCTTAAGTTTATAAAAATCTTCTAAGGGTAATGAAATCGAATTTTAGTTTGGGGCTTATAAATAAATATTAATTTCAGAATTTCTCGAATTTAAAACCCTAAGAATGTAAAATGAAATTTTATCGCTTGAAAATCGGTTTTAGTTTTTTTTATATTCAGCCCCTAACAGGTTACGTCAATATTTTATTTTATTGTAATAGTAAATTAAAAACCTGCACCAATTTAGGCACAACTTTCCCGATATGCGCGCGGAGTATCCACAGAGTAATCGGTGTTAGCTCTCGTTGAGAATATTCGCTCGATCTCAAATTTATCGCAAACCGTACCTTGCGATCATAAGAGATATAAATACTGGAGACTATAAGAAGCCGGATTTTGTATAAAGCCCTTTGAATCAATATTAATTAAAAAATAAAATTAATGTATCCTGCAGGCCCTGGCCCGATTTGGGCTGTCGCGCCATTGATGATGATGATGACTTTGAATCAATTTGAAGCAAAATTCAACATTTTATTTTTCTAGGGTGTCTCAATAGTGGCTCTGTGTATAACGCGATTGCGATTAACTTTGTTTGTCCATTCACAAGACATATCGCTAGAACATCGCACTGCGAAAATCGATAGAATATCCATATACGATTATCGCCCGTGGAATGCAATGCGATAAACGCAAGGACAGTTACTCCGTTTACATGGAGAACCCAAAGATCTTACTTACTTACAATGGCGCTACAGTCCAAATCGGACCTTGGCCTCCTGGATGTGCCGCCTCCAGCCTTTTCGGTTCAGTGACCGCGTCCTGCAATTTCTACATCTTGGAAGCATAGGCGCGCCGTGCCCTAAAATCTGGCAGGGGCCAGGGCCCGAATGGCTCAGAACATACTACTTTTTCCGAAAGGCTCACATGCTTTTCATACAAGTTCGTCCTTTTTGTGTTTACAGATTGGGTAATAGTACAAATGATTAGTCTTATACCGCGTTTCCACTACACCTTAATCTCGCGATTAAGAGAACTAGATTAAGCACGCAGAGACGTTATTTGTGGGGTGAGGGGGCATTTGCCACAATTGTTATATATAATATAGGAAAATACCAAATTCCCCCCTCCCCCCACAAATGACGAGGCAGTGGAAACATGGCATTAGGCTACGACTTTGAAATGTGAATACGCTGTTTTTCCAATGATGATTTGATTTGATCAATTTCTTAACAGGCATAAGGATAAATTGTC
This sequence comes from Beris chalybata, assembly GCA_949128065.1. NCBI lineage: Eukaryota > Metazoa > Arthropoda > Insecta > Diptera > Stratiomyidae > Beris > Beris chalybata. The sequence continues at coordinate 1,087,153 of OX421896.1, read as the reverse complement.
TTTAAGAAAACCGATGGGAACATCATACTCGTATGCTTGTGACCACGGATTTAATAGCGAAGTAGTTTAAAAATCTGCCAACAGTCTGGGCGCAACTTTATTATTTTTCCGGCAGAAGTTCAGAACGCGTTCAATTCGGGGATGCGGTGTATGTTACTATGTGACTGAGAACCTAACAAAAAGTTCGGGAAGCGGTTAGAAATGGATGTAACATATGAATTAAATAATTGGGTCATATTCCGGGATGCGGTCTAGAGGTTGAAAAAAACAAAACTTAAAAATAGGTGATTATTAAACAAGCCTGGGGAAGTGAAAAGATATTCGATATCTGATCAGACCTGAGAAACATGGTGGAATTCATGAAAAAGTATACAACCAGTTTACACCCTCTTAGGGGTCGAATTTCAAAAAATCTTGAAAACACATTCTAGGTATTCATATGAAGAATCCGTAGAATAAAAATGAATTCAATATTTCGAAAGACCTAGTAGATATGACGAAAATCGTGAAAACATATGCATTTTATATATACTGATAATTTTTTTTGCCCCCCTTCTGAACGCCAATGAATAATCGATTTTTTTTTATCAGCATTACTTTTCTAGTTAATTTACATATACGTAACGAGTTTCAGCTTCCTAGCATAAACCGTTCTGAAGTTAGGAAAAACACCCCCCACCACCGTACCATACTTCCCTTAAAAAACATTTTATTGTTCCACCATGCCACTACTATAGTTCTATCTAAATACCAAGTTTCAGCTTCCTATCATTATAGATTCTTAAGATATAAGCATCGGAACTTTTTCTTTCTCACCCTTCCTTATCCTCACCCTCTACAACCACACCCCCAAATTTGTTTATCCCTACTAGGGTTCTATTAGGCCTACTTCTGGTAAAAATTTGAAGCATCCATCTTGCACTGTTATTGAGATATGAAACGTGTTATTTTTGAAAAATTCTTATCCCCTCCACTTACGTACTCCCCCGCCTTCTTCAAAGATTTTACTTTGAGCAATCTTTATTTATCAAGTTTTATATCCAAACCTAATTTTGTTTTTTTGGTGCCTCTGGTTTGGGAGATATCGTAATGTTAAGTATTTCAACCCCCACCCCCGACGCCACTACCCCCACCCAAAAATTTTATTTCAATCTACTCTCCTAGTATAACTACAGATACCTGTTAAGTTTAAATTGCTTGCTATTAACGGTTTAGGAGATATAGATTTAAGAATGTGTAGATCTCCACTTTTTTGCGTTTCGGACGCATTGCTTCCCCTTCCACTCCCACAACCCTTCACCCATATCATCAATTTTTTTTGCAAATGGGTGCACTATCAAAGCTTAATAGAAATTCCAAGTTTCAGTCTCCTAACATAAGCGGTTGCTGAGATCTAGAAACCAAAATTTTTCGTCTAAAACGCTTCCCCCACCTTCCCCTTCACACCCCCACCCCTGAAAATAATGTCAATTCAAGGGGTCTACCCAGTCTATTCCTAGAAAAAATTTTAATTTAATAGCTCCACTGGTTTGAGAGCTACGAGCCTTCAAAGGATTTTGGCGGTCGATGTACGGCGTACGGCGTATGGCGGACAGACGGAGTGAAAATTTTTATTGCTTTTTTCGTGTCTACTAGTCATGAAATGTACACAAAAAAATTTTGAGGGCAGCAATTTTATTTTTTTTGAAAATCAATAACAATACTGTATTATTACTAATAAAGTAAAAATGTTTGACATCTTACTTTTATTATGGCTCCCAGGGGACCATATTACCAACACATTATCTGAAATTGTTATATTGGAGGCGCTTATGTGCACGAAAATTTTCATATATCGAGTTTCAAGTGCAACGCGGTTAAGTACACTAGTACGTGTAAGCGCATACAATTTGACACGGCCAAGTGCACATGTAAAACCTATTTTTACTTTCTTTAATAGCAAGCACAATTCGACCCATTAGCCATTTCAGTAAATAGGGATTCCCCGAAAATCAGACGTTTTAGGCGTTGGTCGTCATGTTTAAATCGAATCACTCGTTGTCATTTCTTACACATGTGAGTTTATGTCATGTCCGTTTGCGAAATGAGAAAATTTTATTTTTTCCGGCTAATACGATAGCCTTTATACAACCATTGGACGATGGTATTATATTATTTGAACTTTTAAAGCACAGATATTAGGCGTGTTTTAATGCTCTTCAGAGTAGGATAGTACAGCATAAGTATACGTGAAAGAACAACAACATCCAGGATAGTAAACCCACTAATTTTACTAGGTTACATATCCTACCCCGGAGAGAATGAAATGGTGTGAGCCTAGGATGAATTCGCTTTAATTCGCTTTACTCGTTTCGATTTTAATGGTTGGCAGCACAACAGAAATGCAACCGAACTGCAATTAAATAAAATCCGATGACAGTTATATTACCGTAAGTTTTGCAGCAAAGAAAGGACAAATATTTTTTTTAAATTTTTGGTGGAAATTAAAGTGAAATTAATAAGCAAGAAAAGAAAAGGTGAGTGATTGCAATGTTTGAATAAAATTTCAAACTTAACAGCGCAGGGCTGCCAAATCTTCCAATAAAATGTACTCCACATAATACCCTGGATCGTTTTTTTTCGCCTGCCGATTAGGTGCTCTACTCTGGAGAGCATTGAAACACACCTATTATCGACAACAAATATCAGACAATTCTGGCACTGGAATAAGGATTTCTCCAATGCTTTGGAAAATCTTTAGACGTCTAACGCCCGTTCCTACGATCGTCAGTTGAGTTTAAACTGGAACTTTAACTGACAGATTTTCATACAAAACTTCCAGTTAAAGTTCCGGTTAGAATTTAACTGACGAGAGAGATCTTGGTAGTTAGTTTCACCAACAATAATTAAAAATTGTTTTCGCAAAGCTGGATTTACTTACAAACCTTTGCAGGAATTCCATGATAACAAAGAGGAAATCATTGAATTTCCTGTACCCGAGGATCAAAAGAAATAGATAATATGTGTTTTATAAGGCTTGAAACCATAGAGGCCTAGCTCACATAGGGCACATTTACAACACACTTGAATTAATACACTGAGAGTTGTCAGCACTTTACTTAGCACTTTGTCTCAAGAATGAAAAACCAAAAATGATCGTATTTCGTTTAATTTCTGCTGGACTTTAGACACACACCGGGACATGTACGACGAAAATCTGCCTTGATCAAAAAGTTCCCGGAATAACCACTGTGTGGCGCTTTTATTGTTTCGATTTGAGTTCTGTTTTTTTATTAAGTTGGTACATCTGTCGTTGATTTTCCTTCTAAATATTAGCGTCATAGCTAGACATTTGCAAAAGTTACGTAGCCAAGAGTACATCTATCTCTGTATGTCCCTGCGATTTTTCCATTACTTCCTCTCGGCTGCTGAAACGCATTCCCCGTAGTGGTTTTTGAACTCGATTGAACAGAAAGAAGTCACAGGGAGCCAAATCATGTGAATTCGGTGGCTATTGGATGGTATTTGTTGATTTTTTCGTTAAAAAATTACGAATAACGATGGCACTGTGCGACGGTGCGTTATCATGGTGCAAAATCCACGAGTTTTCTGCCTACAATTCTGGTCTCTTTAGGCGAATTGCTTCACGCAAACGTCTCATAACGCCCAAATAATACTCTTTGTTTACTGTCTAGCCTTCTGGCAAAAATTCATGATACACTACACCGTTGTAATCCATGAAAACCGTGAGCATTGCCTTCTTTGACTCACGACCACTTTTGAACCGCTCGTGCCACTGGTAAACGACCGTTTTCTTTAGAGAATCGTTGCCGAAACACTTTTCCAACATTTCCAACGTTCGCGCACCATTAAATGCGTTTTTTACGCAAAATTTAATGCAAGTTCGCGTTGTTACAAATTTAAATCCATTTCTAAAATTGTAAAAAATTGCCAACACACACAGAGACAGATGTACTCTTGGCTACCTAACTTTTGTAAATGTCAAGCTATGACGCTAAGATTCAGAGGGAATGTCAACAGCAGATGTACCAACTTACCAAAAAAAAACAGAACTCAAATCGAAAAAATAAAAACGTCACACGGTAGTTATTCCGGGAACTTTTTGATCAAGGATGTATATCGGTCGTATCTTTTCAACAATGAGGAAAGAGATGCGAAACAGTCACGCACACAATAGATAACTTTATGGATTTTTTGCCTTTTGATATCTGTTGTCGACAAATTAAATGAAGAGATCGCCAAGCTTTCCATGGTTTCTGCTCATAATTGTTTCGATTCGGCATCTACCTTTATTTCCGATATCTAGCATTTATTTAAATGAAAGTATCGAACGAAAACTAAGTCGATCTCTGTAAAAATTTGCAAGGAAAGTGCTTGCAGTAGGATTGGAAAGAATTATTTGTCTGGAAGGGGCCAGAATTATTTTTCTGGGGAGGTCCAAGCTGGAGTCTGGGGGGGGGGGGGGTCCTGGCCCCTCCTGCCCCCCCCCCCCCCCCTACGGCGCGCCTATGCTTAGAAGTAATTTGCTGTCTGCGTCAATAGAGTCCTCCCAGCGCTCTCGTGGTTTTCCGACTGGTCTTTGTCCATTGACTTTTCCCTTTAGTGTGTCTTTGGGTATTCTTCCGTCATCCATCCGCTCCACATGACCAGCCCATTGAAGCTTTTTAAATTTTATGAAGATCGATACTTCTGGATTGTCGAAGATGGCATACAATTCTCTATTGTATCGTATTCTCCAGATCGAGTCTTCCCTCACAGGTCCGAGGATTCTTCTGAGGACTTTTCTTTCAAAGGCGTTAACTAATTTTTCGGACGCCTGAGTCAATGTCCACGTTTCGCTGCCATGGCATAGCACAGGTCTTATTATTGTTTTGTACAGTTTAAGCTTTGTTTTTCTGTGCACGTTTTTGTTAGAACCCAAAGATCAAAAGATCGAAATTTGGATCGCGTTCGCGACAACGCCGGATCGAAAGATCGAATATCGAAAAATAAAATGGGATAAAAACGAACGACATAACCGGTTTCGATTCGATCCAGGCCGAGAAGTTGGTTTGGATCGAGTCGATCTCGTTTCGATCCGATCTGCGTTTACATGAGGTTTTAGAGAATCCTCCATGTAAACGCGGTAATTATTGATGTTGTCTCAACAATCTTTTTGGGTTTATTGTTTTTTGGGGTAGAAGCCCGGTATGCGCTTTAGGCTGATATGTTGTGTTACTATGCGACGGACAACCTATAGGATAAAACTCGGTTCATTTTTTTTCTTTTATTAAATTTTTGGCTAGGTTTATTATACAATTCATATATGTACATACTCAATTTTCATTAAAACGTCAACATTTGGTTCACTAGTAATAACGGATCCAGTCAAAACTGTAGTCTGTGCTTGCTATGCAATGTAATATACAAGTCAATTTAATTAGAAGTAATGAACAAAATTAACGAATACAAACAAAGCATGATGATATAATAATTATATGATTCTCTCCAACAATCAACTATTGGGTAAATATTACAAAAAATCATAGGATCCAAACAATTTTATCAAATTAGGAGACAGGGATATATATTTCAAATTGAAGGAGGTGTCTAAATACTCATCGCTAGCCCACTGGGTGCATGCTCGAGTTAATTTGGTAATTTTATCGAAGTGTTATGTTCGTGTTAAAACGAGGGTTAACTAACATCAGTTCAATATTACGGCTCTCCTATATCGGAATAAAGGACATTTTGCAGGTCGCTATAGTAGAGTGGGCGATTGGGGTCTGAATTTGTGTTGTCCTTCTCCCATATGTAGATACACATTACACACATCCCATATCCGCGTACTTAACCTCAATTGAATTAAACATTACCGCGCCATCACAGTTCATACAGTTCATGTCATCCAGTGATTTTCGCATAGAAAACTAAACAGATGTGAGATTTTATGGACTGCAATGTGAGCAGTTTTGGCGGTAGATACCACATCCAGGTGGGAATTGAGTAGACCGCTTATGTATTCATACGTGCACAAATGCTCTACGCCAACTTATCGTTGTGATATTTCAATACGATTTTCATTCAAATGATATCATAATAATTTGACACCGCACTAGACGGAGCGGAAGGGTATTTCGATAATATCCGAAATTGAAATAGTCCGGAATCTAATTTATGCGTGTAATTTAAACTGTAGCAGTAATTAGTTCAATTAGATGATGACGCTTTGTTCAATCAATTTCCATTTTTAAAAAAAAGTCCGGAAACTAATTAGTTATCAATAGTAAAACTCCGTAATAATAATTAATTGTAAAAACATAATTATATAAACATAAAAATGATTAACATGTAACACTAAATATATGACACGTGTGAGCTGATTAGAATAGATGTTAGGGAGTGCAACCAATTACAGTGAGGTCGCATCACTTCAATCGCATCGCTTTGACTGTCTAGTTTCTAACTTCGACGCGCGCGACTTTTGCAGGCTGCGAAAAGTATTTCAGTATTTGAGAATGTTACGTGGCAGATGCGGATAGCATTTCACTGTAACCGATGTCGCGATATGGCGTACACAGTGTGTATTAATAATGGTATTAATTCATATTTATCCTATCCTACATTATTTAGTGGTTAAGAGTTGATAAATTCATTTTTGAACGTGGTCTTTTGTAGTTGGGCTCGAATATGTTATGCAACATGCTATAGTATTCCTTTAGAAAGGTGATGGCGGAATACATTTCAAAAAGAATATTATTCAATGGATGAGCCCCGCTCGAGGCAAAAACCGCCAACTTACAAAAACACATTATAATAAAATTTATTAAATTGAAAATGAAATTTTCGCCTGTCCTCTGCGAAAAGGAAACCACGAAACAAGTGGAAACTTTTTCTCTTTTTCAATTTTCTGCCAACTTCATAAAATAGTGTATTTTTTCCTTAACATATGAATTTTTATCACACATCATCGTCCTTTATGAATATTTTAACTATTTTAAGGACTAAAAGCTCATGTCAGCTTATGTTTCCCGCGGGGAAGTCATAAAAAATGTATGGAAAAAGTTTTCATCCACGCATACTACATATGTCGCAAGCTGGCAAACTTGACTAGTACATTTCCCGGTTAGGTTACCCGGTTACCCAACGTCATGACTAACATACTTATAACCTCTACATACCCTCGTACAACTACGTTCGTCGTCGAGTGGATAACATACATTAAACAGGTAATAAATCACATCAAGTCCTCAAAGTCACGTCATATTTACCTTTATACTTTTATAATTATTTGGCAAGTTATTTGCAATTTTTGCTGTTGTGTGCGTGTACGCGAATGTGGTTTTGAGGTAGATTGGCAAGGGAATTCCCTAACTGGGTAATGATGGCAGAATGTTACGGTGAACAATAGTTACACGGGAAGTTACCAGTGTAATCAGAAGGAAACAGGGCCGTAAGGGGATTAAGTTATGGCCTACATACCTAGTGATGTTGACGTAAGGAAGCTCAAATATCATAAATTATTAAAAATTATATATTATGAGGACAATGTTTATATGAAACTAGTGTTGAGTATTATCGCACACGCTTGGAACATTGCTCAATACAATAGATGAATAATTATGTATTGCTTGAGAGTTTATATTTAATTGTTAAATTTTGATGTGATGTTTTCGTTGCTACCTGTATCGGGGTTTTTTGAACACTCTCTCTGTTTATTTCTTATTTAAAAATATCCCCACAGCCTGAATTCAAATGCATTATCTTTTTTGGCAGAAGTTTATTATTAGAAATAATAAATAGTTTGTTGATCGATCGCAATAATCTTAGCGTTAAGTTAGAATTTCAGCCAAAGCAAAGCACGCGACGTGCGCGTTGAGTCACTTTAATTCCACTTTTAATCTCATATACCTACCTAATACCTATGCAAAATTTTTTTTTATTTTGTCGGTTTTGTGTAGTTTTTTTTCATGAATCAGAAGCTAAAACTTATACTTAACGGCTGTGGCACAGATACTTCCCTAAGTTTTCTAATTATTTAAAAGTTTAATGTTATATTGATGAATACTAAATAAGAATTGTAAGATAAATTCAAATTGGGCACAAAGATCTCGGGTCCTATTAATTATAGGCACAAAACACACCAAATAATATCTGCTGCCCTCATCGATATAAATTTTTAAGGATACATGTTCCTTTTTGTTGTTATCTCCTGAAACCTGTAAGTCGTGCTCGAACTCAGATAATTTGAAAATTTAAAAACGTCTCCAGCGTAAAGAACGCCTGACAAAGCTTCCCAGAATGCCAAGATGTCACTGTTCAGGACACAATCCATCGGAGTATCCCCCATGCACTAACATGATTGGAAACAATCTTAAAAGTCCAATTAGTGATGCCAAAGATGGCGTTGTATACAATCTGTAGTGTAGCAGGACCTCCTCATGGCACCATCTCATTGCGAATTCAGTTCAGATAAGAGAGTCTGAAATCAGCACGTAATGAGCTGTGAGCTTAAGGAGCTTATCGCAGTGTTATCATTGCATCTTCCATGGTCCTTCTCCTTCTGCCCCTCGAATACCAAAGAACACAAACAAAATTCTTTCGGTTTCTAATTTTTCGCTGACTGGTGATGTACTCCCTGAGAGCTAACCTCCTCCCTTTTCCGTTCGTCCTGCTTTCAACCATGGTCAAATCATTAAAAATCCTACATGTAGTGACGAAGAGGACCTAAGTCATGTTAAGTATCCCACAGGATAAATTGTTCCTTCCACGTGAAGTGCTTCTGATCCGAACTTGATGGAAGATTCTAGTCAGCATTTATCATAGCTCCTGACTATAAATTGTCGCAGGACAAGAGAAGAAGACAGGAGAAGAAGTTCTTCGCTCCTCGACGTTTCAGCGATTTATTACAACTCTCTCGGAGAATTCTGGTTTTTTTCTTAACCTGTGCATATCGAGAAATGTTCAGGTTGTAGAAACCGATAATGTCTCTTCGAGTGCCATAAATGTACGTCACCTGACTCCTTGGCGATATTCATGCAAATTAGAACCGAACTGGGACGGAATAGTTCGATTGTTCTGAAAGAGGGATTGAAAATTAATAGGTACCCCAGGGCGAGTTTTACCTTCAATTAATTTCGATAAAAGTCTTATTGAAATGCAATTAGCGTTGAGAGCATATTTCGGGCCAGGAGTCTGAAGCCAATTCAACTGTTCTTCTTCGTGACAATTTAAATGGATAAATTTCGTGGGAGGCTCAGAAGAATTTGCTTGCGTGAAAGACTTAGTTGTTGGGTGAAAGGTTTTTGGGAGGCAGAATGAGGATAATCTGGCGGGCAATTTATTTCCTTCTTGTCTTTCTAGGTTTCCTTGTCGCTCAGCTTCGACCTACCTTTTCGGCTTCGCAGCCATCCTGGCATCAACCTTACAGGATCTCCTTGTGTACCTAATATCGAAAAGTTATCGCTATCGGAAAGTAATAAAACACGTTACGCGTGCTCACAATGTTGGTATCGCTTGGAGGACAACAACAACTCTTACCGTCTTTTCCCGGTTCGCCAAGATGTAGACCTTGTTTTTTGTCGTTTATTTTTTTTTTGCAATGATCACATTCTTTCTTATTCACGAATATACTTTTAAACTTTTCTTCCCTTATCGCTTCGAACTTTCTAATCCTACGATAAAGAAAAACTTTTGCTAATCGATGCCTTATCGCTACACAGGTTCCTGGTAGCTTTTCGAATTTAAGGATAATATCAGCGCTTGGGTACCCTGAGAATGATGAGGCATTGGAAAGCCCCCTTCCTCGGGGAAAATAAGTAATGCGAAGCTTATGAATGCGGCACAGAAATGTGAAATGATGTACAAGAATCCTTGGGAAGTATGCTTACGGAATTTGATAGACAATACAGGAAGTATTTTGACATAATGAATTCCAGTATACACGTACGAAGTGTTCTTAGAACATTTATGGATTGTGATCAATCATATTGATTGAAACTAATTTGATGAGTGTCTCATAACGATATGAGAGTTGGACTTGTAGTACTTTAATTAAATTCAAGTAGGTGATAAATATTATTTCTTAAGTCTCAATTTAAATTCACTTATTAAGACAATTTTCACTTTATTATCGTGACATTGCAACACTTTTTTTTTGGAACGTTCGCTAATAGTAGTATTCTTATCTACCTTAGGCTTCAGTTCTCGTACATTAAATCACCTTTGTGTAATAATGGAGATTAAGATAAGAGCAAAATTTTGTTCAATTTACCTCTACTAAGTTATTCGCATCACCCCAATAGACGTTTTTGTGTAGTGCCACGTTCTCCAGTATAAATTTGATATGTGTACGAGTATATGTGGTCTATGATTAAGTTAACTGTCTGGAAAACTGAAATTTCATCCCTAATGGTCCCCTGAAAATAGCTTGGTAATGACTTTGGTCGATTTACAAAAGCTTAAATTGCCAAATTGAAATTTAATACATAGGGTCTTAGGGTCAATTTCATGTTGTGAATCGTTTAAATGGTGAACCAATTGGGGTCCAGCTACTCGTAAGAATCAGGATGTAGTTAGCCCCAAACTGATAGTTTTAATGGGTACTAATTAGAGGGATTAATTAATCGGAATGCCTATTAATTTTTATTAGATCTTCAGTAATGGTGCTCTTACTCTTATTATGGTACTCTTACATTATTATATGGTGTATGTATGTATCTATGGATATTAATGGGAATTTTAAATTTGATACATAATTGCGAACTATTTATTTTTCGTGACGAGATCATTTTGTATAAAAGAGATGCACCTATTATTGTCACCCCAGACTTTTAGCAGTACTTGGGCAGAATTTGGTGAATCCTTAAAGTTAAACAGTTTTATAAAAGGTTCCTTCCAGAGACCGCCATACATTTTTCATAAATCTCGATGCAGTGGCGGTCATACGGGGGGGGGGGGGGCCATGGGGGCCATGCCCCCCCCTAACAGATTCGTCACCCGTGATTACTTTATCACGTCTGCTTTAAATAAAAATTATATGAGACTATTAGATTAATAGATACACTTAATAAAGTATAATGCGCTTAATAAAGTATAATACAATTAAATCTGATTTTTTTTATGCCTTTCTTAAATCTTCTTTTGTCTTTTGTCTCCTAATTGAAAAGAAGACTGTACTAATTAAAAATATTTTAATCGGAAAGTAATAAAATTTCTAATATAAATATATAATCAATATTTGGGTTTAGTTTTTACATAGGTACTGCTCTAAACTAATTTTGAAAAATTTGGATTTGGATTGTGCTTGGACAATCCTCATTATGTGTTCTAATAATTTTCCTATATTTGGATGAATTTGAAATCTACTCAGGTGAAAAGCTAATCACTCAATTTAAAAATTTTTAATTTTTTCACAACACCCATCGCAATGGCTCGAACAAGTGTAAAAACACGTTTTAAGTTTCATCTCGAAAATATGTATATGAGTAATACGTGCCTCAAGAACCTCAAAGAAACCAAAATTGTATATGTGTAAGATTCCGTAAACACCCAAGATATCGACATAGGGTCTATATAGTATCATTCTGTGGATGAAATAACTCTAAATATATAAGTGGTTGGTGTACTATCGAAGATGCCATCTATGCTTAAATTCAGAAATTGAAGTTTTTCTTGAAACTTTGTAACGGCAAACGATACGAAGCTTGTGACATCAGTAGATGATCAATGTTATGAGAAAAAGAAAAAAGTCCTTCAGTAAGGTCGAAAATGATGATTTTTAACATTTAATCACTAATTCATAATAGCTTTTATGTCATACTTAGTGAAGGACTTTCTGATCCGTTTTCTCTTTCTATAACATAATATTGAGCATTAGAAAACAGATATTTTTGTCCACGATACCAGCTTCGTATTATTAACCATTATCAAAATACAGTCAAAACCGATTGAATATATAAAACTCCACTTTCTCATTACGACCATTAGATGGTATTTCCAATGGTAGATAACCCATATACGAGTATTTAAAATTACAATCATCCCCAGATTAATATTATTTGGCCGTTTTGTCAATACATCGGGACTCATTTTTCGGAATCTCAATTTTTTTTTTTTTTCTGATCAGGGCGAAACTTAAAACATATATTTTTTACACTAATTAGGACCATAATAAGAAGTACTGCGGAAAAAATCCTTTGACAAAAAAATTTTCAATACAAATAATAGTCACTAAACAGCTCTAAAATTATCTGTCACCAGAACTACTTGTATAAAATATTATAAAATTTCAAATTGCATGATAATGCAAGCTTTCGACTTTTGTTCATTCAATTTAAATTTTCTCCTTTCCAAAAGTTAACTCTTACAAAATAAATTAGTAACTTCATCATCATAATCGTTGTAAAACCAATGTTTTCAGAGCGTTGTAAACGCTTTTCTAGATTTCAAAATCTACTTGTAGTCCAGTAATCAAAATTTCAGAGACAAAATTTTAGTAAATATCGGAAAATAAGAACACGAAATGTTTTGACGTAGTTAGGTTCTCATGATGGAGTAGAATAGGGAGTCACAGTTTTAGACCAAAATTTGTTATGGCGTGTGCCCGAAATATTGAATTTTCTGTTTTGTCGATTTGTGGCCGTATTTTGCATTTCTCGCTAAAAATAGACAAAACCGAAAATTCAATATTTCGGGCACACGCAATTTTGGTCTAAAACTGTGATTCCCTATTCTACCCCATCATTGGAACCTAACTACGTCAAAACTTTCGTGTTCTATTTTTTTCTTTAAGAATTCCTAGATTTACTGGCCTATTGCCAAAATTATGCGATTTAATTAGGCAAGTGATACTGCTTATGAAGTTATAGTAATTGAAAATAGTTATAAAGAATTTCCGACTTTTAAAATTTGTTTAAATTACTGCACCGATTTTCAATACAGTAGCTTCTGAACTTCAATGCCCCCCCCCCCCCCCCCCTTGGAAGAGTAATTTGACCGCCACTGTCTCGATGAATTACAATTCATTTTCAACTGGAATTGGAATGTATTGCTACGCATCAAAACAACTTTTCCTTCGTACATTCATTCCTTTCCTGGGTTACTTTCATTTTGATCAGTTCCTGGAATACATTCGATATCCGCAATTATTGCCGTGCAATAGCCTTCCAAGCTTCTAAACCGTATAACAATATGTAAATCGTTTTCGATTACTCGTTCATTTCACCAATTCCGACATTTTCAAGGGTATTCAACGAAATGAAATTGTCCGAAAACGAAATTCGCAGAGCGCGGAAAAATTGCCACGTACTCGATTCGTGCTCTAATTCGATTTAGTTGGTGTCATGACTCTAAAATAGTTACTCGGTATTGGAGATAGTCGAGTGTGGGGATAAGGGTAACTTTGAAACGAAATTGTCCTTGAGTTGTACCTACTCGTCGGTCGTGTATGTATGTATGTATGTAAATTTCGATATGTAGGATATTATCCAGCGACGTTCTTCCAACTCAATCATAATATGAAGAAAATCTACTCTGGGAGTAGTGTAAGAACGTCAAGGACGATGGATTTATGACAAGCGGAAATTATGTGAAAGACAAAACGTAATTGAAAAATGTATCAGCTGGGAGTTTGTATTGTTTTTGAAATGATAATTCCGCTACAACAAGGATATTGCATTTAAACGTAATTAGTCGTAACTCCTGTGATTTGATTATGTCTTAATTGCCGCACGTTTTGAAAAATCAAATTGTTAAAAAAAGTTTAAAGTTAATTGAAAAAAATTAGCATGACATTAATTCATGCCCTACACTGATAAAAGTGACATTTTCAACTTTTTTAAAAAGATACCTCCGCAGAAAATATGGATATGGTTTTTCTTTCGGTAGAATTCAATCAAAACCAATCACTGCAATCATTGGCACAATGAACAAATTCATCAATAATTTTGTAAAAAAAATATTTCCAATAATTTAAATTTCTCTTAAACGTTAACATTACTTTAAGTGGTCAGACCTATTCAAGTATTAGTTACACTCGTTGAGCATGCGCTAGTAAATAAAGTTCTTAGTATTAATTTTTTAGGGAAATGCAAAGCAAAAACCTTATGAATTAACAAAACCTATGACTAAAGTAAAACTAGAACTTAATGCTAACTTAAAACTAAATTTAATTTATTTATTTAGCTACATGTAACTCAGGTAGAGAATCTAGCAGAGAAAACTAATTACTACTTTCATCTATACCATAAGTAGGGTAATTATTGTAATTAATATAATCAATATAGACAAATCTCGTACAATATAATAGCGTAAGTTTTTTATAGCTAGCTACAATATTAATACGAACTATATTTTTTGATTGTGAATTTATTATTTAATATAATGAATGTATTTAAAAATGAAAGATATCGTTTATTATAACAGGTTCTATACATTGTGAATTAAAGCTATAAACTAAAATTATTGCATTTATTAATACCATGGAATCATTAAATCAATAAATATGTTCACAACTTTTATAATTTGTATCATAATTGTGTTCCATTAGTGTAGAAATAAAACACGAAATTACTATTATTCTTCATGACAATGAATGAGAGTGTCACATCATATGAAAATTTTTACATCATTCTTCATTATGTGACAGATCACAGATCACCAATTTCGCAAATCTTGGTAGGATCCTTATTGGTAAACGGACTCTTCCGCATACGTTAGCTTCTTGATATCTATCGAGTTTAATTAGAACACCCGTACATGTAAACTCTTAAGATTTATTAGAACGGTATAACAGGAACCTGGCACCTATACATACACCTTAACACATGGGAGAATCAATTTAATTTTCTGCTTAATCCTGTCTCTCACAGAATATTTTACAAAATCAACTAAAGACAAGTTTGCCATAGCAGTACCCACTTCCCGAAATCCATCAAAAGAGAATACAATGAAGTTCAGGTTCCTTGCTTCTTACCATCTAACCTAGCACTATGCATCTACCATGCATATCTGGTCTCCATTAGTGTAATATGTACTTGTAGATGGTCTGATATATTTGAAGAAAATAGAACCCTCTCATGCTTGGTAAGGACACGTTTCTACATTTGTCCACGCCAAACAAGTATTTTGCTTTGGCAAAGACTTGGCTATCGCACGTAGGTAATCCGTTTGGAAAACACACTCATAGTCGCCATATCATGCGCTCAGGGCGACAATGTACTTCCTGAATTATTTTCAGAAATATCAATGCACGTGTAGAGAGTCTATGGCGTATGAAAGCAGAGCGGAAGAAGTCCTTGGGTTCATATCAATTGGTTGCTTGTATCGATATCGACGTTGGCATGTGTCGCATGTAAGTACCAAATTTCACGTCTGCTATACTCACTGTTGCATGTTGAGGATCCAACGAGCAGTTATCGTATATAAGGAAATCCCGAAATCCTTTAAGTCCTTTGTGCCAAGTGTGAGGTGAATTTTAGTTACCTGATTTTCAAGAAGAATGTTTGGATTTCACTCATTTCTTTTACCTATATATCCTTTCTACCTTTTTTCGATATGTCGTTGACAAGTCCTTTTCGGATGGAGGCACCACCCAAAAGTACTTCTGATTCAGAAATCGACTATGACTGGGGAATCGTGGAAGTCGATGATACAGGTATGCTTAAGATTTGATTTGATTTACGATATAGCTATCGTTTTGCCGGATTCAAATCCCGATACTTTTTCAAAGATCGTGTATCCTTTTAGGTCAGGTGTGTGAGTCTCTATGTTTGATATTCGAATTCTTTCAAATGCCAGGCCTGTAATCCCATCTAAAAACCACTTCCGCCGACAGTAAATCAACATTTCGTATGATTATTTACCGCTGATACTTCTGATTACGAATGTCATAAGTTCTATTTACCTCTCTGAAATAAGGGACACGAAAGGCGGTTTGATCTCGTTTCTCGGCACTTGTTCGTGTTGTTCGACGGTTTCCAAAACCCAGACCTGCTAGAACCTCTAGCCTGTGTTTCGCAACGTTTTCATACTAAAAGCTTCCAGTTTTCGGTTTATTAAACACGACACCACCAGAAACACAAATTCATTAGCATTGATTGTGTGTGGACTTAACACATTAACTCCGGACCCATTTGTATCCTATAAATTTGTGTAGTTTGGGAGTGGCTTGACAGTTCCACCAGCAGTGCGGCTCCTTCCTAACATAACAATTGCATCTGTACCTATACAGTTTCCAACCTTATACTTGCATTACATCCCTTTAAGGATAATGTGATAAAACCTCCCAGAAATCGAGAGCGAGTAAGTTACCGAACAAGAGGCCAGCACGTTCACATTCGGTGCTCCCCAACTCCTGTTCCAGGTTTTGTTTATATGCTTCTCTAGGTTCGGCAAACTTTTACGACAAAATTGCATGACCGGAATTAATTAGGAATACATTCCGGACAACATGAGGTCTAAAGTTATACAAGGAGTCTTGGGTACCGTGTCGGTGGCACATGAAACTCCCACGGGATGACTTCCATATGCATACGAGACTCTCATATGAGCCAGATAAGATCTGCACAAAAAAAGTGCCTTGCATGCCCAATAATTTCGTCGAGAAACATGGCAAATTGTCGAGAGTCACTTAAGCGAAAAGTAGGAACTTCTTGAAGCTCATAGACACCACCTCAAACTTATCCGGTTTTAATGAGATGCACTCCATATCTAGAATTTAGCGTGCAAACTTACTTATTAGGTCTAATTGAGAGTGAATATTCAGACGGATATTTATTTATTTACGAGTACGTATAATATTTATATATATATTTTGTCATTTCAAGGATTATTTACCCCTTAGCTTTTTGATTCTAAACGTGGAATTACAGCAGACCGATGAGTGATAATTCAATCGTATGTTTGAGATCAGTTACATTCAGCGCGAAAGAAGAACTGACAAGGTTTTAAATGGGACAGCTGTCCGCTACTCTGGTGGACGATTTATCTCTTAAGATATCGGAGTAAAAATATCAGAGTAAAAAAGAGTAAATCTTTTTTTCTGTATTCGAATTGGTTGCACTAAAAAGAAATTACTGTACAATTAGACTGGTTGTTCCTAGAAAGGTCTCTTGATGTAATCTCAAGTATTTATAAAAAAAAAATTAATTGGTGTCAGGAGTGGAATTATACACAAACAGAACGAAGGACCGTGATATTTTGAAAGTTGTCCCTACTTTCGAGATCTAGATATAAGAGTATCTTTATCTTTATTCTAGTCCTACGGCTATAAGGCTCATACGCCTGCCCTGTAGTGGGATTTTGTACAAGGCGAGTCGCCCAAAATATCGTCCAAAAACCGAAATTTACAACTTTTTGATTTTGAGCACCTTAGGCGACAAATTAATAGGCGAGAGACCAGTGCTCAAAATCCCAAAGTTGTCAATTTCGGTTTTTGGACGATATTTTGGGTGACTCGCCTTGTACAAAATCCCACTACTGATGTCTCACACTACGCCACGCTACAAACATTTTGCTTATTTCTTATTTATCATAACTTTAATTTATCCAGTCGTGGATCAATTATATAAAAATGTACCATTTGGAAATTTAGATTCACCATCGCTATGTTCAGTAAAGCAGAATCTGTATGAAATCATGAATATCATTACAAAAGAATGAAAATTTAATGAAAGAATACAATCAACCCACTCTATTCTCTTATATTTATATAACACCTCGCTTTTAGTATCGTGCAATTCTCACAACTATTGCTTTGCAAGCCGACTCACTACGTGCATGTAACTCATTTCATGTGAGTTTGCTTTGGTCCCACTTATAATTAATCATCATAATGATATCCCCGTACAAGTATGTGAATAAAGTGAAACCACGATGTAACTGGTGCACCACAAAGTTTTAACAACCCTGTCATGTTGGCTGTCGCAATGTAACAGAATGCTCATAATGCGCTGGATAAGCTCAATCTCATCTCGAGACTATATCTTATCCATATAATTAATATCCTTGCCAGTAGACGACTGTGTCGCGCTTCAGTCTCAAGAGACTTTCAGATCCTTCATATTGCGAAAGTTATTCAATGGTTGGAGGGAAGACGTTATCGCAACCTTTTCAAGTCCTTATAAACTCCCCAGACTTGTTTTAATTGCATCCCATTTACCTTCGAACGGAGCCATTCTTCAAATCCGAGACGACACAAGTTAATACGATTCGAAAGAAACTCTTCGAAGCACACATACCCATTCCCAATCGCTCAACAACTATAACTTTTAATTATGTCCAAGGATGTCAGGTATGTAATTGATTTTGTTGGTGGTAAGTATTCAGGTGCCTGGAAACTAAATCAACTCGAACTCGATTCAGCTCCAATCAGTGGCCGCTTCCAATTTCTGCCTTGGACACAATTTCCCAATATATCAATACATTGACCGAATACTTAATTGCTTTCCAATCAATTACAAGTAAGTTAAGCTCCGTCAGGACTCATTGGTGTGCTTCTTCGGTATTCCAAAACCAGCTATCTGCCGCCGGGATTGATTTGCTTCATAAGTTATTTTGCTGCCGGTCTAACCTTTTTCCAGCCTCGTTTTTACCGGAAAAGTTTTAAAGTTATGCCAAAATAGAACAGCATTTTTCCCGTTAAAGGGAAAAAATAAGGAAAAGGAAAACAGACGGAAGTATTCTGTATTGACTTTGAAACTTGGCTTTGGCTCTTCAAATTATTTTCTTAGCGTTCAGTACCACATTGAAGTCCGTTTTTAATGAAAGGAATTCACATCCACTCGACTCCTCGTTCAACATTGAAGCGGAGTTGGACTAACTTTTATTTCGAACCTCTTGATAGAATTTTTCTGTTTATTCAGTGGAAAAGAACGACAATGTGGAACTAAAGCGGGAAGACAGAAAGGATTCTTTCTTTTACAGAAAAATTATCTCGCAAATAATGTTGAAGACATTAGTAATTAAGTAAAAGTATGTTCGAATCTTACCTTGGTTAATTGGAAATTGTATTGAACTGCATCAAATTGTAGAAATGCTTGGGTGGTTTTTTCTCTTAGCGATGATGTTCATCGTTTGTTTTTGGTTAAAATTGCTACAGATGGACGTTGCCTTTTTTTTAAAAACGACTCCATTACTCTATTTAGCGGTATAAAATCCAGGAATGCCAATACGAAATCTAGAAAAAAGTTTGTGTTTAGTACTAAATGCAGAAAATCAAAATCCAGATCCAATAATCAGATAAACAAAATCCAGAAAACAAAATTCTAGAAAATTTAATTAAGCAAAAACTCAAAATCACATAAAGGCGAGTTCTAGAAATTCAAAAATTCAGAGAGATGATAACTATACAAAAATTTAATACATAAAAAAGTTAAAAAAAAGTCACGCCTAATTGCCAAATCAAAATTCGACTGCTAACAGACTTCGCCCAATTTTAACCATTTCTGCATTTTGTCTTTAATTTTTTTTTTATAATTTGGCTTTCTGGATTTTTTAACCTTTGGAGCTTCAAACTAAATAGGTTTTTTCTTGTTTTTGAATATTTTAATTTTTCCTTTTTGTAAATTGTGTGCATAGCTGAATTTTGATGCTGATTATTATTTTTTAGGTTTTGATCATGTCTCTCGAACTCCTTGTGTACTTTTTTGTTTTCTTAAATGTCTAAATAGGTATTAATTGCTATGGTTTTTTGCGCTTTTGTCCAGAACAGAGTTGGGTAGAAAATAACAACATTGCTGTTTTTGTGATTCTTTATAACTTTTATCCAGAATATATCAAATACCTCCCTTGAACTTACTGGGCCAACTACTCGCGCTAAAATCTATACTCTTGCTATCGATAGAGATAGGAAAATATAAAAAACAGCAATGACTTTGTATTTCAATATACATTGAGTACACTACTCTGATCCGGATAATTGCACAAAAACATAACATCGATATTCACTCATTTCTAAAAAAAACAAATTTTCAGGTATTAGGATTATTGATTATTGACACTCAATTAGCATCCATGTTGTTTCTTAGCACAATGGATTCTCGTACAACACTTTTAAAAACTGGTAATATCAAATGAGAGAAAAGTGTTCTTTCGGAACTAACATTTTATTGCAGTTTCCATTGTTTTAAACGTGAAATTTAACGAATCTAAATACTGTTTAATCTTAATGGTCTTTATTACATTGGCTTGACCTTAAAACAAAAATAGGCGAAGGTGTAGTCTGGTCGAACCGTCACACCAATTATTGGCATTCACACCAGGAACTTGGATATTGTGCTTATCGAGTTCGAAATCGATATCCATCGATGGCGAAAAATATCTACAAGATATAAGGACCAAGTTGAGTCTACTTAAAAAATCCCCACACAGAGCTATCACTCATGGGACTGAAGCCAATGCAGCTTGTAGTAAGGACTCGTAGAGGATCTAGGAGGAATCAATCGAATGAGATATTCCAACCCCTGGATAGATGGAATGGTTTAGAATGGAATAAAACCTAAAATACGAGTACTATAGATGCAGTAAGTTTTTCTATAGTACAGAGTGTAGCTACTGTCCGGAATTTAAGTACATACTCGTATATGTAAAGATCCTTGCTGTATTTGCACCACTAAAGTGGAGCAGTCAAGGAGTGTCGAGCTATAAAAGCGGCTAAGATTGGCAGGAAATTTTTAAATCTAAGACACTTTGCATTTACCATGTAAAATTCTTTCGGTGGCAAGAATATTCGCATTGTGAATACTCTAAATCGAATTCAAGTTGTTAGTGTATTTATCTTTCGAACTGGTAAGACTGGACAGCCTTTTTTAACAGGTAGATATACGAATACCTGTTTCGGGATTAAAGGTAGTTTAATTCTCAGTTCGCTGCGATTTAAGAGATATTGAATTCGAATTGATCCTTTAGGTACATATATTGCAAAGTAAATACAGTTAACCGGTATACGAGTACTCTCTTGTTAAGTCCATATTTTACTTTCAGTGAATACTAATACTTTTGTGCTAAAACTATATTTTAGTTTTAGTCTGGGAATAAGACCAAACTTGTCAATATTAGCTAAAATGAATATATTCCTTTATTATTACAATAATAAAGTATTTTAAATTAGCTTTGAAAAAGTACTAGATAATACCTTATACTACCGAAATCTTTTTAGTTTTTTTTAGATGATCCTATCCAGAGATATCGTGGTCACCGCAAAACGATTTTCTTATAGGAGTTCCCTGCAATCAGCTATAGCAGTTTCAAAAATAATTATTTTTACAAATAAAAAATACCAGAATAAAGTTAAAAGTTACCATTACACAAATTTTTACGTTAAAAACTAAAATATCTTTTTAGGCAAAAATTCATGAAAAATTTGGGCCTCCTGACTGCGTATAACCCCTTAAGACAAAGTGGGGAAAGAGACTCAATACCTACTGGGTTTATATTAACGTATACCACGTGTCATACTACCGTCTTCATTAATTTTATTTGCAGGATATCTCATCAGATATCCTTACAGGAACAACTTTCAATTTGTAGTATCGTCTATGGGTGATTTTCTCTACATATTTCAAAATGAAACGCACTCCAAAAATAACATGTGGCTACACATGTTCACTGTAATTCAACCTTTAGGGACAAAATGTTTCAGTTATCAAGTAAACTTGTCACCAGTAATTGACAATTTTGTATGGTAGCAACCCATAGGACTGAAGAAATTTCCAACATTATGCTCAGTCGTCATATCTAAACACATCAGTAAACAACAATAAGCACGACTAAACCCCAAAATGAGGGGGTCTCATCATAACCAGTGCAAGCTACATACCTATTATAAAGAAGTATCCTTATTTTAGAATTTAAATAATGTGTAGAGAGGTACTTTAGAGCTGTTAGTTCTATGCGTTAATAAAGTATTTTACGCCTTCAACTTCCTAGATCACAACCCATCATTATAAGCCGGACAAACCGAAATCCATTTCTTCCCACCTTCTCATCTTTAATTAATTTTCAAAGTCGTTAAGTTAAGTGTGCTAGAAACAATTGCCTCTCCGCAAAATGGAAATTACGACCTACCTCGGGGCAGGCTAGCAAACAACCCCCCCCCCTTCTTACGATTTCAACGAAAACCGAGAAACATTGGCTAGGCATAGAATCTTGGAATAAATTTCGATGTTGGCAGAATGCCGCGCGAATTTCCTCCCAAGACACATTGCACCGAAATCAATTAGTCGAAAGCCTTTCTCTAATGCACATTTCATCTGGCCACAAATTGAATGTGTTTAGGTATGTGTGTACCCCAGCCCCATAAGGGAAAGATATCGTGGCTGAGACAGCCCGACAATTTAGGCCTAACTCTGCCAATTCATAATATTGACCTATGTACATGTTGTTAGTTCTGTTTTAATCTCCCTTATTTCGCCCTTTTACAGTATTGGACCAATTTACAGTACCGTGTTTTGATGGAATTTCGGATCGGTCGTATCCTTGATGCGTCTATCCTAGCCGCCACTAGAGGTCCGCACCGGTTCCGCATGCAATTGACAACACGATATATTCAAATTTAAACTCGACATGAAGTGAATGTAATCGATAAGAGGATATGATCGAAGGCTTAACCAAACGCAGAGGCCGTAAACGTTCAGTGGAAATCTAATAATCTTCGTCGGCTTAGGACATGAAGTATTCCTGAAAACTAACTTAGACGCTCACCGGAGTTATGATTCCAACTCGATGCCGATATGGTGTCCGTAATTGAATTGTGGTCGTCCGCAGTACTATTTTGGAAAATTAGCGTAAATGCAATTAGGACAATCCCTGAGATGAAGTTGGCAAGAACATGGGATTAGGTACTTATGTTATGCTGGCAAAGTTATATAATATACGAGTATGCTATGCGAGGGTTTGGGGTGGTGTGGTTAGCTTGTAATATTTGTCTCCACATTGGTTCAACAATTCCGTCCAAATTTTTCAATTTTAATCATTAAAGCGACCTGTTATGGGGCCGACTCCACATAAATCTTGAACTTTAAGACTGCCACCATACACGAAAGCATTTTACGTATTTTCATTTTTCCTTTTTTTTAGCAGGACCCGTTCCTTAAAAGGCTCGAAATATGAAAATGCTACGAAATGAAATTGGAAAATAATGGAAATATACAAAAAGATTTACGTTTTGCCATTTCTCCGTTTTGGTAGAATGCCTAGCAAGTCATGATGAATGAATGGGAAAAAGGCGAAAAATTCAAAAAATATACATATGTATATATATATATTTCAAAGGACACGAAAAATTTATGAAGTAGGTAGCAAGTTTGGTAAAAGAAAATTTAACATTCCCTATGAATAGTCTTTTGTATCTTCTGCTCTAAAAGATTTCAAGATAAGCATACCATCTACTCCGTCACCTTCAGCCATCGAAGAAGAAAATGAACAGTTTTTCATAAATAGTTTGGGGCACAATATAAAATTCATTTTCCATTCAAATGCGTTGAAAAATCTCTCGACGAAGAGACAGACAGAGACAGGTCCCGGTTACTATGTAGATAAAAAAAACAGTTCCGAACTCATCCTCCGGCCACCTTTGCAACCCCCTCATGTTACTTGCAGACGAAAATGTCTGAAAAAATGCATTTTGCATAGCTTCATTGTACGATAGCTTTCAGTTCGAAGCTGGAACATTAGCCTTAAGTTTTTCGTCCTTTTGTCGTTTTACAACTTAACCCTTTTCTTCTTTTGGGTTGCGCAATTACCCCAGCACACCATTGTTATTATGTTTTGCGTTGTAATCCATTTCTTATTGTCTGTAAGAAAGCCGGCAGGGTTGAACTTTTCACGGTAGAATTTATCCCGAAAAAGAAGCATCATGGTCACGTTTTCTCGAAGGATAGTGTTTATTGCCTGTCATATTCCTTACGGTCCATTCGCACATCAGTAATTTATCCTTGATGGAAATTCCATCACACTGTGTTCGTCGTAGCAGGGCCGTATTAATACAATCCCGCAAGGAAATTTTCGATTTTCGGGCTTGAAGAGGGATAACAATATTTTTGGGATATCGAAAGTTGTATACGTGGTTGTTTTGTCACGTCCTTGAGGCTAATCTGTGGTGAACCGGACACGTTACGCTCGGATTAATATAGTCTTCAAAGTTCGGGTGATGTCTTTACGGAATATCGACTAAGCTATTTGGAGTAGGTTTATTTGCAACGAAATAGCTAATTCGTATTTGAGTGGCGAACAGTACAAAGCTTAAATGGAAATTCACTGACGATCGAATTTATCAACTAATATTTATGTCATTCTCACCGTCCTCCCATGATCTTACTGACCACATCTGGCTGCCGCTGAATTTGCACGTGACTCTATTAGAATTTCAAGTTTCTACAGCCGAGGATCCGAAAACAGGAGAAAAAGCTGAATAATTTTATAAATTGTATAACAAAGAGATATTCTTTTCTTTTCAACGGTTCATGCCACAAAAAGGAAACTTGTTACTGGAGACGACAAGCAGCGATTGAATTGAAGGCGGACGTCGTACCATTCACTTGCACGCAAAACAACAACAAATTGACATAACGGCCCTGTTTTGTCTCATTTACTCACACGGTAAAGCAACAACAACGATCCTGTCTTGTCTCACTTTTCTGGTTTCAAAGTGCTTAATATAAAACCGGTGCTTTATCGTCTCCAGTAGAGTCACTGTATAAGAACTAACACAAACATCCACTGTCTTGAGTACGGACAATGACCGCTTTTGGTACCTTTTTAGTACTCTTGAACCCTGCGAACTCCAAAGTTCGCAGGTTTCTTAAATGGCATAGTTTTAGTGTGTATACGTATAGCAGATGGATTTTGATTAACGTTTCACGGAATCGAGATACATATGTCTCATGAAATGTCAACTAAATACAGCGTTTATCCACTTTAGTGGAGATAAAAATGAAAAATCGGACAACTGCAAAAAAATTTCAAATGTACTGGTTTCAAATGAAACACACATTGTCCGTACTCAAGATAATGGATGTTTGTGTTAGTTCTTATACAGTGACTCTAGTCTCCAGTAGCTCTTTGACTTTACTATTTAGTCGGTCCAATTTCTAATTTGTACTCAATTAAACGGTCGGCGAACTAAAAGTTCCTAGTCTGCTGGTGCTCCAAAAGAGATATGTAATAAAAATTCTGCGTAGTTTCTCTTGTTGAATTAATTCTTCTACCACTGATTGCTTCTGTCTGCATATTATTTGAAAACATACTCAATACTTAGAATCGCAGTTTGGGAAAAACTATTTCAAGATTTTTCCATCAAGATGCGAATCCCATTACAATGTTTTGCTATGCTGTGATAACCAGATTTAATTTAGCTGTTAAGATATTGAATTATCTGTTCTTTAAATCATAAATTATAAGATGTTAAACATAAGTATATAAACTAATAAATATTGAGTGATTGAAAAAAAAAAAAAAAAATTCCTTTAAAAAAGATTTTTCTTTAATGCTTACACTGCAAGACAAATTGAGGTAAATTAATAGGCAATTGTTTTCCATCGATACTAAATGTAAAATTGGATGTTTGTGTAATTAGAGTGAAAGTTACGCAAATAAGATGTAATAATAATACAATATGTACATGCATCATAAATACAAATCAGTGATGTAATTATTGCACAAAAGTGCGTAATCAATAATCATCGGTGGCTAATTATAATACGAAGAATGTAATTATACACTTCTTGTATGAAATTCCCATTTTGTTACTGTGAAAAATTCTCCATTGTATAATTATAACGGTAAAATGATAAATCTAATTGAGTTGACAATGATTCAAGAATACGTCAATAAGACGTACAATTATATACATTACGCTTTTTTGCATTTATTTTTGCTTTTAATAAAGAGTATTTTTACATTGTGTTTGTAAAGTGTAATCATGCTATGACGTAGAGAAGGCTTTTATATCCAAGATGCAACCGAGGTAGTGATCTAGTACAGCTTTGTCCAGTCCTACCATTTCTTAAGGTTAACACCAAACACACCGGTTCAATCTAAGTTCTAAGTTCAATCGAATATCGATGTATTGCGAAGTAACCGAGAACTTATCTAGGCAGTCCCGTTCGTAGTATCGAATTTGGCGTATTTTCTTTCGATTTATTCAGCACAATTTAAATCTTACTCACGTCGAACTAATGCAGGACATTATAAAAAAAACGAAAAAAAATCCAACTTAAAACATTCACTCATGAATACGTCTTGCAGTGTCGTCTATCCAATGGTGCATAGAATCAATGCAAGCCATATACGAGTACTTCTCTTACAAAACAAAAAGCTCAACTGAATACTTGTTAAAAGTCGGAAGATTTTTCCACTCGTTTATGTCCTTGACAGCAGCAAATTTTTTGATATTAAGTTCACGTTCCTGAAAAGGAATAAAAAATGGAGCCCAAGTACCTCTTAAGCTCGGTATAGCAGTAAAAATCACAAACCATTGCTCTCGACAGTTTACTTTTGCAAGTATGCCGTTATTTGTTCGATGCACTTTCAATCCAATTCTACTGTAATACCCGCCCGCACCCCCTGGGCTAATCAATAATACATCTGAAACTAAGCACTGCAGCTTGCAGAAACTGTGTAAAACCTGCACAATCAGCTCAATAGGATCGGATCAGAAGTTGGAAAGGGGACGTGGGGTAGAGCAATGTTTTTATTGATGTGCTTAAGGATTAAAGGATTTTCAATTAGAATCTGACTTTTATTTATTCCATTCACTGCACATAAGAAAGAAAAAGAGAGAGATAACGAAAGCGAGGGCGGAGGAAAAGGAAGACGAGAAAAAATAAAATGAGCTAAAACTTCAAAGTAAAGAATAAGAGAAGTTTCACAGAATTTCAAGGGAAATTATTCTGAAAGTTTTTAAAAATGTACATAACTTTATTGCATCGCTAGTCTTAACGTAAACATTGACGGTAATGAATTTCGCTCGAGGACATGAATTTAAATTTTTTGTTATAATCTAAACTACTGAATATGATTTTAAAACATGAAATACCGAATTTGAAATTTATAAAGCGATAGCTAGAGAAAATTTCATGTTAATAGTAGATATTTTTTATTCACTTTAAAAATAATTTGGCGGTATGCACCAATATTTAAAAAAAAAACATTACAGAAGTAAGTTAACTTGTAGTAAATGCGTATGACTTAAAAAATATTTGCTCAAATGTGATCCAGATCGTCAAGTTGTATATTTTAATTTTTTATAAATTAAATTATATTTTTTCTTTCACTAATTCTTTGAGGACTCAGCTTTTCAAAAGAATGGTGGAGAAAAGTGGCGTGCGGAGCTTTAGGTAATTTCTTAAAGTCACTCTCGTCCTCGGGGCTACCAAACGATAGTCTTTACTTCGTATAAAATGGTAAGATTTTGTCTGTGTAAAGATGTGATCTTTATAACTGAAAGATCAGATCAGTTACAAAAGTTATAAGGATCACAAATTGCAGTGTCACACATTTCAATTTCACATACTTATGAAAAGTTTAAGAGTTATTAAGATATCAAAGCCATGTTGCATATTTTAGAGAGGACGGACAGAAAATTGGATCTGTTAACCTTAAAGGTGAAAATATAAGACACCATTTCAATGTAGAATACTCCTTTTGTCTCAAATATTAAAGTAATTGGAGTAGGCCATAGACTTATGTCTTATTTATTAATGCAAAGAATTTATATTTTTCGCAGAAACTATTATAACAGCGATGGATGTTCTTCGGCTCATAAGTATCCTTGCTTAAAGTGTTGAACAATTCCATTTTCTTCTTTCCACTTGCGAGAAGAAAACTGTATGAAATCCATTCAGAGGGACATAGGGTTGTATACACCCTATCGTATCGGGATTGAGACTCGACCTGCATTTGCTTCTGTATCTTGTCGTCAAAACGTTCTTTCACGGAAACTTGAACGGTCTGTCCAGCTTTTCTTGGAAAGTTTTACCAAACTTTTCCGCGACTTTTCAACAGGGGCTCCAATCAATTTTTACGACAATTTCAACCCTCTCGCATTACAAGTTTTAGAAATTTTCACTTTATTTTCTACATCACCGACTATTAAATCGACGGTCGGGATACTCCTTGTCCGTTTCCCTTTTTCGCATTTTATAGAGTGAAATTTATTGCGAGTGAAATTAATTTTGAAATGGAATTTCCATTGCGAATGTTAGCATAACACATACTTTAACCCTACGATGCCTCAATCAGAATGATGGACTGTGATATTCCGCCCCTCTGTTTTGTATGGGGCGAAGGGCTCCAAAAAGGACCAGAGTGAACTGTGAAACAATTCCGGAACAAGGAAAATTTTATAGCTTTTCCCCGATACTGCGGAGGGTAGTAGAGCTATTGAGGGTAATAAAGCTCCAACCTGGGAATAGTAAATCACCACTCTCAACTACGAGAACGAAATTAATAAAATCAGAATCGGGAATTGCGTAAAATGTTTTGGCTCGGGTATTTCGCACACAGGATCCACTTATTCCGGTCGCATAAGAATCCAATCAAAGCCCGACTACTTTTGTAGGTGGCCATTTCTAGTCCCCGAATAGAAGCCATCATCCCCTAATTCGACGAACTACTTAAGGGTGTATAACGTGCAAAGATGTCATTTGGATATTCGAGACGCGTAGACCGAATCATCCCATTGCGGAATCCTTTCTCGGTATTATTATTGCGTTGGTATTCGATTCGCACCGCTCTAATGTCCTGTAATTAATTCAAATTGAATGGATTGATCCCCTCAGATGGCAATTTTGGTCCTTGTGTCGTCGTATAGCTCAGATCGAAATCGGTTTTCCTTTATTTCATCCTGCGGGCATGATGTGCTGTGAGACGTCCGCAAAGGTGAAAATATCGTCGTGCTCCAGAAAAGGAAGAGCACTCCTCAATAGCGAGAAGAAACGACGAACCAAGGACTCGAAGGTGTTTTGTGTCAGCGAATGATATTCGTCATGGTCTAGAATATCAAATGAGGTGCGCCTCCGTCTCAATTTTCCATTTGGCAGTTGAGACACGTTCTCGGAAGGAAGCAAGTTTTGTGGAAGCCGCACAAAGACAGGATACCAACTTAATCCTGGACTCGATACTGACAGGCAAGTTTCGATATGAGAGCAATTTTTTTACCCCATTTAAGCGTTGATTTATTTTTATGGCTGGCACTGGAAAATCGTATCCTGGAAATAAATTTCCTTAATCGAAAATACATTTGGGATATTTTTTTCCATTTTATGTAAATAATTTAAAGGCTATGGAAGACTTTCGTGAGCTGTAGTTTCTAAATGGAAATAAAAATGTAACTCCAGCATTTATAATAAAAATTTGTCACTTTCATATCTTTTTTATTATTATACAAAATCCCTGAAATAAGTTAAACAGAACAGAACTTAGTTTTTCTTCACATTACTAACTTATAACGGCATTCGTATATAACTATAGGTAGACCCTTTACCACGGCTCGTAGAAATTACTGCAGTGACCTATGTACTATACATCGATCTAATAAGAACAAGTTCTACACTCTTCACGTATAGTCCACGAACACACCGCATAATCTCGCGATGCATCACATTTGTGTATTGAACAGCAGCACGGGCTTGCTCACTCAATTAGTTTCTGGCAAGTCCATGAGAACTACATTTATAAATATGGTATAACCGTGTGAAGCTGTGAGTTCGAATAGAGAGTGAACGTGCATCGTTAGAAAGCATTGCCAAGTGTACAAATTGAGTTAAGAGATTTGAATAAAGTGCTCTGTTTTGGAGAACCCCTATCTCGCAACAATAACACATGTCCATGGTAAAGAATTATAATAACTTTCATCAAATTTCCAACTAAGACACATCTTTAACCAAAACCGACGAACTCAATTTATGTCATGCCAATTCCATCCTAAAGAAAATTGATGTGACAAGTCCGAAATTCGATTCGAACGAACGGGAACATCTTTCAAACAAAATATTACATCCTTACTGACAAAACGTCAAAGTTGATTTTAAGATTCTCTCATGCTTCGTATCCGTCCGGTCCCGGGCGATGTCACAAAGTCTTCAAATACTTCTCAATGTCAAACGCACTCCGCTGACTTTCATCGCCGTTCCCTTTCATTGGTCGCAGAGTTCGGATGTGACAGGTCCAACGGAAGCAGTTCTTTGCAAACTTTAGGACGAACCCAAAAGGATATGGCATATAAGATGCCAATGGTGGGTCGCCTTCACCTTCACGTTCATCCTTCGCTCATATGCCTTTCTAAGCTATCTATTCTCAATGGGAGTGAAAGTGACTCATTGCTTCGGTTACTGGAAACACAGTAGCTTCGACTTCAGCCTCTTTGTAGGACCCAAGTGAGTTTAAGGGAAAACCTGTCTTCTGGTCATAATATATTTGTCCTACCTGTCCCAAATGCCTTAACCTGATCATTTTTTAGTACAGTCAGGACTTTATGGCACTTGTGCTGACACGTGACCGGGTCTCCAATGGAATAAAAATTCGATTTTGATATGGGTAAGGACTAAGGGATCCCTGAAGTTCAAGTAGATTTGGAACAGACTACAGATAAAATAATAACGAAGTTTAAATGCCATTGCTTAGGTCAGCAGTTTTGCGTAAAAATAAAGCAATGGCTCAAGGAGAAATATATGAAAATTGAATAGATTCAATTTTAACACTATATTTTCGAGATGGGATCTGTTGATTCTTGTAAATAAAAATTTATTATACTCGTAGAATGCGTACGTATAAATTTTCAACCTCATTGTTAAATGCGCTCTCGAGTTATAGTGTATTTTGGTGGATAAGTGAACTACTTTTTTCAGGACATCTGTGAGTCTAAGGATTTTTAGTACAGTGAATACAAAGTAATATTTCGATATATAAAAATTACCTAGCACTACAAAAAACATGAAAATCGGGATATTGAGTTTCGGGATTTCATTTTTCAGGATAAGGCGTTTCGGAATTTTTAGACTAAGTATAGCCTTGAATTTTAGGTTTCGGGAGCTTTAAGGATACTGAACTGGACTTAGGCCTTTAATACACTGTAGTGTACAATCCAGTCAGCTTAGGGATGGGAGGTCAGAGATCGGGCCGGGTATGGCAGTGTACTAGTTGGTGTTAATAATTTTTGAGAGCTGTTTGGCTATGATGTGATCTACCAGAACAGCAATGTTGCCTATAACAAATCAACTACTGTCTGGTATCTCTGATGGTGTTAATGAATCAGATAAGAATGAACTCGTCTGTTCAGTGTTAAATCCTTTAGTAGTGATCCTATTAAACATTCCGCACTGTTCACTATTTATATTAATAATTTCAAAGCCAATTGCAACTGAAAAATTCTTATAAATATAATATATGCGTAGAGTGGGAATTGAACCCACGACATCGCGTTTACAAGCCTAGTACTCTACCACTGGACTACACCCGGCCATAGACCCAATCCTATTAAAGTTTATATGGTAATTTCATTTCGATCATAGTACAAATATTACGATTTGCTTTCGTTATTGTAATAGAAGTTGAAGTAGTCCACGGCGTCTATTTCAATATCTTAAAAGTTGATGTCGAAAATTTCGCTTTTGTATGCTATTTATAATCTAATGAACCATTTACCCACATTACGGCCAACTGATTTCGATTTAGCTCTGTAGTAAATATATCTACGATGTAAAGGATCCCAAATCCTTGCCGTGTTTTACCACAGAGGATTATTGGTTCTCGTCCTTATTCCTCGAGAGATATCATAAAATTTTATTTGCCATAATGTAAACGTAGGTTTTAACGGCTGTCTATCGCTCGTAAAAATATCCGCTATTTACGATACGATATACAAAAAAAAATCAAAATAGATTTTGGATATGTCCTTGTTCCTTGCCTCCAAGGTTTCTATTAACTTCAACAAAGCTCATATCTTGAAGCGTTTGTGTAACATCAGGACCCATCATCCAAGGCTGTAAACTTTCAATTCGTTCTAGTATTATCCTGGCTGTTGGTTTCGGGGGAAAAATTTCTAACTTCAATGCGTCGTCTATGGGGAGCGATACCACGATGAACTTGGGTACTAAACGCCTTAGGACAATGTTCTGATAGCTTCGTATATGTCTCCTGGAAGGCGGATAATAAAAGCGCTTAAGAGATGACCGATGACAAGCGCTTTAATGCCAATAACCGTCCTTGTCGGAGCTCCAAAGACAATGTCCTGCGAAAAGAAACATCCTAGTGGCAAAGTATTTGCCTTTATTACTGTCGGAACCATTTAGAATGTTATTTATGTCGTCATGATATTCTATCACGCGACACTCTTCAGAGTTATATGAAAAACTATCCGTTTGGGTTGAAGTGTTTGTTTGTATTATTTCATAGATGAACGCAGACCGATTTCAAACCCACTCTAGAACTTCATTCGGTACCAGAGATCTTAAATCAGGACATTCTTAAAGGCAAACATTTTGGGAAACCTGACGAGATACTCGTATCGCAACTTCAATTAGATGAAAAAGGTTACACGGAAAAACTAATAAAATTAAAAACTGAGTTTCCATGGAAGCATCATTCCCACATTTTTTCCTGAGTTACTGCAGTTTCACTTGCCAACATAAACTTTGTTAGTATTTCTGTCGATAGGATCTATGATTTTGTTTGTACACATGTACGAGGAACCATCTCTCGGGGTCACCCTGGGACAAATGGGCAAAAAAAAGGTTTCCCTTATCGCGATTTAAATTTTAAATAAACCCACCGAGGTTCACATTTCTTGAGTTCATTTTTCCCTGTTCTCGGGCGTTATACGTACTTTTTTCCGTTATTCTCAAACCCCCTTTACCCACTCCCTATTACTCCAGCTGGTTATGTTCTTAGAATGTCCTCGAAACTGGCGAAAGTTCAAGTTAATGATGTCCTCAATGCAAAATACACACTTTAACTCGAGTTTAGAGTTTTTAATGGTAGTTGAAATTGTTTGGGTGTAATATTTTTTCCGGAACGGAAAGGGATGAACGAAGAGGAAAACAACTTATTTGGCGGAAACGCTAAGAATTACCACTTAAAGGAATTAAAACATTTTTATTAGTTGAACTGTGCAGAAAGAACGACGCAATGCCCATGAGCTGAATATGACAATATATTTTGAAAATAAAATTAAATACGAAAAAAACGCCAACAGTTTCGATAAAAGTTTACACTTTTTCTGGGTCAACGCTGCAAAAAGCAGTTAAACTTAAATTATGTCCTAAGATACTCGGACGCTCAGCTTCAAAACGTATTTTTTGAAATATTTCTTTATTTTATCTGCACTCAACGGATATTAGCCACAAAACCGGATATATACCAGGTAAATACCTACCAAAAGTTTTAAAGTTTTTTCGTTGGTCACGCTGCAGAAGTCACACTGGACTGTAAAGGAAAACGAACAAAACCAGTGGTGTACTATTCGCTAGATTGCAATTGGACACCAAATTGTAAAACAAAATTGTTCCTGTTTGTGAGTTTATATACAAAAGTAAAAAAATTTAGATACGCTTCCAAGAATTTATCAACGATCCTATCGAATGTCTCTTGTCTCTTCCGAGCCATCGAATACATTCGATTGATATTATGATATTATGAATCGACCGAATGCAACCGAGCACTTAAAGTGGCATTATACGGAAGGCGATAACCCAGCCACAAGCGTCAAATAATAATTACAAAAAAAAAATAATAAGCAAATAATTTCATAAGGAAGTAAAGAAAATTTATCGGATTATAAGAAAAAAAATTTTAACATAATGTAATTTAAGAAAGAAGATGATAAAAAAATACTTTTAAAAATGCCTTTTGAAATGTTAATAAGTTTATGAGAAGTTCTGTGTATCGTTAGAATATTAACACAAGTTTAACAACTACTTTTATTATTAACATTAAACTAGCCTTTCCTTTAACAATTTCGTTAAATAACTATGAATTTTTGAATAAATACTTCATCATCATATTCATTAAATAATTTTAAAATGTATCTAAAAACTTTCAAAACGGCACGACACACAATCGTATACATTTTGCGGAAACCGTAAATATTAAGAGAGCTACTAAGTAAAGTCGTTCGGGGTGGGTGAGTGGTAATGCCAACGTCTCTCGTATTCATTGCATAATTTATGCAAATGTCTAAGGTTTAAGAGAGGTTAGAACCATGGTAAATGGAAGGATATATATATACAGAAGTTTACCGGGTTTGGCATAGGTAGCACTAGTGAAGGTACAGGAACCCGGATAGCTCAATGGAAATTTATTGATGTTAATAGCTAGGTGCAAGCGCTACTGTCTCCGGATATAAACCACTAGATAAATTTAACTATTATGGTAATAAATTAATTTCCATCATACACATAATAATTCAGACAATGAAGTGGTATGCCGAGCTCGCACTACAATCATCTAAAGTTTTCAAGGAAAATATTTACGCCGGATATGTGACTGTAAAAATGTCGGAACTTAAAGTACGAGTAGTTGGTGCGAGTTGTATGTATATAATTTTAAATATTTATTATCATATCTATGGGGTGGCAGTTTCAAGGAAATGGATGCGAGCTAACTATAAGCTCCGGTAATTAATTGGCCCAAACATATTTACGATGTACTCGTAGTTCATATTGATGATGAGTTTTTATGCGAATTAGCGGGTATTATTTTTAAGGTCACCGCTTTCAACTTGAGTAGCTGCGAGTTAGAGTTGAACAATTTTAAAGTACCAATTAACATTACACTTGAAAAGCTGAAACGCTGAAGATTATACTTGTAGCTCGGTGCAAGGTTAAGTTGTAAGCGAATTTTATTCTTTTGAAAGTCAGTGGGCATGGCTTATTAGCCGTGAACTATAGAAAAATTAAAATATCTTTGTAATTATTCCGTGATATTTACAGTTTTGTATAAATAAAATATGAAATATACAAACAAGATACGTGCATATTACCGAACACAGTCATACCTGGAAAAAACTACTACTCTTTCTCTCTATAGTGCTTCAACCCAAATCGAGCCTTGTCTTCGTGGACTTCAATCACTTTTCAGGATGTCACCAGCCTTTCCCGAACAACTTGCCGGAATTCAAAAGGAACTCCAGTTGAGTACCGAACATATGTATGCAAATTTTTTCGGAACATGTCGATTACTTACGTATAAACTCATAAAATAGTAATTCATACTGTTCTTCCATTTTCCAATCGAGAACTGATTTTAGTTGCATTTATGATAAATTTCAGTTCTGGTAAACCCTTAGCCCTACTGGCCACTACAATTTTGAAATGCGTTTCACTAGTCGAAATTTGGATATTAGGTGGATGAAATCAATAAACTTTTTCTAGTAACCCCTAGTATTCGGCGAAAATAAATTCTCTTGAGTTCGAAAAGTTGTTCTGAAAATTAGTACAAAGCTTTTACAGTATCTAAACAAAATAGAGACTCGTCGTACACAGAGCGCCATAAATCAGTCAGCCCGTCTCGCTACCTATAAATTCGACTAGTCTTGATAGGATAACAAAAAAAAACCTTAACTTAGTCGGACACGCTTCCAATTTCTCTTCGGTTTTGTGCTCCGTCAAGTCAATTCAAAGTGGGCATTAAAAGAAAACACATAGCAAACAAGACTTCAATCAGCCGAGAATCCTTCAAAGGAGCTGACAAGGATTAGTAAGTATTGTGTTGTTGTATTCAACTCCGAACTGTTCCTCCCGCTTGTCCGCATTCTTCACGAGCCTAGGTTCGGTCTGATCCACTGAAAGCATAAATTTTCCGCTGTAAAAATTTATCACCGCAATCGAATCGTATTGAGTGAGGTTTGCTCTTTTGCCAGTATTTTCGAAGGATTCTGCAATCCTTGAGATTTTGACTATAAAGTGCCCTTACCTGACAAGAAACTCCACCCACTCTCGTGTAATTCGCATTGATTTTGCGGCTTTTTTGAGACGGCGGATCTTGTGTGAGTGAATGTATGTGGCATGAAACAGTTAAATTTGGATCGCGCAGCACTGACACAAAAAATTCATAGCCTTGGTTGCCTTTAACCTTCGATTTCGATGTTTTAAAGACAGCACATACATTTAATCGAATTTAATGCCGGTTGTTATACCCCATGCTACATTTAAAGATTTAAGTTCCTCCCTCACCTCAAAAAGTAGAACGTAGAAAACCCCAAACACAAAACTGCAAAGGTTTTTTTTACATCTGGGTGGTGGGTGGTGGCACGACTGCTTTTCTAGTCCTTTTGAATTGTTACGTTTGTATTTTTGTGTGCTGTAACCATGGATCGAGAGTGCGGGGATGCCGTCTTCGTTTCTGGCGAGAGAGATAAACTTCTATTTATGTCCTTTTTGGCAGGGATTCGATACCAATTCCGTTTAATAGATTTAACAAATGGCCGGGACTCATATGAACTGATTTCCCGTACGACAATCGGATTCAATTTCAATGGGATGTGAGCGATGAAAGATATACGAAAATGGCTCGACAAATTTCTCTCGTAATTTCGGTGCGAATTTGTCTATGACTCATTTGGTTATTTTTAGGTTATAGGCGAGAAGAAATGAGGATTTAAAAGTTATGGCTGTTGGGATAGGTCAGCACTGGGGAAATAGGAAATATTCTTTTCACAGATAATTTGGTTCAGTCATTTGAATAAAATTCCTTTTTCTTCCTCGCGTGGATTAAATTGTTTCCTATCTACGATTTCAGTGATAGAACGTGGATTTTTGAAGTTTTTTTTGTCACTCAGATTACTAAATATCATAAACAGATCAATTTGCTTGAACTTTGATATTTTGAAGCGTGGCTTGCCTTATACTCCTAGCATTCTTTTCCTAATTTTTCTGTGTTTCATACTTTTCCTCAACACTTTAGCTTTACTCGGACACCATTTTTATTGTTTACAAAGGGTGGGTTTTGTTTACAGTAGGTATACAGGCCTGGGTAATACATTGGTGCTTTAGGGTCGGTTTCATAGTCGAAGCTTAAACGACAAATTTGGTTTAAGCTTTGGAACTTGTTCGTTAGATCTTAAATCAAAGATCAAATTTTTGGCTTAAACTTCGACTGTGAATTCGGCCCTTCGTAATGAAAATTAAATACTACAGGTTGTTTGGATTTTTTATTGTTTTAACAAGAAATTACTTTTCTACGATTGAAACTGGAACAATAGCGATATTGCACGGCAATTTCTTAACATTGCCAAATAGAACGGTCTCAGTCTTGTTTGAACAAGAGACGTGCTAATATCAGCTCAGATGTAGAAATAACAGCCCTTATTTATTTACTATTTTTTTTTTTCAATTTCAACAAAAATAAGTTTTCGATTTATTTCTCGTAAACACCCTAAATAACGAACACAGTTTATATCACTATCCACGACAGATGTATTTACGCTATCGTCAAAAAGTAGCCTCCGAAAATAATCAAACTTTATTGTAAATAATTCTCCGGCAATAAACCTTCCGAAAATCCTTCGAACTTTAAATCCGAAAAAATTGAACGTACCTTCCCTACAATGGATTCTGTGCCTCTTCCATTGTCTCCCTAAATTCTGAAACAGCCATAAGTGCCAATAATGTAACCTACGTATTCGTATCATGTCCGTAGAAAAGCCAGTCCATGACCTTTTATCTATGGCGGGGACCTGAAAAAGATAAGGACGAAAAAGGGTTTTTATTTCATCGGGGGCTGTTCCTTTTTAAGTTTTGTTTAGGCCACTAGATCACTGTCACTGGATGAATACGATTTACGATTATTGCACTTCATGAGACATAAAGCACGCTTCGACAAAAATAGCTAATACTCGCCGGGAGGAGATTCGACTTACAAGGACGATGTCGCTACAGACGAGTAGTTTCGTCCATAGAGTAGTAAAAAATTTTTTTTCGGTCTCTGGTGTTATATTATACTATCAAGATAGAGAACAATATCCTTTTGGTCCTAGTTAAAAAAGCAGACATTTTCCTTGGCAAAGAACAAATGACACAAATAAAAATAACGACTGAAAGGCCTGACATCATGATGTAACTTTTCGTTGAGCTTTTTATCCCAATTTTTTCGAGGCAGTGAGTTTCGGGTGAGTTTCTGGTCTATTCTGGAGAATTCATACTTGAAAACAGGAGCAATTGTTATCTCGGATATCCTATCCGTCGGGTATAATATGTTGGCCGTATGGCCATGTGAATGTGGGTGTTTGATATCATTTGTTGAAGAAGACCAACAGAAGCTTAAACAAAATACGATAAAAATTTATTCTAGCCTTCCGCACTGAAATTTTACGATCCTGTAAGGCTTCGAGCAGGGAATAGCCAGTGTAGAGGATGGATGTCGACAAATGGTTCACAGAAATGCCTTCCAGCGTCATGATAATGAAGAAGTTAAGGCACTCTCTTACCCCATCATGAGAAATGTGGATGTAGTATGTACGTTATTCACACTGGTGATAACGAATGAGTTTCAACAGTTTAGTCAACTGATGAAATGCGTTCTACTTTTTTGTCGAAATTAAAAAAAAATTGCAAAAATTACGATAGACTTAGACCCGTTCCAGTAACGTTCTAACTGAAACTTTAACTGACAGAAGCTCATACGAAACATACAGTCAAAGTTCTGGTTAAATTTTAACTGACTTAATATAAACATACATATATAGAAATATGGTCATTTTGAACTAGAAGCACAACTTAATTTTTTGTTTGACAAATGGTTTCAACTTATCAACTTAGTGGTTTCCTGTGATACAGACGCTGGTGAATCGCATCGGACTGACGAACCGAATGAAAATTATTCTGAAGATTATTTTACTATTTTTGAGGCATTGAATTCAATTCTAGCTTGAAATATTCATTCATCTATCGGTAATATAAGGGACAATGATGTTTTAAAAGAAATGTGGTGGACGGAAAGAGGATGCTTGAAAAATGAAGCTTGGTCGGAACATTCTATAACAGATCCTTATTGTTCGTTAACAAAATCGGGAAAAAATTCAATACAAAAAAAATTTTTAGGAATCAGAAACTATAGTCGTACCTACTTACAAGAAGTACCGCTAGACGTCTTTTTCGCGAATGTAAGAAAGGTAAGATTATACAAATATTTTAAATATTATTGCACGTGAACGCTTTCGATTTCCCTCAAACTTTTTTGGAATTGGTCGAAATTATGTAACGTTTCTAGTATGGTACATATTTTTTTATTTCGTTACGTACGTTAATTTTTACTTTATCTGGGTGCAAGTTGAATTTTCTTCATCATTTAAATTTATTACATTTTTGTCACATGGATTTGTAATACATAATTAGTAATCTCCAAAATTTTTCCCTTTATAAGTTAAATATTCTACATTTATTAGTCGACAAAGGAATCCCAAATTCCGAGAATAAAGTTGATAAAATCAATACTGCAATAAGAGCACCTTCGTAATTGGCTTTAACGCAAAATTTAGTATCCAAATGAGCTGAGTGCAGAATATTTCCCCCAAGTATTAGTACATTTAATTGGTAGTGTTGCCTTTACATTGTGCACATTCATGCATTCTCTCTGAAAGGTTCATATACCTTTCCTGTGTAATTCAGTTCAACCCAAACCACAAACGAACTGGTCCATTATCAAAGGACCTTCATTTAATTGCAGTCCTATTAAATAAAATGCCCGAAGCTCAACGTCCTTGTCGACATCATAGTTTATTGTCGTTCTCTCCGACTTTTAATCCAACTTCCTGCTAGATGATGGTGAGTAAATAATAATAAGGACCAGCTATCCTAAGAAACGAAAACGATATCGTTAATCGGTGAGGTCAGTTGCAATGAATAGTGAATAAGAGCAAATAACCATATCGTCCTGGCATTTATTTTACTGTTATCCTTGCCTGGGAGCTTAACTTTAATGCCATACTACCTAGGACGCTAGTCGCTGTCATTCTCTTGAATAATTTTCACTCTTAGTGTTTCAGAAGAGGGGTTACGATGGATTTCCATTAAAGGACTTTGGGAAAAGTTTATCTCTGTTTGCAAAACAGGGAGAGGATCTATTACAAGAGATTCTCGGTTTTGTCTTTTTCTGTTGTGGTGATTCTTCCTAAGGACCTTAAATTGCCAGATAGTATTGACTGAGTTGGTTATCAGGACTCCGGGGAATATTGTTTTTCCTCGTTTTTGGCGAATAGAATGGAAACAACAACGTCGACAGATTCCGATTTCAAAAAATTTAATGAATAAGGAGGCTTGTATGTGTCCTTGACATGTTGGTATTAGTTTGAAAGTATCGAGAAGAATATTTCGAATGGGGTGATACGTTTGATAGCTTTCGAGTGATGAAAATGGAAGCTAACCCGTGGATAATGGACTGTTGTAATACGGCGATTTGGTGTTGAATCTCTTGAATTGGGATTTATTCGTAGTGAATAATTAAATTGCGATTTCACAACGATTAAAGTTGTCATTCAATGATTAGATTTTCGGAAAATGGGCATTGGCAATGAGTAGGTGCATTTCGCTCATCAAAACGGCAAACATCCGATTTAAGATAAAACTAAATCATGACAAATGCTAGCTTGTACAAGTATCATTTCGGTTCCGGGAGAGATACATTAATTCTAAGGACGTTTGTATGGCAGCTACTAAAAAAATTGCCTTGGATCTAGCTGTACGTGAGTAATTGTAA
Source organism: Beris chalybata (assembly GCA_949128065.1). NCBI lineage: Eukaryota > Metazoa > Arthropoda > Insecta > Diptera > Stratiomyidae > Beris > Beris chalybata. The sequence goes on along the minus strand of OX421896.1, from coordinate 1,046,488 downwards.
TACCACGCTTTCTAAGAGGTATTTTTGTGAATAAAAAAAATATTTTTCTATCGAGCTGTAAGCTGAACGGTTTTTTAAGTTGTCATACGATCGGAGGATTCTAAGAGTTTGCTGCATTTTCTTCATACATATTCTTATTCGTGTTTGAAAACTATACATACCTTCAACTTGTAAAAATTCTTTCCTTTATAGCGTTCTGAATTCATAATGCACTAGACTTTTAACGACTTTTGGTATTGTACAAGAGAGTGAAACAATTTTATCTATTAATAAATTTTGCATTACAAATTCGACAAATGAAGATAAAATTTCAACTTGCTAAGTCAACGCGTATTACCATAATTCAAAACTTATCTCGCATGACCTAAATCTTCCAGAGCATTCAGTTTTATCTCTTTTATATGATATTAACATAGATAAAAGATCTGATTAGTTAATAAATTTATGTTGTAAAGATGCCACATCATAAATGCCCCGCAGATAGCAGATATTATATCCGTGTAAGCTTAAAATTCGCAGATATAGTTGTACCTTATATCCCATCCCTATCTCTCTCACGCTTTACCCGGAGAGATATACTCCTGCTGTGACAGAATCTCTTAATGGCATTTTAAGTGTTATTTATTGGCCAAGTAATGAACGAGGTTCTACATCCATAGCGAGCTGTTTTACGGTCCGAATAGAACTGAAAAGATTCGAGGATCAATCTACTGTGGTGCTTCTGGACGTGTAGATGTAGTTAAAAGTTGAAACCTCAGTTATATTGATCCGAGCAGCAAAAACTCTAAAATTCATTAAAAGTTACGTGATAATAGGACTGTTGAGTGCTTTCCAACGAGCTAGTAATGTACTTTGAACCCGAACGAACTACATACACCTACTCGTATATAAAATTGTTCAGATATAAGTATGTCGATGGAATCAAACTTTCATCCTGTATTTATACGGGGTTTTTTGGTGTAAAAAATACCTGGGCAAGGTATTCGAAACGGGAGGTTACTGCATGGCAAGAAACTTTAAATATTGCGGGGTGAACTAGTGTAGGGTTGGTGATTATAGAGATTTTCGTGATAGCAAGTTTTGTGGTTAGTGTAAGGAATTTATTACTTTGACCGGGAAGAATTATGGAATCAATTTATTCCAGTTTTATACTTTATATTGGCGTAATAAATTCAATTCGTTGTCCAAGATGTGGTAAAGAATGGGGTGGATTAAAATCTTGATTGGAAGAAAATGCCAGTGGGTATCTGGACAAGAGATAATGGTAGTAGAAAGAGTGGTGAACCTTGGAGCTGCTAATGGGTCGTTTTGTAAAAAATTTCTGGTGCGGTTCAGATGGTGTCCAGGGTTTAAAAACTGGCACCAATTCCGAATTATATCAATGTACGGCAGTAGATAGAAGATTTCGACTTGAAAAAGCCAAAATATCAAACGGCAAACATTCTTTTTTTTGTATACCTGTAACTTTGTTTTCTGTTGCATTAATTGCTTAAACATTTAATTTAATTTATTTTTATTATTTATTAAATTCATATTTAAATTTAGAATTTAAGTCTATGCGTCTGTTGCAACATAGTAGTGAACAAAACTATGTACATATAAGTCTAATTTTGTTTTGTTTGCGTGTATTTATTTATGTTTATTTTTCCTTTTGAATTCAAATTCATTTATAATTTTGGTGCATACAACTGTAAATTTGGCTTTTTTCACTGCTTTTCACCGTAAGTTATGTAGTTCTGTGGTTCAGTGCTGTGTGTATCACTCTACCAAGGAGGAGAGGCAATGTAAATCTTGAACAAGAAAATCGTTCTGTAGTGAACATTCATAAGTGAGACGAGGCGGTGGCTGATTTCGAATTTTGGTAGGTCAAATATTCAGAAATTTAAATGATTTTTGGAAATAATTTTTTTTAATGAAGTAAGTGGTTTTATTAATATTGGGTTGTAGTTGCATCAGTATTTGCATTGTTTGAATGAATACTGTTTTTCAGAACCGAAGCAGGATTGTAAAAAGTGCGACTACATACTGTGACTTAAGTAGAATTCGTGACGTTATGGAATGTACTACAGTTGTATATCATAGATATTTTAGCTAATAATTGGAACAAAAATGCAAAAAAGAAAAATGTACAAGAAAACATTTTCCAAATTTCAATTCTCTCCCAATATTTCATTGAAAACAATTGAGCCCACAGATGATACAACAAGACACATGTTCATGAAGTAAAATTTTCCTTTTATCGCACTAGTCTCTAAAAGTTTGTTTATCGAGGCCATATGTTGAATTAAATGTAAGATCAAAGCCAATTAAAACCCGATCAACATCCAGAAAAGATGTTCTCGCGAAGTATCTCAAAGCTCAAAAAGCTAAGACATCGTACCAAAATGACTCTTGTTAGCAATTCATAAAAGTTGACCTAAAATAATGACAAGAGGTGGCAAGACTGATTTCAATGTGTCCGAAATGTTCTTGAACTCGAGCGCTCCCTCGGGTCTCTCCCCTACAATTAGTGCCAATGTACCCACAACTTATTACTAATTGAAACCATAAAGAAATTACGCCCAATTTCACTACCTCATTACGCAACATTAACCCGCTCCGAAAAATGTTAATTACAAATTGGTTAAATGGTCAATAACTTGCAACATGTCCTCATCTAAACTACTCCCTCTAATGACCTGCTGATTTCTCATGGAGTCGATTGCACCCGGCAATTACTTCTCCATCACAAATTCCGGTCAGACTTTAAGCAGATCTGCTTAACCTTTGGCATAAAACCCGCGGCTTTTCCAGTTGTCGGAAAATATGTCCTTCGCAACGGTAACCGCCCAGCTTCTTATGCGAGCGTGTAAAGCTCCATACCCTTCTCCCAAAAACCTAGAAACTTGCTTTTAGCATAGACGATTAGATTTAATGGCACTTTTCCATTTGTCTTCCACATGCCGTTGGCAGAAAATTGGGCCCCGAATCGGAACGACATTCACCCATAATATTGTCCCGGTATAGGGTTGAGTCCGGTTTCCGGAATGAAATATGATCAACTCCTTTCAGCAAGGACATTAGTCTCATTTGCAAGCACTTTTTTATTTTTTACCGCCCAAATAATCCTTAACAGTCCAATTACCTTTGTCTTTTACCTTTTGCGCGAAAAGGAATTTCGGAGGTATCAAATCTCAATGAAGGACTACCAGGATGGTACCACTGCTACGTGAAAACCCACTGATCCTTCATGCTGCGAATAGGTGCCTGTACCTGTAATGGAAATGCCTGTGCTGATGGCGAAATGAAAAAGTGACATGCATGCTATAAGGTGCGCATGAAGTATTCTTCGCTCTTTCAGCAGTATTTTCAATGAAAGGAAGAAGGTCACATGTGGAGGCAAAGAAGGAGTTGAGTAGACGGCAACCATAGGGTTAGTACCTGGTTAGTACCATATGTTTATGTATGAAGCATGAAGCATACGAGCATCTTCTGTTCGTCGAAGGAAGTTGGAACCTGGCTGAACTGTAAGCTAAGAACATGTTGTCTGCAAGGATCCATATTCATACCGAACAGTAACAAAAGTGCTACTAAAGGTATGTTAATTGTAAGAAATTGTTATGAGCTATGGAACCAAGGGAGCGAGTTACTACGGAACCAGGCTCCAACCATTTAACAAGATTTCCTGACAATGGAAGCAGAAAATTCGGGCCGCATTATGTTCTATGCCCTGATATTACTTAGACAGATGCTCCATAAAATCTTGATGGGTCTACAAATAACCATAATTCAAAAGGATTAGTTCACTTCTTTTGGTCCTTCCAAAAGAAAGATATGTTACTGGTGACAAGGTTTAAGGGCTGAGGAAGAAAAGAGCGGAGGGGGTAAGTAATTTAAACATGTGTGCCGGTATTTAAGGCTTCAGGATAATATTACAAAGTGTTGATGTGAAGATGAGATGTGATGACAATCTTACATGTACGACAAATGCTATTTAACACTTTACTTTGTTCATACCTTGTAATCGGATTGGGAAGAAAAATTCTATTCTAATTGCCGCTTCGAGATATTCAGGAATAACGGTGAGCATAAGTTTTCTTGATTTTTTTTTAAAAAAGTGATAAAGAGAGCCTCACTTATTATCCATATGTGTGTTCTTTGGAGCCTTTCTCTTGTGCATAGTAGAGTCACTGTATAAGAACTAACACAAACATCCACTATCATGAGTACGGACAATCACCACTTTTGGTACATATTTAGTACTAAAAACCTGCGAATTTAAAAAATCGCAGGTTTCTTAAATGGCATAGTTTTAGTGTGTATACGTGTAGCAGATGGATTTTGATGGACGTTTCACGGAATCGAAATATGTCTCATGAAATGTCAACTAAATACAGCGTTTATCCACTTTAGTGGAGATCCTTAAAATGAAAAATCGAGGCAACTGCAAAAAAATTTCAAATGTACTGGTTTCAAATGAAACACACATTGTCCGTACTCAAGATAATGGATGTTTGTGTTAGTTCGTATGAAGTGACTCTAGTGCATAGCCAGGCGCGAACGCAGGGGGTGGTTTTGGGGGTTCAAACTCCGCCCGAAATGATGTAGTTACATACGCAAAACTAAATGTAACTTGCACTCAACGAGTAAATTTGTATGAGAACAACCCCCCCCCCCCACCCCGAAATAATTATTTGTCGGAAGACCCCCCCCCCCCCCCCAAATATTTTTCTGCGTTCGCGCCTGTGCATAGCAGTTCAGCAGAAAAGAAAAGAGGAACTGTTACTGTAGTTTACCACGTCGTTAATAATGCAGAATAACATGATTTTGTCGTCTTAGCAGTTACCAGAAGGTTCGAAATATTGTTGAAGAGAAATTGGGTAATTTGGTTAAATAAAGAATCACTAATCAAATTGCGAAAATTTTGAAATATGTAAATATTTATGTAGCTATCCATTTTTATTTCATCCCTAATGTGATTAGAATTTGTGTTAGTCAGTCAGTCAATTTTCTAGTTTCGTCGTGCGTAGGCGATGCTTAGACTTGCGTAGGTTACGTTTCGGGTTCTATTTAAGAAAAGAATAAAATTGTTTTTTGCTACTGGATAGGTACAATAAAATTCAGAATTTTTTTTAGGGAAATCTAGGGATTGTTTTATAAATGTAGGGAATTCGCTGTCTGAATAGTTGGTACAGGAAGTTTCTGAAAAGGCCAACATGACACGTCTGTCGATAACACCGAAAAATAGAGTGTTTTATTAATTTTAAACTAGTGTGAAAAATAGTGCTACCACTCTTTCGAAATTTGTCAATATTAGGTGTTTTTTTGAACTGAATCTGGGACGGGATTCTCTAACTCTCTAGCGATAACTGTCGCTAGCTACCGACAGTTTTCGCTTGCACGAGCGATACTCGTAATGTGGTTCGATTCTGTAACTTGCACCTTAGCGATATATGTCGATGGAGAGTTTGATACGAAAACAACGATTAAATTTGCTAAATTTTCAGTAAACATGGCAGCACCGAAGGTTTTCACCAATCAAAATTCAGTAACTTTTAGGTACTTACGTGTGAATATGATTTAAAATCAAAAATTGTATCAGGTGTGCAAATAAGTTCTCGGAGTTTTTTGTCAAACTTTGAGCCTTTATTGTGGGTAATTGGTTGCATTATTTTTTTTAATAATATTGTCCATGGCTGGTCACATTCTTTTCCCATCTTTTTGGCAGCAGGCGAATTCCGCGTTGAAAAAACTCCTCGTCCTTTGAGACGATCCATGAGTCGACTCAATTTTCGACCTCTTCAAAAGAACGGAACCGCTGCTCATCCAAGCCATATACGTTATCGATCGGAATAGGTGGTAGTCGGAAGGAGCGATGTTTGGTGAATACGGCTGGTGAGGTAGGATGTCCCATTTCAGTGTTTACATTAGATGTCTTCGATAAAGAGCTCCTGTGATGGTTTCACTCGATTGCAGCAACTCAAAATACACCACTGGCCCTAGCAGACAGGGCTACATGTCGTTTCCCTTTATTGCATGTGGCGTTTTGTATTTTGTCAATAAAGATTTCACTACTATGCAAATAAAACTATGTAAAAATACACAAGCTATTTAATTTTTCTTAAAAGAGATTTTATTTTTTAAATATTTATTTCTTTTACGAGTATTAATTCGCTCTTAATATTTAATATCATCACTTATAAATCAGTTTTTCTTGTTACATGAATATTTTTCCATATTTGTAATTTTTTTTTATTTTTAAAATCATAATCATATAATTTTTTATGTTTTCTAAACATAACATTGTTACAGATAAAATCAATTGGTTTTTGAAAATTTTCCTTAGCTTTATATAACTATGAATAGATTTTAAATCGTAGAAAAACAAAGTTAAAAAAGAAACTTAACTTAACAGTACATTTAATCTAATCACTTATAATACATAAACATATTTCTAGATTTGTAATGATTAATAAATTTTGTTATAAATTAGATAGGTACTTGTAAATGTAAAAAAATTCAAATTCAGTTTTGAATGCTCATAAATCGCATATTTATTCATTCGTATAATCTGCGAGCTTAAAATTTTTATTAGAATTGTTATATTTTCATATTGAATTCAAAAAAGTCTTAAGATAATGGCCATGAACGTCTGTGAAACTATTGATTTAAAATGGTTGCTAAATTCATCCATATTGCAGTCGGAAGTTGTGAATGTTCACTGGAAGAATGATTATTTTTGAAGGAGTTGATTTTACCAAAATTATGTTTTGATCGTATCTCAGCAAAAAGGTACGAAAATAAATAGACGAAGAATACGAGTACTTGAATATACAGTGCGTAGGGAAACTTTTTTTTTATTTTAATCGAGTCCAGAATGATATGCACTAAGATGCTTCACATACGAACCACCTAGATGATTCCCTTACGAATAAACATTTACCAAGAAAGTACCGCTAGGATCGCTGGATGTCTACAGCCAATATATGTCCACCGAAGAACTCGAATTATTCCAAATACCTACAATACATTTGGCCCCATGGCGTTTATTCCAACCAACCGTAATTTTATTACCACTGTATACCGACTATGCGAGGAGCAAAACAAAACATTAGAGGAATCGTTACTGAATGCAGCTGTGAACTGTTCGATGATGCTTTTAATATGCTGTGATGAATTAAATATGCAATTCTGAAATGTAGTGTTAAAATAAAAATAAGAATATTGAACAATCCTGCAATTATATATACCTATTGCTTTTTTATCAACACTTCATAAAATACTAAAATTTCTTAACGTTTAATAGTTTCAATTTTTAATGTCATTAAAAATAAAAAGTATGTAATTTTTTCTTTATTAAAATTTCGAATTTTTCATACTATTCTTATTTTTTTTTCTTTTAAACTTAAATTTAAGACGTGTTAAACTTTGTTTTTCATATTTACACTATTTATATGAATTCGATATCACCATTTGATAATTCTGTTCATTTATTTGCCATGTACATAATTGTGTTGTTTTATATCTAAATCAAATTACTTATAAAAGTATATCGTGCGTAAGCGGTTTCGTCAGTTATTTTAGAATTTTGTATTTCGTATTATTGGTTTTAGTGTTTTGTTTTCTAGTCTTTATTTGAATTAAGTTTAAAATACAGGTTCAGCTTTTTTAGAGATAGATTATGTATAAATTAAAAGAAGTGTTTTATAAACAATATTATTCTGTATTCTGTTTTGAGCTTGTTAAAGTGGTTTTCATAGAAAAAGTTGTATTTTATTCATATTGTCTGACGTAAAGAAATGAGATCGGATACTGTACAACCAAATATTATGGAAATCTGTTGAACTGATTTACAGGAACAAATGCACAAAGGAAGAAAATTGTATTGCAGTGTTCATAAGTCGCAAGTGCTACCCTTTCGAGACAAACAGCGGAATAACAGTGAAAGCGATGCTTCCAATACAGGTGATAATACCATCGCGTGACAGAATTATTATCATATCAATATATAATTATCAAATATTAAAATAAATATTTGCGTAGTACTTCTTTTTTTATTCTATTTTTATTAGTTTTTCCATATTTTTTAGCCGTCTGCCGTCTATTGTTAAAAACAATTCGAGATGCTATAGTCCACCTTTAATACCGGATTTGCAATGCCGGATTTTGGCAACAACATTTTGAAATTTTTTAAGACATTTAAATCGTACTGAATCAGCCCTGCAATTTTCTATGAAGTCCAAAGTGAATTGAAGGTTTGGGTACGATATATCGCTTCAAAATATTAAAATATAGGAAATGAAAACTTTTTAAATTTTTATAAAATTAACTTTCGCTTGTTTCTTTTTTTTCAATTGTAGTAAAGGAAATTGCATTTAAAAACAGCAAGAATTTTAAATTTCATGATTTTATCGCCGATTTCGTAAAGCACAAGAATTTCAAGTGTGAGATTTTAAAACGCAAAATTAAAAAATTATGCGTAGGTATGAGAGCGCGCTTTCCCTACCTTGTCAGACAAAATGATATCGTCGCTAAAATACTCTCCTAAATACTAAACTACAGAAAATGTTCGACGAAAGCTAAATCTATTGAACAAAAATTATTTAAATTTCTTAATTTTCTTTTTACATATTTACAATTACAACAAGTTATATCGAAACTGCCTACGAAATTCATTGGCCACTGACTCCTAAAATCTAAAACATCACAAAATTCCTCGATTCGCCACAAATGTGCATTCACCAATCATTCGATACCTCTCGTCTGTCGCTCGTTCATCCTGTCTAACTTTCTGAATATCATAGGACTAAATCGCTAGTCAGCCTCCATGTCCTGGCGAAATCGACTGCGTTTAGGGGTTGAGTGGTCGGGACTACTAATTGGATGCGATAAGACTTTCGAGAGGAAGCGATTCTTCTTGTTTTAGTCAGTCGTTGGTGCCGCCATTTATAACAACAACAGTCGCGGCGAGCGGTGATTGTGGGGGTGGCGATTTGACGGGTGGAGGTGGTGGCGGCGGTAATACGATCTCATCAATCGTACAAACCCGATCATCAATCGGAAACTTGAAACTGATCTCGTTTCCATCAAGGCCACCTCCTCGTATTGTAGAAGTGTCCGGACTTTGTTGTTTTTCCAAGCATTTTCCTTCCGCTGAAATTAGACCAATCACGTAAAAAAATTTATTGAAGAAGTTAGTATCGGAATTAATGTTGGGGTGTAAGATTAATGAAAAAGGACATATGTTTGGAATAATGCTAATGACATCGGGAGGAAAGTTAATGGCCGGAATCCTTGAAGTACCTATCTTAGAGTTGATGATATTGGGTTGTGCGTGGTAAGAAACTACACTAAAAACAAAACACAACCTGCGAATTCAAATCAAAATTTCAGGGGTATGAACTGGTCATGCAGTATGACATTAATCCATTAACCATCGCAACACAAAAAGATGCACTTGTCACTTCTACGTCCTGATAAGTGTTACCATAGGTGTGTGTTCCAGTACAGTACAGAGCAGGTTAGCAAAATGCAAAAACAACACGCAAAGCGAGAAAAGCAACTAGATCACCTCAATCAGTGGTGCTATTCTAGTTCTGGTTCATGAAAAGTTCAAAGCTCAAAGCTTCTACGCTGCTTTAGATAAAGTCGCAAAAACAAGCTTAATATCGAGGAATACGTTTCGAATAGATTTCCATTCACATCGAAAGCTTTATCGACGCTGTTGGATCCGAAATTCGTTCAGACCATAACAAAAGAACAGAGGAGCGTTTAATCAACTCCAATAAACTCTAGTTGATCGTCTTCTAATTTTCAATGTTCGATTGGTGGTTAGTGGTTATGATTTCACAAATTAATTGCGCGTATTGCGCATGCTATTACATAGGCGTAGCAATGACAATTGTAATTAATAAAAGCATGTCATTTTCATTTAAGACAATGAAACTGCAAATGTAGAATTGTTAAAAGAAATAAATATTACAACTAAATAAATAAGATTTCAGCTAATGCAACAATTAAAAGAATTCCATTTCCAATTATTCTTTCAAAACTCGCCGTCCTCAACGAGGGGTTGGTTGAACGGTTGATAAACTATCACGTCGGATTCGTCTGCCTCCGTCTAGTTAAAACAGTTTATGGTATAATGTCAAGCATTGGAAATTCTTGTCTCAATTAAATTTTGGTTGGTGCCTTGGCTTAGCTTGACTAGTTTTATTGTACGACAACTGACAAAGTCATCGAGAAATTGGATATGATATATATTTTTTTAAATTTTTTCCATGCATTATATTTTTTTTTTAAAAGTGCCTCCATGACTGTGTCATGAAGAGAGAAGCGGACTAGTCATGTTTCGAGAGAAACATGGCCGCAATAACCCAAATTCTACAAAAAAAAATCCCTGAAGAGAACAAAAGTTAAATATTGAGTGATAATCTATTGCCTTATACACCTACTGATTCCCATTCCCATCTTTCGGTCAACGTTGAATCAATTTGTACATTTTGTATATTGAAACTCAAGTAAACAGCAATCTTCCGAAATAAGGATCTCCTTCATTTTGACTCAAAAAGTTAAGTCAGATACAACAACATTCGGCTACAACGGTATTTCATTATTCCGAAGAAAAGCCCAAAACTCCATTACTGTTTGTGTTTATCATGCTTGTGATAGGTTGGCATACTTCCCATGTACTCAACTTTAATTTAAAATCAAAATGACTTCTAATCGCGAACCTAAATCAAGTTTCATTGCATTTTGCTTACAGCTCAACCACCACAACATGTCCTGATTAATCGCAACATACCCTTACCGAAGTCGATATTTTCTTTTAGCTTGTCGTAAAGGTTTACCCCTCTTCTGGAGCCTCCACTGAATCACTTCGGTAAAAAGAAATGCACATGACTTGTAAGCATCGTGCGGTTGGTTCTCTACAAGCATTTTTGGTACTTGGCTTCGGAAGCAAAACCTTCGATTCCTTAAACTTTCTTTTGGCTTCTTAAAATATCTTCAATTCAAAGCGATTTACGGTCCAACTCTTCCAGCGTAAATCGATAGTTTCCATACCTCGAATTTATTTCGGAGAACGTTGGTTGAAGTTAAATCTGGCTGTGACCTACTCCGTAGAGCCATAAATGAAATGTTTTCACTAGCTGTGGTACTTTTGAGTTTTAACCACACATACCCCACACATGGAAGCCACCCATTTTATAGGGTAGAATTACTAGTGCAGCACTCGATTCAATTGAAGTACAATTTGGTAGAAATTTGAGCATTTTTATGGGAAGGTTCTCGAAGAAATCGACGATGGAATTTTCGCTGATCAGGCGACTTCATAGTTCGATGATTACTTAGAATAATGAATTCCAAATTGGAAGTAGCTTTTTTCGTAGATATGTTTATTTAAATATACAACCTCAGGAATAGCTCCAACTGGCAAAGGGTTTTTCAGATTACCATAAAACGGGAACACATGGTCAGCATTTTATTGGAGTCAGTTTTCATGTGATGCGCCAAATATAAATTACTAGACTTCAAGAATCAATCGAGTGGAAGGAAGATAGGCTTTAAGGACAAACTGCCGAACGGATCCGATAGTCTTACAAATTTTTTTTTAATATCTCTTGTGTTGAGTCGAAAACGAAACACCTCAAGCCAACAATCGAGTAGGAAATAGCAGCACTTATGGCTACAAATAAAGTTTAAGATTCCAGGATCAAAAAACAAATAAAGACTAAAGCACAGAAACCAGACGGATTGCAATTAACCAAACAAAAATTATATAGAACTAGGACTTGGCGAAGACTACAATGGTACTTTGTTGTATGTTTCACCTTGTTACGGGTATGTCTAAGAACACCAAAACACCTTATCATAGTTTCCACATTGAAACACACTGCTGTGCACGGCACGGCTGTTCAGAGTATATCCTGGGTGGGTCCTTGAGCAAGAATTGTGTACACCTTCAAAATTAGTGTACTTACATTGAAACCCCGGTTTCTAGTTACAGAGATACATATAGGTAGCCAACAGAATGCAGAATGTGCCGCACATATACAATTCCAAGGACTTTCGACTATTAACAATATCTTGTAAGGGTTGAGTCCTTTTCAAGGAAAAGGAACGGTGTCAAGCCCAAGTATGTTCCCAGTTAATAACATGGATGTTGCCGCTTGCTGAACTTCTCAGAAATCAAACTAAATAATGCAGATCAGGAAGTAGGACTACAGGTTAAAGAGCATACTAATAAAGAGGAAGATACATTAGTCCTTTCACTTCTGGAAATAGCAGACTACATTCTAGTAAGATTTGCTGCACATCAAGGACTTTTTGTGAGAAGTTAAGCAACATATTGGTAGCAAAATGTATGCCTGATCCTTTAAAATAACCCAAAAAAGGCTCAGTATCAATAAGAAGACATATTCCGTAATCAACATAAGTCTATGCCGATTGTGACTGGTCAGTCTTTATTGGAACCACTCCATATGTCAGCTTGGACTTGATAATGAAAGGTATTTTAACGTTGCTATTCTCGGCGATAATTGAACTGATCTCAACATAAAACATAAAACTAATAATATGAGCTGTTACGCTATTTTCCAAAAAGAAGACAATAGCTGTGTTTTTTATTCCCGGTTAACCATAAAGCTCGACAAAATTGCACGGCAAAACAACAACAATGCGGCTACGGTAACCGCACTGTTGTTGTTTTGCCGTGCAATTTTGTCGAGCTTTATGGTTAACCGGGAATAAAAAACACAGCTAATGTCTTTTAATGACTCTTACACGGAAGCTATCCAAAGGGTGTCAATGATGAATTTGTTGCACAGCGACCACTCGATATCAAGGGCATCATGCTAAGTCACTGTAACTCTGTTAGGAATAAAATCTGATACAACATTGAACTTTATCGAGACAATTTCCGCCACTTGTCCATATTTTACTTCCAATGTTCCGCCAGACTATTGCACAAGTACTACGTACAGATAAGAACCACTCGAAAATCTTCTATTCAAACAAATTTATCCCGGAAAGTTGTAAACACGTTACTAGACTGTAGCGTGTAGCTATACAATTCGAATGGTCTCATGTCCTTTGGTGTTTGGCTTCTCTCGAATTGAACAGCACGTCCAGGCATATTGTAAATTTGCACTTCCCCAAATATGTGGAAATTTGTCGACTTTTGTTTGACCAAATAAATGTAAGCCACCGAATACATTAGTTCTTGTTAAACAATTCCTTGGAACAGGGCGGTTAGAGCTGCCGAGTGGTCATATAAAATGCTTCCGAATTCGATATCATTGCTACCTAGCATCCGGCTCCACATGGTTAAATCGGACTTGGTAATCTGGGTCAGCAAATAACTCATACGGCACCAAAGTTGTTTTACTCCGCACTGATCCCGAGAAGTTTCGCATCTCGTTCCCGAAACTACGCTGCATAGGCGATGAAATATATTTTTCAGGTCCGTTTTAAGGATTTTGCATCTATGCAAGAAATGCTATGCGCAATTATGAAATGTTCGGGGTATAGCAGGAGCCGCCTACATAAGGATAACACTAGATTTCTAGGGCAACTTGACTATGTGGAGGGATGCATTTGGTTAGTCGGTAATAGCATACCTGAACGTTTATCCTCGTGAGTATAGTAGCGGGCACGATGACGAGAGAAACATACAACCATTGCCAGAATAATGATGGCTACTAGAACAAAGACGACACCACCCAAAATGGCCAATGTATTAAGGCTACCTGAAATGATATTTAATTAAGTGCACCTATCCATGTACAAGTTCAAATGGTATTACCTTTTTCGAGAAAGTTATGCGATGTACTGGCTGCATCCTGCTCTTCGTCCGGGATGAATTCCAGGCACGTTTCCAATCCGTTGGCATCCAGCTCGGTAATATCAGCACCACGTAAAGTTTTCGGCAGAAAACAAATTGGATATGTGTCCCATTTAAGCTGTTTAATTAGAAAGAGGGGAAAGAAAAACAACAAAAAAAGTGTTAAATGGATGCGTGCAAATTTAATTCAACTCCTAAAATCAGCAAGAATTTATTTTTTCATCAGCTGTTCTAATTGGAAGTTGTGGACTGGAACAAAATCGTTGAGAATAGTTGGACATAGCAGCGTAATATTCTTTTTTGTTTTAAACAAACCTGCTTTATTGCATTAATTGAGTAGAATACTGAGAAACCAATTCGAAACCCCGGAAAATAAAACTTGGGAATTATAACTCCGAAAATAAAAATAATTTCAGAAATATGTAAGTACATATGTAAATATGTATTTTTATTCATTCAGAACAAATGCCTTTCTACATTTTCATAACAATTGTTTAAAATAAAATGAAACTGAAATAATGAAACAAGACTAGGTACATACTCGTATATATTTATTTTATTTATTTATATATGTATGTATTACAGTAAATACCTCTTTTGTTTCAATTATAAGTTATTTATTTTTGAACCATTATTAGGATACAGTTCAATTTTTAATTTCAAAGATCCATTATCAATTCAAATTCTTAGTTAGCTGGTAAATTTAGAAGTGGCAAAGAGATCTTTTCAGAGCGATGTAAACGTCGTTCGAATTTTTTAATCTACGTGTTATCCACATCCCTGAGATTGTAATCTTCACTGGATTCTATAGTTTTCAGAATAATGATGTGAATATTTTCAGTTTTCTGGAACTATTCCCGAAGTTCTGTCAACCTGAATTTTGTATTGAAGGATCCTATCGTGATTAAAAAGTGGATTGTGCGTTCATGTGCGAGGTATTGACATATGTTTGGCTGAACGCCAATCAATATGAACTTCGATTGTTTTTGAAGTTGGGGACAAAGCAGAAAGACGTAGTTTGCCCTTTTTTAGGGACTTTCGTTTTGTTCTGTTTGTCTCGAACGAAAAACCCAATAGCTTTTTAAATTTCTTATCTGGAGCTTTAGCTATATACCCGAAAGTAAGATTTTCTTTTTTCAATAACTTTTCCATAGGGGCTGCAGGAAAGACACACTTTACCTGGAAGCATTTCAAAATGAATATACACAAAATTTCAAATTTAATATTCGTAAACACGTGTTTTAAGGATCTTTGCATGCGAGCTAACGGAAGAAGTGGGAGTTTTCGATCAATTTTTAATCCGAAACTATTTCCGATAAAATTTAAAAAAGTTATAGTGGATACTATAATATTATTTTATTATTTTTCAAAGATCTTTGAATGGCAGCTACGCGAAAGATTCACTCGATTCCTCTGCATGCAACTATTGAATTAAGTTGTCAAAAATGTCGAATTTCTTGAAGCGTTCTGAAGTTATACAAGGTGAACAAATTGGAGTTGAATGTCGGTTTTAACATTGTCTTGCCGTTTCTGCTATGACTTAAAATCAATACCGATCCAACCGACAATTTTTTGTAAATTAGAAAGCAAGGGTTAATTATTTAATTATAGCTTTTTTTAAAACTTCAAGTATTTCTTCTGCAGTGGTGAAAATATTGTTAAGATATCAATGTTCTCGAAAGCTATTAATAGCGGCAAAGAAAAAAAAAATTGTTAAAAAGACTTATCTTGACATCAGGACAAGGACAAGAGTTTGGTTCTTTCCAGTCCTATACTATACTTGTAGATCCGGTACTTGATTTTTTAACAATACATCATGTATAGCTATACATTGATAAATTAATACTATTGAAATAAAATGTTTACTTACATGTCTCACAATATCGATAAGAGTTCCCATATGACAAAAATCACATATCAGCGGATTATTATCCAGTCGAACATTGGGAATATCCTTAATTCGGATGGCAGTGGTTTCGTCGATTCCGTTTAGCTGATTGCGCGATAAGTCTAAGAACTGTAAGGACGTAATGTTATTCTGAATGAAATTTTGCATTGCACTACAAATGATACGATAGGCCGGGCTCGGGGTTCTAGAAAAGTCTCACCTCTAAAGAGTTACAGTTGTGGATTATTTGTAGTGACATGTGGTCCAAATGATTACCGGAAATGTTCAGGTGACGAAGTTGCTTGAATGGCACTAGTAAGCCGACTGGAAGGATTCCCATGTCGGCTACTGCTAGCGACGTGAGATATGGTATGACCTGAAAAATAGAAAAATACATAAATATCCTTAATGGATATTTGTTTAAAACTGTTCACACTCTTTTCTCTCTGTCCATCGATTAAATACGAAATGTGACTTACATATCGATAGCGATATTCAAAACTCAAATCGGTTATAGGAAAGTAATTGTTGGTAGTGAAACTTAAACTCTTATTCTGGTGGCGTATGTATGTATGAGGTGCTGATGAAATATGGCGTTCACTCATCCCTTACTTATAGAACTAAAAGCCACAACAAAACTTTTGTATAAAAAAATCTAATGGCAACTTATAGGTTATAGGAACGTTTAAAAAATCCTTATTTTCCAAAATCAGGTTGATAATGTCGCGATTCCAATCTAACATAAGCCAATATGCCCTATGTTATGGGGAAATAGTATGAAGGACTTAAAAAACGTTTTAATGATTGATTCCACATTGAAGAAGTTTAAGCATCAAGAAAGATGAAACTCTAAAGATTTACATATCTTTTCAAAAATCCGGTTTCAGAAAGTATAGTGCCTACTTGATATAACGCATAATTAATTTAATAACAATGATTTATTGTTTTTTATTTGCGTAATTTTAATGAATAAAATCAATTAAATTAATTCTAAAATTGTAAGTAGATTTTACAAATAGGTATTTTATATTTAATTTTTAGTGCACCATTAAAATTTCAGAGCTGCATTGTTACGAGATTAAATGTTTATGCAATTTTAAAAATTATCAGACCACTACAATACTCGTATTTTGAGATATAAATAACTCAAAGAAATTTACGCATATTACTTGATGATGAAAGATTTAGCGTGGGTATCAACAGCCAAAGAGCGCACTATACCACCCTGTTTTGTTAAGAAGTTTAATTTTAAATTCATGTTAAAAGTAAAATATAATAATAAAATAAAAACTACTTCAGTTTAGGTCAAATGTAAGTTAGATTAAGAACTTTGTAGAACAGACGGGCAGTTCACGAGTGAACTATGTACTCTAAAAGAACACTTCATTGATTTAAATAAGTGACTCATTAATTTGTGAACTGCAGCTTAAAATTTGTTTATACACCTTTCTGGTATAAACAAATTTTAAGCGAATGAAGGGCGAATGGAATTTAGGATTAAGAAGGACGAAATCAGAGAGGTAAATATTTCTGCGTTAATCTTACCACTCACTCGTCATCGTGGCAACTCGAAATAGCAAAAACCGAAAAGTAAAAAGTGAGTACAAAGCCCAAAATAACTAAGTATGAAACAAAACAGGACAAAGGATAAAACAAAATACTAAAAAAAGGAAACGAAAGCAGATTGGGTAAGATTAGAGGTATTTAAAATTTACTCCTAAGTCGAAATCAAAACTGTTTATTTGGTTTTTCACTCTCTAAAAACAACATTCAACAGTGAAACACTTCAATTTCTCGCATTTTCAGATATGCCAACAATTTGAACTGAAATAAATTATTCAACACTCTGTCCTTTCAGTTTACTAGTTTCCGTTTCGAGGCATTTCCACTTCGCATTTTCCAGCTAGCTGGCAGCGAATCAGACGAAAACTCTTTTACGTTGATCTAGAAGGATGCAGCTTACGAGTATGTAGATATGTTACACCTGAGCAAAGACTTCACTCGCGGCGGTTAAAACATTCTCGATGAAAATGCAGACGCCAGCGGTATACAGCTTCCACCTTCATCACTAGCACCAGGATTTCCAGGACCAAACAAAGGAGTGTTCAAAGTGCAACCGACGCTATGGAAACGTGTTCCATTGATTACCGGTGTTACATTCCCAAGTGCAGAATAAGGGAGTGCAGCCACCATAAAAACAGAAGTGGTGATAGATTGGGTTCTTCTAACGGTCAGGTGAATGTAACTAGAATCCTGCATCCTGCTTGCTGTTTCCTGTACAGTTGTTAACTGCTGATTGAAAAGATGAAACTGGCTGTGATTTCAAAGCAAACGCTGCAACCGCGAATGTTGTTTCAGGATTTCGGCGGACATCACTTCGTTTCATTTGTGTGCATTTCGCACTTCGAATCGCGTAAAATTCGGGACATGTGGATTTTTTCTTCTGCACTCAACCGAATTGTTCACTAAAGTAATTGTGTAAAAAACCATTTTGTGCTGAACGCATTTTCCAGTTATGCACTACGGCCAGCCTGCCAATCTTTTTCCAACCTTTTCTAGTATTACCTATTGTCGCTTTTTCAACCTTCTCTACTACTACTTATTGTCGGGTAGACGGTTTACGAAAAATTCGCCCATTTTTTTTTAACCAAAGCTGGTTTAATTTTAATACTGATCGAGTGTTTGTTTGTACATACATCTAACATGAAGTTTTCGTAAAATTAAAGAAAAATATAGAAATAACGAATTAACTTTTTTTGGATCCTGTCTGAAATGAAATGATCCTGTCTGAAATGAACGCTTCACAAGGACAATAATTGGATAGAAAAACTACAACGGACTATATTATTTAATATGTATTGAATTCTTATACTCGAAAAAAATAACCACTCTAATTAAATTTTAGGGCAAATATCGCGCGTCGAATGAAACGGTGGCACGTTTGCTACTTCGAATTTCGGTTCAAATATCATGGAATTTCACCTCTTCCGTAAGAATACAAGTTGTTCCTCAAAAAGAGAACTTGCTGACTTTACCAAAAGAATGTGGGAAAATGTTCACGCAAGCAGCATATCATTTAGTTTGCATCAAGTAAAGTGTCATCTTTTTCATTTTCAACTTCATATCACATTCGCATTGATTAATTGAAGCGTTTAATTAAGAACTTACATTGGACCTTCTACGTTCCTATATTGGAACTTTATCATCATAAATCGCTTATTAAGGCAAATATGGTATAAATAGAAAGGATCCTTCGACTACAAGGATACCCTACACTACTCCAGTCGGATATAACGTGCCATGCTATTCACCAAATTCGTTATAAGTTATTCTTGATCAGTTGTTCTTATCTGATATTCTAGTCTGAAGCGTACTATCAATATGGAGTTCTAGGATCCAGTCCCAACATTGAATGGAGACTATGTTCGCATAATCACTCATAATGCGACGATGGTAACCGAAATTCCTAAACAAATTGTTAATTTTTAGAACTCGTATTTGTAGTTCAATCCAACTATGGAATCTTCAAAATATGCTCGTTCTAAACTTCTAGACCAGTGCAATTATTAGTTCTAACCAAAATTAGCATTTCTGTTTGAAGCTACTGAAATAATTTTCCATCTATTAAACAAACGGAATCTCGATATGTAGCTAAAGTTCACGTTGGAGGTCTCGCAGCCTTCCATTTGTATTCCGAATTTTCAAACAAAACTCACCTGAAACGTATCTCGAATTTCGTGCAAGTCCATTTGAATGTTTCCGCTAATGTTGAGAGTTTGCAGATTGGTTAAGTGGTGAATTGCATCCGGTTCGAGGCGCACCAATTTATTATACGATAAATCGAGATATGTAAGGTTTGAAAGATTCACGAATGCCGCATCGGGAACTTTGGCCAAACGATTGTGGGAGAGATCTGTAAAGTACAAACAAAAGGCTTCATGAATATTCGAAAAAGATGATAAGAACCTGATTTGAATTTGAGGAATGATTGAAATTACCTAAAAGCTGAAGTGACCGCTGGGTTCGAAATATTCCATCCACAACGACCGAAAGTTGGTTTCCATCCAGGCGAAGAGTAGTGAGCCGTTTTAAGTCACTGAATTCGTCCTTGTCTAGAAATTTAAACTGAAAGAACAAAATATTCTTAATTTCCCCGCTAACTCCTCTTCCATAAAACTTGAAGCTCTATGCGATATTTGTCAAATATTTCGCTTGAAAACACCGAAATTTTGTTGCTAAATTTCATTTATTTTAAAAAAGTCAATTTTGCTGGAAATGTTCAATTTTTGAATTCGTAAATACTCGTTCTTCGCTTTATCAGTTTGAAGAAGAACGCGAAAATTGCGGAGCGGAAAAAAATATTCGTTTGAAAATACGTATGCAGGCTGCAAACAAAAATCTTGGTATTTGGTGATATTATTTGGCGCTCGTATAACTTGTTTGTTGCGATATTGGATGCGATGCGATTCGGTCATCGCGCGTGTCAAATTTATGAGTTGCGCTCTACAGCAAGTGCAAGCATCCCAACCTGATTTTTAGTCTACGCGTATGAAATACAGTAGACTATTTATTATTGCTGACACGTAGACATACTTCGATATAGTCTACATCAGGTAGACTACATCATTCAACACTGTCTAAAATATTTTACGCAGGACAAACACTATTCGATTTCAACTAGTCCAATTATACAAAATTTTAACTTAAATCTGAAAGAATTTATTAACTTACTTGATTTTCTCCTAAATCCAATTCATTTAAATAAATCAGCAAATTATACAGCTGCGGATTGATTTTCTTCAATTGACAATTGCGACATTTCAGCACTTTCAATTCCTGCAAAAATTTTAAATTCCCATCAAAAATTAATTTTTCATCATAGAGTACGCTAAATGAAAATCGACGACGTTCTGCTTCGTTTTTAATAAAAAAAAATTAAACTACGACTCTTACCTGAACATCTCTGAAGATTTCCGGCGGCAAGTCCTGCAATGGATTTCCACTCAAATCCAAGTATTTCAATTTGCCCAGCATGAAAAAGAGTCTCTGAATCAACTCCTCGATTGAATTATCGGCCAAATTGAGTTTTCGCAAAGCCTTTCAGAATGAATAAAAAGGAAGAAATGAAAACGAGGATAAAAGAGATAAACGCTACTTTTTCCATGACTTTATTTTTTTGAAAAATAATAATTCTAAAATGAAATAAGCTCTGTGAGTGCACCGATAATAGGGGTAGCTCATTTTATTTCAGTCATCTAAATAATAAATTTTATATGAAAATTCCTTGCAGGACTTTTTCAAAAGAACACTCACTTTCAGATGATAGAAGGTCCCGCTCGCCATCCTTTCGACTTTATTCTTGGACAAGTCCAATTCGAGCAGATCATCCTGACCACGGAAATTATCATCGGTCACAGTTGTGATGTTATTTTTGGAAAGGTCTGCATAGTTCCCATTTCAACGAAGGATGATTTCATTGGTCAGTTAACAGTCCCCAAAAAGGATCCCAATAATGTAGTCCGGATGAGTGAAACAGTGTAGCGTTTTCCCAATGAATTCCCCGAAGAAGGCATAAAAAAAGGAAAAAAAATAAAAATAAAATCAGAAACATTTTCCTCGACACCTTCCCCTAGATGGGTATAAAAAGTGTAAATATGTAATATATGGCTGTGGCGGGATCAAACGTCCTTGTCAAAGTCCAAATGTTGGTCTTTTCACTCACCCAAAACTCGCAAACTTATGACGCCCCAAAATGAATTCTTGCCCACAGCTGGGACATTCGAATCGATGATTCTTAGAACTTCCAATTTGGGAAACGACGTAAATATGGGACCAATGGTGATAAAATTTTTCGGTCCTTTTATGACGATAACGCGGACATCTGGATCCAATGACTTTACCGGAACTGATTTCATTCCGCCTGTAAATAAATAAATCGAGAAAATTTTCCGATTATTTTTTTTGGCATTGAAGGGAAAATTGTTTGGTTTTTCGATTCGAGAAATCAGCTTTTCATCCATGCTAAGAGGAAAGGAATGGTTGAACAGGTTTTCCATTCACCGAATACTTATTATAGAAATTATTTATGCTTATATTTTGATACAGTGGAGTATCCACGGCAACATTTATTGAAAGGCTTGCATGCATAAGCTTGACATTTACAATTGAGTTATATTTTTGGCGTTGATGCTCTGGGGAAAACATGTAATGTGAACTCTCTTGGACTTATTACTTTTTTACCAGTTTTCCCAAATTTATTACATGGAAGATGTAACATGGAATACATTACTAATACGTAATTAGTAAGGCTTCTAAAGACATACTCCCCGCAATGCACTACTCCTCCCCCGCAGAAAATATGTCGGTGTACTGAAGTAAAAGCTTTAAAACGTAATTAGAACCAAACTTTCCCAACAATTGATACCACAATTAAAGTAAGACTGTTTGCCAAAATTAAAAAACAATATTCAAACAATAAATAAACAATAAACAAAGTACAGACAGTAGTGTCATATGAATACAGATTGCGACTTACATTGCTCTGAAGATGATTCAACCAAAGCATTATTTTGCACATATGTATGTGTACGGACGTTAAAATCATAACCGAAAAAAAGAAAAGTGTAGAAACATTGCTTAGCCACAAGCGTCATCAATTCGAATATTCAACTTTCAGGAATTCTTCCACAAGCACTTTATTAAACTTTAACACAAACATGAGTCTACAAGGTTCGAGGCAATACAAGGTTCCCATGATAGGAAATTGCACTAGACACTTCTTTTCAAATTGCATCATATCCTTGCTCGCAGCAAGGATCAAAACAATACAAAAGCTTTGCACATAACCAGCGGCGAAAGGTGATAGAGCGGGACAAAAATTTGAATAAAGCAGTTCACGAGTGAGTACTTACCCTTGATGCAAATTGCCTGAAGTCGTTCGATGTCGTCTAAACTGCATGAACACTCGTGTGGGCATTTGTTTATCCCGACGATAAACGGGAACATGAGACACAGGACATACCATATGAAAAGCATCTGAAAATGTGAAAATTAATAATTAATATAACGGGAGAAAAATAAAAAACCCAGATCAAGGATGGCTAACGTATCTACAAAACAATAGCGGACTCTATAAAAAGCACCTCCTCTCAGGACAAGATTGGCAGTAATGCTATAAAAAGTTTTTTTTTTAAAGAGAGGTTAGACTTGCTTCATCAGCATCGTCTAGGAACCAGTTCAGCAGTGTAACAGTGTCGCTTGATTAAAAATTAAAGAAATCGGTGACAGGAATGAAAATTTTCGAGGAAAAGAGAGCGATTCCTAATGAGGAAAGTGTACAAATGTCCACATACTTATAGATATACCCTGCTATCCCGGAACAAATTAAAAGATATGTTTGCTCTACAAGGAAGAATAGAAGTCTGGAGCAGAAAAATCGAGATACTCGTACATAATTACAAGTCGATACTCTGATGATTTTTAAATAAGCTTGCCCACTTGACGTAACTTTTGAAAATGTCGTGAGCATTGTCTGAAACTAAATGCTAAGATAAATATCACACACTGAATTTCAAAAAAGAGCATGTTTGTGAATAACAACTTCTGTTAAGGTCAACACCAACACCACTACTAATATGAACTTCTGATAAAAACACCTGAGGAATATTCATAAATGCGATTTTTGATACTTGTATTATTAACGAGTAATTACTTTTGCACATCTTTTGCAATTATCTAAAATAAAAAAAAATCGTAAGCCCATAATTACATAAATGTATTAATTAAATTAAAAATGTGTTTTACAATTCATAAATCAATCGATTTTCATAGGATTTCG
This sequence comes from Beris chalybata, assembly GCA_949128065.1. Classification (NCBI taxonomy): domain Eukaryota; kingdom Metazoa; phylum Arthropoda; class Insecta; order Diptera; family Stratiomyidae; genus Beris; species Beris chalybata. Next base: position 1,022,941 of record OX421896.1, on the reverse strand, counting down.
ATAAGCTGCATATGTTTCATTGAGCAGTGGAGTACCCACTTTTTATTTTGAAAATTAAATGAAGCTTACGAACTATACAACAAACTTTATAATTAAAATATTAAAGTAAAATTATTATAGCAAGAGCGACAGTACCTCAAAAACTAGACTCTTGTAACTGTAAGCCGCAGAGGAGATCATACTAAGAACTGGAAATTCGTAAAATTCGAATATACTACATATACCTATATGTAAGTTGAGCCCTCCGGAAATGTGTTAAATTAATAATTTTAAGAAGCTAATTTTCAATAGGCCTTTATATTTCTGTCACAAAAGCTTGCAGCAAGTTTTGCTCCTCGGGTTCCATCAGGCGAATTGTTAACAACTCCATTTGCCCTTAGAAGAAGTACTTTGGTGGCTTGAAGAGACGAGATAAGTTATTTTTAAGATGGTGAACTGAGAAAATTAATTATTAAATTACAATTATCGTAGTCGCAAAATAAACATAGCCCGAGGGTTCTGAATACGATTTCGGGCTAAGAAGAAGTTGAAGAATACCGGCCAACGTGGTGGTGAGGTAAAGTTATCTTTGTTTGAAGGTTGTTCTGGCTGATTGAACGTTACCAAATATCCTTCAAGACCAAAGATGATCGTTTCTTTTCTTTGTAAGTTTAAGTTGTCAAGAAACTGAAGACGATAGATATAACAGAAATTAATGCGGTTGGTATGAATTCGTCTTGAGTTGCTTGGCGAAAACTTCAGTGAGCAACTGCAGCTAGTCGTAGGTTAAGACAGAACTACACACTACAATATAAGCATCACTTTCACGCGAGATGATGCAGACGCATCGCGAAACCAGCGAACGTATCATACGTATACTACCTTGCAGCATATTGTGTCTATTGTCCTAGAGGTCATGAGTTTAAATCCTTTCACGATACGGATCACATGCTCCTTGGCTTGTAACAATATCTATTCCAAAAATCGATTCTTCTTCTTTTCATTTCCGACAAATATGTAGGTCAGCAACTTTTGTCAGGGAAAACAAAAACTTTATAGATATTCGAGTGAAGGCGATGGTGTCTTGAAAACTATTGGGCCAATATCATTGATTCAAATATCCTCAACGGAGTATCGGGAACAGAAGAAGATAAGACTGGAGCTTATGGAATTCCCATTTTAGATTAACTTAGAAAACAACCAATTAGAATGGAGTGTTTTATCTTAATCTGTGTTTTGCTTGAAATTAAATGTGATATTTGGTATTTTCATATTTTTTCTATGTAGTATATCTAACGTTATCTGGTCTTGAGAACTATACTTTTCAATCGTAAACGCAGCCTCATACCAAACAGACATTCGAAGAAAAACGTGAAACCTCCGTTGTATTAAAGAGCTGTTCATAATTTTTTAATTAATCATAAAGAATAAGAAGCCACTTGAACTACTTGAAGACCTCGAAATCCAGGCAGTTTCAAGTGTTGTCTGGATATTTTTACATCTGAATTTTAATACTTTCCTAATGAATTTATGATTGAATATTGGAATATTTAACTTGCCATTCCACATACCTCTGAAGTTCGTACGTTAATGTTACCGAAGAAACATATGCGCTGATTTTTCTCACACTTCTATGATTACACTGCCTCGATTTACTAAGTGATGAATCTGCAAAAAGAAAAGAAAGTTTTATTAGAATTTTTAGTAAGTGGACTAAACGAGAGTCGCATTATTAATCATACCAATTAATTAAAGGATTTTATTCTCATTTTGTCTGTCAATTCAGTTTCTCGTTCACGACAAACTCGACATTACATTGAACGAATATAAATAGTTCAGTTGCATCAGAGAAGAAATTTTTCAAAAGAATAGTGCAAATCGCGTTCTTCATAGTACAGGAAGCAGGAAGTTATAGTCTTTTTATTCATTTACTTGCCACCGAGGTATGCAAGGCGATTCATTCATAACTCTGATCAGATCCAGTTCGTCACATTAGTCATTGACTTTCATATGTGACCATATCATACATATGGATGCCACGAGCTTCTTCTTTCACTGGATAAGCACCCCCATGCTTAAACGCTCCTCCCAGGGAGTATGGCTAAATGCTATGACCAATATTGACATGATGCCAAACTATGAGAATCATCTGAAGCAGACGTATGATGAATGACAGACAAGTCGACCGGAAACTTTGTGTCGGCAAATGGAAACATGAAAAGCAGGTGAAGCGTAAAAATTTGCAATTCCGTTAGGCCATCAGGTGCGGATAAGGATCACAGAGGAAAAAAAGGGAACATGAAATAATTGCTCGGATTGCAGCAGACAAAATCCTCTTTTGTCAGGTTAAAGTATCTTTCCTCTAGGAAGCGATGGCTTGGAACTCGTACTCTTTTTCATCACATATGGTGATGTTATTATATACACAAACACAAGTGTGTACATGACTCGACTGAGGACTGAGTTGACTTATTTATTTTTTATCATTGTACCTACATTTCGTTGTGATTTCTGTTTGGACTCTTAAGCCTAGTACGGACCTCGATCAAAATTTTGATTCCCATACAAAATGCATGTAAAAAAAACCGATGAAAATTTTGAATGAAAATTTTTGCGTTGGGTTTCTGTTTGCGGTACGGAGTTCGAATCAAAATTTTCATTCGTTCTGACAGTTGACGTGGTGAACCACCAGATGACGCTGAAACCATGGAGACCTCATTTTTGTCGTCCATTTAAATGTGCCGCTATTTAATTTTCATTGCCGGGATGAAAATTTTGACATCTCATGTCATTCGTTCGAATTTATTTGTCAGTTTCTTTTTTCAAACCGACTGAAGTGTGTGTTTTGTCGGAAGTGGATATTTTTGAAGTCGGAAGTGGATATTTTGAGTTGTGCTTTCATTTTAAAAATTCTCTTGTGACTTCAATTTAATTTTTATGTTAATAAAGTGCCCATATATTAATGTCCATGAACCTACATTTACAAAAAATCGTCACTTTGACAATTGTAAAAGTCACACAGCAGATCAGCTGTTTACTTCTTCACAATATTCTACACAACGATTTTTTCATTTGTGGAGATGGGAGAGATATATAGTAAATTTGCGAATCAAAATTTTGATCAAGGTCCGTACTGAGCTTTAGCTGACACTCAAAATGTATCTCGAAAAATAGTTTCTACATATCATACATATAATTTAGTAACTCAATTCGAATTGGGTGTACTACCTAAAAAATATGCACCTGAAGACACTTGCTACCTGATATATATATTTTAATTAGATTATTGTTCGATCGCGGATACCAATCAAAATCGTTTTACCAATAAATAACTGATCGTCGTCTCTCCGTGTAGTAAAAATAAAAACTGTTCTTGGTTGCTAACTCTGTCGTTCCGGTTTTCCACCATACGAACAAAACAAAAACTCGTGTCGAAAATAATATCTCTTCAATGAAAACGCAAAGAAATGCTTTTTTCGACACGAGTTTTTATTTTGTCCGTTTGGTGGAAAACCGGCATTGTATGCCGCATGTACTGAGTCGAAAGCTCTCCCGAATATTCTGTGGTGTGTGTGGAATGTTCGCGCGGCCTGACAACATACAGGAAGAGAAAGAAACGGCAACGAATACGAGAATGTGTAAACAATTTTGACATCCTTATCATTTGCATTACTGACAACATTCCCAATTCTAAAAGGATTTACGTTGGCAGTACTGAAGCAGAAGCAGAACGAAAAGCAGCACTGTTTTCGTCTCTGCTTCTTCCGCTGCTTTCATTTAAACAGGCGTCTTATGATCCTGTGAATGCCATAAAAAATCTGCTTCAAATCTGCTTTTCAAATTTACGCCAAGTGAGGACCTTTTTTTTAGGTCATCACATTCAGTATGGTGGGAACTAGCTAAACCACCCCCCCCCCCCCTCCCCACCCTTTATACAATCCTGCGCACGGGCCTGTTTAAAACCAATTTGTTTCGAGTCGAATACAGCTTGTCTCCAGTTTTAGGCCATATTTTGCAGAGATTGAAAATTAACCTGTGAATTGTCCATTGATGGACCTCTTTGTATTACAGGTGAATAATTTTAAAAATATGCACTCGAATTTCTATCTTAATTAAGTACTCACAGATTTTGTTATAAAGGCTTCAAATACTTTAAATGTAAAGCTCGAAATTAATTTTGTTCTTAATTTTCTACAGCAGGTGCTACGAATCTACACAAAATACAATTTCAAGTAGACAATGAAATACCGTTCAGACGTGCCTTTAATTATTAGGAGGTCCTTAGTAACTTTCTAATAAGCGTTTCATCGTTCTGCAAACATTTGTTTGGCGACCCCCACTTTCACCGATTCGGGGTGGTCTTCAAATTTACCTTATCGGTTTTTCGAGCCCGGAAAATTGGAATTTTGCGAGATTCTTTGCCGTACAAATAAAATGATACCTTCCTTTCGGAATACTTAAATTAAACTCGTGCTCTTTCATCAGTACGGCATTAGGGCGAAGACAGGACGCTCATGTATCCTTTTAAATCCTCTTCTATACTACTTTTACATGTTGTTCTGTGCAAGGACCGGGAATTTCTGGGTTGCGGTAACCAAAAGAGATTTATTAGGCAAGAATCGTTGCCAAAAATTGAAAATTGCTCCAAAAGGACTCGCAAAAAAGGGTACCACGCAGACGAAACGGCGAGTGGCGAGCGGCGAGATGACGGGCACGCTGAAAATAATTAAAAGATCGTATTGGTAACGAAATGTAATTAGTATTTGCGGGTGGTGATTGTTGTTCGTGTAGCCGCAGCACAGTTCAAGGATCTGAGAGAACTCTGAGAAACTTCCAGTTTCAATATTCACCAAGTTTTATAGGAGCAAAGTTTGAATTATAGGTATTTGATTTTTTAAGTCTATACATTTATGTATAGGACCATCATCAAGTGTTATACAGCTACTGAACAAAAAGGACGTTTGTCAAACATCCTGGGAATAATTGAAAATAATATCGGGATGATACAAAGAGAATTTTTATTGGTTAATGAAAAGGGACCGAGTTTTAGTAGTGCTAATCGGTAGCCATATTCAAGGATAATGATAATGACCGACAGCGATGTCTTAAATTTGACAATACATCCCAAAGAATTACGACGAAATTGCGAAGAATGTCCTGTCGGTGGGCAATTTCACCATCTAATCCGGCATCAATGCTGCGATTAAGTCCGCTCTAATGTTTGCGATACAGGGCAAAGTTTTCAGTAGGAATCTCAAAGGATGATTTCCTTTTTGGAAATTCTTTTCCGTTTTTTTTTCCTTTCCTTTTTGTAAGTGTCCTAGTGAATCTTTGGCTTCTTCTCTTTTCATCTGAATACAATGCTCGGCGATTTGTTATTTTATCTTTCATAGCAAGAGACACAGAAAAATTGCTACCGGTTTGAAATTTATGAAAGTGTTCTTTTTCGAGAAAAGGCGGAACATGGTCACCAGTAAAAATGCTTGTGATAAAATTTTATTGTAATGAGAGAATATTGATTTTGAATGGAAAATCACGAAAAGCCCATTATGACTATGTTTTAGTAACTACTCACTAGTTCAGATAGAGTACTTTTAGGGTAAAGAATGTCGAGAGACGCAATGATGTGCATTAGAGGCGTTGAAAGTGTAAGTAAACTCTTAACATTGTTTGCTGTGTACCATAATTTTCTTGTAGATATACAAACAAATTTTGTTACATTTTAGCTTTACCGTTAAAGGGTTCATTCTTGTTGGCAATCCAGCACCTCCAGTTGTATTTTCAGTATTATAACATACCTACCCGCAACATTCGTGACACTTTTTAAATTTATTAAAATCAGATACCAGATCGCAGTTTGTTCGAACGATCGAATCTACTCACTGGAGCAGCCATCCACCCTAATCATATCAAATTCGTCGGCCAACATAAATTATCAAATTATTAATCGCACGTGGCTTTTCAATGTATCGCGATATTACCGCCAGGCTCGCGCTAATTATGAATAAATCCTTTTGACAACCGGACACACTATGGACCATTTAATTTAATTTGCATTGCCATTAAGGATCAACCGCTCTAAGTAAATTTGATCCCCAATTTAACCAACTTTCTGATTTTGGCCTAGAGACTCGTTATTCCCTCCCTGCCAGCTCGTCCTGCTTCGCGCATCGAACACAATTTATTTAGTTCCCATCGAATCCAATTAAACCATGTTCGTGATACTGCAGCGATGGAATTTAATCGAGAGAGAAAAGAATTTATTTATTTATATCGAAAACAAATAATCAAATAAAAAAGGTCCAAGGACGCCGGAATGATAGGCTACGGTATTCTGCTGCAATATGCACTCTTCCTGAAATAATTAAAAGAAATAAATTTCATTCATTAAAATCGAATTCCAAATGGAATAAAATGACTCAATGCGAAATTTTTTTTTTTTTGTAAATGACGCTTAATATTATAAACAAACGGGAAAACAAAAACGTCACAAATTTTCGAATTTTTTTTCGTCGTCTTTTTTATAAAATTAAAAGAACAATTAAAATAAAATAATGCTTGTAGCTCGGCGCACAGGTGGCGATAGCATTTTTTTATTACAGTACTTTTGCCTGTCGTCGCTTGTTTTCCGTTGACTGAATCCTACCACCCTCCTACCTCAACCCACACACGCAAGGCTTGCTAAATCCATTTTACCAACAAATAGGGCAGCATCAACCGCGTGGCTGACCACTAGCTGGCGTAATTTTGCGGGAAGCATAATGGCTCGACAGGAAAACAAAAGTACACCGCGACCATTCCACTCCATCTATGAGTGAGAACAGTCACAAATGGCGTATTTATAGTAAGCCGAAGCGCTTACAGTGCTGGTCGATATCATTACACTTTCATGTATACAGATTTCTCTGGTGAAGCTGTGGGTCCCGTGCAGATTGCACTGGGAAAGGTCGTAAATCTCAGTGATCTTGATTCTATAGAAAATCGACAAATGCATTAAGATGTGAAATATGACGCACATAATTCCGACTTTGTCGTACGGTTGAAGATAAGATGCTGGTTCAATTTCCATTGTCTTTCAATTTTCAAAGTAGTACTATAGAAGCTTAGAGCAGTTGTACGTCGTTACAAAGACGCCACTATTAATAAATATAAGATCGGGAGTCCTCCAAGATCATGTGTGAAACCGGAAGGGACTAATCGCTTGCTTGTCTGATTAAGTAAGTAACTCGATTACATCTTATGTGTTTTGATAGCTGCAAGCTGTCGTTTGCTTTTTTCTCCTAAAATAATCATTTCGGTCGCATAATGGAATGAAAACCAATAAAAGGTATAAATTAATATTGAAAGTGACTGGATCGGTTTACCATTTCCTAATCGGCTTAACTCCGGAGGTAAAGTAAATTCTCTCCGCAAAAAGATCTGATGGTGATATTTAGATTTGGATTTATTTATGTAATACATTAAGAACATGAAGTTCGGAGATAAAAGGTTGGCATTATATTGAGCGAATAACCATCAAGAATACTTGGACCAAGAAAATCCGGGAATTTAGAGACTGGTTACAGATGAGACTAGATTTTGAAAACGCCAAATTAATGAATTTGGCAACTCTTTAAAACACAAGAAGCTTCTTTAATCCCCATTTTTGATTAACCAAAACATCTAAAAACACAATAATTCACTTATTACAACATTCGCGTCTTTAAGATCTGAATATACATATATTATCTTTGAATAAACTCTACTAAGTTAAATTCAAAATTTTGTTTGACCGAAATGACTTACATATCTGTGTAATTCCATATAGGATCAAATTTAAACTTTCTAGCATAAACGGTTCTTGATATACATATGCTTTACACACTCTGTGCTATTGCATTTACATTTAAAAAAATTAGAATGAGTAAGGTACTATTAAAGCTCTATATTTTTACAAAGTATCGTATTTTCTTAAATATGAAAAAGACAGAATTACAGAATTATAAAGGCCGGATTGTAATTGGATTATAAGATCTGTAAAAAGCGATATCAATTCATTCAGAAATCAGTACTAATATAGGCACTGAATTTAACTTGCAGTTCGTGATATTTAGTTCATGACAACTTCATGCAAAATTAGTAAAAACGTTTAGCTTTGGTGATTGCTGGCATTCTCCTTTAAAAATCCCAGCGCCATCTCAGGCTCATTTCAAACTATAGACTCTGGATAGACTAACAACTTATCACCGGAAAAATAAAAATTTGGCGAAACGTGGATAATAGTATTCCGCTCGGTTCTAAATTATATAATTTCGTTCTACATTCCCCTCGAACTATGATGAACAGTTGATGAAAAGATTCAATAATTTCTTTTCAAAGTCGTCGCTGCAAAAATCTTGTTTTTGTTGAAAATTCCAATTAACCAAAAATTATTTCACTTGACTGCAACTTTGGCATCCATTTATTCAGTTATTAAATAAAGTGTGATCTTTCTTTCGTGAAACGGACAAAGGTGAACGATAAGAAAACTTTTTTCTCTCACTTTGAGTGTCACCCATTAAAGAGGTACTGCAGCTTAATTTAATTCCAATTAAAACGAACATAAAAGCAGAAAAAGCTGGCGTTCCCGTCATCTACACCAAAGGGAGTCATAAGATGGAAATACCTCCATTATAATTTAAGAGTCTCGTTTTTTTACCAGGTACGGCAAACCTTTAAAGGTAAAGTTGTGCGCTATCGCTCCTTAAAGTTCTTGGCTCTGTGTAATTTAAATTTAACATTTTCATAGTCTAACAGGAGAGAATAAATCCAATAAAATATTACGTTCAATTTAAAATTTTCTAAACTTTCTGATGCGTATCGAAGAGAAGGAACTTTTAATAAGCATACAGCCTCCGAATAAAATTTGAGCTAAGAAAAAAATTGAAAAAATGAAAATAATAAGAAGATGCCTGTCCCATTCTGTTTAAGTTTCCCGAGAGTATTACAAATTTCCAGAAAATCACTCTCTCGGAAATGATTTACTAAACTTTGGGAAATAGGCACGAACCGACTGCGCTTCTAGATGAATATTTATCTAGATATAGGTACTCCTCGTATCTGGTTTTTGGTGATGACAGGCTTCCGAGTTTCAAAACGATTTCGAAATTTTCCGTACAATCACTGACTTCATTACGAAGCTGAATGAATACAGAGTCGAGCATAATTCACATCAAGAAATACCCGACCTGAACACTGGCTATGAAATTAAACGCTATTAAACGCTATTAAACGCAATCCTTGGTTTTAAATGGAACCCGTCAGCCAAGCGAAAACCAAGATACAAAGAAGTTTCGGACGCGTGTCTTTGCTATGCAGAAAGTATTTCAAAAAGCCGACATTCACTCTCGGAAGCGAAGGGGTGGTGTATTAGATCTTGCTCGGAAGTTTCATATTTCCTCTGCACTTTCGTGTGTCATATCCATTTAGTGAAGGAGACCTTTTATGGCTAGCGCACCAGAACGGTCGGCGATGGCCATTCATTGTGTCCATATTTTCCACAAACACATTTTAGCATTTCGCTTGGGAGATTTGTGGTTCGTGACGGACCACTGCGGGACGTATGAGGGTCCACAAAAGGTTCGTATCGTTGGCCTTTGGTGTTTCTATCTTACTACACGCTATGCGACGGTGACCGATGTGATGAAATTGTGGGAGCAATGAAAGTCCTGCAGTTGGATCAATTACTTCTCCACGACTTCCTTTTGTTCTTCGCTCCACTTCAAGGCAGAATACAAGGGAAGCTAGTAGGTATGTTACTTGCTTTAAAAACAAAAGTGTCAGATTTCCGTTGTATCTAGATACAAGTATTAGGAGATACTTTGTGATTGTTTCTTACCAGGAGCTATCGTCGTGGGAACATAAACAGTAGTTCACTCTTGGATGTGCTAGCTGCGTTGTGCAGCTATTGATGATTGTTGTGATATGTCGTTCGTACGAGCGTATATTCGGATTATGAAATGTGATCGTCCCGTCGAAAGACGACTGCTTTTGTTGTTTTACTATGCCATTATCATGATAATGGTTGCCTTGGTTGGCCCTCTCATATAGAGGATGGACCCGGCTACACTAAACACACACTAATTCATGTCCACACCATTAAAATGAGTCTTAGATTCTATACTTTATGGCGATTGTCCTTCATAGTTTCCTCCAGTTCTAAGAGTGTAATTTGTGCCCCGGAAGATTTATTCCGGGCTCTGAAGACAATTCTTTCCCTCATAAAGCTGGGAGTTTTGTACGAATGTGCGATGATTTATGATGACTCGTATATTATACGTCTTACGGATGTAGTCGCATATCTCGTATGTTTGCGTTCGAATGGATGACGTAAATTTGAGTTTGGCCACTTATAAAATGTTATGCTGTCTAATGTCTATGAAATGGAGGATTATGTTCAACATTTCACGAAAAGTATAGCCATCATATTTCTTCTTCGACAATGAGGACGTATTATTCTATGATCGCACTCGTATGGAAGAAAACGATTAAATCTATTGCAACATGGTTCGATCTCGATTTGAGTTGGTGTCATAGAACGCAGCGACTCTTAAGCTAAATGAACAACATATTTACCTCAACAGATTGGTTAATATTTCGTGAATTTTTCGGTGACAAGTATTCTGTGAAGTGAACGATTTCTGACTAGATCATAACGCTTTCCCAGGTAGTCAAAGTGGGCAATTGAGAGTGAAAAATTACATCCAACTTTGTTGAACTCTTCCTAATTACTTGAATTCAAATAAAGTCCATTTTGCAGACAACGAGTTACTTTGATTATATGTGTACCATAGAAGTATATGTATAATGGAGATAACGTGCAGCGACTTTTTTGAAGCCGGAGGTTTTCTCGCAAAGGACCGGCGATATTCACTATGCTACTATCAGCATCTTACTCACATATATGTTAAACCCCGGTATTGAAAAGAAAAAAAGCCCAACCTTTAAATACTAGGCTAATATTTGCATTTCACTGCCACCGGGCATGAAACGCTCCATACAAAAACAGTCGCTTAAACTGCAAAATGCTTCACAGTGCTTTATACAGAAGCGGCGCTTTGCGATCTCCATTAGTTATATACCTCTTTGATGTGTACTCACATTGGTTTAGCGTTGTCGCATATGTACGCTTAAAATCAATTTTGTGATGAAGGTGTAAAGCTAATCTTAATTCTTAACTTCACATAAATCTTTTTAAGATTTTATTAAATAAAAATTTATAATTATTTTAGAAAAATTATATTTAGTTAAAACATATTAGTCTTTTTATTTATTTGGTTATTATTTATTTTGTTGATTTAGAAACATTTAAAATATAAAAATATTTATTAATAACAACTTGATGCTACATGAAAATATTTACTACTGACATTTTTTAATCTACATTTATTTTTTTTACATTTGTGTGTACTTTGTTTTTGTATAAGTGTTAGGTGTTTTTATGTAAAGTAAAGTCCCTGCAAGAAAATTACCGGGTAAGTCCGTCGGAGCTTCGCCTTAGCATTACCCGGTAATCTTTCAGTTAAAAAGTATATTCCTCGGGACAAAATTAAGTTATATACTTCGTATCGGTGTACGTACGTGTGATTCGCGACCTCTATCTCCATCTCTTTCACTCCTAGTTAACGGTACCCTGTAGTTACCCGGTAAATTAACCCAATGCCATGCAGTAAACGTCAAGGCGAGGCCAGTACGATTTTACCCTATAATTCTTGCGACGCAGAAAAACAATTTTTTGGAAGTCGGATGGCGCGTGCTACTAATGTTTATTGCATATGTAATAAACACTAGAAGCACGCGCCATACCTGCAAGAAAGCGCTACCCGAGTAGCAGGTTGGCCTGATGTGATGTTCGCACAATTTAAAAAAAAATTTAAAGCATCTCATAGGTTTGAAGGTTCAAATGCGAATGGTGCAGGCCGCAGTCGTTTATCATTTCTTGCGTGCTTTGACAGTTCCACAAGTTATAAAGAAGAGTTACATCACTAGAAAAAATGTCTAACACAAGAAAAATTCTGGTGTCATTGTATGGAATCTGCTGAATGTATGCGTACTTTCGGTAGCGATTTCTTGCAGGGGTGTAGTGTTGAAATGAAGTGTGCTGTGTAACTACGCCACAAAGGGAAACAGTTACACAGTATACGTGTAACTTTTACAACGTATACATATAGGATTCAATTTGGATTAAATATATCAGCTTAGGGCGCTCAGGATGGCCCTGATTAATAATAGATAGTTTGGAAGTTGGAAGTGAATTCGGTTAAGAGCCAAACACATAAAGGACTCGGAAATGCATATTCAATTCCAACAACAGCATTGTGCGCTGTTGCAAAGGGTCATATTGTCCAGTTTGTCCGATCTGTACCCTGATTTACTTCTCCTCGAGCAATAGCAGAAATTCAAAAGTAACCAAACACACGTGTCGCCAACTTTGTGATCAACTGTACCATACTTTCAGCACACGCGTGCAATTCAAACACGCCATTCGAATTGATAGCAAAAAAAGTTGATCTCAACATACGCAAAATAATAGCGTTGATATGCAAATTTTGGTATCAAACCAGGTGGTGCGGCATCCGTATTTCAATCCTGATCCATTCGTCCCCTTGAAATTGGAATACGATAATTTTGTGCCACGCTATCAAGTCAAACTTTTGTATCCTTCCTTCTTCGTAAAGGAAAAAAACACCCTGCTTTCACATCATAGTCGTGTGCGGACTACCCCAGTGTCAAGATGGCGGAAAAAAGGATTCGTTTGCTTCCATCCGTTCTGGGTTAGAGGTCGTCAACTGGCCACATGAAATTCATATTGCCTCCTTTTATTGTGTTAATCCCTTTTTTTGGTAAAGCAGTTAAGGCTGCGGAAATAACAAGGAGCGGAGCTCTAAATATACCTTACGGCGTAATATTCCCACATGCGACTATAATTTTGATTAAAAGTCCTTTTTTCAGATGCCTAAAATATCGGAAGTCAATTTATGGAATATCTTCCGACTGCGGTCGGCCTACAACCTCCAGGGAATTTATTTTTCAACTGAAGAACGTATCCAATCGCAAAAAGGACGAAATAATGAAAAGACGAAATTTAAGGGCAAATTGCCGGAAGTGGTTTTGGCCGACGTAAATCGTCAGCCAACTCTTGTACAATTTGTCATTTGAGGCGTTATTCGTTTTTATTCCGGCCGGGTTGGAGGATTGGAACGTCCTTTTACAGGCTCTTGGTCCTCATACCACTTTTTCTCTTATTTATAACGTTTTTTTCAGCAGAAGGGTTAGCAGATAGAGACCGCGCGAAATTAAAACTCAGGATTTCAGCGGTGGAAATAAATGGAGCGCGAAGGTTACAGCTTTTATTGCGGATAAGGTTTCATATTTTGGGGGATTTACTAAAATGGCCTCGACATTGTTGAAAGCGCTTGGTTCCTTAAATTCCAATAAAATGATATCTATTAAAATCATAGATAACAAGATTTCTCCGCCATTTATTTTATTAACTTATCTGTAACTGGTAACAAATATTCCAATTAATTTATGCTAAAAAAATTTTGTAACATTATTGATGAAAATTCTAATTCCATATTAAATTAAAATAATAACATCAATATTCGTCTCTTTCTAATTTATTTTGTTGTATAGATACGAAAATGTCCTGAGTCTGTTACTTCCGAAGTACAGAGCGTTCATCACGATGAAAGAGAACGGTATAGATATCATTCTCTTTCATCGTTATGAATGCTCTGTACTTCGGAAGTAACAGACTCAGGCCATTTTCACATGTGAAAAAGCTAGCTAGAATTTCGTACACGTATTCTTATATACAAAAACTACATAACTGAAATTTTTCATATTATCAAGTAAATTTCAGTGAACGACTCATGAAGAGTGCTCTGTACTTCGGAAGTAACTGATTCATGACATTCGTGTTTGCTGGGTCCCAATTAAAAAAAAAACAGTATTAAAACATGAGTACTTATTACCGAGCACAGATTTCAATAAAACACCATAGGCGTGTTTAAGGACATCTTCTCGAGATTCAGATGTATCTTTTTAGATAAATCAGCATCCTTGAAATTGAAACTCTACTCGGGATCTTGTCTCATAGCTTGAGGAATATCTACGAAACCGAAGACAGACTTTTTATTGAAATATTAACTCCAAGTAGCTCTTCATTTTTGTTATTGTCTTATTTCTTTTTCGAAAAACACCTTCATTGCGAGCTGCTTTTTAGACACGAAACATGAAAATTAAATGAATTCGCTTTAGTGGCACGTCGATCCTGCTAAACATTTTCAGGAAAATGCTCTGAAAAACATATTTAAAGTGCGTAGAGGGTCGCAATTTCTTTTCATTTCATTATAATATCCAATCATTATATTCCAACGCCATCTGTCGGCAAACTCCATTCTTGTTGTAGTGAGTGACTTTTGCCAAGGGGTTTCGAGCTAAGCGATTGTTTACTCTGCTCACTTGAAGTGGTCGTCCCGAGATAGTCCTTGTATGAACAGAATAAGATAACCCACTCTGCACATGGAAATTTTTTTTTCTTGTGCATACGAGTATAAGCCTTCCGTTATTCTTCACGATTTCTTCATGTCCTGTTTTTTTTTAACAGTCGGAAAATGCAATTTTCGAAACGTTTGTGAATAAAATGTTTTCCGGAGAAAAAACGTCCCAGTCCTTCTACCGCATGTCTTTGCAGTTTTCTTCAGTTTCTTCAGATTTCTTGTAGGTTTTCTATTCTATATTGCAATCGAATCGGGTTCGTGGACTGTTGTGAGCGGCGGCGTAGGACGTTCGGACGAAAAATCAATTTTATTGAATTCGGGACGAGATTTTCCACGCCCTTGAGCATTCGGGGCTACTTCATGAACATGATGTTTGATTTATGCCCCTTTATGCTATGACCTAGCCACGATGGATGGAGACTCGTACATGGCCGCTTCTGACGTAAAGGCTGCTGAATTTACTTAATTTCATTTGTATAGAGGATACCTTTGGGTGGACATTATTTGCGTTACGTAACGAGGTTTTCGGGATTCCAATAAATATTTAGTTCGGTAATTAAATTTCGAGCATAGCCAATTTTACGGAAAATTGGTTGAATTTATAGCGAGTGTGTTTCGCTGATGTAACTGCACCAATGTACAATGAATTCTTAACAGTTTGATCTTTGATTATATAATTCCAAACCCCATTGAGTATTAAACTCTGCGAAATTCCCCCAAATGAATTTGTCAAGAATACATTTATTTAAGGAAATGAAGTTGCACGGAAGTTGAAGTTGACTGCACGTAGTTTGGGAAAACAGCATTTTTTATTTCTTGGCATACTTGGAGCATAGACTAGTCAACAGTTATAAGGATTTTGATGTAGTATGAGGCTGACGAACATAAAATTTGTGAGAGAGAATTGGAGTACGAAAATTAGGGGATAATAGTTTTAAAAAAAAATGCCACCATAGGGGCATCTTGGACAAATCTCTATCTCTATCTCTTACTATAAGTCTTTCCAAATAAATTCCGAAATAACAAACCGTAACCCCTAACCTCAAACTGTAATATTGGCAGTTGTGATTGTAATTTTAAATAAAGAGTTGCTGCACGCAGGACAATTAAGAAATCAAATCTTTGCCATGAATTACCAATTTTTGAAGGTTGTATTAATTTTAATTAAAATTTTAATTGTATGGTGTACCCCTTAATATGATGATACTCATGCTGATGAGGTAAAGCCATCGTATAATTTATATCGTATAATTGGAAAAAACTATTATAAAATCAATAATAAACACCGATAGTTGGCAATTAATTTCTTTACCATTTATTTGCTTTGGGGCTACGCAGCAAACCGTGAAATTCCGTTTCTTTCGAATCGCGTTCGATAATAATTGGTCCTTAGCGGTAGTTCTGTCTTTAATTTTATTAAGCTACCTTTGACACAGTAAATGTACCTGCATTATATTTCCTAAGTACGGAACGCGAAGCACTGAAACCAAGATAATGGAATTGAAATGAAGTGAATTAAAATAAGTCTTCCGACAAAAGTACCACTGCGGAATAGTGATGATATTAGAGGGAACACAGGATGCGTTTTATCGTCAGTGTTCTTCACCATTAGGACTGGTACATTTCATTAATTAACCACCCCACCCGAATTGGCGTTTGCTTTAAAAGCACCGAACTATTGAAATTTACAGGAAAGAGGAATGCACGGTATCAGTAAGGGCTGCAAAAGTGCATACTTCCACCCAATCCTTCCCAACCACTGAGTAGAGAGTCTCAATTTCGGCCATAATGAAGTTTTGGCTAAGTGAATCGGATTCGAAATCAAATTTCGTAGTCAATTTTCGTTCCTATTTTGGATGCCAGTCTGCGCCAGGCTTGCGTTCTCCGTAAAGAGGAAACTTTCGCATAAAGTCGAAACACAACATTATTTTGTTGGTAGGGCAGACGGGAAGTGCGGCTAGAAGGACGAGGCACTCTTTCAGTAGAATTTTCACTTTACATTGTACCATTTCTCTTTAACGAATTAATAGTGCTACTAGAAGTCAGAATGAAAATGAACAAAGTTAGGCGAGAAGCACGAAAGGATGTTGTACCGGAAGCAACACGATGAGCAGGGAACTGCCTTCCTATGTCAGATGAGCACAATAGTTACAGATTAGAATCTTGTGTGTTACATCGTATCGCACTCCACAACGTCATCCAGAAAATTATGCACAATCGAACGCACAAGTCTACTCGTTGCAGACCAACTCCTTGGGAATTTCCATGAAACTTTTAAGGAGTTGAACTATGGTAATAAGAGCAGCTTTTCAGAAATACCGCAAAATAGTTCGTCCCGTCATCATCGTCGCATTGAGAACGTTATGAATATGGAAAACGTGTCCTCAAATAAACAAACCAACCGAAGAAGCCACAATATCCGACTGCTGACCGCAAAAACCATACAATGAAATCGGAGAGTCCTGGCTATCGTCTCCCAACCGAAAATGACTTCGAACAATAACAACGCCCCATAATTGAAATTATTATTCCCTGGCGAAAGCAGGCCTCTGTTGCTGGGATTAACCTATCAATAGGTCGACCAGTTAGAATCTGCTGGCTGCTATATTATATGGGATTATCTGATTAGTGATTCTAACATGACATAATTTCAGGATATGATATTCGTATCAATTACGATGGTGGCACTAAGCCCAAAGTCGACACAAGTTCAAGAATTTATTCCACGCGTCGAGTTCATCATAGAGAGAATTGCAGGGACTTAACCACAGCTGGCATGATGATATATAGCGCTCAAGCTTACTTAGCTACCGAACTGATTCGCCTGTTTGGTGTCCTCGGCTATATCCTTCAGTTTGATAATTTCGCTGGACAAACGGAGCAAATTATTATTATTTGCACAGAATCCAATTCCGAAATTGAGCTAATCGATCATGAAAATTATTTAGAACGCAGATTCTGAGTGGCAATGGATTTTATTAATGACGGCTTGATGCAATCGGATTTTATTTGATTAGGGATAATTGTGTAGAGCCTGATGAAGAGCGAACAGATTTAATGACTTCGAAGCCTGACTATCGGAAAAATATTAGAGGAATAATCAATTTTGCTTGAATTGTCAGACTTGATTGAAAGCTGAATTGAAATACATACATACTTATTTATATGTAGCTCGGCAAAATATACTTAGGTAGGTCGTATTCGAATACTTTGCTTCGTCTACTTTTACGTTTATGTTGACATCACAGCATAGCATTGCAATTATAAAAGTTTAGAAAAAGCTTAGCTGAACCGTCAAAATGGCTCAGCTTATGCTTATTTGACACTTCATAAATCAAAAATTAAATTAAATTCTATAGAAAAATTTGAATTTTTTTACGTTTGCTAAGATTTACTGATAGCTCAGCTGTCGTAAAAGTAGTCAAGACACGAACCGAAAAGGACCTGAGACACAGCATAGCTGTCTATCGTCATTAACTGCTATAACTAGACGTTGACGTAGACCAAGTAAGGTATTGGAATATGACCCTAATACTTTGGACTTAGTAGGCCTAGCTTAACTTTCTTGAAAATAAAAATTTGTAACTATCCGTAGTCCAGATTAAGTTAATCCTTATTCAAATTGTATCACTCTACAGCCATTTTAAGGCCTTAGTCGATATGATGCCCATGGCTAGAAACATTGTGATTTTAAAGACGCAACAATACTAGTCAGCCACAAACTACCTAATGAATTTACTAGTATCTAGCTAATCCCAGCATTAATTTTTCATGCGGGCAAATTAAACCACTCGAAAGCTTAAATTATTTTACATATTTTTCTAAAATCCAGTATAATATAAAATAATTTCACAAATAGTAGACGAGTAAATTTATACAGCCAAAGTCTAGATTTAAATCCTTGAAACGTAAAAGCCGATGAGCTATCATGACAACTAGTTAATTCACTCGCTTAGTAAATATCTCGTTTAATTACGTTATGGCAGTCTATTTGCCTGACGAACAAATGAAGATTTCGTTGAAAAGTTTTCCATTGTAGCGAATGTTTATGAGGGAATATACTTTGGTTTTGGTTCGGAAAGTGGCAAGCGTACTTCATTTGAACATCGAAAAAGGACTTTAAAGTCTTTCATCATTATTTAGAGTAGAACTAAAATCTTTTTCGTTAAGGCTTATGTCTATTATCCGGTAAGTTCAGCTTTGTTAAGTTGGTATTACACTTGGACGTAGTTCCCGATTAATTTTTGCGCACAGCCAATCTAAGGACCGTTCCTACGATTGTCAGTAACGTTCTAACTGGATCTTTAACTGACAGATGTTCATACGAAACTTGCAGTCAAAGTTCTGGTTAAATTTTAACTGAAGGTCGTAATAACGGCCCTAAGAATCATTTATTCATTTATAATTACTGACTAAAACCTAGAACACAGTAATAAAGTAGAATGTGCACTTCAAAACTACTGATAGGTGTATAATCCCGATGTAAACGCCACGAGTGCCAATTCAGAACTGCCCTTTATTCTTGTATTCTTTCTATATATACATATACATTGTGTTCTATATACCCAGTGGTTTACAGTACTCTACATCTCCCTTCTTAATTAAACATGAAGGTATTTTAATTCAATCGTTTCAATATTTAAAATTCAATATAACACAAGGTTTACTGTACTCTACATCTCCCTTCTTAGCCAAACATGAAGGTATTTTTAAAAATTTTACATCTAATACAATCGTTTCAATCTTTAAAATTAATTTTAATTCAGTGCTATTGATTACATATAAGGTACGAGTTAATTTAAGTTCAACATTAATGATTTGAAGTTCTTATTTGTAAGATGATGATGAAAATCTATCAGGACTTTTTAATATTCGACCGTATCGGCTCATTTTCAATGTTGGTTGGGTCGCTTCTGACGTCGGCATTTCCTGTTGTTGTTGATTTGGTAGTGTGACCATATTTTCTTTGAGTTGACTAGTAGTTGTTGGGTCATGCGCTTGATCTTTTCCGACGCTTGATTTCGATGAATGTACTGGAGTAAACTCTCTGATTTCTGTTGGAATATATGGCACGTCATTACGGTTTGCTTTCACCAAGTGGAAAGAGTTTCTTCGAAATGTGCCGCGATCGGTCGCAACTATGTGTGAGCGAGGAGTATCTGATGGTTTTTCGATTCGACCCCAGACACTTAAATCTCGAATCCAGACGACGTCTCCAACTCTGAATTGATCTCTATTGACTACGCCGTGTCGTTTGTTGTAGTTTTCAGTTTGAACTGATTTCAATTTCTGATTTTCAGCGATAACGTCGTCGATTTTGAAGTTCGGTTTTAGCATTTTGTCGTCTATAGGTAGAAGACTACGAATTTTTCTTCCAAACAGCATTTCGGAAGGAGAGATACCTTTAAGTAGAGGTGTCGCTCTATATTCCATTAACCCGACATATGGATCCTCATTTTTTTTAACAGCCCTTTGACTGTCTTTACCGCACGTTCGATGAAACCATTGCTTTGGGGATATCGTGGCGATGAAGTTTGATGGTGAAATCCCCATTCTTTCGCAAATTTGGCGATTTCTGATGTATTTAGCTTTTGAAATTGGGGTCCGTTGTCCGATCTTACGACACTTGGAATACCGTGTCTGCAGAAAATAGATTTTATGTGGTTTATAACACATTTCGTTGTTTGATTTTCCAGGCGAACAATTTCTGGGTATCTTGAAAAATAATCGCAAATGATGAGGTAGCACTGTGAATTATGGAAGAACAAGTCCATTCCCACGGTATGCCATGGTCGTTCTGGGGCGTCAGCCGCGATGAATGCTTCGTGTCTTGGTATTAGTTGTTGAATACAAGCTGAGCATTTACTCACATGATGTTCGACGTCCCTTGTATAGTATATCCAGGCCACCACACAGATTGTTTCGCTCTGGCTTTACATTTAACAATGCCTAGATGTCCCGCGTGTATTTTATTCAAGGTATCTGGACGTAGCTTGATGGGAATAACTATGCGACTGCCGTGCATAATAATATTTTCGTTCACTGTTAAATTCATTCTTTCGTTGTAATATGGTCGAAGTTCCGGAAGGATTTTATTTTTGTCAGGCCAACCCTTCAGACAGTAACTTGACACGATTCGGAGTGTTTCGTCATTCTGTTGTTCATCGGATATCATCTTAATTTTTGATTTACTGGCGGGTAAATTATTAATGATAGAGTGAACAAATGTTGCTAGGTTTTCCTCTTCTTCTCCGTTCACCTTCTCCTCCAAGGGATGACGTGAAAGCGCATCTGCTGCTACTAAGAATTTTCCCGGTGTGTAGAATATGTTGAATGCGTATTTCATCATTCGCATGCGGAATCTTTGTAGGCGAGGAGTTAAGTCGTCTATGTTCTTTGTGGAAAAAATCGCTACCAATGGCTTATGGTCTGTTTCTATACTAAAGGTTATACCAGTTAGTAGTTCTGGAAATTTATCACAGTCGGCCCAAGTCAATGCAAGAGCCTCCTTCTCGATCTGTGCGTACCCTTTCTCTGCTTCCGATAAAGAGAGAGAGATTTGTTGGTGTAGGATATTCTTCAATAGCTTTTATTTTTGAGTCGCACGGAAAGATACCATTTTGATTGACGGTATGTCCCAAAAATTTTACTGAAGTTACTCCAATTAAGCATTTGCTTTTATTCAGTGTTGCACCATGTTCCTCTAATCTAGTCAATACTTTCCTTAAATTCCGATCATGTTCTTCAGAGTCTATTCCGAAAACCAAAATGTCGTCTGCTTGGTTTACTACTCCTGGGATACCGTGTAAAATGTGGTGCATACATTTTTGGTACACTTCTGGTGCCGACGATATACCGAATGGCATCCGTAGAAAACAATACCTCCCAAATGGGGTTAGAAAAGTAGTGAGTAGCTGCGATTTTTCAGGTAATTTTACTTGCCAGAATCCTGAATTAGCATCTAGCTTGGAAAATAATTTGGCTCCTGACAGCTGTGCTAATGTGTGGTCAGCTACCGGCATTGGATAAATTTCCCGTTCAACTGCTAGGTTAAGTTTAGTCAGGTCTACACATGGTCTAATGTCGCCGTTTGATTTTGATACGATGACAAATGGGGCACACCATGGTGTTGGTTCTTCTACTTTCTTTATTACTCCTAGTTGCACCATTTCCTTTAATTTGTCGTTGACCTTGTCCCTTAATGGTATCGCGATTCACCGCGCGCGAAACATTTGGAATGGTTTTGCGCCTGCCTTTAGCTTTATTTCGTATTCGTAGTTTTTGATACAACCAAGCTTTTGGAATATCGAAGGGAACTCATTTTCCGCGTTTACGTCTGATTTCGCTACTCCTTGATTAAAAACTGCGTTGATACTTGTGTTCTTTGTTATTAACTTAAACTTTTCACTCGTATTTAGGCTCAGTAGATTTGTTTTCAAATTCGACATCACGTACACTGTGTCTTCTATTTCCGTTCTATTGCAACTTAAGTTTGCTTTAAATGTACCTATGACGTTTAGTTTTCCTCCGTCCGGTCCACAAATGTTTTTATTCGTTTTAACTAATTTTACATCACCGAAATTTTGTTTGTAAACGTCTTCTTTTATCACGTTTATCGGAGAACCCGTGTCAATCATAAATTTTAGGTAATTATTATTCACTTGCACGGTGACAATCCAGTTACTGTCACTTTGTTTCACATTATTTACTGTGATTTTCCCTAAGAACAATTCGTCTGCCGATTGATCACTTTCACAGTCTACGCGGTTAACTTCGCGTCGTTTTATGTCTTTTGGTTTGTTGGAATTGTCACTTTTCCCTTTCCTGCACACAATTGCAAAGTGGTTCCACTTCCCACAATTTAAACATTTTTTTCCAATAGCTGGGCAAGTCTTTTTGTCGTGTGTTTTCCGCGAACCGCACCACTCACACTTACCCGCTGTGTTCGTGTTTTTATTCGTTTTGTTCTTCGCGTAGACTCTGCATAACGCTGATGTCGATGAGAGTTCTTGTTGTTGCTTTCTCACTGCATGGTGTTGTCGCACTTCCGTAACTGCTTTTTCCAGCGTTAGGTCCGTAACCAGTTGCAGTTTCTCGGAGAGACGTCGATCCCGTACCCCGACAACTATTCTATCCGGAATCATTTCTTCTCGTAGTGGCCCGTATTGGCAATTTTCTGACAATAGGTACAGATCCGTAATAAAATCTTCCACTAATTCCCCTTCCAGTTGAATTCTCAGGTTGAATTTGGCTCTTTCGTAGATAACATTCGTTTTTATCACGAAATGATTCGAGAATGCCTCTAAGACTTTTCTATAGTCTTTCTTTTCGATGTCTGACAAAGTAAATGACAGAAAAATGTTGTCGGCCTGATCACCCATCAGATATATGAGCGTGTTAATCTGCTCGTCTTCCGACGCTAAGTTCAGTTTCGATGCGATTCTGAACCTTTCAAACCGGCGTAGCCATTTTGGCCACTCCGATGGGTTGCTGAATGTGAACGATTCCGGGGACCTCACCGTGAAGCTGCTCGTGTGTGCTGCCGCCGTCGATCTTGACCCGGACGGTGTTATGTCGTCACCTGCCATTTTTTTTCACTCGCGCTTAGTTACGAAAAGAATTAACGAAATAGCTGCTTTTCAAAGTTAGAAACTAGCGCAACCACTTTTTTTTTCCGACCACCGCTGCCACCATGTATAATCCCGATGTAAACGCCACGAGTGCCAATTCAGAACTGCCCTTTATTCTTGTATTCTTTCTATATATACATATACATTGTGTTCTATATACCCAGTGGTTTACAGTACTCTACAATAGGAACGTGAAATTCACTAGTTTTATTTAGAGTCACTGTATTAGAACTAACACAAACATCCATTACCTTGAGTACGGACAATGTATGTTTCATTTGAAACCAGTACATTTGAAATTTTTTTGCAGTTGTCCGATTTTTCATTTTTATCTCCACTAAAGTGGATAAACGCTGTATTTAGTTGACATTTCATGAGACATATGTATCTCGGTTCCGTGAAACGTTAATCAAAATCCATCTGCTACACGTATACACACTAAAACTATGCCATTTAAGAAACCTGCGAACTTTGGAGTTCGCAGGGTTTAAGAGTACTAAAAAGGTACCAGAAGCGGTCATTGACCGTACTCAAGATAGTGGATGTTTGTGTTAGTTCTTATACAGTGACTCTAGTTTTATTGTATAGAGCTTAGGAATTAATATCATTGTTATTTCGTGAAGAAGATTTTGGAATCACGTATGTAAGGGGTTTTACTTTGCCTGATATATTTTGGTTGACATTTCTGAATTTGTCAGGTAGATGGCTTTGTCAAGAAAATTTATTTCTGTTGTGAAGTGAGAGTTTTTACGCAATGCAAAATTTAATGACTTGAGATCAAAACTCTGGCAAAAGTACAAAATCGAGAAAATTTTCTCCATGAAATATACAGCACAACTAAAATAGCCCTTGAATGAACAACTGCAGTATATTGTTTGAAAAGGAGTAGGCTGACCAATACGAAAAATTTGATTCGTAATTTGTCTTTATTTCTTGTCAAATTTGTATAGACAAATAATTGAAAGTATGGCATACAATGCAACACAATTTTTACAATCATGGCATTCATTTCGTTTGATATGTCAAAAAATTAATGTTTTTAATTCATTTGAAAGATTATTGTTGTAAGTAGTTAAGAAACTCTCAAGAAAATTTTTTTATTTCGGTTTCTTTCTTTAGAAGACAGGACAAATAAATTCTTCTTTTCACTTTGATTTGATACTAATACAGAACTAACATTAAAAAATTCAGTTTCTTTCTACTCCCGAGGATGCTCGCCTGCAACACACAGCTATTCTCAGAACCGATATTTATATTCCATTTACCGCATTTCAGTCACACTCTTTTAGGCCGGTATTTAAATATAGTGTTAACTTGTAAGTTGTCAGTTAATAAAAACCACTCCAGTTAATTTTACATAGAAATACCGGACCTCTAAGTTAGCTCTACATGGAAATACCGGGCGTTATAGTGTCACCTGGATAAGTTTGTTGTAGATTCAGTTAGCTCGCAGTTTCAATTCAAAGTTCGTCAAGTTTCAACTCTCAGACGAGGTAATTGAAGTGATCAAAACCAGCAAAAATAATTTCCTAATGTAAAGAAAATTGAACTTATTCCAACAAATTCACATTTACCTTCAGTTTAGTACGCTTGCGTGACATGAAGACACCATGCAATCATATCACTTACGAAATCCGATTACGATTCCGCACGTCCCGATCGAAGCGGATGGTCCAGTCTAGTCCAGACACACAAGTTGACGAGTCCCGTGACTACCACATTCCCAGTCACTTCCGGAACTTCCATTCGACAGAGAATTCGAGCGATGCCTGGGAGAAAATCATAACCCGTAACGATTTTATGGGGCTTATCCTGTTGGTCATTGCAGCCTCAAAGTCGACCACGAATGTTCTCGAGCCCTTCAGTACTTTTCTAATATAAACGGACGACACACGTAGTGGGGTCGGCAACTACTTTTATTGGCTGGACATGAAATAATGACGACAAGTGGATAAAAGGGAAGTTCTTCCTATAGAAACTAATGCTCCGTGTGGAGTATAGTGCTACCATAGGATCAGGTCAGGTTTCAGAGTGCCGCCTCGCACACGACATCAACAAATTTTCGAAGAATTGCAGGAAGGAAGACCTGTGGCGAAACAGACCGCAGCCGAACTTTAGTGTTCAGGGAAATTCGAGCACCCTACAAAGCGTGTAATACAAAATGTTTGGCACATGCCGGTCTCGATGGAAGCGCCCAATAAAACCAGACAAGGGCCACCGTAGAGCGTGTTCTTAGGACGCAAGCTGGCTTGGAGGATGTTTGTGGCTTCTACTTGGGACCGGAATTAACCGCGAGACTTTTCTTTTTATTGTCCGTTCCTCCATGGATTCGCCACGACATTTTTCTTATGGATTTATTACGTTAACTTTATGTCGGTTGAAACAGGGACAAGTTTATGGATGTCGAAGAATTCCTCCATTCAAATGAAAAATTAACTTAGTCGACCTTATCACAACTTGCTCCAACAAACTTTTATCGTAACTATGTTCAGTGTTCGAGAAGATTGATGATGTGTGAACTTGCTGACAGCGTTAAAGACAGTTCAGCACTTGAGGCGGCTGATCATGGACCTAAGAGTATTTTAAAAAAACCATATCATGGTCTTCATTATAAATGATTTTGTTGCGTATCCATATTTAATCATAAAGAAAGCTAGCAGTTGGGAATGCCTAAACAGAACATTCAATAGTATTTACCTAAGAATCGCGAGTGAATATATACTACACCTAGGTGAATCATTTATGATTCATTTGCCATGATGTTGGTTCGCTGTGGTGTTTTTATTGAAAAGGCGTTGAATAGTAAAACATATGTATATTTATGCAATAACAAATATTATTTGTAATATTTAACTAATTTTTTAATATCCATTTTTGAAAAGGATTTTAGATTGTGTTCTTTATTTTTTGAAATCTTCAGTGTCAATCTATGTAGACTACCGCTAAGAGTTTATGAGAAAGGTAGAACGGTCCTCGGAGTATGCAGAACTAGTCGAAAATCGAAAAGAAGGTACTAGCGGTCGAACTTTGCATTTAAGGGCTCATATCACCGTGAAAATAGATTTTTTTTTTTACAAATTTTATGTCTTATACTTTCAAGAATATATCTCAGAAAACAAGGTCATCATAGTACCATCTGTGAAAAAAACGAAGATAAAAGAGGAAGAAAGCGTACAGTACGAAGCTGGAATGGGAGACTAGCCGTAAGTTAACGTTTTACCTATCAAACACTTTAAACGCATTTTTTTCGAAACCATGTTTTTAGGCACGGTCGGCACGATAACTCAGTCAGTTTTCAATATTTTTCACCTTTTTCTTTTTTTAAATTTTGATAACTGTTTTCTCTATAGTCTTTCGAGAGCTTTTTTTAATTTTTTGCTTGGAGCTTTTTTTTATAAATTATTAAACTCAACTTTTTTTTAAAAAAACTGATTACTAAAGTTTGAAATACTGTAACTTTTTTATTTTGAAAAAAAAAAAAAAAAAAAAAAAATTCTCTGCGATAGACTATAACTACTACATTCTTTTACAAGATTCTTTTTCATTTTTGCAAATTGAATTATTTTTAGTGAAGTTATGATGCCGACCAGCAGGCGCCATGGTTTTCATAAGTAGTCCATTTGTACCAGTAAAAAACAATGTTCATATTAAGAAACAACAAATTTTTTTTTTCTTTCTATAGTTGAATATATAAGAATATATAAGAAATATGAACTCAACAATTAAATTTTTTTTCCACCATATAACCTACATAAAATTTTTTTCAAATTTACTCGATTTTCATGGCGTTCAGGGTTATATGAGGCCTTAATATAATTTCTATTATGTACTATTGAAGGTCTTAGGCCCGTTCTTACGATCGTCAGTAACGTTCTAACTGGAACTTTAACTGACAGATGTGCATACGAAACTTACAGCTAAGGTTCCGGTTCAAATTTAACTAAAAATAAAATTTAACACAAAATAAAAGAAATCCAAATAATAAAATTCACATTTATTTCGATTTTACTTCCCCTTTTCGGCTCACTCCTGTAAATGCATTGAAGAGTAAAAACTAAACCCAAAAACACCTACTCGTAAAATTGTATCCAAACATGCTTATAAAGTTTTCAACAGGCGTAAAGTTTAGTCCGCACAAAAACAAACTGATACAGAGTAATATTGTATAATATAATAGTCTACAATTATCTAAGGTGATGGTGCGAGACAAACAATTATTTGGGAACTCAAAAGATACACTTTAGCTATAATACGCTCGGAGATGGCTACTTAAATATTTAAGCCAAACAAGATATCAATAAAATCAAATATGTAGAAAGATTTTATTTTCAAATATGTGTACAAAAAGTAATGAGATCTGCCAACACAAACCTCTGAAGAGTATAAATAAGATTGTTGTTCAAAGATAAGTAAGTCTGGAAATTGAATTCGAAATAAAATTCAAATTATAGCGGTCAGATAAGGAAGACCGTATTGCTGTTTGTAGGCCTCTATTTGATCATTGATCTAATTTGATTTAATTTAGTCTCACTTAAGCTTCGACATTGTGTTTTGAATTTTCAAAATGTTTTTTTTTTCACCAAACAGGAAACATAAAAATTTCGAGCATTTCATTGACTTTCCGTCCATTATGAGCATTCCATGAAGTGCTCCGTCGGAAAGTCATCAATCAATCGATTAAGCACCGTCCTTCATTTTGCAAAGTTTTTTCAGAAGAGCCAGCAGCTATCGTTACCGTTTTATAACCATCAGTGAACGATTTCATACCTCCATAACATTATCACGTCATTGAATTTCAATAATAATAATTAGAGACCCTTCGATGCGCACCACTCGTCATGAATATCAAAATGGGACGTCATATGAACTCTTAATACGCTATAGAGGTATACTCATTGTTCGTGCTGTTTCTCTAGAGGAAGGAAAATCTTGGCTCTAATAGCGGAATACATCATTTACCAGAACGGGTACAGGAAGAGAGAATTCCGGGATTCATCTCGTGCACGAGAAGCCTTGAATGCCTTTCTTGTGCTCAATTGCCCATACGTGGATTGCATGGCGTTCCCGTTCAAATACCCCTTCAGATCCATACATACATTATTCGTTCTGATATACCCCATTGCTTTACTCGCATGGTTCATGAAATGGACCGTTTAGTGAATCCTTAGCAATATATTCTGATCTACTATACTAAGGATCTTTGATGGGTTGTGGTATTTTACTGCTCTTATTTTCGCTGTGCTTATGTAGGGACAGACTAGTCGAGTTCTATTATCACATCAACCATTTATGGACTGGTGATATGATACCTTTCCAAGCATCCCATTAAACAGTAAATAATACCTCGCTATTAGCCAATTCATCTTCCAAGTCAGCAAGCGCGCTTACATCAGGTACAAAGGATAATGTCCCACGATACAATAACAGGACGAAATTTCACATCAAAAGGAATCCTGCCTCATTTCATTTCATCCTGCTTCCTTGCTACGAAATATGACAGTCACTGTCCATAATAACGCCTAGCCTCATTTATCACAAATTGATTCATGAACCGATGAAGCTGACAGGCTCGGCCAATATAAATCGAAGCTGGCGAAACCGAGTATCTAAACCAAATGAAGGCAAATCAATCGTTTCATCCCGTTGCCAACCACACTATCAGGGATTCTGGACAGGACCATTCATCGCATCCTTTCTACGTCCGACACATTATATGCCTCTGTTATCGAAGCTTCGCATCTTTTCATTAGGATATTGTTCGGCTGGACGCTTTGATAGGGCAGAAAAACAAACAGAATACAAACAAGTTCGGCTCGTCTAGGGAATTACGGAGTCAAAGTACCGAATGAAACAGCAACGAAAACAAGAAGGCAGCCCGTTATCTTGACCAAATGTATGGCAAAGATTTTAGGAGCTTGGATAAACATGGTAGGTCAATCCCATCCCTCCATGATACATCAATTAAAGACAACAGAGTTACAAAGGAGCGCACACAAACTGGCAGGCTATTGGTTGGGGATAAAAATGTTCAGGCTAATTTCACATTGGTCGTTAGCAATGAGATGTGTTAGAATGAAGGTGGTGGTGGTGGATGTAGAGTTCGAGCATTGGAACCGACGGCCAATTAAATTTACGGCATAACAACTTGGCTCCGTCTGAAATTCAACTGATATTAATCGATTTGTGATCAGTTAGCTGTCATGTAAAGCGGAACTGCTTCGGGACCCTCTTGCAATCTCAATAGCCTTCTTCATGTAGCAGCCCAGAGATGGCATCTGGCGATAGCTACCCGACTTCCATTAATGCTTCCTGACATCATTTTAACTCGATACCATGGATTACCGCTAACGAAAATACAAATCAATATTACTACCGAGTGAAAGAGCTTTGTTAGAGTTCTTTATTGACAGATTCCTACTCCTTGCCATATGACAAGATTTAGCTAAAAGCGTATGCCTGTTGAGATTTATCACCTTCCTTTGGTTGCTCACACGCTAATAGAAACTCTCGATTTTCATCAGAGACGGCAGCCTTTCGAACAATGTCCGTAAGCGGCGATTAGTAGATTTACAGGTGAGCTGTGACGCCAATGATAATCTTCACGGAAATTTAGTATTGTTAATTGAAGGACGGCGTTTCTGTGATTTATTGAAATAGGCTTGTGATAATGCTTGAGTGCAGTGTGTAAGATTGAGATATGGGATTCATCTCTGATGGAATTTAGGCTCAGCCTTTTTTATTAAATAACAATTAACTTTAAGTGCTAGAGAGGTGGAAAAGCATCGACAAATTGGGTCAAATGCACTTTAATTTCTAACAAACAAACCGGAACGTCTTTGACCCAACTTATTTCTACTCCGTATGGCAGTCAAAAAATCTATTTAAAGTTTAGGTATACTATTCAATGCCAATTATACATTACAGGGACTTTGAGGCAAACTATTCGTCCGAAAGAACTAGAATGATATACTGAGCGGCAATCTCAACAACCGACTTGTCTCGACCCACACGCTTATTATAATGACGGATAAATCTCTCGTTTATAAGTATCCACACGTCTCATTTGCCATTGGGTGAAAAACACAAATGGTAAATTTGAGCCAACCACATGGGTGTACACTGTACTTGCCATAAGGGCTCCTCAACTACATGGGTGCTCACTACGCGCAGGGTGTTTCTCAACTACCATGTGCACCCATTAGAGTTCTTCAACTATGGAGGATTCTGAACTACCACGGATGTTAGAAAACACCATTCATTGCTGTCCGAAAACGCCCATGGGATTTCTTTGACCAGAGTACAGGCGCGACCGTTACATCCAAAATAAATAAATTCATTAGGGAAAAGGATATAATGCATTAAAAATTGAAGGTAGTACACTTCGAAATTAACAAAAAAAATGTGAATGCAAGCATTTTATAATCTGTAAAAATATGTTATAAATTGATACAAAATATAAACACATAATCAATCAAAGTTGACGGGAATATGGAGAGCTTTCCAATAAAATCCATTTCTAAAAAAAATCGTTATCGCGTCATTTCCTTACTCCTTTGATGATAACAACCAATCTCCGGGGAAAAAAAAACTGTATTAAGGATCTTCGAAGAAAAATCATAGATCGGTGAAAGGTCAAGGAGAAATGAAACCAATGCCATGCTTAAAATTTAATCTACTCTGAGATAAGAGCAAGAGCGCTGTGACCTTTTTATATCGTCTCTGTTCGTAAATATTGTGACTTCGCTTTTTACATTCAAATTTCGTTTTAGAAAATGCTACCTACCAAATGGCGACTGTTCATATTCATATTTTCACTCATGTGTAGTGTTATCATGTGTTGATACTTGAAATATTTTCTCACCGAGAAATGTCAGACAACGTAATCTAATTGAATTTTATTTTATTTATTACAAAAAGATTATTATGAGCACAAAGACAAAGAGCTTCGGCATTCTGTATTTTTTTTTTTCATTTCTAGTGCAGCCACATATCCAAATCCACAAATTAAAACTTAATGAACATCTATGGGTATTCTAGGAGAATAGATCGGAAACAAATTATTGAGTGGAGTGGTGACGTACGGGGGTATAAAATTCGGTTTCTGTATGTCATGATAGAGCCATTAGCGTCATGTTGGAAAAATTTTAACTTTTTTGGAGGTAGTATGGTACGGGGGGGGGGGGGGGTGTTTTCCCTAACTATAGAACGGTTTATGCTAAAAAGTTGAAACTTAGTATGTATATGTAAATCAACTAGAAAAGTAATTTTGCTTAAAATAAAAATCGAATACCCATTTGCGTTCGGAAGGGGAGCAAAAAAAATTATCAGTGGAAATAGAATGCATATATTTTCAAAATTTTAGTCCTATCTATCCTAGGTCTTACTAAATATTGAGTACATTTTTATTCTACGGATTCTTCATATAAATACCTAGAAACTGTTTTCAAATTTTTTTGTAATTCGACCCTAAGGGGGTGTAAAATGGTTGTATACTTTTTCATAAACTCTTCCATATCTCTCAGGTCTGATCTGATATCGAGGTCGTTTCTCAATTCCTTGCTTAAGTCTACGTCTACGTCTAGTTATAACAGTTATGACATCAGACCTACCAAAGTAGTGTCTTGATTCCTTGTTAGTTTGTGTCTTGGCTATCAGTCAATATAAGCAAACGTAAAAAAATTCAAATTTTTCTATGGAACTTAATTCATTTTTAATTTTTGAAGTGTCAAATAAGTATCAGCTGATCCATTTTGACGGTTTATCCGAGCTTTTTCCAAACTGTTATAATAGCAATGCTATACTGTGACGTCAACATAGACGTAGACTAAGCAAGGAATTGAGAAACGACCCGAATATCTCTTCGCTTCCTCGGACTTGTTTAATAAATAATCACCTATTCCCAAGCCTTTTCCTTGTCAACCCCTAGACCTCATCCCGGGAGATGATTCAATTATATAATTCATGTTATTTGTGGCAGCGGCGTAAGTATTCTAGCGCGACCCTTCTAACCGCTTCACGAGCTTTTTGTTAGGTTTTAAGTTACATAGTAACCCACTCCGCATCTCAGAATCGAACGCGTTCCGAACTTCTACCGAAAAAGTAATAAAGTTGCACCCAGACTATTGGCAGTTTTTTTAAATTTTTTTCCCAATATCACTAATTTGCTTTGCACTAGATATGGTTGCAAAGGAGGATGAACTAGTACACAGAATACAACTCCCAGTCAAATTTTGAACGGGTCCGTCTGTAAAATTAAAATTACTTATATTAGCAATCTTAAACTGTAGTCGGATTTCTTCCAATTACCACATTCCTCCCTATACAAAAGTTTGAGTTGTAATAGTTCGCAATTCCCGCGATATTTTCTTCAAGAAAAATGAGAATTCACCACGAATCCGGACGTGTCATTTATCACATTTGTTTTTCTCTTGGCGTGGCAGTCAATAGCGTAGACACTTACGACACTTAGGATTGCGGCTGTAAGTCTTGTAATTAATTGATGTCACCAGCATGTCTAACTCCTTGCAAAATTAACATCACTTGAGTGCACTTGACACGAACATTATCATCTCACACCATTGTCCTTGCCGCACCATCTTTTTCATTGCCACTGCTCTTCGTTTCCTTTGTCCTATCCAACTTCACTTTCTGCCGAATCCGAGAGTGGGTCAGAAAAAGGACGAAAGCGGACATCGTCAATAACAATGCAATATATTTTCAACAGGATAAGATGCTCTCTGGAGAAAAGATGACAATGAAAAAACCCGAAAAGATCCCTTTCATCTTAACGTCGTTATTGCACTCGTCTTTGCAAAGAACACTCAAAATATCCGAATCCCTGCGAGTGGGAGTTGGAGGCTCGTAAAAACCAAGTAACGGGAATACTAATGACATCTATCGGTGATAAATATTGTACATAAGTCATGGTAGTTATAAGGATATGTACCGGGCGCATTATTCGCTTGTTCGAAGGATACCTATGATCGCCACCCCAGCTACCTCATTCATATCGGAACAACATTGGTCCCGATATCGTTTCTCGAATGCTATCGTAGCGACAACGTTGTTTTTTTGTGGCGAAAACGCTCCCATCCCCACGACAAAATGTTCCTTTCAAGGATCCCGATTTGAGCATTTGTGGTGGCGCTTCCAATTTCTAGTTTTATCGTCAACATTTCTCATATCAAGGGTGTGATTTACTTTTCAGGTGACAGAGGTTGAAAAAAAATCGGGCTCACTTTGCCACAGATTTTGGGGTGGGTCGGGCGTGTATGTAACTGTGCTAGAGTCGGCTTCAGTGTTCTGCATGTTTTTATTGTCTTTTTAGCTCGGTGCGATACGTTGATTATGGAGGTGAAAGCATTTTATTGTTTCCATGTTTCGCGATAGAAGAGTTTATACTATGTTTTCGTTTCGAGATTGCGGTCTAGAGTTACGCTTCATCAAAAAGAACGTTTATGACGGCTGTGAAGAAAGGAAAAACACATATGAAAGTGTTTTTGTTTCTCCTTGAGGCCTCCTTTTAATTTGAAGTAAGGTTTTCCTTAAATTGGTATTACGAACTAAAAAAAGAGACAAAAATTTATTCATAAAAAGACTAAAGGACCTGCCGATTACAAGAAATAAAGAGGCCGAAATAGAAAATAAAATGTCTTTTTGAAATTTTTGATATAATCGAAGTTTTCCCATTGGCGGTAAGATACAGGGTCTACCAATAAAAACAATAGAATTTTTTTTTAAAAAAGAAGAAAAAAAATACAGTTTAATGTCATTATGTTTTAAAATAATATAGTTCAAATGGCCGCCTAAGGCTGTATTTCCAAAAGCACTTGCAATGGGTCCAATTTCGGACTACTCTTTCAAATAGATTTGGCTTTTCTCGAACGGTGCGTTCAAAGGCATCAATAGTTTGTGGTATATTGCTTTTTTTCTCAAACTCTTCAGAACAATTAAGACTAATGATGATTGCATCTGCCTTCAATCTGATTTAGACTACTTGTCTCGATGGTGTGAATTGAATGACATGTCACTTAACATAGCGAAATGTTTTTTTATGAACTTCACCTACAAGACGACTCCTGCTGTGTTCCACTATTCTATTAATGGTACCAGTTTATCCGCTGTCACTAATATAAAGGATCTAGGTGTTACTTTTGACCCGAAGCTAAAATTTGATGCACACATCGTGGAAATCGCTAATAAAGCCTATCGGCTCTCCGGTTTTGTCCTTCATGTTTAGTCATCCTTTAACTGTATTCATACTTCTTTGTTATTGTTTACGTCTCTCGTGCGGAGTGTCTTGGAGTATTGTTCTGTTGTTTGGAATCCCCATCACAACTGTCACATTGCTACGATCGAGTCTGTGCAGCGCAAGTTTACAAGTTCCCTCTTCTACAGATTCAACATACCATACGCGGATTATACTACAAGACTCACAGAGTTTCAACTTCCTCTACTAAGCCAACGTAGAACGTACGTTATGGTAGTGTTTTACTTGACGAGCTCTCTTTCAGAACGGACTCAGTTGGTACTCGGAATCGTAACATTTTTTGTCCTCCACGAGCATTACTTGATGTCTACTATTACTCTCCAATGGTTAGGCTCCAAAGGTCGCATGACACACTCCAGCTCGGATCTCTTTCCACTTCCTATTCATCTTTTATCATAAAGCTTAAACAAGTCCTTCTTTAGCTCAGATTTGTTCTATTTTTTTTCTTTTTTATTTGTAAATATTTTTATATGTAAATTTTTATACTTCCTAAGCCCTAAGCTATTGTGTAAGTGAAATGTATATTTTGTTCAAAGGCTTTAAATTAAATTAAATTAAATTAAATTTAAGGCTGCGACTTCATATAATCCCATAGAATATAATCCAATGAGGTGGGTGCATTTTTCGAGATGACCGGATCACCGAACTTCTCTTTCAATAAGTGGATTGTTTTCAAAAAATGTCCTCTGTCCGCCGAAGACGCCCAACACTAAAGTGTTTGATGACGCGTAGCTCATAAACAATGACGTGGAAAGGAAAAAATTTTGATTTGAATTTCTCGAAAACCGTAAAGGAACGCTTAAAATTCCCAGAAAAATAAAATGTTTGATAGGGATAGCATTATAGGGGGATAAGGGTGGTATTTCATATCTCAGAAAGAGCTAATGATAGTAAGTTAAACTAAAAAACTTACAACTTAACCGTAATTAAAACAATTAAAATTACAAATATTTAGTAACGTTCAAATCTGGAGGAAAAAACTGTAAGAAGTGCTTTATTTTACATTTTCATGAATTTCGTTATATTGAGCTATCAAATTTATTTCACCTCCGGACTCTTTACATAAGCCACGAGAAAGGGATTTTTTTTTTTACAAATTTCACGATATCCAACTCTTAGGAGATTGTAAAATGGTTGGGTAAATTTTCACGAATTCCGATATATTTCTTAGGTCTAATGAATTCAGATGCACTTCAAAAGTGAAAGATTAAACCCCCTCTAGTGTAACGTATTGTTTAAGTTCTTTTGGGTTTAACTAGATCAAATTTGCTTTAACACCTACAGGCTTTATGAATTATGATCTATTAATTTCTTTCGAGTTTTTTCGATATTCCACCACTAAGATGGTGTAAAATTATTGTGTTCGTTTTAATAAATTCCGGCATAACAAATTGTTTTTCATTTTAACGAGCCTTATAAATATAAACGACTAAGAATCGGTTTCAGAATTTTTCGAAAGGTATTTATTGATATTTAATCCCTCATAAGTAAATTAAAAAAAAATTAGCCAAAAAAATGGGCGCAACATTATTATTTTTTTGAGCAGAAGTCCGTTTAATACTGAGAAGTGGTGTAAGTTACTATACCCTCAACCAAAAGAAAAACCAAGAGGCTATTTGGAACGTTATTAATACAAATAGCCGGAATAGCTTTAGAAGTTCATCTCTCAAACGGTACTGTAGCGGACATACCTATATGTGTACGCTTCAGTCAGTTTTCGAGTACTACATTTGTTCCGCTCCTAATTTTT
Source organism: Beris chalybata (assembly GCA_949128065.1). Classification (NCBI taxonomy): domain Eukaryota; kingdom Metazoa; phylum Arthropoda; class Insecta; order Diptera; family Stratiomyidae; genus Beris; species Beris chalybata. Next base: position 986,791 of record OX421896.1, on the reverse strand, counting down.
TTCGAATACATATGTATCGTAGATTTCCACAATAAAATCATGAAAGAACTTTCCGCACTACAATAAATTCTCATGGCCGAATGACTCAAAAGGCCATCTAAGCCAAAATTTCCACATACCCATATTTTATTAAAATTCCGAACAGTAGACCAACAAATTCCATTAATTCATTCTTCCTGAAATATTTCCGCAAAAAAAGCATAATGATATTTTCCGAAACCTATTCATCGATTCTCTGTGACTGGGTGCTTGGCAGTCGTAATTTGAATGAGTCGACAGCTCGACAACTCCACCCCTAATGAAATAATGTAAACTCATGGAAAAATGCTCTTTCAATGATTTAATTTTTTCGCCTATGGAAATGATAAGTGGAATGAATTGGAAAATGGGGGTTGGAAAAGCCTGAACAAATATGAAAATTAATTTACACACCCAACGTTGTTTCTGCTCTCTGCTCGGATGAATGCCAACGGCAAGCCCAACATCTTGTCAAGTGAACGAACTCGCAAATAAGTGAACTGACTGCCTGTGCGCCAGGGGTTGTACTTAATCGTCCTTAAGACCCCATTCGGCCTGACTATGCCACGAATTAATTTATACCGAAACTCCTTAAATTAACCTCCCTGTACACGGACACGAGCTCTTCGAAATCCTTACGGCCAGGCGATCATATGTGGCCGGATCTCTTCTTCGTTCTCGCACAGGGCAACAAGTGGTTGCTTCCTTAATGAGACGAAAACCTGAAAACCGACAAAAGCCATTCGCAAACTACACCATAACAGGCAAGTGGCAAGTTGGGAGAAAGGTCCTGGGAACCCAAGCAAAGCCAGGACAAGATGATGAGACCGACAACACGGTGACTAATTTACGAGCCCGGAACGCTTAACACGGACAGTGACCATTACGTTTGGTCTTTTCAGCAATAAGCTAGTAAGACCCTTGTAATGTATTCGGGCTCTACCATCCCGGGGAGCCAGGAAGGCGAATCGGCCCGAATCAATAGAGGCGAAAGGTCAAGTGCAAAGATTTCTTTCAGAATTTCACTCTCAAGGGAGATCCCTTCACCGGTATTCTGGCTTTTTCCCGCAAAATGAAACACGAAAATCAATGGGTTGCTTACCAGTCCGCACAAAAATAGAGTTCGAGTGATTAGTTGTTCCATCCGAGACAACTCAGTATGGTGAAAGGGAATGAATTTGCTCGAAAATTTAGAGGCAACTGCTGCAAGGTCTTAGGTAGATTTTGGGGCTGTCCTCCACACTTGTCCTTTTCGTCTTTTTCGGGAAAGCCGGAGATTCAAGTAGTTGTTTCAATTATGCTCGTCGTTGTGGAAGTAATGGGGACAAAAGATGGGCTAAGTGGAATATGGTAGGGAATTCAATCGGGAATGGAGCTTGTTTTTACTACAGACTTTGTAGCTTTCTTTGATTGTGTTTTAAAGTTAATTGCTCATATGGATAAGAAGATTATGACGAAGGTTCTATTAAATTGAGGATATATAGTAGGACGGGACAAAAGCCGTATTTACGAGTTTTCCTTTGAAGCATGCACACATTGGTTTTATTTAGAAATACAAAGTAGTGAATTGAACTGTCTATTTACTGTCCTTAGAAATTCAACTTAAGATTATAGTGACCAGACATGGTCGACAAAAAGACAATTTTCACAGATAACAATTCTGGATACTTTTCACGGAATTAGTAGTAGGTAGTAGTGAAAGAAAAATGATTTGAAAGTAATTCACCGAAGCTTATTAACTCTACAAAAGGGAATTTATGTAATGCTCTTCCACTTTTGAATCTTTATTACGATTAAAAATTATTAACCTAAACTTTACAAAAACGAATGTTCACAAGGCTATATCCCAACTTTGGTCAACGTTAAGCGAATGATTTGTAAATCATGTTAAGGATTCTTCATTTGCGTGATTTTTAGTTTCGAGATTTTGGATTCCAGAATTTTGTTATTTCATATTATAAGCTGCTCTCGCAAATTGTATTTGATGTTATTCAGTTTTTTTCAGATATTTTTTTAAATCTCCCTCTTCACCCACACAACCTTTGTGCAAGCTTAATGGCTTGCTATCGATTCCTGAATTTCATCTTGCTTCCCATCAACAATCTTCGCAGTCGACTCTTAGGCGTTATCTCGAATTTCTCACTGCTCACTCTGGGTACGAAATATCGATTTCGATCAATAGTATCTCACTCCTTGAACTTCAAGGACGCTATATTTTATCCATCAATTTCCTGTGCATCAGAAACGGGAGAGAAATGTCGAAAACCTAATAATGCGTATGATAGAAGGGTTCTTCAAATGTCACCAAAATGGCGAATATGAGCGTTAGTCCCGAATTGAGCGAAATAAATATTGACTATGACTGATTGGGTTCGAATTGTGATTAATAATGTCCCGGGTGGAATACGCGCACGTTTGTTTAACCGCAACAGATAACCACGAGCCAGGACTGACCATTATTATTTTTTGTGACTCCGCTATGGCAATACTATTGAAAATTGAAAATGTATGTAATTTACGAAATTCAATTGCAGCACATCGAGACGTGGATAAAACGGGACTAGTTCACAGCGTCCTGCATCACATACTATGTCACCCCCCACCACAGCTAGTGGCAAAGCGCCACGCTGCTTTCATATCCTATTATGCGCTTAGTCATACCTCGTGCATTGTCCTATCCAACTCCACGCTCGTATGGACACTGTCAAGGATAATTTACCCCTGCTGGGTTTATCCCGCGTCAAAATCTACTGGTCGGAGTTGAATAGAATTTCATCGGCTTTCTGCAAAAGTGAATTCAAATAAAAGTTTAGCCAACCCTCCGCCACACCACCTCCGTCAGATCGTCAAGGATTAAAATGCCTTTTGAATTATTTCAATGTTTTCTAAAGCGAAACAATGTGAATCGATGCTTTTGGGGGTTCCGTGAAGGGTGGCTAAGCACTTTAGGGATTTTCGACCGGTCGTCGGTCATTGCGATACAATTAAAAAGTATTTTTGGTGGTGATTTTTAAAATTGAACAATTTTCTATTGTCAAAAAAGAGGCCTTAATGCCACAGAGTAACTGAATGGCTGGCTTGCAACGAGAATATGGAATATTTAAAGAATATTTCATTATTTTTGAGGGACATAAAACTGATGAATTCAGTTGGGGATTTTCTTTACACAAATCCAGCAGAAATGTATGCCTCTTTAGAACGTAAATTACAAAAATTTTGTGAATACTAACACAGGATTTAATTTCTTTAGAGTTAAATAAGTGTTTGCCTTTAGAAGGGTTTGAAGTTATCGTCCAACTTTAGTGCATGCGTTTCATTCAGGTAAAAAGAGTTTAATGATGAAAAAGCTTAATACATTTCTACATCATGTCCAGTTAAATGTGTTTTCCCTAATATTATATGATATTAATACATAAACAGCCTGGTAGTCCGGATTGTGTAGATTATTAATTGTTTCCACTATACCGTGAGTTCCGTGAGAAATTCATAAATAAAATTAGTAGGTCAATACCTTCCCAGTAAGCAATTTCACGAGCGTTTACTAAAAACGATCGTTTCGCGATATGTATGCAGCACATATAGGACTTGTAGATACTGCCCATGGATAAAACAATACCTAGGTGAACGATAAGCATCGTAAATACGAAAATTTCATTGAATCTCTAATTCATCAATGAGTCGTGAAAAATTACTCTTCTCGGATGGCCATATTGGTATGCCCAATGAGTCGTTTTTAAATTATTTCATCTTATGTGAATACTCAGGGTTCGCTAGGAGGCAATTGAAACGGCTGGAAAGCCTTTCTTCGATAATATCGAGGATTTGAGGTCGTTAGTGGATAAAAAACTGGCCGGGTTCTGCAAAGGATTGGAGAGGAGATGGAACAGCCCACGAGGATCTGAAGGTATTGCAATGGGCCCGTATGGCGCCTAGTGAGCGCGGTGGTTCTATCGATGCGCCCCTTCTTCAAATTGAAACTGAAATGTGCTCAAATAAAGATGAAAAGCGAATTAAGTCAATCTAAAGACTCTGATATTAACATCAACAAAGCTTCACTTTTACCCCAATTGTATAAAAAAAAATTACATTCACTTGTAATAATTAATTTTTGAAAACAAAAAAGAAATACATACATATAATAAAATCTTTGTTTGAAAAAAATCAAACATTTTGTAGTCCGTCGAACCCAAAAATAATTCTTTTCTCATTTTACAATATTTGTTCTTTAGATGATTTGGGGACGGGTGTGCCTTCTTCTCTGCTTGATTCGGATTATGTGTATTTGTAATACTGCGAAAAACTCTATAACAGCGATCAATCGTCTTTAAAAGTAAAAGCAGGACTGATTTATTGGGAATAACGGAATCAATCAATAAGTTCGCTATTCCACCCCTACAAAATCTACAAATCATATTTATTGTGACACTGATAGGCTCAATTTCTTAATAAAATCGAAACGCAGTCTACCCACTAACTAAACCGCAAATCCTCTATGAACGTCCCACCCATACTTTTCAAATACGTATTCCGGTCAGAATACGACACAAAATTCTATCGTTCCGGCCCGAACCATCACTATCGCAACTACCGTCTTAAATCTTCCTTATCATCGCTACGTGTTCACGCGTAAATCGATTCGACAAACTCCCATACCGTAAACATTTACTTCTAGGTCTAGTTTTGTTTTTCACGTCAGAATCTTCAAAACTGAACCTTGTCATACTTCGTATACGTATACAAAGTTCATCGAAAGACGATTGCGATCTGAGAAATCAAATTAGAGGAGGTCATTCGAAATGTCAATAAAATGGACTTGAGTACAGCAAATGTGTCTTCAAGTTGTCCGTACCTATAGACAGGATCTTAAGTAATTCGTGACGTGGTTATGTCCTCTGAAAGACGATTCCCAAGGAGTCATGACACACATGCTTATTAAACAAATTCGAAACTCTGTTATCGAGGACCTGAATTGACTCAACTTCCAGCTACTGCCTCACTGCCTATCGTTTTGATTAAGCTCCATGACACACGTACACAATGGAACGATCGACTTCCTCGCGATAATAATCTCCAACATTGGGATCATTCGGGCCAATTTATGGACATTTTATATCGGCGCCCCCTGAAACACCATCATAGAGGACAAGGACGCACTTCTTCGTAGGTACTTCGGACGATTGAAGGACCCCCGTCCGCTATCTCATTGGTTCCGCCACCTTGTATTATGTCTTGTAGTCGTTGCTCTTTTATCGGTTAAGTCAGGTAGTGAGTTAGTAATGGGTCGGTGTTATCATGCCTCATGGACTCTTCATTTCCACCCTATTCCCAGAGAGTATCCACTTCATAAATCACAGGGCAATTATGCAATTTTATTCGTTGTCTCGGGCATTTTCATGAGCTCCAGACCATTCTTCGCTTAAGACGCTCCCGCTGGTAAGTTATTAGAGAGTAATGGAGACCCTCGAAACGCGGCCACCATTCTTCCATCTAGTGCTTCTTAAACATGAAGGAAGACGGTGGCCACTGTTAAGTGGAAATTACTTTCTCTCTCTACACTGGCCCAACAATAACGCACCACGTGGAATGGGTTGGAACCGTGGGCCATTTTTATTATTATTTTTATTTTCTTTTTTTTAAACCAGGTAAGCACATCATTCTTTGGGGATGATTATGGGTTTCGGGATAATAAAAGGACAAAAATGGATTCCGACCTTTTCATTGGGCTCGTGTGTTGTGATTTTTTGATTTGTTAGTGGTTTGGGCTCTGTAGAAATGGTCGTATTTTCGAGCCCGACTACTACGTCCAAGAGTTTTCCTATTTTCATTGTAGAGTAACTATTGCGGGAATATTGCCTCCAATGGCTGCTTTATGTCGCTCCGAACGGTCTTCGCCATTACCTGAACCTCGAATCACTCTGTTATCGATGAAATTCGGTCATAATACGATGGTTTACAATTTTCTTGTTGAAACGTTTATTGGATAATTTTTTAGGTTGTTAAGATTAATAATAAAAAGGGATATCAAATCATAATAAAGGACATGAGGCTCTAATCTTCAGATTTCAGAGCTCGTAAAGGAATGTGGAAAAATGTGTAACTCAGGGTCGAAGTATAAACTTGATAAGCTATTTACGACGGAGCCGGTAATAGCTAAACTTTAATTTACATCATGAATTTTATTTCACTTACTCAGAACTGAATAGGTACCTTTTATACTATTAGAGAAAAATTATGGAAGCCCTGTTCTTACAAGCTAAATATTAATATATGTATGTATTTGATTCGCTGATTTTTTTATAAATAATTAAACAAATTTTAATTGAATCTGAACTGGGTTTGAATTTGTAATTGCGGAATTTGAGGGTAAGGATTTTCTACAATTTGTGTATTTCAATATTTACTACGTAGTTTAGTAGCCATGGAATTGTGATTTTGTACTAATTGAATTTTGGCTTACGGCATATCAGGCTACTCCCGCTTCAGTCAGCTTTCTGTATTTAGTGAGAGTTAAGATAATTCAAATCATTAGTACTTTTTCAACATAATACAACGAGTTCTAGCGTAAGAGATTCTTAGAAGAACACGTCCCTATACCTTTTCCTTGAAATCTCATTTTGGTTGAAATGCACATGAGGACCACTTATTTCATCGTGTGTCTAAATAAAAAAAACACCATTCTGTGGAGAGATATGGAGAGCTCTTGGAATCCCATAATGGCTGACAAGCATTGTTGTGTGAGCTGGAATGGAGATACCACAGTGGAACGATGTGCAGATGTGAAATACTGGCAAGGTAGTTGGGAAAACCGTCAAAAAAAAGCGTCTTCTAAGAACGTATGAATCCTTGCTGATGTTAATAATCGCATAGTTTTCAATGTCTTTGTTGATAGAATTCGCTACGGTTTTCCATTTAAGCGATCTAAGAATAGATGCTAGAGCTTGATTCTTGAATATGACTGTTTCTCCGTAAGGAGTACTCTCTTTCAGTGAAAAAAAAGACAATGCGGACTCAAGGTAAGAAATAATTTACCCAATGCAAATGCTCTCATTTCGATTTCGTTCTTTTCACCGCTACAATCGCAAAGAAGTACCGTTCCTAAAGCATTTTCCATGTCAACTGGGATCATTTCGTTAACCTAAATGTCGTCAATTGTTGAACCATGGAAGTATCCACCGCCAAACAATTGCAAAAAGATTTAGATTGGATTTATGCAGAAATAGCGTGCTCTACCAGAAAAATGTAAGAAAAACACAGAAAAAGGATCCGCAGCCATAATCCCATTTCAAAGCTTCTGCTCCGCTTCGATATATGTATGTACATAAACTGCAGAGATTCTTAGGATTCCTTAGAAGGACAACTTCTTTCGACGTTAAGACAGCATGGCTCTATACTTTTACTACGATGAAAGTACGCTATGAAAATCCAATGCCAAAGGATTTTTTCACGAAAAATGTGCATTAGCGCGAGATGCTTATATCTGAGCTGGAATAGCGAGCAGAGCAGCATTTTGCTATCAAGGAGTTATGAAGTATGCAAAAAGTGAAATAATGATCCGAAAAGCCACACAATGTAAATTATCTCCACATCAAGCGGATTTACTTTCGTCAGCATGCATCACTAATAACAGAAATCCAATAGTAGTGGACGTGGAAAGGAAGGTTTCTATGTTACCTCTACGCCCTACACCAACGACAACAGAATTTAAACAAGGTGTTTTCCGTGTGGATATCGAACTCGCTTCGCACACAAACTTTCTGGACCAGATAGAGCGGACGTATGCGAATTTCCGAGGCTTCTATTGAAAAGCTAACCCACCAGCTGTTCGAAGGATGTTACGTAATGTGATAATTCCGACGAATCGACCAAAAACTCAATTTACCTCAAGGATATGGCGTGTGCATTGAACAGATACTTCCGCATCGCTGAATCCGATTAACTTTACAAATCGATTGCATTGCAGCATTAATCTCTTCACGAAGTCCTTATGGTCTGTTCGACAACTCTGTCCGCCAATATGGCAAGCAGTCGTTCTTGCTCCGAATTTCCACAACCATGCATGCCTTTTACCAGCATATTGGCACGAGTAGCTTCCACCCGCGCTTGCACCAACGCAAGTAATGTTGTCACATGATTGTCGGTGGAAGGAAGTCTTCCGGCGCGGCATTACGAAATCCTTCGACAAGTGAGTGCACTTTTTTATTGTTCTTTTCGCCAAGATGTCCTGGCATCGATTGGTTCAATAGAACGGCAGCTGGATGTGCTCATCTCATAAATGAGACCATCGAACGGCCAACTTTTTTAATAAAAATTTTCTCGTTTTGTTGATATGACAACTGAGTGAATGGGATTCAACGAGTGCAAATATGCGTTTCCATATTCGAACAAACATGCACGAGTTGGGGATGGATCAATAGCCCAAAACGCTTCAATACTGGCGCGAAAACGAGTTACAAATAGAAAAAAGTTTCACTAGCATTTATCGACTCCGTCCGAATGAAAAACAAGGAATGAAAAAAAAAACGGCCGAACAACTTTTAAGAGAAAGTTACTTTTTGCGCCAACTGTGTGTCGAAAAAGTTTGCCTATTTTTCAAATTTGTCGGGATAAGCGGGCTCCCGGTCCGTAATAGTTGCATTTTTACAATACGTGCACTATTACTAGTGCACTCTAGTTTACACTCTCTGTGGTATTTTTTGCTTCCTGCCAGAACAAGGATGCAGCGTTCTTTTCGATAACGAAAACTTCAAAAATTGCAAATGCGGCAATAGGCTGTCATGAAAGTAGATTGATGAGAATGATATTGGTGCTTCTCGGGGGTTGGGTGATAGACTAAAAACTTGCTATTAAAAAATCATAATTTTTAAGAAGCTGCGATAAGAAAGTTTACTCCCGAAAGAATTTAAAGAAGTTTTTCGGGGAGACCAGGACTCGACTAGAGCACAACCCCAATTGAAGGAGTAGATCAGAAATTGAACAAAAAGTCGCGCTGAACATATTTGTTTAACATTTAATAATTTGGTTTGACATTCTTGTGCCAAAATTGTTAATTTATTTATTAAGAGTTTACGGTTTTCAGTAATGAACGTAATCGTTTCAACATAGTACCATACTATAGTCTGGGTGGATTAATGACTACAGCACTTGCCTTCAGTGCACCTGGTACCAGGTTCGAATCTGCTTGGCGACAAGTAATTTTCGAGAATGGGATTGAGTGCCGGACTACCAGTTCACTCAGCTGTAAATGAGTACCTGAGTTAAAAACGGGGTAGTAATCACGGACGAGCATGTGGCTGTATGCAAAATTTCAAGTTCCTAACTTGAAGCACTCGAGCAATAATTGTGAAAACGTGTTTTAAGGACTCTTTTATGGGAGGTATCCGAAGGAGTGGAAGGATATCGCCATTAACGAACTTAGCCTTACTTTTTCCGTTTTACAAGTTGTGACAAAATTTCAACTTCCTAGGTCAACGCGTTCTTGAGTTATCGTGCAAACGAACGGACAGACGGACGGACGGACGGACAGCAAACGGATTTGGGGGTTTTGGCCAAAAATAGACACAAAATATTATATAATTTTTTTTCGTCCGAGGCTCGATTCTATGCGTCACAAACTTTTCGGGCTGGATTAAACTTATAATACTCTATATGTTCATCTAGAGCAGGGGTGTCCAATCTTTTCGCTGTGAGGGCCAGTTTGGGACTTAAATCCATTTGCGGGGGCCAAGTAAATATGTTAATTAAAAATCTTATCAATTAAGTAAAGCTGCATTGAATTTTATTTTTTTTACAGAAAATAACAGATACAACAATAAACATTAATGGGAATGATAGAACTGTGTTTTTTCCTGGAGAGTTTCATCAAAGTTGGGATTAATATCTGAAGCAATGATTGCAAATGATCATCCGATAAATTTGCCCTGTGTTTAGATTTCAGATACTTCATCCTGGAAAAAGTTTGTTCACATATGTACATATGTAGGTAGTACCAAACATAGAAATAAATGTACAAGCAAATTGCTTTAAATTTGGAAACTTTTTTGCGTCCAAGAATTTGTAAAAGTCAATCAAGTTTCCTTCCTATTTATCCTTGATTCGATCATTAGCTTGAAGATCAATTATTTCCATTTGAAACTGACTTGAAACGTCGGCAACATTGCAGTCAAATGGATTCTGAAACAGCCGAACTTCCTTTGAATTTATGTCAAGATCAGACAATTGCTTTGGAAATTGTAGTTTTAAATCCGCGATGACTTTTACTGCAAATCTGGTGGGAAATTGTTCCTCAGTTTTTGTATTGAATTCTTCACAGTACGTGAAATGTGTAAAATTACTTTCATTTATCTGACTTTCAAGCAATATCAGCGTTGCTCTGAATGCTTTGATTTGCGCGAATAAATCACAAATTAAGTTGTTTTTACCTTGGAGCTTTAAATTCAAGTTATTCACGTGTGTCACGACATCTGCAAAAAAAGCTAACTTCCAGAGTCACTCAGCATCCGATAAAAGCAGTTCAAGGTGATTTTTGATGCTGATGCTCCTGCACATTCACAAGCTTTTCTTATTTGCCCAACCACGTCAATTGTCACACCTTGGAGTCGATTCCAGTCCAAGTTAAATTTGCCAACGTGTTTTGAACTTCATTGAAAATATCTGCTCCAGTTGTAGTGCCGTGCATGAACACTAAATAGTAAGCATCTGCTAAAATTTATAATAATAATAATAATCAATGGCGCAACAGCCCAAATCGGGCCTAGGCCTTAAAGTAATGCTAGAGTTACTTCATTGCGAGACCAACGGAACATTAGGAGGTGAAGTGGTCAGCTACACTCTCGTGATTATTACCCCGATTTTAACTCAGGTACTCATTTGCAGCTGAGTGAACTGGTAGTCCGGAACCCAATACCATTTTCGAAAATTACTTGTCACCAAGCAGATTCGAACGTGGTACCAGGTGCGCCGAAGGCAAGTGCTCTAACCACTAAGCCACCCAGACTACTTGCTCTGACTACTAAGCCACCCAGACTACTCTAAAATTTATATACTTTATAAATAATCATCAAATCTTACTTTGCAAGTTTCACAATCCGTACCCGGGTCTCAAGGATATTGTTGCAAAAAATTCTCTGTCGCTAACAAGTTTTTTTGATCAAATTATTAAAAACTGATATTTACATCAAATAGTGCCAAAATCGTAGTATGAAAAAATTCGAGGAACTGTAATTAAAGTGTATTTCTTTTATAGTGCATTGTGGTCAATGCTTGAAGCTTTATCAAATAATTTTTTTTGCTAAGAGATTGCGCTATTGCAAACTAGAAATGTTAAGGGAGCCCACTTTACCTTGCTGTCCCACTTTGCCCCACCTTCCCCTATTGAGGAAAAGACTGATTGATAATTTTGAAATGTTTCAGCTTTTCTGGATAAAATTCACCAATATCATGCATTCATGCATTCTTTAACGATGTTTCCATCCATAAAGGGTTTTACTTTCTTCCCCAACAAATAACCAACTTTCTTGCTAAATAATGTAAATTTTTCGTTTTCTGAGTTTGCCTTCCTAAATAAATTTTGTTGAGAAGACAAACTACGACTAATTTTTTCAAATTTTTCAATACGCTATAACACAATAGAAAAAATCCCGAGATCAACTGCTCTATCTAGTCTCAGTAAATTACATGAATTAGTGGACTCACTCAAAGATATTTTGTGATTTATGCTGCTTTCGCGCATTTACCATTCGAGCAGGCAAGTAAATGGAGTTGACGCCAGTGAAGTCAAGAATATTTGTTGGCATATGGAGTAGTGTTGGGTAGAGAGACAGTCGCTGATCCGATCCCAATAGGGAAAAAATGAGCGCGCCAGAAGGCCTTCATCATGTTACACCATACAATTTTGCTTAGTTGTGTCCGTTTCGTATTTGTGTTGTGGGCTGAGTTTACAAAATAAGTTCTATTTAATTTAATTTCATAGGCTTGAATAAAAAAGAAAAGAAGTGCTCCTTTCTCGTTTTGAAACGCAATAATTTCACTTCCTGTTGGGGAATTTTCTTCCCAAGTTTGTATGAGGTACCTTCGCGTTCATTCTCACAATTTTCAAAAACCTTGGCGGGCCGATTAAAATCACCTGCCGGGCCGGGTTTGGCCCGCGGGCCGTAGTTTGGACACCTCTGATCTAGAGTATAAAAACTAACGCTGCAGATTAGGAGACAACTATGCGTAAGATCAATGTCAGGTGACAGGTTTTGGCAAGTTCGCTCTCGTATTCTCGGTCGAAGCTTTCGCACCTAATTATTTTAGCCGTCTAATAAACATCGACAGATTGTGATGACATGAAACTAACTTATGCGGCAGCCGCCGGTGCTACCACACTATAATCTGGTACTTGTCCTGCTGCTTATCTTTCATTTCCATTCGTGAATCACAATCACTTCATATTAGGTATACCAACAGTTTGCAAATTTAGCCTAGGCTTCTGAGTTGTGAACGTGAGTGTAAAGTTAACTAACTGGTGATGTACTATAGTAACAGAATCTGCTTTTATCGCTGAAAATATCACGTCACATAATTTTATTGTGATCCTAATCCAATCTGACATCACTATCAACCGGAGTTTGCCATCATAGCAACAGCAATCCAAACTGATGAGCTCGACTAGAATTTTATACACAACAGTAGTGACATCGTCCGCCTGCACACCTACCCTGTGCAAGTATAGGCTCAACATTATGAAATTTTAAAGTCATGTCCTGAATAGCTCAATTTATCATCAGGTAACAGTGTGACAGGTTTCGGTGATGTGTTTTTGACATGGTTGAGTTATAGTTATTGTAGGGTTGCTCTAGAACTGCTCCTGGCTGCAATAATTTCTATCAATGCAACATTAGGAGACGTGAAACTAAACTCTATCCATTTTTGGGAATATGCAGGGGCTCTCTTAGAAGAAAGTTTTCTTGAAAACTTGTTCACATCCATCAATTGTATAAATTTTATCTGCACGTAACAAGTTTTGATGAAGTCGGGTCATTTCCATTTCCTTGTAGTTTGCCGGGGTGGGTGGAGATTATGCCTTAAAAAGGGAATAAAAGGACGATGTTCTGTTTTCGGACAGAATTCTTATTTGAGTATAACTTCTACTTCTGTCGAGACGGCTCTGAATAATGAAAGTAGGAAAACCTACTCGATTTATTCACCTGTCATCGAAGAAATTCATGGTGACATAAAGCACCTATAGATAAAAGTTTGTCGGGGGTTTGTTTCGGGTCACAGCCACACATACACCCTCCGGTATGTTCATCGACAACCTCTGGCGTTTTTCTTCAGAATTCGATCGTAAAACTTTTAATTACTTTGCCTAGAATTGATGAAATAATTTTCGTGTCCGCCCGTTCACCAACAACCCCGCAATTGTGAATTATTGTAATTAGGGGGGGGGGGGGCTGTTATATGAAATTCATCAGGTAATATTTCATTTGGTGGTGTATCTGCAAGTAAATTGCTGCTTATTCAAATGTATTGTAATGTGACGTGCAATTAATCGTGTTATAGATTTTTAGTAACAGATAAGGTAATTTATTTGATTACGTTATTTGGCATTTTTGATGATGCCTAATGTAATCAAGTTATGGAGAATTATAAACAAGTGTATTGTAACTAATGCGATAAATAAGCATTAATTTTAAAGACACTGTCTGTATCCGCAAGTCATATGGAATTGGCTAATAAATGGCCTAAACGGTCAGTAACAACCCCCTTTTACTTTATTATTTTAATAATACAATTTTTTTTACACGTTTCATGACTAATAAACGCCAAAAAAAGAAAAAAAAATTTCAGTCCGTCTATGCGCCGTCCGCTGTACGCAAAACTCGATTGAGGAATTATAGTTGGCAAGCCCTATGAGCTATTAAATTGGATTTTATTTTTCTGAATAGACATGGTAGACCCCTTGAAATTAAATTTTTTTTGGGGGGTGAGGGTGTGTAGGGGAAGGTGGGGGATGCGTTTTAAACGAAAAATTTTGGTTTCTAGATCTCAGCAACCGCTCATGTTAGGAGGCTGAAACTTGGAATTTCTATAGAGCTTCGATAGTGGGCTCATTTGCAAAAAAATTTATTAAATGGGTGAAGGGGCGTGGGAGTGGAGGGGGAAATAATGCGTCCGAAACGCAAAAAAGTCGAGATCGACACATTCTAAAATCCACATCTCATCTCATCTGGCAAGCAATTAAAACTTAACAAATATCTGTAGTTATACTAGGAGAGTAGATTGGGTGGTGGTACTGGAGTACGGGGGTGGGGGTGAAAAACTTTAGATTACGATATCTCACAAACCAATTGGACCAGAAAAACTAAATTCGGTTTGAGTATAAAAATTGATAAATAAAGATTGATCGAAGTAAAATCTTTGTAGGGTGCGGGGGAGCACGGAAGTGGAGGGGATAAGAATTTTTCAAAAATAGCACATTTCATATCTCAATAACAGTGTAAGATAGATGCTTCAAATTTTTACCAGAAGTAGGCCTAATAGAACCCTTGTAGGGAAAAAAATTTGGAGGGGGTGGGTGTAGAGGGTGAGGGGGGGGGGAAGGGTGAGAAGGAAAAAGTTCCGATGCTTAGATCTTAAGAGCCTATAATGATATAAAGCTGAAACTTGGTATTTAGACAGAGCAATAGTAGTGACATAGTGGAAAAATAATTTTTTTTTAGGGGTAGCATGGTACGAGGGTGGGGGTGTTTTTCCTAACTTTAGAACGGCTTATGCTAGAAAATTGAAACTCGGTGTGTATATGTAAATTAACTAGAAAAGTAATTCTGATAAAAAAAAATCGAATATTCATTAGCGTTCAGAAGGGGGGGGGGGGGGCAAGAAAAAAATGTCAGGGAATATAAAATGCATATATTTTCTCGATTTTCGTCATATCTACTAGGTCTTTCGAAATATTGAATTCAGTTTTATTCTACGGATTCTTCATATGAATACCTAGAATGTGTTTTCAAGATTTTTTAAAATTCGACCCCTAAGTGGGTGCAAAGTGGTTGTAAACTTGTTCATGAATTCCACCATATCTCTCAGGTCTGATCAGATATCGAATATCTTTTCACTTCCCCAGGCTTGTTTGATAGTCACCTATTTTTAAGTTTTGCCTTTTTCAACCTCTAAACTGCATCACGGAATATGACTCAATTATAAAATTCATATGGTACACTCTATTCTAACGGCTTCCCGAACTATTTGTTAGGTTTTTAGTCACATAGAAACATACACCACATCCCGAATTGAACACGTTCCAAACTTCTGCCGGAAAAATAATAAAGTTTCGCCCAAACTGTTGGCAGAATTTTTTCTTATTCTATGCTTGTATTATTATAAATAATATGTTACTAGTCTGTAGGTGCAGGTACTTTGAAAAAGCCTAAGTTTTAATTTTTGTAAATTAAATAGCCTTTTAGTTTTCTACCATTCTGGCAGGTTCATCCGCAATTTGTTCTGCGTTTAAACAAAGAAATTGGAAAACATTTTCTTGAGACTTGATTCAAAAAATTAAGAAGAATTTCTTTATTGATTAACAAAAAACGGCGAATAAAAAAAATTAAAGTTAACACGAATATAAATTTAAATTTCACAAATAATGCAGAAAGTGTAACGACGAAATACGATAAGAACTGATTCCAATAATATATGTGCCCTAGGCCGGAATATAGGTATCTTTGTTTTTCAGAGAGTTTCAAAATTTAACAAAAAGAAAAGGCTAAAGCGCATCACTAATGATTCATTTAAGCGATGTACAGTTCACTTACGATTCTTGTGTAAACTGTGCATTCTGTTTTGATACAAGTATGTGAACTATGTAGGTGGACTGGAAGCGAAATTCAATAAATAAATTTTAATTATTATAAATACGGTGGAATCATTAAAAAAATGGGATGGCTACGTTTTTTTGAGTCAACTGAGAGACTCAGAAATGGTAGTAACCGTGTTCTAGTTACATAACTAGGATCAGCAAAAAAGCGAGTAACTAAAATATCGATCTTGGCTTTTGATGTTTGCAAACAACATTACCATTAATTGTATGAATTCAATATTTCGAAAGACCTAGTAGATATGACGAAAATCGTGAAAATATATGCATTTTATATTAACCGATATTTTTTTTGCCCCCCCTTCTGAACGCCAATGAATATTTGAATTTTTTTTATCAGAATTACTTTTCTAGTTGATTTACATATACACACCGAGTTTCAACTTCTTAGCATAAGCCGTTCTGAAGTTAGGGAAAACACCCCCCACCACCGTACCATACTACCCCTAAAAAAAAATTTATTTTTCCACCATGCCACTACTATAGCTTTATCTAAATACCAAGTTTCAGCTTCCTATCACTATAGATTCTTAAGATATAAGCATCGGAACTTTTTCTTTCTCATCCTTCCCCACCCTCACCCTCTACACCCACACCCCTACTAGGGTTTTATTAGGCCTACTTCTGTTAAAAATTTGAAACATCCATCTTACACTGTTATTGATATATGAATCGTATTATTTTTGAAAAATTCTAATCTCTCCCACTTCCGTGCTTCTCCACCCCCTTCAAATATTTTACTTTGAGCAATCTTTATTTACCAAGCTTTATACTCAAACCAAATTTTGTTTTTTGGTACCATTGGTTTGTGAGATATCGTAATCTAAAGTTGTTCACCCCCCACCCCCGTACGCCACTACCCCCACCCAAAAATTTTGTTTCACTCTACTCTCCTAGTATAACTACAGATATTTGATAAGTTTTAATTGCTTGCTATTAATGGTTTAGGAGGAATGGAGGAACTCCGTTCTCGCTCCCTACCTGAGCTTTTGAAATTCGTGAGGAGGACGAAAAAGTTCGGGTAGAGGTTGGGGATTCGAGTATAATGGGCCATTGTGTCCTGAATGCTCAAGACTCTCCTTTCAGTGTGTCTTCCCCACCCCAAACAACAACAACAACAATAACAACAACAATGGTTTAGGAGATATGGATTTTAGAATTATTCGATCTCGGCATTTTTGCGTTTCGGACGCATTATTTCCCCCTCCACTCCCACACCCCTTCACACATATCTGTTTTTTTTTTGCAAATGGGTCCATTATCAAAGCTCTATAGAAATTCTAAGTTTCAGCTTCCTAACACAAGCGGTTCCTGAGATCTAGAAACCTAAATTTTTCGTCTAAAACGCTTACCCCGCCTTCCCCCTTACACCTCCTCCCCTGAAAATAATGTCAATTCAAGGGGTCTACCAAGTCTATTCTTAGAAAAAAATTTAATTCAATAGCTCCACTGGTTTGAGAGCTACGAGCCTTCAAAGATTTTGGGGCGGTCGACGTACGGCGTACGGCGTACGGCATACGGCGTACGGCGTACGGCGTACGGGGTACGGCGTACGGCGTACGGAGTACGGCGTACAGACGGAGTGAAAATTTTTATTGCTTTTTTCGCGTCTACTAGTCATGAAACGTGGAAAAAAAAATTTTGAGGGCAGCAAATTTTTTTTTTTAAAAATCGATAACAATATTATCTATTTTCACTACGGCACTACGGACCTGTTCCAAAAGCCAATTATATCCGATTATCCGGAAGAGTAAGCTAGCTTCATCTAAACTATTCTACGAGTAAAAGCAATAAGCATCTACGCGACATTAACATAGAATATTTTTTTTATTCTATGAAAAGAACTATTTTTTATGTTAACATCAGATAAATTTAAAAATAAAAAAAAAAAAAAATTAGCTTTGTCCCATTTAATAATGCAATCTTTCGTAGTGGTAAAATCAAGTTGGGGGAGTTGACACTTTTGTCCCCTTTAAGGGCACTCTCACTAACTCACACTGTTACACTTTAAAAAACCATTTTAAATAACTGAGTTAAAAACTGGTTGGGAGACCAACAATTTACGTATCACTTCGTTAAAAAAAATTTTAATATGTATCTACAAGTAGAGTTAGTGTTAAATTTTCATGACTTTGATAATAGTAATTTCTTCCTAGATTCTAACTATATAAAACCGTACTTGAGATGACCAAAGAAATCATCCTTACACGAAAGCTCCACCTTTTAACGACACTTAAGTGTCGCAACTAATTTCAGACAGCATTCAAGATTGAGAACACACTTCAAATTTAAATATTTCAGAAACTTTGTTTCAAGTTGCACTTGAACCACATAAACTTTGGTTGTATATGAACATTGAATAGAGTTATAGTAGGGTTCAGGCACGAATTCTAGGATGTGTTCGATTCTCTTTCTGTGATATTTCACTCAATAAATAAGGAACATTAAGTTTAACCCTTCGTCCGATCAGATTTTCATTTTCAAGCTTTTCAACATTGATTTTTTTCCGGGGATAGGTAAATTGGATTAAATTCAGTTAGAGAAAGTGCGATATGATAGGATAATTGTAAATGGGTATTTTTGTAAACCAAGGAAAATTGTGAAAACGGATTACCGTAAAACCATTTCGTGAGTGGTGATGTATCTTGTGACGTATCTTCGTCAGAATAATTAACTTCGGAACTGAATCGGACATGTATGAATTTTGAAAGCCATAACTTATATATCCTAGCCATAGAGCTATAACTAACGGAGATCGCAAAACGCCGTTTCTGTATAAAGCACTTTGAAGCATTTTGATGCAAAATTAAACATTTTTGTATGGAGCGTTTCATGCCCGGTGGCAGTGAAATGCAAATAGTAGCGTAGTATTTAAAGGTTGGCCTTTTGCTCTTTTCAATGCCGGAGTATAACATACACGTAAGTCAGATGCTGATAGTACTATAGCATAGTGAATATCGCCGGTCCTTTGCGAGAAAACCTCCGGCTTCAAAGCAGTCGCTGCACGCTGTCTCCATTATACATATAGCTCTATGATCCTGGCCGACATGATTTATGAATTTGATTTAAATTTTAGAGCTGTTGCTAATTAATTATGAACATGTGATTGATTGCATCCCACAGTATTTGTTTAGCTCAATACTGAAAAGGGTCCTTGTCAAACATTTGCAGCCGGATGTGTTCAAATAATCTCAACAATAACTTACATTTCAATTTAAATCTGGTTCGTATCGCTCTCCGCTTGTTCACAAATATCCACACCGCACTATTCTTCTTCCGCTTTTCTTATGCAAATACAGTCATTTCACTAAACAACTAAATTCGGGGTTTTCAAATCCGTTGCGAAAACACTCAAAACTGTTTCGGGAAACCTGAAACAAATCAAAACTAGCCAGAACGCCGGAAGTACGACCGGAAGCACAAAGCCACTGCGACCAATTATTACTTTTGAACCCAAGTCTGTTAGAAGGACGAAACCGAGGAGCCAAGTGCTGTGTTATCCTTAAGATCTCTGTTAGTCTGATTAAGGCCAGTATAAATATAAAGCCCAAATTACCTCCAGTTTATTCATTAATCCTCTGGGAGCGTGCAGGTTACTCTCATTACGAATTTAAAGGATTCGATCCAAATTAGTTCTGGCCTGGGTCAACTTTACACCCGCACACCGAAATCACAAAATCCCAAAAATCAGAAAACATGGAACGATGCCCCTTTTTTCCGGCCTAGGTGGAATACTGCACGCCGCAAGGACGAAGACAAATTTCCAAAGTGGCACACAACCTCCTTTCACTTATCACTGGTTACGCAGTCAAGCTTCATTCGCACCGGTCACAAGGATTTCGTTCATCCTGTCCGAGATTAATGTCATCCAAGACAAATCAAATTATCACCCGGACGTGCGGGTGGGTATTTTTCGTCAAACAAACAAATTATCGCACATCAGTCAAACGATGTCCGTTATCGTAGGGGTTGTGCCGAAATTCTCAAATTCTCACCTATCGCACAGTTCGACGAGCAACACAAGAAGAACCGCACTTCCTCAAGAATTTCAAGAAAATTCACTCTTTTCCACCCTGGCTTGAAAAATTACGTAAAAATTTTGAGACAGATCGCGCGCACTTATCACCCAAAAGACCGTTCGGGGCCACATGAACCGAAGCACTGAAGAACTGGAGGCTCCGCAGCCCCGATAAATAATTTTCCGAGGCATTTCTTGTACGCGCATCGCACATGAGATTCTCGCTTCTACGATAGTACACCGTTCTATTCGGTTCGAACAACGAACATGTTCGTTTTGTGGTTGCTTCGAACCAAATTGTGGTGGTCGGAGCTAGGCGTCTGAAGGAGAAATTGTACTAGTACTAGTAGGTTATAACTAGTTGACTCCTTGGAAAAAGGGATCCATTTTGTCGTCAGTTTAAATTTGAAATTTGGACTTTTGGCCAGCTTTTTAGCACAAATACCCCACTGTGCTCCGTTCTGAAATAAGTCATTGAAGTATTATTATTTAGATTCATTTAAAAATTAGACTTTACTGAACCACTGAAAGTACCAAAATATTAGGCTATGTGCACTGAGGCTCATGAGAAGGAATTCGAATATGTATATGACCTTGATGCTGCCTAGCTGCATACAATTGATCGCCACTTTTAAGTTTTCCTTAAAGAATCTAGTATTCACCTAAATTTCAACACGGCAACACTTTCACTCGGTTTAATTCTGTATGATGTGTGATATCTCACAAAACCTACCCCAACTTGAAACGCATCCTCTTTTTCACAACCCTAACATTAAACAGACGAGAGTTTTCTTTCTAAAATTTCTCTCTTCTGACTCTCTTCCAGCTCGACGTGGTGGCTATTCCAATGCAAGGATTTTTTTGGGTTGAAAGCGAATATATCGGTCGAAGGAAGAGAAACATCAAACCAAACAGCTGATTCCCACGTATCCCGGTACTGGAACCGGGAATTCGAAGGGAAAGTTTTTATTGGAGTAGTGCTCATAATTTTGTCCGAAAAACCACACTCAAAAGAAGATGGGTGCTGCAAACATTGTGTTGCGTTGTTTTTTTTTTTTTTTTTTTTGATCTTTGCATATCTGGTTCATAAATCCGGGCAGGATTTTTTATGACCTTGTGAGGGAACTTAAATAGTTGATGCTATGGCATAGGATGCATGTTGGAGAAAGGCTTCAGTTGGAGAATGCTATCAAATAGTGCTTTTTCATGTAGAGCCATTCTTAAATCATTTGGTATGAATAGGAAAGCAATTCAGGATAGTTCAAGTCTCATTTGTAACATTTAATATCACTATAAAATAATTTGAATTTTTAGTAGGTACCAACTTACCAAGGATTTTGAGACTAATGAGGGTATCTTTTTTAAAATTATGTCGCGTTTCCACTATCGCTTTCGTCTACATTTGCATTGTGCGCGAATAAGCATAATTCGCGTCCAAGAGCCTCGACCTCGACTAGAGTTGCGAATTTAGGGGAACTTGTTGTTTCTACAATTTTCTTGGCGCTAGTTCGTACAAGTTGGCCCGATAGTGGAAACGCGCCGCTATGTTTTATTTATGTTATTGGTGCCTTACAAAAATATTCAAAATACCTATTCTTTTAAAAAATTAACCACACCGAATTGTATTCAAAAGAGAAGTGAGTTCACACGAATTGAATAACATGTGTTGGTCATATGGTATGCTTGATACTTGGCAAGGTGCTGGCACTGAATGATCGTCATGTGCATTCCTGAAAAAACAGAGAAAAAAGTCCAAGGAGTGAATAAGACCTCGTCACAGATAAAATCAAAGATTCCATTTTTAGTTCAATCACTATTAAAAAATTTCACGATTTTTTTTTAATTTCAAAATAATTTTGATATCAAAATTTTTTGAAATAGTACACTCTCAATGTGAATGTACGATATTCTCTAGGGTCATCGTAGCATTAGATACTTGACAAACCTTAAATGAAAATGAAAAATTCGATACAAATCAAAACATTTTCCAAATACGTTACTATGGCACCAATAAAGTAAAATTTACCGTATTTATTGGGTTATCAAATTGAAAAAAGAGACATCAAACCGAAAAGTTGATCTACTACTACCCAAATTTATATCTCCGGCTGTACCACTTCTTCATCGAACTACAATACTAATGTTTGAAAAGTAGGACCATTAAATCCAAGACGTCGAATGGATTCAAAATTTGTATATTTTCGGAAAAGTTTTATTATGCTCCTTCGGAACAAAATATTTGTTTTATCTTTGATGTGCCCTTTAACGCAATCTGCGACTCTTCAGGATGTGATTTTTCAAAACAGTTTGAATATTTATTTAAATTGTTTTTTCTTGGTTTTAAACGAAAGTCGATTATTTTTCTTTTCACAGCAATAGGGGCGGATGTTATAACTTTGAAGAAAAAATTCTACTTACTTACGAGCTTACCATGACGCTGATGTTTCTTTGTTTGTAAACGAAAAATATTTGTTTTCGCAACCATGTTCTTGTTCCGGATGCCCGGATGATCTATTAATAATATCTATTAATACGAAATAATATCATGTTTACGGTATTACACGTATTCAATGAATTTTATTCATAAGTTGATGAAATTGTTCATTAAACAATGAATTTCGTTTTTGTTATTCTATGAACTTAAAAAATAAAGAAATGGTTAAGGTATCTTCTGGAAAAATATAACGTGACAGAATAATGTAAAAATAAATACATAATCACTTTGAAGAAAAATTTAACGAAATTGTTTGCTGCTTTTTTCATTCTTTAATAAAATGTACATTTAGTAACAAGATCTTACTTTATTCTACACTTATTGAAATTGATTTACAAATTTAATGAAATATTCCGTTAAATCAATGAACTAATAATGATAAAATTATTTCACAAGACCATGAATCTTTTCATTAGAAATTTCTGGTGGCCGTTTGTGTATAAAACCGGAAATTATTTAACATCTGCTCATTGAATCAACGAAAGGTTCAACAAATTCGCAATGGTTCTTTAACCATTTTCTTCGCTAACTGTCGCAATCTCTTTTTCTTTGATTCATGCTTCTCTACGCCGTGTTTCTGTAGAAACCGGGACATAATTTTAATACAAGTGAGAAATAAAAGTCGAAAGGAGGTTAACAGACTCCTCTGGCGTGGTTATATTTTCGATAAACTTTGAGTTGAGAAAAGTACATATTAAAAGTGTAATGTGCCGTTTAAGAATTTCAGGGGCCTTAATACTGAATACGATACGATCAAAATCAATCGTAAGTTCTAAATTTCAGTATGCCGAATTTAGGCATTTACGATTGGTTTTGATCATACCGTATTCAGTAATAAGTCCCCAGTAGTCACGAGAAATACGACCAATACAAGAGCTCATCCCCTATCGTGATTATCCATCAATCCAATAATCTAAACTAAAACTAGCCTCGCCTTGTCGAAATCGAAATTATCGTTTTTTCTTGCTACCCCTTTGTACTGCACAAAACAACGTTCAGATCCATGCAGTCTAATTTTTTATATACAAGACCCCATTTTTATAAATGTTAGAGCAGCTGCCATAAAAGAACCAAAGCGCACATAACAATATACAAAAGAAACCAGGATCCCTTTCTGTTTACGTACGTATCCTAATTCAAAGCCATACTGTACACAATGAGCAACATGTATCATCGCAAGAGTTCTTTCAGGTTCTTTAGCAGCGACACCGTGATAGTTGATTTTCGGTCGTGATGCAATTCTTCCCGCAACATTTAAAACACCACAGAATGGCTTCGAGAAAGGACTTCTGAAGCAGATTAGGAGCATTACAGAGATAAGGAAGGAGGCAAGGATGCACGCAAACTGTGTGCATGCCATTGCATACGATAGGCGTTTCCTTTCGATAGGATCAACCGCAATTTAGCGGTTGTATGAAAGGATTTGTTATAGGAAATGAACCACCAACCATCCACAACGTTGTTAAACATGTTTCGTGATTGACGGATATTACGGTGATTTAAATTGCATGTCTCAGGTTAGTTTCAATGCGATATCTTCTACGTACTTTACCTTACCTGATCGATAAAAACCACCTGAAACGAGATCTCGCATATTTTCGTACCGCTTATCGCGACACGTTCGAGTTTTTTCTCATCATAAACGGGAATGCGAACGAAAAAAGCGAACAAATTGTGAAACGCTAAACGTCACCTCATAAAAGTAATCGAAAAATGTTCACCTACATACTCGTACTTGGCAAAGCCCACTCCTTGAAGGGCTAGAAATATGTGCAATACATTGTGCATTACAACATAGTCTTCGCAATACTATGGTATGTATGCGTTGGGGTTCCCCACGCGATGAAAATGACGACGACTAACCGGCTCTCAAGCGTGTAGTAATAATTTTAAAGGATCTTTGCAAAGAGGATTTAGCTCTGCACATATAACGGGGTAGTGAGATATGCGACTCGAATACCAGACTTGATTGCAAATTTAATGGAATAAGTCCTAGCTGAATTGAAATAGCACTGCTGGTAACCGTCCAGATTGCAGTCCCTACCAGAAGAGAGGCTTGTAAAAAGTTTCCACAAATTTTAAATTTTGCGTATAATAAAACTTTTTTAGATGAAGCCTTCATGTTGGTGTTGCCATAGGGAAGAAATTTAACGTTCGTACTCGCATTAGAACCGCTTGGAGTAGTTCTAGATCTGAATACAAAAGCATTCAGTCGTGCGGATTAGAATTACTCCTATTTAATTATATTAACAATAGCTTTCATCAAATTTCAACAAACCATTTATTGCATGAATCCATGAAAGAGTTTCCCGCGTCTCGTATCGACCCTGAATTCGGCAACCATCACATCACATCCACAAGAAATAGTGGGTTTCGATTGTCGACAATAATAAGAACTGAAGTGTGGAAATTAAGAAGCGAAAATAAAATTACAGTTAAGAAATGCAGAATTGATCGGGTACTGGCGCAGAACTTGAATATATATTTCTTAAAGAGGAATTCGTTCGGTCTCTCCGAAAAATTTTAAGAAGAATCCCAGCTACCCTATAGAAGACTTCCAAGCAGCAGGAAATACGTATCCGGAGAACCAGAATTCTTTGGGGTAGGAGTAGTCAAAGAAAAGATCGTCAAATATCAAAACATATTTCGACGGCAATCCCATCCAGTCCGGATGTCAGTTTTAGGATACAGGCTTCCGGATTCTTAACTCTTGAGCACAGGTATCTCATTTTGCATCCTGGCTAGACCAAAATAACGGCTATACAGTACAGTGCACCCGAATAAATACTGAACAAACTTCTTATGGATTCACTCGCATTAAATCTGAACACTTTAACTTCCACGGTCCTTACATTTTTTTGTTTTATTCAAAGTCCACCATATAAATTTTGCCCTCCTGGTTAGAAAATATTCTGTTATCTGTGATACTTTTTCTGTACAATGCATGGTTCCACGAGCAATTCAAACTGTCGGAGAATATTTCTAAAAAGCCACCCTGTGGCTGCGAACCATAGTCGCCAGTGGCGTCAGTTCATTAAAACAAAACAACAACAAAAAAACTACACAACAACTGCTCCTATTTTTATCGGTTTTCAACCCCTCAGGGAATGGGCAATTGTGTATAACGACCTTTATTCGGCCATACTAACACATTCCAGCTATGCATTTCTAAGCTTTGCTCCACACGCTGTCACTGTATGCTTTTGACATACTATTAGAAAATTTCGAGGGGCGAAATTCTGACAAATTACGACATCGAGATAAAGTTGGTATTGAAATTTTCATTGGTTGTTAAAAGTTTTCTCGATTTTCACATTCCACGGAAAGCTGGGTGTATGTATGTACACCCAAGGAAACGGTTTTTTCCCCTATAAATAGGTTACACACAGAATACTTTTATACGTTTCCGTCCTAGGATACGAAATGGATTTTCATTCAAAGTAAGTTGAATGCAGTTTTCAAACTGCTATAAAATCGAAGTGTGCAGTATTTCGGACCGGAGTAAGTTATTAGGTTATTCCGTTAGCTTGAATTGCAATTTCCTTTTATGCCCCGTGTAAAAAGGCGAATAAAGCCGCATTCACTAGCACTTCAAATTGTCAAAGAGTTTAAGGATTTTATTTAAATACTCGCTTCTGGATCCTGGTGCAGAAGTCTTTATTACGTGATCAAAGCAGAAATTGAAGTCGGTTAATGCTGTTCCAAAATCACAACCTGCAATATATTTCGAAGCTGGTATCTATGAGTGGAATGTGTAATTATTATTTACTAACATCCTGTTGACGAATGGCACAGGAAATTATTATTCAGTAGACCTTGCAAGGTTGTAAGAAGATGCCTTAAGTGGGACGAAATTCTGAGATTGTGCGAAATAGCAAAGTGCGTACAATGGGCTGTAAGCTCTTTGTTACGTCGCTCCTAGCTATATATATTTCCACAATTCAAATGTAATTTTTTTTCCGTAGCTTAACACTAACTCACCAATTGCGCACCAGTTATAAAATCACACCCACACATCCTGAAATTTTTTACCTCCAGTCATATTTAAAATGGCTCGCACCAACTCTTTCAAAACATCCTTCAAAAGTACTTTGAAACCGACCGCCGACGCATATACAAAGTGTATCCAATTCTGTAAAGCTCCTCAATAATTCATGGCTATCAAACATCAACCGGAATGGAATTGCCTTGAGAAAGGACGCACTTTCTTATAACCCTCACATGAATGGGAAATTTCAAACACAAGATGTTATCAAATTTTTACTGCAAATGTTTGGTTAATCGGGCTTTTCGAACAGTTGGTGTATTCCTGTTTCATATATTCGAAGGATCGACAACTAATGCATCCCAAATGGAACATTCGGAGAAAAAAAAAACCTCACCATTGATTGACTGAGTACCCCATGTAAACTCCACCTTTATACGGAGTTCGAAGTGCGGGTGTGGAGAGAGGTGAGTTTTTGATTTGTACCTACCGATATGTGGACCAATTTGTTGTTTTTATTTTTCTTTTCTTGCAAAAAATACTCCTTGGAATAAACCGACGAGACATTTAAGAGCCAAGGTTAGAGAAATTTATATTGTAATGGACAGTTTAATCGTTCCGAACTGCGATCCTTCAATATCATTTGAAGCTTTTCTTCAGCTCATTAGTTCTGTGTGATTCCACATGATAGTGTCAAGAATTCTATCTTCTGTTATATGGTAATTTCGAATTGTTGTTTTTTGTGAACAATTATGTGTTAAAAGTGGCTCGCCGAAAATGTTATTCAAGTAGACTCAAACTGATTTCATTCATAAGAGGTAGTGCGTTGAAATGAACAGGACTTAAAATACAATGCGATGTATTATATTTATTGTACATTATGCATGGTACAATTTTCTTTGGAAGCTTTCAACATCTTAGAGCAGTTAATTCCATTCCTTTAACTGAAGCGCTTTGAAATGTTCATCTCCCGACAACTTTCTTCTACTGCACTCCCAGGGTTACAATTTCAGACATCGAATTTCCATAGCATTACTTTTCTCCATTCTCATGGTGCAGAATTTTTAAAATTCATCGTATCGTCCCCTTCGCAAGCGACTGTGACGTTACGTCGATCCCATTCCTAGGCAAGTATAAGAATAAGCATCATACCTGTAGTTTCCGTTGCTCTCTTTTTTCTGATTTGATGGCATAATGAGTCCCTTAACTACCTTAGGTATAAAGATAGCGAAAGAATATCTCTATTGATTCAGTTCGAGGAAGCTAGAGCCAATGCTAGAGCAATGTAGCTGTCGGGTCCTTTCGTTTACAAAGAAAAATTGAAAATGCTTTGCCCATCTTTAAGAAGGACCATCAGCGGCTCCCATGGGACCCTATCAATGTTAATCGAAAAGCTTTAGCCATTCTGATTTCCATTGTTTCCTATAGATAAATGGTCAAGATCTTACCTTCATTTTGAAGCCGGTTTCCTTTTTGATACGTACAAAGACGGCGTTTATTGCATTTTTCCATCGGTTCGCAAACGCTTATAACAAAGAGCTGATAATTTTCAATGGCTTTTGTGCTCGTTCGCCTTTCATTTCGCTTAGTTATAATTTGAATATCGATGAATCCATTTTGTTTTATTCAAATCGGGTTTCTGTATTACATTTGTTCCCAGTTTATTCAATCCACTAACTGGAAAAAAATTGATCATCAACATCCAGAACATCGTATGGAACATAGATCTTCCCCAGGGTGCAATCCTCACCATTTATTCATAAATCCTAATTTTTAACTATTACAAAACTCTCTCAACCCGGGCACAGACAATACAATATTATATTGTCTGTGACCCGGGTCTTCATTCTCTGTGTTGAATATTATGTAATTGAGTTCAAACATCAAATTTTAAGTTAAATGCTTTCCTACTGAAATATAAATTAATTTGATTTTGCTTTACGGTTTGAGTTATTTTTAGGCACGAAAATTGAATCCAATTTTATCATGTTGTAATAATTTACTTTGTATTGAGTAAATTGTGTGTTCGAAAAGGCAGATATTTTAAGAGTTTGTTGTTCTTTCCAGTGTCAGTGGAGTGAAGCTCCAATACGAAATCCCCGACTGTTGATTGACCGTAGTACCTGACGAATTTTTGGAAAGAACTTTCACTGGAGAGGCCAGTTTATCATAAGATTTGGTGTTGGACTAGGTCCGAAGGAGCTGTTTCGTCATCGGAATGCAGAAGACTCTTCAGAGGGTGTATTCTAGCCAACTTCCGAAACACCCTGACAGCGGAAGTTGGCTAGAATACACCCTCTGAAGAGTCTTCTGCATTCCGATGACGAAACAGCTCCTTCGGACCTAGTCCAACACCAAATCTTATGATAAACTGGCCTCTCCAGTGAAAGTTCTTTCCAAAAATTCGTCAGGTACTACGGTCAATCAACAGTCGGGGATTTCGTATTGGAGCTTCACTCCACTGACACTGGAAAGAACAACAAACTCTTAACATTTAATAGCTTCAATGGTAGCATGACCATGAAAAACTAGTAACATAGGCAGATATTTGTTCCATCTACAGCTCTATTATTATTTTAATTTAATTTTCAATTAATTCGTGAGCCATTTGACATTTCAAGTGTTCCTATGGAAGGTATTAGACATCACGAGGTTCCAATCTGAAGGCAACACAATACCAAGCGTCAAGAAAGCTCAATGAACTCAAAGGGAAAAGAAAAATGCTAGAACCTTCAAGGTTTCACTCAATTTTCTTGTATACTTTTGATTACTGCTTCGATTGGTATTAACAAGTTATAGCATAAAATCGAAATGAACTGCATAAAATCGAAATGAACTGCAAAACGTTACGAATCCCAAGAACCATATCAGCCCTGTCCCAGTACTGATTTCTCTAGATATTGCGGTAAGATTTCTCGGGAATCGACAGCGAAGACTGATATCATTGTTTCTGCCGCATTCAGCACTATTACAGGATGCATCGTGCTACGAAAACACTCTAGAATAGAGTCATATGTTCGCACCCATTTGATGGATAATGCGAATGC
This sequence comes from Beris chalybata, assembly GCA_949128065.1. Lineage (NCBI taxonomy): Eukaryota > Metazoa > Arthropoda > Insecta > Diptera > Stratiomyidae > Beris > Beris chalybata. The sequence goes on along the minus strand of OX421896.1, from coordinate 957,373 downwards.
CTATCAGAGTCTTTTAACTCAAACCAAGAAAAGGACGTTGTTTAAAATAAGGTGCTTAAAAGCATACCTATTTATTTTCCTCTTAAAAAATCGAATTTGAAAAAAATCCCAAAATAATCTCGTTTTTAGTCTTTCGCACTACGAGTTATCAAAAAAAAAAAAAAGTTTACGTCAGATTGAGCAAGTTAATTGAAGGATTATATACCAAAGTCTTACCTCGCTTTCCGAAGTCCTTTGTCATTTCGAACAAAATCTTTTCCTCCACATAAAGAAGGTACGCCCTCATTGATATAATTTTCCTCTTCGGTAAGAAAACATCATACGAGAACGAATACATGCCACAATGAATTACATCGAATCCAAATGATTCTCGGAAGGATCTGCTTCCTAACGTCGTAATTTACTGGATAATATTTAAATTATTTAAATTACTATATATCAGAAATTGTGATTTCGTCCAGGAGTTGTTGGGTACCTATATGCTAGATCCTTTGAAAAAGACTCGAATTGCGTTCAGGGCTTTCTTGAAATCTACATAACTTCTTCATCCTTTCCTAGTGGGTTAAAAAGTAATGCAGAGGATGGGCGGGATGGCAATAAAATGCTACAAGGGATGCAGAAGATAAAAAGAAATTCCTGTCTATCGTGATGATGAAATGTGAAAGGAATTGAGTTAGCAAAAGAAAATTCTTTAACATGTTAAAGTGTTTAATAATAAAATCGTTTGTATTGAAGCTGAAAAATGTGGATGAATTGTTTGCGTATTGAATGACGAATTATGAGATTATGGTAATGCTCTAGTTAGTTGGTTGAAATAGAAAAATGCAATTTTATATGAATCAGATTGGATAAAAAGGAAAAAATACGATACTTCATCTGAAATTTCTATGATACAACCAACTACAGCTCTCAAATATTTAAAATTTAAAGTCCGACTACCGAGTTTGAATTTGAACTTCCACCAGTAACAGACTCTTCGCCACTGACTCATGATTTCGACTCTGTTTCCTACTGTGACTCTAACTGAAACTCTGGACCTGAAAACCCTTTCAGGTGAAAAAATACGAATTTGCCTTCAAGTTTTCGATTTATATAGATCATTTTCTATCGATTTAATCAATCAATTAATCATGTGTACGATTTTCTGTCGGTATATGGCAAATCGATATTTTATTCAATGGTGCTATAAATAGTATCATTCAGATCATCGGTTGATATCTTCCTGGATCTTTGAAGAATGCTCGATTGATTTTTGTTGCTATGGTAGCTATGCTTGCAGTTATATTTTTCTTACCGGATCGGAATTGTTGCTTGTTAAACCAATCAACAATAACTTAAATAGTCCAGTAATCAGAGACAAAATTTTTCTATCTTTTTTATCTGAACAACTTTTTTGTAAAATCATTTTGTTTTGCGTTATTAAGCGTAAAGTGCAAAAATTTAGGAGATTGTCCCAGTTTTTAAACTTTTGGCCATTTTTATTAAAAATAGGTGACATATTTACATGGCAAAGTTGTAGAGGACTAAATTCCATAGAAGTTTTTCGTACGACCAACGGATCACGAGCGGGAGCATGGTAAACATACAAATATGTAGCGTAAATACGTGCACAAATGCCCCGAACAATCAACTCGACGATCTGACCCAGTCAGATGAAATGTGCACCGAAGAAAACGAGGGGCATTTGTGCACTTATTTACGCTACATATTTGTGTGTTTACCGTGCTCCCTCTCGTGATCCGTTGGTCGTACGAAAAACTTCTATGGAATTTAGTCCTCTACAACTTTGCCATGTAAATATGTCACCTATTTTTAATAAAAATGGTCCAAAAGTTTACAAAACTGGGACAATCTCCTAATTTTTTGAACTTTACGGTTAATAACGCAATAAATATTGATTTTACAAAAAAGTTGTTCAGATAAAAAAGATAGAGAATTTAATTCTCTATAAACTTGGTTCTAATCATTCTTAGCGAGAAATGCAAAATACGGCTACAAATCGACAAAACAGAAAACTCAAAATTTCGGGCTCACACCATATCAAATTTTGGTGTAAAACTCCCTACTCTACTCCATCATTGGAACCTAACTACGTCAAAACATTTCGACTTTAATTTTTTCTTTAAGAATTCCTAGATTTACTGCACTAAAAACAATTTTGTTCGTTTCCATAAAATTGTTGCTCATAAACTCCAACAGTAGGCGCATAATGAAATATTAAATTAAAAATTCAATTCACATCATCCTATCTACATACATATACCTATACGGAGTGCCTGCCGCTTTCAAATGCGAATCCATATCAAACAGATTTTCCAATATTCCACCACTTGAATATGTATAGATTTTGGATAATGTTGTGGGTTATGAGACGGTAAAGAGGGTGGTCACATATGCGAAATGGTCCATCAGAAGCCGTTTACAGGCAATTGAGGCCCGTAATAAAATAAAATCGCAACCAAAGTCAAGAACCGAAATTCATTATTAGTCTCATTCCAAACAATAACTAAGCTCTAATCTCTGCCGAAACCTTTACTCGGAACTGGGCCTAGGCCGTGCCTGGCTGTTTATTTATTATGGCGTACGTGTTTCGCACCTATTTCGTCCCAAAAATTCGACATTCCGAGCGAAGATTGCCATTTCTTGGTTTCACCTGCTGGGCGTATGTGCCTGGAATATTTATGGACCACGTATTAGAGTTGCCTTTTTGCGGTACGGATCAAGTATGATGGGCAAATTCTCAGCGGCATCCTGGAAGGGAACCTGGTGAGTCCTGGATCACTTTCTTGCATTATTCGGCGTCACTTAGCCTGTTATAGAAGGTGGCAATTGCCCCATTCAGAGAGAGCCTCCAGAGATACATATGTATGCTATAGGTAGAGTAGTAGTCGGGGCAAGTTCACATTCGCAGCGTGGTAGATGTTATTAGAAAGCGCCGCCATGTCATCAACGATTTCAAGTATTCGCTCAGCTGGAGACAAATCCCATTTGCACAGAACCGAGCATATCTGCTAACTCCAAACATCCACAACGCGTCCTTTTCGGGGAATCACCGCAAAATGAAACTGAACATTATTCTTTACATAGTCCTCGTAACACTTCGCATTTTTTCATCGTTGGCGAAAAGACTCGTAGCAGCGCTTAGAACACCACGAGACTTCGTATTATTAAGAATAAGAGTTATTGCGTCTACGTTGCCTGAGTCTTTTCAATTTGGAATATGATGGGTCAACTGGGAGTTATCCGAAATCGCAGATCACAGCTCCCGGTAAGACAAATGGAGTGATACTCAAGAAAAGCAGCATGGGCTTCATGAGTTTATAATGTAATCGTTGCAATTTACGGGAAATATAAGGGAATACGGAAAAAGGGAATTGGGGGTGGAAAATGAAACTTTCGTGGCATGATAGGAATCATTTGTGGAAGTAATCTTTTCTTGGAAAAAAGAAAATCGAGTCTAAGTAAGAACAACGACTTCGTGATGAATAACAGCCAATAGCGATACATGTCTGAGTAGTCAATCACTTTGCTCCATTATTAGTCTTACAATAAAAGCCTTTCTATCAACTGACAGAATGCACAAAAAGAAAATCGCAGGATTTGACTGAAAAAGGAATATAAAACAACTGAGCGAAAACACTTATGGGATAAAATGTGACGGAAAAAATAAAAGAAGTAACAAGTTATTAAAAAAATCGGCCGTAATTTTATTGTTTTATGGGTTGAAGCCCGAAACGTGTTTAATGCTTAGATCGGGTGTTTTTTTCATTTCCACCCATCTCCCACCAACACTACACCATCAAAATTAACCCGATAGAGATCTACTGGAGCTAACTCCTATAAGAATTTCTAGATAACTGATACGGATCATGAGATATAGTACAAATTAATTTTTTTGGAAACTGGCTGCACCTGACCTTCCGCGCTTCACCTCCTCCCTAAACAATTACATTCAGTAGACTCCAGCGGTGATTCTCAATGACAATAATAATGACATCCGTTGAGGCGGTTTTCTACCAATATCAAAATTGTGATATAGTTACAGGAAATTTACGTTAAAAGAATTATAATAATAATAATCAATGGCGCACAAGCCCAAATTGGCAGCAGAGTAAACTGGTATTCCGGCACTCAATCCCATTCTCAAAAATTACTTGTCGCCAAGCAAATTCTAAACTGGTACCAGGTACACCGAAGGCAAGTGCTCTAGCCACCAAGCCACCCACGCTACTGAAAGAATTGATTGAAGATATTTTTCACATTTAAGCCTAGTACTGTGTTCCGAGCGACACAAAATGAGCTGTCAAATCCCATATACAAAAAATTTATGTTTCGTTCATTCTTCGCGAAATAATTCGTTCGATTTTAGCAGGTACTGTGTTTATGGGCGAAATGGGCATTTGCAGTAATGACTAATAGATGGCGCTTGGGTTCGTTAAATTTTTTTTCCAAGGGAGGGTACCCTTTTACGACAAGCGGAAAATTTGACAATGAAAATATTCAACCGTTCAGTTCGTTTGTACTCGGGAAATTTTGTGGGAGTTATATTTTGTTGTGTCGGAAAAGTAATTTCTTGCCAAAAGCGAACTGTAAAATTTATTTCAATCTACTTCGAAGGTACCTTTTTCGTTCGTCATCCTTTCGCTATTTAGATTAAAGTATAGTACTTTAATCTAAATAAAGAAACTTACTTTAAGCTTACTTGAACACATCGTAAGAACAACGAAACTGCACAAAATTCAACAACATTCTCGACAGCTTTAGTCTTGATTAAATCTTTAAAAGTTTATGAATAAAAATAACTTCAAACGTTAACAAAGGGAATGAGTTGTGCTTGAAAGCAAACGTTTTAGAATCGAATCTCCTTGAGGAGAAAAAATTTCTTAACGCATAACGCATTTTGTATTGCATCTAAACAGATTTAATGTTCCTTCCCATAATGCCTTGATATTAGGAGCTAAGAGCGAACTAATAGATGTCAAGTAAGTTCGAAAACTTATTGAACAAAGTAGGGAGGGAGCATTCTATATTTAATGAAACAAAATGAATGAATTAATGACATTAGCGATCGAAATAATAAAGTGTCTCCTTTATTAGAAATTTCTTTAGATTTTCTTGGAGGTAAGAGGCAAAAGGATTATTTCTGATATATACGGAAAATTTTGTAATTATTAAGGAGTCTTACAAGGTACCTCTGATGCTGACAGGTCCTTTTGCCAATCCTAATCCGCTAATTACATTTCTGTATTTATGGCGTAACGTAAATCTTTTCACAACCTTAAGAAGCTGTTAAATATTCAATGGTAATCACCTCATCAACTCTACTCAAAATACGAGCACCACGTGTTTTAAAACGGACTACAACAAACAAGATGCCACCGGATAACAAACAGGAAGTCAACCATTTTCGTTATTTTTTCGAGCTTTTGTAATCTCGTCTCCTTACCATCAAGTATAATTATGTTGTATTTTTTTCGTTTTCGTCCTTTTTCGTGCGAAAAGAATTGTCAATTTAACTGAAATGGACATTAATGGTCTCTCATCGTTTGTCCAAAAAGAAAAGAAAAACGAGGGACAGTGTGGGCATTGGAAGGATGTTCCGGAACAAATTGCAGTAGATATTTACCGCAAGGAATAGGCAAAAACAATGAATGTCCTTTACAAACAAAACTCAAAATTAGAACACTGTAATTTCCCTAAAAGCGAAAATAAAACAAGTACCGAGACCCATTGCAAAAAAAAAATTAAAAGAGAACAGAACAACAACAGGAAGAGGAACAGCTAAAGCATCATGCAGCTAAACCTCTGGAAGAGAGCGAAAAAGAAAAAGAAATTTATCGCCGTGAGGGATACGCTACTTTGCCGCGGCAATCGTGCTTTCAAGGCTTTCAACAAGGTTCCTCGTTTTTAAAAGGCGACATAAATTTCAAAATACGATATACACCCTACTATCTTTTCCGGCAACACTACTCTCTTTCTTATTCCAGCCAGGACGATGAACAAGAAATCTTGAAGAAAAATTCTATTTATTGCCGGTTTTTAGTCTATGGACAGATGGCATTAGAATTAAGTGATTTTATCATTAGAGACAAAAATATGATAAAGAGAGTCAATGAATTTAAAATTCATGCTGAAATTGGTCATAAATTTTAATATGTTGCCACTAAATCACAATATGAAAAGTCACTTGAATGAAATTTTTTTATATTGGAAATCTTATTAAGCGCAGAAACAATTAATACGCATAGTGACACTAACTCCCTGTAGATAGAATCTGGCCTTATAACGAGCAGAACTGCGTATGGGAATTGAAGTATTGGCCAACCTCAATCTAGAGGAAGTTAGTAATACTCCTCTTTGCATTCGGTGAATTTAATTCTAGCAAAGAAAAAACAAAAGAAAAAAACGACAACTACAAAATAAAGTATTATCTAGACAGGTATAGCAATCACAGTAATGATTGTCTTCGTTTCGATTATGTTGAAATCACAAGACCAATCAAATTCAAGACTAGAAATGTGCAACACGAAATTTCCTCAGTACATCCACAAGTAATAAATGGAATGAATTATGAATTAATTCATAGGTACATACATATATACTTTAAAGTTAAACATAAATCTGAAAACATCCACCCATATATTGCTTATGCATAAGATTTGTATTAAAATAGCTGAAGATAATATCAAAAAAGTTCGCCCCAGGCGAAATTCTTTCGGTAAAAAATTATTCATGGGTACGTCTGCGAGAGAATTCGCTAGAGTCTTATTCGTACAAACATCTCATGTAGCTTGTACGGGGTAGCGCGATCCTTGTTAAGGTCCTGAAATCGTGAACTCTCCAGCGAGAGCGTTGAAGATAATGATGACCCACTGTTTGCGTTTTCTTTCTCTTTTTTCAAATTAAGAATTTTCAGTCTATGAAAAGCAAACACAGAAAACGAAAGAAATCCATTGCGAATACTTTCCCAAGATCCTCAGAACCGGAGTAATTCAAGGATCTGACGTCTTTTGCGGTGCGACTATATAGCCTCGTTGGGATGGGTTCCCTTATCGCAAAAACACAATTTCGCTTCTACTCCCGAAACCATTTCAGCGATTTTTATAAGCGAATTTTTCATTCTGGTCCAAACAATGGCTAATGGATTGGTCCTTGTCGCGGACAGAGCTCTACAAGGATTCTGTTATTGTACCGGATGTAATGCTAAGATTTTATCTAGCCTTGTACCGAGTGTGGTGAACTGTTATGGTGAATTTCTTTGTTTTTTTAACATGTTTATAACGTAACACTTTTCGTGGAGACTGAAATAGAGATAGTGAGTCTGGGACAGAAATGGAAAGGACATTTTGGGTTGGATTATAAAATCTCTGTTAGGTGTTTTACCCTAATTTATTTGTTGATAGAGGACATTTAACTTTGGAAATCCACGAACGGTGTATAGGCGTTTTTTAGACAATATCTATTTCGAAAACAAATAGTCCGAGAAGGTTAAATCCAAATTGTCACACATGTCCACGCTTTGTATTTTTCTTTCCAATAAACTAAACCATTATACAAATATTTTAAAATAAAAAAATTTAAAATACTAAAGGTAAATGACAGCCCTGCAGTGTTCAATTGAAAAAATATGGAATACAAATTTTTTCTGAAATTATAATAAAAACATTACAGGACCTTACCACAGACAATTATTATATTGTCTGTGACCTGAAAGCTGTTGCCACGAAAAAATTAGAGTTAAAGAAAAATTCGATATGTAAATGTTCGATTTGAAGAAGTTTGACTGTATAAAAGTATTAAATTTTTAAAAAAATTAAATTTTGGTTAAAAATTATGAAAACCTCTTTGTTTATTTATCGGAAATATTTATTTCAGCATTGTTTTAATTAAATTAAGTAATTCAGAACGAAAAAGGTTAGATTAAATTCTCTATCCGTAGCTATTTCCTATTTTGCAAGTTTACGTCAGAACCGATGCACAAAGAAAAAAACTGAAACAAAAAAGGTAGGAATCCAAACTTCAGTCGACTAATGGGCTGCATCCGCGAGTATTCCCTGCTCATATACCTACTACGTTTGCAAAATACAAATTACAAAATCTCTTTGCAGCCATGAAAATGAAAACAATTTTTTTTTTTCAATCTATCGATCTGGTTTTAGCAGACTAAAATAATTCAAATAATGAAAAACAAGAAAGTGCACATGGACAATAAGTTTCGAAAATATAAAACTAATAAACAGATAATCGCAACCACAGTTGGACTTTATCGTCGCCATGTGTCCTCTGATTGGTTGATTTTTAGGGTGAGCGTAAAGCCGCACCGAATGCGCACGGTTTAAATCTACCATCATTGTAATTCGATCTTAAGGTTCTATGAAAGGGTTGACTCACGGATTCTGCCATATCTTCAGCGAGATATCGAATTCGCTTTCCTATTATTTAAACAAACGCTTAAACTCAGCTTTGACAATATTGAACTGCTAAGAGAGGTGATACGCCAGAGCTAGGTCTCATAAATTTCGATAAGATCAGCATGTGGTATTATTGAAACCGGTTACAAAAGAAATCAAAACACATTGAGGTAATTAGAAGTCTTTCAAAGAAGATCATTGTAGAAGTAATTACCCATCGGTTGCCACTTGAAATTGCACCTGGGCCTTGGTTTCTTCACTAAATCGCATACCTGAACTGCATTGCATGAAAAACACTGTAATTGACTCCACCCTACTCCACTTCATTCACTGCACTTCTAAAGGAAGCAAGAAGAAGAGATTAAGAACAGTACCTTGTATCCTTTACTTGGATGACCTTCCGCGTGGCTTGGACTTTTTTGTTGGGTATCGTGGCTGTCGCGTGGAATTCAGTTGAACACTCCAGTGAGCAGATGTTTCAATTCTGACCTCCCCTTTTTTAGCAGCCTCGAACCGAAACCAAGAATTAACACAGACAACGAGCAACGAAGATGTGATACTTTTATCCTTTGAAGCTGTACGATAAAAAAAAATAAGGACAACAAAACTATCCGGGAATTATCTTGGGTGAGAGACGTTGCTCCGACACTGCAGTGATAACATCGTTATTGTTTTTATTCGTTGTGTTGTTATTGTACTGAGTGGCCACATCATACACAGTATTTTCAAAAAGTTTCCTCATCGTCCTTGCTTTTGTTCTAAGGAGTTGCCATTCATTCAAGACGAAGAAGACGACGACGAAGACACGACGAAGGCGATAAGAAATTTCATGAACAGTTCCCACGGTCTGAGACGGTAGTCGAGAACTAGGAGCATCCAAGATGGGAATCGCTTTATAATAATCGTTTTGTTTCTTAGCCGACTTTATATGAATGATGAGTGATTTCGTGGAAGACGGGACTGACGTCGCGACTATGCATCGGCAATATAATCGCATGCAGGGATTCTCGGGGAACGATGAATATTTTAGAGGCTCTTAAGCCCCTAATGTTGTCATTTGTCACATAGCGCGTAATATCGTGGACTATTGTGTTAACGGGTTTGTTTGAAGTCTCATCAGACTAAGAAGCCAGTGGCTAAAAATCAACAACTGGTGCGATGAAAACAAGAACTTGGGTAAACCGACTCGATAAAATGGGAGACATTTTAATTGAATTTTACTTTATTAGTCCCCAAAAAATCAATAAACAATTTATTGTCTGCGAAAGGCCACACCATACGCAAATCGTTTCCCTGATGTTTTTGTAATATTTCGAGAACCCGTAAAGAAATTATTATATGGACGAAGTTTAGTCACACCTAGGAAGAGGAAGAGGTCGTAGCGGGTTTTATATTTTATTTGCCATATGACACATCTAGGAAGTTGAAATTTGGTGCATATTATGCAGATATACTTACCAAAAAAAAAAATGTATAAATACCGTATTGAAATGCAAATTTTGTTAGGACAACTGAAAAACAAATTCCAGCCCGTCAGCTAGTAAGTTTTTGGTGGGTGGACTTCAAAATAAAAACATCAAATTTTTTCTCAAAATTTTAGTGGGGCTCGCCCAAAACAAAAATTACCCATTTTCAAAAAGGGTATGTTCAAGGATCAACTTGGATATATTCGAAGTTAGTGAAAAACTTGCAAGGAAAATTGGTCAATTATCGTTAGAATAGCAGCTCAGCTTTGCGCATAGATTACCAATTATAGTATGTATATACCTTCAGTTCAATAAACTTTCTTTCTAGGTTTTGACGTAAAACGCTTCTTGTAATAAATTTTAGTTATGAAATGTTTAAATTAACCCTGTGACACCCATATCTCCTATGTATCGTCTATTGTTCAAAGTCGCCAAAGTCCATAGTGTTTCCGGCGTTTCCTGCCTCGAGCATAGTCCCAAGACCAATTGTTATTCAATCGCGTAATTGCCAACACGGAAGTTTAGTTAAGTTCTAATAACTCTTCGTATTTGCCATATGCAAATTTAAGCAAGCATTCACCCACAGATTCAGTGCCCTGCTCTCTACGAATTCGAAATTAGAGGTAGTTAAGCCATGCTCCAAGATTGTTTACATGTGCCGATCAATTAAATCCACCCAAAATTAATTAAATTTCTTCATTACTAAATCACTTAATTGGTGTCATCAAATCGAAATGTGTCGCTTGGACAATTTCGTGATGAGAATTATTATCACTTCTCAATCATCACTTACGTAAATTGAGAGGTACTTGAGATCCCAGAAGATTCCGTAAGATATGTATGCCTTTCGCTATTTTCTTTATGTTGGTTATACGGGCCATGTTCAAAAGTACTTAAGACGCGCACAATATTTCTTGTCATTTTGTTTACTTTACCGCTGTGGCGGACGAGACTCCGATGACACGTAATGGATTCTCTTGACACATTAGCCTAATCGGGGATAAATGGCAAACAGAAAGTTCTTGTAACGGAATTGCTCGTGCGATAGGTCCAACCCTCGCCTTGAGCGACTATCACCCTGTCATTTTGTCTCTCATCAAAAGTAATTAAAACAGAAATTATAAAAGGGCAGTGTCACTAGGCCCTCGAAAGATGTGGCGGGTAGTCCAAATTTGACTAAGTGGCTGGTTGAGTGAGATGATATTTTCCTCAGTTATGTCCTTTTTGATAACTCCAAATTTGATTACTCTTCTAATTTCTTTCGGTACAGACTTGTCCACTTTCTAAGAAAGTTCGAAAAAAGTGCTGCCTGCAATATGTCCGGCATCATTTCGAAAAAAGATATTGTTTGACCTAATTTGGACTTTATGTCAATTAGCTGGAAAACGTTTGAATCTAAAAGGTCATAAATATTGAGTTAAGACTGATTTTGTGACCTTTTTATTGCCATGGGAATCATATTCAGTGGGATTTCCAGAGAACTAATTTATTATTACAAATTTTAGTGTCTATTCAGAATATAATGTAATAGTTATAAGCTTGCTCCCAGACAGCTAACAGCTGATATGTATAAGGAAAATGAAAATAGAAAATAATAATTAAAAAAAAAAAGAAATAGGGAAACACATATAGAAAAAACATAATAGAAAAAATAAGAAATTGAGTATAGTTTAAAACAAAATTAAAAAAAAGGAAAGAGAAGAGTAAAAAAAAAAAGAAAAAAGAAAATACTAATTCAAAAAAAAAGAAGATTAAAAATAAGACTACATATAATCTTATACATCAGAGAGAGAGATTGAGAATTCTTAATCATGTCCGTGGAGGGAGAGCTGACATATTCACATATGAAAAAATTAATATTTCGCAGTGAGCAAAATACTCATTTTTTACTTTATTATTACCCAGCTGTCAGGGTGTTTCGGAAGTTGGCTAGAATACACCCTCTGAAGAGTCTTCTGCATTCCGATGACGAAACAGCTCCTTCGGACCTAGTCCAACACAAAATCTTATGATAAACTGGCCTCTCCAGTGAAAGTTCTTTCCAAAATTTGTCAAGTACTACGGTCAATAAAGTATTGTTATCGATTTTAAAAAAAAAAAATTGCTACCCTGTTTATATGGGATTTGACAGTTCATTTCGTTTCGTTTCGTTATGGAACACAGTACCTAGCTTGAGGCTGGTTTACATGACGAATGCAATTTTTTTTAATGAGATTGTGATTGTGAGGGAGCTAGCTTATCGAATTACTTTATTATTTATATTACAGTATTGTTATTGATTTTCAAAAAAAAAAAATTTGCTGCCCTTAAAATTTTTTTGTGTACATTTCATGACTAGTAGACACGAAAAAAGCAATAAAAATTTTCACTCCGTCTGTCCGCCGTACGCCGTACGTCGACCGCCAAAATCCATTGAAGGCTCGTAGCTCTCAAACCAGTAGAGCTATTAAATTAAAATTTTTCTAGGAATAGACTGGGTAAACCCCTTGAATTGACATTATTTTCAGGGGTGGGGGTGTGAGGGGAAAGGTGGGGGAAGCGTTTTAGACGAAAAATTTTGGTTTCTAGATTTCAGCAACCACTTATGTTAGGAGACTGAAACTTGGAATTTCTATAAAGCTGGACCCATATGCAAAAAAATTGATGATATGGGTGAAGGGGTGTGGGAGTAGAGGGGAAAGCAATGCGTCCAAAACGCAAAAAAGTCGAGATCGACACATTCTAAAATCCATTTCTCCTAAACCGTTAAAGACAAGCAATAACAACTTAACAAATATCTGTAGTTATACTAGGAGAGTAGATTGAAACAAAATTTTTGGGTGAGGGTAGTGGCGTACGGGGGTGGGGGTTGAAATACTTAACATTACGATATTTCCCAAACCAGTGGCATTAGAAAAACAAAATTCGGTTTGGATACAAAGCTAAATAAATAAAGATTGCTCAAAGTAAAATCTTTGAAGGGGGCGGAGGAGTACGTAAGTGGAGGGGATAAGAATTTTTCAATAATAACACGTTTCATATCTCAATAACAGTGTAAGATGGATGCTTCAAATTCTTACCAGAAGTAGGCCTAATAGAACCCTAGTAGGGAAAAAAAGTTTGGGGGTGTGGGTGTAGAGGGTGAGGGTGGGGAAGGGTGAGAAAGAAAAAGTTCCGATGCTTATATCTTAAGAATCTATAATGATAGGAAGCTGAAACTTGGTATTAAGATAGAGCTATAGTAGTGGCATGGTGAAAAAATAAATTTTTTTTTAGGGGTAGTATGGTATGGTGGTGTTTTTCCTAACTTTAGAACGGCTTATGCTAGGAAGTTGAAACTCGGTACGTTTATGTAAATTAACTAGAAAAGTAATTCCGATAAAAAAAAATTTGCAAAAAAAAATATCAGTTAATATAAAATGCATATATTTTCACGATTTTCGTCATATCTACTAGGTCTTTCGAAATATTCAATTCATTTTTATTCTACGGATTCTTCATATGAGTACCTAGAATGTGTTTTCAAGATTTTTTGAAATTCGACCCCTATGAAGTACACTTTATCATGAATTCCACCATGTTTCTCAGGTCTGATCAGATATCGAATATCTTTTCACTTCCCCAGGCTTGTTTAATAATCACCTATTTTTAAGTTTTGTTTTTTTCAACCTGTAGACCGCATCCCGGAATATGACCCAATTATTTAATTCATATGTTACATCCTTTTCTAACCGCTTCCCGAACTTTTTGTTAGGTTTTCAGTCACATAGTAACATACACCGCATCCCCGAATTGAACACTTCTGCCGAAAAAATAATAAAGTTGCGCCCAGACTGTTGGCAGATTTTTTTCAATGGAGTAGACAGCAACCACCATGTCGAACTTCAACTGTTTCAATATTGTTATATAATATAAATTACATTTAGGTCGTTTCCCAATACCTTGCTTCGTCTACGTCTACGTCTAGTTAGAACAGTTTATGACGTCAGAACTAGCAAAGTAGTGTCTTGATTCCTGGTAGGTTTGTGCATTAACTACTTCGCATTCGAATAGTTTGCTGTATAATCATAGCAAGCTTTACTTCAAACGTAAAAAAATTCTAATTTTTCTACAGAATTTAATTTAATTTTTGATTTATGAAGTGTCAAATAAGTATCAATTGAGCAATTTTGACGGTTTAGCCAAGTTGTTTCTAAACTGTTATAATAGCAATACCTATGCTGTGACGTCAACATAGACGTATTTAGATGTAGACGAAGCAAAGTATTGGGAAACGACCTTAAACCATATACGATGTAAAAAAAATATTAGTGCGAAACATATCGTTTCTCTAAGAGCTTGTCACCTATGACACCTATCTCCTCTACTTTATGCTTTGCAGTTGATCCAGTAGTCCAGAAGAGTTACTTATCAAGAAGAGAAAGAGCTGGTCAGCCAAACAAACAACTTCTTCCCATTATTCATTGCACATAAAGCCGATGTGATGGCCTATGCTAAGCTGATGTCCGGAAGACTCATGGATGACTATCTAGTAACTCGCAAGGTCCGACTTCCTGTTCAAAGGTCTATTTATGTTTGCATATCTGTAATTATTTAATATTAATCTCGTAGCAATAACTGACCATCAATGACCTACACTGCGACGAGATGTTCTTCAGAACTAAGTGCGGCAGTGGTACTATTATAAATTATGCCCCTCAATAATTTCTTCGTCGACGTAGACATTTGATTGATTACTGGAACCTCCACATACATATTTGTTTACTTCGTACGTCCAGGGCATGCCTAATAATTTGATTTGTTTCGATAGTAATTTTACAGCTAGTCTTTACTCGTCATAAATGTTAATCAAGGCACAGATCATAGAAACTAGATAGCACCTTCTGACTGCTCAACTCATTTCGAATTCAGCTGATAATTTAGCCAGAAACGAAACTGTGACGAGTGTATTTATCTAATCGAAAATTCATTAATTTTGATATGATGTGTCAAAATAACACATCGAAAGAAATTAAGGAAATCATTTTTTCGACTTTGTTTTTTGTAACTCGTATTCACAGTTTAAAAAGGACGGACAATTACGGTGATGATGTTGTAGAATTCAATTTAAGGAAATGTTAATAAATATTTAACGAGATGAGAGTTCTATATACCTTAAGAATCATTCATCTATATATTTGAAAAATATGTTAATCTAATCTTTAATAAATTACTCGTTTAACTTAATATATATTAATCTTCGGCATTCTCCAGGGATAATAATATACATAGCTGATTTACATCGCCAGATTACGATAACTCAGTTTAAAAATTTAAAAAAGTGTTAACGTCGCCTTAAAGATATTTGTTTGACAATTAAAAATTTAGCAGCTGTCCGTTGTGTTCAAATTTTTTTTTTTTTTTTTTGTATGATTTTACGCTTCCCTGTAATGGCAAACTGACACCATCAGTATTAATCAAATAATTAAATAATTAAATTCCACAGAATTTCATTTAAAATATATAGCAGTTAAAATTGTGGTTAAATGAGAACGTGCTACAACAGAAATATCAGGGCTCGCCAGTAAGGTTTGAGTAGATTTCGAACTGGATTTCCACACAATCTAGTCACTCAAAGAAATTTTAAGATCAGGAAGTTTTGTCGGTAATATTTGGGATTTCAGTCAGATTTATAATAATTGTTAAAATTTGAGTATTGGTAGGTAAATGATTAAGTTCTCATAGTGTCATTAAAGAAATAAGAAAATATACATCCAATGTATAATATTTAGATGGAAATAGCGGAATCATTCTTCCAGCAGACTAGTGTAACCATGAAAAGGAAACCCAAAAACCACGGAGGGCCAAAAAATCCACCCTTGGTTTTTTATCTAATCAGAACATTGTAAATTGAATCCTTTCCGTGCGTTGTTAGAACTGTTTGATATCTCCCTGTTAATTCACCATAGTTCCAAACTTTTCATAATGCCCTTGTAAATTTCCAAGAAGATCACAAGCATCTTATGTTATTATTATCTCCGTACAAGGGAAAACATATCTCTGCTGGCTTAAAGCTTCCACGACTGCCGTCACATTACGATAAGTAGATTAGCTGCCTGTTTTACAATCTCCTCGTGCCGATAATCTATACTTCAAAGTGAAATATAACTAACACGCGCATACGAAAAGGCTCCTTGTTCATCTCGCAATCCATGACATACCCCTCATCGTTTTACCGCTACTATAGCTTCCTACGTCCCGAGATCATATATGTATTAGTATCTATATTGCTAGCAGTCATATTTTCTCATACAAAATCAATAAGCACGGGTTGAAATGGAAATTCAACAGCTGATTCTGATTTTTGTCTCAAAAATGTAAAAAACCAAGAGAGGGCAGTATAAATTTTTTATCACAAATCAAATTTTTATGAAATTTGAACATCGTAAATATAAGTATTTAATTATAAAAGATATGTTTTAAAAGAAAGTGTACTGTTCATGATTTCTAAAACATTATAATATTAAATTAAAATCCAGTAACGTTTAAACTACCACTATATTGAATTGGAAAATTCAGAATCAGCTGATAACGACGAGACTTACTCTGACAAGTGCCGCTGGCAATATAGATACTAATACATATATGCCCGAGATGGATTAGAATCTCGAACAAGGAATTATGTGTGCTGTCAATTCGCACTGTCACACAAGCCTTCTTCCCGCCGAGAAGATGAATATGAAATCCCCATTCCAAGGACATTATAGTATATTTCAGCAACGAACGGCAAAGTCACTGTCCTGAACACATCCGGCGATAGAATGAAGATAGGACATGTGTGCCAGCGATAGGAAACACTCACACTCATCTGAAGTTTCATTTCCAGCGGAATTGCTACACCTCATGAAGCCGAGGCTTAACGACCAGGAAACGAACACGCTAACACTTTTCACATTTCATTTTGCCAGAAAGAACTAATGTCCATGCCGACGCGTCTTCGAGCCGATACAGAAAAGACCTCATACGATTAGCGCCCGAAAACAGCCAAGACGTCGTAAATTGGCCATAGAACGAAATCCTGGTTGTGTCTTCTGGTCCAAGCGAAGGACGAAAATTGCCGAATTGACAAAACTTAAGTGCAGCTGAACAAGGTCGTATCTGCCTTGCTCCTTTCTGCTTAGCTCTTGTGTGTGCGAAATTTCATTCTTGCAGCTTGGACCTTCATTCTGTCTGCAGAATCAACTCCTTGCAGCACCCGGCGACGAAAGAAAAAAATTAATTGTTCTCGAAAGTTGTGCCTTTTGTGTGGAAATAAAGGCGTTCTACTATCGCACTTTTATAGCCTTGCCTTCTCAAGTCCTTGCGGAAATACTCGAACTCCGGCTGGGATCTGCACACTCCTTTTCATTCCAACTGAGATACCATTCTCTCGGTTTTTTTAAGCTCACAGAAGGGATTAGGAAGGATCAATTAAACGAGTCAGCAGGATTTTTTTCAGGCGATTGCGACTGGTGTTAATGTGCACCTGTAACTGATAGCGAATAAAAGGATTGAGTAGAGTTGTTACGAATTTCAGGGGAGCCCTCGGGTTGAAAAGCAGGCGAAGTGTATAGTCGACGTAATTGCCAAGCCTTGAAAAGAATGATCCAATGAAATTTGACGACTTGGAAAGTTTTAATAAGGATTAGCGGCTTACTAAGCGTGGAGTAAAAAAGGGAAGTATTTTTTCCCGCCAGCAATTTAAGTGTAAGAGAGATAAAAATGATTTAGCCTTAAATTAAAGCTTCTAACTGTTTTTTTTTTAAACGAATCAAGGGCCCCTTAATGTGTTTACGACACACTTTTCAATGATGAAATAGTATTGTCATTTACGACTTAAATTTAGTGTTTGTTTTTCCGCAATTAATTCTTTGATTTCATCGCCAATGGAGCGGCATCCCTAATCAGTCAAAAGCCTTCAGTATACACCGTCTACAATCATCTCGATCTAGTTGGATTCTCTTGGATACTCTTAGCAGCGATTTGTTTTATGCCTAATATAAAACCCATGTTTATGTCATAACGTTAATGGTTACTATTTGAATACCTTACGTTATCTCAGCTGTTGTTCATTTCTCAAAGGAAGTTGTACATTACACACAGGTTGAACTCACTGGATCAACACTAACAGAAAAGGACTGAGGTTAGGGATGCTTGAATCTGATCTTTGGAATCCCCTATAATTTTTATCCAAGCACTTTTATGAGACACCTTTATTCCTACTTGTATATCCGATCTGAGTTTTCTCCGCTGTGTTACTGATTTTTTGGAGTTAGGTTGAGGTACTACTATTCGCATCACGTAAATTTTGGGCAGTACAAACTCATCGCAGCCCATTTGAGTGTTTTTAATTAAACAATTTCATCTGAATTGATTTTAATCCGACTCTACAGTACTGTTAAATCAACTGTATTAAAAACAAGGTTATTGTTTATTTCCATTGTAATCAATTTTATTATTTAACTGTTTTTTTCATTTCTCGACTTGTTGATAAAATTTAAATAAATAAATGCATAAAATGGGAAAAAATGAGAAGTGAGTAATGCTATCAGCGTAAAACATCCATTGACTACAAATTATTTGAGCTTATCTTCTGATATTCTGGCCACCTGGACACATCAATTTTTATCAGTGAATTTCATTGATGAAATTTTCACTTGACAGGGTTCCTTTCCCTTTCTTTCTCGTTTTCATAAAGGGACAGGAAACCGCATCCGGGAAAAGAAATTTAAATTTTTTATTTCCCGATGATTTTCGTATTGGGTTAAAAAGCATTTTTCATCAGTTCTGTACATTTCACATTTCCATTAGGTTGATTGATATTTTATGCAGAAATTTATTTATTTTCTTTTAGCTACTTTTTTTGGTGTTCGCCGAGAAAACTATGACAAGATTCGTGAAAAGAGTTAGTGATATTATTTCAATAATACTGCATTTTGATTACTAAAGTGCTGGTTGCAAAAGTAAATAAAATAAAACTAGTAAATATTGTTGGCTAAAAAAGTGAATGCTGTGATGCCATTGCACCACGACAACATGAGCTTTTGACCTTAGAATTTTTTCCGGACAGGCGATTCGATATCGAATCACTTTTCCGAAGTGAAATGTAAAGTTCCACAAATCTATCCTTCTTTTAAAATACTGTAGTAAGGTGATAAAGATTAAGTCTAATAGTAGAGCTTATAGGTATACTGTTTCACGCATATATCAAGGTGGTGATTCCTTCCACTGTAAAGAGATGAAAGCCATCTTTGAAATGTTCGAGCTTCCATCGAAACATCTTTCGGGCAGAAATATTTCGTTCCGAAGTTCTTAAAATATTCTTGAACGGAATCTGAATTAAGTCTAGACTGAACGCAATTATCAAACAATCGGGAAGGAGCCCCATCTTAAAGACGCCACCGCAATAACTATCAGATCAAACTTACATAATCTTGTTTACAAGCTCCGTTACATTTGCGTTGTAAGGAATAAATAGTCATTAATCATTGAAATATGTGTCATTCAAAAATGTCGACTTCAAGTATCAAAATAGACATATGTAATGTCACATACTTATCCTTAGTCCTTAGTACTCGTAGTTCGTACTATGTACTTTCATAAAAAGCTAACTTTCCTCGTAATTAGTCTCTTCTCTACACATGTCCCATTTTTTTAAAAATAACAACAGCTCATTGTCATCACTTGCCTCACCTCCTAATGACTATATTGTTTACGTTGACGTCGTAGTTTTTCTTGTTGAAGCTGCCATGAGGCTAAATCCTTTCTGAAATTCGCACAAGATATCTAATTATGTCACGTATACACCATCCTTAAGATAATTCATCTTAGAGTTCGTCTAAGCTACGTACCGTAGGCATTGCTTCCGAATCCACGTCTTAACACAGACGCTCTCTTTCGGGGGAGCTAATTCAGTTTTTATATCCTTTCAACTTCTGTACAAAAGTGAATCTATGGTCTGAGGAGGACACGACCTCTCTAATCAAAGGAGTTTGCTTAGTTCAGGAGTTTGTTTCGAGAAGGAGATAATTAAGGAGTATTCCTTAAGGACATGACTACTTCATTTTTTCTGCCCGGCTTCCTTCCTTTGCGGATTTCTTTAGAATCATATTTGTTTTACGGTCGGCCGAAACTCGGAAACATTGTTACCGCTTTTCGTCGGGTAATTACTCAAACTCGGTCGCAACGCGTTGTCGGGCCAATACTTCAAGTGCATGCATGTCGAACAAATAGTCCTTAATTATTGTGGTTCATCAAATTAGCGAGGGTTCTTTGTGGTTATTGATGGGCGATCCATCACAATCAGGCCTACAATTTTCCATAAATCATCGGTCTTCTCGCTCCGTCCGACACCATACACTCGGTCATGCTCACTCCGATATTATTAATCCTCAAGTATTCTGAGAACGGGGTGATACATAAAGCAGAACCAGTTGATATTTGAAAACAGAAACTCGGCAAATTTCTCATTGTTGGACGGGACCAAACGTTCGGAGGGCGATTTATCTGGAGTGAAAAATAGCCAGTAATAATAGCCACTGATAGCTACCATAATAATGGTCATCACGAACATGATTCCAAGATTTTTAGGGCTTGCTCAACAGCCTCAGTAATATGAATTTAATTTGGGGCATTCAATTGTCGTAGTATGTGTGGAAGGAACCCATCCGTCAGGCAGGACTGAATCTGAAAATATAAATGTTTTCCACAATCTCTTTTCTAAACTTCACTTCCCACATTCATGGGTTCCGATAAATAAAAGGTAGGTAAGTTTAAGATAGTGTAATATCTTTTCTTCACTTAGAATAGTACAGTAATTTTTGTATTTATCCGGACGTTTCTTCCAAAACAGCGTTATACTATAGTTCCGTCCTTGATTCGAGCTTATGTATAGCACCATTATCATGCAAGTAGAACGTGTATTTTCTGTATATAGTGTAAAAAAACGAAACGTTGTCTCATCCTTCTGATTTATCCATGGTAGAGTTCCAACAATTTGTGTGGATACCATAATTGTCTAAATCGCACATCGGTTGGACCTTGGAAATTATTGAAAAATATAGAGTGAGTGTAGGAAAAAGCACTGGACTAGTGTCAATGAAGTGATTCCAGCCCACGACTTCGAGCATATACAATTACACCCTTACTCTAGGCTACCGAGCGCATAGGTTCTATAGCTTCGAAATGATCGGTGTTGCAGGTGTCCTGAAAAGAAATATAAAGATAATTAATTGAAATTTTGTGTTTTGTAACCAAATATGTTATGATACACCATTTCTGTATTATGGATTCACCCCATTGGATGCTCACTATACATTGCGCCATCACCATTATCTCGGCACATAAAATGATAATAAAAATTATAAGTGAAATAACAAGTAATTTGTATTTTGCTATACTAAATCGTAAGTCAATAAATATTGTGAGGGACTACAATAGCAACTTTTAGTTCCCAGGATTCACCCGGAGGTACCCATCCGTCCTTTCTGGTGCAATGGATTTCCAAATACGATCGATTTGTGTTTGGAAAATCTGGTAGTTGTGGTACTGAATCCACTTCCGCGTGGTGAAACTGTAATAGCGGATTTAGGTAGGTATTACTACTTTATTCTTTACTTACGAAACTAATTTAAAATTTAAATTTTTTAACATTTCATGTAAACCTTTCCTTTCATTTATTTTTCACTAGATATTAATTGAATGAACATTATTATTTAGTCGATTTTATGTTCAATACATAGTCCATGAGTTTTTTTGCAAGTATTATAACTCTTACTTCCCAGAATTAATTTGTTCTTTGTCCTCTTAATTTGTTGTTTGATTCTTATTAAAATTCTATAAAGTGTAGAAAACTGTCGAGGTGAGAGGGAAAAAGAGTTTCAAATTTTGGGAAGTCAGGAGACGATAAATAAAATATTAATGTGATCTTACTTCGATTACCTGGTGTTCAAGATCAAAAGGGATCTTCGTTAGGACAATTAATTTTCCAGAAAAAACATGTTCACGAGTCGAAACTACTATGTACACTGTTTACAAATTATGTCCACTTCTAAAAACTGGATTTCATTAACCTCAATTTCGCAATCACAGTAAAATACTATGGAAACCATCACTCACTAAATGCAATACGAGGCACGAAGATTAACTACTTCGAGTACAAAATTTACCTTTATGGCAAGCTCATCTTGGTATTTTCCTTCCACACTGATGTATAAAAAATGAGAGAGTGCAATCGAAGGGGAATCCCATAAAACTGTACACAGTGTTCGTTCAAGTCGATCTCGTATATCATCAAAAAAGAAAAGTCCCCATAAATAATACGGCTCTCTACCACTAGATGCCAGTACTAGAACGACCCGTACAACTACAGTAGTGAGATAATAAACTACAACTACCCTTCTTGGGGGTAGTTGTTGTTCCAGTCGCGTTCCATGCGGATGGCAAGTTAAATTTCAATAAAATATGCTTTCTGAGTTTTCTGGGTTGAAGGGTTGCATATTAAAGCGGATGTGGATGCAAGGGATGAGTATGGGACGAGTGGGTGGAATACGACTTGCAGGATGCCCGAGGAATAAAATTTTGGTGCCCCTCTCCATTTGAAAGCGAGCGACTATAACAAAAAGCCAGTGTACAGGTAGTAGCAGATTTCAAAACTAGCAGTGTTTGTAAATGGCATGATTTAGGGTGGTTAGCTTTATATTTTTATTTTAAAAGTTTATAAATTTCCGTGCCATGGAACTGGAAATTTTATGCAGAAATGCATAGAGAAATTTCTGCTCTATTAGGCTAATGTATTCGCGTTTCAGTGTGCTATTTCAAATGTGTTTTGTACACAATTTGAAATTATGTTCGACAAAAACTATATTTAAATAATACAAAGGATAAAAGTCCCATAATTAAATCTGCCCTACGTGATGTGCTTTATTTATATTTATGACGTATTTTCAATGAAAGCTGCTATTATATTCGCATGACCTAACAAATGATTGCACTTACTGTTTCGGTAGAGCGTAGAGGATAAAACAAATTGATGTACATATTTCGTCCCGAAAAAAATGAAAATTGTTCTCTTTGGAAAAGTTAATTTTTATCTATCCAATTTTTTCTACAAACATTCTGCTTAAATCTGTTTTTACTTAGGTATCTACAGGTCGAAGTCTGATAAAAGTGTTAGCTTGAGCAGCTAAAGTATGGAAAAATCAAGCAACGCCAATATAAACGAATGTTTCTCCTCCAATTTTCGCCACTTAGTTCTCTAATCACAGAAAATTGTTCTAACTAACAAAATGATAATATCAACGCAAAATTTTAAACAATGTTAGCTACCTGCCAAAATCCACTTTAATTTGAAAGTAAAACACCGTCGCAGGTGCAAACTCCAAATCACGGTGACTTCCAAATCCCATTTCACCTTGACCTTTTCTCACCCTAAATGAAAAGCCAGAAAAAAACACGACCCTCTTCTCATGACAAACGACGTCATGAATAATGAACAAGAGGTTTACTACCATCATGGCATCATCAATTATTTGGCCAATTTTCTGAAAAAAATATGAAATCAAAAACAAACCTAAAATAAGTGCCACATATCCAATTTCCTACACCTCTTCATAATTATCCTTGCTTCGCCTTCCGCAACTTACGTCAGGGTTGAAATTCATGGAGTTTGGAAACCAGAAACACCTGTTACCAATTTTATCCGGCATAATAATTCCTGTAATATGCTAATCCACCCCATGTATGTGCTCCGTTCGTTCCAGGGATGAAAATCGACGAGATTCATTTTTCGGGTTACCGGCCTGGGCCCTTGTCATCCCTTTTTCGAAGGATTTTTATTATACTAGTTAAAATTTGAAACATGTGTGCCCACCCGTTTAGAGAGCGGACCAACGACATAATCCTGACGAAAACCCTTTTATTTCGGGACTAAGGAAAATAAAATGAAATATGAACAAAGTAAAAACGGAGTCACATTAAATCGGGATCAGCAAAAAGGGATAACGCATCATTTTTTAATTCGTCAATCCGTTGGATTTTCAGTATTTTGTAACGTTGAGTTATTGTCATGAAGTATTATTTATTATTTTAAAAGTATCTGCCAAAGGATACTCGAGTGTAACAACTCGGAGTTATTTAATAATATTCAACGCGTTAAACAGCCTTATTCTAAATTAATTTACGGAGAACACTATGAATGGCTGAACATGCCATTTTCGAGAAAAAAACTTGACTATGGAAAATACTTGAGCCAATCACATGCAGATCCGTAAATTAACGGTAATCCCAAAGGATATTGAGATGGGTTTTGAAAGCAAATCTTTAAAATTATTAAAATAATTGTTGGTACTGTACACCTAATTTTAGACCAAAATATCACTGTATAAATAAAATATATAAATTAAATATATAATAAAATATTACTATATATAAATTGGAAAAAAATAAGATTTTTTTATATTAAGGAGTTAACCTAAAAAAATGACAAGAAGTTGTGTGTAGTTTTTGGAGATTGTATAGTATTTTATACTATAAAACATTCTCAAAAAGCCGAAAAATACTTTTTATTAATTTTTCGAGTAAACGAGACTACACTACTAACCTAATCTATAATATTTTCATGTATCACGACTTCACGAGTAGTAGACTCCAAAAAAACAAAAAAAAAAAGTCCTTCAGCCCGTACCCAAACTCAAGCCTGAAACACAATGCTCACGTTCCGTTCCGTCACGTTGAGCTGTCAAAGTAGACCTTATGGACTGGCCATGTAAATGCACACAATGGTCGTAACGGAACGGATCGGACGAGTTCACCTAAATTCAACTTTTACGGATCACATAACCTCACTTTTCGTGACGGAATGGAACGGAACGTGTGCATTGTGTTTCAGGCTTTATTAAGTGTCCTTTTATCACACATGGTAAGTAAAGGATGATCTATATGGGGGTGGAGAAGGGTTATAGACGATCTTGATCGAAGACAATAAAGACTTGTGAGAGTAGATCCACTCGCTAAAAACAGTCGAATGTCTGACTGAGGGACGACAAATTTTTGCCGGAGAGTAAATAAACGCGTCCCGTTGTTATTATTTTTAAGAAAACGTCAAAAATGGAATGATACTACGAGTAAGAAAAAGCTCAAACAAATTTATTAAATTCTGACAAACAAAAGGTGTTTTAAAAACTGTATTATTCGAAATTTGATTTAGTTTATATATATAATTTTATTAAGTTTAAACATACATTTTTATTAATTTTTAATATTTCAGTTTTATATTCACAGTAAAAAAATTTGTGAAAGTACCTGTCCTTAAAGCAGTAAAATATTACGAATTTTGTTAATTAATTAATTCTTAAAACCTTGTATTTTTACGCATTCACGTCAAGAATCTACTGGCTGAGAAGTAAAATTGATTTTACGCCTTATAAAATTTTGGCTATAATATTGTAATCCAAATATATTATCCACTTCTTATTTTTCTTCTGCTATTATTTTCGGATGTGCTTTGACGTTCAACTGATTTCATAGACATTACTGAAAGCCAGAGCAAGTGTAAGCTAGAATATCTTACACAGAGAATGTCTAGACTGCACTAGGTAGACTATTAAACCTAGAGCTATATCGAAAATATTCTTTCGATGTGTAAATTAATCTCAAGATGTTACCATCTTGAAAAAAAAAAAATTTCTATAAAAATTACTGCAATTGTTTGGTTTACGGCTTGCTGAAGACAGAAGAATTTTTCTTTTCGTAGAATTTTGAATCGCATTAGATTAAGTATATTATAACCACGAAAAATGCATAAACTCAATTTATAACAGATCTAAATGTAAATCAACTTCCCGATGCAATGAATGTCTGAACTCAAACTAAATCGAAAAACTCCTTGCAACCATTTAATTTTCCACTTGTTTCACCTACTAAAAAATCAACTCGGTTGACTTCTTCACGAGATCGTATCTCACCCAAACTCTCGCTCTACTTATTTCACAAAAACTTACGAAAAGACGACGAAAAATTGCATTGAACCTCTCCTTCAATTCTTCAGATTTCCTACTTCTCGAAAAAGACGAAAACGACAAATGTTCGATAGTGCAATGGGTTCGGGCCTCTGGAAAAACGGAAAATCAAATTTGGTAAAAAAGTTTTGATGAGAAAAGTTCTTTCAGATTTTTTCACTTGAAAAACTATTCGCCGAATCCAATGCAGAACACCATCATGAAAAAATACAGACATGGGAACAAAACTTCTTGGTCGAATCCGTAAAATAATAAAAACAGTAATAGCAAAGAAATTGCTGCAATTTTTTAATGCACTTCAGCCTGGCGACTAACTTGCGCGCCCATAAGGACTTGTAAGGAGTTGTTTGGTGGATGGCGCGAAAATAATGAAAAAAGATTTAAAAAGAGCAAGTCAAAATCCGAAAACAAACATGCAATTTGATCATTACCAGAATTCCGCGGTTAAACAAAACAGACCAAATCCAAACGGTCTTGTTGAGTTTTGCACTAATGAAGTCGCGATTTGATGCATTTTGGGCCCTTATAAAGCACGGAGCGAGCATACCCAGCGAGAAATGAGTACCTATGTCCTTTTTATTTTATGTTCCGAAAGAACCGAACATTAAGATACCCCGGCCAATCTCCTTATACAAAAAGGAATGCAAATGAAATAAAGAAGGTAAATAGCATGGATAAACTTTTTTGATTTATTCGACTCTCAGCATTTAAAGAGAGGATAGGAATTCCAGGAACTTCTTTTATTTCCACAGCCTCATGATGAATATTCGGAATAAAAAAATTAAGTGAAAAAAATGTAAGCTTTTTACGGGTCAACAAAGTTGAGAACTTTAGATACTTGTTTCACCGTCCAGAAATTTTTCTCGTCCGGAAAGACCATAAATTTCTTAGACACACTTTTGCGTTTCTCTTTTGTAATACCGATATTCAAAATGCAAGAACATTTAACACCCTTTTTTGGATTTCAGGCGTATATAGCAAAAGTATCAGCCATTTATAAGATAGTCGAAGTGTACATACATATTATTTTATAGTAGGTACTGCTGTTACAGCTTACAGGCTACCGGACTATGTCGGTGTATTTCAAGCAGAAATCTTTGCAATACTTCAGGCTTGCTTGCCCATTGGCCTATTTTCATTGGGAAGTGAGTGCCTTTTCTTTTTTTTAGGTCATTATATCCAGTATGATGGGAACTTGCTAAGCCCCCCTTCATACCATCCTGCGCACGAGCCTGAACAGAAGACATCACTAATTGCATTGGCAGCCAAGCAGCCATTAAGGACCTTAACACGAACACAACACGATCAAAACTACTACTAAAAACTACTAAACTATACAATACCGGGTATCACCACAAAATTACCCTCTGCTGGATGACAGGCCATTGTGGAATCCAGGGGATGAGCGAGCTCACTAGTGGAGGACCAGCACATTGCTATTCCCATCGGATCCATGAAACAGTCTATCGACTCACTATGCTTGCATTCTATTTCTGAATATGAGAGTAAAAAAATTAAAAATAAATAACATGCATGTTTCATCGAAGTAGTGGGCAAGCAATAGATGGTCAAACCTTACTACATGCTCAATATCAAGAACTCTTTGGCATGAATATGATAACGGGAAAAGCAAGTATGTATGGATATCATGGAGCCTGAGCAGAAAGAATGCTAGCACACTTATCGGGATGCTCACAGGGCTCGGTTGACACGCTAGACGACTGGGAGCCGAGGCAAATGATCTCTGTCGTAGCTACGGTGACCCAGAAGTGGAAGAGTCAATCTTCCACTTCAATCTCAGTCTTCCACTTCAATGTTCAATGGCCTATCTGCACAGTAAAAAGTACGTACAGTAAAAAGTACGTAAATAGTACTTTTTCTGAAATTTTTTACTGTGTACCTACACTTTTCCCGAATAGAATACATTGCATAACAACATCGAAATTTACAACCGTAATTTTTCATAACCTGGGACTCTTGGGAAATGATCAAAAATTCAATTAAAAGTTGAAAAAAATTCTAATTAACAGGATGCAAGAAAAACAAAAAAAATTTCTGTGCAGAAGAGCGACATGGCTAAGGATAGGCTAGAACCTACCCTGAATACGGAACGTGTGTGTAAAGAAGTTGAAAGTTCCGTGTTGGCAAAAGACATTAATTGTCTTTAGTAGATTATATCATTTTCAATTAGCAATGTGGTGACATCTTATTATTTTTAATAGGGTATCTTGATGATAGAAAATTGTTTGCTCGTTTTGAAACAATTGTCGGCGAAAAAGTATTAGAAAAGGGGACCATACGTTATCGATATTCATCTGAATGTTCCGCTCTTCCCAATCGTTATTTTCGCGTTAAAAGAAAGTACGAATTATAGAAATGACTCCTTCCTTTTTCAATACATTTTCTACGGCAGTATATCAAATACATTTTTTTAAATATCTTTTGAACAGCTAATGCCAAAAAATTGAAACTAGGTGATCCTGTGTAGACATCAGGACAGCACACTACTTTTATGCAGAGGACAGTCGTGTACGGAATGAAAAATGCTTTGGATTGCGATATCTCACAAGCTATTAGCGGAAGGAAATAAAACCTTGTTATTATATATGTGTAAGTAGAGTTGGAAGGGAATTTCTCGAAAAGTACGATCGAAAGATTTTTCACAGCTTTACAGCGATGTAATCCTTTTCGCCTATAGCGTCGTAAGCCAACACATTAATGTAAGCGTAAACATGAGTTCCATCAAGTGGTTAATTACTTTGGTACATCGTGTCCTCAGTTAATCATTTCCCCAAAAACTTGTTCACATTCCGTTTTGAATCTGGAAACGGTTCTCGTTAACGATCCGATTTGGAGCACGTATCGCCTAGGCAACAACTCAGTAGGTTGCAAAGACCAAACAGAAGGATTTGATTGCACATCTAGTCGGTCTAGAGGAAACACCTCGTTTATGCATACGACGGTTGGTGTAGGATTTCGTTTGCTTAGTAGCTTGATGATAGACTCTTCCGAGATGCAGAAACGTTTCAGATATAAATCCTTTTTCGTACGTGCAAATAAAACTTCCTAATTTTCACATTTACCTTTTTCACTCCCTCACATAAACGAATCACATAAATCAAATATCCTTGTGCAATACGGACTCTATTTAATACTCTGAGACTATATTCGATATTTTTATTAAAACCGGCGTTTAGTTAACTTGATACATCAGCTTTCTGCTACTATTCAAACAGCAATGGCATGCTCGGAATATATTATTTAATCCGGAAAGATAAATGTCCTTTTGCGTGATATTCACAGAAAATTGAAACTTTTCGGAATTCCCATGAGTTTACGATATAGTAAATGTTTGCTCTAAATTTGTATGTGTGTATACTATGTTACTGGAGTTATGGTCCTACTTCAAAACGGGGACACCAGTTCAGAATAGTTTAGTATTACGTCCTGATCCTGACAATGATCCTGCTGTATCCCATTGAAAGGACCAGTAAAGCACTATGAAGTGTCGCCTGAACTCCACAATTTTGGTATTAAATTGAACGAAACAGGGCAAAAGGATTTCGATCGAAATATACACAATGACAGTGGCTTTACGTGCGACGTCTATACTTTAATTTACTCTTGACGCATTGCTACTTTCATTATTGCTATTTATTGAGGTGAGCTGTGCCGACAACAGTTTATGGTCGTTAAAGAATTTGGTAATGCGTTTTCTAAAGCATATTGATTTGGCAATTTTAGACTCCTTGGTAATAACTACTGTATTGCTTAACCCAGCCAACATTTTTATTTGAAATTGTTTCGAGCCCCCTGAAAAAAACTGATATGACGTCCCTGCCATTCTTAGATATGGCGATGAATCTGTAAAAAAAACATGTGCCTGGACATTAAATAGAAAAAAATTAACGTCGTATCTTTTTCACACATGATCTTAAATGTCTATTGAAAATGTGCAGAATTTTAGCTTCTTGTTGGAGGAGCATTCAATAATCTTTAAGAATACCTACTTCTGACTGTCAGCTCAGCTCTTGTTCTGTAGCAAACAAAACATTTTAAAGGACTACCTACATTTTGAATTATGCGACAACTTAAGCTTTAGAAGAAATTCTTCGAACGCTTATTTTCCTAAAGAACAACCATTTACAACATTTTAAAACTTTTCACGGAGTTTATAATAAAAAGGTGTTGAGCGACTGGTATAGTACATACATAATAGATTTTATTACGAAACTTATTTTTGTTCTTCGTCGAATGAAAACTTTTAAGAATATTCGCTTAAAGTGTTCAGGTATCTTCCTACGTGTTTAAAAAAAAAACCTAGTCTAGTTTCGTTTTGCTTCCAGTATAGCAAAGCTTGTACCACTATCATACCCGCTTTTCTTTTGTGTCATTAATTAAAAATGTGCAATTTCCCATGAAAAGCGACCTGTCCACGCTTGGCAACGTTCGCCATTTTTCATAAAGTATAAACAACGAAATATCCATGTTGGTCATAAAATTTACGAGGGTTGAATTTAGTTTGAGTTTTTTATTGTTAAGAGTAGTCAAGGTCACAAACCGAAATGTTTGATAAAATATTTAATGCTTTTGGCTGGAAAAAAAACGAATAAGTCGTTAGCAAATAGCAAACAAGCATATGTATATGTGTATATAATTTCGTTGGTTCTTCTTAAAAAAGACAAACTACTTAATTTTTGTTGGAATAGGGCATAAATAGCTCAGAGTTTTTTTGCGTGATTCTGGTTTCTAACAAAACTACCCCCATTAAATTTTTAGGTACTGGTGATGAAACACTGCAAATGTAAATGATAATATGAAATTAGTTTTAAAAAAAAAACACCAGAAGAAATATAGTTAAGTTGAATTTGAATTTGGGAGACTCAATATAAATTTTCAGTACTGAATATCATTAGAAATTTAACCGATTTTTGAAACTCATTTTTTTAATGTTTTTGTGGGATCGTAGCTGTATCAGTATTTACCAATTACATGATTACAAAAATCAGTTTAACATTTTTTGTCAAAAGTGATAGTTTTTAAGGTATATAATAATGAGACTGAATGGAACTAGGGACTTGTGACCTTTTGGTGTTTATTGTATTTATTTTATTTTATTTTATTGTAAAGTGTGCTCAAAATTTGTTCATTAAATTCGCAAAAAAAATTCCAAAAAAATCCTAAAAAGAGAACCTTCACACGGGATGACCCCCTTAATAATATGTATGACGCCGGATGTGTTCAATAGTATAGTATTGTCTGCAGATAGAAAATTCTAGACGATTCAAGTTTATTTATTTACACATAATATATAGGTATACCTATGATGACATACATTATTTCAAAACATATAAAAGGAAAATAACGAAT
The DNA here is from genome assembly GCA_949128065.1 of Beris chalybata. Taxonomy (NCBI): domain Eukaryota; kingdom Metazoa; phylum Arthropoda; class Insecta; order Diptera; family Stratiomyidae; genus Beris; species Beris chalybata. The sequence goes on along the minus strand of OX421896.1, from coordinate 926,113 downwards.
ATAAAAAAACGCTACCTATGCAGTACTGAAAGCGGTATATTTGTTCAGTACTAACTGAATAAACTTTTAAAAAAATTTATTACTTCGGTATATATGTATCTGCATTTTTCAGTTCTAAGAAATATAAATAGTTCAGCTGGAATACTGATAGAGTGCGTTATGCGCCTATGAATGTAGAGGTACATACACCCGAAGTTTAGAATTATTTCTACAACATGAAAAGTCAACCACAAATCATCCTGAGCTTCCGTCAGTCTATATTCTACTTGATGTTTGAAGTAGATACAGATTCCACCGAAACTATATGGTAAACGTTTAATTTACTAATACATGCAAACTCTATAATAGTATTGCAGACTAATTACAAATAATTAGCTGTTCGTATGTATTTTGTAGAAGAAAGTTCAACTGGTTTTGTGCACTACTCACTATTTTCCAGTACTCGGAAACTAATTTATCTTAAAATTCAAAATATTCTGCTTTCGGACCGTAATTTGTCACGTTTTTTAACACTAATAGCTGCTCCTTGTAGTCATTTCAAATGCCAATAATCTTAAAGTTATATCCTTGGGCTGCATTTTAACAAAATGAAATGAGACTTCCTTTCGTTGAAAAATGGGAGAAAAACCGATTCGTTCCAACCAACTAAAAAATACACCATAATTTGCCGCTTTTGAATGATCTAGGAATAAGCGTCGACAAGGAAACAGAGTAAGAAATGAGATCTCCAACTTGACCTTTTCCCGTCAAAAGATGCCGCTTTCAAATTTAACGAGCGCGTCTGTATTGTCTTTTCGAGCCCTTTTTCTTGCACGCTCGCGACAGACAGTCGCTCGAGCGAAATGAAATGACGTCGTCCGTTGCCGTCAGAGGTCCAACTGAAAATAGTAAAACGCGTGCATTTGAATAATAACAATAGGAAATTGAAATTTTTGTGTACATAAGCCTTAATTGAATTAAGAAAGCTCACTAGTCCTTGCAACCCGAATCTATAACTCGCTCCGGCACTATGCGATGGAAAAGTTTCGACATTGAGAAAGTTAGGCGAAACAGAGCGAGAACCGTCGAGGACATTTTAAAGACAAATTTAAGATAAAGTTTAAATGATGTGCAAGTATCATTTGTGCGACAGTTTTGATGACACTAATTTGCATAAGACGCAAATTAGGAGAGATTGCAAGTGCATTTCCTGGTCTCAAAAGTCACATCAACAACGTAGGAAGTTTCTATTTTAAAATTTAGAGCGAAAAATTTGTTTAGGAAAGGAAAAGTTTGGCACAGACCTCGAAGTGCTGAGCACTTAAAATTAAAATCTAATGTTAAAGAAAGAATCACTTCTGAGGCTCAAACTAGATGCCTTTGTTTTGAGAGTGTGGACAATCATTATTCTATTCGATCTTCATTTTATAGACTGTTTTTAATTTGGCTCAATTTGTGGTTATAAACTTGTGTCCAGTATCAGTTTGTTCCAGTGACATAATTACCAGTGTGCGATGTTGGTACATATGATTCACATATAGGCTTCGATTAATACAATGGCAAGCCACAGGTGTCTAGATACCCTAAACAAAGTTTTCTAAACTAGAAGAAGAACAGCTAAATAATATTCATCAAATCCATATAATATCTTACCGAATCGTAGTATGGCTGCGGAATACTAGTAGATAAATGTTAAATACAGTCAATCCCAAAAATTCACCTTTAATATATCTTGTTGATAACATAACCACAGCTTTGGGATAGGGATAGATAACCTTTAATTTTGATGGATATCTCTTTACTATAATCAACTTCTGATTAAGTTTCTAACATTTTGTGCTTTAACACTATCTAGCTACTTATCCAAAAGACCCAAACTTCTAAGCATCTATTATGTTTTCTTCAAAAATTTCACGATAATCCGCCGCTCAAAAATACAACGCTCTTTTATGAGTCATACATTACAATTTTTTTTTATCCCTAATCCAATAGTCCGTCGTCTATGACTTAAGTATCTATCTACTCATCTACTGTCAATACAGTTGTTTCAGATTTACCATTTATTTATTTTGTCGCAAATAAACATTCGTCGCTTCCATTAATCCGTCGGGTACAATTATAATCGGCTTTATTTCACCGATATAAAGAAGGCAAATGAAGTTCTCAATACCTGACAAAACTATGACAAGACAACAAATTTCTTTTATGATGTCTTAATAATAATAATAATTTGTTTTACTTGTCGCGAAAATGTAAATTACATTTCAGTCATAGATTTCGATTATACGAGTACAAGCCATTCATTAATCATTCATATCTTGTCATTGCCATCTAAATTGAACCGCCCCGTTCTAGATTTTTACATCACCAGGTTGCTATTATCCTCCCCTTTCAAAAAATAACCATTGGCTATAAGTGACTTCTCTCTACCTTGCTATGTTTATAAAACATAAACTAAGCCAAAGCGGATTGCGTTAGTAGCATTAAGGGATTGAAAGCATTTTTTTTTTATTTTACTCTTGATTTTGCTTGTATCCGGTGGCGGCATCGGAAAATGACTAATGATGGAAAACTAGTAAAAATATGACCTCGCGTTCCAATCCAAAGTCCACGCAAAAAAAGCGCTATGCTGAAATTTATGGCGAACACTTGTATGTTATGCCTCACGCCATAAGGTGACGGACGGAGAACGATTTAGGTACATCAAACGACTAAAGTTTTGGAGTCAGGATGAATAGGACTATTGCACCGAGTTACATGCCGGTACTTTCCATGAGGAGTTGTAAACCTAGAAATTTCTATTCGGTTAAATTTCTACGAAATTTACACAGTTCCTTGCTAATATGTCTAATTAAATTTAATTATTTTGCTGCAGCTACTGTGCGGAATCGATTTGGTTTTCAGCTTAATTTGTACTCACTGGGTATTAATAAAAATTTTAATGGAAATTAAAATCATGTGGCCAATTTTTATGAGCTTTTAAATATTTTTGTATTTACGGACAGGTAATTTTTGTAATGGTTGGTTTCAATTATCTCAATATTGTATATGATTAAATGATTAAATATGAATTAAAATATAAATGACTTCGTATACTTACGAGGGATTTTAATTTTAGATTGCAACGTACTCGCAGTGTACACTGTACACTAATGAAAGTCTGATACGGCTTTAACTAGTGCTGGTAGATCATTTTACATTATTAATCATATCGATAAAATTTTAATAAACAGAAATCGCAAATTTTATATTATTGGTTGATATACTGGCTTTGATTTTGATATGACAGAATGCATGACAATTTTTTTGGCACGAAACTCGACATGTTTAACGCAATTAAAATATATGTTGCTTACACTTCGGCGAAATAACTCATACGCATACTATCATTTCAAGCCTAGTGGACCTTCACGATGAAGTTGGCCGCAGTATTACCCGATGCAAGAGGGCTAAGATAACACTATCTGTGGGTCGTAAACGGGCGCAGCTTATTCAAATCCCCCAGGGGAAACCTAGAGACATCTTTTGCCAATGAAATGATATATATTTACACATGTATGTGTATACGAAAAAGCCGCATTCCGTCTAAAAAGTATGATATTTTACTCGTAGCATATCTGCTCTCAAATAAATTCTAAATAGAAAAGAGATACAGCGCCGAAAGATAAGTTATCCACTTTCTAGCTTTTATTGAACTTTACCACAATTATTACTTCGTTCGTTGAAAACGTAACTTTTCAGCACAAGTTCTAGCAATTTAGTAATTAGGTATATCAAATTCGTAAATTCCCAAAATTTCAAGTATTCTTTTATTATTGTGTATTTCATATAAATGCAATAACTTCTGCCTTCTTTCAGGAATCTACGTGAGTCTTGTTTTGCTTTCTGTTTGCTTACATTGTGTGTCCTATGTAAGCGCTTCCTGGATCATTAAAGTCTTTTCATTTCCAGCGTTTCGCAGGCTTTAAACTAACGGTTAATTTCCTAGCTAATTAGTGCTAGCCAGAAGAAATCTGCTGTATGTTTCTTTTTAAGACAACAACAATAACAGCATTGCAAACATGTAAAACATTTGTAGTTGAGTTGCACATTAATTATATGCTAATGACCAGCCGCTGTGAAGCAAAAGCGGCAGAATGTGTTATTTATTTATATTTATACTGTACTTTTGATTTAGGGTTTTTATCAATGTGAAAAATATACAATAGATTATATTTTGCCGTCGTCATCATTGGAGTAATTTCCGAGAGCCTTGATTGGTTGCGTGTCAGTTATAATAATTTCATGGTGAAGATTTCTCTAGAGAACACTTTCAAAGAGCAGGGGTGGAATCATGAATCTCGAAACGAGCATTGTTTTCGAGTTTCGAGCTGATTTGGTACTACCAATCTCGTTTCGACCTGTAATGTGCTCAAAGTAAAAAAAATCGTACCAGTTTCGAGTTGAACTCGGTACTACCAATCTCGAATTTGGTTTGTTTCAAAACTCGAAACAGTTAAATTTTAGTCGTCAAGTGTATAGCATTCGAGTTACACAAATTCTTTTTAATTGAGGCTGAGAATCGATTGAAGCAGTTGAAATTGGACATGAGAAGATGATGTAAGACTTAAATTCACGGGAAAAGACTTAAATTGAGAAGAAATTCTTGAATTTGATTTATATTTTGTTATTGTTTTGACTTTTCTATTTTAACGGTTTGTAATGTAGTGAAAAGAAATAAAACATGAATACTGGAATGTGATTTTTTTTTATATTCAATGTTTATAATGTATTTTGCAAAAACAAACTGCTTCAGAAAAGACTAAAATAGAATTTGTAATGGAAGACTGTTCATACAGCATGTTGTTACTACTGCCGGTAACATGCCATTCGCTTTCATCGCAGGAAACGACGTAAGAATTCGAGCATGTTCCGCAGGACAGCACATTGGTTCCGGTTTCGTTAGGCAGAAACTTTTTCCTGAACACAATCGTCGAGGACAATCATGTTGAAGTCCATTTCGTTTCCATCTAAGATAAAGGATTCCACCCCGAATTTCACAGCTTCGGCATCGTTTTACCCTTGTTGAAGTACTCGGGTAATTTGATACACAAGGATCACCGCATGGATTGCAGGGATCGCAAGGCGGACAACAATCTAGCGGAACACAAGGATCGTTACCTTCGTTGGGCATAGAGCATGGTATGCAACACGGTGCACACATTTTAGCTTTCGATTAACTTTCGTACTTTTAACTTTAAGATCAATAAATTTTAAACATTAACAATTTTAAAATGTATTATTAATTTTTGAATTCAACTTTGAATTCAAATTATTTTCACTAAATAACTGTACATTTTACATACATATACCGAACTTATTTTGAAAATAACCGAACGAAATTGAAATTAAACAGTCAACTTTCTGTCAGATGTCATCCTACAGAAACATTCTACTACTTTCCTGTTTAATAATCTTGGCCATACGACTTTTAAACTCGCACCGAGATTGGTGCTACCAAAATGAACTCGAAACGAGTTTAACTAGACTCGAAACGAGAGTCTCGTTTCGAGATTCGTGATTCCACCCCAGCATTAACTTGAGTGTCTGAACCCAGGTTGTACTCGAGAGTAAAAGTCAGGAATGTTTGTTCCTGAAAGGAATCGAAGTTGGATTTGTGATGTATAAGTATATTCGACTCCGACTCCAAATAATAGTTTGATGGTGACTTGTATATCTCTCGGCAGTGGCAATGGCAATATTGCCATTGAGTTAAATGTCAAATAATAAGTGAGCATTTGATTGCCAGGCAATTTTCATTTGAGCGAGTGAAAAATGTGAAGTTGTGAAGCGAAACAATCATAGCTTCGAAATATATTAATTAATTCAATAGTTTTTTCTTTATCCCACTAATTTTCACTAATTTTGTGATCAAACAAAAAAAACGTAAATATACCTGCTGACAAGCGACGCTAACTCCTGTCCAAAATTGCCATGGCAATGCTGAGAGCAATATTGCCATATGCGTTTGATGTGTCTACACTGTCACATTTGTGTATGGCAATAATTCCGTTGCCATTGCTAGATAAAATGTCAATGTTGTCTCAGGATTAGTCACGTTACTCTTATAAGAAATTTGGATCTTAATAGCAAATATAATTATGACGTTGCCACGGATTATGGAGCGATTTATTGAAATTTCGCCACATAATGGTGTTAAAAATGCCTAAAATCATCCATCACTCAAAATAACGAATGAATTAACGACTTGGTTCTAACTTCTGCAAACTGTAAACAGCTAAAACGGAATTTCAGGATTTTTAAATATTCAAAACATAGGGCGTTAAAAGGGCTTAAATTGGTTTTGTTTGAAATATAATAATAGATATAAGTAAGGTAAAGCTACAGTATGTAGTCCATTCTAGTTCGAAGCGAAAATGTTTTACATTCATATTCACATCACTGTAGTTCAGAGATTATTTTAATATTTTCACATTTATCAGTAGTTTGTCAAACCAGACTGTGTCGTTTGACAACTTTTTTTTCTGTAGCTTAAAACATACAAACCTTCTTTTTGCCACGGAATTTTTCATTATCACAATTTTAATTCACGCAATACACACGGTTGGTTTTCATTTCATATTGAACTTTTGTTTAGTTAGCATATGTTGTACATACATTTTTTCTTTATTTTCCTTTTGTTTATAAATCTCGTGAATCCTATCAATGTATATGAGTTTCTACAACGAGAAACTATGCATAAGGACTTGCATGTCCAGTCCTGGGAAAAAAGGAATGTGATATTTTGACATTGTCCGTGCACCGGGCATATTAATACCACCGCAAACACCAGATCACGTCACGAGCACTGTACATATGACAAATTTCAATTTTAGCGGACGTATTTATGGGCGACCATAAATTACATGTACGTCATAGCGATGCATTTTTTAGAACGAATACTGTGAACTTGTGACACGGGATGCGGTCAGTAACATTTAATTCGATTGCTGTGTAAAGCGATAACCAAAAATGTTATCACTATGGATAAATTATGAACGGATTCCAGGCATAATTATTACTACGAACCAGATGACGCTTAGTACAAGCGCTGGCACTCTCTTCAATTTGCAGGCTTGCGTTCACGGACATCGACTTTCCGAAAATTATGGACTAATTTGTCATGGAAAATTGTTTGTCTAAAAAGTTTTACATAAATTCGCTCGGGTAATTTTAATTTTAAATCATGTGTGGTTGTGGCAACACCGTTTAGCACCTTTAAATGCTGCATAGGCAAAAGCCTGCGTTCCCGATTCGCGCGTAATTTTCATAGTTTAAATGACCGACAGTTATATAATTTCCGCCCAAACTCATTAATTTCTAACTGAAATTTTATGCCAAGTGCCTTACAGTATAGGATTTTAATTAATTTAACGCCGGAAACACGAGGACAAGCGAATGTTTTCGTTTCAGCGGTCGATCGCTGAATTCCAGCTATTTTCTTCAGCGCAATTTGTAACCATCTATTTAATTCATATTGTAATGAGGTTGTCGCGGGAAATTCGACAGCTATATTTAACTATTTTCAATATTTATGCATTGCATTGCGGATTACGACCACAAAGTAATAGAATCCTATGGTATTAAAACATACAACACCAGTCGCCTCCCGGCAAAAATCCCAATTAAATTTTCTTACATTTCTTTTCGAAATTTTAAAAAAAATGAAGTTAACTAATTTTGGTTATTTCCAACTCTTATCCCACAGCCCACACTTCCAGACAACAGTAGGTATAACCAAATAATAAAGCCAAATAAGTTTCGTTAAAGTGCCACAACTTTTGATAGAACTGCTCATAAGGTTCCTTACACATTTATTTACTCTTATTTTCGTTCTTACTTTGCATGAAGACTGTTCTAATTTAATTCCGCACAGTTGTTATGGCACGAGTGTGTGTATTTATGTGCATGATGACAGGACTAATTGTTTTCAACACTTTACAGCCATCTTCACAGCCTTTAATTAGCGCTCCAGGAACTGAATATTCTCGACTTTACAACATGGACGACGAGGAACATTCGAAATGATGCTAGAGGTCGTTGTCACCTTGTCGTGTGTCACCAAGTGCTTTGGTTTCCAGCTGAGTGTGTAATATGTAAAATGCACTTGGTTCTGTGATTCCAATTATGGCAGATCTAGTGCACATTCCAATGACATAAGATTTATTTAGAAGCTGCAGTGCAGGTACAGGTAAACTGGAACCACCTTTGAGCATTCATTTCATTTTCCATCTACTTGTTTCTGGTTCGGGAGAAATGCAGATATGCTCCAAGTTTCAGGTTGCATTTGATTTATTGAAGAATTTTGGAAATTGGAGTGGAATTCATTTAATTGCATGCAAAAAGATCACGACCCATCTATCCAATTCATCATTTGTCGTACAAGCCGAACAGAAGAGATTTCTCTGAATTAAACAGAGCTTAAATTAAATAATAACTTAATGCCGGCACAGCACCCCACCATCTTTGTGTCCTCATCTTCAGTTTTATCGGACAAGGGAAATGGATGAAAATTACAATCAATCACTAAACAGCTTCAATTAATCACTAGGCTGAAATCAGGAACATCATCTTCTGGAGTGACAACTGGCGTTCAGGACCATTCCAACTTCTCAAACTCTCTTACGCCACAGTTCCGATTAATTACTAACTCAAGCAGCTCGATTCAACACTCCAAAGTTCATTGAAGCAATACTAGAGACATGTCCACTGTAAATCGACAGAAGGACATTTCATTCCTTCATTTATGCTCCTCAATCCTTTCTCGATAAGTCGTTCACAGCTCACAGATAAACCCTTTCATTCTGACTAAGAAAAGTAAAATCTTTCAATTAAATACCGTGATAAATCATTTTATTGTGTTTTGTTGTTTTGAAATTTTTTAATTTTCCCGACCAACTGAGGGATGATTTTTACTATCTTCATCATGATACTAGCAAGGACTTTTTCCATCATAAAATATACAGAGGACCGAAATTCGGCAGTTTATGGTATGACCAAATTTTATGAACACCAAAAGGTGGAACAATTCTCATCCTATTTGAAGAAGGATAAAACAGAAGCTGTGTGGTCGGTCTTAAATGGTCCGACTTTTTTGTTTAGTTAACGTGACATGGAATCAATTCATCCGACGTGAATATCGATGCTGTTGCATTACATATTTTAACGCTAAATATACCAGTAATTAAGTTATAAGTCCTGAAGGCCTTAAGCAATTGCAGCCTCACTATGTAGACAGCATTCTATAATTACTAAAAATCGTTATTCCTTTGCTTATAACCTTTTCTATACCGGATAGATCTAAACACGCCTAATATTCGGTATACTCGTCATGGGCGCCCACAGGTAGGGGCAAATAGGGGCACTTGCCCCCCCCCCCCTGGTTTTGACCATCACTTTAAGTTGAGACAAATCATATTTTATAAACCAAACTTTGTTGCAACTATTTTACCATTACCATTATTGTACACATCTTTCATGCCTCGACTTTAGTTCTTCTAATGACACTAAAATGAATATCTAATCAAGCTATAGAATTAGATAATTAGCCCTTTTTCGGAATTGACCAAGGCCGCGTACTGAAGAAGTATCAGATCTGGCACAACATAGCAGACCGCAGTGTATTTCCAAATCGAACGACCAAGCGTATGTTTTACAAAATTTTTCGTTACTTTTTTGTAACGTTTTTGTACTTTAAAAACTAAATTTTTTTCCAATGATAACGATTTTGTCATTTATCCTTAAATACTTACTTACTTACCTTAAATACTTACTTAAAATACGTTTTTTTTATATTTTGTAGGTTATTATATAAATAACAAAATAATAAAGTAAAAATTAAATTGAAATGCCAATGGTTCCATCCCTATTTTGTTTGTTAGTTATAGTACGTTAAAAATTTCCCAAAAACGATGTCCGAATCCTCTTTGAAAGTTCATATCTCTGGTAATTTTTATCCTTGAATAATAAAGTCGGGCTTATTTAAAGATTCTTATTGTTTTGGTTAGTTAAAAAATGAGATAGAAACCAAACCTTGAATTTCAATTATTTTTTTCACTTATTCTTCTAGTACAAAATTTTTGAAAAGAATCAGAAATGGTAAGGTCACAACTTTGGCGATTCTTGATGGAATGACCCATAATAAGATGAAAACAATATGACCCCTTCTTCAGATGCCCCTTTTTTTGCTAAGTGCAGCTATGTAGCTAAATTCACACAGAACTTAATCAAATGAAATAGACAAATTAAAAAAAAATTCTGACACCTCCAAGTAAGTAAGGTCTGGTTCTGCCACTGATATCAAATATATTTTACTTTATTATTTTAACAATAAAGTAATGTTATCTATTTAAAAATTTGCCAATAGTCTGGGCGAAACTTTATTATTTTTCCGGTCAAAGTTCGGGAGCGATCAAAATCGGAGTATATCATCAATTGCTTCGAGATTATGACTCTTCTTAGAAAATTGATTTTATTTTAAAAATAAAAATAGGTAGGTAGTAAAAACTAGAAATAACCAATTTCATATCTCATCAGAACTAAGGGATGGCCAAAATTGTGAAAACATATACAAGCCCTAGGAACTTGAATATCAAAAATTGTGAAATGGGTTTGTAGGCGATTATATAAAAAGTCTGTGGAAGTGAAAAGCGATCAAATATCTCATCAATATTAAGAAATACGTCGAAGTCTTAAAAATCATACAGACCTCTTACATCTCTTAGGATTGAATATCTAAAAATACTGAAATTGACTTTTTGGCACTTATATAGGAAACCAAAGGAATTAAAAAGGAATATGTAAGAATCTGTGAAAACATATGCAACCTACTTACACCCACTTGGGGGTGGAATATTCAAAAATCCTGAAAAGAGTTAATAGATAAATAGAAAGACAGCACGAGAAAGTAAAAACATATCCAATTTCTTGCCACTTCTAATAGAAATTACGTTCGTGAAAACGTGTTCAAAACTAGTTTTAGGCGATTATTACTTAAGCCCATGAAAGTGAAGAAAAAATCGATATCATATCAGGGCTGGGTGATATGGCAGAATTACTGAAAAAGTATACCTCCTTGCACCCACCTCCAGAGGTGGGGGGTGAAGAACTTTTGATTACAATATCTCACGAAACCAATTGCACTGTAAAAATAAAATTCGGTTTCTGTATAAAGTTTGACATATAAAGTAAATTTTTTTAAGGAGGTGATGAAGTATGGAAGTGGAAGGGATAACATTTTTTCGCAAATACAGAAACTACGAGTATAGCGCGAGAAATATCAGCAATCTATAAAAACATTGCCACATTGTCGAAATATTGCCGCAACTAGCCGGACAATTAATTGTTTTAAAAATTGCTCGTGTACAAGCACCTTCATGACTGCCATTTGAGCGATTTAAGCGTTCCGAAGTTATCAGCCAATATTTTTGAACGCATGTTTTAAGGCCTTTGTTTGGACCCGAAGGAGTAAAACGATTATGCCCGTTAACGAACTTAATTTAAAAATTTCAACCATAAGTTCAGATTTTGAATGGAGTGGGGCGTTATTTTATAAAACTTTCGCCTTGCCCCTCCCTGGAAGAAATTCTATGGGCTCCCTTGATACTCGTATGTATAATAAATGAGAATAATTTCCGCAAGCCAAAAACCAAATAACGATAATAAGGTATTAAAACCAACGTCTAAATGAAGGCGATGCGCTCAACTCGCGCGATGCAATAGCGTCGCGCCTCGCAATGCTCCAGTTGTATAAACGTCATTTTTGTTCAAAGATTTAGAGCTTTGAAATTGTCTGCTCATAAAAATTATTTTTATTAGTGTAAATCACGAAATTAAAGAGTTAACTAGATTTAAAATTTTCATTGGACTAATATTGAAATTTTGGCACCAATAATATTCCAACCTTTGTAATTGATTAACATTGTGATAGTTGTCACGATTATAACAAATATTTCTAGTGCATAAGATATGAATTGCGATATCGAAGCAAAACATCGCCTTAAACTGTCTCGACACTAATTTCGCTTATTGGCAGAATTCCGAATGTTCATGCTATACGAAAATTACTTCAGAAAAGGGATGACTTGCGCAGGTAGAATGGACAAAGACATTTTACGTTTACAGAGTACAGGCCAATTATTTAATCGAATGTGGTATCATTGAAGTGGGGAGTAGTTCAATGAGATTTCACGAAATAGTGCAGAAATCTGATTGCCAGCCTTTTATGACACTACTGTTTAAATCATAAAGTTTTCTTTTTTTGGTACAATCTTGAAATATATCAATTACAAAAGCTTTTTAAGCCCTCCCCATTTCTACCCTCCCGACCAACAAAACTCGTTGTTCGCTGATCAAATGTAGGTACCTAATTAAAAATGTTGATGAAATATGAGTTCCACTTCTCGAGAAACATTGTCCTCAAATAACCACTTTCTACCGTAGGTCGATCGTGTAATGCAGTGTTATTGCAGGCATCCTTGTGCAGATGAAAAGAATTGCCAATTTACCCTACTGTATTTAGAAAAAGTACCCGAGTTCAAATTCAGAACCGACTACGTACCAGCTTTGAGCTTATTCATAAAAACATTACACTACTGTTTGTTTCACGGTATATTTTGTTAACACTGCTTTTTGCCAATAGGATTCTGCGTTGCAATTTTCCCGGTCCTATTTTTCAAAATGATAAAGGATTGTAGTATAACGATATTTCCAGAGGAGTGGGACTCTGAAAATCAATTATAATGTGAATATATGCCCGCAGCATGCATGCCGTCCAGGACTAAAACCTATCCAGAAGTACCGTCTATTGATCATGTGAATCGTATCGAGTTCGATTTAAAAAAAAAATTACAAAATCAAATACAAATTAAATTCCAATCGCGAATAGAGGAATTTTATTTCGCCCATTTCGACAGACGAAACGAGGTTGTGTTGTGCATTTTTCATGGCTTAATTTGTGCGAAAGCAGTTAATTTAGTACATACCTTGCATACGTAGAGATTTTCTTGTTTTTTCATGTGAACCAAAAAAATATGTATATAAAGTAGCTTGCGACAAGTAATAGGCCTAGTAATTTTGTTACTTTTCCCCTCTTATTTATTGACTTTATTGAGATGCGAATTTTTGGGTCATCATTTTTAATTAACATTTACATTACTAAACTATACGTTAAACGGAATGAATGACGTATGCATGCTCAAAAACAATTTTTTTTTATATTCCATCCCATATGGATAAAAAGATTTTAAATCAATATCCTTCTCACGAATTACCCGTTTCTTCTGGAGTTTATTTACACAATCGCCTAAAAGCAATATTTCAGCATTCAATACTCATTGTGACGAAAACGATTTCCTCAAAATCTTGTGAAACATGCCAGACTTTTAATGTTTTGAATAAAAAAAATGCTTAAAGGCTATTTGTAAAATTTTTTGCGTAGTTTAGTTTTTTCTAAAAATTTTTAAAAACAAGACAAGACAAATACAACGTAAACTTGCCATAAGACATTTCCTCTAGAGATTTGTTTTCCAAGGACTATTGAAAGGTTGTGATATCATTGACTGAAGACCTGTGTATTTCTCCCAGTCGTCCACTGCAGTTTTGTAATTACGGCCATTTCGCCCTCTAATCGATTGAATGTGTCTGTTGCTTTTAAAATGGTTTCAACTCCAACTTTCCAGCGGAAACAATTATGAGTAGGTACTTGTTCTTGCTTTATGATTCTACCAGATAAATTATTTTTCAATAGAGCCTTATAATTAATTCAATTTATTTTCCATCAACACCAATTATTGTGGATTTCCAAGTAACAATTTTGTTCTGCTCTAAACACACGGGAAGTATCGCCGGCTTAAGTTTCCAGCAAGGAACATGATGACACTGACCTTAACCCGGTGCCGGTAGAGCCACGTTATTGGCGAGTTATTAGGCTTGATACGAACAAGAAGCCCGATTTTATTTGATTCCTCCGGAAATTAATGGCACCATGTTTCAGAGTTCAGAAGACATACTAATTGTGATAATTAGTCCTTTTAAAGAAAAGCAGCCTTACTACCACTTTATTCACTCAAATAGCTAGGCTTTAGGTTAGTTCGGGATAGCAAATACCGGGTGTAGTCCAAAGGTAGCGTACTAGGCTTGTAAATGCGATATCGTGGGTTCAATTCCCACTCTACGCATACATTATTTATAAGAATTTTTTCAGTTGCTATTGGCTTTGAAATTATTAATATAAATAGTGAACAGTGCGGAATGTTTAATAGGGATCACTACTAAAGGATTTAACACTGAGCAGATGAGTTCTGTTGACATTCTTATCAGATTCACTGACACCATCAGAGATACCAGACAGTAGTTGATTTGTTAAAGGCAACATTGCTGTTCTGGTAGATCACATCAAAAAGCCAAACAGCACTCAAAGTAATTAACACTAACTAGTACACTGCCATACCCGGCCCGATTTCTGACCTCCCATCCCTAAGCTGACTAAATTGTACAAAGTTATATCATTTGCATCACATTATGTCATTATGACTCATGGATTATCAAAGCTTTATAGATTGTCATTATTCGCATCCAATATGGCGGCAGGTACATTTATGGGAAAGGATTAATGGCAGGTTATGAATAAGAAGAACATATTTCATTTGGGCTTCAGAATAATTATTCTCTTGATTTTTTTTTACAATGGATTCATACAGCAAAATATGTTCTGTTCTTGTCGAATGGAAGACCCCTATGGACGTGAAAGTGTAATACTATAGTCAGGATCCACCTCATAGCCCACGCACAATATGCATAATATACACCTACATACGTATGTTGTTAAAGTTTTGTTTTCACTGTCGACTGTTACTCGTCTCGCAAGTGTAGAAGCGAAATAGTCAGCCGAGTGAAAAATTAACGGATTTTTATGAAAAATGATGTAATTCATAGGGTAGAGAGTCCCTTTTCCGCTATGGAAAAGAGCCTACGGAAAGTAAACAGGGCACTAAGTCGTGATGTAATAGACACCATTTCTACAAACGCTCTTCCCTTTCTCAAGACGTGTATGACTTTGAAGCTGTTTTTTAGCATTTCAGATGCCTGTTTATGATTTCCTTTCGGGAGTTTTGCGAGTTTTTTGTACGGGGAGCGAAAGCCGTTTGTTCCAGAAAATATTTTGTAATAAATCCGTAGTACCTGGGATCAAGACCAGGATCAGTATAAATATGTTCGCAGATTTTTACCGTGTGGAAAGAGTCTACTTAAGAAAGCAGGAAAAACATTCACAGGTATGTCTTGATTTGTACTTATGTGGTTTTTCAGTTTCCATATCCTGTAAATACTTCTTTTCTGCAACGGTTCGTGCTGCTTTCAGTGGCCTTTCATTCTTTCATGAATAATTTTTATGAAATACTTTACGACCTATACATCAGGATGCAAAAGCCGTGACATTACATTTTTTTTTTTTCTCTCTCTACTCCTTAAAAGGAATTTCAACCAAACTCCTGCTGTTAAAACGTAAATTTTGAATAAAATATTGAGAGAAAAGTGGTACAGAGTTTGTTTAATATTAAGAGAAAAAAAACAAAGTAAAAAGTATAAGAGCGGAAACAACGTGGTTTTTATGATAATACCAATATTTATGGCTGCGTTACATGGTGCCAAATAGTATTAAAAGACCCTTCAAAATAAATTACTCAATACTCTGGTGCAATCAAGTTTAATTTAGAGGTTCAGTGCCATTGCTTATAAAAACCCACCATCGTAATTGCGTTCGCTGACCTCAGATAAGTAGTTATAAAAAATCCGTAATGCCTTTGTTATTATTTTTAAATAGTTTTAGTCTCACAATTTTGGTGGTTAAACATCAGGAAACGGCTTACGAAAGAAAACTGCAGCTTAAAATTTTTACTGAGGTCTAGAGTACCAATGAGGGTCCAAATCGGCTGGAGGGAAAAATCTGCCAACAGTCTGGGCGCAACTTAATAAAAATAATTATTATTTTAATAATAAAGTATTGTTATCGATTTTTTTAAAAAAAAATTTGCTACCCTGAAAAATTTTTTTTACTCGTTTTATAACTAATAAACGCCAAAAAAGCAAAAAAAAAATTCACTTCGTCTGTGCGCCGTCCGCTGTACGCAAACTCATTTGAGGAATTATAGTTGCCAAACCCTATGAGCTATTATTTTAATAATAAAGTAAAACACTGTTTGATTTTCATATCAACAGAAGGAGGCAACCAACGAATAAGAATATAAGGAAATTAAATGGGCCAGGAAATGAAGCAAAAACGAAACTGCTTTTTTGATAGAGTGGGTTTGCTGTTGGTTTACATAAAAAACAAAAATTCGGTTAAAATTGAGCATGTGTGGAGATGGTCTATGGCATAAAGGGTTAGAGATAGCGAGAGAAAACCATAAATATTTTAGTGTGCTATTAATTTTTTTAATAACTCATTGGCCTAGCGGGAGCAAGACGATAGGTGAAGGGTTCTTATCGGTTTTGTTCTCTCTTGAAATATTAATGTTTATGCAGTAAAATAACTTTACTAAGGCTCTGTGGAGATATACGGTAATTACAGTGGAGCATACTATACTTCATGTCTTTAGATGTACGAGCGCTGGTCAATTTCATTAAAGGTTGTGTAAACAGTGGGGTGCAGACTGTAGGGGAATACCAATGCTAGCACGAAAATCATATTTAAGGAATTTTTCATGACTAGACATTTTTTCTTTTCTACTTTTTCAATTTCAGGAACAGCTTGTACTATAAAGTTGAAACTAAGCATACATACATATTTATATAGACAAATATTGGAAAAAATCATAAAATTATATCACGCATCGCTATAGAACTCTTTGGTATGTATATTATCAGTTAAAAGTTTCTGAGAAAGTCTGCCATGTAAATACCAGTCACTGTTTACGAATCTGAATAAAATTTAATATATATTTAAATTTATTTTATTTTATTTAATTTTTTATTAGATAGTTCATTACAAAGCAAAAATAGCCCCTACATGTGACGATGAAGTGGGGAAGACGTACGTAGATCTATGGCTGAAATTGGGATAAAAATAGTGAAGAATATTTTACGTAAAATGTGCTTAATACATCCGGAAATACTACTGATGGAAGTTGATTCCATGAACGCATCCTGCAGCTGTATCTGGACAGACTACATTTTACTGAACAACCGAAACGCATTCTCAAAACATAATTTTGCTGTTTTAGAAGTATTGCGAGTACCTCTTCGGAATAATCGGCAATAACGACAATATGTTAACCTCGATCAAAAAATTATGTTGGTTCCATAGTGTTGGTAAATTTTATATCTCTTTACATTTCAAGTTTTCTTTTTCTCTTTTTTCCAAAATAAAAATAAAAAGAAAATGGTTTAATACCAGGACATATTTTTGCAAAATAGCATATACGAAATGGATCTGCGGAGCAAAATAACCGCATTCCTTCACATAACACAAAACCAATAATTAATTAAAAACATTTCGATAGGATCAAAATCAATGACAACAAACATTCAACCTGTCGCAAAATTTAATTTTTTTTTTCCAATTATTCCACTCTAATCATTTGCCACTAGGACGAGTGCCAGCAGCAATTGTGCATAGTTCCAAATCTCGTTCCTAACTAAAAACGTTCGTCCATTAACTTCGAAACTATGAAAACTCGTTATTTTCCAATAAAAGCCCTCCGTAAATTCAACGAAATAAATTGTGTTCTATTGGCTGCTGGCTTGGCGCGAATTAAATAGAATCAACTCGAAACGTTATATGACTGTTTAATAAAATTTCTGTAGCATTCTCTGCCTTCCTGAACTTCAAAAAGTTTTTTTTATTACTTTCAAGTGCTTTTCTTTGCACATTTTCTCGTCAATAACAGAAGAAAATTCAGCTCTTGCCTAGTCATACGAGTATGTGGCGCAAACGAGAGGTAGAATTCATTTCAATTTCATATTTTCTATTACAAATCAAAAAACTTGGAAATGTAAATAATGAAGAAATTATTCCGAAGATGACTTTGATGTCAGAAAATTAGAATTTCCTCCAATTTCCAAAAAATAAGTGGATAATTTAAGGAAAGTTGCTCATAAGAATTGTCGTCTTTTACTTGCGCTCGTGGCATCGGTTGCGGGATATTCACCAACTTTTAAAGTCAATCTAAGGATCGAATGGTATGACCATTATATATTCGCTAAGTAACTATTGACGAATTTTTAATGAGCCAACAAGACTTATAGTCCCAAAGTTGAGTGCGCCTTCAGTCATTTTCACAAATTAATTTCGCATTGATTGATCTTTATGACGTCGTTATGACCGACCTTCTTTCTGGTCGTTTGTAGTCGCTATAGAAGCTCTTCTGTGCTCTTATTACTCGTAGCAACAATTAATTAAATTGATCTGGTGAGCTGGAAAATTCGCCCTAATTGATTTATGCTCTGAACTTTATCCTATCTAAGATATAAAAACGGTTATTTTTTAAGCTTCTCCACTTTATAACCCAATGCCTAAGAAATTGCGAAATATAATTGCCTGTGGCTATTACTAATTCGCAATGTCCAAAGGAATTGCAGCAATACAACCAATCACCTAGTAGATTTGTCCGAATGCTTTTCAATCTTTTCTGCATTTCAGAGTGGACATCCGGAAGTGAAATCGTTCAAGTATTTCAGTCCAGCATTTGAAATGCTAACTAATCAAGTGCTTTGGCAAATTGAAAATTATTTCGAAACTCAAATGTTGGTCGCAAAGTCTAACAGACGCTTTGATGCCTTTGCCTACGATGTGGTTAATTAAGAAATTGCCATATCTTGTGAGTTTTGGTGCTGCTTAGATCGATAAATTCGAATGAATCATTCGATAATTGGACAGTAACCTAAATAGTTGCAGCAGTAGGATATACTAGAATATTTTTCTAAGAGACGATTACTTGAGAGGTAGGTACCTATCTACAATTAATCTGAAATTTTGCAATCATACACATTCATATCATCTTGCCTTATTAAAGAAGATGTAAATATACAATGGGATATGAAAATATAAGAACCGGAGTTCGGTTCTGAAAAGATGAATTTCCCTTTTTTCTTAATTAAACTTTTTAATAAAAACAAGCGCTGTTGAATGTTTCTTTTAAAAATGTTGACTCTCTCCGTAAAAGGATTCTCAACTACTTCGCTATAAAATAAAAATTTTTGTTCTGCCAAATAACCCTTCATGGATTATTTTCGCAAGCTTTGGATATTCATATTCATTCGCTTCCTTGTAACAACCATTGCTGTCAAGGAATTGATGACTGGTTTCATCAGTTGAACACGATTTTGGTCGCGGGCCTTTTTGTATCGTCAAAAAATCCTTTTCATTACTTTTCTCATATTCTTCGCTTAAATGGCAGAAAAGGGTTATATCTTTACGAATTGAAAAAATGGTTCACATTACTTTTTTCGTCTCCGTAAATTATCTGGACTGTACGACTGTACCATTCTTTATTGCAACAAACACTTAAGGCTATTATTTATTCAATGCAGCGTTGACCATTAATAATTCAATCATTGCATCCGCGATATATGTATGTACATATAAGATATTTTATCAACCCATATATTTTTCAAATATTTCTATATTTTATTCTGATATAACAAGCCATAATTATGGAGACTTTAGTAAAAATGACAGGAAAATCGAATCATTTTTGTTTCATTCATATAATAATTTATCCTCCATATATTTCTTCTGTGGAACGTTAATAGTTAGTTAAAGTTCCACTCCCTGGTCCAATCTCTCTAACCTCAGTCAGTTGCTTAACTATAAATCTGACACAATTTTACGGATCCACCATTTGTCATTGTCGAAAAAATGAATACTTGCATTGTATTTTGATAGTATGGTCAACAGTCATCAATATTTGTCACAACGATGGTCGTCAAACACTGACAAAACTGATTGACAGGTGTTGCCATCCGTCTTGACAAATATTGACGGCCATTTACTCGCTGCTGCCCAATATTGACATAAAATTTTAACAAAGTTGTCCGTCGTGTAACTCTAGCGTGGAATACTAAATGCGATATTGTCAATCACTAAGAACGAAGCCAGCGTTCAAATCTTTCGTCTCATACCTCTCTTGCCGCTTATAAACAAATCGGACAAGACCATTTTAAAAATACGTCAAGGATAACGACTGGGCACTTGACATGCAATTAGTTCAACGTTTGTGTAGCATATCCTTCAGACTCCCTCAATGGCTAGCGACTAGCGACATCGCCATCTTTTTCGTAATCCTCCATCGCACAAGGTCATCATAACCACTACTCACCGGATTTCGAAAGCTAAGAGAAATGCAAACAACCGTTTATACGATGAAGACGAAAGGACGAAAAAATGTAGCAGAAATGGTCTATCTTAGAATAATTAGGCACGCGATATTGTAATTAACAATATGACTTGGCTGGAAAACGTATTCACCTCCGTACCATCCCTGTGCCATTTGAGCAGATTTTCTCCTTTTTTTTTCATTTAAATTTTCCACACTAAGGAAACCTTTTGACCACGTTGGTTGAAAATTTGTTTTTTTTTTTTGCGAACATTTTCAATGGAAAAATTGGAGGCGAGATTTTCATTCATTTTTCTTTTTGTAAGGAAAAATTCACGGGAGCATCGTTAATTTTAGCGACAGCCATTTTGATTAGCTAATTGGTCTGATGGCATTTGGAACGGTTAACTGTGTCGTGAGTTTCAAAAATTTGAATTATGTTGGGAAATTATTTGCACTTTTCACAGCGTGGACCCAAAAGCATAGAAGACACGGAAATAATTCTGATCCCGAGAACAAGGAGGCTGCTTTAAATAATTTAGTACGGGTTTTATAAATAAATTCCCTGGGAGTAGTGCTTTAGACAGATGCTAGTATCCCAACAGAAATAGTGAATAATAGGAATTCAACATTATGTTAACATCGGTGTATTTAATGAAGAAATAGCGACCGGTATTCTGCAAGCATTCCACAATGTTTTACCGGTATCATTTTTACTTTAAAAAATGTCTACCAAATTTGGATAACAGGCAGATAACCACGTGACTACGGGAGTATAACCGACGCCCAAATTCAATACAAAAGAATGTAGGCGAAGCACTGAATGAAATTTCGCCAGATTACATTAAACTCCTTTCACCACATACATACGAGTATAGCTTCCCTAAGAGACAATAAAATCGAAGAAAATTACCTCATGGCTACAAATTCCCGCAAAGTCAGAACATGAGAACAATTTGGTTTTTGTTGTTTACTAGATTAGGAATCAATCAAAGGATTAGAAAAGTTTCCTTACTTTACCGTACAGCCAACATGGCGATACACGAGAAGATACTCAGAAAACAATCAAGTTAAGATACATTTGCTGTAAATATGTCGTAAAAGTTCAACTCGAATGAAATAAAAATCTATTATACTTGCATGATTTTACGAGTGGGTCCTTCGTATTTGCAAGGGATACGAAGGAAGGATTAAACTTTTAAGCGATATTCAGGAATTTATTTCATTATAGGCAAGTTCGTAACAGAATAAAGACTATAACGACAATTAGGTGTTATACCGAAGCCCCTCACTCTTTGCCTAAGGCTGGATTCTATGTTTTATGTGAACCAAAAATAACATTGAATTTAAATGAATTAATACTTCTAATTCTCGGGCTGTAGATGTAACACTGCACAGTTTTAAATCGTGGTGATATGTAAATGAAAATTCAAAATGCTACTGACCAATATATTTTTCATAACGTATACAGCGGACAAAAATGAATCCGTTTCGGTTATTCTCATAGAGCTATGTATAATGGAGATAGCGTGCAGCGACTTTTTTGAAGCCGGAGGTTTTCTCGCAAAGAACCGGCGATATTCACTATGTTACTATCAGCATCTTACTCACATGTATATTATACTCCGGTATTGAAAAGAAAAAAAGCCCAACCTTTAAATACTTCGCTACTATTTGCATTTCACTGCCACCGGGCATGAAACGCTCCATACAAAAATGTTCAATTTTGCATCAAAATGCTTCATAGTGCTTTATACAGAAACGGCGCTTTGCGATCTCCGTTAAATATTATAGCTCTATGGTTATTCTACATTCAGTTTATAAACTATATTGCTGGCGTTATATTCTTTTGATCGATTTAAACCGGTACATAGTCCAGTTAACTAAAAAGAAAGCTTATTTTAAGTAACAAATAATTCAGATAACTACGGTACAACGAATAAATAATTTGAGGAGATACTCTTAATTCTAAACTGGAAGCTGTAACGACTTGTTTTCCGGGGTAAACTCAGCGGGTGCCAGTTTCGTTACAAAACATTTCTTTATTAATCGACTTCACTTTTATTGTTTAAATTCTAAATATCACACTTCCAGTTAGATATTATATTATTTAAAGGTTTAACTTAGTTCTAGTTTAATTCACTTTGATTCACTTAAATTAGATGTAATACTATTATTTAACTTATTATTATTTCTATGTTACTGTTTAGAGGCTAATCTTAGTTATATCGTTCAATGTGTTCTTATGGTTTACTATGATGCTTTCACGATCTAGTTGTGTTCCTTGTGTTCGCATGGTTAATGTTAGCTCTAGCTCGGTTCCGGTAGCTTCCTTAGTTTAGGGTCCTGGCCGCCGTTCCATATCGCTGCTATGTCCTCGTTAGTTTGCGTTTTCGTCCGACTTACATACTCCGATGTGCGTGCTCGCTTCGATATCTTCCGCTCTGCCCTTCCTTGCCTCTGCCTCATTGAATTGCCTCGACATCCCTTGTCCACGTCCCGTTGTGTCGCCTGGCGTCTCCTGTGTTCGTCTCTGTGTGTAACCTGGTACTCTTCTCCCTGCGTGTATGGCGTTGTGGTGATCTTCTCAGCTCAGCGGTTGGTTGTCATGTTCCAGGCGTCGTCGTTATGCTTATCGTCGCTGGTTGTAGCTTGATCTATGGCGCAATCGTCTCTGCCTCCTTGGTCCTGTCCTGGTGCATCATCTTCTGGATGCTTCCGGCGTGCCTGTGCTCGTTACTGTTTGGCTAGGCGTCGCTCGTCCTCGGCTCTGTATATTCTCTGCTCCATTGCTGTCGTGTTGTCTGCGTTGTTCCGTCGTATGCATCGTTGAAGTCCTGCTATGGCTTCGTCTGTGTTGCTTGACTGCGCTGCATGGCATCCTGCTGCGGTTCTGCTGTACTACGCTGACTGCATGGTTTCGTCTTCGTCGTCGGGGCTTCTGCTGCTTGCTGGGCGTCTTGTGTAGTCTCGCCTTTGCTGCGTTGCCTGCGATGCTTCGTCTTCGTTGCTCATCTTGGCTCAGTTCTTCGTTCCGTGATTATTGGTGGAAATACAACCCCACAAGACCAATAACACGAACCGCTCTCGTCCTCCGCACAGTACTTCGTTCGCTTCAGACTTGCTTATTTGGTGGAAGTACAACCCCACCAGACCAACATCGCAACATTCGCAAACATTCTTTTGGTCTGTCTTTTACTATTATATGAGTAGGTATGTATATCCCTGTACAATATTCAAAACCATTCCGAATGCCAGAATAAAACAGAAAATAATAACATGTGGTTGAGTTCCCACACTATTAATACTCTAAATGTACGTATGTATATAATTTCAAAAGAGAGTACCGATTTAATTCTTGCGATTTAAATAGATTAGTACAGCAGGTGGAAGGAGAGGATAAGTTGTTGCAATAGTTACAACATTCACGGAATGAGCCAATCTTTGATTTCTGGAACAAAAAATTTTCTCTAATATTAATGAAAGCGGTATTTGAGACATAATGTTTTGAATTCTGACTGCAACTCTGAGAAAGAGGTGAACAAATTATGCCAGACTCTAATTTAAGCTTAATTCACGCCATACCGAATTAGACGTAAGGGACCCTATACACCTGGCAGCTCGATCTTACAACTTCTTTTCGCGATTTAGATCTATTCAAGTAGAGTAAACAAACGTTTACTGAAACAATCGGTTGAGAAATTGAATTAAAAAAACGATTTATCTGTCAGCTCTCTCTCTTCAGATCTTCTGTTATTTACAGACAACTCGACAACTTTACGGTAAAGAGCAGTCTGTATTACGATATTTGCCTTCTTCAACACAACCGAGTGTTTTAACTTCTATTCCTTTGACTCAAGTCAGAGGTACTCGTATACGTTGCACTTAACATAAATAAATGTTCCAGTTCCGAAGGATGCCCAAAAGTCGTTCCATAATAGTATGACACGCCTTTTCGGCATCCTATATTCTCGTTACATGAACTACACACATAATTTGAAATTGCCATTTGGAACGTAAAAACGGTACGTTCAAAAGAAAATTGTGGAAAATTTCCACTGTGTCAGACGTTCTACAAATTACTCAAAAAAGTCTACAATTTTCAACTCCACTTAATCTTTTAGCTGCTGGTCTACAAGACCCACCTCTCTATCTGTGGACTGAGAAACATGAAGTTTTTCTTCGAAATATTTTCGTGGTAGCAGTGGATGGAAATCTCGTGCTCCCCTAATGCGTTTTTCCTCCCAGGATAGTGGGAGAAATAAAGACGCCATGTAAGAAACGGAAATGCCTTGTGGTCCATAGTGACAAAATATTTTGACATTGTGACATGCTAATGACTTTTTACTTTACTTTTTCAATGGGGAAGATTTGATTTCGTCCAGACTAAAAGTTTCATATTTTTCCGTTATCCTGGAAAATCTTGTTTGTCTAACAATTTTACTAGCAACACCGAGGAGTAAAACAAGTTCGGAAGAAGGTATTTATGGCTGAAAGGATATTTGTATAGTCACAATCTACGTGGTAGACTATGGCTATAGGATGAAAGGACGAGTTGCGAGTAGACATCAATGTATACACAACAAGGAGAAACGGTGGAAACTATACATGAGTTCCTACATATGTGAAGAAAGTTGAAAAAGGGATGCATCCGGCAGGAAAAGAAAACTTTAAAGAAAAAGAACTTGGGTTTCAAGGATGCTCTAGCTCTACCGGGATGCTTCACAAATGTATTTGCTCCTTACTCTACGAAATTATTTAATTTTATTCCATTGCATGGCGTTCTTCTTGCTTCGACTTGGATCTAATACTTTCGAGGATTTCGAAAGCGAGACGTAGCTTCATTTTGTACTGTTTCGAAATCCAGCCAAAAGCACAATTTATGTGTAATGGAAAGTCGCATTTTCTATTGGATCTTGTTTGATCATTGATCACTGATTGTAACAATGTGTTGCGAATTGAGAAAAAACTTGTGTCCTTACTGCTTGGGGAGCAATTTTAAAATTGCATTATTTCTTATTGGTGGAAGTTCATATGGTTTATTCTTTGTTCTTTGACGCTCTTCTGAGCATTTAGAAATAGTAATATTTAAGAAAAATATGCTGGTAGGTATTTATACTCTTGAAGTACAAATCAAAGAATATATTATAATTTTACCCCAGATCGAAAAGTTTGTTACGTTACTTAGCGGAATCTCGAAAGAAAAAAAGTTATAAATACAAATTGTCGTTAATTCCAACAAAGGAATATGCTAGAGTTTTGAACTTTGATACATATTCATAGAAAAGTAATAAGAAACTTGTTCTGAAAAATTTTTTTTAAAAAAAACCCATAAAAATTCTGCTAAACCTCCAAGAAAACCCTCTTAAGGGTGTTCCCCTGTACAGTGCTGTTGGTGGGGCGGAATTTTGTTTGCTTTGGCTATTTTGTTTGATCAAGTTCTGTGTGAATTTAGCTACATAGACTGCACTTAGCAAAAAAGGGTCATCTGATGACGGGATCATATTGTTTTCGTCTCATTATTAGTCATTCCATCAAGAATCGCTTAAGTTATGACCTTGCCATCTTCGTTTTATTTGAAAATTTTTGTACTTGAAGAATTAGTGAAAAAAATAATTGAAATTCAAGTTTTTGTTACTATCGCCCCTCCCCCCCCCCCCCCAGTTAAGAACTAACAAAAACAACAACAATCTTTAAAATGAGCCCTACTTTATTATTAAAGGATAAAGATTACTAGAGATATGAATTTTTGGGAATCTTTAACATAATCGTGCTATAACTAACAAAAAAATGAGATAGAAACAAAAATTGAATTTCTTTTTCCATAATTCTTCGAGTACCTAGTTATTTTTTTTTACCCTACAAGTAGTTTTTTAGAGGTTTCGTTTTTTCAGTAGGTCTCTACTCTCCCAAACTACCTGTCAAACTTGACTGGTGTATTTAACATTTTTGCTTAGTACGTTTTGGCAAATTATCATGGAAAGACTTAATTAACATACATCAAACAAATTGGAAATTTATTTTCGAAATTTACGTTCTATACGGCAAACTCACAGATCGCTACGTCAAATATATGGTCAACATTACGGTCAATGGTGCTCGCTACATGGAAATGATTCGAAATTTTTTGGTTCCATACATCAATGCCAGCAATCTAAGGAGGAAGTCGTACGAACAAGATGGTGCAACATGAAATACTATAACTCTAAAAAAACACTATACAATAGATTATATAATGGAGGAGGAAAAAATATTCTGATTATTATGTAGTTATTCTATATGATCAGCAACTAATAGAAGCCGATACTGATACAAAATTTAGTATTAGTTTTGGGTAGGAGGTTTCAACCGTCAAAATCAACTTCATCTTCGTGCCTTTGCATACAAATTAAAATAAGAATCATGTTTTCTATATACGAATATTAACAGAACGTCCTAACTAATTATCATAAACTTTCTATAAATATAAAAAGAAACAGTTGATAATTGATGATGATGATGATGAATGGAAGCCTGTGTTTCATTAGGTATTGGAGAAGAAACATCAGAATACGATCCATGTACGAACTCCAATTAACAACTAATTTCACTAAATTTCAGTAGCTAAGATCGTTCACCACTCTTAAAGATACATACATATGTCGCATAAGTAGCATTTTGTGATTTCTTCTTGTGATGATAATCACACATACAACTGTGCAAAAAAAACACAAGAAAAGATTACAAATAGCCCGAAATAAATTTCTGAAAATCATATTTAATTAGCCTTGGCATTTTTCGACACGGCAGCTCCACGTTCTTGCACAGCTACCAATGGTGCTTGAAGTTACAAATAAATTTCCATTAAAATTTTTGAACAAATTATTGCTTGCTAATTAGTAATTTAGTTTAATCTAAGGTCAAGTTTTGTTGTTGGCATTTTTATTTTTATTCTATTTTTGTTTTTATTTTTTTCATTTTTAGTTATATTTATCAAACCAGTTTCTTCTGATAATTTTTCCCTTAATCTATGAAAACTTATTATAGTAATTACCAAAATATCCGCCCAATGGCAAAAATTCATTAGCTAAATTTCAAATTTAAATGACACATGTAACAAATTTTGATCAATAAAGTATGTATGTATGTATCTATACATTCTAAAAAAAAACTATAATTCTTTTGGCAGTTAAAAGATGAGAGGATAGAACAGTATTGAGTCCATAAATCCATACAACAATTATCAGCATCCAACCTCAACGGGTTCTCAAGTTATCATGTACTCAGACTAATGCAAAAATATTTCCACAACATTTTTTGGAGAACTACTAGCGAAAACCGGTTAGAGATAAAATATTCCAAATATGATAATAAATTAATAAATTTTGACATTATTGACGGTTTTAACTCATGAAGAATGTTTCAATTCCTTCAGTTAAAAAAATTTTCTCTGTGGCATATCATATAGTACAATTATTTTAAAGACTTATTTCACTTCCCTACCTTTTCTCAACACTAAAACGACAAAAGTTTATGCAAATCAAATTAATCTCTTAACTTGATTAAGGTTAAGGCATATATGGTATGGTACTCGACGCATTTTTAATCATTACAGTTTCGAAATCGATACCAACTTAATACCATTTAAGCAAAGTAAAATTAAAGCGATGAATAAATACGCTTCTAGACTCCGACTTTGAAACAAAGTTAACTTTTCTCTTTTCCGCCATCCCACGAGTTTGGATATCCTTTTGAATCAGTTCCATACAGATTACATATCAAAGTGTGTACGTATGTATCTAGTAAAGGTACTGGCGAAAGTTTTCTTCGGCTTACGGCAAGAGCGGTCCTTAGTGATTTCGGCTACAGCTACACCTAAAGAAAATTAGATGGAAGAATCCTCATCCTTGTTCGGGCATTATCTGTATAACCTTATTTAAGTTCGTTTAATCCTGCAGATCTTTTCGCTTTCATTGGGCCAAAGTTTTCAATTTTTTTCCCACAAACCAGTGACTCGTGGAATGAAAGGATCTCACCGTCCTCCCTTTTCGTGCACCAATTTTAATTATATTTAATTCTTACTTTAGATAACGTACGGCATCAATTCAGTACCATCCAATCCACTTCAAGCGGGAGCATTTCTTGACACGGACCCTATGCGTTCCGGCACTGTTATTGGCACTTTAATGGGGAAAATAAATTTCTACTCGAAATGAGATCAGAAACTAAGCGATTTTAATTACGTGACATTTTCACGATAATGCCATAGTGACACCGTCGAAACAACCGCCCCACACCTAGTTAGTATATGGACTAGTAGGTGTATCGTTTTTGTCTAGTTGAATTGTGACATTTGTAACCCCAACTATCATGACAACCGAGGGAGTTTGAGGGCTGTAGTGGCCTTCGGGTAGCGTTTGGCTAGGGTGGTCTTCGGGAAAGGGTTTGACTTGAACAGGACGCAGAAGGCTGAAGGTTCTTGTTTGCCATATTTATTCAGCACCCCGACATTCGAGTGACACTTTAATTAAATTATATCGCCATAGTGGCAGCGGTGGAACGAGACCTGATTGGGTTGCGAATGGCCTATCGTCGTCGTCGTCATCATCATCATCAGCAGCATCATCATCTTTACCATCATCATCATGGAGAAGAACAAAAGCATTCCACTTGGCTCTATTTGGTAGATAGGTTGCTATGTTGCTTGCTACAGTTCGTTCAAAATCAGCTATCCCGTGACACGCAATGTAATGATGAAAGAAGCTAACAATATTTCCGTGTAATTTAGGCTCATTTTAATTTTGGTAAATGCCATAATTTATAATCGTATTCAGCCAACTTCTGTTACGGTTGTTGTTTCTGCTTTCGTCGACCAAACACAGCAACTTAATGCGACTAATGGCCGCAATATGGCTCTATAGCCGGCTACTTAATTAGAAATCATGGCATTTAGCAGAAAATTTACAATGAAGTTTAATGTCATGTAAAGCGACAATTAAACAATATTAACTCTAACTTTTCTGCCATTTTGGAATAATTTGAAGTCCAGCCGATGACCTTACTCGTGGGATTTGGTCTCACATTTAGTATAAACTATTGTTTTTTTTTCTGGAACCTGTAGGTAAAGAATGCCAGTTTCTTTCCATCAGATTACGTTTTACAATTCATGTATCTAAACATCCAGGATCCGACTACATAAACTAGAGTTTATCTTAATTCTGAACTGGATAAGTTTTGCAAGCCTTATTGCTCTGCTACTCGACAGATTAAAACTCGTATCATAACTTCAATTTCGTAAAGGACGAACGAAAGGAACAGCAGGCTTTATGTTTCGGTATTATGAAACTTATTCTTGGCATTATACTATACTTATAGTTACTCGTAAATATGTGCACGTACGAGTAAGGGATCATCATTGTTAGTTCGTATTAGACACCATATATGCACATATGTACACATAATGCATGTCCTGCATGCACTAAGTATAATTTCACTTAAATTTAGGATACACCGGCGTAGCACTACCCAGTCGGAACTGCTACATATACAGGAAGGTTTGTTTTTACATATCTCTAATCCGTTTTTTCATAAATTTTATCACCACATAAACTGCGAAAGTTTGACTAAACTACGGTCTAGAAGTTTCTACAAGGCAGGGTGCAGTAGAATACATGAGCCAAATGTCCTTGACGACTAGTTTCGGCATCGCCACTATTTTGGTGGTATGGTATCGAATATGTGTGCAAATTGTAACTAAGTAAATTGAGCATTCGTTAGCCAACAAAGCGTCGTCATAATGTTTAGATTTAGTTGGGGGACCGTGGTTAATGTGTTTGTCGGTTAAGTTGCCGAACTAACAAATGAGCGAGATTCGTAAGTAGCTAGTAAGTTTTCGAGGTCCGGCTTTTATACTTTTGTTTTGTGTTATTTTTGCGAAAGTGATGATTACTTTTTAGCCACTACATCCACAAGAATTTTTTTTAAATATTCTCTAGACTTACAAAACAGCTTTAAACTGTCTAGTACAATCATCAGATAAAATATTGAATTTTCTTCATTTCTTCGTATGCGGAAGAGTCCACACCCATTTTCAAATAAGTAACTAAATTTTCGGCTGTATTCGTAATACTAAAAAAAATTACACCAATACCGATGCCCTCAAAATATGTCAAAGATTATTTGGCGAATCCGTTTCACCACATTTTTCATTGAATTAGAAGTATGTAGTTCAATAACCGAAAGTATTATCGTATAACCTGAATTCGTTCTACACCCCCCCCCCCCCGTCCCCTCTCCCCACCCCATCCCTTCATAATTCACCAAATTATATGTACGCCAACTTAAGATACATAGTTGTTTTTCTGTGGATAGGTCTACCGCAAGACCACCGATGGTATATTGAGACATGGAATAAGTTTAGAAATGTTATTCAGTGGACAATATTATTACCGAGAAGATTACTGACAGTTCTACGAGGGGACGAGCCAATAACCGTTTAAAAAAAGTAGGAGACAATGATCCTAGCGCCTTCTCTATGTAACTAAGAAATCGAACAAAGTTTCAATTATCATTTTTGATGGAACTTTTATAAGAAATAAATACAACTTTAACTTCATGGAATTCATGCAATTAGCTTGAACATGGCATGCCCAATGACCCAAATAATGTGACTTTTAAAAATGATCGCATTATTTGGATTGTCGAAAATCAAACGAGTAAACTTATCCGTTTGGTTCGTTTTATTTTTCCTATTTTCGAAGTTGGACAAATTACTACAACCGGGCTATTCCATACTAGCATAATATTTTTTCGCTTTTGAGAGAGTGAGTATCAAATTTCGATGTCCTTATTCCGAATTGATTCAAAGCGACTGATCAAAACTTTTCTATTGGATCATATCAGTTTTCAGGACAATTTAACACTTTATTACTTTATTCCACAGCGTTAGGTCCTTTACGGAAGTAAAGTTTCAATACCATATTTACACAAGATTTAACCCGACTGTTCTAGCCTGGTTTAATGGTAGTATTATGTTAGCTTGTCGATTAGTTCAGTGAGTATTTCATCGTTCGTCCATACTTAATCAATTAATTCAGTTTCCTAATCAGTTCTACAACGAATGGATAATCTGTCACACTATTGTCTACTACTAAAGAGGCGAGCAAATCATCAAGGGGTTCACATTATAATGGTGGTAAATGGGAACCTACTGCCTGTGTGCAGGTTTCGTATTTGCAGTTGTCAATGAAGGTGGTGATTACAATGCACCAGTGTTAAAGGATATTTGGAACACGTGTATCCTTTGTTAAGTAAAAATAAAATTAAGAATGTTACGTGAGTGTGTATAATTACAAATTTCATCACTAATTTCGCACAGCGTTGTGTGTTGAAAATTGTGTAAATGTGTCTCCACCTGGACAATTAAAAATTAAAGAGACCAAAGAAATCACAAAAAAAATGCTTTAAAAGATATAGTAAAAATATAATAGAACAAAAGCTCAGAATGATTGATTCTATATGATACGCCTTCTTAGGAGTAGGGAACCAAATCCAATACGGGTTTTCCAAAGTTTTCCCCATGACATAGCCTTTGTGGCTAACACCATCGATACACAGCTAGTATACAAACCATGGTATTGAAATCAAATCATAGTACTGAAACTAACTGCACATGATACACTGCACATGATACACTGCACATGATACACTGCACATGATACACTGCACATGATACACTGCACATATGGTATGATTTGACAGTATCTGGTATAAGCAAACAAAAACGTTTAGTTGCGATTCTTGCCATGCAATTGGGGAATGGCACAACTAGCAGTAAAATTAATAGTATAGTATAGTATATGAAACTGATTCAATACTAGATATACATATACCAATTCGTTTAACTCGTATATGCTTAGTATTGGGTGGTACACTGCTAATATTGACGATATTATGATATCAATACCAGTAGTGTATCCATGGTCGTAGATACACTTTGAATAGCACTAACTAAGTAGCGTTCTGATTCAGTTGAGGATAGTCTGACACCGAAAAAGTAATTACCTTTAATGGAAGCTCTGTCATAAAAAAATATATTTTCATTCATTTTAGCCAGCTCGTTCTTTAAAATGCTTTCAGCTATTGTACATTGGAAGATACTATTCCGTGCAAGTGATATATATATATGTATACGTGGTATGGTATGGTATAAGGGGTGGTGATGCTGTCATCCTCCTTCATTCAGACGTTATTGATATATATACCTATGTACATACATACATAGTTTCCCTAAATTTCATTAGAACCTTCGATTTTAGTATTAATCCTTGAAAAAGAAAACTTCCATATCTAATATTTAAATTTTTGAGCTTCATTATGTTTCCATTTACGAAGCAAGAAAACTTTTCCTATTTGTGCAGTTTTCAAAAACATGAACAGCGTAGTTTTCAGTCCCCATCTACATACTTTATGTGACTCGGACATTGCTAAAAATGGTTACTTTTGAAAAGTAGTTATAGATACCTCACTCCTTTTAAGAAGGCAAGTGTTTCTATACTATTTCGTCATCTTATTTTCTAGAGAGGTGGTATTTGCATGACTTTATTAATGTGAAGTAACTAGTTCGTATAAATTTGAGTCCATTTCTAATTGGAGAAAATAAACTTTTAGTAAAAAAATTAACAGAAACACTTATGATATCTGAGCAGCTCAACTTTAAGAACGATCACCCGCAGACGTCCGACTTTTAATCAGCTGGTATAGTGTGTAGTAAAATTGCTTAATCGGCCAGAGAAGGGTGTGCTTAGTGCGATTCAATTAAAAAGTTGCGCAACTAAAAAGTCCGTGATCTGCGCGTCTTTCTCCTGTTCGTTATGCAATACTTTCAGCTGTACAGCTAAAATTTGGTCGAGACTTTCAAACTACCTACTAATACTACTAATAAGGATGCCACCACTGTACGAAATCGATGCTTAAACTAATTATTTAAGGTTACGTGAATACAGTACAAATAACCTCAAAACGGAGCCGATCTATGCCTCCATAGCCCTCAAGCTGCGAAATTAAAAACTTTTTACGTAAATTGTATAAATTACAACACAAAGATTATAGACTTCGGCTTGAAATTTTTTGTCTCCATCATACAAAAACCGACTTGCCGAGTATCTTTTGA
The DNA here is from genome assembly GCA_949128065.1 of Beris chalybata. Classification (NCBI taxonomy): domain Eukaryota; kingdom Metazoa; phylum Arthropoda; class Insecta; order Diptera; family Stratiomyidae; genus Beris; species Beris chalybata. The sequence goes on along the minus strand of OX421896.1, from coordinate 892,633 downwards.
GGAATACTAATTAGTCCCTCATGACGAAAATAAAGAATAAAGAACAACATTAGGTGCGTTTTTTCAACTGGATCAGATCAAATTAAAAAAAACCATGTGGATCATAATAATAAAAGCTAATTTAGCAAAGTTAGCAATCCTGTTTGTAAATGCCTCGGATAAACTGTCTGCTGCCCTGGCGGCAAAGTTTCACATACTATACGAAGAAACGACACTGTACAAAGGTAATATAAACAAAGACTTTTTCAATAATTTTGTACATTCTGTCCCTATCTTACACATGGACTTGCATTTTCGTACAAAATGTTTTGAGCTACCACGACTATTCGATGAGTATATTCTGCCTGTTGGGTGCAAATAGCTGCTACAAATTGAATTTAGTGCTAAATCGTGTGGCGCCATCTGTGAAAATGTTAAATAGTTGACATTTAAATAAGCCTTAAAAGCACAAAATTGATCCATTGATGATCCCATTTTGTTTTGGATCATCTCTTTGTTGTTTTCAATGTAAAACGAATGATCTTGATCCAGTTGAAAAAACACACCTATTGTATTTTTATCTGAAGAACTTGACGAAAGAAATACCTTAACCCAAAATCCTGAATTTCAATCCTATCCCGTCCAGTTCTTGAGCTCATCACACTGCAAGCAGTAGTCTTATCTCGTATCTGCCAAACAACGTGATAATAACAATATCTTATTATTCGGTCTACACCGAAGCTTCTCAGATAATTCAGTTTAGAAAGCAACTTGGTCCTTTATCTTACAAATCTCATCATCATAATTTATTGTCATTTTGATACAATTGCAATGCATTATATTGTTATATTTGCTTTGAGTGATTTATTGCCATATTGTGTTCGTTTTGTAGATTCTCAATACCAAGGCAAGGACATCGATTTATTATTACTTGTGTTTATATAGCAAGAATAAATCTATGGTCGGATATTGTGTAACCACAATGCACTTACTCTTATGTACTATATAGTATATTCATGTATTACAGAAAGTGACAAGACCATTAGCCATGTTCGATTCCATGTAATTTTGGTTTCATTGTATCGATATTATATCGTGTCAACCATAAATAAAATAATCCCCAGAGCAGTTTAGTCCGGCTACTAATTTATGAATAATCGTCAGTATTGATTACTCTTCTGGTAGACTTGTGGAATTACATCCATACCTCAACACTATAATTTCAACAATCTGTACAACATCCTCATTATTGCAAAGTTGAACTTTCTTTCAATTAAGACGTATTTTAACTCTATAAATCAAATCGTTTCACCCAAAAGATTTCTTTCACAGACTAAAATTATTAATTGCACGAAAAATGTAAATGCCCAGCTAAAACTACATGTGTACCTATATATTAAATTACAAAATATTTTTTATTAGGTTCTCCTTATTCTGGAACCTGCCGACAGGGCAGTGAACTTTGATTCATCCAATTTTAAATTATTGAAAACGTGTGAACGATTCACATTCTCGAAAATTTTGCAATTTCGTACTTTAAAAACATTTTTTCCGCGTATTTTATGGCAGAGAAATGTCAACAATTCTAATACTGCAAATGTGAGAGATTGACCATCTCAAATTTCTCATTAATTACTGCAAAAATTTAAAAACCCGACTATTTCATTGCATTATGGCTCCACTCTTCCCGACAAAAAATAAAAATAAAACCGTGATCATCCACATTTTAATGAAATGTAGAAACCTTCTGGTTCAGTGAGTCGGCTAAACTTGCATAGCAGCAACTATCATCAACCGAAAGCCCAACCGAGTCAAAGGACATCACACAAAGAGCATCTATCATAACATGTGTACAAAGGCTTATATTTCCAACCCTTATACAAAGGCTGTCCCCTATTTATAGACAAGGGCATTTGCATACGAATGAGTAATTGGACACTATATTGGTGTAAAAAATCGTTACTGGAACTAATCAATAATCCATAAAAAAAATTCAATCAGTCGTGGCCTTTATTCTTAATGTTTACAATTTGAATAAAATATCAACAGAATTTTTATTCCAGTAAAAATAGATAATATGGTAAAATTGCATTGGAAATGAAGAATGTTGTTCAGCATTAACTCGAACTGTGATGAAGACTTTCAGGTTTGGGAGAAATGAGTGGCGGAGCTTTAATTTGTCATCATAGTCCGGCTCGACGGGCCATCTTAAATTAGAGAAAACAGCGTTCAAAACTTTTTGTAGCATCTGACATACTGACAAAGAAAGATAAACTTACTTTATCTGTTCTTATTTCCTAGCAAAAGTTAGCCATTGCAATCGTTCAATTTTATTTAGTAGTGTCGCGTGCAATCTCAAATTTTAACAAATTGGTATAATATTCACATATATTGATTTTAGCCTCCTCATCCCGTTATGATCTGAAGCCACATGGAAGCGGTGAAAATATTGTAATCTGTCGTTTCACCCAATATGCAGAATAATCCGACCAACAGTCCCTTCAGTATTGATCTATTTACCTTGGCATTGCAACTATCGTACTAGCGTCATATCCACAAGGTGATCTGAAATTGCTGTATAGAGCTTATCCGAATAAGAATTGACTATCATGACGTCATGCGCTTAGGACATTTCAATGTTAGATAAATTGCTAGTCTAATTAATTATAAAGTTATAAGAATAATTGTCTGTTCCAAAAATACCCCATGAATACGCTGAACTGTTGCGGGGTAGTTTATAAAATAGTGAATACAACTTCACTATTTTTTTATTCGGAACTCACGAAATAGAAACAAAGCTCCTTAAATACACGTATCGATTCCGAAATTCTTTCCGCAACATTATATACCCACATTGTGTAGTACATGAAGCCCCATCTATGCCTCAAAGGTGGAATTCTCTAATTGGATAAGTCGTTGCCAGGAGTATAAATGCTGCAGTGCGTTTGTTCAAAACCTGCAAACGAACTATCGGCTTCGCATAACGAACATCGAATATCGCTGAAAACTATTTTAAAAAGAAATTTTCTAAACAATTCATTTGATCGCTGTTCATAACGTTCTGCGCCAAACGCCGGAATTTGTAGTGACAGTGAAAGAAGCTAAGTGATTCAGTGATTGAATTTTTGAAAACAGCTTAAAAATGGTCGTTAATTTCAAAGTATTCAAAAAGTGCTCCCCAAATGGCAAAGTCACCCTGTATATGGGACGACGAGAATTCATCGATTCAATATCAGCTGTTGAACCTATCGGTAGGATACAAATTGTCTTTTTCAAATAATTTCCTTAATAGAATTTTAAATAAGATCAATTGTAGGCAAGATGAAGGGAGTTGTAAAGTTTTGTAAGATTTTATTCAGAAGTGTTCCAAGTCATCAGCAGGCCCAACATTTTGTAATTCCATTGTCGAAGTGCGAATATCGAGGATAAATCCTGTCCATATCTAAAAACATACAAAAGATTTGTGGTCGAGAGATAGATACATTGAAGGATGTTTCTTGATATTTGTTCTCGGTATTGCCGTACCAATTTGAGTCCCGACTTTGTTGCACAAAAAAAAAATTAAACAAGAATTCGCTCCACTCAAGTAGTTATGGTAATTTAAGTACGAGCCCAAATTGTGTATCTTTAGTTGCCAAAAGTCGGACATACACTGACTGACTAAATACAAATGTATTTAGTCCGAAACCAACTTTCCCATTAATTTAATCCCTAGATTTAATACTTGGCCATCAGATACAAAATTTGGGTCCTGCTGAGACATCAACATCAGTCGTAAACTTCGAAATCTTTTTTTAAGGCTTCTAGAAATTGCAATGCAATACAAGGAATTAGCTAAAACTGTAGATAGGTGCAATTCCTCAAAGTTACATATATTCTCTAAAGAAAGAAATAAAGCATTTAGAACCAATCTTTTGATCATAACATTTTTGGCGAATAAATCATCTCATTGCTTCAATTAGAATAGGGGTCACAGACAACACCATATCTAAAGCCTACAATGTATGGCAAAGTATATTAATACTTTCTGTCCTTCAAATAACTAGAATATAATAAAAGCTAGCGAAACATATTTCAAGATTAGAATGTGGACAATGTTGGCGAGTGCCTCGCTTTTAATATTTTTAGTAGAACTGTTCTCATGAATTCGTTAAAATCCTTCTCGGATACAATGTTCACAGCTTTCAACTCACAAGCTTCAACAAATTGAAGTGCTTCAGTATTCCTCACAACAAACAAAATCTGTCCTCAAGTCAACTTGGAAAAGTATCTCCGTTTTTATGAATAACAAATCCTGGCTTAGAGCTCTTCTAGCTCCAGTAAATTCACGGATCGAAGAAAATCACTTTTTCAGTAAAGGGCTGCTCCCAAAATCCAAAGCCTCGCAAAGTTTGCCTTCCTGCAATAGTTTCATTTTACATTTGAAATTCTCATCCTTTTCGGTATGATTCATAGTCGTAAGAAGGAACATGCTTAGCTTGTTCTTAATTCCGTGCAATATCGTAAAACTCTTCTATTTCCAGACGGACTTGTTGTTCTTGACGATGACTACGTTAAAAGTAATAGGAAAGTGTATGCCCAATTGATTTGTCACTTCCGCTATGGTCGCGAGGAAGACGAAATGATGGGCCTGAATTTCCAAAAGGAACTAACACTAACATCGCAACAAATATATCCGCAGGAGAAAGTCGACATGAACATGACCAAAATGCAAGAGCGTCTTCTGAAGAAGCTTGGGCAAAATGCGTTTCCGTTTGTTCTAACCATGCCTCCGAATTCTCCAGCCTCGATCACTCTACAGCAGAAAGCTGGCGACGAAAGTCAACCATGCGGCGTACAATATTTCGTCAAGGTTCTCATGAAATCCAAACGCGATTGAATCAAAAGTTTTTCAATCGTTATTTTTCAGGTCTTTACCGGTGACTCAGAAATTGATCGGTCACATCGGCGTAGCTCTGTAGCATTGGGCATTCGTAAAGTCCAATATGCTCCAGCTAAACAAGGCGTACAGCCCTGCACGATTGTACGCAAGGATTTCCTATTATCGCCTGGCGAGCTGGAACTGGAAGTAACATTGGACAAACAGTTGTATCATCATGGCGAAAAATTGGCAATTAACGTCTGTGTTCGAAACAATTCGAATAAGATTGTTAAGAAGATCAAGGCCATGGTTCAGCAAGGTGTCGATGTTGTACTATTCCAAAGCGGACAATTTCGGCACACCATTTCATCGATGGAAACCACTGAAGGATGTCCAATTCAACCGGGCTCAAGCGTTCAAAAAATCATCTACCTACAGCCTAACTTGATTGTGAATCAGAATCGATATGGTATTGCGGTCGAAGGTCAAGCCAAGAAACGGGAGACATACTTAGCTTCAACTACTCTGTAAGTTCTTTATTCCAATCACTCCTCCTCCCAATTTTCTGACTTCATTCCGGTCATGATTATTTTTTATTTAATAATAATAAAGCGAAGTAAGCGAAGTATTAGCTCACTTTTCGCTCGGCCCTATTGTTTCCTTCTTTCGTACCTTTCTACTTCCTTTCTCTCTCTCTCCCTTGTTTTTTCCGCTTTTTATCTAACAGTGAGAAAGACGATACCGTGTCTTTCTTATTCATTTCTTTTCGCTGGATAGGTAAAAATAACTTAACGCTTTTCGATTTTTCTTTTTTCCAGTCTCTCAGCTCCTGAAAGCCGTGATGCATTTGGCGTTATCGTCTCTTATGCCGTGAAAGTTAAGCTCTTCCTTGGAGCCTTAGGTGGTGAACTTTGTGCGGAGCTACCATTTGTTCTAATGCATCCGAAGGTTTGTATTTCATAATCTTATCAGACTTAATTTTTTTTAAATAGTAACTTTACGCTTTTAGCCACACCGTGGAAAGATGCATTCTCAAGATAGCACTGAAGGGAATGAGGGAAAAGTGGTCGACAATGAATAGATCAAATATTTTCACGACTAATTAATCCGACTGTATATTGTGACGCAGAACTATGACGAATAGCTTATTTATTTACTAAAAAAGATATAAATTTATTTTAATTACTTATTTATTTCAAGTATATGGCAAACTTTATTATCAATTATTAATACTAAAAAATAAACAGTTAAATGTTGTAGTTTTAGGAACAATAACTCATTATAATACTATCGAGGGATAGCATAATTTTATAAAGCAAATATTTTATTACAAACAATTGCTGAAAAAAAATGTATGTTTTTGTGAAATTAATTCAATTATATAAACTCACAATCTTATAATGCATCTTTAAAAATTTTAAATGGGTTTTATTGTATTCAATAGCAACTAGCATTCCTCATATTTAAAGAATCTACATTCCTCTCGTAGAACGAAAGACGAAGGCTCGATGGATAAGATTTATAGATTCATGCACATTCGTGTACAACTAAATACACCAATTTCAAAACAAATAAAATCTGGAAGGGTTCATAAAATATTATTAAAAACAATATTTCATATAAAAAAATATATTTATTTAACAATAAAAGTAAATAACAAGATTATTCTCTATTTACGAAAAATACAGCATAGGCAGCTATTTCCTTGTCCATTTTAGTTAAAATTGATGTTTGGCACTTAATGGTAGGTAGTGAACAACAATTCGAGCAAATATAGTGCTCCTGATAACGGTATTTTATCCGTTTGATCTCGATAAAGGGTTTACATATGAGTTGAACTGTTGAGAACTTCTTCGTCTTCGTGAGTACGTCGAGACCAAGATTTCGTCAAAGTTAAGACAACACCGATCAATATAATTAAAGCTGCTAAGCCGAATAGACCATAGGAGATATAGAGGCCTAAAGAATGTACGCTTAAAGCAAGCTGAAAAAAAAAGAAATATTTTCGTAAAGACGTAAAGAGAAATGGAAAAAATGGATAATACTTTAGCTTTGCTGGCAAATTCCTCATCGAGTGCAGCCTTTTGTGCAAACCAAAATGCAGGTAAGAGAACATTTTTGGTATTTTTATAAATGCTATAAATTGAAATAATGTTTACCAAGATGATACTAATTATGAAACAAATTTAAAACGTACTCAAAAAGACTGTCCTGTGTCAGTTGAATATTGATTTGAAAACGAGCGTTAACGTTTAGCGGAATACCCGTATCCGGCTGCAATGCAAGTGTAAAATCGTGCAGTGCTTTATCCGGCTTCATTCCAATGACCGCCTCACCATAAATTGGATCAGCCATATAGAAATGAGGATATGAGACCATTGCAGGTGCACCGTATCTACACTTCGAAATATCGAGGACTCCTGTTGGCGGACACTTATCAAAATCTGAAGCCGCGCAATAACAACGATTCTCTTCATAGAGGTGTCCGTTATCGAGAACCTTCTCGTCAGCAATCCATTCGGATCCTTCGACTCCAAATCGCTCAACTCTACGATTGTATGTCACAGTAACCGATCGGCAAATATCCGTAACGAACATTGTTTTCGGCGTTACGGGATCCATATTAGGCGGCCATAATTCTCCACTAGTACCGTACACCTTGCCACACTCGCCATCAAAGTAATTCGTTTGATTCACTCCATTCCAGTGTGTTATAAAGCCTAGCTGGGACATATCATTTTCTCCGGTATACATTGTAAAACGGCCATCATATGTAGCGGACATATTTCGTTCGACAAACCATCCGAATTTGTCGAATGGAATATCGATTGCTGACGAATTCATTTTTTTTAAAAACGTGAGAAGTGGATCGTCGTAGCCATCGAAGAGCAATTCACGCACTGTTTTTGTGATCGTCAACGAACCTCCTTTTGTGTTTAGCATGAAATTTGCCACCTTCTTAACGATAGACGATTCATCCTTGACCATTGCTTGCACGGTCTGTGATAAAATGGTATAAAACAAATCCATTCAATTTTAAATTCCGATTGAATCTACTTACCGCCGAAATAGGATTGATGCATGTAATTAAATCATCTAAGCTTCCGTTCGACTTACTGGTGTCAAAATGCCAAATCCTGATTTGATTGTATGATACCGTGCCATTTTTATTCCACGTTATGTTTACACGTTGGTGTTTTTCCTGGAATACATACGGTCCAAATTCTTCCAAATTCGGTTTAACATTCGGATCGCCAATCTGCTCCGAGTTCGTCCAATTGAACATATGAAATTCTAAATACATTGGAATGGGAGTTTCCAGCCAATTTTCGTAATTTTGCGATCCTTTTTCGATAATGAATTGCTGGAATACAAGTGTGAAATAATAATTCCAAAAGAACCTATCGTAATTATATCAAAGGGAGTTACTTACGCCATGTAAAATACTGTCTGCTAATGTGGGCCATAATAGAACTAAGATTAAAGCTATGCATCCAGTAAGTACTCCGCATCCATAGACCCAGAGTTTTCTTTGCAGCACGCTGCACTTTGAACAACACATTTTGTTAAGTTAAATATTGAAGTTCGAAGTTTTAGGAAGTATTGATTAGATCAACGATGTTTTCTCAGCTTCAAATTTAAAAGCTCATCTGTAAAGAAAAATAATAGATAGAGTTGGAGTCGTTCTACAGAACCGTCGAGCAGAGACAAAACATTTGTTCAAAGTCCTACTACTCGGACCTTTGACCTAAATCTGACTTTTAGATCTTTAGAAATTATAGTATGCACCATAAACATTTAAGACCGTTTACATTAGCGTCATGTAATAGGCAAAAATCAACTTGAGATAAGTTATCGCGTTGCAGATTGTTGATTTTGTGCAGATTAAAATTAGTTTCATTATGACAGCATACAGGATTACTTTTTAAATTTATATGGGATATAATGATTCTCCGATTAGAGAATATTTTTATTTAAATTTAACCTTTGAATTGAACTGAAACTGATATTGTTGGTTTTTGACGCACCTGTAACAATTTCGAGTACGCAAGCTTCTTTCTGAACTTTTATTTATGATTACGCCCAAATGAGAGAGCGTGCGACAGGCACAGGACGCTATGACGCCTCCTAATACCTCACCTTAACTTGTTGACGCTCGACAGAAGAGGAGTTTGATTATTTTCACGTTGTTCCTATCGGAAAATCAAAGTGTGTACGCTAGATTTTTGTTCACGACAAGTTTATAGCTTCCTCAAGATATCATACAATAGATGCGAGTATGAGCAAATGATTATCACGTATTTTAAAAGTAACTAAGAAAATAACAACTCACTACGCATTTTCAAATTATCGTGCGCTAACTTGACGGAAGTTATAGCCTACTGTGCGCGTTAACCATGACCCACTCTGAAAAATTTAATATTTTGCGTCCTCAAAAATATATAGCTTGTACTGTTCGATTGGAAAAATTAAAAATTACAACCGGAAAAAAGGTAGGACCCTAGACGCGGACTAAAATTAGGGGGGACGACTATTGTAGGGGTAAACAACTTTAGATTACAATATCTTCCAAACAAATTATACCAGAAAAATAAAATTCGGTTCGTCTATACAGAATTACAAGTGGATTACAAATGGAGTGTATTGAATGTAAAATCTTTGATAAAGAAGGTAGAGCACGGAAAAGGATAGCAATATTTAAAAAAAAATCAATTTTTATATCAACAGTACAGTCTAACCAGTAGATCTCTAGCGGGAAAACAAATTTTTTGGTTGTGTTATCAAATCAATTTTAATTTCGCGAACTTTTTATATAAAGTGTAAAGTGATTGTGTACATTTTTACGAATAGCGATATATTTCTTAAGTATAATGGGATATCGAATCTGCTTTCACTTCTAAAGGCTTTAAATGTCGGGGGAAAAAAAACCTAAGCATTTTTCGGTTATCAACCGAATTCCGGCAAATCTTTTAGGACTATTTTTTTTTGTTACTTCAACGGGCTTCCTATATAGACCTAAAAATCGATTTCAGAATTTTTTTTTCTAGAATGGCGAAAATCCTTGAGATATAGGCGAGTAAGGCCGCGGCATTTTTTGCTCTAGCCCTGGCCACTTTTTCTATTTTTATTGAAATTGAATAAAAATAAATAAATAAAAAATTTGCCTTCAAGATAAATTCGAAAAGCACTATCAATAATTACCTAGTTCAGTAAAACAACCATTCCGAACAGTCAAAGGAGTTCCTTGAAATCCACCTCCTTATCCTTTGAATTTCAAGGAAGTAAAACGACGAACAACTGTAACTCGCGTACTCAACGAAATAAAGCCAACGAAACTCTTTCGATTTCTTTATATGTTTTTAATTAAGAAAACGTTTTAAAATTACGTATGCAGATTGCATGAGTGTGCTGCAATACACCCTCTCGATTCGAATGTAAACTTAAGTTGAATTGAACGCGAAGTACACTACGAATACATTGCAATAGATTTTCGATTCCCGGTAGATTAGAGCACCCGTATCTCTGATAATATTTCTTGATAATCTTTACTTATTCTCAAACTTATCCCGCTCCAATTTTTTTTTCTCGAATTAACGAAACTAATGAAAAATGTTAATGAGAAGAATGTAGGAATTTTCTGTAGACTGCGTGATTAATGTTGGATTTATATTTTTTCACTCATTCGAATTGTATTTATATGTAGACTAATTAAATTAACTATTATCAATTCCTATATATACATATCTTATTTGGGAGTATATTATCGATTTTAGAGATAAAATTTCTACGGTAGCTTAAAATACAATTTTATATCTACGAATGGACTTTACTGGTTTTTTTGGACCACCTGAACAACACGAGATAACCAAACAATACGTACCTAATGCTTACGATACCAAGACTATACATGGAAAACGAACAGAAAAAAATAATTAAACGACGTATTAATCACATTTTCTTTTTATTTTTAATAATTTTTTTTTGGAAAAATGTCCGTACTGGGAACAAGGCGTGGGTTATATGCATGCCGTGAAAACAAAGGTTCAATCATTGCAATACAAGACCATATCATTTTCGATACTCAAAAGGGCTCGACGTGTGAGAAAAGATATAAATATCCATAAAATCGATTAGTAGACGCAATACTGGAAAGATCAATGGCACAACAGAACCTGCCAGACTACATTGTAAGATGTGAACCTGAATGTCTGACTACGCCAATTGGGCAATTGAAATATGAATTGTTATACATATTTAATTAATATTAACCTCTTATAAGTGACATAAAAATATAGTAGTTATTGTCATTAGATTTTCTGTAATGAAAAAATGTTTACATAAAATGCTTGTAATTCGCCTTGAAATAATTCAGGACCTCTGATGATCATCGACTTTATAGACCCCGTTCTCTGTTAAAATCCAAAATTAAAATAAAGTAATTAATAAAAAAAATAATAAATTGACATTTTCAAGAATAAAGGACAAAATCGTTATTCTTGAAAAGAAAAATGGCAACGGTACCACCGTTTTCATTATTACATGATTAAGATTAAAAGATTCAAATTTCAAGGAAATCAGTGATGGGAAGGTCTCACTCACAACCGGTCGATTTCTCATGGAATGGCCCGTAAAACAAATTTCACGATCAGAGTCACAAGTCACAAAGTAGGTGAAAAGTCACAATTAATTTCAAAATTCATACAAAATTGTGACTCTCGACCTACTTTGTGACTCGGTCCTGAATAGTAATATTGATTGTATTAATTGGCTTTTATTGACTTATTAGTAAAAATTACTAATCTATTTATTAATTATATTATAAGACTAAAAATAAATTTTGAGCTTGAAAAATGGAAGGGGTTTTTTTTCTCAATTCGGAAAAAAAAAGTGCTATGTAAACCTTTATTAAACACCACTATTGACTAGATCGCAGACTGTAAATGGGTGCTGTTTAACGTACTTCTTTTTCATTCCAGTACAGACCATTATTCCATTTAAAAGATTTAATTCTAACTCGAACTCGAACTCGCACCACAGAAATCTATAGTCTACATTATCAATTACGATAAATTCGTCAAGGTGAATGCAATCTCATGTTGCAGATGTCCAGTAGTTAGAGTAATACATACTTCGACTGCGACTATCAGCAAAACCGGTTTCGAGAATTTCTGAAGCGAGTCAATTTCTTCTTGAAGAGATTTGTGCAGCTCATGGTGAGAAATCTGTTGACTACCCAGAATTGCCCACTTCCGTGTCCAATACGAAACAATCGATCAACAAAAAATTTGCAAAGAGAATGTCACACGTAGAGCAATACTAAAGCTGGTAAAAAGTAATTTCTATCAGCCGTTTGAGCGGTTACATCACATAACACTTCGCCGGTTACTGCTTTGTCCAAAATGAGACAATAGTCCGAAATCTGTTTGATTTTGCAAGATACTTTTCCGCCAGCTTTAGCATAGCAGTTGCCCTTGACCAGATGACTCATATTGTGTTATAATCCAAAAAATGATACCATCAAAGCACTTTGTACTTCGCAACGATGATAATTTGCGCCGACTTGCTTGACCGCGGCTCGGGAACCCTACCGAGTGGCAGATACGAAAAAAAATGTTTATCGCGACTTGTCTGTGACTAACCCAGATGTTTATGATAGACTCTTAAACAAAAGAAATTGGACAAAACCAATATAGAGAGTAATAAATTACTTACTTTTCAAGAAAATCGATTTATTGCACACAATGATCGATTACAATAATAGACGAAATCGTCCGAAAGCACTTTCCCTGAGGTTGGTTTCAAACGAATCACAGCACTTTCGACTAGAAAACTACACGAACGAAATACTATCAGGAACTTAATATCCTATTTCCTAGTCAGTACAAGTTGTATACTTACTAGTAACTAAACAATAAAAACCCACAAACATAAAATAATTGACTTTGCGTTTAGCAAGTTTACCCACCCGATCCAACTGTCATTTGGGAATTGTGATGTTTTCGGTCTTCGAGGTGCAGCTGACGTTTCGAATTCGAAATTGTTTACCATCTACAGTGGATTGAAAATTTTATTAGGTGCAATTTGAAAATAGCCGTTACTGACGGTTAAATATTTTAATTGTAATTGTATTTTAATTGACCACTTTTTATTTAGTTAAACTGTTCGAACGTTGTTTAATTACTTAGGCTACAGTTTTAGCCAAATCTAAACGATGGGGCTCCACAAATTCAATCTAGTTCCATAAAATTGTTTGATTTTTGGTTTCAGATCACTTGGCAAGGCTGTTGAAGGTACCGCGTGCTCTCACGCCGATCGCGGTCTTACGTCACGGGAGCTGAAGCCGCCATTTTGTAATTTTTTTTATGAAAAAATGCACAATTATTCTTCACTTGTACCTCTATAGAACCCGCTAATAGTTTTTTACATATATTTTTATTTTATATCAAAAAAATCCTGAAAATGAGGCATTTTTCGGGCCTTTTAATTGATACTTGGCCTTAAGTACAAAAAGAAACTATAAAAAATTATGTTAAAGTAAATAATTAAATATAAATGGGCGCATTAAATATTAGGTAAAGATATAAATTTCAAATGACGAGTAACAGTTGCCTTAAGCAACAGTTTTAGCCTCTTTTTTTTACGGCCATCTTAGGGGGTCACCCTTTAATGCGATTGCACAGCTATAACGACATATGTTGGGGATAAAATGGTCATCATCAATGGCGCGACAGCCCAAATCGGGCCAGGGCCTGCAGGATACATTGTCTGAAGTCATCTCGGTTCAGCGCCCGCGTCCTCCAGTTTGTGCATCTAAGAAGCGATTTGCAATCTGCGTCAACTGAATCCTCGTATCTTTTTCGCGGTTTTCCCACCGGTCGCTTGCCATGGGCTCTACCTTTCAATGTGCGCTTGGGAATTCTTCCGTCATCCATTCGCTCCACATGACCTGCCCATTGCAGCTTACGGAATTTTATAAGAGTCGATGCGGCTGGGTCGTCATAGATGTTATACAACTCGTTGTTGTACCGAATACGCCATTCAGTGCCTTCTCTTACTGGTCCCAAAATTCTTCGAAGAATTCGTCGTTCAAAAGCGTCTATTGATTTTTCAGACGCTTGGGTGAGAGTCCACGTTTCACTTGCATATAGTAGCACAGGTCTTATTATGGTCTTGTATATGCGAAGTTTGCTCAGCCTGTGCACTTTTTTCGATTTTAAAATCGGATAAAATGGTATGGTAGGGGATTTAGGGCGGTGGAACAGGAGGGAAACTTCTAAAGTGTCGGTGGAGGTTGTTTTTGAACCGCTGAACATCATACTCATTAGGGAAGAGATCAGCTGGCAATGCGTTCCACATTACTGTTGTTCGGAAGATAAAGGATTGCCTAAATTTCACTGTTCTCCACGAATGGGGCTGAACGGTATACTCGTGGGCGCGTGAAGCTTGGCGAGTGTTACGGAGGGCGACAAAGAGTGAGGGAATAAGTTCTTTACTACATTTACCATGAAAATAGCCCTGATCAGAATTGACTTAGAGAGCCTTAAGGCGCCTTAAGTTTTTCTACGACTGTATAGAAATGCACGTTGACAACCAGAATAGACTTAATGCGTCTTTCGTTGACTTTTTCAAACTTTCGTTAAAACTTATGTGTACGGTTCTGAGCGTAGAAACTTATGCAAACTTATGCGTTTGACATTTATTCACAGATATTCAGAAATTGTTGTACTTTTGGATTTCAGACTTGTGATTTATAGTTAACTCCATTTTGAAAAAGAAAAATTTACTTTAATTATCACTCTCTTGATGAGTATTTGACAGCCGATTTTTGTCTTTTTTAGCTGTCAAACTTCTCTTACCTTAAGGCTATTGTAGTTGGGTATAAGATTCATTAAGTTTTGCCACAATTTTTACGTACCTTAAGGCATTTGACGAAAAGTTGTTAAGATGCATTAAGTCAATTCTGGTTAGGGCTAATATCGGTAGTAAATACTGAGTACTCCGACATTACGGCGATGCTCTAGGGAGTCTATAGAATCTGCAACGGCTTCGTCTCCAATTAATCGGAACGCATGTTTTTGAATACGATTGAGCAAGGCTAAATGGGATTTAAAAGCCCCAGCCCAGATATGCGAATTGTACTCAAGACGTGGTCTGATATATGCCTTGTAGATTGTAGCTAAATCGGACGTGTATTTCTTACACTTCCGTAGAATTCCAAAGCGTTTAGAAGCATCAATTGCGACATCATAGATGTGCTGGCTCCAGTTGGTTGTGTGGTGGTTGTTGATTTTTACACCAAGTAATTTGAAGTCATCAGAAGAAGAAATTTGAACGCCACCAAAGGATATACTTGAGACCGACGTCGGAACTTCACTCTCCAATCATCCGTAATTCACTCCGCAGAATTCAACTTTTAGTTTTATCTATCCTCCGAACAAAATGCTTTTATCAACACTGCTCCCATCGCAGTATCGACTCCAATTCGCCCAAAATACTAAGGAATAATAATGAAAATACCAATAGAATTTTAATTATACACAAAAAATAATGGAAATATATTTTATCTGTTTTTTTGTCATCATCATAATACAATTATATTCTATTTTTTACATTGACCTCTTAACTCCTCGCTTGCAACTATTCCATAAATTAAACAGGTTCACGTTTATTTGAAAAACTTGTAAAAATATATAATCTGTATATATTAAAAAAATAAAATAATGTGTGTGGCTACTACGAAAAGTGCGAAGGAATTCTCATATCTAGCAAATTTTCTTGGAATTTTAAAACCGTTTTTTTTAACTGAGGATATAATGAAAATTAAATAATATGGTTTCACCGAATTTGATGTCGTATGTATAGCTTTTTTAGTTATCTAAAAAAAAATTGTGGATACAATTGCAACGAATCAACTCTAAAATAAAAATCATGTTGGAAGAAATGTGAACTTTCTGTTGAAACAGCTAGTCTTTTGGCGACTAGGGCATAGGCGTAGCATTAAAGGGTGAAACTAACCTAACCTAGCAAAAGAACTTGGTTGAGTAGTAAGTGGTTAACAGAGTAGTCTCATGGGTGCAATAAAACAATCTATTATTAGATGCAGCAAGTATTTCAAAAAACGAACCATTAGGCCTAAAAAGAGATTACTTGAACCAAAACCATAAACATAAACATGAAAACTGTCACATCAGGAGTATCAAGTATTGTTCAGGATGATATAAATCTTTGACCATGAATCGGCATCCTATCGATACCCGAAAGCCGCCTAAGTCCTTTACTATTGCCCAATTGCCAACCCTTGAAATCAAGGACATCGCCTTCGCTTTGCGGAATTTTTTCGGAAAAGGCACAATAGCTGCAAATTAAAAATAAAAATAAAATATTTTTCTATTTTTCTTTATGTTTTTTAATGGCGATCGCAGAAGATTTCAATCTGCGATCTACCTTTAATCAAAACTTATGACCATTTGAAAACTTCGATTTTACATACCTTTTTGTGCTATTTTTGTGTCACGGACTTCACTTATGACATTTCACGGTACCAGTGCTGCCATATAAAAGTTTTTGTGGAATGTGTTCCACATCAACATTACCGGACCCAAAAATTAAAGGGCGGGCACAGTTTGAAATATTATTGTTTTTGGGTGACAAATGCTCCGAGATAGCTGCGAGGCTAAAGGGATTAAAACTCCCTTTTCGCGTTCATGTTTGGCTAACGCGCGCTTCGCTCCAACTACTTTTTGCGCGCGCAAATATTTCAAACTGTGGCCGCCCTTTAATTTTTGGGTCCGGTAATGTTGAAGTGGAACACATTCCACAAAAACTTTTATATGGCAGCACTGGTACCGTGAAATGTCATAAGTGAAGTCCAGGTGACACAAAAAGGTACGTAAATTTGAACTTTTCAAATGGCCATAAGTTTTGATTAGAGGTAGATCGCAGATTGAAACCTTCTGCGATCGCCTTTAAAAAACATAAAGAAAAATAGAAAAATATTTTTTTTTAATTTGCAGCTGTTGTGTCTTTTTCGAAAAAATTAACAGTAAGAATAAAGTAAACCATTTAACAAGATAGTGAAGTTTCCGTACGCTCTCTATCGAAACTGATGACACAAATTTTGTAGTAGCTTATTTTAATTTGTCGAATGCTGAATTATAAATTAGAATTAGAATTATAATTAATAAACTTCCCGTTTCAGAACATCATGTTCTTTGCGTTTCTTATGATTGAAGGACAGTTAAAGCGAGGCGCTTGACGCACGCGAGCACACAATCGCATCGCGCCATATTGCAAGCTTATTCAGTTAAAGTGAGCGCGCTGAATTAGTTCCTGCAAGCTGCAACTGCTAAATAATATTATCGAAAACTGAAATATTTTGTTCCACAGCAGAGCATTTTATTCTTTCCCCAAAATATTTATTAGCCGTTTGCCGTCTACGAACTACAACTGACGCAAGTGTTGAAACTGCGTTACCGCGCGACGAAATTAGAATATAATAGACTATCAAAATTAGAGCGATGCGATATCACTGTAACTGATTAACATTGTAAATAGAATTCTAATCGCTATAATTCCACATTGATGGTTTCTCTCTGAATAACAATTTGAATTAAATTTCTTACGGAATAATGTTTAATTAAATTTTCTTAAGATTCTTTGAAAATAATTAGAATAACAAGATATTTTGGTATTTTTACATAATGTTTTTCTTTTAGTGTTTGTGAAAATATAGCAACGAGATATGTACGAAAAATACAAATGTGTAGTAAGATAATAGTAAAATTTGTTTTCTTAGCAATGATTATTAATTTTTAATAATTTTATTAAATAAACGTAGAATTTATTTAAATAATCAATTGATTTTTTTATTTTTGCTTTGTTTCTTATGTACAAGTTAAGATTGTTATTACATTTATGTATAATTTTCTTCAGGTAAACCAGCTAAGGACACATTTTATCCAATTACAAGTATTTTATTTTTTTATTATTATTATTTTTTATATAGACATTATTTTCAAAATTCACTTTGAGACGTACGCAATGAGTATATAATTGTTGCGAGAAAGAAACAGTGCAGTTAAAAAAAAGAGTTCGTCGAAGCATAGATTTAAACCAAAACTAACGAAATATTTATGAAATTAATTTTATAATTTTTCGTTTCATTCAGATGCAATTTCAGCGCCATTTCAGCTAGGATTATATATTTTTTATTAGACTACTGCTATCTAGATTCTAAGAAAATAAGGAATAGTGTATGGAGTAATGATATTCTTTTTGATTACTTCTAATAAAATTCACAAAAAATTGGTCAATAAATTTGCGAGCTCTGTATTCTAAAAGTGGACATTTTACTTCTCAGACACAGAATTCAGCTTCTTCTTGGATGATCTGTGCTAGAGGTTAGGTTAGTTTATAGTGGCAGCCATACAAACTATGGATCGACTCACTTACGACCGGTCGGTTGTTCCATTGTGATACCACACCCACACACAATGAAGTCCTATGTAGGGAGTTGTCGTAGCATTGCTACAGGGGAAAAGTTAGTCGAACCAGCCACTGGTGCGAATGAATTTGGCTAGTACATCAATTCGTGCTCCAGCCATGTCCCCGAGTCTGGAGAAGACGGAGCTGCCCATGGCTCTGAACCTACAGCTAGCTAGTTGGAGACACTCACAAAGTAGATGCCTAACGCTCTCTTCTTCTTCCTCACTTCTGAAAGTGAACCTTTTCCTTCTCATACACAGAATTCAGCTTCTTCTTGGAGGACCTGTGCTAGATGTATCTACCGATACTGAAACGCTGGGATTTTTTATCTAAAACAAAACGACTCCGATGTTCATGGAAAGGGGTGTAGTGTTCGAGCGAACACTCGTTATTAATTGTATTTGAACCTGAAATAGAAAAAAAATCAATTCTTAATAAACTTGTAATGGCAAAGTGAATGACTTTTTTTTTAAATACATTTAGTAAAAAATCCTACCGAAGAGGTATCGTTCTTTTTAAAATAATTATGCTCTAAAGACCCGCCAATCCTATTAACGAACCTCAACGCTCAAAGGTGGCGTGCCAAGTATACCTAGTTCTGTGAATTTATATTTTACGTCTTACAGGACATATAAACTATGGGACGTTAAAAACGATTATGGGACAGATCAAATTAAATTTGCCCCGTTTGTGTTTTAAATGAATACGGCAATAAACAATCTCAGAGGTTAACACAGCTTCAGAAACGAGAGGTCAGAATAGAACTAATTAATATTGTTTGGTAATACGCAATTTATTTGAATCATGCACACTGGCTGTAATCAGATCAGAACCGAAAAAAATAGTTTGCGAGATTTGGAATAATTAGACGGATGCCGAGACCGATTTTTGAGCGCATCTTTGCCGTTTGTAAAGGTTCCGGTTCGATCGAATTCAGTGTGCGGCGAGCTTTAAGACGGGATCGTTTTTTAATGGTCGATGAGTTAATTTCTGTTGTGCTGCCGCGTTTGACTTACTTAAGGCATCGTCCTGTTATATTATGTTATGTATGTTATATTATAAGTTAAAGTAACCTACCAAACCATCATAGGTAAATTAAACGCGTTTGCAGCATATTCTACAAATTAAAAACAACAGCTTCACAAAAACAGAATAAAACGGTGTCTACTATGCTGAAATGGTCGCAACTAATTCACGTTACTATTCTTATCTTACCTTTTAGACTTCATTTTACTTATTCTACAACTTTTACGACTTGCTCTTATTTTTAACTTTTCATTTTTAATTACATACATTAAATTTCATATAATAATAATATAATGAGAATAATAATTGTATAAAGCTGCCTAATAAAATGTTGTTAAAATATTAAGAAAACAAATATATATAATTATTAAAAGTTCTGTTTGGATTAGTCAAGCTGAGTGCAACACTATCCGAAAAACAAAGTTAGTTAAGAAGATTGTTGAGTTTAGGAAATAATTACTTTTTTTGTTGGGATGAGTCTTCTCGGTTTCTGTTCACATATTTAAACTTTAATTTGTTTGCAATAAATTTTTTTTGTTTTACATAAATTTTTGGCAACATAATAATATTTAAATAACAAATTTTGTTTATTTATTTAAAGCTTTCGAAGCAAATTTTAATGTTTGTTTATAATTTGTTAAATTTAACATATATATGTTAATAAATTTCAATTTACTTATGTTTTACTGATTTCCTTCATTTCTCATAGTAATATGTATAATAATTTTCTGTTTTTTATATTTTTATCACGATTTATATTCTCCTTCATAATATAATTTAGTTCTTTTTAGATTTATTTCATCTTTACTTAACTAAATTCGTATTGGTTATAATTATTATCATACTGACTTTAATATAAATTCCAAAATGTGTCTAATAGCATGATTATATAGTAAGTCTCCGTTCAGTTTTGTTTTAAGTCAACTACTCTTGTTTATTTTATTTGCGATTATCAAAAGGGTTAAATATTTACTAGGAAATAAATGAAACCAAAATTTGTTTTTGTTCATTTAAACGTAAAAAAAAGGACATTCGAAACAAAGAGCTAAAAGTATGTATCGGTGCAATTAGATGTGGGGCGGCGTCGCTGTGCTGATAGAGGCAAATTTTTGAACGATAGGAACTTATTTCTTTTGTAGACTCAACACTAAACACTTGCATGATTTATTCTACGCACGAATGACATGATTTCAATCAGTCCATGTGCTTGATTTGATCAGAACCAACCTTCGGATCAGAATCAAATATCAAAACATCATGCCTCTAATTTAACTGATCAGCTCTGCAAAGTGTAGGAAAACGTAATTGAATCGAATTACAAACAAAATAACAACAAGAAGTTAATCTAAAAAAAAGGGATGCTGAATTGTTTAAACAAGAGTAGCTTATCAATCTATTGTCACAATTTTTTATATACTTTCTTCCTTCCTCTAAAATTCAAACAGTAAAAAATTTCAAAAATATTTTCTTATATTGTTTTCTCTATGTACCACACAATTCAGATCATTTTATCTCTCTCTTTCACTGTTTCTACTAGACATTGAAACGGAAATGATAAAAAACGGTCTGCAATTTGGTTCTTGATAAATTTCATTAATTTTTTGATTCATCTATCGGTGTACGAAAGAGTAAAATTAAAAAAAAAAAAACAAAGATTACCAACGAAACTGTTTTCTTTATCTTATACATTTGAATGAACACCACTGCTTCCGGATCCGCCAGTCACATTTGTCGAGATGTTACCGTTTCCAGTAGCATGAGCAGTTGCTAAATTTCCGCCACTACTACCACCGACACTTTCTAATTTACTTCGCATCTCTTCCTTACGTTGCTGTACCGTTAGCAATTCTTCACTTAAATCGTTACAAAGTCGCAACAATAAAACGTTTTGTTCCCTAAGGTGTCGTAAAACCTCGACAACGTTCTTATCGTGCTTGAAAGATACGTGACGGAGCGTTTCGCTAATGGCCGCAACCCGTTTATCATATTCCGTACCTGAAATTATCGAAACGGTCGATGAACTATTTGTTGATGCGATCTGAGGATATGGTTGTTGGATGATCTGTAGAGAATCGGGCGATTGAGAATTACGCGGTGTATTCGGCTTACGATAGACTTCGAAAGCGCTAACACGTTGCGATGATGTCTGTAGTGATGAGATTATTGGACGTGGAGGCGGCGGCGCAACAAGAACTGAATCGCCGACTGTGTGGTGCGTTATATCGTCTATGGCCTGGAAGGAGAAGTCAAAATATGTTTAGTATCACAGTGAATCAATAAGAAAGCAAAAGAAAATACTGTTTACGAGAAAAGAGAAGCATAAAACAATTAATTAATTAAGCAATTAGGGACCAAAGAGATGATCAGAATCGCTACACAGCTCCGGACTCTTTCTTTAGTCGACAATTCAATTACTCTACTTGAACTGAAGGTTCATTCATCACACATGGATACAGTATTAAAACGATGCCGGAAATCGGAGCAGTGCTTTGGTGACAATGATAACAATATAGAATTCGCTAGTGGAACGCTCGGTCACTAAATATAGAGTTCAAATTGTCCAAAAAAGCAATTTCAAGAACCGAGTAGTGTCGTTGTGCCTTGATCTTGAGTCAGTCAAGAAACAGAAAAATTATCGGAACTTACCACTTTTGATGTCTCTGGAAAATGTGCGAAATCAGCGAATCCAGAGTTCGACGTATCGACTTGTACATCAAAGCTATTTTGAGAAGTAATCTAATAACAAAAATAATCTATAAAATCGAACAGACTCTATACAATCCACAATATAAGACTCACATCTTGTGTGGCGGGTCCACCAGTACCAGTACCGCCCATTTTCAATTTGTTCAAATCTAGACTACTACTACGGGCATGACGATGCGGTCTCGGTGGTGGTAGAGGGGGCGGTTCCTTCTTACTAATTAAACTCGTCGCAACAATACTTGACGAACTACATGTTATTTCGATTGCATCATTACTTCCACTTCCGACGCTCGGTTCGCGCTGTGGCGGTGGCGGTAAAGCACCAACACTCTTTGTCGGAATCTTTTTCGGTTGCGGTCGCTGAATCGCGCGCAAGTCATTGCCTGGCAATGAATCACGATGCTGCTGCGAATGATTACCGCCACTAGCTCCATTCGTTTGTTGTGATGAAGAATTCTGTTTCGGACTAGTTTCGTTCTCGCGAAGAACAACTAGACCGGAACCTTCGTAAGCTAATGTTTCCGATTTTCGGAGTATTCGAGTAGTTTCTTCGTCCAGGATCTCTGTTCCGCCTAAATAAGTATGTTCACGTTCGAGATTAGGTGATAAGAAAATAAGTTTTTATTGTTACATACCGACAGGCGTTACTCGCAACGGTACAGGATGTAAAATTTGTGGATCTGATACGACAGCTTGTGCGGTCCGCTGCATATCGAAATTTACGGGTTTTGGTCCAGGACTTGAAACATTTGATGTCGGAGATTCTGTGAATTTTGTCCATTCCTAACAACAGATCCATTGATAAATTACAGTAATTTCTAATTTGATTTTTTTTTTTCGAACTTACTCTACTTTGATTTGTCCAGTCTTTGATCAGTTCTTTGCCTCTCGCATTTGGCGGAGTAACGGACTCAGGTGGCGGAGAATTCGAAACGCTACGATTTTTACTATGTCCGCCGACAGAAGTCGGACTAGTAGAGCTCTTTACGTTTTGCTTCGATGAAATACTTGTCTGAAAATACAAAAAATAACAAATTTAATCCTTCCACAGTCGAGCTAGTAAACGATCTAAATGCAAACCTGTGAAGTCGTCGACAACGTACTCAAATTCATAACGTTACTCTTTTCCGAATGAACCGAAATCATGCGTTTGTAGTCATTCTCTTTTGTCGCCGATTTTATGGAAATCGAATCTGTTTTATCGTCGTCTAAATGTAAGAGGTCGGCTTCAGGAGGCTCGACAACGCCTGCCTGTGAACTCTGATTCAGCACGTTAGGATTTAAGCATGGGGGTAAAACTGGTGGCAACTGTATATTATTACGACGCAACACCACCAAATGCATTGCAGCCGTAAATTCGGCTAAGCTCAAAGCACCGTCTCGTGTCACATCGCAAAGTTGCCATATGCGACGCAGTTCCTCGACAGGAATGCGAGATTTTTCGAAAAATACCCTACGAAAAAAAATGTGTGAGATTTGTACTCGCATAATGACGCGACAAATATACCTAGCGATATGTCCAGACAATAAGCCATTTGGATCAGGCTGCACCGCCTTGAATTGTTTATTGTAATATTCTCGCTGCTCACTGGTTATTTGATAAATGGAGTCCAGGTCGGTGTCATTGTCATCATCGGAACTATGTCGGTCCGAAGATTCCTCTTCCGTACCCAGCAGCTGCCTATGCTCGTCTCCCAAGGGACCACCTTGCCAGAGAGTATCTTTCGCCCAAGGCCTTTCAGCTACGCTATTTGTTGGCGTCGGACTGTCGCTATTTGTGCTCCATGCTTCGGGTGATCCTCCACGATGGCGTCTCTAAAATTTAAAAAAAACAGCGTAAGTCTCAGCTTCATATAAACGCTGGATCATTCCTACATTGACTCTACCACTACCGGACTCGTTATGCTCCACCTCAGAGTCCGTACTTTGTAAATCCGAATTGGTTGTATCGTTCTGAAGATCCCGAACTCTTGCCAATTCTATTAAATCCGGACTATGATAAACTTCTCGAATCGAAGTAGTTGTAGCGAGGCCATTTATTTCGACACCAACCGGTCCAGTTGCTGGAGTACCGACAGTGCTAGGATTCGACGCAGCTACTGTTGGCGGAACTGGTCGATTTAGTGGCGGCGAATCTTTCCAACTGAATCGTGGCAGCGGCAGATTTAATGATGACGATATGACTTCTGAACGGAGCTGGATTGATGCTTGATAGGCGGCAATTAGTTTTAGGCAAGCGTAAAATTGTGAACGGGAAATATGCAGAGCGGTTTGTGATACGCCCGATAATGATGTAATCTGAAAAAATACCAGTTAAAGTCCGAGTTTACGATAACGTTAAGGGACTGCGACTGGACTACAATTTAGTCAGTTTGTTTAGACCTCTAACCACGTAAAGGACTTCCGAAGTAGCACCGCATATTAACGCACTAATTGACAACCAACTCCTACTCGTGAGTCCTCGGGAACCTAGACACTATGAACGCTCAGATGGATCAATTGAATCGGAATTGGTTCTGAGTTTTTCAGCCGTAGCCAGAAAAACAATGTTTTCAGAAGCTATAAAAATGCCCCTTGAATACTGTACTATGCCCTGGAAAGGGTCACATGGGATCTGAAGAGTTCACTCATTATACTGCTTCAACCAGCAGTATAGTTTAACTTGGAGATGGGCTGGGTAATGCTGGGTCAACCAAAACAAAATCAAGCCAATTACAAATCTGGGTGCACACCAACCACATTGGCCACTTGGAACACCCACTCCACTTTGCTCCAATCTATTCCGGGTGTGCTGGTCCGCACTGATAGATAGTCTACTCATCGGACACGAGGAACAACCTGATGATTACCTGCGACCACGAAACAAATTTACCTGTCGAATGACATCGTTGGACAAATTAGCCGACCGAAACAGCTCGGTGGCCTTCAGCACCGGAATCTTGCCGGTCTTTTCGACGTCGCAGCACAAAAACAAGTCACCGAAATAACGCGTTTCGGTATCCGTAAGCGCAATTTCGTCCATGACGACGACGACAGCGACAGCTGTGCCCTCCCGATCGCTGCCGGAGGTCTCCGCCGTGATTCACGTCGAGAATCCGCGCTGCGAAAAAACACTGGAAAAAATGCAATTGCAAAACTTCTACACCGAAAACCGTCGCGATTCAATCGTATCGGAAATTCAGACGAAAATTCAATTCTCTCGAATACCGCGTTTCTTCTTCGTGGCCTGTTTTTTTCCTCGTCCGCGCTGTGCTTTCTGTGCGTAAATTTTGTCTATTCGCTGGTGGTTTTTCTTTTTGTTTCGATTCCGTTGTATTTTTCCAGCAAATTTATTGTGCGCCGCCTTCGTAAACGAGGGGTCGCGTATTCGGCTTCCGATTTAAATGAAATTCGACTTCTGCTGTACGTGGGATAGAACGGAAAAAAAATTTAATTAACAAAATCGTCGCACACTACACGAACAAATTAAATTCTACACGTCCGTTTGACAGTTCGATTCCATTATCGGCGATTTCGTTTCGATGTGGCGTTCGTTCGAATTTCGAAAGTGGAATTATAGGAATATCGGTGTTTCTGTTTTGAGGTGACGTTTTGTTTGAGTTTTATTATTAATTTTTTAAATTGGACTAGATTGTATTATTAGTGATATGTACCAATTCAAATTCGATTTTTCATTTGGATTTCGAATTTAACAAATTTAAAGATCGTAATAGATTGAAATTTAATTAACGACTTGCTCCGATCCAACCATTACAGAAATAAAATCTTAACAGCTGCTTTATGGTGGGTTTACACTCACCCATGAGGCTCGCCTCGAGGCGAGAAGCTACCCCCATCAGGCCATTGCAAACCGGTTCTCGATGTAAAACTCTTGCGACTGCACGAGCTATTTCATGGATTAATTTTTTGGTGGGGATAGAGGCTCGTCGCAAACGCTGAGTGTAAATGCACCATTATCCTGGAAGCTTCTTCTTCTTCTGTAAGACACCTGAATTCGGCCTTAACCCTTTCATTCATATCTCCCAAGCATAGTGAAGATCCTCAGGTGTTGGAAAAATCAACTCCCATAATCCCAGGTTCGCACTTATCCATACCGGGTTCGGAACAATTCGATAGAACAAGGAACTCTATGAATTAAGTATCCATCGATGTGATTGCAGAAACAGTAATTTTTTAAGAAGCTTCTGTTGCTGAAGGGTGGTTTAGAGCAGCTCTTTTAGATACCAATTTCCATTCAAAGTAATTTTTTTTTTTTGTTATCGTCGAGATATATGAAAGTACAAGGCTAGTATTCTAGTCCCTCATTAAATCACAAACGGAATGTGCAATCTACACTGCAATTGCAATTTTCTATAATTAGACCAGTAAGTGCACTTCGTACTACGCGCGACACTTCACAAATCATCAAAATTAAATTGGAATAAAGTAATTAGTGAGTAGATTTTTATTTTATCGCAAACTGAAGCCTGTGAAAGTTCTTTCCTCTCCCAACAAAATTTAATGTTCAGGCCCTTTTTAATATTTATCGACTTTTCAGCAATTACATAAGTGAGACATGGCCCTCCCCGAGTCACTAGCAAACAACTACAAGAAATTCCAAGTATAACATGCGATTTTAATAAAAAAAAACTCAACTGAAAAAATTCTTATTTCAGGCTAAAAATGATATTCCAGTTTTCCTAAAAGGCGGCGCATTCGATAGAGGACTTTTCGGCTTAACAGTTGCTCTGTGCGGCGTCGGTTTGATAAGCATTGTTCACATGGTCTACTCCATGGGGTTCAAAAAGAAGGGCGGCTCATAAATTCAATTCGTTACGTAAATTAGATGGCAAATGTTCGAGATGAGAATGAGCAAAAATTAGATGTGAATTTTATGTTATAATAAATCTGAAAGTAATCTTGTGCACGTAGTATTTTCTATTCTTCGATTTTTTTTATCGGGCAAAGGAAGAAAATTCTGGCGAGGTCTAATTTTAGATGTTCGAATTGTTTTATTTTCGAAATAGAAAAAATAAAACGACGGCACTGACAATTTTTGTACACCCCTTAAAACTACTTAGGCTAGCGCTGTGACGCTGTCATTGGTGACAGCTTTTGCTTCAATATTACCTTCCACTTTTGTAACATTTAGTAAAACTTGGGAGGAAATATATAATTTAATAGTGGAATAAAAAAATTGCCTTATTGGGTGCTATGGAGGCCACCGACGAGGTTGTCGAACGGCAAAAGCTAGTTCCAAACGATGGCGAAACTGAGGAAGAGCAGACAAGCCAGGTGACAACGAGCGCTCCGCAAAGTGCCCCAAAGTCGCTTCCAACGCCTGCTTCACCCGTAATTGCTACGAAAGCAAAGGTTTAGTAACCGACCACCCACCTGAAAGAAGTTTTTTCAAATCGCCACCTTTTCTTAGATAAAGAGCCTTTCGAGTGGAGAAACGACCCGGAGTCAGAATTCGGCGTCTTGTTCGATCGAGCACGCAACTTCAGACAAGGGACAGCCTTCGGCGCGAGTTACCTATGTAAACGAACGACGTCAAAAGCAGCAGGAAGAATCTCGATTCGATTTTCGATCGCGACCCAGGAAGCTCCTGAAAGGTAATTGGTTGTGGATTGGTAAAGTTAACTACCCGCATTTGTGTCATTTTTCCTACTTTTTATCGACTCGCTTTTCTAATTTAATTAATTCCTTCTTATGCAAAGTCAAATTTAAGCGACTATGTGTCAGAAAAAGTTATAAAATTATTGCAGAATTTCGATCAAATTGTGTTGTGTTATGTTGAGAGCGTTTATAGAATGCGCATACCAAAAGTTCTATTCTGTGGTTTTACCCTGCGTTGAAATGTGATCATAATTAAATTATGAATGTGGCTTTAAACTATTGAAAGAAATGTCGATTGGTTTCGATAGGTCAACTTCACAGGACCTCAAACTCGAGTCCAGTGGCACTATATTTTACCCCAAATCGAGTCACGCAAACACAAAATCCTCGTTGTTGAAGAAAGGTTAAAGAAGCCAATTTGTATGGTCTATGCTCACCACTTCCGAGACGTCGGTCCACGGCTGAAAGAGATCAGCATCCAGTTTCAGTGATGTTTGGTGGGGAGTGAGCTAGTGACCTGAGTTTTTTTGAATAAGCGATCTAAACACCGCGCAAGTTAAGTGAAATTAGGAGAAGACAGTGATGCCTCTAAGCTGTAAGCTGTATTTTTTGTGGGTAGACACTTTTTCAATCATTTCTTGATTCAGTATCTGGTGGGAAGGGATCTGACGCACTTTCGCCATTTTTATGTTTAGCCGCCAAAGATTTTGTACTGTGCATCTTTAGGTGTTCGATACAGCCACATATTCACTTTTGTTCCGTTAGCACTTCAACTGAAAGACTCTACTGTCTCTGACTGTACGAACTTACGCAACGTCCTTTTATTTGGCATCATCGTCGTCTTCATTTCAACATAATCTTTTTCTAGACTTAGTATTTTATTTTGATTATTTTTCACATTATATTTTTTTTTTTTTTTTTTTATTTGGATTATGTTTTATGATTTACAACCCCATCCACCAAAAAATCAAATTGCAACGGTACAGATAGCAAAGAAAGTAGTTTAGTAGCGCCTAGTGAGAAATTCGACGATCGGCCAATAAAACACCATTCTTTTGTCTCAGAAGTTCCAGACGTGAAGCACATGGAACGGGCACTTCTCGGTTTGCTCGACGATTTCCATTCGGGAAAATTAAAGGCATTCGGTAAGGATTTTTCCGTAGTTCATTGGCTTATCGGAAACGGTAAATACATTTTTCTAACTCTTATTCAGGGTCTGGCTGTACTATGGAGCAGATGACGAAAATCCGTGAGCAACAAGAGAGCCTGGCAAAATTACATTTCGAGTTATCCGTTACAGAAGAAGGCCCGGCCGAAGAGGGTAATCACGTGAATCCCTCTAAGGCCCAGGAAAATATGATGCAACTGGTTCAGCGGCTCGAACAACTTTCGGTATCGATCGAGCAGCTACAATCGAGCCATACGGGGCTGTGAAGTGTGACAATAACACGCGTACCGTTTTCGATTTAAGCTTAAGCCAATTTTTGTCTCACAAAAAACAAAATCAATTGTATTTCACCAATAATTGTATTGGCCGTTTTTTTACATTAACTCGATTTTTATTACATAAGTAAAACACCAGAGATTTAATCGGAAAAATAAAATTAATTATTTTATAAGTGAATTAAGTTTTTGTCGAATGAAAAATAAATGAAACGTGAATTTTTTGATTCAATTTGCTTAAATAATTGTTTAATACTACAGCTTCTCGTTATTTTCGTCAGGGGTGCTACTAGCGAATGATTCACACAAGAGCATGACGAACCTGGTGGGCAATACGTCAACAACCAAATTCCTTCAGGAAACCTTGTCGGTCACCTTAAAATTCTACAGGAGTTTTACAGCGGGTGTATTGGACCCATTTGCAAAATATGGATGGCAATAGGACAAACAGCCACTAGTCTAACCCAAAGAATATGAAATAGAGGGGAAACGCCCATATCCAGGCCGCGATCCGAATTACGCTTTCTGCGCTTTTAGCACGCATACAACCGGTCCGAATTGCGCTCACGTTGCATACGATTTGCATGGAGGGGAAATTTTCTGGCGCTTACACTGCTCGCCGAGCATAGGCACTGTGAGTACACTGTGTGCACACGATTGGCCCGAATTATATGCGTCGTAAACGTGCATACAATTCAATTTTGAAAACTTTCAAATATATTTTTTTTTTTTGAATTTCTATTGAATTGATTCAAAGTTACGTATTATCAAATGTGGTGCTTCACGGACAAAAAGATATTACGCATGTTGTGAAAGGCTCAAAATTAACCGGTTAAAAATTTTGAAACTTCTTGGATTCACATACAAAAAATCTGCTAATGGTCTGGGCGCAACTTTATTATTTTTACGGCAAAAGTTCGGAACGCGTTCTATTCTAAGATGTAGGTGTAGGTGTAGGTTACTATGTGACTGAAAAACTAACAAAAAGTTCCGAAGCGGTTAGAGTAGGGCGTAATATATGAATACCATGATTGGGTCATACTCCGGGATGCGGTCTAGGAGTTGAAAAAGGAAAAAACTTAAAAATAGGTGATTATTAAAACAGTTCGTGGAATGATATTCGATATCTGATCAGACCTGAGAGATATGGAAGAATTTATGAAAAAGTATACAATCACTTTACACCCCCTTAGGGGTCAATTTTCAAAAAATCTTTTAAACACTTTCTAGGTATTCATATGAAGAATCCGTAGAATTCAATATTTTGGAAGATCTAGTAGATATGACGAAAATCGTGAAAATATATGCATTCTATTTTGACTAAACATTTTTTTTGCCCCCACTTCCGAATGCCAATGGATATTCGATTTTTTTTAATCCAAATTACTTTCCTAGTTGATTTACATATACACACCGATTTTCAACTTTCTAGCATAAGCCGTTCCATAGTTAGGAAAAACACCCCCCCACCCCGGTACCATACTACCACTATAAAAATTTATATTTTGCCAACATGCCACTACTATAGCTCTATCTAAATACCAAGTTTCAGCTTTTTATCATTATAGGTTCTTAAGATATAAACATCGGAACCTTTTCCTTTTCACCCTCCCCCACTCTCACCCTCTACTACACCCACATCCCCGAAAATATTTTTCTCTGCTAGGGTTCTACCGGGCCTACGTCTGGTAAAAAATTTGAACATCTATCTTATACTGAGATATGAAACGTGATTTTTTTGAAAATTTCTTATCCCCCCCACTTCCATGTTCCACCACCCCCTTAAAAAATTTTCCTCTCAGCAATCTTTTTTTGTCGACCTTTCTACTCAAACCGAATTTCATTTTTCTAGAGCAATTGGTTCAATTTGGTACCCCCACCCCCGTACGCCACTACCCCCACTCCAAAATTTCTTTTCAATCCTTTCTCCTAATTTAGGTACAGATATTTGTTAAGTTTGAATTTCGTGCCATCAGCGGTTTAGGATATGGATTTTAGAATGGTTCGATCTCGGCATTTTTGCATTTCGGACTCATTATTTCCCCCCCCCCCCACTCTCACACCCCTTCACCCATATCGACAATTTTTTTTCGGAACTGGGTTCACTATCGAAGTTCTATAGAAATTCCAAGTTTCAACCTCCTAGCGTAAGCGGTTGCTGAGATCTAGAAACCAAAATTTTTTGTCTAAAACCCTCCCCCCTCATACCCACATCCCTCTAAAAGAAACCAGTCGTAGAGGTTCACCCAACCTACCCACCATATAAATTTCATAATAATACCTCAACGGGTTTGGGAGCTACGCGCCTTTAAATTATTTTGCGTACGGCGTACAGACGGACATTTTTTTTTTATTGCTTTTTTGGGGTCTACTAGTCCTAAAACGTGAAAGTACAAAATTTCAGGGTAGCAAATTTTTTTTTAAATTTCAGGTCGATCACAATACTTTATTATTAAAAAATAATAAAGTAATTTACACATTTGTTTATTGCTCCAATTAGAAAATTAATTTAGTGAATGAATGCATAAAAAACATTAACACTAAGTCAAAATTTTGCTTTAATTCATAAAAATAATCGCTATAAAAGAACACGCAACGGAAAAATTGGCTCGAGGAACTTGGTGGGAACGTTCACCGAATACAAAATTTGACGAAAGTGTGCCAAACAAAATTTTAGAATTTAGAGTGCAGAAGAAGTACTGCTTTCGACGCTGCACTCTTCTGTAAAGTCGCCATTCTCTGGCTTATCGCTTTAACCTTTCATATCTTCACAATAAATCAATTTTTAAACATCCGGAAGAATTTAAAAAATATTAATCTGAAATTATCAGGGAATTTTGAAATTTCGGTTGCCGCCTGGAGCGCATTCTTCTTAATCCCGTGATGGGGTTTCTGAGTTCGGAATCAATTGTTAAGCCCACCAGACATACCGCAAGCTTTCATTTACACAAAAAAAAAGTTTCTCCTTTACCTTTTTAAGTTTCTAGAATTTATTTTATTTTTTTAAATATATTATTATATTTGTCTTGGAACAAACGGACAAATACGTAAATAATTCTAAAAAAAATTGCATTAGATTTTCATACAATCTAAAATAACTTTTAAATCTCTATACAATCGTCAAAGCGAACGAAAATTACGATCGAAACAGAGGTCTTACATCTTCCAACTTAGAATTCAATAGAAAAAACGGTCAGATGTGCCGTAGAAAAAATATAAAAATAAAACATCGAGGCGCCAATTTTGAATAGCAGCGCAAACATACTTTTGGAAACGATGCATACAAGAAGTAGTTTTGTGATGGCTTTTCTTTCTTGTTCCTTTCCAATTTTTAATATTAACCTTAATAAAGAGATACTCGGGAAATTTACTTGTCATCTTTTTTTGCAGGCGGCTCGGTGTCAGCCGATTCGGAAGGCTTGCGCTTCCGGTTGCCGAATTTTCGCTTGTGTTGGTTGTTACGACGCGTTTTCATCTGTTCGACTGCTTTACTGAGGAATTCTTTTTCCTCCTCTTCGGTTAGGACGCGAAGTGTTAATTCGGTGTCGTCGGCCAATTTAATCTGCAATTCGGATATGTTGAATGAATGTAGGATGCAGTAAGATAAAATAGAAACAATAATAATTACCTTCTTATCTTCAACTTTGTCCAGGAACGGTTGAGCGCTGTTTTCCTGCTGCAATCGAACGTAGCCACTCTTGTCGCCGCGCACGTATTCAATGTATGCTACTTCGCCGCCTAGCTTGATAATCACTTCTTTTACTTGTTCCCATGTTGTCGTTTCGATGCAGCCTTCGAAATGTAGAACTGTTCCCTTCGGTAGATTGAAGGCTGGCTCAGCAGGCTTCTTAGATTTTTTCTTGTTGTTGCGTTCTTCTTTCTTCTCTTCGAGGTATTGTTCTTGCCATTTCCGTTCGATTCCAGTTCCTTTGTACTCGACCTGTACGAATTAAAAATTTTTTTTGTCATTGTGGCTCCGAATCGTTTGCTCAAATCACCCTCGGATAAATAGGAGCAATCTCTCGAAGTTACTCTCCTCGAAAAAATTGGGTATACTTTTGAATACTATTGGGTGATCTTTACGAGGAGTTTGGGGGCTTAATTTCTTAAGAACTGTCCTTCCGAGGTGACTAGTTAGTTTTAATTCAACTTTTAACACTCTGGCTATCGCGTGCTCCATCATGACAGATGAACTACATTAAGCCCATGACTTCGCCAATTCAGGATTCAGTACCTCCGTAGTTCGAGATTTTTCTTGATTCCGAACAAAAACTCCGCTATTCATCTACCGAGTACACCCTATCACATTCACTGAAAAATAAACACGCTTACCTTCTCCTTATTGATGTACTCCTCGCACTGCTCCTTCCTGGCGAATGTAACAAAAACGCTGCCCTTGAACTTGTACACTTTCGTCGGCTTGTCGAGATACTTGCGCATCACAATGTTTACGACTTTGTCGTACGGTGCGAAAAACTCAATCAGTTCCGACATCTCGGCATCGAGTGCGAAGCCCTTGCTGTACGAGGTTCGGGAAGCGATTTCCTTCCGACGTTCTTCGTTTTGTTCCGGCACCGGACGTTCCGGATGACGTCGAATTTTCAATTTGTCTTCACTGATTTCAACGAGTCCCTCATCTGATTTTTCGAGCGCTTGAACAACGACCTCATTATCCGTACTGAGAGCGGCCAATCGTTTGAAAGTGAAAAGAACACTGAGCGGAACCCAGCCTTCGTCTTTCGTGACTTGCTCCTGGAGGAATTTATCGCGCGCAAGATTCGCATCACCAAAATAATATTCGACCTGTCGGATGATGTCGCCGTTCAACTTGGCCAGGTCTTCCGGTGTGCGTTCGACTGGTGGAGCCTCGACGGGCGTCTCTTGTGGTTTTTCGGCGACTTCGGTCATTTTGAATTGCGAGCTGAAAGAAAAACTTAATCGGTGAATATTTTCAGCATGAGTCGCGCGTTTTTAAGGTTAGGGAGACGTTTTCCGCAATTTTCAATTTTCGGTGATGCGGAGCTATTCGTTTTAGGGCATGCAGTGACGGATAAAAATCGGAATAACAAATTTATCGGAAAAACTTACCAAACTCGGTTTACTTTCGATTTACACGTGCAATTTACAGATCGTAATAACACACCGGTTAAATTCAGCGTGTACAAGGGTACATACAAGTCGGATCTCGTTCGCTGGAAGGTCGGGAAAGAATATGACAATCGTGCGAAGGCGCACATTTCCAGTGGCAGGGTTTCTATGGAGTTGGCGCCGAAAGTTTGAAATTTCAAACGAAATTGCCATTCTGAACTATTTGAAGCTAAATTTATTATTTTTTAATTAATTATCCAGTAAAAATAACATCTTTGAATAATTTAAAGAAAAAGGAAAACATCCTTTTTAAGTAATAATTCAATAAACATAAGCTGATTAGACCCTAGCCTACAATGACCATGTTGTCTTCAAACCGATGTGGCGGGACGACTAAATTTGTTGGCGCAGGACCCTTTCGCACACGACCTGCGGCATCGAAATGCGAGCCGTGACATGGACAGTAATAACCGCCAAAATCTCCAGAATACGGCAAAGGGACACAGCCAAGATGCGTGCAAATTCCTATAACAATTAGCCATTCGGGCCGTTCGCATCGGTCCTGATCAGAAGCGGGATCACGCAGTGAAGCAATCGAAACGCCCTTCTCTCGTTCGATATCCTCCGGAGTTCGATGAAGCACGAACAATGGCTTCCCACGCCACTTGAACGTTCCATTGATCCCTTCCGGTATAGCAGTCAGATCCACTTCGATCTGCGCCAGAGCCAGGACATCCGCTGAAGCTGCCATGGACTTGATGTAATGGTGCGTGAGCGATTTCGCACTGTACATGCAGCCAACGAAAAAACCTAAGAATTGAGGTTGTTAAAAAAGTCGCAGTTGCAATTTATTCAAGAGGTTTTTGCTACCTGCTTGACAGGCATAAGAAAATATTTTGCGCTGATATTCGTTTTCTTTTGGAGGTTTCTTGCTGGACCGAAGCTTAGACGAATCGCGGCGGTACGGATCGAAATCGGGAAATTTGTAGTCGCTATGCGAGACGAAAACCCGCTGATGTAATAAATTTATTGTTGCAGAGTTTTCCAATAAAATTGGAAAAGATCGCGTTAAAAATTTGAACATTATGTTTCGCAATGAAAGTCAGAAAATTTTTCAAGTGAAGGAGGGCGTGCTTTGATTTCTTTTATGGTGATTTCTTTTCTCAAAAAAAATGTGACCTGTAAAGATGCAAAATTATTGCAGTTCTGCCCTCTTTTTTGACAGTTCCGTCCGACAGGTCAATTTACAATAGAACGCTTTCAGGTCAAAAAGCTATTATGAAAATTTAAATATATTTTCACTACACTCCGTATGATTTCTAATTACCGTATGACCCGTGAGACAGTTTAATTTATGCTTTTAAATCGTTTGCCGCTGTGTCGTAGGATATTTTTTTCTTATTTTCATCGTTTCTTACGCACATTTGAGGTTAAAGGAGTTGTACCGCCGAAATTTTCGGGGCAAGAAATGCGAGTTTTCAGGTCAATTTTAGTCACGGACTCAAACCCCTTTTTCTAGCAGGTCAAAAAAAATTTGAGAATAGAACAGCGGAACTGCTAGAACAAAAATTGAGGGCAGAAACGGGTCACATTTTTTTGCTATACTATCGAGAGAAAACCATAACTAATTTTTTTGGAAAATGGAAGAAGTGAGTTCTGCTGCACACCGATCGCATCACCGGTATTATTTCAAAATTATTCCTTCTGAAGAAAAACTGTAGATAACTTGTCTAGAATTTGACTACATAGCGTAAATCAAATTTTAAAATTTTATTTTTTATGAGAATTTTTATGTTTGTGCTTTTTTGTTTATTGTCGAACTATTTACAATAAAAACATTATTTACTCAGTATCTTTTCATTGATCACATTTATTTTCTTACTAAATTTTGGGTCCAGTAACAATGTACGAAGAAGAGCACACACTACGCGAGGTATACATACAGGATTCTCCACAAAAAATTCTGCAAAAATACCTATCGCCGAACAACCTATCGCCGAACGGCGACGATTACTTCTAAATTTCAAAACGCTATAACTTTTCATTTCAGGGCTTGCGAGATTTGAAACATAGCTCAATCTGTTTCAAAATATCGACAGATTTAAAGATAATTTTTTCTTTTTTTTTCAGGTTGTGGTCAAACGCAACAGTAGTACCTTCGCGCCCTTTCGCCTCATAGAGTCCTTCCCCTCTTCTAAGTTTTTGTAAAATCGGCAAAAATGCCCGCATGCCCCCCCAAATTTTACCGGACGCCGATGGGAATTTTCCAGCGGCCCCCCCTCGCATTCGATCGGACGCCGATGGAATTGCCACTTTGCTCCTCTGGTTCAACTCTTCAGACGCCCTTAAAAATATATCCATCTCCCTCCCTCCTCTAAATTTTCTCTCGATTCCTCCCAGGAAAGGTTGGCAGCGCTGATTGTGCATTGTAACATCGCATTTTGTTGTTGACGTCTCTCACTCTCATCGCATAGTAACGAAACGTCAAAACAAAGTTTGGATTTTTATGTACCGCACCAAGTATGAAGAACGTTCAAAAGTATTTTTTGATTTTAGAGAGTTTAAATTATGGAGCAAACTGTCAAGGTTAGTGTAAAACCAAAATTCTGTGAAGGTCGCGAGAACAATTTTATTGCTTTAAGTCCTTATTTTTTTTCATCAGGCTCTGTTTAACCACCGATTGGGTAGCAGCAGTGCTTCTTTACAAGGCGCGATCCTCGCTATAGCTTTTCGCACCCGCTTATTTGTTCCTCGAACTGTCTTGTCGGTTGCTCATGACCCACCACAGAAATGCAAGTTCCAATCCTGGACCTATTAGAATGTGTTTTGCTCCTCGAGATTTGCCACCTCTATCTCTGAATCTGAGTGCGCATCTTGGTCTTTCTCGTCATCCTTCAAGGATTTGTCGTTAGAGATAACGTCTGGCCAGAATATCTCGAGAAAGATGACAGAAATGTGTCAGAATACCGAAGACCCACCATCAATTCTGAAAATGCCCTCATGGTATCAAAATTCTTACACATTTTTCACCATGTTTTCAGTTACATATCATATTTCCAATTCTCGGCGTTTGTTTTTAATTGATGCTTCTGGTGTTGGTATTCTAAATCCTACCGGAGTACAAGAAATTTTTGAGATGTTTTGTAAGTTGGAGTGCAGCAGAGCTCCTAATGTTACTCAACTTGGAAAATGTCACACCTCGCCCGTACTAAACTTACTTAAGCCACTATTAATTATAGCCTTTTTGCTTTATCATTGGTTCATTGATTTTCTCCTTTTACTATATTGTATTAGTTTATTTTTGTAAGTTTTTTGGTTGTTACCGCTGTTACCGCATGCCATCGGGCTATCACTGAAGGAACATCTACAATATTTTTGTTTTTGCGGGTCTGGATATTACGGTTCGTGCGGTTCGATGTATAATCTCGCTTCACGTTATCGAAAGCCTTCCCGAATACAGTTCAGCCGAGTGTTCCAATATTATTCTGCGGCCAGATAAGAAAAAAAAAAATAAGAAAAAAAACAGAGGTATGCACTTTGATTAGTGGCGTCTTGCCCTCTTGGTTCGTATTTCACTGACTGCCAGAACAATGATTATGG
This sequence comes from Beris chalybata, assembly GCA_949128065.1. NCBI lineage: Eukaryota > Metazoa > Arthropoda > Insecta > Diptera > Stratiomyidae > Beris > Beris chalybata. The sequence continues at coordinate 854,847 of OX421896.1, read as the reverse complement.
TGAAAATTTTTTACATATCTCTCTGTTGTTTATATTTCTTTGCAGAAGCTGACAATAATGTGAAAAACAATGTTGACATTTTGAAAAAGTATCTGAAAAGTGAAGATATATCGAGTGATTCAACTTTGAAGGGATTGCACACCCAGATTTCTGAAAATTCACCAGAATCATGCAGATGTTCGTATTATCTATTACACGTTATACTCACAATCAAGAACAATATAAACTTGGACAGTATATCGAAAGAGGATTTGATCAGTGTTCGACACTTGAGCGAATACTTCAATGCAATAAAGTTAGCTTCACGCTACGCAATTGTTCACAATTTGCCAGGGTATCTACAAGCGCAACTAATTTTCAAGTCTACTGTCGAAATGCACTGTAATTCGGCCAATCTGCGCAACAGTTTGCTTATAATCGCCGAACTGTTTTCCGTAACGACAATTTCATCTAACCGAGCCATAGATTCAGTAGTACTTGAACTAATGGCTGGAATATATTCGGGTCTAATGACACCAGATCCTGAACTTGAAGAAATTTTAATCTTGCTATGGAATCGTACACCTAAAGAAAATTACTTCCGATATTTACTTATTTTAAAAAGTATTAAAGCACTACCGACCGAAATACAAGTGAAGCTCCACGGCGATTTGCTGTCGAAGCTGATAGAACCAGGTGGTTTTAAGCTGTTGCTTTTGAACACAGTGCCATCGATAGGTGACTCTATCGGTGTTCCTAATTGGAGGCGGTATGAAGTAGTTGCTCAAATCGTGGCACACAAGGGACATACGGATGCGTTTTATACCGCTATGATCGAGCAAATTTTTCAGTTTGTCCAAAACTCTTCATTCGATTTGATGGAAAAAAGTATGGTGCCAGCGGGAATTGTTACTCTACGAAAGATGTGCTTACTAAACCGAAAATTGCGGCAAAATATCGAGGACCGGCTTGATCAAATGTTCAAGCCCTTCGTTGAACCAGTCGACGTTTTAAGCGGACTGATTGTAATGGATGCCGACGAGTTTGAAAAATTTTTAATTTTTCAAAGCGCTTGTTTTAATGGATCGTTGTTTGAAACACTGCCCACTGTGTTTCTTGTAAAGTATCTCCCACTTTTGATTGGTATTTACGGCCAAATTGAAGGCAATGTTGAAAGCAAGGATCTTATTACTCTAATCTGTCAGTGTCTGTCTAATATGAAAACCGACGAACTAAGGATTATCTTGAAATCAGTGTTTAATAAAAATGATAATTTATTTCCTATGAAATATTTGCACAACCGAATCCTTGTACGTCGAAATGAGGTAGTGGGAAAATATAGTTTCCAGATAGCACCAGAAGATCTTGAAAACGCCATTGATTTGGCCTCGAATCTCGTAAGCATTCTGAAAAATTCGAACAACAATATTCTAGTCTACAGTAGTTTCGTGCAGATTTTAATGATCCTGGAGGAGGTCGATTCGATCAACAACCAAGAAACGGATGTCGATCTTCTACAAAATGTTGACGAGCTAGATGTATTTTTAGCAGAAAAATTTAGGACAAGAATTTCCGTAATATCAAGCCTAACCGAACTGGTAGCATTTCATCCATTCCATACGCAATTTAAAGAAAATCCCAGCGAGATTCTTGAATTTTTGCAGAGTGCCTTGACACGGCGAATTAACAATAAATCAAGTTCATCCGATACGGACAGTAATTTGCCAGTATTGCTGGCAGTATTCCAAGAATTTATAGAGTCGGCTAAAGACTATCATAAATATCGAGCAGTTAGTGCTTGCCTAAAAACTTATCTGAAATATGTATACAACGAAGATCTTTGTAATCAGATTCGAAGTATTGTTTCTTTTATTGATGACGGCCCTAGAATTTCGAATCCAGGTGCGTTGGAATACAATTTAGCACGCTCCTTATTATCCGAATCGAAATCACATTTACGAGTCTATGGAATCACGCAACTTATTAAACTTTTGAATGCTCGGGACGACGAAACTCTGTGCAACCGACATTCTATTTTGGCTATGGCGTTGCACGCTCTAAGGGATGAAGAGTCCTACACCTATTTGAATTGCATTCGATTATTTATGTGCCTGATGAATTCTATGCATTCGGAAGTCCTGGAAACTTTATCAGCGGAGTATTTAAATGACAACGAGACTATAGATTTTCGTCTAAAAATTGGTGAAGCTATGGTTAAAGTAACAGAGGAGTTAGGTACGAATATTGTGTGTTGCGGTAATTTTCGATAAAAATATTTTTTATTTTAGGATCTCTGTCGTACAACTATAAAGACATCTTAATAAATTGTTTCCTTTATAGTTGTCTGCATAAAATCGACGAATTCCGAGCATCTAGCATGTCGAATTTGTCGACTGTTTGTCGTCTGTTGAGTTATCAAGTTCACAACTTCTTCCAAGAGGTATGCACTGAATGGCTTATATTTTATTCAACATCTAATACATTCTTAATTTAGATGATGTTAATGATTGAGTCCACTCTTCAAACGGATACCTATTTACCGGCTCGACGCGCAAGTGTTTTGATTCTCAGTCAGCTATTGTGGGGCGTAGAGAATCTTAAAGATTTCGAGGAAAATTTACTGCCCATTTATCGTCTTTTGAGAACGGTCGTGGCAAACGACAATGATGAAAAGACTCGAATTCATGCGACCAATGGCTTGGCGTATCTGAAAGATAAGTGCAAGTCGTTTTTGTTTCCCGAGCAAAAAATAGAAAAGGAAATTAAAATTTTTGGCATCAAAGATGACGTTCGGGAAAAGAATATCCGGGGACATATGTTGTAAATAAAATTGTTACAAATAATATTTATGGCGTTTGGTTGAGTTTTAAAAAAATTTAGTATTCCATAAGACTTATAAATTGCATTTACTCTCTATGTAGCCCAACCATGTACATATTGCGCTTGCAACTTACGTATATTTTATTACTGGCTCACATCGATTTATCACGATTATTGTCGTCACTACTATGTACCACGATATTATTATTTGCAATAAACTAGTATTACACTGTTTGGCCATGTTGTCAAATTGCAGTAGTAAGCAATGCGAAATAGCGAATTCCAGTTATACTCGCAATGTCCGCTCGGTCAAATTCGCATAGTTTTTTACTGCGATTTGACCACTTGGACTTAAACAGTGTAATAATAGCTTTAAGGTTCTCGTACACGAGTAATTTTCCAAGCACTTAATTGCCCGGCAATTATTGCCGAAACTAGTGGAGCGATTAATGGAGCAATACATGATAATATGCTAGTTGCGGCAATATTTCGGAAATGTGGCAATTTTTCACAGATTGCTGGTATTGTTCGCCCTATAGTTGCTGTATTTCCACTGAATTTCGTCATCATCTGAGAAAGCAAATAAGAACGATCTTTTTATCGAAGACTATTCTCTCAATTAAGCAACACTTGAACAAGTATTTTTAATATTTGCCGAAAAACAGCGAGATAATGAGAAGAAAAACGGTAAAAAAGATTAAAACATTAAGAACAATAAAATAGATCACAAAATTTAAAATTTATTTTAGCGATACACAAAATTGCATTTGTAAAATTTGATGGCACACCTCTCGCGGCACGCTAGAGTGCCACGACACCGTGGTTGAGAATCAGTGCCACATTTAATGATATTTCAGCGCGAATCAAATTTTATTCCCAATTTTTCTCCCCCAAAACTATAGATTTCATCTATGGTCTAATTTAAACTCAAATAAGAATATTAAAACTTGAAGAGTATAAAAGCAGTACACAATTCATATTTCATAAATATATATATTTTCAATTTTTTGAAACATACTTTTTTCTTGTTTTTGTTTTAATTTTAATATAACTCATCCATTTTTCATATTTTTTCACATACATATAATTATATATATTTGTTAATCATTTCATAATTAAGTAATATTGATGATAACTTTGTTGCTTTCTCATTTCTTGTTTCACGTTAGTTGAATTGCACTTATATTATCAACATATGAGTCCATATACATCGTATTTGCTCTTAATGTCGTATGTAAGCTAGCAAAATAATAATTATAAAAAGAATCTGAATAAAAATGTGTATTAAACTATGTTAATCGCAAATTTTTCATGATTTAACTCTTTGAACAATATCTAAATTCAATAGGTTGGGTTTATCTTGAATCTTCTGCTATCTTCCTATTTTGATAATTTGTTAAAAATATGTCACCTAACTATGATAAAATTTAATGAGTACATAGTTTAATTTATATTTCTATAATAACATTCGAGTATAATTCTGTTGATTTTTACGAATAAGAGAAAAATTATTAAAATTAAAGCCTCTTGGTAAGTTGTTAGTGTGCAATTGAATCGAATTTTATGTTGTCAATAGTTCCACAAATAAATTAAAAGGATGAAGGGCGCATTGTTAATTTGAAGCCAACGGCACTTTTTTATTTTTTTATGTTTATTTATAGACGCAATGTGTGATTTAAGCTTATAAATGTAGAAAGAGCTATGGGAGATATCTCAAAAGTAACTATAGAAAATTATCAAGAAACTTTCAATCATTAAAAGAAACGCACACATTTATTATACAAAAAATAATATGAAAAGAAAAGTAACAGAATACAAATGTATGAAATAGTGAGAATATTGAGTCAAATTAAAATTTTACATTTAGTTAAAGGTGACGAGAAATGCTTGTTGATTGATATCAGGTTGCTCTTAACGAGTTTTTCTTACTGTAAGTAAACGAAGTTAAATTAACTTTTTTTGTTGAAAAAAGCTCTTTTTATACTGAAATGATGATTTTATGTACTTAAAATTATATCAGATTTTCTTAGTTCACTTATTATTTCTTTGTGTGTTTTTTAATTTTAATTTCCTTATGATGGGGGTGTGCCTTTTAAATGTTAATTTGTTCTTGGTATTTATTTGTTTGTGTGCTCTGAAGCGTATTGCCATCGTAATCATGTAACTTAAGTACAAAAAGAAACGATAAAAAACTATATAAAAGTAAATAATTAAATATAAATGGGCGCATTAAATATTAGGTAAAGATATAAATTTAAAATGACGAGTAGCAGTTGAAATATATGTTTTCCTGTTTCTTTTACCATCTCTTGTAGACTGGCGATAAATCTAGTGTTAAATTTTTAAGAGCACGGTTTCTTGCTGATGATCGTGTCTGTCGTGATGATCGGATTATCTCAAGTACAAGTCCTCTACAATCGTTGCATACAGCCATCAATTCGCCGCGTAATGTATTTTCTTTCTGATCGGTCAAATGAGCCGACGAAGACAATGTAAATGCCCGGGCAAAACGATTTCTGTAAAAATGCAAAAAAAGTTTATAGAGAGTTTTACGACCATTTAAATTTCTCAGTGTGGAGTGTGCCAGAATTAGCATTACGCAGAGTAAGTCATCATAAGTAGGCAAAAATTACAACAGGTAAATAGAAGTGGAGAAGACGAATTTGTTTCAGACCAATCAATTGCATGGGATATGTATGTGCTGGAAGTTATCATGTTTGTTTGTTTGTTTATTGCCATAGATAAAGTTCGTTTATACATAATAATTTTGCTTAAGAGTTCAGTTTTAAACAACTTTTGAGAATATAATGTATCGAGTTGTTTTACTAAATAAAGGAAGTTATCTAAACTTATTTCTATATACAGCTGATGGTCTTAGCTACTAATGCTTTATAATAATCATGTATATTTATATACTTCTTATTAATAAATAATAATAATAATAATATTTCTATATAAGTAAGTAGCAACATTCAATCAGTGCCACATGGAAATGGCAGCAAACAAGCAGATTGAACCAAAAATGCTAAGGCAATATACCAAAATATTGTGTAACCTAATAATACTTCTTTTAGTTTTAGACCTGTACAATGTACAAAACAGTTGGAATGAAAAAATTTGATCACTTCCGCTCTCAGCCGAGAATCGACACAATGTTATTTAAATCTTTTAGATGGTCAGATGTGAATAGATTTTCACCGAAAGCTAAGAAACTTACTTTAACGCACGAATGAAATGAAAAATTGGATAAATGAGTTAAGTAACCTGTGGGTAAACGAGATATACAGGCCTATTCTGTGCACAGTCACAAGTCTCAATTTGATCAGAGAGTCATAATTTTAGAAAATCTGTGACTTTTCATATTCTAGCAGTAGTCAAAATTTTGACGTTTTAAAATAAAATCACAAAATTGTGACTATCGAAATAGGTGATCACAACGACCAGCCAGACCTACAAATTTATCGTTTCGTGAAGTTTCAATACTTAATAATAAAAAAAATGGAAAGTTTGTTATATTTTCTACTGGAATTACTGGAAGAAGCTGAACAAAAGTAATTTAACGGAAATTTTGGTAGCTTTTTTACATTTTGTGTGATTTAAAGGCGTTATGAAGAGTGACAGTGCGAAAGTTAAGGAACGCAAGTAAACAGTTTTGTATTAATCTACAATTTATTTGGGAGTTTCTTCGGTTTTAGACGTCTCCTGAGGCATACAACATTCCATTATACACTTGCAAAGGCCGAATGAACCCTGATAGTGACACAGCATCATCAGTTTTCTCCAACTCTGTGGAGAAATTTTTGTGATCTTACTTGTGACTGCAGTGCCAGAATTCCAAAACACTTTCCGATCACAAGTGCAGTCACAAACTTTAAGTCACAGCAGGTTGTGACTTGTGATAGGTCACAATTTCAGAATAGGGCCGATAGTCTGATGAATGTATCAATCATCGCAAATAGGACAATTAGTGGGAAATCATCGGTCAGTCAGAACCCAGTAAATGCTGACTTAAGAAGAAAAGAAGTATAAAACTAATAGGTGAAACGAATAAAACTTGTGATCAATTACTCCCTCTTACTTACTTCCTATCCAACGTACTGCTATTCGAATGCGGTCTTGCCGGGCTTTGTACTGGTAAACTTTTAGGACCTTCCATGCTGCGCGACATACACGTGAGATTGCGATTTATTGCACTCGGTCCATTCATATACGACGACGTCGAACAATTGTTTTCCTTATTATTATTAATATTACCGCTACTACAATTATTATATACAATGCTTGAGGAATTATTGCTGGCAATCAGAACGCCACCGTTCGACGAAGTTGTAGATGACGTGTTGGTTGTAGTCGTGGTTCCAGCGGTACAACCGATATGCAATGACTTGGTCATTAGTTGCTGGTGCAGATCGATTTGAACGGCACTGGAGCCAGGCGTACTGGTTGTTGATCTTTGGTGTTTTGGGGATGATGGAGCACTGCCGACGGTATTGCGAGTCTGTCAAAAGAATACCGAATTGGACAGGGTTGATATCAATGGGGAGGTGATTTTAAATAAATGGAACATTACTTTTCGATCCGACTCTGGTCGTAGCAGTCGCTCCATTAACGATTTCGGAAATGTTTCGTCCGTTAAGGACGATGGTCCAGCATGGCTTGATCTTGTCGTAGCGGCTTGTGCGTGATGCGATGGTGACGGCGCATTGGAACCGATCGGACTGTTCATCAGAGACGGGGACAGAAGAACCACTGGAACATTTCTGAAGTGTTCGGTTGGTATTCGCATCTGAAACAGGATCACTTTGCCAAAAATGTCGTGAAATGAGTTGCACAATTGTTCTTACCTTTGTATAGCACTTGGAACATACAGTCCTTTGGCACAGCTTACACTGAATACCCCACGGACCAAAAATACTAAACCTAGTTCTTAAGCATAGAAAGCATACTTTTCGCCGTTCCACATCTTCCTTGACGCGCACGCCTACGGGAAGACCTTCAAGTTCAGCCTTGGTCATTACCGATCGTATGTGAACGATTTCTTCTAGTGTCAGCGATAGACGATCGTTAATTCTGTCCGCCCATTGCTTCTCGTCGAGCGCTTCTAGAGAGTTTTTGGTCCATGGCTCCATGTTTGGAAGATTGCTGGAATTATTCACTCCAAGACTATTACTAACACCGCTGTTTGGTTGCAGCTGTTGTTGCTGTTCACAACAGGATATTTGTTGCTGGTGTTGTTGCTGTTGCAGCTGTTGTTTCAGCGATTGCTTCTGTTGCCTCGACTGCTTCAAGCTGGGTGTTGAACTGACCTCAGATTGGCGCGAATCTGGTCGTGACGAAGGCGTCGAATGCGTTTCGTTTATATGACTTTGGCACCCAACAATTGTATGTCGGCGCATTGACGCCCGACGCGACTCGCACTGCGTTGCTAAGTCATAAGCTGTAAATGTTGAAAGAAACAATAAATAGTAAAAATTGAAAAAGATACTTTTTACTTTAACATTCAATTAGGAAGCGGAAATTATTTGACTAAATTTTGTAATTTACTAAATTTTTTTAAAACTTTCTATTTCTCTTTGCCGTACAGCCTATCATCGTTTTTTTAATGGCAGGCCCACATTTGTAGAAGCCCCAAAAAATTGTACATATAAATAAACGCTATATTCTGTAAAATAAAAAATCAGAAAAACTTCTAATTCATACCTCTTACCGGAAACTGACACGAAACACACACTGAAATAACTTTTGAATCAAAAAGTCATACGTAGGTTGCCTTTTATATTTCGGGATTAGAGAAGAAAAACAAATATTAATCATCGAAAACCACTTTATTGTTTTTCAAAATATTCCCCATTAAAATCTATACACTTTTGCATGCGTTTGAACCAATTGTCGAAGCACTTTTGCCACTCTGATTGAGGTATCTCCAAAACATGCATTCTGAATGCGGCAACCGCTTCTTCAGGTGTCGAAAAACGTTGACCTCTCAGTTTGTTTTTTACGTACGGGAATAAAAAGAAGTCATTCGGTGCCAAGTCAGGACTACGGTGGATGACTCACCAAATCGATGATTTGAGCATTTCTTTGAACCAATTGACACGAGCATCTTTTTGAGCTTTTGTCAAATTATGCGGGATCCAACGCGAACAAATTTTTTTGACAATCAAATGATCATGCAATATTGAATGTATGCTGGTCCCACTAATGCCTAAGGTTGTCTCAACTCACGATAGGTCAAATGACGATCTTCCAATATCAATTTGCGCACAGCATCAATGGTTTCCGGAACAACAACTGATTTTGGACGACCTTCACGAAATTCGTCTTGAAGTGAACTACGACCACGATTGAATTCACCATTTCATCGATAAACACTGGTCCTTGATGGAGCTTCATCGCCCAAAATTGAATTAAGTTCATCTATACACTGTTGCTGAGTTAATCCACGTCGAAAGTTGTAAAAAATAATCACACGAAAATGTTCACGATTTAATTCCATTTTTGAGCTGAGATAAATCTTTTAACTTACTGCAAAAAACACAAATAGCGCTCGTATGTCAAAACGTTCTGAGTACGTATAACCTCAAAAATTTCCAACTTTACGATAGAGCTGTCAGTTACCAGATTGCACCACCAGGGCTGCCAAATCCCGAAACATAAAAGGCAGCCTACGTATAAGTTACTACTTATTGTTAGTAATACCGAAAAATATTTCCAAAGAATTTATGTAACTTTGTGTAGGTAGTTACATATTCTATCGGAAATTGTTGTATCGTGGACAATCGTATAATAATCTGCGAGATACGATCTGTTTAGGAAGATAGGATCTTTTCCTTCCCATTATTATAATATTCTTTTTATCTTTTTAAATTTTAATTTTGTTTTTAATCGGTGTATTGTGTTAAAATCAACAAATATTTTATACAGTCATCATAAGGAGAAGTAGTGTAATCCGACATTGTCAGGAAGTTATTGGATGTCACTTAAGTTATTAAATGTTGTTTTTAGTCATTTAGCAACCATAATTTATAATTTTTGTTTGATAATATGTGTACTAAAACTCAGCTACAACTTTATAACTAAAACGTCGTAACGACGTCGTGACGGCTTTATATTTATAAAACCAGAATTTAAATGACTAAAAAGTTGTTTGGTTGCGCTACGTCGGGCCGATCTCTTAATGTTTCCCGGGTAAGATGTACATTCAAAGTTCTTACGAAGCATAAAAGCACCAGTTGTAGATGGGGAAGAGATCTAACACCCTGGTCAGCTCTACTTTGTTCGGAATGCATTCTACTTATGCCATAATCTAGAAGTACGGCCTGACCATAGCTATGCATTTAAAAAAAATTATTTTAATTTGAGGCCATGAGAGGAACCCAACAAAATACCTATTGGCGATAAATGCAATTTTTTCAATATGATTTTATACAAATGTTTCTCACTAAGATGCTGCCGTCTTTCCGCAGTATATAAAACTATTTCTTTTATTAATCTAATGACAACAGAATGCACTACAGATACTAGAAATATAATTTTTTCAGTTTTCATGGTTCTGTGAGTTAGGCCACTGTTATGAGGGCAACAGCCTCATTAATCTGAATTATAAAATTTATGTTATGCAACACAAAAATCTATATTTCCAACTTTTTGAAACAGTTATATAAATGCTACATTAAAAAATTAAAAATATAGAAAATAGAAAAAAATACAAACCCAATAACCAGTACAGTTAGAAACTAAAACAATAAATAAAACAGCACCAAATTAAAAAAATATATACTTTATCGTTAGTGTTCATTATTAGCAGAGATCGTATCGATTACTAAAAATTATACCACTACCGATTTCGAACTACAATTATTATTTTTGTTAGATTTCACATATTACGGTGTTAAATATTTTTCACCTTTATACTGTTAATTGTGGTGACATTAACGCTAAAGAGTTTACTAAAAAAAAAGAGTGAACAAATTAATTAATGAAAAATGTTGAAAGTTTTGAAAGGGTCACAATTTTTCATGTAACAAAAGATAGAAACAATTCTACGCAGCACACGAAATCAAATCAAATTTAAAAAAAAAAAAAACAAAGATTGCAAAAAACGAAAAGTTTGATTAAATCGGAAATAATGAATTCATAAAACTATTATTAATAAAATATTTTAATTACATTCGAGGGCGTTGTCACAAAATCTATGATACTCGTCTTGGGTTATCTTATCTTCTGCAATTATACAAGAAAAAAGGGAAACAATTCCAAACCACATTCTCTTTACACCAAAAACATTTCGAAATAAAAAGCCATAAAATATTATAATAAACAACAATATTTAAATAATATTTATATAAAAATTAATATTATCGATATTTAAATATATATATACAAAATAGAATTATTCTATGTGTTAATTAGAAAATAGGTAATAATAATTATTGGTATTGTAGCGGGACTGAACAATTTAATATTGTACGTTTTTTTTAAACAACATTTATCTAAATTAATTTACACCAATCAAGAACTACAAGTTTCTGATAAATAGTCATAGTAGCTAAATATATTTCTGCTTATAATAATGTCATGTGGTTGTAGCTAAGTTAATTGAAATATTTTTATATAAGTCCTGATTTAATGTTGCCCAAAAATTTCGGTAGCGATTTGTTGGTGAGGTTGTAGTTATTGGCGATTGGCTATGACGATGAGCAGCTGGTGATGGTGAAACTTTTTTTTTAAATATTATTCACAATTTTCCATTTCTTAAAGCGAACTCATCATCAATTAGCGTTGATGATTATTTTAATTATTAATGGAAAGTTATAAGAGATTTTGTTTCTTTGCATTTGTGTTTATTTTGTTGAGTATTGGAGTAGTTTCAGGTTACTTACTTGTCCTTCTTAGTACGGTGTTGATATTATTTGGATTGTTTTCATTGTTATACCCAGCAGTTGGATATGCCGGCATTTGTGTGGAACTATGATTGCTTTGGGATGCATAATTTGATGTTAGAGATGTCGAACCCGAAGGAGGATGATTCCATGACTCTTCATCCTATAAAAAATATCAACAAAATTTTATTAAATTATCAAATATAAAATCTTGTTTTAAATGTAATTAATAATCAAGCCAAAAGAACTTAAATTATATTCAATAAAACCTTCTAAATAAATTCGAGTTGAACAAAATCCGATGCAATAATCAAACCCATCAATAAAATCAGACACTATCACACAATATTTATTTCTTTTATTACATACACATACTATATGTGTATACAATATCAGAATATGAATAGCAACATCCTTACTGTATTTTTTGAAAGTAAGTCCTAATCTAGACACTTTACAGTGGTATTTTAATCGTAATTGTGTTAAAATATAGTTAAATATATTTTTCTTAAGTTTCTTAGTTAGTTTTATAATAAAAAGGTATTCGTACACATCGCTCTCTTAAGTTGTGTATGGTAAAATAATACACATAGATGTAAAACCGTGGTGAGATTGTGAAAAAGAGGATATAGAAATTTATAATGAAAAATATAAAGGTATGTCAATTTGAACACCTTTCAATAATGTTTCGCACCATTTTCTTGTAAGTTTCTTCAATTAATTCTGATAGAAGAATTGTAAAGGTGGATGCAAAAACAAATTACGTTAGGTATACTAAAAATCACAGCAGAAAGAGCTCAAAGTTCAATTTTCAACGTTACAAGCGAACTCCAACTCGGCAAATTTAGACGCATCACCCGGTCGATGTAGGTGAAATATGTACAATTAGAAATTCTTCGATGAGGAGCCATAAAGGTGAACTAAATTCGCATTCATAAGATTACATTGAAATGGTTTTTGAGTTAATCCGAAGATCATTTGATATTTATACTCTAGATGAACATATAGAGTATTATAAGTTTAATCCAGCCCGAAAAGTTTGTAACGCATAGAACCGAGCCTCGGACGAAAAAAAGTTATATATTATTTTGTGTTTATTTTTGGCCAAAACCCCCAAATCCGTTTGCTGTCCGTCCGTCCGTCCGTCCGTCCGTCCGTCCGTCCGTCCGTCCGTCCGTCCGTCCGTTAGCACGATAACTCAAGAACGCGTTGACCTAGGAAGTTGAAATTTTGTCACAACTTGTAAAATGGAAAAAGTAAGGCTAAGTTCGTTAATGGGCGATATCCTTCCACTCCTTCGGGTACCTCCCATACAAGAATCCTTGAAACACGTTTTCCCAGTTATTGCTCGAATGCTTCAAGTTAGGAACTTGAAATTTTGCATACGGATGGTTTAAAATGTTTGAATTGAATGTTCTGAATATGATGCAAATCGAATGAGTCCTTCGTGTAGCAGCCTAGAAAAGTCCTTCAAAAACGTATGCTTTTTACTGAATTCACTATAACTCCAGAACGAGTTAGAGCAGGAATTTAAAATTTTACAGGAATTAGTTTTATACCAAAACCAAGACGGAGCTCAATTATTAGCGCCATCGGTTGACTCCTTTGGGTAGCTGTCATACAAAAGTCCTTAATAAACATATTCACCAATATTGCACGATAAGTTTAGAAAGCTTTCATTTACGACTTTGAAATTTTACAAACATTAATTTTATAATAGTCGCAGCTGAAACTATTAATATGAAAAATATCCCATAAGTCCTTCATGTAGTTGCCATACAAAAATTCTGTAAAATGTCCTAACTTACTTTATGGAACTCACTATAAATCAAAAAATCGACCACTACACAAAAGTTACTACCTGTAAGTAAAAGGTCGTGTAATAATTGCTTGTGCACTCCTCATTCTTTTGATATATTTCCAACTAAAATATAAATCGGAGTTCAGTATTTCATCTAGAGTATCATACGATTGGCTTGCAGCCGATCGTGACTGCGTTATGTTTTTCATGGGCGCTTAACTAAAACTTGAATATGAATTTAGTAGGTACTTCACGAGTTAACCACTGGCTCGACCTTGTCATTGCTGTGGCAAGAAAGATATGACGATCTACACACTCGTATCTATCATAGGCGTACATTATGTGCATATATAAGTTTAATTGATTTAATTTCCATCTAAATTCTCTTGAAGAGGTTTCTTGAAAAGAAGTTAAATAATCATCGATCAATGAAAAGTATGCAAAATTGGATTGGATTAAAATTTTTGATTTCTACAGTGTGTATGGATCGAATTGCACAACAACCCCATAGAAACCTTTTTTTGACAGGAAACTATTTTTTATAACTGCAGACCTTGGACAAATCGAGAAAAGACACAACTAATTTCATATCGTAGTAGAATTATTTCGGCTGAAATATATGGTAGATAGTTGAAGGCAGTACGACAATTATTCAGTTAGCTGGAATGGGAGGTAAGTGATTCAGGCAAGAATGTTTCAAAGGTGTTCCATAGCCTAAAATGTATTTATTTTTGGTTTGATATCCGCGGTTTTATTTATAAAACTTGTATAAAATTTCTAAGTCGAGGTCTCAACTTCCTGTCAGAGCTCCCACCCCTACTGCCAAGTGGGTTTAAGTACACCCAACAGTCATTAACTTCCTTAAAAAGTGATTTTTAAATACTTCCGAACTAAAAGACACTTACAAAGATTCAATACAATAGCATGAAGAGTTTAGAAGTTATGAAATCGTACAAAATTAATTAAAAATGAATTTTCGATTTTTCAATGAAATTTTTCTTATCGCAGATGTAAGAAATTTAATTTCTTAATCGAATTTTGGACAATATTGTCTCTTTCAATTTCGCTTCAATTTGTTTCAGAAGCAGCAGAAAAATTAATAAAACGGAAACGTAAAAAAACTGTTTCCTGTAAGCTTTGCTTAACTTTAACTGCGCTTTAACAATGCACTGATCACATCTTTTTCCAGCGCGTCAACGGTGGGTTAGGCGCACCGAATTTTTATTGGGTTGAGCAATCGTGTGGACAAAGTGGACAAAAAAAATAAAAAATTACGAAAAAGGCAGAAAGTGGACAAAAAGGAATATGCACCAAAAAAGGCAAAGTCCACAAAATCCGTTTCCTGGTAATAACCTATCCGAATGTATTAGATCGTGCAAGCCAAATTGGGAAAAATGTTCAAAGGTACTAAAAAAGACGCCAATGGCCATGGCACAGCTCAAAGCAATACAAATTATGGAAACAACAATGCAGATTACAATATCAATTCATTCTTGATTTCTTACGCCGACGTAATAGTACGAAACTGGAAGATTCCCTTTCACTTAAAAGCAGAGTCTTGAATTGATTGCATCAAATAACGACCTTTTCAATTTTCTCGTTCTCATGCTTTACCCATGATGAGTTGATGAAACAATTGATGACTGTAGCAGGTAGTGGCGTCAAATCCAACAAAACTTTTTCAGTCTACTACAACAGGTGTGTGGAGAAGATGTTAAATTTTAATGATGGTAATTAAGTAGTGTAATTACACACATACAGGCTCCATCCACTAAACAACATTTGAAAATGGGTCTTTTCAATTCTAAGAGCTGAAAATCCACTTGAAATTCGAGACGAGTTGTGAATAAAATTCAAGAATAATTAATTGCCTTGTTGCTTTTTTTGCGCAACGCTTACCTGAAATAACGCAAAGTCGACTTTTATGAGTCGCTGTTTAAATCTCGGCGACTGATTTTGAGAATTTCCCTCCCTTTTTGTATGCTCGATTTGTTGCTGCTGGCATGTTGGCTGTGGCTGTGTTGATGGAAGCACTGAAATGTTAAAGAAATAAAAATAAGACAAAATTTTCAAACACATACATACATATATAACACAAATACTGAAACTGAACTTAATGTGCCTAAAGATATAAGATGAACTTTTCAAGACCCATTTTTAAATGGATACTTTCAGATCGGCAATGTATGGTCAATTTAATTTCTGTACTTGTCTTTGACGGTATCATTAAATTTGGCCTGAATATTACTGAAATCAAACCTTTAATGATTTAGAGTGATTGACATTATTATAATAGTATAGTACATATAAGGTGTGTTTTTTATTCCCGGTTAACCATAAAGCTCTACAAAACTGCACGGCAAAACAACAACAATGCGGCTACGGTAACCGCACTGTTGTTGTTTTGCCGTGCAATTTTGTCGAGCTTTATGGTTAACCGGGAATAAAAAACACAGCTATTGAAGAAAATGCTATTTTCGACACAGAGCTTTCAAAGTAACAAGCTAGATTTCTATAGAAGAAGTTCCAGAACTTTCTAGAAAAGCGGAAGAGAAAAAAATGAAATCTATTCACTATTTTTTTGGTCAATCAGGCTTTGGCTTCTTCGATAACTCTTATCCCATTTCCGTACGTACGTTGTTCAAAAACCATTTATGCCTCGCTTAAGTTGAAAATTAAAGAACTTAGAATTTGGTGAACGACAGACATGGTTAACACTATAAATATGAAAGAATCTAGCGGAAAATAAAATGGGGTACCTACGTTCTCAGACAACCACTAACTTAACAATTGCTAGAAATACTATTACAGTCAACCCTCGTATAGTATAACACGATACTCTTAGAACACGATTTCGATATAACACGGTACTGAAATTGAAATTAAAAAACCCTTGTATTACTTCTAGGTTAAGCTTAACACGTTCTCGATATAACACGGTACGAATTCATCGTGTTATACGAGGGTTGACTGTAATTTTACAAATCTTAACTTTATCCAACAGATTCATTATATTTGGAGTAGATGAAATTACTTAATACTCTTAAATAGATAGTTGTCGACCTGATTAATCAGCGAGAAAGTACTTTTTTATGGACGATGTATTTTTCTATAAGAATACCGGAAGACATTAGGTAAAATTATCGGTATTCAATCGATTAGTTCATAACAAGATTAGTTATGGTTGGAAGTAGCCAGAGGAAGGTCTGTCCATAAGAAAACAATTCCTAATAGGAATTATAATACATAGTTAAATTTTGACTAGCTTGGAATTAAGAGGCGCTATAGAGTCATTGACTCGAGTAGTTTCTCGGTTGACCTAGTTTATCTTATTTTCTGTCCACAATTGAACAATTGAAGGGTATGCGTATTATGTATTATGTTAATGAGACTCTTCACGTACAATCAACTTAAATTTAATGTAAATAATGATAGAAATGGAGCACATATTGGCATGCTACATGCGTGAAACTGTTACATTACCTCAATATTAAGCAAGCTAAGACATTTGTCACGATTTTCGATCTTTTCAAGAATGGAACTCGTAAAGTTTATATTGTACAGAATACAGTCGGGGTTTTGAGAGGCAACTTTCCAGTCACGCTACCAAAAACTGAACCCATCTATCGGTTTTCTGAGTTAAATATGGGCATGAAACATAAGCCGCAAATATATGGAAGTAACATTTTGCAGTTTGAACCATTAATAAAATAAAACTTAATCTTTTCCTCTAGATAGTCCGTTTCATAAAGTAATGGTAGGTACTAAGCAAATCTTTCATAGGTATCAAAATTATTGCCCACATAAGGTAACTAACTCCGGATATTGCTTTTAAAAGGTGCTAAGTCTTAAAATTTCGGTTCATTCGGTTCGATTATTATACATTATTTTTGATTTAATGAATTTGAAAGGAGGTTACATTATTTCGTGATTCACAATGACCGGACAAATAATCAAAATTATGGAATCAGAATACTGTGTGGGTATTTGGTGGTAATAAACACGATATCTAGATTTTTCTATATAGTTGGATGATTGGCAAATTTATTTTCTCATCAATTTCTTGTGAAAGAATAAACTAGGAATGAAGAGTAACCTATGTTTATTTAGGTGACACTGACACCGGAACTAGAGCGATTTATCGCGTGAGGAAGAAAATATTAAAAAGAACGTTGGAACAGTTGTTGAAGATATTCCACACAACAAACGAATGGGTGAATCACTAATGAATTCGCTCTTAAATTCTACTTATAAGTTCGATTTTGTTTCGGAGAGCAGGATATATTTTCAAGTTTTGACTCTATTCAATTTGTACGGAACCTGGATTGCATAGCAGAAGAGCGCGACAATTGTCTATGTGAATTTCTGGCTTCCTACCTTTGGATGAAAACTCTATAGCTACAAGTTATTCGTATTCCAGCTGATTGACAGCTACCTAGTTGAATAAAAGCGTATCGATTGAGAGTAAAACTGGTTAGTATTGGGCTCGTTGTGTGATTCAACTATCTCTGGAAGGAGATAGTTGAAAACTTTCCTGGCTGGATAAAAATTTGAATCCAATGAAGAAGCCATCCATGCGATCAACGTCTATTTTAAGGTTCTTGCAATAAGTCACTTCAGTGAAGAAATTGGGAGCTTGAGGAAACACTTAGCCAAGTGCTTTGACCTTGGATGAAATCATATTGAAAACTAAAAAACTAGGACTGATATCTTCCATGTCGAACCACCCTCGTAGTTATCCTCGTAGTATCCTCTTGTGATAAATTTGAAAAAAATAGCAATAAAATATGTTCAGCTTACTACCTCGCCAATATTTTATCACCTTTTATAAAGGCATGCGTTCATTAGCAGTATCAAAAATAAATTATTGAACTATATTGCTCAAAACAAAAACATCAAGGACAATAAGATTGAAGACACCTTGAACCAACATCAGCTATTCCTATTTAAGACAGAACAACTTTAAACACAACCTTCAATAAGTTCCACACAACATACAACAAATCTTTTCTGCCGTACAAAACACCTGTCAAGATCTTACCATCTTATAACGTTGTTGACATTTAAGTTTTTCAATGGAAAATGTGTATCCTTGGACATGATGCGAGTTGGGTGGATGACTAGTTATTAGGTAAGAAACTTCTGTACGGCTAAAATACAAGATGTATCAAAAGGGACAGGGGTTCTTGGTTATGCTTTGTCCGGAAGAACAATATTGACTTACTATATACTGGTTATGAAAATGTATGACGTCGCTTCACTAAATATGCTACATCTGGAATGAAGCTTCTCCTATGTGCAGAAATCCGAACAGAAGAAGTTGAAACAAACTGTCACAGTCGTTCTACATCCTTTATTCCAAAAGTTCTATAAGCATACATATTTCATAAATATGTCGAGAGAAACAACATTGAGCGTGTTAATTTGCAAACAAAATATGCACCCCCAACAGAAAATGATATTTGCATGTCGCAGACCTGTCTGGAGTTAACCGACCTTTTCGGCAGGGGCGCTAAAGTGAATGACAAATAGTGTAAGTAACTGATTGTTTGTTACAAGCAGAACAGAAGGGAACATGTTCTCCCCTGGCTCATGAAAGAGTATGAGTGTACCTTTGTCTCCTAATTAGAACATACTACATTTCGCGGTAGTAAAAGCATCTTGAACGACAGACTTCTAATCGATTTAACGATTACAATGTCACAGGGAACGTCCTTTCTATAAACGTCTCAAATATTAATATGAAAAAAATTCATTGTTTTTGATACGCTATTTCGGACAAGGATGATAAATGATTGATTCCGTTGTTGCAGCATCATGGCAAGTTTAATCAAAACCCGGTATGAACTTGTGGCTGAAATACTTAGAAGACAACAGATAGACAGGACTTGAAGGCACTACTTAACTTACAAGAAGCCTGATCAAACGTTCACATCGGGTTTCGATAATCATACAAAATTTACACAATAAACTATTGAGCGAATCTAATATCCAAACGTGGTTTTATACCTGAACGTGGTTTTGGCGTCGGAGGATTTCCACGAGGTGCAGCCCTCGGTATCGATTGAGGCTCCTGCGGGCAATACATCGAATCCCTGGCAGCATCCACAGCGTTATTGGGAGCATCTTGTGGTGATATTGCAGTCATATTGCTCGGATGAACTAGCATTTTTTTTTTCTTCCCGAACTATTTTTTCCACAAAAGGTGGTAGAAGCAGCGATGCTACTTTCTCACTCTGACTAAAGGCATTTCTTTCTACAATTGATTTCACTTTCCTCCTAACTATTAGTTAAAACTCACAGCACTCGAATGATAAATTTCGCACTTCAAGTCACTAAATCATATGATAGAAAGCATTGCAAAATTAAGAACCCCGCGGAAACCCAACCAATATGGAATCGAATTTTTCACTAAAAACGCAAACCACCTTCTTGAAAGGTTCAACTCATTGTCGAGGAGTAAAAATATACGGAAAATATCGATCCGAAATAAGACCGAGACTTGGTCACATTGAAAGCACTGTGAAAATTGTAGGGGTTGAACGGCGTTCGTACGGAGAAATTTAGTCGGGGGTGGATTGCGGAAAGTCGATATAGTAGCGGAAGAGCGAGCGTCTGAACAGCTGACTACGATAATATCCGATATTAACACGGCGAAAGACTGTGCAATACTAAAAAATCCAGGTGGAGTATTGTGAACCAAGCTTCAGGTAAGTACTCGTATTGCTCAGGTAACTCGTTAATGTCTTGCACCGCACAATCAAGTACTCAATCCAGTTTGATGGTTTTCAACCGAAGTCTGCTCGAGTTTTATGGTTGCGTCATAGCCGTAGGACAGCATGAACTTTCTGAGCTTTTCCCATGCGCTTTGTGCGATTGCGAGCGTTGTACTATTTCTGGATTTTATACATTATAACGTTAGGGACATGTTTTAAGCGAGTCTTATGCAAAAACCGTCATGAGCGCGACATAAACGATAATTTTGTGTTGGCGAAGTAGTTGAGCGACTACCCACTACTCGTCCTGCACGTCCTTACTATCTGTACCACTCTAGGGGTGGAAATTTATTCACATTTTTCGACATGGAATATTTAGGACACTTTAACGTTAGTTATATGCCAGCTTGATTCATTGCTGGACTTGCAACATCTATATTGGCGTATATGTACATAATTGTATGCATTTGTAGTGCACTTTAAACATATCGCACAGCAGATAACGAGGTACATATTTTCATATCTTCAATGTTTTTCCACGACACGTCCGAAAATCAGATATTCACGATAAGTTATAGGAGTAGAGTGCACCTCTTATGCGATAGTGTTGAATCTTAAAACCCACCTTGAAATTTAATAGCGTCTAGTCAGGCTAGGATTAGCTTTTGCAGCGAGAATAATGAGAAGCGATGAGCCAAGAATATCCTTGAATAAAATTGCAACATCTGATGTATGTGAAAAGCATAGCATAGATATTCAGTTTACACTTTTTGAAAAACAGTATCGATTAGTCGGAATCTTGGTCACAGACATTAGGCAACTGTATTGTTTTGAGTAATCCTCTGACAGGAAGGGCATTCTCTATATTCACGTGATTCTTATTGTAAGCAATAATTAGAAATCGGAAGACGAAAACTCTTCCTAAATAATTTTTATGATTGTAGACATGAATGTATACTAATATATTCAAGATATCGTTGAACTAAGAAATTGAAACTTTACATAAATTCATTTTATAAACTCGATCATCACCTTTGATCGAGATCGCAAATGAACCATATTAGTTGACTCTTTTGGGTACCTGCCATACAAACAACTAGTTACACTTACTAAAAAACCTTAAAAAACGTAGTTACACTTATTCCACGTTGAAAATTCAGGAAAATGAACAAGTGAAAATCAGAGTATATCGAAAGTCCTTAATAAATTTGTTGTTTGCATTCGTTTTAACTCTCGACATTCTGAAAATGAAAATTTAACTCAAAACTAATTTGTGTAATATTTCGACTTAACTACTGCACAACTAATGAAACTTCTAACATTTTATAAATACGAGTATGTACTTTTGCAAACTATGTACAGGTATAGGTATGTATTTATTCAATCGGCGGTAAGTATTTTTTTGTAATGATTTGATTAGCTGTTTATCGAAAGAGTAATATTATAGACAATGCATACACATACATACATACATATATTGAAATTTTTATTATTTCTTATTTTTCCTTATTACTTTTTTTTAAATTTTCTAGTTATCTATTTTTTTATAGAACCACAACTAAGGCTGAACTGTTATGAACAATAATTTTGTCGATAACCTACGATTTTCAAAAGTGAAAAAATTCTGTTCGCTATTGTGATAAAATTTAATCACAATAAAAAATAAGCATGATAAACGCTAACATACAATGTCAGGTTGTCTGGATAAAATTTATGTGGCGCTTCGCAGAAATTATAATTTCATGAAATACAAAGTGAATAATTTGACACTATTCTAATAGACCTTCGTCTCGTTGGACATACTTATCTACATACAATACTTATTTAGTTTCTTGGTATTAAAATTACCTCACATTATTTGTATAGCTAAATTATTAATTCAATAACAAACTATGAAAATTTTGAATTTTTGAATTTATTTAAGCATTAATTTCTGAAGACTTATCATCAATTGCTCCAAAGTTCCGCTTTATGGATCTGAAACCGATCCATAAGAACTCTGATCATTGATCTCTGAAAACATCACAGCCAATGACATGTAGACATGTTGATGCTGAATGTGTGGATACTACTCGCACTTCAGGTCCAAGTAAGGAATTCACTACGTGCGGTGAAAGTAATTCAACGTATTATTACTTGCTACCTACTTAATACAGGTCTAAAGAACCTGTCGCGCAATTTTTTTTAGAGTTTAAGTGAGAGCCTGTAAAGGTAGGTTAAAGTTTATGAAGAAGATACATGAATATCTTGAAGATACATTCATTGTACGAGTACTTCACTTCGATGGAAAAAAACAGACATAAACGAAGCGTTAGCTACGAATTATTCTGAATGTGGTCTACGACTGTTTTTATAACATACATAAAATTGAAAAAAAAACTCGACCACGATTAATCGGGAAGTAGTTTACTCAATGTACATTTGATAAAAAAAACCGCAAGACGTTCGTATGTATCTATTACATCCTAAGTCGCGCAGAGATTATTGTCGCTTAATAGTGCGATATAGCTCCGTTGGAATCAGTTTATATCTTTAAAATCAATCTCTTGCAACAAAAATATGACTTATTATAGTTAACATAGATTTTTGCTACTACATTTCACAGTTAGATACACCGAACTATTGGAAGAAACCACAAAAATTCTATCCATCGACGACAATCGGGGTTTTTCTTTAGTAGCTTCTGGTCCGTGAAAACTACTATATATATGTAACTTGAAGTGGTTTAAGAATTTAGACTAAGGTCCGTTATAGAATTTACCTGAAATCATCATTCCTGATGAGCACCATAAAAATCACACAATGCTTTCACTAAAATCTGATCCACTTTTCTAACTTACTCCGATTTTATTTTTCGGTTATAAAAATTAGGTAGACATATACCCCAACTCGGTACTATACCTCGAAAATCTTAAAATCTAAGAAAACCCACTATCAAAATAAGATATCTATCGCGGAAAATGGTCCGTATCAAACTGAAGATGAATGAAATGGAACTTAAACGAAAAGTCAAAAATAGTTTTTCGTACATATTCAAAATAAAGTCATCATACGAAAGCATAGTAAAATGTTGAACCGACGTAGTCACCTTTGAAAAAATTTCACGTAAATTTTATGTAGAGATATTAAAAAGCTATTAAAGCTTTCCCGGATTACAGGTAAAATACGAAGCTTGATTAGGTTTTTACCTGACAGTATGCAATTTAGTATATATACAAGTTTTCATGCGGGTCGGCCAATATTTTATCTATTTGGGCTTTGTGAAATATTTGTGGATTTAATGAAAGCTATGTGGAAACTGTTTTTATAAATCAATTGTATTTATAAAGCTTTTCATACTACTTTACATATTCTGTACATACTATATACAAATTTAACTTAAGTTGAGAAATACGGCGTTACAAGGAACATTACTTGGAAGTGGTATTAATCTCTAGCTCTAGAAATGAAACGATTAAAATCCTATTTAAGAAAAAAATCTGTAAATCTGTAGGGCTCATATCACCCTGAAAAGCGATTTTTCTTTTATATAAATTTTTATGTCTTATACTTTCAAGAATTATAAAAAAAAATAGAATTTAGAAAATGCCACCCCATTACAAAGTTATAGCACTAAATGTGACCATACATCGGTTTAAATCGGCTTATTGGCTATTTGCCTCCCACTCTCAACAGCAGTGTTTAGCGTATATTTTTTCGCAAAAGCAGAGTGTCATAGAAAACAAGGTCATTCATAGGACCATCTGTGAAAAACACGAACATAAAAGAGGAAGAAAGCGTACAGTACGAAGCTGGAATGGGAGACTAGCCGTAAGTTCACGATGCACCTACCTCAAACTTTAAACGCATTTTTCCGAAACTATGTTTTCAGCCAGTGTCGGCACGATAACACAGTCAATTTTCAATATTTTTCAACTTTTTTTTTTAAATTTTGATAACTATTTTCTCTATGGGGTGACGAGAGGTTTTTTTAATTTTTTAGTTAGACAATTTTTTAAAAATTATTAAACCCACCTTTTTTTTAAATAAACTGATTTCTAATGTTTGAAATACTGTAATTTCTTTATTTAAAAAAAAAATAAAAAATCCCTGCGTCACGATAGTAGGTGATGAAAAATACGTGTAATATCGCAAAAACACCTTGTTCATATTACTGCCTAGATTAATAGCAGACTCTAACACAACATACAAATTGATTCGAAAACATACATACCTATATTTCGAAGTTTATTTTTTATCACTTCAGATTCATATAATCGAGTGAAAATTACCAACAGGTGAAAATTCACATTAAAAATATTTTTTCACTTCGTGCTTTTGCGGTTTCGTTAATAAATTCATGTAATTTTTCTGCGGTTTTAATAATGTGTATCCAAAAAAATCTAATATGTTTTTGCTTAGACGCTTTCAAGTAATAATAAATACTGCACGGCATTTGGATGGTTTGATCAAAATGTGGTTAGTTTATGTAATATAAATCAAATTATCATGTTGTGTGCTCATGACAATGTTGTTATCTACTCAATAATTATTTTGTAGCTAATTGTTTTACTTTTCTACGCGAAAAAAGCAAACTTTTGATCCATAAAAATTTTATTGATCAAGATTTCCTCATGCTTTGTAGAATAGAAGTAACAATCTGCGAACAATATATGGGCCAATTTTAAAGAGCAAACAGATTTTTTGGGCTATTACAATCATTAATTCTGACGTACATAAATTAAGGAAAGAAGTCTAGCAGACATATAGCCTACTGACACTACCAACCACTTTATTTTACTTTGTTATTTTTTAATTGCCCATTTGTATTTTTCTTAATAAGATTGTATTTTTTTTGTATAATTACAAAATGCTGCATGCACATGCAGTTCCCGGAACACTGGCTCAAGCTGCAACGGCTTCAATTCAACCTGAATATTTTTTTTATAATAATTGGCATACAATGCCACCATTTTTTTTGGTAAAATTAAAAATTAAGGATCAAGTTACATATATACGAAAGTATTTTATTTTAATTATTATATTCGAAATAAAGGCACATACAACCAACAGCTTGTTTTCACATAGTTTGTGTAAAACTTGAGAAAAAGACGATAGCCAGACAACGTCTTGTTGTTAGCTTAGCCTAAATTCCAAAAGTCGTTCATCTTGAAAGCGAAAAGTAATAATTCAAAAAGAAAAGCAAAACTACTACATCTTTCACAAAGTTGTATTAATAAGAACCACGCCATCAACAATCGGAGTAATTGATGATCCACGAAATTATAAAGCGGCTACAATGCGAGAGCATGGGAGATTTGATGATCAATGGAATAACCTCCTGGTAGCTACCTTTTAGCTTTTACCTAGTATCGAGAGGTCTTCCTTCTACATCTCGACGAAAAAAATTAGGAAACCTGTTCTAGTGACCCACAAAATTCGTTATAAAACGCAAGACGACAATTACTTTTCGGCAAGGTATAGTAAGTTGCGAACGATTGCCAAGCATTTCGGACTTCGGTGTATACTCGTGATTGTGTCTTTAATTGACCCATCAAGTGATCCCAATCAGAATTAAGATTAGTCGTGGGTAGTAGAGTAATCAAAGTATGGGAAAATGTTTCTTGGACTAGACCGCTAAATGATGAGCAACAAAAAATTAATAGATCTGTGGAAAATATATGACACAATCATCAAATCTATATGAAAGGTGATAGGCACCTGCAATTTAGTATAGAAAATATTCTTTCAAAGATTAGAAAATTTTTTTCCTGCTATCTCTAAAGAAAAGAGTAAAAGCTGAAACCACCGATGAGAACAGCATAGAATTCGACTTCTCCATATTCTCGATTATTATCATCCACAAATATTTATAACTTACGAACTTACAACTAGTACCTCTTTGGAAAATTTTTGCTCTGAATCGTTCCAAGTATAACCAATCTGTTAATAATTCTGTACTGAATTGTACTAAAACTCCAAAGATTGGTAATTGAAGAGAACGTCTGAGCAGGGCATCTGTTTCTCAATATCAAGCCGTAAAATATGCGCATGCCATTGATGTATTGTTTTCAAGTTTGTATTGCACTGTATGTCAATTTCCCAGTCTGGCAATACTTATACCATAGTAAAACTGATGTTAGTTTTCGTGTTATCTAAAACACTTGATCAAATTTTAGGCACTGTGGTTGGTGCAAGGATATTTACGATACCAGATAAAAAAATATTAAATAAAACTTATCATAAAAATAAAACTAATAAAAATTATATTCCTTAAAAATGTTTATCAAACTATTAACCTAGGTCATACTTTCTTCAAACTTTTTAAATTCAATACAAAGTTATTTGTATTAATATGTTAATCGAAAGTTAAGTCAACAATTCGATTAGCACGACTGCGCTAATTTCGTTTTACTTCCTAAGCATGATATTTGAGTCGTGATCGCGATAATTTAAATAATCGCTATTTTAGTTGATCACTTTATTAAAGAAACTACCTTTAATTTTTTTTTTGTCGTGTTATATCGATATATTTGTCGTGTTATATCGATATTTTGGAGAAGAATATAAAAGGAATGTGTTCCACAAATATTTTAGTAATAAATAATATATGCGAGTTCTGCCGACGATGTCATTTTCGACGAGTAAAGCCTTCGGACATGCTTTGCTCACATGTTTCCATGTAACATTTCTTATGAAGTAGAACTTATAACGTGAATTGAATATAATAATTTTAATATTATTCAGGGTTGGGTGTTTTTTTTACATTTTAGCACAAAGTTGCGCTTTATGATGTGCAACTTTGTTAGTTTTATTTTATTGTTTCTTGAACCTCGTTCGAAAAGTTGCGTTTTTCTCCAATTTGAGTAAGTACTCTAATGTATAAAAGTATAGAATGAACTTTCAAAATAATTTACAATGAGCATAAGATCGGAAAAATTAATTAAGATTCACAAAAATTACATTCAGTTTCCAACTATAAGTCCCACATTGTATCATGAATCTCGTATTATTATTTTGAAATTCAAAAATTAAATCTGAGTCAAAGAACACGTGATTTGAGTAGCAGAGATTAAACTGAATCTGTTTATCTAAAAAATTAAGCCAATAAATTCATAGTCCTACGCTAGAAGTAGTAAGAATCAAATAGTACAATAAATGAGTTTCTCTCATTTTGGTACCTAAATTAACTTTTACAAAAAATAAATTTTGTGGCTTAAGTTCCCGGTTTTTATATTATTTCGTGTATCTAACTGCTGATTAAGTTAAATTTGTTAAAGCAAATCTTTTTAGTACTTACATCGATATTTAAGGCGCGGTTCCGTTGGTTTCAATATACGACCTTTTCGAATCGAGTCCATTAATTGTTCCCGTGGCGACGGAGTCCTTTTGACTGGTGGTGGAAGTTCTCTCTCCGATGCCTAGGATTCAATAAAAATAATAAATTTTTGATTTATTAAGCAATCGTTATCTTTCTCCCGACCCTACTCAAATACTTACTTTCTTAAGTGGAGGTCGCGACCGAATAAATTCCAGTATTACTGCATGTGCGTCCTTTTTCACACGAGGTGGAATATCGCCGTTCACCATAACTTTTCGAAGATTGTATTTCCTGCAACGATAAATTTCCCGTCAAATTGTTGTTATTTTCGTAATAGACAATCAAAAATATTTTGAGTGACACTCTTGTTTCGGAAATGGGTCGCTTCAATTTCTCGTTCATTCGTGTATATCCAATATTTTTCGATTGTTGAAAACGTAATGTATACCTTAAGGCTAACACATTTCCCACTGTGTAAATTTTCCCAAATATAGGAGCACATTTATTTCGAGTTCATAAAAACTTGTGGGTGTCGAAAAATAATATACATGTCCGCAAGATGGAAAAGTTCATGTCGAAATAGCTTAAAGCATTTGCTGCACAATAGAAAGGAGCCAGATAAGCACGACCTTCGTGTGCTACTGGAACATAATTATGAATATAATAAGACATTTCTCGCGACTTATAGACCATTGTTCAGCCGGAACACACTTTAGCGGGACGAATGCTTTTCAAGACGCATTTCTTATAGTTTTCGTTATTTCTTTTGACGAATGCGAGATGTTCAAGACCGAAAATGTGCTGTTTTCTGAAACAACACAACACAACTTCGAGAATTTCTTAACATTCTTTTGTTGGGTGAACCGAAAATAATTTATACAGCTTAGTAGTTCTGTCTTTGAATGGGCACTTGAAGATTGTTTAGTTTTAAGAGGAATTTCGAGGACTGTTTTAATTGCCAGTTTTGGGATTTCACAGTAACCAGCAAATATCACTTACTATAATTAGCTATGGGACTTTATTCTAGCATAAAAGTGAAGTTGATGTGGTCACGAGTGCGCGATTGCTACATAAACAAATTGATTATATTTAGTGACATTTTGGGCAGGTAATGCCTTTTTTGAGCCTAACGATGGGAGCTGGTTATTGGAGAGAGTGAAAACAATGATGTGGCCAATTATGATGAAAAATTGAGTAGGAGAAATTAGAGCACGAATCTTCATGAAGCTCCAATTGGTCCGAAATGTAGAACATAATAAATTATTTTTATAAATTAAGAAGGTAGGTAGGTATATGGTAGGTATAGGGTAAAGGCTGGAAGCATATCTGATAAGTCTACGGATTTCGTATACAAAAAATGTTATCAGAAAATTTCATGTCGACTTGAGAGTGGGAAGATTTTACCTCCTTATGAGGTCGAGAGGATTTTCACCAGTTGTGTAAGACATGGCAGTGATACCCTTGGAAACTATCCCATCCCGTAAGAATAATTTGAAACAATATCTTCCAATTTTCATATTAGATATACAACGTGCTCTTTCTTAGGGAGGGAAGGCAGAGAGCGTTCTAAAAGCTGATCTATGTTATGTCATCACTTACCTTGATCGAATATCTTCCATTAAAATTTCATAGGGTGTAAGCTCATATTCCATCGGCGTTCGTGAAAAATTCCTCTTTTTCAGTCTAACTCCTCGCCGGAGCTCATCAACAACTTGCATCCAGAATCTTGCCTGGAAAATTTTATATGGTGAAATTAGTGAAAAGAGTTAAATAATCTTATATTTTTCTTTAGAACTTCAAATTTGTAAATTGGAAATAAAATCATAGATAAATTAAACTAACATAAAATGTAGTTATGTAGAACGTAACAGAGTATAACGTAACAGAGTAAGCAATTTATTGATTGGTGAGGCATGCAAACAACAACCTAGTGGATTTTTCGCGAAATGCACAATTCCTTGAATATCTGAAAGATTTACATATTAATTTGAAAATAATTACTACTAAGAAGTGGCTGGAAAAATACTCAAACTCAGTTAGAAAAATCTATGCTCATTTTAGCTTATAAATGCAACGAGACATGATTGTAAAAAATGTACTTATTCGATTAGAGCAAAGAGCTCCGAACAATAGCACACCATGAGCTTAAAAAAGGCAACATGTGAAAGAACTTTCCAATCTTATTAGCATGGACGACAATGCTGAAAAATGTGTGAACCTTTGCATCCTTGAAGTTCGCTAGAATTTCTGTGTTCTTTGCTGATTTACATCGCAAGAATTCGAGCTGGATTTATCATATATTTGAGCGATTTTAAAATCTCTTCAAATTACTGGATTTCGTAGAAATCCTGCTGCAACCGAGACTGACCTGCACAGCCTTGATATGCATAAAATTATCACGTTCACAATTCTCACAATATTCACTGTCACATATTTCAAATCAAATTTCAAATTACATGCTCGAAATGTAATGTTTGGAATTACATATTTTTATTTTTTAATAGGTACATATAAAAAAATGGAAAATCGTCTAAAAAAAATTACAAATTCGGTCAGCTGCTATAATTATTAACGTTCACAAACAAATCAGTTTAGCACGAAGTATAACCTTTTTGAAATTTTGAAATCTTGTTGTTGAAATCTGGCGATGTAATTCAGCTGTATTATGTTTAGTATGTGACGGTGAGAACTAGACAAAAATTGTAGTTTGTAATTCATTATTTTCTTGTTAAATTTTGCTCAGATCTCAATTCAATAACTACAACAAAAATGTACTTTAACTTCGAAAACAAAGTGTACATCAAATTTGACAATAGAAAACACCACTGTCTATTGTAGTCTATTAAAGTAAAATGAGAAAAATCGTGTATAATAAATGTAATATGATAACAAAATTGGCCATGCAAATTTCATGCTCCAAAATATAACAATATACTATTTCCGAATGTGCTGTTGAATTTCTTCACGTACTTGACATGCTCTCCATATCCTTACTTCGGACTGATTTGTTCAGGAAAAATACCATCACAGAAAGAACATTTATGAAAATTTTATTTTTATAGCTTTATATCGAAAATTTATGACATTGGCGGACGTTTCCAACCTTATTTTTCTTGCTAATCGTTTCAATAGATCAACAATTTATGTTATGTGGAAAGATCTATATCAACTCCTTAATCTTTTGGGATTAATTACACTTGCAAAATAATAAGCTTATATATTAGTGAATGAATCAACGTTGAACATATATTTTACATCTTGTGTGATATTACTACCGAAATTATGTTTGTAGGGTACATAAATAGAATGGGACTGAGTCGGAAGATTACAAACTAAACGACGTTGTCATTAATTTGCTTAAAATAATTTTCTGACGTGTAGATAAGGATGGTATCTTCAGTATAAGCAATATTTCATAATCATGGAGAAATTATAGTAAAAATAGCGTTGATATCACTTGCAAATCTCGAAAAAAAAATTATCGCAATAAGATTGAAAGGATCATAAAATAAAAAAAAATTGATAGGAAGTATTAGGGTACGTCATAGCTAAAAACAGAATTTTATAATTTTCCTAAATTGATAAAAGTTCTCTGGTTTATTGAATAAAAAAGATTTTTGATAACCCAAAAAACATGCTGAGTTTTGTTGTCCATTTTTGTTACGTTATATTAATATGAGAATGTTTACGTCGAAAAGCGAAAAAATGAAAACACAAAATTTCTTTCAAGAATACACACAGGTACTAAATTAGAGACTCTGCAAACATTCGACTTAAAGCCCCATGAGTCCGGTACGACAATTTTTTATCCCAGTTTGATTTTTCTTTCTTGAGAGGATTTTAATCGATTGAAATCGTTTTTCGTTCGTGTATTTTGGCGTGGACAATACGTCTGCATCGTTCGCTGTATATCAGCGAACTAATTTTGATTTTACAGAAAAAAATAGTGTTACAGGTTTTTAAACTATTTGAAACGCATAGCTATTAAAAATCAATTATTTTTTCATTGATTTATCTTCTAGAAATACCAATTAATTATACTATCTATGATACTTTTCAATGAAATGCGGTCTTCTTATGTAATTCTTGCCATGAAAATCGTGAAAAATTGCTTCAGTTTGACGTCATATATTATTAACAAAAATGAAAATTTTTTAAAATTTGACCTATACAGGCAATATGCGTTTAAAAAACTCGAATTTACGCATTTTAAAAAATGTTCAAGGGTTGTTGTTCTAATAGCATTTTTTCCAAATACAGTTTTGAATTTTTTCTTTATACACGACCTAGTTTACATAGCAGCTAATAAGTGGTGTAATTTTATTTTGCTTTTTTGTTGCCTATAACGTGAAATATTAGCAAGAAAACAGTCATAAATCATCAAAATCGCATTTAAAGTGCTCATGGAGCCTTAACTTATGCTCTCTAGAAGTGCTTCACTTTGTTGTACGAAATTAAATTCTTTCTAAAATTGGTTCCATAATATTTAAATAATAATAACTTATTTAATCCCCTTATGCAATGGGCAACTCCTTCCCAACTCATAAAGTCGGAGAAAAAATTCCCCATTCGGGTACGGTTTCTCAGCTTATAGAAATAGGGACAATACTGTCACTCAGCTCAATGAGGTGGAACATTTTTTTACCGTATCAGCAGTCAGAGACTCATGCATGTTCGAGGTCTGACAATAAAGTTCGCGGACAAGATTTTTTAAAAACAATTTATTAGAATTATTGAATTTTTACATATGACACCCTTCAAAATAATTCCCTTGGGCCCTAATGTACTCTTCTTGTTACACTTCTGTGATCCATGAATCGCACGTTATCATATTTTTGCATACTGAAATGTTGTCCTAAAATAATTTAAAGAATGCCTTTCACTGAACATGGTCGAAGACGTGATAATGGAGTTCCTAGGCACTGACATGATGCAGAAAACGTGATCATTCTACATGAGCGCAATTCCTTAGTGTCAGCTTCCAATTACATTCCGCGATGTGTTTCTTGTTGCGCTCAATTAAGCCGTAGGCATCTGCCGTACAACAGACAGAACGAACATAATGCCAGCAAATACGACAATTCTCACTCGTCTTGGACACGGGACAGCATCTTTTTAGCCACCGTCACAGATCACACAGGTGGAATTGGTATTTCTCAGGTGCGTTAGAGGTGCCGCATAGCAAGATTAACGGTAACGCGTACCGTATATAGTCCGTCCAAATATGATCATACTGCCGGTATAGAAAAAACACGCTTAACACGCTTGCGTATGATCGGCGTAGTTCAAACAATGACGACTAGTCCGGTCAGCGTTGCTTGGGCTTGCTGAAGCGTGAACAAGCGAGAAATCTTAATCTAATGGTAAGGAATAATTTTGGTACGGCATAAGCCCGAGGGGTGAATGATACGGCGCAACTTCCATTTTAGATGCAGATGAGTTTCAAGACCTTACAACCGGCGGGCGTCGTTTAGCTTCTATCACATCTTGTGCTATGCTAAGGTGGATTTTCACCGATGTTGTCAGGAAAAATGTGCAATACAAGCCGCTAAAACCACCGGCATTTCATTTTAATTCTCTATGCATCAGTGAATGTTGTCCGGTGCAGCGTTTCTGTCTCTGATGTTTTATTTTTGTGCATTGTATTTTCTATTTTGACGGTATAATAGCGTTGTCAGTTGTCCATGCCATCACTCAGTCATACTCCTATCGTCATCCATCATCTTCCTCATCATCGCAATGAGTGGAATGATACGGTCTAACTTTTCCGCTTTTTCCTCTTTTCCTACGAAAGCATTTGATGAGGAAAGCTATGCAGATTTTTGTTACCATTACTTTGTACTGGAGAATTGAGCACTTCAATAGAAATGGCTGATCCGTAAAATTTGTAGTACTTTGCGTGAGGGTGAAGAAGGCGGAAAATTCTTGCAACTTACATATTCTATAAGAAGAGCAATAAGAAGAGGTGGTTATCGAGGAGGGCCTTCGCGGTTCATGGATTTTATGCAATTTTTCGAGTTAACTTAGCGTTTAGTTCCGCTGCCAAATTGACGCATGGTTCAACGGCCAACGTGGATGCCTCTGGATAGTTAATTTCTGTTGTGCAGAAATAAAAGGTAGATGTAAAGAGAATGGATTGGATGGAATTAGGTGAGGTGCTAGAGATATACGGTATTTGATCTTAATGGAGCGAGATTTCGAGGTAACATGAAGTAAACGGCTACTTTCTTCGAGCTAGTGTATCGGGGATTAAATAATAAATCTGAAGGGGATGTTCCAGGACTAATCTCTACTTTTGACACTTATTTTTCAGCTCAAACCCAGAGCTTGTATGCTAGAATTTCAACAAGGTTATGTGGTTATGGTTCTGTCGTTTATGTATGTATTGCAGTACTGTGCGTATACACCATAGAAGGTCCTCATTTTTCTTTGTAAGAACGACGTAATGCGAAGTATTTTAATTTACCACCCACATGATATTTATCAATAATATACTTGCAGGTAGGGTAGTTTCATTATATTTCAATCGCTTCAAATCGATAGACGTTATTCGAGCATTTTGACGTAAATATGAAACGCTACCGCCTATATTATAAATATGTACATTGTTAAGTGTGGGCAATAACCGCATAAACAAATTAATAACAAAATTTTTAAAAAGCTTTGCTACAATCAGTGACTAGAATCTTTCATTATTAATTTATTATCTATAAAGACTTATTGAGTAGTAAGTACTCATTAATCACAAAATCCATGATATACACAGTATATGTAACAGTTGATAGTTGCAAGACATGATGAACAATTCGCCAATTTTATAGCATTACCAAATGATAACGGCCTTCACAATGTCACAGCTCTGCTTATCAGTATTTTTTTTAAGATAATAACTTTAATTGTTCGTCAATATTGTTCAGTCTCAGAGACTCACTAACTACATGCTATCATGACTCATAATAAAAAGAATACAAACAATGTTTTCTTATGGAAAAAGGCATTCGGATTTTTAGATACCTTACATCTTTAATATGTCATGGCTCATGTAAAAAATCCATTAACTCGATTTCAAATTATGTGTTGACATTTAGGTGTTAGATACTTTTATACTAAACACACTTCCTTTAATTATACTATATATATATATATATATATATACTCCAGATGAAATCTGAGTATATTATATGTGTGTCTCGGAGGACAAAAGTTATGTATAGTCCTCTGACCGTCCATAAGCACGTTAAATTAAGAACTTCTTAACCTTGGATCTTAGAATTTAGAATATAGTGTTTTGTCGAACTTGTAAGGTTAAGTTCGTTAAAGGAAAAAAAATCGTTTTACTCCTTTGGGTAGCTGCCATACAAAAAGTCCTTAGCACGCATGTTCATGAATATTGACCAACAACTTTGGAACGATAGCTCCATACAAAATATCCTTACAACACGTATTCAATAATATTTTCCGATAAATTTTGAACGTTTCAAGCTGGGAGTTTGAAATTTGGTACGCATTAAGTTTTAAATGGTTCTTTCTGAACTTCCCATATAAAAGTTCTCAAAATAAATTGAATACTGATGATATTTTCATTTAGTTTCGAGTCGCAACCAAATGGAGGTATAGAGGACAGACGATATGCTCACTCCTTATTCTCCTCTAACATCAACTGCAATGTAAATCGGAGTTCAGTATTTCATCTAGACTATCATACGATTGAGTTGCAACCTATATGTTTTTTCTAATTGCTTTATTTGTTGAATTTTTAATGATATATGAGTTATTTTTAGGTACATATAAAAGGTGAATTAATCCTGGATATTATTTTTAGATGTCCAATGTACTAGCTGAAACTTACCCAATCAGAAAATCCTAGTTTGGCTAGTTCTTGTTTTGAGGTTTGTGCATCAGCCTTTATTCGAAGTGATTCAGTATCTGCAGTTTAAATTTCAAATTAAAATTAAATTAGTTTTAAGAAAAAATTAGTTTTAAGAAAAACTTACCACCATGAAATACTTTTTGTAAAAATACTCGTAATTCCAGGCTTTCTGTAACCAGTGCTCGACACACTGCTTTGTAATGGTCATCAGGTACGGCTGGTTGAACTCTAGGTGTACATAACTGGAAAAAATAGTTATTGAAATATTTAACTGAATTTTTTGGTGGAAAATCAATGTACGGCAATATGTAAGATTAGCCAACCAATTAGTGACTGTAACTATAAAACTGACCAGACAATACCTTCAAAATTAAGCTACCACCTTGATCAAAAAGTTCCGGAATTTATTGAGAAAATTAAAAATACAAGTTTATTCATCTAAATCTATATTGTCCCCTTCAAAGTAATCCCCATCGACTGCAACACACTTATGCCAGCGCCTGATCCAATCCTCGAAACATTTTTTATATTCGATTTTCGGTATGACCATCAGTGCTCCCTGCGATTTTTCCATTACTTCCTCTCGGCTGTTGGATAGTATTTGTTGCTTTTTTCGTCAAAAAATTAAGAATAATGATGGCACTGTGCGACGGTGCGTTATCATGGTACAAAATCCACGAGTTTTCTGCTTGCAATTCTGGTCTCTTTCGGCGAATTGCTTCACGCAAACGTCTCATAACGCTCAAATAATACTCTTTATTTACTGTCTGGCCTTCTGGCAAGAATTCATGATGCACTACACCGTTGTAATCCATGAAAACCGTGAGCATTGCCTTTTTGACTGAAAACGACGTGGTTTTTTTGGTCTCGGCTCATTTGGTGAACGCCATTCACTTTCTTTAGGGAATCGTTGCCGAAACACTTTTCCAACATTTCCAACGTTCGCGCCCCATTAAATCCGTTTTTACGCAAAATTTAATACAAGTTCGTTGTTGCAAATTTAAATCAATTTCTAAAATTGTAAAAAATCGCCAACACACACAGAGATTGATGTACTCTTGGCTACGTAACTTTTGCAAATGTCAAGCTATGACGCTAAGATTTAGAAGGAATGTCAACTTAACAAAAAAAAACAGAACTCAAATCGGAACAATAAAAGCGCCACACGGTGGTTATTGCGGAAACTTTTTGATCAAAAGAAAAAAAATAACTGAACTAACAAATAAATACTTTTATGTCCAAAAATCACTTCTTTTGTGTTATCTGAATTAATTTATCTTATATGGTAGGCTCACTTTAATGAACTGAAACTAAAGCCTACGCATTTGGCAATCTTTCATTGAAGAAACTTTTTTTCCAGCAGCTAAAGTTTAGTTGGGATTGACGTTTGGACCGAGGTACATTTGGTCCAAGGTACAGCACCTTCCCCTACCTACACCGTTCTCATTATTTAAAAATAAAATATTTTTGGTTATTGACATATAGATATCCCTTGACACCTTCAACTCTAAAAATTTTCAATTTTGAAGAAAGCGTACGAGTACCTTGATCTCTCCTTATTAAAAATTAAGATGAAACCTGAAAAGGTATTATTTCCTTTGTTTTAAAGACTATACTATCCCTTAAAGTAATCTGGGTGCCTTCAGCGCACCTGGTGCCAGGTTCGAATCTGCTTGGCGACAAAAAATTTTCGAAAATGAGATTGGTTGCCGGACTACCAGTTCACTCAGCTGTAAATGAGTACCTGAGTTAAAATCGGTTTAATAATCACGGACGAGCGTGTGGCTGGTCACTTCACATCCTAGTGTTCCGTTGGTCTCGTAATAAAGCAACTCTAGCATTACTTCAAGGCCTAGGCTCGATTTGGGCTGTTGCGCCATTGATTATTATTATTATTATCCCTTGAATTTAAAAACTATATTACAAAGTAGCACTACACAAATGAAAAATATTATAATACTTTAATACGAAAGTATACACGACACTTTTAAGTAAAAATTAATATTTTCTGAAAGATAAAATTAAAATCGTTTATTAATAGTTTTACGAGTCGTCCAGTACCTACATGAACAATTCAATTTTCACAGACTGCGGATAACGTGGCACAATATATTGTGCATTCTTATCGCATTTTTGTACAAACATAAACTTATATATCAGTTTAGATTGCTAAAAAACATATTAATTAAATTAGTGTCTTATATTTTGTTATTATAATAACAGTTTTGTAATTATTGCACGATATTCGTTCCTACAATTCAGGATAATCGCAATTTATTTTATTAAGTTTGAAATAAGCTTAAGAAAAGTATGATTTGTGTCTATGAGTTCATATAATAAAGAAGCACTCGTCTAAAACATTAAAAACTATATCACACGATCAATTACTTTGGGTGCCGAAATTACTGCAATTTTATTTAACGTCGTAACAATTTTCCCAAAAGGCTTATTTTACATCGTTTTGCTTTATTGCAAAATGATCCAACTAAACGCAATATTATACCACGAAGCTTGTAATAATATTGAAATAAATTTTTAATATCTGAATTGTTCATATGGCATATATTGGCAAACTACTACGAAGACATGTTCAGCTCCAACCGCTTCAATAAGGAAACCTGTCGCATAAATTGCGGTCAGAATCGAGTGGTGTAGAATAGATGCGTTATTGTGACTATACTATACACAAGTAATCACGCATTATCTTAAGTTACCGGTTACCGCTTAAAGTTTATTAGCTATAGGAACATTGGAGATATGAGGAAATTGGTCCGCACTTTTAAAGTGGTAATAAATGCGGAGTGAAATTAGTTCCGGCCGGGTATCTTAGTGCGGTAATATGAATCTTTAGGCTCTTATAAGCCTTGTTGGATGTATTTCTTTTGCATAGCTAGTCATAAAACATGCGAAATATTTAAGTACCTATCTAGTGTAGGGGTTTTCAATCAACAAAGGCAAATGATGGATCAAATAACAATTTTTTATTGTACAAAAACAGATTCTGCTGTTGTAGCAGAAAAGTGTTTTAGCACAAATCCTTGAACTATCAGTTTAGCATCATGGAATTTACATGGCTTTTTTCTGGAATTTTTAGTCACTACAACTAAACATGTCTGTATATAACATGGTGTTAAGCTAGTATTACACTGTATGCCAGGCGGTCAAATATTTGACCATAAGAATCGAATTTGATGTCAAATATCCATTTGGCACGCGGCCCGATTGCGATATTACACTATCTGACACATTTGACAAAATCGTAAAATTTTTCCTTCGTGTCAAATGGTCAAACGCCATCAGGTCGGAACGAAATTCTGACAAATTGTTCCGATCTAAATCTACGTGTTGGCAGACATCGCATAATCAAAAAAACGGAACTCCAGTACATAAAATAATTAATTATATAATTATTGCTATTTGTTTAACTGATTGCCACAAGAGTGACATTTCCTATTTGACCCATTTGACACAATTGTTTTTCCAGAAATCGCAAACGGTCAAATGTGGTCAGATTGATTGTCAAATGGTCAAATGGAATATTTTGTCAAAAAGCATTTGACCATTATACTTCCTGACACTATCTGACAGCATTTGACAGAGAAAATGGTCAAATATTTGACCGCCTGGCATACAGTGTAATACTAGCTCTGGTACTTCTTGAGCTATCACGAGAAATACTGCTGTTACCATAAGCCCACTTGCTTTGGAGACATCTGAAATATTTTGCAGTGAATACAAATTTCAGGAGCCGGAATTTTTGTTAATAACAAGGCGCAGGTGTAACCATCTTCACGAGGGCTTTGTATGTTACTACGCTAATGGCATTGCAGATGTCTACCCACAACAGAACTAATCGCACATTTCTGTGCAACATCGGTTCATAATCTAACCTCCCCTTATTGATTACGATCCTATCGAGCAAACCGTTAGTTCCACTTCATCTCCATAATGTTGTCTCGTCTCGAACATAATCAATAATCCTGCCTAGTATCGCATTATCTCGAATATCCACAAATCTAAATTAATTAATATTTCGCCCCAATAGAACATGCTCGACCTCGGTCTTACGTACATGCCTAACTCCGAGAAGCAAGTTGAAAATGAAAACCCGGTAATACATAGATGGATGCTCTTCCGCGACTTGCAACACCATTAACCTTGATCGTAAGGTTGCGATTGCAAACACAAAAGCCAAGAAAAGAAATTCTTCCACAAAGCTTTTCAAAGGTGACTTCGAGCTAAGCCTAATCACATCTTCTCTAGTTTTAAGTGCCAGATTATTTTGTATAAACTGTAAATTTTAGGCGATCTCTTAAAGTCAAACTTTTGTTAAGCTTAGGTTAAAATCAACACAGGAAAACTTAAGAAACAAAAATTTTGCAGCTTCCTTCTCATCATTTAATTTATTTTACCGAATGATTAACTGTGTGCGCGACTAGAGTCTTCTTGCTGACGGGCAGGTCAGACGTAATAAAACACAAAAGAATCGAATTAAAGATGAATGAAAATTGTTCGGAGAAAAATTTTCATTAGTTGAAATTGTAGAAAATTTAAATAAAAAACAGGAGGAAAAAGATCTTGAAGACGACTTTCATGACGGCAAGAGAATCGTGGGAGCTATGGTTAGGCATTAAAAATGTGTTTTTTCAGGCCTAATTACATTTTCCCATAGCGTGAGATGAGGTTATTAGCGATTATACGCACTGTAGCAATGCAATAAATTGACACCGAAGGCTTTCTACTCAGTAAGCTGTGAGTTTCGTAGTTTGAATTACTGAATAAAGTAGAAACAAGATAGTCTCCTTGGTGTAGGTTGAACCGAATCCCATTAAGAAAACTTTTTCGTTTAGGTTAAGTACAAAAAAACTTCCTTTTGCCACGAGTAGATTCCAAAATATGGAGACAAGGCAATATTGCCATTTCAAATCGTCTTTCACTGCAATACGAATTCATCATTTGGTAAATTTTTCTTAGGGTTCCAAAAAAAAATCTGCTGCATGTCATTGTTAAATTCCCGGAATTTTTCGATCCTCAGCTTTAAATTATTGATCAGTTTAACTATTTTTTATAATGTTTTGAAGAGTGTATTCTTCAGTTATATTTCAATGACATCTAATAATGTCCACCAATCGATGGGTATATGTATCTAGTCAAAATTTAAACGATTATTTCATAAATAAAATTACTCAAAATTGGATAATAATTCTTGGCATCTCCGTTTTGGTTAAGTTTCAAACGGAAAGAGATACTACTAAATACTTTTCCTAATGCGTCCAAAGACTTTCTGACATTTAGAATCTGTTCAAACGGTCAGCTTCGTCTATGTCTCGCATAGGAAATTCCGTTACCCATTAAATTTTGATTGGTGTCTTGGCTTAGCTTGACTATTTTTACGACAGCTGAGGTAATCAACGAGAGAGAGAGGAGTAAAATATTTTTTATTGGATATATATAAACTAAAAGTAAATTTTTCAGCAGTATGAGGAACTATTTTCCTATGCGATTTCCAGCCAAACTTGAATGAGGTTTTGCAAAAAAATAGTGAAATTTTGCAATCTTGAGCTTAAAATACGTGACAACTTTGTCAACTCTGAATTAACTATAGGAAGATGTTCATAACATACCACTGCAAGTTTAAAAACATTCTTAACCATTTCTTTAAACAATATTTTTTTGAAATATCGCTTTACCAATAAAAAAAAACCGCGTGAAGAATAACAAAGATTCTAGAAATTGAAATGAAAAATTGTTACTTAAACCAGGCTACGAGTTTACGCGTAAAAAGCAATATAGAAAACTTAGAAAGATTTTCCACAATGAATAAGATGGAGCGAGCTATTCGAATCGGTCAGAGTCTACATTTGTGTGTTCTTGCAATGAGCAATTAAGTAAATTAAATTGTTTTGGAATTATTAATCACAAAAGCTTCGTACTCGTACATATGTGGAGTTGCATCAACAATATGACCGACTCTTTTTATCATCAAGATTTGTAATTCCTTTTTTTTAAATCTGACTGGCTAAACTATAAATAAAACTATCACAAATTGCATCCGACACAATCGCTTTAAGTTTAAGCTGAGCCGGGAAAGAACCGAAAAAGTAATGTACCCTAAAGAAGAACATAATTTGTGGCTTTTATAACTTTAGACTCGCAGTCAACAATGACCGCATCCATTAGATGTGAACTGATGACGAATTAGATAAAAACTTGTAGAACTCCTGCACCAACTTAGTAGATACCGATCAATGTGATGATTGGTTTTATTCAATGAAACGACAACTAAATTCTGGAAAATTTAGATTTCCTTTTCGGGTAAGTGGCTCTCGTACTTCAATTATCCATCTCTTAAGAATGTCTAAAAGATTGCTTTAAATTTGACAAAGACAATGCACATATCGTCACCCTTATGGCAGGGGCACGAAAGAGCAAATTTTTCATTATTGCACTAATTTGGTTTTAAAATGGTTTCAAGAAATTATGCCAGAAGAACAAATGTGATATCTGAAGTCTGGTTTAACGAGTAATAATCAGGGTAGATTGAAAGTGTTAAAAAACGAATAAAACCCCGTTAGTATGCCAATTAGGATACGTAGAGTATTCCTACTCCAAGTAGATCCTGCGGTGACACAACGGGCGTCTGGTATTC
Organism: Beris chalybata; assembly: GCA_949128065.1. Lineage (NCBI taxonomy): Eukaryota > Metazoa > Arthropoda > Insecta > Diptera > Stratiomyidae > Beris > Beris chalybata. The sequence continues at coordinate 812,830 of OX421896.1, read as the reverse complement.
TTACAGACAGACTACGCGTACCTACCTACCTAAGTTCAGGAATAATCAAGCATCGAGAATATTAAATTATTTCTAGAACTCTAGAACTCTCTTAAGTTTATAAATTCAAATTTGGGCAAGTAACTTGGCGCAATCCAATCAATAATATTTGCAGTGAGTGTCCTGAATTTTTCGCATAATACACTCCCAACATTTGCATAGTTCAACTTTAGTGCAATGCATCAAAATGCAGATAGATCATGTACCTAAGTGAAACGATTGCGAAACGAAATCCAATTGCAGTATTTCTGTTGCTGTATATCGAGTTTAATATGTAGCAAATATACTCGTATAACCATGGGTGGCAACCTATACCTATTGATGCTAATATCTCTAGTCTTTCTAGCCTGCTGCATGGGAATACAAAATTAGGAAATTCGCAATTTTAAACCACCTGCGCGCGCACCTACTTAGTGTACATGAAATTTATAATTCAGACATTTTACGGTTCTAAAGATTCAAATTTCTCATAACTCACTAGGGGATCGGTTCCGAAGCCTATGCTTGAGATTTCAGAAATCGAGGCTTAGCTAGATTTCTGTCCTAGCGAAACAGACGCTGGCTATGACATAGAAATGTCGATGAAGTCATTTCAAGTCGCTATGACGCCGAGCGTATTGCACAACCATCGACAGTCACGCTAGACTTGAGGAAGTATGCGGACTAGGATTTCGTCGTTCAATCTGTAATGAAGTTGGATGCTTAGATGTTTCTATTGAGCCATTGATCTGGTCTATCCCATCACGATCGTCTGTGGACCACATTTTCAATCGCTTGCGAATCTTGTGATTCTCAAACGGATGCTTTACTGGCTCTCAGTATAATAGTGAAGTCGATGGATGGAGTCACATTAGCCTGCAACTTGTTCGACCACTTCCCAGATTTGCAACAAATCAAGAGATGAAAAATTTTTTAATTCCGGATTATTCGCGTACAACTTTCAAAAAATCAATCAGTCCATTAGATTTTCATGGGAAAGTATTATATTATATAATATTTTCCGTTCAATCGGGGAAATAGTTTTTAAAGTTTATTTAGATCAGGGCATTATTTGGTTTCCGAGCGTTCTGGGCTGATTGCCTAGTTTACAGATCGAAATTTTCGTTTCTGTTAAAGTGTTAACTCACCTCAAGAATATTGTCCAGTTCTTTGGTATCGTTGCTCTTCTCGTCTTCATCGTATTCCGAATCTCGCTCAATGCCTTCATCATCAACATCTGCAAATAGACAAAACCAAATCAATTAAAATTAGAATTAAAACATGTCGAATTAAAAAACAATCTACCCAAAATTAAATTGCCTACAACTTCCCGATAGCCGTACAATATAATTTCAACGAACAAAAATTTAATCGAAACGATTAAAAGGCATCGTCACATCATTATACACGAGATCTGTTAATGTCATTTATCTCGGATTCTATTAGAGAACCAAATTAATTTCCATAGACGAGTTGAAAGGAACTCGAACAAGGTTGGTGGGCTTGGCCACTCCAAATTAGTGTCGCACTCTACCGATTGATGCGGAGCACAATAGCAGCGCAACGCACCTTAAAAAGTACACAGGTATGAAGAGGCGCTCGTTTCAATTGTTAATAATTAATCGCGCGAACGCCACGCAAATTCGTCCATTGATTGTGATCGTGGCGATCAACCAGGTGGAGGTGGATTAATTGAATTCAAGCTGTTTTGAACAGTTTTTTCTCTGAAAATGCGAGTAAGTGAGCCCAGTGTATACATGTGAGTCATAGTAATAAATTGTACATATGTGTGAAGGTTATTTTTTGGCGCCGGATTTGACTATCATCGAGACACCTACCCGACCAACATGATACTGCAAAGGTGTGTTTTTTAGGTAATGCATGGATGTTTCCGCTAAAACGCTATCTTCAAAAAATTTTTGCAAGCATTACAGCGATTTCGGATCAATCTATTGAGGGGCTATGGCTTAGTCACACTATCAGCCGGCCTTTTATCACGGTGCATTTTCGACGTAAAATTGGTCGACATATAAATATTACGCAACTAATTGTGACTACCTAGTACTTAAGGGCTTATGCGGGTCTTGACACCTCAAAAAGATAATTTTTTTTAAAAAAATGTGTAGAATAGTACATCATGTCAGGAATATTGTCTCAAAATTACAAGTCGATCGGAGCAAAACTGTAGGAGTGAGAGAGATTTAAAGCGCCTTGTACCTATTAAACATGTCTTTACCGGCAACCCGAACCCGGCCACCGAGCATTTCAGGAAGCGGAAGCTCAGACCCGAGATTCCAGAATTTGACTCAGACAGGAACAAAAGGGTAAATTGGTCCTTGCAGCTGCAGCAGAACCTTCGCTTTATGGGCTTGGAATCGATTATTCCATGTATTCCATTTACTCTGTTTTATTTCTCTTTAAAACTTTAAACGCGTTTTTCTCAAAACCACCTTTTTGACGCCGGTAGTCAAAATTTCTCAGAATCTAATATACCGATCGGCTTGAAATTTTGCACACTGCTTTTAAACATGATTGGCTTGTGCTTGAAGGAAGAATTTTTTTTTACCTTCAATTACAACTCATTTTATAAGCCAAATATGGCCAAAATTTATGGAAAAAATGTCATTTTTCGTAAAAGACGCTACCAAAAATTCAATTCTCAATATTTAAAAAAATCCTTCGTTCAAGCAAAAGCCATATTTACATACAAACAGGAAAATTTTGGTTTTTTGATTTCTGATAAAAATTACTCGATTTACGGTGACTACCGTGAGGGCACTTTTATTGGCCTGGTCAACTTCTTGAGACGCTCAATGGCAGATTTGTTGAAATTTTCACAGAATGTTGTTTAACTATATTACTTTGATATGCAATAAATTAAAATTGTACAATTCTTGTAGTATCTTTTAAACAAATTCAAGAAAACATGCTTCTTTTGGTCTTCTAGACCCGCATAAGCCCTTAATAAATTCTTGGTTACAGTAAATTTCAAAGCAGAAATAAATAAAACTTGAGCATTATAACAAAACCGAACGAAAGATGTTGATCTCTTTAACGTTGATGCTGTTATGACACTGGTTTTTTTTGCGGCTAGTAAATCCAAATAGAGAGGGATAGAAAATGTAACATACAATTTAGACTGTGGTGTCAAAAAATAGCCGCAACATAGCACATTCGAGCAGTGTTTCGCAACATTGTAGCATTTAAGGCAAGGTATAAGTTCTCCAATTTTCATCCTTAATATATTGAGAGTACGTGGACAAAAGAATATTTCGATATCAAATGTATTTCACGAGTGACAGACCGATTTGTGGAACGGTCGCCCCGATATTCAATACGATTTTTTTATACCGTCAACAAACTTTAAATGCGTTTTTCTCGAAACCACTTCTTCTGGAGCGCGGTACGTTCTACAGCTTCAACGAATGAACCGATTTTAATGAATAAAAGCTTAAAAGAAAGTAAACTAAATTTGAAGGGCCCCAACGTCGAGTTTTTTTCATTTTTTTATTCCACTTTTTTTTTATTTGAGTTTTTAAGCCAAAAAAAGAGTGAAAAATGTGATTTTTTTTTCAAATAGCTGCCATTTTAGTCTCAAGACGTTGGGGACCCGCAAATTTGATCTAGTTTCATAAACATTTTGAATTTTTGGTTCCAGATCACTTGGGAAGGCTTATACCGCGTGCATCAACTCATGCCAATCGCGGCCTGACGCCATTTTGCAATATTTTTTCCAAAAAAATTCACAATTATTCTTCACTTGTACCTCTATATAACCCATTAATAGTTTTCTCCATATATATTTATTTTATATTAAAAAAAATCCTGAAATTGAGGCATTTTTCAGGCGTTTTAACTGATACTTTGCCTTAATCCAAGAAAAATTCTGCTACCAGTGGATTTTCGAGCTGCTAAAGACTTGTTTTTAACATTTCGATACGTATAAATTGTGAAAAGTGCCATGTTGTGTTATGAAACGCGCCAGAAACGGTATTTTTCTTAACGCAGTTGTTAATATCGTTTACTAGATGCAGCTAGCGTCTGAAAGAGTGGTATCTCTTTCTTATAATGTTGTTCGCCTTGTCGCACGATGGGGCTCTTACTGCACTTAAGAAATAGCCAGTAAATAGCCAGTGTCATAACAGCATGACTGTATGGTTGGCAGCATGCGATACAACAAAAATTTAATAAAACTTCTGTCAAATTTTTCAAAACGGATCTTGTGGAGGGCAAATAATATGATATGAAAATATTTATTTGCACTACCTGATTGCAAAGAGTTGTAATTGTATAGTTACGTCAACTATTTTCATCAAACATAACTGTCTTGTCAAAAGCTTGCATTCCGGTCAAAGCTAAGAATGCTGTTAAAGTCAGGGCGTGGAGGTCGCAGAATCATTGTAGGCACAATACATGCCCCAAAATTTGTCACACAGGACGAGACAAAATTATTTTATTATTTAATTATCAAAACCCCCTACTCCTGTTTAATGCGATATTTTAGTACCGATGAAATTGCCTATTGCTTCATTTCACGTCGAAATGAAAATCAGCTAAAACAATTACATAATTTCGATATATGTAGTCATACAATGCTTATAAAAACCAACTGACCTTATCGAGATCGTATCTCTAAGCCCAGTAAACTTACATGCAATTATCTAACTGAATTGAGTACTCATAAGCATAAAGCACTTTAATAAAGAAACCTTTACATCAACGACATTGTAAAGAGGCACGAAAAAAATTAAAGAAAAATTACCACCGAAAATAAAACACACTATCGCCAAACTTTCTAATCGCTTTATAAATACGCTGCTGTTCTTTTCTTAGTTAATACTTTAAAAACTGTCCACACTGTTTACAATTGCTTCATGAAAAATACGAATGCAAAAAAAATATAATAATTATATTTTTTTCCTTCACTTGCTAACGATAATGGGTTTGGTGATGTTTTTGAATGTAAGGTGTCATTACAGCAGGAAGTTCACGCGATTTTTTTTCATGCAAGACTATTTTGGTATAAAATTGTCGACATGTTTTCATTAAAAATGAGGAAAAGAAGCAAAAATAGTTCTCACAATTTTAAGCTTTCAATTCAATTTATAGTACACCAAGCTAAAGATACCGTTGGTCTATTACTTTCTTTCGGGTAATGAGTTTATTACGGATTGCAAAAATGTCAACCGAAGATTGAAAATTGCGAAATACACTTATCATTTTTTATATTTCCACACGAAAAGCAATGCTCTTTTCAAGCGTAAGGGCTGTACCAAAATAAAAGAGTTTTTATTAAATTGTGTTGACTTACAAACTTACTTTTGGCCGGATAATTCTCGACAAGATTATGTTCATATTTTTATTTCGTTCGACCTAGGCTAGTATCCCGCAATTAATAATGCATAACTAATAAGTTTTCTAGGTGTGTCCGATCCCGATTGATACTCTAACTCTAACTTAATCGAAGTAGCGTGTCATAACCAAATCCCAAACACAGAGTAGTTAATGTGGAGTTCATGGATATACAATTGATCGCTAGAAATGTTCTCGTATTTAGAAAATACAATAAAACGTATGCTACCCATCTTAAAAGTTTTAATTTTACCCTAATTTAAGCCTATACTACTCACCTTCCACTGTCATATGTGAAATGACTTGCTCGAGCTCCGACGATATCATACATTCTTCATCTGCTTGTAAATTGAAGTCAAGTGCTGTATAAACAACTAGTCCCACTTGCATTAAAATCTGAAAAAATAAAAAAATATTTAATAGATTAAAAGAATAAAAATATCTTAAACGAAAATAAATCAGAGAAAATAAATTAATGAGTTTTTCGATTGCATTATTTCCAAACTATATTCCCAAACTTACGGAAGTTAAAACTTTCAAAAGAAGGCTAAGACTTTTCATATTTCTAAAAGAGAAGAAACAGAAATAGGAAAAATTTTGCTCATGAACATAAATACTTTGATACTCGTCAGGACTCGCTAATTCCAGTGAGCACTACAACCTTCTAATTAGAATAGCGTATAAAGCTCTACATTATTTTCGCATGTTATACACACATCACCGAAAGTTCAGCACATACAAACGTAGTATATAAGCGTCACAGGCTTGTACACGGGATCATTTTTATACTGTAAAAGCGAGTTTTACTGGAAAGTGGATTTGTAAAGCGATTTATATAGATATAAGCGATCATTTACTATATGATCGGAAAAAACTGCCAATAGTGTGATAATCGTGTTATTATTTTAATTTCATCGAATTGTTACGGCGAACCCTTAGCTCGTAAAATATATTTACCCACATAAACAATATATTGTATGTAAAGAAAAATTAATTTAACAAAAAGACCATTCAGCTTGTGATTATTATAAATTGATAACTATGAGAGTAACCGTAAGCGATACCACGTAGCTCACACAAAGAACTGGTAAAGGATCCGTACAAGCGCCTCGTTTTAATAACGGTAATTTGCAATACGCATCACACAAATCTGTTTCCGATGCTTCAATAGGTGTGTCTCTCCTCTACTTAGAAAATAAATAAGGCTTGTTATTTAATATTACAAATTGTATGGGTATATATTACACAAAAACTCAAAAATAATCAAAATGAGTCTGCTCCAAATAACTCGAATTATTTTCAATTAAACTACATAATGCGTTATTACATTTTATAATGATGTGCAATAGGTGGGAATTAGGGCCTCTTTAGCTATGGGCTTGCGTACGCTCGACTGATGTTCGAATGTTTCCATGCTCTGCAGAACATACCAAAATTTCAGTGTTTACTTTGTTTAGCTACATACTCGTACATACATAGGTAGGTGCTCGCGACATTAGTTCCACTTGATGGATATTTAGTAAAACTTTTAATTTTTTTTAAGTGTAACTCTTGTTTACAGTTGGACGGGTTGCTATTATTAAAAATTCACCTTGTTGCTGTTGATTTTTCCGCCCAAAATTTCTTACGCAGACGTTTTAAGTGCCTATTTCCTAAGCCCACAGATCTAACGTTTGTTCTGTTCATCTATAGATTTCCTCACCTTGATAGGCCGTAAAACGAAAAGAAGAAAACATTGAAAATCCCGCAATCTAACAATTATCCAGAGTTCAGTAGATCAGATATGCACTTGAAGATATAGAGGTAGCTTCATCTACAACTTCCTATTTATCTTTCTTTAGTGCGGCTAATCTGCATGTTGAGATTCTTTCGCAAGACGCGATATCTTCTGCTGAGTAAATGGAAATTTGCATAAATAGTTCGGCGTGTCTAGAAGAAGAATTTGTCGGCGAATTGGGGATATGCTGTAATACAGTGAATGAAGCAAGTGTTTGAGCTCACAGTTGGCGAATTTTTATGAGATTGGACATTTTATTTGGTAATTTAGCGCTTCGATTCAGTTTTCAGGAAATTGCGTTCGGCGTAATTCTTCTCAACTTATTGAGTTTGTTAGTTTGTACTCAACTACAAACCTTTCATTTTGAAATCGTTCCATCGATGCTTCAATTTAAATATAGGGCCAATTTCAAAATAAGTTCCTTCTAAAATGCCCTTGAAGAAGTCTGAATTATTTGGAAGATTCCAGACGCGAAATTCCTAGAACTGATATATTCAGGATATTTTCTTTGTTTCTGCAAATTTCAAAATTTCATAGTTCGACTGAATGTGGATTCAAAGAAAACCGTGAACTCCTTCAAAAGAACGAGAACAATACTGGACTAAAAGCTGTTGGTAGTCAGTCCGATCCGATGTCACCGTTCCAATACTATTCACCTACACTGTTCTTATCGGAAAAATATCAGAATCCGAGTTTGAACAACCGTTGCGACTTTTCACCTTTTCTTCTGGTCTTTTCTCTATCAATATAAAATTTATGTTTCAAGTTCAAATCGTGTTTAAATGAGAAACCAACGCCATCGCCGCCTTTTCGCCTCTTTTATTAAGCAATTTGTATCTAAAGTTGCATCCGAAAGAAGATTTTAGAGAAATGGTACACCGTGCGCAGTGCGAAACATACGAGTACTCGTCGGATGTTTGCCGTTAGGATTTTCTTTGTAGTTAATATGAGATCTCTTAAAGATGTTTTGACTGATCCGTTAACTCTCCTTGATTTATCGCAATGCGAATGAAAGATTTGCATGGATTTCCCAGCAGCACATACGGCATAAGACAACAAATTAGAGATTATACATACAGCGAGAAGACATCTGTAGATAAGGAAAGTGGTTCTATAAAAAGATGGTCACGAGGTTTCTCTGCTGAACGTAAATCATACAAAAAATTTGCTAGTGAGCTTAGGAACTTGGCCCAACCTCGAGATAAAATATTAAAACTGTTTACCATCTTGAGGAAAGTTATGATCATTGCATTGGCATTGGCATTATACAATAAACTCAATCAATGCAATACTCTCGAAATTCTAAAATAAAGAATTATTTAAAAAAATCACTAAATTTAAAATACCGTGACTCATTATCATTCGTGATGTACCTACGGAATATTTTTTTTATTTAAATTTAGGTCGTTTTTCGGCGGTAGTCTTATTTAAAGTCTTCCATATGAAATTTCCACTTGGTAGATCGCTCTTCTGGCAATTATAATTGGAAGGACATGATATTTGATAAAGATAGATTTAAAAAAGACAAATTGAAAACTGTATTGTACTAAGTCCGAATAAGCTGTAAATTTTTCCATACGTACATTCCTCAACTGAATTTCATTTCCTCAAATTATAACAAGCTAAAGTTTTGCATAGTGAATTGTTATTGCATACAAAAACTGTAGTTTATCTTATATTTAAACCATTTTTGGTTCTTCAATAGGATTTCTAGTCGTAGGCAATTTATTCAGACACTAGCTGATACAAAATTGTTTTTAAATTAATCCAGAAATTATGATTGCGGAAAAAAAACCTTTGGTAGCACGACGATAAAAATTTAGTGAACCGATGATCGCAGACCACTACGATCATCAGTTCAGTAAAGAATCCCTTCGCTGAAATCTAATCCAGAATTGCGGGGATGGCCACGAGATGAAATCAAATATAAATAGCGGCGCCGTTAAATCTTCATGCATATAAATTACAAAAGCTACATCTTTTTAATCAATAATTCATTACCTACAGCTAGAAGACTGCACACAAAGTTTGCTTGCGGCGCTTTGAATTTGCCAATTATAAAATTAAGTTTTACATGTCGGCGATTTTTCTTTTACCTCTACTTTTCTGTGATTTCGAGAGAAAAGTTGGTGCAGATTATGACAGATTATGATAATTAACTCGAGGAAGAATAAAAATTGATGAATTGTTTGCAGATAATGAACGCCTATAACTGTCGGACATCTCATATTTCAAATAGGAATGCGATATGGACGTTATGTACACGGTATCATACCTGTCTAAACGACAATTTCCCAACGAACACTTAAATAAGTATGTGGAGTAGATGCAGTGTAGCGTGTTATTAAATATAAACCAGAGCATTGCGGTGAATTTAGTGCAATGGAAAGAGCTTTTTTTCATTTCCTGATCAGTATGATGTTCATGAGATAAATTACCTAGTCGCCCCCCAATATAATGTCAGCAAAACATGAAAAATGAGTGATATATGTAAAGCCTAGTACTGTGTTCAGCGAAACGAACACGAACGAAAAAGTCACCTTCGAAGTGGAGTGAAATATTCTACATACTTCGCTACTAGATATCATTGATAAAAAAACGCGCGAAATTTGAAAATATTAAAATAATGTCAAGTAATTACTATTCCGGCACATAACACAACAAAATATTGCTCACACAAAATTTCCCGTCGGTGAAATGTCAACGAAAATTTAATTTTTTTATATGAACTTTGACAGTTCATTTCGTTTCGCTCGGAGCAGAGTACTAGGCTTAAGCACTTAAAACTTAGTAGTTGCTTGTAGACTAGGTAATAGGAGAATAGATCGAAAAAAATTAGGTTCCTAAGCTAACAGCTTGGAGGAGAGGGTGTGAGGGATGAGGGTGGAGAACGATGAAAAGGAAAACATTCAGTTGATTTTGTCAGAATCGACAAAAAGTTTTTGTCCTTGCATATGTCGGTGTCGATTAGTTTTGCCATTTTGTATTGGTGATGCTCAAGTCATCTTCTTTGTCAGAATCACTCCAATTACCCCACAAATGAGCTCTTGCCATGACTAATCGGGGATAATATAAAATTTGTTAAATCGCTAAATTTTTCCCTGGGTTAACTTTAATCACAGATTAAAATCATGAATCGGAGGTGAACACTACCGAATCTCTGGGGAAACTCGAATTAAGTAGGTATGTGAGATGTTTGGCAACAAGTGGGTAACACTTGGCTAAATACTTTGCGCATCACAGCCGAGTACTTGATTTTAGTTAAAAAATAAAATCAAGTGCTCGGCTGAATGTAAAATCTAAAAAATTTTATTTTTTTAGTCAGTTGTCATCACAAGCCTGAAACGTAAAGTTCATTAATTATGTAATTAAAAATAAATAATAAGCTGTGTATTAAAGTTTATTAATTATATATGTAAAAAATAAATTATAAAATATATTGAAGATATCGAATTTATATACGAACATATCGAAGATATCGAATTTATTCACGAACAATAAATATCTCCAATTTATTTACGAACAACAAAATGTAAGGCACATTCCTTACAGGTATATAACCTGCAGTTAATAATATGACCCTTAATGAATTACAATATCTACCGTCAAATGATTTAGACCACTCAACCTTGTAGCATACCTACTGCACACTTGAGGTTGTTATTATTGTTATATATTTCTATATATACCTATATTAGACTCATAACCTTTGGTTTGAAAAATAGTACATACTAACAAAAACTACAAGCAAGTATTTGTCCTTTGACTTAAAACTGAATAAGATCAATTTTTAACCAGGAAAATATATGCGAATGCGAATATGGTTTCACTGCTCGAAAAGTTTGGTTACTCTCCTTTGCATGCACTGAACCGTCCAAAGATAGCTAAACCATTGCTCTATACCTATACCTAATAATATAGTATAATATAATTCCCAGTGTTCACCAGCTGTAAAAATTAAGTTTCAATTGTGTTTGGCGTCCCTCATAAGCCATTATTCTCATCAGTCTCAGCTCAATCAATATATTTTTAAAATATTCTAAAGGAATGGAATACAATAACCGCGTTTTAAGTTTACAACGTAAGGTTGAAATTAAACAAATTACAATATTTTTCTTAAATATAGGTATCAAGATTTACACAAGAAACACTAAACACGCAATACATGTCCTGGGTGCAATACGATCCCACAAGTTCTGACTTCGGTGATTACTGTGGCTATTATCATTAGAGACCGCCCGAGTTGTGCAAGCCCCTCAAATTCTATACCATTACCTAAACAGCACCATCCGCTCGTCAACATCCATTTCTTTTATTGAACAATTGCTCTTATTATTGCACAATAAAACACTCTTTGTAATAACCTTCGGCACTATTCAATGTCAACAAATTACACAGCTCGATTACTTGAACGAAGCGCGAAATCGACACGACAATTACGCCTTGCCGGGATCAATCTTCAAATTGACAATAACAAAAAAACAACTTATGAAATAATTGACAAAATTCGAAAATTAGTTCGAAATGTCTGCTCACAAGATTATGTAGTAGTTGATTTTTTTGGGTACTATTAGTGGTATTATTAAACGGCAATCAGTTGATTGATTGATTGATTGATTAATTGCCCTAAAGCCTGACAATAATATGCCCAAAAATTAGAGAATTTGTGCGCGGGACTTTGAATCGCAATCGCGCTTATGCGATAGTTCGAACCCTGTACAATTTTTGAAGAGTCACTACCTCCTTATTGTAAGCCACGTGTGTGTAATTTATTTGTCGTCTTATGGCTTGAACTTTCCATTAAATTTCGAAAATTACATATGAGTAGCTTTGGGGCGCATTTATCTCGACTGCATTATGCACGACGAATACTAAGCCTCTGGTCAAATTTTAGTTGAATTTAAAGAAATTTTGCACACTGGACACTAAGATACCGCCTCCTTTTGCGGATACAATTATCACGTCGTCGTTGTTCTTTTCACTTTAACTCGAGTCCAAGACAAGCGGATAGTCAGGTGATTTAAATTTTAATTTTAAAATTTTTTCCGTCAGCTCTCAGGTATTTGTAAAAGTGAATTGGTTAGAGTTTTAGACAGGTGCTGATAGACATAGGAAAAAGTTCATTTTGAAATCGTTTAAATTCGCTTTCATTTGGAATTTAGTTGTGATCGCAATTGAAGTGGAAGGAAAATGTGAGTTTTTGTAGTCTAAATCTGAAAGGTAGATACTCTAGAGCATTTAACTTTTTTTAACAGTGAATGGATAATTGATCGTGTTGTCTTTCAACGCATAAGAAATTGGATATTGTGACATTAAAAACAAGTATAAAAGGAATCATAGCCATATCAATAACGAGTTTTCTGTAGCTTGTCGCATTCAAAGAAAAGGCTAATTTATTACGAACTTTTTTAATTGCAACATCATCCCAAATTATTTTACAATAGAGAACTTCATTGATAATACCATCTCACCGTTGTTCAAAAACAGACTAACAACCGAAAAATAAGGAAACAAAATATGTTGTGGAACTTCTAGAGAAAACACAAGTCAGACGAAGTGACCACTTCAATATCTCAAATTTAGATATGAACGAAAAGGCTAAAGTCGAATTATCATTACCGAACTGGTCGACCACGGAGTAGTAGGCGCGTTAGTTGCGAAAACACATTAAAATCAATTTTCTTGCCATTTGCGGGGATTCGTTTTAAATCTCCTACTTAAAATTATATTAATAAAATCCGTTAATATTATTTTTATAAAAGGCCATGTAAAACGTTATGCCACAATAACAATAAACCAATCATTTATCGAATATTACATACAATTTTCTTCATCAACTCACATCAATAATATCCTCTTATGCTACTCGTACTTACAAATAAAGTTTAGCGATTTATTATTGCACATTTAGCTCAGGTTGTTTATTTTCTCATCAGGTTGGAAGTTGTTAATGTACGTACATAATACACGCTGTTTCATCCAATTGTAGAATTTGACGTACCGAAAGAAAGGTACAAGATCTATCGAAAATGTCAAGCAGTTATAATCGCGTAATTCGAATAGCTAATATTATGAACGATCTTTAAACTGCAGCATTTCGACTCAATTTAGCTTAATATCTTAAGCGCGATCATCTTGCCCCGAATTAAAAAAAAAATAGCTTAAATAATGTTTACATCAGATTAAAAGAGATCTTAGCTAAAATTAATACATTAAGTAGCCGTTATTTCGATACCAATCTTTTTTCGACTCGTTTGTTTCTTTGCAAACTTCTTTCCAATGAAGAAACACCTGGTATCTTATTCTACTAATAAATGACGGTGGCAAGAAGACTACTTAGCATTGATTTGATCCAAAACTGTTTTGGTATAGCTTTAACAAGAACAATCTTAAATCTAATTAATTAAATCTCCTCTAAAGGAGGCGTAGTTTGTAGTTTATTTGTTGGATTAAACTCGGATGTCTGATCTTTTCGATGTGGGGAACAGTAAATTCGATTCGAAAATAGATGGGTCAGTATCTTGATGAATTTCGTAAAGATGCCGTAACATTTAACAGGTTTCGAGGTGATAAAGCCGCATTTTTTTTGGATATACCACAGTAAATAATGTCAATCAGTTAATTGACGATTCGGTTTTGATAGTTGGATGGATAAAAACTACGAAAAGACTGGATATTTTAAGTGTAAAAAAACTATTTAGTTCAACAGAACAAATAGCTTTCAGCATTATCGTACTCGTATTACACTATTTTCATTTTAATTCAAACAGATTTTAGGAAGCTGAACAGAACAAACCTACATATAAAGAGAAACCTATCAAGTAACACTTTTTTTTACATTGTTCTCATAAAAGGTTCCTATAAAATGAAAATTTTTAGTTGTAGTGATTTAGTCGAAATTGATAAAAGAATATCAAAGACGAAAAAATTCAAGATGAAACTGGTTGAAATTGCGTCTCCTCCCCCCAAGTTCGTGTTCGACATCAGTTGACCTTTCGATCCAAGATTATGAAAATAATCAGTATTAATCTTTCAAATCTAAGCTACTGACGAAATTGTGTTATTGTCGTCGAGTCTCACAAAGTACGGCCAAAGTGCAATGATTTCCTATTGACTGTGCAAATTTAACTAAGAAAAGCGATAGCGTTCATCGCTTGAGCTGATTAGTTGCGAGTAATTTTTCGATAGTCATTTCATTTGATGAAACAACAAAACGAATTGTAAATTTTTGTTAATTGATGGTCTTTTAAATTTCGCGGCAATCTCATTTATTGTCGTGCCAGGTACTTCTTCAATGTCGAATTAAATTTGATAAATCTATTGAATTAGGACTTCATTTTATAATATACTTTTCTGGATTTCAATTAAATGAGGCAAGGCTGAATTTGCTATTGTGAAATATGTTCCCCTAATCGGGATTAAGCGAGAAGGTAATAATAACTCTGTAATCAGACCACCTGTCAAATGATCCGCATATTTGGCTTTAATAGATTTTTAATACATTTGTCACACAATATTTGAAGCACATCCTAGTTAGGCCATGAACCAAACATCTCTTATAAAAACATAACGCAGTCACGATCGGCTGCAAGCCAATCGTATGATACTCTAGATGAAATACTGAACTCCGATTTATATTTTCGTTGGAAAAATATCAAAAACATGAGGAGAGCACAAGCAATTATTACATAACCTATTACTTACAGGTAGAAACTATTGTATAGTGGCTACTCGATTTTGTAATTTATAGTGAGTTCCATAAAGTAAGTAAGGACATTTTACAGAATTTTTGTATGGCAACTACATGAAAGACTTATGGGATATTTTTTATATTTAAAGTTTCAGCTGCGACTATTATAAAATTAATGTGTATAAAATTTCAAAGTCGTAACTTAAAGCGTTCTTAAGTTATCGTTTAATATTGGTGAACATGTTTATTAAGGACTTTTGTATGACAGCTACCCGAAGGAGTCAACGGATGGCGCTAATTAATAAACTACGTCTTGGTTTTGGTAAAAAACTAATTCCTGTAAAATTTTAAATTCCTGCTTTAACTCGTTCTGGAGTTATAGTGGATTCACTAATATGCATACATTTTTGAAGGACTTTTCTAGGCTGCTACACGAAGGACTTATTCGATTTGCATCATATTCGGTACTTTCGATTCAAACATTGTAAACCTTAAGTATGCAAAATTTCAAGTTCCTAACTTGAAGCATTCGAGCAATAATTGTGAAAACGTGTTTTAAGGACTCTTGTATGGGAGGTACCCGAAGGAGTGGAAGGATATCGCCCATTAACGAACTTAGCCTTACTTTTTCCATTTTACAAGTTGTGACAAAATTTCAACTTCCTAGGTCGACGCGTTCTTGAGTTATCGTGCTAACGGACGGACGGACGGACGGACAGCAAATGGATTTGGGGGTTTTGGCCAAAAATAAACACAAAATAATATAAAACTTTTTTTCGTCCGAGGCTCGGTTCTATGCGTTACAAACTTTTCGGGCTGGATTAAACTTATAATACTCTATATGTTCATCTAGAGTATAAAAACTTCAATTTTTCGGCCACCACACCACTGTACTGCGTTTTATGTAGTGTGCAAAAAGGATATGAAGAGCAATATTAAATAATTTTAACTAAATCTTAATTTTAAATTGCGTAGTTCTTTAGCTTTGTATCCAAAACCGTAAAAACGGTATTATTGAGCGGACCTTTTTTAAAAAGGGCCACTTAAGATCTATGGACATCCCGCTAATCGAGAGATCAACGCTTACATTCTACGCAGTAAATTCTAGATGGTTACGATCAGTAGAATTTCCTCACTAGAATTCCACACTTACGTTCCTAATCGCTGAATTTACATAATAATTGATGACTCTATCTACTTTTTCTCTACACCTTCAACCTAATAATCAATGAGGTGAAAAATCCTATAATAAATTTTTTATTATGATTAATTTCTTTCCGTTTTAATGTTACTTTGCCGAATGTAAAACATGAAAAGATGTTAGCAAGCGCGATTTAAGATGATGAGAATTCGGTCAGAGGTCTTGAAGAGGTCTAAGACAATGTTTGCGAGCTTCTTTCGAAGAAACTTCCCAACAAACAAAACCGCCATTCAGTGTATATGATCACAATACTCGTATACGTACCTTATACAGTTAATCTATGGGTAGGTAGAAAGTAAAGTGGCGTAGTTAAGGTGTAAGCAGCAACTGTAGCTTCAATTTCTCAACGGATTGGTTTGTACTCAACAATTGGCTATTATTTCTATAGCCGACTTTTCTCTAGTGATATGACGAATTATTACAAATTTATTTCAGTAGGTAATATCGATGTAGATACACGCTATTATTAACCTGCGCTAATTAGTTTCTTCTGATCGAGAGAAGGGCTGCGACCAGCATTCTAGACGTAAGATCTTTTCGCTGAGCAAACTGCGACTCCGACCACTATCTCGTAAAAGTGAAAAATCGATGTCGAGTGGCATTATGCGGGTACTCCAAAAAGGGCAGGACACCCAAATTTGATATCGATAAACTAAAGGACGAGACTGTCGCGTCAGCCTATAAGTCAGCGCTACAAAATCACTTTGAAGCATCACGAACTGACGAAGTGACAACCATCGATCAAGAGTGGACACAGTTGAGAGATGGAATCAGAACGACAGCAGAAAAGATCATTGGATTAAAACCCCAGCAGAAACATAATGACTGGTTCGATGATGAGTGTAGTGACGCAATAACGAAAAAGAATGAAGCCTACAAGGCGTACATTGAAAGACCGACGAACGCCAAAAAGGAAGGATACGACGAGCTTAGGCGATTATCAAACAAAATCTGCAGACGAAAGAAACCAAAACACAACAATGACATAATTATAAACCTAAATACTGACATGAAGTCACATAATCTACGATCCGCATATACTGCCGTCAAACAAATAAGACAAGGCTATAAGCCACGAACAAACCTCTGTAAAGACAAGAAAGGAAATATCCTTAGTGACGCAGAACAAATTAAACAAAGATGGGTTGAATACTTTAAGAAGCTGCTGAACCATAACAGTGTGACGACCACCGACCCAATTATAACATCAAGTGCACCATCGGATGAGCAGACATCAACTACGGTACCCACTATCGGAGAAGTGGAAGCAGCCCTGCGCGACCAAAAAATACATAAACCACCCGGAGTTGATGCAATACCAGCAGAGCTCCTAAAGGGAGGCGGTCCATACCTCGCCAATCTCCTACACAAAATCGTGACAAAAATTTGGATTGAAGAAAAAATACCCGACGACTGGCGCCAGAGCATTATATGTCCAATCTACAAGAAAGTAGATAAACTGCGATGTGAAAATTACAGAGGCATATCATTGTTGTGTATGTCCTACAAAATACTGACGAAAGTAATTCATAATCGATTAAAGCCTTATACAGTTGGTATTATCGGCGAATACCAAGGTGGTTTCAGAACCGGACGATCTACTATTGACCAGATATTCTCAGTCAAACAAGTGCTAGAAAAATGCTGGGAGTATAACATTGACGTGCACCAGATCTTCGTGGACTTCAAACAGGCATACGATAGTATAGATCGTAATTTACTATATAAAATAATGCTCGACTTTGGAATCCCATCAAAACTCGTCCGATTAACAAAAATGACCATGACTGATACTGAATCCCAAGTAAGGATACAAAACGAGCTAACCCAAAGCTTCCGAACAGAATCCGGCCTGAAGCAGGGAGATGGACTCGCTCCCATGCTCTTCAACCTTGACCTGGAATATGTCATCAGAAAGGTACCCGTTGATACCAGAAGTACCCTACTAATCAAGTCCACTCAACTAGTGGTGTACGCGGATGACGTAAACATCATGGCCAGATCTGTTCCAGACGCAAAGGAAATCTTCCACTGTCTAGACTCAGCAGCAAAGGATGTCGGGCTAAGGGTCAATGAGAGTAAGACCAAGTTCATGACCCAAACAAGAAGAAACGCGCCAACTAGACAAAATATGACTACAACCTGGAGAATGTGGATCATTTCTCATACTTGGGATCACACCTTGTAAGAGACGGCAACGAACGGGACGAAGTAAATCAACGGATCACACTAGCAAATAAGGCATATTTCACGGTTCTACCGATCTTAAAATCGAAAAAAGTGCACAGGCTGAGCAAACTTCGCATATACAAGACCATAATAAGACCTGTGCTACTATATGCAAGTGAAACGTGGACTCTCACCCAAGCGTCTGAAAAATCAATAGACGCTTTTGAACGACGAATTCTTCGAAGAATTTTGGGACCAGTAAGAGAAGGCACTGAATGGCGTATTCGGTACAACAACGAGTTGTATAACATCTATGACGACCCAGCCGTATCGACTCTTATAAAATTCCGTAAGCTGCAATGGGCAGGTCATGTGGAGCGAATGGAGGACGGAAGAATTCCCAAGCGCACATTGAAAGGTAAAGCCCATGGCAAGCGACCGGTGGGAAAACCGCGAAAAAGATACGAGAATTCAGTTGACGCAGATTGCAAATCGCTTCTTAGATGCACAAACTGGAGGACGCGGGCGCTGAACCGAGATGACTTCAGACAATGTATCCTGCAGGCCCTGGCCCGATTTGGGCTGTCGCGCCATTGATGATGATGAATTAGTTTCTTACTGGTTTGGAAATTCCACAAAGGCGAGAGAAACATTTGCAAATACTATTGCGTATAATGAAGTTCAACAAGTAGCAACGTCTGTTCGAGTTTTTCACTTAATTTCACCCGATTGCTGCAGTTTCAAGGATTTTATTTTCTGGTTTGGTTTGTTGAGATCACCTTTCTCAAGAAAAAGTTCATCCTAAAAGACTCAGAGCAAGTTCTTCTAAACTTAAACAGAGGCAAAATCTTGAGCATATTCTCTGTTCTGACTTCTATTGCTGGACAAGGATCTCTTGATTAAAACTGTAAACAACGCTATGTATGTATGTATAGAACAATAGACCGATGCTCGCAGTCACACATTGCTCTGAAGATTCTTCCAATGAAATCTAATATCTGAAATTGGGATAGACTTTCTTTTTTCGGCCTTAATCTGTTTTCTAACACACCTCTCGATCTTGTACAGTGAAAAAGTTGTTCTGGTTCATCTGTGATTGTTGCAATTATACTTCCTTTGCGATAGTAAATACAGAGGTTCTATTCTTCGAAGGAGAACAATTTCCTCAATATTAGTTCGATGGCACAGTCGATTCTTTTCTTGATCTTATGCCGGTTTTCCACCAAACGGCCAAAACAAAAACAAGTGTCAAAAAGAAATAAAGTCTTTGAGATTTCATTAAAGATTTATTTTTTTCGACACGATTTTTTGTTTTGTCCGTTTGGTGGAAAACCGGCATTACACTCTCATCAAGAACAAAATTAGTTTCAGTTATCGATATAACTAATTACTTTGCTTTTTGGGACATAAATTTTACAACAAAAAAAACAGTTTAAATTGTTTGCAACAGACGATGATCTGTATTTAAAATGATATAATGACGATAGTAGATAACGCACTAAACATTATACACAATTATAAAAATCGAAAAACTACTTGTACAAAAAACCTGCATACCCTAAAATTAGCTTAATGTTACCGTGAAAATGAAAAAGTTATTAAAAATACTGAAAATCACTGCGAAACAAATGTCTCATATCTGAAATCAAGTACAAAATATCCTATAATTCGAGAATGGTGATATATTTTCATATTGAAGTACGAGTCACTATTTCGTATATTTGTAGACATTTGCCTTAAAAATTGCTCTTGCATAAAATTACTTTCAAAAAAATGTTGTGAACGTCATGAATTACAGGAATCGTTCAGTCCTGTTGCGATACCGATTTCCAAGTAATGAATAGGACTCACTATCGATACTGAGATACAGATTTTTTTTCAGAGCCACTTTGTTAACACTGAGGTATCGGTATTGAAAAACAAAATTTTACTTCACAAAAATAAAGTAATAAAAGGCATTTGTGCTTTTTCCCAAAGGTTTCAGTACTAAATATAGATATCGATTAGCCAAATTTCGAATTGAGTTTTTCAGCATTCATTCTGTGATTTTTTTAAGTAGGTACTTAATTTAGTTTAGTTCTTTTTATGTGTTCTAAATACCTATAATAATTAAAAAACTAATCATCAATGCAACAAGAAACCTTATCTCGTCACAATCAATAATCGCTCCTAATTTTCAATTTTCTGTTCCACTATGTTGTATTTTGTATTAAAGGAAAAGTACCTATATGTATGTATAGACAACGAGTAAGTAATTCACATGAAAAGCAGCTGGAAAAAGCCTGCACTCACACCTAGTTTAGGTTAAGAAGGGTAGACACACCTAAGATTGGATAGTAGTCATAACACAAGCCCATGTGGACAACAACTCACGGCTTCTGCCAGCAATCTAGAGCGGAATTTAGCCGAACAACCGCAACCTTTGGTAATCCAGTGGCTATGGCTGGAGCCAATACATTTGGCATATCTTGAATTCAATCCACAGAAGTAGGTACTACAACTTTATGACATTTGGCCATTGAACTCCCTACCGTTTCTCGATCCGAAACTCGATCAATTTCCGATTTCGATTGACTAAGCTCACGTAAATTTCAGAGATTAAGGTTATTGTGGCTACGGCAAAAGAACTAATACATATGGCAGGCCCGAGTTTGAATCACGTTCTAAGGAGTGCTGTAATGTCTTCTCTTAATTAGATCTATCCGATGAAGAAATTAAGCGAACGAAGAATCATGAGGGGAACATGACCGGACATAAGATTTCTTGCTGTGGAACACAGCCTCCACAGCGGCTTCACTACTTTGACGAGTCACGAAATTTTCACTTTGGTCTGCGCTGACATTCTGCCGACCGTTTTCTGTTATGGCAGCTTTGTCTGCTGTGGGGTCCTCAGCTATGAACGCTACGATTTTTCAGCGAGTCCGGAACTAGTTTTTTGGAGCCTATACATGAAAATAACAAAAAAGTTATATCGGCTAACCACCCGAAGGTCATATCGCCTAAACAACAAAACTACAAATTTGATTAAAATCTGCACAACCGTGAAAGTATTGAGATATTAGACTGAAATATACTACGAGCTTTTAGGGCGATTTGATTGAAACCGCAATATCGAAAATCTGTGAGTGTTTGATTACACCTCTAGCTCTAGCTTCTCGTATATCTAATAACTGAGAAAGCATAAAATAACATAACATCCCTTTTTGAATGCATGGGTTCGCTATTATTTATGTTATTTATTCGATTTATGACAGGTGAGAGAGTGGAAAGTGGTGCGTATGTAATCAAAGATGACTGTGCAACAAATCCAAATACTATCTGTTTTTTTATCTATCAAAAGAAATTATAATTGGTCACGAATTACCAGAACATATGTCTTGGGCGTTTGTTAACAAAATAAACGATATTGTAGCCATGTTTGAGATTGATTAAATCGCAAACATACAATGAACCTCATACAGGATGGCTTTGAATGGATCACCTGTTACATATGATGCGGGATATCATTAAGCTCCCTTCACTTTACTGTAGATTTTCGATAATATCAGAATAACAGACATCAAATAGCGGTACGGTGTAACCTCAATATACGAGTGTTAATAAACCTTTCAGTGAATACTCGAATTTCATAGAAAGATGATGACTCCCATCCGAATTATGTAGAATATGAAGAGCTAATAGTTTGATATCCACTATTATGTATTCTGTTGACAAACCTACTGCCGACTATTATAAATTGATAGAGTGGTACTATTTTGAGAGGAATTCTTAGTAACAGATATTAATTAATTTTTTTATTATTATATATATATATATCATTCATTTTTAATTTTTTAACACTAATTAACACTTATTTACTAAAAAAATTTTAATTGATATTGCAAACTTTATAACCTTTTTTCTCATTCACTCAGATGAAACTAAAGTACAAATTTACATACATAGATATAATTTTTTACGACTTGACCGAATTGGCTAGGCTAAATTAGATTTTTTTTATGGAAAGAGCCACCCAGTGAACTTACTGGTGGAATATGAACTAGCTTCAGGTTCATCGTTACGATTCATTTTGCATTTACTACCTGTGTGCATCGGCGAATCGTTTGTGACACAGATCCACATGTTTTAAAATTTCGTTTCAATTCGCTAAGGAGATGAGCAAACCCTTTATTTGAAGGAAACCTTAAATTTATTGGAAATTAAAACAAAATTTTAACTGGACCTTACAGTGATTCTAAAACACATTATTTTCTCTGATTAAGAAGAATTATAAGAAGAATTTGGGAGCGTCTTATATTCGATATCGTCTTATATACGAAAGAAGGATGAAGATCAGCGTATTGGACATCTCTATCTCTGACCGTGCAAAATATATGCACAAAAGATATTATACTTTATAACTCAAAACTAAAAAGGAAATGGCCAGACGCCACCCTTTTTCTCTCATCTAATTTCATCTACAGTTATTATGAAGTTGTAAAAAATGGACAAAAGTCGAACAAAAAGAATTTTTTACCGTAGACTAGTTATAATTATATAGAGTCGATCAAAACACGTAACAAATAAACTATCACTCGATGATCATTCATTGGTAGACTTGCTTTAATCTGACGTAACGCAAAAATATAGAACATATCAATCTCACAAAAGTGTAAAGGAAATTCGAAAAGTTACTGTTGTGCATCGAAACCGATCGAAATCTTTCGATATTATTCGATAATAATTAGAATACATAAGTAGATATCTGTAATAGTAAATCAATCTGAGATCGAAACGAAAGATTAAGAAGATCGATCGCTTCTACGATCGTCTCTAATTTCGCACAAATCTCATCAGACCACGTTTTCAGATTGTGTTTATTTATCTATTTTTTATTATTTCGATCACAGTCTCGTGTTCGGTATTTTGCGTTTCTATCGTGATTTTGATTTGCCAAGCGTGATTATCATGGATAACTTGAGCGGGTTTGGAAGTCCGCGACTATATGTACGTTTGTACTTTATTAAAAAATATTAACATAGTAAGAACAGCCACTTGACAAGGTGACCATTAAAATGCGCTACCATATTTAAATTTATCTTTTAGCAGTTGATACGATAAGCTACTAATCCTAATGCTGTTATTCTTTATGCCGCGTTTCCACTTATGCCTTCATATGCATTGGACGAGGCATACTAGCGCGTATGCATATGTGGAAACTGTACATTCGCGTCAGTATGCATATCAAATCGAGATTCGCGTTCATTTGTCTCGATGGCGGTGTTTGGACGCGTATCAAAGTGATATGCTTACAGCACGAATGTGCCGTTTCAACTTATGCCTTCATATGCTTTGGAAGAAGACACTACCCCAGCGGGAAAAAAGGATTCTGAAGAATACCTTATTTTTTCATAGAGTTTAACTCAAATTGAATTTTATTCTCGAAAATGACCTTATCACATTTTCAGACTATATAGTACACATTCGCATTGCACGCCGGTTCCACTATCGCATTCATTTGCATTGAACATGTGCATTAAAGGCATACCTTAAGTAGAAACACGGCATAATTTTACGCATTTTTTTTCAGTTTCAATAAGAACATATGGGATAAAATATCAACAAAGCCCTTAGAACTGAAAGTTAATTCGATATCTCATTAGATCTAAAAAATAGATCGGAGTTCATTAAAATGTATTTTACAATCCCTCAGGGGTTGGATTTCTAAAACTGTGGAAAAAGTTTTTTGGTGCTTATATACAGAGCAGAAGTAGATACAATTAGATATCTGGTACGGTTATTGAGATAAAAATCTTACTTTATAAGATTCCCACTTGTAATACAGACACCCAATATTGACTTCCTGGTATAATAGGTTCGAAAGATATTGTAATCGAAAGTTCTTTAGTTTTAAATGTTAGCCCTTGTCTAATTTTTTAGTATTCCTTAAAACAACCTCAAAGTTCTTGTCATAAACCGTTTAGGAGATATAGTAGATTTTATAATGTTTCAATCCAAGCTTCAGAGCGTTTAGGACGCAATGTTTACACCGCTCCCCTCAAATTTTTTTAAGATTTAATTTTTTTGAATTAATCCTATGCAAAGTATCTAAAGTCTAATTCGCTCATGTTGATATGCATTTATATCTACTGTAAATAACGAACAAAAGAAATTTTTATGAAGACTCATGAAAATATTCAACTTTTTACCTTTTTATGTGATGGGACTGTGCAGCCTGCAGCGTCTGTAATAAAAAAAAAGACACAAATTATTTACATGGCCCATAACACTAATCATATACATATGCATGTTTATCACTCTTTCGTAAGTAATCTTGAAATCGGGACCATCACCAAATGACGAAAACTGACATATTACAACACTCAAGAAGAAATTAATTATAACCCAAAAGTAACTACGAGTACCTATAAACAATAAAAATAAACAACCAAAGATTCATAAAAAGGTGTCGTATATGATAAAGTCATCATCACCGTATCACCCACAACCAGCTTAATTATTTAAAAATCCACGAAATCCATTGGGAACGACCCCAAGACAAAGTGATATGCTTTTGCTTCTTTATTAGTTTTGACGCTTCAAACGAAGTTTCTTAAGAAATACTTGAGAAGAATTTTAGTGCCATGATAAAAATTACAAGCAACGATATCTCGGACCAAATGAAACCAATTTTATTAAACACACATTACAAAATAAAATGATTCGAGTTGAATTCCAGAGATTAGGTTAATGTTTGTCAACTGTAAGCACAAATTTAAAACGAAATGTGCTTGCCTAAAATATGGAAATTTTCGACTGAATCTTTAAAAAAAAGCCGAGTAATATTTGTTTTTTCATTGTGAGATATACCCCGCTGGATACAAACAACCAAAACGAAGATGTTAATAGGCGATAATTAGAAAAATTAAAAATATAATTAAAATTTGACGAGCAATTGGAAACCGAACATAACGAAATGTAGCGCCAATTTTATTTTAATTCAACAACAAAATTTTTGCAGACCTCTAGAAAAACTAAAACCTGAATTACATTACCAACAATTTTCTAATATACTATCATAGGGACGTACACACTTAATTTTCAAAAAATTAAATTTACGAGCGAAGAAAAAACTATATAACCTTGACTGACCGCAATAAATTGGTCTGGAAAGTAAACAGATCTTTTTTTTTCGGATAATTTTAACTATATTTAAATGCCGGTCAGTGATTTCTCCTTTCTTAAAAAAAAAACGAAAACGAAACGTATTTAATGTTTTGAACGTATAGCAAACCTACCAAACATCTTGAATCTGGACAATTTGTATCCACAATCATGTTTTCACTTTTTGAAGATCACGGGCATAGAAGGCGTTTTAAGATAGCCCATTAGTCAATTAAAAGGTTAGACCTAACCAATTTATGAGAGTTATAAAATAATTTCTGTTTTGCGGTTGAAGCTAGTGAATTCGTAAGTGTTAATGGGTTATAAATTAAATTCAAACTTAATTTTAAGGAAATTTAGTCCACTTTGTATTTTTCCAAAAAACCAAACATCTTTCTACCAGGTCATTATGCGAAGAGATAGTAAAAATCGATTGTCACATCACTGAATTTTAGAAGAATTAACTTTGTTTTGAAAGTTTTTAAGAAAAGAAATACCCTGTAAACGTTGTATTAGACTGTTTGTCACTTTGTCAAATATCTTACTATTTTGGGTGTCAAAAACCGTCAATTTTTATTCAAAATTTTCTCGTTTTTACTAACAACACTTAACACTTTACTAAAACTTTTATCAAATGTTTGTGGATGCTGGAAGTATCATTTGGACAATATCACAAACCAAAATTTAACAGCAATTACCAGTGAAAGCCTGATTTGTTCACTGTAAGCGCTGAACATAATTTTACGGCTATCCTGATCGAGTTCGAGTTAGATTCAGTCACACAAAGAAATATCGAAATACATCATCAGTTATGAGAAATACAGTAGATTTTCATAGAATTGCATTTATTGCACCATTAACAGAGAACCTAAAATATGAGCAAGTTAAATTTGGGTCCTCCCTTGAGTAGCTACCGTATATGTAGGTACTTCAGAAATCGAAGCTTGTATTCACTCACGACAGGAGCACGTGCACCCCTGTAACTTAAAAACTAATTCAGGAAAGTGAAAAGGGAACAACACTAAAGAACAATTACAAAACCACAAGACTGTTGGAACGGATGCACCCATAGCTGCTGTGATAATTACTTATAAATCTGGTCGGACAGTAAATTGCAATTACAATCTTGACCATGGCTGCCGGCCGCTGACTTTATGCACTGCAATCTAATAGCACCATAAGCCATTATGTTTACGTCGGATAAAGTTATCCTCCTTTTCCTTCCGTTTTTCTTTGATTTTTCTTAGTTATTTTCCTCAACATTCTGGCGATTTCATTGTAGGCTGCTCACAAACTGCACGCAAGAATCATTAAATGGTGCACACCGGTGGCCACTGATCCATTCATTACTCGGTTCTGTTTGCCGGCAATTCCACGGCTTAATAAAATTCGATATTTCTTAGCACATGCAAGTGTTAAGTCGTAAGACGTTACCACTCCACGATGATGGTCAGTTGATGCTGTTTTCGCAGAGGTGACCTCTGAGGCTGCATGCAATTTCAGACGCTCGAATTAATAATGGAAAGGAAATTAATGCAGGTGCAGTACTGACTAGTACCTTCAGCGGCATAAAACGAAAGGCTTCTTTTTCACTCAAAAATGCATCTGGGATTTTAATCGAATTGCTAGGCGCCATTCTGATTTCAGCGTTTTGATTAGATTTTTTTATTTTTGATAATTCTACAAAGCTGAAATGCCGGCTGCCTAGTGCCTATAGTGAATGGTCAGTTCGCACGAAATGACCTTTCACACTTTTCGATCAGTTTCAGACGGTACTGTTCACTTTCTCGAAGACGAAACTAAATTTCTTTAGTGCTAGATAGGTACTATCGCTCGATCGGATTTAACCAAGTTTTTGTGTAGTATTGATCAATTAGTTGATAGACGAGTTTGTTCATGTAACAATTTCCCCAGCTATTCAATGATCAAAATCCGAAACGGTGTATCAGACAAAATGTAGTGAACTTAATTATTGCCGAAATGGCACAGATCCACTTTTTTCTAAAGAATTTATAGTCAATTTACCGGCTTAATTTTTCATTGAATAGGTTGACTTTGTTTGTCTTCTGGTTTAGAATGCTTCGATGTAATCCGACTTAACATTAATTATTTTAAGTTTGGGAGTTTTTAAAATATCAGTTGTAGAGAAGAAAGCTGTCACACATTGTTTCTGTTCAGTTTATTCGATAATCTGGCGTTAGAAACAGCTTATCTTTTCATATAAAAATAACAATTAGTTTCGCAAAAAAAAAAAAATATTTTAATCTCTCGATATCAGCTTGCAGAATTAGCACATCAAATTAGTGATTAGACCTTTCTTTTCGATAAACATATTCTGTTTAAAGTAACTCGAGAAGTAGTAACTCCAGAAGTAGTTTAGTTACTTCTTAATGGTATTATACAGCTGGGTTTAAAGAAAAATTATCAAGCTTTGTAGCATAAACGGCCTTATCACCCACTTTCCTCAAATCAGTTACTGTGAAAATTTTCCGATAAGTTAACATTTTCTAGCATAAGTTATTTTTATAAAGGAGATCTCAAATCATTGTTGGGAGTTTTCTAATAATAAATGCTGTAATGCTTAATAAATCATTTCTTAAAAAGAAATCTCACCAAATCCCTAATACTGAAAATCGACAAATATTGGAAGAACAAGACTTTATTCAGATTGGACGGTCATAATTAAAAAGAACTTGAAGTATGTGTGGTTTACACTTTACTATTTTTGTTTATATTTATTTACCTTTTAAGGGTTGTAGTTGTACATATCCTAAAATGTGGCGACCGAATAGCAGTTTCTCGATCTCAAACCAATTTATTATTTTGTTCTTAAAATACTGATGAAAAATATTCTGCTTCGCTATGCGGTAATGATTATCGTATTTAACAGAAAGCGTTTTAAAAGATCGTCTGAATAATGTATCTTTTGTCATATTTTTTTTATTAAAAAGAGAAGAAGTTGAATGCACGAAATTTAATTAGCCACATGACATACGACTTACGACAAAACAGTCTATTCAAATAAATAAAAATGTTATCTTATGATCAATCATTGTCAATTCATTCCTCGCGATGTTTGGGATAGTCTTGTCTTATCTTCGTATTCATGAAGACAATAACGCACTACCGATAAGCTGTGACGGCATTGAAATAGAAAATCACTGATAAATTACTTTAGCTCTAAGTAGAACTAAGTTCTATAACATTTTAGAATTAAAGTAGAAGTAGTAAATTTTGTAAATATTAAAATAATATTGCAGTTAGTCATAAAGTCATAAGTCATAAAGTGTGCGAGAGAATAGAGTTCAACGTTACCTATCCGATATTTTCGATTAATAGCTAGATTAAGTTGTTTCGCATTTTCAAACAAATTTGACCCATAAACGCTGATTATGTCAAACAAATCTGTATGCAAAAATCAGAAGATTATCTACGAGTATTTCTAACTTTTCTTATATCGACTCGAAATGAAAATGTTACTTGCATAATATGTTATGACTTTATAATGATGATGAGGTTATTTGAAAACATGGCATATGTTAATTGCTACATTAACTCTTAAGTGTTATATGAATATATAGTATAATATATTTCCACATGCTCTAATACTTTATTATCATGCGAATTGCAATTTTTAAAAATGAACACAATCCAATCCATTTAAATCATATATCAACTCGTAGCAACATATCAAGACTTAGATCAAATATTATTGATGATATCATTGCGTGAGAATGGTATCTGGAACGTCCAAGCTAGGTTCAGAAAATTAGCAAACCCCATCGTTTTGTCCTTCGGCGTACCGCTTTATGCAGTCATAGTTGTCTATTCAACCCCAAATGGAATATGAATATGTAGCCGCTGAAAGGACTAAAAAATTGTCTACAAAAACGTTTTTTTATAATACCTACATATACTATTCAAATTTGTGGCATAGGTTCCTTCAGTTCAAAAACTTTGTTCACGGTTAAAAATCTTGGACTAAAGTCCTAATCCAGAATTGTATTACAGCCAAATCAAATAAATCTAGATTTAGAATATAAACTTGTAAAATACTTACACTAATATTCAATAAATAACGGATTAAACTATGCTGACACATGTAACAAATTTTGATCAATAAAGTATGTATGTATGTATGGATTAAACTATGAACCATTTGGATTAAATTATTAGTTTACATAGTATTTTAATCAAATAGTATTGAAATTTAAACTAAAGATATATTTTTCAAAACAATGAGTATCACCATTTGATACAAATGGTCTTAAGTTTTTCGGAAAAAGTGGGCTTTCTCAGAACTAGTCTTCGAAAGTATTTAGTTATAAACCTAGAATATCATCTTTCAATTATGAGCGATTTCAAACTAATTCTTTTTGGTTTAAGTTTTCGCACGATTTTCTATTTCTCTTCTATCATTCAACTGTTTTACATACATAGATGGTTATAACGTTGAGAGGACATGGTCTACTCCGTCTTTTTTCATTCGTTGTGTTGACTTCATCCGGTAATATGACTTGTAGGCCGGGAGTGTTTGTGCAAGTGTTGTATAGAAATTCGAATAAAACAAAGCTCGTCGAGCTTAGAAATTTTGAAAAAAATGCAAATACAGTACTTTCAGCAAGCGTTATTTATCTATCAAGTAAGTAGAACTAAAATTAATTTTAATTCTGTACAGTAGCGCCACGAAGCATACATTTTCGTAGTGCTATAGTGTAACAATACGATCGTAAAATTTTACGGAGTTACTGCTGTTTTACATGACGAATGCAAACAATTTTTACTAAGATTCTGAGGGAGCAACCACTGCAAAAAACAAAATTTACAGAAATATCGTCAATATTTTTTGCTGAACATAATATCTGTTCGTTTCACTCCTGATCAGTTTCTCATAAGAGATTTTTCTTCTTCCTCACAATCTCAGTAAAAAAAATGTTTGCAATCGTCATGTAAAACAGCCCTTACTTGATTACTTCCTGGAATATATGGATTTCCAGTTCTTCCGAAATTGTGCAGTAGGAGAACAAACCGATTTAATTAAGGAGAGGCTTCAAAAGACTGTAGTAGATGGACAGCGCTCAACGCTCGGAGCAGTTAATATATTCAGGGAATATCCATTTTTCTTCAACAATTCAACCTTGGTATGTGAAATAGTTACCCAATTAAAACTATAGATTTCTTTCAGATATTGCTTGATTTTCAATTCAGATATTTCGATAAGCCTGATTTATTTTTGACCAATTGGACCAAATAAGCCAATGAAGTTGAATATATATTTACTGCAACGAAACCAGGGGTAATAGATGCTCAATATGAAGGTACCCTAAATTGCAATAGCTGACATTATTTTAAGAAACTAAATTTATTTCTTATTGTATTTCTTTCACAGAATGGAATGTATCCTTCAAATCATTTGTGTACCTATCACTGCGTTGGAAAGGACGTCAAAAGACTTAAAAAGGGATCATTTTGCAAAATCATTTTGCTGGTATATAGAACGCATTCATAGTAATTAATTAGTAATTAGATTATTATAAAGCTAAGCAAGTTTTTTTAAGTATTAAGAATGTATTTTTAAATTAATTATGAATGTACCTATATTATTAAATAAAAGAAAAAATTTAAATTTCATTTTTTATTTTTGTTTCTCGAAGAAAATAGAGATGCAACAAAGGTAAGCTGTATTAGTATTAGTAATAATGCAATGAATTGAATTAAGATCAGAACTATAATACGATAGAATTAAAATCCTAATAATTATAGGAGTAAGCTTTAATTAAATTTAGTTTAAAACTTAAACTTCTTTTGATTACATTCTAATGTTATGAGCTTGTGATGTAATACTATTCAATTAGATTATTTTGTTAATAATTTAATATATAGAATATTGAACTGTAATACTAAAAAATATTGAAATATGTTTTTAATACAATAGGAAGTTTAAAATTCAATTATTTTGTGGTGTGGACATATATCCAGTACAAAAAATATTAAAATCAAGTCCAAAATTTTTAACTGTGTAGACTAGTCTGAAGGAGCTGTTTCATGTATCACTATACACTCACTATGCACCTCAGTGAATGGTTCCTGAGACGTAAAATTCTTCAAAACTATAAGGAAATTGAGTAATTATCTACTAATAAATTCATGAATCAGATAATAAATTTTAACTCTCGAGGTTGCAACCTACTCCAGTTATCATGCGTTCGGTCTGGAACTCGGGAAAATTTTAAAAATTCTCGATCGATGTGTGGGATCAACAAATTAAGTGACTGATTCTTATTGATTTGCATTCTGTTTTTTATAACTTTTTGTATTGGAAAATACCGTTACATAAAATTTAACATTCTTCATAAACACATTCACCAGCTATCAATCAGTAGCGTCAAAACAAGCCTATTAAAAATAGACATTATTAAAACTGGATTCAAGATTCCAACTTTTGACCACAGCAAGCAAGTATCTCTCTCTCTAGTTAACACTTTGCGTGCCACACTTTTTGTCAAAAACTTTGACAATGCTATTTAAAGGGTCAAAATTTCTGTGCCAGTCACCGGTGACCCCCATGGCATTCAACGTGTTAAAAAAAAGGAAAATTTAGATTCTTTCTATTTTTGTAACGTTATCAATTACATGACGTGAATAAGAGTTGAGCTCGTGGCTTGTAAATTCAGCGAGAAGAATGCTAGTATTTCATCTAAAGTAAAAAAACAAAAGTCTAAATATCGATTTATATAATTTTCTATTACAATGAGTTTTACATTGAAACTTTCATCAGCTACAAAATTGTACTTTTCAAAAATTCAAGACAGTAATTTCAAATTGGAGTATTTCGGTTCAATAATAACGCTTATTATCTTCCTCATACATGGTGAATAAGAGAAAATCAAAACAAAAAAAAAAATTTCTGCCATTTGGATTTCAATAATTTCAAAAATTTTGAAAAGATCGAATGGCACATGTTCACAATTATGCCAAGTGATCGCACTACACTTTGACCCGAACTTGTTTATTTCCAACGATAATTTCACGATGAGATCATTTGCTTATTTGCACTACAGACTCTAAATGCTTCTTATCGCCTACTTAATAAATATGTAATTCGAAAACATGGACAACTCAGTTCCCTTTCTTTTCATTCATAATATAATATAGAGTCGCGATCGGTGATCATAAATTAATATAAGATTTTTACTCTTTTTTCGATCTGATCTTGTACGATCACGCTCATATGATTCGATGATCTCGCACTAACGGCCATACAGTCGCCGATCAGAAGCGACTCAGTCAAAGAAAAAAACCGATGCCATTTTTAACGAACTTTCTTGACTGGTTTTTTGTCCCCTTAGTAATAAACTCTCTATTCATAACGAACATTCTGCGCTTTGAATATTTTAGATAGCTGGAAAGACTATAGAGTTCTAGCCGTAATTCGTAACGGACGAAATTTGTTAAAAAAAAAATTCAACTTGTTTTCAGATTGTTACTCTTCTGTGTTTCTAGTGTAGCCGAAACATTATGGTAATTTGAACGTTACTATGAATTGAACGAAGAGACATAGAGGATGTTGATACTTTGGACCACCATAACGGACTGTAATGGTGTGGTTTGTAGGTAAACATTCGTTACGGACTAGTGTCTTTGGATTGATATTGATTAGTTTCGTATAAATTAGATGGTTCTTTGTAATTCAACATGTCACCATCACAAAAAAAATTATTTCTTGAGGACCACTAAGGTGGGCAAAAAATTGTTGATGAAAAGAATTGTCTCTACATTTTCACGAATTTCGTTATATCTTTTAGGTATACCATATATGCGAAATTTAATTATTTTTCGAAATTCAACCCCTAAGAATATTGAAATTGAAAATAAATAAAAAAAATCTGCCAACAGTCTGGGCGCCACTTTATTATTTTTCCGGCAGAAGTTCGGAACGTGTTTAATTTGGGGATGCGGTGTATGTTACTATGTGACTGAAAAACTAACAAAAAGTTCGGGAAACGGTTAGAATAGAGTGTAATATATGAATTATATAATTGGGTCATATTCCGGGATGCGGTCTAGAGGTTGGAACAGAAAAAAACTTAAAAATAGGTGATTATTAAACAAGCCCGTGGAAGTGAAAAGATATTCGATATCTGATCAGACCTGAAAGATATGGTGGAATTTATGAAAAAGTATACAACCACTTTACACTTTAGGGGTCGAATTTCAAAAAATCTTGAAAACACATTCTAGGTATTCATATGAAGAACCCGTAGAATAAAAATGAATTCAATGTTTCGAAAGACCTAGTAGATATGACGAAAATCGTGAAAATATATGCATTTTATATTTACTGAAATTTTTTTCTGCCCCCCCCCTTCTGAACGCCAATGAGTATTGAAATTTTTTTTTATCGGAATTACTTTTCTAGTTTATTTACATATACGTACCGAGTTTCAACTTTCTAGCATAAGCCGTTCAAAAGTTAGGAAAACCCCCCCCCCCCCCACTCACGCACCATGCTACCCCTAAAAAAAATTTTATTTTTCCACTATGCCACTAATATAGTTCTATCTAAATACGAAGTTTAAGGTTTATATCATTACAAGTTCTTAAGATATAAGCATCGGAACTTTTTCCTTCTCACCCTTCCCCACCCTCAACCTCTACACCCCCACCTTTAAATTTATTTTTCCCTACTAGGGTTCTATTGGGCCTAGTTCTAGTTCAAATTTAAACTATCTATCTTACACTGTTATTGAGATATGAAAAGTGATATTTTTGAAAAATTCTTATCCCCATTCCCATCCCCATTCTTATCCCCAGTAAAATCTTTGAAGGGAGCGGGGGAGCATAGAAGTGGGGGGCTCCCCCGCTCCCTTCAAAGATTTTACTTTGAGCAATCTTTATTTATCAAGCTTTATACCCAAACCAAATTTTGTTTTTCTGGTGCAATTGGTTTGTGAGATATCGTAATCTTTACAATTTTCAGGGTAGCAAATTTTTTTTTTTAAAAGTCGATAACAATACTTTATTATTAAAATAATAAAGTAAAAGCAACAATCTAAACCAAACTTCAATTGTTTTTGTCGTCCGGAATACGTTTCATGCTGAAATGACGGCACGACTGACAACTTAGAGAATAAGCAAGCAGCTATTTTGAACGTTATTTTTTAATATTGTTAGTAACTGGCTGATTTCAGCATTTCTTACCAACTTTTTCTAAGCCTTCAGCCAATTAAATCCCAATTTGATTTTCAACTTTGATCCAAGCAATACTTCACCTAGAATGTTGGCAAACTAATCTTAAAAATTTGAAACTTGGTAAATAGTTGAATGAGCATAATATTTAATATATACGCTAAAACGCATTGGATCATAGCGGTTTCCCGTATTTGAAAATAAAGTGAAGGCATCCCATTTCTTTGGAAGATCTTTTATTAAGTCAAAAGTGCCCATGAATATTCGGTTTGACTCCTATTAAGTTTAGTTTGAAGAGCTGCTACTCAGCTCAGTTCATTATATGTATGTACATCTAGTGGCAAGTTCTAGTACCTACGTGTAGTTGTTATGTAAGTTGACCTTTTTTCACTTGAAATTTTAGTCTTAACCTTGTTCCTTTCAATTTCAAGGTGCGCCTCATTTGTTCAAAACTCCGGTGACAAATAATTCGTCACATTATTAAGCAATTTACGGGACACATGGATAAGTAAGCCCGCAGTGACAAACTGAAAAAATTATCGTGGCACAATGGATAGGTGTCAGTCAACCTAATTATGTCATTGAAACGCCGAACAGATTCAAATTCAACGAGTAATGTCGATCGAATCACAGCTTAAGAATTGGTGTATAGAAAACAAATCGGATCAACGAGCGGGCGGGGTCTTCGTCAAGAGCCTGAAGCAATTCTTCAATCTGAAGATGATGATCATGACTTGAAAGCGATGATCGTGACTGATCATGACTGGGCTTAAAATTCGAATTTCAATCTAACGCCCAGTTTAACACCTTTTTG
Organism: Beris chalybata; assembly: GCA_949128065.1. NCBI lineage: Eukaryota > Metazoa > Arthropoda > Insecta > Diptera > Stratiomyidae > Beris > Beris chalybata. Next base: position 777,477 of record OX421896.1, on the reverse strand, counting down.
GACGTAAAAGATTAAGATTGGCGGTAATTACTTTGTCATGTATATTTATTTTTACCTTTTTTGAAATGAATACTTTTGTATTTTTGGCTTCACCCTCACCTGTTGATAATCTCTCCGGTAAAGACGGACCATTTATTGTTATGTATCACGCAACTGAGGAGTGAAAATACACACAACTGAGGCATCGTGTCAATTGAAATCGTAAGGAAAGATGGAAAAAAGAATTAAACGAGGTCGTCTTGGATCGGATCTGTTATGTTATTTATAAATTTCAAGGTGTTAGTTTGCTGGTTAGATCGCAAAATTAATTAATTTTTTCGAGGAGAAATTGTGCCACCGCTTACACTGCGTGCTATCAGTATAAGAAAGGTCAACGATGGTCAAGCGCCTTCCACTGCTCCATCGGCAGACACAAAAGCGCACGTCTTACATTCGATACTGAATCGTTTGAAAAACTAACATCAACAATATTGCATATGGTCATGTGGATTTTTCGCTATCGGCTAATGCACAGCATTAATTTGTTGGACATGACATAAAATTCCAGCCGTGAACAACAGATCACCCAAAGACTTGCGAGCAAAGAATAAGATGAACAATGTTTACACATTTCTGTTCACTATTGTGGACTTTCAGCTTCTTATTGAGCGACTTGAGCGGCAACTCTTGTCACGAATGTTAGAAAAGCAAACTGCAAATAAGTTGAATGAAATTGTCCAGTGATGGAGATGATGATATGATACCTGAAGTGTTCAGTCAACTGGTGGAATGGTGAGAAAAACGGTTACTGGATAATAGACCGGAAGAATCATTGAAGCGATTGATACTCATATTTGAGCTAAATATTATTCTTTTTTTATCTTTTTGGGACTCTGGAACTAGTGTTGCTACCCAGCGGGGAAATTTAAAACGCTGTGCTAGTAACCATTGAAAAAGACCTCTAGTGACAAGGAATACGAATGGCTTTCCCATTTCATCTCAAAGAGCTTAAAGATGACTTATAATTATGTTGCAAAACACTTCTTGATTTGATTTTATGGAAACTCATTTTTTGGAAGATAAAGGTAGCAAATTTTCGATCAATCGTTGCATTGCATTTTGTAAGCGCTTAAATATAACATCCGAGTTTGAATGTAATTACATGCAATGTTAATTTTGTATAAATCAGAAATTGATTCGCAGTCCTTGCTGGTAGCTTTATCGATCAGGATTTCTTGTCAATCCTTGCGACACTGTATCTCAGTACTGGTTGTTGGGTATTATGTCTCGTGGAACAACCGAAAAAAAAGAACATCTGAGCCATGATCCAACAATTGCCGCGATGCATGCGATTTGCATGAGCCACTTTTCACGATCCAATCAATGCGTTGCAGTAAACGTTCCAGCATGGAGTAACACAAATTTTGCTCTGTGTAAATTGTGCTGCGTAAGGCTGGCCGTACACTGAAAGAGCAAAAACAGTATTAGTCAAAAACATTTTTGACTAATCAATAATATGTCGCTGTTTCTATAGCAATTCAATGTGTGCGTCCAGCCAACAGTCTTAGTCAAAAACTGATTAGTCTCGTACCAGTAGCTCAGTTCTGTTACTTATGAGTGAGAAATTTCTCACCAAAAAGTTAAAATGAGGATGAATTAATGCAGTTTTCTCTCTGTATTCTCACCAAATGAGAAAGCACAGTACTTGACTACGCATTTGGCAATCTTTGATTTCTCATTTGGTGAGAATACAGGAAAAAACTGCATTAGTTCATCCTCATTTTGACTTTTTGGTGAGAAATATCTCACTCATAAGTTATAGAACTGAGCTACTGGTACGAGACTAATCAGTTTTTGACTAAGACTGTTGGCTGGACGCACACTAAAAGAGCAAAAACAAAAATGTTTTTGACTAAAACTGTTTTTGCTCTTTCAGTGTGTCCAGCCAACAGATTTAATCAAAAACTGTTAAGGCTCCATGTGCACATTAAATGCAATTTTGATGATTTATGACTGTTTTCTTGTCAATATTTCACGTTAATGGCAACAAAAAAAAAAACGGAATAAAATTACACCACTTTATTAGCTGGTATGTAAACTAGGACTTGTATAAAGAAAAAATGCAAACCTGTATTTGGAAAATGTGATATTAGAACAACAACCCTTGAACATATTTTAAAATGCGTAAATTCGAATTTTTTGAACTGATATTTCCTATTTCATGAATAAATAACATGTCATTTTCTTTAATATAATTCTAGAAAAAAACCTTAAAGAAGGACTTGTATAAAAAAAATTTTAAGATATTTTCATTTTCGTTAATAATATATGAAGTCAAACTGAAGCAATTTTTCACGATTTTCATGGCAAGAATTACATAAGAAGACCGCATTTCATTGAAAAGTGTTATAGATAGTATAATTAATTGGTATTTCTAGAAGATAAATCTATGAAAATATTATTGATTTTTAATAGTTATGCCTTTGAAATAATTTGAAAACCTATAACACTATTTTTTTGTAAATTCAAAGTTAGTTCGCTGCTAGACAGCGAACGATGCAGACGTGTTGTCCACGCCAAATTTTTCTTCCTTATTTTTCTTTTGGCTTATTTGTACTTCCCCTGACTAGGAAACCAGTGAAGGATTTGCGCTATTGAGTGTTGCACGACGGTAAAGACGAAGCAACAAAGCATAAAGCCAAACCGATAATACTTCCCCCACTCATGCTGTTGTAGTTTCCACGCCGATTCTGCCTTCGTCATATTCCCGCATGTAAAAACGATGAACACAGGAGCCATTTGATTCATGACTGAAACGGCGAACAACGAAAATAAACGAACGAAAAACGATTTAAATTGACTTTTCCCCTCTCAAGAACGAAAAATCAAAATAGAATACAGAATTTTCACACGGAACTCATGGAGCCTTAAGTCTCGTGCCTTGGAGGCACGCGACTAATCAGTGTGCTCAGATTATTGAATTGCTATTGAAACAGCGACGTATTATTGATTAGTCAAACATGTTTTTGACTAATACTGTTTTTGCTCTTTCAGTGTGTGACCAGCCTAAGGATAGCCAACTGTCAAATAAGAACGTACTACATACATTAATCTAGTAATTCTAGATGGAAAATTTGTATTTTGAAAGTTTTAGATCAGGGAAATTATAGTAACTTTAGAGAAACACTGAATTAATTAGAACAGCGAAAATTAAAAATTTTATTTGATGGAAAATCAGAGTGCATGGTCAAGACTCGTTTAATAAGCGTGCGAAAAATAAATAATTTTTTTTTTTATTTTATCAATATATTCCTATAGTGTCTTTAAATTTGCAAGGATATTGAGTAGAGGGGTGAAAGGTTGATCTCGATATACCCTGCTTATTTTTGGTGGTACGTACATATGTGAACATTTTTCATTTCATCTACATCTACATTCAGAAGAAATCAGCTTTATTTTAAAAGATTATTTATGATTTAAAACATTTTAAACATCTTTTCTTTTTTATTATAAATTATAAACTTTTATTAAATAAATTAATATTAAATTACAAATATCAGTGATTATTGCACTGGGAATTTGATATTTCGCTCTGCTTACAAGCGTAAAAAAATGCAATAATTCAGAGTGAGAAAAATGCACTTGAAAGCAATTTAGGTATGTGATGATATAGGTAGGTACTAATTTAAAATATCCAATGGTAATATCTAGAACTTATTCAAAATTTTAATATGTAAGTAAACCCTCAATTCTAAAAAAGAAAATTCAACAATTATTACGATAATTCAAACGGAAAGTGGAATCCCGCAGGGTTTGATACTATCATTTAATTTGTTTATTTTTCTTTTTACGATTGGTTTGTTCTGTCTACTCGGACGTATTTCCTTCGAAATTCCATACCTCTAAATTTACCCCTTTCTCCTCCAATAACTCCAATAGCTTTAATTTCATGTAACAAAGTAGGTATATCATGAAAACATTTTTTAACTACAACCAATCAAATAGATAATCCGCAGTCTAACGATTATTGTTCGAATGAATGTATACATGATGTTGCAGACAATCCTTCGTTTGCTAAAACAAAACACCGAATCCATTAGTGTAGCGCCAATATACCCTCCATATACATTGTATAAACATTGTGCAATCATTTTAAATAAATATAAACAAAAGGAAAGTGTATTTTGTAGACAGAGAAAAAGAAGAAAATTTTCTGCTATGTCGAAAACATACTTTACTTTGAACAAGATAATATGCATCTTGGTACGGCAGATCTATCAGATCGCATCGTTTAAGTTTCGTAACATTCGTCTGAATTTTTATTATGTACTACTTTCGTTTGAGCTGCAGTAACGTCACTTTACTTAAGCAACCTGCCGTCCAAATATTTTTATTTTAATTTTACTTTACTTTTTACATAATACGAAAACTTATACAAGCTTCCATCCAGCTAGTTGAATAATTTAAATCCTTCTCTTCATCTCTTTGAAGAATCGGACACTATCAAATGTAACATGATCTTGTGAAAAGCAATCCCAAAAGATCAACAAAATTGTTGTAACCGTCTTCATATTCTTTTGATGACATCAGGAGCATTTTTAATAGCGACGAAACTACTTTCGGCCGGTCAAAACATTCTATGGACAAAAAGATATAAAGTTTGTGACCGAAAAGTTCGTTAGAAATGATGTCATTACGATTAAAAAACACTATTTAGCGCGCTTATCAGGAGAAGCCCAGCTTTCATGAATGCTGATCATAAATTCAATGACTAAATCGACATAATCCGTAGCCACCAACCAAACATGTGTGTAAAAAGTGTGACCGAAAAAATTAGCATTGAGCATAAGCGCGATCACTGATCATGCAGAGTTCTACGTACGTGGCGATATTTAGATTATTTAAATTGGTAGCTCATGTACACATTTGTCGAATTTGGAATAGAAATTAGTAATTTTTTTAATGGATTTTATTAAAAAAATCGTATGTGACTGAAAAAAAAGTTCGGGAAGCCGTTAGGATAGAGTGTAACATATGAATTATATAATTGGGTCATATTCCGAGATGCGGTCTAGACGTTGAAAAAGACAAAACTTAAAAATAGGTGATTATTAAACAAGCCTGGGGAAGTGAAAAGATATTCGATATCTGATCAGACCTGAGAGTAAAAAAAAGAGAGTGGTGGAATTCATGAAAAAGTATACAACCAGTTTACACCCTCTTAGGGGTCGATTTTCAAAAAATCTTGAAAACCCATTCTAAGTATTCATATGAAGAATCCGTAGAATAAAAATTAATTCAATATTTCGAAAGACCTAGTAGATATGACGAAAATCGTGAAAATATATGCATTTTATATTTACTGAAATTTTTTTTGCCCCCCCCCCCTTCTGAATGCCAATGAATATTCGAATTTTTTTTTATCAGAATTACTTCTCTAGTTCATTAACATATACACACCGAGTTCCAACTTTCTAGCATAAGCCGTTCTAAAGTTAGGAAAAACACCCCCACCCTCGTACCATGCTACCCCAAAAAAAAATTTATTTTTCCACCATACCACTATTATGGCTCTGTCTAAATACCAAGTTTCAGCTTTATATCATTATAGGTTCTTAAGATACAAACATCGGAACTTTTTCCTTCTCACCCTTCCCCACCCTCACCCTCTACATTATTTTCCCCTCCACTTATCACACCCCTTCACCCCTTCACCCATATCATCAATTTTTTGCAAATGGGCCCACTATCAAAGCTCTATAGAAATTCCAAATTTCAGCCTCCTAACATAAGCGGTTGCTGAGATCTAGAAACCAAAATTTTTTTTTGGTGTTTATTAATCGGGTATGTTATGATCAGCGAAATCCTTGCTGGGAGTGTTTACTAAAGATCATATACGGTCTTCTTGCTCGCACGGGTTAGCATGCCTAAATAGCATTGCATAGATGTGTGAATGGTTGTTAGTGCATGCAGTAGTATTTTCGTAACTAATTAACCAAAACATTAACATACACAGAGAGTTAGAGGAGTGGAGGCATGGTATGGAGGTATATGTGTGAAAAAGGTTGAGATGGGTTGTTGTGTGGAATATCTGGAATTAGCAGATTAGCTTGACTGACCATAAGGCGTGCGAGCAAGTTGGCGCACATTTCTCTCGTGATCTTAATAGTCCGCGTTTATTAATTAGTGTTTTCCGTGATCTTAATAGGTAGCAAATTTTTTTTTTTAAAAATCGATAACAATACTTTATTATTAAAATAATTATTAAAATAATAAAGTAAAAGAATAAATGATGCGATACTCCATAAAATCTCTAAAGCTAGTGTTACACTATTTAGTAGTCTAAAAACCTGCGAATTTAAAAAATCGCAGGTTTCTTAAATGGCATAGTTTTAGTGTGTATACGTGTAGCAGATGGATTTTGATGGACGTTTCACAGAATCGAGATATGTCTCATGAAATGTCAACTAAATACAGCGTTTATCCACTTTAGTGGAGATCCTTAAAATGAAAAATCGAGACAACTGCAAAAAAAATTTCAAATGTACTGGTTTCAAATGAAACACACATATTCCGTACTCAAGATAATGGATGTTTGTGTTAGTTCGTATGAAGTGACTCAAGCCCTGTCATAAATCAGGTCATATATTTTGCACGATCATTTGTGGAATTGATCGTAGTAAGCTTATGGTATGCTTATAGTAAGGTCTTAAAGGTTGGGCTCCAATCGAACGATAAAATATCAATAAATTGGATACGGGCATACAATAATATTATTTCTTTCTTCAATACCGCATGGTCGTTTGTTTTTACATTATTATGGCGCAATTTTACAAAAAATTTAATTTCTCTGCCGATTAAATTCTTTCGTTTCAATTCCAGCCGTAAAACACACTTAAATATCAACAACAAAAAATCCATTATGCTTCAAGGTTTTTTTCAAGTGATAAAGAGGGTCTTATCGAACCTTAAATGTCAATAGCATACGACAGAAATAAGCGTACTTAAACTACCTATACTTAACTTTCAGGTGCTAATTACAATTGCCATCAATAATACACTGAATTTAGTACAGTTCGATATCAAACATTATTCCTATTATTTCTTATGGTCACGGGAAAAACCGCTCTCCAAATGCGAATCGAAAAGAAAATCATGTGAATATATTTGGTATTTTCTATACCTACACCGCCTTCATCGACATACTTGGAAGATAAGAGGCCTATTCAAATGATATTTATCTAATTTTTGGAATACACTCTCACTTATTATAATTCCCAAATGATAAAAAAAGATGCAAGAAATAAAATAAAAAGCGAGAGAAAAACGAGGGCGAAATTTGAATTTTTCGGTGTGCGATAAAGTTATTGCTTATTTATTTCAAATTTTTGGAAAGAATTTGGTCTGGAACTTTTCAAATTTCATTGATAACGAAACGGCTGTGAAAAAGTGTTGGAATTCCGATAAGATAAGGTATCTATCTATAGTTTCAAATCTGTTCAATGTGTAGTATAATAGTTTTTTGATTTACATACGAATGGTGAAACTTTTTCTAAATTGAAAGTATTGTGAAAAATGGCAAAACAACAAATACGATATCGATATGAATATTTATTAATATTAGCAGTTCCGAAATTTTTATTAATTAATTGGGTCACATCACAAGTATAGAACGTTTCCGGCAAATTTAATTAAAATCGTCGAAAAATTGCGATTTTCGCAATTTGCCTTCTTTCACACTTTTTTCGTGTGACAAATCAAAGAGCAGTGCCCTCGCCATAAAACATTTTTCACACAACAGCAAGATATGTACTACCAAATCAATGTCACTTTTTAAAATTTAACTAATTATATAAGTATATTAAATTAATTGAGACTGTTACGCAGAAGCCTACGAATATACATACGGCTTAATGATTGCAAAGCGTTTGAAGCTATTCGTTACCAGACTGTAAATAAAATATTTTTGTAGACAATTTAACTACCTACAATTTAAATTTTCCGTGTTGCATACATAGATTCAAATCTGGAACAACGCGTTTTTTCTCTGATTTAGTGTTTTCCACTGTTCATTTTATCGTACTTTATTATAAATTTTTTTTCATTTCTGATTACAGATTTTTGGTATAGAGGAAAAACGAAAAAGTAAATTTCCTAGATGCTTAGTAGGTCAATAATCATTTAATTTAAACTCATACGTGCATTCCACTCAACAAAAATAATATAAAACTCTGTAAGGTCTAGGAGGAAGAATGGTTAGCCATAAAAGTATACCGAAGTAGATTGCGATCATCACCATCTTAGAAACTTTAAGACACACTATATGCTTTTCATTATCCTCAGATACAGATTTGTTGAGGTCCTCGATTTTCATTTACTTTAATTTATAATAGATACTTCACATAAGGACATTTTATTTCCTTAGCAAATTAATAATTTTCCAACAGTATAATCCATTTCTATGTTCGTCACACAGCCTATGAAAGTTTCAAGTAAGACGTTGTCACCCAGAGGATAAAAGTCCTGACAACGAACTCCAAAACCACGCTTCTGCTGTTGCTGCCCTATGCTCATACATGGCCTGATCTCAGCGTCCTTGCTGTTTAATTAATGCTGAAAACGGAAATGAAAAGAGTTCAAATGTCCTTACCAACTCCAATTCTCAGTTTATGTTCGGAAGTTTTACCAACATCTCAAGGTTATATTGCAGTGCACATCATGTTGGCATTACACATTCCCGTTTTACTCTCAGACTAAACTGAAGGTCACGGAATATGCGCTCTAGTTCTATAATGCTCTAATCGGATAGTGTCTTCGTGCTCTCTCCTAGCCAAACGTTATGTAATAGAAGTTTAGCAAGCATATCATATTAGAATTTTCGCATGGAAAAGGACTACGCCAAAGAAAGTAGAAAGCTGGTTTGAGGTTGCAGACCTACTCTACTGTAAGGATTCGACGGCCCGGATAAATATATATGGAGAAAGGGAATCATTCCTTGGACGCCTCCTGCAATCCTTCATCCCATAGACTAGTGTCTTGTGTCTTACAAAATTGAATAGAAGTGAGGTACGAGTATATTAACAGTTTTTTTCGACCTCGACATTATGATGTGGGCCGACTAAGTATTAAAACGAAGGTATATATTTCGGTGAAACCTACTTACCTACATACCAGAAGTTTGAAAAGGAGATTTTCAAAAGAGTTGATTTGTTGGAGATTTTCAAGGGATAAAGTTTTCTATTTGGTTTTTCGTGTAGATAAAATTTGTTGGTTGCAGAGCGAGTATCGAATTCATGAGGTATGAGAATAACCATAAGCAATTGAAAACAACTAGTCTTTGATAGGAATGAGGAATTGATTTTAGCCAACGTAAGTGTACCGGGGAGTAGGTTTTATTGGACCGGTATAAGTGATTTCACATTAAACCACACGTCGCAAAGTAAAATAAGGACATTTTTTTTTTAATAAGCTTTCTTGGTTATGGAATAAAGGCAAAAAAAATAAAATTTATTTACGATAAATTTAGAGTCGCATCTTGTGTGGGAACGCTGTTACTAAACACAATAATTTAATTTTTTAGTACTGAAAACGCTGCATGTCTGATATCGACTGTGATATATTTTCTAAGACGATTATTGATATGACTTCTAGATTGGTTGATCCAGACCTTTTACGAAATTATTTATGCTGCTAAATTGCCAGCCCTCTCCGACAATATCTCACTTACATATAAGAGAAACAGCTAAACATCTCTAGCTCCGGTGAAAATACATAAATATTGAGTACCTATTGTAATAAACCGCAAAAAAATCGAATGGCAAGGATTTTTTTTATTACAACATTCACATCAAAAATAGTTTTCCTATTCAGTAATTCACCAATCACTCAAGATAATTTCTTTTAATATTTTTCATGTCATCACCATATCTTCACCTGCCATATTTATTGGATTTAAACAACAAAAAAAAACGAGTTTACTAAATTCCAACTTGTGAACAAGTGAAAATAAAATGTACGTAATTCCGCGTGTGTGGTATTTTTTTCTCTCCTAAGTTCAAGGCAAATACAAAATATATTCACTTATTATTTATTATCAATCAGCCTGAAGAAATCAAATAAAATGCGGAAAATTTTTATGAAAAAAAGTGAAAACAAATTCCATAAATTAAACTCATCATTAGATTACAAAAATTTAACGCTTTTACTCTTTGGACGTTTACTCAAATCTTCGATTTGACCATTTAATTACTCAAATTTATTTATCTTTTTAATTATGGTGCATTATACCTACGACATTTTAAACGAAACGTTCACATACCATCCATTCACGATGCATCTGAATATGAACGGCAATTTATCATTCATCGTTGGCTGTGATACAAAAAAACACGGAATTCAAAAAACATTTGGTTTCGTTTTTCGGATCTTTTTTTATAATTTTTATTATCATCACTATCAACAGATCAACTCTCAAGACATTAGACCTTCCCTACTTTTGATCTACTCGTATAAGATCGAGGTTAGTAGCCTTTGATATTGAGTGAAAAAAAAAACAGAAAAGTTTCACTAGCGATTTTTGTAAAGTTGGTCAAATATTGGGCTGTTATTATTTTTAATAATTAAAAATTAAGAAACATTAATTGATGCGATAGTAATTCAGGGTGTGATGACGCCGTATGTTGAGCTCGAGACTAGTCGTTAGCATTACCCCATCAAATCAAATTAACGCTTGCGGGTGACTATCAACCGATTAACTAAGGTTAGTATCGATTTTCTAATAAAAAAATATCAGGACAAGATCGCTGAAGGTCGTCTCTTTGTTTTTGTTTAATATATCCCTGCAAGAGTACATAGTTGAAAATTAGGTCATTAGGTCATTAAAAGTGTATTTCAGTGATGGACACTACCACCTACTTAATACTCGTACACATGAAAGACGGAAGAAATTTTGTTCAGACTTTTCTTTTCTCTACAAGAGATATACATATGTACTTACACACTGCCTTGAAAGATAGTAACATTATTAAAGCATGTGCAGTTCAAGATTGATTGCCCCTGGCCACAAGTCCGATTGCTTCGATTGCGATTTTACAGCTTAGTCATTCCACGGTCACTATAGAAAATAAATATGATAAGATGCAGGCTGGCGTAATATCTCTTTATACATGTGACTAAATAATTTTGTTTTTAATTTTAAATGAAAGCCAATTTAATAAAAAGACGCAATTGCGTTTGTTTCTATATCGGACATTTGATAATAATTCCCAAGACTGGTTGGATAATGATTTATTTTTTTGTATACAATCGAATACGTGCAATAGAAGAGTGTACCTCCTGTGGCTCTAATATTCAGATTTTGAATGAATGAAATTCATTTGTTTCGAAGTTTCGACTACATAACAAACCACAGGAATCGCACTGGGATCGATTGAAAGGATCTTATGAAAAATATAAATAAGCATGTACATTTCCGATTAATATCTTACAAAACTAATGTAACCGTCCGGTCAGGTTAAATAATGAAAGAAAAAAGAGATTTGACAATGGTTTATTTGAAAAATCGATTCTTGACTGCGATTGTCTATAATTGAGGTTATTAAGACACATAACAAGGTTCATACGTACTTTAAGGAATATACGATTCTTTGTTTAAGCAATTTTAAAAAATATAACAACATAGCTAACCCCAAAAAATTAACAGGGAGAGATTTTGGAGAAATGATTGTTGACACAATTTGAATTCAGTTTCAAATTTGAAGGAAAAGGAGCTCTGGAATCAATACTACTATATTATAGCGCGTGGGCGTGTTCATGTGTTGAGATAAGCGGGTATTAGATGAAAAATTTGGTCTTGACACTTCATAGATCTCTAACACTAGAAAGTGGAATCTTTATATTATAAAGTTGATGAAAGTTGATCAGTTTGCAATTTCGGTTCACATGAAAACTTAATTGTTGATCGAAGTAGTTGTTTACGGTGGGTTGTTTGCGGGCTGGGAGATATCTATCTCAGAAATGACTTGTGCTGAACAAAATTTAAGCTATGAATACGCACAAACAGTGTTTCCGACTAAAGAAATCAGACATGGTCTGGCGTACTGATTTGAGGAAAAAAAAAAAAAAAAACAGTATCGCCAAGGCAGAGCTTTACAGCAATTATATTGTGACAGACTTCTTTCAGTAATGATTTTTTTGGTGGTGTGTACATATAGTACATAAGAGAATGAACAGGGAGAGCGTTTTGATAAAACTTTTATTCGATTTTTATGTCAAGAACTGATAATTATAAAAAGTTGAGACTTGGTAAATGTACATAATATAGGTACATAATAAAAAAAAATGTGTATGAATAATTTAATGTTTTTTGTCGTTTCAGAAAGTTGAAATAAGTATAGGTGATTGAACTGTTTTTTGCAAGAATGCATGCTCAACAGTTTAAATATATTTCTGCTACACAGCTTCAGTGACTCTGATATCGTCGCAGTAAGCCTTGAACTGAATAATAAGTTTCACTGGCTGATCTCGGCCTATCTGGCCCACGACCATCAGGGCCCGCTACCACCGAATATCATGAGCGATCTAATCGCTGAAGCTAGTAAGCTCAATACCGGTGTCATCCTGGGGTGTGATGCAAATGCGCATCATACAGTCTGGGGTAGCACCGACACAAACGATAGAGGGGAATCGCTTTTTGACTACTTTTTAAGCACTAACCTTCTTCTATGTAACACAGGGCAAGAGCCCACCTTTATAACCAGGAATAGACAAGAAGTTCTTGACATCACGCTGGTTTCCGATAACATTTCACACATGGTTAGCAACTGAAAGGTCTCTGAAGAAAACTCCTTCTCGGATCATTGCTACCTCCAATTTAATCTGAAAGATTACAAACCTATCCCATCGGCCTTTAGAAACTACAGGAGGACCGACTGGGTCAAATACAGGGAAACTCTTAGTAGCTTACTCCCACATACACCGCCACTCGAACCGAGTAGCTCAACTGATCTCGACGGTCTGGTTACCACCTTAACGCGCGTCCTAAACGAGGCAATGTCGAACTTTTGTCCTGAGAGCAGGCCAAGAGGGAGACATAAGCCGCCATGGTGGAACGCAGAACTCGGGGCTCTTAGGAAGTGCTGCAGGCAATGGTTCAACAAAGCCAAGAGCACCAAAGACGTTTGCGACTGGGACTCCTACAAAGGATCACTTCGCAAATACAAATACGAACTGAGAAAGGCGCAACGTAATTCCTGGAGAGTCTTCTGTAGTGAGATAGAAGGTTCCTCCGAGGCATCGAGGCTCCGTAAAATTCTCTCCAAAAATCCAACCACACCATGCTTCCTGAAGAGACCGGACGGATCTTGGACTACCTCAAGCAGGGAAACCACTGATCTTCTCCTAGACACCCACTTCCCTGGTAGCTCGCACGTTGAACCGGAGCGGGTAGGCATTACAAGAAACCATGCACCGTTCAACTTGGATGCTCTTATAACAGAGACCAAGCTCTTCTGGGCGATAGAGGGCTTCAAACCATTCAAGTCTGCGGGACCGGATGGAATTATTCCCGCTGAAATACAGCAGACCTCGGATATAATTCTGCCTTGGCTGAAGGTTATACTGAAAGGCTGTCTGGATCTAACCTACATCCCTACAACATGGATGGCAGTTAGGGTGGTTTTCATACCTAACGCAGGAAAAAGCTCTCATGTATGTCCTAAGGATCTCCGACCTATCAGTCTATCATCCTTTCTTCTGAAAACATTGGAAAGACTAATGGATGTATACATCCGCGACAATCTTGACAAGCGATTGCTTTCAACATCACAACACGCGTACTGGAAGGGGAGGTCGGTCGAAACGGCCTTACATTCGCTCGTGCGCTCCATTGAGAAATCTCTTAGCATTAAAGAATACACCATGGTTGCCTTTCTTGATATCGAGGGGGCTTTCAACAACGTCAGACCAGAGGCAATCACTGACGCACTTTCTATCCTGTAAGTGGAGTCCTCGCTTGGCGCGCTGATCAATCTGATGTTAACATCCAGGATTGTGAACACAAAGCTGAGCGAGTCCTCCTCTCGAAGGTTTGTCAGCAGAGGTACACCACAAGGTGGCGTACTCTCCCCTCTTCTGTGGAATTTAGTGGTCAACAAACTACTATTGAGAGTGGAAGGGGCGGGCTGCAAAGTGATTGCTTATGCCGACGATGTTATAATTGCCGTCTCGGGGAAGCACCCAAACACACTGAGTGAGATATTGCAGAATGCTCTCTCTATTCTTTCTAATTGGGCTTCTGAATGCGGACTGGGCGTGAACCCATGCAAAACAGAATTAGTCCTCTTCACCAGGAAATACAAAATTCCTCACGTAGACCCTCCTTCTCTGAATGGTACCAGTCTAGTTTTCACCGATAGTGCAAAATACTTGGGTCTTATTTTGGATAGGAAACTTCACTGGAAACCTAACATTCAGGAACAAGTAAGGAAAGCAACAGTTGCGCTTTACTCATGCAAAAAGGCCATTGGCAATAAATGGGGTATGCAACCCCGGATAGGTAATTGGCTCTACGTGTCCGTCATCAGACCGATACTCATGTACGGTGTTGTTGTCTGGTGGACGGCCTTAGACAAAACGGTTAACCGCACCACACTGGGAAAGGTACAAAGAACAGCATGCATATGCATAAGCGGAGCTCTGAGAACAACTCCCTCTGTAGCACTGGACATGCTGTTCAGTCTGCCACCCTTAGACATCTTTGGCAAGCAAATGGCAGCCAGTGCAGCCATTCGACTAAAGGCCTCCACACTGTGGACTGACATATGTGCAGGCCACTCAATAATTTTGGGTCACTTCAACATTCCTGAAAACACCGACTACACCCCTCCCAGTTATGACTTCGATAAAAATTTCTCAACAGCCATCCCAACCCGCCTAGAGTGGGAAAGGGACTTGGTACGAACGAAGGAAGAGTCCGCCCACATATATACGGACGGCTCCAAAACTGAAGACGGGGTAGGTGGAGGTGTTTTCTCTGAAATGCTTAATATTAGCAGCTCTTTCCGCCTTCCGGACCACTGTAGTGTCTATCAGGCGGAGCTTATGGCGATCAAGGAGGCCCTGTCCTGGCTGAGGTGTAATGTAATATCTACTAGGGATATTAGCATTTTCACAGACAGCCAAGCGGCGATAAAATCCCTGGAATCAACCTCGACAACATCAAAGGTTGCCGTAGAATGTAGATCATCTCTTAAGGAGATGGCCGAACAGTTCAATATTCTTCTGTGCTGGGTGCCAGGACACATGGATATTCCAGGGAACTGTATGGCTGACGAACTCGCTCGGCGCGGTACCACCCTTCATACTTCGCCGGTATATCAGAACCTGGGTGTGCCTCTCTCCACATGTAAACTGCTACTGAGACTGGACTCAATTGAGAAAACCAACTCAAGATGGGCGGAGGGTACAACATGTCACACTGAGAGACAGATCTGGCCAAAGCTGGATCTTAATCGTTCTAAAAGGCTGACTCTGCTCAAAAGGGCGGACATCAGCAAAACAGTCGGTGTCCTAACCGGACACTGTCTTATAGGTCGGCATGCAGAAAGGCTTGGACTTTTCTCAAACTTCTGTAGAAGCTGCCAGAACGAGGAGGAGGAGGAGACAGTCCTTCATCTTCTCTGTACTTGTCTAGCTCTGTCCGTCAGAAGGAAAGCTCATCTCGGAGCGTACTTCTTCAACTGTCTTGGTGAACTTGCCACAATGGAGGTCGCGAGAATCCAACGCTTTATTATAAGCTCTAAATGGTTCGACGAGTAGGACCGGAGTCGATGATCCTGTAGTATCACAACGGACCTTTTAGGTCTAAGTGTGTCCGTGTTCTCACGGACAGCCACGTGTACCTACCTACCTAGGTGATTGAATCTTAAAAAGTAATAAAAAAAATTGTTATCCGTCCGCCATACCCATTGATGTTTTCTGATACATATTCTCTATTTGATACATATTCTCAAAATACCGCGAATGTATCAAAATTAAATCGTTACAGGTAGAATAACTACTCCTTTGTAGCGTGGAGTGAGTGAGGGAGAGTGTTGAAAGCGAACAATTGAAAATAATATATCTGAACAACGACCTACAGTGAAAAGTTGAAACTTAATAATTTTCTTGTTGAAGGATGTGACGTTCGGAAATGTGAAGGCGGAAATGCAAAATTTCTAGAGAACTCTTATCTCAGTATCGAAGCATTTCTGTTCATGATCGAAGTAATAACGATATAACGATGGAACATGAGTACTGTGGAACATGAATACTAGTGATCTAAAAAATGATTACTATGGAGCATGAGTAGGGTAGAATGGGTAGCCCTGCACCATAGGCAGAAATGCACCACTCGCCATTGGCGCTCGCCCGTAAGTAAAATCTACAAAGCAGAAGTAGTATTCTCTTTCTCTTTCCTATCCATACGATTGTGTTCAGGAATCGTTAAAATACCGAGTAATACCGAACAGTTATTCGGAGTAAAAGAAAAACCATAGATGTATTAGTATAACTGGATCGGCTGTATTGCATAAAATTCCTATATGTGAGACTTATTCGTTTTCTGACAGTTGTTCCCATCTGTCAAAAAAATTTGTACGGGTTATGACAATCATTTCTGACACTTGTTTTCACCACAGCGTCGGACCAAAAAAATTTCCCGGGTACAGTACGTATTTTCTATTTTGTAGCCCCCCCCCCCCCAATACACTTACACTAACGCAAATAGACAACTCACACAACCAGAACCTATTAGGCAAAATCTCGCTTATTGCCGATCCAGTTATACTACTACATCCATGAGAAAAACGCTAAGGAAAGTAACTTTTCGTATATATGCAACATTTTTGTTTAAAGACAAATTATTGATCGTGAACCTTTCTAGGTAGGCATAAATATAGCTTGTAGTCTAAGGTGTGTTTTAGTAAAGTGCTAGTTTTTTATTTGCTAATATTTATTTAAAAAAAAAAATAAAAATGTTCATCTGGTCAGAATCGGTAGAATTGCACCACGAGCTTATAGGGAGAAATGCACCAGATTCTTATACCTAAGTAGCATGAATTTATGGTCACAAATCATAAAGAAATTCATATTATTTTGCTGGAATCAGAACGAGCTCGTGCTGCAAGCATACAGCAAACATATCAAATTTGAAATCGATTTTTAAAATTTTAATATCCGTTAACTTATAAAAACTTATATAAAACCATTAAATTACTATTATTTGGTATTTTCTATTATTTTTTATTAGTATAAAACTCGAAAAATATTTAATAGATTTACTGTTTAGTTCGTTATTGTTTGTTACTTTTGTAAATATATTTAATATTTTTGTTTCAACTAATTTGATTGGGATTTGCAACATATTTAAAATGTGGTGCATTTATACCTTGCAAGTGGTTCATTTCTCCCGTACGATGGGTGAAGGAAGATATTCCTTTTAAAAGGGCGCTGAACAACTCTATTAGGGGTAGTTGACACTAAAAATAAAAGTGTTGTAATTAAGTAAAGAGTCATATTAGTTGTAAATGTGAACTTTACATATGAGCCACATAGATGATTCAGTTACGGTCAACTTATATAATCATATAATCATACGAGTAAGAAAAGAATGATACTCTATAATTATATATATGTAGGTACATATAATAAATGTACTTCACCTAGGGGAATTATTTATTTGCGATGCCTTTGCTTTGCTGGATCTTGTAAGGACGACTTGACGCCAAATGATTAACGACTTATTTTATTGTTGTTCTGTATAACCTACTTAAATTCTATCTTAATCGAATTATTTCTCACTTACCAGTTCTACTAGATCCAATATGCACGCTACCATCGTTATGGACGCATAAATTCTCCACGGTCCCAGGAAGTCTTAAGTCGCGCAATCGAAAATCAGCCCGTAAAAATGCATCACGAAAGAGTCGAATCGTCTGATAAATAAGCGCCCATGCTTGCTCCTCTGAGATTGGGGCATTGAACGAATTCAAAATATTCTTCAGGGTAACACAACCATCGCGATTTCGGCATTCACATAAAAATTGTGTTAGCTGTGACTCCTCCAAGGAGCAATCCTGGCTATAACAATTTCCGCCATTTTTCCGCCGTGATGATCCGTTATCGTAATGGTTGCTCTTCAGTTTGGCCGTTACTTTACGGTTTGTCTGATCGCCACCATTTTGTGTGCATTTTGTCGGGGATCTAGTCGAAATCGTTTGCGACGGATTGAGAGAAAGGATTTCGTTTTTCTTGACGCAAGCTTCCACGTCATCCGATGTTGTTGTCGTTGCTGTGTCAATCTCATTTATTGTTGATCGCCGGTCGCATTCTGAAATCGTTTCTTCAGCCATTTCTGCGTTGAACTTTTCCTTGTTTATAACCAGTATCCGTCTGTAGATGGAGGACAAGTTTATTTTATGTGACCCGCAAAATCGGTGTTTTCGAACGCGTTTCAAGTCGACAGAATTTAAAAACTAACACAAAAAAACCCGAGCGACAAAAACTTTATAAATAACTTAAAGGTCTTAAAGGACCCTGCAGGTCTGCTTTTTTCAAAGGCTTCTTTTTCACGTTTTTTTGAATTAAGTTATAAACTCTGCACAGTAAACTTTATCAATTTCAAATTCAATTTCGAAATCAATTTTAAACATTTCGCACTCGACGTCATTAAATTGACGCTACAGATCAGAACATACCGCAACAACGTGCGGTGATAGAGGCGCGTGCGGCTTTTTCGAATTTTCAAAATAGCAGTTCTCGTCGTGTCCTGATGTCTGAATGCTGTTTTTTTCCTTTCTCTTTTTGTTGCACTACAATCGCAGATCACTTTCGATATAGCATTTTAGTGCAAGAAAACAGGTCCTTTTGTGTATCCAAAGAAATTGCCAAACAAAAAAAAATATTGAGCCTGCTTGAGGTATGCGGTTTTATGGGCGAAATTATTTTATTTTTTGTAAATTATTATAAACTGGTCATCCACTAACACTCCCTTTTTAGAGGACGCTAATTTTTATACAAAAAAAGGAAAAAATTACGGGGTGGCGAAAAACGCGAAAAACAGATCAAAAGGCACTGACAGTTTGTAACAATAAAAACACAGCCCGCTATCTAAATTTTTTTAAACTATGATTTATATTTTCTATTAAAAAAACTGAATCACTTTGAGCGGCACTATACAATTTTTTCACAATTTCCCAGAGATGTGGGAAAAATCAATTTATGGAAATTTAAGGAAAAGATACTTTGTACTCCCAAAATAAAATTATTTACAAAAGCGTTAAACTTGCATTGGCATTCAATCACCGTAACCCTGAGCGAGTGGAGGAGGCGTTATAACTCGCGTACTACCAGCGTAATTAGTATAACCCATTCGAAAAAGTTAAAAAAAAAACACGATTAAATCAAAATTACAGAGAAGCTAGACACGGCTTTTTTCTATTTGCGACTGTACGAAACTAAAATATCGAAAAATAATACACAAATTGACTGCAAGCACTGAATATCCCGTTTTTCTCTCATTGAAAATCGATTTACTATGCACCGAGCGAGAAAACGGCGTTAGCACGGACACAACCGCACGATACTAAAGTTTCCACAGTTCGACACGAACTAAACGAAAAACGCTAAGCAACTAAGCAAGCAGTCACAAGTTAAAGCGTCAAGCTCGAAGTTAACTGGCCGCTAGCGCTAGCATACAGCTGATAAAAAAATAATACTCTAAGTACACCGTCTTCCGTGGACCAGTTAATTGCAGTTGCAGGCTTGCAGGTCCGCTCTCGCTCTTATTTCGCAGTTTATTATGATCGCATTCGTCATAA
The DNA here is from genome assembly GCA_949128065.1 of Beris chalybata. Classification (NCBI taxonomy): domain Eukaryota; kingdom Metazoa; phylum Arthropoda; class Insecta; order Diptera; family Stratiomyidae; genus Beris; species Beris chalybata. Next base: position 757,642 of record OX421896.1, on the reverse strand, counting down.
AGTCTTAAAAAATCTTAGGGGGTTCGCTTAAGAAACAGCTGATAGTTTCCATTCCCAAGCAGAATACAATAAAATTTGACTGGTTCGAAAGTTCGGTGTGCGGCTGTAAGTGAACTGCATTAAGTCGCTTTCAACTACCTACCTACCTATATACTTTCAACGGCAGCGTAGGTCGGGCGCATGACCAGCATCGACCGTCAACGCAAGCGTCACAGTGCTGCAATTTTCTCCACAGCAGGAATCGTATTCAACTTTCGTTGATGCGGCTGATCAATTTTGACGAGCAGTAGCGGAGATGATAAACTTTATAGTCTCATCACCCCGACTGCAGAGAAAATTGAGAGGAGGGAGGGAGATGGATATATTTTTAAGGGCGTCTGAAGAATTGAACCAGAGGAGCAAAGTGGCAATTCCATCGGCGTCCGATCGAATGCGAGGGGGGGCCGCTGGAAAATTTTAAATTCCCATCGGCGTCCGGTAAAATTTGAGGGGGGGGGGCATGCGGGCATTTTTGATTTTACAAAAACTTAGAAGAGGGGAAGGACTCTATGAGGCGAAAGGGCGCGAAGGTACTGTTGCGTGACCACAACCTGCAAAAAAAAGAAAAAATTATCTTTAAATCTGTCGATATTTTGAAACAGATTGAGCTATGTTTCAAATCTCGCAAGCCCTGAAATGAAAAGTTATAGCGTTTTGATAGGTTGTTCGGCAATAGGTATTTTTGCAGAATTTTTTGTGGAGAATGCTGTATGTATGAATATACCTCGCGTAGTGTGTGCTCTTCTTCGTCAAGCTCAGTACGGACCTCGATCAAAATTTTGATTCGCAAATTTACTATATATCTCTCCCATCTCCACAAATGAAAAAATCGTTGTGTAGAATATTAGGTTTGTTTCTTTTGCCCGGTGTAAGTTGCACTTTCTTGCACCCGATTTTCTAAACAGCCTTTGACGTCAAATCAATGACACAAACTCAACCTCAAATAGTGTTCTTGTTCCTTCCCCGCCACTCCCTTTTACACTTTCCTGCACTAGCTCGAGAGCCAGTGCAAAAAGTGTAGAAGGTGTACACTACACCCGTCAAATAGAACAGACCTATTGTGAAGAAGTAAACAGCTGATCTGCTGTGTGACTTTTACAATTGTCAAAGTGACGATTTTTAGTAAATGTAGGTTCATGGACATTAATATATGGGCACTTTATTAACATAAAAATTAAATTGAAGTCACAAGAGAATTTTTAAAATAAAAGCACAAAATATCCACTTCCGACTTCAAAAATATCCACTTCCGACAAAACACACACTTCAGTCGGTTTGAAAAAAGAAACTGACAAATAAATTCGAACGAATGACATGAGATGTCAAAATTTTCATCCCGGCAATGAAAATTAAATAGCGGCACATTTAAATGGACGACAAAAATGAGGTCTCCATGGTTTCAGCGCCATCTGGTGGTTCACCACGTCAACTGCCAGAACGAATGAAAATTTTGATTCGAACTCCGTACCGCAAACAGAAACCCAACGCAAAAATTTTCATTCAAAATTTTCATCGGTTTTTTTTACATGCATTTTGTATGGGAATCAAAATTTTGATCGAGGTCCGTACTAGGCTTCATGCAGCACCGACAGTTTGTAACGCTTACAACGGAACGTGCAGACTTATGGCAAAGACTATCCAGAAGAAGACTGGACACTTACTACATATGCATTTTTTGTGAAAAAAAAAAAATCATTGCATAAGCGGAACAGAGAAATCCGATTGAACAGTTTCAATTCCATTATTCCTATGAAATTCACATCCGAAGGAAAGAGTACGCAAAGATGCAAAAATGAATGACTACACATTCGCATCTGTGTGCATCTTTTTGCTAAAAGCACGTCTCAGAACGCTGTTCTGTTTCCCGTTTATTCCTGCATAGTTATCTATAGGAACAATATGAGAAATGAAATCACACAAACACAGCTGAACTATGTCTGCACATGATTTGATGGAGTTTTTTTTATAGGCGTTCTGACTTGATGTCAATGAATTGGTGAATGTCCGTTCCTCGTCACATTTTGTCTCTTATCATGCAACATCTGTTGCTATCTACTTCCCTCATCTAGTTAAATAAAAAAACCAAGGTCAAAATTTTTTCCGAAAGATACTGCGTAGTGTCCAGTCTTGTTATAGATAGTCTTTGATTATGGTTAAGCCCAGGTAACAGATAAAAGGCCCGAGAAATGCCTCAATTTCAGGATTTTTTTGAATATAGAATAAATATATTTGTACGGAAAAAACAATTGGCGGGTTTTATAGAGGTACAGTATTAATCTCTATAATGTAAACTTAATTGAAACCGACTGATTTCACATTTTGGAGGCGTTCACTTTATTGGAGACGAAAAAGATTTGCTGTAAATTTATATTTGTATATATGTTTGTATTTTATTGAATAAAATAAAATTCCAAAACACAATATTATGTACATTAAGCTAAAACCAAAATCCATTCATTTTATTCGAAAATCAAAGCTATTTGTAATAATTCTGAAAATGATAAAGAAAAATACTATTCTAATCTGGAGAGGAGAAAAAATTTGTTATTTTGGATTGTCGGATAGTATTGAATGCTTTTTCGACGACAATAGACCTAATTTGTACATTTGTTCGTAATATATCAATGGCCATAACTTTATAAACAAAGTGTTACTTTATAGATAGCCATGTTCATTGTACCCCATTAAGAAAGGCAAATTACCGCACCCTGTATTACCTACCACATCTAGCATCAATTATGTTGAAACTCACTTATGGTATAAACACAATTGAGACGAAATTCGCCAGCGGCGATGAAGTGCGCTGTCAAATTTTTAAAACTGTACCACAACCACACGTACTGACGCAGAATTACGAATTTACGTGTGTTGCGGTACAACTCAGCGAACTTCGTCGCCGCTGGCGAATTTCGTCTCAATTCTGTTTATACCATTACATTTCATTGATTTCTTCCATACTTCAAATAATAATAAATGGACATAAAAATACTTCAGTACTACCGACAGTTTAAACATGTTTTAAACGTGGTCCACTTTATGACACTGATTTCTTAAACATTTAATGTATGTATTTATACCTATTACTTCTAAAATGTTAATCGTAACTTATGTATGCAGCTTTTGTAGGTAATAATCTAATATATAAAATGAAGTCAGTTTTTATGGAAATTACGATGGAAATCTACACCTGTGAACCGTTCCTTCCCAAATTTTGCATGGACATTCTCGAGACTACCGGGCAGGTACCGGACATAATTTTATATTCCCGAAATTAGTGTTTCGCGAGTTATTTCAACATTTGAGCTTTTTAGTAAGTTAAATCAGATGAAGTAGACACAAAAATGATAATTTACAACTGCAGTCGTAGCCGAGCGGGTAAGGCGTCTGACTAGAAATCAGATGATGATCGGTTCGAATCCCACCAACCGCGAAATGTGTGATTTTTATTTTTTTATTTATGTATTTCGATTTTACTACCGGCTGCGAACACGTGACGTGAGTAACAGGGGCGATGAAACATAATTATATATTCCCGAAATTGGTGGTTCGCGAGTTATTTCAACATTTGAGCTTTTTAGTAAGTTAAATCAGATGAAGTAGACACAAAAATGATAATTTACAACTGCAGTCATAGCCGAGCGGATAAAGCGTCTGACTAGAAATCAGATGATGATAGGTTCGAACCCTGCCAACCGCGAACATGTGTGGTTTTTTTTTTAATTTATGTGTTTCGATTTTACTACTACAGTCATAGAAGCTTAATAAATCAGTTTTATTGTGACTTTTGAGCTGAGAAAGTGTACCCGAAACGGGAGTAATGTATCAACGGGAAAAAAGAGGACCGATGGATAAACGGGAGTAAAAGGGGCAATGGAACAACGTGAGCGTAGGGAGCGTAGCCGCGGTACGTGGCTAGTAGGGTTAATGAAAAATTAAAATTAAAATGACATTTTTATAATGGGGTTTTCTGAGAAAAACTACATTGATAACGAAATTTTTAGGATTGACGAAGCAAATTGGGTGCAGTTACAATTTAGACTGTTACATCAAATGACAGGTAATTCGATTGCCTAAAAAACGAGCTATAACGCTTTGCCTTACGATTATTCGTATTCAAGATATAACGTTTTAAGTGAATGAGGGTACCGGCCAAAAACACTTTTCTTAACAGCTCTGTATTTCCATACTAATAATGAAAATTGACCCACCCTGTAGAACAATTTTTTTTTCCAAATATATCAAGGAATAACCCCTTACCAGGTGGCACACGGAGTGCCAAACACCCTGTATAATGTCAATGCATTCATATCTTCAAACTTTTGGGTTTGGAATAAATCAATAAAACTCCATGAATATCATTTATCATTAAATAGTTCATAGTCTTGTTATTCCTGTTTAAAAAATCCAACATTCCCGCCATCCTTCGCTTACGCAATACTTCATTAAGAAAGTACTTAAGAGATGACCAATTTGTTTCCTATGTGGATGCCGGCACTTCTCGCCTATTCGTAGGATAAACCCCTTAGACCATAATGCATAAAGACCTTTCGCGTCGAGCCTATTATTAAATTCTACTTAACGACGAATTTAACGTAATCCAAATTAACCCCACATCCAAAAAAGGTGTGGACATCTTTAACTATAGAAATTGCATCCGGCTACCTATCAAAAAAAAGCCGTTCTTTGCGGCTTTCGGCAGGCAGTTTTTAATTTAAGCAAATCAATTGGCTTCAGTAAGCTGGCATTTAGTAGCTTTTGAAGTCTATACAATAGTTTGAAAAAATAGCAAAGAACTCCCATTTGATTTTTCATATTTTGCTTCATTCACTTTAAGGTTTCAACTCACAAAATAAAATGGTGTATGATCGTTACTTTCTACACTTTAAGAAACGCTTATTAGCGATTAGCCTTACGGCCGCCGCCCGCTCAAATTTTGATTGTACTCGTATTGTACAATTTGCGAGATAGAATGGTTCACGAATGTTGGCAATCGAATACAAAATTCGATATTTGTAGATTAAAGTCCACTTAACGAAAGGTCTCTTTTGATCTTTGTGGTAAACAATGGACCATAACTTCAGTCGATTAATTAGCGAAGCGCGCCATAGAACCGGAGGCCGCTATTCGAAACGATAGTGAAAGTATTGTCGGATTTCCGAATACGAACAATTGAATCCGGACAGAAATTCAATGCAACATAAAGGAGAAGAATCGCATTAAATTCAACAAGAATTTTATATGCGAAGTCAATCCATTCATATGTACACCACTAAGATTAATGGTTTTATGTTTCGCGCTGTATTTACATGCGAGTAAAATTACAATCATTCGTCGATTGCGAATTACGTCTTACTAAAAATAGCGCAATGATTTATTATTCTTCCAGAAAGACAAGCGGAGCACTTTAATATTTTATTTAATAAAGCATTTAAGACCACTCATACTCTGTGCCTTAGAAGCTCGGAAAATTCTTTTTCAAAGAGAGTAAGTAAATGATATCCACGCGGCCTTTGTGTGTGTTATGAACCTATAGTAGCTAGTATATTATTTCAAAGAGAGGTGGTTTGAAGTCATTACATTATATTTTTCAAATCAATTTCGGTTTATTACAGTCTTCTTTTCATCCAACTGTAAAAAGATAAATGAGCATTATTTAACTTACTATATATTGTGTACCCGCATTATATTTTACATATGTAGATATAACTGTTTCCCTTATTGTTTAGTTTTATTCTACTTCCGGAACAAATATAGCTTCCAAGCTAAAACTCTTTAGCGAGAACTATATGTTCGGGGAGTTCGAAGATTGAAATCAAGAGAATACAAATCTTATATCGCCTGAACGATTCGTGCTACAAACTTGAAACTTGGTGATTATTTGTACCATATGTTGAACACATATATATTACATAGTGGATTGTGGAATACATTGTATGGGATGCAACTTTTAGTGCGGTGAAGCTATGAGTTCGAGAGTACAAGCGCCAATCCACTTCTTAAACATTAACCAAAAAGTAATTTTGTTGTGCTTATACTCTTGAGATAGCTTGAATCGAGTGTTGTGATGGAGCCACCATTTAGGATTAGATATTCAAGAGTAACCTAGAAAAGTTGACGAAGTCCGAGCAAATAAGTTAACTTATGTAGATATCGTTTTCGCAACAGGTAGATCTTCAGCACTACTTATTTAAGAAGGGCTCATAACAAGAACCGATATATTGTTCGGTGCTTTCCATTTTTTAGCAACTTCCAACTGTGATAATCTCAATACAAACGTTTGACCTAAATGCGAGCCCAATTCGAACCGGAAGCCAAGTCGAGTTGCATCCAATAATAATTGGTATAGTAGCTCTCGATTTTTCTGAACTCGATTTGATCCCATGGGGCCATTCTTCATATACTCGTATTCCTAAGATGGAATGCATCTTACTGCATACAGTTTGCAGTCGTACCTTCTCCTTCACAACCTTCCTCTGACAGTATCGCTACGAGCCATGCAATTTTCTGGGTCAGAACCTACAGCGCAAACAGGTTCGCCTTATTCAGTTTGGTGGCGGACATACTATGCCCGGTTGCGGTGTAATGCGCGAGCATTTTAAATTCAATTTTCACTTGTTCTGCAATATCAGCATGCAAATATTACACAGACTGTCCGAACGGATCTCAAAGACAGGTTCAACAGTCCATGCACCATTCTCCATCATTCCTCACCATCCTGCACCACTTCGGCATGAAGAATGCAAATTTACGTTATAAAAAGTCTGGTTCTGATGATGTTTTATTTTGCAAATAGTTTTCAGTGAAATCCAACAAAACCCATGTGGGAGTTGGGCTATAGTAGTCGCAGGTATCCATCTCCATCGTATGGACCATAAGTCCATTTGATTTACGATCGTCGGTAACCAAACCACCTTTTCCTATACTAGCACTCGTAAGATGGCTAAAGAAGTTAAGATGGACAGTGGCACGGCTGCGGCGGCATGCAGTCAACTTTTTGAATATACGAGTATCTATAATACTTTGCGTGGATGCGATTGAAAAACTTACTACTGTCGCAACCAACTGTCTTTTGAAAGTTTTATGTACTGTCGGGAATTAATAACAACATGGTTTTTCATAAACATAAATTAACAATGTTTGTGTTTCGAACGAGTATGGAGTCTTTCACGAATATTAAAATTCTTCGCCGATACGCATTGTTATGTTGTTTGGCGGCCTTACAGTGCCGGCGAATATTAAACGTAAGCGTTGCGTTGGCGATAGGTTTGCTCCTTTTGTAGGAAGCTATAATCCGTGGAAAACTATCAAATCAATTTCATATTATTATGATCCGAATGGTGAATTTAACGTTGATACTTGTACTTTCTCGATTGTTTGGCTAGGCAATGGTCAGGCGTATGGATAATTGATTGCAATTTCTAAATAATAACAATAGTGAATAGGATAGAGGTGCCTGCACATTAACGTTATAGACACGACAGATCCAGGAATCCTTTCCTTGATTAAAATTGTCCATTGTAAATCAAATCGAAAATAGTTGGCTTGAAATACGGGCTTGAATTGTTTGTCCAAGCCGGTAGTGTAGTGTCATATTTCTTCGAGTGAAGTACCTACCTATAATTCACATAGTGCAGCGATAGCAAGCGTAAGTGTATAGCTAACGAGTATTATCGTCTCGGTGTAAGCGTTTTAAAATATTGTCAATCGGTTCAGACTCAATTTTATTCATCTTAGGGAATAAGTTTGAGTTTTATGAAGCTATTAGCATCCATGATATGGCTCGTTTTCTTCTATAAGCCCTAAGGCAATGGAGCTATTACTTATTTTGACAACTCGATGTCCAAGTAACTGACGCGAAGTATCTCGGTAATACTGAGTACCAATATGCCAAGAAGTCATAAGCGAAAGTGGTGGCCTCAGTACAAACTATTTTGGTTTTACATCCGTACCCAATAGCAAACAGACAACATTTGTGAAGCCAATCGCTTAAAAGAGGTAAGACCATCCATTAGCCACTACAACTAATTATTGAATGTTACATAAGAAACTCTGAATACAAAAAAATACCGAACATTAAATATTTTCCGTTTACAAAAATGAACATTTCCTCAAATATATTTTTTCCTATGTCGAATTTATTGTAATCAAATCCCCTAAGCTCAAAAATAGGATGGACTGAGATACTCCTAATATAGAAAGATATATTACATATATAAAATATTTTGGGCAAATTTATTGCTAATTACAAAAAATTCTATATTGATAGTGAAACATTTTAAAAATTCGGAAAAAAAAACTTACGAGTACTTCAACAGGTGTAGTCCAGTGGTAGTGTTCTATAGGCTTCTAAATATTGCTTCAGAGATGTCGTGGGTTCAATTCATGGCTCTACGCATAAATTATTTATAAGAATTTTTTAGTTGCTAACGATGTACTGAAAAGTATAAATAAACAGTGTTCCTCAGATTGGATTAATGGCTAATGTCTCTATATAAGAATATAAACTAACTACGTAGGCTGCCTTTTATGTTTCGGGATTTGGCAACCCTGGTGGTGCAATCTGGTAACTGACAGCTCTATCGTAAAGTTGGACATTTTTGAGGTTATACGTACTCAGAACGTTTTGACATACGAGCGCTATTTGTGTTGTTTGCAGTAAGTTAAAAGATTTATCTCAGCTCAAAAATGGAATTAAATCGTGAACATTTTCGTGCGATTATTTTTTACAACTTTCGACGTGGATTAACTCAGCAACAGTGTATAGATGAACTTAATTCAATTTTGGGCGATGAAACTCCATCAAGGACCAGTGTTTATCGATGAAATGGTGAATTCAATCGTGGTCGTAGTTCACTTCAAGACGAATTTCGTGAAGGTCGTCCAAAATCAGTTGTTGTTCCGGAAACCATTGATGCTGTGCGCAAACTGATATTGGAAGATCGTCATTTGACCTATCGTGAGTTGAGACAACCTTAGGCATTAGTGGGACCAGCATACATTCAATATTGCATGATCATTTGATTGTCAAAAATATTTGTTCGCGTTGGATCCCGCACAATTTGACAAAAGCTCAAAAAGATGCTCGTGTCAATTGGTCCAAAGAAATGCTCAAAAACATCGATTTGATGAGTCATCCACCGTATAGTCCTGACTTGGCACCGAATGACTTCTTTTTATTCCCGTACGTAAAAAACAAACTGAGAGGTCAACGTTTTTCGACATCTGAAGAAGCGGTTGCCGCATTCAGAATGCATGTTTTGGAGATACCTCAATCAGAGTGGCAAAAGTGCTACGACAATTGGTTCAAACGCATGCAAAAGTGTATAGATTTTCATGGGGAATAATTTGAAAAACAATAAAGTGGTTTTCGATGATTAATATTTGGTTTTCTTCTCTAATCCCGAAATATAAAAGGCAACCTACGTACTCATCAGACACACCTTAGGACTAGGCGTGCGCGAAATCGAACTCCTTTATCAACTTTTCTTTATCATTTAAAGAATTATGTGCCTTAGAATGACTCCACTTCAAAAGAAGAAGTTTTTTAATGTATGAGAAAATTGACATGATCTGCTGCATCCGTACCCAAATTTAATCACGTCTATGTATGTAATATCTGTCTAATTTCAATTACCTCAAAATCATATTATCCATAATTACATCGTCGAATAAATTATTAATATTATGTGTATCTATCCGCAACATAAGTTGTAGCCTAGGGGCGTCGTGCTTGCCGGTTGAAATAAAGATGGCCCAAAAAGAGCAATTGGCAGAGTCACTTCGACCGTAACTTATAACATATTAGTAGTTCGTGATTATTGAAATTCCGCTATTAGGCATTAGATGTAAGGTAAGGTACTAACTAAATAAGCCTCAGTAAACGGCAATTTGCACTTTCACCTGACTCTTTTTCATCTTATTAGCATCATGTTGCGCTTATAAGAGGTACTGCCGTTTGGTTCGCGTTATGAAATTGTTCAAGAAGATTTTTCGCTTCCGTGTTCCAGACCGCCGCGCCGTCGATCAACGCATAAATTAAAGGCCTCTGATAAAGACACCGAGCGAGTTCGGCAACAATAAGCCAAAGTATTTAAAGTACAACGCTACCTTGAAGCTTTTGTCGAAAGATACGAGTAAGACCGCCATGAATTGATGATACGATCCGCATAGACTCAAGTGAAAACCAGATAACTGAAAACAACGTCTAGTAACTGTACTACTTCACATTTACATACCTACTGTACTAGGGGCACATTATTGAATTGGGAGCTCATTATAAGCCCCCAAAGTCGGTTTTGTTCTTCTCGCGGTTTAAGAAACTAGCCCGCGGCTTTAAGTCAGACACGGGATTATTCTTGTGTAATCCCAATAATGAAAAACAAATTAGCGTACGATACTTTTAAGGTGGCTAGAAGATGGGGGCATCAGCGATCAGTTCGTGAAACATCATCCAGCAGAAAAAAAATCTCAAAATCAGATCTCACGGTTTGTAATTAAATCTAATTACATATGGATTAAAAGATTTGAATTTCTAGATCACGTGTCTTCTTGGTTATTCGAAATACATAAGTAAGTGCGAACTAAAATAATTCGGCAATAGGCGCAGCATTACTTAGCCTAACCAAATGAACAAAATATTTTTCAGTTACTGCTAGTCTGATACTCATGACTCCCGTATACCACCTCAACGGCAAGAATTTTAATTTCGATAAAAATATGAATTCCCAACAGGTAAATGGGTTAACGGATTTTCACTAATTGAAAATCGTTGAAGAAAATCAGCTTATGATTCACGTTGTTTACCTGAAAGATTTCTGAAGATTGTTATGTGGTGATTGGCTTGAATCATAATTTATATCTCCGGGCGAATATTGAACTTGAAATTGGAAAGATTTAAATTAGAATAGCGATGAATACGAGATAATAATATTATCGAATTTCTAATGGTTGCAACTAATCTTCGAATTTAGATGATCCGTTAAAACTGAGAGTTATCTTCGGAAATATTTGATGTGGACGAAAATAAGTTATAGATAGTATAAAAACGTAAAATGGATAATAATTTAAATCCAAGGTTATTGCACTGCTTAAGAAGATTACCGAAGCGCGTAATGCTTTGTTCATACTACGAGATTAACACGTTTAAATCGCGTTAAATGCGTTGAAACACTTCCCGAAGGCGTTTACGAAAAGACGTAGCTCTACGAACATGTACCGCAACCCTCGCGGAAATCGAAGTAAACTTCAAAACTTTAATTCTGCAGAAACTGAATTGTGTGCATGTCTGAATGTAGGAAAGTTCTTTTGGGATTCTGCCTGATAACTCCATGAAATTGTCATTGCTTTTCCGCATGGATTTATCTTTAAATTTTCCAAATGAAATCCATCTGAAGCTTCTGCCTCCCGCTCCCCTAGGTTAGAAATAGCTCGGAACTTTCCGAGGACATCAGAACATTCCGCGTTATTGGTCTGCTGGGAATGCAGACTCATCAGCAATATAAAAAAAATCAGTAGATAGTTATAGGTTCTACTACTAACACCAACAAATAGGAAAGAATCGCAATGCAATTTCCACGATTATCTTTACGAAAATGCCATGAAATCGCAATAACACTTTCTCCAGAGTTCGGCAGCTTCTTCAATAAATCTCCCAATTTTTTCGCGTATCCATAATTTGCACTGTTCTCACTCCACCGCTAAAGAAAAATAAACACTAAATTTTTCGCATTTTATCTGCTGTAAATTTCGATTGTTGGAACAATTGCCTAGACCCCTTAATCAAACAGGTCTTCATTTCATTGTTTTATCTAATCTACGGTTGGGAAAATTGAAGACTCGCTCTTCGAGATCTTAAAGTACCCAGGGATACCTGGGAAAAAATACAATTCCTGACAGCTGGAGGTAATTTTCACTTGCGATGGAAACGAATATCCGGAAGACGATGGCTTCCCCCATTCATGGTCAGAATTACATTTTCTATACATTGAGACCTGCTATCTTCATGGCGGATCATCCATCGGAATTAGATCCATGGCGATCGACAAACCTCTCAGGAAATGTCTTCGCGATCGTCTCCTATTAGTTACTGTCACTTATTGCTATTATTTTTTCATTTTCATACCTATACATTTACACTCGTAGTGACGATAGCAGTCCTATGTTAGCTTTGAACATATTGTCGGATCGTAGCATAAACGAGCCAAGTTCACACGATCAATTCCCAGCCATTACCTTTGTTTCTATCGTGACTATGATCGTCTTAGACCTAGAAAATGGTGTTGTGTGTTTGGAAAAATGGCAAGGAATCTTCCCCAGGTACGTGATCGCAATGAATAAGTGATCGCGAGACATTACTACCACGGATGAGGTACGATCATTTTTCGCGATGTCTAGTAGGCACTCGTGTCTTGTATAAGTAGTCTTGGTCTTGACATGAGACGCAGTAGATTTCTACCGAATAAGAAGATTCTAAGATTCTAAGATTCTAAGAATTATGGTCAGTTCTCAATTTATTAATGCTGTTGTAGACCTGTAACTATCAGAATGATAGAGTGACGGAGTAGAAGTACCTACAGGGCTCGAATGGATATAAACGTAGGCCTTTCACTTCGCCTTCTATTTTCGTATGCGGTACAGGTATTCCTGTCATAGCTATACGAAAATGTACCTGATCCCATCAATAGCGTACAGTGCACTTTCGTTACAATTATGAAGAATTGATGGAATTCGGATCCAATGAATTTGTAGTACAGAGTAGTAGCTCGGCAACTATTTCATGTGTTTATTCCTGTTAGGAAGTGTAATTGGTATACCCATCTTAAAAAGCAAGCGATTATGCAATCGACACATTTGCAGCTCACGTAATACAAGTCATAATAAGCAAATTGTGTTCAAGCTACGATACAGGTGAACCACTTTGTGTAATGCGATAGCAGGAAGTAAACGACTTCGTTCACCATCTTGATGAATGGTACTTGATTTCCAGAAACAAAGACAAACATTTGTGGCATTGCACTTGACATCCATGGCCATAAGCGTGAAATTTTTAAATGGCTTGAACAAAAAGCATCTATGGAACCTGTGACATCTAAGATCATTCGTTTCGAATTTCTTCTCCTAGTTCAAAGAACTGGAAAGGAAACCTAAATACCTAAATTTCTGGCGAACTTTTCATCTCATCTCCCTTTCGATGTTTACTAGATGAAGCCCTCCTCCGTCTCCTAAATAATTTCTGGGATAGCGTAACTATAGGTATTTCCAGAGCAAAGTGTCTTGGTGCTGTGCTGTGAATTTTCTAATTCGATTAAATTGTTAGAATGTAGAAACGGGAAGCAAGGAAAGCCTATTTAGTATTCAATTGCTTTATTCTTTTACAAATTCTTTATTCTCAATTACGTTCTACTGATCGCACAGAGCCAGTCTATCTGCTATTGTCCAGTTCTCATCAAAATTTCGTTACACTTAATTTCCTTTTCCTTTCAGTAAAAAAAATCAATCGTTAAAGCTTAATTACCTTTAACGAAATTTGTACAAAAATTGAAATTTATGCAGTGAAGACTTTACACAAATATCGCAGATTTATCTATCGTGGATGGCATTTTTGCCTGAAAAGTGCTCAAAGCGAATCCAGACATCCGCGGACACCTGTTCTGGCAAAAGAAAAAAAAAATTGCACTTTGACATTGACCAACCTTGCGTATTCGCGTTACGCATAATTTCCGCGGTCTGTGATCTCAAAAAAGTGACTCTCATTGCAATTGTAGCAATACTCTAACCGGTCACACTACCAAATTTTTATTCGTTTGTTTATTGCTTCACTTATGAACTGAAATTAAAAATAAAAAAATTTTTTTTGCAGTAAATTCGAATAAGAGCGGAAATATAGCCATTGTTGCTGTTTTTATGTAGGCACCTAGAGGAACGCGAAAAAATATTTAAATTTATACGTATTAAGTTTAGGAAAGATCTGTCAACAGTCTGGGTGGAACTTTATTTTTTAGTTGGACTTCCGAAACGTGTTATAGGTATATTAAAAAAACTGAAAACGTACTCCTTTTTAAGCAAAATTCTTGAAATCTTTCTTCTTATTACAAAACCGGAGTTTCTGCAGTATCTTTCATTAACGTCAGCCTTTTAATACAAAACAGGAGTAGGGTTAATAAAAAAAATGTTGCGATTACACTTGAATTTGATAGTACTCGTAAAATAATCAAATATTTGACAAAGTTACAAAAATGTAAAATACTTAATCAAGTATGTATAAGTATATAGTAAACGCAGTATTATCAAATTTTCATTTGTCAAATTGTTTTATTAATACATACTACCAGCTTAACGAGTGAGCAAGTAAGGCCGCTATTCACAGTCGTCATAAAGTTGGCTTTAAGTTAAAGCTGACTTTAGTTTCGTACTATTAATATGACATTTTATGACGACTGTGAATAGCGGCCTAAGAGTTTACACGTTAACACATGTTTTTATGAATGGAACTTTAATGTATGAAGAAAGTTCACTTAAGTATATTTACTTCATTATAATAACACATGCATATATTGTAATGCACTAAAAAACAGCTAAGAATTTATTTATGCGAATTATCTCACGCGAACGATAAGAAGTAACGGTCAGGAAAATATTGTCTTATGATCATACTTTTTGTAGCCGAAAACATCGTAAAGATTCAATGCTTAGATTCGCAATTGTTTTTTAATTTATTATAATACGTATGATGTAAGTCATAATAGAATACATACCTAACCGAATGTAAACAAGTAAACTAGTAAAAATTACGATTCAAATTCGAATCTTAATCGGTTCGTACAAGCGAAATATTCTCCAACACTGAAACCTAGTATCCAATGGAAAATTTAGTTCCACATTGTTTTAACTCACATAACATCAGCGTTGTTGAAAGGTAAATGTTTTTGGTTAATATTCTTGAATACTTCTCTAAGGATTTCTGTATTGGAGCTACTCAGAGAAATAAATGGAATTGGCTCATTCGTTCGTTACCATGAAACTAATGAATATTTAAATTTGTTAATATCAAATATCAACCTAGTGTCAAGTTCTCTCAAGTTATATGGTGGTATTGGTTCTGGCTGATCTCATATCATTTGTTCATATAGCATCCAGATGGTAAGTAATTCGCATTGATGGATATTGCTTCTACAGAACACTAACAGCTGTCAACCAATTCCAATCGCCATCGAAGCTATAATCAAAGTAAATTTAAATAAATTTAAGTAAGGGTGGAAACTACTTTTAAATAATATCCAAGGGTCTTTAAATGTTTGTGCAAAATCCTTAGGACAATTAGGACGATAAGAAATCTGGTATTACGCTTAATTGCATTTCCTTTCCGGTTTAATCTTTGAGCAAGGTTTTCAGTAGTGGAACAATTGTAGATACCGCGTTGCATTTGTCTAATGAAAATTCGCCGAACTGTGAGTCACGTTTGGTAAGAACGATTCAACTAATTGCCCAAAATCGTAGTCTACGATTAGTTCTTATTTTCACATTACTCACCATTTTAAATGGTGCAATAAATTAGCCGAACACTTTATGATCGCTGTAACAACTTCTGTGCTAGATACGACCGACTTATATTTTGCACAACGCCGCAGTTTACCAACATCCGCAGCTAGCACCTTCCCAATTTGCATTTTTGCATATTTACACCGTTTGCGTTAGACACTTTTGTACCTGCCTTCCACGATTACGTAACGTACTCGTATGCAGAGATTTTCATTAGAGATCCCCCGAAATCGCAATCGGTGTCCAATAAATTTACACATAAAACGCCGAAATCATACTTGGTGGATTTCTATAGTCTTCAGGTAGATGTACTCGTATAGGTATTTGTAGGTATTTCGAATTAACGGTGAAATAAATTGTTCAATTGAAAGTACTAACCATATGGAACCTGTACGGCGAAGCCAAGAACTATGACCACGCAACACAATACAATTTGTACGAGAACATATTAAAAGTAAATCGTGTATTGCATTGATCCAAGCCAAAAAGGTACCCCAACGAATTGAGCGATCCGAAACCGTTTCGCCATTTTTCCCATTTTAATCGAAAACGGATGCGATTAATCTCATGATTAAGATCTGGCCAAGTCTTTTGTATCGCTTCTCTAGCAGAATGTAGTGCGATCGAAATGATCAACGGGGTTTAGGTGGAAACAGGCACTACCTTGTGGTCTACAATACAGAAGCCGATATGGACCCATTCATTGCGTCCAAAAAGCTGGACTGATAGCTGTTCTTTGCAGGGCGATGATCGCTGACCGCGTTATACTAGTCGCGATCGGACATCTTAGCCTGGAACGATGCATTAGCGTGAAAATGTTCGCAAGCAGTTCGCCAACGTGATTCAATATAGGTTTGCCTTTGGTGTCACCTACATAACATACATATATGAATGTGAGCAATATCCACTCTCCGTAGCGAAGTTGGTAAAAATTGAAAATTTTTCGTTGATCTGCAGAAATATTTGAATCGGAAGAAGGAAGCCTGAAATGAGACAAAGTAGCAGAGCAAAAGTACATCGCGTAAACTATTTTAGAATTTAAATTTGTAAAAGGGAAAATGTGTAAATTTGATGGGCGCAAGTTCATTGTTGAGAGAAACAAAATATCAACACAATCATCGATAACTGTCGAAGTCGATGATCTTGCAGTTGTTCCGTTCAACTTCCTCATGATCCTCTTGACACGGTTTTTTTGACCTCGAATCTAGTGAACAACTTAAGATTTGTGGTCATAAAATAACCCCTCTGTGTATATTAAGCCAAGTCATGTTTCTTCATTTTTTTTCTGGCGTACACACCTTTTTATCTCGCCATCGAACTAATTAAAGGTTTTTCTGAAAAGGTAAAACGGTGAGGGAACTCTCAAGGTTCCCACAATTGTTCTAATCGGTGGACATGGTCTCAACCTGAAGTAGTCTCACACATGCGTTCGCTATTCCACCGAGGTAATAAGAGTAATAAACAAAAAAAAATGCAAATCTGTTGCGTCATTCTTATTGGGACCCCAAACCCAAGTAGTCCGAGAGGTGATCTTTGCGGGCGCAATAAATTGATCAGTTGCATTTGATTCCCTGCCATGTGGACCCCATTAAGTCGATTTTTAACCCGAACCATTGACGCATGATTATTTCGAGCCCGGAAACGCATTTCCGGTCAGGTTTAATACTTTGATCATGGGCAGGTATAAATAACATGCAATTGGTCACCTAAATTTGTATTCGTCATGATTCAGTGCATTTGAGCGACATTATGATGAAGCCGATCTGTGAAAAGTAAAGATAATGGAAGAATTGGAAGTTTTTTGTATCAGTATGGGTTTTACGATTTTTTTCATTTATTAAACTCTAGTTTTGTTCATGGAAGTTCGAGCACTTATGATTACTTTATTGCTTCCTATCTACTATATGCGATATCATATGCTACAAACAGGCTTAGATGAGCTAAATAAAATTTATCTTGCCTGATCCTGCCACGTAGGAATGGTAAAGATTACAGAATCGATTCCTTAAGGGTTTTACTCATAAACTTCCGTATTAGTTCCCTGTTTCTTCGCTCCTTTTTTCTTGGTTAAAAAGATTAAACCTCCATTGCGCTACATCTTACGCATAGAAACATTCCAAATTTTTTTAAAAATCGATAATAATACTTCATTATTAAAATATTAAAGTAAAAGCAACGATCTGCAACTGTATGTACATTTTTTTTCAACTTCATTAATTGTTGATATAATCAATGTAGAAATATTGAAGCTTCCTAAAGTTAAAATAATATACATATTTTTTTCGGAGCCCAATTTATATGTACTCGTATCTTACTCGAGTTTGGAATAAGGTATTGACTTTATAGCAGAAACCATTTCATGGTTTTAAGTATTTTAGTAGTCCGCCAGATTTTTTAATTTTAGAACTTTCCCCGTTTCGTGACGAAGTCCCCAACTGATCATAAATTATCCAAAACAATCATTTTCATTATAAAATTTCGTTTCTTAATTAAATATGTGAAATATTTACTGAACTTTTTTCTGTTTCTTTGTTTGTTTTTGCTCACATATTTTAACACATCTATTATAGAAAGATTTATCGAAAATTTATTCATATGCAAATGTAATATAATATCGAAACAGATATATCGCATTGCTTGTATTCCTTAAATGGGGCCCCAATTTGTCACCGATGTAACCAAACATACATTTCCGTGGTTATCGTTTATCACAAAAATAACAATAATAAAATTCAAAACATTTGACCAAAAAATAAAATCAAAACGCATAAAGTTGAATACACCGACGCCTTACATAATCAAAATTGTTATTAAATAAGACGTTGACATGAACGTTGCACGCAATATTTCACTTGCGCAATACAAAGGTCGTTGTGTTTTTCTAAATTAAAAAAAAAATATTACAAAAATATTAACAGCATATATTATTCAATCATAACGTATCATCTGGATGTAGGCAATTTTCCAAAATGTTTATAAAAAAAACCACCGAAAACATGAAATATAAATAACAATTTAGCAAGGCATCTAACGATCACGATTTCGTGTCTCCAAGTGGTCATTAAAATCCCGTATAATTAGGAGTGAGTTTTGTTTGTTTTTCAGTTGAAATATTATAAACAATTAGAAGCCTAAACGCACCATACAATATTAGGTAGATAGAAAAATTTATTCACAAGTTTCAATTACAATCGTGTTACAATTTAAGTTCATTTTAATAACTATGTATTTAAACAATTTGAAATTGCAGTTATGAACGTATTGATTTTGAATAAATTTCGAAGAAACTGTGACTGATAACTCCGTACTACAATCCTAACCTAATCCTAATAATTACGATCTTAAATTTAAATAATATCCGTAACAGGTTGAATATTAATTTTTGCATAGACTTTACTTGTTAAATATTTCAGCTGTCTAGAATTAGGTCATTTATGTGAAATGTATTTAATGGCTTGAATAACAAATAACCTATAAGATTGGCGATATTTCAGATTTGTTTGAAAAGTGGAAAGAAGCAAATGTTGAAAAATCAACCTGAGATAGTAGCAATTTTGAACTCATTTATAAGCATCGGGAATCGGAGTAAAATACCAAGAAACGAACTCAGCTTCACTATATTTCAACCAAAAGTCGATTACTCTCTAAAGTCAGTTTCAACTTTCGGTACACGTTTCTCTCTTACAGAGTTTCTCCTCACTCGGTCGACTTTTTGTATATAAACAGTGCTACAAATAAGTTCCGAGACTCGAACCATATCTGAGTAACTGGTAGGACCATCTATGTGTACAGACCAGAGCGTTTGAAAGCCGTGACCCTCCTCTTCCCGGTAGTACAATATTATTTAAATCGTCCGATAGATAGCAAAGTTATGGCAGTTCTCCCAAAACAACTTTTTTGTCGATGTTGAAAATTCCATCAAAAATCAAAACAACGCTCATTACATTCTTCGATAGCAAAGGAATTGTCCACAGAGAATTCACTCCAACTGGCTAAACATTTACTGGCGCATTTTATCTCGAAGTTTTGAAGCGTGTGATGGCCAGAATCTGTCGTATTCGACCCGAATATCCTGATTCAGTGAACACGATAATGCACCTCATTCATTGTGTGTCAATGGCTCGGAATTAAGTCTCAGTGTTGAATCATACGCCTCATCCAATTTGCCTCCATGCAATTTCTCACTATTCTCAAAATTGAAATTGAAGTTGAAACTATGTTTTTAACGATATTTCGGCCATCAAAACAGCTTCAACACGAGCACTAGAGGCAATTTCACAAAATGAGCTAGAACACGCATATGAATCACTGTAGAATCGCTGTAAGAAGTGTATTGAGACTGGAAAAGAATATTTTGAATAAAAAAATATGAAAAATATTCAGATTTTTTTCTTTTAACGATGTTTTCTATGGCCAGTCTCGAAACTTATTTGTCGCACTGTGTAATTAAGTGTATTTCGATAGTTTATTATTTAGATAGAGCAATTTATATAATACCTATTTATATTTTACAAAAAACCAACATTTTTACATTACATTAACATTTTATAACTCACGAAGTAAAACCTCTCATTAAAATAAAAAGAACAAAATGTGCAGGATGTCTTCACGAACAAAAAAAAAAAAAGTTCAATTGCGTTCAGTAGATCCAGAGTGATATCTACCTAACTAAGAAGAACATAATTTTGCAAGAAAGCGTATAAACCACGTGTGGACAAATGTCTATATCGTCCTTATCATTGACTTGTTGAGGAATTGATTGGTGTTGTGTAATTTTCTCTTATTGTGTTGATCTTTTTTTTCATTTATTTGCAATGCCCTGTTTCAATCTAGTATTTAAAGACCTAAAAATGCTTATAATCCTGTGAGTAGGAATCATCAGATGGTCCTACGAAGGTACTTCTTTCACATATTTTTAAAACACTTCTGTGGTCAGAAATACAAAAATCATATCTTTTTTGTTCGTATATTTTTGTGCATTGGTTTAAAAAAATATAAAGCAATTTGGAATAAAAATTAATTTTCAACCTACCCCTTCCCCTTAAATGTTTTACATTTAAACTCCTTCAGAAATGTCTAAAAGGTCAACTAAATCTAAATCTTTTAATTTTGTCTATAACAATTTATAACAGTCAAATTTAAGACGGAAAACAGTCCAAATAGGTTCCAGTCTGCTATTAGTTTAATGTTATTTTCTTTAGTCGTAAAATTTGTTTTGTTATGTATATATTATTTTTACTTGAAAGCATATTCTGTACTTTTGTTGAACTTTTTGGAGTGAGTTTTTCAGGGAAGGAGAACCAAGCGAAAAATGTAATTCTATAATATATCACAGGAACGGTGTTTTTGAAATGAGTTGAGGAGCGCTGGAATTTTTAGTCGGATCTCACAGTGAGATTTATTTATATTCGCCTACTTCGCATTGCATACTACCACCGCCAACTCAAACTCAGGCCGCGCACATATGACAGTTCGATTTTGTATGGAGATCGAGCCATGACGTCACCAATCGAGGCAAAATCGAGGCATTTCTCATGACGAACTGTCATATGTGCGCGGCCTGAGTTTAAGTTGGCGGTGGGAGATCGAGCCATGACGTCACCAATCGAGACAAAATCGAGGCATTTCTCATGACGAACTGTCATATGTGCGCGGCCTGAGTTTAAGTTGGCGGTGATACTACTGCAATTTGACCACTTGGTCAAACAGTGAAATACAAGCTTAAGACAAATGCGACAACCACCTCAAAGCAAACAATAAAAATGAATGACGAGATCCTCCATTTGCTGTCCTTGCTTGAAACACTGATGTATTGATTCCACTGTTCCTAGACATGATAATATAACTGTTAACTCAATACAGTATTTATTCATCATACATTTATCAGAAATTCGTACTTTTTCGCTTTACTTGATCAATAATAAGAGATTAATACCCGTAACTTAGAATTCTATACCTCGGAGACCATTTACACCAGGGAATTGAAACTTAGAATTTATATTACATAAATTGTATAGTGAAGCCATTTGCAAAAAAGGTTGATTAAGCTTATCCCAAAATGTTAACTTATCAGAAAAAAAGCTTTCAAACATACTAGTGTGTACAATTACTTTACTGAGCTACAGTACGCAGTACCTGAGCATCCTATAAGTGGCGTTTATGTACAGAAATAGACATATGAACCGGAGTTCAACATAAACTACAAAGTGATTGCGGCATTTCAGAATTTATCTGTCGACAGTACAGAAAGATACTGTAGGACCGCTTGTGCACTTTTGTCTAGAATAGCCCATTCACCTTGTTCGAAAGGCCCGTTGCCGCCGTTGTCACCACGCCGCCATACCTGTACTGTATTAATTTGTTTTATCGGACCTATTTTATATACCGAACCATGACGACCTTTTCAGCAAGATCGAACTAAAAGAAAAACAAAAACGTTTTCTTTCTATGAGATGTTTCTCATACTCGAACTTTTAAATTTATTTCTGATACCCTATCCGGATACACAGAGTTCTGGGTAATTGTTTTTTGAATTGTAACTAGAATTTTCGATGGCGATATTAAGATATAGTATACCTAAATGGGCTCGATATCGACTCACTGCACACTGGAGGAACTTGTGTACTTTAATTACTCGAGATAAATTTAAATTTTTTCATGGCGGCTGATAAATATGTTGAGACTCTGCTTCATCGCATGGAATAGCTTACAAATGGTTTGGTAAATAATTATTGAAAATTATCACACTTATCACATGTTGAGATCAATTTTACGTCACTAATGACTGTTGTATGAATCACCATTCCAAACTTACCCTCGCCTGAAAATCAATAAAATAGTGTTTGCTATCTTGTGCACTTGGTATTGGTCTTAATCATGAGCGCTATTGGTCTTGGTTATCGAAACCCATTTCGCACATCACTAAAGAAAAATGTTATCTGACTTTTATCAATAGAAATAATATAAAATTAACAAATTAATTAAAAATAAGTTACAGCAGTTACTTTACTCTTTCACTTAATTAAATGTCACGCCCCCTTCACACTTGATTTTGCTCAAAAGTGTGTTCCGGAAAGAGGAAGTTTAGCTAAGACGAAAACCGTTCTTGAAACCGAGACCCAACCGTGGTCCTAAGATTCATCAGAAGCCCTCCTCCATTGATAAAAAAGTAAAAGAAACCAATCCAAATTAGGGGAAAAAAATACAAATTCCTGCGTACGCCGCTGCTCCTGAACAGTTTCGCCGGTATCCCACCTACTTTAAGATCCTTACCTTCTTCAACTTCAATAGTGTGAGCGCTTCTCTTCTCATCTACTAATAATATACGTATTTCTTATCGTGTGTAAGATAATATAATTCATTTCTTTTTACTCACAAATATACCTATAGAGAAATATATATCAATTGTAACATCAAATGAAAAAAAGTTACGCGTGTGTTTTAAATACATAAAAATTAAAAAAAAAAGTTTCTATTTTCTTCGGTTCTTTGATCGTATAATGTATAAAAATAAATATTAATGAATTGTTTCATTGGTTGTGGTTAATTTGTTACCGCTTTAAATTATTGATTTTTGTTTTAAGTTAAATCAGTCGGAGAAGCGGCGCAAACCCTCTTGCCAGATGTATCGAGTTTGTGATAGTTTCCTTGCAGTTCGTCGAATTTTTCTAATTATATTATCCACCTGTTAACGAAGAGAAAAACAATATTTTGAACCTAAGTCAGTTTACAGTTAAACTTAGTTTAACAGAAATCTTACCTTATCATCTCGGTTCTCCATAACCAACGATTGACTTTTCCGTTCATGTGTATCACTACTGGGGAAAATTTATAAGAAATTCATGGAAAGCGATCGGTCTCTACACAAAGCAAGCATGCAAATTTTCACTTCTACTCAAATTTTCTTTAAAAAAAATTCACACAACTTAAGAGCCATTTGAATTTTTCCACTAGGATTCAGGATTAAAATTACAGTTGATCCAATTGCTCACATATGACAGGAAAATTGGATTTCGGAGTATGGATAGGAAGAAAATTTTGAGTAGTAAAATTTAACATCATCTAGGATGGTGTTGATTAATTTCACATTAGTGAATGTTGATGGTATGCCTACCTCAAAGAGTATGAACAAATATCCTTGAAATGTTCTAATTCGCCGCTTATTATAACCGTGTCGCGATGTAGCTCGTTGATTTTTGCGATTAATTTTTTCCGATCATCCAATAAAGTACTGTACAATAAATTATTAGCATAACCTGCTTTCTTCACTGATTTCGAATAGAAAATATGCAGAACTTACTTTATATGTTCCTCTAGTTTTTGAATTTTCGATAAAATTAGCTGATCCTGTTCTATTTGACTATGTTTCCATTTTCGTGTTGCCTCCACTTCGCTGAATAATTGATCCTTAATTTCTATAATTTTCCTACACGATAAAAAATCAGAAATTTACGACGGGAGTAGCATTTTGAAAGTTATTAAGCCTGCCTGTATTCTTCTTCCAAATGGTTATAATCTTCTACTAAATCGTTGTATTTTCGAACAAGGTCATAATTAGATTCTTTAAGACGACTGCAATGCTTCTTAAGATTTTCAATGTCTTCCGTCAAACTCTAAATAAGAAAAGTTCAATGTAAATTCGTAGTAAAATTTTGTTTAACGACGCAGAATGGAACCAGTCCATCGAGAAAGGAATAAAAAGGAATGGCAGGATTGAGATGAGATTTAAGATTTTTGTAAAATGGAGCCGAGAAGTTAACTTTTTTTTAAGGGTTGCAGGTGCTGAGCCAGATCCTAGGTCATTTAGACGAGGCTATAGAAGCCCTGAACTTCGATAATGATAAGTCGGTTTAAAAAGACATCGTCATACCGTATAACGTTCTAAATCACATCTCATCATTGATACTTCATTCTGCGTTTTCATCAATTGACTTCGAAGACTCTGCTCAATGCCGTCTTGCGAGGCCTTATTTTCTTTTAATTTGAAGACTTCGGCTTTGAGGACAGCATTCTGTTTATGAACAGCGTCGAATATGAAAAGAATGAATTTCTAAAAATATGTATTAAATGGATATTTGGGTCATATACCTCGTACCTCCTTGTTAGTGGTATCTGTCGTCGATATGCTCGCATCTGCCCGTGTAAATTGTTGATCGTTTCATTGGCTTTTGAAAGCGCCTTGCTATGTTCCTTCATCGCATGGTGCAGTCCAGCCAATTCGCCGACTAGATTGCCTTCACGTTCACGTTTCACTGTCTTCAATTCACACAGTTCGCGCGACAGCCGATCTATGGTGTTCTTCATACGGTCCTCTTCTGTTCGAAGGTAAGAGACTTGATCTTGATTCATAAGTAATTCACAGGTTAATTCACCGTCACGCTGTGCAAACTCGAGCAGTCGTGCGGTCGTCTCACGCAAATCCTGCTCACGTTTTTCCAGTGTCTTCTCGAGCAGAGACATTTTCACTTCCATTTGTTTCAGCTGGGATCAACATGGCTTAATGACTTAGCAATTACTATGACGTGCTTACCTTTTCCTCGGGATCATAGGTGCCAACCGATAGGCGGCTACGTTCTTCGCTTTTATATGACATCAGTTCGCGACTCTTTTCACTTGCCACATTGAAAACAGCTCGACCCATATGAATTAAGGATGTATTTTGGACCATTTGGCTTGCTCCACACTTACATCGGACTTTCATTTCCTGGATAGATTTTGCAAGAGCCTGGTATTGGTCACATAGTTCTTCGAATTTGGCATCTTTTTTATCGATTACATCCTGCGATGCAGCATTCTTGGTCTGTAGTTTTCGAATCTGAGGTAATCACAAGACATTTTTATAAACAACATGGGAGTTTCCAGCGCATACTTTGTATTCTCTTTTGTTTCAACCAGGCAAAAAAGACTAATCAGCTTAAAAAGTTAGCACAGTTGGCAGAAGAATAGATCAATTTTTAAAAAAAAATTTACTCGCCGACAACAAATGAAGAATAAGTTTAATTCATCAAAAGTCTTCAAAAATTTAATTAACTGTAGCCTCACGTATACAAGTTTGTATGGAAACTAATAGACTTTAGAGAAAAAATCCAATTGAATTGCATATTTTCAAAATTTTGGATTTGGAAATAATTGATAAGCAAGAAAAATCATTTCATAGATCATGACAGCATTAAATTAAGTGGTTGGAACTAAAAACAGTCTTAATGGTGGCTGCATAATTTTGGTTCTTGTACAACAAAAAGATCAGTATTCTGTGCTATAGGAACTCCCATTAAATAAATAAATTCGAAGGCATTAGACATTTTTCTAAACATTTTTGCTTTGAACCAAAGTCGCCATGAGGATCACATCGAAATTTCCCCATTATCGTCATTCTTTCAATTCCGTAACAAGAAACCAACTGACCTCAACCTCATTTTCTTTCAGACACGAGTCATATCCGCAAATTTTCTTTTCCAAACGACCGATAGTATTCTGCAGTAAATCATTTTGTGCTTCGAGTGCATGAAATGATGCATCAAACGATGCTGTAATTTCGTCGTGATTTGATTCGTCTTGTGCAATTTGAACCTGATCCGATAGACGTGATAATTCGTTCGTCAAATCGTCAATAATTTCACGATATTTTTGTTCCTGGTCGTTAAGTCGTTTCCGGCATTCCTTTTCCTACCAGAAACAATACAGTAACATAAGGTAATTATTTGAAATTGATTTTTTTACCATTTTGGCCCGAATATGTCTAAAACAGTTTACATACAACTGCTCACCACCTAGTATCTCAATCTCCCGATGCAGTTGAAGTGATCGATCATTCAACTGTTTAAATTCATTTTCGATTTCATTGCTGCCGTTCAGCTAAAATAAAAAAAATAATATAATTGAAAATCAGACTAGATTTTAGAGAACGAACAGATTTTTTATCAAATTCGGAGGTTCTCAAACTCTTACGCCCAAATTGTGTCTCGTTGTACTTCCAAAAGTACGTCCATTCGATCAGTACCTACCATTAATTTAGCTGGCAAACTGGAAGGTTACCACGAAACTTTCGTAAAAAAATCTCTGCAAGACATATTTGGTATTTGGAGGACGATTGGACTCAAATTGACAAAATGACAAAAATGAGAATCGATTGATAACTCTATCAAACCAACGAATACGAAACAATCGTGAAAGAAATTCGCAAGGTATGAGCTGCGTGATGAGGAGAAGCACTTTTAATGCCTCATATCACTGGTTCTCAATAAGAGGTCTACAGGTCACGTTTGGCTCGTAGGATGTCTGTCTGACCAAATTTGATATTATTTGATATATTCTTAGTTTCATTGTTTTTTTTTTTAATTTATACTGATTTGGCAAAATAAAAAAACCGATTTAATGACGAAAAAGTTTCGTCGTCTGGATTTTTTGTAAATTAGGTAAATCGCTATCAAAAATAGGCATCAATAGCCGAAAAATATATGTAGTGTAGATAAATAAATACTTTTAATATATATGTACAGCTAAAAAAACTGAATTAATTAATTTCATAGTTGAAAAAGTTTAAATTTGGTCTCTAAAATGAAGAAAATATTTAAAAATTATAATAGAAACTGTAGTGAATAAATTTATCTCTTTAACTAAATAAATATTACCTGGAAAAGGGAATAAAGGTATGCATATGTACAAGTTTGGCTAAGTTTTTTAATCTACCACATGAAGTAGAATGATTGCCATTTTCAATGTATAATGTAACTTTTGGATATTTAGTTCAACGCGCGCGCTCTCAACTTGTCTCGAATTTGAGAAATGCCAGTATTTATTTTTATGAATCCTTATTTGCTAGGTACTTGAAAAAAATTATTCCTATCAATTTAAATGATAAAAAACTATAGTGTGCACAATTTAAATTTTTAGCTCTACAGTTTCTCTGTAAATCGGGTAGTAAATTACTTTATATAATAATACATGGTCTTTTGTATGGAAGCTACTTAAACGGGTATGAAGATTTCATTCTCTAACAAACTTTATAGTTATTTTAATTCTGAAGAACTTCGGTATATTTCCAGACTACACGATTTCTACAGATATGGTCTGTTTCGAAGAATAAATACACATATTCATATTCAGACTTTCATAGGTATGTAGATGTACAAAGTTCTTCTTTCTGTTTTCTATACAATTTTTGATCAATTTCGAAATGATATGTGCTATATACTACATAGTTAGACATTAACAACGAGGTTAATTGGAAAGCTAATTTTTTAGGGTGTCTGCCTCGACTTTGACCTCACCCTGGACTACAATCTAAGAACGCAGTAGGTATTTTAAGGATGGCAGTTAAGTTAGCACTTCTGTTGCACCCTGACCTTAATCAGTACCCGAACTTACCCACAAAAAATAAATAAAAAACATACTGCAGTCACGATCGGCTGCAAGCCAATCGTATAATACTCTAGATGATACTGAACTCCGATTTATATTGTAGTTGGGGCTAAAGTAGAATTACGTATGTACATGTTGTATGTCCTTTATTAAGGACCTCCATTCAGTTACTACTTGAAACTTAAAAACAATATCATCAATGTTTAAAATCATTTCTTGAATTGGGTGTGCCATCGGGAATAAAATGTCATTTTTGAAGGACATTCACATGTGAGGTGCAGGAAGGAATCACTCGATTTTTTTATATATTTATCCCTTTCCTTGGAACCATCCACAAATTAATATGTACATACAAAATTTCAAATTCGTAGTTTGACGCGTTCAAAAGTTATGGGAAAATATTGTTGAATACGTATCTTAAGGATTTTTTGTATAGAAGGTACCAGAAGGAGTGAAAGGGTTTCGCTAACCCATTTTCACTCAAAACTAATTTGTACAAAATTCTAAATTTTCAGCTAAACGATTACTTGAGTTATAGTGAGTTCCATAAATTAAGTGAAGATATTTTGAAAGGATATTTGTATGGCTAAATAGGATTTTTTTCAAAGATATGCATTTAACTTCAACTATTGGAAAACAAACGTATACAAAATTTTAAACAAACAGCTAAAATGGTTGTGAAGCCATCGACAAATTTTCTAGAACACTGTCTTTTCAAGTTTTTTTTTGTATGGAAGCTACTCGAAGGAGTCAAGAAATTTCACTGACAAACGCAGTCTAACTTCCTTTTTGCTTAAGTCTTATTTGTATAAAATTTAAACTTCGTGGCTAAACGATTTCTTGAGTAAAAGTGAGTTACGTGAATTAAATGAAGATATTTTAACAAGATATTTGCATGGCAGCCACTCGAAGGACTAATAGGATTTTCTTCATAATCATACATTTAGCTCCAACTATTGCAAAATTAGCACATACAAAATTGTAAAACCATAGCTTAAGCCTGTCTGAAGTTATCGGCCAATATTCTTGAACATATGTTTTAAGGACATTTTATATGGCAAGTACCAGAAGGAGCAAAAGGATTTATCTGCCTAGTGAACTCAAACTTTGTTTTTACTCAAAACTAATTTTTGCACAATTTCGACTTCGTTTCTAAAAGATAACTAGAGTTATAGTGAGTTTCGTAAATTATGTGAAGACATTTTGGTAGGATATTTGTATGGCGGCTACATGAAAGGCTAAAAGGACCTTTTTCATAATCATAGACTTAGCTCCAACTATTGAAAAACCAACGTATACAAGATTTCAAAGTCGTAGCTTTTGGCATTCCGAAGTTATTGATCAATATTCTTAAACACATGTTTTGAGGACATTTTATATGAAAGGTACCAGAAGGAGTAAAATGATTTCGCTGATTAGTAAACTCGAACTTTGTATTCACTCAAAACTAATTTGTACAAAATTCTGAATTCATAGCTAAACGATTACTTGAGTTATAGTGAGTTTCGTGAATTGAATGAAGATATTTTAACAGGATATTTGTATGGCAGCCACTCGAAGGACTAATAGGATTTTCTTCTTAATCATACATTTAGCTCCAAATATTGGAAAATTAACATATACAAATTTTCCAAGTCTTAGCTTAAACCCTTATGAAGTTATCGGCCAATATTCTTGAACACGTGTTTTAAGGACATTTCGTATGGCAGCTACCCGAAGGAGTGGGACGATTTTGCCCGTTAACGAACTTAGCCTTACAAATTCAACCAAACACTCAGATTCAAAATTTCAAGATCTTAGGTGAAGGCGTTCTTGAGTTATCGTGTTCACGGACAGACAGACGGACGGACGGACGGACGGACGGACGTCAAGCGGATTTGAGGTTTTTGGCCACAAATAAACAAAAAATAATATATAACTTTATTTCGTATGAGGCTTGGTTCTATGCGTTACATAATTTTCGGCTGGATCAAACTTATAATACTCTATATGATTTCATCTAGAGTATAATAAACTCATAAAACTGGTAGTTCCTCCCAACCATTTTATTACCACGGAGTAGCAGAATAAATTAAACCTATGCTACTGAAATTTAGTCCAAATGTAGTCATTTCACTTATCAGAGTCATTAATCAAACCATTATTTATCATTGTCAGAATATCACCCCCATAACATAAAACACATTTAATGTCATAGTAAAAAAAAAACTTTTAGTAACTCAATTAAACAATCGGATTCACGTGATTAAGAAGTTAGCGCATCAATTTAACAAAATCCTAAGTTTCCAAACACTTGTTACACATAAAGCAAAAGCATAAATTTAATACAAACTGATAACTTGTATCCGAAACTTTAAACTTACAGTAAATTTTCAAAGTAGAACATTCAACGAGTGCCCAATCAATTGAACATAATTTGTACTACAATACGCCGAATAAAAATAAGTTGGGACCCCGAAAAATAATCTAAACGAAAACTGGGTTTCGGCCGGGACTGTATCAACCTATCAGCAAAGATCGTAAGCACGAACTCTTGAAGACAGTAAACTTGCAGCTATTCGGAAGGTTTACTTGATTTTCCAATTCCAGAAAACGACCCAAATCCTATGCGACCACTTAACCTACTGAAGGAAGGAAAATCGAAGGACTCGACAATGCAAGCATATACCGAAACTAAGAACCCCATCATAGGTACTAGCATAATATGAAGTAGTTAGTAAGAAGGTTGTATATCTTCTTCCTATGCTATCGATACTATCGCAAAATGGTTAGATGGTAGACATAAACACGACACTACCACCGTTCATATCCTTTCGACAATCCGTCCATACGAATACCGTAAAAGCAACTTACAGACAAATGGTTGCAATAAGAAATGGTAATATAGCGCCTAAAAACTACTCCTATAGAAACTACGAGAACGAGTAAACCTTCGATTCCATAGAGCAGAGGGTAAGTTTACGGTTGAAGACAGCACATCAAAATATCATCAAAAATAGTGGTAACCTTAGCACGTATCATACTCACATACATAAGGATGAGTTAAATATTATTGACGATTCGGTATACTATTCGAAAAATGTTTCACATGTAGCACAGAGAGAAATATGTTTAATGTCAGGAAGCTATTAAGATGCTTCCTCAATAATAACAATTCCGATCCACCAAATGTTTAAGCTCAAGTATCTGAACAACCGAACTGAATCCTAGAGCCGATCTATTTATCTAAATCGAAACCCCAATGATGGTTCTACACTCTTGTTGATGCGTTACACAAGACAATGGTCCAAGATAGACTAGATTCCGTATACCGAGCGCTATAGTCTTGCCACATTTTTTTTTATGTTTTTACTCGTATTATACCGCCGATATGCCAAACAACAAAAATGTTTTGACAAATTTTAAGAAAATTAATAAGTTTAGGCAAAACCTAGAAACCTAGGAAAGATTTTTTCTGTCCTTAGCATTATTTATGCATATCTGATATTCGAAGATGTCAACAAAATTTCATATAGTAGCTTCAGAGAAATGAGAAATACGAGACAGAACTTTGATATTTCGATGCATTGAATTTGACTTGGTTCTTAACTCACACCCAAAGAACATAATTTGCAATGAAGAAATAAAGCCACGGCTTTAATTCGTTTTCAGTTGACATTACCGGTTACCACCGAAAATACCGATCAAATTTCACGTAATATCTATTCAATCCCAAGTAATTTGTCTTTACCAGAAAACGTACGTATAAGATAATATATTACACCGATTTGTAACCACCATTCAGTATAATATCTACATATTTTCATAAAAAAAATGAAAACAAATAAATAAATAAAATAGCGTATACATAACTAATCGATTTAAGACAT
The DNA here is from genome assembly GCA_949128065.1 of Beris chalybata. Lineage (NCBI taxonomy): Eukaryota > Metazoa > Arthropoda > Insecta > Diptera > Stratiomyidae > Beris > Beris chalybata. Next base: position 725,837 of record OX421896.1, on the reverse strand, counting down.
ATTGCGAGGACTTGATGTGATTATTATTAGATATTAGGTTCCGTGTCAAGCGGAAATAGAAATTCCTGAAACCTTACAATATAATAGCACCTCTATGGAATCAATTCGCGCGCTTTTGCACCACCCCTACTATAAAGGCATTGGGCAAATAACAGCCACACTTTGAGCTTACCACGACTGTTGCAAACAAATGAAAAGCGATTTCCCGCACCCGAAAATAATTCAATTCCATTTGCAATCTAGGAATATTGCTGGGGTAGAAAGAAATAACATGTACGTGTACGAATATATGTAGATAATTGCACCCTTACCTTCATCGAAATTTTTAAGTATTTGCGTTCCAGGCTTTGGAAATCACATTCCGTATCCACTAATAGCTCCTTGAGGCACAGGTTCTCATCCCGTAATTGTTTCAACTTCCCTTCCAAGTGCATTAGCTGAAAATTATGAAAAAAAATTTGCATTCGATTGTTTTCAATTTTTTTTTTTTGTAATTTATCGCAATATTCTCAAAATTTAGAAATTAATTTTTTTAGATGTAAATTGGTTGTAAATAAAAACATATTTAATTTTCGATAGGCAAAAAAAATAAATTGTAATAATTTAATTAATATCAATTTATTTTGTTGTATAATAATTAATTCCTACCTCAAGAAACATTTCAGCTAATTGTTCTGCTAGAATGTCGTGTTGTATGTCTGTGCAAATCTTTCCATTTACAAAATTGTTTAAGAAAAATTTAATAAATAAAAATTAAACCAATGGATTATATCAATAAGCACAAGGTTTTAAATTCTAAAAATTAGTCTTTTAATAAAATTCACACAAGCAATTATTTTTATTTGTTGTCTTCAAATTAAAAAATTTATATTGCTCTGCTACAACATACAAATTTTATTATTTTTCTTTAAAGTTAATATATATGAAATCAACGAAAAATAGGTAATAATTTAACTTATTTTGATATTATATGCTTGATAAATTCAACAACATGCTGCATTTTGAACGCTTCTTAAGTAAATCGTATGTATACATGACACAAATATTCAAATATCATGCACGTTATTATTTCTCCACCATCCCCAAAGTGGATTATTTAAGTTGACATTTGTTGGCGCACTCACAACTGGTGATCCCGACGTTTGTAAGCTACCGTTTTTCTTAAAACTTTCTAAAGCTTGTCGTAAATTATTTATAGTTGTTACTTGATTATGACACTGAAAAATTAAAGTTGTTTACACTTGAGCATAGCAGAAATACGTATCGAATTCAGTTACCTCAACTTCTAGTTTGTTCTTCGACTCTAGGAGTGCAGTGTATTTTGAACTATCGGTCTGAAAAATAGTTAAGGTGTAACATAATATAACTACGACAATAATTCAATTGCATTTAAGCCATTCGCTCTGTTCTCAGTCAATCATTTCAAAATTGTGCAAAATTAATTCACACAAAATCGGGTTTTTAGCGTTTTTAATGAACTATTCAGTACTTCGTCGTACCATAAAGCTGATTCCACACTCGCGCTGAAACTAGGCAAACACGCACTTTATTACTATATGAAGAATTCACGAAGTACCCATTCCGGTTAATTGCCCATAGTTTTCACAATTATTAGAATTTCAATGTGAAATTACCACACAATATTCTTAAGACTACAAACTTTAAGATAATCGAAAATAAAAATTTTAAAAACAAAATTTCTACTCGGATGTTTTTCCTTAAGAGTGTTCATCTTAAGCTTCATAATTAATTACATTATACCTTGCTAGAGGTACGTTAAGAAAACATTTATTCTAGCAGTCGAAGCAAGTTAGATTATATTTCCAAATTCTTTTTTTTTAATTTGAAAAGATGCAAGTAAAAAATTTGAACAATAACCCGAAAACTAAAGGTGGAATTATAGTGACCGCGATACGCGCACGTTAAGTGGTGCGACGTGATTACAACTGATAGTCTATTTGAAGTCATAGCACGCGACTGCAATACCACCTTATATACCAATCTGCTTTGTCCAATATTACAGATATTAATTATGCTGTTAGATAGATTAATAGTAAAATTTTTACTTGTGAATTTTATTTATATTGGATTTTTTTTTTTTTTTAATTTTTACTTTAATAAACAATTAAAAGATTACGGTTCGCTTCGTTTTTCATACTCAGGACATGAAGTCCGCAATAAATTCTTTACATGTATGGCTAATTATTTCGTTTAATATGCATCGTATCAAGCATATCAAATATAATACCAGCTGTAAAAACGCTCATAATTTAAATTGATCAAGTGCTGTTGAATTCATAATTTTAAATAAATATTTTGTTGTTATGTTAATGCTTTGTGTAGTGTTTAAATACGAATAGAGCGAAACAGTATTTCTCACATGTTTCCCTTTTACAGACAGATTTTCAAATCAACCATTTGACACGTACCCGTCTATTATTAATAATCATTTTTAATTTATTTTTACCTGGTATAAATACATCAAGAAGGGACACGCCCATTTCAATTAAGTATACCTATACCGTTTCATTAAACAATTCCTTGATCTAACAATCTTTGATTAAAAGACTTTTAAGACCTAAACCAAGAAGTTAAGCAGATAATTATTAAAATTACGAGGAAAACCCAAGTTTTAATAAAAAAAATCCTATTTAAGTAAACTCAAGGAGAATAACTTACAAATAATTGTATCTAAAAATATTTTATGTAAGAAAAACAACCTCATACTCACCATTCCTTTCAAACTATTCATTTCGGTTTCTAAATTATCTTTAGCTTGCTGTAATCGTTCAATTGAATGCACGTGTAAATCGACAGCCTGTTGTAATTGCGATATCTGAAATGTATGTATAATTGAATTGTTGGTTTATAAATTTTTGAAATAAAATACTCTCATACCGTATGATTTTTATTATCACATTCTTCTTCTAAATTGTAGCAGTGCAACTTAAGCGATTTGAGTTCGGCCTCTTTTTTCGACATAACTTCCTTTGAATTCCGCAAAACCACGTCCTTTTCGAGTAGTTCAGCTTCTAAATTCATCATAGCCTGACAAATTGGATGTACTTGCCCTTCGCAGCTTTCAAACGACGGTCCCGATTGTACGGGAATTGCCTTCCCACACTAAATTCAAATGAGACAAAATTTTGTTAAATTGACACAATACACAACTAAAGTTCCATTATAGACAACGTCTTCTGGCCTAAGATTGTCGCCAGAAATAATTTTCTACAAAAACTCCAGATCGGATTTATTTTTGGAATTTATAATTTAAGTGAGCCGTGAAGATTTATTTCTGGAAGACACGTGCATTTTGCCCAATTTAAGATGACGATTTTAATTGTAGTGGGTATCTATATTGAGTGGGTTCCTATAAATGGTCACTTTTTGCTGGTGGTAATGTTTGGAGGACCATTTTAGACGAACACTTTTGGTTTCTATATCTCAAGATACGGTTAGTGAAGATTTATAAATTCAAATTTTGAATTTTTTGTATATAGCGCTAGAGTGAAGTCAATTACAAAAAATTTTATCATTTTGTATCTCAACAACGGCTTATACTAGAAAGTTGAAACTTGATATGTATATAGGTACACTAGGAAAAAATTTAAACAAAAAAGTGAAGATTTGCGATATTCGGTCCAGTAGTGGGATTTTGTACAAGGCGAGTCGCCCAAAATATCGTCCAAAAACCGAAATTGACCACTTTGGGATTTTGAGCACTGGTCTCTCGCCTATTAATTTGTCGCCTAAGGTGCTCAAAATCCCTAAGTTGTCAATTTCGGTTTTTGGACGATATTTTGGGCGACTCGCCTTGTACAAAAGCCCACTACTGGAGTGCGTTACATTACGTTTTAATGAATTCCACCATATTTATTAGCTCTGATGATATATCGAATTGACCTTTCCTGACACAATAAATTCATTTTAAGATTTTTCGACTTCGGGAGTGTAAAGAGTATGTATGGTATTGTGTGTGTGTACCCATATAACATAACACTTACGATATTTGACAAGACACTAGCAACTTCCTGAAGTAGTTTCTTATTATAAAGATCTGGAACTGGTTTATCGAACTAAAGTTCCATTATAGACAACGTCTTCTGGCCTAAGATTGTCGCCAGAAATAATTTTCTACAAAAACTCCAGATCGGATTTATTTTTGGAATTTATAATTTAAGTGAGCCGTGAAGATTTATTTCTGGAAGACACGTGCATTTTGCCCAATTTAAGATGACGATTTTAATTGTAGTGGGTATCTATATTGAGTGGGTTCCTATAAATGGTCACTTTTTGCTGGTGGTAATGTTTGGAGGACCATTTTAGACGAACACTTTTGGTTTCTATATCTCAAGATACGGTTAGTGAAGATTTATAAATTCAAATTTTGAATTTTTTGTATATAGCGCTAGAGTGAAGTCAATTACAAAAAATTTTATCATTTTGTATCTCAACAACGGCTTATACTAGAAAGTTGAAACTTGATATGTATATAGGTACACTAGGAAAAAATTTAAACAAAAAAGTGAAGATTTGCGATATTCGGTCCAGTAGTGGGATTTTGTACAAGGCGAGTCGCCCAAAATATCGTCCAAAAACCGAAATTGACCACTTTGGGATTTTGAGCACTGGTCTCTCGCCTATTAATTTGTCGCCTAAGGTGCTCAAAATCCCTAAGTTGTCAATTTCGGTTTTTGGACGATATTTTGGGCGACTCGCCTTGTACAAAAGCCCACTACTGGAGTGCGTTACATTACGTTTTAATGAATTCCACCATATTTATTAGCTCTGATGATATATCGAATTGACCTTTCCTGACACAATAAATTCATTTTAAGATTTTTCGACTTCGGGAGTGTAAAGAGTATGTATGGTATTGTGTGTGTGTACCCATATAACATAACACTTACGATATTTGACAAGACACTAGCAACTTCCTGAAGTAGTTTCTTATTATAAAGATCTGGAACTGGTTTATCGAATCCCGACGACGCTCCGCTCAATTCATCAGCATTTAACTTCCGCATTTTCATTTTAAGACAGTCGTTCTCTTCCCGTAATTCGTTCATACAACTTCGAACTGAATTGATAATGTGAAGTTCGGGTTCCATGTCTTCAGGCGAAATGTATCCTGAATCGACGTCTCCCGTATGCGCCTGTGACGTATCACTACTTCCGCTAATAGATTTTAGCTCATTTCTTATATAGTAGAGTTTAGTACGATTCTTCATTAAATCGCAGAACTATAAACGAACAAACATTATTATAGCGGTTATATACTCGCATATACATATGTATATCTTTAGATTACCATTCGATCAACAGCTTCTCGTAATTTCATATGTTGTGAAGACATGGATTTTCTCTCATCCTCGACGGCTTCATTACGGCTGTCTTGAAACCTCAATAGATCGTCTAGCTCTTTCTTTAACACTTTCAAGTATTGCTGTTCTTCTTCATGGACAGAACTACTGTAAGAAAGTTTCGAATTTAAAAAAACCTACTGAAAATTTTTTCGCGGCATGTAGTACCCTAGTTTTAAAAATTCTGCTGCGATTACTGTATTCTGTGAAAGGTAATTGATAATTAAATTTTGATAATTTCCACTATTATGCAAATTTTGAAATAATAGTAGCTTATTTCAAAATAATTTCAAGCTTTCGTAGTTCCTACCATTGTATGATCCGATCTTTCAGTTATTTCCAAATCCGTAAAGCCGACGGATTTGAACGATTGTCGATCAGCGTCTGAATCAGATTTTGCACCTTCGCTTCGAATTGGAATTAATGGTCTTATTTCTGATAACACATTCTGGAAAAGAGCAACATTGTATGCCCAAATTATTTATTTGCAGAGCAAAAATAATTAAATTGGCTTTGGTATTTGGTTACTTCAATGTTTGTTTCAAATTAACCTATATATTTAAGAATTATCAGTTATTCTACAGCAGTAATCTAGTTTAACAAAATTTTATCAAAAATTTAAGTCTTAATTACAGATGACAAAATGACATTTTTATACATATAGCTTAGTTCGTCAGACAATTAAAAGCTACTACGATTTCACAGATCTATCAATTCAATTCTAATTGTAGTCTGCAGTGGTGAAGTTTGGGAAAACTTTGAAATTCCGAAACACAAAATACTACAAAATAATAACGGAGATACAGAAAAACAAAAACTTTTAAATCTGCAGCTTGAAATATCAAATATTAAGGGCCGTATTATTCACCTCGGATTATTTTCGCCTTATCTAGCTGATAACTTATCTGGGGTATTAAATTTAATCACTGATTAATTTCTCTGGTTGAAAAATTGTATTATTCACCTCTAGTTAGCAATTTAGTAGGCCGGTTAATTTTATCGGCTGGTTTTCCATTTTTCCATTATTTTTCCAATCAAACGTCAAAAATTGTATTAATTATTTACAGAATGTGACAAATTTCTTTTTTTGAATATAAAAATTTGTGTATTTCAGGAAAAATATCAATTATTGGCTGCAATTTTTTCGTGTTTGCGGACCTGGGAGCAGTACAAACGTTTTGTGTGGTGCACGATTTACACGTTCAACGAGAACCATCCCATTTGATCCTGATAGTTTTCTGATTGTGTGCTACCGAGTGATTGGATTTCGGCAGTGCGAGCAGTCGATTGAAGGCTTGCATCTCCCAAATCCTTAGAGCTATTGCATTTAAGTTTATTGGTATGGTAGATTAAGTGGATCCCTTCAACTGATAAGTTTCTAATGAAGGGGTGAAGGGGGTGGGTGGAATGTTAGAAAAAAGACTTTGGTTTTAATATATCAGGAACCACTTATGCTGGGTACCTGAAATTCGGAACTTACATAGATCTATGATAATGTATCCACTTGCTCGCTTAAAAATTTAAACAAGTGAAATGATTTGGAACTTCTGAGAAAAACAATGTGTTCGAAACGCTTGAAAGCTTAGGTCGAAAAATTCTAAAATCCATATCTCCTGAACGGGTAATATCACAAAGTCGAAACTTGAAACATGCTAGACTAGGAACTAGGCTAAAAGATTGAAAATAATTTTGTTATAACGGTCAGTGGCGTGGGCAGTAGAAAACTTTGCATTGCAATGTCTCACAAACCAATTGAACCAGAAACAGGAAATGTGTCTTATGTTTAAAGATGGACAATAGGACTTGACTGAAAGTATTTTTCAGCAAGACGATGGATAACTATTTTTCTCCTAAAAATCATATCTCATATCTCAAGAACTGTATAACATAGGATCTTACAATTAATACATTAGTTTGACCTAGCTGAAAATTGTAGGGAGTGTGTGTAAGGGGTGAGGGTGTAAAACGGTGTAAAGGAAACAATTCAATTGGCTTTTTAAGTTGGAAACAGCAGCAACTGTATTTGTCGTCTCATATGTCGCTGTCGATTCGTTGTTCCATTTTCTATTTTGTCGTCATCTTCCTCAGAATCACTCCAATTTTCCCACAAATGAGTTTTTGTCATAACTTCAATCGTGAATAATACAAAATTTGTCAAATCGTCGTTTAAATCCCTGGATATTGTAGAAAACTGGAAGTTGTTGACAAGTTAAATTTTTCCCTGGGTAACTCTGATCACTTGATTATAAACTCAGCGAAAAACTATAACCCGACGTGAATAATACCAAATCTCGGGGAAAACTGGAATTACCCAGACTTTAAAAATAACCCGACGTGAATAATACGGCCCTAAAACTACGAAACTCAAAATCCAGAAAATTAATTTACGGAAATGGGTGTAAAATAAAAACTTATTTTTATTGTTTTTCATACATATAGCTATTTTGTTTTGAGATTTAAATAATAGCATATAAAAATAAGAGAATAGAACTTTCTACTAAAAATAATCCCAATGGCAATGAATTTATTTGAGTTAAATACCTCGCAAAGAAGCATCTTCAATGTCGAAGCTAGGAATTATTGCAATTAAAAACGACCTGAAAACAGATAATTATTCAAGGAGCTTCTGCAGCTTATCAATGCCTTGGCTTTCGATCAAATAGACGAAACTGACGCCCAAACGTATGGTGTTGCGTATTTTTATTATTGTTAATTATTTTTACTTTTGTTATTCTTTATTCATTTTAATGTTTTTTTTATTCCACTGTATTTATTTATATTTATTAATAACTATTTTTCCATTTATCCAAAAAATTTCAAGTTTTTTATGAATTGTTACTACCTATATAGATACTTTATTGTTTTTCATATCCATGTCTATGATGTAATAATCTATCCTTATATATGGTATATGGTATCTATATATATAAAAGAGGATGTGTGTATGCATGTATGTATGTATGTATGTATGTATGTTCCCTACGAACTGCTAAACCGCTTAACCGATTTTGATGCAATTTTCAGGGAACGTGTAGAGTAGTCCCGGGATGGTTCCTGTGAAGTTTGGTCCAGATCGAATGAAAAACAAAAGTTTTTTTTAACATTTTTCAAATTTTTTCACGATTTTAGTAGCCTGGTGCTCTAATGGTTTGTTTGCACTTTCCAATACTATTCATCCGATTACGATGTAACTTCGCTGATATATTGAGCACACGCCCGCGAAGGTTTCTGCGTTAAAAAAATAATTTTACAATTGGTGGTACGAGAGTTATTTCAACATTTAAGAGTATTTCAAATGATTTAGCGGCAGTTCGTTCGTTTTCGGTGCATTAGTTATTCATTCCTACTATTACTAAATGGTAAATTTGGACGATGGATGGTGGATAGAGGATAGTGGCTGGAAGATGAAGAATGCTGGATAGAGGATGAAGGTTGGTGGATGGTAGATGGTAGATGAAGGATGGTGGATAGAGGATGGTCGGTGGTGGATGAAAGATGAAGGATGGGGGATGGTAGGTGGAGGATGGTAAATAGAGGACGGAGGATAGAAGATTGAGGATGGTAGATGGAGGATAGAAGATGGTAGATAGAGGATGTGAGATGGTAGATATAGGATGGTAGATGATGGATACAGGATGATGATAGAGGATGGATGGATGGAGGATGGGGGATGGTGGTTAGAGGATGGAGGATGAAAAATGGAGGATGGTGGATGGTTCATAGAGGATGGTGGATAGGGGATGGAGATGGTGGATATAGGATGGTAGAAGATGAGTAGCGGATGATGGGTGGAGGATGAATGGATGGAGGATGGTGGATGGAGAATGGAGGATTTTAGATGGAGGATGGTGGATGAAGATGAATGTTAGTGGATGGTGGATGTTGGATAGGAGATGGTGAATGGTGGATGGAAGATGGAGGATGGAGAATGATGAATGGTGGATGGTTGATAGAGGATGGTGGAAAGCGGATGGTGGATGGTAGATATAGGATGGTAGATGATGGATAGATGATAATGGATGAACTATGGATGGATGAAGGTTGGAAGATGGTGGATAGAGGATGGAGGATGGTAGATGATGGATGGTGGATGGGGAATGGATTAAGGATGGTGGATAGAGGATGGAGGATTGAAGATGAAGGATGGTGGATAAGGGATGGAGGATGGAAGATGGAGAATGGAGGATGGAAGATGGAAGATGGAGGATGTAGGATAGAGGATGATGGATCGAAGATGGAAGATGGTGGATGGAGGATGGAGAATGACGGATAGGGTAGGAGATGGAGGATGACGGATGAAGGATGGAGGGTGGTGGATGGAAGATTGTGGATAGAGGATGGTGTAGCGGAAGCAACGGGGGAAATCGGAGCATCGGGAGAAACAGGAGCAACGGAAGGAACAGGACCAATAGATCAACCGGACCGGAGACACGGGATGAACGGGAAAGACGGGAGTAACAGGGGCGATAGAACAACGTGAGCGTAGCCACGGTACGCGGCTAGTATATATATAAAAGAGGATGTATGTATGTATGTTCCCTATGAACTGCTAAACCGCTAAACCGATTTTGATAAAATTTGCAGGGAACGTGTATAGAATAGTCCCGGGATGGTTTCTGTGAAGTTTGGTCCCGGTCGAATGAAAAAAAATTGTTTTTTTTTAATTTTTCAAATTTTTTCGATTTTAGTACCCTGAGCACACCCGCAAAGGTTTCTGCGTTAACAAAATCATTTTACAATTGGAGAATGGGAGAAATGGAAGCTACGGGATCAACGGAGCAACGTAAGCAACGGGAGGAATGGAAGTAACGGGAGAAATGGAAGTAACGGGAGAATTTGAAGCAACGGGAGAAATGGAAGCAACGGCGGAAATGGGAGCAACAAGATCAACGGAGCAATGAAAGTAACGGGAGAAATGGAAGGAACGGGAGTAGCGGGAGCAACTGAGCAACGGATGCAATGCGAGAAATGAAAGCAGTGGGAGTAACGATAGCATCAAACAAACGTAAGCGTAGCCACGGTACGCGGCTAGTATTAAATATTGCTGTACTACCTCTAATACCAGAGCGTTGTACTGACTGGGGAGTACTTTCGGGTTGAAGGTATATTATTTTAAAAACGCTTGAAAGCTTAGGTCGAAAAATTCTAAAATCCATATCTCCTGAACGGGTAATATCACAAAGTCGAAACTTGAAACATGCTAGACTAGGAACTAGGCTAAAAGATTGAAAATAATTTTGTTATAACGGTCAGTGGCGTGGGCGGTAGAAAACTTTGCATTGCAATGTCTCACAAACCAATTGAACCAGAAACAGGAAATGTGTCTTATGTTTAAAGATGGACAATAGGACTTGACTGAAAGTATTTTTCAGCAAGACGATGGATAACTATTTTTCTCCTAAAAATCATATCTCATATCTCAAGAACTGTATAACATAGGATCTTACAATTAATACATTAGTTTGACCTAGCTGAAAATTGTAGGGAGTGTGTGTAAGGGGTGAGGGTGTAAAACGGTGTAAAGGAAACAATTCAATTGGCTTTTTAAGTTGGAAACAGCAGCAACTGTATTTGTCGTCTCATATGTCGCTGTCGATTCGTTGTTCCATTTTCTATTTTGTCGTCATCTTCCTCAGAATCACTCCAATTTTCCCACAAATGAGTTTTTGTCATAACTTCAATCGTGAATAATACAAAATTTGTCAAATCGTCGTTTAAATCCCTGGATATTGTAGAAAACTGGAAGTTGTTGACAAGTTAAATTTTTCCCTGGGTAACTCTGATCACTTGATTATAAACTCAGCGAAAAACTATAACCCGACGTGAATAATACCAAATCTCGGGGAAAACTGGAATTACCCAGACTTTAAAAATAACCCGACGTGAATAATACGGCCCTAAAACTACGAAACTCAAAATCCAGAAAATTAATTTACGGAAATGGGTGTAAAATAAAAACTTATTTTTATTGTTTTTCATACATATAGCTATTTTGTTTTGAGATTTAAATAATAGCATATAAAAATAAGAGAATAGAACTTTCTACTAAAAATAATCCCAATGGCAATGAATTTATTTGAGTTAAATACCTCGCAAAGAAGCATCTTCAATGTCGAAGCTAGGAATTATTGCAATTAAAAACGACCTGAAAACAGATAATTATTCAAGGAGCTTCTGCAGCTTATCAATGCCTTGGCTTTCGATCAAATAGACGAAACTGACGCCCAAACGTATGGTGTTGCGTATTTTTATTATTGTTAATTATTTTTACTTTTGTTATTCTTTATTCATTTTAATGTTTTTTTTATTCCACTGTATTTATTTATATTTATTAATAACTATTTTTCCATTTATCCAAAAAATTTCAAGTTTTTTATGAATTGTTACTACCTATATAGATACTTTATTGTTTTTCATATCCATGTCTATGATGTAATAATCTATCCTTATATATGGTATATGGTATCTATATATATAAAAGAGGATGTGTGTATGCATGTATGTATGTATGTATGTATGTATGTTCCCTACGAACTGCTAAACCGCTTAACCGATTTTGATGCAATTTTCAGGGAACGTGTAGAGTAGTCCCGGGATGGTTCCTGTGAAGTTTGGTCCAGATCGAATGAAAAACAAAAGTTTTTTTTAACATTTTTCAAATTTTTTCACGATTTTAGTAGCCTGGTGCTCTAATGGTTTGTTTGCACTTTCCAATACTATTCATCCGATTACGATGTAACTTCGCTGATATATTGAGCACACGCCCGCGAAGGTTTCTGCGTTAAAAAAATAATTTTACAATTGGTGGTACGAGAGTTATTTCAACATTTAAGAGTATTTCAAATGATTTAGCGGCAGTTCGTTCGTTTTCGGTGCATTAGTTATTCATTCCTACTATTACTAAATGGTAAATTTGGACGATGGATGGTGGATAGAGGATAGTGGCTGGAAGATGAAGAATGCTGGATAGAGGATGAAGGTTGGTGGATGGTAGATGGTAGATGAAGGATGGTGGATAGAGGATGGTCGGTGGTGGATAAAAGATGAAGGATGGGGGATGGTGGGTGGAGGATGGTAAATAGAGGACGGAGGATAGAAGATTGAGGATGGTAGATGGAGGATAGAAGATGGTAGATAGAGGATGTGAGATGGTAGATATAGGATGGTAGATGATGGATACAGGATGATGATAGAGGATGGATGGATGGAGGATGGGGGATGGTGGTTAGAGGATGGAGGATGAAAAATGGAGGATGGTGGATGGTTCATAGAGGATGGTGGATAGGGGATGGAGATGGTGGATATAGGATGGTAGAAGATGAGTAGCGGATGATGGGTGGAGGATGAATGGATGGAGGATGGTGGATGGAGAATGGAGGATTTTAGATGGAGGATGGTGGATGAAGATGAATGTTAGTGGATGGTGGATGTTGGATAGGAGATGGTGAATGGTGGATGGAAGATGGAGGATGGAGAATGATGAATGGTGGATGGTTGATAGAGGATGGTGGAAAGCGGATGGTGGATGGTAGATATAGGATGGTAGATGATGGATAGATGATAATGGATGAACTATGGATGGATGAAGGTTGGAAGATGGTGGATAGAGGATGGAGGATGGTAGATGATGGATGGTGGATGGGGAATGGATTAAGGATGGTGGATAGAGGATGGAGGATTGAAGATGAAGGATGGTGGATAAGGGATGGAGGATGGAAGATGGAGAATGGAGGATGGAAGATGGAAGATGGAAGATGAAGGATGTAGGATAGAGGATGATGGATCGAAGATGGAAGATGGTGGATGGAGGATGGAGAATGACGGATAGGGTAGGAGATGGAGGATGACGGATGAAGGATGGAGGGTGGTGGATGGAAGATTGTGGATAGAGGATGGTGTAGCGGAAGCAACGGGGGAAATCGGAGCATCGGGAGAAACAGGAGCAACGGGAGGAACAGGACCAATAGATCAACTGGACCGGAGACACGGGATGAACGGGAAAGACGGGAGTAACAGGGGCGATAGAACAACGTGAGCGTAGCCACGGTACGCGGCTAGTATATATATAAAAGAGGATGTATGTATGTATGTTCCCTATGAACTGCTAAACCGCTAAACCGATTTTGATAAAATTTCCAGGGAACGTGTATAGAATAGTCCCGGGATGGTTTCTGTGAAGTTTGGTCCCGGTCGAATGAAAAAAAATTGTTTTTTTTTAATTTTTCAAATTTTTTCGATTTTAGTACCCTGAGCACACCCGCAAAGGTTTCTGCGTTAACAAAATCATTTTACAATTGGAGAATGGGAGAAATGGAAGCTACGGGATCAACGGAGCAACGTAAGCAACGGGAGGAATGGAAGTAACGGGAGAAATGGAAGTAACGGGAGAATTTGAAGCAACGGGAGAAATGGAAGCAACGGCGGAAATGGGAGCAACAAGATCAACGGAGCAATGAAAGTAACGGGAGAAATGGAAGGAACGGGAGTAGCGGGAGCAACTGAGCAACGGATGCAATGCGAGAAATGAAAGCAGTGGGAGTAACGATAGCATCAAACAAACGTAAGCGTAGCCACGGTACGCGGCTAGTATTAAATATTGCTGTACTACCTCTAATACCAGAGCGTTGTACTGACTGGGGAGTACTTTCGGGTTGAAGGTATATTAATTAGACATTAAGCTCAATGTCGATATACAAAAACAAAATTCCTTACAATAGCAAATTGTTAAAGCGAAAAAACGAAATAGTTAGATCAAACCAATTTAAATCCATATTAAAATCGGAATCGTGTTATTCAATTATCAATCTTAGGATTTCGAAAGTTTTCGGTCCCTAAAACTTGAGATACGGACCGAAAAATGTGAGCTCTTTTATCAATGAATGGTAGGTATATATTGTGAAACCCGAAATTCTCAAGAATTATTATTCGTTATACAAAACCGGTAATCGTTCGAAATAGGGCAATTCAAATCTCATAAATCAATATTTGGCTTTAAGTTTTTCCATTTGGTAAAACTATAATTTGCCGATAGTGTAATATAGTTTTTGAGTCAGCATGCTGAAGGGGCATTTCACTTAAATTTTAAAACAATGATTAGAAACAAACATACCAAAACCCATAACCGATTTTTTCCTTATTATATTTCCTTGTTTCATTACCTTTGCACTAATTTTACAGTCACGTCGCAAGTCACGTATAACATTATCCTTAAATTGAATCTTCTTATGCGCCTTCTTCAGTTCCTCCTCCAACGAAGTGACCTGGCAGCGCATCTGTAAAATTTGATCATGCTTTTCTGCTACTTCAAACGCCAAAGCTCGCATATTAGTAACTGCCTGTCGAATCGGTATTTCCAGGCCAGTTAATCATTAATCACAAAAAAAAAAAAAGTCGAGTGATAAAAATAACCATTTTTTTAAATCTTAGAATTCAAATCTAGTCCGAGTCGCACACTATCATTTATACATCACACTCAAATTTAGTTCTCTGTATTTCGACATATTTTTATTATTAACTTTTTTGAAATAAATAAAAAATTTTAAAATTATACAAATATTTTTTCTTTGCACCATCTTTTGTTCGTTCACCAAAACCAAAACCAACTTTTTTTAAGATTCTTACAATTCAAACAGATCTGTTTATCTTTGCATGTACTAACCTTGTCTTTTTGAGCGGCTTGTGTTTTAAACAGACGTAATTCTGTTTGAAGGCATTCCTAGTTTTGAAAGAGTTATATTATTAAAAAAATCCATCTCATTGGCAGCAATTCTCAACTTACATTATGTTTTAATTTTTCAGCCAACTGGTGCTCTTTTTGTCGAAGACAATCCTTTAATTCAGCTATACAGTTTTTAAAGACTTCATCCTCTTCGTTGCCGGTTAATGTTTCCTCCTTGAAAGGGTACAAAAATCCATTGACAACATTTTCTTTAAAGGCTTTTTGAAATATTTTACTTGTTGTTCACAGGAAAAACTTAGCTTTCGATCCTTTTGTGGTTTTAGAGATTTTTCCAATTTGTTGATTCGTGATATGTAGTTTTCTATCAACAAGTCTTTGCTCTTCAATTCTGTGTTGAGGGTGTGCCTCTCCGATTCTAGCCGTTTTATTTCACTATATTCAAAATTTAAATAGTCAGTAGATGACATAACTAAAATTCAAATCAAATCTTCATGAACATCCAAAACTAATATACAATTTTTCAGGCAGCCGAGAGTTCGGCTTAAAACCTAGTCTTAAGTTAGTTGTAAGTATTATAATTGTAAATAGTCGTATGTAGGGTTCAAAACGATATGTAATATTGGTTTTTTTTTCTTGTCAGATTTTTCTCAATTAGTACAAATACGCAGGAGTTCCAGGAGGACATCCATCATTGTTTGATGAACTTCGACGGATCTCGTGGATATTCTAGCAATAAGTATACATTAGAATTGTAGGTAAATAAAGATACTCTGATCCCCATAAAACATCCCCCGATACTATTATAACTTAGATTACCCTCTTTAGGCCATTAAGAACAATTAGGAGCTCTAGAT
This sequence comes from Beris chalybata, assembly GCA_949128065.1. Lineage (NCBI taxonomy): Eukaryota > Metazoa > Arthropoda > Insecta > Diptera > Stratiomyidae > Beris > Beris chalybata. Next base: position 709,941 of record OX421896.1, on the reverse strand, counting down.
ATTAATTAATTTTAGCTTTAGAAATTGAGAGAAAAACTGTTAGATTTAAGGAATTGGCACAAATAAAACAAATTTTAAAACTTAAAAACTACAATTTTTCAGTAAAAAGTGTTCATGAGCAGGCGCAAAATAGTACGTTAAAAATTAACATTATTGAATTTCTTAAGACAGATTTGTAGCTATAATTTGAAAAATTGGAACATTGTCAAGTTTCACCAATTGTTAAATAGTTAAAGATCTAAGAATAAGATTAGAAACATTAAAGTCATTATCGCGGCAAGATCACTGTCCTTTGAATCCATCTGAATATGTAAGTTCATACTGTTAATTTCTTAATACTATCGTTGCCATAAAATGATCAATAGATTCACAAATTTTCGTCGTTAAACCTAATGCTATAAATTAATTTGTAATATTTTTCGCCAATACTTACTGATTTCTAGCAATCAGTTGCGAGTTTAGACACTTTATCTGAACAATTGAGAAATAAAACATTAGCGTATAATTCATATCCAATATCAAAAACGTTATAACAGCAAACATTACATCATTTGTTCCTTTATGTGATATATCCTGAATCTCTCTACTAGTTCTTGCGCTCGAGTTTTCTGATAATTCCCTGAAAAAATCCGTAGCCTTAAACGTACAGAACTCCAGATCATCTAAGTTCCACGACTTATCATCGATTGCTCGTCGAATTAGCTCTAATAAGTTCGATACATCATTTCGTAATTTTGGAATATCCCCCATACTGCAGGGTGCAGTTTCAATTTGCAGTTTCCTTTCAAGAAGTTCTATGCGGCTCGATGCTTCATACTCCAGTTCTTGAACGACATCGATTAAGTCTTTCATAAGTTTTATTAACATTTCCACCCATTCTTTGTATGTGAGGTATTTTAACTAGAACATAAAATAATTATTTACTATATAAATAAAATGATAAAAATTAAAATGTTACTAGTTTTTCATGGTCATGCTACCATTGAAGCTATTAAATGTTAAGAGTTTGTTGTTCTTTCCGGTGTCAGTGGAGTGAAGCTCCAATACGAAATCCCCGACTGTTGATTGACCGTAGTACTTGACGAATTTTGGAAAGAACTTTCACTGGAGAGGCCAGTTTATCATAAGATTTTGTGTTGGACTAGGTCCGAAGGAGCTGTTTCGTCATCGGAATGCAGAAGACTCTTCAGAGGGTGTATTCTAGCCAACTTCCGAAACACCCTGACAGCTGGTGGAATTGCTGAGGCAAATTCTATATAGCCACATCGTAATCCAAATTCATTTCCACGAATAATGTAATCGGGAACTCGCCGGACATCTACCTTATACTAAAGGTGGGACGTATATGGCTATGAAATGGTTGTAATCTTGGATAACCATATGGCTATGAATCTTGAAAATCTGTTGTTAAGTCCGGGGCCCAGTGGGTCCAACGCAAAACTTATTTTTACCAATACTTTTATGTTACTAGTTTTTCATGGTCATGCTACCATTGAAGCTATTAAATGTTAAGAGTTTGTTGTTCTTTCCGGTGTCAGTGGAGTGAAGCTCCAATACGAAATCCCCGACTGTTGATTGACCGTAGTACTTGACGAATTTTGGAAAGAACTTTCACTGGAGAGGCCAGTTTATCATAAGATTTTGTGTTGGACTAGGTCCGAAGGAGCTGTTTCGTCATCGGAATGCAGAAGACTCTTCAGAGGGTGTATTCTAGCCAACTTCCGAAACACCCTGACAGCTGGTGGAATTGCTGAGGCAAATTCTATATAGCCACATCGTAATCCAAATTCATTTCCACGAATAATGTAATCGGGAACTCGCCGGACATCTACCTTATACTAAAGGTGGGACGTATATGGCTATGAAATGGTTGTAATCTTGGATAACCATATGGCTATGAATCTTGAAAATCTGTTGTTAAGTCCGGGGCCCAGTGGGTCCAACGCAAAACTTATTTTTACCAATACTTTTATGTTACTAGTTTTTCATGGTCATGCTACCATTGAAGCTATTAAATGTTAAGAGTTTGTTGTTCTTTCCGGTGTCAGTGGAGTGAAGCTCCAATACGAAATCCCCGACTGTTGATTGACCGTAGTACTTGACGAATTTTGGAAAGAACTTTCACTGGAGAGGCCAGTTTATCATAAGATTTTGTGTTGGACTAGGTCCGAAGGAGCTGTTTCGTCATCGGAATGCAGAAGACTCTTCAGAGGGTGTATTCTAGCCAACTTCCGAAACACCCTGACAGCTGGTGGAATTGCTGAGGCAAATTCTATATAGCCACATCGTAATCCAAATTCATTTCCACGAATAATGTAATCGGGAACTCGCCGGACATCTACCTTATACTAAAGGTGGGACGTATATGGCTATGAAATGGTTGTAATCTTGGATAACCATATGGCTATGAATCTTGAAAATCTGTTGTTAAGTCCGGGGCCCAGTGGGTCCAACGCAAAACTTATTTTTACCAATACTTTTATGTTACTAGTTTTTCATGGTCATGCTACCATTGAAGCTATTAAATGTTAAGAGTTTGTTGTTCTTTCCGGTGTCAGTGGAGTGAAGCTCCAATACGAAATCCCCGACTGTTGATTGACCGTAGTACTTGACGAATTTTGGAAAGAACTTTCACTGGAGAGGCCAGTTTATCATAAGATTTTGTGTTGGACTAGGTCCGAAGGAGCTGTTTCGTCATCGGAATGCAGAAGACTCTTCAGAGGGTGTATTCTAGCCAACTTCCGAAACACCCTGACAGCTGGTGGAATTGCTGAGGCAAATTCTATATAGCCACATCGTAATCCAAATTCATTTCCACGAATAATGTAATCGGGAACTCGCCGGACATCTACCTTATACTAAAGGTGGGACGTATATGGCTATGAAATGGTTGTAATCTTGGATAACCATATGGCTATGAATCTTGAAAATCTGTTGTTAAGTCCGGGGCCCAGTGGGTCCAACGCAAAACTTATTTTTACCAATACTTTTATGTTACTAGTTTTTCATGGTCATGCTACCATTGAAGCTATTAAATGTTAAGAGTTTGTTGTTCTTTCCGGTGTCAGTGGAGTGAAGCTCCAATACGAAATCCCCGACTGTTGATTGACCGTAGTACTTGACGAATTTTGGAAAGAACTTTCACTGGAGAGGCCAGTTTATCATAAGATTTTGTGTTGGACTAGGTCCGAAGGAGCTGTTTCGTCATCGGAATGCAGAAGACTCTTCAGAGGGTGTATTCTAGCCAACTTCCGAAACACCCTGACAGCTGGTGGAATTGCTGAGGCAAATTCTATATAGCCACATCGTAATCCAAATTCATTTCCACGAATAATGTAATCGGGAACTCGCCGGACATCTACCTTATACTAAAGGTGGGACGTATATGGCTATGAAATGGTTGTAATCTTGGATAACCATATGGCTATGAATCTTGAAAATCTGTTGTTAAGTCCGGGGCCCAGTGGGTCCAACGCAAAACTTATTTTTACCAATACTTTTATGTTACTAGTTTTTCATGGTCATGCTACCATTGAAGCTATTAAATGTTAAGAGTTTGTTGTTCTTTCCGGTGTCAGTGGAGTGAAGCTCCAATACGAAATCCCCGACTGTTGATTGACCGTAGTACTTGACGAATTTTGGAAAGAACTTTCACTGGAGAGGCCAGTTTATCATAAGATTTTGTGTTGGACTAGGTCCGAAGGAGCTGTTTCGTCATCGGAATGCAGAAGACTCTTCAGAGGGTGTATTCTAGCCAACTTCCGAAACACCCTGACAGCTGGTGGAATTGCTGAGGCAAATTCTATATAGCCACATCGTAATCCAAATTCATTTCCACGAATAATGTAATCGGGAACTCGCCGGACATCTACCTTATACTAAAGGTGGGACGTATATGGCTACTTAACATTTAATAGCTTCAATGGTAGCATGACCATGAAAAACTAGTAACATAAAAGTATTGGTAAAAATAAGTTTTGCGTTGGACCCACTGGGCCCCGGACTTAACAACAGATTTTCAAGATTCATAGCCATATGGTTATCCAAGATTACAACCATTTCATAGCCATATACGTCCCACCTTTAGTATAAGGTAGATGTCCGGCGAGTTCCCGATTACATTATTCGTGGAAATGAATTTGGATTACGATGTGGCTATATAGAATTTGCCTCAGCAATTCCACCAGCTGTCAGGGTGTTTCGGAAGTTGGCTAGAATACACCCTCTGAAGAGTCTTCTGCATTCCGATGACGAAACAGCTCCTTCGGACCTAGTCCAACACAAAATCTTATGATAAACTGGCCTCTCCAGTGAAAGTTCTTTCCAAAATTCGTCAAGTACTACGGTCAATCAACAGTCGGGGATTTCGTATTGGAGCTTCACTCCACTGACACCGGAAAGAACAACAAACTCTTAACATTTAAAAATTAAAATGTTAAAAGAAATGTTTGAAATGGTGAAAAGGGAAAAAAACTGTGAACAATCGGAAAGATCCAAAATAAAGCTGTTTCGTACAGCGGCATAATATGATCCTACCGAAACCGAATACATTGCCAGGTTGCGCAGCAATACATAATGGGGCTTACTACTGCGAACTATATAGGATTGTAGTATTCAGAAGTTATTTTTATTATTGGAAAGAAAAAGGAAGAGTTTTTTGATCAAGTCTAAATAGTGTAACTTTGTACTATTTTTATGCAGTGCATCTTTTTAAAGAAATGCAAATCACAGGAATCTACTCTGAATCGACTCAATTCTGATTTAAAACTCTTACTTGGAAACACTTTTACACAACGAATATGTCACCATACTGACGTTGGTCTCAGCTTAATCTCGAAGAAGTGCACCAAGTCAAATTCCCAATTTAAATTGATTTACTGATTTGATTTCTATGTAATGAGCTTCCACTCCAACTATATTCAACTCCAAATGTTAGAAAGTGAGACGACGATACATTTACTAATACTCAAAGCAGAATCTACAGGAAATTTCTGAATTCCTTTCTGTTATTGTCCTTACTAAATCGCGCGAGCCTACCCGTCCGCCGCTGAAGTCATACAATTGTTGTAACTTTTGAGAAAAGAACAATAAGCCGAATTAATTGCCAGATTTCTCAAGAATATTTAGAATGGAAGGACGAGCATAATGATGAAGCATGTACTAAGCCTTATACAGCTTCTGCAGGAAGCAAAGTGGCGGAAAAGGCAAATTTAAAAATGCGGTAGTGAATAAGCTCAGACCATATTACGGACTATCGATTAGACGAAATAATTGACAGTATCGAAGATACCAAAAAGCAGTTATCGCGACATACTATCACACGATATCCACAGATGAGATTCCTCGACACGAGAATTGTCCAGTGCGAGTGGCAGAAAATACCAGCTCGTGCACTGGAACCGGAACTGTAACCTACTGCATTGTATGCCGACCTACAGAAGTAAATCCTACCCCAATTTAGGAATATTCGCCAGGAGATGTTTTGTTGGTCACACGCAAAATACGAACGAAAGTTTCATCTCCACAGTTTGGCGGTTTGCTCCTAAGCATTTCCACTCTCGATAATGATCAAAGCAGTTGGTTTATTCAGTGACGGATATTCGTCCATTTTGATTGAACGACCTAGGGCAGTTGCAGTAGCAAGTTGGCAGGCAGAGCTCCAAGTATGCACAACGAATGGATTAACCGCGTGTGACCCGCCAGAATAGATGCAACTGGAATCAATATCAAAGGAAGGTCGAAAAGCAAGACAAAATCAAGTCCCACCTAAGATGATGCATATAAGTACGAAGGATTATTGTATGATGCGCGGATTGATCGGGAAGCACTCTGTAGTATTTCTATAATTTTCTCAAATGAATAGTTCTCGGAATATTTTTTAAACGCCTTTTTCTCTTTGATTTTGTTAAAAACATGTTAATATTGTAAAAACAACCACACTCCTTTAAGGTAAAAATTGTGACCCCTTCATTTCCCTCGGACGATGACCTTCGGACAACGAATAATAATACATTTTCGACAAAAATTACTTGAAATTTCTAAATATTTTACAAAATATCAATAAAATAATGTCAATGTTATATCAAATTTCAATTAATAAACAAAATAAATAATAAATAAATAAATAAATAATAAATTAATTAATAAATAGCATGAGACCAAACGATTTATGTGCGCTAGGTAAAAACGCACTTCGAAATAACTATCATAATTTCGAATACACGAACTGATCCTTTAAAAACATGGCAAACAAGTAACAGTTGTACGGAACTACTTCAACTACTTTCGCGCCAATTGATACCATAAAACCTTACAAATGTCCCACCAAAACATTTGACTGGGTTTCGCTCTCTCGCGTATAAGTAAACAGACACATGCGCAGGCGGCGCATATACCTCACACCCCAGCAAACATTTTTGACGATAATCTTCTAAACAATATCGTAATGATATCGTCGGTTATCGCCTTCTATCTCTAATAGGAGATTATAACGAAAGTCTTTCACAAGATTATTAAAAGGTATCATAGCGATATCCTGGATGGAGATAATTATTGATGCTTAGTCGAGTTATTCTAAAATTGTCATCTTTGCGATATTTTAAAGAGAAACCTATGTATTTTAGGTTCCGAAAAATAAATATTATATGAAAACTACTTTGCCGGATGTACATAATCAAAAATTTCCCCTTCACCCATTTTTATCTCTAGAAAGATATCGCACCGAATGGACATTTTGCACTTTATCGTATCGCAATCGATCAGACAAAGATATCTCACACGATAGATGATATCTTCTACAGATATCTTTTTAATATCATTCCGAACCTTTTTGTTTGCTGGGCACGACGCACATGTAATGTAAACAGAGCACAAAAACATCTGGTTCGTTGCTCTGGCCCACTCTCCGCTCTTAAAATTGAATTAGGTTTCATCTGTCAAATACCAACAAGGCCACACTCTCGTCCACCTTACGACTAATCTCGAGACTTTTCCTTCGATTTTTCATTCAATTTTCCACACTTACCTCGAAACTTCCATTGGTTTGCTGCTCGATATCTGCGAGACGTTCCGCAAAGATTTGATTCAATTCGTCCAAGATGCACATTGTGCGATTGTCGCAAACCACAACCTTCTGCACCGCATTTGACCCATTTTCAGCGATGAGGCCACAACTATCGTCCGTTTTCGAGCATTCACAGTCGAAGTTGTCCTCGATCATATCCTTTCTTATTGTTAGCTATTAGTTAATACAAAGCAGTTTTAGTTTTTTCTATACCATACAAAAAAAATAATTCTTTACAACGCTTGAGAAAATAAGCGGCACAAACTTGGCGGACGGACGTATCTGAATTCTGAAATATGAACACGGGCAAACAGAAAACGAAGATCTGACTTCTTATTTGGATTAATTCCGTATTATTTTTTATTTTTCGCGTATGCAACAAGCTCAAACCGAGAGAAACAAAAAAGAAAACCTGATAAATATTTTAATACGCACACACGATGATAGAAAAATCACGAGCCACTGAGCTCTGCTCTCGTACCGTAGTCGTAATATTTCCCCCGATTTTTTTCCCGGCTATGAATGGTGGGAGCGTTTTTATTTATCATCGGATCGGAAATCAAATGACGTCAATATCGTATCAATCAAAATAGCATCGTGCAAAGAAACAGTACGTCATCGATACTGTAGCGGGTATATCGAGGTGTCCAATTAATAATAATCAAACACTGCATATAACACCAACAAACAACGGTTTCTAAAGAAAAATACGAAAATAGTGGAACAATTTCATTTTACTAAAAATCAAAAGCAGCAGCAGTACGAAAACTAATAAAATCGATTCGCTTCAACAGAAAAAATAATGAGATAAAATTAATGATAATTTCTGTATGCCCTGGGATAAGCAAGTTATAGCTGATAGGGGTTTCGAGCAAAACAATCCACAGAAGGAGGAAAGGTACGCACATCGACTTGGGGAGTAAGTAAATTATGCGCCTAAGATACCTAAGGTACCAGACACAATACCGAAATCGTTCACCGATTCGATACTTGAAGATGATCTTCCATAACGGATAAAATCAGAAATATATCCTTCTAGTATTTAATAAAAAAACTGAAAAGATTAATTTTCCGGGTAAAATATTGTTTTGTGACTGAGTCCTTTGTCAAACATTCATCACACTATTGTAATAAAAAACTGTTCGCACCAAGGAGTGACAAAAATCTAGGACATAATCAAACATATGCAATTACAGTCAAAACCGGATATAACGACATTGAAGGGACCCTCTAAACTCGTCACTATATCCAATAGTCGTTATAAGCAATATGAAATTTAGATACATTCCTTTGTATAGAGATTCGAGATTCATTTAGTTGTAATAACCGATCCGTCGTTAAAAGCGATGTCGTTATATCCGGTTTTGATTGTAGAAGAAAAGATCTAAATAAAAACAAAAAAATTAATTACTTATTGACCTGAAAATTATTATTTAATTCAAACACTCCAATGTGTGCACTTCTTGTCCTTTTGCGTGAAATTTCCGTTTTCTGTCGTAATTACATCTTCTGACCAAGTAAAGCACTATTTCCATGATCTAAGGTCAACAGATTTTAAGGCGTTGAAGTTAAAAAGTTTACTAAAAAAAATTTTTGTTCTAATACGCTGTTTTGGGATATAAAATCAAATAACAATGCAGACCTATTGGAAACGCTCTAATTTTCTTCGTTGTAAGTTTTCAACTTCGAAACAATAACAAATTTGTAATTTTTAAAATATATATTTCACGTATTTAATTATTCATCATCATTCTTACATCAGATACACTAAGTCCTTTTAATTAAAAGTATTTATATCCCCGGTGTTACGTTTTCTCGTGTTGCTTTCTCAATTTTTTTTTTTTATTTATTTCTTGTATCATTTTCTTCTCTTCCTCAGATTTGTTCTTTTGCCTATTATTATTAAATCTTCAGTTTTGTTTAAAAAAATGGAAGAAAAAACGAGAAAAGATAACGTACAATTCGAAAAAAAACGGTTAAAAGAAATGAAATCAAAAAATTTGCCTGTTTGCATTTTACTTATTTTTTTTATCTGTTGTAGTTTTTTTTTGTATTGTATTTCCTTTTTTTGTTGAGTTGAAAAGCAATTATTTGTATTTATTATCCGTTTCATTTCGTTACTATTGTTGTTCTGATCTGTTGGGTTTCGTGTCTGCTTATGTCGGTTCGATTGCTATTGTTGTTTGTTTCAATTAAATATTTTAATGTTTTTTAATACTATAAGCCAAGTATTAAGCCAAGTATTAAGCCAAGTAAACGTAAACTTTTCGATCTTCTGGTGTACGGGCCAGATATTCCCTTTCGATAAGGCCTTCTATTCGTTTTTTAATAAAAACTGGCGATGGTAAAAATCTCGACTTTAGTTGCGATGTTACGTCCGACACGAGTAAATTATGCTATAAATAAAAGATACGAATAGTTAATGATTTGTGCGTATGTGATTGTGTGAATTCTGATAATTTACCGTCATCCGTTTACGCGACTTCATTATTCTAACGATAGCAGCTTCGATCTCATGTTTACGATCTTCATCAACCTTTCCGCGGGTTTCCCTTCGTTCGGGTTCCGATTCACCCTTGGCTGCTACTGTTTGAATTTTTACCCTGTTGAATATATTCGTACAAAGAAAATAGTAAGCAGCTATAAAAAAGGACTTACCTATGAAATTTGGACACAAATGCATCATTAACGTGAAATTCATTTGTTGGCTCAATGTCTTTTGTTTTGGGATTTCGTACTAGAAGCCGCTGTGCTGGCTTACCCATAGATAGTGACTGTAAGGCTCTAATTAATTCCTTTTCGGGGATATCAGTTTCCTGCTGAATTTCTTCGTACGATAAACGATCGCGATTATTGAACAGCATAAGAATACACATCTGGAAAGTAATGGATCAATGGATTATAAATACATTTGTTTGTATAGTTCAATTTGGGATAATAGCAACTGCCCACATCTCATACTCGATGGGATGTGCACTGTGCACGTTCTACATTATGCTTCCAAAGCGGGTGTCGTAGGTTTTCTGCGGAATATTATTTAATTGAAAAGTATTGGCTTAGTGAGAATCCGGAGTTATGAAAAAGAGCTGTTACTACCCTATGCATCATGTGGGTGACATAGGAGCTGGAGAGTGGAGGATTTATTTTGAATATGCTGATAATGTCCACGAAAAAGAGGGTTTCGCTCAGTATCATATCAAGTTATGGTGTAAGTGATCGACAGAGAAACTACAGCGGCGTTGAAGAAAATTGTAAGCCGTTGCAGAAGGCTTTTAATGCCCTAACTAAAACGACGTGCAGAATGAACGCATCAAGTCGAATCAGAATGTCAAAATGATTATATAGATGTGCTCAGAGTAAATGTTGAAAATTGTGTAAATGATCGCAAGTAAATGAATCATACAGGCCTATTCAGGATCAGAGTCTCATATCAAAAAAGTTTCAATTAATTCAAAATTCATACAAAATTGAGACTCTCGACCTACTTTGTGACTCGGTCCTGAATAGGCCTGATAATGTCAAATATGAGAGTATCATGACCCATCTTTAATTTCCTCTTTCCCGTTAATAAGCAGACAAAGTCTCGAACTCGTCCTCTTTTTCTTAAACTTACGCTTTTCATTTAGACGGGATTTCGCAATGTTTACATCTAAAATCGATTCCCATTTTACAGTTGACTGCGACTTCAATCCGGTCATTCTGTTCTGTAGCGTTTACTTATGGTTCACCTCATTCCGTTGCGACATTGTGACATTCCAGGCTGACTACGATGCATTCATTCTGTTCCGCGCTTTAGTATTTGAAAACATTGAACTATTTCCTTTGCAAAGGTTCTACCAACAAAGGAAAATTTGTACTATGCATGGCGCCGTTTGCACGCTATATAGAATATATTCCAGTACAATAAGTTCAAGTCGACATGTGAAACAGTTCCAAATGTTAAGAGTTTGTTGTTCTTTCCGGTGTCAGTGGAGTGAAGCTCCAATACGAAATCCCCGACTGTTGATTGATCGTAGTACTTGACAAATTTTGGAAAGAACTTTCACTGGAGAGGCCAGTTTATCATAAGATTTTTGTGTTGGACTAGTTCCGAATGTTTTCAACGATCGCATGTGCCCGGAATGAGAATCGACTACGAACCGCGTAGCCGGCATCAACAAAATCTGTCGTTTTCTATGACAGGAGTGAACACTTACTTGATAAGTAGAAACTTGCAATATATGCTTTCTTGTTGTTGTAGGTGATATTATTGCTGGCGAACTCGAGCTTGGACCATCCTTATCTTTCTCTGTCTCACCCTTAGTTCCGAAAAAAACTGCATTTATATATACCGTGCCTATAAAAAGCAAACAAAAATTGTTTCGCTTAGCACACAAAAATCAATTGCTTTGATAAAGAGATTGCCATACCCATTTGCGGTTGTAGCGTTAACTGTCTGCCCGAATGTTTATCTAAATAGAACTTTTTGAATGTGTCAAATGCAGCTCTAGGGGCCATTGGTATATTACAATTTGGTGTAGCCGACTGAAAAACGAATAGAATTAACATACCACTAAAAAAGCATAATTTTCCATCGTTCGTTTAATTACCTGTGTCGGCCAAAATCCTGTTGTCAATATTCTAACTGTTAATTCTACTCCAAACAATGAAATTTTCTGCATATTTACATAGTTTTTAAATTCTTCCATTATTGTATTTGATACTGACATATCCTTAAACATTCCTTCTAGCTTTGAGGTAAATTGACAACCACACTCAGTCTGTTTAAAAAGAAAACGCAAAGCAATAGTAGAAATAAAGTCAAAATACGACCACGACAACAACCAAGAAAGTTTACCTTCAATTTTGAAATCATATTCTTTTCAAAATCATCCGAAACTGATTTGTTGAGCAGTAATCGTTTCGCCAAATGTGTCTTATAGTATCGCTCAAACACATCCTTCTCTAATAAATAACGGAACAGAACCATCGTTTTATCTAAAATGGTTTCAATTTCTTGCTCAGTCATCTGAAAAAACAAATCGGTGACGAAAATTAAAGTGGATAAAGATAACGAAAAAAAATTCAAGCCAAAAAGTATAACATGGAATTTAAGTGTAAATTACGGTAAGCAATTTAAAAAATAAAAATAAATGTAAAAGTAAATGAAAGGAACGGAAATCGTAAACCGATACCAAATTTCTTGAAGAATGTTCATTAAAATCTTCAAAGTCATGCATAGACCACTGAAATTATGTTTCATTAAATTAAAATTAGCGCTATTCTATCCGCTACATTAATAAGTTACATTTCCTTTTCGACCGGTAACCACATCTAATTGTTATTATATTTATTTATTTTTGAAATATACTTTGTTCAATGAATTCAAGTAAATAAGAGCATTATTTATTTTATGACCATTCTATGAACTTTGCACAATTAAAGGTGGTATGCGATTCGAATCAAAAATTGTTTAAAATAAAAATAACAAACTTACTCCTTTGCCGCCCTTCTTCAACTTATCATCAATAAATAGCGATAAATATTCCGGCGATTTACTATTCAAATTCAAGAAGTGCTCAAAATCTGACGATATCATATTCTTGAATATCTTATCGTTATTGAACGAATGATGCAAGAAATGATCGAAACGATCTTTCAAATCGAGCAAATTCTGTACGAAAGTAATCGGATTCGTTCCGTTCTCCTCTTCTTTCACCAGTAGTTTTCCTTGTTCGCGCAGATACGCCGATACACTGTCGGCAATAGTTTTCAGACCGTCGTCCTTAAGACGGAAGAATAATTTATACATGCACGCCAAATCATCGGTTTTCGAATTTTTTATCATATACACGACACCAGAATTTTCCATTTCGACAACGGAACGCATATGCTTCTTGATTAGTTCGTCTTCGACAACTTTTACGATACGAGGCTCGGTATCTTTATCTAAGTAGAGAGCGGCACGCGCTGACTCCTCAGTGATGCGTGACTACGGGAAAAGAGATTTCGATTAATGTTATTGTTTAAATAGTTAAGTTTCAACGTTTTTACTGGGTGTTGTTGGGTGTTCGACAACGATTACAAATGGTAGAGGAATAGATGGAGTTGATTATTAAGAACGTTAAATGTTATGTTTAAATGACAAATATATCTGGATAAAACCTTTCTTAAGCTTAATCGATTTACACCCTGATATACGTTTGTTTTGGGGCTTGCTTAACTTCTCAAAACTACCCTGCTTCCACTTGTCGAAGTCTTTCATCATCTAGCATCTTCCAACCAACTCTACGATTTCATCAAAAATACATTATTCTTATCTACTATCTACTACTTTCTTCAGAACCATTGAAATTAAGTAGTTGTAAGAAAAGATTGGAATAAGATTGACCAAAACAGATTCGACTTCCCCCGATATTCTTCGTTATGTTATATTTTATAAATATTCAAATTGAACGATATACTTACTTCAACTTTTTTAATATACACGCTTGCGTTGTTTTCGGCTAAAAATTTTTGAGATTCAATTTTATAGAAGGAAGCAGATTGTGCGAGAAATGGTCGTTCGAAATCCTCCTCGTATACCGTACGGGTATTAATGCCAAGACTCATTAACATTTGGCAGGCATTTTTAATCGATAAATGATTTATAACTTCGCCGTTACGTTCGGACATAACCATACTTAAAAGTGTCTCACGTAGATGTTCTTGAACCGGACGATGCCGTACGATCTGTAACGGGACACTTATATCTTGAATACGAATGTGTTAAGTAGAATTTATAGTGTCTCTTACGTGATCCTTAAATATAATTAATCCCAAATTGTAAACATTTTCTACTTCATGTTGCTGAACATAAACCCTATCCATGTACATTAAAATATCACGAATCATAACCATCGAGGTCTGATGATCGTTCCACACTTGATTCAATTTCGGCAGGAAATTATTATGCAAGCTATCGAGAACGTCCTGGCAAACTGTATTAACTAGATGGTTCGTGACAACTTCTCGCAGCCCGGTATACAAGCGGTTGCCATGCTTATGTAATACCATTGTGTATGCATTTCGATATAATTCTTCGAACGATAAACCGGAATTGTTTTTCTTCTGAATTTCTTGTATGGCATTCTTCAAACTTGCCCAAATTGTTTCCACATATTTTTCATCCATTGAAGTCTGAAATAAAATAGTAAATGAAAAAAAATTAAAATGATTTATTTTTGATTGTAATTAGAAAGGGTCGACATGGAACTTTTGCGTGTGGAACACTTATTGAATTACCAAAATGTCTGGATTCTCCAAATATTCGGGAAGCCAAAGTGGATATTTCTCGTAAATTTCTTTCATCTGAGTTCTCAATATTTCCGATTGTACCGTACTACTACTACCGCTACAATCAGGTTGAGGCCACCGTAACACTGAATTTATCGTAATAATAGTAATATTTCGTACCGGGATAGGTTTGGGCATTGTATAAAAACTAAAGTAGCCGCAGGAAAACCAAAAAAAAACTGTTAAATAAACAGCACGACAAAGAAAATGCTGGTTTCCAGTCGATACAGTTGGTATAATTTTTCTTTTTTCGCGTTTCGTTTCACCGATTGCCTTCGCCGTGTGAGCTAATGGCTGAAACTCGAAAGGATTTAATGCAAGCCAGTTTTTTGTATTCGCTCGTTAAAGTAGAATTGCGTGTTCATACACTTTTTTTGGAAATCGAATAACTTTAATGTTGACAAGGTACAAATGAAAAGTCAAGGGAAGTCACTTATAATTTGTAATTATTTGTGTAGCGGAAAGCATTTCATTTGCTTGATGCATACTATAATTGGAAAAATCAAAATCATTTAATGCGAAGCAGTACAATTGTACAGTGCAATATCCAAAGGAGAATTGCCTATTTTAAAGTGTAACTTTAACGGCTGTAGATCTAAGAAAAGACTACATACATGCAAAATTATGTTGTTGCGTTCTTTGAGCTAACATAAGTGACAGTATTGTCTCCATTTCGTTAAGCTGAGAAAGTTTAGCCAAATGGGGAATTTTTCACTTTTTTAGTTGGGAAGGGATTACCCATTTTACATGAAGAGACTAAGCCAATTATTATTATTATGTTATTTGTGAACCACAAAGAATTGAACTCAGGTGTGACCTTTCCATCGATTCTTTTAGAGACTCGAACCGTTACTGAAGGTGAAATTATAACATATATTTTTCATGAATCTTACATATTGCAACACTGAGTTCCAACTAACAAGGAAATAGAAACGACAAAAGCTCACTGCTGAACATTCTACCAAAGATTAATTGCAAACGTTCGAAACTGATAAGCTCAGTAAAAAGCGTAAAATTTATCAAGTTTTGTAAATAGCGATCAAGCGCGATTTGTACTCGATTTGCCAGCCTCGGATTGATATTATTTCGCTGGTTCTATATCATACATAAATTGAGGTGCAATCGTAACACGTTTATCGCTCCAACAAATTATCAGAAAAAATTTGCTGATCATGCTGTCCGCATGTGGATCGTGTTGTGGCAATGGAAATACAGAGAAAACTCGACTGGACGAAGTCTACTCAAATCAGTTGGTAAATACCAATGATGAAAGCCAAAAAGGGATTAAGTAGAAATGTACGCTGCAATTAAATAGTTACAGCAGAGGTTCGGACATAATGATATAACCATATTCCCTGAGTGTAGAAAATAAATAAAATGTTTGGAATTGTGTATGTCAATTTCACGAAAAACTGTTACATAGGTGCGATGAGGCTGCCTCGCAGTACCACTTTTTTTTTAAATAATAAATTAATTCCGACAGGAGCATTTTTGCAACCCAAAGAATAGGAGAGAGTACAATTTCTCGACTAGACGAACTGTGGCTGTGGGGAATGAATGAACTCAAACCTGTACAAAACAAATTTACGTCGACTTAGGCTGTGATTAGTGTGAAGGAGACGCAGTTCGTCGGACGCTAGATGATATGCGCCTCACTTTGAGAGCATTTTGAACAGCGTGAAGCAAGTTTATGGAATGCTTCTCGTAGGGGACATTTCCAATTAAATCATGTCGCGGTGTCCGAGAGTTTGAAGTGATGTTCGATGGAGCTTCTTGTTATTTCGCACACGGTAGACTCTACTCCTTATCATTAAATTTTAATTTTTTTAGCACCAAGAGCGATTTGCTAGACTTAAGACTGTATTTTCATACTAAATACTTACCGGAAAAGCGCGTATACGCATCTTTCCTTCCTTTTTGGGTGCGGAGCCCCGTAAGTTCATCATGAATGGATTTCTCTCTCGTTCTGTCGATTCAAATATTCCTTATTTTAGTATGTTCCGCCCAATTGCTTCTACCCTGCGGCTGAGCAGTGTGTAATTTCGCACAAAAATGTCCCGATGCCCTTTAAAGTCCGCTTAAATCACGCCAATTCTGACAATAACAACAAATCCTGAAATGAAAAAAGGAAAGAGGACAATTATACAAAATCTTTAGTGAGGTGGGAAAACGGTCCGGCTACAAACAGTTCTAGAAGGGCCAGCCTTCGGTACCAATTCAACAAAAAATTTTAGTTTTATTTTGCGAAATTACAACGAACATGGAATAAAATCGGTCTCATAAAATTGTCAGGGCGCCTAAAATAAATTGAGAGTGCATTTTAAGTCAAGTGGAAAAGTAGCTGGACCGTACCCGAGGACTCGTCACGGGTTTGGGTGGCGGAAGTGACGAAAAGATCGCCAACGATGGACACCATGACAGTGTAGTACTGCAATGAAAACAATACAAGCCGCGTTTGTTTTTAAGCAGTGTCGTGAAAAGAGAGTGCGAAAGATAAAGAAAAACTGCAACGAGTCGTTAGGAAGCCGCTACAAATTGCGGGCGGGATGTGAAGAATATTCAGATAATTTTTTGTATCAGGCAGGGTCATAGAGTGAGGGAAGAAGGGGGATCAAAACAAACACAATCTGCAGCGCAGCTGAAAGAAAGCGTGACCCTCGGACGTGGACGGGAAGTGATCCACGACTTTGTTCTTTGGGCGACGACCGCCAAACAGAGTTCACGCCTGTCAAACGGGCCTGTGCCTGTGTGCGCCGCACTCACCCATCTACGCGATTCGTCCGTGTACATGAATGATACGAGGTTAATCACACGGAGAAAGTTTCGTTATTTTCTTGAAATCTGCGATGGCCGCTGGTCCCTCTTGTTTGCAAAAGAAATAGACTTCCTTAAGATCCTGCTCAGTCTTTCCTCCACAGAAAAGGAACCAAATTGACACCAATGGCCCCGCATTGGGGCGGACTGTCGCTGACATCATTTTGCCTCGTAAACTTTTCGCCGGAATCGGAGACTCTTCTGGCTGCAAAACTTTTTGGTTGGTTTCCCGTACGGGGTCCGCTCTGCAGACCGCAAATCAGGACCTATGCAGTAAGCGAGTCAATTCCACCGGGACAAAAGCGCGAATGGCGACGAGTCTGACTGTCAATAAATTATTTTTTCAGTTTTTTCCTTACCATAAAATTGACATAATTCACTGCCGCATGCAAATTCTCCGTTTCGATCGCTTCACGATATCAATATATGGAAATGGATATATTTTCGTCACGACAGTTTTTCACTGACCGCTCGGCACAGGCGGGCTGCAAAACTTCTCGGGCTCCGTAGAAAACACAGCACTCAGTTTTCGAATGTTTTTATTTTTTCCCTGAACCCGTTATACATTGACCACACGGGGCACGGTACCTACAGCCACGGCAAGGGTCTTAAGAGAAAATCACTGCACTTCTTTTTACCCCGAACGAGCACTTCACTTGCGGAAACGAAGGTGGACGCACTTATTTCGGCCACTTAACGACGACGGCCGGCAAAAAGTTCAATTGCTTTTTAAAATCGGTTTCGGTGACGCGTCCCAGGTTATTTTTCGCACGGAACCCGGTCGCAATTTTTAACGTCAATAACAGAAAAAGAAGCCGAGAAAATTCCTTGGTTCCACCGAGGAGTATTTTCTTCTGCCAGTTACTAAACACACTCACACTATGTCGTCGGCGGGCACGCATACGAAACAGAGACGGCGTGAACATGGAAGCAAAGCAAAACTGATGGCAAATGGCGTAGGCAGTGTGCGTGAGCGGGTTTGATCGGAGTGAAGATGGCTGCAATTGTAGTTAGGGTCGTATGCGCGGCGTGTGAGTAGGGCGAGCTTATGGTGATTTCTTTTCTGAAAAAAAATGTGACCTGTAAAGATGCAAAATTATTGCAGTTCTGCCCTCTTTTTTGACAGTTCCGTCCGACAGGTCAATTTACAATAGAACGCTTTCAGGTCAAAAAGCTATTATGAAAATTTAAATAAATTTTCACTACACTCCGTATGATTTCTAATTACCGTATGACCCGTTGGACAGTTTAATTTATGCTTTTAAATCGTTTGCCGCTGTTGTCGTAGGATATTTTTTTCTTATTTTCATCGTTTCTTACGCACATTTGAGGTTAAAGGAGTTGCACCGCCGAAATTTTCGGGGCAAGAAATGCGAGTTTTCAGGTCAATTTTAGCCACGGACTCGAACCCCTTTTTCTAGCAGGTCAAAAAAAATTTGAGAATAGAACAGCGGAACTGCTAGAACAAAAATTGAGGGCTAAACGGGTCACATTTTTTTGCAGAAAAGAAATCACCATAAAGCCTCAGTTACAATGGTTCCGATCCGGAAAACGGAGAGTGTTGAGTTTCTCCATCCGACATACATCTAAAGAAAATTTCGGAAAGCCCAGTCACAATCATTCCGGTAATTAGCCAAGACACAAAACGGATGGGTAAAGTTGACCAACTTTCAACTTCTATCCGTTCCGACGCTTAGAGGTGAATTATTGAATTTCACCACTCTAAAATTAAATTGAAATCACAAGACACATTTTAAAATAAACGCATAACTCAAAATATCCACTTCCGACTTCAAAAATATCCACTTCCGACAAAACACACTCTTTAGTCGGTTTGAAAAAAGAAACTGACGAACGAATGACATAAGATGTCAAAATGTTCATCCCGGCAATGAAAAATTAAATAGCGGCACATTTAATTGGACGGAAAAATATGGTCTCCATGCTTTCTGCGCCGTCTGGTGGTGAATACGTGAACTGTCAGAACGAATGACAATTTTCATTCGAACTCCGTACCGCAAACATAAACCCAACGCAAAAATTTGCGATAAAATTTTCATCCGTTTTTTTTACATGCATTTGGTATGGGAATGAAAATTTTCATCGAGGTCCGTACTAGGCTAAGCCATAAATGAGAATTTCTAAATATGAGACAATTAATTTTATTATTTATATTTTAAGTAAACCCAAAGACGGATTGGACCCGAGCAAATAAAAGACCACTGAAGGCTAAACTCGAAGGTCTTTTTTTCAATTTTCATAGTAATAAGTTAGAAATAATTTATTTAATATAAAAATTATTTTGTTGTGTCCTAAATTTGGGAACACCCATGAGGTTCATTATCATGCCAGGACAATTCTCTGGGCTCAGCAGAAAATTTGGTCGAATTGAAATGCTTCCTTTTCTCACTCAAAAGCAAGACTTTCAGATCTCAATTGAACTTTAGCAAATTTTTAGCATTCGACGCGTTCACTATGGAGGAGTACTGTTGCCAAACTGAGACGACACAAACATTCCGTGCAGGTACGATACGATACAATTTGAATTTAGCTCGTACGTCTGGCAGAACTTCCTATGAACGTAAGTTTCACGGTCAAAACAGACCGCCACCACTAGCTTATTTCTCGTTTCATTATTTTAACATTTGGAAATCATTTATTCCGATTACAGATGCTCTCTGACGTATCCACGCTGCGAACTGTTTCAGCTGGATCAAACACCAAACGGTGTGGCGGGGCATTAAGAAAGAAATATAATCGCGTCGATTTAAGAGCAAAATTTAATAGCTAAGTGAAACAACTACAACGTTACAATGAGATCTTAGCCTAAAGTCTTAAGCCTTACGCGGACCGTTTTAAGTCCGGCTTATCAACTGCGGGGGTGGGGAAGGAGTTCAGGATCCTGCGAATCTAAATCCGCGGTCATTTTCGTCGCTTGCCGCTCATTTTGTTCGTTTTGAAGAGCTCCAACGGATCCAGCAACTGAATCGGTGTGGGTAGTTTCCTTCGTCGTCTAGCCGTCGACGGCTGCAACTGCTGCTCTCCATCGCCATCCTGAACGGGGTTTTCATTTTTCACGGGACACGAATTTCGCATGTGAATCGTCATCGCGGTTTGTTGCGTGAAGCGTGCATTGCATAGCCGACACTCGTACGGCTTCTCGCCGGTGTGTACGCGGATGTGCTTGTTTAGGTAGTCCTTGACGGCAAAGGAACGCCCGCATTCGGTGCATCGGAACGGCTTTTCGCCAGTATGCGTTCGCATGTGTTGTCGCAACGTTTGCGGAGCGGTAAAGGATTTCTCGCAAAGTTCGCACGTATGCTTGAGTTTGTGATCCAAGTCCAAGTGACGAATGTACTGCTCGTACTTAAGGAATTTCTGATTGCATCGGTTATGACGGCACAGGTAAGCACGGTAATGTTGTGGATGCTCGGAAATTCGATGGTCGCGCAACTCGATTTGAGTATTAAAGCACTGGTGACATCGCGAGCAACTGAAGTTAGTGGACACCACAGATGGCTCGGTCCACAGGTGGCTGACCGCCAATTTTGGGTTCATCAGCGGGATCGATTCCTGGTTGCATTGTGAGCACAGGAAGCTGCCAGTGTCCAGCGGTGAGTTGCTGTAGTTGCCGCACAGAGTGCATTGCAAGAGCCAGACTTGGGCATGGAATTGCTGGTTGTGAGCGTCGAGTTGAGGCAACGTTTTAAAAGTTTCCTTGCAGTCGGAGCACGGAAAAGGCTTCGAATTTACGACGGCGGGCGCTTGGTCAAGGTGGTGAAATGTATTCATGTGAGCGGTGTAGTCGGACTGATTGCACAAATGTTTGTAACATAGGACGCAAACAATTTTCGACGATTTTGCGCTGCTCTCGTTCGGGCTCTGCTGTCGGTACTCCAAGTCGCAAAAATCGTTGTTGGTGTTAATGTGAAGGACGATGGGCTCGTCCGTCATGACTGGTGCCGAAACTGATATCTAACTGCGAAAAAATTACAATGCATCAACATAATCACAGATTCGTACTGCACCTGTGCACAACTAGAATAAATCTTACATCAAAAACAGGTAAATTTCAATAAAAAACAAAGAAAACCCAAGGGAACTCGGGAGCGTCTCCCAAGAAGTTTAACTTCACAGCAATGTCACTTTGACGTTTTTATTGTGTGGGTGTACTTCACCGAGTTAGTTCAATCCCAGTATCAAACTAGTACTAAACTACGGCGTGCATCGTGCTGAGAATTCACAGCTGATATTTGACAAAAGAAATCTACAAAAAGTTGTTTTGATCCGAGAAACGTACAAAGAAAATATTTTTGTGCACTGAAACAGTAAAAGTGCTTCTACTTTTTGGTAACCATTTCACGCGATCGACTAATCGACTACGCTCAGCGACATCCCTACCGTGACGCCGTGCAAAACTGTGAAGGTAAGGTGAATCTCTTTCAACGTAGGGAGCAGGAAAATGTATTCCTTGCATCGATTTCGTACTTCTAACAGGCAGACAGGATGCTGTACAGTGTCCTTTCCATTTTTTGAATTACCTTAAAATATATCCGATTTAATGCCATCTTTTGATTCCGTCTTCTCTCATCAGCATCAGGTTCAAGGCGAATATGAATAAACCCGTTCTGGCTCTTCGTAATTGAACAAAAACTTTATCACTTAGATGATTGGAATGCTAGCATCCAAAACCCCATTCGGACGTTATCCCGAAAAGGGTTCCTAAAAGTTACCGAGATTGTTTTCCTTTGTAAGAAGCGAATACCATATGTGCAAAAACTCGATCAACCTGACGGAAAATGCCCCACTGTTGCCAATCTCGAAGAAAGGCTCCTCTTTGTCATAACTCTATTCCTTTCGTCTAATCTTTAAAAAAAAAACCGAGTGGTAAGTTTTCTCGTCAGACTTCCAAAACAAGAATCATAATAATTTATTCGGCGTGAGGAACGGCCAATCACAATTCCTATCACAATTTAGGTAAAGTTTTTTTCAGCCTTTCTGTTTTTCACAGATCAGCTTCCAGAAGTTCAAGTACACAATTTTATATATTGGTGGTGGGTCCCAATTTAATAATTTACTTCTCACCACACTCTTCATTTTATCGCTGATCCATGATTCTGTCACCATAATAAAAATATGCCAACAGTCTGGGCCTACGCCTTTATTATTTTCGGGACGCTGTGAAACTAAAAATTCAATAGAAGTATTGATGTTTCAGATACCCTTAAAATATCAATTACGATTTTCACTCATAGTTGGAACTGTAATATCAGTTGTATCGAGATCTAGAGGTTGTTCAAGAAAACTAACTTTCTCACTAAAATAGATCTTGATCCACAGAAACCTGCTTTCCAACGAGAACAGATGCCGAAAGATCTATGATTTGATGCATCAAAATCCAGCACATCCACATCCTACGCAGTCGTAGAGAGCTAGCTCAATTTCCTCTCTAACGACACTTGAAAGTGGTTACCTTGACCTCCACACCAGCATTCAAGCAGCTGAAATGTGGGCCATTGCCCGCGCTCTTAATATCCTATTAAAAACAAACAATGAGAAAGGAATAATTTTCACGGACTCCAAGGCTTCAGTAGATGCTGTTAGAAACCCAAAAAACCGGGACTACCTGCCAATGTACATCAGAAACTCCTTGGCTCTGACTAAGTCTATAAAAATCTGTTGGGTCCCCGGTCACGTAGGGATCAGAGGAAACGAAGCCGCAGATCGCGCAGCAGGAACTCTATCCAACCGACCTCCTACACCGCAAGAAACCGTTATCACTCCACCTTCAGAGAACAGCCTCCTAAAACTGATCTCGGTCAAGATTGAGGAAGTCAAACGTCTCTCCTGGACCGCTAGTAACACCTTCCTGAATACACACTGGAAGAACTCCACTCATCCTAACTACAACCCGGATCTGTCTCGAGGTCTTGCAACAAAGCACGTCAGGATAAGGTTAGGACACACCTGGCTCACCAAAGGATACCACATACTACGAACAGACCCTCCCTCCTGCCCGCACTGCGCTTCTCCGTTACCTGTCCTACATATCCTAACTCAATGTCCTTCTACTCTTTCCTTCTTTAAACACGATGTCCCTCCATTGACAGAACTTCTTGATCCTTCTCAACACTCTAACTCTCCCCTATTCCAACTCCTAAACAACATTAACCTTCTTAAACAAATATAAAACTTACCTCCCTTCTATATCATGTTCCAAATTTATTATTGTTTAAACTCATTAATTCTCGATTTATTGTTAAAATGTAAAATGTAAAATGTTTAAACGCCATATGGGCTTCTAAGTCTCGAGTGCGACTACCATAGGCTGTCCCAAATTCATTTGGCAGTAGTCCGACATAATAAAATAAATAAAATAAAATAGATCTTTATAAGAAACAACTTTCAACATGCAATAGTTGTTAACTATTCCATATAAATATCAGGAATTTCAACACTCACCCCTACATCCACACCCCCTACTAGGGACCTATTAGGCCCACTTCGCCTAAAAATGTTAAGCGTCTATATTAAGCTGTTCTTGAAATATGAGGCGTGATTATTTAGAAAAATTCTTGTCTCTCTCACTTCCATAATCCGCCAACTCGTGTAAACATTTTAAATTCATCAAGCTTCATTTGATGATTTAATTAATTAATTTTTCCAACATAATTAGTTCGTAAGATACCGTTATCTAAAGTTTTTCACCGCCACCCCGACACACCACTCACTCTCTTCAAAATTTTATTCCAGGCCTTTCCTCCTAGCATATCACATTATTTTCCGCACACTCCCACACCCCTTCGCTTGCATTGAATTTTTTTCCCCAAGTTTCCTCTAGCGTAAACGGGGCTTAGATCTAACTTTTCGTATAAAATGCTCGCCCCACCTCCGCCCTGACGACCCGAACCCCTAAAAACTGTCCATTTAAAGGGGCCACTCGGTCTACCTCCGATTTTGCGTACGGCGGTCGGCGGTCGGCGGTCGGCGGTCGGCGTACAGACGGACTAAACTTTATTTTGGCTTTCTGGATGCCTATAAGTCGTGAAACGTAAAAAAACGTCAGGGTAGCAAAATTTATTTTTAAAAATCGATATTTAAACAAAGTAAAAGAATCGCTGTATGCTCCTTCTAATCTACTTCTTTCTTCAGTTTTATTGCCGTCTTTCCGGTAAACTAAAATGGCCGAAGAAATTGACGAAAACGACTTTTTCCAACGAGATTTCACAACTGCATCAGAATGGGAACTTTTCAATGCCCGACTCGAAGAAATTTTCCATGACTGGCAGCTTCCATACGCCGAAATCGGAAAGCCGTTGGACTCAAAGGAACTATTTCGCGTCGAGTGGAATGTCGAGAGCCAAGTAATTTTCTTTGCCGACGTTGAACTCGAAGTCAAGCGATATCGTGCCGTAATTCCGTCAGCTACGAAAATAACCGAAAAAGAAATATCTGACGTGGAAATCACAACACCAAGCCAAGTGCACGTGGATCTGATTAGCTTGGGTAATAATTTCAATATTTATGATACAGCAGCGGGTAAAATCCATCCGTTGGCTGTATGGTACGGTCTGCGGGATTTTGTCATCATAGAACCGACGGGACTTCCAATCACTAACGAGAGTCAATTTCGCGTTCTGCTCAGCTCGGCATGTATTACGGTCGCGGAAAGTAATACAGAAGTTCCGGTGTTCATACACGTGATGCCAAATGATCATCACGTCTATCTCGGGGTTTCGGAGACTCTTTCGTTGCGTACGAGTTTCGATATTGTCGCGCTGGACACGATACCTCCGACCTGCAAGTATTTATCGGGACTTTTGTGCATGTTCAAGGGGAAGATTGGAGTACATTATGTCGATCCGGTTACCGTTTCGGTCCGACTCTCCTACAGCTTGGCGAATTTCATCAATGTTGAGTACAGACCCGAGCGCCGCTCGCCCTTTTCAAACGACGCGGAAGAAGAAATCGATGAAGATCAGTTGGAAGAGAGTTCACAATTTTATGTCCTGCCGTATGGTGTATACGTGGATCCGGTAGGTGAAATTATTCTGAACTGTACATGGCCAAACATTTCGGAAAATGTGATTGTTGATTCACCGACATATTCCGATTTGGATCCGCTGCTGGCACCGATTTGGTCCATCCGAGCGAATTTCAAACAGCGACCAGTTTATTTTTTGACTGAAACCTGTTCGGAATATTTGAAGCTGTCTGAAATTGAGAAAACCCTGAGTAGCATTGTTGGAAGTAGCTACGACTTTAATCAGTACTTGGAAGGTGGTAATCCGTTAGATCTGCTCACCGAATCGAAAATTCCCAGCATTAGTTCGGTGATATCGGGAAGAAGTGGTAAAGGCGGGCCGTCATCAGAATTGAAGCAATCGAAGCCTGGCAAATCGGAGGGACCATTAAGTGAGGATGATCTAATGCGAATGCTTTACTACATGTTTCCGGACGCTCAGAGTAACGCACCACATCCGTATAATTTTCAAACTGAAGCGGTAGGTTCGGGTTGTTTTTTTTAGCTGTTAGTAAAATTTTATAGCTTTTCACTTTGCAGTTCGATCCGCTTAAAATCAAATCTGCTGAACCCGATTCGCTTGTGTTTCGACTAAGTATGCTGCTGACCATTTGCAACTCGGATTTCGGTGGGATTTCAGGTGTTGCCCATCTATGGGCCGAATTTACACAGGAAATGCGCTATCGAGTGGAACGATGCATTCAAATTCCGGGGTAAGTGAATTATTTTATGTGTCCTGTACGAAAATTTCAATTACAAGGACCCCTGCATATTCAGCAGCGTTTACTCGTTTGCTTTTAATATATTTAACTTCTTATGGCAATGTGCAAAAAATCAACCAAAACAAACTACAAACCAATCTTGTACATATTTTTTTATTTTAATTGTTTTTAATCAATAGCTGCAATGAAATAATTAAAAAATGAACCGTAAATATTTCAAATTAATTTGATAGAGAAAATAAAGAACACTACAAAATTAATTTCCACATGTACTTGTTTTTACACGACACGTTTCTGATCAAATATGTGCTGCTTTGGTATTCATTTTCCCGCTAAATCTATGAAATAATTGAATCACTAGTGGTCCCTGTACATATAAAATATTTGAATACGAACAAATTCAATTAACTGCATATCAGCAGGTGGTGATTAATAATAGAATGAAGCGGGTGATGTTTGTTTTTCATTTTCTTTGATTATTTCTTGTTTATTTTTGCATTACACCATATTTGGGGATGCTTAAGTACAGTTACTGATTTGTTTGGGACTTGCTGTTTTGTATGTTCTTTGTAATTGGCAATTGCAGTTGTAGCAAGCACTGCACTGAAATAATGAAATAATTACTACTATATACGTAAAATCAAACTGTGCACACATATTCTTTCTGAATTCCAGTCTAAAGGTATTACCGGATTATTACCACTTTTTTGAATTTTAATGTACATTGTAAATGATCTATTCATCATTAAAAAATAACGTCTAACGTCTGGCAAGATACGAAAATAGTTATTCGCAAAGGCTGCAATTTTTTAGTAAGATTGCCGGCTTGATCCCAGCGGGAAAATCGCCAAACAGTCTCTGGATTTAAATCCGCCAGGATGAAGACGAACAAGCGAGGAGCAAATTTGTCCTGATTGGCAGGTAAATACAGTGTTACTACTCTATGCTCACATCGTTGGTCATACACGAACTTCTGTTTCTGCTACCTTGAAGAAACAGTCTCACAGTTTCACTGCGAAAGTAAAGAGGAGAGATAGCAAAAAGCAGTGTGCTATTTTCAATGTTGTATTTAATGTTTATTTACTAAGGCAGTAGAACAATAAATTTAATTAATGCTCCACTATTTCTTTTGATATTATGTGTTTATAATTAGTTAATTTCTTATATACAAATTTAATTACATTATATAATTTTGTATGTTATGTTGATTTTTCTACATTTTTTTACAGCTACACTTTTGTTCCCAAAACGTTTATATATTTATTTATCTACATATTGTTTTCAATTGCATCTTAGTTTGCATTATTCTTATAGGCTACGGTTTCGTTAACTATGAACTGTGTTCTGTTTTACAATATAAAGGCAATGGATTGAATGTTACCTGTTGAAATTCAATAGGTGATACAGAAATAAAAAGAATAACAAATTTTAACAAAAAATTAAGGCTAAAACTATCATCAGTAAAACTGAAATACCAATAGTGAAAGTATGTCCGTGGACTGTAAAATATTTCTAGAGGATATGAGTTTTATTAATTTTTTGCATTGCTTATTAAATGGGTTCGCGATTTTAGCTTTGAGTTTCAAAAGTCTGATCTTTGTATAACAAGTGATTAAATTAAATTATAACATGCCCGCTTAAATTAGTCTATAATAATAATCCATCAGTAACAATTAATTTTTACTCAAACAAAGGGCAATTTCCAAAAATTTCCGTTTATATATCCAAATACAAGATATGTACCTAGAGATATAAAATGAAATTCAAATTTTTAAAAGTTTTAGTGCTTTTTCTGATTTTATATAGTGATTGATTATCTTGTGTGGCTGTAGCCTAACTAAAAACTGATGTTCTTGTAGAAACTCGTAAAAATACGAAAAGTAGAAGTTATCGGTTCGTGCTGACAGTAGCTGGTCCAATGGTGTGGAATATTGAAAAAAAAAAACTATAATATATTCTCGACCAAACCTCGAACAAAGACGGTGAATTAATTTCGCCTACAATCAGCTTAATATCCAAAGCTACTCATTGAATATTGCGTCTGTGCTTAAGATACCGTAACAAAATTATTTGAAGGCATATTTCCTAGAATTAGTCGCAGAAATCCTTTTTGCACCGACTCGCTCCTGTTCTTAATCCCTACTACAATTATCTTAAATTGTTTTTTTCGGGATGTGTCTCTAGAATGCTTCTTTAGGTATATGTATGAACCAACATTTTATTATTAAGAATTAAAGTAATAATAATTTCGATATATCATCAGACCTAAGATATATAACGAAAATCGAGAATGAATAATCACCCTGTTTATCCCTTTTTTTACTTAACTAAATTTATTTTATCATATGATGACTCAAGTTTCTAGTGTAAGCCGTTCATCAGAGAGGAAAAATACTACTCCGCTGTATCCAGGTTCAAACATTTCTCTTTAAAACTTACGAGTACTCTATTACAAAGTTTTCGTACGCACTCTTTAAATTATAATATCATTTTTAAGTATACGAGTACCTTCACTTTAAGTATGCCTAAAAATAATCACCAAGTTTAATGTGCCATGAACCGTTCAGTGAATTTTAAAATATGTATCTCGCTCCAGCTTTTTAGTCGTCCAGATACACTGCTTTTCCCAACTCCAACATCAAAATATGTCGACCTTTTTCTCCGCAAATGGTACCACTAATAATTACCGAGTTTTCGTTTCCTAGTGTATGCGGCACTTGAAGCAACATGAAAGCAATGTCCGATAATGTTCAAGGGGCATGTGTCAACCTTATAGTATGTCGACTTATAGAAAGAAAGATTGTACAAAGTTTAAGCCGCGGTTCACATATGATAACGAGATTCAGAAACTTCAGCTAAAAAAAAAACAGTGAAAATAATATTTTATCGATTTATTTTAACTCATAAGTAAAACATACATAAATTTCACAACTGAAATTAATTGAATTATACAAAAATTACTACGATCGTCAGTTAACCGGAACTTTAACTGCAAGTCTTACATGAAAATATGTCAGCTAAAGTTCTAGTTAGAGCGTAACTGACGATCGTAGGAACGGACCCAAGAAGGACAAATTTCCGTTGCAAAAATATTCATTAATTGAAATGATATTACTCGTATATAATATTATTATAAAAATAAAAAAAGAACTCATGCGTAAATCTATAATTTCCACAGATAATATCCTCTCCTCCTTTCTATTCTGATCAAAATTATTTTAATTTATTCCATATGATTCTCTCTCTCCGTCCGACTCCATATTCTGAATAAAGTTTCTTAATATCCTTAATTGTTCTCTTATGTATAATAAAAATGAGGAAACTAAAACAGAATGTTTTCCTCCTATTATCTCTACAAAAAAAATCCATCTTACTTATATGAAGTTACTAAAGAATTGTATAAAACTAAGAAATAAAACAACAGTATGTTAACTTTAACACTATACAACTGTGTATAATAATTTCCCATCAAAATACATGAAAATAAGAGAACCTAAAAAACCCGAACCGTCCTCTTTCTGGACGATATCTACCACAGATAAAGGGATAAAGAGGATATACAAAAAAACGGGACACTAAGTGGATTTTATTAATATTTATACTTAGGTTATTTTCTTTTTATTACTATTTGGTGTTTGGCTGTGGGTACAATAATGGTGTTGTGATAGATTTACAAAAAAAACCTATATTTCGAGGCACACGTATGTCACGTATAATAAGGTTTGCGGGAAGGAGGCTATGAGTATGAAAAAAGAGTGTCCGTCTCTATAGGAAATTCCAAAAGTTGGTATTTACAGGACATGGGGAAAAAGAAACATTAGCGCCTTTACGCGCACTGCAGCTATGTAGAAAAGGGTCATACTGTCCCACACATATAGTAGTTACCTACTGCATTCAGTTTTAACCCTAACAAGTCCTAATTGAAATATGTGTTAGGTACTTATTGAAGTGAATCTCTGCTATAAATTTATTTTGTTTTCGCCATCATCTACTTGTCTACAACCCACCCTGTGGGTTTTTATTAAATTTTATAGATTTAGTAGTTTAGTTTTGGTTATCCATATACAGGAGTCTTTTCTACTGTTTACGGACAAGCAAATCGTTCTTCTTTATGTTATTATGAATGCAAACATGAATATATTGTTTTTAAAAGTTAATTTTTAATTCTTGTAATTTTTTCAATTTGAATAATACCTGGTGTTTGATTCGAGCCATACAGTTGTGATAGGTTGCGACCTGAGGCTGTATTTATCACAAACACCCGGCTCGAATCTGTGAAAAATTTACAAGAATCAGTCGAATATTACCTATATAATTTCTTGTAGCACGTTTTTTTTATTTTAATTAATATCTAAGTTCTACTAAAAGTACGAATTAAATTACATTACCATATTTTTTGTTCACTTAGAGTCGCTATACAAAATGTTAACAATTTATCGAATATTACAATTTTTATTATTGTTAACTTTATGAATCACTTATTTATGAATTTTTACGATGACACGTCCTAAATTGTGTACAAATTAAAATGTTAATCAAAGTGAAATAATGACTTTTTTACATTAGCTTATTTTCGAAAACTACTTTAATAGACACCAAATATTTACTATATTTTATGTTTCTTGTAATATTCGTCTCATTTCTATTTTCAGTTAATATTTGTATTTATCCTACAAAACTGTGATATGTTTGTAATAAAATTAACTGTTTTTCAATCGAAAATTTATAGTGTAAAGTATGTGACTTGGTCAGAAACTTGTTCCAACATTATATCACTGTTTAAATTTTGCGATTGAAAAACTTGGTAGTGTAAAAATCATGCCTCCTTTTCGGTACCGATCGATTGCTTCAAATAAAACTATCGTTCAGTTCATTTAACCAATTTACAAAATGTTCACCCCTCCCATTGTTGCTGTTACGCAATAATTGTTGTGTACCTAGACTATCATAAGGACAATTATTATTATTATTATTACTTCTAAAACTCCTAGAAATATTATTAAAATTACGGCTACTTATCAATTCCATTTCGTAAAATTGACGACGAAGCAAAATAAGCATTCGTTGATCGCGATCGTGCCAAAACAGATCGTCTATCAAGCGATAGTGTAGTCGTTGTCAGAAAACCTGATCTAAATTTAATATAAAATCGTAGTATCAAGAAATGATAAGTTGCCCTCATAATGGCACCAGTCCATTGCGTGTTGTAGCATTGCGAGCCATATAGATGTCCATATCATGATCGGTCCAATTATCAGACGTGTCACAGTAATTATTTAAAGTATGCGTTGAACCAGCCGTTGAATATCTAAATTTAACGGATACAAATTATTACAAATTAGTGTGATTGTTGTTTTTCTTCTGTCAATTTCGTCGACAAGGTCTGGCGAATATTAAGAAAGCTGATCTCTTCGGGGCGATCTTCATAGAATGTGCGATAGTTTTATAAAGCGATCTTGAAAGCAAAAGTGAGAGAAGAAGAATTTCCCTAAACCGCAAATGTAAGTACGGAAATTGGAACCAAGGTGTAATGATGTTGATGGTGGTAATGATGATCTACTTACCGACTTCCTGGTCGATGATTATGAAGATGTGCACTACTTAAATGATCACGTGACCGTGATCTTGGCCGCGATCTTCGCGTACTCGACGCTATACTTTGTGGTCCGTGAACGGATCCGGCGTATGATGCACGCGACATACGTTCAGATGGTGCGGCCAACGATTGTCGCGATTGTCGCAGTTCCGGACGTGAATTTACCAAATTTGTGGGAAATGCTGTTCCTAAATATCCTCGATGCGAAGCATTCGAAAAACTATGATGCGATTGGCCATCCGCAATTGATCTAAAAATTCGATAAAGTTCAAAATGATGATGATTTGTCAAGTTATTGTTGATTATGGTGGAGTAATGGTTTGTGGGAAATGTCAAAATTTTTTGACTGGTAAATTATGTTAATTATGATCAACTTTTTGCAAGAATGTAGAATTAGTGGTATCGGTAGTTATTCATGACATTGAACTGAATGGAACATGCTTCTTGTGTTTTTACTAATTTCACTTCTCCCGTCCGATAAAGCTTATTTTTACGAGTATTCTCACAAGTTGATACCTCAAAGGAATATTTATTAAATTGCGTCTTATTAAGCGCAATCATTAAAAGTTTTAAAAATACGCTCCTTGTTTTCTAACATAATCCACAACTCGAACGGTGCTGTGTAACATTATCCTTAGTTCTGATCCTTACCTTGCCTTTCCCGATTTTCCCATGCCCGAAAAATGTGATGCATGACTTCTTAAATCATCCGCGATTCCTTGATTTTCCATCGGGTATATTCTGGGGCGGGGAATTGAACGGCCGCTGTACGCCGACACTTGATCCCAATCCTGCAATTAGAAAAAATATTGATCTCTTATCATTCATTATTATGTTATAATTGCTAGGAAAATAAGCGGTAGTTAGTCCTTAGAGAGTATATTTTATTCGTTCATAGTCTTTGAAAGGGAAATATTCCAATTAAAATATTAAAAACGGACTACAGTGGACTGTGTAGATACCTAAATAGGATACCTAAATAGCAGCAATTGATTTACTTACCGTGAAGCAATTAAAAGGGAATATTTACACCTTAAAACGTAGGTAGGTAATCGGACACCGACAGAGCAATTTAACAAGGTATAGAAAGTCCCTTTGGATGTGCTCGCAGATTTTAATTTAATTATTAATCAACGATATTTACGGTGTGGAATTACTAATTGCGCTAAACTGCATAATGTCAATAGCTTTTATACTCTAGAGCAGTGGTCTTCAACCTTATTTCAATGAAGGGCCAAATTTTTGTTATGGAAGTTCTTGAGGGCCGCATTAATCTAATTATATATATATACATGTCTTTCAACTTTGAAGAAAAACACATTTTTGAAATAAGTTTTTACTAAGTTTTAAAATTACAGTGAAATCAATTTAGGAAAATGAAATGAAATATGTATGGTATGTTGCACAAAACTAGATCAAAATAGTAATTTTTTTTAGTTCAATGAGAAATCTGACACAGTTTCTCTTTCACTAATCTGTAAAATCAGAGTCATAACAAACATGACAGCTCCCTTCGATTCGAAACGATTTTGTATGGGGGATGCGTGACTTGGATGATAAAAAGTTTTCTATTAAAGTACAAGATTTACATAGTTAGGCACAGCAAAGTGAAATAGTTTACAAACATATTCAAAAATGAGAATTATACTTCTTTTCTCATCTGGAATTGAGTTTCATAGAAAAAATTAGGAATACAAAAATATCGCAATTTTCAGCAATGTCGACATTCCGCCATTTAAAAAATGTGCAGTTATTTTGCTTATTTTTTTAATGGTAGTTTTTGTTATCTAAAACAAATGGCATATTGCTTCGATTCTGAACATTTGTTTTTCAGTATCCAGTCTAGAGGGTGGCTTCGTGGCTAGAGCACTTGCCTTCGGTGCACCTGGTATCAAGTTCGAATCTGCTTGACGACAAGTAATTTTTATGAATGGGATTGGGTGCCGGACTACCAGTCCAATCAGCTGTAAAAGAGAACTTGAGTTAAAATCGGGGTAATAATCACGGACGAGCGTGTAGCTGACCACTTCACCTCCTAGTGTTCTGTTGGTCTCGTAATTAACTCTAGCATTACTTCAAGGCCCTGGCCCAATTTGGACTGTTGCGCCATTGATTAATATTATCGAATCTACAGGATTCGTCAATTCTAAAGTTTTATATTAAAACATCATGCTCTGGGATAATAAAATATTGTTACGAATCCGTTCCAAAAAAGACTCTTCATTGAACTGGTGTATTTTCT
The DNA here is from genome assembly GCA_949128065.1 of Beris chalybata. Lineage (NCBI taxonomy): Eukaryota > Metazoa > Arthropoda > Insecta > Diptera > Stratiomyidae > Beris > Beris chalybata. The sequence continues at coordinate 676,167 of OX421896.1, read as the reverse complement.
CGATCCGATCCGTGACATCACTCATCGAGGCAAAATCGAGACATTTCTTACGACGAACTGTCATATGTGCGCAGCTTGAGTTTAAGTCGGCTGTGGCTGTTATGATGGATGAAGCAATTCGAAGAGAGTTTTCTAAATAAGTGTCAGAAACACGATTCCTCAATTTTGACTTCACATTCTTGATTTTGGAAAATAGTTGCTCACAAATATATGTGCTGCCAAAAAAGGATGCTGAGCATGAGATCTGATTGCTGGGAATTGATTTTTTTTCAACAAACAATAAGTAAAACTTCAAAAGTCCATAATTTTTAAATTTCTCCTTTAAATCGCGAAAGCTGTGTGCAAAGTGGGTGCCGCGCGAGCTCACAATGGAGCAAAATTTTCAACGTGTCGTTGACTCGGAGCAATGTTTAGTGATATTTAACCGAAATAAGAACGAATTTTTTCGTCGATATGTGACAATGGATGAAATCTGGCTTCATCACTACACTCCAGAGTCCAATCGACAGTCAGCCGAGAGGACTGCACGTGATGAACCGAATCCGAAGCGTGCAAAGAGGAAACAGTGGGCTGACAAGGTTATGGCATCAGTATTCTGGGATGCCCAAGGTATAATTTTCATTGATTACCTTGCAAAGGGCCAGAACATCAACAGCGATTATTACATAGCGTTGTTGGTGCGTTTAAAAGACGAAATCTCGAAAAAACGACCCTATTTGAAGAAGAAAAAAGTGCTGATCCAGCAAGACAATGCACCGTGTCACAAGTCAATGAAAACGATGGCAAAATTTCATGAATTAGGGTACGAATTGCTTCCCCATCCGCCAGATCTGGCCCCAGCGACTTTTTTCTGTTTGCAGACCTTAAAAGAATGCTCGCTGGATAGAAATTCAGGACTTATGAAGAAGTAACCGCTGAGACTGAGGACTATTTTAAGACTAAAGGGAAATCGTTTTACAAACATATTATCGCAAAATTGCCTGATTGACAATTCTACAATCGTTGTATCACTCTCGAAGGCAACTACCTATGTTGAATAATAAAATCAAATTTTATGAAAAAAATTTTTTTTAACTATGCTAAGGCCGGGGTACATTGCATGCGAAAGTGCGATGCGCGACTAGTGCGAGACTCGCACGAGATCTCGCTCGCATACTTCATCGCAATCCAAAGTACATTAACTGAGCGGCGTTTTATTTTCACCAATTCAAAATGTGTCTTTAATTAACAAGAAATTCATTGCAATGCATTATAAAAAAAAAAAAACTTAATTCATTTTTAAAAAATTTTACCCGAACCGCTCAAATCACAAACAGTAAATGACTGGTCTACCACACGCACGCCCTGGGATGCGAGATTTTTCAATTTTCCGAAATTGTCTCGCATCGTATCGCACTCTCGCATAACGCAGGAATGTACATTGCCGAATGGAGGTATTTGCTACGAAAACCATTTGACAACTGATGCGAGTCTCGCACTAGTCGCGCATCGCACTCTCGTATGCAATGTACCCCGGCCTTTAGCCTACGAACTTTTCAGCCTACTTGTTACGGCCAACTGAATACCTTTTTATTCCATTTTAAGTGAAGTATGATAACATTTAAAAATCAACAAAATGATGTATTCTTCTAAACTCTTTGTTCTTTTTATCATTGATACAACATAACACTGATGTGGCTATTGAAATAGCATCAAATATGAATTATTGAAACTAAATCGTTTGGCGGGCCATAGATATATACGCGGTGGGCCGCATGCGGCCCGCGGGCCGCGGGTTGAAGATCACTGCTCTAGAGTATCGATTGAAAATTTGCTAAATTGTAAGATTGGTATAAGATACGATGGTTGTACCGAAAGAAGGCTGGGAAATACCGTATATCATATTTTATTATTACTAGTAGATTCTTGTTTATAGAATCCGGTCTAGCATGATACTTTCACCCGATTTTTATCGTTGCACGCTTCCGAAGTAAATTAATTGTCTTATGCGCGTTTTAGAAAATAGAATAAATTAAACGGATAGGTATATTGAAAAAAATGCATATTTGTGATGCGGAAAATAATACATACATCATTTGTGACTGATCTCGTTCGTTTTCCAAAGTTTTTGAAAGAAGAAGTTTGCTTTTATTTGCAATTATTAAATTATTAATCTAAATGCTAATATTTTCTCTGCTTGTACTTCAATTTTGACCACTACCAACATTTTTACCTAAAAATGGCTCGGCGGTAATTTCCTAATAATATTCTTACCTTGTGGTTATTGAACGCTGACAATGTGGCTATTGATCCTAGTGGTCCAGGACTTCCAGCGGGTCCACAGCAATTTACAGGTAAGCCACCCATTGGAAGGGGACTCTTCTGCTGTGAGTTTAATGCTTGAAGTTTCCGCGATCGTCTTCTAAGACAAAATATTGAATTAATAAAAATCATAGGATTTGCAGAATCGTAAATATGACATGATCGTTATAAGAAATATAGAATCAATCAGTAAAATACGAATAGGATTCTGAAATACAAGTTATGAAGTGATCTTTAAATCCGAGGTCATTAAGAACGATCGATGTTGACTTCGGTTCATGATCATGAAATTAACGATCATTTGGTATCTATTGTAAAATTTTTAGTTTTATGCGTCATACGAGTACCTGCTGGCTGCAATAAAAACGATCACCGCAACAATTATTGTTCCACAAATCGCGGCACTTGCTGCTATTGTGATTTTATCCATGTTCGATGTTTGTGACGCGACCGTCCGTACTTCGCGACACTGCGAATACGGCACATTGTCGGGTGTGACGTTCAACTCCTCTAAGGATATCACACAGACCACAATGCACTCCTGCGACGGGACATTCTTGATTTTAAATTCGCGTTCGCTTGCTTCGAGTGGCGGCCCTTGCTTGAACGTCTTTTCGCCGAAAAGCCGATATACAACACGAAAGCCAAGAATATTGGCTGTGTCCGAATCCCATTGTATTATTACGGAACTATCTTGACGGAAAGCGTTTTTCACTTGAACCTCGTTGGCATCATCAATTCGAGTACCTCGTTGCGGGGGAAAACCAAGAACAAGAGGTGGACGTTGTTGTTTATGTGGTGAATTGTTTTGCCGCCAGGTGGATTGAGGTTTTGTTCCCGAAACGGGTTGCTGCTGAGACGGCGATTTTATCTGGAAGAAGAGGAGCAAAGTTGAAATCATTGAGTAGTTGTCTGGCGGAGGAGACAAACGAATTACTGAAGAGGAAACGCTTCCCTTTAAAATATTACAGTCACGATCGGTTGCAAGCCAATCGTATGATACTCTAGATCAGCGGTCTCCAACCCAAATGATCTCGCGGGCCGCATTGGAAATGCATCATAGCTCCGCGGGCCACATATCATTATATATCCCCATATTAGATTTTCCTACTCTAAAAAATCGCCTCGCGGTAACATTGCAAACAATAAACTTTTCGTCAAAATATGGTGTCGCAAGAAATTTTTGCTGAAAAATAATCAAGGCGGGCCGCGCGTTGAAGATCACTGCTCTAGATGAAATACTTTACACCAATTTATATTGTAATTGGTGTTAAAGTCATATACAAAATTTCAAAGTCGTAGCTTTAGGCGTTCCAAAGTTATTGGTCAATATTCATCAACACGTGCTTTAAAGATTTTCCTTATTGCAGTAATGTAAGCCTTACAAATCCGACCAAACACCCAGATTCAAAATTTCAAGATCCTAGGTCAAGGCGTTCTTCAGTTTCCTGCTTACGGACGGATGAACGGACGTCAGGCTGATTTGGAGTTTTTGGGACAAAACAAAATGTATAACTTTTTCCGTCCTAGGTGCTGTTCTATGCGTTATAAACTTTTGGGCTGGATTAAACTTATAATATTCTAAGATTTCATCTAGAGCCTAACAATTATTCTTACCGACGGGACAGGTGTTACAGACGGTGCTACCGCTGAACTTATCGCCGACGATGTTGTTGTTGGCGTGGGAGTAGTAGTTGAAATTTGAGTTGTAGAAACCGTCGTTGAAACTGGAGGAGTCGTTTCAAATGGAGCTGCAGTTGTTTGACGCGTAGTCTTTCTTGTTGTACTGGCCGTAGTTGGAGGAGCAGAGGTTGTTGTACTCGTCGAGTGCGTTGTCTTAGCTGGTTTTGGAATAAGCGAGTCCACAATACCGACCGGTCCGTTTAAATCGATATCCGATTCGGGACATGTCAACTCGTCTGGTTGAATCGAATAGAAACCGCGATCTCTAAACCGATTTGGCGAACCGCAGAATTGGGGATTACGTTCTCGAGATGTTACCTGTTTTTGGGGAAGAAAGAAATGTGTAACCATAGCACAAATTAACGGCAATCCATTTACAGGATATTTTGAAAATAATTTGGTTCACGTTCGGAAACTTCTTGGAAACAGTTATAATCAGTTTGACTCGAAAATGCTTTCAAATATTTTTCAAAATACCGTAATCGGTTTTGATCTTTTGTTATTTTCATACCTGTAGATCGCCATTACGAATCCATTCTGCTACCCATTTAAGTTTACAGTCGCAATGAAGAAACCGACCACCCAATGATAATCCGCGCAGCGTTTGATTCAAATGGCTAAGCGCCTTTTCTGGTACAGTCGGTAAAGGATTACCGTCTAAGGCTAACAGTGTTATACTTGGACTGCCGCGAAACGCAACCTCTGGCAGTGCTGTTAATAAGTTAAAACCGATATCAAGGACACGTAGTTCACGCAAAGAATGAATAGCACCAACTGGAAATTCCGATAGTAAATTGTTCAAAAGGCTTAGCGAACTGAGCGTTTTTCGAACGCCGGCAAACGCGTTCTCTCCCAGATTTTGTATTAAATTTCGTTCTAAATTTAAGGCAGTTAATGAGTCGAGACCCTCAAAAGTTCGAACGCCACTATTTCCGGGCAACTCTCGAATTCCATTTTGCGATAGATCCAGAAAGGCCAGAAGCTTAAGACCACGAACACCTTCAGGAACGCGCTTCTGTCGCGTTCCTTTCAAATTTAAATTCTTCAAGCCCTGCTCCAAACCCTTGAATGCATTCGCCGATAACGATACATTGTTGTCGTTAAGTTTCAATGTCGATAATTTTGTCAGTCCTTGAAACGCGTTGTCTGGAATCGATGTAATCTGATTTTTTGATAAATCCAATAAGTTCAATATAGTTAATGTACGCAGTGCTTTAATAGGAACTTCTTCAAGGAGATTGTCTTGTAGATTTAAATTCTTTAGAAATGTTTCTTGTCCCTTAAAACTTGTTTCATCGATTTGCTTAATCTTACAGCTACTCAACTGAACGTTGTGCAGTCGAAGATTGGTGAAAACGTCGTTTTCGAGCTTATCGATGGTCGAATTATTGATATAGAGCAGATCTATTGGTATATTCTTTGCGAAACGGTTCAAGGCGTCGATTAAAAGTGGAAAATTGACCTAGAATGATGAAAGAAAAGGAGTTAGGCACTAACATTCGATCATTATATATTTTGGACTGAAGTTATATTTAATTTATTCATTTATTAATAATAAATAATTGATTATAAACCATACAATGCAGCACAGCATGCAGCAGCGAAAATTTCAGAAAATAAATTAGTCGGTTTGTTTTGTTCAATCATTGCCAAATATTTAAATTTATCATAACATTCAACGGCTGATTGGTTTGTGGACCAAGATGGCTAAAAAATAGGTTTTAATGCAGTATCTGCAGCCCGGTATTATATCAACAAACCATCAAAAATTAAGAAAACTAAGCAACATAATGTTAGTTAGTTTTAGTAATTAATAACACTTACTTGATCACATTGTACAGACAATTCGTGGCCTAAATTATAAGCACATAAACACGACGCCTGCAAATCTGGAACCTCTCGTTGCCACGGGCATTGCCCGAAAGTTGCAGTGGCTACCAGTAGTATTATTACAAGCGGTACCCAAACATTGCTATAACGTTTGTGATGCATTCTCCTAGAAAATAGTCTACTTATCATTTTTGCAGTCCTAATCGTTGATCCCTGTGGTTAGTCCGGTCAATTTGGCTTTCAAGCCGATTGATTAGATTTCCTGTAAGAGACATAGAAAAAGAGTTTAGAAACATTTTGGCTCAGGGTAATGTGAGCATAAGTAAATACATGTGGTTATGGCAAACTAACTGCCAGCTATGTATTTTGATTGGAAGTTCTTCTTTTAGTGCAATGAAATAATTGGGATATACCCATTCTGACCAGTATTTAGTAAAGTTAATGAAATGCATACAATCCGACCCTTAAAAAGTCTCACAAAATTTAATTTAATTCTATAGCTCCTTTAAAGGAATGTCCATCTGTATTTGATGTCCAACGCCCTCCGATCTAGCTCCGAATCCATTCCATCTTCACTGCCGTATGTGGAGGGTTTATTTACTATAATCACTTTGCTAGGAGGATGTAATAAAAAAAAACAATGTCTTCTCTGATTCCGGTCTTCAACAGTTTACACAGTTTAGTTTCGCTTAGTGCTTGCTAATGGAAACTAAAGTGGATACTATTCGATATGATGATAAATCAACATCTACGATGTCATTATCAACAATAGAGTACCAAGAATCTGTGTATACAATGGCAAGCTTGCTCATAATCCCTCTTAACCTCCATTCAAACCACCTAATCGTCATCTAAATGCTGCAACAAAACGGACTTACAATAATTAACCACTTCAATTGACGCACTCAAAACTCGAATAAAGGACAAGAGTTCTTTTATAGGGTATCAAGATTTCATCCTTAGTCATGTCTCAAAAGGATGTTCACAAAAATTTGTCATTAACGTCTGCATTTTCGTCTACTTACCTATCCTACTATAAAGTACATTTGCATGGCCCTTAAGCAAATTGAGTCGGATACAAAGGACCTCTTCTCTAGCCATTACCGACCCAAAATAATATATGCAAATAGGACCGGAGCGATAAAGAGAAGAGCGGGCGGAAAGGTTTGATGCGAATAGGAAAATTCAATTTAGTTGCAGTTTTTATCCAACCAGGGGATAAAGCCGAATCTGATTGAAACTATCAACAGGGAGAATTTTATTTGCAACACAAAGTGTCAACTAAATGACGATTTCCTCCTCACCAGGGTTTGGAATAATAAATTTAATCATGTTCGTATTACAAAATCGTTTTACTAAAACTACTCTTTTATGAAAGAACCAAACACTTAGGTACCTCTTCTATTCACTATAAAAATTGTCTTCTTGTCGTCTGGTGTTGGTAAGTGTTTTCCAAGAAATAATGTTATTTTATGAGGGGAATTTTTTTTTGTGATGGCATAAAAGAGTTAGAACCAATTTTGATGATCACATCACATGATGATGTTGGTGACATTTGACATGGAAACATTCATCTGTCGAGGATCATAAAATTCCTTTCTGGATAGAGTGCCAGTCGGCCATATACAGCAGTAATCACATTTACTATACTTGTTCGAGTTGTACAAAAATCGGCAACACTCAACGGAAGTTTTATAGTCCTTTTGAACTAGTGCACTACCGTGCTGTCAGGATAAGAAGCAATAAAGGCTATTTTTATAGTTTAAAATGGCTATTAAGGGCTGCATTGCTGATGCTGTTATTTATTTTTTTATTTTGCCATCATTTTTATTTAGTCTATGGGAAGTTCACTAAGTGACATTGCAGCTTGTATACAATGTTGCTATTCAATTGGTGGCGGAGAGTCTTATTTTGTGTACTCTAGATGAAAATTGAGAATGTTATAAGTTTAATCCAGCCGAAAAATTGGTAACGCTAGGAATTTGAAATTTTGCACATATTAATTTTTAAATGTAAAGGAAAACAATAAATATTTATTTATTTATTTATAACAAAAACAATTGAACAGAAAATCTTTTCCAATTATGCAATTGTCGCGAATTACAAAACAAATGTTTTTACATGTAAATAAAATAGAAAAAAATATACGTATATGTATATAGTATGTATATGTAAAAGTATTAGTATAACGACATTGAAAGAAGTATAAGAAATTAAATAATGAATTATGTATCAGAAGACCGAAAAAGAGTGACCTTTAAGAACACTTTGAATGAGTTTAAGCTAGTAGAACTATGAAAACTAGGGCAATACAGTTAAAGGTGCGAGGTAATTGGATTAGAGGAGAGTAATAGAACCAATTAATATTGGTTTGAGGTACTGTAAAAATTTCGTGACATCTAGTATTGTAGTCAATATTTCGCAGTATGAAACCGAGTGAGTCCTTCCGGAACCTTTATGTAAAACTCCTTTTGGTGAACACACCCAGTTTAAGATATGAAATTAAACCCTGACGATATTGTCTTTAATGATGCAAACACCTTATTATACCCCATCCCCAACTACAATATAAATCGGAGTTCAGTACTGCATCTAGAGTATTAACTGCAGAAGGTTTTTTTTAATTTTTCTTCAGTTGCTTATTATGTTGTAGAGTTGGTATGCCACCTTAGCAATACAATTTCTGGTTGGTTTTAAAAACTGAGTGTGATTGAAATAACTATTACACTATCGAAGCTATAAATAAAGAGATGCATAATTTCTAAGAATGTCTCTTAAGTTGAAAATGGTGCATTTAACAATACACGATATATTTAAAAACATCACATTTTTATCTGTCAAGGTCAACGAGAATAAATTAATCTCCATAAATTCAGTTGACAAAAACTCTAAGCTATGCAAAACTATACTTTCTGTGTCCGATTTTATCCAAAAAATTACCATAATTTTCGATTGTCTTCTCGAATTTCACGTGGAAGAATGACGTTCACCTATTTCAAATTCGTTCTTAATATCACAAGGTGAGCGCGACAAGATTATTAAATCAAATACAGAATTTCTGTTTATAATAAATAACAGTATGGACAAGAATTCAAACGGTCCATTCGATTTCGTTTCGGGAAAGTATGTCAACAGTTTGTGAATCGCCATTTTTAATGAAGTATATTTTAATATAATTTTATAACGTCGTTACGAAGAAAAATGAAAGAAGAAAAGAAGAAGATGTTTTTCTTTTAGCTCAGTAGTTTCATATTCATCTGACAGGTATACAGATATGTGTACATTCGACATGTACACGTTATAGTAAACTAGATCAATTTTTATCGCTTGCGTATAATCCGTTAATCCTCTTCAACTTTTCTAGTGTGGAATTTAATTTGTAGACACGTGAAATCAATTCGTTCACGAATTTATTATCTCAAGCGGTTATTAAAAATAAATATCGGATTAAATTTCGTCCCACTATGATGACATAGTCGAAGTGTGGCGTAATTTAATGTTGAGTCGAACCAAATTGAATAAAAGGCCAAGAACGGCCAATACATAGAGTGGACAGGTAGGATATACATATATTTGATAATAATTTAAATAAAATTTTAGATTCGTCTGACTTTTGAAAGATTTTGTTTAAGACTATTGTCCATTAGATGACAATTTGTTTCTATGGTTATTCATAAAAAAAATACAGTCGTCTAAAACCGTGGTAGTGTGTCATGAGCTTGGATTTGGACGAACAAAGTACAGGGAATATTTCACTACCGATATAATTCACAGACTCGAAATTTACAAACTACCGTTAAAAATCCCACTAGAAGTTTTCATTGCGTCGCAACTAGTTCTCTGGAAAGGTAAACTGTGTTATGTTCATTTTGAAGTACGAATTGTAAAATTTTATTTAAAGTTATTTATGTATTAAAATGAAAATTAATAAAGCTCACTTCAAGCATTGGAGCTAATACACAAGAATATTGGTTTTTCAAGCTTCCGAAAGAGCTGAACTGCGACGAACTATTGCTTAAAAATGTATTTTGTATGTGGTTTGCTTCTAGTTAGTACTAGGCTCATAGAGCTATATGTATAATGGAGACAGCGTGCAGCGACTGCTTTGAAGCCGGAGGTTTTCTCGCAAAGGACCGGCGATATTCACTATGCTACTATCAGCATCTGACTCATATGTACATATGTTATACTCCGGTATTGAAAAGAAAAAAAGCCAAACCTTTAAATACTACGCTACTATTTGCATTTCACTGCCACCGGGCATGAAACGCTCCATACAAAAATGTTCAATTTTGCATCAAAATGCTTCAAAGTGCTTTATATAGAAACGGCGTCTTGCGATCTCCGTTAGTTATTAGCTTTATAACTAGACTTAACTCTAAAAAAAAATTGTATATCCCTGGTAGACCATCATCGATGAGCTCATCATGATACTCATCGCAACAAACCTAATGAGCCTTGTACGAGCGTGAGGCTTAAACTCATTTACATACCTTTAAAAAATTCTTCCCCTACTAGACAAAACTCATCAGTTCACATATACTAATAAATCGAGAGACGCATACTACCACATCAAAAATCCCCGTGCTTCAATATAAATAATATACTATTTGGAAAATCTTTTCTATTGATGAGTCTGTCGATGATGATATGATGAGTTTGTCACTTACACACAATGTACGAGTACTATATGGAAAATACTAATTTTATCGATGAGTCCGTCGATGATTATATGATGAGTTTTCTGGTTATACTTGCAATGAGTGCTCATCTATTGCTTTTGTTCTGGACCTGGACTATGTAAAATTTCCTTTGTTTGGATTCATTTGTTTGGATTTTTAATTTTAGAGCGTTGCCTAAGATAAGAAAAGTGATGTTCCTCTAACCTTCTTTACAATTTCACTTCCACTTTCTTTTTTTATTATAGTAAGATCAGTCTAATTCCCCGTTATATTTTTTATTTTTTATATTTTCTATTTTTTTTACTGAAATGTCACGCAAGGCGATTTATAGTGGAATGGCCAGGGAGTTAAAAGCATATCAAAGGGATGTTGATAGGCGTAGAAATTAGAGTATTTATGAAATTTTAGGGTGAAAACTTCATGAAACACTGAAACGTTCATCATGAAAATCATTGAAAAACTCATCACCATCTCATCATTAAAATCACTGAAAATCTCATCATGAGCTCATCATGAAAATCATTGAAAAACTTATCGAAACACTCATCACCAACTCATCATTAAAATCACTGAAAACTCATCATGAGCTCATCATGAAAATCATCGAGACACTCATCGAAACACTCACTAGGAGGGGAAGAATTTTTTAAAGGTATATAAATGAGTTTAAGCCTCACGCTCGTACAAGGCTCATTAGGTTGGTTCCGATGAGTATCATGATGAGCTCATTGATGATGTTCTACCAGGGTCCCCTAAAAATTTCATAATGACTCATAATGAGCGATGAATGAAGAAAACATAATTTTAGCGCTTAGTTCTAATAAAGATTTGTTTTCTATATTTTATAAAAATATTATATATGTTGCTTTTATCGGACTTTCCTTAGGCAACGCGCTAAAATGAAAAATCCAAGCGAAACATATGGTACACGCTGAAAACAAAGGAAATTTTACATAGTCCAGGTCCAAAACAAAAGTAATAGGGATGAGCACACATTGCAAGAATAATCAGAAAACTCATCTTATAATCATTGACGGACTCATCGATAGAATTAGTATTTTCCATATAGTACTCGTACATTGTGTGTAAGTGACAAACTCGATCGACAGCCCTACTAGACAAAACTCATCAGTTCACATATACTTTTAAATCGAAAGACGCAAACATCCACATCGAAAACCCCCGGCTTCATTATAAATAATATACCATACAGAAAATACTGTTCTATCGATGAGTATATGATGAGTTTTCTGGTTACACTTGCAATGATCATCCCCCCTACTTTTGTTCTGGACTATGTAAAATTTCTTTTGTTTCCAACATGAACCATTTATTTCTCTTAGATTTTACATATCAGCGCGTTAGTTATAATTGAGTGTCTTCTTTTAAAATACAGAAATATATATAAGTATATTCAGTTCGGTGTTTTCAAGTAAAACAGATAATATGATTTCTGCTTATTTGTTTACTTTAAAATGATATTTTTGTAGTTTTTTCGAAACACTCATTATTAAAATCATCGATAAACTCATCATGAAAATCATGAAAACACTTATCACAAACTCATCATTAAAATCATTGAAAAGCTCATCATGAAAATCATCGAAACACTTATCACCAACTCATCATTAAAATCACTGGAAACTCATCATGAGCTCATCATGAAAATCATCGAGACACTCATCGAAACACTCATTAGGAGGGAAAGGATTTCTTAAAGGTATATAAATGAGTTTAAGCCTCACGCTCGTACAAGGCTCATTAGGTTGGTTGCGATGAGTATCATGATGAGCTCATCGATGAGCTCATTGATGATGTTCTACCAGGGAGACTCATCAATAGAAAAGTATTTTCCAAATAGTATATTATTTATATTGAAGCGCGGGGATTTTTGATGTGGATGTTTGCGTCTCTCGATTTAATAGTGTATGTGAACTGATGAGTTTTGTCTAGTAGGGATAGTTTCGAGAACCCAGTGTTACTTAGGCGGATTGTCTTATTTTATTGGTACAGTATAATCTCGATAATGTGAACTTAATTGAAACCGACTGATTTCACATTTTGGAGGTGTTCACTTTATTGGAGACGAAAAATATATGCTGTAGATTTATATATGTATGTATGTATTTTATTGAATAAAATAAAATTTCAAAAAACAACATTATGTACATTAAGCCTAAAACGAAAATCCATTTATATTTTTCGAAAACCAAAACTATTTGTAATAATTCTGGAAATGATAAAGAAAAATACTATTCTAATCTGGCGAGGCAGGTATGAAAAAATTTGTTATTTTGGATTGTCGGATAGAATTGAATACTTTTTCGACGACTATAGACCTAATTTGTACATATGTTCGTAATATATATCAATGCCCATAACTTTATAAACAGAGTGTTACTTTATAGATAACCATGTTCACATTATAGAGGCGCTAAAATTACCACCGTACACATTACAAGAGACATTTAAGAAAAAACTTGTTGTTCACTTTCGTGGGAAAAGCACATTATCGAAGGTTCACATTATCGAGATTATACTGTATAATTAAATATTTGGAAAGATGCCATGCTTTCTACTTTATACAATCTTAATTAATGCAGAATATCGATTTATGCATTTAAGCATCGATAAGCTTATCTAAAGATTCAGAAATATGAACTAACAATTGACATTCTTCTCATCATAAACGGAATATCACACGACTGAATAGTGGCCTCGTATAGCCTGAGTTAATGTGCTGCATTTGCACCATTCTCATGATCATCCCTACATTTTTGTCCCAATTCTTTTATCAATGGATGTCCACCTCTATTGTTGTGAACACATTCACTGGGATATTTCAAATAAATTGAATAAATCACTTTAATATCGATATACTTATTTACCTTTGCTGAATTCCTTATAATATGGGTGTAACTTGAAGCCCCAAGCATTGATAAAATTTTTATACATTTGTGGATACTAATGTGTTGCTTGTATTGTAGTCCAGCGAGAGAATAAGGTTTATTGAGTAGCCTACCTGGACATATTCGCACCAATAGTACCTGCAGGTGGCAATTCAAGTACATCACCGATTCGTGTAAGACATCCAAGCACAATTTAGTGAATTTAGTGGTTGTCTCATGTGCAAAAATGTTTTCATCCAAAAGCGAGTAAATATAAGCTCTACTATCTCTGAACAATATACCACCTTCCATCCCTGAACCAGAAAAAATGGGGAACTGGAGTGTCGACATTTGTATGAAGTTTACCGAATGAAAAGTTAAAGGAACTCACTGTTTAGTTGTGTAGGTGCTTACTACAAGAAAACTACGAAAGTGTTTCGCCATCAATGATGCAATAGTCTCACCTGGAACTCTGCCATATTCCACTACTAGCAGGTTTTGTCCTCTATGGTGCATTAATGTCGCGCGGATAGAGCCCTTAGCCCCTGGAGTTTGTCCCTTTCTATATTCGGTGGATATAGGGGAGTCTACTGTTCGGCAATGCCATTTGACTCTTACTTTGGGTGCACTTTGTCATTGTGACTTTCAACTCCCAAAACATAAACTGCTAGTTGAATAAATAAAAATGGTTCTTTTAGTGCAAGTTCTGTGTATTTTTCGGATTACATTTCGGAGCAGATAAAGTTACTCGGAGTTACTGATTTATTCAAAACGATTAGCAGCAACTGAATATATTTTTGGATGATGGTCCGAATACAGTTCTGATGTAAATTTATCGGGATGTATTAAAATGACACCATTTTTCGTCATGGATTTGTATGACCTGACAAAATGTGTATAAATTTTTTAAGAAAATCGTATCTTGAGTTCTTTCAAATTTAGAAGCACATTAAAATTACATGAGTACCGGTAGGCATAAACTTTATCGCCGGCCTTGTACCTAGCCATAAGATTCTAAATTAAATTCTACGAGTAGGTACACGATTACTAGAACTTGCTTTCCATTTCCATTTCCACATCCATTTCCGTCACGAAGGATTTTCAATTTGCAAATGAAATTCCGGCACTTAATGCTATGATTTTGGATTTCGTTACAGCTAAGCAGAAATATGTTTAATTTTAAGGTAATTACAAAATATGTGCACTAGATATTTCAGTTACCTAATTCTTATACATATTTAATAAAAATAATCATTGGTTTTAAATTAGGAAAAGAAGTACCACAGCACCTAAAATGTCCTTATGCTGGAGAATTTCAATTCAAGGCTCACTTGTATCTGCGAAACTGTGGTGAAAATTTGCGCAGGCACTGGTGATGACCACTGCTATGCTTTGATTCTTACTAAAGGAGTCGGTTCGATTCACCAAAGCGATTGAGTACCTCAAGGAGAGGCATGGAAACATATCATTTTACGTTTAATTTTTTTATACCTATAATGCAACTGTTAATTGGATCACTTAAACTTTTTTATACATTTATCACTCAATATTTGGATTACCTCCAAAAACCAACCCTCGAAAATCGGATCCTTTTCTAAGCAGAATTTTCTTTATTTCAATTATTACAAAAGGTTTACTTCATAGTTGGTTCTGGTACTCAAAAGTGAATAATAGCTGCTACTCAAAGTACTAACGAACAAGTATAATAAGGAGGTTTTAAAAAAAATCCGTCATTTGAACCACCTAATCTAATCGAACTATTGCACGCCATCGGCGTGCTCCTATAGAAGAAGTTTCTTTCTAGTTGCAAATCTTGACCTAAATCTTAATCGAATGTTTCTGTAGATCTTCGCACTATGATTCGGCAGTACGCTGAAGACGGCAAAATCACATTTCCTGTGTGCGGAAACCCAGAAAACGGATTAGGTACCATTGACTTCTAGCTAGAGTAGAAAAAAAGAAACTGAAATTTAACGTAAAACAGAAAAAACAGGAAATGAAGATTCCAAGGCATAGTGGGAAGACCTTTAACCCATTTCAAAAGCTGCATTCCCTATGAGCTACCTACCTTACATCGAAGAGATGTCGCCAACATTTCTCGTTAATTTGCAATACCTTACCGATATATATATATATATATATATCGGCTATAGAAAATCGCGGTGCAGTGTATATTTACTGCAATTTTTTGCGAGGCCATTAATCACATTGACCATGTTGTACATATACACTGGCCGCTATCTTCCTGACCCGTTTCTAGTATTGTTTAAGTGGATGCGTACAAAGTTGCGGTCACTTAGATGTGAATCACAGTTGATGAATTGACGCAGAAATGCCATTGATTGCGTATAATGTTGTCATATCAACTTCACCTTGATTATAACGTTGTGATCCACTTCTTTTTCTTCTTGTTCTCCTTCCTCGTCAACCTCATGTCGTTCATCTAGGTGGTTCGGTCAAGTTCTTAATGCAATTTAGCTGCTTCTGAAGTGCATTCCAGCGAGCTGTTGCTGCACGATCAGTTAGTTTGGAAAAAAACCTGTCGTTCGTTCTTATGGTCTCAATTGAAAGGTTCATCCTCTTGGATGCGAGCACTACTACGTTGCGGCTTTACGTAACGGTTTTTCGAGTTTTTAAATGATATCTTGTATGGTATAGCTAAGTTGGTATTGCACCTATTTCTTAAAGGTTTTGGTTTGGATAGCACCTTCCCATAGTAGAACACTACAATACACCGTGCTATTGATTAGGCGCATGGGAACTTGTTTTTCCTGGCTGATGAGAATGGCATTGATTTTCCAGTTAGACGCTTATGGTATTTATTATAAAGGAACGTATACAGCATTTACTCGATTAATTGATTGCCTTATACCTACTCTTACATTATAGGAAAAGTATAGAGTGCGGCCATCAGTTTCGAGATAACTAATCTGATCATTGTGTTGCGCAATCTCGAATGTTTGGTATAGTTTGCAATCAGTTTTATAATAGGCATTACAGATTTATTGCTGCTGAGTTGTGCAGACAATGACCTCTTGAACTTGCCTGTCTTTCACTTATTTTTATAAATTGGCGCAATTGTTCAGTCTCATAACTGACTGACTCATTCTGATTATGAAAGTGAAAACTGTACTTCTCTTTCACCTTGGAGCTGAATTAATATTAATATTATATCGCTATGGATATTAGTTCCGGAAACTTTTCATTCTACCCTCGTATACCTACATATGTGGAATTGATTATCTTCTGCAGTGTGAATGTCATAACTTTTATACCGCGAAGATTTGCTAATGTGTAGCTAGGGAAATCTTCTAAAACTGCAGGGCGATCATTAATTATTACCAATTATTTTAATTTCTTTGCATCCTTCCAATTTACTTTTTTTCTTATTCATTATTAAAACATTGCAAAATTATTTGATAAGGAATTGGCATAGGACCGAAAGAATTAAGTAAAGCGTGGAAAAGCATCAACTCATTTTGCGTTAAACAAATACAGCTGAACTCACTTCAAATGGACTCGCTTTTAATGGGCATATGTTTAAACTGGGCTAACTACAAGGTCCCACTCGTGACCTCGCTTATAGTGGACATCCTATAAAGTCCATTAAAACCGAGGCTTATGTAAGTCGTGAAAACCAGTTGTACTGAAAAATGCCTTTACAGGCCATCAAAATTGTGGAAATTAAAAGATCCTGCATAATCCATTGCCAGTTATTATAATTTTTTTTATAATACTGTCTAATGCTTTTAAAGTTCAATTTTCTAGTACAACCTGTCCGAAAAATTCGGCCCGCTAAACAAATGTGTTTTATAAGCAGATAATTTTACTTTATTATTTTTTAATAATAAATTTTTTTAAGAAGTTTCAATTGGATTACTAAGTAAATAAAGTAATTTTAACGATTTGTTGCTAACGAGGAATGTGTTGTTTTCATCTGCTTACAGTTAAAGAAAGTAATTTCTAAATTTAAATATTGCAATAATACCTAGCACCTGCAACATTCCTGCTACGCTTCGATGGTAGTTAAAGGGTATTAATTGCTGATACTCAACCGTGGTATTCATGAAGGAACAAAAATACTTTTTCAACATTTTGTTATAAATTTCTTAATAATCCACTTCAGTGGAGTTTAAAATCAGACAACTTTATGATTACAAAGCTTGATACATACCTCACGCAAATCTCAGTATAGAGCTACTGAAAGTATGTACCGGGATGTTGAAATGATATGACCATCATGCTCATAATTAGTGCCGAGTATTGTGTATGCACAGAGTGATCATGCACAACTCTACCACGATCTTAACAACTTTAGGTTTCTTTCAATGTTTCTCCGAAAGAAGGAAAACAAAAATCAGAATGCATTCTGCTCAAAAGTACCTAGTCTAGATAATTGATCGATGACAAACATTTTTTATATGGTGATCTTCAGCTACCGATCAAGCCAATCCGGGCATAATACAATGCGGATATATACCTATATAGATGATTTTTCGAACGTGCTTACAGGTACGACTAAAGGTATTGCAGCATTATGTTTAGTTTTCCAATTTATTTAGTTATTTGATCAAATACCTTTCAGCTGGAGGTAAGAGATTAGGAAAATAATAGAAAATGATCGTGGCGGTAAATAGCATGATCACATCAGTTTGAGAGTCAATTACTCTGGTGTATTTGGCTGTTCGAAGAGAAAATATTTTCTACTTCGCAATAATGTTTGCTGTTTTTTCACGTAAATATTGCAATATCATTTTTTCTTAAAAAGTCTTATGGCCGGTTTCACAGTGCGAGCTTAAGTTTCAATTCCAATTTAAGCCTTTGCTCAAATGGAATCACTGTTTCACAGTAATGTTTTAAGGCTTGAGTAGAGTTCAACTCGAAACTCAACTTAAGCCAGTGGATACGAGAGCTTAAGTTTGAGTTCGGATTTTAAGCAGGCGAAGTGTCAAATAGCATGTGTAATTTTCCTGTTAGAATTTTTATCCATTTTTAAATTTATATTTAAATACAAGACTGACGAGAATGTTCGCCTCAAAAGCCATAAAATTGTGACTCCTTTTTAATTATAATCGCTTTCTAGTTTTTAACGGTATTTTTAAAAATTTTAATAGCATTTTGACATAACTTTTCAAAACAGTGGCCGACAGAATTCATTAAGCAGTGTGAAACAGTATTGTCTTGAGCTAAAGCTTAAGTTACTGGCTCAGGTTCAACTGAGCCAAGGCTTAAGTTAATACTGTGAAACCGGCCCTTAATGTCAGTAAATTGTTTAAGCATTACGAGCAACAATTATGGATTACTCAATTTTTCAGTAGGGTTTTGTGGAGGATTGCATGAAGGGGGGGTTTTAGCAAGAAGTTCCCACCATACTGAATGTGACCTAAAAAAAAATGTCCTCACTTCACTTTGAAAATAGGCCAAAAAAACACTCCCCCCCCCCCCCATCGCATGGGCCTGATCCAAATAATTAGCAACAAATTATAAAACAAAATATTTATCTATTTATAAATTTACTTAGAGCCACTTCTATTTTTGATATGTAGTAGTATTGTAACAATTTGTTTGAGCTTGTAGTAGCAACTGAAAGTTGAAGGGAATAGGAGAACAAAAACAGTCATTTACAACTCCGTCCCTGAATATGAAATCTCATCGAATTTTAAGGTAACATCTTAGTCCGATCGAAATGGCAAGAACGAGAGCAACAGAGGTAACCGTTCGCGGATTTATAATTAAAGACAAAATCGACCATTAAGGGGATTAGTTTGATAGCGCCATACAGGCGATATTCTGTTAAGTTAAGTTAAGTGCGTACATCCTATGGGTATCTTGAGGTTTCTAGACGTAACTACATGAATTTTTTTTATGGATTTTCTTTTGAATAAATTTGGGAATTACGTTTTGATGAACACTAGCTACACTAAAAGTAAAACAACCCGTAATACAACTACAAGAAAACATTTCAGTAATTAAATGTAGGTTCGAATCCGCTACCTTGTAGCTCTTTTCACCTACCTAATCAAATGTTTCTGCTACTCTTTCATAAAGAACACAATAGTCGACATTGTTTGAAGTACATATAGGACTAACCCCAATATAGGTACTTCGAATACCTATTATGAAATTCATTATTCAAAAAAATTTAATAATATTCGAATATCATACACCACTGGTGAATGGGCAAATTTTGTTTTCTTCATTAGTTTTTTAAGTGTTTTGTTTGTAGAAGGAAATCGATATTTTCGAATGTTTTCTAAAAAATAACACAATGTAAGATTCAGTGTTATATTGTTAATTTTATTAAATTACAAAAGCCTTAGAAGGAAGAGAACATAACCGAATTTGGAGTTTTTTGAAAATTTATTGACAAGAGGTATATATGTATATGTATATTTAAAAATTTCCAGGGGCATCATGAATATTGGGGTGGTAGATTCCTATAAAGAAGTTAAACAGTTTGTCTAAAAATCAAGGTATAATGTATGTGAATCTTGTACTAGTAGCTTTTTTATATTATTACTATTTTTTCAACAGTTTTATTTATTAATTTTTTTCTTATCAATGATAGAAAATATGCGCCAGCTATAAGTTGTTAGTTTCGTTGAATCTGGTATATTGATTAAAAAAAAGTATGCGCACACATAACAGAATATAATTATTCTTGAAGTAGTTTAGCTTCTAGAGTTTGTTGAGTTTTAAAAAAGTTTATTTATTAATTCAAATTTTTTAAGAATTTTTGACTTATATGAATCATGCCTTCAATGAATTTGAGTATTCTATCAATGACGCAGAAGTTTACAGAAATACAACTCAGCTTTAAAAGCTGTGTGTGTTTGAAAATTCATGTCGTTAGACTGAGATTTTTAATTATTTTTCGGCTTTCACTATATAGATGCTAACGACTTTTGTGCATCTTTATCAGCTTTACCAATGCATTTGGTGCATGGTGCCTGAAGGTTTTTCAAGTCAAGAATCTGATCTGGTAGACTAATATTTTCCAGGTCGATATAAAGTGATCGTCTCTTGACTCCACTTAAAAAATCTCTTTTCTGACTTCGTTTATATGTATGTAGTTACATAAGAAAGACTTAATCAAAGTTTTATAAGTTTTTACCTTATTGGAAATTTTATCACCAACATAACAATCTTTTTGATAGGAAATGCACTAGACTGGAGCAGCAAATTCATCGGAAAATAAATCTTTCGAACTTCGTGGTTCTTTATTTCAGAGAAAAATTCGAGCGAATCTCAAATATGTACATTCCCTCACGAAAGGAGATTTCCGTCGTATCAAAATAATAAAAGGCCAAATTTGACAAGTTTATTTTTCCAAAAAGAGAAACTCATCCAAGTGTAAAAATTGCATCCAAGGAACAGGATACTATGAATCTCATAGAATTGCAGTAATGTATTTAAAGGAGTGCATTCATTTAAATTTTGCTCTGCAAACTGGAAAGGGAAAGAAGTTTTTAATGAAACTGGGAATTAATTTTCAGTTTACATACTCTTAATATGTGTATGTACATATTTCAAGTGTTTGTCATTTTCTTCAAGAGCCAAGTTCAGAATAGAAATTATGATTTTGAGTAAATTAATGGTGCTGTAAGCTTGCAGTCGAAAAACTACTCATTTATGTATGGATGGGCAGGGTCGGAGCAATATATGGAGAATCAAGGATTTTCTATAATGTCAAAACCAAGACTAATTTCAAGGTGCCGGCTTGCAATCCGCTAAAAGGATGAAGAGAATAGAAAAGCGACCAAAAAGTAGACTTTGTATTTAATGCAAGCTTAGGACTCATAAGAGCAGTCGCAAATCTGTCTACAGCTTTTGAGTAACGAATGAGTTATAGCCAAGCTGTGCTAAAATTGTGGGATTTGAACCCACGGCCTCTAGATTGGAAGCCGAAGGTGCTCACAACTATGTCATCACTGCATGTGCCTTTTCCGTAATCTTTTTTACCTCTTCTTCTTTAATTCCCCAGTCTACTTTTATAAAAATCTTAAAACCCAACTTCTACCCCTGTTGACGTTAGTGTAAAATTTCCGTAAAAGTCTTTTCAATTTGTAATAGATTAAGCTCCTCATGCAGTCAATTGCAGAGTGAAAAAAAGAACATTTTAATTCGATTCCGACTCGATATCTACTTAATTCAAAACGTAAATAGCTTCTGTGTTCGTGTTGGAAAGACAAATTAATTGATTTACTAATAAATAAAAACATTACCCTGGATAAATTGCCATGATACGTTAGTAAATGCGTGCAGGCATCTACATACCTGCGATTTTTTTATGCCGGAAATACGTTGTGAGATGCGTGTGTCACTGCACTTGCAAAATTCGATATATCGGGTTTTTCACAATTTCATATCATTTCCACCAATTTTCTTCCGACAAATTGGAAAATACCCATTTCAGCACTGCGAAAAAATTACGCAGGTATCAAACCCATGTCGGGACAAAGCTCATAGGCATTTCGGTAGATATAACGACGTACATAGTGTTTGTTTGAAATTTATGATAAATAATTTATTTATGCAGCGAAAGACTGAATTTTCAGGACTCGGAAGCGTGTTTTGTAGTCAAATTTAAAAAAAAAGATAATCCTAATGGCGTAATACCCGGCTGTAATAGAACAACAGATCAGCCAGTTAATATAGAAGCCCAGGAAAATTGTGCGCTGTGACGATTTGCGAAATCATTATCTGCATATGTCAGTTTCGATAAAATGCCCGGAAAAAGGGCCGAAGGAACAAAGCGAAACCTGTCACCACTATTCTACATCTTAAAGTTCTTGCAGTAGTCCTTAGAAGGTAGCAAAATTTCAGGTAGGATATCAGCTAGATGGTTTTTTACCTTAAGGTATCATCCATTCCCATGACAGTCCAGAAAAGGATGGCGAAGGCGACTGTCGATAACCCGACGCTAGGGATACTACATAACACATTCTGGGATCTGGATGTTATAGATGACGTGTTATATATTCTTTTTCCTTGTGCGAAATTTATGCTAAAGCACGTCCAGGTGATGCGAAATTCTTTTCGAAAAGTTGCTGTTTTGGAAATTTTTCTAGATTTATGTATGGATACAGAAAAATTATAAAATTTCGGTATTATTTTTAGCTCATGCAAGCATGTAGGGAAATTGTTTAGTTCCAACGAATTACATATATAGATTGCGCATACGATAGAAATTTCAAAACAATTTTAACTGCGGTAACGCAAAAGTTTTGAATTTATCGAAAGCTTAAATTCGTTTCAGATAGTTGAATACTGCTGAAGGAGGAGGAATCAGATACTTTCAGGGCCCCTCGAAAGGCAGTTTCAAAATCTATAGTCTTGTCTCTCTAAAAATTTGAGAGAATAATCAAATTCACTTATTCTTCAATGAAGCATGTTCTTTTTTCTTTTTCTCCTTTTTATTTATTCTTTTTATTTCTTGTAATTCATTCTTATTCTTTCTTGCAAACTTATTATGTAAACTAATTGTAGAGACTGACCGTCTCATGTTATACATACTTTCAACAAATAATACAAATAATAAATAATAATTTTCTTCAAAATGTTGGACCAAACAGCCAACGAAAAAACTGTGTAATATGTATAAAGACACATTGACACACTTGATTCGTTTACTTAAAACCAACATCTTTCTCATTACCTTACACTTTCATCTCTACTTCAAGTTAGTAAATGATCTACTTCCATTTATTATGAAATTTCTAGTTTTTATACTTAATAGGAAAATACAGCAAACACAAATCAATATATTGAACACATCTAATGAGTTTTAAGATTAATTAGCAAGCACATACCACCATATCGTATGCTACCTTTTACGGTTTTATGATATGATGCTCCTTTAAATTATATTTTTGCTATTGTATATATTTATTTTTGCAAATCTCTGAGACTCTGAGGGTAGAAACCAGAAGATATTATGTCCCAAGTAATGAAACTACCAAGAACACCTTTTAATTAACACGCAAGACGGTCTTAACTACAGTGCAACCCGCTTATAAAGTGCACTTTTATAACGTACTTTCGGCTATAACGTACCTTTTTCAATCCCCATTCACAAATGTAGAAGGTTCTTATGTTGGTAATAACGAACTATCGGTTATAACGTTCTATTTTTGCGGTCCCCTCAAGGTACGTTATCACCGGGTTGCACTGTATCTTATTAATTAAAAAGTGGCAAATACAACACTCACTATTCCTGGACCATTGATACATACGTGAAGCCAAGTTTGGAATGGAAAGCACTTCGCAATGATACACTGATCCTATGTGGAAAACTATTCTACTTGAATTCACGGGTGACCCATAGCTTAATCCTTCAAACTTGCCTAAGTCTTAATTGGCCTGACTTGGGGGCCTTGGGTAAAAACAGAGTTTTCAACGGAATACGCAGTGAAGCGATCCTTACATTCGAAATTGTTTGAAACGATTGAGAAAACTTCTACTGTAACTCAAAAACTATAACTCAAAAAGATTTTTAATTCGCTTTTCGAGATTAATCTGATCATAATGAATTTTGTGTTTTCGCATTCAATTCGGAACATTATTTTTCGGTGTTGGTTAGTAATTCAATATTAAGTTAATGTTAAATCAGAATCGTTCGTCGTTTACAGTTGATTGTTCCACAAATAACTCGTCCACTGACCTATGTCCAAATCAACATTAAAGGAACGTTACTATCCGCATATGTAGTCAAGCGGGCAACTAGTCAAAATAGATAACTGTGATGGACACATGAGCATTAGTCTTGTCTGCATTATTGTCTGTATTGGAAATCGTAAAACATTTGTCTATTACTCCTATGAAACGGTTTTAATTTCCGTAGCGGGCTGCGGAACTATCAATATGTTATGTTGTATTCTTCCGTTCCGTAGGAAAACGCCTTCAATTATGGACTTACGTATGTGATAAGATTAGTTAACATTCAGTTTTGGCTATGCAGCATAGCGGTATGAGCAGAAACAATAGCGGCTGTGACTGAAATAATTAATTTCTATGAAAAAAAATTGAACGTGGAAATATTTCCCATTCGATTCATTGTCCACAGTTGGCGCAGATTTCCATAATTTAAATGAGCTCTGATATTTAAGGGAAATATGTATAAGTAATGTAAATGTGACACACTTACTGTAAGAAATGAGGTGTCACATCGTTACGGGATGTGGACGACGAGGTCAAGACGCCTTCGACGAGAAATGCCGAGATCCATCTTAGTATATTTGAAGTCATGCGCGAAATTTTAATAGCGGAAAAGTTTTCACGACTCGATTTATATCAGGAGTCATTACATTTGTCTCGGAATGTTTCCATTCGGAAAATTTCCCATTCATATAAGGATTATAAGAGAGTTAAACGGGAGGCCAATTGGGTAGAAATATTGTACGGTGGCGATATATTAAAGTTAGAAGACAAAAAAATGAAGTAGTGCGTGAAACATTGATAAAAGATCAGTTTAAAAATAGAAAACAAATAAAAAGTTTTCGTTCCAGATTTAAAACCATCATGTCTATTTGCTGGAGAAACAGACGTTTCTTTAGCAATTGACGGACTAAGCGGATAGAAAAATCGTAATGTGGTTTCAAACAAAATTTGTAAGTTCGATTTGTTCCACATAAATTACAAGATCGCTTTATGACTTTCCTATTTTTGCAGTATGATAGTACTCGTTAGAATTCTTTTGGTACGTGGGTACTGGGAGTACATATAAGTAAATTTTCTGATTTTATATTTTAAAAAAGCTAAACTGGAAATCAATATCGATCTCTTTCTACAGTTAATAAATAATTAAATTCCTATATTATACTTTCTCCGATCAAATTAGCGATGTAAACGCCTTGCGATAACAATACTCGTATTTATTATCTGCCTTTTAATTTTTGATAGCTATTAAATAAAAATTAGATGAAAGCGAAATAAGACGCGATGCATCCACTTTCGTAAACTTAAAAAAGTACTGAAGATTAATAACTGTATTTAATTGCCAAATTACATTTATTTCTAGCGTTGATTGCCTTCAATTATTACTTGTTTGCCTTCCATTATTACCAATTTGTATAGAAAATAAATTCAAGAAAACAATTTTCATTTTCGTTTGAGTAATTACGAGAAACATAAAATTCGCTACTAAGTATTTAGTAGTTGGACCAAATAGAAAGCATAATATTTTTGCAGCCAATAACAATATCAAAATGCTGAAGCATTAGTTTCTCAATCTTTCGAATTACATACATGCTATGTTTTGAAAACAAGTATAAAACAGTACCTAGCTATATGGCATTTATTTTTGTGGTAGTGAAATAGAACTTTGCAATATTTTTTTATTTATTTATTTTAATGGTTTTACCTGTTAACTAACCATACAAAGTTACTATTTTCCATAATGTGGAATGCTAATACTTTTAAAATTTTTCTATAGTTAATTGAACATATTATACATAGGTACATGTGACATTTTTGTATTTCTCCTTACTTATTAGTTTTTGTTGTATAATTTTTCATTATAATAAATAAATACCAGTTGCAGTAAAATCAATAGAACATAAGTTTTTAGGTTCTCTCGTATTCTTTTAGTTTGCCTTAGATTAATTCAATACACCCGATAATAGATTCCATGATGGATCTTACTTAATAATCATCGTAATGCATGTTGTATGCCATTTGCTATAAAATCTACACACATGACTAGTTCTTCAAATCCAGTTCATACACGAGTAGTGTACGATTTTTATAAAAGAAAAGTTTATTTGTTCCGGTCAATTTCAAAATGGTCAGCTCAATACAGTACAAAATAAATCGGTGTATTGTATAAATCTTTCTATCTATGCTTAAGATACATTTGAAGTATTCCAACAACATACTCGTAAGATGCAAGGTGGATTTTAGTAAAATCAGGTCATCTGTCTTGGAGGAGGTTAAGAAAACAACTAGGTATACATAGGTACATATGGATACATGCATAAGATACTCGTAGACACGATGACTGACTGTTGGATTTTATCTTACTAATATCGGAATTGCCTAGACAAGTTGGTCGGTTAGTTAGATAGCTACTCGTATCTCATTCAAGCGTCACACACCATATAATCTTTAGAAAGGTAATTTTGGAATTGTAGTCGTACATATGCGCGAATATGTAGATATCACGAAGCCGGTAACCGGCCCGAGAAGCGGTCTATAACATATGATAAGTAGCACGTGAAAATATGATGAGATTTTCATCATCATATAAATAAAAGCAAGGAAATTGAAATTATGATATAGATGAATTTAACACTATTATTTGTGTGCTACATATGTACGAGCATATTATACATACTCGTGGGTCGTGGAATCTATGCTCTAACTTTACTGTCGACATATAATTCGAACGCACTAGATGATAAGGAAGAAGATTCACTCAGTCTGATTAATGAATTCGTTTATCGCACGTAATCGATATCCAGCATAAATGAAGTAAAACTCAAAGTTAGGGCTTTATTTGGCATAGTCATGGGCGGCGAACGGACTTTTTAAGCTTCTAGAATTAATAGGAGATAGGGTAGTTAACATTAACACAAACCCAGTTGAACATTAATACAATATTATAAAAAATGTGTAATTTATAAATAGATATAAAAAATGTCTGGATCCTGTTTTAAAAAAGCGCTACACACAAAAAAATTGATCTTGCTACATATTAAAATAAAAAGATAAACCACCGTATACGCCAAAAAAGCTATATTCGCCTGTGTGATATATGCTCAAACGTTAATAATTCGAACCAAATTGTGTGTTAAAAATGCAAAACCATACAATATGTTTACTCGAAATCTTGACAACTCGAACTATTTTTGTGGCAAATGGAAATTCGAGTTATCGAACTTTGACTCAACTAGGGTTACTGTATACGCACTCACACCAAAACAGCCTCTAAGAGGGTTTTTCAGCAGATGCGTACCAAAGTGAAAAACCATTAAATTCACATTTTTTTTATGTTTATGAAATTTCGCTTTTACTTGCTAAAAGAGAAAGAAGTACTATAATTGTGGCAGGAGACAGAAATTTTTTTTCCAGATTCTTCACATATTCGCACTAATACAGTTCAAAAACGCAATTTGATAGTATAATGTTAAGTAGTACAAACACAGGGGAACTAGTCAATAAACAAGCGATTTTTGTGAGGTAAAATTACTGTATCTAGTGATCCTAGACTCAGCAAGATACCAAAAATGATAGCAAGACAAGTTGAACTATTTTCAAATATTATATTATTTTGTGCAGCCTCTGTGCACTACACTTAATTTTCTCTGGTCTAAAAAATATAATCGCAGTTTGATTCTATAGAAATCATTAGACTCGGTAATCAGATCCTCAGATGAATTTGTTGTTTACTTGCCAATATTAAACCAACTATGAGCTTAGAAGGAATACGCAATATCTCATTAGCAACGAGCAAAAATGTTTTACTTAACTTTTAATTCTTTGGACGACTATTTTACTTTGATGGTCATAAGCTAGAGACATGAAGGCCTTGATATCAAGTTACTCTATTCCTCATTAGATGTAGGTTCTGTAGCTCGCACAATAGAGGCCGCTGTTCTTGATATCGTCAACTTTATAAGTAACGATTAGCGTCCGTAAGCGGTCGTACACTATTTAGATGAATAACTTGAATGTTTAAAAAGTTGTTTACAAGTAAAACGTGGAGGATGATTGCAGTGATTCGCACAATTTCCATTCCCATTACAACCTTCTGGAATCTCGAAAAGTGCGCGAGTCATTCACCAAATGTATATCAAAATGTTAAAATTTCTCAGATAGTCGTATCTGGCTATGAACTTCTGAGTGCTTTTTGTAGATAGAATCACAATTTTCTGTTATTGCGAGACATTATATTCAATTCATCATATTTGTAACTGACAGTGTAGCAAATGAGCTATTAAAGTTAACTGCATGTATTATATGTCAGTGGATACATCCCACGACTTCACTTTACTTTGTAATTGAAGTCTACGTACTTAAAATGTTAGCCGGCTTCATTCAATGCAAATTTTTCTCAGTACTCCCTTTATATACTACTAAAACGAAATTCACACTACAAAATTTCACTTTTATTTAAAAACTGAAATATTTTCCTTTTTTTTTTAATATTTTACTGACCTCATAACAAATTCAAAATGTGTGCATTTGACGCATAGATGGAGTTATGGTAGTTTTGGTTTGGCGCGGTATGTTAATTAAAAAAATGACGCAATAAATTGGATTTGATGCTTTGTTTTTGCTTCTTTAGGTACTTCTACAAGTAATGCCTAATTAGATGCATTGGTGATTCTCTCATGCCAATCATGGCTATTGTTCTTTTTGCAGAACAATTCAGATAAACGAGATACGGAGTGAGATGAAAATGCTGAGATATAATGTAATGGGTTTTAAGTTGATGATGATGATGACAGTGTGAAAAAGAGGTTTAGGTTGAAGTTTTGTCTTCGAAAACTGAATTTGAGTTCTTCATTATCGAAAAACATTCCATTTTTTTGTATATCATGAAATTAAAAATTTAACTCGTATGTTGTAAAAAGATTCATTTCTGGTATTTTAGAGCTGATGCAATTACTCTCTATATTCCTTTCATTGGCAATATTAAAATTTGTAGAAATATTCTTATATTTTGATATATGTATGTATGTATGTACCTACATAGGATTGTGAAAGTTTTGTTTACAAAAATTTACTGTCATACATTTCTTCTTAAAAATATTTATTGAACCCGAGAACACTGTGCTAACTGGTTAACAAATTAAATCCATTTGTTGATTCACTAATAGCAAAAACCAAATTCCCTTTACTCTTTCGAGTAGCCGTCAAAGTTCCTTAAAGCTGTGGTTAAATACGCTTTCTACAGATCTGTAGACTGAAAAAAAATCGATTTTCTACTACGGGTCACAGATCTCACACCTAACTAAGCCTATAAATATCGATGGTTTTCATAGCTCGACAGAAATATCAATTAAAATAAAATATAATAAGACAAGAAAACTTACATATAGTGGATTTCATTCAAAATCCAGGTGTTGGGCTGCTGGTGCTGTAACTAAAAGAAATAATAAAAATATTAATTCATCAGTTAAAGAACGACAATATTCGACTTTTGTTGAAAGATATGGGAGCTTCTCAAAGAACTGACTAGATTTTCCTCTCTTACGTAGCTTGCATGAAGTTGATGAATATTACTTTCCAAATATGTAAAATTTGAAATTCATCGATTAACACAAAGTACGTAATCTTATCTTGCAAAATGTTTAACTTCCTGTCTAAGCCTAGTACGGACCCAGATGAAAATTTTCATTCACGTATGAAATGCATGTAAAAAAACGATGGAAATTTTCATTGCTTGACTTTCGCGTTGGCTTTCTGTCATGCGGTACGGAGTTCGAGACCAATTTTTTGCTACCATTTAAATGTGCCACTATTTAATTATGCATTGCCGTGTGAAAATTTTGACATCTCATGTCATTCATTTGAATTTATCAGTTTTTTTTTATCAAACTGACTTTGATTTTAGTGAAGCCCCCCATATACAGGCGAGCATGTTGGCGCAAACATGGGTTTGCGCAAGCCAATTCGCTCGTGTATGGCATTGTTGGCCGTTTGCACAAACATGCTCGCTCAAAAATCAAAATATTTTGATTTTTCAGCGCCAACATGTTGGTGTTGGCGTATGTTCTCACGTGTATGGTGATGTTTGCGCAAACTTCAGTGCTCAGTTGTTCAACGGCAGTCGTTGGAAGACGTCAAATCGGAATAATGTCACGATTTATAGAATCGGAGTTTTGGGTAGAGTAAGCCTGAAACATGGCGAATAAAATCAGGGAGAGAAAAATTAAAAACAAGGCATATGATGTGTGCAAGTAGAAATAAAACCAGACAAGCACAAGTTGTTTCCATGGCGGAATCCAATAAGCAAGTGAGGCTCGCCAACATGCTCGCCGGTGTATGCGCTAAGACTAATGTTGGCGCAAACCTATGTTTGCACCAACATGCTCGCCTGTATATGGGGGGCTTGATATCGAGTGTTTTTATTAAACCAAAGCGGGTTTTAAGATTTGTTATGACAAAAACACGCGTATAGTAAATTTTATTTTTGAAAATGCAAATGTCAAACAAACAGCTGTTCCGACCTGTTCACTTCTCCACCGTATTCTACACAACGAATTTTTATCTGTGGAGATGGGAGAGATATATAGTCTCGAAGTACTTGGCATATATTGCATGAAGGACAGAAGATTATACTTGGATATGGTATTCTTGTTTAAAGTTGTTTTTGTTTTCAGTTCGAATCTCAAAGATACGCTCAGACTGCGAAATATTGACTACAATACTAGATGTCACGACATTTTTACAGTGCCTCAAGCCAATATTAATTGCTTCTATTACTCTCCTCTAATTCGTTTACCTCGCTACTTTAATTTGTATTGCCTTAGTTTTCATAGTCCTACCTTAAACTCATTCAAAGTGTACCTAAAGGTAACTCTTTTTCGTTCTTCTGATACATAATTCATTATTTAATTTTTTATAATATTTTATTTTATAATATTTTTGTTTTGTAATTCGCGGCAATTGTATAATTGGAAATAACTTTCTGTTCAATTGTTATTGTTATAAAATAAATAAAATAAATAAAATAAATAAAATAAATAAAATAAATAAAATAAATAAAATAAATAAAATAAATAAAATAAATAAAATAAATAAAATAAATAAAATAAATAAAAATAAATAAAAATAAATAAAAATAAATAAATAAAATAAATTAGCGAATGAAAATTTTCATCGAGGTCCGTACTAGGCTTTACGGACTTTTGTCTAGCATCTGTTAGGGTTAAGGAATTTTACTTAGTAAGTGCATCTAAAATTTCCATTCATGCCCTCTAGGTTAATTTCGAAAGTGACTTTAGTCGAATCAATCTTTTGCCAGCATATCTTCAGTCAAAGACATTTAATATATAAAATCTTTTAGATTTTAAGGTCAACGAGAAAGCTATAATTACCGATATCTTTTGACGAAAGAAATTAACATAAAATTAGCTTAACGTTTACACATCCGTTCTGACATGGAAACTAATAAACATTTTGACTAACAGTCAATGACTCGGCAAGCGAATGACTAAACCTCATTAAAAACGGTCAAATTAGCCTGAGTAATAGCGAAGAAGCCGAACGGAAAATTGGTATTTTTTTCAAAATTCTCAAAGACTTCACTAGGCTGCATATTTAGCATAACGGGTGGAAGAAGGCAGAAGGTCGACTCATTGCTATGATTAATAACAACAATTAGCGTTTATTTTATTGTATTCGTTAGTTTTGAGCGCTTCTTCATTTCGTCTGTTTCGTGAAAATTCCCATCTAAAGTTGTGTTAAGTGAGACCATTAAACTTTTACTAGTAGATGGTTTTTTCGATTCGTAGTTTTTCTTGGCACTCATACAGTCACCATTCGATCCAAAACATTCGGATCTTCGAGTTACTAATCCAGGGAAAGTATTTAACCTATTTCGGTCTCTGATGATTGGATTTTAGTGAAAAATACAGAAATGTGAAATGGTGTTTTTATGATGGGAAAGTAATCGGACCCAATGATAATGATTTTTTTGTAGGGCGCTTAAAATCGATCGATCGTAAGAGAAATGATGTTCAACTGATATGTGGGAGATTTTTTTTAGTCCGGTTTAGTGGGTATTTTTCTTTTCACTGTGCTTGAGATAAAAAATTTTGTTATTCGACTAATTTACCCTTTTAGGTACAAAGTTGGGGCTACCTACATTCCCAGCTCTATATTTGGCTAATATTTTCATACATTCATTGACATCTAGTGTCCAATAAAGATTGCCTAAGACTATCCTGCATAGACATCCCGATGTGATAAAACATTATTTAATCCAAGATGCAAGACAATAAATATTACTATATATTTCCACAATAGAATTCAATACATGTGCGATACAATGGTCGAAATAATTAATTTGTAAATTCTTGGGACTTAAAGTCTAAAATGCTGTTTGCCGAAAATTGACATTCACGTCCCACACATCGAAGCCATTCATAATCCTCAAAATCGTAAATTTTCCAATAATCGTGTGCACACTAACCACAAATACTCTGTATCATAACGACCCAAGAAATATTGTCCCTAATCAGAATTGAGGAGGCAGATGATAAAGCCCTGGATACTCATGTGTCGAGATATCTTCCAATAAGCCTTTCTTGGGGATCATAAATTAATTAAATAAGAAGTACAGGTATCTAATAGCCTTACGCGAAGGCCTCTCAGGGTCGTTGACACAATGCAAAACATCTCGCTCCTCACAATCTGTCAATCGATAAACTCGTAATTTTGCTGTTTCTTTGCCATTCCTTCGCCGTTTTTTCTATGATTTGGTTGCATTTTTTTTGCTCTTTTTTCGATTACCCGATTGTCCATTGAATTTTTTTAATTACCGGCAGATTACACCTCCTCGACTCGGGTTTCAACCATTGTTTCAATTTCATATAAAGGTGCGATGATTCTTGGTCTCGAGGTTACTGGCACCTCAGCTCAACACCACTTTGGTGTCGGTTCACGCTGTGTTTAGGTGAAAACAGGTGCGATTATATGCAAATTAGTGAACGTGGTATCGTACTTTACATTGTAATTTCGCTAATTCGTTTAATACTGGTGCACGTGAGTAATGTTGCGTAGTTATTGGCAATATAAATTTTAAATGAGTGTTCGAAACTGAACGTTTACTACGCTACATAACTTTTTGTTGATAATTAATGACACTCTCCATGTCGTACTGTTAGTACTCGTATATAGCTCCATGGTTAGTACCTAGGTAGAAAGGGTTTTCGAAAGAAAGTTCGAAAAGCATTGAAAAATATGTTAAAGCTGGAATTAAGAAAATCGCTACTTTTTACCTCATTCCAAGAAGACATCATCCGTCTATCGCACAAAACGCAAAGTAAACCTAGTGTCATAATCCCGTGGTTATACGGTTGTATCACATGACAGTGAGCCAGTATCTTAAATACATCTTATAGATGTTGTCACTATCAACGATTTATGAAAGGGGATGATCAGTCCTTAAAATAGACGATGACGAAAGGGGAATGATGAGATGCATGGATCAAAAGAACACTGCACTATTGTCCATATAGGAATCATTACCTAAAGTTTACTGCTTGGTGTATCAGTTAATAACAATTAAAAAAATTGAATGATACCTACAAATTACCTGTACTGTAGATTTAATTCTTTTCAAGAAATATTAAGCTTACAATCAAAATCAAGATAATCTTATTAGATGCTGCATATATGTATGAATATGTCAAAAAAAAAAGTGTAAAACGAACCTGGTTCCGTTGAATCGAATTAAGTATAGACCTACCAAACAACTGTCTCTCCGCCACAATTTAAATGGTTCATCAGGTTGTATTTTTCACATTCTTGAGCTATCTTCCACCTTAGATATTCAATCGGTAGGAATTTGGAAGAAACTGCCATGAATAGATTGAAAGTATTTTCGAGACGAAAAGTCTACAGAAAACACACCTCAAGACCCATACAAGTATATATATACAAAGAGAATGTCTGGAGACCCACCTTTATTAAAAGTCAAAGGTTTTTCTCACATCAGCCAATTATACCGAAACCAAGGTATTCAGGTTTTCCACATGTGTTCGATCGAAGCAAGATCTTTTTCACCGTTTTATTTTCTATAGCGCTAGCTAGCATCTATATGTTTGGTTAAATATGGCCAGTTCACTTACATACTTAATAAAAATTTCATAAGAATTTGTGTAATCCGATTTCGTACATACAAATTTCATCTCTTTGTAACGCGACACAAAGATCACGTGATATAATAATCAATCTTCTGATACATTTATTTTGCCTGAAGATCTATTCGCGCGATCAAGGTAAGATCACCGCTGTGATATGGAATATGGCCGTACACCGAAATTATAGCCTATCGTACCTGAAAATATATTCAGGTTAATGATGATCTAACTTCATAATAATATAACAGGTGATCGCAATTAATAATACTACACGAGTTGTAAAGGAAGAAAAAACCTGCACGATCATTTTATTTAGATAATTTTTACAAGGTAAGACCTCGTGAGATCGCATAAGTGCTCTTCATAAGATTTACTATAAATACATATAAAAAAAAAACGTTATGTCAGACTTGCAGGTTTAGGTTTGGAATCTATGTATGTTTCAAGTATTTTCTTCCGGTTTAAATGGAATTTAGTATTGATGCGATCGTCGATCGCGGTATTGTTAATCAAATGCTATGTCCGATGAAAGGAAGTTAATTTTCAAAGAGTTTAGATGTTCGTTTTAAACATATCTTTAGATGGAATGAAACTTCTATACTTTTTACATAAGCCATGAGTTCACAGAAAATCGAAATTATAGATTTATAAATTGCCGTCTAAAATAATTATTAAAATATCCTATCGTTCAATTTAAATTCAAATTTATATACTATGCAAAAATATTAGGCGCTAAAGTGAAACAAGATTTCAGAATTACTTCTTGGGAATTATTTATGTTGAAAAAATTAATTTTTCATAAATACATGTTCTTGAAAGTACAATACTTGTTCACCTGTGGTATGGAATGTAATCAAGCAGACAATTATGACCGATGAATCATGCATGGTACCGCTTGATAAATGATCATATTTCTTATAGGTTCAAACTCAATGATCATTCAGTAACTAATCAAAGTTGCAATATATTTATGAACATCTTCTTATTACAAGAATGAAGTAAACTCTGAACAGTAGTTGTTCCTAGGCTGGGGAAATGTTTCAGAAAAAATTATTATATATATATTATATTATATATTCATATCCTCCTTTTTTAATATTTTGTAAAAGTTCAAAAAAATACCTATATATCGATGTAAATTCTCAAAAAATGAAACTGTGTGTCGAAAAAGCCAATTAGGTCAACAAGATTTGATAAATATTTAAAAAAGAAATACGGTACAAACAAAGAATTCTGATATACCCCGCAACGAAAAAACAGTCACATCGTTCAGTGTGGCATATTTCACACAAATCTTTATTCGTATCTAAAAAATATATCGACCACTACCAATAGAGTAGTCACAGATTTAAGAAATAATATCCAAAAAAGGATACAACCTGGACCTAAATGCAGGTTGTGAAGATTGTGCCAAACTTAGTAAACTAATCTGTTCGCACTTGGAAAGCTTAAGATCAAAACTATTTGTGCTTTTCAAAATTTTATCACAAAAATAAAATACATATTCATCTTGTACCACGACAATGCTTAGCGGAAAAAGTCGCTGTTAATTTTTAGTCACGTGGTGTAGGTATAGAACCGTGGTTTTGATCGGTGTGTGCTATTAGCATTTCTGTAGACGCAACAACGAATCGGAAAAAATTAACGGCATCATTTAACCGGCTCAAATTCCTTTAACTTGAGTCACGCATGATACGTAATGTGGCATATGTCATATATGTATCTTACCTATATGTTACACTCGAACACACGATAACCATTGTGAGACTTTGTACGCCATTCCGGGCGGTAGCTAGGTATACGAGTTATACAGTTCGCTCACCTGTAAAATATCTCGCATATATCGATGCTTATTGCATACGTAAATAATGTTTTCAATAATCGTAGAATTTTCTGGGACTGACCGCAAAACAGACTTAGATATTTTCTATTTAATAAAATATTTTATCGGCGTTATAAATTCCAGAGGCTCTAATCATTGCATTGAGAAGCATTATGTCACAAACAACTTTAATTATTTTATCTACAATAAAAAATCAAATTGTGTATAGAATATGTTATATGTATGTACATATGTAGTATGATTCATTTAGTCATAGGTGCATACTTCATTTATTTTCTCATAGTATTATCCAAAATAGTGATGAAAACGTATTAAATTATGCCCTGGGAAACAATTATATTTATATGGCTGGTAGATAACTCAAGTGCTAATACTTTGAAGATTTGTAATTTTGGAGAAGAACACAACAATAAATTATATAACCCAAGCCGCCGTACTTAAATGTGGCCTTCAAAACACAAGATGTCTTAGGCATATTAACTAAGTCTAGTTCGTCGCATTTAAATATTTTATTTAAGATCTTCTCACAGAATTTTTTATTGAATTTCCAAGTTCATGGGATTATGTTTGCTTATTTTTGGACACATTTATAGAACTTTTGTAGGAAATGCATTAGCATTCATATAAGGCCACAATAATTAGATATACTAGGCATCCGTAAATGAAATAAAAAATTTGTGTAGGAATAAACTATTGATGTGACTACTAAAAAATATTTTGTGTTATTGTGCTGTATGTACAAAGTCTTCGAGAAATAATTACCAGACATAGTTTTAAATTTACATATAGGTACAATGACTCTTATAGGATAGATGTGTAATATTATTTTCTTCTCACGATTTTTGATATTTTCGTAGAATGTATTTTATATCTTTTTTCTACCTTCAAATTTTGAATGAATACATTTATTTTTAGCATTCATGAAATACATTTGTCTATGCCTAGCTAAGCCGGACAAATGTAAAAAGTAAGAAATATAGTTTAAGACATTAAAAAGTCCAAGCATTTTACTTGGTGCAAAAGTGCAAAATATGGATCAACATAAGAGTCATAGCACTCAAATTATTTTTGAAAATTTTGAAATTACTGTAGTTCTTGAAACAGTGGATCACTTTGAAAGTTATGTTCATTGACTTCTCTCGAGCCAGATACAAGGACCAAGTTTTAAGCATACAGGATAAACTCGACATGCAGTACTATAATATGTAGGTAGGTATATTATCTGGTATGTAGGGTAAGGTACCCAGTTACGAGCCCTACGCCAGTTCCGAGCCCCCCTTGGTTATTTCACGAATACCTAAGGATTCATAACATTTTATCCTTCACTATAATTTTAAGCAATTAATTTCAACTGGTTTTAGTGGTTCAGCCGTAGGCATCGTGTGAAATATTTTTAATTGTGGTCAGAATTCGTAAAGAACAGACGTGTTCCACAAAACGGCAAGTTCCTTACAGTTTTCGTTAAGAAAGTTCAGTCACAAAATAGTGCTTAAAACATTAGTTTTATATAATTGATGAAAGTATTGTGGCAATATGGAAAGCGTATTTCACAAAGATTATTATGTAATTTATTAAACACTAAAAATTTTACTGGCGCTGTATTTCTGATAATTTCCATTTCCGAGCCGGGGGGCTCGCAACTGGCATTTAAGTATGTTTTTCATCGACCCAGTTACGAGCCCCAAGTTTTGAGTCTCCTTCGAATTATAAGGCAATTTACTTAAACATGCAATTTTAATTAAAAATATAATTATAACGAAAATATTTTAATATAATATTGTTAGAATGCATTATTCTATATTTTTTTCTTTACGAAGTGTGTGTTTACTATACTAAAGTTAAAAAATACTCACTTGTTTTAGAAAATAAGGTAATTGAATGTGCCGAATTATACACAGGAGCAATTGCAGGTTGGTTAAGAGGAAATTAGGAGAGGTTCAACAATTCGTTCTGTAGCTAAGAAATATGGGATTCCACGTGGTACAATTCAAAACCGTTTGCATAATCGAACGAATAAACCAATCAGTCCTCCACCTATTTTTTGACCTTAGCTTTTTGTGACCTTACCATCGCCGATTCTTTTAAAAAAATTTTTGCTTGAAGAACTAGTGAAAAAAAAATAATTTCAATTTTTTTTCCATATCATTTTTTTTGCTAGTTATACATAGTATGTTAAAGATTTGGCGCAAATGGTGGCAACTCTTCTTTGAAAAAAAATTTTTTTTCAAAAGAATCGGCGAGGTCACTACTTTTGCGGTTTTTGATGGAATGACCATATAAGAGCATGGGGGCTCGGAACTGGCATTAGATGGCTCGGAATAGGGAACAGGGAGGCTCGGAACTGGGACAAAGGCCATTTTACACTTTATATTGATTTTCTTTAAACTATAATAACAATTTTTTGTTGAGTATAACAATAACAAACAAGAATAAAATATTAAATCAGAATAGTAAAATATCACATTGGTAACTGTATATTCTGATTTTTAACGATTTCTCAAAGTCAACATTTCTCTTAAGGGGGCTCGGAACTGGGTACCTTACCCTATTTCTTCTATTTGGATCACTTGTGTCTCAATCACTTCCATCACTAACTATCAACTTTACAACTAGATTCATGCCGATAATTAAATTTTTGCATCACTCTACAAAATTACCTGTCACTAATCAATTTACCATCGGTTTCCATTTACAAAATAAAACAAAAACTACATCAACGATAAAACTCCATTAGGGTCGACATATTGGTTAATTACCCATCCAGCGCATAGAAAGTGTAAATTTGGTTCCGATTCCGAAACGGTCCGAAAATCACTGAAGTGTTTCACCCTACATAGCTCCGTCAGCTACCCAATTAAATTACATACCTTAAGAACATGAGTATAAGGCAAAAACAAGTTAAGATGGAAAGAAGAACGGAAGATACTCGTGTCAGGCGCATGAATTACAACAGCATAATAAGCGTTTAAAGTACCTCACGCCGCGTTACAATTATTGTAGAGCCAGTCAACTATGCACCATAATGTTCCATAGTCCGAAGGTGCTAACTGCTAATACACATCATATTTTTCTGTCAGACTTTCGGAGTCTTACTGGCTTCTGTACAATTACGGCTTTAGTAGGTAAGGCACTAACTCATTGGGTTTTTTTTCGCATTATTTTTATCTTCGGTTATTTCTTGTATACTCTATTCCATTATATTAGCCGAGGCGTTGTGGTTCGAACAAACACGTAAACGCTTATATTCCGGTGTGTGAATCCCGTTAGACAAGATAAATATCCACCTAACTATTCACCTGGTAATGTTGAGTCAAAGACAACAGATAGGTAAACCGGCCCCCATTCGGTTGATACACGTTTTCAAAATTTATTTCTATCCCAGCTACGACTATGGTCATTTCACCTTTCAATATGCCGTCGTATTTTAGCTTTGAGCTATGGTACCTGAAGCGCGGTTCTTCGAAGAAATCTTTCGCACACATCCAATATACTTTCGGTTTAGTATTTCTTTGAAGTTCTGAACTCGATCGCCAAGCTCCAAGATGTTGATCAATACTCCGAAACCCGGACCCGGAGTTAAGATCACTAAAAGCCGAGCCGATCAGTTTTACTTTATAATTATTTTCTCACTCTTTGAGAGAATCTACACATGAAATTTATGATGAATAAACCTGAGAAACAGATTAACAGTAAAATAGATCAGTGAAATTTCGGCTGTTATTAAATATTTTCTCGAAAATAGAGACGAAATGGGTTAAATCGTTCGCGATGATGTTGTTTCAAATTATTTGGCTATTCGACATTCCATCAAAATCGCAGAATAGATTTGATCGGTTTTCTGAAATCAAATGCTATGTTAAGTTAATAAAATTGTATGTACCTAGTCAATTTACAGGTGCATTTTATCTATTGTGTGGTATAAAATAGCGGTTATATGAAATTTTTTTTTTCAATATTCTCATCGTATTGAATATTTTTCGAAAATAAACAGTCAATCAAATTGGTGCTGGGATAGTCTGAGTATCTGAGTATCGGAGGTGTGTATTTTAAAGTTTGTCATTTTTTTTAAATTAATTATTTAAGTTGCAAATCTATTCCAGGACGTCGCTAGACTGTATCTCTAACTCGGAAGTAATGGTTTTTTTGCAGATTTTCTGTTTTCTTATACTGCAAGTAAATAATTGGTATGACCTCTTCCATGAACTTGCTTTGTTTAACATGATATTGCAGCTTATTGCTCACATGAACATATACAGGTTTTTTGCTTTGATCGCGTTTATACCTACATCCCATGTACGAAAAGCAGAACGGCACTGCACAGGCTTAGTACTGGTGCCAGAGCTGCCAGTACTGGCAAATGTTTCAGGTCCAGTATGTGCCCTAGAACCAAATCATTGCCGAGCCAATGTCGATTTGATCACACCGGTCCTAGGCTTGGTAAAACTGTGGCCCAATACTGGGCATCAGTTAAAAAAAAAAATTTAAAAAACTTTTTTTTTGTGTTTTTTTTTTGTGTGTGTGTTTTTTATTAACTACTATTTTACTCTCCTATAAATATTTTATTTTTTTTAAATGCGAATTGGTTTTTCTTACATGCACACTCTTGGATTCGAACCGTGGTCCCGTCGCACATAAGTCCGCTACGCTACCCACTAGGCTAATCTAAAACATTCTCGTGGTAGTGTTAAAGCCGAATCTAAATTGATTTTGAGAAACAAAAAAATATTTTTGCCAAAATGTGCCCAATACAGAGCCGACAGTCGAGCCAATGCCGAAAGAGCTTAAACACCAATAATAAGCCAATTCTTGGCCCGACACTGGTCCGGTAGTTTGTCAGTACCAAAAGAATACCGATCCACAAGTCTTGGCGGACAATACGATGCCAATTCTGGGCAGTGTGCACAACTTCTTCGGACTCCGGCATTTCGCACATGGGATCACATTTTGCATACGATATTCATGGACAAAATTTGTTCGTTGTTGCCTTATATTAGATATGATGGGATATGTTTATTCGTCAAATATGCATCTTTTTCTCTACCCAGAAGGAAGGAATCTAACTGGTCGTGGTCCTATCAAATGTGTTTCAAAGAATCTTTGTCACTTGTGTAAGTCTCTAAATGGTTCCGAAAAATTCAAGGAAGCCTGATTTCTCCTAGCTCCTTCTAATCAGAGATAGAATCCGTTACTTCTGATATTGGCATTTGACTTTATACAACAATTCAATCTTGTCTACTTGCTGATTACTTGATCAGCATCATATAAGAAACTGACGATCTGCTGGCGAACATATCCACTTAGTTCTCAATTTTCCTAAAGGGCCTAATATTTTTTCCAATCGAATTTGGTACGTTATGGTCAACCCAACCCATCCGATCTGCATTTTCTCTCGAAGCTCCTCAACAAATGTTTTTTTTTTTGAGAATATTTTTTTAGTCTAACCTCCAGTAGGAACTGAGATTTTATAGGATTAAAGTGTATATTGTTGAAAAGTATGAGTAGGTCTATTTGAGAAATAGGACTAATCAAGTTCATGACTTCTGGGTTACGCTCACACAAGGCTACCGAGGACGTTTTCTTACTCAGAGTAAACATACTCGACCAAAAATTATTTTCAGTACCATTTCTCTTCATTTCTCTTTTCTCCAGCTCTGAAACGTTAACAGGTTAATTTTTCAATGCTTGAGCCTGTCTGTTCCCTTCCACTTAAAGATTTATTCCGAATGACATTTCAATCTCTAGAAAAACTACGAAAATTACATAATCATCATAAAAAACATAACGCAGTCACGATCGGCTGCAAGCCAATCGTATGACACTCTAGATGAAATACTGAACTCCGATTTATATTTTAGTTGGAAATATATCAAAAGAATGAGGAGAGCACAAGCAATTATTACATGACCTTTTACTTACAGGTAGAAATTATTGTATAGTGGCTACTCGATTTTACTGTATTATTTATAATACAGTATTTTGATTTATAGTGAGTTCCATAAAGTAAGTTAGGACATTTTACAGAATTTTTGTATGGCAACTACATGAAAGACTTATGGGATATTTTTCATATTAATAGTTTCAGCTGCGACTACTATAAAATTAATGTGTATAAAATTTCAAAGTCGTAACTTAAAGTGTTCTAAAGTTATCGTTCAATATTGGTGAACATGTTTATTAAGGACTTTTGTATGACAGCTACCCGAAGGAGTCAACAGATGGCGCTAATTAATGAACTTCGTTTTGGTTTTGGTATAAAACTAATTCCTGTAAAATTTTAAATTCTTGTTTTAATTCGTTCTGGAGTTATAGTGGATTCAGTAACAAGCATACATTTTTGAAGGACTTTTCTAGGCTGCTACACGAAGGACTCATTCGATTTGCATCATATTCGGAACTTTCGATTCAAACATTGTAAGCTTTAAATATGCAAAATTGCAAGTTCCTAACTTGAAGCATTCGAGCAATAATTGTGAAAACGTGTTTTAAGGACTCTTGTATGGGAGGTACCCGAAGGAGTGCAAGGATATCGCCCATTTCCGA
This sequence comes from Beris chalybata, assembly GCA_949128065.1. Taxonomy (NCBI): domain Eukaryota; kingdom Metazoa; phylum Arthropoda; class Insecta; order Diptera; family Stratiomyidae; genus Beris; species Beris chalybata. The sequence goes on along the minus strand of OX421896.1, from coordinate 633,587 downwards.
ACTTAGCCTTACTTTTTCCATTTTACATGTTGTGACAAAATTTCAACTTCTTAGGTCAACGCGTTCTTGAGTTATCGTGCTAACGGACGAACGGACGGACAGCAAACGGATTTGGGGGTTTTGGCCAAAAATAATATTTTGTAATAATATATTTTTTTTTTCGTCCGAGGCTCGGTTCTATGCGTTACAAACTTTTCGGGCTAGATTAAACTTATAATACTCTATATGTTCATCTAGAGTATAAAAACTCTTCTTTCTCCATAACAGTAACCAAGAAAAGAGATCATTATGTGTCGTCTCTAATTTAATTGAAATTACGTGAAAGTTCTCCTTTCCACTGAAGTAGTTTGGTCCCTTTTTTTCAACCAGATGTTTAACTCGAAAATATGTTCGTCCCGGAATTAGCATAAAAAGCTTCTCCAATTCAGTACCTTTTATCAAATTTATTTAATTTTTTAATTCAAAATCCTACGAGCGTCGGTAGATTTTCTGAATGAAAGAAATATGAAAAAAAACAGATGAATGTCAGCCGTAGATTGTAGAAAAATTATGAACAATTTTTTGTCATTTGCACCTGTATTTTAGACCTACTACTCTCAGCATATCTCAATGTTGTGAAATACAAGAAGGACTTGAACTGAAGGAGTACATTTTTGTTTTTCTACTTTCAAGTTGTTCTTTTATCTTAGTTTTAAAGTAGTAGATATCTTGGATCTTTATGCAAAAATAGCTTTCTTTTAAAAATGTAATGGGTCTGGAAATTTAGGAATAATGGACGAGCATTTTTTGAAATTTAAAAGGTTCCAGTAACATAGGAAATTGTAACTTTGAAGTGAAACTATTATTTCCGATGGCACTCTCGCAGTAATGTGTGGTATAAAAATCCCTTAATCTAAAGAAGTTGGGCAAATCATAACTTGAAAGCACGGATCTAACGATATGCACAAATCTATCAAGAGTTATGATATACTCCTTTTTCACTATCAATATCAAATTCGCGTATGTTTGAACCAATTTTCAAATTTCTAGCTTAAATCATTTCTCATTTTTTTTTATTTTTCGCTTGTGCCTAATCTTACAATTTTTTATAATCAGTGTTTTGTAAGTTATATAGTTTTATTTTATTTGATTTTGACATGACTTTGTGAAAGCATAAACTGGCTTAATTTTTTACCATTTAAACATTTGCTGAGTTACACGTATGTATGTAAACACGTAACACAAAGTATTTTCTATACTGTGTTTACATATAGTAAGTTTATATATCATTTTATAGATACACACTTTTCTCGGAATGTTTTGAATAAACTATTACAATGACATTAAAGATTCATTCGCGTAAAATATATCATACGTACCCTTCACAAACTTGAACCAATTATTTCACAGCTGAGCGAGGTCATATTCTACATTTCAACGAATTTAATAAAAGCAAAAATAAACTTGAAGGAAATGAAATCTTGGGTCTTTTATAACTGAAATTCACATAGTGCATACTAACAGAATCTGGCAAACTACAGCACCCATCATTGGTAAGTCGAAGGAATCGAACAGACAGGAAATCATTTCGATTTAATCGGGAAAATTTTTCTCTTCAATTGGCTCAGTTGACTTCATATCCTTCATTCGAAACTACTAGTTCGTACCGGAGACCTTCCCGACTCCTCAATTCGTCCCTGACAAGCTGTTTGGATAATTTTTAAAGAATTTTTCACTCCGAAGGATATCGAACCAAGACGCGAAAAAAGAAACCGTGGAATAAAAGGATAAATGTTTCTTCCTTGAATTCCGGAATGAGTAGGTGCAATCTTCAGTTGAACAGCCTTTTGGATCGTAGACTGCATGTATTCTTTATGTTGAAAAAGACGCTTGCACTAAGCAGCACTTACTTGAAATGCTAGCTGAGCATATCTTGAAACATCCAGCAACGAGCACGTATGAGGAAGTACGTAAGATTCCAGCTGCTTTAGATGATTAGACGTTGCGTTTTTAATACCTCGTTAGAGTGCGAAACAATGAGTTGAAAAACACACGTATTTAAGATAGAGGTGTCTTGATAGCTTTTGAATGGTACTTAGTCGAAAATTCACGTGAATCTGTGGGTAAAACACAGCAAAAGCAACAAATAAAGTGAAATTGAATTTGACATCGGTAGTAGTACGTATTGTGGGATGATGTAAAGAAAATATACGATCAGGACTTTACGAAAAAAATGTCTGCTAGAAATTGAGTTTTCTAATGTCATCCGGGATTTAAGCTGCATGAAAAAATCTAATTGTAAATCCATTAGAGTGGTTTAAATATTGCATATGGAAAATTTTACAACAGAAAAATCAGTAGTAACTTACTTCTTTTTACATACACAGTAAATAGTTTTTAATACTTTCAGAGTAAACAATTTAGTGTTAAATTTAATGATTTTCGTCAACTTACTACAACAATACGGAATATTTTACTGCTTTAGGGATAGTACCTAATTGTTACAAAATTGTTTAATGTGTATTCAATTGATAGCAAGGTTTTTTGTTAACAAAATTTTTCCTTAAACATTTCACTATGTTAGATTAACATAAGTTTTTGCAAATAGAATACAAATTTATCAATTGCAGCTGTAAAGATTAAGATCTAATCACTGAACTATTTTTAATTGTAATTATACAACTTAATGAATTTAAATAAATCTCTATCAATTGATAACATTATGAACTAAACTGTGTAACCTACAGCACTATTGTATCAGATCCTTGATTATATTATAATATTTATAGATATATTTTATCGCTCGGTTTCTTGGGTCTGAAAACATTCTGGATTTAAATCAATCACATGGAAATGAATAGAAATATTAGTATGTACATACATGATATGTATCGCCATCAATAAGATCTGGTTGGGTCACCGAATGTTCGATTGGATTCGGTCGACATTATTATGTTATATCACATGTACGTTATACCGGACCCGTGTAGCGAACACGGTCAACAAATACGCAAAACATAAATTAAACCATAAAAAAACTCCATTCTCGTAAAAATAGTTATTTATTCAAGTACGAAACTTTAATAGATAATAGTCTAAATACTGGACTATACATTAAATTCCAGAAAAAGTTTTCTTAGAATTACCGAAACTGAAATTTAAAACTAACACAAAACTCATTAGACGCAGTACTATACTGAAAATAAATTCTAATACTGTTAAAGTTTTGTGCAATTCTCAAAGGATTCAAAGAGTTTTATACAATCGTTTTCATGTTTTCAGTGCTATCCTTAGAATGGAATATTTTTACAAAGCTCGTTCGAACACATGTAAAACTTTTAATTCGGAAAAGGTATTTCTGCAAAATACGAATAGTTTTTATTTTTAGTGAATCTATTGAACAAGGTTATAATCGGATTATAAATTATTTTTGAGTGTACATACTACCAAATGCGATAGGGTAATTCGTTTTAGATATTGTGGTGTTGATGCCATAAAGCTTGTAGTTGCATTTAATGGCCTTAGATAGCTATATAAAATAAAATACGTTTTTAATCTCAGAAATGGGAATACGTATGTCCGTTTCTCTGTCAGATTAAACTTCATTCGTAAATTTTAATTGGTAATTGTCTTCAAGTCTTACCCACAATGAATACTATTATGTTTACACCGAAACTTGCCACTTAAAGGATAATGTAAAACCCGTCTCACCATCATTTCCGCTTTATGAAAAAAACTTTTTGTTCGTGAAGGTAAGTCATTCGAAATTTTCATCATAATAAACCCTTTTTAATCCAATTTCCATTAAATTTTCTAATGAATGTCGCAAAGCGCAACATCTTGACTTCTGGCATTTAATACTTTACACAGTTTGCAAAAGATCTATCTGACTGCAGTCGTCTCTGCGAAAAGTTTAGCTTCATCACAGATATACAAAATATCAGATTGAGTCGGTAGAATAGTAAATGAGGCGAAATTGGAAGTATAAACTTTCATTTGACAGACACGATTATGTATGTAATCCTGTATTCTGTAACATGAATAGGAGAACATAATTTGATTGTGTATCATTTACGAAATTATTGTAGTTGTCTAGTAGGTGAAATTAGTTATGCTGTTTAGAATAAAGCATAAAGTCTTCATTATTTTCTACGATCGTTGCTCTCTATATGATTTCGATAGTTTTATAGACAGGAAAATTATAGCCTCGTATTACATATTTTAAAAATAAGGGCGTTCAAACTACATGAAATTCTTTATTTTTGAACTGAAACTTTTTAGTTTGTAATCATAAAAATGACAAACAAAAAACAAGTACAAAATCTCAAAATCTCAAAATCTCTAAAGGAGTCATCGAAAGTAAAACTACGTCACAATCAGATTAAGATTTAACCTAGTAAATTTTATGGAAGAAAAGGAATGTTATGATGAGGTCGGACCCTTTTTCCTTGCAATTCTTCCACTTTTGATAACTATCACGGAATTTGCTGGCTATTTGGGTTAAGTCATCATCATCATCATCAATGGCGCGACAGGCCAAATCGGGCCAGGGCCTGCAGGATACATTGTCTGAAGTCATCTCGGTTCAGCGCCCGCGTCCTCCAGTTTGTGCATCTAAGAAGCGATTTGCAATCTGCGTCAACTGAATCCTCGTATCTTTTTCGCGTATTTGGGTTAAGTACGTGCTTTAATGGGAAAAAAAGAATCCATCAATTTTGATAAGATTTAATGATTTTATTGCTAGTTAGAACCTTTTACGTCATTTCTTTTTTTTCTGATAATAAATAAATAATTCATTTGTCGACCTCATACTTTTTTAGATTAACTTCAAAATTAACGTCTTAAAAAAGTAGTGCTCACACACAGGTTGACGTGATTTTTTCTGACAAGTAAATATTCAGCTGTGTTTCATTACTAAATTTATGGTTTCTTAATTGTTTAAAACAGATGTGTTTGCATAGTAGTAATAAAATGTGAATTTATTAGCTAATGCAGTCGTTGCACAAGCGCAAAATTCAGTTTCTACAGCATTAAACAATTTCTTCCAAAGTTTACTTCGATTTTCGCAAAAGTCGCAGTGCTTGACGCAATGCGATGAATCGAAAAGCTTGTTTTTTTCCACATGTGTTTTTGACATTTGTTGAATGAAATTGAATAATTTATTAAAAATTAATAAAATGGAAATTTCTGCAAACGGATAAAATGCGTAAAAAAGAGTTCTGTGAAAAGAAGCTGAAAGATGCTTGGAGGGACATTTTGCCAGACTTAAGGCAACCGAAATAGAACTAACATGTTGTCGTGGTAATTGAATTGTCAAACTGTTTGAGCTTTTTTCTTGATTTAATATACAGTAGCAGTCAAAAGTAACTTAACAGCCAAAATATAACATGATATATAACTTTAACCTGGCAATACTAGAATTTCCCGTTACTATTCTTCGGAAAAATTCCTTGAAATCTAAGACTACAGTTATACAAGCCCACTCGAGTTGATTTTTTTAGCTTTTGTTTATTTGGATGAACGATAATGCAATTAGTACGAAATTACCGTCAAAAGGGACAAGTCAAAAGCAAGTGAACAAAGAAGTTTTTCTTATATTTCTGCTAAATTATTAAAATTTGGGATTCCGTTAAATTTCACTATTGTAGTCTGCATCATAGTCAAATTAAAAAAAATATAAATTACGTCGGTACGTAAGAAAAGTGTTTGTTTTTTTAAAAAAATTATTAAAATCTTTTTTCAGTATTAAACATTAAAAATTGCTATTAAAAATTATCAAAAAAATGGTTAAATTCAAGCATTTAACAACAGGAGAAAGGCAAGCATTTATAAAATTACACAACAAAGGCAAAACATACAGGGAAATAAGCGAATTATTTAATAAATCACCGGCATCGATTTTCGAAGTTATTAAAACCTACAAAGAATCTGGTCGAGTTGAAGAAATTTCTAGGCCAGGGCGTCCAGAATCACAGATACGAGAGTCGGTTTACGAATCGTCAACATGTTTTCATCAGATCCGTTTTTATCGGCTCCTGCGATTCGGTCAAAACTGGCTTCGAGAAGTAAAGTTACACTTCTGTAGAAACGATCAGAAGACGTTTAAGAGAAAGTGGTAGAAGAGGACGTGTTGCTCGCAAATTACCATACATCAGTAAAGCCAATATAATAAAAAGAATCAATTTTTATAACGATCATGCATTAAAACCTCAAAATTTTTGGTATTCCATTTTATGGACAGACGAATCAATGATAAGGATGCGGTACAGCCATGGACAAATGTACGTGTGGAGGAGGAAAGGTGAATCGCTCTCTTACAAGTGTACAAAACCAACATTAAAGGGTACCGAAAGAGGGGTTATGGTGTGGGGTTGTTTTTCTGCGAATGGTATTGGTAAAATTATTATTTTAGAAGGCAAGGTAAATGCATAAGTCTATCTAAATCTAATAAAAGATGCCATTTTACCTGAAGGCAAACGCTTGATAGACGAAGATTTCTAACTTCAGCAAGATAACGCTCCTATACATAAAGCCAAAATTGTCCAGAATTTTCTCCAGGACGAGAAAATAAATGTCCTGGCATGGCCACCTCAGAGCCCAGACCTTTCGCCAATTGAAAATGTATGGTATTGGCTGAAAATTAAAATAAGCGAAAGAGCTCCAAGAAGCATTGCGGAATTGAAAGTGTGCATCGAACAAATTTGGCCAACTTTTTCAGAGCAACAATGTAGGAAGTACGCTCTTTCCATGCCCAGTCGAATAGCCAAAATGTCCCAAGATAATGGTGGTCATTGTCGTAGTTAAACAAAATGTTTACTTACTTTTGACTGATCGAATTGCAATTATTCGCTTATCACTCCATAATTAACTACTATTACTTATTATTTATTTTATGAATTTGACTTTATTTTATTTTATTATTTTAGAACATATGATTAGTTATTGTTATTGTTAAAAGAAGAATAAAATAATTTGAATTTTAAAGTATTTTTTTCCATTTTCTTTCCAATATCACTTCTGTTTACTTACTTTTGACTGCCACTGTATATTAAAATAAGCGGACGTGCCTCGCCCTCCAATTTCCAATGAAAGCTTTTGATTGAATATATATTAAATCTTGTCGTGTGTCTAGGACAATAGATGCGAATTTCAAATTGTAATTTCAAATGGTAGCTTAACAATCTGCGATCGGATAGAGTATTATTAATATTCCGGCTGGATTGATGAATTGAAAATGCACCCAAAAGGCAAGCCACCTGTCATACTACAGCAAAAACCACCCTCCATGCATTTCAGAAATAATCTTCCAAATGAAAATGAGACTGAACATAGTTATGACATTGTCTGTGTTTCATAATAAAGCTTATCGTCCTGCGACACCTTAAAGGAGAAGTACACTCCTCGCTTTTTATATCTCGTAAATTCTCAGAAGTGTGTTTCATTAAAAAGTCATTACATATCTCAAAAAGAAATTTATACCACCGTACGTAACGTACACAACATGACGATGATCACACTTCGATGATAACATGTCTTAAATTTGGTCCCGACAATTTTTCGAGGAAATCTTGATGCATGAATATTATCACTGCGGATAAAAAATGAGCCAAAGTGAATAGAGACACGCAAATAGCAGTTAAATTTCAAATGTTGTACCTACTGAGTTGTATATGCTAAAATAAACTCAAAGAATATGAGATATGAGAGTGACGAGGACTCTGAATTCTGTGCCCTATGGAAAATATACAAGTCGAGTGCTTTTCTGTTTACCATTCATCATCGTGAGGCATGTTTTTACAAAAACAGAGATAAAAATAAACTTTTCCACATTAGCGCTTCTTATCACTATATTTGTGGAAGTTGTGCATCTCAATTATAGAAAAAATAACTAAGCTCAAATCTTGATGGGATGGAACCTGCAGAATGGAGACATATCTCAAAAGGAAATGATGAAAAAAGTGAGCCTTTGAATTATATTCTATACGAAATTGCCATTGAATGCAACACTGCATCGAAGTAATTAAACAAAAATAAAATTTCGTGTTGTTCGTAATTGAAGGACTTTTTTGCATGACTAAAGTGCGATTTACATATTAAGGAAAGGAGGAAAAAAGGAGGACATGAATTAGAGATATTCACCTCTAATTCGTGTCCTTCTCGAGTAATCTAAACCTTTTTTAATGAAACATTTCATAAAAACATGTGATCGTAAATAAGGAGTGCTCTACATCCATATAGTAAACTTATGGTTACTATTACAATCTTTAGTTAAACCCTAACTGGAACTTTAACCGGAAGTTTTGTATGCAAATCTGTTAAAGTTATTTAAAGTTTCCATGTAACTGAACATCGTAGGAACGAGCCTAAGCTTTGTAAGAATGTTTAAGTTTGTAGTTAATTTTATTGAGCTTCAAGCCAAATGTCCACTTTAAGCAAAATATCTATGTTTATTTATTGTTTATCTATGTTTATTTATTGTGTTTGTTGCCCATTGTGATAAAGGATGTATTAATTAAAAAATATTCAAAGTATTTGTGCATTTTTATAGGCTAGAATTCAACAAATCAAAACTGCTTTCAAAATGTTTGTTTTGATAGTATACATTAAAAATTATAAAGATGTCACGCTGTTGGTGACTGAGATTTAAAATTAAAATTTATTTTCTATCATTCTAGATGCTATAAAGTTAAAAGTTTCTTGTATATACTGCAATTGCTATGGTCCAATTCAGCAGTCGTGCCAAAATAAAATGTTTGTCACTGTTTATAATTTTATTATTGAGGATCCAATAAAGGTACTGGATCCTCAAAAATAAATTAAAATTTAAACCCGATGCGAACTGGAAGGAGTAAGTAATTAAAGAAATTATCTCAAAAGCGGTATCTTTATGGCTGAACAAATAAATGGTAACTTACATCGGAAACATAGTTACGACGACAAGATCTCTCTTCTATTTTGTATTTCATACCACATATTTTCTTTTTCCTCTGTCCTCTCTCGGCTACTTCAACATTCGACATAAAATACTTCAAATTGTTCTACTTTGTAGTCTACCGCTTTTCTAGTTTTCCTTCTTTTTACTTTTTTTCGTATTTGCAATAAGAATTTGCCGAAGGCACAACTGGAAACATTCGAGGAATTTCTCTCATTTGGTTAGAAGGAAGCGAAAGGAGTTGTGGAGATCCAGAGTGGAGACACGACGACAAACTTAAACTATAGGCTAACCAACTCAAAGAAATAACACCAATAGCAGCCAACAAAAAGCTGGAAACTAAAATCCTTTTCTCGTCTCGGAACGACGTGAGACATTTAACAATAAATATCTTTCCATCTCCGAACATTGCTCTACTTCTAGACTAATTATCCCGCATAGAAGATAAACATCCCTGTATTCCGGAATTACAAACACAAGACCAAGTACACATAGCCGTAGCAAACTGGAAATCGTATTTGAATTTGTAACGCTGCCAAACTCGATACGTTGCTCGCAAAACTATTGCTGTGTATAACTTTGCTCTGTTGGTGTGTGTATGAATGCCGATAAAAAAGTACGATACACTTTAGCTAGTTGTATAAAACTGGAAAAAAGAGTGTATATACTAAAACTGATCGCTACAATTTAATGTTCAATTGAAATCATTAATTGCGCAGGAAAGTTTTATAGGATTTTGCGGTTTAGCTTCTTTGTTCCAGCAGTAGTTTAGGATGTACTCACCTTGCGATTCATGTCCAATTCGCTATATTATAAGAAACTGACTAGGTATCTACATATAGATAAAAAAGAAGAAGAAGTCAAGATACTTACTCGTATATGCATACAGTGATGCTAGTATGTACAGGAATTAACAATCACTCAGTAGATTGTATGAAGAGTGATGAATGATGTTCATCGGGTGCACTTAATCACTAGAGAGGAATGGTAGTTTGTGAGGTGATATGGTAGAATAGGTCCTGCTATATAGAGGCACGAATAAAGAACTTTGCAATGTAATGGATCGCGATATTAACTGGAGATTTATTCCGTTAATGACATGAATTAAACTGGCCTTAAAGAACATTCTAACCATGTGCGTTTGAAATTTAATAAACAAGTTTACCACTTCGGACATGTTTTTTTTTATCAAAATCTTACTTGGGTCTTTCGGATCTGAAATAAATGTAGCGGGTAAAATTTCTTTTGTTTTAAACTGCAATTGCATTTTCTGGTCCTCTTTCCTTCCACCTTTCTAAGGCTGTTGCATTTTAAACCCCCCATTGTGCTAATGACTAAAAGTACTTTACAGGTCTGGTTCGTTCAACCCATCCAGTCACCTATGTCGACCTCAGTACAACTTGTCGTAGTCTTTATCCGTAATGCAACAATTCTCATGCGGAAAAAAGGCACCAACATTTGCGTAGATAGAACTACAGGCAGACACTCTTCAGAGGCCTCATCTGTTTACCATGGATACATTGCTGGTATACGTACCATGGTATCGTGAATACCATAAATGTATCGCACAATATCACGCTTTTACTAGATATATAACCTAGTTTAATCGTGGTTTTGACAACACTTCGTAGTATACAGATGCGATAATTTTATCTGGTATACCAGAAGCAGCGCCACTTGCCAGCCTGTGGATGTTCTGCTAAATAAAACTTCCAACAAATCAAATGACATTTGATGAACATAACCCAGTTGGTCGCGTCTGCGAGAATCTCGCAGATATCTCGAAGACTATGGCGGCCTGTCTGCGAGATTCTTCGAGACGTCTTATGGGAAAAATACACGGTATCGAGACAAATGCTCCCCGAATCTCGAAGACATGTCTGCGAATGTCTCGATAGAAAAATTGCTTTGGAATTAGGCCATCTGTTTGATGATAGCGTTTTGTGATAAAAGCTCGTACTCGTATGAATATTTCGCGTAGATTGCCATCGGCTGAAAATAAGAAAGGGGGTTATGAAATGGAACGTGCAGGCAGGGGCGAAGTTACCTTACTGCAATATAATAAATATAAAAAACTAATAACGTAGTGACACATTTCCAATCACTTCACATCGCACTTGTGTCGTTTTATTGTAACCGCACTTGAACTGTAACTTTTCGCGTATTTAGTTTTTATCGTATAAGTCGCGGATGACATTTGCTGCGCTCGGAGTGATGCGGCTATTTTTTGCCTTACAAATAGATCATGGTGGGAGCACATGTTTCTATTGCTATTTCTTTCTATCTAGTGGTGAAGAAAGATAAGCAATATGATTCCTAGGCTCAAACCATCGAGATTATGTCTCTTAAGAGACAAGCGACCAACTGGGAACCACCAGAATGACAGATAAACAGCTGATGTCAATGCATACTACCTACTGTTGATGTATCACCATATCTAGTTTGCTATATTATGATCATACCACACTGGAAAGTATACCACCAGTGTATCAATGGTATAAGTTCCGTTTAAAGCAAAAGTGGATCATACTCATGCCGGGGTACATGCTGAAACCAACCCCATTGCCCATTAATGGGAAAAAAATTCAACAAAAGACTTGTTCTCAATTCGGTTTTCTCAAAATCTTGAAATATTGTCGGATGTGATATCAATTTAGTAGAACAAAGAGAAATTTCTTATGTGTGTAGTAGGTAAGAAGTAAACTGTGGAGTGTCCTTTTAAGGGAAGAACTTCTTTGGCATTTCATATTCGGGGTGTTTTTATATTCAGTTCGACAGTGGTCATAAATCTTACGCAATTTTTTTTCATGATAGTCGTCGGGATACGAAAGTATCCCACCTGATGCAATAAATTTCATTTCATTCATGTTTGTTGTTTATCGGTGGTGTAGAACAAACAAAACTTGTTGCCAACTTTTGAATAATAAATGAAGTTTTCCGTCAAGTTTTCGTGCGCGTTGGGAATTGGCTTATTTCACTTTTAGAACGAGCCCTTATTAGGATATTATGTGATAATGTGGACAACAATTGATTACGATTGGTTTAAAGGGAGTATATTGGGTAGAATTGAGTATATTTGATACTTGGGTTAGATGTAACCAAAAAACTGATTGAAAAATGTTGTCCTTATTCCGAAATTTTTGAGTGAAAAACTCTGCGACGTTTTTTCACTCGCCTATAATATCTTTGTCAATATATTTACGCGCACGATCGTATAATGGAAAACAACATGATTAATTGCCATATTATTTACACTTAATTTAAAAAACAGTCGATTAATTTTCGGTATTTTTAATAGATTTTCTTTTCGGCACACTTCGACTTCAATGATAAAAACTTTATCGGCCGCAGTCCAATGAGTCTATTTGTCCAAGGCCTTACAGAAATTCTATTAACGTGCGTAGTTAGTAGTAACCGGATAAAACTAATCAATTAGAAATAATTTCAAATAAATGACGGGATATCACTCAGTTATTAATAATATATAATATCTTAACGGGGTCGTAGCCGGAACAATAACGACATCCCCGCATAAAAACCCAATAATTTTCAAATTAATCAAAAGATTATCGATCACGTCTGTCACGTTTGCGATCTTTATTAATAATCGTTCATCAACAAACTCATATATTCTCATCGCGTGTTTATTTGATGAAAAACCCCAAGATTTGAACCGTTTCGCTTGCTGTTCTTAAATCCTCGTTAATTGTCCAGCCTCGTAAGATATGAATATAAATGATGTATTATGTTTTTTTATTTATTTAAAAAATTAAATTAAATAAAGAAAATAGGTGAGGAAGGCGGAGAGAACAAAAAAGCAGTTTAGCATTAAGAAGAAGAAGGCACAGACCAGAACCAGTCTAAGAAGTGGGTCACAAACTGATCGATCACGCGGTCCAAAGATGAACTGTTACTCAATAGCAACAGCACCAAGATCATCACCGATAGCATTGGTCATTTTGGCCGGTCATTTCTGCTAGCGTTCTTTATACTTATACTCCATTCTTCGCTTCGACGTGTAATTTCTTCATAATTGTGTTTACGCACCTTTCTTTCTACAAGTATCCGAATTAAATGAGCTGCTTTCACTTTTGGGAGAGCGACCGATCTTTCCATTCGGTTAGCGGACAAATTGTTTTCATTTTTTTTTGCTAAATTGTTTTCAACGAGTGATTGATATATTTTTCTTTATAACTGTATGTATAGTTTTTGATACTTAAGGACTACCGCATACTGAAGACAACAGACTATTTGATCACATCCAGCCTGGCACACTCTACTCAATGCCAATGCGCACATTATTCAACTACCGGCCGATAGTTACAGTCAAGTCCATTAGTTCTCGTATCATGGTGATTTACACTCAACCTTGAGGCGAGCCTTGAGGAGAGACTCCACTCCCATGAGGCCATGAGGCGTAGATCAACAATTACCCAAATAAGATAAATTCCATAAATTAGCTTCCATTAGAGCTCCACCATAAAAAATATATCCCTGTCACCAAATTTGCCTGTACAGTGCAACCCGGTTATAGCGTACCTTGATGGGACCACAAAAGTAGAACGTTATAAGCAATAGTACGTTATAACCAACATAAAAACCGTTCACATTTGTGAATGGGGATTGAAAAATGGTACTTTATAACCGAACTTACGTTATAAAAGTGCACTTTTTAAGCGGGTTGCACTGTATTTCATATTTCGTGTTAAATAAAAATTTAACGAAACGCTATCTGACTGCATTGGCAATCGGAAATAGTTAAATATTTGACAAAATTGCAAAGCAGTAGCCTTAGTAACTACCTACATGCGAGTAGGTAATTGCATGTAGATATGCGTTAAAATAAATACTTGTTAAAATAACGCAGTACAAAAAAAACATAACGCAGTCACGATTGGCTTGCAGCCGATCTACTCTAGATGAAATAGTGAACTCCGATTTATATTTATAATCAAGAGAATGAGGAGTGCACACTTAGATATTGTATAGTGGCTACTCTATTTCTGGAGTTATAGTGAGTTCCATAAATTAAGTTGGACATTTTACAGAATTTTTGTATGGCAACTACATGAAGGACTTATGGGATATTTATCATATTAATACTTTCAGCTACGACTATTATAAAAATCAACGCGTAAAAAATATATAATTTCATCTAAGTTATAAAAATGTCACTATAAAAGAGCATTGAAAATAAATAAAAAAGTGGAAATATGAAGTAAAAATAAAAAAAATTCTTAAAATTTCATGCAAACATACGACATAAATTTTAATTATTTGATCACATATGTGACCTGAAGACACCGTGTCTATTTTCATCTAATTTTCACATAGGCACATGAACTTGAAAGAGAAATTGAATCCAATTAGTTAGTTAGTGTCCAATAAAATGTTCCAAATGTACTTCTAACAAACTAAAAAATATTCTTTTCACAAAAGCAACTCTTCTTATTTGTGTTGATTCCGCCAAAACGCGATCCAACAAAAAGATCTCTTCAAGACGATGAAAAACAAGTTTCGAAACAATAGTCTTTCGATTTTTGGATAAGTCCCAGTAACTTGAATTTCGACGAAAACGAACCGGTTAAATTGAGAAGGCAACCTTTAATCCGAATCAAACCGAGCCAACAATCTGTCCGGCGAGGACATTGTAACACTTTAATTGATAAAATTTGGAGCATATAAATGATCTACTTTGTGGAAGATCATATGCATTTCCATATAAGTATGTAGGTACGTACTTCCATATGTGGTACGATCGCGAAATTCAAGATGCTATTGTTTTCGTCGTGACTTGCATATAGCGCGTGGCTCCGATCCATTCGTATCTTCGAATTTCTTCTGTTAGTGGTAAAGATCTTCGTCTCTCCCAAAATTGGAACATGTCTTATGAAATTTTCGATAAAGGTGTGCTACTTGGAGATGATCGTGGCACGATTGGGATCGGATTACCGAAAAGTGCGTCTTGCATAATCAATCTTATATGTGCAAAAGCATCATCAGTTTAAACAAGTTGTCTGAAATCATCACCGTTTTGTATAATATCATAGATTTCGATGATCACATCTTCAGTAACCGGCATACTGTACTTGTATACGCCTAAAAGACGAAATCGTATGGAAATAAACTTTTTATTTTATTTTAATTAACATAATTTTAAAGCTATGCCAAGTTGTTTTTGGTCTTGTCCTTTAGATTAATGTTTATTACAACTTGAAAATTTTAAATCTTCACGGATAAGAAGGCTTTAAATTCGAGTTCGCACAGTTAGGTATACAATGTGTACGTATCTGTCGTAAGATTTTTGAAGAGTGTCTAAGATTTCGTCACGGCAAACACTTTTAGGGGAATCTTTAAACGATGCCGACATATAATATTATAATTAACATCAATGACATGTTTACAAGTGCGTAAGTACCTAGCAATTATAATAGTAAAAGTGAATATTAAATGAGGAAGATTTCGTTGGGAAAATTTTCGAAATTCAGCTGCTGCCGATAGTGCAATTGGGAAAAGTAAAATTTTTGTAAAGTAATTTTTGTATTTGTTTAAACCTATTGGGAAAAAATTTTATACAGTATTATTTTGTATCTGTCGAACATAATAATTTCATCGACTATATCTTTGCAGTCGATAAGAAGCTATCTATCAATGGTTTCATCCGATGTCTCGTCTATTGTAAAATTTAAAAGTAATCAAGTACTTTTGGTCATATAGTCAGTAGAACTTTGCGTGCACGTAACAGCAGTTTTACATATTCGGTCAGGCTGGTACTTCCTTCCTTCCCTTCTTTATTATTATCTTTTGGTCCATTTCAATGCTCTTTATGAAAAATTGTGAATATTTTCTTGAACAAAATTCGCACAACGCCTTATCGTTTATTATCCTGTGCATATTTCTACGTTTCTTTTACTGATATTCTTTACCCTAATAAAAATGAAAGCAAATGGGTCGCATCGTACAACAAAAAAAAGTATTTTCTTTTACTTATGTAGATACAATATTAATGCCATAACTAGAATCAGCGAAAAAGTTCTATTTAGACTGTAAACACAACAACCGTTAAGGGTTTTCTTGGAATTTGAGAAAAATTTAAATTATCTAAATCTGTGCCGTGGGCAATGTTCTATTCCTGTTCTGAGATTATACGTACAATACGAGAATTTACTATAAGAAACGTTTATAAAATGAAGACAATCACTAAGAGTCTCGAAACCATTTTCTCTTCCACCTCATCGGTGGTAGATCTGCTCAATTATGCTCATCACATTCCTCGATAAAATATAAAACGTACGAATTCATTTCACCAAATCGATAAAAAAAACAATGAATTGTAATCCTGATAATTCAAATATATGTAGTATCAAATTTAGCACTTATAAAGCTGTTCACAAATACACTTTTACTCACAGTATAACACAAATTCCAAACATTTTAAATGACTCGATCAACTCTCATAATACCAAATTTCCTCGACTAGTTACTCGATTGTCACGGCACTCATAATACGGGGGATTACTGCATAATAATTGCAATAAAGCTTTAATTGTTCATAACGATTAAGATAAGAAATTAAAAATAGAGATATATCATTCCTTGTATCTTGAATGATATACATATGTAGAAATATTAAGTTTTATAAAATGATCAAATTATATCGTTTTCGCAGTGTTTGCCATTTACGAAATTCTGGCATTCATTTATTGTGCATTTCAATCACGTATTTGTACAAAGATAGGAATATTTAATATTTTTACGTTTCAAAGGGTTTTTTTTAGGCTAATGAAAATGCATTAGATTTCATAATATTTATATTTTTATATATGTATACTTAGCTTGTGGGTAGTGGATTGGGAATCATATCATGGTGGTTTTACTGTTTTCCCTTCGCTTTTCTAAACCGTAGTTTTTCTCCGCTTGGATTAGCTTACCAGGACCTCGAGACGATTGTGACCACAAATCCTGGTTGTGTCAATTTCATTGCAAAGCTAACCTAAAAGCAATTATGCAGCAAATTTCAACAATGACGAGCAAATGCACGTAGTGTAGTAACTTAATCAATTAATTCGTATAATTATTAATTCATGTCTAAATCCAATTTATAGTTGGAAACAGCTACCTAATTAATAAATGAGTCCATTAAATCGGTCAACTGAATACGCGCCTATAGTCGTACTTTTCTAAATAAAACGATGGTCACGAATGATAGCCAGCATCAGCCAGGTATAACTTCAAGAACCAGACCAGAGGTGCTGATGAGATGTGGTAGAAACTCGGTACATGTTTCGCGTCTTCGTTCAATTCTACAATTTATTATCAAATCTACGACTTAAGTCAATATTCAGTCATTTACGATAAGAAATAAGAATGCTATTATAATCTATACAAAACCTGTACAACATCCGGATTTATTCCGGTGTTTTTGTATGCGTGTTTGATTATGTCTTGTAGATATTCAGATTAATGATCCAGGTATTTAATAGTACGGCCACTTCTTTGGAGCCATAAATTAAACAAGTCATGTAGTAAACATTTTCAGTTGATATTTACGAATGAAAACTCAATGAACAAAGAGGAAAACAGAAAACGCCGTTGATTTAGAATTTATAATTTATTAAATGATCCGCTAATGGCATACATTTCTTCTGTTTTGGTAAGTTTTACGGAAATGGTCTAACGAGTATAAAAATAATTTATTAAACGTCATTGCTGTTCAGTTCTGCTCGTCTTCAATTTGATAATTATTCTTGAATAAAATTTGAACAGTAAATAAACCAAGATCTTAGTTCTTTTGCATTTTGAATGCAATTCTATGTTAATCGATACCGTTACTTTACATCCTGTCAGTTTAATGCCTTTATTAGTATTTAAAATATAAATAGACGATGAGGCGCTGTTTTAATAAAGTATATTGCTAAACTAAATTCAAAACTCTTAAATTCAAATAAATTTTAATTTAATCTGATTTAAAAATAAACGAATTAATTTTCTGAATTTTTATTCCGAGTAAATACTATTTTAATTATCGCTAACTACAGTTATTGAGTATTTTTATAAGGTACCCCGAATTTTCAAAATTCAAGTGGTAAAGTCATCTTTCCCGAAAAATGCAGGCTATCTTTCCATATGTCTTTATCATCATCCAATCATGCGCTTAACAAATAAATTAAATCTACTAAGCGATGGCTTCTAATGGCTGAGCATGAACTTAATATCTTAGCACATTTCATATCATTCCAGTTTGATTCTTCTGTAACGAGAGAGACCCATGAAAGAAAATGTTTCCAAATCAGCAGTAAAATTCCAGAAAGGTAAATTCTCCGGTTATGCTACAAAAACATGCCAAGCATCTCGTCTACTATTCGCCATCTCACCTAGTTATTCCTATCATGTATCTTCCTGGAATTAGCAACTGGCATCTTCAGATGCTTTTATTGCAAAAGGTTAGAGCCATTTCATTGTCATGACTTAATAATTTATAGGTATCTCATGTTAACTTGCATTTAACCCGCATCGATGTAGACGGTGAGGATGGTACTTTCCTAGCTAAAAGACTCGAACGCCAGCAACCCCCGGATACTGATATCTAACCTTATAGGGTGAAATCGTAATGAAAATGACCAGTTTCTTCAAGACAGAGCATCTTGAGTGTGGTACACACCTATGTGATACGAGTATAAGACGTGGACTGTAGGTTAGTGCTAGACATAAACTACAATTAGCACAAATAAAATCCTTCTCCAGAAATCGTCTTGAGTGTCTTGGCTTTGGATACCATAGCCTCTTAAATGAAAGATGATTTAGTGTGATACACGTAATTTATAACCCAACGACCAAAATTTTTATGGTCAAGATAACAATTCATTTAGTTTCCATCTCTGTTTCTTCTTCCATTTGAAGGACATGGCGAAATGAGGTCGTTTTATTTGTATCCCAGCCGTAATTAATGACTGGAATTTTAAATCAGACTATTTGCTAATATTAATCGTAAGTCCCGTCCCCATCTTCTTATAAAAGATCGAAGGCTTCCAGAAGCAGTATTAAGCGCTCTGTGCACCGTTCACTTCTTACAGAGTTTAGTATATTGTTCCCTGTTCTTTCTATTTTATTACAAAACTAATTCTATCTATCTGTCTATATTATCAATATGGTCAGGCTATTCCGAAACGTAAACTTAACTAATGTTTCTCCTTCCATGACTACTCCATTCGACCCATTTGTTTTATAATTCTATGTCTCCATTAGACCTCATGAAAATTTCCAACTACTTATCACACTTTTATACGAATGTGTTCAGGTTCACATTTAGAGACCGGAGCTAAGCCTCTAAGGCCTACAAGCTATTCATAAAATGCTAAAAAAAATCCGTCCTTTTTATCTGGCGAACTAATTTCGGAACTCAGAAAACGTGAGCACTTGATATAACACATTCCTGCTGCAAGGCAAGCAAGGCTAAAGTACTTGTCGGCTGTCGTCACCACCACGTTTCTCCTGATCTTATTTCATGTCCTGGAAAACGTGGCTTATCTCGATTCCATACGCAAGCGGGTGTTTCTTACGATTGCTTAACGATTTTAACGTAGGAGGAGTGATTTGGCTAAAATGCATTTTGAGACGTCCATCTACCTAGTTGTATATGCATAGGTAAAACTTTTTGATGTTCACTATTAGCCACGACTCAACACTGAAACCAAAAATAAACTGCATAACAAAAACCTGGAAAAAGTAGCCGAGTTCGGTATAGCTTCGCCTGACTTGTAAATTATGTTTATCCATAGCACACACATCCATCAGGCGATTTATCAAAATACCGCTTTGAAAAAACATATACAAAAAATCCGAGCACTTACATTTTAAGGAAACCAACTGAGGTATCAGGATCTGTAGTATCCTTAGTGGTGTAAACTGGCACAAAAATAAAAATGCTTTTTTTCCTTTCAATTTACACTTTTTTATTCGCGAAGTATACTGAATCGTAGAACGTCCTTTTCCATTCAATTCGAACGCACAATCACATTATCCGGTATATCGCACGGATATTTAAAAGTGTTAGGGTAGGCCCTTGATTCAATGTAAGCTTCACGAAATCCGCTTTTATCTTCTAGCGAAATTTAACAGGCTGGAAACTTTTCTATCTCAACATAGAAAACACGGAATAAGTTTCGAATAGGATTCATCTACTTAATAACAAAAAAAAACAATTTAAGTGATTATTGCGCCCGCTAAATTAGAAATTTCAAGATATGCACACTAGCACTAAAACAGAGAACACTCTAAAACCACAACAGCTACAAACAATAATCGGATGAACTTGCTCGACATCAAGTTCGATGCCAAAGTTTGAAGACACTGCGGTGTTACTGCTGCGATGCTACCGCGATGGAGCGAGATATTAAGAACGATGCTGCACGTTCGAACTATCGCAGGTGACTAAAGTTAAGAAATTTTGAAACGACGTGAAGCCGAAAGGCAATGCTTGTAGCCAACCGATTCCCGCTATACCCATGCCCAGAACAAGAGACCCGCAAAAGATCTACCATACCATCATCCATAGCATGCCAAACCAAATTCCAAACCAACTTCAATCCCAACAATAAAACGAACCAGACTTCACAGATATACCCGCTAGCTAGGATTAGTATCAGCACTAGCCTAACCATCGACCAGCGTTGACTTTGTCTTGAAAGATCGCGAGCTGTACGCTATAACGAATAGAAACCAGTTTACAATACTACGAGACGGTAGATTTAGTTAGTACCCACCTTTGGTTTACGTGTTGTAGCCGAAGAGATAACAGAAAAGCCGTCATCGACCATAACCTCAAGGAATTCAAATTTCAATGGTTCGAATTGAACTTTGTTTACTAAATTGCTTGGTCGAAGAGAAAGTGGTACTTGCAGGATTAAGAGAGTCGTCAGTCCAAGAGAAAATCAGTTCAATGATTTTGAAAGAAATCCTCAAGATACCACTGGAATAGCAGTGGCAGCGTATTATTTTCAGTGAAAATGGTTTGAATTCAATTCGTCATTAGGCTTAGGGAAAACCGACCACAGTTAAGATAGACAACACCCAATCTTGATAATGAAATAATACTGAATTGCTATTTTCATTCGGCACTACTCAAAGGAAAGAATTGGTTACTTACTTACTTATTTAATTAATTATTACAGTTATTCTATTAGATACATTTTTTTTAGAGATCAGACGAGAGAAATTATTGTCCTTACAACTATAGTGTAGTATGTATTTCTATTTATTGACAAATTATGTTATTAATTAAAATGATACTTCATTTAGGAAAAATTGCTGACACTACTCATACAGGGTGTCCGGTACTCCGTGCGTCACTTTGTAAGTGGTTATTCCTTGATATATTTTGAGACAGAAATGTTTTCTACAGGGTTAATTTTCAATATCCATGGAGATAGGGTGGTCAAGAAAAGTATTTCGGACCTGAACCCTCAATAACTTCAAACGTTATTTCTTGAAAACTAATAATCAGAATTCAAACTGTTATAGCTTGTTTTTTCGGGAATTGAATTATCTTTCATTTGATGTAGCAGTTCAAATTATAACTGCGCCCGATCTTGAGGTATTTACTTCAAAACGCAAATTTTCAACCCTAAAAATTCCATGATCAATGAAAACCCAATTATACAAATTTTGTTTGAGATAGCTCATAATTTTGGACAAGTTTCTACCCTAAAATATGGTTTCAAACACTCAGGAAAGACGTCTTTAAAGTATGTCGATAAATTAGTTTTTGAACGTTTGACGATATTTGTGACTATTTACATGATGGTATGCGTGCAGAATCAACTCCCAGCATCTCTCGAAGCTCGTACACACCATTGTGCTTTTTTATTTTCACATTCCGAACAGAAAAATTAATTCATCAAGCATTCTTTAAGGCGTTGATTTTTAAAGCAGGTATAAAGCTTTGCTTGCACGATTAATATCCAACATAACACAATTGGATGATTGATGCCTTATTCTCCTTCAACATGTCGACAAAAATTGCCCAGATCGCCTGAGGTAGGCTCAATCAATTTCCTTGAATATATAATTTCGTGTGTATGAAGACATGCACTCAAGCATATACGAAAGGTCACGTCTATGTAATATGCACCCCATGTTTTCTCTGATGTATTGAAAGGAAGTTCTTACAAAAGTCTTTTATATAGATATTCCACCCTACTTCCTAACCACCCTAATTCAACTAACGCAACTTTTTTTCTTTCCCTTGAATGAGAAGAACGTTATGAATAGATGGATTCCTTTGCTTTTTTTTTAGGAATATTTCTCTTCTACTTTTATACCATTATTAACCTGAAAAATGCACTTCGAAAGCTCCGTGAAAGCAAAGTTCGCGGGAAAGGTCATACAGACTAGACTACTCTAGCTAGATATAGGACACACTTTTTACGTCATAGAAACACGTGCCTTTTCGTTTAAGAATGTCTTTTAGTTTATGTGGAGTGGGTGGTGAATACTGCTGCTGAAAATAACACGAAACACGTGTAAATTTTGATTTGGTATGGAGTCGGCTGGAATTGGTTGGAACAATGCGCAGTATTTAAAGATGCGCACTGGAAAAAAATATCGGGAATGGACCAAGATTCTCTTTGAATTTCGAAATTTCTCTTCATATCGAAGAAATTTCAAGATGATATGTTGTAGCTGAGTGTGTAATGCGGGGTAATGCACATAATAAGTTTGCAACGGGCCAATAACCTACTCACCTACTAACAAATCAGTTTGCTGGTTTTGTGAAAATCAAGCACCCATTGAGAAGATGTGCAGTGCGAATGGAAGACAGTAAAAGATTGTAGCAAATAATTTAGCGATTTTATAGTACCTATACCTACCAAATGACTGGAATCGTTCTGTTATTCGTATTTTAAAGAAAGATGGCGTAATTTGTGGTAGTCGAAATGAGTGGAAATAAAAAGTATGACTTTCTCTCGAATTTCAGAAGCCTCGTTGTTACCACAACAAAATTATACGTCTAATAAGAGTTAGGAATTAGAAATATTCATATTATCGATAAAACGATTAACAACAATCCTGGATTGTAGGCACTATATATTTTGCAGAAACTGTTGACAATGCTTTTTACATGGGTCAAAATTTTAATTGGACCAGAATCCGTATCGCTCGTACTCAACGTGTTATTTGCAAGAAAGCGAAAAATTCTTACCAAGCATAATTCTTATGTTCGAAAATTTTATTTTCAAATTAATGTAGCTCAGCGCTTAAGTTTTACTTTTCTACCACAATATAGTTAAATCATAGTTAAATCTAAGTGCAGGGTTTCTTTTCTATGTCCATATAAATGTTTTCAAGTAATTTATAGACATCACATGTAAACTGGGATGAACCGTTTTACCGATACTGAGCACCTGTTCGAATAGTCACCATTGTCTAGATCTAAGTATAATCCCAGTTAATTATTGGTCGGTATTTTGGCTTAATTTGACTACTTTTAAGACAACTAATGAAATCAACGAGAGAGTGGAAAGCATTTTTTAACTACTGTAAATATGACGAATTGAACCATTGCTTGTTTGTTCTAGGTTTCTTCGCGGAAGTAAATGGATCTTAATATCATAAACTTACTCCTTTTTCTTTGTAAAGGTAAGAGTAACTTCATAAAATTGGTCATTATTAAGTTCTATTTCATACCGTGCGATAATGAAGGCTATTTGAAATCGGTTCGACGACCTTTAAAGCTAAATACCTTCTTTGCCGCTTGTATGCAATTTCTTAAGACAGCATCTTTAAACTAATACGTGGTAAGCCGGTGAACAAAATCACTTCGTAACGAGGATAAGAGTAAAAAAATCTTAATAATAAGACGCAACCGGTAACGTGCCTCTAAGCTGCAAGAAATTACGATAGCGAGCCTCTGCACGCTGGGGTGGATGAGATGCCTAGCATCTTCCCTCAGAGTCCGTAATTTTCTTCAATACTTGACTCTACATTTTCGTTGTGCTGCGCCGTGTTGAGTCGAGTTCTTTGTCTTTAGGTCCAAAAAAGCAATAGCCAATTGACCTTGTAATGGTCAACGATAGCGATTTCATCTGCACCTCGAAAGGTAAGTTCAATTACCGGGCACACATCATCGCAGAAGAGTGTGGGCAGGTAAAAGTCGGAGGAGGTGCTTCTATTATCGGCTATCTTAATCGCTAAGGGCATTTTTCCTCACAATCTTAAGGCAACTCGCGTTTGAAATTCTTCGTCTTGTTCTTTGGTTGATATGCCTATCGTGTGCATAAGCCGAGGATACCGTGAAGTAGACTATTTCAGGAATAATTTAAAGTCCATGCACAGAAAGTGTGTACTTTGTAGTCAGAAATAATTATCATCAGCTATACGTCCCGTCCATGTTTAGCTAGTAGTTTAGTCGGGACAATGGCTCCAAGAAGTGTTCTTACGTTTAAACAAGAGACTTTCCCACTTGCCGCATTTTATTTGTCTTTCAGTTTTTTATGTTAAAAATGAACGCGCTCTTTCGATGATAAGTTGCATTTACCTATCCTCTCCTATCACCGCGCCATACATCATAACATAGTCATCATGTGCTAATTTATTTCACATCTACATAATCCGTAGGACACGGTGCAAAGGTTCTTCAACTCAGCGTAAGTCATTTTCTCGATTAAAGTGAGATAGGGAATCCAGAAGTTGTTTTTCACTGTCGCACTTACAGACACGTTTAACTTCCCATCCAATCCGTTGGTAGGATCTACGTGAAGTGAATTTTATTGAACCTTAATAATAAGCTAAATTCTTGAATTGGCCCAGGACTACCTGCCGCTAATTTTCGTGTCTTATTTCAGCCGCTTGTTACGATTTGTCTCTATTTTTCTTCTAAGGACAATAGACGGTTACTTCAAGTATTCATTGGTACGCAGCAACAGAATATTCAGCGTTAGGGATTTGTTCTTGCTTCTCTGTGTTATTTCTGCACTAGAAAGCTCCAACATTCATGTAACGACGTACCTAACTTCACTACTTTGCTAGTTCGGGTCGCACTGAAATCCACCTATGACCTATAGATAGAATTTTCATAATATTCTATTTTGAACCATCGGGCTTCTTGAACTTTGCCTCATCGGAATTAATAACTTTAATACAAAGTCTTGAAATATCTTTCACTTATTTGGACTGTATTTTTTTTAATTCTCAAACATTTTTAATTACGTTTGTTGTGTTTGAGGCCTTGGAAGGACTATTTCGACTTGAAAAAGTCAAAATAGTCGAAAGGAAAAAGAAGGTTCGGGACAGAAGGGCCAATTCCACCTAAGTCCGAATTGGTGTCTGAGTTCAGCTGGTGCGACGCTCTTGCTGGCGGCCGGGACTAGCTACGGCAGTGTGGGGGGGGGGGTACTTGCTTGAACTCAGGCCATTAAACCCTAGGCCTGTACAACAAAAATTGTAAGCGCCGACTTATCCAAGGGTAGGTAAAAATTGGGATTATTTTCCCAATTGGTCGTGAAAGACCAAGAAGCGGTTGGATGGCGCGGCTCCGCGATTTGTCAGGGCGCTCTGGTGTTAATAGCGCCCTGCTCTGCCCACCCTACCTCAGCCATATCTGTCCTAAAACAATTCTCACGATATGGCCCCTTTTTGAGGTTCGGGGCGAAGGAGCTAAACGCTCGGGTTCATTTAAAAATGGCCTTTAGCCTTTAGACATCGTTAAAAGATATTACCAAGAAAACATCTGGAAGGACATATACCAAGAAAACACCAACAACAAAAAATGCAATGAAAAAAAAAAAAATCAAAATTACTCACCCCATTTAGTCTTGGCGTTAATGCAGCATATTACGTTGATTATTAATATTATTAACTTGTTTATTTGTTTCTCTTTCTTTTCGTTTTTTCTTCCTTATATAGTTCCTAATTCATGCATATTCTAAATCCTATTCTTTATATATTTTTTTCTAATTCGTATATTCTAAATCCTATTCTTTATATATTTTTTCTAATTCGTATATTCTAAATCCTATTCTTTATATATTTTTTTTTAATTCGTATATTCTAAATCCTATTCTTTATATATTTTTTCTAATTCGTATATTCTAAATCCTATACTTTATATATTTTTTTTTTCTAATTCATTCAGGCAGTGCGCTTATCTTCTTTCTAGTTTACCAATTCATTTCACGTCACTTTTTTTTTTTTTTTAAATTTAGTTTTTCTTTGAAACTTGCCAATTCACTTAACTTTTCGCCATTTTTTTTTTCAAAATTTAATTTTTCTTTGAAACTTGCCAATTCACTCAACTTTTCGCCATTTGCTTTTTCAAATTTTAATTTTTTCTTTGAAACTTGCCAATTCACTCAACTTTTCGCCATTTGCTTTTTCAAAATTTAATTTTTTCTTTGAAACTTGCCAATTCACTTAACTTTTCTTTGGGGGGGGGGGGATGCATTTGCACTTTTTATCATAACTTCAGGGGCATTATCACGATCACATATCCCCGCCATCATTCCCTTTCGAATCTTCGCGTCTCATTCCTCCCATCCAAAACAAAATCACGCCACACAGCCGAAAATTTCTGTCAATCTTTCCGCCTTTGCAAATTCTCCGATCCAAAAAAAATGATCAAGCGAAATTAGACCGCAAACTCATAGCTATCATTTTCTTTCTTTCTCGAATGGATTCTTCGTTCACCTCTTCAACTCCGCACCGAACATAACCACCCGTCCGTCCTTCGATCACCAAATTTTCGTGTCATGTCAAAACAATCGCATTCGCAAAGAATTTATCGACAATTGCCCGACAAGGGAGATTCCGACGTTATGAAGTTCACTCGGTTGCTGAATTTTTTTCGATTCGGGTTCGAAAGGACTGATAAGTATTTCCCGATAACATCTGCTTATTACTCGCGAACTTGGACCGGTTCCAATTAATTCGACGCCACGTCGTTGCAGAACACTTGTTCTACCGCAACGAACGACAAAAAAAATCTTCTCAACCGTTCAGAGAAGAGCTGGGAAGCTACTCTTTTACGACTAGAACGTCGGGCACTTCGAAAAGGAAAAAAACTCTTTTCACACCGAAACACTTTTAGGAGCCCGTAAAGTTAGAGTTCGCGTCTTCGAATCTTTTTCGTAACCTTTCATCAGAACCGATTTAAACAAAAGTACCTCGTTTCTCCTCAAAGAAAAATGTTTCACTTCTCCCGTTATCCTCTAGCTTCCGGCCTCTTCCACGCAACGGTAAGAAACCTTCGTTAAATTTTGTATGCGTGTGCGCAAGTTGGTACAGGTCATTGTAACTGCGCTCAATGCTTGTCAGATGTCGCGCATTGATCGCCGTCACAACCACCGGAAGTATAAATCCCTGCGACAACCCAACACGTTCTCATACTCATGAAGTTATTATTCACTCCGTTCATCTATCTTATGTTATGTTATCATCACTTTTGCCAGCATTTCGTCGCAGGCTTCGCGAAAACCTCTTGACTTTGTACTGGTGAAAGTATGTGTTAATATATATAATAATAGTTAATAAATGTCGTCTTCTTGACTCAATTAAACACATCCAAATAGTAAGGTGCCTAATCCTTTTTTACTGTTGTTGAATTGAAACGGTTTCAAAATCGACCCTACAATTTTTCTTCCTTCTAAATGCTCTTTCTACAGTTGTCCTTAACCTGTTTTCAGGTGTCAACGTTTTTTATAATTTTCTCCCATTTTTTTTTTAATTTTTAGGGTATCTTCTGATTTCCCAGACTCACGTACATCGCTCCTACATCAAAAACTCCAAATGCTCAACGTATGTATAGAACGTCGCCGTATTCGTGAAGGTGGACTGCCGTTTTCTATGACACCATTAAAAGCATCGAAATCGCACAAGGAAGATTCCGAGGAAGAACAATTTTACGATTGTTCCAATGATGAGGAGCACGATACTATCCATCCCGCATGGAATAAGCCGGAAGGACGTCTGTCTAGACTTGGAATGCTTACGCTAATCGATTCATCGGAACCGCTCTACATTCCAATTACTCAACAGGCTGTTCCGAAAACCGAAGATCAATTAGAAGAAGATGCCGAAGTTATGTTGAAGTTGGGACCTGGTTCTGGTATGAGCACCTATTCTTGTAGACTGCAATTGTTTTGAGTGTGGCTAATTGAAATTAATGTGTTTATAGAGCTGTGTACACAAATGATGAGCGCATCCCTACTTTCTGATATGGAGAGCTTCAAGGCAGCCAACCCTAGTGGAAAGTTGGAGGATTTTATTCGCTGGTATAGTCCGCGGGACTGGGTTGAGGAATCAAATGGTATGTAAAGTTTTTTAGTTTTAGTTTTTAGTAATACATCTCAACCCCATAGACGATGGCGACGTGAAAGGGCGTTTAAGCCAACGAATGCTAATACCAGGAAATACATGGCAGACTGTATGGAAGACGGCCAAACCAGTTCCAGCCAGGCGCCAGGTATGTACTTCATACGAATTTTACCTATGTAGGAAACCTGAACAAGTTCAAATTTGGCCTTTCAGAAACGCTTATTTGATGATACGAAAGAAGTCGAGAAAGCCCTCCATTTTTTCGAAACTCGGACAATTGGACAAATATGCCAACTAACCATTGCACCTCTATTCCACGCAATTGTCTTAAAAGTCAGAGAAGAAATCAATAAAACTGATTTCGCCGAAGCTTTCGAAGAACATCTCGACAAAGTAGTCGTGAATTTGTGCAAGCTTTCACGCGAATCTTGGTGCTCGGTGAGCTCTCAGGTATCGTCTCGGAAAAAATGGGAATCTCTACTTCAGGACATCTTGCACCTCGAGGAAATGAACATCCAATCTATGAGCCTTGTTCAAAAACTTTTTGGAACTGTTCACAAAAAGCTCAACACATTACAAGTGAGCATAATTATGTCCTTGCTAAAAGGAATCGAAGCTGAACTAGATGGTGCTTCTTTAAATCCACTTTCGCTCCAGCTTTTGAATATGAGCGGTGAGGCGAAATTGGTGAGAAATGGTTCAGTCATGGAGGTCGAGGGTAACAGTCAAAAGGTAGGACGGTTATATACGAGTACCTTGTATCTTCAGGATTTAATTAATTTCCTATTATTTATATTTAAGGTTTTACCAGATCCATTTAAAAAAGAGTACACGCTTCGCGTGTCCGGTAAAACTATCGATGATAAAAAAGCTGGTCCTCAATTTTTGCGCGCTATTTTGGGCAAGAATCTAAGACTTTGCGGCGCATTTACTGCCAACACAACGTATTTGTAGATCAAACATATAAAACATATTTTAATTACAGTGTACGTAGATTATAAGAGGTAAATGAAGAATTTAATACCGCAAACCTTGCGAAAATATTTGATGTTTTTTGTATTTACTTAGTCGGTAGCACGTTGGTAATACGAGGACTTTAAATTAAATTCACATGCTGTGGAAAAAAGTTAAATTTCATCTTGGAATTTACAAATGAATGCCCAGATGGATTTCAAGGAAACTGGAATATGAATCCTAAAGAAGGTGTCAAGTATGCAGTGGCGGCTCGCCGCATAAAGCTTGTGAGGCTGAGCTTTAAGCTTGTGTTACACTGTTGTGAGTTTTATTTGTATTCGCCTACTTCGCATTACATATTACTGCAATTTGACAGCGTGGTCATGCAGTGTAACACAAGCTTAAAGCTCAGCCTTACTTGCTTTATGCTGCGAGCCGCCACTGCAAGTATGTAATGAATCGTAGAGCAATTTAGAGTCAAACCTGTTCTTAACAGCGAGGAAACGTCCGCGCACGTGTACGCATCACTCTTTTTTCCCCGTTTGATTGGCTTTGGCCGATTTTCTCCCAATTGATACACTGAAATAATGCCCAAAAATTTACGACAAAATTATCAGAAATTCAAATTCTTAAGTTTAAGCACCACGGTGCAAAAATGAGAAAAAATTGGAAAAATGTGGAAAAAAATATTGTTTTTGATCCGATGGGCACCAAACTTCACAGAAACCACCCCAAGACTATTCTACATGTTCCTCGAAAATTTGATCAAAATTGGTTTGATCGGTTTAGGAGTCCATAGCGAAGATACACACTCATTCATACATATATCGGATATATTATAACCTCTTTTATATAAATGTAGATAAGATATAAGTCCAGTTCCACAAAGCTCTATCGACAAGTTAGTAAACTTACATTCCAACATCCAAACCAGCTTTTCAACTGTTTCGCTCGCTCTCTTTCAGGAAAATTCTAGAATTCACTGGTACGTTCTCTGGTTGCTAGGCAAGATAGGTCGATGGCTGGCGCATGAAATTCGGCGAAAAACTTGTTCCCACATGGAAGTGCTGTGGTGAAATGGGCAAATCGTTCAAGGGTGGCCCTGCAAATACACCCCGAAAACTTCACACTCATTTTTCTCTGCTCTCACTAGTCCCTTATATGTGCATATGTATATCTACCATGGTGGGCATGTAGTAGTGCCAGGACTGCTAGTCGCAAGTGTGTGGTTTTTTCGCACATACGGAAAAACCAGTGAACTCATTTAGTTGAGCTGTGAATTTTCCGGTACGCGGATCCTGTATTTTTTCGAACGTGGACGTGCAGTGTGTGCAGGAACAAGGAAATTCGATTCGAGTCAACCTTACACTTTTCCTCGATTTGTATATTAAATTTCTATTGAGAAATTTTCGAGAGTTTTGTGTAAGACATACAATAATCGCTCGATTATTAAGTGCAAAGTGTAACAATTGTCTTTCAGCGTAGACCCTTCTAGCGTAGGGTTTTCGGTCTGTGATAAAAAAAGAAATCTTTGTGAGTTAGGGAATATACCAATGGGCTTTTAGCTCTGCGTGTGATTCCTTCGGGTGCGGTTATGGTATTATGGCCGATTGAAGGGAATCGCATGGAATAGAGCGAACGAATGCGGCAAAAATGGAACTTCGTCCGTAAAATGCTGTAACGAACGTGGGATAATAGTTTTTACTATTTGACGTCACACCTCGAAAACAGTCTGCAATACCACTCAATCGCTTCGTCTACTTATTCTGATGTGTCTACTAAGTAGCCCCTGGGAAAACCTGATTTTTTTCAGAAATTACTCCTACGGTGGCAAATGATCAAGTGTTCGAAATAATGAACTGCAGTGATTATGAGCCGGTGAGCCCAACTCCTACTTCTCTCGATTGTGGACAATATCCGTCCAGGACAACTAGGCACACTATCAGAACGAGTGTTACGTGAGGTTGGGGTACCGGACTGTTTGACTCTTTTCTATCAGTTGCGATAATGCAATCAAAACAAATCCTTTATTGTTTTTAGTATCTAATTGAACGCTCTTCGTCGCTCTACTAGGTAATATGTTTTTTCCTCAGCGAAAGTATCAGAAGTTGGATTTGTACCATATCTCGTGTGGTATGTTTCAGTTTCGATATTCTCGTCACGTTCGTATATGGGAAATCGGTAGCCCATTTTGAAGTATAGTGTGAAACAAGTCATAACGCTCTTTAGGATATGTGATAATTTACTACCGGAACATCGACCAAATACGCAAAAGGCGCTCGGATAATGGCGAAGCCCAGATGAATTGCGTAAGGTGATAATAATAGTCATCTACTAGACATCGATTCACCGATAACAAGTGATGAATATATATGTGTAGTGTATATACTTTTTTTAGTTTGTGCAATGACTAGACAAGAAAAATATTTTGCGCAAAATCCTACTTTGCCAGAGGATAGGATCGGGGAAACAAATCCCTTCACTCACATTTTGTACTAAGCTATACATGCGGAACCCTAGAATGCTTTACAGCTTCCCACGCTCGACCTAGTTTGCCGGTATTGCCATTAAAAAATCGCGCGCTTGGAATCGTATTCATCGCAATTTAGATCGGAATTGCTACACTTTTGATTTTAGGGACAATTATTCGTTTTTGTTTTTGACTATTTTCAACTGTTACATTTTAACTAGTCAGTCATAATAATTAAGGCTTTAAAAACATTCCAGCTAAACTGTCATGTCGGATAGGGCAGATATTTGTGAATAAGGCCAATGAGAATATATTCAACTTCAAATTAGTTTACTCCCAAGATTAAGGTGAAAAATAAAATAGTATACTTTTTATGTTACTCCATGCTGCTATTCCATTCTGAGTCTTAATCTGTCATGTTTTTGGATTTGATAAAACTGATTAGGTTGGGCATCACAATTGTACTAATTAATTGCTTTTAATTCCTTATTCCTTATCTCCCCGTCACTGTATGATGTGAGCTGAAAAATATGCCCACAACCTGTTGAAAAAATAGCGATATATGGAAATAGCAATATTTTTTGAAAGATATATCGATAATATCGGCCGATATTTTAATAGCTGACTATCGGACCACATATTATTTTTTAAGTATAGCACATTTTAGAATTTAGAACTTGAATGGCATTATTCAGCTTTGCTTATTTTTGTGCCGCAAATCTGACCCGAACCCTAGTGATAGCACTGACACAGCTCTCTTTAAGCCTCAAGACTCCACGAGATCAAGAATTGGCTCTACTGAAAAATGGTATTTTTTCACGTTTGATTTCCCAAAACCACTTATGCCACCTCTGCTGTCAGATAGAGTAGAAGGAAAATTAAATTTTTTTAATTATTTAGTAATGTAATATGAAACTGACATGATACATACAATATATCGAACCTTCGCAAAAATAATAAAATTTTACTCTAATCGATTTGTTCGTTTTGCAGTAAGGAACAATTGTCGAAAATTTCATTCGAGCGGTTTCTGAAAAAATTGGTCATGAAATTTACACTGAAAAGCACTTACGATATGCTATAATAACAGTTGAATTTGATACGGGAAGGGAGATAAGATTTCATTTTTCATAAGAAAAAATATTCGATATATCGATATTTTTTTCGATATCAGCATCCCTATTCTAGACTCTAGGCTTACAGCAACAAATGTGAACTTAACATCCACGACTTTTGGCTGCATAATGCTTAGTGAGAGGTAAAGGATTTCACCCGGACCATGTCTTTTATAGAAGAACTTTTGTAGAGGAATACCAACATTAGGGGTCAAACTGGAAATGAAGAACAAAAATTTCCTTAAGTATTACGTAAAGTGAAAGACTGTCTGAATTTAACAGGGACAGTATCATTACTTGAAAGGCATATTCTTTAATACGGAAATGTGGTTGAAATCGACCGTTCGAATTTTATATCCTGGGATATTGATACCATATTATTTATTATTATTTGTGTACCTACTGTATCAGCTAAATATTTTTCTATCTATTATATAATGCAGTGGTATTATTCAGTAGATTTAAAACTTAATCAACTTCAACATGAATACAGCTGAAGCGGCAACCATGCTCTATCGGAAACAGTATGATCAATACCACTCTGGAGCACCCAAAAAGTTGTGAAGACAAGGAATTGGGAGCATAACTCGATGAAGACTCATGCCAGACGCGAAATGAAGTTGCAATGTGGTAACGAGCTCATCACACAACAGTTGCCTTGTTCCCAAACGTTTCAAACCATTCGGAATGAATTCGCTGCCGTACTAATTAAAGCCGGGAGACGCCAAATAGCGTTTTTTCACAGCTGCTCCAATTGCAGAAAGATCGAAGGGTAATGGTAGGTGTTTTGTGATGAAAAGATGGATGGATACACTACGATAACTGGAAGCGTAGAAAATCGTGGGGTAAGCCCTGCACTAGCTGAATATCAACGACAAAGCCAAATATTACCGCGTTCACATGGAGGATTGAATCCGGATTCAATCCTCGAAAATCGCATGTAAACGCAGATCGGGTCGAAACGAGATCGAATCGAAACCGGTTATGTCGTTCATTTTAATGCCATTTCATGTTTCGATCTTTGAATTCTCCATGTAAACGCGGTGTATCAATCGCTCTACACTCATTTGGTGGGGTCAAATGGGTCTAGTGTATTTCAAACCCAACGAAAGTATCATGGTAGACAAAGTAATTTTGCGGCATGACAACGCTGAAGCATATTATGTTGGAAAAACGGTCAAAACCCACTTGGAAACCCTGAAATGGGGAGTCCGCTGTATTCACCTGACATTGCTTCTTCCGATTACCACTTGTTCCGATCGATTGCTCATGGCCTGGCTGAGCAGCATTTATATCACTATGATGATGTCGAAAAAAGGCTACCCAAGTAACACAAGACAACTTGTTCTTCCATCGCAGAACTTTAATTGTTGTCATAACGTTGTGCCAACCATCACAATGGATAAAAATGTCACGATAACCAAAAGGTTTCAACTAAGAGTTGCTCCAACGTTGTCACAGAAGGCAAAATAGCCAAATATCTGTATGACTTAATTTTCCATTTTTACAGAGTTTTAGTTGCGGTTATTTTGATCTATATGAAAGGAATTCGCATTTTAACAGCAAAATAGTTGTTACAACCAATCGGCTGTATTTACAACCTTTTCTCTGTAGCGACAGCTCTTAGCTCAACAATTACTTTACTTTGGCGATGTCGTGGGTTCAATTACCACTCAACACATAAATTTTTTTTTTAAATTTTTCAGTTGCAATTGGATTCGAAATATTCGAAATATTAATATAAATACTGAACAGTGCGGAATATTTAATAGCAATTAGTTCTGTAGCGATACTTTTCGGTTTAAGAAATTGTTTTCTTTTAAACAGCAATAAACCTGCGATGTTATTAATTACATATTCATCAAGTGTCTCATACCCCTGTTCAGTGAGACTACCACCTACTCAGGAAAATTAGCAGAGTGAAAATCCGACCAAAGATCACGCAAAAAACAGAAAAGGTATATGAGACTACCGAGAGACCCTCGAACTTTGTTGTCGACAACAAGACACATGTCGACTACGTACTCCAATGGGAACCATGGCCTGAAAAATTGTTGTTCTATGCTAATTTTCGGCACATCAGCCTTAAATTTAACAATCATACATTAAAAATCAGTTTGTATTTAGAAAACTGCCACTTCTTTTCCTTATTTTTGGACGCTCCTGTCCATGAACACATAATCACGTAAAATCAACCTTTCAAATATTACCACGGTGGCGCAACGGGCTAGCGCATTGTGACTTGTACGTGTACGAAAATCTTTTCAGAGGATCTAGGTTCGAACCCGCAGTCTCGATCGATGTTTCCAGAAAAAACTTCAGGTACTTTAAAAATATATAACATTAAAAAAAAATTTGTAGTAGTAGCGCCGCGCCGCGGCGAGCGGAAAAAAAATTTATAAAAAAAAGGTGTGTAAGAAAAAAAGAACTGAAAAAGTAGTAGAAGAAGAAAGAGTTTTCTTTTTTGTCTTTTTCGTTATTTTCGAATCTCATTCGCAACTTTTTTGCTGTTTAAAAGAAGATTTAGTCAGGACAACTTATTTGCTGTTTTAAGGTTGTTCGGTGGTTTGCTACAACGTCCTCACAGCTGCATTCTATCTCCCACTTTTAACTTCACAACGTTGTAAAAACGTTGCCAGGTGGTTGTTTCACTGTTCCATCGCAACCAAATTGCTGTTGAAAGGTCTGTAACAACGTTGCAAGAACCCGAAAACAGAGATCTGTGTTACTTGGGTAGATTCGTGGAAAACCACAAAAGATGAGTCGTTTCATATTTTCACAAAGAAAAAACGACGAGAACTTATTTACATCCCAATCTTATAGAAATACATGTGGGAAGTGAACTCAAACTAGGATTGCTGTACGAACATTTCTTGTTCCGAAAGCACTCAACGCGCTATTGCACACAAGTTTAACCCACTTTCAAAAACCATCACCCCAGTTAAAGTTACGGTACGTCACTGCTTTACACATTTTATCATATAATTATC
This sequence comes from Beris chalybata, assembly GCA_949128065.1. NCBI lineage: Eukaryota > Metazoa > Arthropoda > Insecta > Diptera > Stratiomyidae > Beris > Beris chalybata. Next base: position 597,839 of record OX421896.1, on the reverse strand, counting down.
AAAGAAATAATATTAAAATTGGAAAGTTATTTAGCGGAATTATATGTTCAGTATAAATAGTAATCGAAAAACATTTTATAATGGTGATCAGTTGTTGTTAAAAGGAAGTTCCGAAATCCTAGCAAACTGGTTGTTCTTAGAACAATATAGAATAGCGAGCAAAGTGACATCTGCAAAAATAATGAGTTTTACGAAATGCATACATTCTATGGTGGATTTAATATGAAGTCATCTTTAAATCGGACTGAAAGTGGTGAGTTTGTTGCTATTACATTTTTATTCATTTTCAGGATAGGTACGGACCATAAGAACCTTTTACAGATGACATAGGGAAGCTTATTTCACAATTTAACCATTGCCATCCTGCAATTTATCACTTATCTATATTTACTACTTTTAAGTGCGAAGTTGGTCATTAAAAGTAATTTCTGAATTAATATATAGGTATGTAGTCCTAAATCTTTTACTTTTTCAGTTCTATGTAATGGATTTTCTTCTAAGCAAATATCTATTATCAAATTTAACTGAACTTTTTTTTCCCTAGAGTCCTCAGTCCTTACATTCGCTCTCTCTGTATCGCGACAGTTCCAGATTAATGATTTAATCGCAAAAGCTCGCACGTGGGTAGTTCTTGATATTTTTGTTTTTTTTTCACGATGGTGACGAACAGTTTCTTGTCCCTGTCTGAATTGATTTTTTATGTTTTTTAGTAAATATCACGAGTCGCGAAAATATAGAAACTGCCAACAAAAGAATAATTCATTACCTACTCAATTTTTTGTATCTAATTAATTGTCGTTAAGAAACTCGATAGATGAAGTGCTGTTTCCAATCATATAGGAACATAAACAAAATAGTGCTAGTTGATGATCACCCCTAGCAGCCTTTACCCAAACGCTTAACCATACTTCAACTTCGCTCGTACAATTGTCGAATCAATCGATTAACTTGAATTGGCTATGGCAATAGCTCACCCCTACTTTGCTCTGTTTTCTTGTAATTCATTATCCCGCTCCCAGGATATAAGCAAAGCCAGTCACGGAAGAGTTTCCTCTGCACAATACTCGCGTCACGCTTAAGTATCGGTTATCTATGTGTTTGACACTGATGGATCGAAATCGAACTACGTCCATTCGGGCCCGCCCGCTTAGTATCATCCCGTCTAAGTCTTTTCTCCCTAAAAACACATTCCATACTACCAGCCTGAATCCATTCCACACCAACTAGATGGGATGAACCTGAGCGATTCTTAGCTATACTTACACCTAAACCTTTACTCCACTTAATACCGTACGATGTGCTTTTCAGATCGGCATGAATAATTCATCGTTCATCAGGTCAAAGTTTAACTAAAATATGTGGAAGATTTATTTGAGTTGGAGGTAAGAAGATTTGAAGATGTTTCTTTAAATCGATTGTTCTTTCCTTACTTTAAAAATTTCCGCATCCTTAAAATGTTCAATAAATGTCCAGATTTGGTTCGCATCATGTACGCACCATGTCTTATATTTGGGAAAAAGAAGCTGCTGCTGCATAAATAAATTAACGGCACCCATCTTACTGTCATGCTAAAAGGAAATGTTTTCAGTTGGTGCTCTCTGTATCGAATCCTGGAGCACACGAGGACGACGGTTGTACTCTGTGTTCCTGAATGCAATTAAATTTGAATTTAAGGCATCGAAAAAGAGTCAAGAAGCTATCAACGAAACGAATTCTGAAGAAGTGACAACGATTTTTTCTTTTCGTTGGTAACGAGTACCCGGAGTGCATGATATCGTTTTTTACTAGGGAGTACAGGGCTGTATCAGTTCAAATGAGCAATCAAAAAATACGTTCTAATGATATCTACTTGAATTTCACAAGGCTTGGCGGAATAATACCAGCATGTAATTCTGGTATTTTGAGAGGACATGGATTCATTTGCTATAATTTTTCATACAAAATAACGAAAAAAATTTCCATTAAGGAAACAAGATTATCAGCAAAAACTATGTATTTTAGTTAATATATATTTTAAACATTTTTTAGGACGGAAGAATAAAATTATATATTACTTTATATCCAAAACTACTTTCTATGATTATCTATCTACCTATCTGTCTGTCCGATCAAATAGACGATAACTCAAGCTGAAATCGTTTGTATTCATCTCGCTATCAAGTAAAATCCTACCAGATAAATATAAGCCCTATCAATACAAATCGACAAATGGATTTCCAGTTACCAATGCAACAAGGAAACAAGTATCACCAAACTCATTCCGAAAGATTCGCGACATCGCCCCTCTTTTCGGTTAAGTTGATATTAAATGATCTCTTAAAAGGCTCTAGACTTTCTTTTAGAGTGGACACACTTTTTCTTTCACATTGTTGCTTCTTTGTACGGTTTAGATAAGCCTAAGGCACATTTTTTTTATTATCATGGATTTCGGTACTCAAATACTAACAGCCTAGTCCATGTTTGTTTTAAGGGTAGATTACTGCATTAATTTGTCGCCCTTAGTTTCTCGTATGCATCCTGGAAGCTTCCCTGGTAGAACATCATCAATGAGCTCATCGATGAGCTCATCATGATACTCATCGCAACCAGCGAGCGTGAGGCTTAAACTCAACTTCCCCTCCTAGTGAGTGTTTCGATGAGTGTCTCGATGATTTTCATGATGAGCTCATGATGAGTTTTCAGTGATTTTAATGATGAGTGTTTCGATGAGTTTTTCAATGATTTTCATGATGAGCTCATGATGAGATTTTCAGTGATTTTAATGATGAGATGGTGATGAGTTTTTCAATGATTTTCATGATGAACGTTTCAGTGTTTCATGAAGTTTTCACCCTAAAATTTCATAAATACAGTAATTTCTACGCCTGTCAACATCCCTTCGATATGCTTTTAACTCCCTGGCCATTCCACTATAAATCGCCTTGCGTGACATTTCAGTAAAAAAAATAGAAAATATAAAAATAAAAAATATAACGGGGAATTAGACTGATCTTACTATAATAAAAAAAGAAAGTGGAAGTGAAATTGTAAAGAAGGTTAGAGGAACGTCACTTTTCTTATCTTAGGCAACGCTCTAAGATTAAAAATCCTAACAAATGAATCCAAACAAAGGAAATTTTACATAGTCCAGGTCCAGAACAAAAGCAATAGATGAGCACTCATTGCAAGTATAACCAGAAAACTCATCATATAATCATCGACGGACTCATCGATAGAATCAGTATTTTCCATATAGTACTCGTAGATTGTGTGTAAGTGACAAACTCATCATGTCATCTTCGACAGACTCATCAATAGAAAAGATTTTCCAAATAGTATATGCATAGGTCTCTCGATTTATTAGTATATGTGATTAGTATAGCTGAAAATGTTCGGAGAAAACACAACAAAATAATCTACCTTATTGTCAAATCGAAACAACTTAATTTTTGCAGCAACACTTCGAAATTGTTTGAACCTTCAACTTCCGGTCTACCATCTGCAGACATCTCCTCAGTACAAGTTATGCGCAGCAAACGACTTAAAAATCTCCATTTTATCTCACTCGAAAACATACCACTGTAAAATTACATTATCATGTCCACTTGGCCAAGCACATCATTTGTCCTCCGTTCTATCAACGAAAAGGAAAACGGGCTTAGAGTGCGGCAGAAGGACGTTGGAAAGAACATTTGCAATCTAGTTTACCCACTTTCTGGCCCAGGTATGGCATGAAATGCGTACAGGTATAGCATTATGATGATGGTAGATTCCGACGTGGATGGGTTCATGTAAAATTCCAACTCGTTCTGTCTTTATGTGCGACCATAACTCAGGAATCGCTAGGGCATATAACGAGAACTAGGACGAGTAATCGGAAGGGACTGCGTTCCACACCGATGTGATATATAACCTCAGAGTGCTTAGAGCAAATAATAAGATGGTACCTACGCGCTGACGGGGATAAGGAACTTCTAGCCGAGAAGACTTCCCTCTGGAGGACACTTGTTGTGCTTTCGCTTTTTATGAGCGCCTCCTTTAATGTTCGCAGCCTGCTTGTCCTCGAATTTTCCTTCCTCCCATCCCTTTATATCTCAACTGTAAGAGTATAAGATTCCAAGTATTCCTAGCAGCTAAATTCAATTCCTAGGTCAGCGTTATTAGAAAGACGTTGATGTTGTTTTCTGTTCGTACTAAGTATTTACGACAAATCATTTATTTAAGTTATGACATGCGTTTATTTATTACATGAAAACCCCGAAAAAACGCCCAAACATTTTATGGAGGTAGAATGGCTGATAACCTTTGCTCCATTATAGATCCTATCACAATCCTCCTCTACCCTACACTTCAGCCCTGGCATACAACGATAAGGAGGCTGACATAATAAAAAAAATTCAAGGTGTGATACGATCCCAACAGGACCGAAAAAAGAACATTGCACCACCAATAATTATTCCTTAGTCACAGATCTAAAAATATTAATTCAATTATTTCGTTTTTTCTTGGAACTAGGCATTTTCATGCGTAATGCCATTTATCCTTCTTGGGGTATAAACTGCAAAGACCTTCCAGTTGGCAAAAACTACAAATGCTAAATTATTGGTCCAAAACTTTTCGTATGTTTTATTGCAACCACCGGAAGTTCACAAAATACCCAGAGGATATCTATCAAAAGCATCTGTAAAACAATCATTCGACACGAATAACGTAACGTATGGAGCGTTTGATGCCAAGCGGCAGTGAAATGCAAATAGTAGTCTAGTATTCAAATGTATAAATATGAGTAAAATGCTAACAGTAGCATTGTGTTTATTGCCGGTTTTTTGCGAGTAATCGTCCGGCTTCAAAACCGTCGCTAATTGTCATCTCCAGTACATATATCTCTATGGTGCACACATTACATATTTGAAATTTTTTTGTGAACTTTTTCTCGGGATACTTCGAAACTTAATGTTTATCTAGCCAGTGGTCTATCCATCAATGATTATAAGGAATCTTACATCTCTCCATCTATTTGGCATGAGACAGCGCTCACGATCGTGTTTCTCTCATATATTAGTAGATATATTCTACTCCTACATCACATTAATAATAATAATAAAACAAAAGGAGAGTGATAGTTGGGAATAGGATATTATTGAGAAGTAAGTGAAAACCAGGTATAAGAAAAGCTCAGGACCCATGATCCTTGCGATGGAAGAAAGGCAAGCTCACCATAAACTCCCAACAATTTTAACTAAATATCAAACATATCGATTCACACTTCTAAATCGACAAGCTCTAAAATTATAGTGTTCTGTGATGTCACCCATGAATTATCCTATATATTATAAATCTAGATTTATGTGCGGCAAATAACGTTGTGTGACAAACATATCCAAAATATGACACAACGGAATGAAACAAACATATACACGTTACAAGGATCGTTATCATTTATCATCTTCTTTCTTGGATACAATTTTCTATTAAAATCAGTCATTATCGACTTAACTCTAAACGCTGAAAACATGTATATGGTAGCGTTCTTTTCTACGTATTATCCGCACACAATTATTGGCATGGATCAGTAACTTTGCATGACACAACCCAATAATACTCGTATCTGGGAAAACAACATCTCCCAATGTCAATAAGACTTATAATGACGACAGTGTCTGGAGCATATACCCTTAGCTCCGTACAACCTACAGTCCAGTCAAGCTATACCCTAATTCCTTTCAAATTACCATCTTGTAACATTTCTCGGATCACAGGGAGGTTGAACCGAGCAGTAGTACGGGGAGCTTGCAGTTGGGATTTAGAGCTTGGGTGATTGCCATACTTTTGATTCAGATTATGTACACTACCTTCAAAACGTTTTAGGACATTAAACCTAAGAAATTAAAGGAAAAAAATACCTAAAGCCCTGAGTGCCTACAAATGATGTTTACAACTGAAAAAATTACTTTAAAATTACCGGATAACTCCCCGGAGCTCCGCCGTAGCATTACCCGGTAATCTTTCAGTTAAAACGTATAGGCCTCGGGACATAAATTAACTTATATACTTCGTATCGGTGTACGTACGTGTGATTCGCTACCTCTATCTCCATCTTTTTCACTCCTGGTTAATGGTAGGTACCTGGTAGCTACCCGGTAAATTAACCCAATCCCATACTGTAAATTACAAGGTGAGGCCAGTACGATTTAACGGGTAAATTACAGGGTAATAGTACCCTATAGGACTCTTATACTTTCATACTAAATAATTACCTACATAAATGCATGAAAGTTTGGAAGCGAAACCAGTACGATTTACCGGGTAAATTGCAGGGTAATGCCGTTTTAATTAAAAATGCGTGTTTATTTTTCATCCCAGGTACCGTGTTACCTGTTCAAGCTGATTAAAGTGTAGAAGAAAAAATACCTTTTCAATAAGAAAAACCTAAAAAAAAAATATGTATGTAATCTATATATATAAAAATAAGTGGTCTGCGTATGTACACGTATAACTCAGCAACCGTTCGTCCGATTTGGCTCAAATTTATATGATGTGTTCGTTAGGGCCCAACTTAGATACTAAAGCCTAGTACTGTGTTCAGCGAAACGAACACGAACGAAAAATCATCATCAAAATTTTTTTAATATTGATCAATTTGAACTTGAAATTGGCCAGTAAGGTTCGATATTATCTACATGTAGTTATTAGTAGTAGTAGTAGTAGATTTTATATACTACAATAAAAGAAAGAGAAATTTGTAAGTAATGGAGCTCTCTTTCGAGCTCTAATGAAGCGATTCTCGAGATAACAAACTCGGAAGCCCTACATATTTTTCCCGTATAAATTCTATCTATCTATCATTATATCTCGAGCAATTCGGAGGTATTGTTTTTTCTCAGTCCCACACTCTTCACCAATATCGAAAACTTTTTGCGAACTATTCAAGTTTTATATTGTATTAAATTCAAGTTTCAGCTTTCTATGTAATATAAACGATTGAGAATATCTAACATCTCCGCTTACAATTGACCACAGTTACTTTAAGAAAGCCCACCTGGTTTACACACTGAAAAAATTTCAGCTTACAAGGAATACAAAACGATTCCACAACCAGTTTTTGAACTGAGTGTGACTTAAAGGGGATCATCTGAGTAGAAAGCAAAAAAAAGAGGTGAATTTTAGAAATCATTATCTCAAAAACTATAAAACCTATCCAAAAATAATGTGTGAAATTTTTGAAGAAAACGGTTCAGCCGTTTTCCGAAGATTTTGGGAACGGTCTTTGAAAAGTATGTTTCGAGATAATCGCGTTTGAATCACGAAGAATCCACGAAGGGCCCATCCCGGTTAATTGCCCATAGCTTCCACAATTATTGAAATTTAAAGTAGGGAGATGGTCTAGCATCCATGCTTTTCAACTTGGCACTAGAGAATGTCATCCGAAAAACCCTGGTCGACACTAATGGGACACTACTATTCAAGTCCACCCAACACCTCCTGTGCAACTGCCCAGCTCTCGCTAGAAGACGGCTGAAAGCTCTGGGTACTTCGACCTTCGCAAACCTTAAAGAAGTCTCTTTTAACAGCATGCAGAGTCTAATCAACTTTGCTATGGTTACAGGGACCTTTAAATTAAACGAGGAACTCTCAACGAAGATCGAAACGCAAGCGCACCTACCTACATTCACATTGGGTCTCCTATTTTTTATGTGGTATCACTATGGTCCCTCGTGGGTCTATGTGAGGCCTTTGGCCGCCACTGAAACCTAAACCTAAACCTAAACCTAACCATCCAATAGCATAGGCTAACGATATATGTATGTAAACATCCTCGCAACATCCTTCCCTAGTGGATGTATTTGTCAATCTTGACTCTGCCATATAGTATGTATACAAATTTTAGAGTATAATTTGGAGAGTATATATAATTTCATATATCTTGAGACTAATCTAGAAAAAATTGGCCACGAAACGGACAAAATCAATCGACGATGATTCATCGATAGCAAATAAAACGTATTATACTCGGTTGAGGAAGATAGCAAAGCTATCTTAAAACTAAGCTACTGAAGGACGAGGTCTTTAAATCTAGACGGTTTGAGGTGAAGAATTTAGGAGACCATGATTTAGGATCTCAAGGGGATTGGGGTCAAAAAAATTAATATTATTATTAAGAACTACACTAACCTTAATTGAGAATCACAGATTTTCTTAAATTTTTTTTACCACGATCCCCTAGTTGAGATTGAGATATTCAAGGGAAAGACAAAGTCGTTATCCTTAAAAAAAACTTGCAAGAATAAGTTGTATTCGTATTATTTTTATATTGCGACAACCTTGAACTTTAAAATAAGTCCTACTTCATTATTCTACGGTAAAGACTAAGTACCAGAGATATGCATTTTCGAAGAGGACTCGGACATCATTTTTGTGAAATCTTTAACATACTATAACTAACAAAAAAATGAGATAGAAAAAAAATTGAAATCATATTATTTTCTTCACTAATTCTTCGAGTACATAAATTTTCAAAAGAATCGGCGATGGTAAGTCACAAATTTTGTCATTTTTGGCGATTCTTGATGGAATAACCCAATCATTTGAATTCATAAACTTTGATAGTTAAAACCATAGAGATATACATATGTAGGTAGTGGAGATGATGAGCAGCGACTGTTTTGAAGCTGGAGGATTTATCGCAAAGGACCGGCAATAAACAATATAGTCTAGTAATCAGAGACAAAATTTCTGTAAATAACGGAAAAAAATAAAAGTCAAAATGTTTTGACGTAGTTAGGTTCCAATGATGGAGTAGAATAGGGAATCACAGTTTTACACCAAAATTTGATATGGCGTGTGCACGAAATTTTGATTTTTCTGTTTTGTCGATTTGTAGCCGTATTTTGCATTTATCGCTAAAAATAGTAAGAACCAAGTTTATAGAGAATTGAATTCTCTATCTTTTTTATCTGAACAACTTTTTTGTAAAATCATTATTTATTGCGTTATTAAACGTAAAGTGCAAAAAATTAGGAGATTGTCCCAGTTTTTTAAACTTTGGACCATTTTTTTAAGAAATAGGTGACATATTTACATGGCAAAGTTGTAGAGAACTAAATTCCATAGAAGTTTTGTTTACATCATTTTTTCGTATGACCAACGGATCACGAGCGGGAGCACAGTAAACACACAAATATGTAGCGTAAATAAGTGCACAAACGCCCCTCGTTTTCTTTGGTGCACATTTCATCTGACTGGGTCAGATCGTCGAGTTGACTGTTCGAGGCATTTGTGCACGTACTTACGCTACATATTTGTATGCTTACCATGCTTCCTCTCGTGATCCGTTGGTCGTACGAATAACTGTTATGTACAAAACTTCTCTGCAACTTTGCCATGTAAATATGTCACCTATTTTTAATAAAAATGGTCCAAAAGTTTAAAAAACTGGGACAATCTCCAAATTTTTTGCACTTTACGCTTAGGGCCGGGTAAGGTTAATTCGGCGTAAATAAGGCATATTTTTAAGAATTTTTTTAGACGATACCGGTAATGCTGGATTGTTTTATCTCACTTTTATATAATAATACAAAATCTGAACTACATTTTCCAAAATTTGCATTTCAAAATATTTATAAATAAGGCGTTCGCAGCGAATCTCCGCAGGTGTATCGAAAAAAGGTTGTTTTGCGGTGTACGCTACAACTCGTGACTAGATCATGCAAAACAAAAAAGTCTAATTGCGTTTGTTAGGTGAGATGTTTCTCGAGGTAATGAAGTCGAGTTTTTTTTTTTAACCGATTTGTCCATTTTTGGTAGCACTTAAAAGTCAGAAACGCGATTTTTGCTAAAAAAAATCGTTAAGTTTTTTATTGTAAAATAAAAATTAATTGTAAATTTAAAAAAAAATCGACGTCACTACCTGGTGATTTATGTTTAGAAATAGTAAAAAAAAATTTAAAAGAATCGGTTCAATACATTTTGAGTTACAACGTACACCGACTTCAAAAATGACAAGTTTCAGAAAAACGCTTTAAAGTTTTGCACACTAGGCATCACATACGAGTGCGTACACCTCTAAACTGTTCATAACTCCGTTAATTTTGCTCCGATTGACTTGAAATTTTGACACAACATTCTTGCAATGTTATACTTTCATTTAAAAAAATTAAAAAGAAATAGCCCTTAATAATGATTTTACAAAAAAGTTGTTCAGGTAAAAAAGATAGAGAATTTAATTCTCTAGGAATGGTAAGAACCAAGTTTAGGTTCTTACCATTCCTAGCGAGAAATGCAAAATACTGCTACAAATTGACAAAACAGAAAACTCAAAATTTCGGGCACACGCCATATCAAATTTTGGTGTAAAACTGTGATTCCCTACTCTACTCCATCATTGGAACCTAACTACGTCAAAATATTTCGATTTTTCTTTTTTTCTTTAAGAATTCCGAGATTTACTGGACTAAATATGCTACTATCAGCTTCTTACTCACATGAATGGTATGTTATATTCTGGTCTTGAAAACAAAAATAGCCAAACCTTTGAATATGTCCTAGACAACTATTTGCATTTCACTGCCACCTGGCATGAAACGCTTCATACAAAAACGTACAATTTTGATTCAATTCATTTGTTTTGAGTTGAAGCATTATTATTGTTCGTATAGAGAGATTTAACGTTTTTTATCGATCACCGGTCCATAATTGATGGTGATCAGTAGATAATATCTGTTATTTTGAAGTCATATTCACAAAATCACTATACATCACATATATGGTACACTGTAGTACATATATTGGAGACTAACAATAATCAAGCAGTATTAAAATGGCTTCACAAACATTCGCTCTACGCTACTACATTCTACCTTTTTCGTGCTGATGATTAAAAAAAAAAATATAACTTACTAGGTGAGCTAATCATTTCGGGGGGGGGGGGGGGGGGGGGGGGTTGTCCCCCCCCCCCCCCCCCCGTTCCTACGCCAGTGTGTCATTGTATTGAATCTGCTGAATGTATGCGTACTTTCGGTAGCGATTTCTTGCAGGGTAACTATCCAGTTGGTAGATTATTCGGGATGTCTCGCAAATGTGTAAATAGTGCAGATACATACATTTTTTCATTATTGTGTGTTGTTTGCGCAAAGACGTTTTATCGCTGAAATGATACAAGAAGCGTACAATTCTTATTTTGGTTGACAAGTGGGGATCAGGAGAAATCCGATGATGTCAACGACATATAATAAGCCAAGAAGAATTAAACGATCTGGTGAGGAACCTCCGAAAACGATTGTAGAGCACAACTTCTTGGATCAAAGTTCCATAGTGGAACCATTTGAAATTTGATGTTGCCATAACTACTTTCCATACACGCTACAAAGATCTATACTACCATTTTTTGAAATGGGCAGTATCTTGATATTCGGTAGCAATGTACAACCTAAAACTAAATTGTCCAATTATGTAGATATCTACTACTTCCGATAACTACGAGTTATTTGTTCGTCTTTTTCGTCAGATCTTCCAACTTTACCTACCATATGTATTTACAAGTCTATAGCCAAGTAGTACGCACAAACTTTCTGTGTAATTTCATTACACAGAAACCATTTAATTTCTCGAAACATTCAAATTAAATCGATTTCGACATAACGAATTAAGTTATTTATGTTTTCCACAACCAAGGTACGTTCTGCTTAGGGAAACTACAAAATAAACTAGACAACCTACATGGAAAATAATTGTGCTCTAATTATTATTATTATCATTTAGACCATGTAAACGAAGGATGAGTCTAATACTTACTACTACCTTACTGTGTCCCTACTTAAATTTTGTACACTCGAGCAAGTACAAACTTCAAACTTCATGAAATTACCCAATTTCCAAGTCGATTTTTTTTGTTTATTTTGAAAAAAGAAACGCAGTTTAATATGAGCAATATAAAAAAATAATAAATTCAATGATTGCCTTTCTGAGCTTTTAAGGACAATATCGTTAATGATAAAAAATGGGACTTTATTATTCATTATCGATCTGAAATTTAAAAGAAAAATGCTACCTTGAAACTTTGTGTTTTTGCGTTTAAGGACTAATATATATGTACGCCGTACCCAAGGTCCTTTTGAAGGGTTGTAGGTCTCAAACTCACAAGCCTAACATACTATAACTAACACAAAAAACAGGAAAAAAATCTAAGTTATAGTTTATTTTCGTGAATTTGTCAAGAGTACAATCTTTCAAGAGAAAGGTTGATGAAAAGGTGCATTTGTGACCTTGCCTATTGGTCTATTGTTCATGGAATGACCCTATTATAAAATACAGTCATATGTAAATAAAAAAAGTTAAAAAAAATAAGTTATAAACATTAAAAAATACAACAAAAGACAACACAAAATTTAATATGTTCTAAAATAAAACTAATTATAAATTTATTCAGGTATCTGCATTCGTATCATCCCTAATGGTTCCGTCATTGGATAACTTTTGAAAGAAAGCACACTACTTTACTTTAAAAAGGAGAAAAATTTATGTAATAAAAATGAAATCACTTCTATATGTAGGTTGAAAATGTGCTCACTGATCACATTTAGAAAATTTTACTTTCACAATCCATAAGGACCGCTATAAGAAGCATTCACCATTCGCGCCAAATAAATAAAGGTTTCATCAGAGGACTTGGGCATTTATTGATTGATTTTCACTTGTAGAGAACAGATTTACCCGGCTACACGCTGCTTTATCCTTAGCATCCTTTGGCACGCAAGGAGTATAGATTCTGTGTTCTTATGTGCAGGCGTAGTCAAAGGCAGGCAACATATAGGTGGGTGAGAATGGGAATTTATTAGGAAGCCTTACACATAGTTATCGCCTTTGACACAGATCTAATTCAATCTCTCTATGTCATCCCCAATCGATTTGTGCATGCGGCTTCGATTTTTGTCCTCAGAGTCTACTTCCAACATAACATTACGTAAATGTAATGTATTTTGAGCCTATCTGTTCGTATTCTGAACTTGAGCCTTCGCTTTTCGTTCGCCTTGGTGTATTTTATAGGGCTTTCCTTTCGATTTACAACGCGGGCGACACGAGTGTTTTAGCATAGGTTTTACCGAGGAGAAATCTCTTCCGCTAAACTTTCCTTATGGCTAAATTTGATAAAAGAAAATTTCCAGCTACATGGAGTGGATATGAATGAGGGAAATGTCTGGCCTAGGCGAAATGAAGTGCGAATATTCAAAGAAGCGAATGGTGTGGGAGAAACTATGGAAAGAGTTCAGGGCATAAACCATCAGTAAGGAAAATTTAATCGGGAAGTAGAGGTTTTTACGTAAAATGTACCAATAAATTTCTGTGGTAAAGATACATATATATACAATTACTTACTACAATATGGTCAATTATTTTAGCATTCGACAATATTGATGGAATGCAGCAATAAGATTGATTGCAAAAGGCTCAAAGCTAGTGTTACACTGCGTCTGTCGAACTGCAATAATAGAGAGAGAAAAACGACCTTGGGTGTGCTGAAACCAAAGAGATACTGGAGATCACAAGCAGCGGTTGAGTTGAAGGCGGACGTCGTCGCATTCACTTACACGCAAAACAATAACAAATTGACATAACGTACCTGTTCCGTCCCACTCACTCACACGCTAAGACAACAACAATTTCATGCAACGACCATGTTTTGTCTCAATTCTCATCGTGTTTTTGGCTTCAAAGCGCTTTATACAAAACCGGTGGCTTGTCGTCTCCATTAGCTCTTTGGCTGAAACGCTTTGGTAGCATACCAGAGGACCAGCGGACGGACAGACAAGAGCCTCTTTTAATTGAGCTTAAAAGCTATCTCTATTGAGCCCCATAGATGGTGATGCATGCGTATCATTCTGCCATGAGTGTGTGCGAAACTTGAATGTTTGTGTTTTCCGTGCGGCATGATGGAAATGTAAAAATTTTGTTTTTTGTGGGCGGAGCAAAAACGTTCCGCACATGCACGTATGCACGTATGTAAAGTGTATGAGCCTCTTATGGTTAAGCCATACACATGTGGGCTGAGATGACGCGAGGGACCGGCAATTAAAACTATGCTACTTATGTTCCGAGCGAAAAAAAAAAATTAAAATTTCGTTAATTTTTCGCAACGAAATATTTTGTTCATTTTTCCGTACTGTGTTCATGGATGGAATGAATATTTGCCGTAGTCACTAATAGATGGCACTCGGCTCATTTATTAAACCATTGTAATGCGATTCAAAATTTTCAATAGTTTGCTGTCAATTCAGTTAGTTTGTGCTCGGGAAATTTTGTGTGAGTTATATTTTGTTGTGTTATGTGTCGAAATTGTAATTTCTTGACAATATTTTAATTTTCCAACCTCGCGCGCTTTTATTTTACTGACATCTAGAAGCTAACTGTATTGTATATTTTACTTCGAAGGTGCCTTTTTCGTTCGTTTTCGTTTCGCCCAAAACAGTACTATACATTACTCTTAAAAAATTGAACACGGAGTAGACGAGTTTGTTGTACTACATACATATATGTATATATTCCGTGAGAAGCAGTAATCATTAGTTGATTAGTGTCGAACACTTTTTGTGCTGAGTGCATCAGCCAATAACACATATACTTAAAAAAGACTACATTTTATATTTTTTTAACAACTAGTATGCTATCTAGCTATAAAACATGTGAATTGAACTTCTGTGATAATATTATCATTTCTTTAATTGAATCATTGAACCTGTGGATCGCTGCTTCCACACTTTCAATTTTAGGTAATCAATACACCAATCAGCCTTGATACACGAAGTTAATTACGAGGGTGCGACATAGGAAATATGATACGATCCAGCCGATTGAACACTATTCAGTATCCACCCTTAACTCATGGGGTTCGAGCTCAAAACAAATGGAACGAAGCACTCAACTTTATGATGGTGACAGAAAATTCTTATAATTAGTTGCCTGATCCAAGTGGAATCCCATGACAATAACATGAAAACATGCCTATCAACGTGAAATGCCTAAAAGCGGGATATTTGAATTGTTCGAACCATCGACTTCCAGTTCCTCTCTTTTCTTTTACGTGTTTGAGTTTTTCTTCCTTTCACATCTTTAGAATCCTTCTTTAAAAGACTCGCCACCCAATTTTCCAT
The DNA here is from genome assembly GCA_949128065.1 of Beris chalybata. NCBI lineage: Eukaryota > Metazoa > Arthropoda > Insecta > Diptera > Stratiomyidae > Beris > Beris chalybata. The sequence continues at coordinate 582,717 of OX421896.1, read as the reverse complement.
TCACCAGTCGGCGCATTTCTTATCATCAATCGAAGCTTTTCATCGATAAATTTAAACCTCACGACAGTTGAGTTGTTTATAGAAATTATTTACCTTTATTGGGTCATAAGGAGCCATAAGGAATGAAGGACGGGATATGCGTTCACTGATACCGGATACCAATTTCATGAATTCGTATCGGAACAGTCTACGTTACACTTTTCAGTTTGACAAAAATTTTCTATATTTACACCTAATTTTTCACGTTTGCGAATAAGGTCATATCTGATATCGGTACAACAATTCTTTGTGTTTCTATTGTACTTAAGAAATAGCACAACAAGAAATAATTTTAGGAAGTGCTATTTTACGCCATTTAGCACATTACAATCTTTCAATCTTTTATGTATATTTTACAAGATGCTCGGAAGGATAACTTACCAACTTTATCATAACTTTAACAAGCCGTTCTTTTTTGCGATCTTTTTATTCAAATAAAACGAAAACGTTTCCACTATCGCCTTTATGTGCGATAAGCGCGAATGTCTAGGCGTAAGTGGAAACAGCACATTCGCGTGAGTTTGTAACTCAAGTCCCATAAATAAACTTAAAATCTGTTGCCTAAACTTCAACCATTAAGGGCCGGTTTCACAGTCGAAGTTTAAACCAAAAATTTGGTTAAAACTTAGGAACTTGTTCGTAAGATCCCAAGTTTAAGCTAAACTTTTTGTTAAACTTCGACTGTGAATTCGGCCCTTTGTCGCATATTATTTATTTATTGTTCAATCGATGGAAGAATACCATAGTCTTCATAGTAAATTTTTTCTGGAATGTTGAATACACTCAATACATTTTTCAGAATGCGAAAAAGACGCATATTCTAATAATCTTACATAAACTATAATATTGCATACAGTACATAATACATCGTATTTCCGCTGGGACTGAACTGAACACTTGCTAGCCCCACTAGAGCCAAAAACATTTGTGTTGGACATTCGCTTCGAGGGCAGTTTTTGACGCACATCAAAGGAATGTGCGTGTAGCACGAATGTGCCGTTTCCACTTACGCCTAGACATTCGCGCTTATCGCAAATGCCTTACGTACATAAAGGCGATAGTGGAAACGCGGCAGTGTTTTTGCTATCACCAACTTGCCTACATCCATTTTTTTTTATTTAAGCAAAGTGCTCAAAAGCCACCAATCGATAAACTGCATATGTTTCCGTATAACGTACAACTGAAAGGAAGAGAGTTAACTGACTCTCCTATATATTTCTTAACCATTCCATTAGCTCAGGAAACCCGGAATCGAAACACAAAAAACAACACGACGTAAGTCCATTCAATTACTCATTCTCAGCATTATAAAAGTCTACACCAACCAACAAACTAATGCCAAACACGACGCTAGACAAATATAAATGTTTTTTGCTTTTAATCGTCGCCATAACACAAACAAAGACGTGGTTCATAGCTTTTTCACTTTGTCCCCAAAATTCCATTTAGGGGTATCTAATTAGCACACGCCTTGAGACTTGCGACCACAGTTCAAAATAAGAAAAAATCGTTACAAACTTCGTCTATAAAAAACAACTAACGAACGGAAATAGACTACTACAAAATGACGGCGCCCATCACGATTTGTTGAGTAATTCCAACCAGACGGTTCTAGGACGATTGCATGTTTATCCTTCGGAGAAAATTATTTACCGTTCATTGTTGTCCCAATTTTGCTTTTCTCACTCTCCGTTCCTTTTTCTATCTTCACATTTCATTTCGTATCTAATGATTTTTTCGTTCGTTTTACAGATGTTTGCTGAAAATCTAAAAATAAATCGAAAGAACGGGCGGTGATATGGGGGATAGTGTGCCCCATCATTGTCTTCAGCCACCTTCTTCGTCTTCCTTGTCCCCACCAACTCTATCCTCTACACCAACACCATCCTTTAGAGCAGCTGCGGGACAACTTATAGGCCGTTCTAATTGTAGTACTTGCTGTTGTCGTCCTCGTCTATTGTACCCTACTTCGTCCTTATTTTTACTGCATATTATCATCTTACTGTCGGTATTTATTGAAATAACAACCACAACTGAGGCCAGTGAACAACAACCACATCAAAAACAACTAGACAAACAAAAACAGCTATTATATACGTCCAGGATACCATTAGCAACCATTTCATCTATTACAACAAGTGCAACTAGCTTACCACCATGTGAGCCGAGAGTACTTGAAGAAATACCGCCCGATCCTGTAAGTACATTTTACTGAAGACCTACATATATGCTATTATTTTTCAATTGAAACTAAGATTGGCTTGACCTTAATCGTTCCAAGTAGATGGGGATACAAACCTTAAAGAGTGACTCTCCGAGTGGTTGAAAGTTCGGGTGGATATATGTATCTAATGCTGCGTTTTTCACTTACGCCTTCATGTGCATTGGATGATGCGAACTAGTTGAAACGGCACATTCGCATTAGTTTGCAACTCAAATCGAGGATTGCTTGCAAAGGAATGTGCTTTGAGCACGATGTAGCGTTTCCACTATAGCCTATGCGAAGACAAAAAAAAACTGAAGAATGCATTTCGTAAGCATTCCTATTCAATGGATGGATGAATGCCATAGTTTTCATACTAAAATTTTTCCGGAATGTTGAAGGAATGATTCTCTATACATTTTTCAGAATGCGAAAAAGACACATTCAAATGCCGGATTTCCACATGCGCATTCATTCGCATTGACCGAGGCACATTAGCGCGAATGCGCATGTGGAAAGGGCACATTCGCGTCAGTGCGCGCATGAAATCGAGATGCGCGTACATTTGTCTCGCTGGCACTGTTTGGACGCATTTCAAAGGGATTTTCTTACAGCACGAATGTGCCATTTCCACATGCACCTTCATGTGCATTGCATGAAGACACTATCCCAACGGGAAAAAAGGCTTCTGAAGTATGCATTTCATAAACATTCCTATTCAATGGATGGAAGAATTACCATAATTTTCATACTAATTTTTTTCTATAAAGTTGAAGGAATGATTCTCTATACATTTTTCAGAATGCGAAAAGACATATTGCCATAATCTTGCATCCAATACAATATAACATGCAGTACATAATGCATTGCTCATATTCCCAAACCGAAGTTTACCTAAAATTATTACCCAGGGCGCAACTTTATTATTTTTCCGGCAGAAGTTCAGAACGCGTTCGATTCGGGGATGCGGTGTGTACTATGTGACTGAAAACCTAACAAAAAGTTCGGGAAGCGGTTAGAAAAAGGTGTAACATATGAATTAAATAATTGGGTCATATTACGGGATGCGGTCTAGAGGTTGAAAAAAACAAAACTTAAAAATATGTGATTATTAAACAAGCCTGGGGAAGTGAAAAGATATTCGATATCTGATCAGACCTGGGAAACATGGTGGAATTCATGAAAAAGTATACAACCAGTTTACACCCTCTTAGGGGTCGAATTTCAAAAAATCTTGAAAACGCATTCTAGGTATTCATATGAAGAATCCGTAGAATAAAAATGAATTCAATATTTCGAAAGACCTAGTAGATATGACGAAAATCGTGAAAATATATGCATTTTATATTAACTGATATTTTTTTTGCCCCGCCCCCCTTCTGAACGCCAATGAATATTCGCTTATTCCCTAAAAAAAATTTTATTTTTCCACCATGCCATTACTATAGCTCAATCTAAATACCAAGTTTCAGCTTCCTATCATTATAGATTCTTAAGATATAAGCATCGGAACTTTTTCTTTATCACCCTTCCCCACCCTCACCCTCTACACCCACACCCCAACCTTTTTTTTCCTACTAGAGTTCAATTAGGCCTACTTCTGGTAAAAATTTGAAGTATCCAACTTACACTGTTATTGAGATATGAAACGTGTTATTTTTGAAAAATTCTTATCCCCTCCACTTACGTACTCCCCCGCCCCCTTCAAAGATTTTACTTTGAGCAATCTTTATTTATCAAGCTTTATATCCAAACCGAATTTTGTTTTTCTGGTGCCATTGGTTTGGGAGACATCGTAATGTTAAGTATTTCAACCCCCACCCCCGAACGCCACTACCGCCACCCAAAAATTTTGTTTCAATCTACTCTCCTTGTATAACTACAGATATTTGTTAAGTTTTAATTGCTTGCTATAAACGGCTTAGGAGATATGGATTTTAGAATGTGTCGATCTCGACTTTTTTGCGTTTCAGACGCATTGCTTCCCCCTCCACTCCCACACCCCTTCACCCATATCATCCATTTTTTTGCAAATGGGTCCACTATCAAAGCTTTATAGAAATTCCAAGTTTCAGTCTCCTAACATAAGCTGTTGCTGAGATCTAAAAACCAAAATTTTTCCTCTAAAACGCTTCCCCCACCTTTTCCCTCACACCCCACCCCTGAAAATAATGTCAATTCAAGGGGTCTACCCAGTCTATTCCTAGAAAAAAATTTAATTTAATAGCTCCACTGATTTGAGAGCTCCGAGCCTTCAAAGGATTTTGGGCGGTCGACGTACGGCGGACAGACGGAGTGAAAATTTGTATTGCCTTTTTCGTGTCTACTAGTCATGAAATGTACACAAAAATATTTTGAGGGCAGCAAATTTTTTTTTTTTTAAATCAATAACAATACTGTATTATAAATAATAAAGTAAAAGAGTGTATCACAATGATAAACTCTGACTCCTAAATATATAATAATGCTAAGTGTATACATGATTTCAGATTCACAACCACCACCAGAGCTACCAGTCATTTAGTCAGTAGTTGATTTGCTGTTCTGGTAGATTATGTCACCACAGTCAATAGAACTGAAAACCTGCTAGTATGGCAGTGATACCTGGCCCAATTTCTGACCTCTCATCCCTTAACTGAATGGACTGTATACTACAGTGTAATAAAGGCTAACCTCGTAAGTCCACTTCGGTAAAAAAAATATATATTCAAAATCAAGATCATCCAAAAGAAACAGAGTTCAATGTATGTATGTATGGAGCAAAATAAACACTCGGTTTTTCCGAAACGTGCGGTTGGAGAAACTCAAAATCTGAAGAATAATAAATGTTGGGTCTAATTTGTGCTACCTTACCTAACGATAGCATCGAACACGTTACATTTAACATCTTTCCTTTAGGTAGATTTATAGAAATCACAAAATGAAATGTTCTTTAACCTCTTGAGCACTAAAAATTACGAAATAAGACCTAATCGACCTGTCCCTTAAAAATATTTTCCTTGCTGTATTATGAAAATATAATTAACCAATTAATTTGTCTAAAGACACTTACATTGCACAACGTACACCCGAATATAGTGGGTACTTGTATCTCATTATATCATTATAAGGGTTGTAACGAAGACGGAAGGATAGATAGCCGAGATTCTCACTCGCTGAAGGAAGCTTTACACCTGAAATCCAAGCATCCACTTTAAAAGGGTTTCATTTTACGGCTAATAGTCTCTTGTTTTTCTACTCCCGTTTTGATATCTGTGGAGATCTTGCAATGAAAATATAAGTATAACTAAGGCTATAAGGGTATTATGGTACTACCTATGTTGATCCGTATTCCACATATCTATACAGAAATGTACGTTCTCGTAGAGTAAATAAATATACTATGTAAGCAATTCAGTGAATGCTCGGGCTGGGTTAATCACATTAATTTCCACCTCCTAATTAAGTTGTTTTCCCTCAGTCATTACTTGAGCGGATTTTTTTAAAAATGTAAACTCCAGAGAGAGCTTGTTAATGTTTAGCACTAAAAGCTCAGCAACAATGTATGTAATTAGGTGCCAATTACTTCCCAACACTTAAAACCTGATTAGATGAATCGGATTTAGTTGAACATGTGGTTTTTATGAAAAGATGAGTCGAATCTTGATCTCTTCTTGAAGAATGAAATTAGGCACATCATTGGGTATATGAGAAGCCTGATTGTGATTGAAAGAAACACCTTCTGGTGATAATAAAGGAGATCACCCAGGATTGCGTCTTGCAGAGGAGCACTGTCGCTTTACTATGCACCATCAAGAGACGCAATTGAGACAATACGTTTATATTACTTGCTACTTCTACTTCTAAAATATTATATTATAATTAAATGTTAGTTGTTTTCCGGTGTCAGTGGAGTGAAACCCCAACACGAATCCGTGACTCTTGATTAATCGCTGTCCTTGAGGACATGACGACAATTGGACAACCTTCACTGGTTAGGCCAGTTTTTATAAGATTGTGTTGGACTAGGTCCGAAGGATATGTATTATAATTGATAAGGTACACGTATTCTAGTGCTTGATTAGGCTGGCTAATGATCTAAGTTTCAAACAATGTGTATAGCCACAGGTGCTGCATACTCAACCTTATATTCCATGTAAAGTATTAAGTGAAAATCAACATTCTGCATCTTAATCAACTTGTTTCTTTTTCTCTTATATTTCTCTTAAATTTGTTAGTTCTATGATGTAACCGATATTACTGTGAATGCTGCCAAAACTTTTGCCGAATTTCTCGCGGCAAAATCGACAACGGATTTAATTGAAATTCGTAAGCAAGCCAACTCGATTGCCAACAATGCCCTCCAAGAAGACGAAAACTTACTAGCTGTTGCTATTGCAGCACCAATAATTCCAATCGCCGTTGTTCAGTTCCGTGCAAATGTTGAAGTAATAAATAATTCTTTCTTTATACTTAGTTTAGTTGACCCTTGAACAGTACCCTACTAAAGGTTGACTATCTGCAGATACCACCACATGATTCACATAATAAAACCTTCTTAAGTACCTACTGGCGAGAGCTTGGGATCGCCTGGAATCATTCTGATGGCACACAGTTTTGGGGTGCACCATTCCGGGATTGTGGGCCACTTCAAGGACGATGGTTATGGCCGTTTAGTGTATCAGTTGCTGAGTATAGTTATAAGTAAGTTACCCTAAGAGACTTTTTTTGAGAAACCTTGGGATATGTCAGGGCATTCACTTAATTTTTCATATTATAGAACTGTTGCATCGTCCTTTATAGCGGCAGATGTTGACCAATGTAATGATGCCTTAGAAGAAATATTTGGAAGGAAGCACAGGTGAGTTTACATTATAGACCTAATTCTAGTATTAAACGCTCCTACCATTTATTCCACATACGAGTAGTTGTGACCGTGACACGACATTCTGCTTACTAACCGAATCGGAAGCGACGTCACCGCGTGGCAGTTACACGTGCCTATGTAAGGAAGCACACTACGTACCGAATCAAACACTACAAGGATTTCTCGGGGAAAAGGTAGAAAATTCCGATACAGATAATTTCACATGCATACCATGTCCAGGTGGATGCTCGAATTGTGATCAAACGGGAGCTTGTCTATTTGGTGACGAACAGGACATTGTTTCGATGGAGACACTTTTGAGGGCATCAATTGGTTCGATATTGGGCGCGTGTATGTTGTGCTGTTTGGTTTTGGCAGCTATAGTTTTCCGACAGCGAAAATGCAAAGTGAGTTCAATCCTCTTGAAATTTTTATATCATTTTCTAACTATTCCGTTTCAGACTATTGCAACTGGAATGTGGACAGTTTTAGAAACTATTCTCCTTGGCATTTTATTGTTGTACGCGTCGGTAAGTAAAATGTTCAAAATAGGCCCTTTAATCACAATTTAGCAGGTTATTTCATTATTGGAGCTATTTAGTATTTCAGACCAAATATTTTAATTCCATCTCAACAGTTTTATGTTTCAATGATCATCACTTTATTACAAATCAGGAAAGCAAGCAACAGGAATTACACTGGGGTTACATTACTAAAAAATTTGGTTGGTTTATCGGCATCATAAGAGCTTGTGCGAAACACCAACATGAATGCCGGATTGGGATCGATCGCTGTCCTGGCTACGGCCATTGAGAACATGGAAGTTGAAAAACCTTCACGGGAGAAGCGAGTTTAAAACTATGTATATTGAATTAGCCCGAACGTGATGTTTTGTCATCGGATGGCATTGAGCCATGAAAGGGTATATCATGCCTTCTATCCGAAACACCCATATATACCATATTGAACCGAAATTCATTTTCACGAAGTACCTATAAAATAGTGAAATTTTTCCATAGCACTTTGTGACATAAAAAAATTGCATTACATTTTAAATTTTATTATAAGCTTGGAGTAGAAATTAAAATGATTAGTAGACACACTGCTCCCCACATTCAAACCAAACCTCAACTTAACTTGTCATCTTTTTTCATGAAAGTATCCTTTATAAAGTTTGTCGGGACGAGCACGTGCACAGTCATCAGCATAAAAATTTTTGAAAGTAGACGCCTATCAAAGAATTAGCGATTATCGGGCCTATTTTCAGTTTTATATTGTTAATTATACTCAAATCTAAACTACAATCAAAATTTGAACAACTTGAAGTGAAGTTATATACATATTTTAATTTGGAATTTAATTACAGGTTGCCGTGCATTTTTTTCAGGCATCAACCGTTCGATGTCTACTCGAGCCTTGGTTCCGTGAATTAGGTTTCGTAACGTGTTATGGTGCCGTCATACTGAAACTTTATCGCCATTTGGTTGAATTTCGTACACGTAAAGCACATCGATGGGTCCTACGAGACGTCGATCTTCTCAAGTATTTGGGAACAATGGTATTCGCTGCAATCTGTTATATGGCCGCGTTTACAGCATCCTCAATAGATCTTATTGAAACGTCGTATATGGAAGGACTCCAAGAAATTAGCACAAATACGTGTCACCCCCTCAAATGGGAATACGTGACACAAGTTAGTGAAATATTAATTTTATGTTTTGGTCTTAATCTGGCTGTAGCTAGTCGTAATGCAAATACTCAGTTTCGGGTAAGTATTTTATTTGCATTGTACAAAAGTAGTCAAAGATTCATACTGCCATCTGTTCTAAAAGGTTTAACGTTGTACGTTGGTCTGATAGGAAAGGATCAGATCAATATTTTTTTACACTGAACTTTACCTCACACACCTTACTGGCGACTGTCTGTTTTTTTAATAAAGTCTGTCGCGTGCAAAATATTGTTTCCATACTACAATCAGCATATTACTTGATTTCTATCAATTAATTAATTTCTATCAAGATACGATATGGTCAATTGTAACACCAGTGAAAAAGAACTGTTGGAGGGCTAGTCCGGAAATCAGAAAACGGATATCAAAATTATAAAAAACAAAAGGGCGTCATTGAACCGTAGACTACTTTGGTATATGTACAATGAAAATATCAAAGAAATGACATGCTTTATATCAGTTTAGTTATGCACTTGCTTCACTCTTGTCTTTTAATATTACGTATTACAGGAACGACAATTCCTAGTTGCATCTTTACTTATAGAATTCATAGTGTCAACCAATTTTTATATCCTTCGAGTGATTTATTTGCCCGAATTGAGTCCGGGCGAAATATTCTTAGCATTGTTTATTCGATCGCAGCTAACAAATACAATCACCGTGGGATTAATTTTTCTACCGAAACTATGGTATCAACATAAACAGGTAAACTTGTCAATTACATAAATGAATGTCATTAAAATTTGTATATCTACATATAAGTACCTCGACCGTGTCAATTTATTATCGCGAAAAATGTTGAGTTATTGTTGATTTTTTTGATTCGATGAATCGTTTGTATTATTTTCATAGATATAAAATATTTATCCGCGCTAAGAAAATGGTTTTTGTTACAAGACTACAAGCTAAGCTATGAGGTTGCATTATTTTAGTATGTCCATAAAAGGGATAAGCTTTATATGGAACTTGCTCTTTTTGCATGACAAAACCCTAGAGTGTGTTACACGAAGGACTCCTTTGATGTTTGTTTGTTTTTTCCCTTATGTTGTTGCTTTCTGTTTGCAACCTTTGCCGCTCTTTTGGTGATTTCGCACATTTTGCCGCCTCCTTGTACAACCTGATCCACTTGAGGTTAAGTCTTAAAAGTGCTTTCTCATCTCATTCATGTACGAAACGTTTAATTTCATCTACTTGCGATGATGCTGCCTTTCTTGGGACTGTTAAATACTAGCTTTCACTCCATTTAACGTAGAGTTTTAACGCCCAAAGCTTCCTTAAGGATGTTATCGCAGTGAAATGTTCATCTTGTCTAGTTCTACGAATATAAGGCTTTTGTTAGCGGAGTGCAACCTTTTTATTTTGTGTTTATTTACGAATATTGTTCTTTTTTTGCTTTTCTAGATTAATACCTACACATTTTTAAGGAGAAACACAGGCTACGCTACCTATTTTTAGCAAACTTTACTTAATCACAATTCGGCGAAGAGATACTTCATTTTAATATCTATAGAATAGAAGCCAACATATGGGTTAAAATATTTATTGCAAAATATACGTACATTCACACAGTTGAGTTATACCTGCCTTATATTCATTTTTCATTTATCCTATGTTGTGAAAGCAAGTCTTTTAATCTAGACGTCCTTAGTTTAAAATTATATTCCTCAGCCGGCATGACCACTGTGAGTGCCTTAAGGTACAATTTCGTTGGTGCGAATAGTCGTTGGAGCGGCTGCTCCTGGCGTCCCGAGATTTTCCTGGAATATGTAACTAGGCATTTAAAAACGGAATTCCACCATGCGTCGTGTGTTAATTAAACTTGTGCATAGTCCAAGAGACGAAAATATACAAAACAAAAATGAGAACTGTTCCATGACACCATTCACACAATTTGCAAAGAACGTTTTTAACGCTTTTAAAAGGACGATTTCAAGAAGAATTCTTGATGTCTTGTCTTTGAACTTATGTTTTTTCTTAAACTACTATAAAACTACTGAGACGTTGTGCTGCTTAAGAATTCTTTTCATTTTGTCGCCTACATAACTAATAATTATTTGTGTTCGTATCATTCAGCTATGTTTTAGGTTTTGTATGCCATAGCTCTTATTGTTCTATCCGAGAATGTTTTTTCTAATTTTTATTTAATTAATGACATTGATTTTTATATTTTCAATGCTTTACAAAATCCAAACACAATTGTACAAAAATCTTTTTCTGAAATCAAAAAGTAAAACCCCACTATCCTCACTATGTATTTACTTTTCTGGATACTTTCTTTCGATTGTTTTTGATATATAATTCTTCTCGAAATTTTTCGTTTACAAACTATTCCTGTATAAATTTTAAGTTATATGTGTTCCCGCTAAAGACCGCTTTCCGAACCCCGTACACCCCCTCTTCTATATTTCTATTTGTGGTGTGTTGTTTCTTGCATCATCATAGCTTGCAGGTCCGTTCTCTTGCCCATGATCTATCATTACGTTTACCTGTGGATGCTTTCAAGGGTTCACATGATGTCGGTCATCACTTGGGTGGCGGTTATGCTGGCCTATGTCTAGGTGATCCGGACATTGGTGAATTAACTATATCCGAAATGAGTCCCGAAGATATTCGAGCAGAACTTAAAAGGTAAGAAAATAGAAAGCCACCATTGGGAATGTTGAGCCTAAATTTCCGTTACACACTCTTCCAGACTGTATACACAACTTGAAGTTCTTAAAAATAAAACCCTCCGGCAGGATAACCCCCATATTAGCAAAAGACGTGGTGGCCGAAAAGCAGCTCATCGGAGATTTTCATTACAGGTAAAAAAAAATTTTTTTAAAGTTGAGTTGTAAATAAAAAACTGAAACTATTATTTCATTATAAAATAGCCTTTGAATGTCATTAATAGATTTAATATAATTCGTTTAAACTTAAAAACGAATTTAAATCAAAGGCAATTTTAGTTGTTCGTAATTAAAACTATACTAACACTTAATTAGTTTTTGTAAATTACTCCCGAATTATCAAGTAAAAATCATTTTAAATATTTACATAAAGCTTATAAATAAAATAAAACAGCTCTCAAACCCCAATCCTAAAAAATATTCTAAATTAATGTACAAACTTAAAAAAAACTTAAATTTTTGCCCACAATTAAAAACAAACTACTCCTGCTACTACAACATCAACACCAAAACTATACATCACCATATTATAAAATCTTTATAATATACAAACAAAAATAATATTTTCCGTTGGCAACATCTTAGAAGAAAGGAAGCAAAGACAAGGTAAGATGGGGGCTCCCACAATATAATAATAATATAAAAACTGTTTTTTTCTGTCCAAGTAAATATTTTGTCATGATTTTTTTATGCGTAGTATAAACTATAATTCAAATATTAAAAAATCGATAGAAAAGGCACTTCTCGGATATAATAAATGTTAATATGATACGATAATACACATAATACATTACATATACATAGTATTATACAAATTGAAATTAAAAATATTCATGAATGACTTACTGCACCGAATAACATTCGTAATATAAATTTGCATGATAAAATATGTAGTTAGGTGAGTGTAATTAATTCAATTGGAGTTCAAAATCAGCAATAAAGAATTTACAATATAAACAACTTTACTACTAGTTTAGTTGAATCCGGCAAAGATCTAATGGCTTCCCTGATCATCATATAGATATTTGTCATTGTGATTGTTTTTATTCACTACTTCAATTACAGGTTTGCTTCCGCTGGATGTTGGGATCCATCTTATCGGAAAAATACAGACGTTTAGCTAGATTTAAGAAATTAAAACAGAATTCGAGAAGTACCTACTTAGTATTTCATCAACCCACCTTTCTAAAGTTTTGCTTTATTAAAAAACCTTTCAACTTACATTATTTCACAAATAGGTATCTTTTTTATTTTTGTATACCAACAGTACCTACATACGAGTCTGTCGTTTGTGATGGATTATACTCTGGCTTGACCATACCAAACTGAAAGGATCTGTTGTATTAAGACATGTAAAATCGTCACTCAGTACCACTGATTGTCACGCTCATAGAGCTATAACTAACGGAGATCGCAAGACGCCGTTTCTGTATAAAGAACTTTGAAGCATTTTGATACAAAATTGAACATTTTTGTATGGAGCGTTTCATGCCCAGTGGCAGTGAAATGCAAATAGTAGCGAATTATTTAAAGGTTGGCCTTTTTTTCTTTTCAATACCGGAGTATAACATACATGTGAGTAAGATGCTGATAGTAGCATAGTGAATATCGCCGGTCCTTTGCGAAAAAACCTCCGGCTTCAAAAAAGTCGCTGCACGCTATCTCCATTATATATAGCTCTATGTACAATCCACACTCACTATCACTCTACGGTTATTTGTAAATTGGTGCTTTTCTTTTATACCCCATGTGACGCATCGTAAAATCTATAGTTGATTTCTAGCTTAGATAATTAATTATTGCAATGGAATTTTTTTCCCCTCAACCAAACCTCCCGGATTGAACAAAATCTGAAATTTCCACGAATTTTAAGATCTTCACTTCAATGAATTGTCGATGGTTCTTTTAAAACGGAAAAAAATCTGTTACTAACCTATACGATTTTAGAGTATAGACTAGACTGATAACACTAAGCTACCAAAACCAGGATCTTAATTGACAAAATATATTTATCGCAAAATATATTTATCGAAAACTGATCATTATTCCGCTTTCCCAAAATTTACTTACTGCACCGATTTGATTTTTTGTACCAAAGCCTTTTATATATTGCACCCCAAATGCACGTTCTAATAATTGTGTCCCCCCCCCCCCATACATAACGTGTGTATTGTATAAATACAAATCTTTCTAAAAGATTCAGATTTAGCTCAGTAGTTTAAGTTTCCTATTCATTCACAGAGCATGTATACGATTAATTTTCAGTTATATTCATTACACAACGAAAAAAGCGTTAATCTGCAAACTTGGCGTTGTGACGCAATTGTTTCCCTATATGCACTATACATATCAGAGAATCAAAATTACTTTTGTATGGATGAAAGCACAAATCACGGAACGTTTCGCGATACTGCCACGAACTCACTAATTCGAAAACAGAAAAAATATTCAAGAGTCGATGTAGATCAAATCAAAGAATAATAGATTGCGACACACGCACCTGTTGTGACGTTACTAAGAGCGTTCGACTATGGTTGCATTCTCCACTATGTGCCTCTACTAGATGTATCGTCTTAGCAACCGTCTGTTATTTATTTACATATTTATATGAAAATGAACGCTCTTGATGACGTGATGCGCAGAACTTTTATCATTTTCTTCGCTAACTGTCGCAATTTCTTTTTCTTTAATTCATGAATGTAGATTAATATGTATGTGACGGAGAATTACAAATCTAGTTAGTTGTTGTCAGCAATCACATCTAATTTTTAAATCTTTCTTCAGGAGCTCTCAGCAAAAGTTTATCACATCTACACTTTTTTCAATTTGCTAGCGCTTATCTGACCCACACGATTTTATTCAAAACTACTGGGCTAAAGGAGCACTAAAAATAAATGTAAATGTTAGCATAGAAAAAAATATTATACTTGTACTCGACGTAATCTAAAATTAAATATTTGCGTGTGTGAAAATCTTTCGCTTGCATAAAATCTAAAGAAATACATAGCTCAGACGCATGCCTCATTAATTAATTTCTTATTTCCTATCTCCAAAAATATTTTTTTCAGGCATTAAGTGCAAAACACCGTAGCAACAAACATCATGATATTGAAGTAACCGAAGCCGAACCATCTCGAACACCTGAAGATTCCGTCTGTAGTGCTGAAGGACCAACCGATACTTACGGTGAAATTTCCGGAATATCACATTCAGGCGTATCACATTCCAAATAATTTTTTACAATAAAAATTACTTCCAACTATAAATTTAATTTCAATTAAATCCTATCTACTTGCGTATTTATTTTCAAAATATTTAAAAATATAATTATCTTAAACCTAAACTATTAAAATGATAAATTTGTAAATTAATTATATTATTTTTTCAAGCATTTTGAGCTGTTATCTGTTGCTAAAACAAAACCCAACTTATTAATACTATAAATTATATTATAATAACTCGAATGAGTGAAATAAATCTCCAAGCTCTATATAAGTTTCGGAGTGAAAATGAAAAGAAATCTCTGGAGTTCGACATATAAATAAAGAGAAACAATACTCCCATCATTGCTAAAAAGTGCTACAAAGTTTTTAGTACATAGAACCATGTACTTCAGTTTTAGCGACATGGCTGAAATTAGAGTCACTTCATACGAACTAACACAAACATCCATTATCTTGAGTACGGACAATGTGTGTTTCATTTGAAACGAGTACATTTGAAATTTTTTTGCAGTTGTCTCGATTTTTCATTTTAACGATCTCCACTAAAGTGGATAAACGCTGTATCTAGTTGACATTTCATGAGACATATCTCGATTCCGTGAAACGTCCATCAAAATCCATCTGCTACACGTATACACACTAAAACTATGCCATTTAAGAAACCTGCGATTTTTTAAATTCGCAGGTTTTTAGTACTAAATATGTACCAAAAGTGGTGATTGTCCGTACTCATGATAGTGGATGTTTGTGTTAGTTCTTATACAGTGACTCTAGCTGAAATCACATTTAGTAAAAGGTGAAATTGATTGTACCACAGAAACAAAAAGAATTCAACAGTATAAAAACCTATCAAAAAGGAGAACTAAATAAAAATGATTGCAATGTATAGAATCATTGACCCCACCACCGATATATACCACTGTTTTGTAAGATCATAATGAAATATATAAAAAACTATGTACCATGTAAATAAACGTAAATAGATGTTTTAGAATAAAATAAAGTTAAACTAAAACCAAAAAAAGGAAAACTAAGTGATTCAATCAAATGTGTACTTGGCATTTATAAGTGTTTCATGAATATGATTTTAAATTTATAATTTTGTATCTTTTAAGTTATTAGAAGATCACAATGTCTTCGTTTTGATACAGTAAAAAATTAAAAAAAAAAAAACACGGACAAATAAAATAAACTGTTCCACGCTAAAATAAATTAAAAAAGCTAAGTTCCTTTAATTTGCATTCCTAGCTAATAAGTTAGTTATTGTAAAAAGTATAAATTAAAAAATAAAAATTGAAAACAAAATTGTTTAATTGTCTTATGGATTATATTCGAACTTATTTTTAACAAATTGGAGAAGAGGTAGTATTTTCTGGTATTCGAATTGAGTTCGTAGGAAAGTGAGTCAGTCATCTTTTGATGTTTTGACGATACTAAGATTGAAAATCAGGACCTTACCAGTTGAATTATAGGTCATAGATACGTTTTATTCTCCTTAGTAGATGTACCAATCAAATGGGTATTAGGTTATACCTAATTCAAGTATCTATCAATTTCGTTTATGATGACTTATGATCAACCTGATCCGCAGTTTGATTTTTTTAAATCGATCTGCTTCTGATAGACCAATTACAATTAGCTGTATTTTACTTAAACACCATCTCCTTAAAAATCGAGCTTGAAATTTAGTACTGGAGAAGTTAGATAATTAAATTTAATATACATAGGTAGGCAAAAAAATATTTTAAATGTGAACTGTTGGCTATAATCTATCTTTTTAATTTAATAATAATAATAATTAAATAATAATAATAATTTGCTTTCTCTGAAAATTGTTTTAAAAAAAATAAAAACACATACTTTATATCGCTGGTAAAGTCGTTAGCATTGAATCTACTTGATCTGAGACCTTATTTTAGCTTATGGATCGTGCCTATATATCATCAGTAGCGATTTCAGTTTAACTTAAATTTCTATCGGCTATACTGTATCGGTACTCAAAAACTATCAACTAGTTACCAGTATGTCTCCAGAATCCTTTTCTGAATTCGACACAAGTCTACTCAAACCAATTATTTCCACACTCGAGGTATTTTTCCCATGCGCCTAACCATCAGCGAGAATAAGAACTGCTTTCTAGACCACTTAATACTTATACCCCTTCTCTTCTACACTATCTTTGCTTATGCTTTTAATTCAGTTGCAATTACATTATAAACTAATTTAAACAATTCGGTCCATAACCAATAAAAATTAAAAACCAGAAAGAACACATTTAAGAAATATGGAAAATGTAATGTTGTACCACTAATTGTTATCGCTTGTTGTTACGTAATTATTTAAGGACTAGTCAAAAACAAAATGAACTGAAACTTAACTTAAAACTCATTGATATAATGAATTCATATAAAAGCTAAAAGGAAAAATAATGTTCCAGAGAAAAAAACCTAGCTAAAAATTAAATAAAATAGACAAAAAAAAATATTAAGCAACTTTAAGTATAATACAGGATAATATAAATGAACTGAAAAAAACACATGTAAAAATACAAGTTCAGAAGTATTATGAAGTATAAACATACAATAAAAAGATATTTAAGTCTGCTCTGTGGAATACAATTTAAGAATAAAAATATTGATGAAACAACTCCGACTTGTATTTCTGCAAGTTCTTATGATTGACATCCTAAATTCGAACTTATTGTATTATTTTGGATATTTTAACGTGAAATAAGATGAAACTAATGATTTAAGGCTTTCTAATGATTTGTGTTCTATGGCACTTCCGAGCCAGGTTCTCCTCGATAATTTTGATCACATGTCATTATAATCCCTTCATTTGATCTGAGTTTTTCTATTGAGGCTTCTCCACATCTTTCAAGGGGATTGGGAATATCATTTGTTCAACGAGTGGTACGGGTTTGCCTTGAATATTGGTAAAATTTACTGACACAATTTGCTTTGTTCATTATGTAAGTAATATTTCGATACCAGTAGTAACTAGTAAATTAATTAATTAAATTAATACATATAAATAAATCTTTCGTTGGGTGAGAATTGAACCAAAAAAGCCAATATACACATATTACCAATGGACTACAATCGGCAACTAGTGGAAATTCAGTCACTTTTCGAGTAGCCTCAACATAAAGGCACCTGAAAAATTATTAATAGATCAAATCCCAATACTCCAGAAGTTATTAATGGCGCGATTTACTAAATTACTCCGACACTTTTTCGGGTGGCAGTACATTTCTTACGTAGGAGTATTTCACATTGTCTTTATATTCTACAACTTATTTATACTTGTATTAAAATATTTGTTTTACTAATTCTGAATAGGTCTACGAAAAAACGAACGAACCTAAATTAAATTTGGCCGCCATCCAGTCTCTACGACTTATTCTGCAGTCTCAGATTTCAGGAAGAATCGTTACAGCATGC
Organism: Beris chalybata; assembly: GCA_949128065.1. Classification (NCBI taxonomy): domain Eukaryota; kingdom Metazoa; phylum Arthropoda; class Insecta; order Diptera; family Stratiomyidae; genus Beris; species Beris chalybata. The sequence goes on along the minus strand of OX421896.1, from coordinate 564,564 downwards.
ACCATATAGAGTCACTGTATAAGAACTAACACAAACATCCATTATCTTGAGTACGGACAATGTGTGTTTCATTTGAAACCAGTACATTTGAAATTTTTTTGCAGTTGTCCGATTTTTCATTTTTATCTCCACTAAAGTAGATAAACGCTGTATTTAGTTGACATTTCATGAGACATATGTATCTCGATTCCGTGAAACGTTAATCAAAATCCATCTGCTACACGTATACAAACTAAAACTATGCCATTTAAGAAACCTGCGAACTTTGGAGTTCGCAGGGTTCAAGAGTACTAAAAAGGTACCAAAAGCGGTCATTGTCCGTACTCAAGATAGTAGCCCTGACCAGAATAGACTTAAGGAATCTTAACAACTTTTCGTCAAACGCCTTAAGGCACGTAAAGTTTGTGGCAAAACTTAATAGCCCTGACCAGAATAGACTTAAGGCACCTTAAGGCAGCTTAAGTTTTTCTACGACTGTATAGAAATGCACGTAGACAGCCAGAATGGACTTAAGGCATCTTTCGTTGACTTTTCCAAACTTTCGTTAAAACTTAAGTGTACGGTTCTGAGCGTAGAAACTTAAGCAAACTTATGCGTTTGACATTTATTTACAGATTTTCCGAAATTTTTGTACTTTATGACTTCAGACTTGTGATTTATAGTTAACTCCACTTTAAAAAAGAAAAATTTATTTTAATTTACACTCTCTTGATGAGTATTTGACGGCCGATATTTGACTTTTTTAGCTGTCAAACTTCTCTTACCTTAAGGCTATTGTGGTTGGGTATAAGATTCATTAAGTTTTGCCACAAACTTTACGTGCCTTAAGGCGTTTGACGAAAAGTTGTTAAGATTCCTTAAGTCTATTCTGGTCAGGGCTAATGAATCTTATACCCAACCACAATAGCCTTAAGGTAAGAGAAGTTTGACAGCTAAAAAAGTCAAATATCGGCCGTCAAATACTCATCAAGAGAGTGTAAATTAAAATAAATTTTTCTTTTTTAAAGTGGAGTTAACTATAAATCACAAGTCTGAAGTCACAAAGTACAAAAATTTCGGAAAATCTGTGAATAAATGACAAACGCATAAGTTTGCTTAAGTTTCTACGCTCAGAACCGTACACTTAAGTTTTAACGAAAGTTTGGAAAAGTCAACGAAAGATGCCTTAAGTCCATTCTGGCTGTCTACGTGCATTTCTATACAGTCGTAGAAAAACTTAAGCTGCCTTAAGGTGCCTTAAGTCTATTCTGGTCAGGGCTATAGGTTGGGATAAAATGGTGTGGTAGGGGACTTAGGGCGGTGGAACGAGAGGGAAGCGTCTGAAGTATCTGTAAACGTTGCTTTTGAACTGCTGAAGGTTATACATACTTATCAGGGAACAGATCGGTTGGCAACGCGTTCCACATTACTGATTTTCGGGCGATAAAGGACTGCTTAAAATTCACTGTTCTCTACGAAGCTTGGCGAGGGTTACCGGGCGACTAAGAGTGGGGGAATAAGTTCCGTTGTAATGTTGTTGTAAAAATCTGGTGATTCACATAAGCCGATCGTATGCTAGAAAGACTTAATACGTACATAGGTAGAGGTAGTGGAGAATCGCAGCAAACACCGGTTTTACAATACCTGAAATTTGGTTCTTATATTGCTGTTAGTAAATTGAGGACAGGAGTGAAGAATGAAAATTTTGGAAGGGAAGGAATGGCAAAAAGTGTTGTCCAAAAAAGTAGATTCTTAAAAGTGAGATTGAAATATTCGAGTCTTTTGGTAATTTAAAATTTTAATAGGTTCACTGACACTATAAAGAAAACTAATTTGTTAAAATAAGTTGTTTTTTTTAGTAACCTTCCAGTATAGCATAGAAATCAAGTACGGCACGACATTGAAATTAAATGAACACACATATTTATGATAGTCTTGACCACGACGGAGCAGAATGAACCTTTTTAATATACATACAAGTAATATGTACTTCAAAATTGATTAATACAAATAAAAACCAAGCACATAATTTGTTGCTACCTGGAAACAAAGTACCATGAAATAAATAGCGTGCCCAATTTGGACTAATATCAGATTGCAACATTTTGTGTAATATTCAAGTAACATGAATCTTTTGGAAAAAATTAAAATATGAAATTTTCATAACTAAAAGTAACAAATGTAATTTTAAAATTATGTAAAAATGCATGTGTGATAATGAGATGTATATTACAAAAGAAAAAATTAAATTGAAAAAATCAATAATAATATTATAATAATAAACTTTTTTTAATTAAATTGACGGACTTATGAGAAATCAGCGCAAAATAACAAAATATTTGTATTGTGGTATGTATTACATATTTTAGTAAATCGAATCTTTAAATCAATCGTTTTGAATCGGTGGCACAATGGCAGGGAACGAATTAATTATTTACAGAACTTTAGCAACGGTTCATCAAAGTTTACAAATTATATTTAAAATTATATAACACCTCTTTGAGCACGTTTGAATGTGTCACTAACTAAACCAAGCAAGTTGTAAAATTGTTCATCAGTAGGTAGTATGGACAGTATATATCGTATGACAATAATAATTCGCATGGATTGTGTTCTCATCGCAACCAAATAATTAAAAATTGGCAAGGCGGAAGTCAGTAACGATTTATTACTTACTCTAGAAAAGTTTTTTTTTCCATAAACGATTCTTAGCACCTAGAACCTGTTCCTGTATAGCAATTAAAAAAACTGGTGGGTTAGAACAATTAAATTTATTTTTAAACATTAGCTTAGTTCTTCAGCTCTATTCTCTATTTGATTCGTTTCATGACAAAATGCATTTCTAGATACAAAATAAAATTAATAATAAATTTTCTTGATCTTAAACCTAGAAGCGTATTAATATACAATATTCATAAAAAACAACTAATTAACATTTAAAAATTTGGATGATTTTTAATAATTAGAATCTCGTGTTCCTTTTCAATCCACCGCACCAATTTATTGACCAGCTTGATGACCAAATTCTTATCAATTGTCGGTTCGAAAATTGCATAGAGCTCATAGGAAGCCGCAACCCATGCAAGAACCAATTCCTTCTCTTTTACTTCGTAGATTAGCTTCAACGGTCGCGAACAATTGTGAATTCGGTGAAACAGATCGGAATAAATTGAATGGAGTCTTTCAAATTCGTTCGGCTTGGAATACGGATGTGTAATTTCCGCGCATATCAGTTGCGAGCTAATTTTACATTTATAGAGAAAGTGACGCATTTCTGGAATTCCGATCGATCGTAGATTGATACCACGATTGTTCATTTCGTCGTTGATTGCTTCGAGGCAATGTGAACGTCGTAGTTTTTCGGTGATTTTCTTTTTTGCATCAGACAATATAAAGAAAACGTCCCGATCGACGGACAGCAAAAGCAGACATGCTTGGCAATCGTCGGACAAGTAGGAAACATGAGCATGCAAATAGCCGTTCATATCGAATTTCGGAAGGCAAATCGGTGTCCAGCTCTCGGCACTTTTGAAACTTTCCGAGCATTCGATCAAGTTAAAGATTAATCTAAAGCCAAAATGTTTCATTAATTTCCATCAAAAGTAGTTGTTTTTTTTTAATTACCTTAAATCTGCCGGATGTATTGAATATTTTTTCATTCGAACTAATGCTATGAGTTTATTGTTGGCTATGAGAACAGCAAACACCAAATTTTTTATCTTAGAGCAATTATTTTGAATGGCGTTCGTCACATTGTTTCTCATTGCTGTGCTCAGAGGCAATACTTGTACCGTGTTTGTTAAAGAAGCGTATACATTGTTTGTGACTGAAAAATAGGAAAACTTTTTGAATTGGTAAATTCTTAGTCCGTTCTGTACACCCTCTCCTCGTCTCATTCTAGTAGCATAGCAAAGGACAGTATCACCATCCCTCTGCAAGCAGCGGTCGATATCACCGAACTTTACTTGCTGCTGCGAATAGATTCAGATTTTTCAGTACATAGAATTCAAGAAAAACTAAAAGTAATAAAGAACCGGGTTGGCTTCAAAATCACATCTCACGGCATTCCGAAACTCTAAATCCCGTGAATGGAGGAAACAAATTATCGAACTTTACTGTAACTTATTTTTATCATTACTGAATGTACATATATACATAATTATACTCTAGCTGACTATTTATATGTATATAAGATAAGTTAAAGTATGCACAGGAAAATAAATAATGAAACGCAGCTGCATTATTTTGCACGCGGAAGTAAAATCGACTCATTGGAAATCATTTATCAATAAAAACGTTTCAAATTAACTTATTTGAAATGTAGCTTGGGTCTGATGGTTTATTGAATCGGTTTAACTTCCTTGACTTTTTATATAATCGCAAAAACTGTGATTTCAGGGCTTTTTAATATTCAATTCCCGGGAATTATTTTTAACTTTTAATTTAAGCGCCTAAACTAAGTGGCGTTAATATTGAAACGAGGAACGGTATTTTTCATTCAGGAGGCCAAAGTCCGATTTGGACTGTAGCGCCATCGTCAGTAAGTAACTATCGGGCCTATTACGGAACCCGCTCGACCAAAAAACGCACATTCTGCGACTATAAAGCCAGAAACACATGTGCATATATCTGCATGCAGCGCGGCAAAATTGATTTAGAACGCTTGAGTTTAAATGCGACGAAACACACGCTTATTCTGCATGCAGCGGAGCGCTGCAAGATGTCTCTACTTCTACTTTTGCGGTGCAGCGGCAGTATTATCACAACTTGAGGTTGAAATTTACCAACACAGAAACATAAAAAAGTGGTTCGACAGTTAATGTATAGTTGTAATTTTGTACCTGTGGAGTGGAGTATTAATGGAGGAGCGTTTCATCGAACTAAGAACAAAAAACAATTTTTTTTTCGATAATACCAGTCGAAATTACAAAATATAAGATGATTTTTTGTCAATTAAAACAAATTCAAACTCAAACTCACAATTGGCTATAGGGAAATGCGGTGATTTGGGACAAATACAACCAAAAGATCTGTCAAAAAATTCTGCACATCTGTTTCACAGGCAGAGATGCCTGCATTACTGCGTGCATATATTCTGCACATGTATTTCAGGCTTAAAACTCACCGACGGCCTACTTGTCGAGTTTCACTCGACTTTTAGTCGAGAAAAAAGCGTGAGTAAAGAGAACTGCGTATTATGAGAGCCGATCGAGTGAGTATTTACTCGTAAGAAATGTCAAATTCACTCGACTACTGGAAATGAAGTGACTTTCCAATTGTCGAGTTTCATCATACCAACTTTTGCTCGAGTCGAGTTCAAATGTGAGTGAGTTACGCACTCGACTCGAGTTTCGTAATAGGCCCGGTTATTTTTTACATTGTCAGCCGCATAATAACGTGCAACTAGACTTTACGCGTCCCAAGCAAAAAATAACAAAGTTGGGCAAACATATAACATATTATTATAAAGTTCAAACAAAACTGCTTGTTTTGCCAAATCAGACTGTCGTGCCGCTGCGCAACGATATAACGTTCAAATGACTGAGCGTCCAAAAATTCAATCATTGTATTACGATTTTTATTAAAGACATGTGGTGTGCTAAGTAAATTTGTTTTAATACGACAAACAGCTTTGCAGAACCATTCAGTTAAATGCGGTTAATTTTTCTTTCAGTGTAATGTCTGCAAATTATTTAATATCTTTTTTTTGTCATTCGGAAGGTATTAACTTTGCAATGTTGCGTTCCAAACCGAAATGGATGCAACCTCTAACGTTGAATACTTTCTTCAGCTACTTACTTTTCTTATTGCAACTATCATTGACTAGTAAATGATCTATAAGTCGTTCACTACCGGCTAGCAGTCGCCGCAAATCGAAATTCTGTCGCTTCTCAAAAACTTTCGTCATGCACTCGGACGTAAGGGTGGACAGTATCTGATTGTAGACATCGCTAGAAATTAAAATCGCAACATGAAGCCAAATAACATTACCAATCGAATTAGTCACGTCTTACTTTAATTGCATTTGTAGCTGTTGGACGGCGATCTTTTCTCTGGACGCCGCAACCAAAATGAGCGAATTGCGAACAAGGAAAACGAACTGAATTTCCTCCGCATGAATTGATATTATTGTGTCGTGGGTGTACTGAACGAAACTGACTAAGGCCTGCAGGACACCGAACAGCGTAGCCAGCTTATCTTCATTTCCATGCAGCGAATAAATTGGTTTCCCAGCCGAACTCAAGATAAAGATGTGTCGGCGCTTCTGGAGCCAGTCTTTGTCGTGAAGGTAGTCGTCGGCGATCAAGTCTAAATCGTCCATTGACTCACAGAAGTCCTTGCTTCGAACGCTTGCCAGGGAGCCGGACTTTTTGAAACCATTATCGCCCACAGCAGCTTCTTCTGGCGATAGTTCATTTCGTATCTCCTGAATTATGCTGTGCTTGTTTTCTTCGGCCTCAGTGTCCGCATCGTTTTGGAATTCTACGTTTTCGTCCGAAAAATCTTCGAAATTGTCCTCGCTTGTTCCCGGGGTGCTGGCTGCCGTGTCCATTTTCAGCGGTGCCACTGCAGGTGAATGACGGAATTTCAGAGTCGGTTGAGTCCCAAATGTTTTGTTGACATATCACTTTTTCGAATACAATAACAAGGCTTGGTATTTTTACATTCGACTAGGAATCGTTGCGCTCACACGATTTTCTCTAATGTCATATGTCAGGCGAAGGTAAACTGACGTTTTGCTTTGTCCGCAGTCGGTTGTTGACATCTACAGTCGGCTACCTAGAGCAACTCCGAATCACTGAAATTAGATAAAAATTGAGAAGCCGCTGTACTCAACCACCAATCGTCTTTCACTATAAGTGACAGCAGTTGTCTTCTCAAATTTAATTTAAGAATTTTTGGTTGAGAAGTTTTCTATTAAAATTCGATTTGACGCAACAATGGCTGGTGCCGGATATTTTAAAACAGATCACTACAACCAAATGGTTAAAATGAAATACAAGAATAAGTACAAGCGGTTGAAGAAGATGATCAAAAATTATGTTTTCGTAAGTAATCAAATATTTTCCAATATCCGATTTGTTTGTTAATATTTTCACTGTATCGGTTAGGAAGCATCTTCTCTCACCATCAAAACCTGATTGAAATGATATTTTTTCAGGAAAACGCCGCACTATGCGATCAAATCTCCGACATCCAAGAGAACATCACCATCCTAAAGGAAGAGAGGCGTTTCTTAATGAAAAAACTTCTAGAACATGAAAATGAAAACGAGCCCGTCCTGACCACCGGAAACAGTCAATCGACCGAAACACCGTTCGTACCGACAAAAAAAGCCTCAAAGAAACGCTCCAATTCAGACGTAACGAACAGTAAATCAAAGTCGACGTCAAAACAAACAGCCGAACGATCCGCACAACCAAAGAAACAAATTTGTCAAACGATTTCGGTCGACAGTCACGGTAATCCAATCTACCCGATTTACATAGGGAATCTAACGATTCACGCGGTTGGTGAAGTAGTGCCCGAGAATCCGAACTTTCATACGGAGAACTGGATCTACCCGGTTGGATACATGGCGACGCGAGTCTACTCTCACCCGAAAGAACCGGAACGCAAGTGTACGTTCACTTGTAAGATTCTCGACAATTCGGGCGTTCCACAATTTCAAATTATACCCGATTCGGACTTTGATCATGTGTTTTTTGGCGAAACTGCAAATATTTGTCATTTGGGACTGCTCGAGACAATAGTTCGTGTTTCGGATGTAAAAAATTTACCGCTCGGCGCACAAGGCGAATTGTTTTTCGGTCTTGGTAATCCGACAGTTATTTCATTACTCCAATCGAATCCGAATTCTAGACGTTGTCCGAATTTTAAAGGATTCCAACTTGACTCATTCGGTATCGAGAAAGATTCGGATCCTACGCTCAACTACGATGCCTTGCAAAAGTTGATTGCCATGTCCGCGTATCATACTGTACCGGAAATCAAGGAAGAACCGCCCGACGATCTGTTTGAATAACATCAGGACGAAGCGACGGAATCTATGGCAGAGATTGTTTTCTATGAAGTTGATGTCTACGGGATTGGCGAGTGACGAAAATTTTCTTATCCTTGCATTGGCGGACATCCGATATAAAAACACACCAGAAATGAATGGTTTGATTTCGCAGCACTTATGTATTTGTATAGTATCCGTTCGAATTGTGCAATGTGCATATCCCGATTAAATAAAGCGCATGCACTGACAATTTTTTTGTTTTTCTTCGAACACACTGAATAGAAAAAATGCAAATGCCTTTTTTGCAGCCGGCGCAATTGCTCGGGGATCAAGTTTTAATGCAGTTGCCCAGGTAGGGTGGTGAATTTGAAATGGCAGAACAGGAGAAGCAACAATGGATGTTCTTTTAGATTATTTTAGAGAATGTCGGGATTAAAAGAAAAATAGATTAAAATTGGCTTCACTCAAACTTTTTATATTATAATAATAAATATATTACGCGTGCTAGTAGTTAAATTAAATTATCAATTGATTCCGGCCCGAAATTTTTTATAGTTACGATATCCTTTTTGCACTACTTTACTCAATTTTACTATCATGCACACAAGAAAAATTTTATATTTCAAATACAAATAGGAATAAACAAATACACAAAAATGACTAGACAATAATAAGAATTCTTCAGCACTATGGCCGGCATAATGATAATGCGACTTAAAACTAATTCTGTTCGAATATGAACTAACAAAAGTTTACAGTATTCTCTTTGAATTGCGCGTATGCGAACTAGTGTCCGTTTCGAGCTTCACATACACCCATCGCGAATGTGAATTCAGAAAACAAACCATAAATTACAGGTTTACTCCGATAAAAAAAATATTGTACAGATGAACATAAATGGCGCACGTTTCGCCTCTTTTTCGAGGTCTGTGTGATTTTCTATTGAATCTTACAACTAATCCGAATCACTTACCTCATACCTATGCGTTACAAAATGACTATTCAGTTTCTCGCGTTTCTTAAACATCTTCTTACAAATATAACATTGAAATGTAAAATCATGGGAGTGGACTTTTAAATGCGCCTTGTACAGGGACACATCTAAAAATCGTTTTCGACATTCGTTGCATTCGAACAAGTAGTCTTCATCGTCGCTATCTTTACTATTGCTATTCTCCGCAATCCGTTGTTTCTCCTGCTCTATGTAGTCTGTGCCGTGTGTATTTTTATGCTTAACATACGCCTGATAATCGTTATATTCTTTATCACATATGAAACACTTGAAGAGCTTAATGCGCGAATGTGTAAGCATGTGTTTTTTTAAAGTACTAACTTCGCGAAACGGCTTCTCACACACATCGCATTGATACGGTTTTTCGCCGGTATGGATCATAAAGTGACGTCGAAGATTATGACGACTCCCGAATATTCGGTCGCATTCGGGACAGATGAATGCCTTTTTATCGCTCCCTTCAAAAATTGGTACGTCTTCGAGAAAAAACTTACCGTACGGTAGAACTTTCTTCTTGTCGTTCTGTTCGCACGCCGTGCATTTGGTGGCATTTGTATCGGATGGAATATTTTTGTGACATGCCATACACTTAAAATTTTTATCGGTACGATGTGTACGACGATGTTTTTTTAAATCGCTGAATTCTCGGAATCGTTTGAAACATATATCGCATCCGAACGGCCGATCACCTGGAATGAGTAAATTGGAATGATTAATTTTGATTGTACGGTATTACAGGGTGATTCTAAGCTTTAAACTAGAAAAATAGATTATGAAATGGAAGTGGTCTGGTTACCTCAGTCACTGAAGACTCAATTGGTCTTATTGTGACGCCCCCCTGGATTATCTATGATTCCTCTTCAACCCCTGTACTTCTAATGAAGCTTAGTATTTTACGACATAGTTCGAAGGTACCATGAAAACCTGACTGAAGTGACGAAGTCTTTTGTGAGCTAATCCCTCACATTCACAGGTGATGTGCTCTGGTTTTTCGTCTTCATCATCGCAATATCTGCAAATTTTTTTATCAGAGAGCAATTATATGAAGATGCCTCCTCATGTAACAATGTCCGGTCAGAGCTTCCACTAGGGTTCGGGGCTGATGTTTGCTTAATTTCAGATAATCAGATATTCTTTTTTTCGAATGCTTCGGCGTAAAAAGCTTCGAATGTTTGTTCCCAAATGGCACTTTGTGATTTTTGTTCATTTTACCTGCGCCTTCCAGCCATTGAGTCGACTATTTCGTTACCTTCGTAGCCGCCGTGTCTGCTCTTGTTCAATCATGCATTGAAGGCAATTCCACACAAGTATGGAGTAGATTCGAACTGACTGAAGGGCCATTTTTGCTGCCTTGCCGTCAGAGAGAATAGACATTTGCTGGTTTTTGTTGACCCGTCTGATATTTTCTCTAATGCAGTGTTCAATAGCATGAGTCTCCGCATTTGGCGTACTTTGCTGGTGGCATAAAAATAAGCGATGACGTAGTCCGTTGTAGCTAAGTTCAGTGGTATACATTCAACAAACACTGAGGCCGTGCATGTAAACCTCATCCCAATTTAGCCGTCTAAGTAAAAAATATAAATAATAGTAATAAAAATAAATCTAAAGCAGTAGTGTCTCAGAAAAGTCCTGTTACTGTACTATGCGCCATGTTCAGGTAAGAACCGGCAATAAGAAAATCTGAGCGAATATTACGCCAGATAATTAGAAATGGACAATAAAGACTTACCTTTAACCGGACCGGATTCGAAAAAACGGTAAAATGCATCAGGTCATATAGAAAAAAATATGTAAAGAATATATGTCTAATAAGGGACAACATTAACTCTAGTTTTTTGGGCTGAAAAAGACTGCCCAGAACGAAAAAATATTTTGAAGTTCACCGATTTGTGAGGCTGTGCAGTTCCGTGTCAATTCTAATTCAAAAGGATTTTCTGTTCTGTCGTTTATCGCATGAGTCTTCATTACGTATTGCTCAACCGAAAAAATAGCTTGATAAGCCTACATAAATATGTTGATTTAGTGGTAATATTTCCAACAAGTTGTTCATTCAAAAAATTGTTACTGTAAAAAAACAAAAAAAAACACAAACAAATAGTGCGAAATTACACTAAAATGAAAACTAACACACAAAAATAATAAATTAAATTAAAAAAGACAAATAAAAAGAAAACCAAATTAAATCAAATAACTTAATATTGAAATTGGAGCCCGTCCAACAAGGAAGCAATTGAGTAATGAAAATGAATGAAACCTGTGTGTACCTGTGTGAATCATCATGTGCCTTCGCAAGTTGTAATTGGACGCAACTTTCTTGTTGCAAAGAAAACACTCGAACTCCTGTTTCTCCTGCTCTTCCAAGTCCATCCAATTCAATTCTTCACCAACCTCGTTCTCGTCAATTTCGTCGTCATCATCATCCAGAAAAATTACATCGTCGCAATCATCCAAATTATCCGAATCCGCCTCGTTCATAATTTTTTTTTTCATTTCCGATTCAAAGTCCTCCTGCACTTCCTCGTCCTTAACCCGAATCACTACAGCCTCCTGATCGATAATCGAAACCGACTCACTTCGACTTCGCTCGCGTACACCCGACTTATTCTGCGCTTTTGCGGCGAGACTTTCAACTGCGATTTCCTTTTTGATTAACCGGGCTGCACGTTCCTTTCGATCCGCATTTTCCTTTCTCACCTGCTCGTTCTTTTCCAGCTCTCGTTTATCGGGCAGAATCATTCTCAGAAGGGACGGGTTGTACTGTAACTCGTCTATCGAAATGAAATTTTCCTCGGGCTCCTGATACTCGTACTTGTCGAGCGGCTGGTCAACAAAGTCCGCTTTGCACTGATCCGGCGAGTAGTTCGGACCTTCGTATGGATAGTACTGACCGTTACCATAGTCGTACATTTGATCCGGGTAAATTTCAATGCCGAAGTTCATTTTGGCATCTGGTGGCGGATACTTGAAGCCGAGAAAAGGGTTACTTATTCTAGTGTGCGGCGTGTTACCAATGAAATTTGAATTATTAGTGTCGCCAACCATGTGAAATGGCGCAACTTGTAGTCCGTGTCCATTGGAATGGAATTGGCTGGCAAACACTTCCATGGTCACCAGCAGATTTTCACGACATTCGCATTTGCAAATGTTTCTTGAATTGACGACGCAGACGTGTAAATTTGTACAGCTCACTAGCGTCTGTTTCCACAATTTTGTACGTTGTGCTCAACAAATAGTCGCTGTTTAGGCTACTTGTAATTTTCGAATATTTTCGTATTTTGTTTACCACACGACTATAAAAAATTTGCACTGCTGACAGATGTTCAGAAATTTGATAACGCACAACGTACTAGAACAAGGACGGTAAACGACTAGTTCGAGTGTGGCACCGTGTTCCGAAAACTGTGGCGCGTACGAATTTAAATACTGATCACGACACCACAAGGAGCGATACTAGGCGCAGCCTGAAGCTAAAACTAACATTGGCCTCCGTCGAATTGTTTAAGGCTTCTAATTCAGAGTCCTTTTCCGCATTATTGTCCTCTATATTTCTCAAAGTATAACCGCTCTAGTAACCTTGTCTTTCTACCGGAGTTGTTGCGTTTGTGATAAAATCCAATACATTAATATTGGAATTCTCTCGCCACCTTCGACCGTGTTTTCTATTGGTTACAATTTATAGTGTTTTAAACAGAATATCCATCGACTCTTTTCTTTTTTTAAATTCCTTCGATAAGTTCTTGTTTTTTATACTCGCCAAACTACTTACGTGCTGTATCAAAGGTGGCACTCCCTTAAGTCTGGTTCGGTGTCATTAAAAATAATAAATGGGTTGAATTTTACCATCGTGAGATCAAATTTAAAGACACGATATAAGCCCCAAAGTATAATAAATCTGTACACTCCGACCATTACTAATTTAACCGTATTTGCTCGAACATGTAAATAGCAAGCGCTTCCAATCAATTAAAAATCAACTTATAACCATAACATTTCTCTTACTTATTTATTTCTCAATTAAAGCTATGCCAGTTTTCTCTACCTGATCTAATAACGCTTGCAATTTCGTATCAAATAATTCGCACCGTATCGGCATCTCTAACGAATAGAAGGGATTTTTTAAAACAAAATCCGAGTACAGTTCGTAAATTTTCTTCAATAAAATATCCAAACCGGTCTGATGTGTCTCAGCAATTACCATAAACTTTACACCTAAATAGAAGGGAAATATTTTTTTTAAAAAAAAGAGCAAAACAATCTGAAACAATAAATTGCAACTTTACCAGTTAATGTTTGAAAACAATGCAACGTAAAAGTGTCGGCCTCGAGCACCTCGATGCCCGAACTTTTCGGTTCCGGACTCAATTGACTGGCAATTGCAAACAGCGGATAGAACATACTGGCCAAAAATATTTTCTCGTTTGTTGTCATTTTCGGTCGAGTGAATTTCAAATTTAGCGGATAGTTTTCGGCATTTTCGATTACCGCTTTTACGTCGCGTCCATCTTCCAGGGTGCCACCGTTTGCGAGGACACCGTTGATTGAGACGAGTACGTGACCAACTGAAAAATATGTTTGAAAAAATCTAAATTGGTGCTAGAGACTTTATATAAATGAAAATAAATTGGCCGACAGCAAGTTCCTGCAGCATCTTCCCGTTCAGTCGGAATTGAAGAATTAATTAAGTACTAGCGCAGAATTAAAAAACTAAAGAATTGGACAGCTGCTTAATCACATCAAGCCGCGCACTCTTACCTGCACCTGATTAAACTCACCGATAGTTACAGTCAATTGGTACACGTATCAACCCATCACACTCGTGGGTAGAGTATTATTGCAGTAATCCGCATCACACCAGACAGATCGCTTTATATGGTACACACAAGACACCACCAAGTCCAAAAAGGTTTGTGAGATTTTTAAATTAAAAATATGGACTTAAGAAATGAGCTGAAGATTAATATATTTATTCGAGCCTTGCCACACAATGTCAGTTATCGAAATTGACGTCGGCATTTTGAGCGCCAATCACATAAACTAATTTTGAATTTCAATGCTTATCTTGGTCTGCTCAATCATCCTTCAAAGATTTTATTTGGAAATCACGTCGGGTCAGACTATGCCCAAGATCTCTTCTTCATTTGAGGATTTCGGAAATGTATTTTCAGTCCTGCTTCCTAGGTATCAACTTGAGTGGCGAATCACTCATTTTCGGTATATTCTGCAGAATAATGTTTAATACGGCGTACACGTTTAAGAAGTTAAGTTCGACGATAAACCTTATCTAGCTCAATAGATTCAACCGTGAGACCCAAAAGCCACGAGGTTAAATAAGAGTTTTCCAGACCCTTAGTCATATATCGAAACCCCTTTATCTGCATCTGTCAGCTCGGTACCGAGATTTATAGAGCTCCTATAACAAGGACTACCACTTGCATGATCCGCAGAAGGTTGAGACTGGAGGTCGACTGGACCTGAACAGACTACAAGCGATAGTGTCAAGTCGCAGGCAGCCCACTTCATTCACTCCACTTTGCGGAAGTGACAGAATAACATATATAATAGTACTTCATGGACCGACTCACAAAAAAATCAATTTAATCAAACAAAACCAAAAACTCACCGTTAATTCCATCTTTCTGTCCAAAAACAACCGAAACTTTCTTCGGATCGTACTCTAGCACCAAATCAATAGGATAACTGAAGGTTTTCTCGTTTTCTATCCGCGGAATGTTATGGTCAAGATTGAAAATCAACCCGCCCGACTTACTAACAATATAAACGCCGTAAATTATCATAACTCAGTGAGTCTGGGAGTTAAGACAATTTATTTTACGGAAGTAATCCCACAAGAAACACGCAAAATGTTTATTTTCGTAGTCTGCTGTCAGCTGTCGCCGTTCAGGGTTCGCCACATGAAGTGTTTCGTTCGTGTTCGTGAATTGTGTAGTTACAGCGGGTGACAGCCGAGCGTATACCAATCGCTGCACGCTACATCTTTCGTTCCCGTTCCCTTTCATATTCCAATTACAAAGTGACAGTCATCAGATCAGCTGTTGGCAAGTACTCCTTGTAATAGAATAGGGATCAAGTTAAGAATGTTTTGAACGGATAATCGCGCTAGCGGAATACAAACGAAGGAAAAAAGTATACCCAGTTGAAGCCGCGTCGTTTTGCTTTTCGCCATTATTAGTTTGTAGGAACTCGAGAAAAATGGACATGATTAAGGTGAGTCCATTTGTCGTTGCGGCTTTCGATATTAATTGCCGTCCGTCCGCATTTCAGGGGATCACGTACGGTCTACTGCAGGGCCTCTACGACAGCATAAAGGGAATAGTCGTAGTTTTCTACATGGATCGGGAGATGAACCGAAAGTCTGAAGTGACGAAAAAGTCTGAAAATTTAACGCGAGACGTTTCTAGTCAGAGCAGAAGACTGGCCACGAACAGTACGGAGCCTAAGCGGCATGAGTAAGTTTTTTCATTTCCTTAGTTGTAAATTCGATCGGCTTTTTTTAGTAACATGACCGTCAAGGAATCGAAACTATGCTTTGAAATGTGAAGAAGATAAAAGAGTAGGGATGACGAAACGTTTTTCGCTTATTTTTTCCGTCTATATCGTTGTATATCGCAACATATTCATACGATCTTTCACCACGATTACTAGATTGCTACGCTTTCGCTTTGTAAATCTTGCAACTTGAAAAACTAATAGATCATAACCTGGGCTCTGGAGAAACAGGTCAATAACTAAAACCCTGCCAACAGTATAGAGGGAACTTTATTATATTTCGGAATAAGTTTGGAATATGGACAGCAGATTTTGTAACGACTTCGATTACGTTGTGTATGAATATTCTAATAAACCTTGTCCACACTCGCTCAAAAATCGCAATGCACTAAGTAGGAAAATCAATCCCGTGCGACCCCATCAAATATTTTATTTTTCAACTCCCTTTGGAGGTGGAAGTCCGAAGGTGTAAAAACTAATTCGATATCTGAGCGATTGCATTCGTGAAGATATTCATGTCCTGCGAGATATAAGCTAAGCGAAGTTGTCTTTGAAAATCATCAAAACAACTAGCCTGTAACACTAACAGGTATATTAAAAATAGCTTACACCAAGGTCCGCAACGTTTGCAGATACAGCAAGTCTTATTACCGAAATCTAAGAAATATGCCTGGAACTCAATTCGTTGAGACTAGAGTCACTGTATAAGAACTAACACAAACATCCACTATCTTGAGTACGGACAATGACCGCTTTTGGTACCTTTTTAGTACTCTTGAACCCTGCGAACTCCAAAGTTCGCAGGTTTCTTCAATGGCATAGTTTTAGTGTGTATACGTGTAGCAGATGGATTTTGATTAACGTTTCACGGAATCGAGATACATATGTCTCATGAAATGTCAACTAAATACAGCGTTTATCCACTTTAGTGGAGATAAAAATGAAAAATCGGACAACTGCAAAAAAATTTCAAATGTACTGGTTTCAAATGAAACACACATTGTCCGTACTCAAGATAATGGATGTTTGTGTTAGTTCTTATACAGTGACTCTAGTTGAGACATGCTGCAATTATATGAGCTCACATTTTTGATTTACCTAAACAAGTGTGTGTGTGTGTGTGTGTGTGTGTGCGTTTGTGTGAAATATAACCTTCAATGCCAGTTATTCAGTTTCTTTTTGCTATCTGTAATATAAGACACCGGTAACTCAGCTATCGAGCCAATTGCCCAGCAAGGTCGGAGGTTATTTGCAGATTCGCCGAATGTTAAATCAAAGTACTGTTTAAAAAAGAAATGTGCTCTAAATCTAATATTTTCCATGGTTCAAAAGACCCAACCTCGCATGAAAGATTTTTTTAAATGTTATTTTGAGGCTGTGCAGTATTCCAAAAACATTCATAGTAGAGCCGTAAGCACTTTGGTTGCGTGAAGCATGTTGTCACATCTTATCTCTTCTTTTTTCAAACAGAAAAACCACCCACACCGTAAAACTTTAGCTGAACCCATGGTTCCAAGATCGGCCAACAGCTTTCTTCAAAACGTTTTATCGAATAGTTTTTATAATAAACAATTTCTAACTTTTCTTTCAGGGAACCGAACATTATGAAACGCGTTTTTCAGTGCTGTGCACTGAACGGTGGTGTTTTTTGGTTAAGTATAATAGTGTTCGAATACGGTTTATTGCCGACAATACAACTTCTTCTCACCGTACTGATTGGCGAAGGATCTGGTCTCGGATCGACACTATGGAGCTGGATGCATCCATTTCTTCAGCTTATATTCGGTATGATATGGGTCCTGCCGTTGTTCCTATTGAGCAAGGTGGTCAACAGCTTATGGTTTCAGGACATTGCCGACTCGGCATATAAATTTCGTAAAGGACGACCGCAACTCATACCGAGTATTTCTAAGTTGATTGCGGACACGATTTTCAGCATTTTCGTGCAGCTACTATTTCTCGTACAGAGTATGGTAGTTAGTGTCCTACCCATTCGGTATTTAGGAACGGGCCTCTTCCTAGTTCATCTTTGTCTTTTGTATTCGTTGTACTCCTTCGAGTACAAATGGTTTAATATGGGCTGGGAATTGCATAAGCGATTGAGTTTTATCGAGAATAATTGGCCTTATTTTTTGGGCTTTGGTATACCGTTAACGATTCTAACACAGCTGCCGAATTCGTATATTGTCAGGTAAGTTCTTCGGATCGCAGTTAACTGAGTATATTTTTAATTTTCTATTTTCTATTCAATTTTCACCAGCGGATGTGTTTTTTCCATTGCGTTCCCGATATTTATATTAAGCGGAAATGAAGCGAATCCTCCTATTGGGTCGTGGTATGAAATTTTGAGATGATTACACATCGTTGCAATTTAATGGTTTTAATATTTTCAGTGATTTTCCGTTGCGATTATTTTCGCCAGTAGTTGCTGTCACAAATGTGTTTTTCAATAGGTCTGTGCGCGTATCTAAGACACCATCTTTTGTCAGTAATAATCCGAATACTTCTGCACGACCGTCGCCAATAAGGAAAAGTTCTGCGTTAAGTTCGCGGTAGCGAAAACCCGGCATTAATTCAGTTATTTCTGTAATATACTTATGTACATAAACTATGTAATCGAGACATTATGCGCGAGATAATTTTTATTTATTATTTTTTTTTTTGTGAAAAAATAATTTAAAGGCTTTGAGTACTTTACGGTTTTGAGCGAACAATTTAACACGACAAAATACAATCACCTGTATAATACGCTGAATGAAGTACATTTCCCAAAAGGAACAGTAACACATTTAATATTAGAAATTCGTTTTACAAATAAATATAAATAAATAAATAACACTAAAAATTACTAAAGTGTAGCATTAAGTTGCATGGTATCAGTTCGACTTATAATTACAATAAAAATATAAAAGTTTCAACTATGTTTACGAACAAGACAGCAAACGATTTTGTTTGGAGTGAACTAATTGACACTCATAAAACGTATAAGATGTAAATGTATTCGGCAATAACGAATCTAAACTCATTTTCTTTTTCTGGTCCTTACATTTTTAGCAGTATGTATTTGTTGATGTTTAAAATACAGATTATATATTTTTAAAAATTTTATAAGTCATTAATGGATGACCATTTCAATAACATTTCTTGAAGTGCAACTTTGTCCACATTAAAACTCAACCACAAAATAGTAAAAATGAGAAAAGCATCATATAGTATATCTCAATTGGATGCACTAACAACTGGACAATTTATCCTAAGGCATAGTTTATTGAAGGGTTGCAATTTTAGATGACTAAATAGATGCCTTAAAATGTTTACTCTTTTTTTTAATTACTCGCAAATAGACAATGTTTTTGCATTGTATAATAATTAGGCCTCTTTAAATATATAGGTTAAGTAGATTTTTATATTTTTTACAATGATGGAAATACATAAATAATTTCAACTAAATTTGCCTTATTTTCGTTGTATTGATCTGTTGTTACCATGTTCGATTTTAATTCAGACACTACTGGACCAATTTGCTCACTGTTACTGAAACCATTGCCTTTGTTTTTCGATGTCACACGCCAAGTCTTAAGAAAGTGAAAATTGATTCCGCAGACAAGTTTTTCAGAAACACTAGTGGTTTAGTATTAATTGCAGATAAGTCACCTTTATTACGTAACAGTGCAAATCGCGAAGAAGATGAAAATACATTTTCGGGAGAAGGATATTGCCCACAAGTTCACTGATCTAAATATTGAAAATTGTTTGGGACTGTTAACTTCGAGGATCGAGTTGTACCTGTATAATATGCAGAGGGTAGGAATCCGGGACAGCGGTTCCATTAAAGTCCGCCTTCACTCGCATGTACACCTGTAATAAGGACTTTTGTAGTATATCCGATATTCGTCGTTTACATTCAAGCTACGAAAATTGCGTTTACAAGGTATGTTAGAAAATAAATATTGCGAAAAGCACACGCTAGCGATGAACGTAGACTAACTACGGACGAGCTAAAATATTTACATAATTATATGAAGCTGCACAAGGGTCATAGGATGTCAACTTTGCGCAATTAGGAGGGTTGCAGTGAAATTATCAATTGGAATGCAATCAGCGGAAACAAATTTTTAGAGTAAAAGCCATGTTTTGTTTCCTTTCGAGTCAGATCAAAGAAAGGGATCAAGATATCTACAAATTTCAACAATAAAATTTCTTTTTGCAGTGTTCATTTTCATTTAAAGACTAAAAAAAAATCACTACTAGTGTAGTTAAATAAACTGAAGAAGGCTACTAATAAATACAATAACAACTAATCGTATACTTTCAAACAAACTACATAATTCTTTTTATTATCTTTATTATACACTTTAAATTTAAAACATACTTCAGGAAAAACACAAGGTATTGTATTACTGTCGTCTATTTTTCGTTTCATCATCAAAAATTACTAAGCCATAAGGGCATATATCAAATTCAAGAAATAGTAAATTACAAAAAATTGAGAATATCTAGTAACAGTCGGGAATGAGGACTATGATAGTACAATGTAATAATGAAAAGTAGTCTACTTATTCAAACATTATTTGAAATTGAAATAACGACGACAGCAGAATTCAATCATACGGAATAATATAAAAAAAACTGAAGAAACTTAAAGAATTACACGACACACATCGCTCTTAAGTGTTTTGAAGAAAATCGGCTTGGCGGCTACTATGGTTTTCCTCTTCATGTGCAATAGAGCGCAGAGTTGATTATTTACAGTAAATTAAGAGACTAATCAGGTTGATTCTGGGGAGCAATTTGAACGATAACGATATTAGTATTAGCAGCAGAAGCTATAAAACCAACGGTTTTAATTCTATTTTTCTTTCGATAAATAATTGATTAATATTAATTTAATTTTTTTCATATTGTACTGTTGGCCCGGGTGACTCATGTACCGTTGACATTAACTGATGTTATTTCGCAATTAAATTTATTATCGCTGGTGTGTTCAACACTATCATGATTATCACTAAGGCTATTATCACCAGAATTATCGTTATTGATCCTAAAACTATTGCTCTTAAAATTACAGAGAGGGTCTTCAGTTCGGTTTTTTGACGATGCTGTGATTGCTAGATTTGTAGTCGACAGCAACAATTGATTGGTACTTGGATGAATTTTATCGTCGACCTTATTATGTTTACAATTCTCTTCGAGGAGCTTAATAGTGGTGATGATTTTTTTATCGCGTATTGATTCGGCAGCTGCATCACTATCGCTATCCAATTGTTTTCGACGCGATTCAGACTCGGTATCGGTTATTTCACTTTCAGTTTCGCCATCGCACGAAGTAACACTCATCGGTTCGTTACTGGACGACGATAACGTATTTGCAGGACTACCGGAATTGTTCGTTTGAAGATCGATTCCCGATTCCATTCCCGGCGATGGTATCATTGGCGAGGAGCACATCGATGACGACGAGTTTGTGCTGTTTGTATAGAGTTTCGATACAAAGAGCTTTGGCGTAATTCGTCCTTCGTATGTTCCTGAATCGGGACTGGGACATATTGATGATGGTGATTGGCAAATTGGTGAAGGTCCCCGACTGTAAAAGATGAAGAAAGAATTAACTTATTTCTTCATGCTGTGACTTCAGTCCAGGCAGCTCGTCTGTACTTTGAGTCACGATGAATAAGGCAATGAGTGTAGTTAAACACCAGAAATAAATAACTATTTACTATAACTATAACTATAGAGAATAAATAACTATTTCTAACTGTAATAATAAAAAAATGATTTCGATCATCAATATTCTATAATATGATCTTAATGTTTTCGGTCATGGAATCGAAGTTTGGTCTAAGCAGAATCAATTAAGGTTAAGGTTTGTTCTCTCACAACCCGCGCCCTTACATTCACGATGCTTTCGGCGCGTTCTTACCTTCTAAAAGTTCAGTCAAAATAAGTTTTATATATTTTCCCTTTGCTTCGGATGCAAACGAATCATTTAACCTTGAACTCTGAAATATTTTTTTATCAAATATTTCATATTCCATTAAAGTGCCTTGTAATATTTTGATTATTTCGTGAATAGAAATGCTGAGTAATCATGAGACCAAATCGACTGGAACCTTCGCTAGAAAATTTATTACCACCCAACTGTCTGTTTGCTGGTTCCCGAAACAGCTTCAACCTTTCCATGACCAGTAAATAAAAAGTTACTGAAAGACTAATAATAAAAAGCGGCACTCACCTCTCGGTAAAAATCTTCTTAAATGGTGGCGGAGAACAGGTGTTCCAGTTGCTGTCATCTAATTCAAATTTTCGTTTTACGGGACCTAGCTGACTGGGACGCATAGCAATCGGCGACATGGATCGTCGCGTAGCGAAAGTTCGCCGAGTCGGCGAAGGAGACAGCCCGTACGGCAACCTTATTCCAGTCCGGCTATATAAAAAAAAATGGGATAAGAAAAACAAAGTCGGACAGTAGACTTCAAAAAGCTCACTTTGTAGGACTTGGACTCGAGCACCTGGGTGGTCCTGTTGGTAATGTCACTTGCAACGGGTTCGTCATGTCTTCCGATTTACATGACCAATTTTCTGCAACCAGAGTTAAATCTTCCCAGCTCTGGGACATTTGCATGGCGCTATGAACTTCTCGTTCATGATTTACCTCGCGGCTATTCATATCCGCGCATTCTTCCTGCCGAAGCTGCGATACTCGAGGCGTTAGACGAGGTCCCGTACCGGCATTGGCACCTAGCGATGCGTAGCTTGCCGAATAACGGCGAGCACGCGGTGCAAATATATTCAAAATCGGAGCCGGAGATGCTTCCCTGTGATGTAAAATACGGTGATTTTATTAAAGCCCGATTTTCACGAAATAAAGAAGAAAAAAAAAACAGTTGGGCTTACTGACCTTGACGAGGAGCTGCTCGTTGTAGAGGGTGTACTCGTTGAAGTCATCCCCTCAGACGCACACGTCTTCTTCGTTATTGCTGATGGTGTGGTTGTCGTGGCCAAATTATTAATAATCGGAGCGCTTAAACATCGTTTTAAAATATTCGGCAAATCAACATCCATAGTAAGTCGGCACGTGCAACACTCAAATTCGTTTTCTTTGCACCCTAAATACAGAAAATAAGTGCAACAAATTCCGTTTACGCTTTGAAATCAATTAGGCTTCGTAGGAATTTCAATCAAGACGGGATGGTGGATTTCGTAGCTGTCATCTCCCAAGTGTCAATTTATCTGACATCTCAAATGCGAATTTTATGGAAAATTTCAACTAAACTTATTGAAAAAACACACTAGGAGTGATCCCGAAACGTGACTGATTAATATCGGATAGAACTTGGAGCGAATATAGCACTGAATTTTAAGAAATTTACGAACACTTCGAAATGATTTTGGCCGAATTTCAAGGCGGCCACCCAAAAGAAGAAATTAATTCTTCCGTTAAAAACTCAGGAATTTGGTCGTAAAATTGTCTCAAAAGAAATCTGAAGATACTGATGTTTGTTTGCTCACACGTTTGGGAACGGTGTTTATAATTTATAGGTAGAAAAAACTGATTTGAAAATTTTCTTTCGGAATCCTCCCTTCCGTAGAACGATTAGATGAAAATGTTCGGGTCCGTTGTCGGGTTTTTTCGCGTTTATGTATAATGACAATTGGTGCTGCCAGATATGAAGTACCGATAAACAGTAGGTTTTGAAAATTTTTATTGAAAATTTTTATTTATTATTTGAATTTATTTATTATTTGAAAATTTTTATTTAAGTAATCGTTCGAAATTTATTATTAAATTTCAATAAAATCCCAAAAAAACTCAACAGTCGAAAAAAACTCAACAGAAACTAAAACTAACTCAACAGACGTTCAACAGTTTTTTTGTAACTTTAATATTTTCAAAATCTACTGCTCCTCGTTTCGAGGCACGCACCATTAAAAAGTATACCAGGAAGATATTAGGAAAGTTAATTTTATTACTAGAACAGCTCTTTTACAACTTTCAACTTCATTATCGGTTCTTCATAAACAAAATTTAAGTTAAGAGTAAAAACATAGAAGTGAAAACTAATTCGATATCTCATCAGACCTAGGAGACCCATTAAACTCCTTAGTGAGTTGAATACCAAAAACGCTAAGATGTAAAAGTGAAATGAACTCGATGTTTCAGAAAACCTAAGAGATAAGACATAGTTCGTGAAAACCATTTACAACCATTTACCATAGTACCAATGAATTCTAAAAGCTTTATTTGCTTAAATTATTTACCTACATAATATACTTAATAATCTACAGAATGATCCTTTCCTAATATAGAAAAAGAGTCCTTCTTCCCCGTGCCACCACTATCTAAAAATATTATTTTGAATATACCATTACTATACTGCCGCGCTAATGGAATAGATCCTCATATCTTCGTTATTTGCAAAAATAAAATTGATATCTCAAAATTACGAAAATGGAGAAACTACTTTTTCAATTACGACAGTAGTATTACCAAATATTAAAATACATACTACGTTTCAATTTTCTATCATTAGCGACGGTCTAGAGATATTAAAGTGAAAATGGGAGTCCTAGGAGTCCTATCTACTTTAGGTATAAGTTCCAAGATCTTATCTGATATAATTTATTTGATATAAGATGATTTTAAAAATAAGAAAATATCACTTTCGTGCTCCACTGCTTACCACAAAAATATTTATAAATTTAGGAGTTTCAAAAATTGATGTGATTAAATTCAGATACTTGATCTTATCTTCCGGTTTGAGTAAGAACACAAATATTTTAAATATTCAAGTTGATTTTGTTGTTGAAGCTCCTCAAATCGATTTAACTGGTACCGTATTTCCTGTTTGGGAGGCCAGTGCTCGATTTGGGCTATCGCGCCATTGTTGATGATGGTATTATGGCTACAGATAATTTTTCGAAAGGTGATGTGGTTCTTTCGATATTTTTTGCAAAAGCTTCGTTCTTTTATCCAGGCATATATTATCAATGAGATACTACCTTACCTTTTTTAATTATTTTTCCAGTACTTGTGATTACTTTTGTTATAAAATACTATTGGTGTAAGAAGTAAAATCAACGTTTTGGCCATTTTTGAAAAAAAAATTATCATCTTTCAAACCCGATTTATCGCCGGTCTGCTAATCTAAGATTAGGACCGAATGTACTTACATATATAGGTATGTATAAGATGTGTACATTTTCAATGATAATTAAGAAATGCCATGCATGTCAATTTCACACCGAATGTACTTATTGGTTTTCGTGCAAATTGCACGTTATCGAAACTG
The DNA here is from genome assembly GCA_949128065.1 of Beris chalybata. Lineage (NCBI taxonomy): Eukaryota > Metazoa > Arthropoda > Insecta > Diptera > Stratiomyidae > Beris > Beris chalybata. The sequence continues at coordinate 539,771 of OX421896.1, read as the reverse complement.
TATTTTTTAATCGAGATCTTATATTTCATTTCATTACTAGCCGCGCACTGCGGCTACGCTGACGTTGTTCCATTGCCTGTTATTCCCGTCTTTCCCGCTTCTCCGGTTGATCCATTGGTCCTTTTTCTTACGTGTTTCTCGTTGATCCTGATTCTCTCGTTGCTCCTGTTTCTCCCAATGCTTCTGCTACTCCCGTTTCTCCCGTTGCTTCCATTACTCCAGCGTATATTCACAATCCTCCATCCACCACCCTCCTTGACCCTCCATCTCCCATCTCCTATCCTCTATCCACCATCCCCCATCTTCTATTCTCTATCCACCATCCTCCATCTTCCTTCCTTTATCCACCATTCTTCATCTTCCATCCTTTATCCCCCATCCTCCATCCATTCCATTCTCCATCCTCTATCCAGCATCTTTTATCCACTATCCTCTATCTATCGTCCAACTTTACCATTACCCACGTACCCTTAACCAATCACCAAAATTTCATCGCAATCATATGAGTAGTTTAGGAGCCTATACGGAACAAACAGATAAACATCCATTTTTATATATAGAGATATCGCTTTAGAAAATAAGTGTTTTCGGGTCAATTATTGAACCTTTGTCGGTTAAAAACTATAACATGTCAGAAATGCAAGAATAAAATTTAAGAGAAGATTATACGAATAATTAAATAAATATGTGTAATATAATAATAATAAAGTTTGTAATATAGAAACTGAAACCGAAAAGTGTGAAGACAAATTAAATATCTAAATTTCGATTTTTCTGAAAATATTTGCTCCCAACAAATTTTGAATCGTTATTCTTTCCTTGCAGGTAAATCATGTATTTTGTACAGGAACCTTAAAATACAAAATAGGAATCGCTCAGGCAGCTTTGATGTGGAATACAGAAGACTCATTTTCCTAAAAGCTCATTTACAAAAAAACAGTTGGATGAAATGGTTGCATAGTGAGATAAAATGTTACATATGGGGTAGTTTATTCAACTGTCGGATCCGGTAATCAAAATGCTCACGATCGGCAAAAACAAATTTGTAAGTGGTGGCATTCACCATTCAAAAATCAGGTTGAATGAATAATCCCTTATATTATTTTGATGCAGATCCAAAAAAAACGACAGAATTTCACTTTTATTATGAGCACTTAGAAATAAATACATATGTATATCGTATATAAATAAAATATGGGGACGAAATAGCTGGAAAAAAACACTAGCTCTAGTTTAAAATTTTATTCCATGAATTTGTTTTTATTAATTAAAAAATAATACTCTTATCATTGCACAACATTTTTTCCATTTGAACTCATAAACATTTCAATTATTTAAGATTTTTACTTATTGTTAGTGTTAGTGGTAGCAGTTCTGTCAAAATATGGACTATCGTGGAAATATACACAATTATAAGAATTGTTAAATGTGTATAATATATAAGAGTTTAAATAAAACACATTTGCATAACAAATAAACTTGTATATATTTACCTACTTTTCTTTATTTTGTTTAATGCTAACATTATACAATAATTTTTCCCACTATTTTATACACCAGCAAGAAAAATAAATACATGTCTTTCTTTCACTTTAAAAGAGATTTTTTTTTAAAATTATTCCTATAATTATTTTGGCTTACGGTTTTGCTTAAAATTAAATTAAATTTTTATTGTGGATAGACATTTTGATTTTTTCCGTTGATTTAATTGAGAAATAAATATACACGTATCTACTGTTTATTTTTACCATTTAATTTTACATTTGCAAATGAGACTGAAGGATGTAAACGAGTGGTACATATACTCGTAAATTTTGTTCGCTTCGTGTGTATAGTTTGAATATCATAAGGATATATTTGAAGACCCAGCCCAAAATTAGAGACAGATGGATATGTTTATACAATTGTATCCAGTATCGATTGCAGTGGCAGTGTGCTCAGTTCAACGAATGTGTTTATAAATAAAAGTTTCGGCTTCAAGCCGAATGAAATCAGTTTGCTCCCGAGAGATATTCTAAGATATTTTATTTTTTTACATAGTGAGGTTTAGATGATTTATTTATTTTGATTTACTGTTGAACGTACATAATATCAGTGTTGCTGGCGTCCGTGCTAGCTAGGGTTGTGGAAGGAGGGGACCTTCATCGAAAATCAGACTATAAACCCTAGGCCTGTACAACAAAAATTAGTCAAGCCGACTTATCCTGGGAATGACAATTAGTGATATCTTTTACAATAGGTCATGCATGAGAGACCGAGAACCGGGGATTTGCGCGACTTTTCAGTGCGTTCTGGTCTTTTATCTTCATATCTTAATTTATAATATTTTCACTTTTTGAAAATATTCACTTCAAGGCCTCCGTTCACAATATTCAGCAACAACCCTGCATTCAAGGCAATGTATGTACCAGTTCTTCTAATATTACTTTTCTTTAACCTTGGTGGCAGGTCTAAGTGGGACTCGAACAGCTATGAATTTGGATTGGACTGCACCACCTAGGGTGATACTAGACTAATAACACCCTAATGTTGTACATTGGTAATCTCAAAGTAGTATACGTAAGTTCTCTTCATGTATGAAATAAACAAAATCAACAAAGCGTGTACCATGTCTCACTTGAAATACAAAGTAAAAGACTTTTAAAATATTGTACAAGTCTTCTTAAGATTTAAAAAAAATACTGATATATTTTAATATAATCAACCGATCTTAAGTATAGAGTTGTATTTAATTTTATTTCACGACTGGTAATTCATTGCACGTAAATTTTTTTATTTATTTTTATACATTCAGCTCGCAAAACTGTAAAAATGTTCTTTCATCATTTATTCTGTCGTCTAATAATATATATGAAAGATAATAAAAGAATAGAAATAATATTCTAGTGTAATTGATATTTATTTTAACTATTTTCTTACTAGATATAGACATCGGTCAAATAATAAGAAACTATTATTATATCTATGTCATTCGTTCTCACCGTACAAACGATTTACATTCAATACAAATTAAAGTGTTGTATTGACCATTATGCATCGATGTCCTTCCGAAATGACACTCGTCAGGCCTCCTGAGAGATTAAAATGGGATATACCCTTTAAATAGAAACAAATTCAGACCCAATGCCATTCAATACCAGTTTTATATCCGTATTATTTCCAGTAACTAAGAATTCAGTTTGACCAAATTTTATCAACAGTTTTGCGAGATAATTTTTGACTTGTTGAAAAATTACGAGTACAATAATTGTTATAATAAACATTTAGGTTCGTTTCTACGATCGTCAGTTACGTTCAAACTGTAACTTTACTGACAGATTTTCATACAAAACTTCCAGCTAAAGTTCCGGTTAGAATTTAACTGGCGATCGTAGGAACGGGCCTTAAACAAATGTAACTTGAATACATATATCGGATTTTATTTCTATGCTTACAGCCTAAATGAGCATGACAGTGATTGAAGCCATGTAAAAAAGGGACGTTTTCATTTCTTTTCATAATTTGTGTAATATTTAAATTTTTATTTTTATGTTAAATATATTTAGCTGTGACAATATATTTTTGTTTTTTGTTTTTTCTTTGCTTTTAAATTTATCTAAGTGAAATTTTCATCCATGCTTAAAAATAACATTTACAACGAGATCAGTTTCAGTTCACCTGCAAGAGAATAATAAGACTATTTAGTTAACATTAGTGAAGACTACTGAAAAAAAATTGAAAATTGTTCGGTCACTGATATTATATTTTTCTTTGATAGCCAAGCCACACCCGATTCTATATAAACAAAAATTATGATTATTAATTAAGTATTTCTTGGGTGTTAGGTTCATTATTCTATCACCGGAAAAAACTATGTATATCGATCATTCAATCAAGAATTGACTACTCGCCATCGTCGATGCTTCTTAAAACATTTGTACTTTAATAACAGAAATTAAATTTGCATATCTTAACTTTTTATATATTTATATACGTTTATTCTGGAAAACGTCAGATTTTCTATTCTATAGTGGCATAGTGGCTAGAGCACTTGCCTTCGGTGCACCTGGTACCAGGTTCGAATCTGCTTGGCGACAAGTAATTTTCGAAAATGGGATTTGGTGCCGGACTACCAGTTCACTCAGCTGTAAATGAGTACCTGAGTTAAAAAATCGGGGTAATAATCACGGACGAGCGTGTAGCTGACCTCTACACCTCCTAGTGTTCCGTTGGTCTCGCAATGAAGTAACTCTAGCATTACTTCAAGGCCTAGGCCATATTTGGGCTGTTGCGCCATTGATTATTATTATCTTAACTTTTTATATATTTATATACCTTTATTCTGGAAAACGTCAGATTTTCTATTCCCGTCGACTATGCGGTTCACATTCATTATATAATGCCAATGCGATAAGCAAACTAGCGCGTATGTGCATGTGCAAATGGCATATTCGCGTGAATTCACAACTAAAGTCTAGAGTCGCGTAGATTCGCTCCGATGGCGGTGTTTAGACAAACATTAAAGGGATTCGAACTGATCACGAATGTAGTGTTTCCACTATCGCCTACGCATTCGCCCTCATTGCACATGTCTAATTCAACAAACAATTAAACTAACATAAATAACTACCAATTAAACTAACATAAATATATTCACATAAAGGCACTTACATAAAATTTATTGAATCCATAAATACTGGATAGTAAATGATCCTCTCTGAGCATATCGATACATTTTCCGAAGAATACAACATATATTGCACATCCAGTTAACCATCTGATAAGGCTGGTGTAACCCATCCATATTTTTCATGAGTTTTAACTAATGATCTAAACGCTTCTTCTGCAGATCGTCTACAAAGAAACAAATAAATAATTTCAATTGGCTGACTAATTTCAATTTGGCTAATCTGCTAATATCTTATAATATAAATTTATAGCCTTGGTTTATAGTCAAAAAACGAGAATATTTTTTATCGGACTTACCTACTAAATTCTTTTGTACTTTTTGGTTTTCTTGCTATCCGTCCTTGACCTTTAACTAAACTAGCTGCAAATTGCATAAGTACAGCTTCTACCGTATATGCACTAGCCCAGCCACGTGGCGTTAATAATTCCATACAAATGGCACCGCCTTCCATTACAAACCCTTTTTCTATTCGAGGCTCAACAACACGCATAAATGGCGGGGCAAATGGAAAATTTTCCGGAAATATTAAATGTAAAAGAATATGCGGCACATTCAGTTCGGCCATATCTTCAGCAAGGGGTGAATCAGGATCAACAATGTGTAATCGTGCGTGCCATTCGTACAGATTGTCATTGACAAGTTCAACCTGTTTTCGGGATGGCAGAAAGTTATACAGGTTTTATATTTTGCTATTTCTGTGATACTGTAATATTGTAAATGAACTTACTGTGAATATAGGATCAGGTCCTAAGCCTTGAATTTTTTGAATTTCCCTATATTCTTTCATTAAACGTCGCGCCCGTATTGTTTTTTCGACGGGTTTCGATGAGGCTGACACGGGATTAGTGTTACTTGCTGGCGATACTCCCCTTAAAAGTAAAAATATTCTATTCGTCATATTTGATATATATTACAAATATGAATAAAACTTACCGTCTAAGACGACGTCCAGGTGAACCGGATGGACCACCAACAGCAACCGCCCCTCCATCGCCACCAGTTTCAATTTTCTCAGAATTCTTAAATAGTTTTCTTATAACTGCGGTCACCTTTTCTCTCGATCGTGAAGACATTATCAACCGACGCCCGTCTGTCTTTTACCGCTTGATAAAAAATATGAAATACGCACAATTTTATATTAATTTTATTTTCCTATAAGCGTCAAATACTTCAACTAGTTGACTACTATAAATTAAATCGCCTATAAAAATTCCGTTCGTATGAAGACTTCAAAACTTAAGTTTTTGACGAAAATTACGTTGCAGTGAATGTTTTTTGATACATGATCTAAAATCAAAGAAAAGAATATGTCAGATTTCAAATGAACGAATAAAATTATATAGTGTAATTTGGTGTGATGTGCGATCGAAAGTTTCATTAAAAACATTGGTAACTTCATAATATTTTTTCTGCGATATTCAGCTATCGGCATGAGAGGTTCTTTTCACCGGTTATGTCCGTATCGAATATACTATATATATCTAAAGCCAATCAAACATTTACACAACTGATCTCTTAAAATCTGGTACTTATTTCAAATTCTACAATAGCTTTCGGATAAAATATTTTTTAGTGACGTTTCGGACTCGATTGAGTCCATTAAAAAACATTCACCAAAAGATTATTACAAATACATTACAGAATTTATCGAAATAGTAATACGAAATAGTAACTACGATAATGTGAATACCTCTATTGAAAAAATTGGGTATTTTTGGAGAGATAAAAATACTCTATCAAATTATCAGAAAGGAATAGTGTTTCAAACCTACGCAATCGTATAGTATATCAAATGAAATTAACGTTCAATGAAAAGGATCACATGGACGGTTAACATATATGTACCAGCCTACGCTTTTGTGTATAAGATGCGTGGGTGACCAAACTGAAAATCGATAGACATCGTCGTCATTCCCATCTCAGACTTTGAACCTTCATCCATAATCCCGAAATTCAAGTAGCTCTTAGTAGAATGCTACGGTTCAGTGCTTGAAAATCCGTTTATATATCAAAAGCAATGAAACGTGTTATCATTATATCGTTGGGTGAACTCACCAATGCGAACACTCATATACTATAAATGAGTCCTGCTAAGCAATGCGACTAGAGAACAAAATACCTAACGACAAAAATAAAGCAAAGCAAAAAAGGATATGAAGGTCAGAAATAGTAGCAGTATAGTGTACACGACCTGCATATGTTTATTGCGCTAAACGAACGTCACAGCCATTCATTAATTTATATCTACATCATATCGTCCTCTACATGTTTTCACATTTTTTCCTGAGAATTCCAGTGCTGTATTATCCCTGCAAAATACAAAGAAAGTAGAGACTCGTTCGGCCCCAAGTTATAACGCGATATTAGCTGTGTATATATGTATTTCAGTAAAACATAATATTGGAAGATTGTTGGGTAAGACAGGTAGAACGGATAGGTGAAGGTGTTTTTCTGTGGAGTTTTCCCTGGTCGTTTAATTTTGGATTTATATTCCGAGAGTTTTGCTGACATGGATTTGAAAATTTATTACGATCAATGAAATAACTAAAAACATTAATTCAATCCAAATGATAGCAGAAAAAATTTATGGTGGAGCGAGTGATAAAAATTGCAGGAAAACACTGATGAAAAAATAAAAATTATTTGCAAAACTACAAAAACGATTAATAATTCATGTAATAAGAGCTTTACAAAATATCTAGTTGTTAATTTTTGTCAAAATAATGGAAGAGTTCTTTTTTTATTATCAGCTCAATGTTTTTGATCTTTACTTTTGTTGATCATTGCATTTTATTTATTTATTATTTAAGCTTTACCATACGAGACCAAGCCGTCCAATACTTAATTAATAAGTTTAATCATTTAGTGCAACGCAAGTTTATTCTCCCAGTTGCCATGCACATCATGACGACATGAATAATGCATATACATGCCCATGAAAATCTGTAAATAAAGGCTCCAAAGAAATGGTGTATAAATGCGGGCGTGCTTATATTTAATAAAATGCAATCAATCCAATAGCATGTACAATAATATGTAAGTTTCAGGTCTTGCTTGCTTTCGTGGAACGAAAATGGTAGTTAAAAGTAACTGACTCAGCTACTTTATAGGATATAAATACTTTTGTAGTTTATGTTACCGTTCATTGCAAGTGCAGTTACTCTTAAAACGCATCGGTTTGGATGGGGACAATTTAAGCCCGAACTTATCGTCTTAGATTCTTGAAAATATACCAAGTGTTGAAACATGAACTTTTTATGAAGTGCGAAGCTGCCTCGACCCTTGATAAGTTTATTCTATATTCATACATTTGATACTGATATCTCCGTACTGGTTATACAATTGGTTTAATGAACCCATTAATAGACATAAATGTTTGTTCACTTAGGCATTAAGCTACATTTGTGCGATATGATCAAACAAACCATTCTTAATTGTTACGGATTAAATTGCTGATACTTGTTATTGTACACCGCTGTGAGTTAGATTCATTTAGTACGCCGCTTGATTTTTGACGAACTTACTAATCCTTATCTTAAACGAATCGGGTACTCCAAACACGTGGTTAAACGTATTGCACTTTGTACGCCAGCATGAGCATAAGTTCAGCTAATCAACATGCTTGCGACCGCAAATTTTCGGTTGAAAGCGTACAACCGTGCGATACCACCGTCGTTCATAATCAAATACACAATAGAACCGTGGCATACATCGGCAAATGGTGCCAATAATTGGTACAACCGTTGTATCATGTATTTACCGCTTACACTTGGACAAATTGGTACACATGTGATACACGAAGATGGAATTTTATATACGTGTATTTTATAGATAAAGGCAGATCGAATTTATTAATGATCAATACGTTCCAAATTAATCTTCTCATCTTCTGTCGAACGGATTAATTACATGATAACTTGAGAACGCGTTAATCTTTAAATAAAGAAAGGGATCTGCATTCATGTGACACCGAAGCTGTCAATTTTTATTGCATGCATGAATTTTACATGCCAGGACAACCTCATGGGGCGAACTCTATAACCCCTTTAATTTTACTAAAAGAAGTACATAGGTTCTTTCCCAAATCACAATGTATACTCTCAATTATTTTTTCTTTTATTCTATAGTAATTGGCTTGATCTTGGTCCCAACGACTGAACTCATTACACGACCGACCACGCATCAATCCAAAAATCTTAAAAATAAAAATATTTCTCATTTCATTTTATTTTTTCCGGTCTTCTTTTTTTTATCTTGTTTTTTTACGACCATCCTATTTTTATTTTAGAATACTGACCACGGTCAAAGTTTTGTTCATTGACCGCAAAATGATCACATGAAGCATTTGTGAGGAAGGTTAATTGAACCGCTTTATGTTATTCGCCCAGAATATTTTGCAAATTTTCAAAACAGACTAGTTGAATACTGGGAGTCTTGAATTCGATGGAAAGCAGTATGAAACATGATTCAAGGACTGGCGCCTTAAAACAATCGCCTTGAATATAGGATGGCTTCTCCTACGTTTTTGTTATTTCATTCGTCACCTAACAACGTCTTTTTTTATCGGCTGAAGATATGAGAAATTCGAGAGATTTAGATTAGCTGTAATGTAAGAAATGTATTATGTCGTAAAAAATAACAAGATCGGTATTGAAAGTCCAGGAATCAAAAATACTTAGCAATCGAACACAATTCTTGCATCAGATAAAATCTAAATGCAAAGCAAAATGTAATCGCGTTTACCTTCAATGAGAAACAAACATTCCATAATTGTTAGCAATATACAAAATATTCATTTATTAAGTTATTAAGCTGCATCATAATTAGGGCAGCATTAATTTATTTCACTATAAATAGTGAATATGGTATACTGCAGTTCATGTTATTTGAACGGTTCACACAACAAAGTTGAAGCTTGGTGTTTTTTTTACCCGTTTCTCAATTCCTAATTCCCTGGACTTTATTCCCTTTAATTTGTCTTCACTGAAGTTATTTCGATGACCTCAAACAAATTTTATATAGGTATGTATGTATGTAAGAACTACTTTTAAAATAATTCAGGCAAAAACTATGCACGCAACTTCCGTCGACAGAGGACGCTACCAGTTCATTCCCCTTTGAATGTTATCGCAAAACTTGTAAACAATTCCGAAACGTACTCGTTCTTGAACTCTTGACCGACTTGTGATGAGATTTTCAGTGTGTGAAAAAAAGGCATGGAATAAAATATTTTCAAAAGGACATGAGATGACGAAGGCAAAATGAGTTCAAAAAGGCGGGATGTGCCGCGCAATGTATGGTATATACAGAGACTTAGAGAATGGATACTAGAAATGAAAAATCAAGCTACACCCAAACTTTGTACTTACACAAGTTGTACAAGTCGGGGAGTTAAAATACGATAAGATTGTGGGTGGGATGACGAATGTAGCTCACATTTTTTCCTGCTTTTTTATGCTACCTATCACACAGCAAGTTCTATAAGTTTTCAATTGCGAACAACGCAGTGCATAACACCGTCCAAAGGTAACTTCTAGATAAAAATATAAGATACAACGTGATACGACATATGGGATGATAAGTGCACTAGCAGAACGTTCTCAAGAGGATTGGGGATTGTGCGTTGAAAGTGAAAGATGACTTATACGCATGCCATGCCCATTCACGAAAAGGAAGGATGGTAAAGTACATATTTTTCAGGCCATGAGTGTGAGCAAAAACAGCCGCTGATGGGATGATGGTATCTTGAGTTCCTATTTTTTCGGTGCGATCTGCCAGATTGCGCAGCAGGCGGTCTAAAATGATATTTAATAATCCTCATTTGAAGACACAAGCAAGCTGAAAAAATCGTGCTACTAATTTAACTACGGGACGATGACATATTTCTATCGAGTAGTTCCCTCTTCCCGAACCCGAGGGAAGTAAGCATGACCATGAAAATATTTTAGTGGATGCTATGCGTTGGGTGGACCGAGGAATGGCGTTCGGGAGTTTGTCGGTGATTGGTCTGATGGGTGATGAAAGCCTACATTGCCCATGTCTAAGGGTAAGGTAAGGTGAAGAGAGAAACAAGTATGACGTCAATCTCGGGCGAGAAAAAACCTAGTCATGTCTGCTACGCTGGACCGGAAAACAAGCGAGTCCGAGAGAAATCAGCATTGTATTTGTACCGAATCGCGACTAAGTGTGGACTATTTAAGATGGGTTTTAATAACCAGTGGACAACCAACATTGACGTGGTAGAAGGTAAAAATAGAAGATGAAAATAAGGGACAATGGGGGCTGTAACATTTTCTTCCGGTATCGATTTTTCGGGCTTAAATGTATCTCGGTAAGAACTACTAGAGGTTTTGCAGCTTCCCACACCCATGCTCGAAATTGTTCTGCTAAAGTACGAACTAAGTAGAAAAACATGCAATGGATACACCCGAAGGAGCTCTGGAATGTTTGGATACATGGCAACCGAAGGAGGTGATTCAGTTTCAGATGGGTGAGGTCTATCCAACTGTCTGCTGCCTTGTTTTCCTTCAATAACAGAAGAGATATGTAAGTTCTCCACAAATTCCCGATATATAACTTCTCTGCTCGTTCACACACCCTAAACTCATCACAAAAAAATCCAACAAGAAAAAAACTTAGATTTTCTTCTATTGCGAAGATTTTTATTTTACTTCTCTAACTCACGGTCGTGCACCGAATAATGCTAAATAATTTTCAAGCAAGGACGAACATTTGAGACATACCTTCTGCATCCGATGAAAATCTCCGATCTAGAAAATCTCTGAAAATAGGAAAGATGTTTGTTTGCCTTCAACTTTTCATGTTGCACACACAAAGAACCACGAAAAGCACGTCCACGGAATTTTTCGCTTCGCTTAATTTTTTTCGATCACTCTTTTTACTTTCTTCGTGGTATCACCGCTTGAGAACTTTCTTTTAATTCAGCACAAAGGAGATTTCCTTGTTTCTGATTTTATTTTTAGCACGCACCGGTCACATACGACGGTACTACGGAAAATCGCATCCAAACAACTTCGATTCAACCAACCTGTCAAGTCGATTTCCCCGAATGAATGAAATGAAATGGTGAAGAAAGATAGATGAACTGCTCTGTACAGCTGTGCGCTGTCTGTTAAACTCTATTCACCACACCTCGCTGTTTCTGTTCTGCTATCCGGTCCGGTCCGGTGTTGTGTTTGTATACAGAAAACAAACGAACTGAAATGAACAAAATGATAAGACACGAATGTACTGAGCCGAGAGTCCAGGCGAGACCGAGCTGTTGACGTTTGTTACAATTGTTATGCTCATTGCATGTCGGACTCGGACGAAGTTCTAGGAAACGGACAGTTCACCACTGTGTGCTCTCAGTGCTGCCATTTTAGCAGAAATTCTGCTGAATTTAGTAGAGGAACTGAGTGAGGCACACTGTGCAGTCACAATCGGCTGCAAGCCATGTACTTGGCAGGATCGAGAGAAAATTGAGAGGAGGGAGGGAGATGGATATATTTTTAAGGGCGTCTGAAGAGTTGAACGAGGAGCAAAGTGGCAATTCCATCGGCGTCCGATCGAATGCGAGGGGGGGGGCCGCTGGAAAATTTTAAATTCCCATCGGCGTCCGGTAAAATTTGGGGGGGGGGGGGGGGCATGCATACCAAAAACTTAGAAGAGGGGAAGGACTCTATGAGGCGAAAGGGCGCGAAGGTACTATACTGTTGCGTGACCACAACCTGAAAAAAAAGAAAAAAATCTGCCAACAATCTGGGCGTAACTTTATTATTTTTCCGGCAGAAGTAAGGAACGCGTTCAATTCTGAAATGCGGTGTAGGCTACTATGTGACTGAAAACCTATCAAAAAGAACAAGATCATGGAAGTGAAAATCTGATTGGATCTGAGAGATATGGAATAGTTTATGAAAAAGTACACAATCACTTTACACCCCCTTAGGGGTCAATTTTCAGAAAATCTTGAAAACACTGTCTTGGTATTCATATGGAGAAAACATAGAATAAAATTAAATTCATTATTTGGGACGAGTTAGTAGATATGTCGAAAATCGTGGGAAAATATGCATTCTATTTTCACAGATAATTTTTTTTTGCCCCCCTTCTGAACGCCAATAGATATTCGTTTTTTTTATTCAAAATTATTTTTTTAGTTGATTTAGATATACACACCGAGTTTCAACATTGTAGCTTAAGCCGTTCTATATATAGGAAAAACACCTCCCACTTGTACCACACTACCCTTAGGGGTCGAATTTCAAAAAACCTTGAAAACACTTTCTAGGTATTCATACGAAGAATCCGTAGAATAAAAATGAATTCAATATTTGGAAAGACCTAGTAGATATGACGAAATTCCTGAAAATATATGCATTTTATATATATTATTTTTACAAATATTTTTTTTTTGCCCCCCCCCCTTCTGAACGCCAATGAATATTCAAATTTTTTTTTTATCACAATTACTTTTCTAGTTGATTTACATATACACACCGAGTTTCAACATTGTAGCTTAAGCCGTTCCATATATAGGAAAAACACCCCCACTTGTACCACACTATCCTTAGGGGTCGAATTTCAAAAAACCTTGAAAACACTTTCTAGGTATTCATACGAAGAATCCGTACAATAAAAATGAATTCAATATTTGGAAAGACCTAGTAGATATGACGAAAATCGTAAAAATATATGAATTTTATATCTATTATATTTACAAATAATTTTTTTTGCCCCCCTTTCTAAACGCCAATGAATATTCAAATTTTTTTTATCACAATTACTTTTCTAGTTGATTTACATATACACACCGAGTTTCAACTTTCTAGCATAAACCGTTTAATAGTTAGGAAAAACACCCCCTACCCCCGTAGCATACTACCCCTAAAAAAATTTTTATTTTTCCAACATTCCGCTACTATAGCTCTATCTAAATACCAAGTTTAAGGCTTATATCATTACAGGTTCTCAAGATATAAGCATCGGAACTTTTTCCTTTTCACCCTCCCCCACCCTCCCCCTCTTCACCCTCAACCACAAAACTTTTTTCCCTACTAGGGTTTAATTAGCGCTACTTCTGGTAAAAATTCTAAGCATCTATCTTAAACTGTTCTTGAGATATGAAATGTGTTTGATTTGAAAAATTCTCATCCCCTCCACTTCTATGCTCCACCTTCCACTTAAAAAATTTTACTTTGATCAATCTTTTTTTGTCAACCTTTATACCCAAACCAAATTTTATTTTTCTAGCGCAATTGGTTCATGAGATATCGTAATCTTAAGTTTTTCACCCCCCACCCCCATACACAACTTCCCCCACCCAAAATTTTTCTTCATTCTGTTCTCCTAGTATAACTACAAATATGTTTTAAGTTTGAATAGTGTGCCATTAACGGTTTAGGAGATATGGATTTTAGAATGTGTCTATCTCGCCTTTTTTGGGTTTCGGACGCATTACATTTCCCCCCACTCTTACACCCCTTGATCAATATTGACAATTTTTCTGCAAATGGGTCCACTATCAGAGCTCTATAGAAATTCCAAGTTTCAGCTTCCTAACATAAGGGGTTACTGAGATCTGGAAACCAAAATTTTCGGTCTAAAACACTTCCCCCTCCTTCCCCCTCACACCCCCACCCCTAAAAATTTGGTCACTTCAAGGCGCCTACCCCATCTATTCGTTTCAATTTAATATCTCAAAGCGTTTGGCAGCTACGAGCCTCCAAACGATCTTGCGTATGGCGGACGCCGTACGGCGTACGGCGGACAGACGGACTGAAAATTTGTATTGCTTTTTTCGCGTCTACTAGTTATGAAACGTGAAAATAAAAATTTTGAGGGTAGCAAATTTTTTTTTTAAAAAATCAATCACAATACTTAATTATTAAAATAATAAAGTAAAATTATCTTTAAATCTGTCGATATTTTGAAACAGATTGAGCTATGTTTCAAATCTCGCAAGCCCTGAAATGAAAAGTTATAGCGTTTTGAAATTTAGAAGTAAACTGAACTCCGATTTATGTTGTAGTTGGGGATGAAGTAGAATTACGTGTGTGCATGTTGTATGTCCTTCATTAAGGGGTTACACTACTGTAACATTTTGGAAAAATCAATTTTTTTTTCTTAGCTTAAAAAATTGTTTGAACCTTGGAGAATATAGGGAAAAAATGTTAAAACATTAAAATGGCTGCTTCGAAACGACTACCTGTGTCGCATCAGGTATTCATCTGAGAAGATACTGCCTGATGATTTTTACCTGTTGGTTTCTAACTTCTGGATAACACTATAATAGATATCGCTAGAAAGTTTTTGCGTTCCATTGGATTTATTTTCATACAGAATTTCGTTAGAATCGCGTGACTTCATGTACAAAAAGGTAAAAATCCTATATATAGCAACGGATCTCGCTGTATGCAATTTTAATGATAGACTGACTAACATACTACAGATTACGAAGGTTCTGGATGTGGATGTCTAATGCTACAATTTGTGTGTCGAATCTGATGTTAAGCGAATCCATCATGCTGAGAGAGCATTGGCAGATGCGCAAAATAGGCGCGCTCCACTATTAAATCGTCGAGAAAAAAGATTGAACAGGAATATTCCAACTTAGAAGGACAGCCTCATGCATGGTCCTGGAGTTGTAGATTAATAGTGAAAAATTTTAAAAGTAGAATTATTTATTTGTTCATGTCGAACACATTTCAAAACTTTGAACGGGTTTTTCTCGAAACGCGATTCTCGAAATCGGTACGCAACATAACTCGAACAATTTTCATTCTTTTCATTCCAATTTTTTACCATATCTTCAAAATAATATTCTGAAGAGAAACACGCACGGGATTTTCAATACGTTGATTTAGAAAATAGTTATTAGCATAACTGTTCTGTTTTTGGTCGAAAATTGAATAAAATTATTCAAATACTCGCCATTCACTCAAAACTCAATATTTCTTAATTCCCGTACGTGTTTCTCTAGCTATACTCATGAAGATTCCGTGGGATGTTTTTCTTTGTGCTAGGTTCAAATTTATGTAAGTTAAACTGCGTGCCGCAAAGCTCCTAAAATTCAACTTGACTCGGGAAAATGGCTGTAGTGCCGCCCTTTTGTAAAATTTTTCCATAATTTTTTTTTATTGTATACTTAAATACATGGTTATTAACTTCCCAAAATATAATTAGTCTATTTCCTTTCCTTCTATTTGAAAAAATTGTCAAAAAAGAGCCTTTTTCAGGCTGTTACAGTGGTGTTGCCCCTTAAGGAGTCCCATTAGATTGGTTAAACTTTTAGAATCGAGCACAAGCGAAAAAAGGATGAAATCATTTTTCGTATTTCCGAAGTTGAAGTTTGTGGTCAACCAAAATATTTGACATTTTTCACCTATAACTACAAAAAAAAAAACGATTTCAAATGTTTAATTTTGGTCATGCTGTTATGATACTGGCTATTTAGTGGCTATTTCTTAAGTGCAATAAAAGTGCAACAAAGGCCCCATCGTGCGACAAGGCGAACAACATTAAAAGAAAGAGATACCACTCTTTTCGACGCTAGCGGCATCTAGTAAACAACATTAACAACTGCATTGTTAAGAAAAATACCGATTTTAGTGCGTTTTATCATAACATGGCACTTTCCACAACGTACCGAACTGCTAATATAGCTATACGGACTGTCTCTCTCACACCAAAGTCAAAATTGTGTGTTACATCTTCTATCCCTCTCCTTTAGGATTTACTAGCCGCTTTAAAGCCGCTAAAATAGCCAGTGTCGAAACAGCATTAATCCCTGAACCCCGCAGGGCTGCACGAAAGGTAGTGCCGGGGATGTAGAGCAAGAACTCACTCGATTACTTAGTACATATTCATCCTTTTCCTTGGAGCCATTTAAAAATTAATGTGTACACAATTTCAAATTCGTAGCTTGAAGCGTTCAAAGGTTATCGGAAAATATTTTTGAACACGTGGCATTACTTGCCGCCTAGTAGATTTGTACCTGGTACCAGGTGAATCGAAGGCAAGTGCTCTAGCCACTAAGGCACCCAGACTAGTTTTTCTATTGAATTGTTTTTATTTTAGGGTAAGTATGAAATTAGAGTAGAATTAAAACTAGTTATCGGTTCCTAGTGATTTCTGTCATATATTTCTTTATTATTTTCATAATTTTACTTTACTAATATGGCAAACATTATTACAGTTGTTTTAAAAATAGTTTTCTGTTTATCTAACATTTTCTATATATGTATGGAGGATCACATGATTTAATTTATAATAATTAGAGTTTGTTTCATTTTTTAATGATTTTTTCTTCTACAATTTCATAATTTAAGCTACATTCTTTATAGTTTTAATTTAATTGTTGTTGAGAATTTAATGAAGACTTGTATTACTTTTATTATTACATAATTAGGTCAACTTTATGATAAGGGAATGCTTTAAAGTTAGTATTTATTTACGTATTTGGTGAATGGTAGTGGAACATACATGACGTGCATACTTTTTTTTAAATATTGTAACTAACAATTTTAATAACTGCAAATATAATGGGAGCAATGAAAATCCAAGATATCGCGGTAACAATGCATTTAAGACTGTAATATTGATGTAGTGAAATATTTCACTAGCCAGAATAAACAACAATTGATTTCAGTACCACATTCTCCTTATAGACTTCATTGATGTAATTGAACGCTCCCTTACTAAGTCAGATTCCGAAAAATAATATATAATTATGTTTCTACCTTTTCAAACAGTTTCTGGTAATAAGTTTTTAAGGAAGACAAGTTTTGACAATATTTGAAGAAAAATGTGCGCATACCTTTACAATTTA
This sequence comes from Beris chalybata, assembly GCA_949128065.1. Classification (NCBI taxonomy): domain Eukaryota; kingdom Metazoa; phylum Arthropoda; class Insecta; order Diptera; family Stratiomyidae; genus Beris; species Beris chalybata. The sequence continues at coordinate 522,273 of OX421896.1, read as the reverse complement.
ATTAATGAACTGATCATAGTTAAGATCACTCGAACTAAGATTGGAAAGTTCCATTGTGTGTAATAATTCTTCGGAAATCCTCGGATATTAATGATATGTAGTAAAAAAAAACAAAACAAAACTTGACAAATAAATGCAAGACTCAAAATAAAACTTGTCAATTGAATCACCGAACGAGGACAATTGTTCGGTATTTCCCCCAGTTAGTGAAAATACAGTAACTATAGGTCGAGCAATTACAACAATGTGTGAAAATATTTCTACATTACCGAAATATTGTCGTAACTAGCATGATATTGCCCTATATTGTTCTATAATTCGCTCAGCTAGTTTTGGTAATAGTTATCGGGCAATCAATTGCTTGAAAAATTGCTCGTGTAAGAGCATCTTAAGTGGCTATTATGGTTGTCTCTGGTCACTGATTGCGGACCTGAAGTTAAAATAACGAAAAATAAAATGGCGTAATTATATATTCAGACAATCTCCCGACTTTAGAATCAAATTCGTAGACCGGAGTTTTTATGTCGCTGGTTACGACTCTGAGGTCATAGCTACTAAACAAAATTACTCACTTACATGTTAAAAATTAAACCACTTTGATCAGAACCCGATGTTTTTGAGGTTGCTAGTTACGAATATGAATATAAATTGTCATATTGTATACAATGTAGCAAACTTCCATGCTGTGAATCTCTTTTATGTGGAATATATTTTATGGAAATATGTAGAAAACAATCGAAAAATTTTCATGTTAGAAGGAAGGAAATATCGAATATGAGTTTTTGCCACATATTTCTGATCCCTGACTGTGACTGTGAAATAACAACCTTAAAACGTCGCGTACGTTTCATTGTAGCAATGTTGAAAACTTAAGAACAATAATTTTCGGTCAACCTTTCAAGTTTTACTATTCGTCACGTTTGAGATTATTACAGTACGGCTTACCAGTTGCATAAATACAGTAATGCTACTCAACGATTATGAAAGAACCCCATTTCCAAAAACTTATTTTTCACATTATGCATGTACTTAAAAAAATATAATTTGCCAACTCGATTTACATTTCAAAACATTTAAATCCGAATTATAATTGTGGTTCTCTTAAAGCACAGTGATAACTTAAACTTAATCATATTTTCGATAAAATCTTAACGCATTTCTTAATCATCTAAAAACGTCAATTAAAATCCCAAAATAATTTAATAGATTTTAAAAAAATGTACAAAATTTAAAATATTGATTTTTCCTTTCATTTTTACTATGTTAAAAATGAGCAACAACAATTTAACAACCTAATATAATTATGTTAATTATATTACATTATGTTATTGTAAATCACTTAAAAATATAATAATAAATTAATTATAATTACCGTAATGAAGAATAACAGTCGGAAGAGAGCAGCAGTAGCATTTGGTTTTTATGGTAATTTGCCAGTTAATTGAAATATTTAGCAAATGTAGCCATGTGTTGCAAATAATTTACTATAAAATTTGCATGTTTGATATAAACTGATGTATAACATGTTTGCTATAAAATAATTTCACGTTCTTGAGTAAAAATAGGATCACATTGAAATAATTCGTTCGTTTTAAGTTCATTGGAATTTTTGATAAAATTTTTTTGATGGCACTTTGAAATTAAATTTGCAGTAGTTGAGGATGCGACCATTGTAGTTTGTTTTGATGGTACAATTGTCGTTGCTGCAACGATATTCGGATTAATCGTAGTAAGAATTGTGGTTGTAGCGAGACCGGTACTTCCACTACTGCTGCTACTGATCAATCCCAACGAATTGCGAAGACTGGTGGTTGTTGCTGTCGCTAATGCAACCGATTCATGGATAGCCGTCGATTTAATAATGGTTTGTTGAATTAACGAATTGATATCTATTGCTGGCCACGCGACCAGCGAAACACTTTGTCATAAAATTGATTTGATATGATCATCGTGTTTATGTTTGCTTGTATTTGGTGGTCGCGATATTGATGATAATGATGACGATGTTGATGATGAAAACGTCGCTACAGATGACGACGAATGCGATTGCTTGGGTTCGTCGTCGATTGACGATGATGATGCATTATTAATTTTTTTATCACAGCCGCAACAATAGCAACAACAATTCGAACATTTACATGTCGATAGACTCTTCGAACAGCAACAACAACAGCACGAACATTTCGTACACGACGCACAGCATCGACAACAAGCACAATGTTTGTTCAGTGTCGATTCAATAGTGCTCTCATATTCCTTATTCATACTATTACCACTACAATTACATTTTCTACAAAAAATTAACGTATTATCAGGTTCCTTCTTACTTAAATGGCTACAAATATCGGTACTTGGATTGATTTCCCGACTATCACTTATATGACTATTATTACTTTGTAATGTACTACTGCTACTGCTCTTTATAAATTTGCTACTACTGCTATAGCTACGTTGATGTTTATGATGATGTTGATTATGGCCTAGTTTTCTTTTCTGTGAAACTATACTAACAATGCGTTCGTCACATATCTGCTGTTCAACGGTTGGAATAGCCGGATTTTTCGAATCCGGTCCGTCGTCCAAAACCATATCGTTACTGGTCGAGTTGGAACAACTTTTTAAGCTGGACTCGTCATTTTTAATACTTCCATCACGATTGCTTACTATTGTTAATGAATCTCGATTATTAATAGCCCCCGATAAACTACTACTACTAGCACTACTTGTGCTTGTACTACTATAACATAATTCATCGATATCTCGGATTCGATACGAAGATCGTTTGATCGTTTCGTCAAGATCGAGTTCTTGATCTGATGGCGATGTAGTCGGAAGTCGTCCACAACCCGAACACGAATTCAATGTCGATGACGACGGTGACATCGAAATTGAGGTTTCGCGTTTCTCAATCATCGAATTAAGTGAATCACAAGTGTCTTGTGATGGTAACATTCTAATGTTATTAATTTTATGTTGTAAATTTTTACTTCTAGTATTACATTCACAAGGGTTATTTTTATTAATATTATGTTGTTCTTGTTGTTGTTTCGTTGCTGAATTTGCATTGATTCGCTTCGTACTGTTGTCGTATTGATTTGTCAAGTTGACCACCGCTACGTGATGACTAGGACAGATTTGATTATTGTTGTTATTTTGATGATGTTGATGATGATCATCGGTTAATGGATCGCCATTCGTTTGTTGTTGCTGCTGTTGTTCTTCGGGGGCAAACTGCTAATCCCCACGGTGTATACTTCTTGGCACGGGATTTTTTCGATATATGTACACTTGCAGTAGAATTGCAATATCCAAGCTTACCTAAAATATAATTGAAAGAAGGTTTTTTAAATTCTATTTCTATAATAGGTTTATTAGATGTATGCGTATCGCTGTATAAATCGCAAGCTCGAGACGCTAAATCACGTATTTTGTGCTACTATCTGAAAATAATAGAAACGAAGCAGCTAAATTAAGAACACCAGCTTTCGGTTCTTGCAGCTAATAAAGGATGAAATGTTCTTCAGTTAACGCTTGAACGGCGAGCACGCACATGAAAATCACTTTTTAGAGCAAATGATGGCATTCATCAGAACAAAGCAAGCCGACGCTATCTCCATGTTTTAGTCAAATCTATCAGCAGTTTAAGGCCGATTTCACAGTGCGAACTTAAGCTTTGGCTCAGTTGAACCTGAGCCGGTAACTTAAGCTTTAGTTCAAGACAATATTGTTTCACACTCAAAGTTTCAGCATTGTTTAACAGAACACTGTTTAGTGAATTGTGTAGGCCACTGTTTTTTCAAAATACCGTTAAAAACTTTAAAGCGATTACAGTTATAAAAATGCCAAGAGGAAAATTACACTTGCCATTTGACACGTCGTCAATAAAAATAAATTCATTAGACTGCTGTATTCGTGAAATGTGGAGTAATTTTTATACACATAAATATAAAAGCATACATCGATATAAAATCAAATAGAATAATAATGGTAAAATCTTACCTGTAAAGTACCACAGACCCAAAATTGTGTTGGTGCATGACGAACAAGAAAATATACAGTCTTAAACATATCACCTAGCGTCCACATAATAACCATGTAGATGCTCATACCATGTGTTGATTTATTTCGGAAATTTGTAACAAATTGCGGTGCTCCTTTTGGTTTTTCAAAATATTTTTAGAACATACAATAATAGTGGAATAGAAGCAGAACATAGAAAAGAAAGTTGAATCCAAAAATATTAAATTAATCATATTATTTTTGTGATAAATCAAATTTACCAAGCATTGCTTCCGTAAAAACAGCAAAAAAGCCAACCGTTTCCATAAACCAACTGATGGGTAGCAATAAATATGTAATAGCTGCCCCAACAGCCCATATGATAAGCATAAAATCTAGATACGATTGAAAATCGGTCCACGCCCAAAAGTATCGCATATCAAAGTCTAGAAATATACAAGAATAATAAAGAAAAAAACAAACTTATTTTATTTTATTCATTTTTGAACATAATTATTCTACGATAGTGCATAAATCAGCAAAATGTGTATGATGAGATGAGAAATACCCACGTAATATTGATAGAAAAGAAAGTTTCAAATTTGAATAACCAAGTTTTGTTTTATAATTATTAACGGGCGATAAATACACAATTAATTTAGATTAAAGAATCAGTAGATGATGACATTTAAGAGCATTAAAATCAGTCTGTATTCTCAAAATATTTATTTAATTCAAGTTTGAAACCACGTACATGCGCGCTTAAGTAATAATAAAGTGTACACAGAAAACCATTGATGAGGAATTGGGATGATGCAATAATGAAAATAATTTATTAGTAACAAATTCAGATGAATCAAATTGCGAAAAATATGCCCTTGTTATTTGGAATAATGAGGAGATGCTGGAGAATTAATTTCAAACATTTCCTCTATCGTTGAGATAGCATATTCCTCAAAAGCGTATTACCTACACATTGTAATTTTATATCTAATACCTAATTTAAATAAAAACCATAGCATTGCATTGGAAAAATAATAACGTTCATAATTAAAAAACATACAGCAGTCACGATCGGTTGCAAGCCAATCGTATGATACTCTACATGAAATACAGAACTTCCGATTTATATTGTAGTTGGGGATAAAGTAGAATTACGTGTGTACATGTTTTATGTTTTTTATTAAGGACTCCAATTTGAATTCTACTCAAAAATAAAAAGCAATATTCAGCATTTAATTTCATATTTTGAACTGGGTGATTCACCGAAAACCATTTTCATTTGTAGGAGGACTTTCACATGGAAGGTGCAGAAAGAACTCATTCGACTTCTTACATATTTATCCTTTTCCTTGGAACCATTCAGAAATTAATGTGTACAAAATTTCAAACTCGTAGCTTGACACGTTCAAAAGTTATCGGAAAATATTGTTGAACACGTGTCTTAAGGATTTTTTGTATGGAAGATACCAGAAGGAGTAAAATGATTTCTCTGACTAGTAACTTCGAACTTCGTTTTCACTCAAAACTAGTTTGTACAAAATTTCGGATTCGTAGCTAAAAGATTACTTAAGTTATAGTGAGTTCCGTAAATTAAGTTAAGACATTTTGACAGGATATTAGTATGGCAGCTACATCAAGGACTAATATGATTTTTCATATCATACTTTTCGCTCCAACTATTGGAAAAATAACACATACAAAATTTCAAAGACGTAGCTTAAACCCTTCTGAAGTTTTCGACCAATATTCTTGAACACGTGTTTTAAGGACATTTTGTATGGCAGCTACCCGAAGGAGTAGGACGATTTTGCCCGTTAATGAACTTAGGCCGGTTCCTACGATCGTCAGTTACGTTCTAACTGAAACTTCAACTGACAGATGTTCATACGAAACTTACAGTTAAGTTCCAGTTAGAGTTTAACTGAAAATTGTAATAACGACCCTTAGCCTTACAAACTCAACCAAACATTCAGATTAATAATTTCAAGATACTACGTCAAGCGGATTTGAGGTTTTTGGCCACAAGTAAATAAAAAATAATATATAATATAATATATAACTTTTTTTCGTCCGAGGCTTGGTTCTATGCGTTACAAACTTTTGGGCTGGATTAAACTTCTAATACTCTATATGATTTCATCTAGAGTATAAAAAAATCTGCCAACAGTCTGGGCGCAACTGTATTATTTTTCCGGCAGAAGTTCAGAACGCGTTCAATTCGGGGATGCGGTGTATGTTACTATGTGACTGAAAACCTAACAAAAAAATCGGGAAGCGGTTAGAAAAGGGTGTAACATATGAATTAAATAATTGGGTGATATTCCGGGATGCGGTCTAGAGGTTGAAAAAAACAAAACTTAAAAATAGGTGATTATTAAACAAACCTGTGGAAGTGAAAAGATATTCGATATCTGATCAGACCTGAGGAACATGGTGGAATGCATGAACAAGTATACAACCAGTTTACACCCTCTTAGGGGTCGAATTTCAAAAAATTTTGAAAACACATTGTAGGTATTCTCATGAAGAATCCGTAGAATAAAAATGAATTCAATATTTCGAAAGACCTAGTAGTATATGTATTTTATATTAACCGATATTTTTTTTTGCCCCCCCCCCCTTCTGAACGCCAGTGAATATTTGAATTTTTTTTTATCAGAATTACTTTTCTAGTTAATTTACATATACGTACCGAGTTTCAACTTCCTAGCATAAGCCGTTCTGAAGTTAGGGAAAACACCCCCCACCACCGTACCATACTACCCCTAAAAAAAAATTTATTTTTCCACCATGCCACTACTATAGCTTTATCTAAATACCAAGTTTCTTCCTATCATTATAGATTCTTAAGATATAAGCATCGGAACTTTTTCTTTCTCACCCTTCCCCACCCGCACCCTCTACACCCACACCCCCAAACTTTTTTTCCCAACTAGGGTTCTATTAGGTCTACTTCTGGTAAAAATTTGAAACATCCATCTTACACTGTTATTGAGATATGAATCGTGTTATTTTTGAAAAATTCTAATCCCTCCCACTTCCGTGCTCCTCCACCCCCTTCAAATATTTTACTTTGAGCAATCTTTATTTATCAATTTTTATAATAAAACCGAATTTTGTTTTTCTGGTCCAATTAGTTTGTGAGATATCGTAATCTTAAGTTTTTCACCCCCCCCCCCCCCCCCATCCCCGTACGCCACTACCCCCACCCAAAAATTTTGTTTCAATCTACTCTCCTAGTATAACTAGAGATATTTGTTAAGTTTTAATTGCTTGCTATCAATGGTTTAGGAGATATGGATTTTAGAATTTGCCGGTCTCGGCATTTTTGCGTTTCGGACGCATTATTTCCCCCCTCCACTCCCACACCCCTTCACCCATATCTGTTTTTTTTTTGTAAATGGGTCCAATATCAAAGCTCTATAGAAATTCTAAGTTTCAGCCTCCTAACACAAGCGGTTCCTGAGATCTAGAAACCTAAATTTTTCGTCTAAAACGCTTACCTCGCCTTCCCCCTTACACCTCCTCCCCTGAAAATAATGTCAATTCAAGGGGTCCACCAAGTCTATTCTTAGAAAAAATTTTAATTTAATAGCTCCACTGGTTTGAGAGCTACGAGCCTTCAAAGATTTTGGGGCGGTCGACGTACGGCGTACAGACGGAGTGAACATTTTTATTGCTTTTTTCGCGTCTACTAGTCATGAAACGTGGAAAAAAAAATTTTGAGGGCAGCAAATTTTTTTTTTTTTTAAAAATCGATAACAATACTGTATTATTAATAATACAGTAAAACGTAATCAGTAATCATCGAAAAAATCAGTTGCCTATCGTCAATTGAACCATACAAATAAACTCATAAAGTTGACCATTTCAGCCAATTCGTAGTTCACGAAGTGCGTAAAATACAAAACTGTGATTGATGCTGGTATAAACAATTAATACGGCGGAAAATTTTGTATGAAAAAATAATATATATAAATAAAAAATATGAAAATAAAAAAAATTGATTGAGCATATCATTATACAATAGCTTGACCCTAAAGCTAAAGCAGACTGGGAGACACTTGCCGAAATGTGAGTGCTATATTCGAGTCGGGGTGAATGGAAGTTTTGTGTTTTGTAATAGTGCTGCTTATTTTTTACTAGTCTCCTTTTCATACAAGTTTTGTAATAATTGTGTGTATAAACAACAATAATTCAAATGAATCCAATGTTTTCGTTTTTAGTAAATGAACTAAAAGAATTTAATGATACAAAATATTAAAACAACAAGAAGTGAAATCGTCCTTCCAATCACAAATTTCTTAAATATAACCTGTTTTTGATTTCACATTTATCGCCATGCTTTCAAAATAATGGAAATTTCCGATTGCAAAAAGATCGATATAAAATTAAAATGTGTTAAAACAACTACACTAATACGATTACGAATACTACATGATTATAATTTATTTGTTTTAATTTTCTTTTATAAACAATCTAGAGATAGTAGTTAAAACCTACCACTGAAATAGTGTTTTGATCGCGATCTTTTAATTGAACCAGGTGTAGGTGATCCAGCACCTTCAGCGTCCCCAATCATTTTTGGTAAGCGTAGATCGTTCTGCTCATCACCTTATTATGTATTTTATTTTATTTATTGATAAATATAATCAAATCAAATACATATATAATTAAATTTTCACATAGTTTAGGCTAAAAAATTCGATTAACATATTTGGAAAATTTCACATAAATAAATAACAAATTTGCATTAACAATCCAATGACAAAACCAGAACGCACAAAAAGAGTAATAAACTAAATGCGATCGATAGGTGAAATCTTACGTCACATTTTCCAGAATAACGAAAAAATTAGCTGTTATATATATTGAATATTTGTGTAAAATTTTCTATAAGTTTTATTCTAAACAAATACGAAAAATTCATAATTTGCTTTTTAAATAATTTCGCAAAAATAACTAATAGGCAAGTTAGCAGATAGAAAGAAGAGGTCGCTTACGTTAATGGTGAAGTGAGTCGAATTTAAACATTCAGAAATCATTGAAATATGTAATAATTTGAAAATTGTTTTAATGTCTTTCATCTCTTGCATTTATTCTATTATATAATATAAATAATCTACTGAAAAAGGACAAACGATGGTCCAAGAAGCTAATTATTATACGTAGATCTAATTTTTGACACGGTATAATTTTATTTGGTAACATACTGCCACGCGTCTGCCATGTGAAATTTAATTTATTCTCAATTAACTCGTTGAATGCCATGGGGGTCACCGGTGACCGGCACAGAAATTTTGACCCTTTAAATAGTATTGTCAAAATTTTTGACAAAAAGTGTGGCACGCAAAGTGTTAAAGTTAGCGAAAATTCTCTACAATTTGACCTCAAGAAAATAATTTGTCTAAATGGTTTCGACATTATCAAATAATTTACCTGCAAATACTCGCTCACGAGTGCGCATAATGGCACTGCTTCGTTTCACTTTAACGCATAGGTGAATCATAAGGAACATGGTGACATTCATAACTACACTTTGAACAAGAAGTGGAAGCTCGTATCGTTTGGAAAACCTGCAATACATATATAATCAAATTAAAAATGTATAAAGGTGAAACAAGAAATTTGTTACAAAAGCAGAAAAAATGCAGTCACGATCGGCTTTAAGCCAATCGTATGATACTCTAGATGAAATACTGAACTCCGATTTTTTTTATTATATGACCTTTTACTTACATTACATGACCTTTTAGCTTTTACTTACAGGTAGAAACAGAAACAGGTAGGTATAGTGGCTACTTGAGTTATAGTGATTCCATAAATGAAGGACTTTTGTGATATTTTTCATATTAATAGTTTTTTTGCGACTATTATAAAATCAACGTATACAAAATTTCAAAGTCATAACTTAAAGCTTAAAGTTATCGTTCAATATTAGTGAACACGTGTTTTAAAGACTTTTGTATGACAGCTACACGAAGGAGTCGACGGATAGCGCCAATTAATGAACTCAGTCTAGCTTTTGATATAAAACTAATTAATGTAAAATTTTGAATCCCTGCTTTAGCTCGTACTGGAGTTATAGTGGATTCTGTAACTTGCATACGGTTTTGAAGGACTTTTGTAGACTGCTACACGAAGGACTCATTCGATTTGTATCATATTTGGAACTTTCGCTTCAAACATTGTAAACATTACAAACTTTTCGGGCTGGTTAAACTTATAATACTCTATATGATTTCATCTAGAGTAATATAGTAAACATCAAAATGATTACGGATGTTCGATATGAAATAACTATGTACATTATATAGTTTTCGGATTACTGTTATATATTTTTGGCGAGTTACCTAAGTAACTTTCCCGGTTGCAGAAAAATAAAAGTTGTTTGCACGACTATGTTATATATGTATCGTTCAATCCTCTACTCCTCACTTTACGTTGATAAATAAGGAGACAGCAAGAGAGCTTCTGCGACATATGATCGCAGAGTAAAGGTGTGCCAGGAACTGAATCAGAAAATATAATAATATGCTCTACTCGACTAATAATGCCAAGACTATCTCTCTAAACATTTCATAAATTCATACAAAAATAAACAACGAACTCGTTAAAGGCTTGATGTTATGTAAATCTGGCTGGAGTTTTATAAACACAACCTGGCCAAGAATCTATAGGTAGTATAAATTTTAAGTTATGAACAGAAGGCCAAAAATAGTCGAAAGGAACTAGAGGTTACACTATTATTCCGGGTTACCAGGTTAAGCTTTACTTCTGTTTTGTCCGATTTGAGAACGGTCCCTTCCAAGGATCTACTTCATGCCACCGGAGTAGATGTTTCGCTTTAGGTGCTATACTTAGAGAATCTGATCGCAATTAAAATGAAACTTCGAGTACTTCAATTAGTGCGGGTATTTTCAGAGTGCGCATTGCAAATAAAAATACTTTGAGTCAGTGAAACAAATTTTACATGAAATGGTAGTATACTTCTCAGAAAAAATGAGTTACAATGACGATGTTATTCCGACTAAGTAATATATGAATGATATTAGATTTCAGGGCGGTTATACGAGTTACATGGCATTATACAATTGTGACAAATTTGAAACGCTTGACTAACCTCATTTAGTTACAAGGCAAAGCTGATATCGATAGCCGTAGCCAGTGAAATTTGAAACCTCTTAGATCGTTTATAACTTTTTTGAACACCTTTGTATAACGTGGATTGAATATAATAAATTTAATAAATCTAAAGCCGTTTAAATTATCTTCGGTTATAGATCGAATGGCTGCTATAGTGGTTGTTATAAAATTGATTATAACAATAATTAAAGTAAAACCATATTTGGGATGATACAAGAAAATTGACTTTAATGGCATCAAAGTTGCTAGATGGAGAACGCGGAAAGATGTTCCATTTTCAAGTTCATATAGACATACATATATTCAACAAATGATCCACAGTATCGTCAAATTTGAGTTGTGGATCATTTGAAAAGGAATAAAAAACAGCAAATTCAAATGTTTTAGATTTTATTCGATTCGGTGAGTTGTAAATACAATAATAGTAGAATATGTAAAAGTAAATATTCCAGACTAGCAGCGGCTGTAGCATCCCGTCTTTATTCGCATCGAGTTATACAAATTATTGCGGATAATTTTTTTTCTGTTAGAAATAAGCATCACGGCAACTAAATACCTGCTTTATTAATGACATAACACAAATAGCCTTCGAAGTCCGAAAGCAGTGTTTACCAAATACAGTCTAAGATTATCGATTAGACTCACCTGCCATGTGCATCACTATCACACAAATTTTGACTCATTACCTGAGCTTAAGAATGAATGAAACTGTTCAAGAACAGTGTGTATTATACTCATAGATAAATAACGGAGACGACGTTTGTGTATAAAGCACTTTGAAGCATTTTGATGCAAAATTGAACTTTTTTGTATGGAGCGTTTCATGCCAGGTGGCAGTGAAATGCAAATAGTAGTGAAGTATTTAAAGGTTGGCCTTTTTTTCTTTTCAAAACTGGAGTATAACACACATGTGAGTAAGATGCTGGTAGTAGAATAGTGAATATCGCCGGTCCTTTGCGAGAAATCGTCTGGTTTCAAAACAGTCGCTGCTCGTCATCTCCACTACATATATCTCTATGATTATACAACAGAGGGCACATATGAGTTAACGATATCAACATCAGAAGATTTTCCGTGACCTTCATGGGAATTATCTGTAGCTTATGAGATTCCCACAGTTTATGTAGTGCTGTACGATTTTCATCGGAAATAGCAAGAAATTGCGAATCAAATGAGTGCATTTGAAGAAGAATTGATTTCGTTTAGCATGCGCTAAATGAAATTTTCGGTTAGCATGCGCTAAATGAAATTTTCGTTTAGCATGCGCTAAATGAAAGTCAACCCTTAGTCGTTTATAACGTCAGTAGGTATGGGATAAAAAGTTTGTCGTGGCTTATATTAAGCTACGTATATCAAGCAATAATAGCTGCAGGCTCGACTAATAGGATTTAATTTATGCTTTTAAATCGGTTGCCGCTGTTGTCATAGGATATTTTTTTCTTATGTTTTCGCACATTTGAGGTTAAAGGAGTTGCACCGCCGTAATTTTCGGGGCAAGAAATGCGAGTTTTCAGGGCAATTTTAGCCACGGACTCAAACCCCTTTTTCTAGCAGGTCAAAATTTTTTCCACAATAGAACATGGGAACTGCTAGAAAAAAATTGAGGGCAGAAACGGGTCACATTTTTTTCAGAAAAGAAATCACTATTATTGTTGATAAACAAGCGAATCTTTGCACCGTAAAAGTTTTGTAATCACCTTATCCTGTGCATTATTGCCAAGGCTTCCTTGTATTTAATTTTCCGTATTTTTTCGTTCTATGTACATACTATTTAAGGCAAAATTTATACGGTACACATTAACTTACAAGTCTAAGGTTTTATGGTACGAAACAACAAGTTACAAGTTCGTTAAATTTCCTAAACTAGTTTCTGGTTTTGGTGAAGAGATCTGACGAAGTATAGCATATGTAGTTGCCTGGTACGAGTGGCTTTTTAGTTGCGCTCAAGAAATTCCAATCAAAAGTTGAAGTGTTTATGAAGAATTCGACTATAAGGGTACGTATGATTGTTTAGATGACCGTTGATTCTGAACTAGTACTTTCCGTACTCGAGAAACTTGTTCATTTGGATACCAATCTTATTGCGATAAGAAATGGGTTTTGTAGCGGTTTCCCTGAAATGGGAAAGAACAATCCTTTACATCATATGGGTTTCGTATGGTAAGATGTTTTTAGCAACATTGAACTTGTAAAACTAAGACCTCATGTGAATTAATTTTTGGGAAATATTTGTATTGGAACAACAATACTGTAGTGTTTTAGAAGCATTAATCGAATTACGCTGCACTGCTAAGCAGAGAGAAAATTTAAGGCCGTATCTGGGATTAGATGTAGATTGTTATTAAACATAAGTAAAACAATAATCGATTTAATTGATTTACTACGGAGACCCCTGCAAACTCAAACGAGGAAATTACTAGAAAATCATATCGGCAACGACGACGCTACATCATAACTCATATTTACAAGCACATTTAGGAGCGAAAAGCAAAAAGGTAAATCGCCCTAAATACATACATAGTTAAAGTTCTTTAATCTTACATTATAACTAATAATTATGATATGATGATAAAACTAATCTTTAGACCCTTGGGTTGTTGTTTTTTTGGTATGGAAATAAATTTAATAAGACTTAGGAATTAAAGTTAAGCAGCCCATGATCATGAGTGGATTATATTATAATAAATTAAGTGGCTGCTTCAGTTCAACTGATAGGGAAAGTACATAAACACCGAAATGGCCAGAACAATTGCTTGCCATGTTATCTATCTCGTTCATAATTAATTCGAGTAAGAGTATGGCGACACATTTTACTTCTTTTGTAAATAAAACGATATCGCAAACGACTACCGCTTTTAACACAATAAACATTTATTGTAATGTTGCAGATCACGTACTTACTTAGAAGTATGTATAGAATGTACCTACGAGTATAAAAATAGTCATGTCTGCTGATTTTTATCCTGTTAACATAATAAAGTGTAGTCATAAAAAAAGTTAATGTCGTGGAACTTTTCGTATTTTTCGGTAGACGTTTGCTGGATATCTTTATATTGGGCATGTACGTTACTTCAATATTTTTAGATAGTGCGCTTTGGTGATATCATTTATCGATTATGAGAATATGTATTAGTAATAATAAAAGGTATTTTATTATTACTTTTGTATTGAATTGTATTCGATAAGTTAGCATAAGATTACCAGCCATCGATTAGAGAAGTAGAACTGTGTTATATTAGAATTTTGTCTTACCAACCTCGGTACTGGTCGACTGGAGAGTGTACTAATTCAAACAATTGCACATTTAAAGCGATATTGAGAAGTGGTTGTTTTTGAACTATTGAAAGTTATACGTGCAATGAAACCTGCCTAAATTATACCGTTCTTCGTGAACGTGATACCGGACTTGTCCATTTAACGAAATGGTACAATTTCCTTGCTAAGCCGATCAGTTTCATTCTGATTTTGCAGTCATTCCTTTATTTTTCTGCAGTTACTGCTGCCCTTAACGCCGGACGAGGTAATTCATAGATGATAAAATATTAGTTTTTTTTCTAGCGACAAAATCGAAACCCTTAAGTGATCTTAAATCAGTTTAGAAAATTTATGATACCAATGGATACTTTCACCAATCTGATGTTGTAAGGCTGAATTCTGGATTCCAAATTTATTTATTTTTCATAACATTACATCTTTGGCAGTAACTTATACCTTTTTGACGAATACCTCTTTATTAAGTGGCGGAGATTAGTCAATAACAACCTTTCTGCACACTTGAACAGCCTCGGGCTACACTACTGACTGCTGTGTTCCATAACTTCAGTAATTATACATAAATTAATGTGAATAACTTTCCTTTTTACAATAATCTTTCAAACATTTAACAATGTTTGCTAAGCATGCGAACGCAGATGAGTTCGAAACCACAACAAACTATAAATAAACCATGAATAAGCGACAAACAAAGTGAGTAATTTTAAAATTCTTAATAAACGAATGTTCATAGTTCGCAATATTTATTGATTGTTAGTAAATTTATCACCAATATCGCTTGATATTGATATCAAATGTCTTAGGTATTATTTTTTCAATTGAACGGAATGGAATTATCGATCATTATCACTAATTCGAGTCAGCAATGTTTAATATTTTCCAATATTCTCGGGTTTGGAGACCAAAAATCCACATCATAATTGAAATAAGGAAAGAGTACACATTCATATTGTTCGACGATTCATTAAAAAAAAAATTACACCACCTACACAAGGTACGTCACACATAAAGAACTTATGTAGTAATCAGATTATGTAATAACCAGATCTGTTTCCCAGACTTTTTTGTCTAAGTTTCTTTTACAAGAGTTCCTTGCAGTCCAATTCCAAGACAGTTCCTTAGATTGGTATTGATTAATCGCCATGGGGATAACGAAGGACAGGTTTTTTGGCCCCATTTTGCGTGTGTAATTCTAATAGATTGAATCTATTTGGGCGCAAGGTGCCGGCAGATATTGGTTCACGATAATTTCGAATTTCTAGGTGAGTTTATCGGAATGTTGCAAGAATTCGCTAAAAAGTCAGGTCGCATAAAGGGATGACGATGTTAAAAAAAAAGATCAGATGATAATTATTGCGGAGATCAGACATGGTTAGGCGGTTCAATATGCCTGCCTACTTTATTCTACGACTGTGTTGGACTAGGTTCGAAGGAGCTGTTTCGTCATCGGATTGCATTGACTCATCAGACAAATTTCATTAAATTATAATTCGTGGAAATGAAATTCGGTTATAACGCAGTTGTCAGTAATAGCGGCAAAAGTAGGCATCATAAACCCTTTGATGAGTCCATGCCTGCCGATAACGAAACAGCTCTTCCGGAAATATAGCCACACAGTTATAAAACTGTGTTGACAGTATTCAGGGCTGCGAAAAATCCCAGTCGAGCTTTCGTGTTGGTGTTTTAGAAAATTATTAAAAAATTAATTATTATAGGTATGATGAATCTTTATTTAAAAAAAAATTATAAATTATAAACATTTTGAATTGACGAAAAATTACGGAAACTTACTTGTGGCAAAGGACAGTAAAACAATAAAAAATTCTACACAAGCACAACGAGAGCACCACAGTTTTCCTTGAAACTGAAGTGAGTTCGGTTAAAAATCTAGAAAACAGGAAATCTAAATCCCTGCATCTCCAATATTATACAAAACGCTACACAGAATGAAGTAGATGCACTCCGTTAAACAATAGATGATCCAAAAGATTATATTTATTGCGGGATTTCACCTGTTTTATGTGGCAAAGCCTTCTACAAGACAATAGATCGATTGATTGGTACTCCTTGCAAAATTCGTGGTAAAAATAGAAGCGAATAGACTGGAAGGAGTGTCGATCTGTGCAACTAAAAACTAAAAGCGGTTCACGAAAACACTTATCCATATAACTGTCATCAACTGAATTCGTAGTACTACTTTGCATTTTTTTTTTGTGTAAATAAATTGTTGTGCCTGAATATCATCAGCAGCAATTTAAATTTGCTGCGTACTCATTGTGTTCCCGTAGGTTTATAACAAACTTTATAAGTGGTCTTTGCACTTTGCACTCGATCAATACACCTTCGCAGAAGGAAAGTACAACGCTGTCTAATCCTGTAATGATGTGTAGGTATGTGCGATATCATAAACTACGTACACTAATTAATAATTAAAGTAGCGTTTTTCTCAGACTGATTCATGGATTTTCAGAAGCTTATCCGAGTGACCTCAGGAATAGAATCGCTTTCTTGTTCATTGACATAAAACTAATAAATCCCCAATCGTTCCAACAATGTAATTTAGTATTATAATTCCCATCGATTTCCATGTCAGCTAACTTCAAAAGATTGCCTGGAAAATAGACTAGAAAATCGAAATAGACTTCTGGCCGTATGTGTAGATACTGAATAAGGTGATGACCATGTACTTATGGCTTTTCTTAGCCCATTCAGACATTATCTGGTCGTATAACGTGTAACGTACTGAACGAAACCATACGAGGAGATAGATACACATACTCCTATGTACGCCGTCTTGGAGTGTTATTTTGTAATGTCATCACATCACCAATAAATTGAAAAATTTTGGCAAGTGGCCAACAAAATCTTACAAATATGTCGGGGATTATCGTGTATCAATTTTTTCGATGCATAAGTTCAGTTTGAAATTTTTTTAAGAGTTCTCTTCTCGTTAAGTTGTTCAATGGAGTATATACATAGTTCGTTGTCCAAATTCTAAGACCGAAATTATATACCAAAAATGTATGTGCTTTATGTGAATTACTCCAGAGTATATTACAATACATAGTCTGCAAAAAATCTACCGTTTTCATGATATCCTGGTAGGTAATTTTCTTCCTAACACTTTCAGGAAGAAAGGACTTACTCAATTTTCAGAATGTTTATACTTTTACCTGGAATCATTTAAAAATTAATGTGTACAAAATTCCAAATTCGTAGCTTTAAGCGTTCAAAAGTTATCGGAAAATATTGTTAATACGTGTCTTAAGGATTTTTTGTATGGATGCTACCGGAAGGAGTAAAAGGATTTAGCTGACTAGTAAGCTCGAACTTCGTTTTCATTCAAACGTAATTTATACAAAATCACGAATTTGTGACTGAACGATTACGTGAGTATAATGAGTTATAGTACAACGATTGAGTGAAAACATTTTGATAGAATACGAAGCACTAATGGGATTTCTTCATAGTCATACATTTAGCTCCAACTGTTGCAAAATCAACACAATCAAAATTTCAAAGTCGTAGCTTAAACCGTTCTGAAGTTATCGTCCTACATTCTTGAACACGTTCTTTAACTACTATTCGTATGGGAATACTAGAACTTCGTTTTTTCTATAAAATTTCAATTTTGTAGTTGAACGATTTCTTGAATTATAGTGAGTTTCGTAAATTATTTATATTTTTACTGGATTTTTGTATGGTAGCTACTCGAAGGATTCATGCGAATTTCTTCATGTTCATAGTTCACACATTTAACTGTATCTATTGGAAAACTAACGTATACGTCAAAGTCGTAGTATAAGGCGTTCCAAAGTTATTGGCCAATATTTTTGATCATGCGTTTTACTGACTTTTTGTGAGGCAGTTACCTGAAAGAATAGGATGAATTTGCCCGATGACGAACTTATCCTTACACATTCAACAAAACCTCCAGATTCTAGGTTAAGGCGTTTTAGAGTTATCATGCGTACGGATAGCTGGGCGGCCGAACAGACGGACGGACATCAAGCGGATTTCGCAGTTTTGGCCACAAATAAAAAATAATAAAGTAAAAGGAATACATAATATTTTTCGTCCGAGCCTCGTTTCTAGGCGTTACAAATTTTTTGGGGGCATTAAACTCATAATACTCATTCATTTAGCATTTTTGTATAAACATCATCTAGAGAATAAAAGTATACCTGTTATACGTATCTTTTAACTTTTCCTAAAACTGCTGAAAAAATGTAATTTTATCGATCTTTGTTACTTTTTGCCAATGTGACCAATTCCAATCAAAACTACGAGTTATATTTAAACGTTCCATTCAATAAAAGTATGTGTTCACCGACAAAAAAAACATAGTATGAATATACGTTCTTAATTTTTAGCCATTGTGAATTATTCGTTAAATACAGTTTTCTTCTGAAATTGGCTGCGGACTCCTTTCACATACTACAGTCACATCTTTCGAAGAAGACCATAAAAGCAAGCACATGTGGTCTTCATAGCAGACATGTGAGCGCCACCTTAAGTATCCAATTTGCTTCGTCAGCCCGAAAAGCGTGTATTTCACCGGTATTTATACTCGGGTTAGTGGCAGGTGTTCACAGCGGTAAGGTAAGGTGGCGTAAGTAAACTATAAATAGTGTTCTGTGTCATAGAATAGTTCTACTATCTAGCTCACCATCTATCCATCTATTTTGTAAAACGAAAAACAATCTCGCTTCAGTCTTATCGAAAGGGAGAAAATATGACATACTCGTACTTAGTGCCACAAAAGCTAAGATAACGTACAGTGCGTCAGACTTATTATGGTGTTCTGCAATGAGTGGCTCAATAATACTCTGCGACTGATTTCAACTTGTCTATATGAAAATTATAAAAAGGACGTTTGCATGGCATATTTTAATAAATTTCTTCCCAACCCATTTTCATTTAGCAGAATTCTTTCCCACGAGTGTTTTCATCTTGGCATTTGGCGCTTGTACCCTTTGCCATAAGTTTCTGGACGGAGTCCTCTGTAGACCCAGATATACATGCATAGAATAAATATATATCTATTTGGAACGAAGCGCATACTTTCAATATCAAGAAGCATTTGAATAAGGGGGTTAATGAGATTTCGTTTGCTTTCGTTCTTTTGGCAGTGTGAGCCCGAGCCTCACTCCTTCAGACCGCCGAGATAACAAGAGACTCCTTCTAACGATTGCTCTTCTGATGAGTATTTAACGCATAGGCAAGGTGTGTCCCATTTTCTCGTCGAGTTGTTTAACTAAGGAATCGTTTAATAAATCGATAGCGTGTTTCGGTTTCATATTGCAGATGCGGGGACATGTCCAGTGCAGATATAGAAGCACCACATTCTGTGGACTAGTTGCACGACACTTTGCAGCCTTGAGCTAAAATCCATGTTATGCGACATGCCTGAAATGTGTATAAGGGACTGTGGCTGATTGTTAAGGAGAATTTTGTAATACACTCAAACCTGTTTTTGTGCGGTGGATAGGGACCGCACTAAAAAAAAACGCATAAAAAAAAATCTCACAAAACTTCAAATTAAAAAATTTTTTTTTTTATGCGGTTTATGGACCGCATAAGAAAAGTCTTACGTATAAAATAACTCAACACCTAACACTAAATGACTAGGAATTTCTTTTTTAAACGAAATCAAGAGACGAGACTTGGCAGCTACTTGGAATCTCGTCCAAACTATCTACTTCCCTCCGCTAATTAATAAAGAAACCAAGGTCCAATTTTTATAACAAAAATACTGTGTAGTAGTCAAGTAAACTAATCTACCTACAAAACAAATCATGAAACTAGTCGCCAACTATCTCACTAGCAAAAAAGTCTGACAACAGTCTGGGCGCAACTTTATTATTTTTCCGGCAGAAGTTCGGAACGCGTTCAATTCTGTGATGCGGTGTAGGTTACAATGTGACTGAAAACCTAAAAAAAAGTCCGGGAAGCGGTTAGAATAAGGCGTAGTATATGTTATGAATACCATAATTGGGTCATATTCCGGGATGCGGTCCAGGGGTTGAAAAAGGAAAAAACTTTTAAATAGGTGATTTTTAAACAAGCCCGTGGAAGTGAAAAGATATTCGATATCTAATCAAACCTGAGAGATATGGAAGAATGAATGAAATAGTATACAACCACTTCACACCCCCTTAGGTGTTGAATTTCAAAAAATCTTGAAACAGTTTCTTGGTATTCATATGAAGAATCCATAGAATAAAAACGAATTCAATAATTTAGAAGACCTAGTAGATATTACGAAAATCGTGAAAATATATGCATTTTTCTGATAATTTTTTTTGCGGCCCCCTCCTCCGAACGCCAATGGATATTAGATTTTTTTTAATCAAAATTAATTTCTAGTTGATTTACATATACACACCGAGTTCCAAGTTTCTAGCATAAGCTGTTATTTAGTTAGGAAAAACACCCCCCCCCCCACCCTCGTACCATACTACCCCTAAAAAAATTATATTTTTCCAACATGCCGCTACTGTAGCTCTATCTAAATACCAAGTTTAAGGTTTATATCATCATAGGTTCTTAAGATATGAGCATATGAAATTTTTCGTTTTCACCCTCCTCCTTCCTCACCCTCTCCACACACCAAAAATGTTTAATTGACTGAGGCAATACTTATGTAGTGTGATGAAATGCATTAAACCTACTAATTTTTTTTTATTGATAACGTATTCATAATTATTGACTTCTTCTTCAAGTATGTTATGTTTGATTGAAATTTTCATATACCGCACAAAAAAAAATCGCATAAAAAAAAATCGCACAAAAAGAAATAAATCGCATAAAAAAAATCGCACAAAAACAGACCGCACAAAAACAGGTTTGAGTGTACTCGAGCCTACAAGGGAATACATGTTGTTATTAGATTTTTCGTGGTAAGCTACCACAGAAGCTATTATGATTAGGAGTTAGTTATTCTTTCCGGTGTCAGTGGAGTGAAACTCCAACACGGAGTCCCCGACTGTGGACTAACCGCTATCCCTGAGGATATGACAAATTTGGAAAGAAACTTCACTGGAGAAGCCAGTTCATCATAAGATTGTGTTGGACTAGGTCCGAAGGAGCTGTTTCGTCATCGGAGGGCATAGACTCTTCAGAAGGTGTATTCTTGCCTACTAACCGAAACACCTTGACAGCTGGTGGGATCGCTGAGGTAAATTCTATATAGCCACATCCCATTCCAAATTTATTACCGAGAAGAATTTAATGGTCAAGAAAGGCGTCCTCTACCTCAGGCTAAAGGCGTGTATTTTGAGAAGCTTTTTTCTCTTGATTTCGGCTATTCTCTGGTTGTAACCCTGGATATGGTCAGCGCTTCATGGCTGTGAAAATTTACAAAGGTTGTAACCTTGGATCTGATCTACGAAGAAACAAATCCCGTCCGCCGCAACTTATTTTTTTAACCAATATTTATTGTTATTAGATTTTTCGTGGTAAGCTACCACAGAAGCTATTATGATTAGGAGTTAGTTATTCTTTCCGGTGTCAGTGGAGTGAAACTCCAACACGGAGTCCCCGACTGTGGACTAACCGCTATCCCTGAGGATATGACAAATTTGGAAAGAAACTTCACTGGAGAAGCCAGTTCATCATAAGATTGTGTTGGACTAGGTCCGAAGGAGCTGTTTCGTCATCGGAGGGCATAGACTCTTCAGAAGGTGTATTCTTGCCTACTAATACATGTTGTTTTAATTGTAGCCTGTCATCTGAATTTTGGTCCAATATTATCCTCAACATGCACATGACAATAATAAAAGTAAGTACTGTTTCAACCATAACTTTACTTTTCATTTAAGAAAAAAAATAAACAAATCTAAAATTTTTTATTTTCACACTTGAGGGATAAAAGATTCTAAAAATTTAAGGCTCAAAAAGCTTTCAATTGAATTTGAAAGTTAATGAAGACATACTAAAGAAATTATTCTGTGAAGTATAGTCTGCTTTGGCGTCCATTACTCTTGACTCCTTCTAGATATGAGGCATTAGAATGGTCTTGCGTGTTCATTTTGTCTTGAAAACATTGAAATTTTTAACATACATACATTGTAAGGTATGATTATTTTGAGCAGATAGGAGAGAACTTCAGCATTCTGGATTTCAGAATCCGCTTATGATAGGAAGTTTTCTAGAAAAGAGTTAATGTTGTAAAGTAGATTGTTTCCCATTGGATTAAAATTTTCAGAAATGTTTCTCAAAAAGCAGGTATTGATTCTCAAGAGCACTTCCATGTCTCACCTAGTAGTTTTTGCAGTAGCTACCCAACTCTAACTGCTTTTGGACTACCCAGGTGTGCCTGTGAATTAGCTAAAGAAGAGTTAAAGTTCACACGTAAATAAAGTTGTATATTCGAACAGATAAAATTTTTATGGGGGTTATTACGCTTAATTTCTAAAAATTGATATTCGGCATTTAAAAATTTTTTTTTTTTAAATTTAAAATCAGTTTGGTCTCTCTTATCAAGAATTCAAGCGAGTAGGATCTGTGCTTGTCCAGCAGCTGAGTTCGCTTCAGAAGGTAAGACCCGATGCCGTTGGAAAGGTGAGATTTTGTATTTTACTCCATTAGCTTCGTCAATGATATTTTTCACATCGATTGAATTACATATTTTAGTAATGCAAACCGGAAAAGAATAAGTGATTAACTAGTACAAGAACCCATTATAGTGCCAAACGAATTGGATGGCCTTTGTATAGCTAGGACAACCATGACTACAAATTTTTTGTTTGTTACGTTTCCGATTCCCGAGTTCTTACAAAAAATAAATACTAGCAGATAATTTTAGAAAGTAAAGTTGGTAGTGGATGCGTTAAAGTTGTGTATTTCGTGATTGTATATCATTGATTGAGGATTAGTTTATTGTTCTTGATATTGTTAAAAAGTTTAATTCGTACCAGGCTTATGGTCTGTTGTATGGTAAGTTTCCCATAAGTAGAATAAAGTTCCGCAGATTGTGTTAAATGGGGTAAATTATGGATGGTTGCAATGCCCTTATTTATAAGTCTCGCAGTTTAATAGGGTCAATTTTGTTTCTAAGTTTAGTTATGTGAAGTCAGTAAGTTTGACGTCAGTTGGAGATAAAGTGGAGAGTTCTCAAAAGAAGGAACTCCATCGAGCCAGAACTTACATTGTAGTCAATGCATAGAGTATTCCTATACGCAACACGAATATCGATTATTTTAAGTGAAACCCTCTGTGACAATTAACGAAGAGTTGAGTTTTATCGACTTAAACATTTTCTGTGCAAACCTTATTTAAAAATTCTCTAAACGCATCTTTAAGTGCTACTGAATGAAGCGAATAGATTTGATCCAGTTTTTTATTATTAGTAGCGTCGACATAGAAGATAATCACGCTTCACGCAATATACAGTCTGAGCATCATGATAAAGACTTGATGAGCTCGGTCGCTATCGTTCGTAAATTAGATTAGAATACAAATGCGATAAACACATAAGTCGCTCAACGGGCAAGAAGACGGCCAGCTCGTGTCCGATGTGGTAGAAGTTTGAACTTTCAAGACAACTTCAACGGCCTGCCCATCTTTATCAAGCTAGCGCTAACAAAGAACAGCGTATACTTCAACGCCAGCTGCTGATAGCAGGACTTTCGCGCGATCTAAAAGGTTAAACAAAGTGGAGATACTAAGCGGAAGTAGTAAGCACGGGATCAGTTTGCCCGTAATGGAGATGACCTTGTTAGGGTTGTAATGCGATAAGCGTAGATATTATAGTGTAGGACACATTATTAACGAAGTAATTACTCACCAGAAAAGTATTCGCAAAGTATTGGCAATTAGCAATGCCAGGCAGACGTGCAGGGAGAAGCCGTCTGCATCCTGTGTCTTCTTAATTTCGCGATACTGCGGAATATAGGGAATGACACCGCCAACAACCATAGCCGATGCAGCAGCCCATCCGACAACATGACCCACCGTCAAACCCAATTCATCGTTAATAATCCAGTCCATGTTGTGAGCGACGGCTCTGCTGCGATAGTGTGGAGTTTAGAAAGTCTGTGGGAAGATTCGGAACCCGCTGATGAAGATGATGGGATGACGTTGTCTCAGCTGAAGGAGTGGGTGGTCAGACTGGCTTGATATATGCTCGTTTAATTTGGCGAGTATGAAGATAAATATGGGCTCCGGAAAAGAAACAAGCCGCTAGCTTCTTCACGCTTGTCGTGTCTCGTCCCGATGACTCGACGAGTTTTCACGCATAAAAGTCCAAGGATTTTCTCGGAGATTTCGGCGATGGCATGGCGATAAGCTTACAGAAGTCGGACACAACGAACCACGCGAGACCGGGAGACAAAACAAGACTCCACAGGGGATGGAGTTGTACTTTTTTTTTTTGATATAGCAGAAATTCGATTTCCTTTATACCAACGAAAATTAAATGAAAATGAATGAAGGTGGGCGCGAGGGGACTGCAGAACAAAAACCGGGACGAATACCGTCCGTTTTCACTTTACACTGCAACTTTGACTTGAATTCACCGAATGCAATCGCCGACCGTCGAGCCAATGATTTTTTTGCCGTCAAGGGCTTCTCTCGGTGCGCTGCTCTTGAAAATTTTGCGTAACCTTTTCGCACTTTTTGCTCGACGATATTTTCACTGTGCAGTCGAGGTTGTTGGGCAATTTTTGATTTTCCTGTGGATGTTCGTTGTTTGTTTTTTCCTCTGATATGTTTCACTATTTTCACAAAGACTTTGATTTTTCGAGCGAATTCGATTTTCCGCGATTGTTTCTTTAGCACTTTTGTGACTCACGGAATGTGGGCACAAAATGCAATCGACCAGCGACGAAATTAAATTTTTTAGCGAATTTTTGCTTTTGTCCGTCCGAGAATTGTTTGTGTGGAGCGACGACTGACAGTCACAGAAAACGACTTGCTGATTTGCGCGAACTGAAGAGAAATATTCCGCTATGCAGCGATTTTGACAGTTGTTTTTGTTGTTCTTGTCGGAAAATTCGATCGGGGAAATTTTTGTACAGACGCGATGATTCCCAAAAACAGCTGATAGGTTTAGGAAATTCATGCTGCTTTCAAGCAAGACAGAGAATACGGTTCTGAATCTGCAAAATGTCATGTCAAGAAAATTGAAGTGACGTTTGTTTTGTCTTTTGGTTAGGTTGTGCCGCTAGTAAAAACTGCGAAAGTTTAGCAAAAGTAAATGTGAAATTAAATCGAATTTTACGCCATAGATTCATTTGCTGGTAAATTTCTTGCGTTCGATACTTTTTTAAGCGGTAGGAAAAACTTCCTTTTAATTGCAATAGAATGTCAAAATTGGCGAAGACACCGTTGAAAGGTGAGCCTTGCGTTGTTAGTTATTTCTACAACGAAAAGCAGGATGCTGGACTACGTTTAGAGTACCGTCGCGGAAAAATATCGAATTACTTCTCAATCGCGTCTCGCACTGTCTTAAGCTGTGTTCCTTAAGAGTTTTAAAAGAGTGACTTCGGTTCATTTTCCAAACTACTAGAGTTTCTTTACCATATTTTTCATCTCCTCTAATATTTATTAAAAATCCTATTTGAATCCTTTGCCACAGAAAATGTCGCAGTTAACACTTCGTTTGCTGTGGCCACGAAACTTCCGTCAGGTTTCTATTGCCTCCTATCTAGGCCACATCACTCATCGCGACTACGCTCAAGCGCAGCCGGATAGTTCGAGCTCGTTAGCAAAATCTAGGAGTGACCAGGGTTCCGTTTCAACAGACGTCCGACCACTTGGCGAAAAAATCAAAGAAAACACAAAAACTGCTAGCTACATGGGTGTTATACTGCTAGGAGCTGGAGTTACCGGGATCATGTTCTTCGCAATATTTCGCGAATTGTTTTCGTCACAAAGTCCCAACAGCGTTTATTCGCACGCCTTAGAGAAGTGCATTAATGTATGAATTGAAATTGGTAAACTTTACGAGAAGGACTTGCATTATTGCTAAAATATTTTCAGGATTCTCGGGTTCAAGACGTTCTTGGGTCACCGATTAAAGGCTTCGGCGAAGAGACAAGACGACGGAGGAGGCAACATGTCGCCCATACAATTTTCGAACGAAACGGCGTTAAACACATGCGAATGCAGTTTTACATTCAGGGTATTCGCAATAAGGCAACTGTTCACCTGGAGATGCGCGAGGTAAGTTTGTTTCTTCAAAGAAAACGGGATCATTGTGACAGTGTGTATGTTTCAGAACTCGGCAGGCAAATACGAATACCGCTACATGTTCGCTCAGCTCGACCACTACCCAAAAACGACAATAATACTTGAGGATAATCGAATCAACGACAAAAATCCAAAAAATCATTGGCTCGACGGTCGGCGATTGCATTCGGTGAATTCAAGTCAAAGTTGCAGTGTAAAGTGAAAACGGACGGTATTCGTCCCGGTTTTTGTTCTGCAGTCCCCTCGCGCCCACCTTCATTCATTTTCATTTAATTTTCGTTGGTATAAAGGAAATCGAATTTCTGCTATATCAAAAAAAAAAAGTGGAAAATTTTTTGCGGTGGACTAACACTCCAAAATTAAAAATTTTATTTTTCATGTCTAGAACATGCACTTTTAAACCATTTCCATTTGGTTTCATTCCATGGTCGACCTTAAATAAAAAGATATAGGCACTTAAAAAATGAACAAATTACTCACAATTTTCTGTCACTTTGACTTCAAAATGACAATTTGAAGGGCACCAGCATTGCCAGATTCAAATTTTTGTGGTATTTAATGACTTTTCGGATTGCATCAGCATTGCCCTGTTCAAACTTTTGTGTTCTTTGTTCCACATCAGAATTCCATCAGGCAAAACATTTAATGGCGCGAAAAGTTTGAAAACATTTACAGAAATTATTGTTTTTGGGTGACAAATGCTTCGAAATTACTTTATTTGCAGGTAAAAGAGTTATCATCCGTTCCAACCTGAAGATGGAGTAATACAGTATGTTTAATACAGTGTGTTTATGTTGTAGCAACATCGTGAAACCATTTCGGGTGTACCTACTGGGTGCATCATTTTGCAATGTACATTTATTGTTAAAGTAAAACTTGTAGACGATATTAAAAAATATATATTGTTAAAAAAGAAATATCTTCTAAAAAATTTGTTTCGTTTGAGTGTGTTTGTTTTTCTTATGATGTTAATGTGCGATGACCAGCTTAATTTGTCATCGACAGTTAATCCGAAGTATTTTGTGAAATGGACTCGTATTAGAGGAATTCAATCGATTTGCGGTTTGAGGTCAATGTTAGTGGTGCTGGCTCGTGCCTTTCTTATGCAGTTATGACACTGGCTATTTTTGCGACTTTAAAGCGGCTAGTAAATCCAAATGGAGAGGGATAAAAGACGTAACATACAATTTAGACTTTGGAGTGAGAGAGACAGTCCGAATAGCTATAAAGTGAGTACTGTCAAAAACTAGCCGCTAAATAGCCGCTGCACAGCCGCTACATAGCGCGTTCCAGCAGTGGCTCGCAACATTCTAGCACTTAATCCAAGAAAAATTCTGCTTCCAGTGGATTTTTGAACTACTACAACCGCAAAAATAGCCAGTGTCAACTGCATTATTGTGACATTTATCAAGTCCATTATGAGCCGTTGATTTTGAAAGTGGAATAAATCACTTTTTCAATAAAAAAATTGTTGTAATATTCTAACGACGTTTTAAAGAACACGAAGCAACTTTCTGAGAATCTATTGATGCAATTGTTTCATCACACTTTTAAGAAATACAATTAAATTTTCTTGAAATCAGTCGCAAGTAAGTTCGCAATGTTTGAAAATGATCGAACTGTCAAATATGACATTATCACAATCTAAGACGCACTGTTTTATTTAAAAAAGAAAGTAATGCAATGAAAAATGCAAGAGATTTCGATGAGAATTAAGAATAATTCACTGATTTTCGCGTTCATATCAATTTCGCTTGGATTATTGACGCTAATAGAACTGCGACTCAATCCGGCCATTGTGTTCATGTAGCGCTTATGGACAGCTTACAGCGATCCATTGCAACTCGTTGCGATATTTTGACGATTGCGTTCATTCTATACGGCTCTTTAAGCATGTCGATTTATTATTCCACTTTCAAAATAAACGGCTCAGTACAAAAATAATCGGTATGAAGTTTCGGAACTTTTTTCTCATGTTCGCGTTAATGTCCACGTCTCGCTGCCAACACAGAGAGCACAGGTCGTGTAATAGTTTTATATCTTCGCAGCTTATTGTTCCGGTACACTTTCTTGGATTCCATTATTGGAAGTGCCGAATAATACGTTTTAGTTGCTAGCATAATCCGTCGGTTGATTTCGTCCGTTTGGTGGAATGCCAAAAAGGAGCATGATACAGTACAGTACAGTAATGAGAGTATAGTATTCATATTTGTAGTGTTAAGTCGAACATGTGCAATGTAAATTTTTTCCAAATAAAGGCACATAAATTATCCATACTATCCACATACCTTTACAGAATGGGAAGTTGAGTGAGCTTCGCATAATTCTTCGGAAGGAAGATAGTGAATTAAAACTGACTATTATTAACAACAAAGTCTGATCTCAAAGGTAGGTACATATTAACGTATAAAATGAATTCTGTTTTTTTATATTTTGTGCAATGAAATTTTTTTTTCTTTTTTTTTAAGTTCAAATTTTGCTACTCAATGCTACTCTTTCGAAATTTTATTTGCTACTTTCTTCACGACCTGAAAGTTTTGACGAAGGTACGGCTACTCGATTTCGTCGACGTTATGTGTCAGCTATTTACCGGAAATCCTCTCGTAATCGTGGTGCGTGACACCTTCGACGATTGCCATCCTATCGATGACTTCGCCGAGTGTAGAGTGCCACTGAATTCCCCTTTTAAATGCTCGGCCTGTTCCATGTATTCGGTGATTTTCTTTAGCAGACGCGAAGTTTTTCGTCCGAGCTATCTAGAAATTATGAAGAGTACACACATGTTTGCCGACGTTTCATTTTACACAATTCTTACTTTCTTATTTGCAGCAACTCTAAAATGCAGTCCTCTAAGTTTTGCTTCCAGTTTTCAGCCACTGGTGTCACCCGCTCATGTTTCGCAACAGCTTTTAAATAATTAAATTTTATTTTAATTAACTTCGTAATTACAAACGCTAACGCTATGTTCAGACTATGCATTTTAAATACATTTAAGTAGGCAAAATTAACGTCATAAAAAAGGAGTGTTCTCACTAGGCAACTCGTTTTATTTTGATACCCGAAAGCTTGACGTGATTTTTTCTGACAAGTAGATATTCAGCTGTGATTCTTTACCAAATTTATGGTTGTTGTACAAGGGCAAAATTCACTTTTTACAGCATTACAAAGTTTCTTCCAAATTTTACTTCGATTTCCGCGAGAAGTCGCAGTGCATTTTTCCGGTTAAACGCGTCGTAGCTACGTGTTTTCGTAAACGCTTTCGGGAAGTGTTTTCAGCGCATTTAACTCGATTTAAACTCGTCAATCTCGTAGCCTGAACATAGCATAACCGTATCTTAAATTGCGTGCAAAAAATTCTATTCACATCACGAACGAAAAGTTGATATTTATTTTCCTGTCAGGCTGACTGACAGATAAAACGATAACATCAGTCTTCTCACTCTCTCGTAATCGAGGTCGCCTTGTCGCACGATTGGCTATTATTGCACTTTTATTGCACTTAAGAAATAGCCAGTAAATAGCCGGTGTCAAACAGCATCATGCAGTTATGACACTGGCTATTTTTGCGGCTTTAAAGCGGCTAGTAAATCCAAATGGAGAGGGATCGAAGATGTAACATACAATTTTGGCTTTGGTGTGAGAGAGACAGTCCGAGTAGTTTAAAGCCAGTACTGTCAAAAATTAGCCGCTACATAGCCGGCAACATAGCCGCAAAATAGCGTATTCGAGCAGTGTTTCGCAACATTCTAGCACTTAATACAAGACAAATTCTGCTTCCGGTGGATTTTTGAACTGCTACAGACTTGTTTTTAACAGTTCGGTACGTATTAATTTGTGGAAAGTGACATGTTATGTTATAAAACGCGCTAAAATCGATATTTTTCTTAACAATGCGGTTGTTAATGTTGATTACTAGATGCCGCTAGTGTCGGAAAGAGTGGTATCTCTTTCTTTTAATGTTGTTCGCCTTGTCGCACGATGGGGCCTTTGTTGCACTTTATTGCACTTAAGAAATAGCCAAAAAATAGCCAGTGTCATAACAGCATTAAAGCCGCAAAAATAGCCAGTGTCATAACTGCATAAAAGAATGAGATACCACTCTTTCCGACGCTAGTGGCATCTAGTAAACGAAATTAACAACTGCATCGTTAAGAATAATACCGGTTTTAGCGCGTTTCATAATCAATTGTTTACCCCAACAATATCCTTTTATTGGTCGAGGGGTTAGCAAAAAGCACACAAGGCATGGTGGCAACTACCCAGGAGTTGAATTAGTATTCGTGTCAACAACAATGCGATGTACGAATAGATCAATTCTAACATTGAGCAGACATGGGAAATTCACATATGACCCATTTGGTATATCACAGCTATGAGCAATAAAAAAAGCAAAAGATCCTACAAGAAAGGTGAGGATCCTTGATAAGTGGTTAGGATAAATATTAATTAATTTTGATGAATGAAGTGGATAAAGATGCATGGAAACAAAGATGGAACAAGTGTATGGACAACACATATGCGTAAGTGGGCATACTGCAGTTAAAAAATGACAAGAAAAGTAAAGATCTCAAAAAGAAAGTTGCATTATAAGAAAGATAGATGGCAGCACGACAGATAACACACAGGGTAAAGTTCACGTGTATGTAGTCAAGACAAGAACCCAGGAACCGTAAATGAATGGGAGAGGTCACAGGGGATAAAATAGGAAAATACAAAGCCATGAAACAGCAATTAGGAAGAGTCTTAGAGAGGAAGTAGATGAACGAGAGCCCTGAGATCATGACTGATCTTTGAATAATACTAAATGGGAGTACAACAGAGGACATAATCGGAATTATCACATAGAAGGGTTTAACAAAAAAATTAAAAGTTAATACAATCAAACTCAGGGTAAAATTGATAAACATATAACATGTCCCCTTTTTTTGGATGAAAATAGAGGTGCTGGGGTCCCTGGATGATGATATTTACCGATGAAAATACATAAAGGGGGGGGGGGGGAGGGTCTTTAATAATGCTTTTAAAGAAAACAACCTGTTGTTTGTCTTACTACACTGGTCTCAGGGGATTAGTACCAAAGTTGAAACGGGAGAAATTTCATACAAAAGACTTCGGTTGATAACTTATTATACATAGGAGTGTTATAGTGCATAGTTTCGGGGGTTTCTCTTGCCTTTTCTTTTGAGTTGACATATGAATGGGAACAATGTTTTCAGGGAATAATATTTGTAGATCGCAGGTCATTATAGGTTTGGGTAATTTGCCAGGCAAAATTAAGCAAGGAATCCAGGAGTAATAAAATAGGGGAAAAGAAAGGTCACACTGAAAAGAAATGTAGATAATTAGAATGAAAATAGGATTTCAAGGGAAAGATAATATTTTGAGTAAGTAGTAGTAGATGCTGTACTCACGTGAGGTGAGATGTATTGTGTATAAGACATAAGGTATTAATAAAATAAATGTAGAATTTTGTCTGAATTTTAGAAAAAGGAGATATAAATTTTGAAAAAGGTTAGAATTAAAGTAAAAATTGCAAGTGTCATTTGGACATTTTTAGGACATTAGGCAAATCCTGGTTCCACCTCCCCAAAGGTGTAAAACACAGGTTCCTGGTTGGGAACTTCGGCCGGTAGTCTGATCCTATTAGAGGATTAAGACAGTAACCTTTGCTCAATTACTTATCGTACTGCATACCAATTAAGGAATGTAGTATAGCTTGTAATTTGACTGCATACTTTAAATTCAGTTATTTTTTATAACAAAGGAGGTTCCTCTACAATAGCAATTTTAGTTTTTGATTTTTGCATCATGCAAAATCTGCAAAAGTAGTTATGACTAAAACCCTTTGCGAACCCAAAAATATTGTTAAGAGCTAAGTTGTCACCCAGTACCAATGCAAGTATAAAATATACTTTTTTAGTACTTGTTTGAGTGCAAATAATTAATTTCTTAATGGTATCTACTAGTCTGTAAATGACTGCAACAAAACCTAAATCTTTTACATATTTTGCTTTAATAAACATCGCAGGAAATATATTTTCTAACGTCGATATTTCATACTCAGGGAGAATGGGAAAGCTGTAATAAAAAGCTGAAATCGACTGAGTTCCATCATGATTTCCAATAGGATCATTGGTTTCAAAGTCGTCGTTATATAAAAAGTATAGAATTATTATTTTTCCCTGTATGAAATTAGATATATCATTTCTTTCATTTATTTCTTGCATATATGTATAACAAAGTGTCATCTAACATATTCGGCAATTCAAAAAAAGATTTCATTTGAAATTCTATATTCATTATAGAGCCATTTTCGGTAACTTCTTCAATATATGGTATCCCACCTTTTATCGTTTTATCGACTTTGTCAGACACTACAAATTTTTTAGGTGGTTTAAAAACATGAAGGTCAGATAAATAATTTCTAAGTTTGTGTTCTACTTGATCTAGAATTGTATTACAATAACTGAGCAATTCATCTATACTGTGCATTCTGCCTTCTCCAACTACTTCTAACATTATTCCTTTAAGTGAGAAAATTAATAACGAGAAAAGGTCAGATACATCATGTATAATCCTCTCTATCTGCGTGTTAGTCATATTACTTAAACTATTAAGTTTAACGACGAATTTCAGAGCGTTGGCCGTCAATTTTTTTTTCCAATCGAAATCTTTTGGAATTGGTTCAATAATCGGTAAATTACCATCGTCTATGGGTGACAGTAGACGATTATCTACTGAACTCGAAGAACAAGGATTTGAATTGGAGCTATTATTATTAGTTTTTACTTCATTAGAACATATGAAGCCATATATGGCGTTAATTTTTTTTTTTTTTCTAATCTAACACAAAGTGGAGATAACAGTGATTTCTTTTAATCGTGTACATTCACAGAATCGCAATATGAAATAGCAACCTAGACGCGATTCGATAACGCGTTTCGATCCGTGCTAATGGATCTCATTAGTAGGCAATTGTATTGGTTGGCTGTGTGTTTATTTGAACTTCTGTCTTCGGCGCAAATCATCCGTCGACGGAATGTTTTTATAGAAATCGTAGCTCAAAGTGATAACCGGCTGATTATCAAAGAGCTAAGTCAAGCAACTACCAAGGCAGCGCTGAAAAGACGGCAACAACAAGAAAACATTCACACTCTCTCCTCCTTCACAATTGCATCAATTCGAGACCGAATTGAGGCAAGGATTTCTCTTATCATTCAACCATGCAATTCAACTCAAACTTTTTCACAGTATATTAACAAATTTTCTACAATATAATAATATAATAATAACATTATAATAATATTTTTTTTAGAAGATATTTTTTTTTTAACAATATATATTTTTTAACATCGTCTACAAGTTTTACTTTAACAATAAATGTACATTGCAAAATGATGCACCCAGTAGGTACACCCGAAATGGTTTCACGATGTTGCTACAACATAAACACACTGTATTAAACATACTGTATTACTCCATCTTCAGGTTGGAACGGATGATAACTCTTTTACCTGCAAATAAAGTAATTTCGAAGCATTTGTCACCCAAAAACAATAATTTCTGTAAATGTTTTCAAACTTTTCGCGCCATTAAATGTTTTGCCTGATGGAATTCTGATGTGGAACAAAGAACACAAAAGTTTGAACAGGGCAATGCTGATGCAATCCGAAAAGTCATTAAATACCACAAAAATTTGAATCTGGCAATGCTGGTGCCCTTCAAATTGTCATTTTGAAGTCAAAGTGACAGAAAATTGTGAGTAATTTGTTCATTTTTTAAGTGCCTATATCTTTTTATTTAAGGTCGACCATGGAATGAAACCAAATGGAAATGGTTTAAAAGTGCATGTTCTAGACATGAAAAATAAAATTTTTAATTTTGGAGTGTTAGTCCACCGTAAAAATAATACCGATTTTTTTGCCGTCAAGGGCTTCTCTCGGTGCGCTGCTCTTGAAAATTTTGCGTAACCTTTTCGCACTTTTTGCTCGACGATATTTTCACTGTGCAGTCGAGGCTGTTGGGCAATTTTTGATTTTCCTGTGGATGTTCGTTGTTTGTTTTTTCCTCTGATATGTTTCACTATTTTCACAAAGACTTTGATTTTTCGAGCGAATTCGATTTTCCGCGATTGTTTCTTTAGCACTTTTGTGACTCACGGAATGTGGGCACAAAATGCAATCGACCAGCGACGAAATTAAATTTTTTAGCGAATTTTTGCTTTTGTCCGTCCGAGAATTTTTTGTGTGGAGCGACGACTGACAGTCACAGAAAACGACTTGCTGATTTGCGCGAACTGAAGAGAAATATTCCGCTATGCAGCGATTTTGACAGTTGTTTTTGTTGTTCTTGTCGGAAAATTCGATCGGGGAAATTTTTGTACAGACGCGATGATTCCCAAAAACAGCTGATAGGTTTAGGAAATTCATGCTGCTTTCAAGCAAGACAGAGAATACGGTTCTGAATCTGCAAAATGTCATGTCAAGAAAATTGAAGTGACGTTTGTTTTGTCTTTTGGTTAGGTTGTGCCGCTAGTAAAAACTGCGAAAGTTTAACAAAAGTAAATGTGAAATTAAATCGAATTTTACGCCATAGATTCATTTGCTGGTAAATTTCTTGCGTTCGATACTTTTTTAAGCGGTAGGAAAAACTTCCTTTTAATTGCAATAGAATGTCAAAATTGGCGAAGACACCGTTGAAAGGTGAGCCTTGCGTTGTTAGTTATTTCTACAACGAAAAGCAGGATGCTGGACTACGTTTAGAGTACCGTCGCGGAAAAATATCGAATTACTTCTCAATCGCGTCTCGCACTGTCTTAAGCTGTGTTCCTTAAGAGTTTTAAAAGAGTGACTTCGGTTCATTTTCCAAACTACTAGAGTTTCTTTACCATATTTTTCATCTCCTCTAATATTTATTACTGATCCTATTTGCATCCTTTGCCACAGAAAATGTCGCAGTTAACACTTCGTTTGCTGTGGCCACGAAACTTCCGTCAGGTTTCTATTGCCTCCTATCTAGGCCACATCACTCATCGCGACTACGCTCAAGCGCAGCCGGATAGTTCGAGCTCGTTAGCAAAATCTAGGAGTGACCAGGGTTCCGTTTCAACAGACGTCCGACCACTTGGCGAAAAAATCAAAGAAAACACAAAAACTGCTAGCTACATGGGTGTTATACTGCTAGGAGCTGGAGTTACCGGGATCATGTTCTTCGCAATATTTCGCGAATTGTTTTCGTCACAAAGTCCCAACAGCGTTTATTCGCACGCCTTAGAGAAGTGCATTAATGTATGAATTGAAATTGGTAAACTTTACGAGAAGGACTTGCATTATTGCTAAAATATTTTCAGGATCCTCGGGTTCAAGACGTTCTTGGGTCACCGATTAAAGGCTTCGGCGAAGAGACAAGACGACGGAGGAGGCAACACGTCGCCCATACAATTTTCGAACGAAACGGCGTCAAACACATGCGAATGCAGTTTTACATTCAGGGTATTCGCAATAAGGCAACTGTTCACCTGGAGATGCGCGAGGTAAGTTTGTTTCTTCAAAGAAAACGGGATCATTGTGACAGTGTGTATGTTTCAGAACTCGGCAGGCAAATACGAATACCGCTACATGTTCGCTCAGCTCGACCACTACCCAAAAACGACGATAATACTTGAGGATAATCGAATCAACGACAATCAGCCGCTGAGCGATTACCAATTCAAACCACTCGAACTAAAAACAATCGTTTAAATTCTCTCCGTTGTTAAGTCGTATTTTTTTTATTAAACAATCGTTTCTTTGCTTTTATGGTATCAAAACTTTATTTGAAATTAAGAAAGGCTTCTTTTATGGCTAGTAAATTTTCTTCCACGGAATAAGTTCCCACGATCGTAGAATATGCCGGCTGAATAGAAAGTCCTTGACACGATTTACAATTAGAAACGAAATGCCGAAGAACGATGCAAAGTAGAGCCAGAAATGGCCCAGTCGTTCCCAAATGCTCAAGTGATAGCGAACGGCCAGTTGCGGAATATCCAGGCTGAAGTCGATTTCAAATCCCGCTCGATTGTGTTGTTTATAGTAAGTTTCGACAGAGTGGATTTCAAAGTAGCCGGGATTGGTTTTGATTGCTGCACTAATTGCGTGCAAGTCGAACGCATCTAAGCTCGACATATTACCGGGGAGAATATCGTTGTGAAAATGTGATTTTGTGTGGCGACCGTAGAACGGGCAGAGGAATTCGTCGTTTTGTCTCAGACTAAGCTGCCCATTCAGTATGAATTTCGTAGTGGATAATGCGCGTGATGGTATTTCGACATGTTGCACTAGAAGGGCAGGCGGCGTTAGAATGCATTTTTTCTGGAACAAGTACAAGGAAATGGTTCGCGTTACAAACAAATGGGAAACGAATATCTTACCGTTAGTGAAGCCTCGAAGAAAAGGAATAGGTAGAAGTGTTGTATCGTCTCACTGGAGTCTATTCGTAATTGGATTCTTGATCTATCCGGCAGGAAGTCATAGTTCCAGTCCGTTTCTGTGTACTGGAAAGCTTTAAGTTTAAATGAGTTTCATCGACAGAGTATATACAATACCTTTATTTGATGGCACCCTTGAAATTTTTGTGCCACTTCATTAAAGTAGCTAAAACTGCTGCACGTTATCAAACCGCCGTCGGCTCTTTCTCCCAGAAACAAATACTTGAACTGAAATTCTAATTTTGGCTGTTCGTAGAGAATTCGGTTCTCTATCACGCCGGAATAGGGACTTAGTAAGGTGACTAGTAGTAGCGGCAGTAGCACGGAGAGTAACGACAACAAGAACACGATTATTGCCGAAAGCGAACACAACGAGTTTTTATAAACTATTGCCGCTGTTTTGGAATGTAATTTTAAGTATTTCATGATTTTTGTTATGAATCAATTATGGAGTGGATCAATTGTAATGCAAAAAACTAAAGTTTGTTACGGACATTGCTTAGCAACAGAAATGTCGTAGAGCGTAGAGTTACATAACTTTTAGGTTTAGTTTCTGCAACAACGTCCCAGCTTCTTTTTAATAAAAATGATCCCCATCCATCATAACAGAGAATCAATCGATCGGTGTTTGTTTCACTAGTAAAATAAATATTACTTACATCAACGCCAATTGAATGAAAAAAGACCCGACTTTCCGGTCCCGTATTCGGTAAAAACCAGCAGAAAACAAGAAATGTTGAAAATAATTCGCACCTGCTGCGTGTTCGATGTGCAAGCTTGATCGTAGAGCCATCTGCCTTCTTATAAGAATTTTTTTTAAAGTACTCCGTGAAACAGACTGTGGTTTAAATATAGGCTAACCGAAGTCTCGAAATACGGTTGGTTTCAGTTTGAACTGCACCGAAACCACCCAGTCAAGTTTTTAGCGTATCCAAGAACCCATATTTAGCAAAGTGACAATTCCATCGGCGTCCGATCGCACCCCCCGCAGTCATTTTTGCCGATTTTTTTTTAAAAATCCAGCAGGGTTGAATTTCCGTTCTATATACCTATACATAACCTGAGTCTATCACATGTCTGGACTTCTTTTCCTCCAATATTTAGGATAAAACTTACATTTCTACCGATTTTTCAAAAACTTAGACCGGAAACATTGGCGCTATTGTTTCAACTCTGGCAAACCCTGAAAATAAAAGTTATAGCGTTTTGAAATTTGCATTTTTACCATCAGAATTGAAACATGGCGGGAAAAAAGCTCGAAAAGTTTGAAAAAATGTACAAACATTATTGTTTTTGGGTGATTAAAAAAAACTCCCTTTTGCGCAGCCCTGCGGGGCTAAAGGGATTTAAACTCGCTTTTCGCGTGCATGTTTGGCTAACGCGCGCTTCGCTCCAACTACTTTTTGCGCGCCATCGTTACGCAGCAGGTGCGAATTATTTTCAACATTTCTTTCGGTTTCTGATGGTTTTTACCGAATTCACTTTTTGAGTACAAACTTTTTTCATTCAATTGGCGTTGATGTAGAGATATTTATTTTACCCAAGTAAGTAGTACCGATCGATTCTCTGTTTTCGGGTTAATGGATGATCATTTTCATTAAAAAGAAGCTGGGAAGACGTTGTTACCTTAGGTTATAGTAATTTGGCTACAAATGCTATCTTTTTAACGATTGTGTTTTCGTAGTTATTGTAATTGTAAAAATAAAAGTGATCCGGCAGATGGCTTCAACGCGAATTCCGTTACTTGGATTGATTGCAATCAAGCTCGCGACTAAAGTTGAAATGAAACAAAGCTGCCACACTTAAATCAAGTAACTTTCTAAATAGACTCCTTATTCTTTTAAGTTGCAGTTCCTGAAATAGAATCAGTGATATAATGATTTTATTTTGGAATTAAAATAAAGAAGAGTAAATAAAAAATTTAAGACAAATTTTTAAAATAACATATCTTGGAACTTTATAAGTTATTTAGCTAAGACTCTTTTTTGATTTGGAAATTAGTAGTGCAAGAGTAACTAAGAAAACCAGAATACAGTGCAACTAATTCCTCTTTTTCGAAAAGAAATACTTCTTTCAGGTAAAAATAAATATTCCAACATGACAGATTCTACTACGTATCAACCAGACGCCATTAATTAACTACTCACGTAAAAAAGTAATACGCTTCAACCACAATCAATCCGATTCATTACTAATTGAAATGATTGGACACGTAATTGTCTTTTATTTCCAGAAGAAAAGTAAAACTCGTCAACCTGATTAGTCGAGATCCCACTCCTTATACCAGTCTTCAGTCTACCAATCCAATAAACCTCTATTCTCCATCGGTCGAACCACCCCAAGCAAACTAATGGTCTCGCAAAGGAGGAGCTGAAACGAGAAATCACTTTGTCCTAATGAAATTCTACACGTTCCTGACCAATAATTTCCATACTTGGTAGCCGGCTTTTGGGTACAGATACATCGAGGAGCAAAATGTTGACCATCAACGGCGTTTACATTAATTAAGAAAATGTACCTAAGTTTTACCTGACTGTCGTTCGGATGACAAAGCATGCCAATTAGCGCGAAAAGCAGCTGATAAAGTCACGTAACACAGTGGGAAATCAAAGACAAACCTAAGGACGATTACCACGATGTCGTGACTGATATTGGGGCTATCACGACGGACAAGACTTGGCGGGACACAATTCACTTTAATCAAAATGAAACGGATTGAACCTTGACAAGATTTATGACCAGCTTCTATACTACGCCACGGAATCTTAATGAGAAGTCCTTTGGACTGAAGTCATCGTATCGCAATTAGCCACTGTCTCAATCACTGTAGGTGCCTATCACACCTTAACATGACTCCACATAACCGCCATGACTATTTCTTAAAAGCATCTAGCGGCGACAATACAACTTTCAACAGTGCTGAGTTGAAGGAAGGCTCCACGCTCCAGTAATTGGCATCCGATTTTAGTAACTATCGTTTGACAGTAAACAAATCGCGTTAATTAAAACGAATTTCACTCCCGTAGGCGCACACTGGTCACTGCTAATCACCAAGGCGAGATAAACTGCTTCTTATTCGCATAATTTTTATGATATCTCGAGATAATTCAATACGCAATTACCATTAACCTGTACCCATCCCATTCCAAATCCCTTCACAACCATCCGAAATTTACCCTGCTGCCATAAACTGCACGATTTGTTATTAGGCCTATGCGACAACACCAACAACGAGTAGCGAGCGAAAATTTCCCGTTGAGATAAAAACATTACAATCTCCATTTTAACCTCCCCCTGGTTTGCTGTGTTTAAGGGATGTAAGTAAACACCGTATCAATCTTTATATCAATTCATAATTCATGTTTGTGTGGTATAAGCTTGCAAAATATTCGGGGCGGACAACAGAAAGACTCGAAAAGAGCACGATGTAGAAGAGATGATGATGCCTATTCGGCCTGGAGGGTTGAAAAGTTCAAAAACGTTATGAACCGCACAACAACTTGCTCCTGTGTAGCTGTTATTCCTGCACTCCAGCGATCAACCCCTAATTGGTGTCGAATTAACTCGCAAAAACATAAGACGAGGGTCGTTTCATTTTATTGTCTTCATCCGCAGAGTCACTTTTGTTGTTCATCCCTGGTGGTGGTGGTGGATTATATGTATTGTAAACAGTATTCTAGGTATCCTGGTCTCAAAACTCTTTCCACCCTCATTGGTACCACTTTGTAAAGAAGCGGTACTTGAACCAAGTCGAAATGGTAGTGGAGTGGAGCGAGTGCAAAATTAGGGCGTTATGAAGCTGTTATGACTACACCAGCTCCCCCAATTGTTTTTTTTTTTTTTGCGTACATTTTTTTGTACTAAAGGGATGTTGTATATGTTGTTCGCCGAGGGAGGATGAAGTGATTGATTTTGATTAATAATTGCCTAGAGGAATATAAGGGGGAGCGGTCGCCAGTTTATTACGGTGTCATCTGGCTCCCAAGAATTTTTCCAATTTTTTCCACACTTTCACAACTCCTCTACTTTTCATTGCGGCCATTTTCTCGTTTCATCCCCGTTATTTCCGGGGGTGAATTTTTAATAAATTTTCGCAAATATTTGTTTGTGATTTTCGTTGAGTAGCAGAAGGGGGATATTTGGGGGCGAATTATGGCTTTACCGTTTTGTCATATGTTACAGGGATTATGGAATTGAACTACACGAGTAGGTGGAGGGATCATATATTTAATAATAGGTATTGAACAATTTTTTAGGGAGGTCCTATTATAGGAATCTTGCGGAAAATTGAAACCAGAAGAATTTATTCTTGCTTGCTCCGACAAATCCACTCGTATCACTCGTTTTTTAAAGAATTCCAAAAACTATTGGAAGAGTAATAGAAGGGTTTATTTATGGAGAACCATATTGTTGATGAGCTATGTCTCCATCGCACAGAGTCGGGGCTTTAAAGGTACCTTAAACAATTTAAAATTAAATTATAATTTAAGGGAAACGAGTGGTTCCTTTATGTTATATTATTTTCCATTGATAATATCGTACTTCTTTTGGGGAATGAAAACCTAAGAATTTTGTCTAATACCTTTTACTAAGGTTTGTATTAGACTGTAAGCCACGTTACCAAAAAAAAATTAAAACAAAAAATGGAACTCGTCACAATGCTTTTTTTTTGTTGACAAAGCCGTTCATCTAAAACTAAGTTCTTGCTGGCAATCGAACACTGATTTTGATATTAAAAGTCAGTTTTTATATGAATATATAATAAGTCGGTGGCAGTAAAAACCAATTATTATCAAACCTAAGAGATATGGTGGAATTCGTGTAAATTTTACAACTCATCCTCACTTCTCGAATATGAAAAAATCCTGAAATTTTTTTTTGGTCCTTAGGAAGATTCTCAGGAGTAGAAGCAAAACTTATAACGAAAATATTTTTTTATCGATTATTTTTTTGTTTGCCTTACCGACGTACGTCTATGTAAGCCATAAATTTGATTTACTTAATCATTTTTCTGAAACATTTACATGTATGTACCACATTTCAACTTTCCAGAACAAGCAGTTCCTAATATAGAAAACACTCTTCAACATTCTAAGAATAATATTTTTGATATATATTATCTACTCTTTGAATGTATTCATAGCTTCATATAAATCATCATACTAACTTTTAGCTTTCATTCTCAATGATTCTCGAGAAATAAAAATCTGAATGTCAACAAAAAAATCAGAAGCTGCAACTTCCTTATAAGTGCAAATTCACTTGAGGAGCTACGGGCCACCAACGCGTTTACATACGGTAGACAAAGCGTGCGTTTTCGCGAAAATACAGGTGGTTGGTTATAATACTATAATATTTTTTTCTATTATAGTTGAACGTACGAAAAAGGCTTTGTTTTGACGAAAATAAGAGTACAATAAATCTCTTCGGTCGAGGTTCTGTGAATTAGTTCATCAAAAGTATATATTTCAACTGCGTGTAATATTTTGTGTATTATGGAGTATTAAATAGGGTACCAGTTGATCCTGCTTATTCTTCAACACTTCCAAAATGGAGTATTAAAATCCGTTTAAATTGTCTACACAAAATTGTGCACCTAATTCGAGAAAATGAAATGAGTATCTTCCTGTTGGAATTTTCTACAATTAGTAATAGGCAGTGGTTGCTTTTGTTAATGAAGAAATACTCCAACTCCTTTAAGAACCTCCAATTCAAAAGTAATTTTAATAAGTGGTTACAGTTTTTTGAGTTGGCTACCACAATCCTTAACAATAGGTGCTTGCAATTTTTCTAACTCACGTCTATACGCCACTGCCTCGCAAATCTCGACTTTCTGTCAATAAACAGTGGATAAGGACATTAGGCAACTTAATAGTATTTGTTTAGAAATAGTATATGTATTGAAGCAACCCATAGAAGAATAATTGTTTGCTTATTCCAAAAATTTAGCGTATAATTTGATTATGGAACATATGTCCTAACAAAAACGATCAAGTTAATCTGCACGCTAATCCCAAGCGTCCCTTAAATTTATTAAAAACCTAAACTGACTTTTGAAGAAAAAAGCAAGGGGTGCCGATCTACGAGTATACACACAGAACACTTTATCTAACCCATACACAAAATTAGTCGATTAGTTCGCTATTACAACCGTATACTTTGCTGCATCCCTTGATCGAAGAATGCATTATCTCTGCGGCATATGGCACTCGATTTAAATTCGTTAAAAAACAAATAAAATTGCTGTCCGCGACATAAGAACAAGGACAATTACTCGCTGTGTTTTGAGCAAACAAAACAAACTTCACAGATACATCTATTCGTAGGTATTATAAAGGAGCGAACGCTAGCGAGATGGTGGTATATTATAGTCATGGGTAAAATCCAGTAGTGATCGGAGCTTGTAAATATGGAAAAAGGGTGTTATCCTTCACAGTAACATTTCCACCCTCTAAGGCTGAATATGGACGGTACTTTCGTTAGCTCTTCGTTGTTCGTTTTTTAATCACATCAATTTAGTGATTGTGTTTCTCACCGGTACATAACAACAATACACATCGCTTGCTGTCAATGCACAAATAAAAAGATGCAACGAGTTCTACCACTCAATTACATCCCCCGATGGCCAAGGATACTACTCCTTTGATTCAAGGATCTTATCTCCCAATGGGAAATAGAGTGACTGTGGTTGAATTATTTTATTTTATTATATTTTAATAGTAAAGTATTGTGATTGAGCTGAAGTTTAAAAAAAAATTGCCAAAAAAAAAGTCCGTCTCTCCGCTGTCCTCCGTCTAAGGCGAGTAGCTCACAAGCCCGT
Source organism: Beris chalybata (assembly GCA_949128065.1). Taxonomy (NCBI): domain Eukaryota; kingdom Metazoa; phylum Arthropoda; class Insecta; order Diptera; family Stratiomyidae; genus Beris; species Beris chalybata. Next base: position 478,372 of record OX421896.1, on the reverse strand, counting down.
TGAGATATTAAGTTGAAATTTATGTGATGAATAAATAGAATGGGTGAACCAATACGAGTGGTATCTTATGAGGTGTTGAGGGGGGGGGGGTAAGAGTAGAGGAAGGGAGACGAACAATATTGGACCAGCGACTGAAACTTGGAACTTACGAGTATGTAGAACTTCTTGCCAAAAAAATTGAAAATGCGGTAAAAGGAGCCCAAATGGCCATCAACAATGGCGGTGCCTACTTCACCTATATCATCTACAAAAGGTGATGGAAAAAAAACTTTCATGTCCAAATAAACATCAAAAAAAATTATGAAATTATGTCATTTCATTTTAAAGATATAGCAAAACAACATCGGGTGAGTATTTTTGGCAACCCTGTATTTCTTAGGTCTAATGAGATATCGAATTCACTTCACTTGCGCTCCAACGAAGTAGCTCGACCAACAGCAGCATTGCGAAGTGATCGTTGCTTTTGAGCAATTACTACCTTTCCAGTAGTTGATACCGCTTGTAACGGACACTATCCGACCTCAGCTTTTCATACGAAAGTCTTCACATTTCGCGTACGTGCACAGCGATAGGCTACGTGGTACATTACTCCCGGCCAGTCTGGGTGCAAAACGGGTGACTTCAAAGGCTTCCGAATCGCAATTTCTCTTATTCTTCAATGCAATCCGAAGTGGTTACGCTGACTTGGTATTTCAAAATGCAGCGGTTTATTTGATAGCTGTGCTCGCTAGAACGACATGTCTAAGCGTGGCGTTATTTCTTTCATTCGCTAGACCCTCGATACAACTGCTCAGCAGCACCACACCGGGACTCCGCGCATGAAATCGATAATTCGCATCAATCTGGCGCACCACAATACCGAGGGAGTCACGTAGCTAATGGAAAATACCGTCCTACTGGAAGCCTTACTACCGAAGACAAAGATCATGAGTCTAATAGATACATGAAGTGGTTGCTCCGTTGACTTCACTGAAAATTGGATCTATTCGTTGTGGCGTTTCGTTCACGGTGGGAAAATATATGCAGCTGCAATATGACACCTCTATATACTCGTATGTCCTGATTACACAAGTTTTGGCACAGTCATCCCCAAAATCTAACCAGTTTTCGCGAAGGGATAGCTTACCCCCAAAATGACAAGGAACTCTCAATCACGGCATCCCACTTGGAACCCCCTTAACGCACAACAGCAGGAAAAAATGTATATCCTTCGGAATAGACCACACAATGAGTGACACATTATTAGATGCTTGGAAGTCAATGCGGCGTTAAAAGAGTAATCAGCTGGGCCGTCTATGCTTGAATCCACTTTGATCTCGCTGAAAGAGCTAGATGGTACATGAACGGGAAACCCCCGCGGGACACGATCCAACAGAGTCGCGTCGCGCACATTTTATTCCGCCTATCGCACAGGGTTCTTTATATTTCCATTTATTTGTCCCTTTTTTGCACGGATCCCGGGTGCCCTGTCAACTAACAACTGAATGCTAACGGGTGCCAAGTTCTTTATGGAAAGACGTAACATTTTCCATTAATTATTTATTTTGAGTTGATTAGCATTTTCATAAATCACAAGACAGCAGCATTCACACATATGTATCTTGAGGAGCTGAGTGTGCAATTAAGACGTTATATTGGCGCGTAAGCAATGCCCAAAGCGTGATGCTCATTAGCTGCTGAAGCCAACCCGCTTGATATGCAGTACTTGCGGAAAATGCCGAGTAGTGAAGGAGAGTAGTGTTGTGGTTGATAAATTAGCAACTGGTCTTACTTACTACAACGGAAAACACTAAAAATATCCTGACCAAAAATAGTGAAGAAGACTAAACGCAAAGCTAAATGCCTGAACGTCTAAAACCTGTAAGGTAAGAAAACACAAACATACCAGCAGGAAGATTAAGGGAGTAAAGAAAGAATAAGGTAATTAGCATGCGTGCTGTTCGAACCCGCTCACACCGAGTGCATCCAACGAGACTTAATCTGCACGGTTTTGGCAAAAGTTGATATGTCCAAATTTCATGATTTTGCAGGAAGCCAAATCAAAGGTTTGAAACCTCATTAAACATACGTGCTAGCTCATGTGGGACTTTGCTATTATTTTCAGATACTATAATATCTTAAAATTGAAATTAAAGAGGTATATGTAATAGAGTTCGGATCTTTTTAAAGTGCATTTTATGTATAATTTTCACGCTACTACCCGACATATCAAGTTTGGCCATGCCATGTTTCATAAAGCAGTGTTTATCCAAACTACAAACACTCAGTGCGAGTGTGGCAAGACCTGATCATATCAACTTCTGCCAAGTCTCGTTCTGTTAAGCAAGCGTTGATATAGGACATATCTTGTTCTGGCGTAGCACAAGTTAAATATTTTAGGACATACCAGCTTTTTAGATAGCCGTTTAACAACCTTCCACTTATCGCAGACATATTATATTTTGCTAACATGTTCAGAAAGTCTTAAGAGACATATTAAGTAAAAAAAATTTTTTGTTAAAAAAACCGACATATCAACTTCTGCCAAAACGGTGCAGAAATATTTACTTACTTAGATCAGAGTCGGATTGAAAGTAAACTTGATAACAATAACATTTTAAAAATCTGCCAACAGCCTGGGCGCAACTTTATTATTTTTCCGGCAGAAGTGTGGAACGCGTTCAATTCTGTGATGCGGTGTAGCTTACTATGTGACTGAAAACCTAACCAAAAGTTCGGGAAGCGGTTATAATAACATATGAATTACATACATGGGTCATATTATTATTAAACAAGCCCGTGGAAGTGAAAAGATATTCGATATCTGAGAGATATGGCAGAATTCATGAAAAAGTATACAACCACTTTACACCCCAACATTTTTTTCCCTGCTAGGGTTCTATTGGGCCTACTTCTGGTAAAAACTTGAGCATCTATCTTATACTGTTCTTGACATATGAAACGTGATTTTTTTAAAACATTCTTATCCCCTCACTTCTATGCTCTCCTGCCCCCTTAAAAGATTTCACTTTGATCAATCTTTATTTATCAAGGTTTTACACTCAAACCGAATTTTATTTTTCTAGGTTTGTGAGATATCGTAATCTAAAGTTTTTCACCCCCACCCTCGTACGCTACTGCTCCCACTCAAAAATTTTGTTTCAATCTACTCTCCTAGTATAACTACAAACGTTTGTTAAGTTTTAATTGCTTGCCATTAACGGTTTAGGAGATATGGGTTTTTAGAATGTGTCGATCTCGGCATTTTCGCGTTTCGGACGCACTATTGCCCCCCACTATCACCCATATCAGCAATTTTTTTCCCAAATGGCTCCACTATCTATAGAAATTTTAAGTTTCAGCTAAGCTCAGTTTCCTGACATAAGTGGTTGCTGAGATCTTGAAACCAAAAGCTTTCGTCTAAAACGCTCCTCTTTCCTCCCCTCATACCCACATCCCTCTGAAAGATACTAGTCGTAGAGGTTCACCCAATCTACCCAACATAAAAATTTCATGATAATATCTTAAGGGGGTCATCCCGTGTGCAGGCTCTTTTCTTACGCCATTTTTGGGAATTTGTTCTGGCGAACTTAATACTGATAGAACTGTGAAATTTTTACCATATATTTATGAACATGTTGAGCACACTTTAGAATTTTGTCAGCCACAAATTGTCGGTCATTACTAAAATATACGCCAACTTAACCAACCATTTTTAAAAAACATTGTTTTCGGTAGGCACGATTGCGTGCGTTCTGCTTATCTCAAATAAAAAAATCAAACGGCATTTTAATCTGTGAAGTTTGAACTAGTTTTGGAACTAGGATTTCAAAAAAAAAAAATTTAACAGTTAATTTTTGGCAGCTTGTTGAACTTTTTATCGTGAATTTTGGTGTGTTTTTACGACTTCTTCAGGTCGCCAAAAAAAATGGCTTGATGAATCACAATTATCCTAGTTTGGAAACTTTATAGATGTGTACGGAATAAGTTTACCAAGTTTCACAGGAAACCGTTTGATAGATTTCGAGATATCGTTTCTACCGATTTCAAAACAACCGTTTTGAGAAAAACGCGACTAAACTTTTCATTATGTTCGAAGCAACAAAGGACCTTAGAGAATATAACGGCCTGTTACTTCCGAACGGCTTCGAATATCGGAATATCACTCCGCCCACATATTCTACACTATATTTGGATGTAATTTATGCAAAAACCAAAAAATCGATTTTTGGAAACCGTCACACGGGATGACTCCCTTAACGGGTTTGGGAGCTACGTGCCTTCAAACTATTTTGCGTAAGGCGAACGGCGCGGCGTACAGACGGACATTTTTTTGCTTTTTTGGAGTTTACTAGTTCTAAAACGTGAAAATACAAAATTTCAGAGTAGCAAGTTTTTTTTAAATTTCAGGTCGATCACAATACTTTATTATTAAAAAATAAAGTAAAAATCACAAAAACAGCAATGTAATTTGTCTTTTAAATATAATGTTCTATTAACACACTAATCATACTAATCCGATCTCGATAATTTCGCAAAAAAGTAAAAGCAAAAGCGAAGCTAGATTAAATGTAGGACATTCTTTGATCAGCATGTAAAGGTTCAAATTATTTCTTGAAACAACAGGAAATCGCTTTTTATAGCTTTTTTCTAGATGAAAATATCCATCATTCTACTATACTGTACTTTTCCGGTAAAATTTATATTGGATATTAATTGATTCCAAAATTTGGTTTCTCGGTCTGGTAGAACTAAAAGGTTGAATATGAGAGTAAATAGGCTGGACAAAATTCACCATATCGATATACTCGAGATGTATCTTGAGATTGGGCTCGGATTATAATAAAATTAAAATAAAAATAAATTAAAAAAAATTATTTAAGAAGAAGTTTATATATATATATTCATATTTACCAATGTAAAGAAAAAAAAATATAAAATTTAATTAAAGTAATGCAGAATCAAATAAATAAAATAAAGTGAACGTGAAAAAGAAGAAGATGAAGAAGAAGAAGAAGAAGAAGAAGAAGGTGTTTCACTATATGTATAGTAAACATAATAATAAACATCTATACAAAATAAAGATATCAAATTTAAAAATAATTGTTACTATGGCATAATTAAGAAAGAAATGGGAGTTCAGAAAATGGAAGTGTGTATGGCTAGGTAATTGTTTCTAAGTCCATTTAAATTTAATTTTAATATAATTTCTTCAAACTGAATTCGAATATCGTCCTTAGCGCTCAAAATACACCCTTCTACACAGCAAAGACATATCGTAAGTCGGTATAAATTTGTCACAAAAGATTCATTCCGTCGATTTCAAGTGAAACATCCTTTTGCTGTCTCCGGGCTGATTACGTAAAGTACGTCTACATATGTGGCAAAGGGATAAAAGCAGAGATAACACTCAATTACATGGTACAACGATTTTCGAGCGTGGCATTCACATACAAAGTCATACCGCACTCGTCCATACACTCATACAGTAACTATAGCTCCTCTTCTTTTTCTCGTACTCATGGACCTTTTTTTGATTTCAGCGATAAATCGAGAAAATAAAATTGGGGCCACTTTTACAATTCACATGGCGAAACTTGAAAGCCTCGAGTGGAGGATATGTGTGCTTCATATGTAGAAACTATGTGTTCCACGTTTTGCTACGGCTTGCAATATCCTTGACAGATCCTGTATATCCGAGTGTTTTCTGGTTCCCTAGTTCCTGTGTATCTTTTAGAGAAGGCTTTTGAATCGCAAAATTGTAGGTAGGTAGATGAGATTTCTCCTGTGTGTCCCTTTGAATCGTATAGTGAACATATCGTGATTTCGTCTCAGTGTCGTTTCTGGTTGTTATTATCTTTATACGCCTTATCTTATTTTAAAAAAACTAGATTAGCGGTGAAAGCGGTGAAAATCAGAAATATCGCAAGTGTATAGAGTGGAGCCATATGGGTAATTTAATTCACTGCCTCGGTTGAAGTCATTTTGTGAAGTATGTATATAAATTATAATTTTCTGAGAATATCTACTATTCTGATCAAATTAGTTTGTATAAAAGATACAAGAATTCTAATAAATTCCAGTTTGATTCTAGTATTCTAGCGTAAGCGGTTGGCGCAGTAGTTATAAAAAGTAAAATTATTTGCCTCTCTCATACGAGTACATACGAGTACAAGTATTAATAAATTTTTAAAATGTTCGCCTTTACCTACCTCTTCCATTTCAAGCTTGAATCCTTTTCAGATATATTATCATAACTTTATTTTTCAGATCCTCTTCCTTTCATTATCTTTTCCACTATATACATTTTTTCAATTTCAATTTGATTTTTTTTTTAATCGCATGTGCAATGTTTGCTAGAACTAGTAAATTACTACTGGACTACACCCGGTACCAATTAAGCAAAAATATAATTAATGTGGACGTCTTAAAAATAACACGTTTTGGAGCTTTGTGCATTTACCTGAGTATTTATATAAAAAACCTTTTTTTATAGTTTGGTATTTACGTAATTAATTGAAAAAATGAGTGTTGAGAGGGGGTCGAATATGTTTTCACAAATTCTGCATCTTAGATAAGAAATCGAATTGGTTCTTATTTGTTTTTTATTATTTTTCATATTTGAAAGATGAAAGCTACTTATAATAAAAAGTTGCAATTTGGATGGTCTCACTGTTGTTCTCAATTCCTACATTTGCTAGATTCTTTTCAGTAATGCAATTGAGGTGTTGGGCAAGGGCTGCCTAGGTTGATTATAATACAAATTAAGCGAGTGGTAAGCGAGTACCTATTTTATGTCCGTTCTTAAGCTCTTGAATCGGATCTTTTTATACATTTCTTTCTTTTCTTGGTTAGATCATTTTAGTCTTATAAATATTTTAGAACCCGAAATCGTAGAATGCAGAATTGATTAACTTTCAACTCCCAAAATACGTTGAACTAAAGTAAATTCTTCGAAGCCGTCACTATCGATCTCGGAAAACAATTCGAAATAATCGCCGCGATCACGTCGATCACACGCCAAATCATCATCTTATATCAACGCTTAATGCTCGCTATCGTCCTAATCAATCGGCTTAGCAAGCAATCAATGATGTGCATATCATACTATAAAGTCATTTTAGATGTTGGACAACTCAATCTCGATATAAAAGCACGTATGTATATGATACCCGCAAGAATTTTAAGGCGGTAATTCCTCCGTTTATTGAGGGACAAGATGTTTTCAATTTCCGATTAAACAATTTAACACGTCTTAATCCTCAAACGGGTTTTACTCTCACTTTCGACAAGCCGAATCGATCAGAAGAAAACATGTAAGATTAAAAATTCAAACTTCTTTACTAGTGCTCATATCATTTGATCTCATATACCGCTTTGTTGGTATGTCAAGATCATAACCGAGACGACGATCATAATGGACTACGATCATATCGATAAAACGCGCCTAAGGTCAAGTCACCAAACAGATATCGTAAGTCAAAAATGGATGCCCAACAACACCTTGAAAGACCTCTGATTGTCCCGAGGTAGCATAGCAGGAGTACGTATTGGGATGTATGGCGGACAAGACGCGGGAAGTGTGAGAGAAGCTGTAATCTATTTAATAAAAATTATTTCGTATTTTTCAACACGACATTTCCCAATGCAATAAACCTCTTAACCTGTTCACATATATTTCACGTTTTATTGGTTCGAAGCGTTTATATCGAACCGGGGCACCGTATACACCGACCAGGTTGTGTAAAGGTGTATCACTGCCACCATTACCATATCGAAAGTATAGTAGATAATGTGACCAGATTGAATGGGGGTCTTTTCAGGGGTTTACAGTCGATTTGTTTGGCCAATATACTCGTACAACAGAAGTGTAAGTTTACATGGATATGTGCGATTCGAGATTCGAGATCGCATGGACCTCTTAGGTGTCAAGGAATTCATGCGAAGCATACACACAGTCCAAACATTAATAATAATAAATAAAGAACATAAGTGAACCAGCGGACAACTTATGGAATATTTATTACGGAATTTATGGCTCTGGATTGTTTGACAATTCTTTTTATGTGAAAATTGTTCCGAGTATAAACATAAAACACTAGGTGGTCCTGCCATTGGAGCGAGTCTCAGGTGAATGGTGCATTTGGATACGAGTCCACCGTGCAGCTAGTTCAGTTGTTTGTACAAATGTGAGTATTTTCCACATTTGTACACGAAGCAAGCAATAATATCTTAGATACGAAAAAAATAACACTAAAGCAACGGAGAAGAAGACGAGTTGAGTCTGTGCGTACTGCCTTAACGACCACTCAAACACAGTGAGGACATGCTGTGCTGCAAAGTTGCAATGGACAAACCAGGATGCATTTCATTCATGACTTCTGGGTTCTTGTTTGTAGGTGCTTCTCCTTATAACAGAGCATCTAAATATCTTTACGAGATATAGGGACTGGAGCTATGGGTTTGTTCCGAGGGCAAAAGTCATGCGAAAGGTCTCTCTTAATGTGATTTACATCATTTCGATAAGCCTATATGCAATACGCGATTAATTATCCTCTTTGGAGGTGGGAAATCAATTTCCATATTTATATTATAACGAAAATTTATAATTTGAAAATTCCTGAAACTAATTGCAAGAAACTATGTGTGGTTTCAACTATAGATATACTATACGATTGTAGCGGGAGAATTTAGTACCGACTTATTGGTACATAGTAAGAAATTGTTTTCGATAATTTATTTGCATGAAGCTCAAGTAGTGAATTGGCAACGAAGCTGGTATTTTTTTATCAGGTAAGTATCTAAGATTAGGTTTTTTGGAAAGGAAAGGAAAGAGGTCGTCCCAAACTCTCTGATTCTAAGGCAGGGTATCTCGATAAATAGTTTTTTTTAGTTTAGTGTGTAAGGTTCGTTTATGTGAGACTAATTCGTTAACAAAACATCGGGTACGAAGAGAGGCAATGTTAACTTTATGCTAACCTGCCAAACTGTATTTTTTTACGCCTGCACTGAACACACATACAAACGCAATTGGAAAGTAACACAATGGGACCTCATTAAAAATTGCATCTTTTAATCTGCTCAATGTTTAAATTAACCACCGAGTAGTCTGGGTGGCTTAGTGGCTAGAGCACTTGCCACTCGAATCTGATTGGCGACAAGTTATTTTCGAAAATGGGATTGGGTGCCGGTACCAGTTTACTCAGCTGTAAATGAGTACCTGAGTTAAAATCGGGGTAATAATCACGGTCGAGCGTGTAGCTGACCAATTCACCTCCTAGTGTTCCGTTGGTCTCGTAATGCAGTAACTAGCATTACTTCAAGGCCTAGGCCCGATTTGGGCTGTTGCGCCATTGATTATTATTAGTATTCGCGAGTAAGTAATTGCTTGAGTTGTCAAGCTTCAGAGCAAACGCGACTTCCGAGCCCATATATAAATTAAGCATTAAAATTAAACAAATTTCTTTTATCACGTTTTCAGAATAGAGTATTTAATAGTTTCATACGGTTAATATTCTTAGACCTCATTAGAATTTCCGGCTGCTGTTAAAAATAATGTGGCGCCTAAGAAAAACAAGGCACTTTTTGGGTGGCACTTCTTTACATGAACACGATGAATGACAAACTGTCGCAGCTTTACAGTAGTGGATTTATCGAATGTGTTGTCGAGGTGCTGGGAATATTTTCAATAATTTTCATAATTATAAAATTTAATGACACACCTAAGATTTTGATTTTGATGTGGATTTGGTGGTCTGCGATATAGAAGCTGATGCTTCGAATAAGTAATACGTACTGTAAAAAATAAGATGGGTGCATAATGCGGGTCTGAATGCTTAGCATGTCAATGGAATGCGGATCATAGTTTGGGCACAGAAAAACGTATTTAAGGGATTGGTAAGTTACTCGTAGCAAATATGACGGACTTACACAAAAGTTAACAAACTGTGAGCGACATATGTTTCGAGTATGCGGTTTTGGACAAGTTAGCACCAACAGGCCTTCTAAACTAAAGGAATGGTATCGAGTACGTGTCCTTGAATTAAAAGGCACTTGCTGATCCAATAACCATAAACTGCATTTGGCTTTGGAGTAATTTTGCAACTTGCGTTTTTCTTACGGTAAATAAATACATTTTTTCTAAAAATCACATTTCCATCTCCTAATCAAAACTAAATCATCCATCATCAGGATCGGGCGATAGACTACAACGTATCACCGGCAAAGTTAAATTTTGTTGAAGTTGGAGAAAAAAACGCAGATTGGATGAAGGAATGTTAATAGTATACGAAATTCCATCGCAGAAACAATATTAAAGAAACATTCAAGCCGTCTAGCAGAAGACGAATGCGAGCTCATAAAATAAGAATATTAGTATTTGAGGTAGTTGAGGTAGTTGAGGTACCCTTACAAAATGATCAATAGCTAAACTCAACTTATATATATTCTTACCTTCGCAATAAACTTTTATTGTTTCATCCCTAATTTCAATTAATCACTAAAAATAATCTCCGCAAAAGCTGTAATTTAATTGTAGAAAGATTAAATTATTCATCCGCAAATCCTTTACATTTGTATGATTCCTGGGTGTAGGTAATTTCAACAAAGTCTCCCGCTGAGTCATCCACACACAGATCATAATACTTCGAAATCATTCACATAAAGTGAACAATTTGTAGAGGCAACATTCCCCCACATCACCCTTGTTTGAGGGTTGATGGTTTTCTTTGAATTGAGAAAAAAGAAACAAAACCAAATCCCGGTTGGGGTTCCGGTACTAACATACCCCACAGGAATGTAAGCAAACGTACAACATCCATCCTGATAGCAATTCATAATTCATGTCGAGGGGGTTGAAAAGGTATGAAGCTAAGTTATTTTCCCGGAGAAGGAGGTGATGACGAAGGGTGAGTTTTTCGAGACGGGCGTATGTACTACCTAGTTAGTATTATGTAGAACCAGAAGAGCATCACATCATCCCTAATTGGTGTCGAATTAACTCGGGTTGAAGCGTAAACCCGAGCAAGGGTCGTATCATTTTATTGCGTTGATCTTGTGAACTCATTTCAACTTTTACAGCTTCAAATGTTTGTTATGTAGTTTTGATGGGACGAAACATGGAAATGTTACTCGGCCAAGGACAAAAATGGGGATTTCTACACCACATTAAGCCAACTTTCTTAATCTAATCAGCCGGATGTATAGTCAGAAGCTTTTGGTAAGCGAGAACTGCACGTAATTAAAAGAGAAAAGCACTTGACTTACCAGAATGGATATCCTTCCATATACTATCAATAGGAACAGAAGGATTTCCGGAAAAGTGCGGGCGAAGAAGGACGGAAGACGGGTATTTTCTAAATCTCGACCACATTTGCAGGGATTGGATGCCCGCCTGCGAGCTTACTGTGTAGCATATAGAATAGATACTCTGGTCGTCCTGGGTGTCTTCTTCCCTCATCTGGGGGCAGTTCCTAGAAATCGGATTCGTATTTCAATTTAGTGGGAATTAGTGAGAATTTCCTTTTCAGTGTGTTACGTTTTCCCATTTTGAGGATTAACCGGATTAGAGAGTCCTTACTTGGTAATTCAGTTGAGTTCGTTTCCAAGTGCCACACATCAAATTGGACGGATATAGTCGAGTGGGATTCAGTTAGCTAACCGTAGTGAAGGCAAAATGCAATCGCTGTACAGCATTGAACATGAGTGTGTAGCTTGTGTGTCATGGATTTAATGGTCTAGTTGAAAAGCAAGCATTTTGAGTTTGTACTTTGTTGGGCCCATACGAGATGAGAGAATAGCCTTAATCGAGCGATGAAACGGTTGAAAGTTTTTTAAAAATAAATAAAAAGAATACCGTACCGAAACGATGCATACAAAAATGTGAATAAAAGAAAGTACGAGATATTCGAAGAATATAAAGATATATAGCAAAAAAATATGTAACAAATACAGTAAAACCTGTCTAAAACGGAATGCTCTGGTACCTAACTTTTCTTTCCGTTTTAGCAGGTTTCCGCTTTACACAGTCTTTTATTTTCAAAAACTTGATATTTTCACAATTCTCAAGAAAAATATTTTTAGCAAAGGTCTCTAAAAATGCATGTACGAGAAATGGTTTTTAGAAACTTGATATTTTCACCCTTGCTAAAAATTACTAAAATTAAAAGCATTTGCCGTCACTTGCAGTTACTCATACTTATATGTCCTCATTTCAACTGTTTCCGTTTTGTGCGATTTCCGGTTTATACGGGATATTTTGCATTGAAAAATGCTCCGTTCCCAATTTTTTGTTCCGTTATGGCAGGTATTCGCTTTATAGTGGGTTCGTTTTATACTGGTTTTAATGTACCAAAGGTGTTCCAAACACTCTTATTCTTATTTTTGGTGAATTTTTTCACAGTACATTTTAGATTAAAAATACTGGTTTTCCGGCAAATACTGTTCTAATTCATTTTGCGTGACGTTTTGCACTCGACTGAGTTTGATAAAGGACTCAGTCGAGTCCGAAACGTCACGTCGTTATTCTTTTAAGAATTAGTTTCCTACTTACAGGGTAAGTTCCGGTACTTGATCGGTAATTTTTTGAGATGCTTTTTCTTATTATATTTTGAGAACAAACAAATTTTCCAGGGTGGTCAATTTTTAATATCCGCGGAGATACAGGGTGGTAAGCACATAATTTGTAAATTTCTTCCAAACTTATAATCACAATTTAACATGGTTTAGCTTGTTTTTTTAGTGAAGCAAATGACCTTTCATTCGCTGTAAGCGTCGATATTAGGTCTGTTCTTTTTGCATGAAATTTCTGCACCTTCTTGCACTAACTTTTCTAAACAACATTTGACATCAAATCAATGACACAAACTCAAACATGCTTGTTCCACCCCCGCTACTCCCTTTTACACTTTTCTGCACTGGCTCGAGAGCAGACCTATTGTTACTATACCCGATCTTGAGAAATTGACTTCGAAATACAATTTTTTTCTACTCTGAACTTGAAAATTCTTTGATCAATGTGATTTTTCCTCAGAAAACCCTATATTATTAAAATGTCATTTTAATGGAAGAATCAGTGGGTTCTCAGAAAGTGTTCATTCAGCTTGAAAGGTTGGTATGTATCGTTATAATTTCATTTATAGATAAAATATAACAGATTTTCCTGGTCCTTCAATGCTGGTAATGATTTCTCGGTAATTGATATCTTCCCTATCGTAAGATACGTATATCTCCTATTTGCACCACACTCGAATTCTCACCTTTACAAAGTAAAGTATGATACGTGAGTTCACGTTCCAAGGTCCCATGAAGGAGCTTTCGGAGTCACGGGGTTCTGACTTTCTCTCTCCCCAGCCCGTGGTTCCTCGATGTGAACAATTCTGTTTTTACTTAAATAATTTCGGTTCTAGGCGTTTGGAACGCTGTAACATATTTCAGTTATTCGGTTAAGTAAACTATGCATTACATCAAGGTATTCCTTTCTCCCAGTAATTAAAAATCTCTTCAAATGACTTCCCACCAACACCAACCATTTCAGTTTCATTCGTGTGCCTCTCCCATGAAAAATTTTCCCCTTGTCCTGCTATAGCATTTCATGTCATAATTTCACGGAATCTTTCTCTTTTGCCTATCATTTCAATGATCATCTCGTTATTTATAGGTGTAGCTTATATTTCGTCACGTTTATCATTAATCGTCTGGTTTTACCTTTTAAATCTGATTGACAGAACATTTTGTTGGTATGCTGGCTGCCTGGTGTCCGCAATTCACTTCTCAGTGGCTATACGGTTCATGTGGCTAATCCGAAAACCTACGCCCCACTCTCCGCATCTTCAAGTACCAAAAAAATATTTTACATGCCACTATGATCACCATAATCGCCATATACTCGATCGAGACGGGAAGATCGCAGCAAGACCTACGAATAAACTACTCTTTATCGCTGTATAGTGCGATCCCAGGTCAGAAAACATGGTTTCACCGGGACTTGTTATAGGTTAGGTGGTTAGATCCTCTGCTGCGTGGTCCCTGGTCTCTGGTCCGGTGGTTCAGTCACAAAACCGATTGATCGGACAACCGCGAGACTCGATGGCATTCTCTTCTTCGGTCTTGGACGTCTACAAGATCCAATCCAAGATGCTACTCGCTTAGGTGGCTGCCGTCGCTGCTGCTGGTGCTGGTGCTGCTGATCTTTATGATCATCAGGTTAAGTGAACATGGTTTTCGGTTGGTTCTTCTTGGGCATGCTTTTCGTTTGTAGTTGTGTTGTTGTTCGATCTTTCGCCTTTTTATGGATGGCTTACCTTTGCTTCTCAATGTCCAGATATGTGTCTTAAGATAGTCAAATTAAGAAATATAAATGACAGGTGTTTATCAAAATTAAAAGGTGATCGGTACCAAAAAAAACACAAAACTTTTTTTACTCGATTTGGGCAACTATGTTATGTTAGTTGGATACCTACTTGGATAACTTTTTGGTTACCGATGTTTTTGCTCTCGATCACCTTCGATTAACTTGACGTGCGGTTTTTTGTTGATATTCGTCATCGGCTAATTTATTTCGTTTTGTTGTGTACGTTGATTGGGAGCTACATGCGAGGAATTCCAAAAATTGTTGATTGGTGGCCTAACTTATTTTTTTGGGGTTATTTCATTGGGTTAGTAAAAATATGAGCATATGTAAATAGTTTTTGTTGTTGTAAGAAATTGGCTGGTTTATTTCTTAATGACCTGAAAATTATGTTTGTTTGTTTATGCATGTTGCAATGTTCCGTTATTAAAATAAAGTTGTTGCACTTAATTGGAAAGAGCATAATATTTATATTTAAATCACATTAATTCGAGTAGTTTGTGTAGTTTCTACGGTGGATTTTACAAAAGTTTAAGAATTTTAGAGTAGTATATTGGCTCCACAAGTCCAGCTCTTTGTTATTTTGGAAGTTTATCTAGAGAATTTATTTGCGATAAATTCACCAGCGTTTTGAGTGATTCCAAAACTTGTCGTAGAATTCGTTTTTCTAATGCGTTTAACGATTTTCAGACCTTTGCGCTAGTTCGGTTGCAGCTGGAATCCATATCAAGTTTATTGTGGCATATTGTAAGTGGCTTGCAGTATTTGACAAAGTGAGAATTATTTATATTTGCCAGTAATTCAATTATTATTTATTATTCTTATTAAGGCTATTTAAGAAAACATGAAATATTTATCTGTAAAATTACATTAAAATGTTTTATAAATAATATTATATTCATTTTTAACTTTTCAAATCAAACTAAAAAACGAGAAGGTCTAAATACTAGATTGATTAGTCCAAGTTTAACTAGGAAAATTGAACATATTAGAAAATTATAATTTGTTTATATTCACTCTCTGAATTTATTTGATGCATTTATAGGATACAATAATGCTATCCTTAAGGTGGATTTCGATTGTCGTCGTAATTCTGCTTTAGAGCGTCGGACGCAACAATCAACCAATCAGATATTAGTTCAAGCAACAGGATGCGTCTGCGTCACACGTCAGCTTTTTCTGTGCCGCAAAATCAAATTTCTGTGACTTTTCTGTCATTTCGAGTTTCGTACACTTTTTACTGAAATCGACACAAAAATTCAAGATGCTTCGATCCTTCGGGAATTTAAATCACTTTACTTTATTTGGATCTTATTCTAATCCTTTGATTGACAATTCCGATTGGTATTAAGATAACATACAGTAATGCAATAGAGGTTCCTGGGTCGCCCGTTGTATAGTGCAGGTAATCTTTAGATATATAATTAAGCAAAATTATTTGTAGAAAAATTTAAGTACCGCTGCCAACATTCAATATAGCCACTAATCAATTCGACTACTGTTCGTGTAATCTCTACTCAGAAATCTCATGCACAAACCAGATATATTTTTTTTCGTATGTATAAACCGTTTAGCCCATGATTGACGCTGAAATTTGGAATGATTCACACGAAAGCATTGGGTGGTGTCAATGTGTCCAACATTAATCTCATAAATTTATCCCAGGCTAATCTTTTGAATTGAACGAGTTTGTATCTTAGTATGAAGCGGACAGAAAACATTCCGTGAGGTGAGGTATGCATGGTATGCCAAGCCATGTCAATCTCTCATATCTCCGATTTCACGAAGCCAACTCTCTCAAGTCGTCCACCTTAACTTTGATTAATTACGACTTGTGATTCAACGGTTGAGACTCTGATCGCGCCAGGTTAGATTGCGACTGGGAATTGAATCGAATGTCTCTCTGGGCCCCCACACATCCAACATCCGATCCGACGATGATCGACGCTATGATGGTCAGTCATCCATGGAGCGATCGGTGCGGTTGCCCGATCACAACGCTCAAGCTCAAAGATCTACTGATGAAATCCCAAAAAACAACACGACTGAATACGCAGATCCACGGCCAGAAACAAATACTCCAAGACGTTTAGGTATGGCTGTCAAGACTTTTGAAAATAATAAGACAGGCGCAAGTTAGTACTATTCCGAGATTCAGATTCCGACAAATGTACGGTAAGCAATGTTGGTGTTTTGGTTGTTTTTTTCCACCTGGAGAATTTTACTGATTCGGTTGTTGAACTAGAAGGAGACTCGTCCAGAGATGTGCACACACGCTTCACCTTTAAGCTAGGGACCTGGTGGACGCTGGAAAAAGAAGGTGCATAATGAACCTTTTGATACGATAAGAAGCTAAAGGAGAAGCGGTCGGACAACAACAGGTTCCACACACACCGGTCCTTTGAGGTGGGTGGGCATTTACCATCACGCCACTTGACAAGGTCTTGACGTGAAATTATTTCGAATTTCATTTTTGTTTCGTGTTATTTGCGTGACTGGGCCGGTTTCACAGTCGAAGTTTAAACCAAAAGTTTTCTCTAAACTTAGGATCAAACGAATAATGCATTTCACAGACTATGTTAAACTCAATTTTTATTCGATATTAGGATTAAGCTAAACGGTAGAAGTTCTTCGGTTTATAGCTCGGATTAAGGTTTTTGACAGTTAGACACTTCTTCTCAAAATCAAAGTACCGTGATGTCAATATTCATCGGAACTATCGGAAATAGCTAGTTTTAAATAAAACGTTTGAGTTTTGTTATGAAATTAGATAAAATTAGAGCTTCAACAAACTTGTTATTTTCCCATTTTCCAATTTTAAATATTACATTGAAATGAAATGACAGAAAAAGCAGAGTCTACCAATGTTAAAAAGCGTAACTTCAGCAAAATTAGTTCACAATGATCAGATTAGATAATCTTAGGATATTTATTTACTGTAAAATCGGGTTAAGTTTATAGTGCAGTTTATTCTTAAGTTTAAGTTTAACTAAACTTCAGATCAAATTTCAACTGTGAAACCGGCCCTAAGGCAGCCGTGTAACTGTAAACCACAGATCAGTCGTGATTAAGGGTCAATGTAGCAATGCACTAATTGTTAGAAGTACATTTCAGGCTGTATTGTTCTGATAACGAGCGAATTGGTGAGAACAAAGGTAGTCAATTTTAATCGGATTTGATAGGTGAATGCTCAGACAGAAGCTGATATTTAATATTCACCTTTTTTATATACCTTAAGACGATTTTACGGTAAAAAAAATACGTCATAGTAAAGAAATATAATTTTAGAGAAAAGGAATAGATGTACCTACATCTGTTTCGAAACTCCTCTCGAACAAGATAAATATAAACAAATGTCGGCTCCGGTAGGTGCGCATTTATATTTCTACCTCAAAGATTGGTATAATTTTGAAATGTGATACTTTTATAATTAGCACTTCATGGGTACGAAGTTCACACCTTTTCTTTAAAAGCATTCGTACTATATCATCCACGTACCCACACCTACAGAAGCGGTTGATAGATTCTGCCTGTTGAACGAATTTTGTAAGGTTATGTTTTAACGACTACTCAAAGAAATGAGGCTTGGATTTCGAGATTAAATCATTAGCATCCGTTACTTGCGTATTTCATTGTCTCTCTATCGTCATATCATACATGACTTTCTTCTATTGGGTTTTTTCTGAGACTACGAATGATATACGACAATGATAACATGATAACGCTTAACTACCAAATTTTACTTTATTTATTAATATAGTAGTAGTGTGCACTTAGCCAATAATACCTCACGGTGCACGGTAATGTACCTAAGCTATATTTGCAATTAGTATGACTATTTCTGTTACAAAATACTTCCAACCATGGTGTCGAGAAAGTTAAGACTTTTTGGAGAATCGTATGCAACATTCTAGCATAAGCTGTCGGCCTCTGTTTTAAATTTGAATCTTACTTCCTCCTTTTTTGTTTTTTATGTATTGACATCTATTCCTTTCACCAGAATTTCCAGAATTTTAAATTAGTCTATAGACTAACGATAGTTATTCAGCTGTTTTCTATTTGTGGTTGTTTTTAAATTATAACGTTTTATTCCACTAATATGAGACTGATTTGAGTTCATTGGGGTATATTAGGAATGCTGAGCGGTTTGCGAGCAGCAGTTGGCAACTGCATCACTACTACATGTCTGTCATAAATCAGACCACTAAAATCCGTTTAATTGCTTCTAGTGTAGCATTTTCGAAATCCTTTTGTCCCATACACACATAAACCCCATAAAACTCATTTAAATTCATCTGTTCCCTATTAAGACAAATGACCACCGGACCTTGGTTTATTGTTTTCCTGGTCAACTATGTAAAATGTTCCCTCAGTCCACAGAAGGGTGGCATCGTTCATACTCCTCCCGAGGCTAGCATAGGCCCCGAAACATAGAAACCAAATGGACATATCGCAATGGACATTATAAATGGACAATTCGTATAAATACTGACCAATGATGCTGGACTGTGCTGTACGTCATACAGTTAAGGCTAAGGGTTTTCTGCAGGACTACTTTCGAATCGTAGTGCCAATTCTCGATAAAGGAATGACCTGTTGTTTGGACACATTCATATGGAAGCCGGGGTTAGGCCCAGTATCCTTCGGTGTATATAAATGACTCGTTCCATACACTTTAATTGAATCAAAGCAAAATGTGTGCGGCAAATAATTACAGTCGAATCCCAGTCCTGAGTCATGTCCTGGAGTAAGCGATCGTCCTGTTATATTTTTGGTCGAATTGAAAATTTTATTTATCGCTCAGCGGTGGCCATTCGATGAGGCCTCAGCGTTCGTAAATTACTCGAAAGTCGAGTAATACAAATGCAGTAGTCGAGTAGTTGGCTCCTATTATTTAGTTTATGTGAGGTCGCAATCGACCTTTTTATGAACGTGAATGGTCGGTGTTTAATGGCGGAATAAGTTTGGGTTGGTGATGTTCTGTTCTGCCTAATCGAGCAAAAGTTACCGCTATTATGACGATATTTGCAAATATTATTTCATTAGATTTAAACAATAAAAACATGTTTGTGCATTATACCTTAACACTGTCTACATATTGTTAGGAAGAATAAATATGGGTGTTTCCCAAATGACTTGAAGATTTTTTTATATATCAATTAAATATGTATATAAGTTATCAATATATATGAGCTTAATATAAACATTCACAAACGTCTTGTCAAGCAGAAGTACTACTTCAAAAAACAGTGGAGGTTTAATTTTTTTGTAATCTTAGCTGTCTTTCTATTATTCATATATGCTTTCAAGGAGTGGTTAATTTGATCCAACACGGCCCCAATAAACCCAAAATATACGTAATAAAACCATCTTTCAGACGTACACTGAAATTTTGTTCATTGCTCATTGTTGGAACGATTATGCGATGTTGTACGATTATGCGATTATGTGTGATTGCTCTATGAAATATCATACCGTATTTCCACCTATGCATATGCGATGAGTGTGAATGTCTAGGCATATGTGGAAACGGTACGCATATGCTACAAGCATATCACTTTGATGTGCGTCAAAAACCGCCCACCGAAAGTTTCTGGCAGTGGTGGGGCTACCAAGTGTGGGAATATGAGTAATGAATTATGTACTGTATGCAATGTTGTAGTTTATGCAAGATTATTACAATATGTATTTTAGTATTCTGAAAAATGTATAGAGAATCATTCCTTCAATATTGCAGAAAAAATTAGTATGAAAATTATGATAATTCTGCCATCCATTGAATAGAAATGTTTACGAAATGCATTCTTCAGAACCCTTTTTTTCCCGCTGTGGAAACGGCATATTCGTGCTGTAAGCATATCCCTTTGATACGCGTCCGAACAATGCCATCGAGACAAATGTACGCGAATCTCGATTTCATATGCATACTGACGCGAATGTGCCCTTTCCACATATGCATAGGCGCTAATATGCCTCGTCCAATGCATATGAAAGCATAGGTGCAAACGCGGCATCATAGACCAACGTTGTGAAACATAGGAAACAAAACAGTGGTGGACGCAAGCTAGGTTCTGAAGAGTCCGGAAATTTATTTGATTTATATTAAGATTTCTTTTGGTACGAATTTGTTGCAGGTTATAGATTGAAGGTAATTATGACTGTAGTTACAAATATTCACAAAATTAGTACGACATGAAGTATGTACTACCTAAAGATATTGCTGGTACTGTTAGCTACTTTACTGAATTAACAAATCAACAACATGGATCTAATGTTGATTATAATTTTTTTTTTTGAGAATTATAGACTTCAAATAAGACAGAGATTTCAACATATCTCGGTACCATTCCACCTAATAATTTCACCTCTTAAGATATTTTTAAGTTCAAACAGAGATTCCCATAATTTTACTGGTTATTATAAATAATCACAACGTATCAAGCAATGACCCACATTCGAGATTGTGAAGTAAGTTAGTGGGTACAACTAGCTAATATTTACAAAAAGTCACGAACCGATAATTTATGAAGGCATTTTAAGACCTATTTAATTTATATTGAGACCATAACACCTGAAACACCTTTTCGTTCATACTTTAATTTACATCAAAACTCCTCGGCTTTGCGGGTCAACATGTTAACGTGCTATCGAACATAATCGATATACAATTTTCTGTTGGTTTTATGAATAATAATAATTTTTAATAGGCTATAGTGCAAAACATTTGTTCTCGTATGGTATGAAAAGAACATTATGTTTATGACCAATGGCATGTTGTAAGTAATCATGCTGATTGTGTGTAATTAGATGCCTATTTGAAATGTCGAGGTAAAGCATATGATCTGGATGGATGATGTAAGAAATAAACAGTTTACGTTTGCGATGTAGGATGTTATTTGTAACCGTTCGAGAGCCTTGTTTTAATCAGAATATGACTTGTGGTTTTGAAAGTCGTTTCTGTTTTTTAACGGTTAATTTTATTATTTAATTTTCTTAAAATTATTCTAAAATAAAAGCCTCACAGCTCCATATGCATATTTAAAATTGAAGCGAATAATCTGAAAAGGAGATAATGGACAAACTGATAGGTGTAACTTTGTTTACCTTAGATTCGGGGCTCAAGACGAGACTGTAATGTTTATTTACTTGTTATTATTATAAAGGAATTGACTTATCAGTTTGTAACTTGTAACCTGCTGCACACTGTGATAACTATTTAATTTTAATTTGAAATCGAGGAAGTAAAACTGAATTGTAAATTATAGAGGCAAGACTGAAATACATTTGTTTTTATAGATATACCAAGGAAAACAAAACAAGGAAGATGAACTACGATTCGGTCACACCTATACTTCTTTAATTTCAGTTCATAAATGTATGTGAAGATTTCCAGAGCTGCTTTGTAGATTATCAGAAAAGAAAAAGGTCAAATACTCTTTAAAAATCGGTAATACTTTGAATGTGGGGTGTAAACTGCAATTCACTTGACACTCGACATGGGATCGGCACGTGCACAAAATCAAGGATAAATTTCAATTACAAAGTGCGCCTCGCTATAGTACAATCTTGGCCAATTGAAGTAATTAAACCCCTGGGCTTACAAGGGATCAGAAAGACAATTCCAATCCATTACTGTGAACAAAATATCATCGTTAGCACTTGACGAACAATTGTCCTCAAAATCATAGCTAATTAGGAATTTCACGTTTTCAACATTTCTGACTGGAAATAAAGAAATACACACCGGTGGGTTCTCTGCAAGAACAGGTATTACCAAAAGCTGATATTCCACATCTAACGATGTCGTTAAAATCTGAAGGATTTAAGGCATAATCAAGTGAAATACCATAACGCGTTAATGAATCATTTCTTAACTCACCAGTGATATTAAAAAAAAAAATATTTATTAATCGTTCGATGAAAACGATATGGCGTGGTTGATGCACAACCGATCAAGCCAATTTCGATTTACTCCAGTGTAGTGATCCTCACTATGATGATATACGATCATCAAATCCTCTATGGCAAGTATATGAGTAGGGTAGGGAGTGATATTGTGATCACGTCCACATAAGATCACTAAAACGCAAAACCTATTAATGTCAAGTTGAATTTAAGTGATCTGGCTCGTTTGTGTGTGATTTGTCTCTATGGGATGAATATCTGTAACAGCAGGAGTTCGAAAGCAATTCACATAAATTACCGGATAAAAATCCATCGAAATATTGACGAGAGATATTAAACTATATGTGTATACTTTTTTTCTGAAGTGATCGTATGGTGATGTTGTCCAAAAACAACATCGATCGCGCATTATATCGATGCATATATTAAGCAGATCCAATCAATAAGAATTTTTCATCATTTGCATATATAAGACATGGCAAAAAGTAGTAAAACTTGTCAACAAAATTTAAAATTCCTATATATAGTGTCGAATATTACCATTAAATTCATTATTTTATTAGTTTCGAACGTGTTTGCTTTACTTTGATCATCACAAATAGATAAACGAGGTTTCCGAATCGAAATAACTCAATTATTTTCTGGATACTCATGCTAAGTGATCTTTTCATGTGATCATGATATCGATAATTTATTTTTGAATATCATATATTATTGGCCTTTATTACTATTACTTACTAATATAACAATCAACTAATCAACATAAAACACTCAAAATAAATGATGTTTTTTTTAATTTATGTTGAATATTTTTTTGGCTCAACAAAAATTTCTAGTTTTTTTCTTAATATTTCGGCATTTTAGTAGTAGATATAATTTTATCAGAAGATAATAAATATTTTTCGAAGATAATAACAATCAAATTGGCGGGATTTACAACTTAATCCGAAATTTTTTTTAAAATTTATCTCGATTATTCATTACTTTCTTATATTAGAAAAAAACGAAATGTGACCTTGCTTGAAATTCATTTATTTAGAAAATATTGTGTTATGGAAATGAATTACAAATATAAAATAATAGCTAATACGCCCACGGTTGTATTGTGCCATCGCACTGAAACTGCAAAGCCTGTGGTGTCCAGTCTTGCTTCTCCTTTTGTACTTGTACTTGCACTATCTTTGGCGGTTGTTTTAAATTTGCACAAGCGAGTTTGACAAGAATACAAATAAACAAACATTCATTTGTTTATTTGTCTGTTTGTTTTTTATATAGAGAGAATGTTAAATATTAAGTTCCTGAAATAGTAATAGAAAATGGGGAGGAAAGAGGCCTCGCGACTAGCATTAGTAACTACATTCTACTTAATAACAATATAAGTAGATATTGATTTAAATAGCTCAACTTAAATAATGACTTCGCTTATAGTGACATAACTGCACTAAGAAGTTTGGTTTTCATATAAAAAGGATGCATTTTAATTAGCTTAGAATGACTTCGGTTAATATGACATACCGCTTATAATGACGTATTTTTCTTATATTGTCGTGTTTTTATTTAAATTAGTTTGGCTATTATGACGTTCATATTCAGTTGTTTTCATTTTAACTCACTTGTCATAATTGTATCTAAAACGATTCTTTCGAAATGGCTGTTTTCATTCGCCACGCACATTCAACGTCTGCTTGATATGACATCCGGTTAGTATGACCAGATTGCGATTTCCCTTTAACGTCATTATAAACGGACTCTAAGAAAATTAAATTTTATTTACAAATGTAAGCCCAGACCAAAAACAAACCTAATGTAAAACTGTAATGGAAAATACTATTCCGTAATTCATAGGTGTTTAAAAATCTATTAAACCTTTGAACAACAGCTGAAAGAAAATAAGCGCTTTGTGGTTTTATTTATTATATACCTATGTTATGTACATATAAATATCACAGCCCTTTTGTTCAGTTTCTGACAAAACTTTTTACACGCGTGCCTTATGTTATGTGCTCGTAAGGTACATATGATCGTGAAATCATTACACATTCATGTAACCGAAAATTGTGTAACCTCCGGTGATAACAATCTGCTCCTCGAGCCGGGAAATTGAAATCGAACAGCCAAAATAATGTTTAATTTTTCCATGAAATACCTACTAGCCCTACTGATAGAACATCCGAAATCAATCGACAACAGTTTTCTCTGAGCCTTTTTATTCTGTTTGAATATAATTATAGGTGCCACTTAAGTGAAATTGATGGGCTCCATTACCTCTTCTAATCACACAAAAACACTCTCTCTATTTGTGACCACAATAATAATTTTCTTTTAAAAAATAATAGCTACCGACCTGACACCGATAGTCATGAAAATGTATAATAGAAAAAGTATTATCGCGGGTATCAATCAAGCGGACTCGTATTCCACACATTCGAACTCTACTTCAGAGGATTAGGGAAAATTACTATGTAGGTAATGTGAAGTTGACCACAACAATTGTCCCCTATAAACAATGCCTTTGTGAATGCTACCGCAAATGCAAGAGCATACAATTTAATATGAGTCCAACCAACTGCCGTATTAGAGGTGACATCTATACGTCGATCGCGGCAAAATCGTTGTAATAATCGTGTCCCTAGACTCCACAATTAGAAGGATGATTAATTTTCCAAAAAGCTTCTGTTGCAAACCTTTGGTCGGTTGTTTCAAACCGGTTTCGCCAGAAACTTAACAATGATCGTGACTATCATAAGAAATACGCAAAGGTTCTTTAAGGAAAATCTTTCCGCAAGGGAACCGGAGAAATCCTGAAATGAACCAATTTATCGACTCGATGGTGTAGTGGATACTGCAATGGACGCACGAAGCTGGTGGCATCAATTGGACCATCTTGTGAACTTACCACGATCACTGGTGCACTAATTCTGGTGCGAAACGTTTTATGGATGATGATCGCGCGCACCAAGATGATGACGACGATGACCTGAGGGCAATTTCATAGGTGCGCGGTGAGACAAATTACAGGGCGGCATAGGCACTTTGATCTTTGAACACTTTTACAATAGACTTGAAGCGTTGAGTATTTTCGCTTCATATTCTTGTTCGTTTTTTAGGGGGGGGGGGGGGGGGGGGCAGAGATCAGGTCGGAATTCCAAGTTGAATGATGCTGGGATGCGTCGCAAGCATATCCCCAAGATTATGATTATTGAGTGGAAGCTGTTGATTGGTTGTTAATTGGAGGAACTGATGATGTTCATAAAATATATCAGACACTTTCGGAACGTTCAGAACGGTGGATTGTACTAGGCGGGCGGAAGGAACGACGGTAGGTAATTCGTGCCACAAAGCAGATGATTAGATCTCATTTAAGTTATAGTACTATTGAGTTTGGGTACTATCGATCGGGGGTTATTATTTGTAATAGAACGAAGACCATGAAAACTGGATTGTCAAATTTGTGTTTGTCAAATTTTTTTATTTTCCCTAAACCAGTCAAATATGTACTTGATATAATGGCATACAGTCTTACCTATATACCTATATATGTTTGACTGTATGCAATACTCTCAAATATTATATAAGAGAATGTACAAAAAATTCCGTAAATTTTTTGAGTTAAAACAAAATGTAACAAGAAACCATTCTTGCAACCAAAAATTTGACTATTATATTATCTGCCAGACAAAATAGTTAAATATTTGGCATTAGTGGCATGCAGTCTAATACAGGCTTAATACAAACTTACGAAATAAATTAACTATCATATGAATTTGCGATAGATAACGTCACAAATTCGATCGGAGGGGCCAAGGCGCGATTGGGGCTAGATATCACGTCATAAGAGATCAAGGATGAATGCTAGGTACATATGTCATATCTCATATCTAATCTCTACAATACTAGCTAAATTGGTAGCGTGAACTTTCATTAAATTGGCAGATTAAAAATGATGTCAGAATACAATAATCAGAACACAATTCCAACAAAAGGAAAATGACCAAACCATATATGTACATATTAGAACTACATATATTGCTAGCTGTCATATTTTTCCATACAAAATCAATAAGTACGGGTTGAAATGGAAATTCAGAATCAGCTGTTGGTTTTTCTCTCAAAAATGTAAAAAACCAAGAGAGGGCAGTACAAATTTTTTATCACAAAACAAGTTTTTATGAAATTTTAACATCGTAAATATAAGTATTTAATTACGAAAAATATGTTTTATAAGAAATTGTACTGTTCATGTTTTCAAATTAGCAGCACCTACAAAATTTTCACAAAATGAGACATGTAATGTGATGAATAGTGTTATATTTTTAAAATGTTTCAACTTTTTGATATATAAAAAATATAAAAGAAACATTATAATATTAAATTAAAATCCAGTAACGTTTAAACTACCACAATATTGAATTGGAAAATTCAGAATCAGCTGATATGATACTGACTAATGAATCTAATGATACTGACTCTGACAAATGCCGCTGGCAATGTAGTGACTAATACATATGTATATGGTTTAAACTCATGGAACACTACTGTAAAACAGTGACACCAGTTGAGCGAAAGCTTAAGTAGCATTTGAAGCTTAAGCTCACACTGTGAAATCGGCCCTAAATCATTGATTTTATTATAACTATAGCTTATTAGTATTAAAATTAAAATTATCTTTATCCGTTAGATATCTCGTGTTGAAATTGCACCGGACATCACCTTTTTCAGATAAGTCACCATTCGAACTTGTAACGATTATGATAACATCGTCGTCGGCCAGTGGCTCGACATCGATTTAAGCCACTAACATTAAAAAATCAAATATTTTCTAAATTTTTGAAATTTTCCAACCGAATTTTTATGACTTCATTGCCAGAGACCAAAAGAAATCTTAAGAAACCTGAAAGAAGGCTATAGTCGTATAAATCTTTCACACCAGATACTGTCTTTTATTGTTATGATTATCACCTAACAAACTGGACATATTGAGCTGAAATTGTGTTTAAATAATTTCGATTTTTATTTACCTATGTAAATTTACCTTAAATTAAACGACCAACCATTGTATAATACATAAACTTCATGATAATATGGAGCTGTTGAGATTGAAATGGTACCTATACAGGAAATATAAATATTTTCAAAAAATTTGTATTTGTAATTTCCGTAACAAGTCTTTGTGGATATTTAAAAAATTGAACAGTAAAACATAAAATTACGTTCATAATTATATTTTTATTAATTTCCAATTTTAGGTAATACAGATCCGTTTTTAGATCGCATTCTAATCGCAATCTAATCATATGTGGGATTTTTCAAACAAAAAAAAATTTAAATGTACGTATTATGTACTCTGAAACGTTAATACTTAGTTGCAGTGCAAATCAAGAATTAAAATAATGGAGCCATTAGCAAAACGGAAGTTGTTTGAGACGTGCGAGATTTAGAGGCAAAGTTATGTGTCTTCATAGCTTTATTACCTGGAAAAACTTCAGGTTTTTAGATATATTTGTGAACGCTTATTCACAATTACAGAAAGAATTTTCATCAAAACCTGATGTTGATGTTTCACGTCTCCTCAAAATTTTGATTTACGATTTTGCATTTTATATAGCAACGAGACTCTGTATGTTGTACTTTTATCTACTTGAAATTTCAAAAAAATGTGGTACCCTGAAATTTTTTATTTTCACATTTTTGGACTATTATTTAGCTTTGCGAGGCATGAGTGTGTGATATTGGTTAGGAAAGAAATATATTCTAATTTTAATATCTCCCCATTAGTACCTACCATTAATGATAGAACATAAGTTGGAATTAATATATAATATTAGTAAACATAATTACTAGATACATATACATAGTGGCACACTTTAAAAATATAAAAAAAACGCGTAGTACTAACACAGTCAATAATTTTCTTGTTAAACCTAAATAGAAGTTTTCTGAGAATTTTTTTTTTATTTTTGACGTCAGAGGAGTTTCTGGTGCGAAACATCATCACCGCGCAAACCCGACCGGGATCAATGTAGCTTTTTTGGCTACCGCGATTATGAAAATGACAGATGAAAAACCTTCGCTGCAGAAGCTAGTTTTAAACTAAGGTGGGCTAGGTCCCAAGAAGCTGTTTATCATATGATAGGATTGGCTCAGTTCTTGGTATTTCTTGCGGTGAATACATCAAAAAATGTTTCTTAATAAATTTAATATTTTCTTTTTACGCTGTTTTACGACTAGGGTGTCCCATGCCCATGTCGCAGACAGCACTCTATCTGATTCACTGTAATTGCTTCAATTCTTTCATAGACCGTTGGTTATTTATTTATTTTAAAGTTGCACTTAAGTTTATTACTTTAAATTACAAATTTTTTTTATTTAATTATTTAATTTTAGTTTCATTTTTATTTCATTTCATGTTTTCGATTACTTGTGGTATATATATTTAGTTGTTATGGCTGATTTACATCACGCGATTTCTAAAACTTGATTTAGAAATTTTGAAAAGCATTTACTTACTGACAATATTTCTTTTACATTTCAAAATTTTAGCAGCTGAGGTGTCAGAACTTTTACTTTATTTTAAGGTGATGTTCAGCAAAAAAAATATCTCCAATAAATATTTAAATATATAATTTAAAATATCTGACCGTTATACAGTTTTGCCGAAATCTCAAGATTTATTTATTTCCAGTTCTAATTTTGAGTTGCTTTTTAATTTGAATTTAATATACTTTGAAGTAAATAGTCGATAATGGAGATATGACCATTTTTGCTTGCAAGTGACGTCAGGTAGTTACAATTTTTACTTGTCAAAGGATTTTTTTGCTCTACACAGGACCAGTTTCACCTGAAAATCGTGACTAGATATTTTGTCAATTATTTGCTGTTAAATATTTGAGGATTTTATATACAGTCCTAAAGTATTCCTTTATGAGGCATCCTACTCAAAACCGGAGCTGAAAATAATTTATGATGGTTGAACTAAAGTAACGATGTACGAAACATCTGTTCCGAATTCTGAACATACACACAATTTAAATATTTTCTCCATTCAATCCCTTATCATGAAACACATCAAAATACATCTCAATATAACGATTTGGAATTAGAAGAATCAACAACTGAAACATCCTGTACACCAATGACAAATGGTATTCGCTGAAGACACCCATTTACTCATTATGATGTTAGCCAACAATCCCATTGTTCTAATGAACCATCCAAGAAGATGGAAGGTATGCATCTATTTTGTGCCTTGGCAATCGAGGAAGGTGAACCATTAATACCAGATATCATAAGAAAAAGGTAGTCGCTACACAATCACCAGTTGCATGGAGAATGATGAATTCGTTGTTTGTTTTTCATATTTCATAAAATACTCAAAGCTCTAGTGGTAAGGTATACCTATAGCAAAGTGAGTTTGTCATTTTTAAGATGAAGCCACACAAATACACATGTTGCGCAAAAGTTAATGTGAACGAAAACGATTTACCTACATGTATAATGTATGTGTATAACTCCTGTGGCGTCGATATTTCATCAGTTATTAGATTCCGTCGTTATTTGATGAATCAATAAATCAATTTGGTCGATGCCATTATTCTTGGTGTATTCAAAAAGGAGCTGGGTTAAATTAACTTTTTTTGTGGTTATTTGGTATGTTGGATGATGGGTAGTTGGGGTAGGATAGGCTGTCCACCATGTACTACATCATGGTTATATTTTCTGATAAAATTTTATTCCGAATGCTATAAATTTCCGTCTACTATACATATCACGGCTCAGTAAAACAAGGAAAAAAAAAAAACAAACCACAATGAATAATTTCGGGGTTTTTAATTTTCCCTGACAGGATAATCAAATAATGTCAAAATATCTTTCAGTCCGATGAAGGATGGTGATGTGGTGGGGAAGATTTCATGGTTTCATTTGTGGTTGAGGTAAATTTACCATTTCAATAACGCGAAGAAACACATGTGAATCGAAAATAGTTTTCTAGTTTTAATATTTCGTATTTTCCGGCTTAAAAAGGGAAAGTCCTACTGAACTTGTAGCCCGCCGACTTTATTCCTAGTTCAGCCATAATTAATAAACTCTTCCAACATCAATGAGTTTAAAAAGTGAAAATAAAGTTATACCATGGACAGGTACTCACAAAACTAATTGCATAAAAGAATTTACCCAACGTCAAATTTCGAATAAATTTCAAATCAAGTTATTAATATATTATGCAAAGGATTTGGCCACGTACTCGAAAAGTCTACATATATTCTTAATTCATGTACCTTTTTCTCAGGAACCGCTGAACCGATTTCAATCAAACTTTTTACATTTATTATGTTAGTAAATCTAATGCTACTAAATGAAGGAATTTCAAAAATATTAAAAGTTAATTGAGTTTAAAACTTTTTATATTTTTAAACCTAAAAATAAAATTTTTAGAATCAACTTTTTAAAAATTCCTACATTTAGTATTAAACCATGTTTCTATTTTTAAACGAAAATTGGAAAATTGTCTTAATATCTGTTACCAGTTTCGAGAAAAAGGAACATTTATGGAAAAAAAAATGCAAAAAAAAAACAAAATATTGCTAAACTTTCTCGCTTTGAACTAACTTTTTGGCCACCTTCACCGATCGGAAAAATCTGCAGTTTATTTTATTTTATGTAAAATTGAATGGCGTGTTGGGAAATGTGTTGGTTTCAAACTTTAAGACAACACATATCCACGATATACCTGACACTACTTATTACCCTTGTACACAACATATGATTACAAAAAAACCCAACATGAAAGATTTTTTGTGTAATTTATCATCGCGGCCACGGTTCATTTTTCATTTCTGCGCGAATGTGTTTGAACGCTTTTATATTTGCGTATTTGTTTATTTATTTTTTTATATTTTAAAATATCTGCAACTTCAGGCTACGTACAAAAAGGTTTATTACTTGTGCATCTGTAAAATGTGAAAATAAACGACATAGCTACGATGGAATACTTGCTAATTAAGCGTGCCCGTATGGTATATACGCAATGCTGGCGCAACTAGTAATTGAAATATTCGCTGCTCGTAATGATACAGTTCTTGGCCTTGTCTGAAGCCTGTCTGAAACGAATCATAGCAACTAATTGCCCTTGTCTAGAACATCAAGCCGTAGCACTCTTAAATCGTCTAGGTCTAGCGCCTTCATTATTAAATCATAAGTCCTGTACCACATCTAACTCGCAATAAATTCATCAAGCTTCATCTAAGATCATCCATCATATGAGTCCAGATGATGATGAGGACTTGTCGTCTTCGAATTTCAATGGATTTTCCTGTTTCGATTCCGTGTTCAGGGCATTTTATTTCTTCGAGAAATTATGGGGGGAATGAGACGGTTTCCTAAACTGACCGTGTTTGGATGATTGATGTTTTATTGACTTTTTGCTTTTGCTCCACCAAACACAACCACATTCTCACTCCGAAAATGCAATTAAGTCCGGCCGAGTTAACAAATAAAAACATTTTTCATTTGATAGTCTGGCGTTTCGTGTTGATTGTTGGCTTCTCCGCAAACCGAATCTTTTACACTGTAGAAGGTACCATCAAGTGAATTATCTACAATTCAAACTCACCTGCTGTTGCCTTTCCAGCACTAACACGACGGTATAAAGGCGTGCTAAGGTATATGGCTTTGGCATATTATTAGTTGGACGGTTTTTCACTTTCCTCGACTAATTAAGCCGCTGGGCTAAGGATATTGCGTTATCTAATCGACGCGCGAATCAAACAAAACAAAAATGTGAAAATGTAATTTATTATTGCTGACAACACGATTAATATGGAAATTAAGTGGTGACCACAAACAAGTAGTACCTACGGGTCCCTAAGCAGGAGGAAAATAGTCCAGCATAAGTCGAGGTGTGATTAGACGCACTCTACGAGTACCTGCACAATACCTTGTGCCGAGTCATTGAGGAGCTTGGAGTGGTTCGTGTTTATGCTGAACCGCGTGAACCCTCCTACCACCCCATACTTCTGTTAATAGCACACTTTTGAGTAATGTTCCGACAATGAGTTGAAAGTTCTATGACAAATACAATCTAATGATTGAGGATAGCGAGTTTTGGTTAGCGATTCATACTCGTATAGTGGATAACTAACTGCAATGTCGACTTTTGTTGATTGTTTTTGACTGGACTCATTTATCTAGCTTTTCTTCACTAGTGATATATCGTTGTGATTTGTGGAAATAATGATTATTGCAAGTATTAATAATTCAACGGAATTAATTGCTTAATAGAAAGCATCGAGTAACTCGAGCCGTTCTTACAGCTGAAAAATATCTAGTAGAATTAGTTGTGGATCTAGTGACAACTAGATTGTCATTACCTACACAGTAAAAAAAAATCCATTGACTTTTACATCTTTTGGATAGTAGGCAAATATGACTAACTTTTTTAAGTAAAATTACATTGGAAAGTAATAGTCAATTTTTTGGGTAGTGAATTTCAGTTTGCAATCAAAAAATTTTAATATGTAATCAGCAAATTACAATTTTGAAAGCAGCAAATTCACTATATATATTCTCTGAAAAATAGTATAATTAGCACTCTAAACCTATTCTCTAACAAAAAAAAAATTTAGCAACTCTTTAAATTAAGTTACTTCTAATATTATTTCTTACGTACTTACTTTCTACTCTGAAATAAAACACTTGGATGTAGATAGGAATCAAACCCGGACCCGCGATCAATTCTGGTATTGGAGCGAAGGATTGGCGCGCGTAGCCACTGTGCCACCGAACGCATTGCATTTTCATCTCAGTAGACAACCAAATCGATCAAAGCGACTAAATCGCGGTTTACTTGAAAAGAATATAATTTTGCTTGACTTTTCAAGTAAATTGTATGGTTCAGTTGAAAAATACATGAATAACTTACTAATACAAGTAATTTCAAGTAAAAGTGCTTGAAATGAGTGCTCTTCCCAACTAACCATTTACGTTGTTTAAGAGTAAGCGTATGGTTCCAGGTGCTAGTTTATAAAACATTAGGTTATATAATGTAGAAACGGAAACGGTACAGCCACTCTTAAATAACCCTTAAAGAGCTTAAATGGAGAATCGTATAAGGGTTACCGTGACTATTTTATAGTAGCGTTAAAAAACTTCAGGTTTTATAGAGATGATAACCGAAATGTTATGAGCACCCTTATATAAGTTTTTATATAACCTTATAAGTCCTTTCTGTGTTCCTTACATCTAATTTTGCCTATATCTTTCTGTCCCATATGCTATTCAAACTCAATTATAATGCTTTCTCTATCTTCATTTGTGTTGGAAAATCCAATTCGTTTTGGGTATGAATTAATATGACTCGAAGAATTTAGTATATATGTATTACCAAAATTTTTATTGCGATTACTTTTACATGGTAAATATAGCTAATGTAGCTTCAAAAAATAAGCGGGCTTCAAAAACTCGCTGCATCTGCAATAATAAAATTAAATAAAAAAAAACTTTTTCATACAACATAATTTTTTTTTAAAAATGGATCATAAGAAAACGTTCTCATTTTAGTAATACATGGAAGTGAAATAAATTAAAAAAAAATATTCTACAGTTCAGTTGAATCTCTTATCTTAAATCGTGTTATTAATGTACATATATATTCGTATATAATAAAAATATGGCTGATTCATGATGACGAAAGCCAAAACACGATCACCTATATAATACAGCTTTTAGCTCTTTATAACTACATGAGAGATTCTATATAACGAATACTTACGCTATATAAACTAAAGTAGTCTTATATAACTAAAAGTAGTCCTCTGAAAGACGTTTGGTAATTTCGTGTTCTTTTGGGACCCCAGATTTCTTTCAGTCATATTGTAAAACTTAAAGTAACGCTCATTTCTTAATTGCACACGTCAGTTACACTATAAGACTTGAAGTGACGTTCAGCACCAAACGACAACTTAAACATAATCTACATTTGGTAAGATAAGGTAATTTCAAACAAATTTTGTGAAACTTTTTGGTGAAAAGAACTACTATACCTACCTTATTTCCTTCCACTTTTTCTTGGACAAACACATTTTATTAGCTCGATCGAAAAAACGCGGGAATACATTTATAAACGAATCTGACATTTAGAAAATAGCTATATATAAACGTTATGTAGGAGTAGTTAAATGATCTAAATAGCTTTATGGAAGTGTTATTGTTAACATTAAATCACTAAAGTTTTATAATTGTTTTGAAATTGTAAAAAAGGCTTCCGTTTTTACTAGATTTATATAGTGGTCTCTGTCGACACCACAATAAAATCCAAGAAGTAATCAGTTCCCTTAGGCCCGGACTACATGGTCCGTTTTTTTCCGATCCGGAAAAAAACCGATTCCGGACAGCTTCGACTACACGCGCGTCCGGAATAAAAAGTTCTCAGTCTACTGCGAGCTACCGTGGTCTGATGAGTGCGCTAAAGCCTGTGAGTTCTGCTTTGGAGAAGCTAAGCTATGAAGAACTTATATCTTTGGCGGTCGTTGTTAACAGCAATAAAAAGAAAGCAAACAAGAAACGAAGATATTGGGTGCACCCAATATATGTTAACAGATTGAAGGAAGGAATTTTTCATACTATGTATGCAAAAATCAGAGCACATCCAGACAAATTTTTTCAGTACTATCGAATGTCGATTACTTCCTTCGATGAACTGAAATGTATTGTAATAATGTGCAACCCGGTTATAACGTACCTCGGGGGGACCACAACAAGTAGAACGTTATAACCGATAGTACGTTATATAAAAAATAGACAGATGGAATATAATAGACAGATGGGATGAAGAAATTGAAAAGAATTCTCCCGTTTATTTACCAACTACATATGTATGTACATACATATTGGGTCATTCCATCAAAAATCGCCAACAAATTTCCGTCAAATTTTGTACCTTACCATCGTCTATTCTTTTGAAAATTTTTGTATGCTTGAAGAATTAGTAAAAAAAATATAGTTTCATTTTTTTTGTTTCTATCTAATTTTTTTTGTTACTTATAGTATGTTAGAAAGTTTTCGCAAAGTTTTCGTCCGAGTCCTCTTTGAAAATTCATATCTCTTGTAATTTTTATCCTAGAATAATGAAATAGGGCTTATTTTAAAGGAGGAGGCTGTCGCATTATAAAATAAATAATAAAAATGAAATAAAAATTATCCTTGAATTTTGTCAATTCAACCATAAACAGATCGAATTAATATTTTGTACGTTACAAAGAACTCAAGTGCTATGAGAAATGGTGCGTTATAACCAATATGTACGTTATAAAAGGGTACTTTATATCCGTACAAAAATACAAGAACTTCTCACATTTGTGCATTGGGATTGAAAAAAAGTACTTTATAACTGAAAGTACGTTACAAAAGTGCACTTTATAAGCGGGTTGCACTGTAATTAGTTGCTCTGAGTCGACCATCTCGGTCAACCACAACTTCTCGAATGGAAAAATTGCACCGGAAAAAATTCCGGACAAGTGCATGTAGTCGAGCTCATACAACTCTGTATGTCCTTGAAATTTAATTCCGGATATGCCGAAAAATTCCTGATCAACCATCCGGAGAAACCTGTGCATGCTCAGGTTTTTTTTCCGGACGTCCGGTTTTCCGGAGTCATGTAGTCGACGAGCAAAGATCTCATACATTTCCATGGGACATGGTTTTCATTTTTTTCCGGAAGGCGGAGCCTATTTTCTCCGGACCGGAAAAAAACGGCCCATGTAGTCCGGGCCTTACTTCGTAACGGAAACCCCTATACAACTTTGTTATATATCAACAGGTAATAACTACTCACAGTTTTATAGACAAGTAATGAAAATGTTTCTATCACCGTTTTATAAAACTGGAAGTGTTGGTAACCTTAAAGACCTTTAATAAAATTTCGTAACTAAACAGTAACCCTATAAAACTAAATTTTTTACTTACACAACTTGATAACCTTTACAAACATTTTATAAAACAAAATAATAGAAAACTGTTACTAGTAGTAACCGAGTGTGTTAGTTGGGTTACTTGTAATTTCGTGTAAAAGTGCTTGAAATGAGTACTTTTACTTGAAAAAATGAAATATACTGGAAATTTCAAGTAAAAATTGGACTGAAAAGTCAATTTTTTTAAAACAGTGTAGTTACGAGAGACAATATCAAAAATTTAGATATCGCATGTCAGCTTTGATACACCGAAAAAAATATCATGAAATTTTCGCTGTAAAATTAATAAGATTCCGATACAAAATCTCTCCAATACGAACGAAATATTATAATGATATGGAAAAATATTACTTTTTCAGAGCATATGTTCTTAATAAGGAAATATATGCATATTATACGACTCTTATAAGTTCAATATTTTATTAATAAGGGTTATATCAAATTCATTTCATTGCATGGGTATGTATTCCATTAAAAAACCTATTAAAAGTACGTGAATATTCTCTTATTTTATTAATAAGGAATCATATAAAATTAATATTCTTTAAAATATACGATCTTCTTCTTCTTTTTCACGCCATTCTTTAAAACTTATAAATCCACTATTGTAGTGGTGTTGATTGAGTATGGTCTCTTGCGAGCTAAATTTTAATATCAAGGTAAATGTTTATTTACCTATGTATCAATCTGTTCAACTGCCAACTAAATCATAGTCAAAAATTTAGAAAATTCTCATCTGAACAATAATAATAATCATTGGCGCACCAGTCCAAATCGGGCATAGGCCTTGAAGTAAGGGTAGAGTTACTTCATAACGCAATTGGTTAGCCAGCTACACGCTCGTCCGTGACTATTACTCCTACTTTTACATAAAAACCGTGTACTTCATGGCCTTAATCTATACGGACCTGACAGTGACCAAAAATATTCCATCTAGATATTTATTTTAACTTCCTGGCGGATAGAGAATGGAGGATGGTGGACAGAGGATGAAGGATGGATGATGGTGGATGGCAACGGGTGAAATGGGAGCAACGAAAGAAACAGGGGCCTTATTACTGAATACGATACGATCAAAATTAATCGTAAATTCTAAATTTCAGTATGGTGGGCCCCAGGCCCCAGGACCAATGAATCAACGGAAGAAACAGGATCATCCGGAGAATCGGGATCAACCGGAAAGACGGGAGTAACAGGGGCGATGGAATAACGTGAGCGTATCGAGCGTATTCGCTATAGCCGCGATACGCAGCTAGTATTTTTTAAATATTCAAATCGTCTTCTTCCAATTAAAATCGAATTACCTTGTTAATTAATCTTTTAGTAAATTTCGCAGTGAGTGTTTCGACGACGGCGGATCATTATTTATAGAAAGCATTTAACAGTGTCGACATTGATGCCTTATGCATTAGGTATCCATGTGTAATTTATAAATGGCTCACCTTAAACGCTGAATGATTCTTCAATCAGTCATGGATTCAGTCGATACTGGCATAAACAAAGCTCGTATTTTATTTGTCTACGAAAAAAATTAATTAATTTTTCGTTAATGAAAATAATATCTGCAAAAAAGTGTGCAATTAACACTGTACAATACAAGGTAATACAAGATACCTGCATAAATGAGTTAAATACCTGATGTGCTTCATGTAAACATTTTGCAAGTATGGCGAAGAACGAACGTTGCATAAAGCATAATTACCGTATTAATTGCGTGCTAACATTTTCTTTATCATCTGACGTGCATCTGCCTTTCTTAGATCCATTGTGGACTGTACGTACGCGTTAAATAACCCTTTTTCGCCATTGGCCGCATATAATCAGAGCCATTGTGGAAATCGTTTCGTTTCTGATCTTCAACGAGTTCATCACGAAATCGAAAAATTGATCATTTAGGCAAAGGGAACATTTGCCCAAGCTGACGTTCGTTTTTGAACCGACTAAAGTGACGTGTACGTGGAAACCACATACACCTAATGAAGTGCTGCGAAGTGTTTCGAAAGCCTCCAGATGAGTTCGACATCACGTGCGCTTGATCTTCAACTTCGACCGTGAGGTGTGCCCTGATCATCATTACGAAGAATTATGCCTAAATCATTGAAGGATCCATCACCTGATATGACAATTTGATATGTCATGTAGGTTTTTCTAACACGCAACTGGAAGAAGGTTTGTTTTAAAATAACCAAAAAAAAAAAAAATTGTCGGAAAAAGTTTAATAGCAAGCAATTGTTGCGGTTTACGGTTACTCCTGGAAAAAGGCTCAGTCGCATGTCATCTAATTTGTGATGCCATGACCAAAAGCATATGATGGCGATTGCTTTTCGAAAAGTAAATTTCTGTTTTGTTCGCTCTTCAGCCGTTTGACGAGAAGTTCTAGTGATGTTCGTCGCCTTCTGTTACGCACTTTGGTCGCAATTTCTATTCCAATTTAAAAGAAATTTGATGGGCCACTAATAAAATGGACAATTAGCCTAATTAGAATTGTTCATTTGGTCTTGGTAATTGATCTCGCGGGTGGGCTTACTATTGGAATTGGTAAGGTTTTTACATGTTCTCTTTTTTGCCAGAATAGACCTGCTGTATTTTTGTTGTATTTTTCATCCCTTAGATTTTTATAGTATTTAAAACTGAAGGGTACAGTGTAAATGGCTGACTGACCATTGCAACGATCCACTAAAAGAGTCCGCCACATCAACTACATAAGTCACGTAGGTACCTCTTCTATCGATGAAATTAACGATGATCATGTTCTAGTCATATTAAAATAAGGACGGCGATATTAGTCCTGATTCGTCAATTGAATTGAACAGGACACGGCAACTTAACAATTTTGTGCCTTTTGTGGTCGAAAGAAATAAAAAACGGAGAGAATATAAAACCAGCAGTTTACTAAATTGTCCCTATGAGATGTTCGTGCCGGTCTTTCATCAGCGAACGAACATCACTTTTAATGGATAATAAAATGACTTTTAATTGGATTGCCTTTTTCCCTGGTCATGGGGAGTCCAAGATGTTCTCGTTAGTACCTTAAGTTAAATTCATCGGTAATTTATGGAACACTCAATTCTCAATTTCGTTAAAATGTCTCTCGAGTCAAATCAAGACGAAATTAAAAAGTAGAATCGCGCTTCAAACTAATCTTAATTTTAGTTTCAGCTTCCTCAAACTTTTAATTACAGTTTGAATTAAAAAAAAAAATAATAATTTGCGTCCTTATTTAAGTGTTACATTTTAACGCGGACCCTTCCACTGAGATGAAAATTGCTACTAGTCCATAATATTACTCCAGTCGCGTTAACCTTCAATACTAACCCTTTTCATCAAAACAACCACATAACTTTATTAACAATTGAAACCCTTCATTCATTTAATTTTAATAGCATGAGAGGGCTTGATCTACTGACTCCTTATTGGATTCGGATAAAATTCAGCTGATACAGTTACCCTTATGATTTAATAATGTTCTTAAGAATTTTAATAAAATCATATACCTATACAAAAGAATAACACACATAATTCTAAAGCAATAATGGGCCAGAAAAGTAACGTTTCCAAATGTTTTTGGGGAGATGAGATGCCCCTTGTCGCTCCAAGGGCTTCCATTGTAATAAATATGTGCTTGCGGTATATCAAATTTCGTTCAAATTCTTTAAGACTAATTTATTTTTTCTAATAAATCTATATGGATCTTTGTGCAATTCTAGCCATGTCAGGTTCTAACCTTTTGGATAGGCTCGAAGCTGAAAGTTTAAATAAGTATGAAAAAAATAATTCCGGACATCAGTTTACATGGAATAAAGCTACTCAAACAAACAATATTTATTTATAATAACTGAAAATACATTAACATAACAACAATGTTTTAGAGATTAGACTTATCATCTTAAGGCTCCATGTGCACGTTAAATGCAATTTTGATGATTTATGACTGTTTTCTTACCAATATTTCACGTTAATGGCCACAAAAAAAAAAAAAAAAATTACACCATTTTATTAGCTGGTATATAAACTAGGACATCCATAAAAAAAAATTCAAAACTGTATTTGGAAAAAATGCTATTAGAACAACAACCCTTGAACATTTTTTAAAATGCGTAAATTCGAATTTTTTTAACGCATATTTCTTATTTTTTGAAAAATTAACATGGCATTTTCATTAATATAATGCTAGAAAAAATCTTAAAGAAGGCCCTCCTCCATAAAGAAAATTTAAAAAAATTTTCATTCCCATTAATAATATATGAAGTCAAACTGAAGCAATTTTTCGCGATTTTCATGGCAAGAATTACATAAGAAGACCGCATTTCATTGAAAAGTATCATAGGTAGTATAATTAATTGGTATTTCTAGAAGATATATCAATGAAAAAATTATTGATTTTTAATAGTTATGTGTTTCAAATAATTTGAAAACCTATAACACTTTTTTTTCTGTAAAATAAAAATTAGTTTGCTGATAGACAGCGAAAGATGCAGGCGTATTGTCCAAGCCAAATTAGACAAACGAAAAACGATTTCAAACGATTAAAATCCTCTCAAGAAAGAAAAATCAAACAGGGACAAAAAATGGTCGTACCGGACTCATGGCGCCTTAACAGCTAAGTTGTAAAATTTATAGCACTTATGGTGCTTTTACACGAGCGATTAAAATTGCTCAATTTGCAGCAATTCCAGACAATTTTGACGCCACGGAAACATACAGCAACATGCAGCAACATCAGCAATTGACGATATGGAGCAATTCGTTGTCAACTCGTTGATCAACTGTGATTAGCTATATAGAGCAATACTACGCAATTTGACAATGACATCATATACGGACGACTCAGTATATGAACAACACGAAAAGAAATTTGAAAAAAAAATCTAAAACTTAGAACTTACTGGCTACGCTGTAGTAAAAGAAGACGGAATTATCACAGCTGGGAACCTACTTAGTATCTGCTCAAACTTTACAGCAGAAGCAATAAAATTCGCCACCAAACAGAATGGAAAATTTTGTATATGCACCGATAGCCTTTCAGTCCTCAACGCGATCCACAACATCAGAACAAAAAATCACCTCGCCACTGAAATAAGAAGCAAATTAGTATCGCAACCGAAGAAATTGACACTGATCTGGGTACCAGGTCAGGCCGGAATTCCGGGCAACGAACTTGCCGACCAATGTGCGTAATACGCAGCGGAAGCGCCACTGATGTCAAATAATAGCTTCACCAGCACAGATGCCAAAAGAACTATTAGCCACTTCTTCGAAGCGACAATAAACAATAGTTGGCCCCCCGTAACCAACTTCTATACACAAATTATAAATCCGGAAAAAGAAATCTTCACATTCAACAAAAATATTCCACGTATGTATTCCATAGCCATTACAAGATTAAGACTCGGCCATACAAAAATCACCCACCTCCACGAAATTACGAAGCAAGTGTGAACACTGCAATGAAATAATTAATCTCGAACACATCCTAAACTGTAACAAATTTCTTGGTAAAATTAACACTATCCAGATATTAAAAAATTTAAATAAAAGTACTAGCAATATTCTATTTAATGAAATCAAAACTAACAATTTATTAAAACACTTGTAACTTACAACAAATTTAACTTTAAAGAAACTTAAGAACATCAAATTTTACTTGTAACAAATCTAAGCCGAAGGTCCTTGTCACTAGCGCTGTTAATAATAATAATTTTTGTATATTTATATATATTTAATTATTCTTGAAAATAAAATAAAAAAATAAATGTTTCAATTCTAATCCGTTATCACACGAAACTTGACAAATAAAACCAAAAATTAAAACAAAACTTGACAACTGAATCATCAAACGATGACAATTGTTCGGAATTTGCCAAATTGCTGCAACATTGTCGCAACTAACACGATAGGTGCGTTCTTTTCAACTGGATCAAGATCAAATTGAAAAAAACGCTGTAGGATGATCCAAAAAAATCAATGTAAACGGTTGGCATTCCTGCTAGAATTCATTTGTATGTATTTGTGTCAGCTGACTGCTGCGATCTGTCAAATATTTTCTTGG
Organism: Beris chalybata; assembly: GCA_949128065.1. NCBI lineage: Eukaryota > Metazoa > Arthropoda > Insecta > Diptera > Stratiomyidae > Beris > Beris chalybata. Next base: position 436,128 of record OX421896.1, on the reverse strand, counting down.
CAGATAAAATAGTGAACATAATGGATATTAACGAAAAGCAGTAAGTACTTAAAATTACTATGTATTGAACTGATACTGTGCAGATATTTGCGAATATTCTTCAATAAATACGTAAAATATTTATTGACGTTTAAAAAAATGTCAAATGTTGCAGGGCCACAACTCTGAAAATGCGAAAATTTTGTTGAATTCAGAAGCAGCTTTATGGTTCAACTATGATCCCATTTCAATGTTGGATCTTCTCAATTGTTGTTGTTTTCAATGTAAAATAAATGATCTTGATCGTGATCCAGTTGAAAAAAACACACCTGATGTTGCTGCATTAATCGCTCAACTAGTTTTGGCAACAGTCGTCGGGCAATTAATTGCTGGAAAAAAATTTCGTGTACGAACTCCTTTAGGCAATGAGGAAAAGACAATAAAATTAATTCGATATCTCAAAATGCTCAAGAGACGGGATGGGAGTACATCTTTCCTGACTCATTGTTTTACCTCTCATTTTCATACCCTCCAAACTTGATCACCATTGACTTCACTGTCTGTATAAAATACAAGTTTCATCCTACTATCATAAATGGTTCATTAGATTTCGGGAAACCAAAATGTTTTTTCCTTTCAGACCCAACAATTTTATGTGAACCACAAGCTTGGAAAGTCATTTGCGTATAGCTGACAGAGGAAGAGTTACTCCACTGGTCTGACATCGAAGTGGAATGAGTTTCAGCAAAACAGTAAGGTTATGTCTACTTGGAGGCTGTAGTATCAAGATAATGAACATTACATGAAGGTATTCTCTAAGCCAATATAAGAAAAACAAAACCCAAGGATAATGGAGCAGATGATGACATCTCATGAACGAATTATGAAGAAAGTTATAACTTTCCAGCAGGGTCGTCATTTCAGGGGGGGGGGGGGGGGCATTTGCCCCCCCCCCTTGAATTTAAAATCTCAGAAATATTTTAATTGATTATGACACCAACTAAAAATTTTTAAGGGTATAAATCTGAGAAAACTTTTAATACTACTTGGATTACCCTGTATAAAACTATAATGACAACCAAGTAAATTAATTGGACTAGAGACGAAAAATTCTCTGTAATTTCGCGGCTGTGTTGGTGGTGTTCTTCGATCGGTTGATCGTAGGTTCCGGAAAACTCGGAAAAGCAAAACAAAAAAAGCGGAATCATAAAGAATTTCGCTGTGTTGGTGGTCTTGTTCGTTCGGTTGATTCTAGGTTCTGCAAAACTCCGAAAAGCAAAAAAAAAAAAAGCGGAATAATTAAGAAGAACACAAACTCGTGTAAGGTGTACTTAGCTCTAACGCATGTTCTGATCAAAGATCTGAGATTTGGTTTTCATCAGTTTTTAATTTAATAAAACGGTTTTTTTTAACTTTTCTCGCTTTTCATATTATTATAAGCAGTAGCTGGCAATTTTGTCATACATTATACCTAAGTGCTATTCGTTATTCTTTGCTTCAAGGTAAGAAATATTTTCACATTCTCTATCTAACCCTTCAAAGCTCGCGCATATTCTGAAATGTTCTCGTGTGTCTCAGTTAAACTTTCCCTACATCTATTACTAATAGAAATTTTAATATTCAATATTGCTTAAGGGGGTCATCCCGTGTGCAGGCTTTTTTACGCCATTCTTGGGAATTTGTTGTGACGAACTTAATAATGATAGAACTGTGAAATTTTTACCATATATTTATGCACATGTTGAGCAAACTTAAGAATTTTTTCAACCCCAAATTGTCGGTCATTCCTGAGATACATGGCAACTTAGCCACCCATTTTCAAAAAACCTTGTTTTCGGTAGACACGATTGCGGGCTTATCTCAAATAAAAAAATCAAACAGCATTTTAATCTGTGAAGTTTGAACTAGTCATGGAACTAGGATTATCAAAAAATATTGAACAGTGAATTTTTGGCAGCTTATTGAACTTTTTGTCGTCAATTTTAGTGTATTTTTACGACTTCTTCAGGTCGACAAAAAAAACGGCTTGATGAATCACAATTATCCTAGTTTGGAGACTATTTATTAGTACTGAATAAGTTTACTAAATTTCAAAGATATTCGTTCGATAGATTTTGAGATATCGTGTCTACCGATTTGAAAAACATGGTTTTGAAAAAAAACGCGACTAAACTTTTCATTATATTCGAAATAACATAGGAGGTTAGTGAATATAACGCCCTGTAACTTCCAAACGGCTTCGAATATCGGAATATTACTCCGCCCACATATTCAACACGATATTTGGATGTAATTTATGCAAAGAAAAAAAACCGATTTTTGGAAACCGTCACACGGGATGACTGCCTTCAGTTATCAAAATTTATTAAAAATAACATACAAAATTTTTCCACTGAAACTGATCGAAAATAAAATAAATAATTTTATCTATTCTTGAATTTCTTCGAATTCTTCTAACTTAGTAATTCTAAATCTTAAAGTTTCTAAAGTCTCGTGTACACTAGCACTTGCGACATTTCTTTCCATAACGTTTACATTAGCAAATTGCATCAAAATTCTCTAGGAATCTGCTGTAACAAGTGTTTTGCAAGTGGTTTTTGCGTTTTTCACTTCAAAAATCTTATAGTACTATTATATGTTTATGAATATAAAAAAACAATTAAATTAAACAATTAAACGTTGCGACAAATGCACCTCCTACGTCAAATCTGACTCAAAAAAATGTCGTCAGACCATCGATCCCAACTTTCTTGCGAGATTCGATCTTCAAGCTTGTTCATTTACTTACTAGTGTCCACGAGCCCTTAGTATATATTTAAATTTAATTTCTTCTTTTTATAATGTAACATTTGCAAATAGATGAAATTGACCGCTTGGAGTCAAAAATGTATTTCTTTCAGGTTCTTAGACTCTAGATGAAATCTGAGGGTTTAAGTTTAATTCTACCCAAAAATTAAAAACGCATAGAGCCTCTAACAAGATAAAGTTATATGTTGTTTCCTCCATGCATGAGAAATTAAGTCGTCGATGTATAACTTTTTGAAAAGAAAGAGTGTACCAAACCCAGATGAAACAAATAAAAACAAATTCTTGATTCCGAGCAAACCATTGATGGTAGTAAGAAGCTAGACTCCCTCCAATCTGCGCAATTAGTTGATGCAATACAATAAATCTTCAAGTAAAAATGTAAAAGATAAAGTTCATTCAGAAGCATTACCAGAAAATGATGTGTCAATTATTGATATACATATCACGTTTTTATCACAATGACCTCGTTCAGCCAATACTGAAGGAACACCCCCAGATAGCGAAGCGCCGATTTCAATGCAGTTATTTTGAACAATTTACATGGATTGAATACTCCATTAATCAGAATGCTGTGTTTTGTTGTCGTCATTTTTGTTCCAAAATAGTTCATAGTGGTGAAGCACAAGGAAGCATCACGTTTGTTGACAAGCAAAAACGTCATTTGTGGGGAGGGGGCAGGGAGGGCACTTTTCATATATTATATATAACATATGTATATTTACATATAAAAATATATACATTCATAACATCTTGCCCCCCCCCCCCCCCTGGCAAAAATGACGTCCCTGCTTTCCAGTGAAGTAAGTATTTCGAATATAATTTTTTTTGGATGGAACAGTTTTTAGGACTAGCGGATAAGAAATTATTTCGAAAACCCGCATCATATCTCAAGAACGAACTTAGCGTTATTATTATTGAAGTACCCCACCCAAAAAGAATCTAACCACTGGGCTTAATTTTTTTTCTAGATTTGTGCATAAGTCTTTTGTTTAATAATAAAAAAAATTCTGGTTCCTAAAACGGGTGGTATATATACCTAAGCATGAACTCATTACTCTTTTTTTAAGTACAGAATATTTATGTTCGTTGCTGTTTATCTGAGACTTATACATACAAAGCTTCGGTCTGGATTTAATAAGAATTTAATTTATTTTCCGTCACTAACATTTTATTAAGAAAAAACAGATACAATGGGATTGCCAATTTACATAAGAAACACTTAAGCATCCATTTATGTATGTATTAATATGTACATAATTGTTTTTTACAAATCACTTAAACTCCATTAAAGTACTAAAAGATTCCATCAATCAGCAGCTTCTTAACGTATGCATAACACTATTGAGTATCTAGTGCACTTCATTACTTAGTTTCGCACCAACAGCTCCGTATTCAACGACTGAGAAATTCTTGTCAACGGAAAGCAAACTACACTCGGGTACTATCATTAACTTTCAGCATATGTTCATTATTTGATGCTCCGAAGAGTATTTCACACTCCAATCGTCGTCTGGTCGGAGCGTCTCCTTCCGCAAATCTCCAGCGCTCCTTCCTTATATCAAGCTGAACGAAACTTTTATTTCACACATCATTTAATCCTTAACTCGTAAATAATCCAGAGGACGGAAATGATTTATAATGTCGCAATGGAGAAAGTATCAGACAAGTCGGTTCGTTCAAAATAACAAAGGCCCAACTTCGAACCTAGTGGGTCGCCACGTTTACGCAAGAATGAAGCATATGTGCCATGCGACCTGTCCTAGAGCGAAGATTTCGGGTGACTACACTTGTCAGAAAACTAAATATGACGATGACATTGCCCTTAACTACAATAAATAATCGCGGGTCTTTCTGAGTGTTTTTTCGAGTGTCAAATTGCTACTATAACACAACTAATTAGCTGAATATTCAGACAGTAAGAATTCGAGGTGGTCGTTACAGGCGAACAAAAAAACAACAACCATTAAGTTGGGTGGTCTTCCCTGCCCTTATTCCAAATTAAAGGAAGTTCAAGGAAGGAAGAAAATCAAAATGAAGGAAAAATCGTAAATTCTCATCTTACTTCGGAAGTCATCGCCGCGCACTTTCGGTATCTTTTATATCTTTTTCCACCTTTACACCTTTTCACTCAACCCCGTAAAAACAATGTCGGTTCGCATTAAAAATGGTAACCACATCAAGACTGCCGTCGGCCAATTTCGCCATATTCGGTGTTCACGGGTTATTGTCTGGCAAGTTTTTGTCTCCCCATCTGGAAACAAGATGTCAGCACACACTTGCGAGTCTGGAGAAGTGGAAGTCGAGTCCTTGTCAGAGAATGGGGCCTATGTAATCGAACGATGGAGGCGTGTTGGGATAAAACTCCCACTGTGATTCAACAGTGGGGATGTTTTACTGAGGAAATGCTCTCGTTTCGAAGGGATGCAAATGGACCGAATTTTAAGCGCAAACGCATAACTGCCCCTTGGGGAAGATTTCCACAACAGCTTGCAGGTCAGGATTGGAAAAGAGATTGATTCAAGTGTAGTTGTGTTCTCTCGATATCTACTAAGAACTTCAAGCATATGCTGTGCGATAATTTGGTGAAGGTTTTAATGAAAGAGCGTTACCATTAGATCGAATCGGGATTGCTCCTTCTTACCGCCCGTATAGCCTGACATTATAGACGGTCGACTACCAAACAACTTCAACGCTGGTGAAGTCACCACAAAAATATTCATATCATATTCACACGATTTTATCAAATTTAGGAATCAACTGCACTACAATCGACCTCAAAAATTGCCCACTCGGGAATTCCACGAAATTGTGAGAACTGAATGTTCGATTGAATTGAAAACATCAAACCAATTGATTATGATTAGCTAGCTACGGTGCAGCGACACTTGCTACTCCGTGGAAAATTGGTGATTTTCGGAAACAGGAGAATAGGCAACGGGCTGAGAAGATAATAAATGACCTGAAATAACGATAGCGAGGGATAGAGCTGGCCTATCGAGCACCCTCTCAACATTCGCTTCATCCTCGGAGATTGTGTACACGCACCATATAACGCCTAATCCCAGCATATCGAATTCCTTCGAATTTTATGGTGTGCGGTCCGTAATTGAATTTCACCCAATTCGAACCGATGAATGATTATTTTTTTTTCGAAACACTTAACGCAAATGGTAGCCTGGTAATTCCGGGAATAGGCCAACTATTTTAGACAGGGTTGAAAAGATACATACAAATTCATAAGTCTTCATCCAGATTTGAACTTGAGAAACTGGATTCTATACAGTTATTGTCATTTGGGGAAGCCATGAGATTACCTGTAAACATGAAATGTCCTTCGTTCAAGATTTTCAGGCAAATGTGCAAAAAAATATATTTCAGGAATTTGGAAAAAACTTTGGCAAAACTTTCTGTCAAATATTTTTGGCCACATATTTGATAACTTGCATGTCTATATTAGATACAAGCGCAAAATTTTGTTTGTTACGTATCCGTTCAGATGGAAAAGGGCCTCGTCGCTCATGATGAAATTCGACCAAGAATAGTCACGAGTATTCCACAGTCGTGAGGGGTATATCATTCCATGGTTTGTGTATTATGCATCTGTTTACTTCACAAATAGCAAAACAAAACTGACAGATGCCGCCATTTGAAAAAGTTATAAAATCTTTCAATAGGATGATTCATATTAGGCCACCTTGTTTAAGTGGGTTTAAAAGAGAACAAGTTCTTGGTGAAGTTCAGTCACAGGTTTGGTATGCAGTTTTAATGGAAAAAGCTATATTGACAGAACTTTAATTCCAACCCATATTTGAATTTGGTTCAATGATTGTATAAAATACCAATTAACAATAATTATTTTTATATTTAAATCGTTGCATTTAATTTGGCAAAAATAATGAAAGTCTTCATTACAATTCAATAACTCCATTGTCTTTTTGACAGACAAGCATTAATTTTCACTCGCTAAGAAAATACTTCTTGATTAATTGTAACCCTTCCGCCTGTAATTTCGTATAACAAATTTCACCACTAGAATGAGCAAAAAGATATTAAACCCAAATCTTCCTTCATGAAATCAACATCAGCAAAAAATTGCAATCGGATCTCCACCGCTATCCTTTCGACAACGACTTTTTCTTTAATACTCAGCTTAACAACCCTTCCATTTTGTGTAATTTAGGTCCATCTACTTCATCCCTTGAAATCGTTAAGGGTACAGCCAGACACTGACATCCTTGGATGGTCTAAACGAAGGGTAGGGACGGTGGATAAGACCAAAAAAATCATCCCTTGATATGTGGATGGGGAAATCCATTTTCACTTTCGGGAGAAGAGGCGAGCAGCAACAACGAGATAAGTAGCAAACTGGCTTTTCGCGGATAACATCCGCACCGAATTCGCCTACAGCAAACATTTTATGGGCAGCTTTTTAACTATCACCCCCATATAACTTTAGGTCGGTTGGGGTCTTTTAACATCCTTTCAAGCTTTTAACTCGCTGTAACCATCACCATCCTGGGATCAATTCATTTCAGCGAAGCGAGGACAGAGAAAGGACTTTGAGAATCGTCCTGTTTTGCAAGAGTGAAACTCTGTTAAAGTACAATTTTCGTAGGATTTAACGTTCGTGCAAATGTTCTTATCAAAAAGTTCAGCCTTATCACAGTCTTGAAGAAGTGGTAAATTGAGTCAGAAAAAAATTGTTTGCGGGGGTAAAAATCAATACTGGAAATGTCGAAAAGTGGATCACTATTCAAGCGAAAAATTTAATTTTAGATTCAGCTTTCATGGTAATATACCTTGGTATACATATTATATGAGATGATTGTTCTGCTTTGAACATTGTTTTGTTAATTTCTTATGTGTTGTGAGTTCTGGAAATAGGTTAAGGTATACATGTGCTGGTCTCACAAGTGACAAGTCTTATGGGAACTTCAAATAAAATATATATATGGTTTCTGTACAACACAGGTCCTCTCAACTGTCCGTTGTTGTATGTATGTATGTATTGATTGAAATATTGCAAAAAATTAAATTAATTAGAGTTGAACTCATACGACTACATGTAGAGACTTCACTACTGGTGAATATGAGCTGCCTCAGAATATATACATAAATAGATATAATAAACCAAAGATAAAACCAACTGAAATTGTTTTTCGTGGACACCGACTAAAAGAATGGCGGAAACCGTAATGAATAACGGAAAAAAGGAAGGCCAAGACCAGGTTCCAGAGGATAGGCGAAGTGGAACCAGACCTTTAAAATGTCAGCATAACTCAGGGGACCTGACGGGATCAAGTGAAAAGCCAGAATAATGGCACTATATCCATTATCGGCTGTCGCTATCCAGAAGTAGATAGACGTATCTTTTTTATATGTATATATATTCTTTATATATCTATGGGCCACTGTTTCTTCGGTTTCCTATATAAAATACTGCATTATAACTCACCTTACTCTTAACTAACTCTATATTGGATGTTGCCCGTTACATCTTGCGATGACCGTGGCTATATTCGAAGATTTGAATGAGTTCATTCCATTGGTTTTCTGAATGTCCGGCTAATCTACATAACAGTGACGGTAATAATTCTTTCGCTGCACATTCGTTAGAAAAGGTTCATGTGAGTTCAGCTGCGAATAACAATAACTTCAACTACCGGTGATACACATCAACTCAAATCTCGATGTAATCAACAGCAGCATCTTAAATGGCCATAAAATCGATCATAAACTTCAAATACCTGGAACTAAATAATTAAAGGGAGCGCGTAACGAGAACCGTTCAAGAATGCAAAATATCTTTAGATACTCTTCCATACGTTCATGCTGCATATGACGCCCAGCCTACGAATGCCTACGAAGAGCCTGGACACAGAGGTTGCTTGTGCAAATCATAAGAACATCGTAAATCACTAGATGACACTGAACTCAAGCATTGCGGCGCCATCTGGGCATACAGAGCTCAGATACTTTCGATGGGCAAAAATGTATAAAAAAAAAGCCATAAACATGCATAAATACGTATTAACAAAAAGTCTTACGCACACAATCCCAGTTCTTATGATCTTAAAATCTTTAACAGAATTGAAAAATCCTGAGCAACAAACGGAGGCGGCAGCACGTAAAAGAACGTTAATGATGTCAACTACATACTATTTTCCTCACAATATTTAGATACTTTTTAGGCGGAACAACTTGCCATACAAAATTGCTGTTGGCAGATTATATTGGTTCATAAAATTATGAAAATGCGACAGAATTTATTACTATTTCCTGCCACTCGACAAGTCAGCAGTTTAACAGGAAAATTATCTTTCAAAGACTTTAGATGAGATACTCGTGGACTGCCTTCAAACGGTCCTACTCCAAACTATACTTTGTTGCTGTGGGATCAATCAGTTGCCTATGAAACTGGGACCAATATATGGGAGACGACTGTATAGTTACTTAAGTAGTAGTTTCATAGAAGAAACGTTGTGATTATATTGGAAATCAGCTGTACTCATTTAATCATTCCTTTTCTCCTACTGGTAAAAATTACTATGTACCATATATCATTTAATTGTTCTGTAGGGGTATCAATTACATAAGTAAGATCAACCTTTTTGAGGTTCAGACTAAGACCGAAAGAGACATTTTCCAAGGAGCTATATTCTCATGTTATGCTGAAAAGTTAAAGGTGGCTGTTTGACTGTTTTCGTGCCTAGTACTGTTCTGCTTCTTTTTTAAAACGATGAATAAAAAGCACATGCCTGGTTGGAAATCAAGCCAACGACGACCTTACTGTTTTCAGACTCAAGTGTAAGCTCGAGCGTCGATTTATAAAGTTAATTTTGATAGGGGTACTATTCTTCATCATATGTAACTGTTACCTAGTTCCTTCTTTTTCATAATAAACATAGGGATACCATTTTTGCGGGTTTTTATATCACCAGCATTTCAATTAAGGCTTCTTTTGCACCTTCTTTTCTAACGGTTAAAGACGCATTGAAAAGAATTTCTCTATGACAAATGTTTGCTGAAACACTATAAATATGTATAGTGACCACGCTAAATGTGGCTTCAACCAAATTTGTACGTCACGACTTCCATAACTCACTTGTTAAGTTCTGGATTCAAATTACCCGGCTACCGTAAAAACTTTTTCTGCTATCAATCGTTAGCAGCTCTCTAACACGATTTAATGTTATTCATATCGCACCTTGCCTTCGTATACCTGCTCTACTATTAACAGATTTTTTTTCTTTTTTCAGTTTTTTTATAATTGATCAAGTTGTAGATTTCGCAAAACCGTCACGACCTCGACCAGAGTTTTATGAATCACAGTCGCATTGATGACAGGACTTTCTAATACCGTCCCGACAATCACATCGCCAGAGTAATTTAATTCAAAAACCTCCCTTGCTAAGAAAAATTTTCATGTGCTTATTGCGAACAATCATAAGCAAATTACCTTAAAATGTTCGCTTGATTCAGTCGTTAACAACTGAAGCATGCAAGCAAACATTAAATCAACATTCGTGACTCTTTAGAAAAAATGCTGTTGGTGTAACGTGCACAAAAGATGATTAGTGTGCGACTTCGGGCTTTTTCTGGTGTAAACTTAGATATGGGTCAGTGGAATTCTTTATTTTTGATTTGGTTTAATTCGAGTTATAATATTTTATTATACAAGTTAAAAATTATCCGGCAAGACATGAACGCAGTACCCATCTGCAATCCTTCGTGAAATTATAACCCTAAGATGGAAGATGTAAAAGAAGTTGACCGACTAGTACACTTTGCATTTATCACTTTGCGAGTCAACAACCTGTCGGATTATTCCCAACGTGTTGTTCCCCAGATGGAATCCAAAAGAATGAACAAGATACAAAAAAAATTCTCAGAATGCCCCAAACACCAAACCTAATCCGTTCAATAATTTTGTTTGGACAAATGGGAGACAAATCGTAATCTGGTGCTTATTAAAAGAAGAAACAAGAAAAAAATGTCAAAACTTTATTTCAACCCAGCGGGATGGTCTGGAAATTATTGAACAAAATACATGAAGAAATATTTCTGTATCTCTGGAGTCGAAGATATACCACATTTTATATTCACCAGGTAGAGGCTTTGTGAGGAAGATATTGCAAACATAGTTTTTTAATTTCTTTCAAATTTTATAAAATTTCAAACATTTTGTTAATGCAGAAAAATTTCAAAAACAAAGAAAGGACGAAAATTATTTTAATTTAATTTAATTGTGTGCTATTTAAGGTCAAACATGAAACAACTATGTGTATACGCTTTAATGAAAGATTGGATCGGGATAAACTTTTTCGAATGCATATATACATACACACACTCATTTATTGAACGTATTATAATTTTGTTACAATGGTTTTATATTATTGGAGGATATCAGATAAGAGGCCGGTTGATATGATTTAGTAATTCAAATAGGTGAATTTAGGAAAATGGTTAGAAAAACCTTATAACATTTTACTAAAACTAAGTATTTAAAGGATGTAGGAAGTAAATAAGTTAAATATGAAAATTCTAATAATGAGAAGAAAAACAAAATCATAAGTAATCCAATGTTGAATATCTAATAGCATATACTTAGTTCTTACAATCCAATATTCATAATTCATTTTTATTTATTCTAGTTATGAAACTTTGTTCTAAATTTTTCGATGTTTCAGGTACATACATACTACATACGAGTAGTTGCGTTAGGAAAGAAAGCGCTAATGATAATGCTACAAGCTATTAAAACCACTAAATCTCTCATTTAGTCTTCTAAAAAATACCGAAAACCTAAGAAAAACGTTGTCATATTTATTCTCACGTGAGTGTTTTTCTTAACCCTCTTATGCCGCATAACATCTGCCAGAATATAAATGTCCTTCGGCTGACGTCCACAGACCCTCTCTTCGTGTACAGGTACAAGTCCGAAGAACTGGTTTCATATTATAATTCTGTCATAACTGGTGTATCTACGGTGTGTTCAGCCGCGATTAAAACAAGCGATAAAGGAAAAAATTTCAATAAGTGTTAAGTCATAAAATAATTCAGTTAAGAAACAACCAAACGTGAACATTAGAGAGGTTAAGACATCAACAGGAAAGCTGGCAAAAGGTTGTTTAGTCGTGTGTAAACAGTGGCTCGATACAAAGTCTTAACAAAAGTTATTAATTACTTGTGTGTTCTCTCAGAAAATAAGGAACTTATGTTACTAGCAAGGGCTACAACCGACATACAATTAGTCCTATGAAACATTTTCTGCATATTTTAACCGAAGTTACATGAAGAGTTTAAATAGTTGCGAGGAAAGAAAGCAGTCTTAAGGAACAGAAAAAAATCCTTTCACAGTGGATGGGATATATTTTACAGATAACTATTAATTAATTAATATAAATTTTGCTTATATGAACTGATGGCCTTATTGAGCGTCAATTTGTTTCAGTGGACGGTTCTGAAAACCAACACCCGATTAAAAACTGAGTATACGCTGTCCTATTAATACTGTGCGCTGCTGTTTTATGACCACAATGTGAACTGATCGGGGGCAGATTGAATGAACTCAACCATCCGTGGCAGGACGTCTTAGTTTCACTTGACCGATTTTAATTGCTTGACAAATTGCCGAACAAGGTGATAGAAACCGAAACAACTACATCGCTCACGATTTTAATTTTATCGTTCTTGTTCGTAGTAAGAAACTACTTTGTACATTTTTTATGACACGTGAGCAGCTAAACTTTTCAAGTGTTAAAAAAATTGTCACCGAATTAATTGGATGACATCGTAGAGGATAGGTGAGATCCGGTGTCGAGACGTTTTCGCAGATGCTACCTGCGCGGGACTAATTTACCAATTGCATGCTCCGAAGCCGAGGAAAAATCATTAACACAATTGCAACATTGTCTTTGGAATCGAACTGAACTGTCACATGTTACTTCCGCTTCTCATTTTACACTTTCGCCACGGATAGTTAACCATTAACGTGTTGATTTTCAACACTTGTCTAACAATCGTTTTATTGATCAGTCAGATCTGCATGACCGAACCAAGGAGATGGAGGGTGATCAAGCCTTCGTCAGGATACTGCACCCATAATTTAAATTGCTTCGATGAAGGACGGTCACACGTAACTACCCAAGAAAACCCGAGTTCCTTCTTTTTTTCGTTTCGTCCAATGTCTTAAAGAGTAAGACGCTATTCTTCGATACGACATGAGCGGCAATAGTTACAACTTACAAGTCATTAGGGCGGTAAATGCTCCCAACCGGACGTCGGTGGCCGGTTTCGACGCCTGCTGGAGCGGAACCAATTTCCAATTTATATGATAATTAATAAAAGTGGTCGTAAATTTCTTATAGATCTAGAAATCTTTTCGAACTGACCTAGGTTTAAGATATTGGGCCCACACTGTTCTTGCCACCGATGTTGATAATGATGGTGTGATGAAGCTGCCGCCGATTCCAGTTAGATGTGATCCCGATGCCTATGATGATGATAGTGATGATGATGGGTGTTTCAAATTGGTAAATAATAAGCACTTTATATGTAGATTCAAAGTGGGAACTGCTTGTCTATAAACTGCTATATGCGAACGTCGATAGAATCGGGAGTGGTAGTTGTTGTTCAGTTTCTGCGTGATGTAAAACCAAGCTATTGAAACTATTTTTCAAAAGAGGTAGCTTTTCACAAATAATAAACCGAAAATTTGACATTTAATTCCAATATTTTCAGTATAATTTAAGAAACAGTGGGTTTTAGTAGAATTTGACAATGGTTAGCTCTTTCAGTAATTAACAATTTGTTTTTTAAATTATTAGTTTGATGTGTTATTTCAAAATGCCAAAATTTCTTATTTGGCTTACCATATAAAAATTTTCTATTTAATGTCAATTTATCGTATTTAATATACTAATTAAATGAGGAATTTAGCTCTGACTATGTCGGGGCTTTACTGTCATGAACTTGTAACGGTAAGCCTTTTCCTTAACTAAGAGGTGCGGTTCAGCCACCTTAACCCAATCGCCTCATTTATTTTAATCAGTTACATTTGGGATGGGGCTTACGTTACTAAATGTATAATAATGTTTGGGCTATTAGTACATTTTGTCAACTAAAATAAAAATAAAATTCCGATCCAAAAATACTAACTCATCATTTCAAAGGGTACGTTCCGTTCTATTTTCAGTAAAACATCTATGTAAAAAAAAATCCCTTCTCTAATTCCAATCCCATTCCCGAAAGGGCCGCACAAGTCGTCGTCATCGACGCATTGTTTCATTCTTCTCACTCCAATTAACGAATTCACACAATTCATGGATCTTTGGAAATGATCGTCAAAAATAGATGTGAACCGAAAAGAATTCCTTTTCCTTTTAATGATGGGCCGGACGCGGTTCCTCCTAATCACAGTGCGCTAGTTCGCAAGATTCGGCACCTCTAATAAAACATGAAAGCAGCACGCCACAGTAACAGCAGTACCATCTATTTCGGTTTTGTTACAATTCAATTCAAGTTGTAATTATATCGCGTGTTTACAAAACAACATATATCACCTATGGGTGATGTACTGTAAACAGATACCGTGATCTGCGTACTAATTCTTTTGCGCCTGCTCATTGACGATGATGGGTACTCGCAGTCAGCTCGTTTAGCTCATCATCAGCATGCCGACTGGTGAATCTTGACTTGAGGCTGGTGAGAAGATGCAGTGTGTAGTGTTCTGTATGATGTATGATCATCGCTGTCTTAATTAGCTCGAGTTTTCGGGTAGTTGTAGTTTTTTTTATGTTTTTTTTATGTTTTTTTTATTCACCTTCCGTCCATATGTATGAAGGTTAGGAGACGACGATGAGACGCGCTACTTATGCGGTCGATCTTGCAGAACGCAAAGGCAATGAGGATTTATTGCTCGCGAGGACCACACACACTCATCATAGCGATCTGCATTAATGCATCTAGGGATGATCCCTACAGATCCAGTCGTTCGTTCTGCTCTGGAATTTTCTCCCCATTCATAACTTGTGACAGCTTTGTGGCATTTAGGCATTGAAGGTTGACACTGGGATGTCGTGTCTAGTGACATCCTGAACAAAGTGATCTTCATGATCGTCGTATGTGTTGTTTTGTTGTAAGTCGTCTCTAGGTGCATTTCACATGGTTGATACGATCGGAGGTCTTTTCTTTGTACAGAAACCGTTGGCAATATCTGCTGGTGGTTTTGTGATAATGGTGCTAATCTTGTACTGATCCCTTTAAATCACATGTATGAATGACAGTACGATCACGTGAATGAAAACAGTCATTTCGAATCATGTATGTAAAAAGAGAAAGTGTCACGGCGAGAATGATCGAGCGACAGATGTTTGTTCCTGACATCACTGAAAAGTTAATATGAGATCAATTGTGTCAAAACATTAGTATGTTTGATTTTCATGGTTTTGAAGTGTTCGGAAATAAAGGGACTTTTACTTGAGAGGATGATTGAAAATTTGATCGATCACCTAATATGATTATTTTTAAATATTTCTTCATGTTGTGGTTTATTAAGGGGTGGGATTTTTAATGTCGGTCGTATAAAACACTATCAGGCAACGAGATAAACTGGGGAAATCCTTGACTTCGGATAATAGCCGTACTACAGTTACGATCCTTTGAAGATCGAAGTCCTATTTCATCTCATCGGAGTCCTCATTCGCAGCACACTAAGATTGATAATTACCGAAAAACTGATCATGTCAAAGCAAGTTACGTTCGTTTCACCTGCTCCCCGGTTTGGCATTCTTGCAAGAAATATCACCTGTGTCTATAACTTACTGCTGCTGTCTATTTGGCAATTACTGATCGTATGTCTACCTTGTCAATTTACTGTACGTTCTGACTGTCTGGCACGATGAAACGTTAACCAGCAGCGTGAATTGTAAAACAGAGATCTCGGATGAAGCGTTTTTCGGGTCTCTTCCACAGAACATAATGGTGAGTATTTTGTGTGTGCAAACAACGCTTAATAAATCATAAATCGAACTACTGTAGTTACGTCACATCAGTAAATCAGCTTCCATTTGATAGTGAAAATTCCTTGCTTTTTAACCGGTTTTAATAATTTTCAAATCGAATATTTTACGTTGCCTCAACTAACCAAAAGAAGAAGAAGTTGGTATCTTTGGCGTTAATCTTTGAGATCCATCGTTCAAACTGCTTCTGCCGCGAGGAGGGAAGAGAGGTATAAAATTTCAGAGGTCTCTGAACCACACACGACATCAACGCCACCAAGAAGTTGCATATTGAAATTAACAGAAACTACCACCTTTAACCGACAAGCTCAACACACCACCAACTTTTAGTTTATGGTGCTCTACAATTTTACGGCTGCGATATGCGAAACGTTCGCTTACAAATCCACGGAACTGTGCGATTCGCGATTGCACAGAACCTCACACTTAATTCACAGCAAGGTGCAAAACGCCTCAGAGATAAGCGAAATCCATTCCAAGATGTTTACAAATTGCCGTTCGAGATGCATGCAAACTAGAATACCAACCTGATGAGACTGAAAGACTTGTTTGACGATGTGAAGCCCCATAGGTAGACTACATGTGTTATGAACTCTAGGATATCGTGCTATGTACAAATGAAAATCGTAGGTGGTCCCACTTAATTAAATGGATCCTCAGAATCCCACTGGGATCGCACAAAACGCACAACTTCCTTACACGTACCATAAAGCGCTTCCAATCATATCCGAGTCCGCGTCGAGTCAGATTGTCTCTGGCAGAGTTAAGGGAACAGGTCCACAAAATAACATAGATGGTACCTATTGATACGGGACCCTACCTTTCGAAGCTCAACCCATTCATAGTGTGGTTATTTTTATGCTTTGTTTTCTTCCTTTAATTCTTGTCTTCCCCATATACCGCTCTTATTCACATACTCGTAAGAAGGCCACTACTGACCCGATCTACACCATACGTTTCATCATAGCAATTACTGAGGATAATTACAGGGCGGCTCTCGAATTGATCACAAGAAATTGGAGTTAACACTTTTAGGAGTTGGTCGGAATGCAAATTAGTTGATGATTACGGGTAATCTTTTCACATATCTCTTAGAGGATGTGTGAATATGAGTACTGAACTGAACGTATACCAGAATTTGAGTTTTAATTTATTGGTGACGGCAAAAAGATAGATAATGGAAAATTGTATTGCAGATCTACGGACAGAAGGAGATACAAAATTTTTAAAAGGGATCAGAGTTTAGGAACTACATTATTTTGATGATGGTAATAATTGCGATGTGGGGCTAGTAGGGATAATGTTATTGTTGTGCAACTGGACCTTCAGAATAGAAACGACTTGGATACTTCAGTAAATCTTTAAAAATTAAAATTCTTCTACTAGTTCTTACTAGAGAAGTGAGGATATCGTTTTCCTGAAGAGCCGTTATTGCTCCTAAGATAATATTTTTTTTTTTTTTTATAAAAATAAATGTTTAAGCCCATGACTAGGGATTCGAACCCACGTTCTCACTGTTAGTATACGAGTACTTGTGTGCTAAACATCCCACGAAGATCTCGAAAGGCTCTTGAGCTTCCAGGACATTGACTATTCATTCACAGCTAAAGTAATTACGAGAAAGTCCTGCTGATTGCATTGTCAATACTGCGACGAATTTTCTCTGAGCGAAGATACAAGCAAATTCAATTTACTACGAGTAATTGAAACTGAACATCATAAATAAAATAGTTTTTTTCGAATTTAGAATAATTCTATTCCCTAATAACGTTAGCACCTGAGCTTCCATTAATCACGCGGTCATCCTCTACAGGAAAGAACCAAACCTGATTCAAAATCGAAAATTGATCTAAATGGGTTGAAATTATATAAGGCGCGAAAATTGAAACATAGAACCACGCGTGAATAATGGTCTGACTCCTACCGACATCTATCAATCCGAGTACGAGGATGTCGTGAATTGGTGGGTTCGATTTGAATTTTTCCAACCAGAGGGTGTCGAACGTGGCAGGTCCTATAGCAAATAACAAACGAAAGACGATAGGACGTTAATGTTCGATTTGCATGTTACTAACTTTTTTTTTTGTCTCGCTGATTGCTGGTGTCTGTCCCAGGCCTATGAAATTAATTTATCCTTTCATTTTGCCTCCCCTTGGCCGTCAGGTTGACAGAGTCGCAATTGCTTTTCGGTTTTCGCTCAGTAACTTCCAGAAATAGCAAATTACCGGGCTTTGTCTGATGTTTCACATATCAGCGAATTTTCGTCCGAGATAGGTATACCGAAAATAAAGTGAACATTTTGGGAAATAATTTGTATTCTATGGTGGCATCAGAGCGAAAAGGTCCGTCTCCTTTCCCGGCCAACAACGGAAAAATCGGATTCGGAGCGACACAAGTTGACACGGAAAATTGCTGTCACCGAAAGTCAAAAACGTTTGACATTTTTTGATTGGAACACGAAAAGAAAAAGAGAAATGATGGTGAGGTCAGGACAACGTCACGAAGAAAATTCTTTGTCGATTCTATTCCGTAGTGCTTGTGGACGATTGGGGTTAACCAAATAAATTGCGTAAATTGCGTTTTGTTTCATCGCCCCGGCGCTGCATGCAGTATGGTCCCTCTACCAGTTTTCCGGGTCGACGTATCATATTTTTTCGTTTGGTGTCAAACATCAAATTTGATCCTTTGTTGAATGTCATGTCACTCAGTTTTTTTTATACTTAGCACGGTGGTTGTTAGCCCGAAGTGACAAGGGATGCATAGATAATTGCCCACTACTGTGTACTTTACCGTAGAGTGATATCAGCGGCATCAGTTCCCTTAGGGTGAAACTGATCCCAGTGGGATCGATGCTGAAAATGTTTTCTTCCGCAGTCTGAGTATGGACCACTAATATTAGATTCAAAATCTTTACGGCCGTGTAGCGATTTAAGAAGTAAGACGACCCTCTTTATGGGTCTCGAAAGATGAACTTATTCACACCGTCTATGGACCAAATGATTAAGGAATTATTAGAAATTTCCATATTATCGCAGCTTTTAAACAAGTTTGTACGTCTTGTTAAAAGGACTAGAAATCTATTGTCGTGTCGGTCAGTAAGTATTTGGTTATTTTTTCATAGGAAGAATATTGTAAATTGGCTGATTGCCTTGCCAAATTAGTAAAGAAAAATGTAACGAAACTTGCCAGGTGTGAGATATCTTCTGCGAATAACAACAGGACTTAAGCATCGGGATTTCAATCAGATCAAGATGCCAACATCCACTTGGAACATCTTGAACTCGCGTGTAAGGTACCGCCAAAACCAGCGGTACCAAATTCTATGTTTTATCGTAAGTCTCAAATGTATTCTTTTTCTGGTTCTAAATTTTTTTTGAAACTATATTTTTATACTCTAGATGAACATATAGAGTATTATAAGTTTAATCCAGCCCGAAAAGTTTGTAACGCATAGAACCGAGCCTCGGACGAAAAAAAGTTATTTATTATTTTGTGTTTATTTTTGGCCAAAACCCCCAAATCCGTTTGCTGTCCGTCCGTCCGTCCGTTAGCACGATAACTCAAGAACGCGTTGACCTAGGAAGTTGAAATTTTGTCACAACTTGTAAAATGGAAAAAGTAAGGCTAAGTTCGTTAATGGGCGATATCCTTCCACTCCTTCGGGTACCTCCCATACATGAGTCCTGAAAACACGTTTTCACAATTATTGCTCGAATGCTTCAAGTTAAGCCTTGTTTCCATCTACGTGTTTTATTTTCAAAAGCATGATCTGTTTCCATCTACATTTGAGTTTCATTTCGTGTTTTGAATGTCCCAGCGGAAAAATTCCAAGCGCTTCGAGGAGGACTTAAAATGTAGAACTACATATCGAAACAGTTTAGGAGCCCTTATCACATATAAAGATAAAATACTTTACAATTGGTTCAGAAAATGTAAGATATGAACGAGGAGCGACTTTGGAGTGCTCGTTAATAAAAAGAGCGCTCGTTAATGCATTTTCAAGCGCTTCATTTCCCGCTGGGTGACAGTTTGATCAGCTTGTGAGTTTGTTGATATTCATTTCACTGAAATTTTCAGGGCATACTCTGACTAGTTTTCCTATTTAGTATCGTAATTGAAACTAAAACTTGTCATTTTGAAATTACAAATTTGTATGAGAAATCGTGGGCTGTTTTCAAAAGTACGTCATTAAGGGTAGATAGAAACAAGGCTTTAGGAACTTGAAATTTTGGTAAGAGTTTGAGAGAAGACTAAAATCCAAAATTAAAAATTTATATTTTTCCTTAATGGTACATCTCCTTTTAAGCCACTTTCATTTTACAAAACTCTCCGCTTGAACTGAAATTTAAAGATATCCTCCTTCATCCATCCGCCATCCTCCATAATCCGTCATCCACCCTTTATTCTACATAATCCATCCTCTATGCACTATCTTTTATCCACCATCCATAGCTAATACACCGAAAACGAACAAACTATATGAAATACACTCAAATGTTGGAATAACTCAAGTACCACCAATTGTTAACGCAAAAACCTTCGCGGGCGCGCCCTCAACAAATCACCAAAGTTTCATCGCAATTAATTAATTAATTTAAATCACCTCAACTTAGCAAACCAATTTCAAATGCCAAATCGTGCTCTATTCTCAATATCTCGGCGAGTCAAAAGAGTGTAGCGCGTGGACACGCCATGTAGTGCCCTACGAAATGCACTACTCAAATTTTCACTACGGGCACCCTATGATGAGAGAAATTATTGTAGAGACGTCGCCTCGTGTACATACTTTTCGTAGATAAGATTTTTTTTTCAGTACAGCTCTAACGTTTTTTCTCTATCGTGGACACTTAGCTTAAGCAAATTGTTAAAAATAAATTCAAAGTTTGAAGATGCGGTGACTGGATAACGAATATTATATGTACTCATAAACAGTTGCCAATTGAAACTCGAACTGTTTTCCAATTATGTGTGCAACAAAATACTTATTTTTGAGTAGGGGAAGGTGGGGTAAAGTGGGCCAGCAAGGTGAAGTGGGCCAGCAAGGTAAAGTGGGTCCCCTTAAAATTTCTAGCTTGCAATAGCAAAATCTTCGCAAAAAAATTATTTGATAAAGCTTCAAGCATTGACTACAATGCACTATAAAAGAAATCCATAATAAATAATTACAGTTCCTCGAATTTTCTCATATTACGATTTTGGCACTATTTGATGTAAATATCAGTGTTTAATAATTGGATTAAAAAAACATGTTAGCGACTGAGGATTTTTTGGGTCGGTATCCTTGAGATCGGGGTACGGATTGTAAAACTTGCAAAGTAAGATTTGATAATTGTTTAAAAAGTATATAAATTTTAGCAGATGCTTACTATTTAGTGTTCATTCGGGGTAAAATGAGCCCCGGGCGAATTTTACCCCATACCCATATAATTTTATTTGATAATTAAAAAAAAACAATTTTAACATGGCTAGAACATACAACAAATGCAAATGCAACAATAGTGGACTCAAGTTGCGATGAAAAATGCAATAGCTTCTGTTGCTGAAAAAAATTGACCTAAAGAAGGCCATTAAATATTTTGGTGTTCTCAGAGCTACTCCTCAAAGCAGAGCACGCTCTCAACACACTTAATTTCATTTCAATTTATTAAAATCATATTGTTTGTCTTAATTGATCCATTGCCATATTCTTTTGCTCCAGTTTTGGGTGAAATTATACTATACCCCCTTTAAGTTTGTATAGCAAGATTTTCTTATCAGCATCAATAATTTAATTTCACGAATACATGAATAAGCTAACATCCTAAGCTATCGAGTTTGCATGAAAAGGATTTTATAACTATTACCCATTTCACAGAATCTCGATACAAACCTTAGGGGGCTCACTTTGCCCACCTTCCCCTACACTTCAACCACAAATTTATTACAACTTCAAAAAAAATATAAGGAACATGTTTTTAGCTTTTTTCGTTTTGATTTTTATAACCTTGTTAATTGTATTTAAATTTTTTAAATTTTGAATTACTTTACTTTATAAATTTTATGAAACTATGTATTACATTTGAGATAGTTTTTAACGATACCGAACTGGACTTGGGAGATTAGACATTAATACACGGTATTGTATTTCGCATTTTATATTTTTTATAAATAACTTATGCATTTAGTGGGAATTGAACCCACAACATCGCCAAAGCAATGTTTTCAAAACCTAGTAAACTTACACGGGACTACACCCGCCCATTAGATATATTTCGAAATGTCAATTACAGAGCAATAAAATCAAAATGTCGAAAATCAGAATTGTAATCTCAGAAATTAAATATTTAGGACAAAAATATTTTCCTATACAATTAAAAATAATGTTCAAAGATATGCCGTTAGCTCTCGTCATCTGGCAGAATGCGAGTTTATTTCTTTGAACTATTATTGCTATGATTATAATAAGAAAACATTCAATTGGATGCACAAATTGCCGATTCAGCATTAACTACTAGCATTTTTTATGTGATTAGGCTTCGAACATTCATACTTATGTATACTGAGTTTCGGTATGTAAGATGAGATTATTTAAAAACATAACGCAGTCACGATCGGCTGCAAGCCAATCGTATGATACTCTAGATGAAATACTGAACTCCGATTTAGATTTTAGTTGGAAATATATCAAAAGAATGAGGAGAGCACAAGCAATTATTACATGACCTTTTACTTCAGGTAGAAATTATTGTATAGTGGCTACTAGATCTTTTGATTTATAGTGAGTTCCATAAAGTAAGTTAGGACATTTTACAGAATTTTTGTATGGCAACTACATGAAAGACTTATGGGATATTTTTCATATTAATAGTTTCAGCTGCGACTATTATAAAATTAATGTGTATAAAATTTCAAAGTCGTAACTTGAAGTGTTCTAAAGTTATCGTTCAATATTGGTGAACATGTTTATTAAGGACTTTTGTATGACCGCTACCCGAAGGAGTCAACAGATGGCGCTAATTAATGAACTCCGTTTTGGTTTTGGTATAAAACTAATTCCTATAAAATTTTAAATTCCTGCTTTAATTCGTTTTGGAGTTATAGTGGATTTAGTAACATGCATACATTTTTGAAGGACTTTTCTAGGTTGCTACACGAAGGACTCATTCGATTTGCATCATATTCGGAACTTTCGATTCAAACTTTGTAAACCTTAAGTATGCAAAATTTCGGTAAGAGTTTAAGAGGAGACTAAAATCCAAAATTAAAAATTTATATTTTTCTTTAATGGTATATTCACTTTTAAGCCACTTTCATTTTACAAAACTCTCCGCTTGACCTGAAGTTTAAAGATATAGCAGTTTAAAAATGTAGAATTTGTTTATTATTTCGAAGTCAGCTGGACTTTAAAATCGCATTTCGCATAGCACCAGCATATCCATATTCAAACTTGTTATGCTCTTTCCTCTATCTCTATCCCCCATCCTCCTGCTATCATCCATACTCCATCCGCCGTAATCCATCCTCCATAATCCATCATCCACCCTTTATCCTACATAATCCATCCTCTATCACCATCCATAACTAATTCACCGAAAACGAACAAACTGCCGCTAAACTATATGAAATACACTCAAATGTTGAAATAACTCTCGAACCACCAATTGTTAATGCAGAAACCTTCGCGGGGGTGCCCTCAACAAATCACCAAAGTTTCATCGCAATTAATTAATTAATTTACATAAATCACCTCAACTTAGCAAACCAATTTCAAATGCCAAATCGTGCTCTATTCTCAATATCTTGGCGAGTCAAAAGAGTGTAGCGCGTGGACACGACATGTAGTGACCTACGAAATGCACTACTGAAATTTTCACTACGGGCACCCTATGATGAGAGAATTTATTGTAGAGACGTCGCCCCGTGTACACACTTTTCGTAGATAAGATTTTTTTCTCAGTACAATTCTACTGTTTTTTCTCTATCGTGTACACTTAGCTTTAGGAAAAATAAAAATTTTGAATTTTGGTCTCTTCTCAAACTTTTACCCTATTTCATCTAGTTTTAAATGTCTATCACATGAATTTCGCCTTCTACCTTCTCCCCTCAAAAATTGTTCAATCAAAAGAATCCACTAGTAATTCTATATATGTACACAAACCAAATTTTATTTTTCTGGTACAATTAGTTCGAAAGATATTGTAATTCAATATTTTTTCAATGTTTTGTATCATAGTTATACAGAATTTCCAAGTTCCAGCCTCCTACAATAAGCGGTTCCTGAGATCTAGAAATCAAAATTGTTCGTCTAATACACTCCTTTTACCTCCATCATCATACCCTCAAAAGAGGGAGCTACATATTTTACTCATCAAATACAACAGGAATAATGTGTAGAGCATTTTATTATTCAACGCGTTGAATAGATTTTAGATTTTTTTTAGATTCGATGTAGATCGTTAGAGTAAATTAAAACGTTCCGTCTACACAACAGAGAAATTTTGGTAGAGAAATTTCGTATAGAGGAAATTTATTTCTCCCTATGTGGTGTGTACACGTATTTTGCGAGAATTTTCTCTAACTCTATTGTTTTACTTTATTATTTTAATAATAAAGTATTGTTATCGATATGTTACTAGTTTTTCATGGTCATGCTACCATTGAAGCTATTAAATGTTAAGAGTTTGTTGTTCTTTCCAGTGTCAGTGGAGTGAAGCTCCAATACGAAATCCCCGACTGTTGATTGACCGTAGTACTTGACGAATTTTTTGGAAAGAACTTTCACTGGAGAGGCCAGTTTATCATAAGATTTTGTGTTGGACTAGGTCCGAAGGAGCTGTTTCGTCATCGGAATGCAGAAGACTCTTCAGAGGGTGTATTCTAGCCAACTTCCGAAACACCCTGACAGCTGGTGGAATTGCTGAGGCAAATTCTATATAGCCACATCGTAATCCAAGTTCATTTCCACGAATAATGTAATCGGGAACTCGCCGGACATCTACCTTATACTAAAGGCGGGACGTATATGGCTATGAAATGGTTGTAACCTTGGATAACCATATGGCTATGAATCTTGAAAATCTGTTGTTAAGTCCGGGGCCCAGTGGGTCCAACGCAAAACTTATTTTTACCAATACTTTTATGTTACTAGTTTTTCATGGTCATGCTACCATTGAAGCTATTAAATGTTAAGAGTTTGTTGTTCTTTCCAGTGTCAGTGGAGTGAAGCTCCAATACGAAATCCCCGACTGTTGATTGACCGTAGTACTTGACGAATTTTTTGGAAAGAACTTTCACTGGAGAGGCCAGTTTATCATAAGATTTTGTGTTGGACTAGGTCCGAAGGAGCTGTTTCGTCATCGGAATGCAGAAGACTCTTCAGAGCGTGTATTCTAGCCAACTTCCGAAACACCCTGACAGCTGGTGGAATTGCTGAGGCAAATTCTATATAGCCACATCGTAATCCAAGTTCATTTCCACGAATAATGTAATCGGGAACTCGCCGGACAGGGTGTTTCGGAAGTTGGCTAGAATACACCCTCTGAAGAGTCTTCTGCATTCCGATGACGAAACAGCTCCTTCGGACCTAGTCCAACACAAAATCTTATGATAAACTGGCCTCTCCAGTGAAAGTTCTTTCCAAAAAATTCGTCAAGTACTACGGTCAATCAACAGTCGGGGATTTCGTATTGGAGCTTCACTCCACTGACACTGGAAAGAACAACAAACTCTTAACATTTAATAGCTTCAATGGTAGCATGACCATGAAAAACTAGTAACATAAAAGTATTGGTAAAAATAAGTTTTGCGTTGGACCCACTGGGCCCCGGACTTAACAACAGATTTTCAAGATTCATAGCCATATGGTTATCCAAGGTTACAACCATTTCATAGCCATATACGTCCCGCCTTTAGTATAAGGTAGATGTCCGGCGAGTTCCCGATTACATTATTCGTGGAAATGAACTTGGATTACGATGTGGCTATATAGAATTTGCCTCAGCAATTCCACCAGCTGTCAGGGTGTTTCGGAAGTTGGCTAGAATACACCCTCTGAAGAGTCTTCTGCATTCCGATGACGAAACAGCTCCTTCGGACCTAGTCCAACACAAAATCTTATGATAAACTGGCCTCTCCAGTGAAAGTTCTTTCCAAAAAATTCGTCAAGTACTACGGTCAATCAACAGTCGGGGATTTCGTATTGGAGCTTCACTCCACTGACACTGGAAAGAACAACAAACTCTTAACATTTAATAGCTTCAATGGTAGCATGACCATGAAAAACTAGTAACATAAAAGTATTGGTAAAAATAAGTTTTGCGTTGGACCCACTGGGCCCCGGACTTAACAACAGATTTTCAAGATTCATAGCCATATGGTTATCCAAGGTTACAACCATTTCATAGCCATATACGTCCCGCCTTTAGTATAAGGTAGATGTCCGGCGAGTTCCCGATTACATTATTCGTGGAAATGAACTTGGATTACGATGTGGCTATATAGAATTTGCCTCAGCAATTCCACCAGCTGTCAGGGTGTTTCGGAAGTTGGCTAGAATACACCCTCTGAAGAGTCTTCTGCATTCCGATGACGAAACAGCTCCTTCGGACCTAGTCCAACACAAAATCTTATGATAAACTGGCCTCTCCAGTGAAAGTTCTTTCCAAAAAATTCGTCAAGTACTACGGTCAATCAACAGTCGGGGATTTCGTATTGGAGCTTCACTCCACTGACACTGGAAAGAACAACAAACTCTTAACATTTAATAGCTTCAATGGTAGCATGACCATGAAAAACTAGTAACATAAAAGTATTGGTAAAAATAAGTTTTGCGTTGGACCCACTGGGCCCCGGACTTAACAACAGATTTTCAAGATTCATAGCCATATGGTTATCCAAGGTTACAACCATTTCATAGCCATATACGTCCCGCCTTTAGTATAAGGTAGATGTCCGGCGAGTTCCCGATTACATTATTCGTGGAAATGAACTTGGATTACGATGTGGCTATATAGAATTTGCCTCAGCAATTCCACCAGCTGTCAGGGTGTTTCGGAAGTTGGCTAGAATACACCCTCTGAAGAGTCTTCTGCATTCCGATGACGAAACAGCTCCTTCGGACCTAGTCCAACACAAAATCTTATGATAAACTGGCCTCTCCAGTGAAAGTTCTTTCCAAAAAATTCGTCAAGTACTACGGTCAATCAACAGTCGGGGATTTCGTATTGGAGCTTCACTCCACTGACACTGGAAAGAACAACAAACTCTTAACATTTATTGTTATCGATTTTTTAAAAAAAAAAAATTTGCTACCTTGAAAATTTTTTTTTATACCGTTTATGACTAATGAACGCCAAAAAAGCGAAAAAAAATTTCACTCCGTCTGTGCGCCGTCCGCCGTACGCAAACTCGTTTGAGGAATTATTGTTGCCAAGCCCTATGAGCTATTAAATTGATTTTTTTTTTTGAATAGACATGGTGGACCCCTAGAAGTGATATTTTTTTGAGGGGTGAGAGTGTAAGGGGAAGGTGGGGGAAGCATTTTAGACGAAAAATTTTGGTTTCTAGATCTCAGCAACTGCTTATGGTAGGAAGCTGAAACTTGGCATTTCTATAGAACTTTGATAGTGGACCCATCTGCAAAAAAATTGATGATATGGGTGAAGGGGTGTGGGAGTGGAGGGGGAAATAATGCGTCCGAAACGCAAAAAAGTCGAGATCGACACATTCTAAAATCCATATCTCTTAAACCGTT
The DNA here is from genome assembly GCA_949128065.1 of Beris chalybata. Lineage (NCBI taxonomy): Eukaryota > Metazoa > Arthropoda > Insecta > Diptera > Stratiomyidae > Beris > Beris chalybata. The sequence continues at coordinate 408,588 of OX421896.1, read as the reverse complement.
GATGGCAAGCAATTAAAACTTAACAAATATCTGTAGTTATACTAGGAGACTAGATTGAAATAAAATTTTTTGGTGGGGTGGTGGCGTACGTGGGTGGGGGTGGAAATACTTAACATTACGATATCTCAGAAACCAATTGCACCAGAAAAACAAAATTCGGTTTGGGTATAAAGCTTAATAAATAAAGATTGCTCAAAGTAAAATCTTTGAAGGGGGCAGGGAAGCATAGAAGTGGAAGGGATAAGAATTTTTCAAAAATATCACTTTTCATATCACAATAACAGTGTATGATAGATGCTTCAAATTTTTACCAGAAGTAGGTCCTATATAGCTCTAGAAGAGAAAAAAAAATTGAAGATGGGGGTGTAGAGGGTGAGGGTGGGGAAGGGTGAGAAGAAAAAAGTTTATAGGTTTATATCTTAAAAACCTGTAATGATATAAACCTTAAACTTCGTATTTAGATAGAACTATAATAGTGCCATGGTGAAAAAATATTTTTTTTTTAGGGGTAGCATGGTACGAGGGTGGGGGGTGTTTTTCCTAACTTTAGAACGGCTTATGCTAGAAAGTTGAAACTCGGTCCGTATATGTAAATCAACTAGAAAAGTAGTTCTAATAAAAAAAAATTTGAATATTCATTGGCGTTCAGAAGGGGGGCAAAAAAAATTATCAGTAAATATAAAATGCAAATATTTTCACGATTTTCGTCATATCTACTAGATCCTTCCAAATATTGAATTCATTTTTATTCCACGGATTTTTCATATGAATACCTAGAATGTGTTTTCAAGATTTTTTGAAATTCGACCCCTAAGGGGTTGTAAAGTGGATGTATACTTTTTCATGAATTCCACCATATCTCTCAGGTCTGATCAGGTATCGAATATCTTTTCACTTCCCCAGATTTTTTTAATAATCACCTATTTTTAAGTTTTGTCTTTTTCAACCTCTAGACCACATCCTGGAATATGACCAAATTATGTAATTCATATGTTACACCATATTCTAACCGCTTCCCGAACTTTTTGTTAGGTTTTCAGTCACATAGTAACATACACCGCATCCCCGAATTGAACACGTTCCAAACTTCTGCCGGAAAAATAATAAAGTTGAGCCCAGACTGTTGGCAGATTTTTTCTCTATCGTGGACACTTAGCTTTAGCAATATGGTTTCTACACTTCACCCAAAAAAATAATAAAGTTGTGTCCAGAATTTGAAAGTTTTTTTTCACTGGCAATGGCATTGACATCAATATTGCCATACACAAATTGACAATGTATATTGGATATTGGTCTCAACATCGCCATATCAATATTTAGACCAATATTGGCAGAAACGCATCGTTAGACATGAGTGAGTGTCGCTTGTAAACAAATGGCTGAAAATAAGTTGACTAAAAAGAAAACTATTGAACTTATCAACAGCTTTTTTGTTTTGATGCAATGTGCAACATTTTGGTTTGCTTCAGAACTTGAAATTGTGAATTCACTCGCTCAAATGAAAATACCCTGGCAAACAAATATGTACTCACTCATTAAGAGTTGACCTTTAACGCAATGTAAATATTGTCATTCCCATTGCCAGATAAATTGCCAGTAAAGACGCACGTTAGAGTGGAATGGAGTGGAAAATCGAGCAATCCATTGCTTCTTTCATTTCAGTAGGACCTGATCCAAGGGTCAAATCCGCCAGGCATGATATAATAAATAAACTGGGTTCTTGATTGGAATTTCGATTCAGCTGTGCTTAACGTAACGGGCTTCATGTTTTCAAACGTGTGTCTCAAGCCGATCTTTAAATTGATAAGGTGTTTAATGAGATTCAGGTTAATCTCCCATGGTCATGTTCAAATTACGATATGCGACAGTCAGGCGCCATATCACCGCGAACGCTATTTTATCTCCATGAAACCCATTTCCGGGTGTAATTATCCGGCGTCTGATCATATTCCTCCCGGTCTCGTCATCGTCATTTACTGGTTCTAGTGTGATCAGACAAGTGGGTGATAGATTAAGTTATTTCGGGATTTTCAATTGATTCCAAAGCCTCAACCGTTAGGGATTTGTGATCATTTGATAGGTAGGTGGTCTTAGCTGACATCGTCCGCGTCCAAGCGAAGTTCTACTATTTCGAGAATGTGTAGGTATATCAGACGGGAGTAAGCGCGAACATAATTAATGATTCCCGAAATGTTATAGGTTGAATATGGCTGGATATTAACAGCTTTGTGTAACGATAGTATACGATTAAGTTCTATCCGAATTTTCTTCTTAGTTTTAGCCTAGGCTGTAGGCAATTTATGGCCTCTGATGTCACAGAAGACAAAACATGAGATTAAGAAGACGACGCAGATTAAGTTCTGTCGAAATGATGTTTTAGTGACCACGACGAAGACATGGAATTCTACTGAACCACCTCAATCTTTGTTTGAAACGGGAGAACGTATTAATCACACGTTCATACGGGTTTACAACACTCATTCGTCCTTTGCCTTTGTCCCCAGAAACTAAACTTCTTGCTCGGCGTTTTGGGTGATAGATTCGTTCGGTTTATATAGTCGCAAGCTGATTTCACGGCGATAATCAGATTCTTGATTTATTGAGCGGAACAATGTCTTTATGGGTTTGAGATTTCGCACCCCTATAGGAGATAATGCTATGAACGGAGCGTCGCGTGGAAAAAGGGGTTGTCGCACGAGTGTGTGTACCAAATCGATGGTAGATAGGATGGTGACTGGGATTACGTGTATATTTGGGGCATCGAAGTTAAGTAGGGTCAAAGCAAACGGGGATGATTTTTGATGCGAAACTGTGAGACCATTTATTTGTTGTCTACGGTCTCATTACCATTCTGCGCCTTAACGCAGTCAAGTTGAAAATTAATTTTCATTCGAGGAAAATGTGTGATTGCAGAAGGTGTGGAATAAAAGGGTGGTACTGCTATTTAAGCCACACGATAAAAAATACGTAGCGAAGAATTAATTTCGATTTGCAACGATAATTTTATCAAGGCTGTAGATTTTTGTAGGTGGCTTTATCGATTATATATTTCTAGAATTTAAATTAGTTATTCTTAAAATTACAAAAAGATTAGACTTCTTGACTCCGAAGTATAAAATAATATAAATTTGAAAACATTTTTTTCGAGTAATTTTCAATACATACTCAAAATTGCCGATCGCTTTGAAGAGGTAAATCACATCTCAGAAAATATGGGTAATATCCATGATACTATGAAGTATCATGGGCCGTCAATAACAGTTTGGCCCAAGACAGTGTAAATAACATCCCAGATAGCGTCGAGTTACAAGAAGTTTCTCTTTGCAAGCCCAGGAAAAAGTATGGATAATTCAAAGACTTAAAATAAAACTAAGAAACTTAGAAACAAGCCATAGCTATTCCCGTTCCGATACCAAAACCGGACCATAGCTACCCCAAAACTTTCGGCCAATAAGTTTACCTCCGGTTATAAGCAAAGATTATACTTCAGCGTAATACCTACAATTTTTTCTGGACTCAACCAACACTAATCCAGATTTTTAATTCGAGTTTAGAAAAGGACACTCAACTTATCACCAGCTATTTAGAGTCACAAAATTCATTAAGGATACATTATGTGGTGAAAAATCTGTCGGAATGATAACGCTTGACATTTGGTAGAAAAAGCATTACTGTCTGGCATACTGTCTGGCACGAAAGATTTATTTTTAAATTAATTAAACAAACACTCCTGATATTTATTTAGTGAAAATTGTTCAGTCTTTTCTATCTAGCAGTTGATATCAACTCATTTTACTCTGATAGTCGCTAAGTCTCTGTAGGGGACTTCCAAGTTCAACGCTGATATCCACTGCCAATGTAGAACTCTTCATACTCCAAAAATTGATTACTTACTTTTTTTTTTTTTTTTTTTTTAAGGATACTGATCTGGACTTAGGTGGTTAGCCTTTAATACACTGTAGTGTACAATCCAGTCAGCTTAGGGATGGGAGGTCAGAAATTGGGCCGGGTATGGCAGTGTACTAGTTGGTGTTAATAATTTTGAGTGCTGTTTGGCTTTGAGATGTGATCTACCAGAACAGCAATGTTGCCTATAACAAATCAACTACTGTCTGGTATCTCTGATGGTGTTAGTGAATCTGATAAGAATGTAAATAGAACTCATCTGCTCAGTGTTAAATCCTTTAGTAGTGATCCTATTAAACATTCCGCACTGTTCACTCTGTTGCTCACTATTTATATTAATAATTTCAAAGACAATAGCAACTGAAAAAATTCTTATAAATAATTTATGCATAGAGTGGGAATTGAACCCACGACATCGCGTTTACAAGCCTAGTACGCTACCACTGGACTACACCCGGCTTACTTACGTAATAAAACCCATTACTGTAGGTAGGTATCAAACCCATGATCAAAATTTCTGGTAAGACGTGCGTATAGCCAGCCTCCACTGCACCACCAGGTCTGTCATTTTCGTTTCCCAATATAGCAACTTAAGTTAGTGCTAGTGCGGATTAAATCCATATCGGAGTTGCAAGAATATAATAATGATAACCAAACATGATTAAGTTCTTAGAATTCATGATGAAGTTATTATAGAATTCCGTCCAAATTAATGAATTTTAACTCGAAGCGATTTAGTTTTATTTGCAATTGAATGTGTGGTGGCTTTTTCAGTTTTTCTTTTTATTTTTTAGATATTAATTTTAAAATAGCATTAAAATCTCTTTTAATATCTATTATAGCTATTGAGTAGCTTCAAAGCAAACCTAAATCAGATTTCTGGGGAAATACGCAATTACAAAACTGCTAGTTAACTTTAAATATAAAATGTGTTTCTTCCTGTGTTTCGGAGTCTGGCATTAAACGCTAATTCATGGCAAATTCAATTTCAATTTCAATTTTTTCACTTCGGGAAACATACATATCTCCTGAAGAGCTCAATATTAATAAAAAAATTAAGCTGCTTTTAGTTTATGTTTTTAGCCAATATAACAAATAACCAATCAACAAACAACTATGGTAATTCAGCATGCAATAAGATAAAGTCATTCACATGCAACGATAGCCCACGCATGTCTTTCGTTTCGATCATCGGCCAGCGTCTAACTGCATGTCTTTTATAGCACCAGTCATAAAATTGTCATCTAGATTCGGTGTCATAAATGCAGTCGGGGAGACTTCGTAAGCTGTTTATGGATTGTACAGATACAAAACGATCACCACCAGATTCTCCGTCAGGCGAGAAGAAAATGAAGGTGGCAGAGGACGCGCCATAAACCACTTTAGTTTATTTTTCTTATAGCCCGAAGCATTTAATTCACTTACCCTTGTCCTCCTACAATTCCTCGATCATCGTCACCATCGTTAAAAAACAACACCATTTTCAGCCAATCGTTTTCAACCGTAAGCCAAACAGAATAAATCAAGAAAATAAATTTCGAGTAATAATTCAGCGCAAAAAGATTTTATTTGGTTGCGCCACAAGCATGGATTCTTAGCTGCAGTTCCTTTTTGGTTTATATACACTATAGGTACATCTCAGGTGTAAGCTCAAGCCGGAATATGCAGTTGTGTCTCCATCGCCCTGTCGATCGCAACCATAAACCATCGAAAAGGTGTGCTGATATCCTGCTGTGTATTTGACAGTGGCTAATAATGTAATGATTGAAATCGAAATTAATAATTACCGTGAACAAACTGTGGGTTTTATGATCGGATGACAATAAGAAACCAGACGTCTTGAATTTCAGTACTGTAAAATTATTGTTGAAAATTTTTCAACATTGATATTGCGGAATTGAATATCACGTTTAGGTACATGTATAAAATGCTTATGTGAGAGCGAAAAAGTCCTGGCGGCGAATAATGGCTATGGCAAATGGTAGCGTCCAGTAGAGGAGCTCATGTCCTGTCCATGTATGCCTATTAATAATAAAAAAAAAAAAATATTACTCAATCATGAGTTGAGTTGGAAAAGGGATTAAATCAATTATTATCATTAGATTTCAAATAAAAAATTAAATTCCCCTCCTCTTGTACACTTCTGCTGGGACAGCTACATTTCAATACATACTTCAATTATTTATAATAAATTTAATACTAAGGTATTTCATGTTTTATTTTTTTTAAGGAACAAAGAAAATATTATATAATTTACACTGGCTAATTAGTATCATACTAGCGTGGAACACAGATGAGGTTTGCATTCTGTAGCCAGTAGTGCGACTAGAAAGAAAAGTATATTCGACACAAAATTTAGTGCTTTATCTGTTTAGCTCAGAACTAATCGAACTTTAAATAATGTACTTATCTTTATATCGTAATTATACCTACTCTTAACTTAAAGATACGAAATATTCTCACCCCTAATGAAGCGTGCGACTATCAAATTTCAACTGATAACCGTGACAATTGGAAGCATCCTCGACATGTCGACTAGGCACAGTTCAGCCATAGCCCACACGCTCGTTAATTTTATGCTAATCTGCCGTGGCGAATATGATTTTCGACATAACCGCAATCTGTAGACGCCACTTAATCATTTCCAATTGCGAGAATTCCCGATTTTGTTAGAGTGGGAGTGTGAGTAATATTGTGGGGTTGTAAAATAAGTGTCGGTAGTTCTCCATTGAATTTCCGATTATGACCTTATCATTAGAGTTATAATCATCGTCGGTTTGTCTATATGCTACGAAAATATTCCGATCGCTCTGGTCTTAACAATCTTAAAAACCATAACGTGGTCATTCAATCCATCAATTCCGAACTATCGAGAGAACTCTAAACACCATCAACGTCTCAAAAGAAATCGACAAGGCGAACAAGTCGTTGATTACCTTTATGTTGATGATCATTATTGGCTTCAGCTCAGTCGGCTCTCGAATGATCAACATCAAGCCATACATACATACAGCAGCCCAAATGATTGTTGTCTTTTTGTTGGTCCCTTAATGAAGAAGTGGTACACGGTCTTCACTTTTCTTTCAACGTCTTCAACAGAATACACTATGCCGCCTTGTAATTAACGTCTTCGCTGGTCAAGACAACATTCTCAAGATGAATCTATAGATATGTACCTCCGACGAGATAGCTTATTCCTATCGGCCTGTACAACCCGAAATCGTTCTAGGCGATTAATGGCTAATCAATAAATTTACCTGGCTAATTTTCTTGTTTTATTTCTTTAGTTGATTTCTTGGTCGGTTTCAGTTTTTTTGTCTTCGCCTTAGACGAGAAATATCTGGAAATATTGGCGATTTTTTCCGGTTTTTGCGCGAAAATTTGTAACGTGTTTCGTCAATGGCTTTTGGCACAGCATGTGGTTCGAGGACATATCACACATCATTTCTCATATTTCCAGCATGTCGTTAAGGCATCTTCGTTGTTCTTATCTTCTTCGTTTTGCTCGGACATAAAGACTAAAATCGTCTTAGTGTTCTCAGCTCTTAGTTAGAAGACCTATTTTGCGAGGGGGTCAATCGCGCTTATACGCTCGCTTCATATGCAAAAGTTATGACAAGACGAGGAAAATTACGAGAAGAATTCCAAAACATGAGATTTTTGTGTTAACGAATGTTGTTAATCAATTAAAACCTGTTCCGTGATGAATTGTTTTTGCGATCAGAGATCGATCTTTTGCCTTGTAGCCAGAGGACGCACCTGAAGAAGAACTTGTTCTTATGCTGTTTGCCTCGTATGGATCTGGTTAGTTTTACATACTTATATCTGATAGGGAATTTCATAGTAGGCTTGATCGCACGGAGATAACCGATAAGATTGCAAAACAGTCAATAGATAATTTTTTATTCCTATCAATATTGTCGGCAGTACGTAGATAATAAGTGATGATGGACTTGCATATAGTTGTGCTGCCATTTTTGTGTATTGAAATTTGCGTTGGAATGTTTTTCTTCGGGTGATATAAACTTTAACATGAATGGGTTAAATATCTAAGAGAAATCTCTTGATTATTTTTTAATAAGAAAGTTGTATTGGGTTTAAAGTAGTAATTGATCTTAGTTAGGTTTATTGCAGACGGAAGTCATTTGCCACAAGAAGTCTCATGGAAATTACGGAACTCATATAGGTACATCTTTTCTAAACTTTGATGAAATTTATTTTTTCATCATCGGAATTGTATGAGAAAAAGCCTGAAATCGTTTTCAATATACCGTTTGTTGGAGGAGTAAGTGCTCTAGTTTCTCAGAAGTTGACACTTGACTATTAAACTATATATAATAGTGACATACTTACTTGAAAAATTTGGTTCATGCACCTAATGATGCTAGAGAAAATTTTTACATTTTCAATGGTTAAGGTATAAATGCACTGAACTTATGCATATACTATAAGTATTTGATTTAATTACACTGAAATAAAAATCCTTGGTAACATTGACAAAAAGTATTTGTTGAACTTCACCAGTGCACTTTTGTTATAATTATAAAAAATTTGTCAGCATAACAAAAAAAAAATGTTCAAGCTGTGTTTCCATATGCGACAATTTTCTGTGACAATATGTGTGATAGATCAGTTATCCAATCAGATTACAAATCTGGGTCAAATTTTGTCGCATGTCGCTAGTCGGTGAAACTCCGACTTTTCTTGTGACAAAAATTTCAGTTCAAAGGTTTCTTGAAAATTTCAGTTCAACGTCTTTAACCTTCTGTCATTAGTGCGAAATATCTTCGATACCCAGCACTGTCGCTTCGAATTTTCTCTTATTTTCACTAATAGAAGTAATTTTAACAATTTTTTTTAGTTTTTTTTTGCTGTTTGGTTATTTTTCCAGCCATTTCCCTTTTTTCAACCTCCAATTTACGCCAAGGTGTGACACAAGTAATGTCGCAAATGGAAACTCTGGACTGAAGAGTGTGACACGTTTTTGTCGCGACAAATTTCTGTCGCAGAAAATTGTCGCATATGGAAACCCAGCATCAGTTTGATAAATTTTTGTCGAATTAACAAAAATTCGGCGAACTCCAGTTCGTTTTTTTAACAAAACATGTTTTATCGAAATCACAAAATTTTCTTTCATATTGACAAATATTTCTATCAAATCAACAAATTTTTTGTTGCATTGGAAGAAACGACTTCTGACAAAAATTTTGTCAGATTGACCAAAAGTAAATTGTAACATTTTGTTATATTGACAAAACTTTTTATCAAATCAACAAAAATTTTTGTAAGAAAGATGAACACGCTCTAATACCGCAATTGGTGTGGAAATTGCAGTGCGCAGATTTCTAGTTCGATTGCGTCATTCGTGATTGATAGTTCAAAAGTTATAGTCGCTTTGTGAAAATTCTAAATTCTAAATTCACTTTATAAGTACATATACTTATCTGGAACTTGATACAAGGTCTTATTGCCATCTGCAAAGTAAGTTTTTCAAATTATTTATCTATTTAAAGAATTTAGGAAAGTTTAAAGAAATATGTTTCAGACGTACCATTATAGTACATTCGGTATAGCTGCAGCCATTTGAAACGATAAAGTCTTTTATAGTTTTAATTAAATTTAAATTCTAAGATTTAAGATATGTATATTTAATAAAATATGAAGTGTTTTTTATGCAAAACCCCCACAGAAACTTCTACAGGTAGCGTTTCGGAATCGGTGTTAGGTATTTTAAAATAGAGCGTGGATGAAATTAAAGGAATTAATTATACTCTTTCTTGTTAGTACCAGAAGAAAATATTGTTGAACACCTCGAAGCATTACTTCTGGATAACTGCTCTTGGGTTGAAATTGAAAACCATTGGAAATGCACCACCAATTATAGACTGACAGAGATATCCAAGTTCAACAGCAGAAATTTTATAAAAGTGGAAAGCATACAAGCGTCCATTGGGACAGGCGCGAACGCAGAAAAATATTTATAAATTTTTATTCAATTTCGTAATTATAAATTTGTTTAATTCATTTCGTAAATTAAAGTAAACAATTGTGCATCCAAGGAACTAAAATTACTTTCGGTATTATATAAGCATCTTCATTATTAAAAATTCGTTCGTATGTTCGCTTGTTTTTAATATTTTCAATTGACTCAGCATATAAATTTTTTAAAGCGGTAATTTTGAATTGAAATAATTAATCACAATTTATTACCGCACACATATCACCACCACTAATCAAACTAGATTCGATCGACAACAAGAAAAACCTATTCACTGACAGTGCGTCATCCGATGGGTGATCTTAATATATTATTTATCCGATCGGTGTTTATTTACACCGAAAAAGGAATTATTTAATCATTATTATTTAATCGGTGTTAAATTTTTTCCCGAAACTTATCCAATAATGGTTTTCTCGCGATTTTCCAAAGAAAAAATTTGTTTGGTGTATTTTTGTGGTGAGAGAGAAAAAATGTTCACCCAAAGGAAAACTACCAAATTAACACCACTAGGTTGGTGTACTGTGAGGCATTTTTGACCCGAATTGGTGTCAAAAAACCTATTATCCGCATGGTGGTGTAATAAGACATCTCGTATTTTTTACTGTGTAGTAATAGGTGAACTATTACTTATTATTGTAAACAATGTACATATCATGTAACGTAACCAACTTCAGCCTTAAATTGTAAGCAAACTATGTATTTCCGGTAAAAAAACGGCTATAAAAGAAATTGAGACGACAGGGCTTTCTCTCTCCTCTCGGCCAACGACGAACGACGACTCGTATATTTTTATTATATTTTTTATTATATTTTTATATTCTTATATCTTTATATTATACTTCTATTTCTATTTCTTAAACGGAAGGTTTTTTGATTAAAAGTACCCGCAAATCCCACATATATGTATGTATACACCATCTATAATTTACGGTGTACCGTGTTTCAAAGCTCATTTATTTCAATAATACTGAAATATACCTATATAGCACAGTTTGTAATTATTTTAGAGAGTAGGCTGCAGCCTTTGTAACTACAATGTTGTGCTTAGTAGATCACAAGAAAAATTACGGGAATATTGTTTGATTAAGGAAAAATTGAATCAACTAAAAATAGTGTGTTTCTTTCGCAACCTTAATTCAATAGAAAAGTAAATCCACTAAAACTCGGTTCGCCGTAACTGGAGCGAGAGACATCTGTTTCAATGCAATCCGTACTAACTTCCGTATAAAATATATTCACCATAAGGATTAATCTCATGCTATAGAGGGCAACTAAAAATCACACCCATCTTCCCGCCGGCACTGCATAATGCAAATTTTGTCCAGCATTTAATTTGCAATAATCGTTCTAACAAAAACATCACTACACTGTCGTCTCCGAACCTGAAGATTTGCTAAAATTATGCCATCAGGTTGGCGATCAACAAAGATCAAAAGAGACGATCTCGCATTAAGCTCGCATATGCTAGGGAACGATATGGCGGCATACAAGACGATGCGGAAAAGACGAAGAAAAAATGAAGAAAATCCGGAGGCTAAGAAACAATTACATCGCGGCCTATCATATTCACACTTGGAAGGTGAGAAAATTGCTGGCCATTAAAGAATCACGCCGGTCTTGATCTCCATAAACCGGATCGTTCTACATTCAGAATATACTCAAGACTCATCTTTTGAAATCGAATGGCTATGGGTTGCAAGGAGCAGCTTCTTCAGATACTCCGAGATGGTAGAATTTGTAATTCTGGATCAGCGCACGGTACCCGAATCGAAGGAAAAAATAAGACCCCAAGATGGTATTTTTTAATATAGCGGGACCAAGTCCAAGGAAGTCTACAAGATCGGTCCGTAGCATAAAAGAAGATCGGTCGGAGTGTATTTTGTAAGCTTCGATATACCTACCAATGGTTGGTTTTACATATATTTTTTTCCGAGGGTCATTTCTTAACAGAGCAGCACATCGTGTTTTCTTTCATCGTTCGACAAGTTGCCGCTTTATAATTAAATTTGCCGATGATATGAGTTTCAGCGGTAAATAATTGGCTTAAGAGATCATTTGAGCGTTCGTAGACGCGAACTTTTCCAGCCTCGAACTCTTGTACGTGAACGTGTATGTATGTAGTTCGAATTAAAAAAAAAGTCAGTTGCACCGCATCAAACTGCCCTCCATGGTTCTCCGACACCCACCCAACTAGCGAGAGGGGTTGAACTATAGACGAAATCGATTTAGTAAACGTTGGTTTAATGGGAGTGATATTGAAAGATGAAGCTATGGATTTTTTGGAGGCTGAAATGGCGGAGAATTGCACATTGAATTTATAGTGTTTATGTGCTGAACTAATATAATATAGAACTTTACATTGCTATTCCAAACATCATAATAGTATAATGGCCAAATCATTTGCTTAATTTTTTTATCATTTGCTTAATTTTTTTATGAAAGCGTCGACTGAATTGTTTGTCAAATTTTCTTAAACAAATATTTGATACCATAGAGGCTTGCTTTTTGACAAAACTGTTTGAGGGACGATTAGACTAATTATTTGCATATGCAAATTCATTTTCGTTTTCATTTTGCCTAGTCCATATAAATTTCGTATATAGTATACCACATATTGTCTGTGGTACAACTTAAGACTATGGTTACAACTAGATCTAACCTTAGACTTAAATCTGTATTAACGAGCTACATAATCCTGAGATTAGTGGATTTTATTTGCATATTAAAACCCCAGCAAGAAAAGTGACATAACTCCAAAATTGAGTAATTGAGAAAAGCCGATTTAAAGAAATCAATAAAACTTATATTTTAATTTCAGATAAGTGTTTTTAACAATAAACTTTATCATATTCTATAGAATAATACTATGGATCTGCAAATTAGTTCTTCTTGAATATTTGGCGCTACCAGGTAAAAATATGTAGGTTAGTTCTCTCAGTTATGTCACTTTACTTAAATAATAATAATAATTATAATCAATGGCGCAACAGCCCAAATCGGGTCTAGGCCATGAAGTAATGCTAGAGTTACTTAATTACGAGACCAACGGAACACTAGGAGGTGAAGTGGTCAGCCACACGCTAGTCCGTGATTATCACCCCGATTTTAACTCAGGTACTCATTTACAGCTGAACTGGTAGTCCGGCATCCAATCCCATTTTCGAAAATTACTTGTCACCAAGCAGATTCGAACCTGGTACCAGGTGCACCGAAGGCACTAAGCCTCCAGACTACTTTTCTTGCTTCTTTATAATTCTTTTTTGTTTGTTGATTAATTCGCGAGTTAGAGATGTGACTTTTTCGTGTACGTTAAGGTACACAATACCTATTTATCACTGACACAGGCCCGTGCGCACGGGGGGGGGGGGGGTTCAAACCCCCCCCCCCCCCTCCCCCCCATTGGCCTATTTTCATAGGGAAGTGAGGACCTTTTTTTTTTTAAGTTCATCACATTTAGTATGGGGGAACTTGATAAAACCCCCCCCCCCCCATCATACTTTCCTGCGCACGGGCCTGCACTGACATAACCTCAAAATACGCATTTTTTTAGTAATGTCACTTTTCTTGTGATGCTATATTATAAGTGAGTGAGTTATGAGAAGGCCGTTGAAGTAGAAAATTATACCCTAACGATATTTGCTCAGGAGCCTGATATGGTTCACTATCTTCAATTAAATTAATGTCCTATCCAAATAAATATAATGCTTCACATCACACACTGGGCAGATTATAGATATTCAGCAGAAACGCTACACTTAAAATAGACAGACACTATTCGACCGCAAAACCCTATCAGATCCTGTTCTGTCCACATGCCACGAAATACATTCCGTCCTATTCCGCGTATAATAATTTTCCGCGACGCGAAAGCACTATAGCACTTTTCATAATGCTTCGTCATGTTTGTGCGACAACATTTCGTGCATATGCGCCAAATAAATTTCATAATTAAAATTTTCGACGAGCTGACATTGCTACTCATAATTACGCACTTAACGATTTGACAATTAATTAAGCAAAAGTGTGAACAATTTTAATTAAATCCTCGCGCAATCGTCTCTCGAGGCCATTTATTACAGCCATATACTGGCCACGATAGTGTCTTGTAGTTGGGGGATAGAAGAGCAACTCCGTCAGTATAATGTTGATATGGATATAAAATGCAACTTTATATGGCGGGGATCGTCTTCTGGGCTCTGACGTCCTCCTAAACATCTACTCAGCTACAACATACCTATTTCATTTATTTATTTCCCGGATGGTGCTCCTACAGTGTACACCTTTCAAAGTTTTATAATTTTCTTGTAAATTACCTCAATCGTTAACGAGGTACTGAAAACGTATTATCGCAGTCGTTCGGGTAATTTGTTGTTTTCGGAGATCAGATGGGAAAGTTATCAACAATCGGAGACACACTATATCCACGATCTGCAACAGCAACGGGGGCTCATTTGAACTTCTCCACATCTGTACGATCGTCGAGTGCGCGTATAAGATGAGGTCGAGACTCAATCCAGGCAGGTGGAAACGCAAATTACTCGTCATCATCATCATTCGAAAGGTTCTCAAAAGAAAACAAACAAGCAACCGTTGAACTGCGGCAATTTAACAAACAACCAACCGAATAAAACGATCTCGGACCGCTCGGAATTATTGATGAAGGCACTTTGTTGTATCGCACCCCATAGAAATTAATTATAACCACCTCATTAGCATACCGGAGTTATTTTTAATTACAAACGCGTTCGCAGTATCTTAGCCACAGGAATTACTCGAATTGAAAAGGGGGTCGTGCTAAGATCGTCCCTGCTACGAGCCAGCTATCTTGTAAGGATCTTGTCCATCCTTTTTAGTTATTTATGTGAGCTGATGGTCAGGGAATACTTCATCCCTTTTGAGTCATTTCTCGTTAATTATGATTTATTGGCATTAAGTAATAAAATGTCGTCATTTCGATCACGATTTGTCAGTCATCAGCTGAGAAGAGCAACTGCTTTTGAGAATATTATTGAGAATATTAAATAACACATAGGTCACTGGTTGAATAGAAACACTATTCAAACACCATATACAAGCCCATCAACTCTAGCCGGTTATACAAATTTCATTTTCATTTGCAAATTTGATTATCAGTGATCTTTTGTTTATTACCTCGATTCGTATTTCGATCAAGGTTAAAAGTGTGGGGGAGTGTAGTTCTTCTCCACATATTTATCATTACGAGTACCTATCGATTTTAGTTGCGAAATTTTCCGATGAAATATTTCCTAGAATTTCAGTTTATTTTGATGGTGTAACTCCTGAGTTTCATCAGGAAACTATTGGTAAACCATCAAAAAAACATTACTTGTAGCATTCTGCCTTGCGAATCTAATGCCGCGTTTCCACATGTGCCTTGATGTGCATTGGGAAATGCACATTAGCGCGTATGCACATGTGGAAACGCGACATAACGCCGGCTCTGGTACCAACTGTCCACCAACTCTAGAATGGGTCGTTCTTCAAATTGGAAAAATTCTGAGGGATTAACTATTAAGGAGGTATTATGTATGAAAAATTTAGCTTTTGGGCTCGTCAGTTCACGATAAAATTCATGATGAAATGTAGTAACTCATAGTCATCGAAAGGAGAATTAGATCGATTTTCTAATTGGTGTGACGTACCAATACGCGATCAAAGTAATATGTGAAAATTAAATCAAATCATAGCTATTGACATTAACTTCAATAAGTGGCTCTGCCTAAAACGTTCATTACTACCCACTGGAAACAGTGCTAAATTTGATAACATGATTGTTTCATCCTGAGGAATGTTTCTTTCTATGTAATATCCGCATATCGGCGTTCCTATAGTCGTGACGAAAATCCTTTCCGTCTTTGCTTGTGGAACTGACATAACATATCTATGTATGGCATTCACATCAAAGCACCGACATACCATAATTTACCTACTAAACATTAGATTACTCTTTGCCACTAAAATTAAATAATTTCACACGCGAATATCATTGTTGGTTGTATTCGATCCACTCATCGTAGAGTTCTAGCCTCAAGCTACCAATTATCCATTAGTTTGCCGTTAACATTTAATGCTGCCATTAATTACCATCTCAGATTATATTTGCTACCAAAATAAAAGCGCATAGCGCTGATCACTTATCTAGTCACGAGATCCAAAAATTTAAATTTATAAACATTACAATCCAAACTGTAACTGAGTGAAATGAGTTCGCGACACACTTGAAGACCACCCAAATCCTTCCGCCCGACTTAAAAAATATGAATATATGTATAATAATGATTATACGAGTATAAAAACGGTTTCATACCGTATGCCATTCCGAACATATCCGTATGCATATCAAGTGGAAGGCCATCTCATTAAAGTTTATATCGTTCCTACCTGAATTCCACGTACGATTTGATTGATTGCCCAGTTCGGGTGGAGCTCAAATGATCGTCATCATCATCATCATTATGATGCTCCCAAAATCCACACAATCATTAAATGAGCCACCCCGCACCGAAATTTGACGAATTGTCACATGTCAACTTCGAAGCTGGACATGTCCTTAGGGCCTATGATTAACAGTAAAAACTGGTCAAGAAAAAATAAAGTGGTGGCGAATTAGACAATGTGAAAAAAAGAAAAGATTCAAAAATCAAAGTGAAAAGTCAAGGGGGATCATCAAAGGGTAAAAGACTCACAGTAGTCATGAAATTTTGATGACAAGTGGAAACGTTTCTTATGTCGCTTTCCGCGAGCAATTACAATCTTGCGGAGTCTTCCAGTCTCCTTGGTTGTAGAGTGAAAGCATGAGTAATAAAGAGTTAGCAATGCGGCACGAAAATCGGAGCCATTTGTTATCGAACTTAAAGGAAATATTACTAAGGCCCAAGAGCTACCCAGTTGTAATGACTTGCAGATATTCTTTTCCATTTTTTTTTTCTTCATATTTTCCAAACCTATCTAAAGGTAGGTACTAGCGTTGTTCGATTTCTCTAGTACTCACGTTTGCATACTCAAAGAATAAAGAATTTAAAAGGTTTTGGGTTTTGTGTTTTATTATCATAACACGCAAATCTCGAATTATGAATGCTTCGATTAGCAAATAGCATGCGGTTTATTAGGCACATTTCAACACATT
The DNA here is from genome assembly GCA_949128065.1 of Beris chalybata. NCBI lineage: Eukaryota > Metazoa > Arthropoda > Insecta > Diptera > Stratiomyidae > Beris > Beris chalybata. Next base: position 391,534 of record OX421896.1, on the reverse strand, counting down.
CTCCACTTGTAATTATATCATGTACCTAGCTGTGGATTTTGAATGCGATAAAAAAAGGTTTAAAAGCTATTATCACTTAATGAATGGTGAAGAAGCGAGAAGCAACTTAAACGCATTAGCATTTTTACGTTATGTGCTACCGACATAGCCTCCGTCAACTTCGGGTTGGATCGATTTTTCTTTGCAAACTTTTTGCTGACTTCCGCCGATACGAAGGTGCTGACTAGAAAATATTTTTCGTACAACTGCATGAAATTTTTACTTCACTTGATTAATTCGTTTCATAGCGCAGACTGAACAATATTTTATAAAATATCTATACTACAATATTGTTTACATACTAGAAAATTGCTGAATAGAAACAATTTGTCAATCTATGCTAAGGTTTGAACTGCGTGAATTGATCCAGGGCATTTTACTATAATTTTTTAATTAATTTAAGTGTATGTGCGCCTGTCATGAAATACATTATCGGTGGAACGAATCCTGTTCTACGACTCCTGCACTGTAGTATCGGCAATAATTCAATTAGCTAACCACTGACACGTCCTCCAGAAAAACAGAAGGCTTAAGCTTTGACGGATTTTAAAGGTTCAATATAGTGGGAAGACAACTGTACTACGCCCATCCGATCATTCGGGTCGGATAATGTCATCGTCTGCAATAAGGACACTAGCACGTGACCGGCTTTTATAGCGCCACGTGTCCAGGATATGTTCATCCCAATAAGCCGTGTATCAAAATACACCTAGAACTGAATATTTTGTGCAATGATTTTACTAGAAGCCCCGGATGATGATAATAATGGCAAAGGTTTGATGAATCCACCGACATATTTTTCAGTGTCACAGTCGTTCGAAATTCAACGGGCACATAGGAGCATTACGTTTATACATACTCTCAACGGATAATTGTGCTGACATCAATGAGCCCCGGTTTTGGATAATTATTTGATTTTATCAGTGTCCAGATGACAGACAACGCAACCACTTGTATTTTATACACGAATTTCCCAGCCCAATTTAGAGTGTGGACGATGGTGACACAAGTACGTAGTATGGCGATTGGAGACGAATTTGTCCAGGATATGACTGGAGTTAGAGGACTCAAAGATTCAATTCAGATAAGGCGCGACCCAATCAGAGTTGTTAGGCATAGAGCATTTTTATACATTGCAACTAATTCTCTTATAATTATCATCTAATTGTGAGAGGTTTTTCGTTGTCATTTATATAGAGAATTATTTGATTCTTATCAGTGTTTGCGGTACAATTTCATTTTAGTTTTTCTAATTGACCAATGGTTAGAGTCGAAAATAAAATATGGTGGTTGTCTTTCCATTACGCTGTCGTTATCGATGGATGTTATTTGGCCAACAGATGTAAATACAAAATCGAATATATCAAAACAAACGTATGTATTTTGTTTTTTTTGTTAAGCTTATACCACACCATACCATATTATATACCTTTTATTAAAACATTATAATAATAATAAGTTGGACTTGGTCCTATAGTAAACTGCTTCGTTGCGTACAGTCATATCATATTCTTGGCCAGAAAGCAAGCTGTTTTGAACAATAACGAAACGCTATTAGGACTATTGAGAAACTAGCAAGGTCACATCTTCTTTACCGATGAATTGTGAAAGCTGTCTGCAAAGTCTCGTAAGAACTCTATATGTAGGTATATTCAAGCTATAGCTACACTGCTGGACAAAATAATAGGTGTGCGCATTTTTTTTCCAAACATGTATGTTTTTCACATATTTCTTTATTATAGCACAAAAACTTAAATATTCTTACTCTTTGGCATACATATGATTACAAAAAAAAAAAATGGCTTTACAAACTCAATAAAAACTTAACATTTTTTCAATTAATAAACCAAAACAACGATTTTCGGCTGGTCACAATAATAGGTGTAGTTAAAGAATTAAGTACTAATTTTGAAATTTCGTCACTTATGGTGGCGCTTTATGATAATTTTGGTTTTCCGCACTTAATACCCAGTATATCCACCCTTATTCTTCATGACCTTTTCGATTCTTCTGGGCATCGACGTTTTTAACTACCGGCAAGTTTCTAAGGGAATATTGTACCAAACTTTTTGAATATTTTCCCATAATTAGGTTTTATTTTGGCAACCCATTTTTGAAACATGTCGTTTAAGCTCACTCCAAAGGTTTTCAATGGGATTCAGGTCTGGGGATTGACTTGGCCACTCAAGGACGTTCACACTTTGCTCTTCGAACCACGTTTTGACCAATCGCGATGAATGTTTCGGATCGTAAACCTGCTGGAATGTCCACAAAAGGGGCATATTGTCCTCGGAGTAAGGCAGCATAACCGTCTCCAGTAAATTCTTGTAGGCCGATTAGTAAGTGCAAATCTACCCGGTAGGATAGCTCGCAAAGTTCCTATGCTGAGATCTGCAAATTTGATGAAGAGGAAAATTTTCGCATTGGCTCATGGCACCTGGCGCGGGCCGCAGGGCGAAAAAAAATGGTGCAATATCCTCTGGAGCGATGAAGCAAAGATGAATTTGTTTGGGAACGATGCGGGAAGAAACGTTCGTCGTCCGAAAGGCAAAGAATTCCACATTAGGTTAACAAAAAAGACAGTGAAACACGGAGGGGACAACATAATGGTATGGGGCTGTTTTTCGTGGGTGTGGGTCCCATATACCGCATCGATGGCATTATGGAAAGATTTGCCTACAAGAATTTACTGGAGACGGTTATGCTGCCTTACTCCGAGGATAATATGCTCCTTTTGTGGACATTCCAGCAGGTTTACGATCCGAAACACTCATCGCGATTGGTCAAAACGTGGTTCGAAGAGCAAAGTGTGAACGTCCTTGAGTGGCCAAGTCAATCCCCAGACCTGAATCCCATTGAAAACCTTTGGAGTGAACTTAAACGACAAGTTTCAAAAATGGGTTGCCAAAATAAAACCCAATTATGGGAAAATATTCAAAAAGTTTGGTACAATATTCCCTTAGAAACTTGCCGGAAGTTAATATCGTCGATGCCCAGAAGAGTCGAAAAGATCATGAAGAATAAGGGTGGATATACTGGGTATTAAATGCGGAAAACCAAAATTATCATAAAGCGCCACCATAAGTGACGAAATTTCAAAATTAGTACTTAATTCTTTAACTACATCTATTATTGTGACCAGCCGAAAATCGTTGTTTTGGTTTATTAATTGAAAAAATGTTAAATTTTTATTGAGTTTGTAAAACCAAGCGTCAAAATTTTTGTAGCTTGAGGTTCTTCTCGAGAAGCTAATGTCTAAGAGCCTGCTTTCTGATAATCGACCAATCTTACTGAAAAAAAACTCAATACAGAACTGAATAAGAAATTATGTTCTTCGACTGATTAGAGACTGATTATCAGGTGCACGGTGTTTGTAATTGGAAGTCTCTTAGCAACAGACTTGTTTCTAACTAATGTTTTCAAAATAATCGCTTGGTAAATTCTATACCTACCAAACTACGTTTTGCCCAATGCCGTAAATTACACTGAACTGAATTTTATTTATTTACATGGACATAGTAAAACATTACCTTATTACTCTGTCCAAGTTTTCATTGTTTTTCCAGTAGAGCCGTCCTCTTACATCAAATACATAATTTCTCCGTGAATAATGAAAATAGGTAGGTTTTCTGTAATGATGTCATCATCGTCATCATCATACAAGCATGTTGTATGTATGTTGCGCCAGGGCATACGCTTAACTATGTATTATACAAAATAACAGGAGTGCGGGAAGGGTAGTATAGCCGCATAATACCAATCAGTTAAGGGTCATCAATATTTGATTGACTGGACATTGATTTTCTCGAGCTCAACACGAGAACTTGATTACTTTTGACAGTACGGCATGTCATCCAAGCTTCTGTTTGGTTATACTATTGACCATGGGGGTAGTTCGGCGGGAGAAGCTATAACTATGATACCACCCGGAAAAACCACTAAGTGATTACCTGGGGCGGCTATATGAAGATGGTAAACGAATCGTTCCTCAAAATGTCTTTCCCGATGCAAATTTGTGGTCGACGAGGTAATAATTGTCACATCTTCGTGCGTTCCACTTATAGGACATGGCCGGTCAAGAAGTTTGCGGTCAGGATATAGTCGACTGTAGGTTGATAATGGGATCATGTGAGTTCGGTTACTTTGTAGTCAACCCAGTATGGTCCAAACGATGAAGTATACATCAAGTTATCATTGCTGTCTTCCCTCACAATTTACGTTCCGGAAAAATTGCCATTTAAAGAGTCGCATTAGCTAATCAGGATTGTATACCCCTGCTGTGGATCAATGAAATGATGTCAGAATGATAAAAGTGTGTAATTTCGTAGGGATGCGAACCACGAAGCATCCCCTGCTTATCTGGTACAAAATCAGTTTACGATGATGTCATTAAAGGGTGCCTAGCTCTTTATAGCCATTTATAAGCGACAAATTTTGGTTGTGATCCTTAGGGACTTGTATCTATTCTATGTAATACCAGTTTTTCGTTGTATTTTAACGCATGAGTTGTAGGTGTGGTTGTAAACAAGTTGGTTACAGTGACTTACTTTGAAAGGGCCATTAAGACAGAAGGTTAAAATTCGGTTGTTTCCGTTATCGGTTGCTCAGAAGGGTTCGGACGTTCAGATTTTTAACGATATATTACTGCCGAATTGGGAGAATTTCTTGAATTGATTTATGGATTAACTGTATAGGTACTTCAAAGAGAAACTAAATATTAAAATAATACAAAAAACTCGGAGGAATTTAGAAGTGCATGAATGTACCTATATACCTATGAGCCGTCGATTTTAAAAGTGGAATAAGTTTGTTAAAAAAGAAATTATTGTGACATTGTAACGATGTTTTATACAACACGAAGCAACTTTCTGAGAATCTATTGATGTAATTGTTATATCACACTTTTAACAAATACAAGTAAAATTTCCCAAAAGTTGGCATGAATATTTTTCAACATACGAGTATTAACATGCAAGCTCTTTAGCATGTCCATTTAAAAACTAAAGTGACTTATTCCACTTTCAAAATAAACGGCACATATGTATGGTGATAGACAGAACTAGAAAAGATGACGGACAGAGAAAATGGATTGTACAGTGACGGACCAAAGTCTACGGCAACAACTTTAATTGAGGTTCTGGTTAATTGGAAGCCTTAATCAAAAATCCATTGATGCGTATTTTGTCAGTAACTTAAATAAAAAAAAAGCATTTTAAAAAATGTAAAAAGAGGTGTCGGGTCCAACAAAAAGTGATGATATTCACAGAGTCGGCTTTCTTTCTATTAAATATTTCCACTTACGTTTGTATACAAATTTGTGATATTCATTTTCCCTAGAAACGCGACAATCGCTCATCGTATAGCAAAATGATGATGTGCAAAGTTTACTTTTTGGTTGCTTTTAATCTGGAAAATTTGGAGGGTGATATTTACCTCTTTTTACATTTTTTAAAATGTTTTTTTTTTTTTGATATCATTTCTTTTTGTTGCCCTCTTAACTACTGCGATTAAGAAGTTTAAATGTGTATACATATTAACTTGGCAGAAGCACATCCTACGAATTACACAGTGGGATATTTTAATACTGTCATATTTGCCGGTCTAAATATACAAATTTTAGTGAAAACTTGCATATATGAAATTTAGAAAATTTCAAAATTAAACAAAATTACTTAAACTTTTGGAATTAATTAATTAATTAAAAATTATTTCGTTAATTTCTAAAAGCCATGATCTCTTAATCGATGTAACAAACCGATTCAATGGATCCTTTGGACTGAAGGAATAAGTCATTGCGACTGTAATTGTTTCATCGTCTGCATCAAAAGGAAACCGCTTTGAAATGAATTAACTAAAACCAAAATTAAAGTAATTTACATATAAAACTACATTTGTCCTTGGCAATCGAACAATGTCTTAGACACCCTCGTGCCATATGCTCTAAATCCCTATCCAAGTGCTGAATTTGAGGAAAAACCAAAAACAGGAATTATTTTCAAAACACTATTCCACAAATACCAAGAGTAACATATTTACAGTTTTGTAAAGAACAGCAAACTTGTTTCGAATTCCATTGTGACCATTGATCAGCATCGATTATTCATTCCCTGGATTTAGCTATCGAGGAAATAGTTTTTCAAAACCAAATTACATCAAATGCTGCATAGAGAAACAAACATTTCAACTTACATAGTAACAAATCAAATGTAGACCACCATCAAATGTAGACCACCATCCTCGCACGTATTATTTAAGCAAACATCGCTTAATTCTTTCCGAATTAAAACAAATTAATATCCATTGAGATTTCGAATGACACTTAACAATAATATTGTTGCTTTAAAAATTGTGGACATTTTTAAATAGCTTTTGAATAGCTTTTGAATTGGCCTTGACATATAAGTCTCGACTACTGTGATTTTGAAAAAAGCTTAAAAGTCGGAAGAACTAATTTTCATAAAACTCATTTACCCTGTAGGAAAAATAGGCATGATTCAGATCTGATTCAGGTATTATTTGTAATGCCATCACAGCTATGATTTATACCTGACCGTTCCATGATTTTATTCACGATATGCACCCCCAACCAGTATGAAAAATCAGGCCTCACATTTAGGTCTGACTCATACCATACTAATCATGCCTACGTCATAGCTTGCGAGTCCTTCATGAATCACACCTTATTGATACTGTCAAATTTCAGGTCTGACACATAAAATCACAACCAGGTATTAGAAGTAATACCTGTGTCATATCTTACGATTACTGTATAAATCACAGCTGATTTGTACCTGACCGTTTCATGATTTTATTCCCAATATGCACCCCCAACCAGTATGAAAAATCAGGCCTCACATTTAGGTCTGACTCATGCCATGCTAGTAATATCCAAAATATTGAGTTATTTTTGTTAGTTAAATCCTACCATGAATTCTTTTTTGTTACCTAGGAGGAGGTAGAAGACTCTTCTAAGACAATATTTTTCTAATTCAAGTATTATTTCTCACTTACTGACTTAATAAAACCCATGGCTGTTTGTAGGAATCGAACCCGGTGTTGAATGTTTTTGGATTGACGCGCGTAACCACTGCGCCACAGAACCCCTTTCATTTTCATTTCGCTATAGGCAACTTGTGAAAAAAATTAGATCTTAAAACATTTCCTACATAATGGTATGATTCATATCATATGCATATGGTGAATAATCATACCTTGCGTTTTCGCCTATTGGTGGGCCGAAATCAGGCCTGATTTTGCTATTATTTAATCAGGCCTTACGACTTTTTATACAGGGGTGCTATGATTCATATCATATACTTCGAGCGAACGTCATACCTTGCGTTTTCGCCTATCGGTGGGCCGAAATCAGGCCTGATTTTGCTATTATTTAATCAGGCCTTACGACTTTTCATACAGGGGTGCTATGATTCATATCATATACTTCGAGCGAACGCCATACCTTGCGTTTTCGCCTATTGGTGGGCCGAAATCAGGCCTGATTTTGCTATTATTTAAATCAGGCCTTACAACTTTTCCTACAGGGTAGCTTTTCCAATTTCTTCTTCTTCTTCTTCCAAGTTCTTTCTATGTATTTTAATGAAATGTATGGCGAGCTTATAGAAAGCTCTCATATACACAAAACTACAGATAAGGAGCCCGTGTCCGTGTGAAATCCTTACAGTAAATTACGTAGTCGGTGCTGGGGGTTGAACCCGACGCACATTCGACCGAACGTACTGATATTAATAAAAAAAACGAAAACAGAAGCTTTTCATAACAAACTTATATATAAATTTATAAAAACATTAAAAATCTAATGGACAAAAGTCTACGGCAGTCAGAGGTGGCTGGCTTATACACTAAAAATTTCTAACAAAACGTATCAGAATTTTTAAAATTATTGCTGGTTCAATACTTGGGTGGAACCCCCTTTAGCATCAATTACTGTTTCCAGGCTTCGGAGCTTAGAGGCAACTAAATTTCCAGTTTCTGCGTATGTAATTTTCTCCCATTCTGTAATGAGCGTTTCCTTAAACAAATTTTTATTTTGTATGCGACATTTCCGAATTTTTCGCTCCAGAAGCTCCCATACATGTTCTATTGAGTTTAAATCCGGGTTTTGGGGAGCGTAGTACAACAACCAGTTCTTGACGAAAAGTGCTGTGTTCTTTGGATCATTGTATGGTTGGAAAATCCAACTCCCTCCATGGCACAACTTCCCAACTGAAGGCTTCAAATGTTGTTCCGACAGGTTCTTCTAAGTATATCGGTCCATAGTAGTTTCAACAAAAGCCAATCTGCCGACCCCAGATGCAGCTATGGCTCCCAAACCATAACATTACCTTCACCGTGTTTGACAGTAATAATCAAATTTTTGGTCCAGCTGAAGCCTAGTATCCAGATCAAGTGAAATCACCGGTACCTATAAAATTAAAAAAAAATATGCCAAATACTGACCACGTGCCAATTACCATACTATAAAGCTTGTATTACACTGTTTGACCAAGTGGTCAAGTTGCAGTAATATGCAATGCGAAGTAGGCGAATACAAATAAATCTCACAGTATTCATTCGGTCAAATTCAGTATTTTGCATTGCTTACTACTGCAATTTGACAGCATGGTCATACAGTGTAATACTAGCTTTACTGTCAAAAGCCTTTATTGTGATTGAACAGGTAGCAGGAGATAAATGAAGAAGAAAAATGTTTGAGATTATACATACTCGTATATATGGTACATATGTCAAGGCGTTCGCATCAGTGAGGTTTGTTTTTGGCAAGAAAATCCTAAATTAGTTCACCACGAAAAGTTGTTTTTTTTTGTCCGTATATTAGGGAATAGTATCAAGTGCATAGGCGCTCCGTAGGGCCAGGAGGGGCCAGGACCCCCCCAGACTCCAGCTTGGACCCTCCCAGAAAAATAATTCTGGCCCCTTCCAGACAAATAATTCTTTCCAATCCTACTGCAAGCACTTTCCTTGCAAATTCTTACAGAGATCGACTTGGTTTTCGTTCGATACTTTCATTCAAATAAATGCTAGATATCGAAAATAAAGGTAGATGTCGAATCGAAACAATTATGAGCGGAAACCATGGAAAGCTTGGCGATCTCTTGATTAAATTTGTCGACAACAGATATCAAAAGGCAAAAAATCCATAAGGTTATCTATTGTGTGCGTGACTGTTTCGCATCTCTTTCCTCATTGTTGAAAAGATACGGCCGAAATACATCCTTGATCAAAAAGTTCCCGGAGTAACTACCGTGTGGCGCTTTTATTTTCCCAATTTGAGTTCTGTTTTTTTTTGGTAAGTTGGTACATCTGTTGTTGACATTCCCTCTAAATCTTAGCGTCATAGCTTGACATTTGCAAAAGTTACGTAGCCAAGAGTACATCTATCTCTGTGTGTATTGGCGATTTTTTACAATTTTAAAAATGGATTTAAATTTGCAACAACGCGAACTTCTATTAAATTTTCCGTAAAAACGGATTTAATGGTGCACGAACGTTGAAAATGCTGAAAAAGTGTTTCGGCAACGATTCTCTAAAGAAAACGGTCGTTTACCAGTGGCACGAGCGGTTCAAAAGTGGTCGTGAGTCAAAGAAGGCAATGCTCACGGTTTTCATGAATTTTTGCCAGATAAGGCCAGACAGTAAACAAAGAGTATTATTTGGGCGTTATGAGACGTTTGCGTGAAGCAATTCGCCTAATGAGACCAGAATTGTAGGCAGAAAACTCGTGGATTTTGCACCATGATAACGCATCGTCGCACAGTGCCATCGTTATGCGTAATTTTTTGACGAAAAAAGCAACAAATACCATCCAACAGCCACCGAATTCACCTGATTTGGCTCCCTGTGACTTCTTTCTGTTCAATCGAGTTAAAAAACCACTACGGGGAACGCGTTTCAGCAGCCGAGAGGAAGTAATGGAAAAATCGCAGGGACATACAGATATAGATGTACCAACTTAATAAAAACAGAACAGAACTCAGATCGGAACAATAAAAGCGCCACACAATGGTTATTCCGGGAACTTTTTGATCAAGGCAGATTTTCGTCGTGCATGTCCCGGTGTGTGTCTAAAGTCCAGCAGAAACGAAACGAAATACGATCATTTTTTCATTCTTGAGACAAAGTGCTAAGTAAAGTGCTGACAACTCTCAGTGTATTAATTCAAGTGTGTTGTAAATGTGCCCTATATGAGCTAGGCCTCTATGGTTTCAAGCCTTATAAAACACATATTATCTATTTCTTTTGATCCTCGGGTACAGGAAATTCAATGATTTCCTCTTCGTTATCATGGAATTCCTGCAAAGGTTTGTAAGTAAATCCAGCTTTGCGAAAACAATTTTTAATTATTGTTGGTGAAACTCGTCTCTCTCTCGTCAGTTAAATTCTAACCGGAACTTTAACTGGAAGCTTTGCATGAAAATCTGTCAGTTAAAGTTCCAGTTAAAACGCAACTGGCGATCGTAGGAACGGGCGTTAGACGTCTAAAGATTTTCCAAAGCATTGGAGAAATCCTTATTCCAGTGCCAGAATTGTCTGATATTTGTTGTCGATAATATCTGTGCTTTAAAAGTGCAAATATTATAATACCATCTTCCAATGGTTGTATAAAGGCTGTCGTATTAGCCGGAAAAAATACAATTTTCTTATTTCGCAAACGGACATGACATAAACTCACATATGTTAGAAATGACAACGAGTGATTCGATTTAAACATGACGACCATTGAGGTATATGTATAATGGAGATAACGTGCAGCGACTTTTTTGAAGCCGGAGGTTTTCTCGCAAAGGACCGGCGATATTCACTATGCTACTATCAGCATCTTACTCACATGTATGTTAAACGTCGGTATTGAAAAGAGACATAGCCCAACCTTTAAATACTAGGCTAATATTTGCATTTCACTGCCACCGGGCATGAAACGCTCCATACAAAAACAGTCGCTTAAACTTGGAAATGCTTCACAGTGCTTTATACAGAAACGGGGCTTTCCGATCTCCATTAGCTCTATGATGACGACCAACGCCTAAAACGTCTGATTTTCGGGGAATCCCTCTTTACTGAAATGGTTTATGGGTCGAATTGTGCTTGCTATAAAAGAAAGTATAAATAGGTTTTACAAGTGCACTTGGCCGTGTCAAATTGTATGCGCTTACACGTATTAGTGTACTTAACCGCGTTGCACTAAAAATTAAGATAAATGAAAATTTTCGTGCACATAAGCGCCTCCAATAAAACAATTTCAGATAATGTGTTGGTAGTATGGTCCCCTGGGAGCCATAATAAAAGTAAGATGTCAAACATTTTTTAAACTACTTCGCTATTAAATCCATGGTCACAAGCATACGAGTATGATGTTCCCATCGGTTTTCATAAAGACAATTTATCCTTATGCCTGTTAAGAAATTGATCAAATCAAATCATCATTAGAAAAACAACGTATTAACATTTCAAAGTCGTAGCCTAATGCAATGTTTCCACTGCCTCGTAATCTCGCGATTAAGAGAACGAGATTAAGCACTCGGGGACGTCATTTGTGGGGGGAGGGGGGAATTTGGTATTTTCATATATTATATATAACAAATGTAGCAAATGCCCCCTCACCCTGCGTGCTTAATCTAGTTCTCTTAATCGCGAGATTAAGGTGTAGTGCACTCAGAGAAAAACCGCGATGCAATATTTACCATATCTAATGCAAATGTTACATCGTAGAAAAAAATGCAATTTTAGTGAGAGTTTACTATTTTTACTACAAAATGATATCTAAGGATATAAAATGACCACGGAAAATAAACGCACGATTTCAATTTGTATGTAATCCATATCATTTTATAGATCTACTAATTTGTTGATATTAATTCTTCAAGTTTCGGTATCATTTCATCAGTGTGCATTGTACATAATCAATGCATTGTAGTTTTTACACTGATTTTGTAAAGAAACATATCAATTCACATCGGAAACATACATTTTCAGCATGACTAAATTTGGTCAGCAGCGTCAGTACATTGTACGGTATTTTCTTCGATGAGTTGCATGCCTAACTTGTTCGGTCGCGATATTAGCTCAATTATTTGCCAGTTTTTAGTAAGCTTAAATCTTTCTGTAGGTTTGTTTTGAAGTGTGAGTTTTTTGGTTCGAGTTCACTATGAATAAAGTTTCAGAAAGCGGAAATTCCTGTGAAGGAATTTGCCTTGCGGTTCAACAAGAACCTGAAAGTATTACACTTTCAAACGTTAACGAATTTCTCAACATTGATGTGGAATTGTATAACTTACTAGTAGAGTGGGACTTAACAGCTTTATATTCAGTTTTGCAAGGTAAGTGTGCTTACAATTTATACGTTTTAAAAATTTATTTTGAATTCGGCATCCTTTTTGGTGTTTTAGAAAACGATATCACATTCGCAAGTTTGAAATACTTATCGTCGGACGATATAAGAGACGCTATTAAAAGCATCGGTTTAAGGGCTCAGTTCCGCGAAAAGCTGTTCATTTGGAGAAAGGAAAAGGTACAATATTTACACACATGTGAATTTTAAAATATAAAATTTCCATTTACAGTATGGAATTGAAGATGAAACTCTAAGTCTTCATTCCAAAGTTCTTTCATGGCTTCAATCGTTGTCTGACTCCATAATTAATAATAGCTCTACAGCAACAGCATCTCCTATAACCAGTTATGTTGATCAACCGTTTCTTTCAACGGTAAAATTTGTAAATTTTTGATAAATTTTTCGTTTTAAATTTGAAGTGTTTCAGGACTTGACTTCTACTCTCAAAATTTCCAATAAGGGACGAGCGATTCTTGCCTTCTATGAAAAGGAAAGTTATTTATTGGAGAACCACAGGCAGGATCTAATATCTATTATATTAGAGGATATAAACTGCAGTGGTAATAATCTAACTGCCAGTAATTTTATACCCATTACCGAAAAGATTTTGGAGCTTTTTCCAAACGAGTGTAAGGTAAGTCCTTTTCACGTAAAAAAAAATTTGTTAATACCAATGCTTTTCAAGGATTATTACTTCGTTCCACGTCAGGGAAAACGAAATCCAGGTGGAAAATTATACGACAAGTATGTGTATGCTCGAAGAAAGCGAAAACTTCATAAGCCTTCCACATCAAACTCGGCAGATTTAGTATACAACACTACAATCGAAACAGAAGCAGATGAAACTGTTTTAAAATCATTAAAAAAGTCTTTGAGCAGAGATGTTTCCGATTGGAATGAAGTCAAAGACAAGTGGGAAAAGACGTTTGTTTTAAGACAGAAAGAATTGAAACTGTCGAAATCAAACTTAACTTTCTTTGCTGACTGGCCAAAATACAAAGACGCAAGGGCTTCGGATTTAGTAAGTGTTATGGTTAAATGTTTAATTCGAAAATATTGACATTTTTAATGAATTTTACTTTATTTTTTTTATAGATCCAAATTGATTTTAATAAGATGTACCCCGGAAAAGAACATTGCTTATTAGAAAAATGGGAAAAATTTAAGCAAAATATATCGGCGTTTTACGAAAGTCCCATTCATGATAAGGGAAGTAGAGAACTTCTATCAAAAACAAAAAAATTTAAAAATATAGGTAAAGTATCAACTTCTTTAGTTTATCCACTGTTCAAAGATTTTACAAGTGGTTTCTTTTACTTACAGAATCTATTGACTTTATTTACGCGATTCTTCTGAACGCAGTAATACATCCATCAGCTCGTTTTAAAGATGAGTCGAAACCTTCTGGCAGACGTAAAGCTACAATTGGTGATGCTCAACAAGCATTTGCTTTGCATTTAACAACAATAAATGACTACGAATTCAAAGTAAGCGAGCTTGAAGCAAAATATTACAACGCTCGTCTTACAATTCAACCTTTAATTATTGTTGTAGGATCCGATATTTTTCAGTTAAGTGAGTTTTTTATTTATCTCGATAAAGTTCTCTATAAAGTAAATTCATTTGTTGAATGCATTGACATTTGCTTCAAGATATTTCAAACTTTATCTTTACAATATCCAAGCCCTTGTTTAGGTCCTTGGTTTTTAATCCAAAAACATTTTTTTGATATCAAAACCGACTTTGATATCAATATTCCATCAGTTTCGACATTGCTCAATTTTTTGAAGAGTGGCAATTAATTTTTTTTATTTTATAAAATGTCAATGTATTCTTGCTTTTTATGCTTCGAAGAGTTTTCTTCTAGTTTAAATTTAATCGATCATTTTAAATATTTTCATTTCATTCGTTCTACTCAATCCGTTAAATGTGTACAGACAAATTGTAATCAACTGTTTTTAAATTTCAAATCATTCCGCTCGCATCTTGATTGCGTTCATAAGCAAAGTGACCACCATGAATCTTCGCTAATAGACGTTGCAGCTATTTGTGATAATAATGAAACTAATTCTCTTGGGTCATTTAGCTCACCTTTGCAAAATTTTAAAACGAAGGAAGAAAATCAAAGAATTACGGACGGAGTAGATTTTCTAAAGAAGCAAGCCGTATCGTTTACATTAAAATTGTACTCTGAGCGTTTTATGCCAAGAAAAGAAGTTATAAAAATTCAAAATTTTGTGACACAACTATTTTCTTCCTTGGAAATTATTCTCCGGGAAATCCCACATTCAGTTGATGCACAAAACGACATGAAAAGTATTTTGGAATTTTGTAGTGATCCTTTCAAAGAAATAAAATCTGAGCACAGATTCTTTAAAGTATTACAGGAACAGAATCTGTATCAACCACTCCGAAGTTATACAATCAACAACAATATTACTCGTAGAGTTCTTAATGGGAATCCGTCTTTGGCAGAATTAAGTGCTCATTTTTATTTGATGCCACTGAAATTCCAATTTAAAGCATTTTTTGAATTGCCAGGTATTCTTTCCTTAGTTCTTAACAATATTGATAAATTTAGAAAAAGTAATAGTCTTTCAAATTTTGTTTGTGGAGAAGTTTTTAGTAAAAAAATTGAGAGTTTGAACAAAAAATTTGTAATACCATATTTTTTATATTTAGATGAATTCGAAGTTAACAATCCCTTAGGCAGTCATACAGAATCGATTTGTGGTTGTTATTATACATTTCCCACTATACCACAACATATTATTTCGAAATTAGATTTCAATTTTACTGCTGGGTACATTAAAGGAGAAAATTTAAAAACTTTTGGGAATGAAGTTGCTCTTTTTCACTTAGTGAATGAAATGAAATTACTTGAAGCGGAAGGAATAGAAATCAATACTCCAGACGGACCACGTAAAATACATTTTGTTTTAGGTTTAGTTTTAGGAGATAACTTGGGACTTAATAATATTCTTGGATTTGTGAAATCTTTTAATTGCAAGAGATTCTGTCGTGCCTGTTTTCAAGAAAAATCCCTTTGTAAAAATGGAAGTAGTGAAGATAAAATTTTATTAAGGAACAGGGAAAATTATGAAGAGGATCTTCTTAAATCGGACCCTAAAGAAACAGGGATTAGGGAAAACTGTTTTCTCCATGATTTGAAAAGCTTTCATGTGACTGATAATTTCACTTTTGATATAATGCATGACATATTTGAAGGCATATGCATATATGATATTTCTAACATTTTACTTTCACTTATTAATGATAACATTTTAACTCTAGAAACAATTAATGGCAGAAAAAATCTTTTTCCTTACGGCGAAACTGAAATAGGCAATGTGTCGCCTGGCATTACTTTACAACGATTAAAATCGAAGAATCTGAAAATGACAGCAAGAGAATCTTGGTCTTTAACTCACTTTTTACCACTAATGATTGGCGATTTAGTTCCGAATAATTATCGCCCGTGGAAACTATTATGTTTACTTATTGAAATAATTGATATAATTTTAAAACCTTCTTTTAATTCGGCTGACTTAAGTCGACTAACATCACGAATTGAATCGCATCACAAGCTGTATGTAGCCTTGTATGGCCCAACATTAAAACCAAAGCATCACTTCTTAACGCATTATCCCACCGCAATTCAAAAATGCGGCCCACTCAAATACTTGTGGTCAATGAGGTTTGAAGCGAAGCATAGAGAATCAAAAGTATATTGTCATAGCATTTCTTCCAGATTAAACACATCCTACACATTATGTGTAAAAGAAGGTATAAATTTTGCAAATTTTTTGCAAAAATATTCTGACGGGTTTGATAACGAATTTAGTTATGAAAAGTATGAGCTCATTAGCTATACAACACTTATAAATGGAATCCAGGTTATTGGAGACTATTCAATAAATTTTAAATCAATAAAACATATAAAAGTGCTTACTTATAAAGGTAAAATATACAAACCTAATTTGTATTTAACTATTTGCCACGATTATATGATTGATGCATTTCAAATCAAACACATATTTCTTCACAATGATGAAATTTTCATCCTTTGTCAAAAAGTAAATGTAAAAGTTTTTGATACTCATTTTCAATCCTTTGAAATCGGGTCCATTTTTGATTTTTTTACAATAAAAAAGCTCGTTGAATTTACGAGCCCTCCATTGCATATATATCAATTAAATAACGGAAAAACTTACATAAGAAATAAAAACATTTAAATTAAACATTATTTTCTACTGAATAGGGTAAGGTACCCAGTTGCGAGCCCTGCACCTATTAATTCCATAATTCCGTCATTAATTCCACAAATAGCTAAGAATTCATGACAGTTTATCCTATACTACCAATTTTAGCTATTTCTATTGTTACAACGGCAATGGCTAAAATTTGTAGTGAAGGAAAAACCATCATGAATTCTTAGCTATTTGTAAAATTAAAGACGGTGGCTCGGTACAGGCGCAGGGCTCGCAACTGGATACTTTACCCTATTACCTAAAATTTAATTATAATTTAATTGTAAAGGTAGAAGTAAAACTCTTTTATGCGAATTTGCAAATCGTGCACTTTAATTTTTTTACAATAAAAAAAACTTATAGAATTTACAAATGAATATGTTATGAAAAAAAAATTATATTATTATATTATATTATATATAAATATGACCATTTAATTTAATGCAGATGCTCCTGCTTGAATGTATTATTTTTTAATTATGTAAATATATGTCAATATCCATGAATAATTATTATTTTGAATAAAAAGATTTAACAACTGAATTTATTTTTCTTTCATTTTTAACTTCGCCCAATAGCTAGTATTAAAGTTTCACATGAGACAATGCAATTTTCACATTTAAAATACTATCATTTCGAAGGTATTTTTAAATTTAGTGAATATTAATTGATAAGGAAATAATTATCAATACACATCGTTTCAATGCAAATTGCAATGGCAACGATGGAATTCATACATTTTCCGTATATGAATTTATAGTGGCGAACTTATAAATTTATATTGTTTCGATATAGTATGATAGTGCGGAACTATAATAATGAAAAAGAAGTATTGCAAATTTTGCATTTAGAACATATATATTTACTATTTAGCGATATACCGTTTTGCATTACTTTCAATATCATTTGTTCGCTAAAAATGTAAATTTTACATTGAGTTCATTTTTCAATGCAAATTTTACAATAAACGCGAATGGCGCCCTTTTATAGTCAAAACGTATGAAAACATCCTCGTTTCTGACGAAATCGCACTGTTTTTTCTCTCAGTGTGGAAACGTGGTATAAGACTAATCATTCGTACGATTACCCAATCTGTAAACACAGAAAGGACGAACTTGTATGAAAAGCATGTGAGCCTTTCGGAAAAAGTCTTATGTTCTGAGCCATTCGGGCCCTGGCCCCTGCCAGATTTTAGGCCACGGCGCGCCTATGATCAAGTGATTGAATTAAAGAAAAGCCTAGTCTTATCTTCCTGCCGAATGAGACAGGATCCAGCCTTCGTTATGAGTTATTAAGATTGGAATGAACATTGAATCACGATATAGTAAATTCTGGTCTCGTTTAAGCAGTGGTGTAAATAATATCTAATAAAAAGATAATAACAAACACCACAATGCACAGACCCCAACTTCATTTGGCTCCGGGCATCGATATCATAAGGTTTCAAAAAATGCATCTAATTTAATACAGAATTACTTGGTGAAATCAAAAACTCGAAACGATTTCGAAGATTTTCGTAGTAGAGATTAAGTGTTTGAAATCTACTTACGGTAATCCCCGATTTCTTATGCTAAGAGCTAGCCACTTCTTAGGTGCACGCGTTTTTTTTTTTGACATTTTATATGCCAAATTATAGCATAGCAGAAAACGTTAGTAAGTAACTGATTTTCGCTTATTATGTTCCATTTAGCTAAGGTCTCATCAACTTGAATACATCTAATAACGAATTAATAAAAACCACAATTCGATGCCAAAGTAATTAACCTTAATATAGGTCACAAGTATCAAGTCTCTTTCTCCATATCTCCACCTACATACGTCGATTAGCTACATTTAAGACTTAACCTTCGAGCTGAAACTGTTTTCTAATATTTTTCTCGAAATTCGTGACATGACATATGAACAACGTCTCACTTCTTCAAGAAAACTTGTTTCGCTTGCTTTTAAATACTTTCAAGATATGTAACTAATCGAATAGCAGTTTTTGTAGCTACTTGTAAAGCGTTCTTACAAACGGGTAGCGCAGCCACAGCATAATAGAACATTATCAATAGTTGCTGGCTCGTCATTAGTCTCTTTAAGATCTGATGGAGGCAACCCCACAGTGTCTCGATATGTTTTCTTCGCGGCAATTTGCTTGAAGAATACCGAATCACAATTCACAAGAAGTGGACACCGATATGGGTCCGTCCCCCATCTTCAACGGAGTGTTAATGGAGCCCAAGAAGCCTCCTACTACTACGGACCTTGACCAGACCGACGGCATCCATACGAGGCTACAGTCAACGATTTGAAGATTGGATGGGCGGTGTTCTTCTCCATCGTCTTCTCCGTTCCTACCTATAAGATCGACTCGATTCCTTGTAGGTAATATACTTACATACATGTCTGAAGCGGTATAAACTGGAAATTAATAGCAATGACGAGAGAACTCCAGCCAATATTAGTGGAGTTTTAATGCACTTGGCACCTAACGACCCATCAGCAAAAACTTATTGCATTATTACAAAAAAAAATTCTTTTTACTTATTTTTGTATTTTTTCAGCGCCCTTACTAGTTTCTTTTACTTATTTCCATTTACTTAACTTCAGCTTCAATATTTTTATTTTTCATTATTATTAATTCCAATTGACAACTTGTTAAAATTTCACTGGATTATATTAATAATAATAATAATAAGAACAAATGGCGCAACATTCCAAAGCGTGCCTAGGCCTTGAAGCAATGCCAGAGTTACTTAATTACGAGACCAACGGACCACTAGGAAGTGAAGTTGTCAGCCACACGCTAGTCCGTGATTATAACCTCGATTTTAACTCAGGTACTTATTTACAGCTGAGTGCGGAGTGCAAAGGTAGTCCGGCACCCAATCCTATTCGCCACGCAGATTCGCCAATCAGATTCGAACCTGGTACCAGGTGCACCGAACTTAACTTGCGTTAGCCACTATGCCACCCAGACATACTACATACCGGATTATATTCTTAATTAATACTTTGCTGTTATTTATCTTTCTTTTCAGTTTTTTTTGTCTTTATGCTGGGCCTTATTATATAAATTTGTAAAGATATTAATCATATCAAGAAACGTGCTGCCTACCTAATTAATAAATAATAATAAACTTTTTTTGTTGATATGTCAAGTGTCACCAAAACTAACGCCTTCAGAAAAAAAAACTTATTAAAAGATTTAAAGAAAAGAAAAAAAAAAGAAAATTATTAAATAGGGTAGCCTACCGTTATGAAAATTAAAATCAAGTAGGAAACATTTTCTAGCCTAATACTATGTTCAGAGTACGAGATTAACGCGCTTAAGTCGAGATTTACTGCGACACTCGCGGAAATTGAAGTAAACTTTAAAGGAAACTACTTTACTTTCATCATCATCATCAATGACGCGACAAACCAAATCGATACAGGATGCAGGATACGTTGTCTGAAGTCATCTCGGTTCAGCGCCTGCGTCCTCCAATTTGTGCATCTAAGAAGTCCTTAACGTGTTGCCAGAGTCGTTGCCGTTGATCCAATCTTTTCCGAGGCTTTAGTCCTGCTTTTGGAACAGTAAGTTTTTTCCGGGGATGGGTTGTTAGCCTATCGCACAACTTTCAACCTGGAGGGACAGGTCTATAGTACATAGACTCGCTTCTACTTATCTTAACGTGGACTTGCGACCGGCTATGGCGGAGTTACTTTACTTTACATACTACTAATGCTGCAGAAACTGAATTTTGTGCTTGTGTAACGACTGAATTAGCAAATAAATTCATATTTTATTACTGCTATCACACACTTTTGTTTTTAATAATTTAGAAACCATAAATTTGCTAATGACACACAGCTGAATATCTGCTTATCAAAAGAAATCACGCCAACCTATCATGTATTAAAATAAAACGAGTTGCCTAGTCTGAGCACTAATTTTTTAAAACGTTTATTTTATTAAACGCGTTTAAAACGCATAGCCTGTACAGGGTATAAGTTCAAATATAAATGAAATCAAATAAATTTTTGTTTAAATTATGTAAATGATTCTTTGAAAAAATTCTTCAATTCCTGTGTGACGGGGTCACACAGTAACACGAACTGAGCCTTCACCTATTGCCAGGACTATATTGATCTCGAGCATTCGACTCCATGCGTGATTCTCGGATGAACGAATCTACCTTGTGAACTTCAAAGCTTCAAAGTGAACTTCAAGAGCTTGGTTCACGGAAGTTTACAACTTTCTAGTAAATCTATATCGGTCTCCTGACGTGAGACAGTAAAACAACTCAGATTTGACGCAAAATTCGAGCAGTTCAAAATGTCCAACCTCTGCTTCACGGTTGCAAAATAATTGCGTATTTTACATATTTCTACCATTTTGTGCTTGCTTATAAATAAAGTATCGGTCTTATCAAATACTTATTTTGAGAAAAATATTGAGTAAAAATTTGATTAAAATTTTAAGAATACATAATGGCCACTAAAAACCCTTGCTGACGATATAGTTTTGAAGTTTATGAATTAAAATCTGTGACGAAAGTTACCGGCTCCTAGGCATTGCACTTGGGAATAAATTGTCAACAATTAAAAATATTTAGACAAAGATATCCGAAACTCTTTGTGATCACAAAGTATGGTAATCTTAGAAATTAATGAAAACTGACGGCTATTGACATAAAGTTTAAAAAGCCCAAAATCTTACAAAACCCGATATCATTTTTCTCAAAACGGTCAATCATACTCAGCATGTGTCCATTTCGAAATTAATATCTTCATAAAGATAATCAGTAAAGCTGAAAGAAATGCTATCAAGGTGGTCAATGTCATGGCAATAAACTAAACACAGGAAACTTACCTATGCCGGAACAATACTCGATCATCGCTGCATCTATAATGTACACTTGGAAGATCAATGGACCATTTACGCTGATTCGCGCCAGATTGTTCGATCGTACGCGCCATGAATCGTATATAAATCAACGCTAGCACTATACGTAAAGCGGAAGTTATAAATCAAATTAACAAAAAATTCTTTTGAATTGATCCTAGAACATTTGAATTGGTTGTTAGTTCCTTTGTTGAGAGTTAAAGTCGATCTTGTTCTGGTGATCCCGATCAACACGGTCGCTTAGTTTCTGAACACATTCACTATATTGCGGCATATCGGTGTCATAAAATTCTGTTTATATTTTCGAATTAAGTCGAAAATCAAGAAATTATTGAAGATTGTCACCTTGGTCTTCAATGGAATTCGAATGAAACGAGCGATCCGTAGAATACGATGAGTCTCGGCCGGCAGCAAGCTCAGAATTTATATAAAAATTCTCCATAGGGGCTGAAATATTTATGAGGAGCTTTAAATTATTTGTTGATTTTGTTGCAGTGTGGACTGCTGTCCAGGCCATTGTTGCTGTAATTTATGAATATAAGATATTCCAAGATATCGGGGAAAATATCAAGTGCAAGAGAAATTTCATAAATTTTTTACCATAGTGCTTCGCTTATTATGAATGAAACTGGTTAAAATCCCGAGTGTTTGTTGATCGTTTCCATGAAATTTAATGGCTTCTGAGAATCTTCTGCGGAGTGTTCGCCTTTCTTATTTTCGGGATTTATGCCGTCAATGATGAGCACAATCAAGTACTTTGACCATTAATTAGAAGAGTTAATGTCTCTATGGAGATCCCTTTGGTTAAACCTGTGAGCCCTCGTACTATACATATGTACTAGATTAAAATGTTTTGTTGAGATTTTTATATCATTTTCTTAATTTTAATGCACCACAACCAAACGATGTTGTGACTCGTTTTAACTACGTTTTTATCGGCTTGCGTGGGATTTTTTTCCTGTTGCTCTTAAATAGTTACAATTTAATTTGAGGCGAGTGTTGTATGAGTGTGTACAATATATCCAATTAGGAATATCCAATGGCTGTCTGTATTTTGAAGAATTTTTAAAATTAAAATTCACAAAGATAAAAATTCTGTTTAGAAGCAAAATTAATCGCATGTTAGTGGTTCGATTTTATCGCCCATAAGGTGACAATAACGAAAATTTCCGTCGAAAAAATCACGAAGAAAAAATGAACAACACATCATCGACTAAACGAGGCATTAAAATCAATCGATCGCGTCGTGGCAATCCGGTGACATGATGGGAAACAACTAATTAAGGCTGCATTAATTATACATATGTACTTCGATTTCGAGTTTTTTATTTTTTATTATCATCTCGCGTATTCTGAGGACTTAAATTTATCGTATTTATTCAAAATTAGCTCACTTAATTTTCGAAGGTTTTATGATTTGCATTTATTTTTTAAATTATTTTTTTTAGTGCTTAAGCCTTCGTTTGGATTAATCAAAAGAGTTAAATTTTTAATCGGTTTATGATGTTCTGGTTTCTATATAAATTTTATTGTATTGAATTTCATTTGGTTTACGTGGGATAATTTGACAAGCTAGCTAGAAACATCTGTGAACAACTCAAAAATATTTCTTCCATAAATATATTTATATTTTTAATTCTTAGTGAACATATAACAAATATATCGATAAGCACCTCCCCCCCCCCCCCCACCAAGAGTAATTCCGAATTTTCAAACATACTTCAACCGTTCTCTGATTTTTTTTACTAGCAATGTGGACTGTTATTAGAATATTGCGTAGGTAATTCTATCAAGAATCGCCAAAAATTACGATATTTGTGACCTTACCATCTCTGATTCTTTTCTTCAATTTCAAAAATTTTCAAAAGAATCGAAGATGGTAAGGTCACAACTTTGGCGTTTCATGATGGAATGACCCATAATAACATAGATCTACTGAAGACGACAAGCCACCGGTTTTGTATAAAGCGCTTTGAAGCCAAGAAACGGATGAGAAAAAACAGGGTCGTGGTTGCTGTTTTAGCGTGACAGTGAGTGAGACAAATCGGGTTCGTTACGTCAATTTTAGTTGTTTTACTTGCAAGTGAATGCGACGACGTCCGCCTTCAACTCAATCGTTGCGTGTCATCTCCAGTATATCTATTTGCATAATAAGATGAAAACAATATTATTCCGTCATCAGATGATCCTTTTTTAGCTAAGTGCAGTCTATGTAGCTAAATTTCTAATTTTTAAGAACAGAAAGCGTGAAGTCAATCTAATAGTAATATTATTAAATAATTATACATTTTAAATTTCCTTCTACTTTTTCTGAGCAGAGGCATGAGTTGTTCCTGAGAAAATGGATCAAACGTAAAAAAAAAACTTTTTAGGAGAGGCACTTCTTGATCCCCTTCTACTTGAAAAGGCAAGATTAAAAACAAGGTACATACTTATCTGATAGATTCCTGTTCCCGTGCACAGGAACAGGTTGCCTGGTTGCCTAAGCCTACAGAAATAACGTGTCTTCAATCTTTTTGTATCGACAGAGGGTATTGCGACGTCCCTCTGGATGGTCTATAGTTCCTCTTCGATCCCTGTGCTTTCAATGAAACTAAGTATTTTTCGAAGAGGAATGGCCTGGAATTCAGATGGTTTCATGAAACCTTAACCAAAGTTATGAGTTATGAGCCAGTCCCTCACATCCACAGAGAATATGCTCTAGACAGTCGGATTTTTTCATGTTCACACTTTTGTTCATACCTAACTACTCAAAACTTATAAGCCTGCTGCGAATCCCCATTTTCCCAACAAAGTCAAAATTAAATTAAAATAAGTGTATTAGGTAACTTTACCTAACTACCTGTAATAATATTATAGCACAAATGGAAAGCACAAATGAATTACTGGAACGGATTACTTAAAAATAACAGAATTTTCTTAAGGTTTGGTCTGTTGGAGCTGTCTTCTGTGAAATTTTGACTGTGGTTGAAGAATAGGGGTTGTCCCGATATCGCCCTGTAATAGGACTTTGTCCATACTTCACTAGATGCCTTTTGTTGGGCTTATTTCCGTACCTCGCTACAGCTTATTGCGATTATTTCTCGCAATAACTACTATTTTATATAGCTATAAATTTCTAGTTAAAATTTTTTAGCATAAGCGCTTTGTGGAGATATAAAGTAACCAAAATTTAACGTCACATAAAAGGGCCCACTCATCCACCAAAGATTTAAACTAAATAGTACCCCAAAAGGGCTCATGAGATGACGGGGGCACACATTTTACTTTATTATTTATACTATAGATGTAATACAGGGTGACCCAAAAGTTCCCGGAATTTTTTGAGACATCTTAACGGTCCATATATTCCGAAAAATTAAACAAGTAGAGAAACGGAGTAAACAAATAATTTATTTTGAACGGAACCAACCAAAAAAAATCAAAAAGTTACAGCAAATGTTCAAAATTTCCTCCATTGGCTCCAACGCATGCGCGCAGTCGTTTCGAAAAGTTACCGACGATGGTCGCACACTCAGCTACGGTAATTGTTGCCCAAGCACGTTCGAGAGCCCTTTTAAGACTATCCAATGTAGTGTACCGTTTTCCTGAGAGCCTTTGCTGCAAAAGAGACTAAACGGAGAAATCGGAAGGATTTAAATCCGGCGAGTTTGATGGCCAAACGTCCTTGCCCCAAAATCCCGGAAACAGTTGTTCACAGAGAGCGATCGTTGAACGCGCCGAATGCGCCGGTGCCCAGTCTTGCTGAAGCGTGAATCCGCTTTGTCCGAAATTCTGTATCGCCCAAGGCTGTAAAACGTTGCGAAGAACTCGTTGTTGATACTCGGCCGAATTGATTTTAACATTTCTCGGGATGAAAACGAGTGACGTCTTACCGGTGGCGCAGATCCCGCCCCAGACTATCACAGACTTTGGAAAATGGGCGCAATGCATCAATTTTGATCCGAGACTCTTCTGTTGCCCTTTCTTGAGTAATTGGCGTTGATTTTGATGATTGTGGCACGGCTCGACGGAAAAAACCTTATCGTCCGTGAAGAGAACTCTGTTCAAGCGACCACCGCCGACCAGTCTAAGCATTCGTCGTGCTTTTGTCAATCTTACTGCTTTCATAGCGTCGCTAAGAAAGTGGGCTCGAGCAATCTTGTATGGGACGAGTCTCAGTTTCTCGACGACAATCCTCCTGATGCTCTCTCTGCCGATTCCGATGTCTTTGGCCATCTTCCGCATCGATTGCTCGGTATTTCGGTGAACTCGGCATCTGACTGCGTTGACTTTTTCTGGAGTCCTTGCTGTTGTCGGATGATCACTCCGAGGACGGACTGAGATCGCTCCAGTATCCTTGAAACGTTTAACAATATCGTAAACGGTTGACTGCTTGAATCCGGTCGTTCGAATGATGTCGGCAGTCTTCATTCCGGCCTTGTGCAATTCGACGGCGGTGACACGCTCTTTTTCGTTCCCCATAACTCGCAGTTAGCGGAAACAAAATACATACATATCATGTTTTCTAAATCAAAATTACATGAGGTATTCGAAAAAAATATTAAAAATAATAAAAACGGAATAAAAGAATGCGCAATCTATTTTTGAATCAAATTCCGGGAACTTTTGGGTCACCCGTTATTAGAGTATTAGAAGTTGTATTGTAGCGCATAGAACCGAGCCTCGGACGGAAACAAGTTACATATTATTTTTTTGTTTATTTGTGGCTGAAATTTCTTTTATCGGTGAATCACCTAGTTCCAGATATGAAATAAAACACATGCTATTGTCTTTTAGATTCGAGTAGCAAACAAATGGGAGTTTCTAATACAGGACAAACTACTTATTTCCCTTTATCTTCAACTACGATATAAATCAGAGTTCAGTATTTCATCTAGAGTAGCATACGGTTGGCTTGCAGCCGGTCGTGACTGCAGCATGTTTTTTACTGTTTTGAGACCTGTCTCTAAACGTGAAAACACAAAATCCAAATAATGTTGTAGTAAGATAAAGTGTATTCAGTTTCGTCACTGTGGATCACTAGCCAATTGCGACACTAGTCATTTGTTACTTCTTTTTAAATTATTTCCTATTACAAAAGTTTTTATGGCTAGGTAGGTACATACTCGTATATTGATTTCGGATTCCTTCGATGGCATTCTAATTCGTGAATAATAATGAGTGGATACTTAAGAGTATAGTTTCGAGTCAACAATGATTTATCTTACAACAGTGCGGCCAAATTCGCGAAACTTTCTTTCATCAAATTGGGCGATCGGGTTCAGTCTAATTTTATCTCGGAGTAAATTGAAAAAAATTTCGGCTCTCGATATGCAAGAACTGTGGTTGCGTATGTAGCACGTAACGTTATAAGTACGGGTGGCCCTGTACTTCACGTTGTTTCGTCCAAAGAGGCGTAAAATAGCTCCGGTGTGGTCTTGTGTGTCGCCAATTCCATCAAATTTGCATGCTCATTGAAGACCTCTATTTCATTTATTTCTCGACTTTTTTTATATTCTGGCATTTTTGTTACATTTTTTTCGCGCTATTAAGCCGCTCAGACAGTAATGGCGTACATAGGTATATTCACGCGCCTAGTATAAGTCGAGCGCGAACGGTTGTCCGAATTTAATTTAGTGATTTCGCGATTTCGCACTTTGTGATAGAAATGGTGACAACTAAAACCCATATTGTTGTCTTGATTTCAGCGCAGCCATATAGATATATCGAATTCGAATAATATATACTCGTAAGTCGTAGGTAGGTATATGTGAGCAATGTTTTTCATCTTCAGTGTTCCAATTTAATTAAGATGAACGATTGTTTTGAAAGAGACGATTTTCCGCAGGTAGTTCGCACTTCATTAGTGAATAAATGTCTTAGACAAGCTACGAATTTCGTTCTATTTATAACAGCGACACAAGATGTTTTATTTCGATCTCATGTTGTCACATCAACGCGATACTATTGCCAAAAATTCATTTAAATTGCGATCACGACAAGTCGTAGGATTTTTTTCAACGTGATGAGGTAGGTGTTTTCAGGTGATGAGGTGAAAATATTGGAGTCAACTCAAAATTTCGCAAGGCTAATTGCAACCGAGGTTCTAATTGAGAAAACTGTGTCATGATGATTAATTAGACTTCTATTCGGTTTTACTCATATGAAAAAAGAAGACTTCAAGTTGTTAGAATGATATACAGTGCAACCCGCTTATAAAGTGCACTTTTATAACGTACTTTAGGCTATAACGTACCTTTTTCAATCCCCATTCACAAATGTAGAAGGTTCTTATGTTGGTTATAACGAACTATCGGTTATAACGTTTTATTTTTGTGGTCCCCTCAAGGTACGTTATAACCGGGTTGCACTGTATCTAGGTTTGTAGACAGATACAGAGGAGAAGACTTCAAAATACTTTTACATAATTCAAGTTTTAATTGAAATGCAATCATCATTGTGTGATTGGCGAGTATTTGAATAATTTTTTTCAATTTTTAACCAAAAACAGGAGTTATTTAGTAATAACTATTTTTTAAATCAACGTATCGATAATCCCGTACGTGTTTCTCTTCGGAATATTATTTTTGAAGAAATGGTAAAAAATTCGAATGAAAAGAATGAAAATTGTCTGAGTTATGCTGCGTTCCGAAATCGAAAGTCGTGCTTCAAGAAAAACGCGTTCAAAGTGTTGAAATGTGTTACAGACATGAACAAAAAAATAATAATTCTACTTTTAAAATTTGTTACCATTAATCTGCAACCATGGCCATAAGCTGTCCTAAGTTCGAATATTCCTGTTCAATCTCTCTCCTCGACGATTTACTGGTGGAGCGCGCCTATTTTGCAGCATCTGCCTGCCAATGCACGCTCAGCGTACTGGATTCACTTAACATCAGATTTGACACACAAATTGCAGCATTAGACGCCAATATCCTCATCCAGAGTCAGTCAGTGAATCAGTCTATCATTTTTCATGTTTTAAACTTTTTTCCCCATATTCTCCAAGGTTCAAACAATTTTTTAAACAAAAAAAATCGATTTTTGGAAATTTTTGCAGTGGTGTTGGCTCGGCTCGGCTCGTAAGAAGCACTAGAAAAAACCCGTAAAAAAATGCAGACCGAATTATTACTTTTGAAACTGTGACTGAAGCTTGTATTATAATGAATGCTGGGAAATGCAGTCAGATAGTGTAAGCGTCAAATTATTGATTGTCACATTATTTTTCTTGCTCTATTTTAATAGAAAAAAATTACTGAAATATTCGCAAATTTCTTTATGTCGGAAAAGTACACTGCCGTCCTAAGAAGAAAGCGCGCATCTCCATTTTAGTAGTTTTGAGATATTTAGGTATTTCATTTTTCATTATTGCCACCTTTAAAGAATGACTTTTTAAGTATTTTAAAAAACCAATTCAAATTAAATTTATCCATCTTAATTTATTATGTGCGTAAACTCCAGGAATTTTAAGGAGTAGTTAAAGAAAATGGACTTACGACTTTTTTGCTTAGTAAAAATACACCAAATAATTACAAGATACTTAACAAAAATCAGGTTTCATAATTTTTTAGAACAAAAATTAACATTTATTTCACCGAAGTCTTGATAAACAAAACAAACCAGCATTAACAATTAATAATTCCGCTTACTGACAATAAAACTAAAACTTATAAAACTACAAACAAGCTAGATCTCAATTTTTGACATTTGGTGCTTGTGCCCTTTTTTCTTAGGATGGCAGTATTTGCCACAGTGAAAGTCCTATACATTTAACTCGTATATGTGCCTTTTTATCTAAGTAAATGGCAGATACGACATTTTTGTTTAGTAAACACACTAGACATGGTAGATGTGACCAATTTGCTTCCTGTTTTTGAGTCCTTTGCAGTTGGAATTCGACCTTTATAGCTTAGCACAAAAATTATAAACTGATTCACGGTTCCAAATATGTCTCTATCTCAATTTTTGACATTTGGCGATTGTGCCCTTTTTACTTAGGACGGCAGTACAAAGAAAACCCTTGCCTGTTTAAAATTAAGCTACTTAAGTTAGAACTAAAGGATTACATAGTAATTTTCATGACTATGAGATAAGAATTGTTTTTGACAAATTGCAAGAAGTAGTGAAAAGATGGTGAAATGCAATGTAAATCAAACTAGGTATGTACTATATAGGAACGAAACCAGATGGTTACGTATATTTCGACATCTCTTTAAAAAGGACTCAAGTCTTTTATCGGTCAGTGTTTTACGTCATGCACGTTAGTTATTTTATGTAGGCGTTTAGTTCAAAGTAGAAGGTCAAGTTCATGATCATTTTTAATTATTTGTTCTGGGTAACTTGCTACGTTTTTTGGTGTGTAGTGGAACTTTGACGCCAGATAGGAGCGCCATACGATATTATGGGTTGGATGACATGCTTAAAGATCAGGAATTTGTTATGCACCGAAAGCTTCGATTTACGATTGATTTAGATTTTTGTCTAGGATCACGCCGAGGTAGGTTGTAGAGACTTGGAAGATTACAACGATTATAGTATTGGTATAGGCGATCGTGTTGTATTTCAAGCTCCCGTATGATATCAGTGGGGCGTGAATAGATGCATGTATCATCTGCAAAAATAGCTAGGCATTGAATAAAAACCACCGAAATTTGCTTGTTGGCTCTGAATAATTAATAGATAAGAAGATACCTATGAAATATTTAGTGCATTTTTATTGAATTTATCATTTTTGTTCAAGTCATAAACACTCAGTATGGTTGTATATTTTTATGTTCATAGTTACTTTTGTATTATTTGACATAAATAAATATAGATTCCAATTTTCCATTCAATAGGTTATGGGCCCAGAAAATTTTTTTTAAAAAAAAAAATTGAATTTTTGATTTTCAAAGCATAATCTTTTCTCCTCAATAATAATAATTTTTTCTTCTCGAAAGTAACAAATGGAAGGCGATCGAATGAACATCGAAAGGTTGGAAGGTGGCAGCAATTGGCTGACATGGAAATTCCAAATTCGCATGATCTTAGAGGACAGCGAATTGTTCGATGTGGTCGACGGGACGGAGAAGAAACCAAAGTTTGCGGACGAAAATTATGCATCGAAATATTCAGCTTGGAAGAAAAAGGACACCAAGGCAAGACGAATTATTTCGACGGCATGCAGAAAACAGGCGCTTTTGCAAATCATGAATTGTGAGTTGGCTAGTGAGATGTGGTTGATGCTCAGGAGCACCTATGAGCAAACATCGAAGGCAAACATTTTATTTTTGCAACAAAAATATTATGAATATGCAAAAGAGACAGGTGATGATATTTCAATTTTTTTATCGAAGTTAATGGAAATTGTGCAGCAGCAAGCGAGGACAAAGACACATGGATTTTGAATTCGGGTGCAACAAATCATATGAGTCACAATCGTGATTGGTTTGAAAATTTTATCGAAATATCAGAACCAGTGAAGATCGGAAATGGTAAACAAATTTTGGCTCAAGGTAAAGGCGATATCAGCATTCGCGCATTCAATGGCAGTGATTGGTTTCGCAAGCGAGTCATAGGAGTTTTGTAGGTACCAGATCTTCAGATGAATTTATTTTCATCAGGAGAGGTAGCGGATCAAGGATATGATTTGTGTATGAATAGCAAGCGCTGCGAACTGCTGAAGGACGGAAATGTTGTTGCAGTGGGAGTTCGCCGAAAAGGATTATTCCAAATGCTATTCAGAGTGATTGAACCATCACAGGTCGAGGCTGCGGCAAATATAGCAGTAAAAAAGGAATCGCTTTGTTCATGGCATGAACGACTTGGTCATCAGAATCTAGTGCATGTGAACAAGTTTTTGCGAGGCCGTAACATCGATTTTATCGACGAAAATTTTACATGCGAAGCTTGCGTGTATGGTAAACATCATCGAAGTAGCTTTAAGAGTCGAAAAGAAAGATCGAAGTCATGCGGTGAAATAATTCATACGGATGTGTGCGGACCGTTTTCAGACGTTTCGATAGGAGGCTCAAGATATTTCTTATTATTGAAAGATGAATTTTCACATTTTCGTTTTGTCTACTTCATGAAGCAAAAGTCCGAAGTAGCAGACATCATTAAAAAATGTGTGAGGCTAATTCGAAAGGAGCACGGTCACAACGTTCGTATTGTTCGGTCTTATAATTGTACGGAGTTTGTCAACGGAAAATTAAAAATCTTTTTCGAGGATTTTGGTATTCATCACCAGCGAACTGTGCCATATACGCCAGAGCAAAACGGCTGTGCGGAGCGGGAAATGCGAACTATTGTTGAATCTGCAAGAACAATGCTTCAATCAAAACAAATTGAGAAGAAGTTTTGGGCTGAGGCGGTAAATTTAGCAGTTCATGTGCTATACCGAAGCGGAACAAGCACAGTGGCAGACAAGTCACCGTATGAATTGTGGCACAGAAAAGAGGTAAAGCTGGATTATTGCGTACTTTTGGCACGGAAGTTTTCATTCACATTCCTAAAGAGAAGCGTAAGAAATTTGATCCAAAGGCAATCAAATGCATTTTTGTTGGCTACGATAGTTTTTCGAAAGGATATCGAGTTTGGAATCCGAAGACAGGGAAAATTGAAATCTCCCGAGATGTTGTATTTTTGTTAGAGGAATCCATGGCCACACTCGATATCAGGGCTGAAGAAAAAGTAAACAAAGATGCGAGAGATAAAGATAATGAAAATGCGGAAGTTTTGATCGCGCCGGAACGACAAGAGCATCGTGGAGCGATATGTGATCTTGATGACAGAAATGTTATCAGTCAGCGACTACGCGATCGAAGCGTCATTACAGCGGCGAATTTTTCATTAGATAATTATTATGCTTTGTTGGCAATCAGCGAGGAACCAAGGACGTATGAACAGGCAATTCAATCTGATGATCACAAGCAGTGGAAAAAAGCAATGGATGATGAATACGATTCACTCATACAAAATTGTACATGGATTTTGGTCGAGGTACCAGCTGACCAAAGAGTGATCGACAATCGATGGGTTTACAAGGTGAAGCAAAATCCAGATGGAAGCATTGATCGCTACAAGGCGCGATTAGTAGTGCGAGGTTTCACACAAGAATACGGCATCGATTACCATGAAACTTTCAGTCCGGTGGTAAAGTTCACGTCAATCAGAGCGATCCTGGCATTGGCGACAGCAAAACGAATGAAACTGAAGCAATTCGACGTGAAAACTGCTTTTCTAAACGGCGATTTGGAGGAGAATATTTACATGAACCAGCCAATAGGATACGTTGATAAAAGCGGGCAAATGTGCAAGCTGATGAAGAGTTTGTATGGTTTGAAACAAGCGTCACGTTGTTGGAATAAGAAGTTTACTTCTTTTGTGAACAAATTCGGTTTCAAAGCGTGCGAATCGGATCCGTGCGTTTTCGTTTGCAGTGATAAAGATGGAATGTTGATTTTGGCAATTTATGTCGATGACGGATTAATTGTAGCGGAGAAGCGCGAGTCTATCGAATCAGTCATCAAATACTTGCAAAAAGAATTTGAGATCAAGGTTTTCGAGCTGGAATGTGTTTTGGGACTCGAAATTGATCAGCGAGCGGACGGTTCGATTCACCTGCATCAACAAGGTTATGCCAGAAAAGTACTTGATCGTTTTAACATGATGAATTGCAATGCAGTGTCAACGCCATTGGACAATTCACAAAATCTTGGCGATTTTGAGGCGCAGGCGGAAAGATTGACTTTCCATATCGTGAGGCAGTTGGAAGTTTTATGTATTTGGCCGTTGCAACAAGGCCAGATATCAGCTTTGCAGTTGGAAGTTTCAGCCGATACTTGGAAAAACCTGCTGTAGCACAAGTGAATGCCGTAAAACGTATTTTCAAATACATCAAAGGCACAATGGACATGGAAATTCGTTTCGAGCAGGAAAATGACTTGCATTTTTGCGGGTACAGCGATGCGGATTACGCAGGCGACGTCATAACACGCAGATCGACGTCAGGTTACGTTTTCATGTTTGGCGGAAGCGTAATCAGTTGGGGATCGGAGCGACAGAAATCAGTCGCAATACATGGCAGCATCTCATGCCATAAAGGAATTGGTCTGGTTGAAGAATCTTTTGGGCGAACTTCTACAGGAGAACAATAATGCGCCAATATTTTACATGGACAATCAGAGCGCAATTAGACTTGTGAAAAACCCGGAGTTTCATAAGAGGACGAAACATATCAACGTACGGTATCACTTCATTAGAGAAAAGTTTGAAAACGGACTTTTCAAATTGAAATATATTCAGACGGATGACCAAGCAGCCGATATCATGACGAAGGCATTGTCGAAGCCAAAACATCAATTTTTTTGTTCGTTGATGAGTGTTATGCCAAAGAATTAACGTAATTTTTTTTAAAAAAAAAAATAAGTAGGTATGTTTTCATTATTCAGTAAATGTTGGCATCGACTTATAACAAAAAGTGGGAGTATTGAATTTATCATTTTTGTTCAAGTCATAAACACTCAGTATGGTTGTATATTTTTATGTTCACAGTTACTTTTGTATTATTTGACATAAATAAATATAGATTCCAATTTTCCATTCAATAATTTTTTCGAATTTTATTAGGTAGGTATATGAAGGCATATTTATAGTATAACTCTCTCAGAATTTAAAATCGTTTATTAGTTCTCGTTGTGATCTGAGCTCCGAGAAGGAACGGCTGCACTATTTATAGTGCCCTTACACCGCATTCAATTTACAAGAACATGTCAATTTTGGACTGGCACCACGATTTTCTAATAAGATATCGGTGCGTAGCTATCGTTTGTGGAACACAGTTTCCCAACTCAGAACCGTCGGCTTCGTCAAATAAAAATATAGTGCAACTCTCAATAAACCCGAACGTAATATTTGAATCTTTTACATCAATCAGTGAAGACGAGTAAAACTTGAATTCACAATTTTTCACTATATCCATCGCATCCCGTGTAGGTACCTACAACGAAGTTGTACTGCACGGCGTAGATACACACTTTGTAGAAGTACACACTTTGTATAAGTACAAACTAAATTTACCGCCGGGAAAATTCCAACTCGGAAAATTCACATATATTGATATTCGATAGAACCAACAGTGCCGACATCCGGCGGCGGGGAGCATCTCATTTGGAAATCATTAACGGACGCAATTTCCACGCCCGAGCATGTGTTGAGTGCCCATCTACACCTTTGATATGAAACATTAACACAAACAACGGAATTTTCCTCCGCGTTTCAGAGAGCATCATAGCCGTACCCTTACTTACTATATACCTACAATCCAACTGGAAAAAGGAAAAGCCATCGTAAAAGAGAGCTGCGTATCTGTGGGTGGGTTAGGTTTTAGGTACGGTGACATTTTCCAATTCTCACACCATCTCTTTTTCTCACCGACGCCTTGCCGTCATCTCACCGCATTCATTGCATCATTCCAATGTCGTCCTAAGAAAACCTTCTCTCCATGAGACATTCTTCGACGAAGAGTACTGAGTAATCAATCCCCTTCCAGAAGCAGCGGAAGTAAAGCTGTTACCAAATGCCAAATCGACGCACTGCATATCTCGCCCAAAGAGAGCAGTCCCCGCTGCACTCGATTTTGACCACGCCTATTTCCCCACCTGGTTCCCATTTACTTTTTCACAACCGACCGCTCCAAAACTTGTTTTTTTCACCCAGTTGACTCCTCCCCGCCAACAAAAATGGCTGCATATCAGATTCGAGCGAGACAGATGGATTCAGTGAGCGGTACCGTAGTGCTCGAAGTGTATTTTAAGGTGGTATACAATTGGCGACTGCACGGTAAGCACAAGGTTCGGGACATTCTCTCCTTATCAAACCCCCCTGTCGGACAAAACGCATGGTTTTCCTTTTTGGTGGGTGAAAATTTACTTCGCGGTCGAATAATTTTCGCAGCCATGCTCGGTTATGGTTTCCGTTTCCTCCGTAGTCCAGTAACCACCCACATCCTTTCGCTATCGATTGGAAATGCATTTTTCCAATTTTTCTTTATGTTTCCGCCATTTTTCTTTGTTCGGTGTGGTGATGAAAAATCGATTTTCTTCCTTTTCGTGTTTTTATATAAATTTTGCTACGAGTAGTTGTGGTTCAGCATCCCGAGAATGAACGCACACCGAAAGTTAATGCAAGTTTGTGACTTTTTTGATGGCATTGGTACAGCGCACGGGCCTGGGTTGGTACTGCCATTAGGATGTCGTATGCATCCTGGTCCCCTTTTCGAGTGGTAGACCAAAGAAGAGCCAGGGAGCTGAAGGGGACTCCTCACAATTTTCCTCGTGATTTGATTTTATAACATGCGGAATGAATTCTGGCGCTGGGTGCAAAGTGGGGTCAGAGTATTGGCGAGCACTTGGCGTGGGTCCTACCGTCGAAAGTATCGTGTTTGGCTGTCATGTGTCGACAGTTTAGAAATTCGTGGCTGTCGTGGGTGCGAGTAATGAGATGTCAGCGACTAGCTGTTTGGTCTTTTACGGAGAGGCGTAAGCGATTTCATGTTTATTGGCCGAACTAGAGAATTTCGTTTTGAAATTGAATATATGTATGTAAAGGCCCAAACAGAACACGGACTTCGACCTCGACCGCGCAGTCCCTGTTAGAATACACAGGAGGTAGGCAAAATCGAAGTCGAAGTTCGTGTTCTGTTTAGTACTTAAGTCTTTTTTAAGGCCGCGGTCCGAATTACGCTTTCTGCGCTTTTAGCACTCATACAACCGGTCCGAATTGCGCTAACGATGCATACGATTTGCATGGAGGGGTAATATTCTGGCGCTTACACTACTCATGGTTTCGAGCATAGGCACTGTGAGTACACTGTGTGCACACGACCGGTCCGAATTATATGCGTCGTAAGCGTGCATACAATTCGGACCGACTGTAAGCACTGTTGGTAATGTAAGCACCGTGAGTATAATTCGGACCGCGGCCTAAGAGATAAGAGTATGGCGTTTGGGGCTGCCGGAGAGTTGTAAGTGCCTACAACTTGTAGTGCGTAGTAATGAAATGATCAGCTCCAAAATATAGAGGTGAAGATAAACATGGAGGGCAAATCTGTTACTGCATTGAAATGCATTTGGGTTAAGATGTGTAGTGTACGCACTCGTGCACTCTTGAAGTTAGCCCTCTAGGGCCACGGTTTCATTTAATTCTGAATGTCAAGGTGAAAACCAGGGACGTCATTTCAGTTTTTTCCAGGGGGGGGGGGCAAGATGTTATGAATGTATATATTTTTATATGTAAATATACATACATATGCTCTATATATAACATGAACTGCAATAATTTTGCATCTAAATGGGTCA
The DNA here is from genome assembly GCA_949128065.1 of Beris chalybata. NCBI lineage: Eukaryota > Metazoa > Arthropoda > Insecta > Diptera > Stratiomyidae > Beris > Beris chalybata. The sequence goes on along the minus strand of OX421896.1, from coordinate 354,703 downwards.
CATTTTTTTCAGAAAAGAAATCACCATTAGAATACACAGGAGGTAGGCAAAATCGAAGTCGAAGTTCGTGTTCTGTTTAGTACTTAAGTCTTTTTTAAGAGATAAGAGTATGGCGTTTGGGGCTGCCGGAGAGTTGTAAGTGCCTACAACTTGTAGTGCGTAGTAATGAAATGATCAGCTCCAAAATATAGAGGTGAAGATAAACATGGAGGGCAAATCTGTTACTGCATTGAAATGCATTTGTGTTAAGATGTGTAGTGTACGCACTCGTGCACTCTTGAAGTTAGCCCTCTAGGGCCACGGTTTCATTTAATTCTGAATGTCAAGGTGAAAACCAGGGACGTCATTTCAGTTTTTTCCAGGGGGGGGGGCAAGATGTTATGAATGTATATATTTTTATATGTAAATATACATACATATGTTATATATAATATATAAGAAAATACAAAATTCAGGGGGGAAGGGCAAATGCCCTCCCTGCCCCCTCCCCACAAATGACCTCCTTGCTTGCCAACAAACGTAATGCCTCCTTGTGCTTCACCACTATGAACTATTTTGGAATAAAAATGATAACTAAAACAAAACACAGCATTCTGATTATTCAATCCATGTAAATTGTTCAAAATAACTGCATTGAAATCGGCGCTTCGCTATCGGGGGGGGTATTCCTTCAGTATTGGCTGAACGAGGTCATTGTGATAAAAAGGTGATATATCAATAATTGACACATCATTTTCTGGCAATGCTTCTGAATGAGCTTTATCTTTTACATTTTTACTTGTAGATGGTTTTGCATCAACTGATTGCGCAGATTGGAGGGAGTCTAGCTTCTTACTACCATCAATGGTTTGCTCGGAATCAAGAATTGGTTTTTATTTGTTTCATCTGGGTTTGGTACACTCTTTCTTTTCAAAAAGTTATACATCGACTACTGTATTGATTTTTTTGACAATATCAGTCTGAAATAGACAAAAGTAAGTACCCGAAATCTTTTTTTATTTTATTTTTAATTTCCTCGTAATATAAACACAAAAATAAATATCTCATTTCTTTAAATAAAATTTTTTTTTTAATTTCTCATGCATGGAGGAAACAATATACCTATAACTTTATCTTGTTCGTGGCTCCAATCTATGCGTTTCTAATTTTTGGGTAGAATTAAACTTAAACCCTCAGATTTCATCTAGAGTCTAAAAACCTTAAAGAAATACATTTTTGACTCCAAGCGGTCAATTTCATCTTTTTTCAAAAGTTACATTATAAAAAGAAGAAATTAAATTTAAATATATACTAAGGGCTCGTGGACACTAGTAAGTAAATGAACAAGCTTGCGTGAAGATCGAATCTCGCAAGAATGTTGGGATCGATGGTCTGACGATATTTTTTTGAGTCAGATTTGTTTTGACGTAGGAGGTGCATTTGTCGCAACGTTTTATTGTTTAATTTAATTGTTTATTTATATTCATAAACATACAACAGTACTATAAGATTTTTGAAGTGAAAAACGCAAAAACCACTTGCAAAACACTTGTTACAGCAGATTCCTAGAGCAATTTTAATGCGATTTGCTAATGTAAACGTTATGGAAAGAAACGGCGCAAGTGCTAGTGTACACGAGACCTTAGAAACTTTAAGATTTAGAATTACTAAGTTCGAAGAATTCGAAGAAATTTAAGAATAGGTAAAATTATACATTTTATTTTCGATCAGTTTCAGTGGAAAAATTTTGTATGTTATTTTTAATAAATTTTGATAACTGAAGGCAGTCATCCCGTGTTTTCAAAAATCGTTTTTTTTTTTTCTTTGCATAAATTACATACAAATATAGTGTTGAATATGCGGGCGGAGTGATATTCCGATATTCGAAGCCGTCCGGAAGTTACAGGGCGTTATATTCACAAACCTCCTATGTTGTTTCGAATATAATGAAAAGTTTAGTCGCGTTTTTCTCAAAACCATGTTTTTTAAATCGGTAGACACGATATCTCAAAATCTATCGAACGAATATCTTTGAAATTTATTAAACTTATTCACTACTAATATATAGTGTCCAAACTAGGATAATTCTGATTCATCAAGCCGTTTTTTTGTCGACCTGAAGAAGTCGTAAAAATACACTAAAATTAACGACAAAAAGTTCAATAAGCTGCCAAAAATTCACTGTTCAATATTTTTTGATAATCCTAGTTCCAAGACTAGTTCAAACTTCACAGATTAAAATGCTGTTTGATTTTTTTATTGGAGATAAACAGAACGCCCGCAATCGTGTCTACCGAAAACAAGGTTTTTTGAAAATGGGTGGCAAAGTTGCCACGTATCTCAGGAATGACCGACAATTTGGGGTTGAAAAAAATTCTTAAGTTTGCTCAACATGTGCATCAATATATGGTAAAAATTTCACAGTTCTATCATTATTAAGTTCGTCAGAACAAATTCCCAAGAATGGCGTAAAAAAGCCTGCACACGGGATGACCCCCTTAAGCAATATTGAATATTAAAATTTCTATTAGTAACAGATGTAGGGAAAGTTTAACTGAGACAGTTTAACTGAGCAAATTTGTCAAAATATGCGCGAGCTTTGAAGGGTTAGATAGAGAATGCAAAAATATTTCTTACCTTGAAGCAAAGAATAACGAATAGCACTTAGGTATAATGTATGACAAAATTGCCAGCTACTGCTTATAATAATATCGAAAGCGAGAAAAATTAAAACACTTTTTTATTAAATTAAAAACTGATGAAAACCAAATCTCAGATCTTTGATAAGAACATGCGTTAGAGCTAAATACACCTTACACCTTACACCTTGTGTTCTTCTTTATGATTTCGCTTTTTTTTTGTTTTGCTTTTCCGAGTTTTGCAGAATCTACAACGAACAAGACCACCAACACAGCCGCGAAATACCAGCGAAATTCTTTATGATTCCGCTTTTTTTGTTTTGCTTTTTCGAGTTTTCCGGAACCTACGACCAACCGATCGAAAAACACCACCAACACAACCGCAAAATTACAGAGAATTTTTCGTCTCTAGTCCAATTCATTTACTTGGTTGTCATCATAGTTTTATACAGGGTGATCCAAGTCGATAGGATTAATAGTTTTCTCGCATTTATACCCTTAAAAATTTTTCGTTGGTGTCATAATCAATTAAAACATTTCTGAGGTTTCAAATTCAGGGTGGGGGCAAATACCACCCTGCCCCCCCCCCTGCCCCCTTCCCCTTTGCCCCCTTCCCCCCCTGAAATGACGTCCCTGGTGAAAACCATTGTAGCTCTGCTTCGCAAAGAGAATTTCAGTGTAATAAAAAAATTTTTTTTAAGTGTTACATTAGACTGTTTATTGGGTAAATATTTTAACTGTTGTAATTATAAAATAGTTCCTCTGATTTAAATTAAAATAGATAAACAAAACACTTGTCTTAATACAGGGCCGTCATTTCAGTTTTTCTAGGGGGGGGGGGGGCAGATGGTATGAATCTATATATATTTATATATTATATGAAAATACAAAATTCAGAGGGGGTCCCTGTCTAAACACTTGGCTAATAAGCGAATGCCCTCTGCATATTTAAATGTTGGCAGAATCAGCAGCTTGGAAGATTTAGCAGAGCGTATTTAATTTTAAAGGACCTTATGGCAGGTACCTACTTGAACGATTTATTCCGATTTATACTTTTACTTATTACCGTCCTTTAAAAAAGGGAAGAGTACAGCGAACAATATTAGCTACATCGGTTCATATGCGTGCAATCAAATGGAAGAAGGAATATTTATCACCATACACTAAAATTAACGACAAAAAGTTCAATAAGCTGCCAAAAATTCACTGTTCAATATTTTTTGATAATCCTAGTTCCAAGACTAGTTCAAACTTCACAGATTAAAATGCTGTTTGATTTTTTTATTGGAGATAAACAGAACGCCCGCAATCGTGTCTACCGAAAACAAGGTTTTTTGAAAATGGGTGGCAAAGTTGCCACGTATCTCAGGAATGACCGACAATTTGGGGTTGAAAAAAATTCTTAAGTTTGCTCAACATGTGCATCAATATATGGTAAAAATTTCACAGTTCTATCATTATTAAGTTCGTCAGAACAAATTCCCAAGAATGGCGTAAAAAAGCCTGCACACGGGATGACCCCCTTAAGCAATATTGAATATTAAAATTTCTATTAGTAACAGATGTAGGGAAAGTTTAACTGAGACAGTTTAACTGAGCAAATTTGTCAAAATATGCGCGAGCTTTGAAGGGTTAGATAGAGAATGCAAAAATATTTCTTACCTTGAAGCAAAGAATAACGAATAGCACTTAGGTATAATGTATGACAAAATTGCCAGCTACTGCTTATAATAATATCGAAAGCGAGAAAAATTAAAACACTTTTTTATTAAATTAAAAACTGATGAAAACCAAATCTCAGATCTTTGATAAGAACATGCGTTAGAGCTAAATACACCTTACACCTTACACCTTGTGTTCTTCTTTATGATTTCGCTTTTTTTTTGTTTTGCTTTTCCGAGTTTTGCAGAATCTACAACGAACAAGACCACCAACACAGCCGCGAAATACCAGCGAAATTCTTTATGATTCCGCTTTTTTTGTTTTGCTTTTTCGAGTTTTCCGGAACCTACGACCAACCGATCGAAAAACACCACCAACACAACCGCAAAATTACAGAGAATTTTTCGTCTCTAGTCCAATTCATTTACTTGGTTGTCATCATAGTTTTATACAGGGTGATCCAAGTCGATAGTATTAATAGTTTTCTCGCATTTATACCCTTAAAAATTTTTCGTTGGTGTCATAATCAATTAAAACATTTCTGAGGTTTCAAATTCAGGGTGGGGGCAAATACCACCCTGCCCCCCCTGCCCCCTTCCCCTTTGCCCCCTTCCCCCCCCTGAAATGACGTCCCTGGTGAAAACCATTGTAGCTCTGCTTCGCAAAGAGAATTTCAGTGTAATAAAAAAATTTTTTTTAAGTGTTACATTAGACTGTTTATTGGGTAAATATTTTAACTGTTGTAATTATAAAATAGTTCCTCTGATTTAAATTAAAATAGATAAACAAAACACTTGTCTTAATACAGGGCCGTCATTTCAGTTTTTCTAGGGGGGGGGGGGGGGGGGCAGATGGTATGAATCTATATATATTTATATATTATATGAAAATACAAAATTCAGAGGGGGTCCCTGTCTAAACACTTGGCTAATAAGCGAATGCCCTCTGCATATTTAAATGTTGGCAGAATCAGCAGCTTGGAAGATTTAGCAGAGCGTATTTAATTTTAAAGGACCTTATGGCAGGTACCTACTTGAACGATTTATTCCGATTTATACTTTTACTTATTACCGTCCTTTAAAAAAGGGAAGAGTACAGCGAACAATATTAGCTACATCGGTTCATATGCGTGCAATCAAATGGAAGAAGGAATATTTATCACCAAGGATATATTTCAAATATTGTACCAACTGACAAACTTTTTTAAACCTGCTCTCAAGCATCAATTATTTAAACATTTAACATTGAATAAAATATTCGTGAATAGTTCTATTTTTATTTATTTTTTTTATTTTTTCTATTAAGAAATTTACTTTTATGTTCAACCGAAATTAATCCAAATTGGTATTTGCAACGAGTACCTATAGTTCGAATGAAACTTAGCTTGATGCATTAAGTCTGGCGATTCTTATGTCGCGTTTGCACCATCGCCTTCATTTGCATTGGACATGTGCACTGAACGCGAGTGTCTAGGCCAGGCCCGTGCGCACGGGGGGGGGGAGTTCAACCCCCCCCCCCCCATTGGCCTATTTTCAGGGAAGTGAGGACCTTTTTTTTTTTTTTTAAGTTCATCACATTTAGTATGGGGGAACTTGATAAAACCCCCCCATCATACTTTCCTGCGCACGGGCCTGGTCTAGGCGATAGTGGAAACATTACATTCCAGCAAAATACGAATCCATTTGATATGCGTTCAAAACCGCCATCGACGCGAATGTTGTACTGTTGGAGGCGGTGGCTAGCAGGTATTCAGTTCAACATTCCAGGAAAAATACCATTCGAATAGTATGAACAGTACGGTAATACTTACATTCATTAAATCGGACTGTTTACGAAATAAAATAAATGATTTACAAAAAGTATGAAAGGTTTTTCTAATATTGGATGTTCTTTGTAATCTGAATCTATTACTTCTTATTAGTTTTCTATTTTTAAAAGTGTATCCTTCTTTTGAACCTCTTGATGTCTTAAAATATCTAAGTATCTATAAAAATTAACTACATGATTTTAATTTATTCAGTTTAAGCAAGCATATCCGTAAACCCCAAAAGCGTAGCTCCATTTAAGCTTGGGAGGGCTGAGGTCAATATGATTTCACCGATTTGATACTTTTGCGTTTAATTTTATAATACGCACCACTTTCAAGTGCCGAGAATAAGCAGTCATTCGTCGGTATTTGCCGTCAAACACTCAACAGTCATGTAACTTTTTCCAAACTTAATCCATAACGGACTCGACAATCTACAATTCACGCTTTTTCATATGTCAACGGCTTTGACATTCGACTTCAGGTGTAAATATTGCAAGTCATAAATGTCCAGTTGACTTTCTATGCTCTCCCGCTGCGGTATGTCCATTTCAACATCTTAGAAGGCCTCTAAATTCTTACGTATAGGTGCAGTAGATTATTTGTTTCACCTCCAAACAGGTACTCGAGTGTGTTTCCTCGAGTTCTGCCGCATGTTTTTTTCAAAGTATTTGGAACTTCAAGCTGCGGAGTTCTAGGATATCGTAGATGGCGATCGAAGCCTGCCTGCAGTAATAGTATAAATCGGCTTCGCTGTAGTTTAAATGGGAACCAAGATCTTATACATGATTATGCCGCACGTATAAGAAAACTCTGAGACGGAGCTGGCTGGGACAAAAACTTGGGCAGATTTTATCGTTGAGCAATCACAAGAGCTCCACCTTTATATTAGCAATGTAAACTTGTAAGCAATTCGAATTTTGAACGCAAAAGTCGTACTGAGAAGAACCCCTTTCCGTTTTATTGCTTTTTGCCATAGCTAATCCAGCACGAGCTATTAGTTTGGGTCTTATAAACAAAGTCATGTCCAACCATTTTGTCCCAGCTCAATAGATAGTTAAGAGCGACTTTGTTACCTAGTTCTAATACAAAGTTTAGCTACCCGCTTATAAAACTAGTATTTTTTTACTCAACCCAACACATGCTCTCTTTTCTCAAAATTCAAATGAACCAAAAATAATTTAAGATTTGATGTACTAGTACTAGTTTTACACAATTTTTCCGAAGGAATCTTTATGCAATTCATATCCACGTTTTATTCGCAAATCAACAACACAACTGATCTCTAGTTAACAAACAGAAAATCAAAGACCGCTCACGGCTCCATTATTTGGGAGTTCGAGAAAAATGTCCGTCTACTATAGAAGAAGTTTATTAAAACAAATATTATTTATGTACGTATATTATATGTACATACCTATATTACATAATATACTCTGACCTGTAATTAGTCCAAAATTGGTTCTTAGGCAATATGCTAATTTAATGTCATTAAAAACAAAAATGAATACTCTTTCGAAAAATTAACAAATTGGACATTGACTTTAACCTAGGCACATATGGAATTCAACTAACAACAGAACACGAAACAAACTATTTAGGGCTAACAATTGACGACAAATTTACTTGAACTCCATGCATAACAAGACTCAGAAAAAAATTTGCTCCGATTATTGGAATAATAAGACGCAACAACTTTCTACAGGTCCCAATAAAGAATTTGCTATTATAATCTATTTACACTATCTAACAGAAGTTATGGACTTTTTCTTTGGAGCCAAACCTCGAAAAAAACCTAATAGCCTGTCCAGGCCGGAGATTTTATATCACTTTCGATGTAATTGCACTGAAATCGAGTCGAAAGTAAGGTGATTCTTCATACAAAATATGTCATCGAAATTCTGCACTTTCGGCGAAAATACGACTTTTTCGGTGGAAAAGCATGGCAGTACTGCCATCATTTCGATATTTAATCAATATTTTTTCGAGACTCGGAAACTATCAGCTGATGTGTATGTCAACTTCACTTTATGTGTGGTTATGTTATCATAAAAAGAAGTTTATTTTTGAAATCTTGTTCCCTATCCGCCTGAATCTTCCTTTCAAGTGTGCGAACGCATTCTCAGTGACCCTCCTGCATTTGGAATTGCAAAAAACAAAATCAAAATCGTGTTATGCTCCTGTGTTTGACATGAAGACGTCAGTCAAAAGTCAACGAAAATGTCTTGCGTTGGTGTGAATCAGCTGGCTTTCGATAAGAATTTCGTCAAAGCGAGCTACTTTCAAACGGGCGGTCTGAACAGGCTTTAAACAAAATTGCTAGAAGTACCCGAGCTAACAATGAAGACACAAATATTTTGAGGCAAAATATTTTTGTTTCTGAGCTTAGTCTCTTTTTCGATTAATACACTTTTCCCAACGATGTTGGATAGCTTCGATACCCTCTTTATTATGAGAGTTGTCAAGGTCATCAAAATAAGCATCAACCGCAGACTCCACCTCTGCTCTGCTGGCAGTTTTTTTGATTAATTGTTAGTTGTTTTCCGGCGTCAACGGAGTGAAACTCCAACACGAAATCCCCGAGTGTTGATTAATCGATGTCCTTGAGGACATGACAATTGGAAAACCTTCACTGTATAGGCCAGTTAATAAGACTGTGTTGGACTTGGTCTAAAAGTGTTGTTTCGTCACTCTTCTATCATGCTTTCTATCCGAAACACCCTGACAGCTGGTGGTATTGCTTAGGAATATTCTATATAGACGATGTTGAAACAATTTTCATTATCAAGAATTATACCGGAATAAAATTTTTGCCATCGCATGCTTATACGAAAGGTAGGTAGCATTGTAGATCACCCAATATTTCAACCAATTTGGTGGAATTTTTGGTTGTTCTCTAGGATATATCAAGCTCAACTCTAAAGGCGTGACATTGAATCTTGCCAACAGCAATTTTATTTGTTGACCAATTTTTTTGTTAATGAATTTTTCGTGGTAAGCTACCATAGAAGCAATTTTGATTAAATAAATATTAGTTGTTTTCCGGCGTCAGTGGAGTGAAAAGCAGTGAAGTGATGGGGTTTCACTCCACTGCTGCCGGAAAACAACTAACATTTAACCAAAATTACTTCTATAGCTTATAACGAAAAACTCATTAATAAAAAAAAATGGTAAGTTTGAAAAAAAAAAGAATCTCAGAGGATTAAGTCTGGTGAATAGGGTGATTTTTAACTCATTGATTTTGACCACCGCGATAACGGATATGTGAACGAGTCCACTGTCTTGATGAAACAACACTTTCTTTTTCGCAGCATTTGGCGTGTTCCCTTGATTTTATAAATCAAACGCTGCAATAAATTCGCTTTGTCATGTTCAAATTTTCAGTAAATATGCGTTGTACAGCGCATTTTGAAAAGCATACCAACCTAACACGTCTGCTAGCTACAACTGCAGGATAGTACCCTAATACTGGATATCCAGAATTGGCAACAGTTGAGTATCCAGTATTGGGGCATACAGGAATTTTAACCTAATATATTTACCCAAATTTTTTGTTATTTCGGAGTATGTATGTAGTTAAGCAACACGCTAAGCCAAAATAATGCTAGTATTACACTGTATGACCACGCTGTCAAATTGCAGTAGTAAGCAATGCAAAATAGTGAATTTGACTGAATGAATACTGTGAGATTTATTTGTATTCGCCTACTTCGCATCGCATATTACTGCAATTTGACCACTTGGTCAAACAGTGTAATACAAGCTTAAGAAATATTAATACATATCGTATGTAAGAGCAGTTTGAAGGCAACTAATTTAAAAAATTATTGCGTTCAAGAACGCTTCGTGGTTATTCGGAAACAACCGACAGTAAATATGGAATTGCTAGGTAGCACTATATAAGTGACTAGCTTCTTTTGATATTTCCGCTCACGCCACTAAACTTAAATGACGGTATTTAGATCCCATTTTAGCATGGTTTCCGGTATTGCGTACCTATCCAATATTTGGTATTTCTCACCTATTGTCTCCAGTTCTTTAAGTTGAGAAAGAGTGCCCAAATGGGGAGCTTTTCTCTGATTTTTTTTGAGCTAGAAGGAGTTTCCCATTTTGCATAAAGGGATTTAAATCAAATAATAATAATTGAAAAATTTTCCTTACTGCCTATTTGAGCCACCTCTCGTTTTCCCCCCTTTTTAACACCAAAAATTAAATTCAGTTATACAGTTTATTCATTTCCATTTGTTTCACCTACGGGATAATTTACTAACATACGAAAATAAAAATAGCAAAACACTATCCGCGCATGTTTGGAAAAAAGAAATTTTAAAATTATGTCTACATAATATACTCATGTTTAAAAACAACATGATATTTACATATTTAAATTAGTCAATAAAGTGCTAGGCAATATTATAGCGCTAATCGGCATTTCAGGTGTCAAAATTAATTAGCATCTATAATTTCTGAGCTATTATTTCCAAATATTTATCCAAATTATTGTAATTTCTGAAGAGGTCCAAGTTGCTGGCTCTGATTTGAATGTGACAAATTGATACAGTAGTCCGTTAAATTGAATTATTTGTTTCTTGCTATCCAAAGTGGTTTCCGTACTAGGTTGTTATGTTCTTTCCAACTGGAATTTATTTGATTTTATAACATTAAATAGAGAAGAAACGAATTTTCTATGTAAGAACGCGCTCAAAAATATTTGAATAAATGACGCGACTATGTAGTTATACTGTAGTAAAACAATCATTTAGACAAATTTTCCAAATTTATTATATGGAAAATTGTTTTCGGACGACCTAAAATCCTAGATGATGTTCACATTCCCTTTTGTCATAAAATGTTTATCAGAACTGGAATTTAATACATGCTTAATTAATTAATTAATCGAAAATACATAGTTCAACTACTTTTTACTTGAAATTATTTCGGGGGTTTCAGACATATAATTATTCCGGGGGGTTTCAGAAAAATTTACGTGTTGAGTACAAGTTACATTTAGTTTTGCGTATGTAATTACATCCCCCCCTCCGTTCGCGCATGGCAATAGGCCATTCTATCTTGTTTATAACTTCTTCAATTCCTCGATACCCTGGCGTTTGGACAGTAACACTACACTGTTAAAAAAATATTTCATTTTCAATCCAATTTTTAAATTCTCACAAAATTCGCATAATCCAGCTTTCCTTAGTAATTCCAGTGGTATTCCGTCTATTAATAATGTATTATTAGTTTATTACAATTAATAACAGTGCCTCAGAAGAGCTCTGTTCCTGCGATCGGACCTAGGCCTAAGAAGGTTTTCGTATTAAATATTTTAGGCTTAGAGCTACTGTAATCGAAATCGAAGTTCAAAGAGCAATAATTAAAATATGGCAATCTACTTGAAGCGTGCGCCTAACATCATCCAAGAAATCAATTGAGTACTCGAAATTAGTGTCTTCATTTCGCAGTCGAATAAAAACCTCAACGATACCACGATTTACTGTTAAAGTCTAAGCACCTCCGATAATCACAAATGTCAAGAATTCTATGAACTCCGACAGTTGAGTGTCACTTTTTTCTTTTTTCTAAATGGCATGTACTCGTAACTCGTATGTACTTACCGTCATTATTCTTACAAGTAGAAATAATGAAACTGCGACAGATTCATTCCATCGCTGCATAATTTACAATTAAAAGAATGTCAAAAACAATAATAAATTAAGGTAGGAAAACACATGTACGAGTAACATATCACTCAGAGTTATTAGTAACGTTTTTCTAGTGGTTTATCAGCTTCATACGAAGCTGAAGCGCATTGGCCTTGCCCATCACACACCACTGTGGTCTGAACCGGACGGTTAGTCCATAGTTATACATAGATACTTGTACACTCTGACTGCATAGCATATAAATTAAAGCTAGTTTAGTTTTGAGCTGCTGATTTTTTTGATTTATTTGATTTTGTGTTGCTTTTATTGTCGAATATAAATGAAAAATTTATAAAAATAAAAGAATTTGGTAAAATTTCGTCTCCAGATTCGATAACTTTTTTTCCAAGTACCTAGGAACAAACATATTTCCATAATTTTTACCTAGTTGGTGTCGTGCGCACTTAAAATTTTGGCCATTTTAGTGGATAGGGAAATGTGAAAGGGCGCAGTAAATGGACAGCGAAGATATGGGTTTTTTTCATTAGAGTTGAACCGTGGTCAAATCAGGAAATATTGGGTACAATTAAACATCTACGGCATTCGGCATTCGGTATTTTTTGTTTTTCTCTTTTTCGGATCGAACCAATGAGCTTTTATACGGATATTTCGGAATGTGAGGTCAACCGTTTGACAGTCGCCATAGTTTGTAGCAGACTCATTCGACGGTTTTGATTGATTTTTAGGTTGAGGAGACCATTTGTCACGCAGAACGGAGATGATGATGAAGTTGAGTCTTCTGGTGTGGTCAATGGAATCAGTTAAGTTGAGTCCTACCTTGAATTTATTAAATGAGTATACATAGATGCAGTCGAACTTCTTGCATTTTTACGAATTGGAAATTTACATTGATTTGTACTCCGAAGCTGTCGATATTTCCTCTATGAACCACTTGTATGTTGGTCACGTTTTTTATGTGGATATAGAAATGGATATATTATACGTATACGACACCCTGGGGACTAAAGAATTACGCGATTAATCGATTAATGGATAAGAAGGCATCAATTAATCGTATAAACTTTAACTAAAATAGCATTTTGTCCCACATGTAGTCAGAAATCAAGTAAAATTGCGATCAAGGATCGCTTCCGCAATCCAATGAACACTCCACGTCTCCACACACGGTACGTTCGAAGCTTATCATATGCTTGACATTGAATCGTGATCGCGTCATGCAGTGTCTCAAGCTTTAATGAAAATTGTCAGTTCGTTTCGGTCGGGCTGTCAATTTTCATTTGTAATTAACACACGATCGAAAACCAAAAAATTTTACAAGTCAACTGCCTTGTCCTGTTTGTAACTACCTGCGAATGTCCACAGTAGTCAACTACAATTTTGGCGAGTTTGTCCAGTAAGAAACCGGCAGCCTGAGAAGAGGTACGAATTACGAATGATCTGGTCCCGAGTCATCAAAATGATCGATGGGCATATTAGGAAACTGAAAATTTCAGCAAAATACTCACCCGACGGATTGTGATCTTGGCATATAATTATGGGGCCCCTTTTCGGGGTGGAGAAAATCTTATGCTGATATTATGTGTAACCAGTTAGTTATATGATACAAAATACATACCTACGTAGAAAAAAGGACCTTAGCCGAACTGGGATTTATGTTGATCATGTCCACCGATCGTGTATTTTCTATGTTTCTTTTTGTTGGCTTGATCACTGATCACGTTTATTATATTCCTATGGAATTTCATGTACACCTCGTTCTCGAGAACATTTACATAAATAAACGTTCGGACACGACAAAACTACTATCAATCATGTTCAATCGATTGATCGCTGTGACTGATGTCGATTTGAGCGATCGATCCGAGATGTTGAAATCTTACGCAAGTTGGTAGCTAAGACCCATTGCTTAATGGTGTTACCAATAGTTTTCTTTGGGCTTCCTTGGCATGTCTTCAAGCTCAAATTCGGTATGTTTTAGTCAGCCCCCCTCCCTAAATCTTGAGAACGATCAAATTAATTTCATAAGAATATGAATAGGCATCGTTTTTGAACACACATTTTCAATGGGATTATTGTAATTAGTCGATGGGAAACACTTTGGAATTTACTTCTAGAAATTGCTAAATTAATAACTTTATCTAAGGCATAGATCTACAAAAGCTAGATGATTTATAGCAAATCCAAACGAGGATTCAAAAACTACATTTAGCGAGAGATTAAAATAAATAAAAACAAATAGCTATCTTAAACGTTTAATGTTTTTATAGAAACACCATAAATCAACATGCTACCGAATTAATTTTAGTATACTTAAACTTTTAGAAGAAGTATTTTCGCTTTGATGACGATAACTGATCTTAGAAATATAACACACTGGAAAACACGGAATCATAAAAGGCTATCCAGCTGGGCGATTGGGTGCGTTATCCTGTTGAAACGTTTAGTCATCATTCTCTGTCAAAAGCTTAAGACGCTTAATACAAAAAACGTGATTTAAGGCAGAGACTAGACGTAACACCAACTAAAGTGTAAAGTGAAAGTATTGATTGTTTTAGGAATAGATATATTGAAATTTTTTGGAGTAGATATTATTAAGAGGAAGAGAAAGTTGACTATAAGAAAGTATCAACTACATATGTACATATTTCTCAAAACCGGCAATCTGATTCTCCACATCACTAGCCTCTCCACTAAAAACTGTGGCCAAGCATTTTGAAATGCGACCCCATATCAATTTAAAAGTGAAACAAATCACTGATTGATCTCACCGTCACAGTAGGTACCTTATTTCGAGTAACAACCAAAAGAGGATAAAAGTCTCACCACCAAACCGATAGCGTTAGAGCCAGAAAAACGCTTAGATAATCCATTTTCCACACATCACTCATATGCCACCGTAGCTGCACTATACAGTTCGGCTATGGTGCAACAGCAATCACATCGAAAGAAAAAAAGCCCGAATTTTACAATTTAAAACGACTTTTTTCCGGTTCTAATAATTATTTTTACGTTCTTAATGTGCCCTTCTTAGATGAATAACAGCAACAAACATACATATCATACCACGCGAAGAAAACCAGCTTTTGGTACTTTTTCCCTCATCAAAAAATATTCTGGTTATTAAAATTTCACACTCTGTCAGTACACGATTTAGAGCATTGGTAGGCGTAAAGTGAGGACGAAATCGAAAAAACCCTGAAAAAAACGAGCAGGTCCTACTGATGAACCGAGAAGAACGAACATTTTCTAGGATTAAGAACAACGGAAAATTCGAAATCCTTATGTTAAATGAGTAGTGTAACTGGAAACCGAAACAAACGTGTAGGTCGGAAAATCTCGGGTAAACTATTGAATGTCCGCGCTGCAGAATCTCACGGACTATAAGGATATCCGGATTGGCATGGGAATTGAACTTGTTTGTTATGGTTTACAATAATTAGTATGTAGTTGAAATGAACACGTTTGTTTTGCGTTATTTGAAGTTAGTGGATCAGTAATATTGGTTATTTAGGCCCCTTTTTCCTTGGAGTATAACGAGTCGATCACCAACCTGAGATTCTTCGACAATGTAGCAAGTTACTACTTCACCTCAATTGCGTTATAATTCAATAGTGAATAGTTTTATACGTTTCTGTATGGTATACCAACTTAAAGCTAATTCTGTCTTTTTGCTTCTGCTCTTTGAGGACTGTACTAGTGAGGCATTCTCCTCTTTATCTGATTTAATAAAAATTATATGTATGTACATATATGCCTTTAAGATTCAACATTTGATGACGGTCGAACTCAATTTAATTCGATCATTAAATTATTATTGTTTAGTGACAGTCCTCTCAAATGCTCTCCGTTCGTGTTAAGTTAAAATATAGCAAGCGATCAAAGTAAATTAATATTTCTTATAGTTTAGCCCTTTTGCACCGGCTTTTTTCTAGCGGTTGAAATTTTATTTTAGTATTAACTAATGGACTACATATGTTTCAAATATTATCTTCCAGGTACAGTCGGTTCGGAAGATATTGTAATATGTTCTTGTCGCAACATCATATCATTGCACTTACTTTCACAAAAACATGCAAACCATCTACCAAACTATCAAATTTCATACTATCAACCTTAAACTGTAATCTCAACCTAGAAAAAAAAAAATCTTAATCTTTCGTTCTACCAAATTACAGGAATTAATGCGAGCAAATCTTCATCGCGGCTACACCTTGCGCATAAAACCTTCAAATTTTCGTCAAAATCCGTCAAAAAATAATCGAAAAGGGAAATTAGTACCCGTCTACAATCGAGCATTTTTGATCGTATCGGGAAAGCGGTTAGCTACACGGCTATACCCCGTGAAGGCTTTTTATAAATAATCTTATGTGGGTAGGTGAGATCTAGGTGCGTTTTCTTCTTTACATGCTTGAGTCGGTCTTCTGAGGGGTCTAATGTGCCATTATAATGGGGCGACAATAATTATAAAGCAATTTGTTGGGATTCGCCTCGAGTGCGGCTGCATATATAGTATGTACATACAACCATCAAGCGTCAGTGGAGGCTTGTAAAGGCATAATTGTAGCGAAAATGTGCTATCGAGTGAGTGCCAGCCCACACAGGAAATTATTGCCCAATTTCCGAACAGGTGTCAATAGAGGGTGGCCCCAGGAGGTTGGTTATTGTAATTTTCTCCCCAGTAATCTGTTTGTTCTTCTAACACCCGAATTTTTTTCGCGTTGTTTCCATAAGAGTAGAGTCATTTTCTGATCATATCGGCTTGTACGACCCCTAAACATAAACACCATTTGTAAACCAACCGAAAATTAGGTTCGACACTAATTTCAGTTGTGTCGAGAATACTTGTATACACTCGTAGGGTACCTACCTACTATACATATATACTACCGACTACTGAGTTAGAGATAAGGTCAAGCGTTTACAATGTTTTTTGGTAGACTGGCTCCGATTGTGGGTCTTTCGACTATCGAGTTCCGTAATGGACTTCCTCCTCGACGATCTTAGAGATGCTATCAGCAGGCTCTAGTACTGTAGGCAGGCATCATAGAGATCGACACAGTAGCAATGCCTCAAATTTTGTGAAATTTTATGGTCGCTGACTTTGGTATTGCATATTTATCAACGAGTTCCTAAATAAAGCCTTTGTAATTTGGTTTTCTTTTTCCACCTTCGGAGAGCAGTTGGATTTTTTTCTGACAGGTATATTTGTGTAGATAGCAAGTGTAATTAAATTGCACAGGATGGAAATTAATGTCAATTGGTCGTCTATTTGACTTTAATGAGACCATTCTGTGGTAATTGCGAATTGTTTTGTTGATGGACGCGGCAGTTAAGGTTAAACTCGAATTGGTTGATGGTAAGAATCTTTCAAAATGAAAAGAAGAAGTAACTTGGTGGCCGGGCATCTTAAATGGCACGTTTTGGATGGGGAAGCAGTTGGTTTCACAACGCCATCCCACTGGGAATCACTTAGAAAAAGATATCTTGAATGGTCTTATATACCTACATATATCTCTGTGTGCGATTGTTAAGCAAAAAGTGATGATAGTTAATGACTTGTGATTCTGGGAATTAGTTAAAGACGCGCATGTCAACTCTTTTCAAGCATGTCATTCTCTTTGTAATCGCTTCGAAGTTGAAACACATGTTCACCATCGATATGGTAACTTGATTAGATTTTGATAGATTATAGTTCACGGTTGAGACATTATTTTGAAATATTTTCTACCATCCTACAATCGATCGTATCAATCTTAAGTCAGGGTTCTACGAAATCATTTCTTAAACTCTACTAACTGAGTGCAATCGATGTCAAGATTTTTTTATGAAATTGCCCATCTTTTCAAATCCAATGTATCTCTGCATGAGTGTTGTGTGTACCTGTTGATATTACAAGAAGCTTATACAAGTGACGTTACGATGAATGTCAATCTAGACAAATCTTTAATGCTTTTTTGCTTAAAAACTACTTTAAAAGAACTGTGCTGGTACTGCAAAGTCAATAAAATGCATAGTGATCAGTGGGATCAGAAAAATTTAAATTTTAAAAATTCCTTCGATGGGTGCAAATTGACGTTTTTACATTGGTAGATGGTTGGTGAGGGTTTTAACATGAGTTGAGGCTTAATCAAAACATTCTGATCTATCTCAGAAATTGTTGATATTACAAAATTGAATTTATTTTCTAAAACGATTAGTAAAATATACTGTAGGGGAGGCCACAAATTGTAACAATCTTTCGAGGTATCACAGAGCCTACTTAAACTCGGGATATAAATATTGTTGTAAAATCTCACATTCTTTAAACCTCGATTGTACGTTCATTGAAATTATAATTAAAAATAAATAAATTTTGAAAAAAAGTTTTCGATCACGAGCTATAAAGCCACTACGAAATTTAAACTATTGTACATATTCTATAAGTATGTATGGCAGTATATAAGTTTTTATTTTTTATTTCAGTTTCATCAAAAGCTGATTACTTACAGTTAATTACAATAATTATAAAAAAAAAAACATTTTAAAATATATAAAAGGTAAAAAGGTGTCGGGTCCAACAAAAAGGGATGATATTCACAGAGTCGGTTTTCTTTCTATTAAATATTTCCACTTACTTACATATACAAATTTGTGATATTCATTTTTCCAAGAAACTCGACAACCCATCTGGACCGGCACACCATCCCCAAAATTATCCTTAATGTCCGAGATGAACCTTAAGAAAGTGGCCTCGTCAACATTGAGGTCTTTCATTTCTAAAGGTTATACATAGAAATAAGCTCGCTAATCCACGACCATGAAAACCAAGAACACGACGGATTAGTGATAGAAATAAAAGGAAGGATGGAAAACATATTTTAAGAACACATTATTGATAGTAAAAAACATCCAATGGGTAGCCAGGTATTTTCGTCGTAGACGACGGACTATTGGACTCGCGATACACACAACCGTCGGACTATATTTTACTTCCGATTACCGAGCTGTGGATTATCGAGGTTGTACTTTATTATTGGGAAATACTTTAATTTTTGGAGCGTAGTAAAAGTGGTGGCAACTGAATAGATATAAATTTTATTATTGCTTACAATTTTAAAATTCATAAATTATTATTAACTACATCCTACAGAGCGCAACCAATAAATTGATATATAAAACAGTTCCATGCCGTTAAACGAGAACATGGAATACATCAGTATGCCTGATGGTTCACCATTTAACCCTTTTCTTTCAATTAGTCAGCATGTTCAGGTAAAATCCTCATTTTCCGATTAATGATCGTCTAATGAGATGTGCAGAGTCTATTTCCTATGTAAGGTCGACATTTTTTCTGTTCTCATTTACGACTTTCCGCGGTTCGATTTCGACTTTACTACATTATTGGGTACACTTAAAGTATGTTAACGGGTTAACTTTGAAGTAGGTGTTTTGGGGAATTCTACAGCAAGTACTCAATTTCGGTCAACTGTCCCGAGTTCTAAATCGAGTTGAGAAAAGAAGGGTTGATGACGGACAAGGGTACTTGCACTTAATATTCCGAAAAGAATAAAAACAAACGAACTAATTAAGCTTGGCATAACAGATGGCAAACTCAATGCCATGGTCGTCTGCTTAAAAAAATACTTAGCACCAAATTATAACATGCTGTGGTAACTGAAAACTATCTGAGCTGCTTAGTATGGACGGCTCGGCGACCACCCTCAACAGTAGTTGTCGTCGTGGTAATCTTGAGACCGGTGCAGAGTGCAGGACCACCAATGGACCAGGAGTGCATGTTGCATACGTCTTAAGGACAGCTAGCGATTATGATAGAACCTTCGATTAGTCATTGCCTACAGACAAACGGAAGTAAGTTACGTTCTGGCTGCAGTTGTAGTATGCTCTATGTATACATTCATTATCCGGTGAGTTCAAATCGTGGATTGTATTCTTGTTTTGTATCGTGTCTGCAACTGAGACTTGGAGTATACTTATATTTTTTCCGTTCCTCTTTACGATTTTTATATAGATATATTCCATTCACCGGCAGCAGTATTCCAGCGCAGTCATCTTTCTTGTCTCCATTCCCGGATCCGTCGAAATCCTGCCTGTAATCAGATACTCAACACTTGACTTGGGTGTAAGCAAAACTAATGAAGACCTATCTAGTATCTTGTACTGTCTACTGACTTTGGGATAGTGCGCTACTTATCCACGTCCGTAAAAAGGGGGCTTGAGGATCTCTTCAATGGGGCTATTTAATATCGTTTCATATACACTGCTAACCATGATTATGGGATCACCTAATTTTTTCCGTATAATAATTAATAATTCAAATATTTTATTTTGAAATAAATTCAAGTAGACTCACTGCTATGGCACTAAGTAAATGGAGCCTTGGTACCCAAGTAAGACAGATCTCTGTTTTCGGGTTCTTGCAACGTTGTTACAGACCTTTCAACAGCAATTTGGTTGCGATGGAACAGTGAAACAACCACCTGGCAACGTTTTTACAACGTTGTGAAGTTAAAAGTGGGAGATAGAATGAAGCTGTGAGGACGTTGTAGCAAACCACCGAACAACCTTAAAACAGCAAATAAGTTGTCCTGACTAAATCTTCTTTTAAACAGCAAAAAAGTTGCGAATGAGATTCGAAAATAACGAAAAAGAAAAAAAAGAAAACTCTTTCTTCTTCTACTACTTTTTTCAGTTCTTTTTTTCTTACACACCTTTTTTCATAAATTTTTTTTCGCTACTACTACAAATTTTTTTTTAATGTTATATATTTTTGAAGTACTTAAAGTTTTTTTCTGGAAACATCGATCGACTGCGGGGTTCGAACCTAGATCCTCTGAAGAGATTTTCGTACACGTACAAGTCGCAATGCGCTAGCCCGTTGCGCCCCCATGGTAATATCTAAAAGGTTCTTTTTACGTGATTATGTGTTCATGGACAGGAGCGTCCAAAAATAAGGAAAAGAAGTGGCAGTTTTCTAAATACGAACTGATTTTAAATGTATGATTGTTAAATTTAAGGCTGATGTACCGAAAATTAGCATAGAACAACAATTTTTCAGGCCATGGTTCCCATTGGAGTACGTAGTCGACATGTGTCTTGTTGTCGACAACAAAGTTCGAGGGCTCTCGGTAGTCTCTTATACTTTTTCTGTTTTTTTGCTGATTTTCCGCACTTTTGGATGGCGTACAGCTTGATCTTTGGTCGGATTTTTACTCTGCTAATTTTCCTGAGTAGGTGGTAGAGTCACTAAACAGGGGTACGAAACTCGTGCATATTGGTGGACTAGAACAAAAAACTCGGTGATTTTTCTGCTTGTTTTTCTGTTTTTTGCTGATTTTTCACACTTTTGGATGGCGTACAGCGTCATTTTTGGTCGGATTTGCACTCTGCAAATTTTCCTGAGTAGGTGGTAGTCTCACTGAACAGGGGTATGACACACTTGATGAATATGTGATTAATAACATCGCAGCTTTATTTCTGTTTAAAAGAAAACAATTTCTTAAACCGAAAAGTATCGCTACAGAACTAATTGCTATTAAATATTCCGCACTGTTCAGTATTTATATTAATATTTCGAATATTTCGAATCCAATTGCAACTGAAAATTTTTTAAAAAAATTGTATGCGTCGAGTGGTGATTGAACCCACGACATCGCGAAAGCAATGTAATTGTTGACAGCTGTCGCTACAGAGAAAAGGTTGTAAATACAGCCGATTGGTTGTAACAACTATTCTTCTGTTAAAATGCGCATTCCTTCCATTTAGATCAAAATAACCGAAACTAAAACTCTGTAAAAATGGGAAATTAAGTCATACAGATATTTGGTTGTTTTGTCTTCTGTGCCAACGTTAGAGCAACTCTTAGTTCTAACCTTTTGGTTATCGTGACTTTTTTATCCATTGTGATGGTTGGCACAACGTTATGACAACAATTAAAGTTCTGCGATGGAAGAACAAGCTGTCTTGTGTTACTTGGGGACCTTGTTCAAATTTTTGACACTTCTTCAAAATAACATTATCTAGTGCTTGAACGAAGGATTTTTTTTAATCTTTTTCACAACTTACAATACAATACATGGTGAAAACTTTACCAAAAAATGAGATTTTTTGTTCACAGCTCCGCCAAAAATTCAAATTTCAAATTGTTTTTTTTCCTTCGTTCAAGCACGAGCTCTATGCATGTACTAATGGAAAATTGTTCGTTTTTTAATTTTGGATGAACCAGTCCTGAGTTATCCTGAAATGAGTTCCCAACGGGTGAATTTCCAAAATTTTTAAACAAAAATTTTACGAAATACTTACGAAATATGTATCTTTGATGTACTAAATTTTTTAAATAAAATATTTCATTAGATATATTAAAAAAAAAAATAAGTGAAAACACCACTTTTTTAGGCCTTTGAAACCCACCTAACCCCTTAAAGGTTAGTGACTCCGGCCAGCTATTTGGCAGTGTATAAGACAGAATTGTCGGACGTTCGGCTCCAGAAATTGTCGGTTTCCCCATCACGGACTTAACTGCAAGATTAAGTTATCATTTGATCTGAAACATCTTCTTTAGTTCGAGGAGTACCAGTATCAGTTATCAAGTGTGCGCTTTCTTGGTGAACCCTTCTTAAGTTCTGAAATAAAATTCCCGTTACTGGCGTCTTAAAACAACCATCGAGTTCTATTTTATGGCCACGGTTCTTATGATCACTTCCTGTCTGGAAGTTGAAAGTCAACAAAGGGATTTTAATTACACTTTCAACTGCTGGACTCTAATTTTCTTAGTAGCGTGGAGTTGCTATTGTAAAATGATCCTTTCGTGCACCGAAGAAGTGTTTCTATAACTTTTATGTCATATGAAACGCGATAAAGTTGACACTCCGATAAATAAATTAACACCTTTTGGTGACATGTTGCGTGTGCCTGAACCGAAGTCTTTCTGGTGGTGGTCTTACTGCCCAACCTGCTATAGTCGTCTTTTCGCGAGATTCGTGCATAAGGGTGGGTTTTATTTTTTGCATGCGTTGCAGAGGTGAAACAAATTTTGTGATAGGTTACAACTAACCACTGACACATCCGCTCATCGAGAACGATATCGTTCAGAGGTACCTACGGACTAATTTAATTATCAAGCCATCCGGTTTTTCTTTAACGACTTCGGCAATGGTTGGTACAGTTGCCTAATTGTAGTCATCAGCGTAACAAGATCTTAATTTTCATAATTTCTCTCTAAAACACCAATCAACACGATTTAAATGGTTTTACTGGAAAGGAATACATATAGTGATATTTATTTGTATAATGTCGGGTTTTTCAGTTTAACCGATCGAAATTTGTTAGGTTATAGCGGCCGTGCGTGTCACTGAAGCACCATCCGTCGAATTTGTTATGAATTGTTCAGTAGTATATGGTCAGTCACCATGGGAAGTTATAGAGTTGAAAAGCGTGTGCAAACCATCAAATTTTGTTTTTAAAATCAGAGCGCCGTTCAATAAACGTTCCACGCATTGCGTGATTTTTAACGACTAGGTCCATTTCTTGATAAATGGATGTGAATAATTTTCTCCTCTGATTGGTTGATTTTATGTTGTGGGTAGAGGCTCGCCTTAAAGGTTGAGTGTAATTCCAGCCTTAAGCATAGTATATAAACGAAAATAAACTTATAAATTTTATTATATTTTATTTTTGTTATAAGTAATCATTTAATCAGTATTTGATGAAAATGAATAAATAAATCAATATTCCGTAACACCATGTCACCGCCACGTGGAGTGTGGAACTCTGATTCAACAATAGTAGTCGTTAACGATAACCGGTAATTGACTGGTAAGATACGAAAACCGATACCGAAATTCAAGTTTTGAACACTCCAATTTGATTCGCAAGTCGCAGTTGTTGGTCTTTTCAAAGACACTTTGTATGAGTATAAAAGAAGAGTTACTTCACTAGATGAAACTTCTTATAACCAGACACTTTTTCTCACAGTACTCGTATTGAATTTTCTATTTTATGTAGCGCTCAAACTGAGGGAAGAACAACTGCTTTGAGTCATATTTCCTTAATGCATACAACATTTACGGCAAGACGATATTTTAGACAGATACTATGTCTCTTTTTGTTAAATTCAATCGCAGCAATCTTCTATTAGCAACGATTCCCCCAGTAGAAAGGTCATGCTTCCGGACATTAAGCTTAATGTCACACAAAAAGCCCTTGGACAGTTGGATGAGTTGTGTGTACTATAAATGTACTTACTTACCATTAGAGTCACTTCATACAAACTAACACAAACATCCATTATCTTGAGTACGGACAATGTGTGTTTCATTTGAAACCAGTACATTTGAAATTTTTTTGCAGTTGTCTCGATTTTTCATTTTAAGGATCTCCACTAAAGTGGATAAACGCAGTATTTAGTTGACATTTCATGAGACATATCTGGATTCCGTGAAACGTCCATCAAAATCCATCTGCTACACGTATACATACTAAAACTATGCCATTTAAGAAACCTGCGATTTTTTTAATTCGCAGGTTTTTAGTACTAAATATGTACCAAAAGTGGTGATTGTCCGTACTCATGATAGTGGATGTTTGTGTTAGTTCTTATACAGTGACTCTACTTACCATATATAGGGTGTATTATTATAAAATGGAGCGAGACGTATATTCAAGGAGCTGAAAAACCAAATAAGACACCAATTTAAACATCAAACACTTAAGTCATGAAACCACATCATTGGTTTTACTAGCAATAATTTGTTGAATTACAAACAGAAAAATATTAAATCGATTCCGTATCCAATTAAAATTGAATTTAAAACCTGGCTTCTTTTGAATCTGGATCAAAGGCATTTTGCATGTTAAAAATTATATTTTAATACGTAAATGATATTATAATAGGTAAAGTGTAGTAGAAGTAAAGACTGCCCAAAAAAATGTAATAATAATTCAATGAAACCACACGTTGCCGTGGGTCCAATTCCCACTCTACGCATAAATTATTTATTAGAATTTTCCAGTTGCTATTGGCTTTGAAATTATTAATATAAATAGTGAACACTGCGGAATGTTTAATAGGATCACTACTAAAGGATTTAACACTGAGCAGATGAGTTCTGTTTACATTCTTATCAGATTCACTAGCCCCATCAGAGATACCAGACAGTAGTTGATTTGTTATAGGTAACATGCTGTTCTGGTAGATCATGTCATAGCCAAACACTGCCATACCCGATTTATGACATCACATCCCTAAGCTGACTGGATTGTACACTACAGTGTTTTAAAGGCTAACCACCTAAGTCCAGTTCAGTATCCTTAAGAAAAAAAAATTGCACACCTATAATGCTGTCTCAAGAAAATTACACTGAGTTGGCCATACCTTATGTGGAAGTCCGGTAAAAGTGATGGCTCATATTTCCAACAGTTTCCTGCGAGGTGAAAATCATGTTATGTCATGTTTTTCTGGACACAGTTTTCGAAAACCATAGTAAGAAAAACACTTTTGTCACAATCGGTTTCTTCTTCTTAAAAAGTAAAACCACTGCAATTGGTTAATTATCATAGATATATTTTATTTCATCTGATTTTTATATACTTTTTTCATACATTTTTTTCTCTCTTCAACGTTAGATTAGTAGCCTTATCCTTACTCACATATGGTACACAACAATTTTTTTTTTTATTTTTTTTTAAATTTTATTTTCGTTTTTATTTCTAAAAACTTTTATGCTCACTATATAGATATTATACCCAGTATTTTGTATTTATTATACACTCATTTATTTTTTTATATTATTTTTGATGTTTTATGTAACTTACAATTATTATAAGATATATTGTATTTATATTTCATAGCTTTTGTTTCATACTAAATGTTTTACATCGCAAAATTATTATCTACTTACTGCTTTATTGGTTGATTTTTATATGCTTTATTTCTGGGATAAAAATAACAGATTTCTTTGTCGGTATGAACTTTAAGAGTAAGTTGATAAGATCTAGTCGTAAATGAAATACCAGAAGAACTCAACACAATTATATGTAAGACAATAATTGCATTGCAAGTAGATAACCAAATTTTATTGTTTATTGAGAGTAAAACTAAAAAAAACCTGCAGCAATCAATATAAGTCATTCAACCCCAACAAAAATAGGTACAGATACAAGATACAAATATGGTTCAATTTATCTTATGGCTTGTGCGTGCCGTGAGATTAATGGTAATTAAAATTATTATATTACTTTATCAATCTACTATTTTTACTGTTAACAATAGCAACAGTGCCGCTACTGAGGAAGAATCACAGCAATTATATGACACAACCTGATATATTTGATAAATTTAAAATTATATAAAATTTTTTTTGTCAATTCGTTACTTTTCCAAAGAAATATGATTATAATTCGGGAGAGAAATTGAAGTTACTGTTTTAATCATTATACATTTATACGTTCTCTATTTATCCCCTCGAAGAAATTATTTACATAAATCTATATTTACATAGAAAAATAGATTTGTTATTTTTGAGGCTATGTTTTTTTCTTAAGGGCGGGTTTCACAGTTGAAAATTGATCTGAAGTTTAGTTAAACTTAAACTTAAGAATAAACTGCTCTTTAAACTTGACTCGATTTCACGGTAAATAAATATCCTAATCTGAAATTCGTAATCATTGTGAACTAATTCAAATGAATTACTCTTTTTTACATTGGTATACTCTGCCTTTTCTGTCATTTTATTTCGTTTTAATATTAAAAATTTGAATTATTGACAATCACGGCTACTTTAATAAGGATAAAATCACTTGAATGTCAAAAAAATTAATCCGAGCTATTAACGGAAGAAATTCTACTGTTTAGCTTAATGCTATCATTAGAACAAACTTGTGTTTTACAACATCTGTGAAACGCGTTATTCGTTTGATACTCAGTTTAACGAAAATTTTTGGTTTAAACTTAGACTGTGAAACCGGCCCTAAGTGACTTATATAATGATATTAATACCTTGCATACACTGCTTGTATACAAATTACTTTATTGAAATCATGATGCAAGTACGTTGACGTACTATAAGCACATTATTGGGTGATACACTGGTGATATTGACGATATTATGATTTATATACAAGCAGTGTATCCATGGTATAAGATTAAACTTTAATAGCAAGCAGCTGTCTATAAAAACTTATATAGTTTCTTTATATATTTTTTGATTTATTGTTTTATATTAATTTGTAAATAGTGAGCGCGTGTTTTTACATAGTATTGCCTGAAGTTTTTTTAATATAGTAAACCCTTTTCCGTTGATGAAATCAAATAAGAGATTTGCCTTTGTAATTTTATTTGTCACTTCTTCATATTTGTACCTACCATTTCCGTGAACAAAGTCAAAAATTTCTTCGAATGTTTTTCCATATATTATGTTTAAATTTAATTGGCCATTGTAGATCAAATGCACTCCAATAACTTCCAAAACTGTGCTTCTTAAATTTTGATTTTTTGATCCTTAACGTAACATACAAAACCGTTTATTATGTTGTAGGTTGATAAAATTGTGGTGAAGTGTAGTATTCGAATGTTGAAAATGCAGTCGTAATGAGAGTAAAACGTTGCAGTAACATTGACTGAGATTATTGATTATTATAATAATAATAATCAATGGCGCAATAGCCCAAGTCGAGATTATTATAATTGAACGAAAATGTATTGTTATATTTGCTAAGAATATCTGTATTCGTTTCAGTATAACAAAAAATTCTTTTATTAAGAAAAAGTAAAAAAAATTTACTACCTTTGAATGTTGTGCAGATTTTGCTTTGCACCTTCCAAGATAGACATAATCTGACAGTTGATCGTTATTTTCATACAAAATTGAGATTCCGAGTGACTAAATGTGTTTTACTCCAATATAATGTTTAAAGTGAATATAAATTAATCTTATAATGAAATAAGAAACTTATCATAACATATCATAAAACAGATTTATTTTTTTTAAGACACCAATTTCAATAGAATAAAAGAGAAATGTAACAAAAAAATGGTTTATGTATTTCTTAAATAGGTTGGAATGTTAAACATTTTCGAAATTGTTTCGAAGTTTTTATTGCCCATTTTTTGACAATTTTTCATAGAAAAAAATTATCTATTTTCTAACTTAGTTGTTGGCGATTGAGGCTAATATTTTCGCAATGTAAAAACGGAAATTGATACGTTGTTATCAGCCCACCGATTGTCATCAATTCATATTATGTGTGTCATAGAACAATTTACAAAGAATCTAAAACTTGCCGAGCTCCGAATGATTAAATTACACACGAACATCCATATAACTGGTCAGCTGGTAAAAATTTGTCTCTCTTCGAGAAATGTTTTTCTTTCCACCAGGTGACGATTCACAGTTTTACTTTTGTCAATAATTAAAAAATGTTTAAAATAAACTTAAGTGGAAAAATAACTTTTGAGTCTTTAATATCATTATAACCGTAGTAACAGGGCTGTTTGTTCGAGTCTATATAGCGCATTGATACAATAAAGAAATATTCATGCAAACTTTCGGGCAAATTTACTTGTATTTGTTAAAAGTGTGATGAAACAATTGCATCAATAGATTCTCAGAAATTTGGTTCGTGTTGTAAAACATAGGTTTAATGTCACACAAATTTGTTTTTGTTTAAATGGTCTTATTCCACTTTCAAAATCAATGGCACAATTATATACGAAAAGTTCCATAGGAGTCTGTAAGCAGATATATTTTTCAAACTATCAACCTCAATCAATTAAGTACAACCCCTCGTAAAAATGACACTGACGCATGGTAAAGTACATAGCTCAGTTGTGATAATTGAAAGAAATATAGAAAGAAAGTTACGTTTGTGTTTTAATTTGTTTTAGTATTTGTCAAAAAATAATTTATGTATGTACAGTTAGCTATACATAAATCTGTGGACTGATTGAAGTTTGTCATTATACTTATTTTATTGAGTTTTTTTTAATGGTTGGTGGCTTGAACGCAAAATAGTCAAAATTGGACTTAGTGATCTTTCTATCGCGTCTTCAAATAAGCCATAGACACTTAACATTATGACCAATATTTTAATTCATAGCTAAAATCCAACGAAAACTTTGTACGTGTATGACAAAATTAAAAAAAAATTATATACTTATACCTCAACAAAATAAAAATGTTATTAAAAAAAATTTCGCACTGTTATGCTCTCTATCTTCTAGGGCTGGAACCTGTAGAGCCAAAATAAAACCATAAATAAAAAATCGAATCCGTACAATTCTGAATACATTCAATTTATTTTCTTCGCCATTAACATAATAAAATACAACATAGAGCTCTAAAGCACTCCAAGCAGCATGAACAATTTAATTTAAATTTAACATTAAATCAAATTAGGATCCTTCATATTAATGAGCCATTTTAATAACCGGCGCATATGCTTTCGGACCAAGTGACCATCTTCTGTTTTGTCAGTGGTATATGTCTATACGACAAGGATTTTAAATATAATGTTTTAAAACGATTTTGTACAGAAATAAAATTATCAAATAAATAAATTACACAGACATTATCTAAGACTTAAATTTAAGCATCCTCTTTAATTATTTTTAATAGTTTTTTGTTTGTTATATTTTACTTATTCTCTACATTACAATATTTACACGCAACAACAATAGTGTTTCAATTTATTCCTTCTCAACTCCTTTCGTTTATTTTTATATTTCTTTAAATATTGTAGCTGAGCTATGTGGATCCAGTGAAGGTCTCCACAAAAACACAAAAATAAATCATAAATTATAAAATTAACAGATAAATAAAAACTTATTTAGGACCACAGATAGTACATGCAATAATTTATCACTAAATTTCATACATACATAATGAGGGAGAACTCGTGGTGGGGTGCCTTCATCCCTGCGATGATTCCCCAGATTCAGCTCTACTAGTTTGGCGGACTTCGAGGAGTCGGTGGATGCTGCGGTATCTGATACGGACTGAAGCGTTGAAAGTGTTTTGTTCGCATGTCGGGCGATGGCGAACCGGAACTGGATGGTGTTGAAACGGATGGTGGGGGAGGAGTGCGGGCATTCGAAATTCCAGCGTTTGCTAAGAAACCGGCTTGAAGCTGGGGCCATTGTTGCTGCCATAGGCCCAGATTCAAGGCGCTGAGTCCGGGTCGTTGGTACATCTGCGGCAAAAGAAGCTCAGTGTAGGGCGATCGACCCCACATTTGTAAGTGCTGTCGAGCCTTTTCCAATATAGCGACGGACGCAGCATCAGCTTCTTGCTGCGTGAATTGCGGTATTAGCGGTTCGGGGAAGAGACGCAGCGGTGCACGCAAATGCTGCTCGAGGAGTAACGCATCCATTGGATCCCTGTAATCAAAACTGTGTTAATTGGTGTTAATTGTTTGAATTAAATTATCACGGAAAGTTGATTTGTTGTTTTTGATGATTAGTTTCATGTCTTCTTCTAGAATTATAAGAACAAGAACGCAAAAGAAACGAATAAGGCGGTAGAGTAATTCCGCAACTCATCACGAGTTTTGCGTTGCGGGGCAATTAATCTTATTTCTGGTGATGTGATGGAAGAAGCTCCATAGAGGGTCTATCGAGATATCAGGCAAGTAGTGAACCCGAGAGAGAAGAAGAGAAGGATAAGGTGCATAAGCGAGCTTTGGCTTCGAGTGTGGAGTATACTCCGTTTAGGTCAGGTAATAACACCAGCGTTTCGTGTTTCTTTTCCCGCTCGGATCAAAGTTAAACAGGCCGCTCTGTAATTTTCTGCAAAAGCCGTTTCACATCGATTGCCGATGAACCTTTGCATTTTTTTCGCAGTTTCAAAGTTAAATCGTCTGTAAAACAGGGACTCTAATCGTATGACGATGCGACAACTGTTTTGAAAAAAGAAAAACCGAATTGTAGGTTTCTGTCTTTTTTCTTGCGACTATATTATCACGGAAAAAAATTATTTTCTATATTCTAGAAAGAAGTTTTCTTGCTTTAAGTAATTTAATAATCAAGCGAAAAGCACTTGTACTTAGCGAATTATTCTTGCATTAAATTTTATTTGAATGATTTCAGAATATGTATTTGAAAACCAATTCTTTGCGAGTTTCGTATTTTAAGTAATATTTCGCTTGAAACGGACGAAGTAATACTTTTCTTGCAATCAGTATTTTTTTACCACATCAAGTTATATTTATTCAAGTTGACTAAAGTATTCTCAATGTAAATAAAAGTCATTTATATTTGCTTGATCTATAAATTAAGAAAAGTATTTTCTAAGCCTAATCAATTGTATTTCTTGAATTTATTAAAAATCGTGTCTTGAAAGGATAAGGTTAAGCTTTAAGTACTTAATATAAGTATATTGAAAAAAATTGAACTAAGAATATACTTCTCAATCTACGTATACATATAATGCATTATATAAGTATATAGAAACATAATACACATAGTCCAAGAGTCACGCAAGATTAGGTACCGGTTAATAATGAATTTTCTTTTTTAAATAATATTTTATGTATGTAGGTACATATGAACATGTTTTCCCTAAAGGGTGTCAATATTAATAAATTTTTTAATATATGAATTTGCACTCCTCAGACTCTTTATTATGGTATGAGTGCATGAGTACTCAAATCCAGTAACCATTTCTTCGCTTAAAACAAAATTTCTATTGAAATTCGCATCACAAGAAATTTTTACTTGACCGTAACAAATGTTTCTAGATTTGTTCGAACATTTTCTTAAAACGAGAACATTTTCCTAGAATTTTGAACTCTAGTTGTACAGTTACTTGAGTGAAGAATTTCAAGGTTTTTGTTCAATACAAAACAAAACACAGCTGAATTCAGCCATCCGCGTTGGAATATGGTTGGATTTTTGTCATTATGGCGTCGACTGTTGATGCGTGTGCACAAGTTTTATTACAAGTTTTCGTTGAGGTTTTAGTGCTGGTGTCGGTGGATATTAGATTAATTATGGTAAGTTACAGTGAATTTTATCCATTGCTGATTCGTGCTAGTTGTATTCATTATATCTGTTTTTTGTGTGTTTTGTACGTTCCGTTTTTTTTTCGTTCGGATTGTGCGGAAATTGTCCAACTTGTTGTGCTTTCTCTTTCTCTTAATTCTTAAATAAATTATTCGTATTGGGTTATTGAAAGAACACTTCGGGGAAAAAACGGAACTCCAACTTAAAACACGTAACAGTTATGGGAAAAAACTAATTTTTTTTCACCCGATTCAAAAATTTTCTATGAACTGCACGTGATCTTTCTCAGAAAACCGGTAAATATTTTGGAATTACTTTACCCTTTGAGCTCCTATGTGAATATAGAAAAAAAAAGTTATTGTTTTTGGGTTCCTCCCACCCTTTTCGCGTTTTTCGCTCCAACTACCTTTTGCGCAGCCCTGCGGGGCTCAGGGATTAAAACTTCCTTTTCGCGTTTACGTTTGGCTACGCACGCTACGCTCCAACTACCTTTTTCGCTTTTCAAGTAGGGGCTCAAACGGTAAAGTATTACCAAAATTTTAAATTCATAGTCTTAAGAAATTGAATAAATAAAACAAGAAGTGGATATTAACTTTTCGAAATATTTTCACGGTGTCAAACCAATTCCATCACCACAAATTGCTACAGCTAATTACGAAAGTTCATTTTATTAGTCAAATTTATAAATCAGGAGTTTCTAGCATCACTAATATAGAAAAGATACTTATTGACGCGAAAGTTAATAGTTGTATGCATAGAGATATAACTAACGGAGATGGCAAGACACCGTTTCTGTATAAACCACTTTGAAGCATTTTGAAGTTTAATCGAACGTTTTTGTATGGAGCGTTTCATGCTCGGTGGCAGTGACAGCAAATAGTAGCGTAGTACTTAAAGGTTGGGCTTTTTTCCTTTTCAATACCGGAGTTTAACATACATGTGAGCAAGATGCTGATTGTAGCATGGTGAATATCGGCGGTCCATTGCGAGAAATCGTCCGGCTTCAAAACAGTCGCTGCACGCCATTTCCACTACATATATCTCTTTGGTTGTATGTTATATGTAGTTCTGATAATACTCACATCTTTAGAAAACGCTTGTCTCTTTTCTAAATTATATTCTCTAAATTTTTTAAAGAATAATGAAGCTAGTAGCAATCAGCATCAGGATATAAGCTGGAATACTTATAATCACTATTCTCAAAGCGGAATTGAAGTTCAAGATGATAAGCTATTTCAAGTTTTAACAAGTTGGCACATGGAAACACATTATCACACATTTCTAAGTAAGCCTGCATATTTACAATATTTAAACAATTTAATTCAATTATACATTTATAGACTTTGGAGTTGACTTTGATACTTTATCAGATCTAATACCAAGTGACTTGGAAAAAATATTCCCGTCGAATTTAAAGTTGCTAAGTCAGGCGCGAAAGGGACTTATAAAATGGCAATCGGAAAATGTTAGTATCTAGTAGTATTAAAATCAGATACATATATCATGAAAGGATTGGTTTCAGTCCTCTCTATTATTTTATTGGAATTATTTATTTGTATTTTTAAATATGGATTTCTATAAGAATTTTGATATTGTCGAAATGATTATGGCTACAATACATTTATTATTTTTTTTTATTTAACAATTATTAGTGTAGTGATGATAATTTTACATACACCTTTGACTGGATGATGAAAAATAAATTTGGAAGTTCTTCTTCATTATCATCTGTTATACAGGGAAGTACTGAGAACGCTTTAACTGAGAACGCTTTAACAGCTACAGCAAATTACAAACTTTTTGTAAGTAAATTTGAAAAAAAAAATTTGCATAGTAACGTTATAGGTTAATATATATTTTCTATAGTCCATATCTTCATACCTCGAAACAACAAGGGGCCGCAATATTAAACAATCTTATGAAGATAATGGCAAGAGCTTACATCAATACCAGCGAGAGATACTAATCGAAGATATTGTTAATTACCACATCGAAAATAGGAACTTTATGAAAGACACAGACTACCAGAGAATCGCGAAGGATATTGCAGATACTTTCGAGCACGAACGACCGGTACATTTTAAAGATTTTCATATAAGTACAATTGATTACTCTTAATTATATTAAATATGTAGGAAGTATATTTTCAAATAACGGATAAGGGACGAACTGGTCGCTTGTACCACAGGTACAAAAACACCGCAGCTAACTTAAGGAAGCGAGGTCTATTTCCTCATGAAAAACGTGTAAAAGGAAAGTGTCATGACGGCTGCACTGAGATAAATAAAGAAAACATTTCTTGTAAGTATAGATATTTCATACTTATAAACTTGATCTGTATAGTTTATAGTAACGTATTTTAATTACATATGTTTAGGTATCGATACTGATTGTGCAGAAGATCAACTTTGGTTGGCACATTACAGAGAACCATGGGAAACTGTTGAATCGAAGTGGCGTGCTACCTCTAAAAGTCGATTTGCCCAGTTCAAAATTGAATCTCAAAACATTGAGAAAATTATTATTGAATGGCCAGCATACACGTCAAGCAGGGGATCCAGACTGGTAAGTTCATTGTTACTATTTTGTGTTATAAAAATATATTCGTAAATTTTTTTACATTTTTTAGATCGACATTGATTTTGAAGTCAACTTTACTGATGGATGTGGTCTTTTAAAAAATTGGGAGCAATTTATTGAAAGTATAAAACCAGTTTTTCAAAATAATTTAAAAGACCAAATTAAGCAAAAGTTGTCTATGACCAGCAGTACTTCATATGGAGGTTAGTAATACTATACATATAATCACTATATTCTAAGTTTCTTGATATGAACCTCCATTAATAAATACTATTAATAGAGGTTCATATCAACCATTAATCTAAATCGATTAAATTATTTTTTGACATAAAATAGTCACATTGCTTTCATATATTTATTAACAATGAAAAAATATAATTTATCTTATTTACAGATAAAAATGAACGTGATCTTAAAATATTTGAAGCGCTTCAATATTTATTAGTACCAACTGGACAAAAAAGAAATTCCAAAACTAAGAAGGTCTGGAAATTTAGTATCGCGGATAGCTCAACCGCCTTTATAGAAAAAATTTCAACAATTGCTGATTTCGAAGACAGCATTAGATTAAGGAAAAAAAAATATTCAGAGCACGACATGACATGTCAGCCGTATATAGCGGTAACATATAAAAATATAAATGAAATAGAAGGTATTTTTACTATATATGATGATATTAAATATAAATTTGAGCATTTAATACATGCTATTTCATGTGCATATAAAATTAATTACGTATTTAATCTGAAATATCAGGAGGAATGCAAGTTTATTTGGGAGTTTATTCAAATTTATTTTTTTCGAGAACGTACAAATATTTCTCCTACAGTATCTACGCTTTTAAGTTCATTAAAAACAAAAGTTTAACTTTTAATATATAATAATTTCAAAGAAGTTTAAATTAAATAATTATGTTCATTTGTTTTATATGCACTAAGGCCTTTGAGGGTCTTGATACATTATTAAGTCATTATAAATTTGGCCACGTATTAAAAGATGTAAAAATATTTAGATGTTGCCAGCCTGGTTGTCCTCAATCCTTCACTACATTTTGTGCATTAAAAAAACACTTAAAAAAAGTTCACAGTTTGTGCTGTTCTAATGAAGTAAAAAATAATAATAATAACTCCAATTCAAATCCTTGTTCTTCGAGTTCAGTAGATAATCGTCTACTGTCACCTATAGACGATGGTAATTTACCGAATTTCGAACCAATTCCAAAAGATATCGATTGGAAAAAAAAATTGACGGCCAATGCTCTGAAATTCGTCGTTAAACTTAATAGTTTAAGTCATATGACTAACACGCAGATAGAGAGGATTATACATGATGTATCTGACCTTTTCTCGTTATTAATTTTCTCACTTAAAGAAATAATGTTAGAAGTTGTTGGAGAAGGCAGAATGCACAGTATAGATGAATTGCTCAGTTATTGTAATACAATTCTAGATCAAGTAAATACAGAACACAAACTTAGAAATTATTTATCTGACCTTCATTTTTTTAAACCACCTGAAAAATTTGTAGTGTCTGACAAAGTCGATAAAACGATAAGAGGCGGGGTACCATATATGGAAGAAGTTACCGAAAATGGCTCTATAATGAATATAGAATTTCAAATGAAATCTTTTTTTGAATTGCCGAATATGTTAGATGACACTTTGTTATATATGCAAGAAATAAATGAAAGAAGTGATATATCTAATTTCATACAGGGTGAGTTATGGCAAACGAAAGTCAAGCAAAATAGCGGAAAAATAATAATTCCATACTTTTTATATAACGACGACTTTGAAACCAATGATCCTATTGGAAATCATGTTGGAACTCAGTCGATTTCAGCTTTTTATTACAGCTTTCCCATTCTCCCTGAGTATAAAATATCGACGTTAGAAAATATATTTCCTGCGATGTTTATTAAAGCAAAATATGTAAAAGATTTAGGTTTTGATGCAGTCATTTACAGACTAGTAGATACCATTAAGAAATTAGAAACTGAAGGTATTGATATTTGCACTCAAACAGGTACTAAAAAAGTATATTTTATACTTGCATTGGTACTAGGTGACAACTTAGCTCTTAACAATATTCTTGGGTTCGCAAAGGGTTTTAGTCATAACCACTTTTGCAGATTTTGCATGATGCAAAAATCAAAAACTAAAATTGCTATTGTTGAGGAACCTCCTTTGTTACGAAACAGAGATAACTATAATGAGCACGTTATAAGAAATAATTATTCTGAAACCGGAGTTCTTAATAATTCATCCTTAAATTTAATACCTAGTTTTCATGTTACTGATAATTTCTCTGTAGACTTGATGCACGATGTCTGTGAAGGTATTATTAAATATGGTCTTATAAATTCTATAATTTACTTCGTAAATGAAAAATACTTTACTTTAGAGCAATTAAATTATCGTATGAGAAGTTTTGATTACGGGGAAATTGAGTGTCGTAATACATGCGAACCGATAAAACCACAACATTTGAAGAGCAAAAAACTTCATCTATCTGCTCGAGAATCGCTTACTTTTCTTAATTTTTTCACTTTGTTCGTTGGAGACTATGTACCACGAAAAGACAAAGTTTGGGAATATGTACATCTTTTAGAAGACCTTACTCAATTACTTCTATCGAAAACGTTTTCGAGTACCACCTTAGAGTTTGTAAGAAGTAAAGTTGCAAAACATAACAGTCTATACGTACTTTTATTTAAAGATAGCTTAAAGCCCAAACATCATATTTTGACACACTATTGCACGGTGATAAAACAATCTGGACCTGTTAGGTATCTTTGGACTATGCGATATGAGTCAAAACACCGCGAAATGAAGAACTACACAAATGTAACATCTTCAAGGCGCAATCTTCCTCTTTCTTTAGCTAAAAAATGTGCAATGAAATTTAGTTTTATACTTTTGTCAGAAAATTGGCCAAATAGTTATAATGAATGTAAAAGAAAAATAATTTCTATTGAACAGAAATATTACTACAATTTCATAACGCCTCCATATGATTTAAAAGGAATGAATATTTATGAGACTTCAAAAATAAATTTCAAAGGAACGGATTACAAAATTAATTATTTATTTATGTATTCCAATAAACTTTTGAAGATAGTTGATATTATATTAAGCGAAAATAAGAATATATTTTTAATTTGTAAAGAAATTCAAATAAATATGATAGACTCCCACTTAAACTGTTATATTGCCGGAAATGAAATATGTAATTACTTTATTTACAAAATTGAGCAAATCAATGTTTTGCCTTTTCTTTTACATACCCTTCCTGATGGTCGAAAATGCTTTAAACTTAAAAATATTTGAAATAATTCTGAATTAATTATTTAATGTATGTATTCTCATAAACTTATGAAGTTTCAATAAATGTAATAAATTTTGCCTTTTCTCTTACATAAATTTTTTTTTTTAAAATTCTGAATTTTATTTAAGTTATAAGTATTAATAAATAAAAAAATATTTGAACAATCTAATTCTAGCTGAGTTTTTTATTTATTGTGTTTTAAAAAAATTCTGGTTTAGACAAGATCTTTTATTTGCCAAAAAAAAAAAAAAAAATTACGTGAAGTGGGCACTGTGATTGCTTCAATGTTATGATTTCTTAATATTAGAAATTTTTATATCCGAAATGTTTATTTTAAGTAAATTATTCATAAAATAATAATATGCGAATCACTTATTTTAAGCAAATTATTACTTAAATTCATAAGCATTTTACTAGATCTTAGTAATATTAATAACGAATCAAGCAGTAAGTATTCTTGTTGAAAGCAATAGGTAGATCATACCATTCAATAATTTTCCCGCTTTAAGAATTTAGTTCTTATATCAAGAATATAACCATTCTAAAAATAAGAAAATTATTATTATTTCAAGAAATATTTTCCTATTGTTTTTGATATTTAAGGGAAATGTGATTAATTTAAGCGTAAATTTCTTTACTTAGTTTAGGTGGTGAAGTTATCGTACCAATCAATTATTCACTTGGACGAGAATCGTGCCTTATTTGATTGATTTAACATTCCAATTACTGGGGATTTAGAAATCTTTTCTTTCCGTGATGGTGTGGATAAAAGTATTTAATGTAACAAAGGCACATAACTTGTACCGCGTGGAGCTGTAATTTTATCCATTCATTTATTATCACCTAACCGTAATTTATTTTCAACAAATAAATAAACAACTTAAGTCATAGTATGGGGAACAAGTGTGACTAATAAAAAGTATTAGCAGATTCACTTGTAGGGGAAGACCGTCCAAAACCTGTCCTAAGGAAACATTGCTATAAACGCCATATTGATAAAAATAAACATTTAATTGAAAATAATTTTATTCCTGTAGTTAAAGAATAAAAAAAAATTAAGTTCTTTTTCAATAATGACAAATATCCGGACTTTCTACGGTCTTTTCTTTCGTATAGTATACGAATCTTTGCCTGCTGGGCATAATTCACCAGGACTTAAGGTAAACAACACTTTTTTTCAGTATTGATCGCGAGTTCGATTCTAAAAGCCAGAAATACATATTCAGAATATATGCACGCATCTCTGCATGTGAAACAGACGTGCAGAGTTGTATTGTCATAAATCACCGCATTTCCTGTTGATCGGTTTGAGTGTGAAACTGAGTTTATTTTAATTGACAAAAAAATATTTCTCAACAAAAAATGAACTGCCAAACCGGTCTCTTATTTTCTGCGTTGCTAAGTTTCAACCCCAAGTCATGGCATCTTGCAGCGCTTTGGTGCACTCAGAATAAGCGTGTGTTTCGTCGCATTTAAACTGAAGCA
Source organism: Beris chalybata (assembly GCA_949128065.1). Classification (NCBI taxonomy): domain Eukaryota; kingdom Metazoa; phylum Arthropoda; class Insecta; order Diptera; family Stratiomyidae; genus Beris; species Beris chalybata. The sequence continues at coordinate 315,568 of OX421896.1, read as the reverse complement.
TTCCAAATTCGTTTTACCGCGCTGCATTAGATATATGCACATGTATTTCTGGCTTAAGCCAATGATCCAATCAATGCAGCACTGCACTCTTACTGCATTGAAGAGCAGTGAAAATTTTTCCATGATCCAATCAATCCATCGCTGCATGTCACATCAAATTCATATATTAGTTAAGGTTACATAGGTGCGTTTTTTCAACTGGATCAAGATCAAATTGAAAAAAACGTTGTGGGATGATCCAAAAAAATCAATTTAAAAGGTTGGCATTCCTGCTAGAAATGTCATGTATTATGTGTAAGCTGTGTTTGTCAAATATTTATTGATATATTCTTGGCAGATACAATAGTGAACATAATGGATATAAACGAAATAGAAGCAGTAAGTACTTAAAATTACTATGTATTGAACCGATACTGTGCAGATATTTGCGAATATTCTTTAATAAATACGGAAAATATTTATTGAAGTTTGACAAATGTCAATTATCAGCTGTCATTGCAGTTGATTTACAGGGCGACAACTGTGCAAATGCGAAAATTTTGTTGAATTCAGAAGCAGCTTTAGTGATCCAACTGTGATCCCATTTTGATTTTGGATCATCTCAATTGTTGTTGTTTTCAAAAACGAATGATCGTGATCGTGATCCAGTTGAAAAAAACCCACCTTATGATGGAAACTGTGAAAATTCAAATTTTCTACTCTTTGACTGTTGGCTGGATTTACGCAGTGCTATGCAAAATTTGCACAGATAGCAAAATTTGAGTTGGATCTTGGAGCATGCAAATCGTATGTGGGCAATGCTACTGCATGCAGCACTGGATTGATTAGATCATGGGCCGCCCATGATGGGCGTTACCTACAGCCAAGTGTTTTATTTAGAGTAACAAACATGGCATACAAATCGCACAACAATTTTGTATGGGGGATGCATGACTTGGATAATGAAAACCAAGTTTACTGTTAAAGTGCAAGATTTTCTTAGGCAAAGCAAAGGGAAATAGTTTATAAATATATTTAAAAATGAAAGTTAAACTATTTTTCGTATCTGGAATTGAGTTTTCATAAAAACAATTAGGATGATCGCTGTTTTCAGTATTAGGCCTAAGAAATGTGCGGTTAAATTGATATTTTTTGAAAGTTACTTTTTGTTATATGATATGATTCTGAATATTTGTATTCAGTATCGACTCCAGAAGTCAGCTGCCTTTGGGATTATAAAATATTGTTATGAGTCAGTTCCAAAAAAGGTTCTCCAATGAACTGGTACATTTCTCAGTTCGTTCACTTGCACGCAAAACAACAACAATTGACATAACGAACATCGAACAGAAACTTTTACCACATACTTAAGGAACACCGCGTCGTGAATTACTTCTTTCTCTAGGCTATGTTTCCAACAAAATAACTCTTGATCATCAGAACGCAAAACTCTCTGCATTCGATCTTCCGATCCGTATTTACATGAGAAATTTCGATCCAATTTTGGTTTGATTCAGATCGGTAAGTTTGATCGGATTGATGGCCTAAGCTGGACTGTACACTACAGTATATTATGCCGCAAGTCCACACGCGCCGTCACTCGCATTGACCGATGCGAGTTAGCGCGAATGTCTAGGCGCGTGTAGAAATGGTACGCGCGAGTGCTACAAGCGAGTCCCATCGAAGCGAATGTTCAATGCGAGTGTTTTTGGCAGTGGTGAGGCTACCAAGTTTTCCACACGCGCCTCGCGCTAACTCCCATCGGTCAATGCGAGTGAAGGCGCGTGTGGACTTGGGGCATTAGATTGTACACTACAGTGTATTACAGGCTAACGTTCATTATTTGTCAATGTTCTCGAAATTTTGCACTAGTGAAGAAAGAGGTTTCACAATAGGTTCCACATAGATCACAGATAAAAAGTTTGATCCGTGGATCGGTTATTTTATTAAAAAGATCAGAAGAAAACTTTGTAAAGTCAACCCTGGATTGGATGCTTAAAAAATGTCTGGTATATCAATCGTGTACACATTGGAACGAGCCAAAACCACCGTAAACTACAAGCCTGCAACTACGTTGTATGCAAGTATGCGTAGGGGGCCGACAGTTCTTTGCACAACAAGTGAAATATTATGGCGGTTAAGGTTCCACGAACGTTTTAAACGTACTTAAGCTATTAAAAATTGTATTTTTTTAAAAATAAACGGAAATGTCTTTCACAGAAATGTTTTTGCTAATTGATCATGATAAATTTTAGAAGTTTAGTGCAGAGAATCATTGCGATTGAATGAAAAATAGAGTAAAGAAAGAAAAATATTTACATGATTTGCGAAAAGATCACACAAAATTATTTGTCATCTAACTATTGAAAGCCGTAAATCTGATACGATTCAGCAAAGACAATAGATACTAGTATCTTTTGTCTTTGGTTTCAGCTAGTAAATATCTATGATGACTGTTACTGTGGAATACCTAGCATTTCTATGAACAAATTTGTAATCCCCTTGCCAAGCCAATATATTATTAAATAATTATGTCAAATCTGTAAATACCTCATTCGACACAAAATTATTATAATTATAAATATCTGCGATGAAATCTTTTTTTTTATTTTACAATTTGAATTAAGTGATATTTTGTTAGGTATATCTTATTTATAGTATTATTTATATCCTTGCGAAGTGAACTTTACTTTGTTTTTTTATTGATGTTATATGTTATCAATTATTTTTAGTTATACTTTCTTATTACCAGTATTTTCGCTTCTTGTTTCGATGAAGGCTTTTAACTAATCTGAAATCTGTGATTTTGCCCTAATTTTATGTCCGAGAAGCTACATAAATGACAATATTTATTATACTGAATATTCAAATGTTTAATTTTTTATCCGCTTTTTTCAAATCAGAACCTATTTTTTATATATTTCGTTTAATAAATACGAAAACTGTAAAGAAATTGTTTGAAATGGCCAGCAATCACAGCGAAATACACTACTTCACAACTCGAACGTCGGCCCCCTTTGCTTTCGAAGGGTGCGTGCGAGATTCCCTAGTTGCAGGCTTGTAGTTATCGGTGTTTTTGAACGAGCAGTAATAATGACACGTCATGAGGAAGGTCACTATTACTCAGAAACTACTGAAAAACACCTTTCTGACATTGTATGACTCACATTTAAAACAACTACCTACATCAACATGTACCAAAACGGAATGCTCATTCTTTACAGGATGATAATCAATCGATTGTAGTACGTAGTAAAATAGCGTTTTTCCTTACCTATCGAAATCCGTCAGTCTTGATGAGTCGCGGAAACCTTTTGCGAACGGATTCGAATCGATTTTCAATTTTGTTATCAGCTGATTTTGATAGGCCGTAACCGCTGTGAAAACTGTTTCGGGAAAAACATAAGTTTTATGTTCAACCTCTTGTAGTTCCTTTGGCGATGTAGGAATACTCTGCCCCGGTCCGAGACGTACTAAATGAATACGGGGTTGATATCGATGCATCGAATTCAGAACAATCTGTAAAGAAAAAAATAATAATTCGAATAGGTATGAGAACTATATAAATGAAAGTAGATACCTACTGTCTAGACTAGGATTAATACATCTATCGAATACATAATCTTATTACTTCCATTGTGTGAGTGTGCTAAATAGGAACAGCCCCTAAATAAAACTTTCACGTGCGACGTTCATAAATCAACACAACGCTATGACACTCCACGCCATGTTGAGTTTATGTGAGGGCGAATTCTATTCGATGAAAATAACCACAGAGGTAGATCGAGTGTCCCGGCACTACGAAAACTCGCGGTTGTTTTCTCCATATTCATGGTTCCACCGCCCAACAACTCCACACCCAACGCAATCAATGGGTCTCATTTTTGGAGCAAAAAAAAATGAGTGTTTAGGCGACGACGACTACTTCAGGTCATGCGCAACTCTTCCTACACTCGAACTAAGGGTGTGTTCCCAATTAATATTTTCTCGTGCTGTATCAAAGCTGGGTTTTATTGTGGTGGCGCTACTGCTCGGTCTGTTGAAATAAAAGACGTTCTTACCGTAGACCACTATACATTTGCCTGCCCTTTTACCGGAAATCCTAGCAGGAAAGGCGAATTTCCACGTTACCTAGGCAGCCCTTTTCTTTTGATATTATATATGCATTGATGGAGAGATGTGGAATGGCAGCCCCACAAAATAAAACGAAGAGGAAGAGAAGAGGTTTGATATGAGGTAACAATTTTTTGGTGGCTCTTTTCTGTCGGGTTTCTATTTCTACCCTTAGAATTTCTCAGTGTTTTGATAAGGGAAAATTTACGATCATATAAAATACAAACAAGGATAAAAAGGTACAGTGTAAGACAGGGAGGTGATTGGGGAGCTGTTTAGAAGAATGTCTCTTGTTATCGTATGTTGATGCTGTTTCAGTTGTGGCTGTTTTTTTTTAGCCAAGTTTCGAAAATGGTAAGCTTTACAACAGCGTTATGTGTTGAGATGATGGTTCTGAATAATGATATCTAGCCGTTTTTTTTTCTTGTATATGTGAAACACTAAAAAGGTATGTGCAGGGATGTTGCTTTTCCGGAAGATATGATGATGCTTTAGAAAGATATATTGCATACTTTAGAAGACGTCTTGATATTTTATTTGTAATCTACAACTTTTAATGTGATAAGAACTTTAATTGGTTTGGTATCCGAAAGTTATGTGATATTGATGGCTGAGACTAAATATATTGGTACCTGTGTCAGGAATTACAAAAGCTGATAAAGAATCGCTCTATACTAGAAAGTTGAAATTCTATTAAATACAAACTATGACCTGAGTAGTAGTGGCACCGGAGGGAGATGGACTGTGAAATGCCTAGTAATCTCATTAACAGTTGATGTTTGGCTTTATACGTATACCAGATACATACTGGTAGCAGAAAAATTAAAAATGTGACAGGTCACAATACAATAAAACTGGAACAAAAAACATATTACTGGAATAATAACATAGTAAAAGAAAAAAACAATAGTAATCTATTCGTTCTCGTATGAAATTGATAGATCCATTTATCAAACCACGCTCGACATCCGTGTATTTAAAGATGAAGTGTTATTCTTAATCTTAAACTACAAACATAACGCAGTCACGATCGGCTGCAAGCCAATCGTATGATACATTATTATATGAACTTTTACTTACAGGTAGAAACTATTGTATAGTGGCTACTAGATCTTTTGATTTATAGTGAGTTCCATAAAGAAGGTTTGGACATTTTACAGAATTTTTGTATGGCAACTACATAAAGAACTTATGGGATATTTTTCATATTAATAGTTTCAGCTGCGACTATTATAAAATCAACGTATACAAAATTTCAAAGTCGTAACGTAAAGCGTTCTAAAGTAATCGTTCCATATTGGTGAACACGTGTTTTAAGGACTTTTGTATGATAGCTACCCGAAGGAGTCGACGGATGGCGCTAATTAATGAACTCCGTCTTGGCTTTGATATAAAACTAATTCCTGTAAAATTTTAAATTCCTGCTTTAACTCGTTCTGGAGTTATAGTGGATTCAGTAACAAGCATACATTTTTGAAGGACTTTTCTACGCTGTTACACGAAGGACTCATTCGATTTGCATCATATTCGGAACTTTCGATTCAAACATTGTAAACCTTAAGTATGCAAACTTTCAAGTTCCTAACTTGAAGCATTCGAGCAATATTTGTGAAAACGTGTTTTAAGGACTCTTGTATGGGAGGTACCCGAAGGAGTGGAAGGATATGGCCCATTAACGAACTTAGCCTTACTTTTTTTATTTTACAAGCTGTGACAAAATTTTAACTTCCTAGGTCAACGAGTTCTTGAGTTATCGTGCAAACGGACGGACGGACAGACAGCAAATGGATTTGGGGGTTTTGGCCAAAAATAAACACAAAATAATAAATAACTTTTTTTCGTCCGAGACTCGGTTCTATGCGTTACAAACTTTTCGGGCTGGATTAAACTTATAATACTCTATATGTTCATCTAGAGTATAACCAGGTCGACTTTAAGAAATATAAACCTTGGCAGTACTGAAAGAATCACGATCTTAAAAATCAATTTTACAAACGTATATTTAAATCGTAGATTAAAAGCAACGCCACAGAAAATTCGAACCAAATCAAACAATCTAACACAGAATAGCACAGCTACAAGCTTTCAACGAAACTACTAGTGTTGGTATCGTTTTTATAAGTTTAACATACGTAGATATTTGAGAAAAAAATAAAGAACAAGTAACTTCTGCTTTAATTCGATGAAAACAAAACGGGGAAACCTGTCCAATCTATCAATCAAAAAATTAAGTAAAATTAAAAAAGCACCTATCTGATACCACAGTCGACCGCATCTAACATCATTTCATATTGTATACAGCTATAATAAAACTTAGAACTACGATATTCAAATGAGCGATCAGAAATACCGTCAATATTTTTCATTATGTGCCAAATAGAGAAAAAAAATTCTAAATTCTGACGAATTTGAACAGGGTGTTGCTCAAAGGTTCAAAGAAATGATCAGAATAACGCAAACACTTTTTCAATTTCTCTTCGACGCTGAAATTTACAAATCACCATTTTACTCTCCCGTGTGATCGATCACTTTATCCTGCGCTTTTCTTTACACCTGTTAATTACTTTCAACAATATGTATGCTGAAAATCGAATTTCCAACTATTCTTTCATTAAAACATTTTAATTTTTTTTTATACGTTTTTAATATTGCTGATGCCAAATTTATTTTGAATGGTTGTTTTTCTTCTTAAAGCGGCAGTCCTTGTAATAATTTTTTTAAATTTTTTTTATTGCATGTCCAGAGAGCTAATGCTTCAACGCTCTGTTCGACATATGACGTACCCGTTTTTATTTTAGTTCAAAGGCTAATATTTCAGGTAATGGGTGATTCAGTGGTTCTTATAGGGACACTAAATGGAGTATTTTTAGGAATATCTCGATGATAATTTTATTCGACATCTTCTATAGAACCGAAACTGAACTTGGCACCACCCTGTTCTTTATACTAGGTAAATATCTCGTTATATCTCACCTGTCCATTCTTGTCCATTTCGTTATTCGTCAGTTTAACTTTCTCGAACGAGACGACTTGTTTTCGAAGCGCCTCACAACTAATCGGGCTGTCCGGATGAGCGTATAATCGGGCGGGTGGCGGTGGATCAGCCTTGCCAGCTACTAGCCACGATGATCGATGATATGCATAACGATATCGTCTCGAATCTACGGCTACGATATCTAAAAGAACGGCGTATCTATCGGCTGGTTGAATCTGTCTAAGCGGTCCCGAAAAGCTGACACGCAACGTAGGGAACATTCGCCTGGAAAAAAAAACAATTTCAGAAAAATTCTAATTAGTAGAAATTAATTTTTGTCGTTGTAGTTATCGGAAGTTTTGGGAGTTGTGGGGTAGCTTCAATTCGAGATATCTATGGTACCTATATCTAATGTAATGAAAGTAATGTTTACACATAGCGAGGTGAAGACTCAAAAAGTTAGGTGGTAGGGCGTCCGGTCACGAATAGGCCGCACAACAAGTAACAGACAATTGCCCCAATTCGTTCGCTGAAAATGTAGTGGTGAGTTCTTCTTATGACCCTTGCTAATGTGCTGAGTTAACTTCCTTCTTAGTGAAGACCTTATCTGATCGCCAGGTTATAAGCTGCCAACATGCACAATTCACAAGTTGCTGGCTTCAAATTTCCATTGTACACATAAACTACATGGCGTTTGCTATAGACGTACCTTTAGGACATACTAGTGGCTACTACAGCACTGCTGTATATTATTTCAATTGAATGACCGGGGGCTAGTGTGGAAACATGAAGCTGCTATTCGCACGCGTGCGCTGGTTTTTGCAAAATTCCCAGTTTCGCCAGCGAGTTGCTTTTAGAGACCGGAACGGTAGCCATACGATTTACCGACGGCTAGACGCGAAACCCTGTAAGCTATCGCTAAAATACTACAACTTAGCATAAATACAAGAATTAATGCTCTGGTTTTCTTTAGCAAAGCTCTTTGCATACCTATTGCTACTCTCGCGAAATTTGCATAAAGACTGAGGGTGGTCTCGCATCGCAGGCAATTTTTCGGGGCTGCAAAAAAGGAAAAGTAATACACAACACAGAACAGCGGCGGTTTAAATTGCGCCCGGTTTTCCTACAAACGAGAAAATTTAGCGAACTTTTGTGTTCGTAATGTAGGAAAACATGCTGTGAGCTAGCTGTAAGGTTAATAGAGGAAGGGAATGATGAGCTGATGAATTTGTAATTCGGACAGGGTTTTGAACCCATTAATTAAATTGTAGACGTTCGTCGGATAGTTAAATTGGTATTGTGAATCTTTTTTATGAATTGATATAGCAAATGCTCAGCATAAAGGCATTGAAAATTAAATGATGTACAGTGAAATATTGTATAAGGACAATGAATTTTATACCTATAATTTATATTTATTTAGGACTAGTATTTTTTTAGGATGTCAGTATTTTTATTTTGACTTGACTATGATGGAATTGGATGGGAAACGTGAACAGTGTAAAATATGTACAGTGCAACCCAGTTATACCGTACCTTAAAGGTACCATAAAAGTAGAACGTTATAACCGAAAGTACGTTATAGCCAACGTAATAACCTTTCACATTTGTGAATGGGGTTTGAAAAAGGTACCTTATAACCGAAAGTACATTATAAAAGTGCTCTGTATAAGTGGCTTACACTGTAGATATCCACCTTTCGCAATTTCGACCAAGAAGGCAAAATGTAACGAAAATTGAAATATGTAAGTATGTAATTGAAAATTATGAGCGCCCTTAAAAAATATCAAAATTCAACTGTAAGACTACACTTATCCTGCAAAATCACGAAATAGAATGTACCTTCATTTAGCAATGGCTTTGTACATTCACGTCGAATCCAATGGCATAGTTCCATTCTGTAGTTCATTAATTACATAAGAAATCTGCAAAAGAAGACATCCTTGCAATCCAGAGCTATCGACAAATTTTTGTTTCTCTTGAAAACCCACATACACAGCTAAAATAAATAGATCTTTCGGTATACTTTAAGGAGTTTCCCGATAAAATTATCTACGGATCGAAAATACATAACAGGCATACAGGGTAATTTTTTTCTAGAAGGCCTATTAATTTTAACTCCAAAATTACTAGTATATTACTTAGTAGTTAACCGGTTAATTACTTAGTCGTGGGTTGCAGCGACAAATTACCACTTCTATGTGGCAGTAGTTGAAAGGTTCACTTCAATTATAATGTGTCCTTTTACCCTCATTGGGAATATTGCATTCTTACAAATTTTTTACCGATTTTTGTATACTATTGCAAAATAAAATTTTTTGTTAAAATGACTGTGTAACTGTTGTAAGTTTACAAAATTTCAATAACTTTAACAAAATTACGAGTAATTCTTAAAACTTTGTATTTTTACATATTTAAGTCAAACATTTACTGGCTGGGAATTAAAATTACAACAACAGATAAAATTTGTCATTGTGTATAAATTTACACTTTTTGCATGTATGTAGTTTTAATACTCTATGCGAAGTAATTTTATTTTGAGCTATGTATTAACTTGACCGATTCCTTGTTTAATTCATTTTGGCAGTTGGTTTTGTGTAAAACTAAAATTATTGTGTTCATTGCAATTTCTATTATGAAAGCTTATCAAGAAACAACTTTCTTTATTGTTATTTTGGTCTGTTTTACCTATTTTAAGTATCAGACTTATTAGTTTTGATTCTATTGTTTCCATTATTATCATTATTACTTTTCGCAATTGAGTTATTATCCAAAGTAATAAGAAATACGCATTTATTTCGCTATATTTCACTAGATTATCAGTAGGAAATTTTCACTAGATTGTCTCTAGTTGAACTTTACTAGAAAAAAAATTTGCTGTGTACATATCAACATTCAACTTTATTGATTCTAATTACAGAATTTCTCGTGTAATCTTCGTGTACGCACCCAATTACGGCATAACAAGTCCAACAGCACTAAACGAAAGCTTACCGCCTCCTTACTTTACCTAGTTTTTTTTTTTGGTTTTCACGAATATTCCATACGAATGCACATCGCAAAGATGGAAAACTTGTCTTAAACAATAACACAAAAATATATGAAAATTATCGCACCGCATCTGAGACAACTTTTATGGCTAATCTGCAATTCCAAGTGTTCCGTGAAGAACATCAGCGTCCAAAGCACTTTATTGTACGACAACAAAAAAGTCGAGTTGTAAAGTATGATAAAAGTAATGGACCGGAACGTGTCCGACCAGTCCATCCTCGGTTCCTCGAGTCTAATTAAATCATATAAGTCTTGCCGAGAGTAATAACTACGAGTCATAATTTGGTTAAGGGGCTTGCAATGGAACCCTCCATTCTCCCCATACTCAAATCGGAGTTTAGAATAATACACCTAACCGACAATACGAGTTCACATCAGCCTCTGTTTCCTATCGAATTTTTCGGGCTATAAACCTCGAACATGGTTTGGTCTGGGTCCTATCCTATCCTATCAAATGCCTATGACGAACACATTGGTCGAAAATGCTCGACCGCGGCCAGATGATTTATGGCCATTAGTGCGGCTGTCGTGGTCATCGGTTTTTCTTTTTCACGAATTTACAGCCAGCGAGCGCTTATATTATACTAAACATCCCCGTCCTCGAACTCGTCCTGTTCTATGTAGAATACGAATACTTGAATCCCGCGATCTATTATTTTACTGCTGCGCTAACGTGTTAACATTACATCATAATTTTCCATTCATTACGGCAGCGCGCTAATTTGTTTATATATCCGCCGCCCCCTCGATACTCTTGGTTGTGAATATTTTATTCAAATGAAACTACAATACGTTTGGGTTAGTTGAAACGCTATGAGTGGACGCTTCAGGAGTGAGTGAGTTCGGAAATTTTCTTTTACCTTGACTTCTATTCTTTTTCTACTTTTGTCGAGCTTAGTAAGCCCCGTAATGAGCTCCGCCATGCAATCGTATACAGAAATTACCAGACGAGTTGAATTTATATGATAAAACGTCGACATTTTTATAGCAACATTCATTGGTAATTTTGAGTTTACGATGGAGACGACTACTCACAACGAGGGTTAAATGGCTTAAACTGCGTATAGCGTTCATTAAAACTCGTGCACGCATGACCGACCATAGTTGTAGGTGCCCGACAGCAATCCGCGAGCCGCAATAATTGATGATGAAAATGACACACGGCAAGGGTCCATCTTGCTCCTAGTACCTACTATTTGTTGCAGTTTTCGATCACGTGTATAACTCTTAGCATATTTGCATTTTTAAAAAGTAACTTCCAATCTTTTCCCTACCTTATATATTTGTTTACTACGAGTAGGTACTTAACCTTCCGAGCAGCACCTTATTCGCGAACAATACCTTAGCGATTTTATCGTATGATAAAATTCCATTGCATCGAAGCATTGAAACTTTTAAAAAAATGTGTGGTGTATTTTTCGTTTTACTAATTTTTATGATGAAGCTGCGCACTTCGAACTCAGGAAAATTAATAATTCCGAGTGGATGGTGTCTTTGGTTGGACGATGTGTTTCGGGTCAGGGGGATTTTTTTCCGTGTTTGACCTACACCTAATGAAGATGTTTTTTGGTATTTAATTCGAACATCATAAAATATTCATGAAAAGTTGATGAGCGTTTTTACACGTAAAGGCAGATAGTCCGGGAGTTACGGGGAATATCTTGATAAAATTATTAAAAGCTATTTGTCCTGGAAACAATTACTTAATTAGTTCATTAGAGTGATATGAAGGAAATGAAGAAGTAGCTAGACAGAGGAAAAATAAGTCGTTATGATGCGAAGAGGTAAATATTCAAATGTGAATTAAGTTCACCTGTTCAATGTGGCAGAGTTTCATTTTTAATCGCTTTTGTATGAATTGATGTATGTATACATACTTATATGTATTTAAAAATTGAAAAATTATGGAGTTGATGCTCTGTAAATGGCGTTTACTTGATAAGTATGGAGAATTACCGGGATTTGTACCTCTGACATGTCGGTAGCACAGTAAGTAATTTTCATTTAGCCTTGAAGCATGATTTTAATTTACCAGAGTGAAGCAGGAATCATTTAATCTACGGTGTAGAGTGTTTCAATGCCGAAATAGATTTTTACATATACAGTGCAACCCTGTTATACCGTATATTGAGGGAACCACAGAAGTAGAACGTTATAACCGATAGTACGTTACAACCAACATAAAAACCTTTCACATTTGTGCATGGGGATTGAAAAAAGGTACTTTATAAACGAAAGTACGTTATAAAATTTCACTTTATAAGCGGGTTCCACTGTACTTATAGAGTATTTATTCAAAAGCATATTGGTATCCACGTATGTACATACATAAATTATCACATAATTTTTACTTATTTGTTTCGTATGTATAAACAGTGTAACCCGCTTATAAAGTGCACATTTATAACGTACTTTCGGTTATAACGTACCTTTTTTCAATCTCATTCACAAATGTGAAAGGTTCTTATGTTGGTTATAACGCACTATCGATTATAAAGTTCTACTTTTGTGGTCGTCCCTTCAAGGCACGTTATAACTGGGGTTGCACAGTAGTATATGTTTGTGGACTTGTCCAATAGTCAGCTACGAGTATAGTAGTATAACAGTACTTATAGGTATGTTACAAATAATATATAATAAAAAGAATAACAAAATTAGGTAAATACGTACCTATCAACTAAAAATTTAATGCTGGATGTCAGCCAGAACAAGATCGACATCATACATCAAAAATTTGTTGAACGAAGTTCGATATCGGACAATCCACTAATCTCAGGATTATATAGCGAATTAAACCATATTAAAGTCCTAGGTTAGTTCTAGTTTTAAGCATAGTCTTAAGTTGTACCTACATAGAAGGCATTTCACTTTGCTGTATCTATATTTCCTTAATCTTATACGTATACTAATCACAGTAACTACAACGTCTTACGACAAATATATAAAACAGTAGTTGAAATGGGTACAGATACACGATAGCTTTAAAGTAACTTTATTAGAAACACTGAAATTTATATTTGGCAAAATAAAGAGAATTTGAATTTGAATTTGTAAGCTATATTATGTGATTTTATTTTAGAACCCACGTAGCTATGTAGGTCATAATATTAAAAATTACGTAGTAAAAAAACGAGCAAACAGTACTAATTAATTATTTTTTCTCTACTGACTTTAGGCAATTAGTTTTCTACAAAGTTTCATTTGGCCAAAATACGATACATGCTTGCAACAAAATTGCATATAGCCTGTCTACCTTGCACGATATACTTCACGAAAATTATTTGGATTCCTATAATAATCCTCATAAATCTCTCCACCCATAAACTGCGAGGTTATAAAACTCCCGAAACCAGTTTCAATGTTTCGTACCATCGTTTTTTTAGTTTCTATCCTTCTTTGCGAGTATAATTTGTTGATATTGAAATGCCTGGAAAGTGTCGAAAGCCGAAAAAACTAATTTAACACTTGTCACTTAAGACACTTAATCCCCAAACAGTTAACCAATAAGCCACAAATTTATTACTTGGTCACCCATATTCCATATGCCTTACGGGGCACCAATTCGATATTATTTATAATCTGCCTATGGTCCTCAACGATATGATAGCCGTTGTAGGTTTTTATTTTCGAAGGTGGTTCGAGGATAAACAAACATACCTGGCATTGGACTATGTTTGGATATTATCCACAGCTACAAAAGGAAGGTATGATCCAGAAAATACAACCAAAAAAAGGAGAGACAGACAAATAAAAAAAAGGAAAAAGGAGAGTAGCTTTGTCGACCGTTCTGTAGTTTTGACATTTTTATGACGCCCAAGACCATACTTTACTCCTTCATTACCCAGGCCTTGGAGGTGTTTGAACGTCTGCCAAGATTATGGTCAAGTCCTGGTTATGTTGATTTCGTCGGTTATTTTTCTTTTTTTATTGTTCATTCCAACTCCGTCATAATATTCCACAGTATGCCTCCCAGCTCCCAGGTCAACCACCACAAGGTGTGTATTTTTTTCATTGTCACTTAGTAATTCTGAATTTCTAGTCGTTTTTACGTTGCATATGAATATAGGCATTTACAGATATACAGGGCGACCGTGTGTCCTCTCTTAGACATTTTTGATGTCCTGCTGTTTCCCGGCATTATTCCTACTCCAAAATGCACATATTTCATCCATTTTAAGGTGGTGCAAGTCTTCGAGCCTTATTTGTTCATTTCGTTCATTTTTGTTCCGAAATGGGTACCAAGGATCGACGCTGTGTTTGCTGTATACCCGCAATATCGACGGGATATTGAAGAATTAGTGGGTTGTTTTGTCAATGTACCTGCCAAAAACTAATGGACACCTATGGCTCAATGTTTACCTTTTGATAATTTCACGGTGGAGACAAAAGGTGCATATTTTTTTCTCTCGCGACTCGTAGACTTAACTGGACATCAATTTCGGAACGGATACTCTATGGAATCCAATGAGGATTACATAGTGAGTTCCCACAAAAAAACACTGTAAGAAAAAAAATACGATCTTTTGTGGACAACTAGACGTGAAGGTGTAAATAGCTTCGGTTCCCATATATCATCTCAGTGGGATTCCATATTTCATCACATCGGAGGATAGTTGGTTATAGGCCTTCTCGTCTTGGTGGTGCAAACTTGTCCGGTCACACTGATCATGTTTTATGATCTCATTGCCGACAATGCTGTCGACAATTACCTTTCTGGCCACACACATGCACCAAAGATATTATTTTTCAGAGGAATATTCTCAGTGTGCATTTTTCGGGTCGATATACCTTTTAACGAGGCACATGTACTTACAACTACAAAAATAATAAAAAATATATCTCACAGTAAATTATGTTCATTAAGCTGTCGTTACAATGGTTCCTGGCACACGCAAACACCTCCAATATTGGTATATGGAGAGCACGATTATAGTATCCTCAGGTGTGTTCATTAAGGCCGCGGTGTCACTTAGTCGAGACTAATAAAAATGTTGTTGACTCATCAATTTTCACCTCCGATCATCATCATTTCGCTATACGCCTTTAACACATTCCGATATTCCGTATTGTAACATGGAAATGGTTTTCCAAGACTCCCGGTGACTTTTATCATACTTTGTTTTAATATCAATACCTGGACAGGTATATTATTGAAGGGTAACCTGCTCACTTTCCTCGTAGTATTGTGTTATACATAGTTGGTTGCACGTCGTTTCTTAGTAAGTATCATAAACGAAACAGGAAAAAATGGGGAAAAGGTGATCCAAACATGCGAATCAGACATTAAGGTGGAATTCTTGTCAGTGGTCGGTTTTTTTTAGAGATACATACCTACTAACTCTTTTTAAGTTTTTTAGTCTTCCGTATATCATCTGAATTTATGGCGATATATAGCAGGTTGGCTGACTTAACGTATACTTTATATGCCAACTCCAGGGGTTAATATCATAGACGCTCCGGAGATATAAACCGAAACATTTTACCATTGATTGACACATATGTCATGAGGGGACGATATCATCGACCAGGCATATCATCACCGTTTCTATCTATAAAAACTTATATGAGTCTGATCGTGACAAATTAAAAAGCGATTTGAGGACAAAAAGGTTTGCCTGTTCCTGTCGGGTGTTCAGGCTAATTGATAAGTTCAGCATGTTTCTTCAGTTCAATGGGTGTGGACTGTGGATCCGATTCTAGTCTTTGGCTTTTTGCAAACATTGTGAAATATTGAGAATAATCAGTTGATGTCACGGCACTGTTATCGACTCGAACTAAATCAAAGAACTATCAGTTTTTATGTGACTCCTTCTGCGGTATAAATATGCTCGCTAAAGATAGTGGCTTTCAAATATCTTTTTCTTTTAGGTATCACGTATTACAAAGGTATTTAGCCACACAAATTTCTAAATATATATATATTTAGTATTAATGTAAGACCGTTCAAGCCCCAAAACTGTTATTTTTAGAAAACGGAAACACAGTGCCAGTTCTATGTAAAAACAACGCGCTCATCAAAATTAAAGTTAATTTTTATGAATGCACTGAAATTACGTAAAATTTTAATTTTATATTTATTCTTTGAAACGTAGTCATCTTAGCACTCGAAAGCTTGTATTTATAACAGCAATTAACACCTTCATTTATTATAACAGACTTTGTTACACCTGAAAAATTTGGTTTTAGGACAGTTTAGTTCTTTATTTATTTATTCATTTTTTCTTAAGTACCGACGAAGAAAGTACTTAATTCTAAGATCCAAGCCCCTCTGCGACTCCATGTCTGGTACAGTCAACATATTGTGTAGTTTTTATTTCGACAAGATGAAAGTAGTCTGCCCTAAGCCTTACAAATCCGGTGCGTAGGAACACTTCTCGCAATAAAAAGTGATGATAAGGCTTATACATACATAAAACTATCGTTTATATTTTTAATTATTACCTTCATTGCTGACTAAATTATATCAACTACAAAGCAGTGTTTATTGACCGAATACGACTTTGAAGGAGTCAATTAGAACGAAATACGTGAAGATCACGTCAAAAACACACAAAATCAAGATAAACTCGGTACGTTTTGATGTGGCCTCTTGTTCATAAACAAACATTCTAACGATCGATGATCGTTCCTAGTGATTTCGAATGTTATGTTGAGCACATGTTTCATCCTCACATCATTCAAACGATCCGAAATATAAGCGCCAGGATATGTAATAAGATCAACAGCAACAACGAAGAGGTTCTATATGTATGTAAACAAAAATTAAAAATATCGATCGTTAGATCGACATTATGTTGTGCGTTGCCCATCAAAATATTGATGGCACATCTGCAGGTAGAAAGGAGAATCAGTAAGACGTATGCACGCGTCGAGGATATCCTTTTTTATCTTAAATTTTCAGACTTACCTTCCCGTTTTTGTGATGATCATTTCGGTTCCAAGTTCATGAAATTTATCCCATAATTCCTTCGTTTCCAGGTGACACTGGACGGGTTTAAGATCGTCACAATTGCACGATCCGGTTATACTGGGACGTGTCTGAAAAATAAGATTTCGGTTTTATTTATTTCACATATCAAAACGGAGATGATGGCGCAGAGGAATGGCTTTATGAATAAGATATATAAAGGTATATGTGGAAATACTATAATACACAGAGTATAATCTCCTTACCTGTACTGGTTCTGGTGATAATCGATCATCTTCTGATGGACTGGGTGGTGATGCACATGATGTTTGGGCCACACGAGATGATCGTGTAGGCGCCTCTGAATCACTGCATTGCTCGACATCAACGTCGACATCGTCATCAACTTCAGGAAACCGATCCACTGATAGTGGACCTGTAAGAAAAATAAAACACGATCAGTCATCTTAGTATATATTCCAAATTATCTTCAAATACATTGAATTCCATGAATAGAATTTTGTAAAATCATTGCACGCAGAAGTGATTTTTATTAAGTAATCACTTTTGTCGGGATATTGAAATATCGCGATCATCTCAGAGAAGTAATCGTGTGCTTAAGATGATCGCACCTATCATGGTAGAACTTTGGTTTTTAGTCTGGAGGACCGATGATGAAAGGAAAATTTAATTCAAAAGACTGATCGTTACTTAGCGATTTCATTGAGTTACTTGTTTTCGTCATCGAAAAATCACGCATTGTGTATTTTTCGATTACATCACACTGCAATTTCGTAAATTATACAACTAGTTTCCACAGATTTCCATTTGGAAACTCAATTGCTTCGGAAATAACCGTTATAAAGTTGAGTTGCTGTTTCATAAAAAGTAATATTTCGATCAAGTAACTATTTCGACATTGCAGGTCTGTAATTTTCACCCGATATACTAACTGTTTCATTTACGATTTCCCTTCGTGTTATTACCTATTATTTTTTATTGTATTATACTATCTGTGGAAATATACGCTAAGCGATAATGTCTTCTCGTTAATCGAGAGGATCTCAATACTGTTAGTTGTTCTACAGAAGACAAGTTTAATATTTATTTATATTATTGTTAGTAGGTATACCGTTTGGAAAGTAGTCTGGGTGGCTAAGTGGCTAGAGCACTTACCTTCGATGGACCTGGTACCAAGTTCGAATCTGCTTGGCGACAAGTAATTTTCGAGAATGGGATTGGGTGCCGGACTACCAGTTCACTCAGCTGTAAATAAGTACCTGAGTTAAAATCGGGTAATACGAGTAATCACGGACGGCGTGTAGCTGACCACTTCACCTAACGTTCCGTTTGTCTCACAATGAAGTAACTCTAGCATTACTTCAAGGTTACTTCCTATTACTTCCTATTTGGGTTGTTGCGCCATTGATTATTATTATACTGTTTGAAAAGCATTTTTTGTCCCCCTAACTGAATTACCGACTTGTGAGATTTTTTATCATATCCAAGAGAGGACTTTGAGGTCCAGCTTCGTTTTTCGTATCCTAGTCATTATTAACCATAAACGGAAATTATGAAAATTAATATCAGCTATCAATAACCTTCATACCTATATAATTTTCACATACCTGTCGATTTCTACCACCTGTCTGGTTAATGATCGTGTTTGTCAACGTTGAAAAAATTAACGAATGAAAAGAAGAGACAGAAACAAAAATAATCGTAGAGAAACTTAAAGTAAGACGAAGCAGAGGTGTAAAATTGATTTTTAATGTGAGAAAATTAATTGCATAGCTACGTACCTACTCACTCAGTGGTGGATGTTGCTAGTTATGATGTAGGACTGTTCGGTGATCGTGTAGTTTTGCTTGACGAAGCGTCGAACTTTACGACGATTAACTAAAAAGTTCTGCATAAACTCTTAATTGTGAAAAACTTTCACTTTACTAGCACTAGTGATCTTTCACTAAAATACAACTATTTGATTTGATCCTCATTTGTGGGTTCTTCAATCTTTATATTACAATGAAACCGTATTGTGTTTTGTATTGTTTTTTATATGCGTGATATTCAGAAGGACAGGACAACTAGATTGAAATAGGGTTTCTGTTTCGTTATCGATCCCCGTAACACTATAAATTTTTCAATATTTCCATTAAGCGATAAGAAAAGCTTGATGGAAATATTGAGAAATTCTTACGGAGATCGAAACGAAATTTGATTTATCGCCAAGATTCAGATAAAATTTGTTTGGCTAGATGGTTCGGTTCCCGCCAGCCTTTCTTAGTGACAGGGGTGTCTATCAACATCGTCGGTTCGAATTCTACGTTGTTATTAACGTGTTTTAAGAACAAGATATTTCGAAGAGTTAATAAATCTATAGACGATTTTGTTTTGGTTGGAACGCCAATTTCATGCGGATTTTTATAGAAAGACAGAATATGGTGACATTAAAACCTAATAAATTTGAAACCATAAGATGGAAATCATCTCTAGATAAGCAACAAATAGTAAATTGCAGAAAGGCCTACAACTATTTCTATTTAATGCTGTAACAAAAATCATGGCTAGAATAACCTTAAGCAGAATTAATGACACTGTAAAAAAATATGAATGCACCCAAAAAAAATTTACACTCACGAGCTTTAACAAGCTTAATGACATTCACCACTATTTAAAATGCGTAAAGAGTGATATATAGTGCTTTACTAAAGGGGGGACACTTCCAAAAAAATCATAGTTAAATTGAAAGAATCATACCACAAAAGAGTTTTTGTAATTTCAGTGAAAATTTCATGGAACCGTCAGAATTCATGACTAATTCGAAAAGTACTGTGCTTCATTTACAGCCCCAGTATTGAAGATAAGTTATAGATAATTAAGAGGACGTCACACTAGGGGATGCATCTTTCATCACGGAAAGATATCGCATTCTAAAATCTAGATAATGCACTTCTCAAGCCATGAAAATTCTGAAATAAGAATATATTTCTTATTTCAATAACAAAAATCTCTTATTCAGTTTAATATATTTAAAACATTCTTGAATTAAGAATCTTTCCTTTTTCGCAAAATAAGAACTTTTGTTGGTAAAACAAATTTATATTTGTGACCTACTCGTCACGAATAAACTTTCTTGTTCTAGGAAGAAATATACTTAAATTTAGAAAATATGTACATATAACTTGATTGCCCAATTTAGAAGAAACTTCTTGATTTCTTCGTGAGTTACTGAAATTAAAAATATTTTGTTCTTGATTTTCGTAGGAACACATTGACAATTCGAAGTAGATAATTTAGTTAGGGTTAGTGACTAGAGCACTTGCCTTCGGAGCACCTGCTACCAGGTTCGATTCTGCTTGGCTACAAGTAATTTTCGAGAATGGGATGCACTCAGCTGTACGAACGTGTTTAAGGTACGGATATAATAGATAATTTTTGATAAGTCGAACCAAGTTAGTTGGCAATAGCGTCAATAGCATATGTACAGTTATATTTGATAAGTCGAAGTCTTGATAACTCGAAATTTTTTTGCGGCACATGGCAGTTCGAGTTATCGAAGTTCGACTGTATAACTTGATTGCCCAATTTAGAAGAAAGTTCTTGATTTCTTCGTGAGTTACTAAAATTAAGAATATTTTGTTCTTGATTTTCGTAGAAATACATTGACAATTCGAAGTAGATAATTTAGTTAGGCTTAGTGACCTGGTACCAGGTTCGAATCTGCTCGGCTACAAGTAATTTGCCGGACTACCATCACTCAGCTGTGTTTAAGGTACGGATATAATAGATTTAAAAAAAAAAATTTTTTTGCTGCAAAAGTAATGATTGATGCAAGAAAATGAAGTTCTTGGTTCAAGTAAATGATTTACTGGAATCAAATTTTGTTTTCTTAAAAACATGTTTTTGTAGCCATTCTTAAATTAAGAATATTATGAATACATCAAGAAAATTTAAGCGTGGCGCAAATACGGTAGGAAATGTTCTCATTTTGCACCTAATGTGATTGATTTTTTCTTTCCGTGATGTCCGAGAGTTTCAACGTGCGAAGTAGGCATATGAAATACTTTAAAGAAGGCCCAAAAATAACTCTTCAACATATGCACAGCACTTGAACTGTATTTCCCTGCAGTGTTGAATAAATGAATACCTACCTATTAATATATGTATTTCTGCATTTTTTGTAAATGAGTAATTTAAAAAAGAAAATATTTTTGACTATGTATTTTACTATTTGTGATCTAGTCCAACACAGGCTTATAAACTGCCCTATCCAGTAAAGGTTTTCCAATTGTCATATCCTCGAGGGTGGCGATTAATCATCAGGCGGGGATTTCGTGTTGGGGGTTTCACTCCACTGTTGCCGGAGAACAGCAAACATTTAATCAAATTTGCTTTTATGGTAGCTAACAATGAAAAAAATTCCATTAATAAATCTATTATTAGGCAAACTATAAGATAATGAGTTCTTATCCTAAATACTTATCTACATACTTATATTTGAATCACTCTACTATCCGAAATATGTGGTTCCGTGCTTTTAGTAGCATGATAATAATATTCGAGTAAGGGCAAATTTCTCAAGCTGCCGAAAACTTAGATCAAACCAATATTACATATGCTACACAAATTTTTATTGAATTTCCCATACACCTATGCACATATGTTATACTAGCGTGGGATGACTCAGGTCTTATTATATGTTCTCTTGTTGTCATCTGGACAATACTCAACATACGAAAAACATAAAATTGTCCTGAACTATTTAAAACCGATTAAATAATTTTCACAATTCAATTATACAAAGCCGCACACACACACGAGTATCTTGCTATATTTAATATGAGCTTTGACAGCGTTCCTTTTCAACTATGCAAATTTGTGCATTTAACAATTTTAACAGATTTTCAATATTTTCCGAAGTGATCCCGGGGCGCTAATATCACTCTTCGGAATAAAATTATAGTATGTAGAAATTGGACGCGAGTAGGTATTTTAAATTTCCCCACCTTCTCTCGCGTGCAGGTACAATATGTGCCCAAGTTCGAATAAGTTGAGCATATGGGAAAAGGAGATAATGCAAAATACAAGCCGTGATATAATCAGCCTCTGTACGCCGGGTCGCGTTCGTAGTGTTACAGTGAGTTAACGTTGATATATGTACATATGTAGTAGGTATGTACTTGTACTTATTGCACGCAGTAACACTATGATGCTTGGACACAATTTGCATATTACCAGAGGAATGCAATAGACGACGGACATTATGGAGAACGAAAAACTGATTGTAATGGCCATGACACGCCCAAGTGTCCAGTCTAGATCCTATACGCAATGTCAGATGTGCACACTCTTGTATATATGAAGAGTGCATGGCCGGTCTATTGTTAAATGTCCAATAACCTTGCTTATGGACTGGCCGTCGCCACTATCATTGTTTTACATGTCCATAGAACCAAAAACGCTAGCTGATTTAGTTGAGTTGATTAGTTTGTGGACGGCCTTTAATTAGATGGGCACCGATATACTCGCACGTTCCACACGTTCTATTCGATGCTACATACTCATACTAGATGTGAGATGTGATACCTCTGTTAGCATACTGGTTGGTCTATCGCCCATGTCATGATCATCATTGTTGTCGAGTTCGTTATAATGGAATTCGATTGGATATCGCGGGATTATTGAATTCCAATTGTCATGGTTAAGTGATATTTAGCTGTTAGTGAGTCAGTTGGGAGTCATTTTTTAAATAGCACGACTGGAAGCTAATAAAATTTGGTCGAATGTTGCTTTAAGAATTTTATTCATTTCGAAATTATGGATGAAATTAATTTACATAATAAATATTTATACATATAAAAAGAGCAACCGAGAGGAGAGATAAAGGAATTAAGAAATTAAAAAACTAGTCGGTATTAAAGTTATCATCGGCATCTTTTTGATGTTCTCAGATATCTTGACTTTGCTAATGACACGATTGACATTTGCTCATTACAGAATTAATAACCTTACGAACAATTGTGGAAATTTAACACAAATATTTAAATTGTGGTCTCAGTACCAAAAATCAAACGGGTACCGATTGGAAGATACACAAAAGATGATGTGTAATAAATATCTAAAAAAAAATTTAATTTAATTTATAGATTGCCAAAGATTTTCAAGTACTTTTTGAGGATCACGAAGGGGTACTCATCGATTGGGAGATTAAAATTAAACAAATTTATTAATTTTTAAAAGAATTTAATCATGTAAAGGATGGTTCAATAAACTCTGTTTTAAACTCAATCACCGAAACCGAGATTGAACTAGGTGTGTTTAAATTATAGAAACTCTTATGATGAATTTACATTACATTCATAACATTAACATTCATTACTTGTTAGGATCTGCCACATTTATTTTTAAAACTGTTTGGTCTCTACGTGGTTATCTATCGCCAACATCGAAAGCAATCAGAAAAGATAATACTGGCAAGAAGCAGGTAACAAGACATACCATGAAAGATTCCCAGGAAGCTTTCGTTTTCATAGATAAATCAGTGCAACAATTGGAGGACCACTTGGATCACCTGAAATCTTGCCAAGAAAATATTCAACCATTCATTTTGGCATTAGGTGATGAATTTTTATCAATTTTTGAGAGTTTTTGGATGTACATATTTAGATGCTACACTGTTTTAAAAAAATTGACTTCTCAATCCAATTTTTACTTGAAATTTCCAGTATATTTCATTTTTTCAAGTAAAAGTACTCATTTAAAGCACTTTTACACGAAATTACTAGTAAGAGCACTCATTTCAAGCACTTTTACTTGAAATTACTTGTATTAGTAAATTATTCATGTACTTTTCAACTGAACCATACAATTTACTTAAAAAGTCAAACAAAAGTACATTCTTTTTCAAGTATACCACGATTTGGTCGCTTTGATCAATTTGGTTGACTACTGAGATGAATATGCAATGCGTTCGGTGGCGCAGTGGCTACGCGCGTTAAGCCTTCGCTCCAATACCAGAATTGATCGCGGGTCCGGGTTCGATTCCTATCTACATCCAAGTGTTTTATTTCAGAGTAGGAAGTAAGTAAGCAAGAAATAATATTAGAAGTATCTTAAGTATCTTAATTTAAAGAGCTGCTTGATAATATTTTTTTTATTTTTTTTTTGAGAATATAGAGTGTTAATTATACTATTTTTCAGAGAATATATATAGTGAATTTGCTGCTTTCAAAATTGTAATTTGCTGATTACAAATGAAAAATTTTTGATTGCATATTGAAATTGACTACCCAAAAAATTGACAATTACTTTCCAATGTAATTATAGTTAAAAAAGTTAGGCATATTTGCCTACTATCCAAAAGATGTAAAAGTCAATGGATTTTTTTTACTGTGTACAAAGTTACCATTTGAAATTTTTTTACGTTATATTGATATATGTTTTATGGCTTTTCATTTTATTAATTTGCAATATCCTCAAGCCTGTGACCAATTTTGGGTATTTGTTGAACTATATTTTTATAATATTAAGGGTCGGTTTCACAGTCGAAGTTTAAACCAAAAGTTTTCTTTAAACTTAGGATCAAACAAATAAATCGTTTCACAGATGTTGTAAAACACAAGTTTGTTCTAATGATAGGATTAAGCTAAACGGTAGAATTTCTTCCGTTTATAGCTCGGATTAATGTTTTTGATAGTCAGTCGATTCTACCCTAATTAAAGTAACCGTGATTGTCAATAATTCCAAGTTTTGAGTACTACAACGAAATAAAATGACAGAAAAGGCAGGGTATGCCAATGTAAAAAAGTTTAATACATTTGAATTAGTTCACAATGATTGCGAATTTCAGATTAGTTAATCTTAGGATATTTATTTACCGTGAAGTCGAGTCAAGTTTAAAGTGCAGATTATTCTTAAGTTTAAGTTTAACTAAACTTAAGTTCAAATTTCTACTTTGAAACTGGCCCTAAAAGAGAGAAAAATATCAAAAAATCACCAAAAATCTGCGTAATTTTGGAAGTCTTGAAACAAATTATATAGAATAAAAAGATTATTATTTATATTGAGAAAAGTAAAACGCTAATACTGTATTAATGAATTAAATAATGTTATCTATGGAAATAAATATTGAAGTCTCTATCAAAAATTTAATTTTATTATTTAAACAATTTTCAGTTTTTTATTGTAAGCGGTTCCTTTTTTATCGACATTTCTTTTTGTAGTTCTTCGTCATAATGAAGAAACATTCATCAAACGATGCAAGTGTTCATCAATGTTCAGTTGTAGTTATTCGTTATTATGACGAAAAATTCATCAAATGATGAAAGTATTTAGCGATATTTAATTATAAGACAAATACATCAAAAACCGTTCATATTCATCAAAGTTTTGTAACATCATTATTCATTAATATGATGAAGAAATTATCAGTCTACGAACATGTTCATCATTTGATGAATAGATATGATTTCATCGAATAGATGCTCGCGTTCATTGGACCAAAAATGACGAAAGTTTTCATTGGTGGAACAAATTCGTTAATATGATGTAGGTACCAATTTGGTTCAGTGTTCAATAGGCAATAGATCATTTCTGTAGCATGACTTCAATAATTTTAGTTGAGAATTAGATAAGATATCATTGCGTCTTTAAATTGGTATTTTACCATCGTCAATAGGCAATGGATCACTTCTGTACCATGTCTTCAATAGTTTTCAAATTAAATTGAAAGATTTTTGAGCCTTTCAAATTAAATTAAAAGATTTTTGCGCTAAGACTGGTGATTGGTGATATGTTTAAGCTATTCGATTATATATTTACATTTTCTAGGTTAGATATAATTTTTTCTTTGAACTAATGCTATTTAGTCAATGAACAATTCATTTCATGTCGAACTATTAATTATGTAATACAGTTAACTTCTTGAAAATTATTTGTGCTTAAATGTATTTTAAGTTTTTTTCTTTATCAACTAAATGGTATGGCGCTAATTCAGTATGGCGTCGGTAATCTAAAGGTGGCATACCGAGAATCTGAATCTCATCGAACCTTCATAACTACATAGGTTTGTCCATGTCTCTAACATAAAAAAATCTAGCAAAATGTTTTCTGTATTTTTGTGCAGTGAAATTCTTATTATACCACAGAAGTTATATTAGAAAATTGTGTCATCTCAATAATTTGCAACTGCAAGAATAATTATAAAGAATTTATTATGTAAGTACGTACATAGGTAAGGTACACTGTTTTTACTGAGTTCTGCCGATTCTCATAACACAACGTACCTACTTAGATATTTACAGACACATCCGTTTGAAATTGAATTAATTATTATTTAACATAAATGTCCTTAATAGCAGTGGCGTGGAGTGGCGTCCTTGGAAGCAAGTGAAGCATTGCTTCCCTTACATTTTGCTGAAAAATATCTAATAAATGTTTTTTCTAAATCGCGCAGAAAAACCGTGTTTCAAGCACCGGCACTGGCTAAATAAATGTTCGCATGAATTGGTAGCACCACCAAAAAAGAGCGCTCATTTCATTCCATAGGAAGCAAAATAAAATTTTCAAACAAGGGAGGTTGGAAGCAATGACGAATTTGCTTCCACGTGTAGTAGTAGCAGAAAACTTTTCAGCAAAGCAAGCGAGATCTGATAAGAGTTACCAGAGTAGGATAGGAATTGAATTCTGAACGAAGTTTGAAATTGAACTGATTATAGGTATGTGTCGTAAATAGTTGATTAGTTCTCAAGAACCACTTCCGCTCGTAGGCTGAAACTTGAAACTTATTGAGAACTATGATAGTAGACCCATTTGTAAATCTTGGTGAGAAGGGCTGAGGGGCCGGGGAATGGAGGAAAAAGGAATATATACGAAGCGCTTGAAAACTGGGGTTGACACATTCTAAAATACATATCTCCTGAACGGTTGATATCAGAAGATGAAAACTCTGTAGTTATCTTAAGGGATAATAGGAGATTAGAAAAAGGCAAAAATTTTTGAATCGAGTGGCGGAGTGGCATTTGGTTTAGAATATATTCCGAACCAATTATACCAGGAAATTAAAATTTGATTAGCTATTGAGAGCTGTTCAATTAATACGCAATAAATTTGTAGAAAGCATAATCGTAATAACAAATTTTTGATATTTACCAATTGCTTACCCTTGTTGAATTATCACGCCACGCCACTGCTTAATAGGAAAACCAATCATTTTTTAGCAATTAAACTCTTCATTGAATATACAGTGAAACCCGCTTATAAAGTGCACTTTTATAACGTACTTTCGGTTATAAGGTACCTTTTTTTCAATCCCCATGCACAAATGTGAAAGGTTTTAATGTTGGTTATAACGTTCTACTTTTGTGGTCCCCTCAAGGTACGTTATAACCGCGTTGCACTGTATTTTATTTCATAAGAAAAGTAATGCATATTTTTTAACAATAGTTATGAAGTTCACTGACCAACAAAATCTTAAGACTTTTGAACTCGATTCAACATTTATAATACTCTACAGAGTTCATCTAGAGTAGAGTCACTGTATAAGAACTAACAAAACATCCATTATCTTGAGTACGGACAATGTGTGTTTCATTTGAAACCAGTACATTTGAAATTTTTTTGCAGTTGTCCGATTTTTCATTTTTATCTCCACTAAAGTGGATAAACGCTGTATTTAGTTGACATTTCATGAGACACATGTATCTCGATTCCGTGAAACGTTAATCAAAATCCATCTGCTACACGTATACACACTAAAACTATGCCATTTAAGAAACCTGCGAACTTTGGAGTTCGCAGGGTTCAAGACTACTAAAAAGGTACCAAAAGCGCTCATTGTCCGTACTCAAGATAGTGGAAATGTGTTAGTTCTTATACAGTGACTCTAATCTAGAGTATACAAAACATTAAGAATTAATTAATTATCGATACTTCAGACCACATGAGTCCGGTGCGGCATTTTATGTCCCATTTTGATTATTCTTTCGTGAGAGGGTTTTAGTCGATTGAAATCGTTTTTCATTCGTGTAATTTGGCGTGGACAAGACGTCTGCATCTGCATCGTTCGCCGTTTTTCAGCGAACTAATTTTGAATTTACAGAAAAAATAGTGTTATAGGTTTTAAAATTATTTGAAACGCATAACTATTCAAAATCAATAATTTTGTTATTGATTTATCTTCTAGATATACCAATTAATTATACTATCTATGATACTTTTCAATGAAAAGCGGTCTTCTTATGCAATTCTTGCCATGAAAATCGTGAAAAATTGCTTCATTTTGACTTCATATATATTATTAACAAAAATGCCAATTTTTTAAAATTTGATTTATGAAGGACATTCTTTAAGATTTTTTCTAGCATTATATTAATGATAATGACATGTTAATTATTCAAGAAATATGTAATATGCGTTTAAAAAACTCGAATTTACGCATTTTAAAAATTGTTCAAGGGTTGTAGTTCTAATAGCAATTTTTCCAAATACAGTTTTGAATTTTTTCTCTATGGACGACCTAGTTTACATACCAGCGAATAAAGTGAATTTTACTACGAAAACATGTAATATATGAAACTACGCAGTTGGACGCTTCGTTCGATTTTGTTTTCTACTAAAAAGAAAATGGGACGACTTCGGTGGCTACATGCGCCAAACCTACGCCGCAAAAACAGGATTAATCGCAGATTCGATTCCTACCTACAGCCAAGGGAAGAGAAGTAAATAAGAAGAATATTAGAAGTAGAAATACCTAAGTATATCTTGAGGAGTGCTAATTATATGGGTACTATTTTAGAAAATTGAAATTAAATGCAAAGTAACTACAGTGCAACCCGGTTATAACGTACCTTGAGGGGACCACAAAAGTAGAATGTTATAACCGATAGTGCGTTATAACCAACAAAAGAACCTTTCACATTTGTGAATGGGGATTGAAAGAAGGTACGGAATAACCCAAAGTACGTTATAAGAGTGCACTTTATAAGCGGGTTGCACAGTATTACATTCCAATATAAATTTTCTTGAAAAAGTGAAGCATATTCGCCTACCTACTATCCGAAAGATGTAAAATTCAAAGGATTTTTTTATTGTTTACATAGATACTGTTCGTGACTTTGTCGATATAAGATATATTAATAACATTTCTTCTCTAATGTTATTCTATTCTACCTACAATGCTGTTCTAAATGTGCTGTTCCTATTTTTACTTGAATTTTTCATTATAGTTATTTCATATTTTCTAGAAAAGCACATTTCAACCACTTTCGCATGAATTTACGTACATTAGCAAATTATTCGTTTTGAACTGATCTATACAGTTTACATAAAACGGCTGTCAACGAAAAACTAATAATATTTTACTTGAAACTTGAAATTTGGGTGCTTGTGAAATTTACTGACCGGAAATTCAAAAATGCGTTGAAATTGATCTTAAAAAGATATGGTACATTCGCCTACTACCCAAGGAATGTAGATTTCAATTCATTTTTTTACTGTACGCCTACATTACACGTTCTCTTGTCTAATAAACTTTTCATTTGTTATTAAGCTTGTAATACACTGTTTGACCAAGTGGTAAAATTGCAGTAATATGCAATGCGAAGTAGGCGCATACAAATAAATCTCACAGTATTCATTCGGTCAAATTCACTACAGCGTGGTCATACAGTGTAATACTAGCTTTAGTTTTAAGTAATGATCTTTTGTAGAAGCTTTTCCTTGAATTTTGTTGACAAACATGCCGTAGCTACGCTTATTAGTTTTTAATATAGTTGTTAAAATATATTGTTATCCGTTCTCTAAATTCTGAGCTAATACATTTTTTACTTTATTATTTTTTAATAATAAAGTTTTTTATGATGTGATAGGTACCTTTTATTTATTTATTTGTGTACATCATTGCCAAACGAATCTTAGATGATTAGCAAACTATATCTATTTCTCCGGAATAACACAGATAAAAAAAATGTTTAGGCATCTTTCATTTATTATAAATCTTAGATGTTCGAACTTAGTAGAAATATGTACTTACTAATACTTCTTTCTGAAGGTTCTCGGCTTGATGCACCTCGCGCCATAATGGCAGCTATTGAAAAATCGGTTGCACCTTTTGATGCCGCCAAATTACCGTTACAATGATTTTGTGTACCTAATAGCATGTTTTTATGTCTCTCGCAAAACGAAATAAAATATTATTGTCAGCCAATAATGTACAAAAGTAAAACAACAATAACAACCGAAATGAAATTAACAAATAATTTACTATAATTTCTTCAAAATTTTAAAAAATTTTCGAGCACTCGCGCTAAGTTTTCGCCTTAGGTACAATCGCGATTAAAACCAAAAGAAAATGAAAATTGGAAAACGGTGATAGGAACAACACTCCGACTATAAACTCTGCTTTCGAATTCATCAACTTACGACTATTTTCATACCCGGTATCATAGCGATCGACACTTTCGGACAAAACTTCGACATTTCCAAGGAAACCGACCAAATACCGAATTTACGAGTAACAACAAAAATGGTAAGCCCAACTATTGCCACGCACTAGTCGATCTAATCTTTCCAGCTTTTGTCGTTTGTATTTTTTCTCGAATTTCGCACCTTTCCAGGTCGATGTCAAACAGAACTATGAATTCTTAGCGAATAATTCTTATGGTCAGTAAAGGAAGCGATAGTCAAACATAAAACACTTGCAAGTTGCAGCACCGTCGAGTACGAAAAACAAGCGGAAAGAAAATATGAGGCGTCAAAAAACCGAAACACGACCGCCGTACTGTGCGTTTCTTTTCACTGCAGACACCAAAACGAACCAGCAGCAAAAAAAACACGTGCGAACTTTAAGGCAAACAATTCCGAACTGAAACCAATGCCGCCGACTTATCATCAACTCGACCGCCTCGCCTTCGCCTTCGTCTGCCTTTGTTTTTGTTTTGCAGTGTTTTCCAACTTCAAGAGGAGGTTGGCTGTCTATGGTCGGTCGCTATCGGTTCGGTACGGCCAAGGAAACCACTTCCAGACCAGAACACACGCTCACTCAGGCCAATCCATAGATTCTGAGCGACCTCCTCAAGTCAGAGAAAGAAATGCCGCCAGCCAACCAACTCCACGATCTCTCGACGCGATGCGAAAGAAATTCCAACAAAACGAAAAAAAAACAACAACAAAGCCTCTCAGGAAGTCGGGGTGTGAGCGAGCACAATTGTAGCAGTCATCACCCTTCCTACAGGGACCATGCCCATCCCACGAACATCGGTGTCCCTCCGAAGGACGGCAAGAACACATGTTTCTTCCAAGGATTGCCACTTAGCGCACCCATCCCACAAAGGTGACCCTCCAGGGCGAAAAATCAGTAGAACTTGTTTAAGACCACGCCCCCATTACGTTGCGTTAAATGCAGTTACGTGCGGTGCTCCGTAGTGGGGCTAGTTAGAACGTGGAGTGGGGTCGCCAACGCCCACCCCGAGCACTCTAGACCGGGATATGCCGACTCGACAACTGCTCCACCCCCCCTCCACCTTACCCATATATTTTTACGAAGTGCTTATTAGAAGCGAATTGGATATTTCGGAATTGGCTGGTTTGTAAAATTGGTTACCGCCGACTGGTGTTGTTGTTTTTGTCTTCATCGTTGGAACTGGAGATGGGGATGCGAGTGGAGCCCATTCTACTGCTGTTCTGCCCAATCCAGCACAAAGTGGGCAAAGTGATTTCTGCGTTTGAAAGTGTGCGGGCCGGGATTAGTTATATCAGTGCACGGCGTCCCGTATCAAGGTTCGAGGTGCAGATTTCGAACCTTCGTGCTGCCCCTGAAACTATGTGTGCGTGCCAGTCGGCACTTCTTCGGGCAACGTATGGAACAGCAGCATCGGCACTTGTGTTCGAGCCGAGTGGGAGTGGAACAGCGAGGCACATACTTGCTCCCGGTTCCGATGCAAAGATGGAGAATGATGCAAGTGGAACCTCCCCGGTGTATATAATTGGTAGCATATGTACTAGGTTTTATAGGTCCCTGGAAATATTTTATTGCCTCTCATTTATTTTCGGTTCGGTTATTTGGTCTCTTTCTGGTCTTTTCGTGAAGTGTTCTTGTGGCTCTCTGAATGCGGAGCGAAGTGGATTTAGACAGGGGTCCTGTCTTTGTCACTCCGGTTGGTTTATAAATTTTATGGTTTTTAGCTTTTTCGGAAAGGGCTTTCAACGCGATCACGTCTATTTACACACGTGTGTCGTATATGTGTGTGTGGCGAGTACACCATTTCGACGCGTACTTGATGTATATTCTCGGGTGGATGGATGACGATGAGCCTTCGTTGTGTATTTATTGCACATATGGATGCGTGAAGTGCTACCACATTCTAATAACCAAAGCATTTGTTTCGGGATAGCATAGCGAACTAATAGTACGAATTGAATGTTCCCTTTGAAACTGTTTCTCTGATAAATTCATTAAGTGAGTTCAAGATATGTATGTAATGCTTGCTATGAAGGTTTTTCTATGATCAAACAACTTATGCTATACATGGGCATCTATCAACTGAAGGTATTGACATCAGAAACGCAATGAATGTTTTTTTTTTTAATTTTGTATAAATTGTAGGCTATGGGTATAATATGTGGAAGAATGCATCTTTTACCGTGTTTCCACCTATGCCTTCCCGTGTACGAAAAGCAGAACGGCACAGCACAGGCTTAGTACTGGAGCCAGAATTGCCAGTACTGGCAAATGTTTCGGGTCCAGTATGTGCCCAAGGACCAAATCATTGCCGAGCCAATGTCAATTTGATCACACCGGTCCTACTCTTGAAACGTCTTTAACGACGTTATATTTCGATTTATGTTGATACAGTCCAACCCGGTTATAACATACCTCGTGGGGACCACAACAAGTAGAACGTTATAACCGATAGTACGTTATAACTCACATATGAAAAAAAGTTGTTTTCATTTATAAAAATTTCTTTATTACAGAATAGAGTCCATAAATTCATAATACAAAATTGTAGACTTCTAACTCAGATAGGATGAAGATATTCTGCAAAATTGAAAAGGATTCTCCCGTTTATTTACCATTTACATATGTACATATTGCGTCATTCCATCAAAAATCCTCAATAAATTTCCGCAAAATTTTATTCCTTACCATCGTCTATTCTTTTGAAAATGTTTGTATACTTAAAGAATTAGTAAAAAAAATATAATTTCAATTTTTTGTTTCTATCTAATTTTTTTGTTAGTATAGGATGTATGTTAGGAAGTATTCGGAAAGGCATCGCCCGAGTCCTCGTTGAAAATTCATATCTCTTGTAATTGAATAATGAAATAGGGCTTCTCTTAAAGGAGGAGGCTGCAGCAATATAAAAAAAATACGAATAAGAATTATCCTTGACATTTGTTTCATTTCGACCGTAAACAGATCGAATTAATATTTTGTACGTTATAAAGAACTCAAGTGCTATGAGAAAGGGTACGTTATAACCAATATGTTCGTTATAACAGGGTACGTTATATCCGTACAAAAACACAAGAACTTTTCACATTTGTGCATGGGGATTAATAAAAGGTACTTTCTAACCGAAAGTACGTTATAAAAGTGCACTTTATAAGCGGGTTGCACTGTAAATTAAATTCATGATATGTAATTTAAAAAAATTGTATACATAAAATCAAAACATACATAATCACAAGCCATTGTTAATACTCGTACTCGTACGTACTCTAGATGAAATGCTGAAAGGCGTCGTTCGTGGAAAAAAGTTAAGCTAAGGTTCAATTAGTAATACCATTAATTATTAAAATATATGCATATACAGTCGAATGCGAGTTATCGAAGTTCAACTTCGATAACTCGAATTTTTGATAAGTCGAACCAAGTTAGTTGGCAATAGCGTCAATAGCATATGTACAGTTATATTTGATAAGTCGAAGTCTTGATAACTCGAAATTTTTTTGCGGCACACGGCAGTTCGACTATATATTACAATTTCTTAGCTTTATATTTACAACAGGTTTATTTCTTTTTCCAATTACATATATAAATACATATTAAATATAATGCACATTTGAATTATAATATAATTTTAATGATTTACAAACAAATATATACGTCGCTGTTATTTTAACTATATAATTTATTATCATCAACCCCCATGGCTCTTTATAGAAATACAGAATTCACAAATTGTCTACGAATTAGTAACGGAGTTCGATCCGTATTTTTTTTGTGGTCACAACTTAATAGTTATTGTTAATAAGATACAACATACATCACTGTTCATTTCAACCATTCCTTTGTTTGGATCAACCATTTATATGTCTTATAATCCAATCATAGTTGTTACAATCATTTGCATTTAATCTGGATGTAAAAATCGTAAGATACTGCATGTTCATCATAACATAAATTAAGTTGGTAGAACCAAAGTTATGATTGCGTTAACAATACAAAAAGTTTTCTGTCATAATATAGTCGTAATAATCAAATTGCAAATATTTTCATAAGCATAGCTTAGACAGTATCAAGGTACGGATAGTTTACTATTATATACAACCATGACATCAATTACTAGAACTAGAACAAAACAGGCAGACGCGGACGCAGAAAATTATTTCGGGGGAGAGGGGGGGGGGGTGGTTTCATAAAAAAAATTATTTGGGGGGGGGGGGGTTCAGACAAATTTACGCGTCGAGTATACGTTACATTTAGTTATGCGCTTGTAGTTACATCATTTCGGGAGGGGGGGGGGGTTGAACCACCCCCCCCCCCACTCCCTGCGTTCGCGTCTGACAACAGTTATTGCATTAGGCCATTCTTAATATTGTATTAATACACTGTTTTAGTAATATTAATTTAAAATGATTGTATTATATTATTTTCTAAATGTGTAAACAGTAAATTATGAGTAGCTAATTTTTACGTAAATTTACTATGCGCGTTACAACACTAATTATAAGCGAATATGACACAATTTCTTCCCATCCTTTCTGTACACTACATTAAAATTATTCCAAAACTCCAATTGAAATTATAGTCAATTGCATGTTCGAAATTTACGGCTTAACAATATGCTTTCACAATATACCTAATTAAATATTTCCCGTTAATGAACCCTTCAATAAATGAACTACAATCGACATCGACAGCCAACCAGACACTTAAAAACCCTTCCCGAAAGAGCTTGAAATATCCTCAAGGCCCAACCGTATCGGGCGGTATCTTCAAGAATTACATAATAACCCACTTGAAGTGTCTAATTAATTTTCTTTTAAAATGGAACGCGAAGATAGACGCTAAAGTATGGGTATATACTCGTATACGAGTACGACATAATTCTCAATAACACCACACATCGAATGAACTTGGCATTCTTCCTCAAGTGTTGAGTATTACAGGGATCCATGTCGCCGAACATCCTTTTCATTCCAGGCCGGGGATCGGATGAGTTCCGGCAATTAACAACCCTTTCGAGTCTCTGACACATCTGTGACTTTCTAATAATCAGCTCAAGTCATAACATTTGTAAAATGCCGCTCGGGATGGTACGCAATTAATATCTACTGGTGCCCCTCTGAAATCCGACTATACCCATCTCCTAGATATCATCCAAAAGCATGGTGCTTTCTTCATTCATGTTATTGTCCTCATTATGAAGGGTGGAGATTACAATTCCGGGCACGTTCACTTTTACTCTAAAAAATGGAAAAAGAGTGAATTTTATACAAACGAAGGAAAACTACTGAAAAGCTTTAAAAGGGCTAGGTGAGTAGGTGGGTGTGATGTTGGTGGAATCCTGTTATCGGCTTTGCAATTCATCGAAACGAAAATGGCCGTGGAAATTTGGAAGACGAGGGGGTGAATAGGCCACTTAAATTCTATGTGCTTGGTATCTCGTACCTGTAGGTAACATATCTAGTCGGTATATACATATATACTCATACGTATAGCGTAGTTAAGGCAGTGTACCTGTGAAGCTTTTGGGGTGGACATTACGGGGTAGTATGGTATTTAACAGCTTCATGGAAGTTAGCACTTGGCTGTGCTTAAGGCTACTTACTATGGTGGTGAGATCTTTCAGGACGCTGTTGCTAGGTCTGGTATAAAGCAAGTATGGCTACCTATAAAACGGAATATGTGTATGGTTTGTTGCCTAAAGAGGTTTTCACCGATAGGCACCGTTAAGGGATCTGACAAGTGATTAATATCAAGTTGTGTTTCCTGTGATGATTTGGAGTTCGAGTATGGATGGCAATGATACCAGTTCCACGAATAAAAGAGTACTTGATAAATTATTTTGTGGTAATTGTACCTACTAAGACGTATTATAGTGGTTTGGAGCGGTTAGGCGGAACTGTCTGCTGGAGGAATGTATTATATATTGAAACACGTTTAAGCGAGGAAGAATATTATACATAGGGTGAATGCACCAATAGTCGGCCATTTAGTGACGTCCCGATATAATATTCCTTACAATTTTTACGGAATAAATTGTATCAATTTCTGTATAAGGTTAAACGATAGTCAATGGTGTCAATTATTAGAAAAACACAATTAAAATAAATTTTTACACGATAAGATTGATAAAAAAAATAATATTCTAAAATGGTGCAGTTTTTCCTATAGTCGGCCACAAAAATCCAAAGTTCGGCCATGTTAGACCCAACAGTCGGCCACTACATAATGAGCTTACAAAATGATGGAGTCACATGACCGAAATTGTTTGTTCTTCCGAATATTATTGAAAAAATGCTGGTTTATCATGAGACTATTATAATATCAAAAATTGTCCATATATCGAGTACAAGTATATATATATTTACTCTTATTACCAGGATTTTCTTTTGATTTTTGCAATATTTTAGTTACTTGTCTTTACGCTGTTTAATCGCATGTTTCTCTTTTTTATTTTTGCCTTTTTAACGAGAGACTGTTGGTATTGTAAGGACGATATTGCGCTAGGAGACATTCTAGCTGTGTTCCTTTTTCGTTTTCCCTGAGAAAATAATGCTCTTGAATGAAACAAATGTTTCTGAAGACTGGGAGAACTGCTAATCCCACTAGAAACGCTAGAAGTAAGAATTTCTTTTGATCGAACTTAACCCAAAAAGGAAGATCGAGCTTCGACCAATTGTTAAACGATTTGTCACGTACTCGAAGAAAGTTTTACTTTTCATCCATTTCGATGTTGAGCGTCCAAAACCCAAGCGACTGGCATAACACTTCTTGCGACTTCTTTCGATGGGCGAACATATGGAAAAACTACCATTGGCGATGCTATATCTCCATTGACCCATATTTACTCGGTGATTGTTTCTCCATCCTCTTGGAGCAATAATTTTACCAGTTTTTGGACTCTTTGAAAAAGTAGTTCCTTCCCGTTTAAAACACGCCGTAAATCCAGAAGTATTTCCATGTGTCCGTGGTCAGAAAGGTATGCTTCTAGATCTTTGAACCATTCGCGTAGTCCTTTTTCGGTGACAGCAGCGCGCTCTTTAGAAATTGATTCTTAAATACGTGAAGAAAGCTGGGGATGTTGTTTTATGAAAGATGCATACCACTTCTTTCCTGGTCTATCGTCTTTGAAAGGATTTTTTCGTTTATCTTCTTTCATCATTTTTTGTGCGGTGTTTTGAAGCTCTTCTGGCTTTAATGGAAATCCACATTTAGCCAAGGAAATGCACCAATTGACGATTTCAATTTGACCCATTTTTTGGCATACTTCCCGGACTTTTCCTAGCAGATGATCCTGGAGCGTTGATCTAGGTACCCCAGATTTAACCGCAGCCTTCCGAACACTTAAACTTTTACTTCGATGTGCAGAAATAGCAATTCTCATGCTATTTGCATAGTATTGCTGGATTGGACGTTTTATAGGGTTTGACATTATTTCTTCGAGATTCGCTAAAATAAATAGTTTAAAAAATCTGCCAATGGTCTAGGCGCAACTTTATTATTTTTCCGGCGGAAGTTCGGATCGCGTTCAACTGTAAGATGCGGTGTGGGTTACTATGTGACTGAAAAACTGACAAAAAGTTCGGAAGCGGTTAGAGTAGAGTACCATGATTGGGTCATACTCCGGGATGCGGTCTAGGGGTTGAAAAAGGAAAAAACTTAAAAATAGGTGATTATTAAACCAGTCCGTGGAAATGAAATGATATTCGATATCTGATCAGACCTGAGAGATATGGAAGAATTTATGAAAAAGTATCCAATCACTGTACACCCCCACCCACTTAGGGGTCAATTTTTAAGAAATCTTGAAAACACTTTCTAGGTATTTATATGAAGAATCCGTAGAATAAAAGTGAATTTAATATTTTGGAAGACCTAGAAGATATGACGAAAATCGTGAAAATATATTTGCATTCTATTTCGACTGAACATTTTTTTGCCCTCACTTTCGAACACCAATGGATATTCGAATTTTTTTTAATCCTAATAACTTTTTCATTTGATTTACATATACACACCAAGTTTCAACTTTCTAGCATAAACCGTTCCGTAGTTAGGAAAAACACCCCCCACCCCCGTACCATACTACCCCTATAAAAAAGTATATTTTTCCAACATGCCACTATTATTGCTCTATCTAAACACCAAGTTTTAGCTTTTTATCATTATAGGTTTTTAAGATATAAACATCGGAACCTTTTCTTTTTCACCCTCCCCCACTCCCAGATGTCGACACACTAAAAAATGACGATATTGCAAATGGCGCTTTTACAACACGGCAAACCCGAATTCACACCTTGGGCAATAAATATTACTGGAAAGGTGCGGCATATAGGCGACACACGGATCAACATGCGTTTTACTAAAGTCGGGAACAGCTGGCCGACTTTAGGAACTTAGTAGAATTGTGATTCCTAATTAGTAATTTTTTTTAGGGGTAGTATGGTACGGTGGTGGGGGGTGTTTTTCCTAACTTTAGAACGGCTTATGCTAGGAAGTTGAAACTTGGTACGTATATGTAAATTAACCAGAAAAGCAATTCTGATAAAACAAAATTTGTATATTCATTGGCGTTCAGAAGGGGGGGGGGCAAAAAAATATATCAGTTAATATAAAATGCATATACTTTCACGATTTTCGTCATATCTACTAGGTCTTTCGAAATATTGAATTCATCTTATATTATTTTATTCTTCATATGAATACCTAGAATGTGTTTTCAAGATTTTTTGAAATTCGACCCCTAAGAGGGTGTAAAGTGGTTGTATACTTTTTCATTAATTCCGTCATGTTTCTCAGGTCTGATCAGATATCGAATATCTTTTCACTTCCTCAGGCTTGTTTAATAATCACCTATTTTTAATTTTTGTTTTTTTCAACCTCTAGACCGCATCCCGGAATATGACCCAATAATTAAATTCATATGTTACATCCTTTTCTAACCGCTTCCCGAACTTTTTGTTAGGTTTTCAGTCACATAGTAACATACACCGCATCCCCGAATTAAACGCGTTCTGAACTTCTGCCGGAAAAATAATAAAGTTGCGCCCAGACTGTTGGCAGATTTTTAAAGTATAATACAAATATTAATGGAATTTTTCATGGTAAGCTTCCATAAAGGCAATTATTATTGAAGCCTCAGTTATAATGGTTCCGATCCGATCCGGAAAACGGAGAGTGTCGAATCTCTCCATCCGACACACATTTAAAGGGAAATTCGGAACGCCTAGTCACAATCATTCCGGTAATTAGCCGAAACACAAAAGAGAGGGGTAAAGTTAACCAACTTTCAACTTCTATCCGTTCCGACGGCAAGAGTTGAATTATTGAATTATTCGCCACACTAAAAATCAAAATTGAACTAATGAACTAATTTTTTCACAGTTTCAGTTTGATAAAGGACTCAGGTTTGAAATGTTACACAAAATAATAATGTATTTTTTACTTTTAAATGTTTAGATTTTACTGTTCCACACTGATCAAAAACGGATTAAATAAAAATATTCATCAACTTGACGATCTCGTCTTGAGTGGGTCTTTGAATTTATTATTCTAAGAACATGTAGTACCGAAGTATTAGCGTAGGTACTGGAATGGAACAGTTTTAATTTTTATATTTAATTTTTTTTTAATATTAAATAGTTCACCTAAATATTAATCCTTTTCTGCTGATAAATATTTTCTTGGTACGATAAACAATCCACTATGCGTCGTAGTGTCTGGCACTTTAGCATGACTATAGTTATTTCCAGTTAGAAAAATCCCATAGTCTTACGTACAAAAAACCTGAGACCCTTCGGGAAATATTTCATTGGCACTTAATGAGATATTGACAACTGATACAGCATTTGTTATATAAGAAAACAATCATGAGAAATTGATCGTGTTGTAGTATTCCTCGTATTCCCGTAGCAAGATCACCTTTGTGCTATCCTCGCATACTATAGATAGCACCTCCTGCCAAGATCATCCGATTCACTTACAAAATCTGTCAAAAATCATCAAGGGATTACGGACTTAATCTTTACACCCTCTTAACCCGCATACCATTAGCTTTTGTCGTATATGTATCCACTATTATTATTTTACTGATCATCGAAAGTGATCTACAGTTTTGAACAATGGCCAGCCACTTTGTTATCCTTTGCTCATGGGGACCTTTCAGCCATTCACCATCACCTTAGGCCATAATTCATCAAAAAATTATCGATCCTATGACGCGTTTGTGCATTCAATGAAAAATGTTTTGTTGCGGGCTCTGTCTCCTGCGATCGGCGAGTTGTATAGTGTGCACATACTTATAACATGAGACGCGTTTAAGGAAGAAGTAGGTACACAGTTTGTCCGTTATAGATGACAGTGACAGGTACAAACAACCTGAGAGTGCACCCCGTTGTCATCAAGTGGGTGGCCGGCTAACTTATATAAATCGGTGACCATCATCCAACATAACCGTGTGGTAAGATCATCTTTTCTTAGTGCTGTAATTTTGTTTTCGTTGTGTTGCTCCTTCTCAGCATTCGACTTATTTATGCATCGTTTGTTTGATTATTGCTGTTTGTATACGACGGTCATACATCATCGCAAAAGGTAATAAAACAGTGACACGAGGAATAATAATGGCAATCATTGAGATCCAGGCGGAAATTATTGGTGTAAAGCTTCTGTGAGCGATGAGTTTATATTATGAATTTCGTCGTAACCGACTTATTTCGTTTGTTTATTTTCTAATTCAAACGCCGTAAAACTGATATGAAAATAATAAAAAATGTTAGTTATAAATAGTATAGCACAATACATGGTTGGAATAGGGAAAGAATCGAGGTGATCAAAACAGTAGCTGAACAAACAATAGCTAACTCAATGAATCAGGTTGGAGACTTCACGTCAGAATTTAGTATACTATAAAACGTGTCATGGGTTCAATTCCCACTCAACGCATAAATTATTTATAACAATTTTTCAGTTTGCTATTGGCTTCGAAATATTAATATAAATACAGTGCAATCCGGTTATAACGTACCTCGTGGGGACCACAACAAGTAGAACATTATAACCGATAGTACATTATAACCTACATATGAAAAAAATTGTTTCCATATATAAGAATAATTTCTTTATTAAAGAATAGAGTCCATAAATTCATAATAACAATATTTTGGACCTCTAACTCAGATAGGATGAAGACATTCATCAAAGTTGAAAAGGATTCTCCCGTTTATTTACCAACTAGGTACATATTGGGTCATTCAATCAAAAATCGCCAAAAAATTTCCGCCAAATTTTGGACCTTGCCTCGTCTATTCTTTTGAAAATTTTTGTATACTTGAAGAATTAGTAAAAAAAAATATGATTTCATTTTTTTGGTTAGTTATAGTATGTTAGTAAGTTTTCGCAAAGTTTTCGTCCGAATCCTCTTTGAAAATTCATATCTCTTGTAATTTTTATCCTAAAATAATGAAATAGAGCTTATTTTAAAGTAGGAGGCTGTCGCAATATAAAAAAAAAATCTGCCAACAGTCTGGACGCAACCTTATTATTTTTCCGGCAGAAGTTTGGAACGTGTTCAATTTGGGGATG
The DNA here is from genome assembly GCA_949128065.1 of Beris chalybata. Taxonomy (NCBI): domain Eukaryota; kingdom Metazoa; phylum Arthropoda; class Insecta; order Diptera; family Stratiomyidae; genus Beris; species Beris chalybata. The sequence goes on along the minus strand of OX421896.1, from coordinate 273,511 downwards.
CGGTGTATGTTACTATGTGACTGAAAACCTAACAAAAAGTTCGGGAAGCGGTTAGAATATGGTGTAACATATGAATTATATAATTGGATCATATTTCGGTATGCTGTCTAGAGGTTGAAAAAGATAAAACTTAAAAATAGGTGATTATTAAAAAAGCCTGGGGAAGTGAAAAGATATTCGATATCTGATCAGACCTGAGAGATATGGTGGTATAGTATACAACCACTTTACACCCTCTTAGAGGTCGAATTTCAAAAAATCTTGAAAACACTTTCTAGGCATTCATATGAAGAATCTGTAGAAAAAAAAATGAATTCAATATTTGGAAAGACCTAGTAGATATGACGAAAATCGTGAATATATATGCATTTTATTTTTACTGATAATTGTTTTTGCCCCCTTCTGAACGTCAATGAATATACAAATTTTTTTTTACCAGGATTACTTTTCTGGTTGATTTACATATACGTACCGAGTTTCAACTTTCTAGCATAAGCCGTTCTAACCAGGGTACCAGGGGAAAACACCCCCCACCCTCGTACCATACTACCCCTAAAAAAAATTAAAATACGAAGTTTGAAGTTTATATCATTTCAGGTTCTTAAGATATAAACATCGAAACTTATTCATTCTCACCCTTCCCCACCCTCACCCTCTACACCGACACCTTAATTTTTTTTTCTCTACTAGGGTTCTATTGGGCCTACTTCTGGTAAAAATTTGAAGCATCTATCTTATACTGTTATTGAGATATAAGAAGTGATATTTTTGAAAAATTCTTATCCCTCCCTTCAAAGATTTTACTTTGAGCAATCTTTATTTATCAAGCTTTATATCCAAACCGAATTTTGTTTTTCTGGTGCTATTGGCTTGTGAGATATCGTAATGTTAAGTATTTCAACCCCCCACCCTCGTAAGCCACTACTCCAACCCAAAAATTTTGTTTCAATCTACTCTCCTAGTATAACTACAGATATTTGTACAGTTTTAATTGCTTGCCACTAGCGGTTTAGGAGATACAGATTTTTGAATGTGTCGATCTCGACTTTTTTGCGTTTCGGACGCATTATTTTCCCCTTCACTCCCACACTCCTTCACCCACATCAGTAATGTTTTTGCAAATGGGTCCACTATCAAAGTTCTATAGAAATTTTAAGTTTCAGCTTCTTAACATAAGCGGTTGCTGAGATCAAGAAACCAAAATTTTTCGTCTAAAACGCTTCCCCCACCTTCCCCCTCACACCTCCTCCCCTGAAAATAATGTCAATTCAAGGGGTCTACCCAGTCTATTCTTAGAAAAAAATTTAATTTAATACCTCCACTGGTTTGAGAGCTACGAGACTTCAAAGGATTTTGGGGCGGTCGACGTACGGCGAACGGCGGACAGACGGAGTGAAAATTTTTATTGCTTTTTTCGTGTCTACTAGTCATGAAACGTGGAAAAAAAATTTAAGGGCAGCAAATTTTTTTTTTTTAAAAATCGATAACAAAACTCTATTATAAATAATAAAGTAATTCGAATAAAAATTATCCTTGACATTTTTTTCAAATCGACCGTAAACAGATCGAATTAATATTTTGTACCATATAAAAAACGCAAGTTCTATGAGAAAGGGTACGATATAACCAATATGTACGTTATAACAGGGTAAATACAAGAACTTTTCACATTTGTGCATGGGGGTTGAACAAAGTACTTTATAGCCGAAAGTACGTTATAAAAGTGCACTTTATAAGCGAGTTGCACTGTAAATTAAATTAAATTAAACTAAATTTAGTAAAGTGAAAAATGTTTTGAAAACATTTTCTATATGTATGTATGTATGTAATTACAAGTGGAAAATTTATAATTAATTATTTTAATATCTATTTGAAATAAAGTTACATTTTTTTAAAGATACATACATATTCGGATGATTGCTTTATCACAAAGAATATTCAATTGTGTCTGATTCAAATGGTTATTTCTCCAAATCCTTTTCCTACATACAATCCAAAGTTCTCTTCACAATATTTCGGCTAAGCACGAAGCAAGTCGTCACAAACTCGAACGATTAACATAACTTACTCATAAAACTCGCAAGTAAAAACAAACATTACCATCTGACGACGATTAGCAATGCTAATTGTTCGAATATCCATTTCTTTCGGATCTTAAGATGAAAACCTGATTGCTAGAATAAGCGGCTGTGCATGTTGACTAGCGAGCAGTTAGCGTAGCAGTAGCAAACGAATGCTTCAACAAATCAACTTTCCAGCAGGGAACCCAATAATTACTTACCTTTCTACGGTTATATTTTTTATGAAAATCACCCTCTGCACATGTTATAATTCTTTGCCGGCATTTGAAGAAGAAAACAAGAAACGGAATTATAATTGCAAAGTCTAAATGTTAGTTTTACTATTTAACAGAGAAAATGCCACTGGACGTATAGTTCATAACAGCGTCGAACAAACAAATCGACCATTGTATTTTGTCCGAAGTACCTGCTAATTACGTTCAATTATAGCGTTGGTCGGGTAATTATAAAATGCCGGGAAGTACTGGTAACAGGGCCACCATGATTTCATTTCTTATGTTAGTTTGGTGTACATAGCCATCACTACCGTGAGCTGCCATTTAGCATTTAAAACGAATTGAAAGGGAGGGTTTTCTTGGCACACAGGTATTGATGTAAATATGTATAATGAAGGGCTTGAGCTGTTAATTTTACTTACAAAAAAAATGGTGTGACTGTACAATCATGCTTTATAAGAGCTATGGTAAATACGAGAGGTACGGAACTTGAGTGTCCAGCACCTCTAATTCTAGTTCGTACATATCATTTTAAAGAAAAACCAATCAAAAATTTCATTTTTTTTTTAATAATTTAAAAGACAAATAAAAAAAAGGTTCAAACAAAAGATGAGGAGTGAAGTAGCCAGGTAACACACGGGAATTGTAAAGAAATATCAACCGTTCTACAAACCCTATCAAAGTATACACTCTAAAAACTGAAAGAAAATACACAACTTTGAAAGATGTAATATCACGCATTTTTCGTCACAAAATTTAAAACAAAGTTGGTATTTACTTGAAAAAGATGCATTTTACGTATTCACACAAATATTATGCAAATTTACATATGTTTTGCATGATTTTACTTCAGATTATGCAAATATGAACAGTTTTAATTTAATTTTACATCAATATATTTAAGTTACGCAATATTTTGCGTAAAAATACGTCGCATGTTACAATAATGAATCGTGTAGCTCTAGAAAAACAAAAGCGCAGCAATTAAGAAACAGAATCGTTCCTGTTCATTTCGTGTTTGAAATTGATGCCGGTGGGTCGTCTCTAAGTTGTGCTTAGTTGTTTAATTTCTTTGCGATTTTTTTTTCTTTTCTTTTTTTTTCTTTTCTTTGTGATTTCTCTACAATTATTATTGAATTACATCGTTTTCCTTCGGAAATATGTTTTTGATTTCTGTGACAATTGCCTCAAAGTCTGAAGGTTTCAATTTAATATTTTTAAGGTTGACTTCTTCTAAAACGATTCCTATTTAACGGGAGTAAATTGTTACTACAAAACTGAAATAAATGTACGTCATATTTTGAGCAAAGTTGCATCATGTAGCATGTAACATTACCACAGAAAGAACTAAAATCGGATTAATATATATGTACCTATGTATGTTTACATTATTTAGATCAATTCTACACCCAACTGGATGCAAAAATAGCAACTACATGTAGTAACTTTACTTAAGTTCTTATTTAAAAATACTACACTTGCGGTGTAAAGAATAACATAAATAATGTAGTAAAATTAAACAGGTTTAATATTACATAAATCGTAGGAATTTAATTTCCTGTTATTTTAGTAATAAATTTACTAAAAAAATTTTGAGAGTGTAGTTTATACAGGGTTTTCGATGTGTAATAAAAATGTGCAGCACAAACGGCAGTTGATTGAAAAAACAATAGACGACAGCTATAATAACACGCTTATGTGGATGGTGAAATTAGTTGATTTAATATATTTGAAGGTATTTTTGTATTGTAAGAATTCTTTATAATAGAATTACCTCGGATTGAAAATGAGACATCGGAAAAGATTGCGAAAGTTCATCACGATGCAGTGGTGTATTTGATAGGACAAGAAATCGTACCAAAATTAGACTACTTATTGACCTCAAGAATACTCGTAAAAAAATCCATTAAATTTTACATGTTTTGGATAGTAGCTAAATATGCCATCTTTTCAAGTAAATTTACATTGTGAGGGAATTTTAAATTTCCGGTCAGATTTCAATTTTCAATCAGTAAATTTCAACTTTGAAAGCAGTAAATTTACTGGATATTCATTCTCTTGAATGTACACTCTTCAAAAAGGTGTATAATAAGCACTCTTCTAGACACACTTAGTTCTATTTCTAATATTATTACTTATTTGCATACTCTTAATAAAATTCTTGGCTGCTATCAATTATGGTTTTTGATGCGTGGGTTTGGCGTGCATAGCCACTGCGCCACCGAAGATAGATAAGTAGAATTACACGAAAAAGAACGTATTTTTCAATTCATATACAGGTAATATAGTTCATTTTACACGAAACGTTGCGTAATTTATAGAGCCTTTTCATGTAAATTGCACGTTTCAGAAATGATCAATGACGGTATTTGGTTTTGTATGTTTGAAAATAAAGTCGCAGAAAGCTATTATTATTTTTATTATTATTACTATTATTTATTATTATTATTATTTTTATTACCGGTCAGGAGAAATGGATTTTAGAATGTTTCAATCACAGCTTTTATACGCTTCGGATACTTTGCTTTCTCCTCCCAGTGGCGGTCATATTGCTCTTCCAAGGAGGGGGCCATTGAAGTTCAGTAGCTACTGTATAGAAAAATGGTGCAGTATCCCTTAATGCATAGCGTGAATGGAAAATGTGCAAATGCTATGGTCGTTTTGGATGGTATTGCTTAAAAATATCAACTTTTCATTTTCGCATCTAAATTGCAAGATTTCGGCAACCGAATTTCAGAATATTAAAAAGCATTAACATAGGTCTGAAGGTGTTTCTTGGAAATCGTTCAATGTATCAGCTGATTGTATGATAATAAAAATTTAAACGTGTATTGTATGATTGTAAGTCTTTAAGTAATAGAAAATTGAATAGCAGGAACTAGAAAATAATATTAATTGATTCCAAAGCTTAGTGAACATAATTTTCGATTTCAGTAGAAGTCGATGCCGGTCTTGATTTCTACTAAATTTAGAAGCCAAGCAGACAGAGATCTCTCATATGTATGAAAAATTTTAAGAGTTTCGATAAAAGTTTACTAATTTATTTTGTAGTAGTTAACTTTTGGAAAGGATGAAATTTAAATTGAATGAACAAGAGTCAAAAGCTTGCATTATCATGCAATTTGAAATTTTGTAATATTTTATACAGGTAGGTGTGGTGACAGATAATTTTAGAAGTTAGTTTAGTGACTATTATTTGTTTTGAAATTTTTTCCCAAGAGATTTTTTCCTTAGTACCTCTTAGTATGGTTCTAATGAGTTTAAAAAATATATGTTTTAAGTTTCACCACGATCAGAAAAATTGAAACAAAAATTTGAGATTCCGAAAAATGAGTCCCGATGTATTGACAAAACGGCCAAATAATATTAATCTGGGGATGATTGTAATTTTAAATACTCGTATATGGGTTATCTACCATCGGAAATACCATCCAATGGTCGTAATGAGAAAGTGGAGTTTATCATATTTAATCGGTTTCGACTGTATTTTGATAATGGTTAATAATACGAAGCTAGTATCGTGGACAAAAATATCTGTTTTCTGATGCTCAATATTATATTATAGGAAACAATTTTTTTTCAGAAAGTCCTTCACTAAGTACTACATAAAAGCTATTATGGATTAGTGATTAAATGTTAAAAATCATCATTTTCGACCTTGCTGAAGGACTTTTTTTTCATAACATTGAGCATTTACTGATGTCACTAACTTCGTGCCGTTTACCGTTACAAAGTTTTGCTCAAAAATTTATTTTTTAAGAAAAAATTCAATTTCTGAATTTAAGCATAGATGGCATTTTCGATAGTACACCAACAACCTATATATTTAGAGTTATATCATCCACAGAATGATACTATATAGGCTCTATGTCGATATCTTGGGAGTTTACGGAATCTCACACATATGCAATTTTGGTTTCTTTAAGGTTTTTGAGGCAAGTAGTACCCATATATTGTCGAGATGAAACTTAAAACGTGTTTTTGTTTTCGATGGGTACTGTGAAAAAAAAAAAATTTAAATTGTGTTATTAGCTTTAATTAGGATTTGAACTAACCTTTTTACCTGAGTAGATTTCAAATTCATCCAGATACGGGAAAATTATTAGAACACATAATGAAAATTGTCCAAGCCTAATCCAAATCGAAATTTTTCAAAATTAGTTTCAAACAGTACGTAAAAACTAAATCCTTAACATAACCCAAAGATTGATAACATATTTATATTCGAAGTCTTATTACTTTCTTTTCAATCAGGAGACAAAAGAAAAAGAAGATTCAAGAAAGATATAAGAGAAGATGAGATTCAAATGTATTATACTTTATTAAGCGCATTATACTTTATTAAGTGTATCTATTAATCTAGTAGTCTCATATAATTTTTCTTTAAAGAAGACATGATAAAGTAATCATGTATGACGATACTGTTAGGGGGAGACATGGCCCCTATGGCCCCCCCCCGTATGACCGCCACTGTCTCCTCCACTTCCACGCTTTTCAAATCATGTTAAAAAAAATTCACTAATGGATCCAATATCATATATTAGTTCTACATAAGTTCCAAGTTTCAGCGTCCTAGCACAAGCATAAGCGCTTTCTGAGATTTAGAAATTTTAATGAAATAAAAAGCTAAAGCTTATCTAGTAACTATCACTATTTGAAAATATACGCGAACGTTTATACGGAAATATAAAATGCAACCGATATAATAAAATTCGGGTATTCCCCAATATTATTTTGTTGTATAGGAATATTGTACGAAATTGTATTGAATTCGGTAATGCGGTATGTAAGTTATGCATAAAATTTAAAAAAAAACATGAAGTAACTTTGTATCATGTAAGGACGATGAGAAAAAATATTGTTGAAATATATGGACTTACAGCCAGAGAACCTTACAGCTTTATTATTACATATAAATTTATGTACTATAGATAGAGAAAATTTAAAATAAATTATTGCATTCAAAGATAAAATATGTATTTTGAAATAATCTTAACATGATTGAATTTATAATTTCGTGAATCACGTTACAAGATGTATGGTCAACCATACCATAGAATTACCAAATATTTTTATTGCACCATATTATGTTTATAGGAATTACCATATACATATACTACGACTGGCACAGCCATAACTGTTTTATTATCATTGTTTTATAATAACATTATTACTTTATTTTAGGCTGTAATTATCTGATCTCCTCCAAATATTTATAATATAATCTTCATTGTTATAAAATTAAAATTTCAATAAATTTTTTCAACAACAGAAAATCATATTTTTTCTTTCAATGCACTTGTCGAGTATTACTATATATACTATAGTTACTTCTGGTATTTCTTAAAAAGCTGGAATAATATTCCAAATTTTATTTACGTCATTGAGAAGTTCAGTGAATCTATCGCAAATTTAAAGATATGTTATCTACGTTCAGTCAATCCGACAAAATCCCGCTGATATTAATACCATATAAGATCAAAATGCATTATTTCAAATTTCAAATTTCTTTATTGCCAGGAATAATTTTTTTGTATTACATGTATGGCTTATTTAAGAGATTAGACAATGTCTGTACAGCTACGTTATATTTTTAGCGCTTGGCTGTAGGATAGTAATTTTAAAAAATTTAGTGTGAGTTTATACAAGGAAAATTGCAAAAAATAAAACCTTGACTATTTAAACTGAAACTATTTTCGAACATGCTACTAAAACAAATAAAAATTAACATCCCACTATTTCATGCCTATAATATCGAACTTTATTGATCATAATTCGACCACCACGGCTCCAAAATTGAACCCCTAAAGGACTGTAAAGAAATTTACTGCCAATTATTAAGTTTTCCTCCAAAAATTACTTTATCCGAACTGTGTCTTAAAAGGCCACGCTGAAAGAACCATCTTTAATGCGCCTGGTAAAGGTAAGCGGGACTGCAAATGGTGATCCCAGAGCTATTTTCCACACAGTTCCACAAAGTATGCGTGCAAGCGTAAATTACAGAATTACACATATGAAAATTATGCCCGTCTTCAATGGCCTGCTACGTACGGGGCCAGCAGCCATATTTTTGCTCAATTAGTCGGTTTAACCACGACCCATGGGTAATTTTTTGTTACACGTTTCACCGTTTGATATTATAAAAAGCCGAGACATAAGAAGTTTGCCGACTATCGTCGTATGATAAAAGGAAGTAAATCCTGCATAAGCAGATCGGTTCGTGGATCTTTCACTATCCAATGGTAAAGTCATTGCAAATTATTTCACCTGCCCTGTCCATATTTGCATTTTGCCAACAAAAGATGTTCACTAAATTTTACATTTTTTTTTCCATAATCTGCACTTAAACTAGTGATCCTCGTGGTGTAATTACGTTGCAAACATCTATTTATACTGCATTCGATCAACGAAAACTACAGGCGGATCGGGGAAATATACCACCCAGTTTGTGGTGGTATATAACCTCGACACAAGCGGTTTCCATTTTTTTTTTCATTTCTCTGACTCAATTAAAAATAATTATACGATGGTAGCTAAACATCCGAATATAATCCTAGTAGAACCTAACAATGACCAGGATAACAAAATGCAACACACGAAAAATCATGCAATTCCTGAAGTCATAATCAATGAACTTGACCTACACTGAATTGGAGTCCTACTTGGTGTCTGAAGTAATCCGCCATGCTTCACTTTGATGCGACCGACCGATATCGGGACGCACTCGCCAATATCAAGTCAATTATGTGCCCTATGATTAGCTCATCCCGATCGCACCTCGACCTAATGGCTCCAATTAGTTAATTTGTCTTTGTTATACAATCGGAATTGGTAGGAACTATTATTCTTGGGCACACGTCACTCTCTACTCGGACGATTGTCAAAAGAAAACAGCAAAGAAATAAGATCACACAAAAATTTGCCGATCGATGATCATCAAGTTGGATGGGGTATTTGAAGAATTTTTAGAAGGTGTGCCTAATTCTGCCATATTACTGCGAGGTCCGACACGATGGACAAAAAAAATCCGCCAATTTCGTAGTGGCTTCATACAGGTCCTTTCAATTTCGAATTTCAAGAAGCCTAATTTACACGATCGTTTGATCTTCAGCAAGATTTACCGATAGGACGGTATCATCGATTCTGCACAGGTGAATCCGAGGTAGAAAAAAAACACGCCAAGATTCTGAATGAAGTAGCCCGTCAAGTAGTTTTATGTGGGACATAGGCAACTCTCGGATAATTAGGACTATGTTCCCGAGGTAACCTATTAGGTACGATGATTACAGACCGGCACACTTTGGTTTACACCTAGCGGGCAATCCCTTTTTAGTTCTCGTCTGGTTGCGGTTTGGATTGTGCCCTCAACTCTCCTGATAGGAGCAGAGAACACGTTTAGGGTAGGCATTTTATTTAGAGGAAAAGATTTCATTTGCTATCTTCGGATATCTTAAGATGCATTATTAAGGTGCGAGCAATTTTTATAGCTTAGCTGTATAGTAATGATGTGATATGTCATGATCATACAAAAGAAGGACTATAATTATTATTGTCGCGTCCCTCGATCGTATGCTTTAATAGATCAACAGGTTTTTCTTTACACCTGTAGTTTTGTACCTATGCAATCATTTTTGTTTTGGAAAATAGTTTGTGCGCTATTAATCGAAATTAAGCGTTTCAATAAAAGGGGTGAGAAACAGGAAGTCGCAATTATTTATGTATGTTCCATGTGGAACTGCGGCAGGATAATAATCAAAGACTTAAGATATCCTTCATAAGAGAAAGTTAATCATCATTTCCTTTATCTGGAACAGGACCTATCAGGCTATATAATAATAAATCAATGGCGCAACAGGCCATATCGGGACTAGGCCTTGAAGTAATGCTAGAGTTACTTCATTACTAGACAAACGGAATACTAGGAGGCGAGAAGTGGTCAGCCACTGCTTAGGTTAATTATAAAATGATGTTTAAATCGAAGAAATAAATTTAAAATCGAGAATGCAATGTAATAATCGACTAGAAATTCGCGCTTATGGATTTGTAATTTGGAAGGAAACTCGGAAGCGGCTTTATTTGAAAAATACAGATATATATGCTGGAGATAAGAAGCAGCGGTGGAGTTGAAGGCGGAAGTTGTTGCATTCACTTGCACGCAAAACAACAATAAATTGACATAACGAACCTGTTCTGTCTCACTCACTCACACACTTGCAATTTGCATCTCATTACCTGCTATTTATTTTTCTAACCGGATGAATAAATTCCGAAGAAAACATCCAATTCCATTCAATTGCGATTAAGAGATCGTTTTATAAACCGAACCCATTAACAGCTCCCGAAGGACGCATCAAAATAAATGATTCCTCGAACGATTTCTAAAGATGGTCAGGTGGTCGCACCGAGACCATCAAATCTTGGAATTTTTTACTTTCTGGCTTGAATCGGCTGCATCCAGCCATAAAGAAGACGAAAGAATGAGATTCGCTAGCTAACGATATGCCGGCATCGAAAGATTACACTCCAGGGACGTCGTTGTTTGCCGACGTGTATGCAAACATGTCGATCGATTCCTTTAATTGTTCAAAAAATTTGGAAAATAATGATGAAATGAAAACGTGACAATAGCAGCTCAGTATGTTTGCAAACAAATTTTGGGTGTATCCATTAATCGAAAAGGCACAACAAATTTCAGGTAATGTTAAGGTAAAGGAATTTGAGTTAGACCAATCCTTTGACATTCGAAAGTGGTTTTCCGAAATAAGAAACATTGCAAAAGATTCCGCCAGTGTCTGGGGAACGGGTCGAATAAAAGAGGAAAAAAGGAACGATGGTGACCATATACAGGTGTGAAAAGCCTTAAAGATATGTGGAAAGGAAGAGAAGAGGAGACGACTCAGTGAAGGCGTTCAATTTACAAACAAAACATACAGATTGAAAAAACCAACAAACACGCCATGTATAAAATCACACCTCACGCCATGATGTCGTCAAAGTTAAAGGACTGGACCACAAACCAAAACCACCGCATGGAATTATTTATGAGGTCCGAAGAAGAAAGGTGTTTCTGAGAAGTTTATTTACAATCATAGCAGAAAGAGTCTGGTCTTGTGTTGTGGTATTGTCGCGTGGGCTTGCACACGAGTCTTGTACTTATATTTATGTTCATTATTATATTATAGATTTGCTATGTAGGTACATATACTCTATAATAAATACTAGTGGAGCATAGCGTTGGTGAACATTTTACAAACTTATTTTCGATATGTACTATATATATATACAATACCCAGAACACTATTATAGTATAAAGCTCCGAAACTTTGTAACAAATAAAGGAGAATATTGTACCTACTAATTTTTTTTTTGGTTCTTAGCCTCTTCGTTGTATTACTCTGATGAACTTTGGGTCATTTGTACGATCTGAGTTTTTCTCTCGGAGCTTCTTTCCCCAAACCATAGGACGATTATGAAATTTTAACAAATGATTATGACAAGTCTAAATTGACGATAGTCGCTGAAGCCTTAAAATTATTAATAATTATAGATATATATTTAGCGTTAAACAGAAAAATCCAATTGTTTGATGTGAATCATTTTTCTTTGTTTAAAAATACAAACTGAAGATAGTTACATCAGTCTTTACTGTTACAAAAGCTTCGTTCTAATACCCTGTATTGTCCATTTTAAACGAGAAGTGATTGTGTTAAAATGAAGCACACAGCTTTAATTATACTCTAGATGAAATCATATACAGTGTCATAAGTTTGATCCAGCCGAAAAATATGTAACGCATAGAACCGAGCCCCGGACGAAAAAAAGCTATATATTATTTGTTGTTTATTTGTGGCCAAAAACCTCAAATCCTCTTGATGTCCGTTGGTCCGTCCGTCTGTCTGTCCGTTAGCACGATAACTCAAGAACGCCTTGACCTACGATCTTGAAATTTTGAATTTGGGTGTTTTGTTGAATTTGTAAGGCTTAGTTCGTTAACAGGAAAAATCGTCCCACTCCTTCGGATAGCTGCCATACAAAATGTCTTTAAAACACGTGTTCAAGAATATTTGCCGATAGCTTCATAAGGGTTTAAGCTACGAATTGGAAATTTTGTCTTTATTAATTTACAAAACTCACTAACTCAAGTAATCTTTTACCTACGAATTCGGTATTTTGTACAAATTAATTTTGAGTGAAGACGAAGATCAGGTTTACTAGTCAGCAAAATCCTTTAACTCCTTCTAGTCGCTGCCATACAAAATGTCCTTAAAACACTTGTTCAAGAATATTGGCCGATAGCTTCATAAGGATTTAAGCTACGACTTTGAAATTTTGTATGTGTTAATTCTATTTGGAGCTAAATGTATGATTATGAAGAAAATCCTATTAGTCCTTTGAGGGGCTAACATACAAATATCCTGTTAAAATATCTTCATTCAATTCACGAAACTCACTATAACTCATCATAATCATTTATTTCATCGGTAAAATTCATTTTTTTTTATTAGATACAATATATGTATTACTAAAGTGATTAGACATGATTCAATATCTTTACAGCTTTAGTATAGTTGGTGGCATGCAGCAATTTTAAATGTTGCATGATTTAACTATAATTTATACTTAAGGAAAAATTTCGACAAAAACCTTCTACGATTAATAATTAATTAACCTACTTAAAGCTAACTTAAGGCTAACTTAAAGCTTATAACGTTCCTACTCTATTCCTTATAGAGGGGTGCTAATCAGTGCGTTAATGAGAGGATTTGTATTGTTCCTACATTTGTTGATGAAGGAACCACTATAACTCGAGTAATCGTTTAAGCCTCGTTTTCATGGTGATAGTTTTTGCGATAGTTGCTGTCATGATAATTACTATCGTCATAACTATCACCATGAAAATTTCTCGATAGTTACTTTCGCGCTGTCATGATAGCACTATCGCACTATCATGCTTGACGAGATAGTTGATAGGACTATCGCGATAATTTTATCTTGACATTAACATTTGACGTTAAAAAAATAATATTTGATTTCAAAACATATAAATATTTAATAATTTTGATATTGTTACGTGCTACTAGTTGCAAGAAAATATAATTTTGATTTTGTGTGTACGTGATTTCGTGTGTACGTGATTTTATGTGAACGTGACATGTCTATTTTCACTATCGCACATCGCGCCGTGTAAACAGTAGACTGTCACTATAGTATGATCGTGCTACACTTTCGCGAAAGTACTATCGTACAAAACTATCGCCGTGAAAACGGGGCTTTAGCTATGAATTCAGAATTTTGTACAAATTAGTTTTGAGTGAAAACAAAGTTCGAGTTTACAAGTCAGCGAAATCCTTTTACTCCTTATGGTACCTTCCATACAAAAAATCCTTAAGACACGTGTTCAACAATATTTTCCGATAACTTTTGAACGCTTCAAGCTACGAATTTCAAATTTTGTATACATTAATATTTTTTAATGGTTCCAAGGAAAAGGATGAATATGTAAGCAATCGAGTGAGTCCTCCACCTCCCATATGAAACCTCCTTCAAAAATGATATTTACTTTATTATTTTAATAATACAGTATTGTGATCAATTTTTTAAAAAAAATGTTGCTACCCTGAAATTTTTTTTCACGTTTCATTACCACGAAAAACGCAATAAAAATTAACAGTCCGTTTGTCCGCCGTACGCAAAATCGTATGAAGGCGGTGGGGTGGGAGGGGGAAGCGTTTTTGGTTTCTAGATCTCAGCAACCGCTTATGATACGAAGCTGAGACTTGAAATTTCTATAGAGCTCTGATAGTAGACCCATTTTCATAAAAATTGTCAATATTGATCAAGGGGTGTGGGAGTGGGGGAAATATAATGCGGCCGAAACGCAAAAAAGCCGAGATAGACACATTTTAAAATCCATATCTCCTAAGCCGTTAATGGCACACTATTCAAACTTAAGAAATATTTGTGGTTATACTAGGAGAAAAGATTGAAAACAAATTTTTGAGTGGACGCAGTGACGTACGGTGGTGGGGGGTGAAAAACTTTAGATTACTATATCTCACGAACCAATTGCTCTAGAAAAATAAAATTTAAAAAAAAACACATTTCATATCTCAAGAACAGTGTTAGATAGATGCTTAGAATTTTTACCAGAAGTAAAGCTAATGGAACCCTAATAGGCAACCCTAATTTGGAGGTTTGGGTGCAGAGGGTGAGGGTTGGGGAGAGTGAAAAGGAAAAAGTTTCGATGTTTATATCTTAAGAACTTGTAATGATATAAACCTTAAAATTGATATTTAGATAGAGCTATTGCAGCGGCATGTTGGAAAAATATAATTTTTTTTAGGGGTAGTATGGTTCGGGGGTGGTGGTTGTTTTTCCTAGCTATAGTACGGCTTATGCTAGAAAGCTGAAACTTGGTGTGTATATGTAAATCAACTAGCAAAGCAACTATGATGAAAAAAATTTCAATATCCATTGGCGTTCAGGAGTGGGGCAAAAATGATGATCAGTGAAAATTGAGTGCATATTTTTCTATGATTTTCGTCATATCTACTAGATCTTCCAAAGTATTGAATTCATTTTTATTCTACGGGTTCTCTATGTCTACCTAGAAAGTGTTTTCAAGATTTTTTGAAATTCGAGTTAGTATATACTTTTTCATGAATTCTTTCACATTTCTCAGGTCTGATCGAATCGAATCGAATATCTTTTAACTTCCACGGGCTCCTATTTACAAGTTTTTCTCCTTTTTCAACCCCTAGACTGAATCCCGGCATATGACCCAATTTTGTAATTCATATGTTACGCCCTATTCTAACCGCTTCCCGAACTTTTTGTTAGGTTTTCGGCCACATAGTAACCTACACCGTATCTCTGAATTGAACGCGTTCCGAACTTCTGCCGGAAAAATAATTAAGTTGCGCCAAATTTTTTTTCAGTTCAAGATATGAAATGAAACACTGAATATTGTCTTTTAGTTTTGAGTATAGCAATCTAATGGGATTCTTTAATGAAGGACATGCATACACGTAATACTACTTCAACCCCAACTACAATATAAATCGGAGTTCTGTATCATCTAGAGTATTATACGATTGGCTTGCAGCCGATTGTGACTGCAGTATGTTTTTAGTTAATAATTCCATTAATTTATTTGTCTCAGCTTCGTTGTACCTAGTCACAGTAATGCGCAAACAAACCAAATTAAAATTTAAATGTGGTTGTGGTTGAGGTTTGTTACTTGGAAGGCTAAAAATAAATCATTTGAAAGTTTTTTGATATTTAGATCATGTATTATAGTCTTCAATACCGCAATCGCTATGATGGTACAATACAACCTATCCGCAAATGGGTTTTAAACTGAAAACCGCTTGACGCATATTTTGTGCTAAGAATTTCTGCCAAGAAATTACTAATGGGTACCATTTCTTTAGATCTTCGAAATTAGCAACCTTAGTTGCAAATTTCGAAGCGCGATCTATCTCATAGAAAGTGGCTAGTGATAGCGTTATATTTGCTTGATTCTTGCCTTAATTTCACCCATTACATACATTACGTTCGTTGTACCCTAATCCAATTTGCATATATTCCTAATTTAGTTTAAAAAATTACCTACTAGAGATGTGTGCTAAGGTGCGAGGTGCTCTCGTAACAGTAGGGCTGAACCAATAATTGGCTTTGGGATGCCATTTGGGATCGGATCCGGTTTTATTTGCTACTGTTTGCGTAAGCAAATTAGCTATCGTGGATATGGCAACCACATTAGGATAATACAATCCTCATGGCGTTGTACAATGGTCCGATACCTTTTTTTACATCCTTAAAAAAACAAATAAAATGCTGGCCAGCCAATGAACTGAAGAATAAATTGCCTTCGCAAACATTCTACTTTTTTGCGAGTTCTCTTATGGGGGATTTATTTATGATTTTCCATTCATTTTGTCTCGGTTTGTTTGCGATTTCGGATGACGTGTTGTTTTAATTTTGAAATTTTTATTTATTACTTTTGCGGTGACACGACTCCCGGAGAATCTGCTCTGTGTTTTTGGCGTGAAAACAGAAGGAACAAGTAGGGTGTTATTGTGGCAGCTTCATTTACATTTATATGCTAATTCTGTCAGTTATTTGTGTGTGCGGTTTTTATTAATCTACTAAATGAGAAAAGTTCGTTTTGCGTACAGTTATATTTATTAAAAATTAATAAAAGGGTATTTTTTTTAATTGTGAAATTTCATATTCTAATTAGTTCTGTTGTTTCGCAAACATCCTCGACAATTGATTGTGCGATTGTAAGTTTTTATATTTCTTTTAGATACCTTAAATAAAATTTAGTTTAAAACAATATACAATCTGTTTATTTTGAAAGTGGCTTAATAGCCTGTTCAGACCGCCGTTAGTAGCTCACTTTGGCGAAGTTCTTATCGAAAGCCACACCAACGCAAGCCACTTTCGTTGACTTTTGACTGACGGCTTCATGTCAAACACAGGAGCATCAAACGTTTATAATTTTTTTTTGCTATTCCAAATGCAGGAGGGTCACTGAGAATGCGTTCGCAAATGCACTGGTAAATGCACTGGTAAATGCACTGGTAAATGCACTGGTAAATGCACTGGCAAATACTTTCCTGAGAACGATTTTCACCCCGGTCAACCACCTCATAGTGAATTTAACGAAGAGAAAAATATATAAGTTTTTGTTTACTTATCTATGGATAAGTCCAAACTTAGGAATTAAAGATCAAAAAATGATCTTAGGTATTGAACGACTTTGTCGTTGGATTTCCATATGAAAAGTATGGAATGTACAAGTATATATTTCTATATACCTGTACATAACATGAGTCCATCACATGTCTGGACCTTTACCTCCGATATTACAAGTAGACGTTGCTCAAAAATGCAAGTTTACCCAGCATTCAAATTAAAGGCAATTGTATGCCTGCACTAATTTCATCACTTCCTGAAAAGGAAATGGAGCACTAGTGACGTTAACAAGGGATTCAAAAATTAGGGAAGAAATTTAAATTTCACTGCGAAATTCTGTCCACAGAGCGGGGTAATATCACCCTCCCTCTGGTGCTTAGTTGTGGACCTTCTTCAAGACCTAATAAAAGCCTGAGTCACGGTACAGAATTATGCTGAAGACCCTACCGTCCCTGTTAGAGGTAAATTTGAAGAGACGGTGACAGAGCTATTTCAGAATACTCTAAACCAACCAAGTGTACTAAAGCAGGATTGAGTATCAACCCAAAGAAAAGCATAATTGATGCAGAGCGGGGTAATGTCACCCTCCCTCTGGTGCTTAGTTGTAGACCTTCTTCAAGACCTAATAAAAGCCTGAGTCACGGTACAGAATTAGGCTGAAGACCAGGGACGTCATTTCAGTTTTTTCCAGGGGGGGGGGGGGGGCAAGATGTTATGAATGTATATATTTTTATTTGTAAATATACATACATATGTTATATATAATATATAAAAAAATACAAAATTCAGGGGGGAGGGCAAATGCCCTCCCTGCCCCCTCCCCACAAATGACGTCCTTGCTTGTCAACAAACGTGATGCTTCCTTGTGCTTCACCACTATGAACTATTTGGGAACAAAAATGACGACAACTAAAACAAAACACAGCATTCTGATTAATGGAGTATTCAATCCATGTAAATTGTTCAAAATAACTGCATTGAAATCGGCGCGTCGCTATCTGGGGGTATTCCTTCTGTATTGACTGAATGAGGTTATTGTGATAAAAACGTGATATATCAATAATTGACACATCATTTTCTGGTAATGCTTCAGAATGAACTTTATCTTTTACATTTTTACTTGTAGATGGTATTGCATCAACTGATTGCGCAGAAGGGAGGGAGTCTAACTTCTTACTACCATCAATGGTTTGCTCGGAATCAAGAATTTGTTTTTATTTGTTTCATCTGGGTTTGGTACACTCTTTCATTTCAAAAAGTTATACATCGACGACTGTATTGATTTTTTTGACAATATCAGTCTGAAATAGACAAAAGTAAATACCCGAAATCTTTTTTTATTTTATTTTTAATTTTTTCGTAATATAAACACAAAAATATCTCATTTCTTTAAATTAAATTTTTTTTTTTAATTTCTCATGTATGGAGGAAACAATATATAACTTTATCTTGTTCGAGACTCCGACCTATGCGTTACTAATTTTTGGGTAGAATTAAACTTTAACCCTCAGATTTCATCAAGAGTCTAAAAACCTTAAAGAAATACATTTTTGACTCCAAGCGGTCAATTTCATCTATTTGCCAATGTTACATTATAAACAAAAGAAATTAAATTTTAATACATACTAAGGACACTAGTAAGTAAATGAACAAGCTTGCGTGAAGATCGAATCTCGCAAGAAAGTTGAGATCGATGGTCTGACGATATTTTTTTGAGTCAGATTTGACTTTGACGTAGGAGTTGCATTTGTCGCAACGTTTAATTGTTTAATTTAATTGTTTATTTATATTCATAAACATAATAGTACAATAAGATTTTTGAAGTGAAAAACGCAAAAACCACTTGCAAAACACTTGTTACAGCAGATTCCTAGAGCAATTTTGATGCGATTTGCTAATGTAAACGTTATGGAAAGAAACGTCGCAAGTGCTAGTGTACACGAGACTTTAGAAACTTTAAGATTTAGAATTACTTAGTTCGAAGAATTCCAAGAAATTCAAGAATAGATAAAATCATTTATTTTATTTTCGATCAGTTTCAGTTATTTGTATTGTTATTTGTTATTTGTTTTGTATGTTATTTTTAATAAATTTTGATAACTGAAGGCAGTCATCCCGTGTGATGGTTTCCAAAAATCGTTTTTTTTTTTTCTTTGCATAAATTACATCCAAATATAGTGTTGAATATGTGGGCGGAGTGATATTCCGATATTCGAAGCCGTTCGGAAGTTACAGGGCGTTATATTCACAAACCTCCTATGTTGTTTCGAATATAATGAAAAGTTTAGTCGCGTTTTTCTCAAAACCATTTTTTTTTAAATCGGTAGACACGATATCTCAAAATCTATCGAACGGATATCTTTGAAATTTAGTAAACTTATTCACTACTAATATATAGTCTCCAAACTAGGATAATTGTGATTCATCAAGCCGTTTTTTTTTTGTCGACCTGAAGAAGTCGTAAAAATACACTAAAATTAACGACAAAAAGTTCAATAAGCTGCCAAAAATTCACTGTTCAATATTTTTTGATAATCCTAGTTCCAAGACTAGTTCAAACTTCACAGATTAAAATGCTGTTTGATTTTTTTATTTGAGATAAACAGAACGCCTGCAATCGTGTCTACCGAAAACAAGGTTTTTTGAAAATGGGTGGCTAAGTTGCCATGTATCTCAGCAATGACCGACAATTTGGGGTTGAAAAATTCTTTAGTTTGCTCAACATGTGCATCAATATATGGTAAAAATTTCACAGTTCTATCATTATTAAGTTTGTCAGAACAAATTCCCAAAAATGGCGTGAAAAAGAGCCTGCACACGGGATGACCCCCTTAAGCAATATTGAATATTTAAATTTCTATTAGTAATAGATGTAGGGAAGGTTTAACTGAGACACACGAGAACATTTGTCAGAATATGCGCTAGGTTTGAAGGGTTAGAGAGCGAATGTGAAAATATTCCTTACCTTGAAGCAAAGAATAACGAACAGCACTTAGGTATAATGTGTGACAAAATTGCCAGCTACTGCTTATAATAATATAGAAAGCGAGAAAAATTAAAACACAGTTTTATACAGGATGATCCAAGTCGATAGGATTAATAGTTTTCTCAGATTTATACCCTTAAAAAATTTTCGTTTGTGTCATAATCAATGAAAATATTTCTGAGGTTTCAAATTCAGGGGCGGCGAATGCCCCCCCTGCCTCCCCCCCCCCTGAAATGACGTCCCTGCTGAAGACCCTACCATTCTTGTCAGAGGTAAATTTGAAGAGACGGTGACACATTCATTTCAGAATACTCTAAGGGCCGGTTTCACAGTGCGAGCTTAAGTTTCAATTTCAACTTAAGCCTTTGCTCAAATGGAATCACTGTTTCACAGTAATGTTTTAAGGCTTGAGTAGAGTTCAACTCGAAACTCAAATTAAGCCAGTGGATACGAGAGCTCAAGTTTGAGTTCGGATTTTAAGCAGGCGAAGTGTCAAATGGCAAGTGTAATTTTCCTGTTAGAATTTTTATCCATTTTTAAATTTATAATTAAATACAAGACTGACGAGAATGTTCACCTCAAAAGCCATAAAATTGTGACTCCTTTTTAATTATAATCGCTTTCTAGTTTTGTAACGGTATTTTTAAAAATTTTAATAGCATTTTGACATAACTTTTCAAAACAGTGGCCTACACAATTCATTAAGCAGTGTGAAACAGTATTGTCTTGAGCTAAAGCTTAAGTTACTGGCTCAGGTTCAACTGAGCCAAGGCTTAAATTAGTACTGTGAAACCGGCCCTAAACCAACCAAGTGTACTGAAGCAGGATTGAGTATCAACCCAAAGAAAAGCACAATTGATGCATTCACCAAAACGGGGTGTAAAAACCTTTTCGAGAATCCAAAAAGTATGTTAGTGTGGTAAAATTCCTGGAAGCCATCCTGAATAAAAAACTCACTTTGAATGCTCATTTAAACATCCAAATGTGGCAAAAAATCGCGAAAAACCATTCCTTGGGATCTGACTCCGGGCAACAGACACTCAAAGCTTTTTCGAAGAAAAGATCGTGAATCTGATTATCTGATATTAAGTAGATTGAACTCTATTCGGAACGATTTGTGATGACGAAGACAAAACAGCAGAGCACATCCTCTGCGAAAATGAGGGATTAGCGCACAAAAAACTTCGTCACTTCGGTCAGCGTTTCATGGAACCATCGGAATCCCTGACTCAGGGACCCTGACCATTCCTTTTCGTAATATACCAAGCTTCTTTGAAAGCGAAGGGTTTGAAGAGGAATCATAGATAATCCATGGTGACGTCACAATAGGCACAACCGAGACTTCAGTAACAGAGGTAATTCGACCAACGCCATTTCGAAATCTACCTAATCTACTTCATTAAGCCTATACTATATGTTTGAAGAACTACTTAATTATGGTTACCTGCATTAGTTTAAAAGAGGTCCAACTTATTAACTGTGCTGCATTTAAAATGGTAACGGTAAATGCCAAATTTAACTAAGATTGCCGCTTCGTTATAGGGAGACTATACCGTTGCTCAAAGTTTATTGCTTGTTTCACAAAATATCTGTAACTATTAAATGTAATTATTTCCTGCAATTATTTTCATCAGCCGTTTGATATTTTACTATTATAAACAAAACCAATTGCTTGTTGCGTATCCTTTTCATCGTGCTTTCGAATTATTTGCCTATTTGAAACGTGGTGAGGCGAGTGTAACCACAGAAGAGCTCCGTTGTCCTTTGTGTCACGCTCATAAAATTGACAAATTGAATGGCTAAACAATGATGCCAATAATAATATGCAAAGATGGTCATGTCATTACAATGACCGACACACGAGTTGTCAAATTAAATATAATAATACTTAATAACTCTTCATCGACAGGGTACTACTAGGGGAATAGTTTGTGGTTTTTAAACAGACGACATGTTCTTTGGGTGCCAAGACGTGGAATGTTACTTGTCTGCATATGTACTTCGATCTGGAACCATAAACCATTGCAAGCATAAAGATTCATGACGAAAATAGTATCAATGTAGTAAAAATTTTAAATCTAATCAGACCTTTGTCGGAATACGTGAAACGTTCAAAAACACTTACGGTAAAATCAGTGTTGGGTTTAGAGTTTGAAAATCGGTTTACTTTTGAATTTTTCCAAATTGAAGTCAATTATTCTTATTGTTTGTTTTTATCGTTTCTCAGGAACTGTGACGCAAAATAATAACTCTGAATGAGGTATTCATATTTATTCCATTGTCTGTCTTTTCAGGTAGAAAGGTGTTCTCCCTTGTGTTTACTATCGGACTGCCTTTCATACAGAAGTTGCTTAAATGATCAATCGCATATGTAGGTATGTAACCTGCAGCCCCCTCAACCTCAAACAGTCCTCATAAATAGGATCACACCCTATCGTAATGATATGAATGAACAATAAAACCAATACAATTATCGTATCGTATGGATGTGTAAATACCAGCATGCCTCTTAGGGGATGTGTCGGAATTCAATGCGAACCAAAGCTATTGTGATTGTTACACCTTTGGTCCAAGTGTAAATTATGCGACTTTCCTGTGCAAGAGCTGTACATTAGCGAGGCATAGGATATCCCGAATTGACAAAGGCCAACTATACGCTCTTCTTGTAGCATTTATACGAAGGACTCGGGCACCTTTTGCGCATATCCTCATGAAATGATTTGTGAAGACTACCATAAATTATATCTAACTAGCTTAGACTATGATGGGATACTGTATCATGGTGAGGAGTTCGGGATGATCTACGGTTAAGAAGAGATAAAACCGCAGGATGATCAACAAGAGCA
The DNA here is from genome assembly GCA_949128065.1 of Beris chalybata. Lineage (NCBI taxonomy): Eukaryota > Metazoa > Arthropoda > Insecta > Diptera > Stratiomyidae > Beris > Beris chalybata. The sequence continues at coordinate 250,680 of OX421896.1, read as the reverse complement.
CTCAGCAAGAGGGAGAGGTGTGACATTTGTTAAGTTGTGGATAATTTAAGAGGTGGTCGTAATTTTCGGGCTTTCAGATTATTTATGAGCTATCGTGCCAAACTGTTGGCTTTTACTTTTTTATATTTATAGTAAAAGATGATAGAGGGTATATTTATGTGATTAATACCGTACATCGTAAGAGCTTCGGGAATTTCGGAAAATGAAAACTGATCACAACCGTTTTAAGTATTATGCAAAGTATTATCAAAATAATGGTTGGTTATAAAAATATCTACATGTAATTGCAATTTATAGTGAGCCTGCGTTATAATGACCACTCCCAATAGTGACCCAATGCGTTCGAATCCAACCGAATAGTGAACACAGCAAAACTTTTCTTTCAAAATAAAGACATGCATAACTCGGTGAATCCGCAACAAAGGACTCCTTTGCCATGTTGTGTAAAACATGTTCATGTTCAACATGTATATAGCGTCGGTAGTGTCAATATGCATTTTGTGCAATACAATGTGCTCGGAGCAATATTGTCTACCATACAGCGAATTTTTTTTGCCGTTGTAAAAAAGTGGCAATTTATGATTCTTAAGAAAAATGTATTGGTAATATTACCATTATATTGGCAATATTATTACCTTCACGAAGAGGGGTGAGTTTTGGCGACGGGCTAATAGGAATTCGTAACGCGAAATGATTTCAAACAATCAGTCTACAAACTTTTAACAATGGCAAGGAAATCAAAAAACAAAGAATTTTGTAGTCGCATGTAACGTACCTATATAATAAATTATTATAAAACCTTCATATACTTTTTTATGAAACCCCCAAGCAATATATTTACGTATTTACTATTAAGAACCTACACTTTCAGCTGCTTAGATAAACGCATTTTCAAGTTATTGAGCTATTGAGCAACGCGTTCTCGAACTAAAGATTTGTAAATTTTTACATTATATTCTTCGAACACCAAACTTTTGCATGTGAAGAGAAAATACTCTTCAGACTAAATGCAATAAATATTATTAAAAATAGGGAAAAAGTTTTCAAAACCATCCGAAAACTTTGTCCTATAGGAAATTCCAGACAAAAAAATCTAAAAATATGTTCTCTGATCCAATAAACGTGCTTATCCTTCCAAAAACGTTTATTCCTATTAAATTAACCTGTGGCTTACCTATCAATTTATTCTTACTTAACTTGGCATTACGCACAAATTTTTATTATCCTTGCCATAATACACAAATCCACAATTTTTTTCCTTTATTCATTTTGTTTCTACCTGAACTCAGGGAATGATCATTTTTGCAGAAGAGCCCACCGTTAAGATGTCAGCCAACCAACCAAATGGATAAGCTCTATCTAATAAAATGACGAGGAGTTCTTGCAAAAAAGCCAACAACTTTAATTCTCTCATATTAGGCTAAGACCTGTGGGGGAATAATGGTATGAGAAGGGACTCTAAATGGTCCATCCTTCATTGCATTTTAAGAATAGTAGAATGAGCCAAGCCTTCTTTATCGTACGGTGTATATACAAATGAACTTGTCCCAGGACCCGGGTTTCTTCTTAGGACGGAATGTTGCTTATTAATTTTTTTTTTAAAAACTGAACGATAAAAAAATGGGTGCAATCACTCGACAGTGCGGGTACACCTGTGTAACTCTCAATCCAACAATTTTATATCCTTGAATATTTAATTAAAGTCGCATTAATTCAGTTGCTTTCTTTTTTGTCGTTCTTAAGAGTCTCTATTATAGGTATCTTACAATCTTAAGCCATACACCTGAACAGGACAAGACAACCACCAAAACTTTATTATCCTTAAGGAAAAGCGATTACGTAATAATGCAAGGATAATTTTTTCAGTTAAGTAACTTTCTAAGAAATACAGGGATTTATAGGGATTGGCTCTGTGTCATAAAAAATTTATTTGTTTGCTCATGAACGTGAGGATTTCAGCCATTCAAGATGAATGAGAAGATTCGCTTCGAGCAAAGGAAAAGAAAAACCGAGGAAGGTCTCTAGGCACAATGTCACAGGTGGTGAGGATTTTAAAAAATGAAATTTTTATCTAAAAATTGATATTATCCTTCCGGTGGGACTTCGGGCTGAAATTGGTTCGGATTTGAACAATACGGCCAGGGATCTATTGGGTAGAATATGTATACTGTGTGTATTGGGACGCAAGAATATATAAAAGGGATGTGCGTAATAGGTAGCTATTTATGTGATAAACATTTTACAACTTGCGATTATCTGAAATTAATGATGCATCCATAAAATTTTGATAGATTCTTTTCTTACCTTTTTACGACAATTTTTTTGTTCGGGATTATACATATTTCTAGTCTTGGAATATTAATGATAAACAAAACTCATAATGTGTTACCTACCCTAATTTAATGAAAGTAACAGGTTTTAAGTAAAATACCGTTAAAAATGAATTTCAAATGCAATACACGAAAATAGCCTTACTAAATTGTTTTCAATGTTTAAAGTAAGAAACCAGTTTTTTTTAACATTCTTTAATTGCAAACGATACACCCTCTGACGAGTCTATGACATCCAATGACGAAACAGCTCCATCGGACCCTTTTCATCGTAGTCTTATAAAAAATGGACAATCCAGAGAAAGTTTTCCAACTTCCATGCCCTTGCGATTACTCAACACCCAAAGGTGATATTTGAATCGTGCTTATTAGTAGTGAAGAAGTACCAGTATAGATTCTGATAGATGGCGCTAACTTAACACATCGGGTAAACCTCTGGTCTCAGGTGAAGGTAAGACGCCTCCTCGTCAATAAAACTAGCTATAGGTGAACTCTAAAAACTCTAGTAATGCAGCATTTTCTTCAAAGAACAATCATGACCCAATATCACTTAGAAAAGGCAGGGCTCACTTTCCTTGTGTAGCTTGATGTAAGAAAATAACGACTAAATTTCTTACAAGGCAGTGAAGATAACGGATAATAATTCTGAAATCTTGAACAGTGGGTAGGGGAAGGTGCTGTACCTTGGACCAAATGTACCTCGGTCCAAACGTCAATTTCAACTAAACTTTAGCTGCTGGAAAAAAGGTTTCTTCAATGAAAGATTGCCAAATGCGTAGGCTTTAGTTTCAGTTCAATAAAGTGAGCCTAGAAGATAAATTAATTCAGATAAAACAAAAGAAGTGACTTTTGGACATGAAAGTATTTATTTGTTAGTTCAGTTATTTTTTTTTTTCTAAGTCGTGTATAATTTTTTTTACTATATAGCAGTTTTAACTGGTAAGACAGCTAGTTCATCGTGGTCTTGACCATAAATTTAATTCTTCCTTACCATTAGAAATAATTAAAAAAATATGTTTGTAGTAATGGGTGATGGGACGTACCTTGGACCGTTTTTTTGGTTGTACCTTGGACTATGTAAGCTACATACATAAAAAAAAAATTGTAACCAAAAGCGACTTTCTTTCTGAAATTACATCCTCAGAGGTAGTAGGGGGATTTTGAAGCAGACAGCAGCGAATACTCTTTTACACTACTGCTTATTTCAGCTAGACAGACCATTTTCTAAAGTTGCTTATTCTTATTATGAATTTTTCTTGTTTTTTTTTTTTAATTTATAACTTTACTAGATTTTTTTTTTTTTCAAAGAAAAACATAAATTAAATTAAACAAAAGAATGTTATAATATAACTCAGGATTTCGACTTTAAAATTGAATTATTTTTTATAAGGTCCAAGGTACAAATAGCAGCGGACCGTGGTACAACCTATAGTTGTACCTTGGTCCGTTTGAGGTTCACTCCAAAAACCGTTTCAAGATCCACCAAATTTAGTCACAGCAGTTCCAGCTATAATGAATTTTGTGGTTAAACAAATAAGCTTTCATATGTACTATTTCCTAATTTACATTTGTTATTGGTTTAATAGATTTAAGGGTTAATGTAAAATTTGGACCGTGGTACAGCACCTTCCCCTACTTACTAAAAATCCGATTGCAGAAACTAAACTAAATTTTATCATGACACATAGCAAAACATGTACAACCGCCACTGTTATAGAAGTCCTATATCTATTATAGGATATGAGAAAAGGGTACCGGAATGATTGTTAGCCAAGACATAAAAGCAGCTAAATAGCGGCTATAGCTTGCACATTGGACAGTAAAGTAAAAGCAAAACGCTGCTATACCGATTTGATCTCTTCGCACATTTTAGGTTTCAGACATGTAAAAAATCACATCCCATGCTCATCAAATATCTTTTAATCGGAGTATTATTTGAATTATGTAGGTAGGTCGAACCAGGGATCACAATTTCTCGTATTGTTCTCGACCTTAAAACATAACTAGCCCTAATTTAAAAGTCCTTCTACCGTTCGATATTCTGTCACTCAACTGTCATGAAAAGGTCTTTGATTCAATGATTCCTTTTGTTAGACGATACTTTCTCTACGATCCTGATGACACGGTCATGAAATCAATTGTAGTCCGTTTTAGTAAAAGTGAATTGGAGCGGCTTAACCGTTTTTTCATAATAATGTTTGAGTGCTGTATTGAAAACAAAAGATATTTTCTGCCCTTAATTTTCTGTTTATTCTTAAATTTTCTCAAGATAATATATATATATATGTATGTATGTATAAAAGTAACGGTCTATAGCATTGCTCCTGCTCTTAAATTGATCTCTAAAATTTATTTATTACTGATAGCACACATTGATGAAATCATAAATTTTCCACGAAAAGGACGACGCATGCGACCATATACTATGTACATATGTATGTATGTAAATCGTAAAGCAAAGCGAAACAATGGAGTCCTTCAAGCACCTACCATGGATTCATAGTCGTGTGTTCAATGTTTTGGTTTGATGCGTTCGGTGCGTTTTGTTCATTTTGCAGAATCCTGTGGGAGTCAGTTCTATGGCCAGCACAACACTAACAACCATTGTTGCTTAGTATCCGTCCTCGAAGCAAAAATGTCTTTCAATCGGATAGTCAATTTGTCCTAAAATCCATTTGCAACGCCAATAGAACCGGAACGATTTAAATCTATTCGACGGGATGAAAATATTGTCCTCGTAGACCCATAGAGTATTCGACTCCCTACAGACTTTAAAATTTACAACGCATGGACTTACGAAAAAAAATTTAGTATTTCGATGCGTCCTGGCTTGTATCTTGTATAGGCCCCTGAGCGTTTGTTTGTTTGTTTTGGCCATAGACGAAGTTTGTTTCGGTGATTTTGATAACACGATTTAATGCGTGTCATCCGTCTGTTGATAGCATTTTGTCAGATTTCACTGATTTAATGTGTCACTTTGAAATACGCAAGTGCATGGCCGATGTGATTAAATCTTTTGAGAAAGGCGAGATGTGACAAGGGTGAAAATTAAAAAGTGTTTTGACTGAATATTATTATGATATATATTTGTGTTGAAGACAGTATTTGGTTAAATGTGGGGTTTCTCGACTAACAGATGCTTCTATAAAACTAAAACTAACTAACTAACTAAAGTAACTATAGGAAACTCCCCTACACATTTTTGCAGACTGGACTGAAAAAAATATATGCCACTGAAAATTGTTTTTGCTTTTAGTTATGAAACGTGAAAAAAAAAATTTTCAGGGTAGCAAATTTTTTTTAAAAAAAGAACTCATCACAATACTGTATTATTAAGATAATAAAGTAATAGGGGGTAGCAACGAAGAGACTGAAAGTGGGAAGCCGTTATTTTGATTCTAGAACTGCTAATGAAGAAAAGCTTAAACTTGATATATATATGTTTAATGCTATTGTATTGGCACGTTCTTAAAATACAATTTTTTGTTTGGAGTAGTAAGGTACTGGGGTGAGAATTTTTTTTCGTCAGGAACGGTTTATGGTGCATTTACACTCAGCATTTGCGACGAGCCTCTATCCCCACCAAAAAATCAATCATTGAAATAGCTCGTGCAGTCGCAAAAGTCTTACATTGAGAACCGGTTTGCAATGGCCTGATGGAAGTAGCTTCTCGCCTCGAGGCGAGCCTCATGGGTGAGTGTAAACCCACCATTACGCTGTAAAGCTGAAAAGTTTGTATACATAAATTTGCAAGAAAAATTGTTAAAACGAATTTCAGATATGCATTGGCGCACGAAGAAGGGGAATATACTTGATTAGGAGTTAGTTATTCTTTCCGGTGTCAGTGGAGTGAAACTCCAACACGGAGTCCCCGACTGTGGACTAACCGCCATCCCTGAGGATATGTCAAATTTGGAAAGAAACTTCACTGGAGAAGCCAGTTCATCATAAGATTGTGTTGGACTAGGTCCGAAGGAGCTGTTTCGTCATCGGAGGGCATAGACTCTTCAGAAGGTGTATTCTTGCCTACTAACCGAAACACCTTGACAGCTGGTGGGATCGCTGAGGTAAATTCTATATAGCCACATCCCATTCCAAATTTATTATTTCTTTCCAAATTTGTCATATCCTCAGGGATGGCGGTTAGTCCACAGTCGGGGACTCTGTGTTGGAGTTTCACTCCACTGACACCGGAAAGAATAACTAACTCCTAATCATAATAGCTTCTTTGGTAGCTTACCACGAAAAATCTAATAACAACGGGAATATACTTTTAAGAATTTCCTCAGATCCATTACATCTTTTGAGATATCGAATAAATTTGTTTCTTCCATGAGGGGATTTCAGATAAAAGAATCAAATCAATTTCGGACTTGATATTATAAATATATGAAATATGAAATTCAGCCGATAAGGAAGTGTAAAGGGTTATTTTTACGAATTCTAGCAAATATCTTCGGTGTGATGGTATTAGATTTGGCTTATTTGCCTGAAAACAGAATCCGATTTGTTGATATTCAACCCTTAAACGAGAGTTATGTATGTTTTTGCGGATCAACGGATAAGACATCGAGTCGGATCTTACTACCACGAGATTATTATACGAGTAGGTACATATGCACAATTGCTTAAAAACTAATTTTTTGATTATTAAACATTCATAAGGGTGAGTATATGGGTCACGAATTTCTACAACTGATAAGATAAATCAGTCCTAAAGAATAGGCCTATCTGGCCTATTCTTCCACTGGTATACAAGTATTATTTGAAAGAAGCATATTGAAAGTTGCACAATAAGGAATTTTGTTGAGATAAATAGTTCTTAAAACTACTATCTTTTTTCTAAGAAACCAGAACTTGAATTCGAAAATTGAATTCGGTCAAATTCGACCGCGTCCTTTATTACGACCCAACACGCGTAATTCGTGCTTGAAGGGTGTCAATAGGCTCGTCACTTCTGCTGCATCTCGATCTTAAACCATATCTCGAACTTTGTTTCAAAAAGTTTAATTCATACTGTTGGCCGATTCGAAGCAGAACTAAAAATATGTACCTATAAAGGTGTAAAAAAAATAATTAAAGTTAATCTGTAAGTAGGTAATGTATGTACTTTATAGGGAGAGATTTACGTTTTTTCGTCTATAAAAGTTAGTGGCAATATTTGTAGAAAATTTACTTACATAGTTTTTATGATTTATGAGAATATCAACTAGGTTTTTATCTGCCCGACACTACATTTTTTAAGCAATATTATGAAAAGCTGAGACGGGAATTGAACACGGTTATATTAAGACTTTTTGTATTTTTTTGGTTTTTTTTTTGTACTACGAATAACTCTAAATAATATCCAAAATCGAGTCTTAGTTATACAGTTTTCATCTCCGAATAAATTAAACAATTCTAAATTACCGAAGGATGTCAATTACATATCCTATCCTACCGCGTAAATTTTCAATAATCAATCCAATTCTCACCGCATTCGACCCGAAAAATACTCATTGTATTTGTATTCGTTGCGAAACCTTCCCAATTGCGGTTAATTCTGACGTATCCTGGACCCTAGCTTTCTTTCTTTATGATCTCGCCACCGTCTAAAAATAATCCCTAAGGGTAAGTAAACATCTTGACTGCACGACTAATCCGCATTACAGGCTAACGATTACCAAGATCTGTCAAATATATAAAATACCCAGTATGATGAAAGGGACAATCACTGAAAACTTTTGACAATAAAGTGGTTTAATTACAAGTAGAGATAAATAACATAAAATCCATCATTAAGGAGTCACAACAACCCATTATATGCTGTTTTATGTATATCCTTCATCCGGTCCTTTTTGCGTGCCCTTATAGCCAGAGATGTGACTTTGCTGATCATCCATAACATAACCGAGGAAGTGGTGATCCTCGTTTTCTATTACCAAAGGAACTTTATGGTCCATGTGTATCCCACAATTGACGACCACCATTGAAGGTTCTGTGTTGGAGGTCCCAATTTTTTTCTTAAAGTGTTTTGTTGTCAATGTTTTTGTCAAAGTGTCAGATTCCAGGAGTCCCTTTTCAAGAGGTTATCGGCTTTTCGGCTCGATGCAGACTACACTCAATTCCATACACCTATTCGACGTATACGAGTAAGTAGAATAGCCACTCCGAGCAGTGTCAGGGTGCAAAGGTAATGAATAGCGGATTAATTGTAATTTCCAATTTTGCAAGTGGCTTATCTTTTCGCCGGCAATAATGATGAGTTTTATATACCTGCACACTTGAAGGCTTTTCTGCTTCAACGTACAGAAGTCGTGTGTGTTCTGAGCATCGCCGAGGTGTTAGCATATTTTTTCCTTTTTTTCGGGTAGTATTTGAAACCTTAAATGTGTTTTTTAATCGTCTTAGAGGTTTCCAATGAGTCATTAGATTATGTTTTTTTTTAAGTGATTCTTGCAAATCTTACTTCATTTTATTTGATAAGAAAAAATACAATTTTCGTAATTATTTCGTTTCATAAGTAATTATTTCCACGGCAACACGGATCTGGATTAACTGTAAGATGTATGTATGTATGAATGGATACAGATCCATATATGTAGGTCTTGTGTTACTAGTCATATATTTATATTACTGAACTGCGATTAACATTGTAGTTGGGAATAAAAAAGTAATGAGAAATGAAAAGTCAAAATCCAAAGAAAACTATTCTCAATTTCAATAATTTGGAAGTTATAGTGGGTTCCGGAATGAATTTCTCAGAGACTTTTTTGACTTCATAGAAGTTGCACAAAGTACTCCTCGGATTATTTTCTTTAGTTATTACCTATTGTTTATATAATTTTTATACCACTTATATACTTACATAATACTACACTCTTTTCTGTCAACTGTTTAATTGAAAGAGACACTACAAATAAGCAAAAACGTAAACATACGTAAATAATCATTTGATGATGAACCGCGGTATTAAAACAATCTCGAAAATTCATCAAAATCCATTTCGTATTAAATTCAGTATTCAACTCATTAAGCAACAAATTGACGGCATTACTCATATCATGCCTCTAAAATATGGTACATATTACACCATCTCTCATACGAAATATTTTGAATTTATTCGAATTTGTTTCTATTGGTGTAGAACCCTAGCCGGCTCTGGTTTCAATCAAATATTCCTCTTGTCTCTTGTAAGATCAGAGCATTCTTGAATTTTCACAATAACTCGCCAGCTTACAGACCCGCATATTATTGACTAAACTGAAAATCTCGGTAAAATCTTTAAAACAAGAAACCTTTATCTCAGTCATTAAAAAATGAAATGAAAGCACTCAAAACCGCAGAGTCCATCGGAAATCGAGAATATAAAACTTTAAATGGACCGTTTATCTAACCTGGCACTAAGCCACGTGCTCAAATCAAGGTTTAGCCCATTCGTCAGATCAGAATAAGTCCCGATAAACCTCTTCCCGTTCAAAATGATCCGGAAATATCCACTACGACCATGTACGATTTTATCATACGGGTTTCATTTCTCGGTAAAGTAGAGCCTGCGTATAAACAAAATTATGGAAAACCAGATGTGTGCCCTGTTATCTTCGAGCTAATTGACGAAGTACTTAGCGAGGCTATCAGCTCCCCGAGAAGCTTAATAGCATCCAAAAAAAATTCTTCGAGAGGACTAGGAGTTTGGGCACTTATATCGAATCGGTACGGTTGATTTTGATTCAATTTGAACGTAATCCTGTCGGTTTTATAGCCAGCAATTTATTTCCCGGGAAAAGATTCGTTTGTGTAGAATATTGTAAAACCACTCAATTAAAAGCCTTTATCCATTCGACTGTTCTGTTGGCTATTTTCATTTTGGTTTGTTCTCGAAATCGAGACCTCCTGGGAAAAACAAATTCCCTGAAATTGGGGCTAAAATTGTGGGAAGTTCGGAATATACGCCCTTTCTAATAATTTTCACAACTCAGAAAAGACCAACACACATGGCTTAAAATTGTCCCGCAGACCACACATGACAAAATTCGACTTTCATCTTTTCCGCATAAGCTAAGTCCTTTTGTTGTTCTGTTGTTTTCGTTCTTCTCTCGCAAATTACGGACGATTCAGTGACACATGCTAAATCATAATTGTTCATATCCTTGATTTTAAATCTGAAGAAAAAAGGAAGCGACTCAATTTCTCTTGATCCTTGTCAGATGGAAAGTGTTTTTCCGTAACATTTTTTTTTGTATTGTAGAACCGACAGAACAGAAAAAGTGCTCACGGCAACTAGAAAATCAAATATCCAAAATTGCCTGCTTACACTTGAAGGATATTGAAGACATTGCGCCCAAGACAAAACATACTAAGCCGAGGTGCATACCCTCCCATCGCGTACACAATAGTAAAAACAGAAACGCTCTTCAAAAACACCTTGCACAAGAGAACGGCCGAACATCAACATTTGTTGTTGTTTGTATTCTCCTAGCTCTATCATTAAGGTCGACCAGTAAGTATTATCCTTTCTTAGGCCCTTTATTACATCCAATAGTTCGTTCCTATTGCGGTGATTGTTTTTATTGTAACTACACCTCTGCATAGCATATGGGACCACCATACAGGAGACAAATATTTAAGGAATTGTCCTGACATCCGCAACTATGAAAGTTGGAATGTCATGCGACTGCGATTTATGTCAGTAATAGGGATGATACACAAGATGTTGTTTTGCCCCATGGACGCTTATAAAAGCAGCTGATATCAACAAAATTTTAGTATAATGGCTATATTGCTCGATGGTGTCGTTACATGGGCAATTTTAGTTTTCGGATATGTTTTCGAGTTGCGGCGATATTTCATAATGGCGAACAGATGGCATTGGGATAATTTTTTTTTAAATGTAGTCCATTTTTGGATAATATGTAGTAGCGAAGTCTTATTCAAATGTATTTGAAATTCGTTCGCAGAAAAATTTCGTGAGTTCTACCTTTGGTATGTGCAAAGCTTCACGTGGGACTTAATTCTGCTTTAGCTGACCGACAAGACACGAGATAGGTATATCTTTATCTCATTAAACTAACTAACAGCAATGCAAAAATAAAAAAATTAAATAGAAAAATACATCACACCGTCATATCGCTGCTCTGCACGGTATTTCTATTGTTTTTGAACCAGAAGCATTCAAAAGTTATCGGAAAATATTGTTGACTTACTTGTCTTAAAAGCTTTTTTATGAGAGCTACCCGAAGGAAAAGGATTTCGATGACAAGCTTAAACTTTGTTTTCATTCAAATATACAATTTAAACTTAGTGGTTAAACGATTTCTTGAATTATAGAGATTCCAGTTCCGTAAAGTTAGAACATTTTTAAATGCTTTTTCTATGGCAGCTACCAGTGGCGTAGCTAGACATGATTTTCGGGGGGGGGGGGGGGGGAGGGGGTTTGGTGTTTCAGCAAAAAACAAATTTAATATTGACCTATTTGAACTTTAAATTGAATCAGTAAGGTTCGATATTATCTACAAGTAGTTATTAGTATTAGTAGTAGTAGATATTATATACTACAATAAAAGAAAGAGACATTTGTAAGTAATGGAGCTCTTTTTCGAGCTCTAATGAAGAGATTCCTAAGATATGAAACATCGGAAGCCCTACATCTTTTTCCCTTATAAGTTCTAAGGTTCTATCTTAAACAGTTCTTGAGATATGAGACGTGATTCTCTAGAAAAACTTTCCAAATTCCTTTCTTCACTGTCGACATTAACCGTTTACGAGAAAGACTCTAGAATATCTCGATCTTAGCGTTCGAGCAATTCGGAGGTACCTATTGTTTTTTATCACTCACACTCTTCACCAATGTCGACAATTTTTTGCGAACTATTCATGTTTTATATTTTACTAGCCGCGTACCTCGGCTACGCTCGCTTCTCTCACGTTGTTCCGTCGCCCCTGTTACTCCCGTTTATCCATTGGTCCTGTTTCTGCCGTTTCGGGTACACTTTCTCAGCTCAAGGAACTGGAGACATAAATGCAATTTTTCTGTTTTTAACTTTTCATTTCTCATTTTTCACTTTTCATTTTTCATTTTTTATTTTTCATTTTTTATTTTCCATTTTTCTCCATCCCCCATCCTCCATCCACCATCCTCTATTCTCTATCCACCATCCTCCATACTTCATCCACTATCCTCTATTCACCATCCCTAGTCCAACTTTACCATTTAGCAATAGGATCGCGAAATTAATTCACTGAAAATGAACAAACTGGCTCCAAATCATATGAAAAACACTCAAATGTTGAAATAAATCGCGATCAACCAATTTCGGGAATATATAATTATGCTCCCGACCTGTCAGGTAGTCTCGAGAATGTACATGCAAAATTTGGAAGGGAACGGTTCACAGGTGTAAATTTCAATCGAGCCCGACCAAAAAACTGTCTTTATATATTACATTAATTTCAAGTTTCAGCTTTCTAGTATAAACGGTTGAGAATATCTAAAATCTCCGCTTACAATTGACCACAGTCACTTAAAGAGAATCCACCTGGTTTACACACTGAAAAAATTTCAGCTTACAAGGAATACAAAACAATCCCACAACCAGCTTTCCAACCGAATGTGGCTTAAAGCTGGGAGATTGTCTAGCATGCTTTTCAACTTGGCACTAGATAATGTCATCCGAAAAACCCTGGTCGACACTAATGGGACACTACTTATCAAGTCCACCCAATAGCACAGGCTGACGATATATGTAAACATCCTCGCAAGATCCTTCCCTAGCCCTGAGGAGGTACTTGTCAATCTTAACTCTGCCATATACCAATGATGATGAAGTTAAATCACTTATAAAGAGAATTTTTGCAAGGAAGAGTGGAATCACCCCAATCAAAAAGTGAAACTTTTTGAGCACCTCTATTTTCTAAAACGCACTTAATAATATTATAATTCTTAAAATATTACTCACTCTTCCTTGCAAAAATTTTCTTTATAAGACAGTAGAAGATATAATGAATTCACCAACTCGAGAAGAACTCGATTGTTGCCACAAAAGCAATAAAGGCGTACAAAAGATGTATCTATGGAAAATATTATTAAAAAAAAAATTTTCGCCGCAAAGTAATAACACAGATTAATCACAATCTGCCACCGAGATGACAACACATCCAAATATCTGACACATCCTTCAACCGGCAAAACGTTCATATGAAGCTTCCAGTATGTGGGTGGAGGTGGATACGGTGTACTGGATCGCTCCATTATAATCTCGGCTCCCCTGAATCCATCCATCCCATCGAGGAATAATCAAATCAAATTATGGCGCAACATATGTTCCGAATTGCAAATATTCCGTACGCAGGAGAATTATTAAGAAGCTTAGATGGCGAATATGTTGTATGTAAAAGAGCCTTGATGGTCTGGAGACTGGCGGTTGGCGATAGGGGTGGCATGATGGCTTCTACAGCTCTCAGCCATCACGCTAAGAAAGGGGTTGGGCGAGAGGAGGGAACTGGATTGCGCTATGCTGTTGCTAGTGTCAACGTATAGATTCCATGGATATGGAAGATTTACTATCTGCAGGATCAAAACATACAACATTATTGCGTTGCGTGTCACATATCAAATTGTTGCGGATTATTCTGTTCCCTTCGAAATACGAACACTAACGAATGGTTGACATTTTTAATTATGGGCTATTCGACCAGCGATTCAGGTAGATCGTGGACTACACGGCATGCCTTATGAGCGAGCAAATCACGTGTCGATCCTATACGAGTGTAATATACATTCTGGCCATTTAATTGACGTGCGTGAATTTGTGAAGGTTTAGTCCGTCATTGCGCGGAAATTAAGGCTTCACTGATTTTCTTTTGCGGTCCGGTTGGTGGTAGTAGCGCGCTTTAATAGCGTACATCGAACTAGTCCGCTGCTCTTATCCACCATCACTTTATTTTTTATGGAACTTGAAACTGCCGTCATACAAGTATTATTCGTAGCTCTGCACACGATATCATTCGGGCGGTTCCTTTGTTTACTATCGCGATTACAGGTACAACAACTAACTGAAACAATGGCTGCGCTCACCAGCACGCCATGTCGGCATTAATTAGCGATGTGGAAAACTGGGCAATTTGATTTATATCGGGAGTTTTCGATGTATATACTTACTCTGGTTCGCTACAAACGCGAATCGGCTTCGAGCTTCGCAACTAACGTCTTTTATTCTTTTCGAGACGAAAATTATCACATTATTATGGCTTTGGTCGAGCAGGTTAGAAAGTGGGAGTGAGTGTGCGCTTTTGAGGAGTTGTCGGCGGCTTAATGTGGTAGGCTAAGTACCTTTAATGCGGATATTAACACCCAATTATTCAATTAAATAAAAGGAAAAACTGAAAAGGTTTTAGGACGAAGCTTAAATAATAGCACAGTAGCAGTAAATAAGAATTGAAAGGTCGCCAGCGAAACTTTTAGCAAATCTGATTAATGAAAATACAAAAGAAATTCTTAAACACGATAATTACAATATTTAGGATGCCACGTACCTACTATATGGTATATCGTGTGAAATTAAAAATTTCTTGAGTGACCATCCAATCAAATTGTAATGAACCTTTTCCCGGAAATTTTTCCTCTCAGAGAATCAAAAATATAGTATAGTAACGCAACACTCCAAGTCAGGCCTTGATAGTAGGATCTATGTATAGTATATACCCAGATGATGAATAGCCGTAAAAAAGAAAGCTTCGTTCCGCGATTTACTATTAAATTGTATAGGTACAATGTATGAATCCTGTAAATATTAATAAGCATTTTGAACTATACAGAATAGGGTCATTCCAGCAAGGATCGCCATGATTCTTCTGAAAATTTGTATATACCTCATTTTTTTGTTTAATAAATTTTGGTCGAGTCCTCTTTGAAAATGCACATCTCTGTTAATTCTTATCATAGAAATAGAGTAGAGTAGAGTTCAATGCCTCCAAAACACAGTCCTGTCATCTATCCCTTAAACGTGATGTTCCGACGTCGGTCTCAAGTTTATCCTTTGGTGGCGTTCAAATTTCTTCTTCTGATGACTTCAAATTACCAGGTGTAAAAATCAATACCAACCTAAACTGGAGCCAGCGCATCTATGATGTCGCAATTGATGCTTCTAAACGCCTTGGAATTCTACGGAAGTGTAAGAAATACTTTTCAGCGTCCGATTTAGCTACAATCTACAAGGCATATATCAGACCACGTCTTGAGTACAATTCGCATATCTGGGCTGGGGCCCCTAAATCGCATTTAGCCTTGCTCAATCGTGTTCAAAAACATGCGTTCCGACTTATTGGAGACGAAGCCGTTTCAGCTTCTATAGACTCCCTTGAGCATCGCCGTAATGTTGTAGCACTCAGTATTTACTACCGATATTTTCATGGTAAATGTAGTAAAGAACTTATTCCCCCACTCTTAGTCTCCCCCCGTAACACTCGCCAAGCTTCACGCGCCCACGAGTATACCGTTCAGCCCCATTCGTGGAGAACAGTGAAATTTAGGCAGTCCTTTATCCCCCGAACAACAAGAATGTGGAACGCATTGCCAGCTGATCTTTTCCCTAATAAGTATGACCTTCAGCGGTTCAAAAACAACGTCCACCGACCCTTTAAACGTTTCCCTCCTGTTCCACCGCCCTAAATCCCCTACCATACCATTTTATCCTCAACCTATGTCGTTATAGCTGTGCAATCGCATTAAAGGGTGAACCGCTAAGTTATAACGATAGCCGTAAAAAAAAAATAGAAAAATAAAATGGTATACTTATTTTAAAGTGGAAGGTTGACGTACAATTACATGTAACGAGGATTTAATTTTATGATGCTAAATATATGGGCAGTTCTTAAAATCATAAATTTTATTGTTAGCACTTTTATAATATCCTTTTACTGGACATGTTTTGGAGGCAAATATTGTTTTTAAGTTTGTATATGTTTCATGTTTGTTTATTGCCATAAATAAAGTTCGTTCATACATAATAATTTTGCTTAAGAGTTCAATTTTACAAACTATACAACTTTTGAGAATATAATGTATCGAGTTATTTTACTAAATAATTTTGTAACCCACGAGAAGAAATATTTACAGGAAAATGGCAAGTAAAAAACCTAATTGATGCATTTTAACTATAGCTAAAATCTTAACCTAACTATTAAAACTAAATACTTATTAAAAAGAAAGTAGTATAATACAATTTAAGACTGTAAGTTTTTGATTAGACTATTATCCTAAGTTTTAATTTAATATTTTACTAGTTTCTTTTGATTTCTCTTTTAATTGAAGTTAGTTAGTAAGTTAGGTTTAAGGCCACTACACAAGGTTTCTTGTACACATTTTTCCTGGAATTTATGTAATTAAAATTGTGTGTTTTGCTTTGCTGCGCTAACAAGGTTTAATTTAGCTGTTGATATATTGAATTTTCTGTTCTCTAAATCATAAATTATAAGGTGCTAAACTAATAAATATTGATTGATTCATTAGATTGATTAATATTATATTATAAAATCATAGATTTAAGCTAGTTAGATGAGTGTTTTTAAATACATTCAAATCAAATTTGCTGTGAGAATTACAGAGGACTATCATTGTTATATATGTACCTACGTCCTAAAAAATACTGAAAAAAATAATTGAACGTCGTCTTAAACCCGAATCCACCTTGGATTCAGAACCGGGTGATCTACAACAGACCAGATATTCTCGGTGAAACAGGTGTTTGAAACATGCTGGGAATATAATACAGTACAGATGTGCACCAAATGTTTGTACATTTTAAACAAGCATACGACAGTGTACCAAATCGTGCTTGATCAATATTCCGATGAGTTTTACCAAAACTAGTCCAACTAACGATAGGTAGGATAGACTAAAGACTCAGTTATAATGGTTCCGATCCATGCTGGAGGCTGATGACCTTTTATCATGAACCTATAAACACTTTACACTCTCTTTTTTTAATTTTATGTAACTCAAGTCATCGATGAACTTAATTTATGTCACTAAATGTATGATGTTCAATATTTTAAGAATATAAGGGTTTCTCCAGAATTTCTGTGTAAATATAGAATATATGTATATGTAAGTTGCTAAAAAAATCAAGGTGTTGAGCAAAACATTGCAAATTAACTAAAAATGTAAAACTTTTTAACACCCGTAACCACACTTCACATAAAATCCTAAAGCCACAATCTCGAACACCGTTTTTGATCACAACGATCCAATTTCGAAATGCATTGATGTGCTCATTTCGCACAGCTCTTATGCAATTAAATGCGCTTACCAACCCAAAAGCATTGCAAATGCTCAAACGAGTACCGTAAAGCAAATTATCGCGATCATACATTTCCAGAAGAGCCATGCCTACTAATAAATTTTCCAATCGAAACATAAGGTAGAGATATAATCATGACGTATACATGTTTGTAAGCATAAATACCTGCCAGTTGTACAACTATATGTATACATATATATATTTATATACTTACATACACCTTGAAAGTGGAGAAGAAAGGGCGGTTTTTGGTGGTATCTCCCCCTCATTTGTCGGAATCTCTTTCAATCGTTCCACGCTATTCGAAAGACTGAGTCGCTGTGCAGATACGAAACACATTAAAAATCCATAAATAATCGGATAAGCATGATTCCCGAAATGCTTTATTGACTATTGTTATGGACGTCCCCTGAAGGTTGCCATACTCCACAAAAACAACTGCGATGCCTCCGAGCGTACGAGTAGTTGCAGCACCAAAACTTCTGCATCCTCTTTGTGAGGCAATATGCTATAGCCCGATATGTACTCGTAGTTCTGTATCCAGTGCATATGCAGTACATTTAACACACCAGGAATTATTCCCACATGGACATTCACGCAGCTAATGGAAGGTGAAAAGTTTTCTGAATGCAATTTTCAATGATTTTATGCATTCAGTTTGGAGTTAGAGGTAAACTAGCCTGTGCTCGTCTCACCTTTTCCTTGTGGTAGGAAATTCTAAGTGCACCTCGAAGGCATATTTTATGAAACAAGGTGGATTCATTCTGATTTGCTTTAACACTATCATCTGATAAGAGCGGCAGTTTTGGCGTGAAAGATTATAGCGAGCATGAATTAGAGCGATATCGTACGTAAAGTCAGTTTTCCAGGAGATAGAAATGTCCTGAACCAATGTTCAGACTATAGCACATGTACCGATCGCAGAAAGGGCCTGACTGGAAAAAGACCAACCGAAGAAGGCATTCATAGTAAAACACCTGAGATTCTAAGTATGCGCGAAGATTGAAGAGGGCGTGGTGATCATCAACCCAGCACGGTCCGTTTTTTTGATGCCGACAAAGGACATGATCGGCGGCGATTTCTTGTATCGTATACACAACCCGCAGTATCCTGTACGTGCTAAACACGTCGGAAATAGTGAAGTAGATGGGATGGAGGAAGGGACAAGTATGTATCGATATGGGCAGCTTCAGATCATTGAAGTTGATTGTTGCCTTCAAATAATCGCCACTACTCCTCCTTCACGTCGATGAGCCAAAGAAAAGAAATGATATACCGCGAAGGTAGGCATTTTTTCCAATCTATACCGCGATCGATGCGATCTTCACGCGTCTTTTTTGTTCTCGAAGATCTACCACTCCTCGACTATGCCGTGCTAATAAAATCAAATTACCTGAAAATTATAAAAAAAATGGAAAAATCGAACGGTTGATCAAAGAATGATCGGAAGGCTAATGATCGCGTTCTGAAGTGTTTCTGATCTTTTCCGTGTTTAGTGGATGTCTTTTTCGGGCTTAAATTGCTCGACCCCGGCGAAACGTAGGTACTTTATGTCAGTATACATTATGTATGTATGAGAATAAGGAGGAAGGTTCATATATGCACGGATATGAACGTTTTGGTATAAAGCTTGTAGATAATTTCCTCTACATAAACAAGTGCGCCTACCATGTATAGTTACCTGTATAATGAAATATGCGGTATGATCTTTAAGACTTTATGACTTCGATTTCTTCTCAGATACCGCTTCGAGATCAATTGCTCTTTGTCGGCGGAATATTCTTGAAAATCTGCGCAATTAGTTGAAGGTCTTTTATGCTGACATTGTATGGAGAACGTGGTTAACATAAAATTGTAAATACATCAACACTGTATGTATATATATTGCACATACCGGAATCATACCTGAATAGTACAATTGCATTGACGCCTTAATTAATGACTTTATCTCATTTAGGGGTTTTTTTTGCATGCGGGATAGATCATCAAGTACTCCGGTCTTTATATTGCACACTTGTTTAAACAAGTGTCCGGGTGACATGTAAAACGCTTTACCTCCTTTTCAATTCAAAATTTTGAAAATATGATTTTCGGATGTGGGATTTAAATAAAATCCGGTTGGAGTTCTTTGAACTGGGTCAACCACATAAAACGATTCGGATGTGATAAAAGGCGATATTATTTCTCTGCCACTGTGTGCAGACAAACGTCGCAAATATAGCGGACATAAATACATTTAGGTGTTACTGTTACACATCAAACAAATTTTATAGACTCAGTGGATGTACTCGTTTAAGCTTTATGTGAACATGTTCTAAAGTTAGCATGAAACGTAAAATAAAAATATAAGTACTTATCGGTAAATGAATTGCTAAAGTTAAATTCGTTTGAAATTAAAATGTTATAGAGTCAGCTACTTCGCACGTAAGAATTTTAGATATCGTTAATCATTCAAACAAAAATCTGTATCATTAAAGCAGCTTAGTAAATGAGCTGGAATAATAATAAGTTTTTCGCTCACTAAGATTGAAAGTCAGCGTATTAGCCACTAAATCAATATAAACGATTTTAAAAGACAATATAGTAGATGCTTATTCACAGAAGGACATCAAATTATTAGAAAGTGCTCAACTAAGCTACTTTCACATAACGCTCCAGCTACGAAGACCCAAGTGTTCTCGTACCCAGATGATTTAAAGGATCACTACATTTGCAGTTAATATCTATCTAATAAGTATTTGAAAAAAATGCATCCAGTTACTAATTAAATATTAATGAAGTACGATTACAAGTGTAAAAAAATTATTCACGAGTATCAAAATATTTTTAAGCAAACAAAATATTACAATAACTATTTACAATTACATATGTATTTCTTTGGCCACTACTATCCCTAGGACTCTCAAACACTCGGGTCATGTATGCAATCCAGTCCAAAAAACGTATTACAGTCAAAACCGGATATAACGACATCGCTTTTAACGACGGATCGGTTATTACGACTAAATGGCATGGTCCTGGTCGAATCTCTTTACAAAGGAATGTATCTAAATTGCATATTGCTTATAACAACTATTGGATATAGCGACGAGCAGTGGCGGTGCTAATAGTTTTGGCGCCCGGAGCAGTTTCTACGTTTTGGTATCCCAAATTGTATAGTTTGTTTTCGAAAAATGAAGGATAGTTTGCAATATTAAGCATGATATAAATAGAGAAGGTGGCAGAGTGTCCCCTGCTCTTATTTAGGCCTAATTATTATTATTTCATAAGAATACCATTTGTTGTTTGGTTTATATATCAGATAGCCCACCTCATAACAGATATAAAGGCACCATGGAGTAAAACCGAAATGCAATAAGGTACTGAAAGTGGTGAAAATGGTGCTTCTTCTGCATAAAATTCGAACAAGGGCGTCATTTCAGTTTTACCCAGGGGGCAAAATATTTTTTACTTGCTATAAATGAATGCATGTGCGTCCATTAAGGCCGCAGTCCGAACTACGCTCATGCTACTTATATTGTTAGCATTACTTACGATCGGTCCGAATTGCTGGTACGCTTATGCCGCTTTCAATTCGGACCGATCATGAGCACACAGTTTACTCACAGTACCTATTCTCGAAACGGTTAGCAGTGTGAGCGCCATAAAACTACCCATCCATGCAAATTGTTGTGAGCGCAGTTCGAACCGAATGTAAGAGCGCTAAAAGTGCAGAAAGCGTAATTCGGACCGTGGCCAAAGATATGAACTGTATGCATGCGGGCAATTCTCGAATTACCAAATGACGTTGCTAAATTCAACATCTGTTATTGAATTTATGAAGGATTTACGAAGGAATTGAAAGATCTTCAAAATTATTGTTAGAATGAAGGACCTCAAAAGGCTGGTGATTGTACACAGATAAACTTTGTTCATCAATTAACATCGGAATATCATAGTTCAGCATTTCCACGGTGGAAGGGTAAGCTTTAGATAAGGATATATCGCACGAATGCATCAAATTGTTTTGTGCTTCAGTAATCTGGCGCTTTTTTCGATATTGACCAACGGAACATTTTTTCGGATTATCGACATTTTTATATTTTAAAAACAAAATATACAAGATATGTGTAACTCACTAAATGTTTATTCACACTTACACACTTGAAAGGTATTAACACTTGTCCTTTTATCCAATAAAACATAGCAAGAAAATATCAAATTTTCTTTGGCCATTAAACAGTGCTCCCAACTCGTGAAAGTTCTGAAATGCCTACAGAAAAATAAAAAGCCCGTCGGAATTGGTATAAGAAAATAGTGTGCATAAAGAACCGAAGCACTGGCACAGCGCATGCGCCTGGCCTTTGAGGTCTCATTTCATTCATATATGCTGGTGCAATTTCAATTTCTGCGCCAGATACAGGCATTCAGAGGAATACAACGCATGCCGTCGCGCATAAAAACGTGTTGAATGTTCACTGTACCATGCGCGTGTATGCAGTACCATGGCGCGGATGAAATTTTTGCGCCATAGAGTAATTGTCAATAGATTCGGACATGTATGATCGAATCGAATGGTTCGACGTGCCAGATCAAATTATGTTGGCCTTACAAAATTGTGTAAACTATGTAGTTGGAAGATGTGTTCGAGTGAATGTATTGGAAGATCGAACCACAACCGTATGTTTAGGGGAATGAAAGAAATGCTCGGGTATACGACGCGACATGTTGTTAAATAGTATTTGGGTAGATAGGTAGGATGCCGTGTTTTAGATTTGTAAAATTTACAATCAGTGAATTTAGTAATGTGTATGTAATTGCAAGATTGTACATAACCAAACAAATGTGTAGGTTGGTGAAACAGTAAAAGTGGCGCCCTAAAAATTTGGCGCCCGGCGCAGTTGCTCCACTTGCTCCTATGGATGCTCCGCCCCTGGCGACGAGTTTAGAGGGTCCCTTCAATGTCGTTTTATCCGGTTTTGACTGTAGTTACATATGAATATCTCGGAGAAAACTGCCTGCATAGAATCTGCAACAGTTTGCATAAAACATCCCCTAGTCCAGCATGTTCTCGTACGGCCCATAAACCGTAAAGTCCAATAAAATTTGTGTGTGGAACACTTTAGAACGAACTGTCCAAATGCGGTCAAGATGTTTTTGCAAGATGACAGGGAAAACAAGAAACGACAGTAACAAGAAAATAGAATAGATTACGCCCCATCCCTCTGTTCCGGGTTTCCTGGAGCAGGAAATCCAATTGTGTCTTCCATATGTTTCACATTTCACTCGCCATCACTCGAAACGGGGAAGAGGTAGAGGCTCAATTGGAATGGAAACACGACGTCGTTATTAGTTGCCTCCGCTATAATTTGACCATTTCTATTCCAAATGTCCAGTCCAATAACGAGAACAATAAGATTCCAAGTTTTTGGTTTTTATTATTTGATTTCGGATGGTAGGAGTTACGGTTCTCGTCTGAAGTAAAAAGCTGATCGCCGGTTTGGGGTGTAGTTGCTAGCCAGGAGGGTTGCATATATGGGGGTTGCTAGTCATCCACTTACCGAGTCCGAGGATAATAGTAATATCGAGGCGAATCGCTTACTAAGATGAAATCAGTTGCCATATTGCGATCCCTTGCTACATTTTGCAAGATACGAGCTATTTTCCTGGGCAAATTCAGTTGCGATGTTTTGGGCTACGGGGTTGAACCTGGTCATCATTCTCTCAGACGGGTGGTCAGCCTGTGCGGAATTCATACTCGTGCATAATATGAAAACTTTGTTTCGGTTATGATAAATAAGTCATCCGATTAGGTTATGTCCATAAAGAAAGGAATTCGCATAAATATGATAATTTCAAATGGCCACTGAGAAGGTATTGGTTTTGGTTTCGGAAATCGGTTCGGTTGTTTTGGGGGGTAGTTATCGAGCTCACCAGAGAGTCTTGTGGACCGGCAACGCTTAGTTTTACTTATCTGTTTATATGGGAAACATTTAGTTCGAAATATATTGCTCTTGAGGGAGAAGGGTTGTTTTCCACAGCTTTGATTCTTGTAGATTGTATTGATTATATTTGAGAGGTTAGCAAAATCAACAAACTCGTAGAATATATATTTAGCTTCATTTCCGTTTTCATAAAAATGGAATTGATTATTACATATCAATTACAGTTTAATCGGTTCCATAAAAGATTTTCTTTTTAATAAAAATTCTGAAGTTTTGAAAGAATTTGTTATCCAAAAATTTTATATTTTGGTGTTTTAGGACTAGTAAGTCCCACAAGAAAGTCTGCAGGTGTTTACGGTGTACGCAAATGAGTTTAAGATCAGAATTTAAGAATCGTCAGAGACATGATCTGTACGTGGTTGAAATATGTGATTCTCTTTTGGGGATGATCTTTTTGTGGTTTGTAATGTAGAGAAGTCTTATTATATTAAATTAAATTAAAATTTAGGAAGGAGCATTTAATGTAACACTTCTACTAAACCGCAGTACTAAGGCCCGTTCCTACGATCGTCAGTTAAAAGATAACCGCAACTTTAACTGCAAGTTAAAATCGGGGTAATAATCACGGACGAGCGTGTAGCTGACCACTTCACCTCCTATTGTTCCGTTGGTCTTGCAATGAAGTAATTCTAGCATTACTTCAAGGCCTAGGCCCGATTTAGGCTATTGCGCCATTGATTATTATTAAATGACCACAGAGCTCTTTTACACCTCTGACAATTTTTCTGAATGGCATAACGGAGTATTGAATCAAAACCTTCTAAATTTTTTATCTGAAAACTGCTAATGAGATTGTGCATACGCCTCGCTATGATTATGATGAAACAGGTGTGTTATTAGACCACAATCACCGAAGATGAATCTTACATAATTCTAAAAGTTTAAAATGTCTTTGACCATAACTACAAGCTTCAAAGTGACACATGACTAATTTAATAATAATAGATAAAAGGATACCAACACCGGAGATAGCATATTACAAAAACGAAAAACAATGCCGTACTCTAATGTACGTACATATATAGATGATAATTTGAACCAAGTCTAAAGAGGTAAACTTTCTCCTTCAGAAGATGAAGTTCTAAAGATAACAACATACTTCTAGACAAACCTATCAAAATTCGAAATCAAATTAGTAAATTGTTAATACCAATAAGTACGTGAAGGCCAAGATTAACCATAGAATTGATAAAAAAAAATCTTTAATTCCTCGAAATATAACACCCATCAAATTAAAGATGATGTTACGCCTCAAACTCGAATCGACTCATTTCCCAAGAAGCTAAAGAAAGGAAGGTATTTCCACTCCTCCTAAAAGTGTCATAGCCGCCGTACTCATAAGTGAATGCTTACATCTCTCACTTTTTGTTATGCAAAGTACTCGGCCTTGTTCTTACAAATCATCAGATTACCACGCGATCGTGTTGAGAACTCACACGACTCTACCACAGCCACATGGTTCTTACGGGGACCTCAAGAACGGATCTTCTTATAGGCGATCACTTCACGTTGATGGATCTTCGTCCTCAATTTGAATATGTAAGGAATACTGATGCTGGAGGTGACCGCTGATATTGTGGAGATACGGGACGTAGTATGTACTTGATTGATTCCGTGAAATTAGTATTAGGAAACTATTCCCCAAAACAAAATCATAAAGAAGAAAAACGATCGTGCTGGAGATGGGCTACAGATCCATGGATCATATCGAGAAAAAATTTACATGCTGATGATTGATGGGGCTTATGTCTGGCGATGGGATCGCGCTTGCCAGTTTGCCACTGACATCAGAAATAATTTTAATAACACAAATAAATTCAATCTGTTTAAGTGGTAATCATTGCGTGGTTTTTACCCGCCTTTGGCTCGATCTTTTTTCCAATGTTAAATACACCGGTAAAGCTGCAACTTATTGTTTCGATTTATCGGGATGATATTTTTCTTGCAGTGCAGAGGTTTTTTCCTCAACAGAAGCTCAAAACGTGTACAAAGGTATTCTCATAAGCAAACCATGGGATCATCAAGTGACTAATTGGTACATGTCATGGATGCTCCATGGGGCGCTGAGTGGTTTCAACATTGAAATCAGTCAAGGAGTTGGCTAACCTTTCTCTACCTTCACAGCCTGGGTTCCTGCTCAGATGAATTAAATTTTTCACCGGATTAACGTTCCGAGCCCTTCAACAAACCGAGTGCTTAAGGTCCACCTTCTATTTTTCGAACGTGAAACCCACCCAAACCACTGGACATGTTCACCATCCGTTCACAGTCCGGCTGCTCTGTTCCTTTAGGTTCAACGAGATGATAGGTGTGCTGCCGAGTAGTTTACTATCTAGTTTAGTCCATAGTTCAGCCGTACCAAGAAGCCTGGACTTGCTCAATGCTCGTCGTCGATTGTTATCGAGCGTGTTTTGACTTTCGATAAATGACCCTAATTTGTCATTTGAGCATTAAGCAGAGGTGAAACAACGACTCGAGGTGTTTTTTTCTATAAGCCAGCGTGGACCTTCTTTTCTCTGTCCAAGAACATCGAATTAATTTTATTCCGAAAATTTTTGAATGGGACTTAGAGACAAGCCGAACGACCACATGACCGTGTGGAATGGATTCCCCGGGGTTAATCAGCTTCTTCGTTAAATTCGGGTCGGCCTATTCCGGCACTAAACGGAGGCGTGTTATACATCATCTAACATCGGTTAGTATATCGCCAAAAACAAAAACAAATGTGAATTTCTCAGGTAAAATTGATTTCATGAGATTTGTTAATTTCACCCAGCTATTAGAAAAAACAACAGACATTTCTACTGTTAATGAGGCGACCATTTGGACTTCCTGAGTACCAGAGGATGAGTTGTCTTAAAGAAGGCAACGATTAAAGTCGATCCTATTTCTGGATTAATTGTGAACAATTTTTCTTAATTTTGTATTGTTTAAACTTAAGCATTTTAATAATTTTCAATTATTTCACAATTTAGAGCAATGCTATGTGCTGCATTAATAAGCGGATCCAGTCATAGAGAGTAATTGCCGCTTGTAATTAAGAGGTGAACTGATTGAGGATAACCTAAGCAATTTGTTTACATGACTATTTCGTTAATTTAAATAATATTATAATAGTCTATAAGTTACGTTATATTCTTTCCTTAGTCTTAGTTTGCGTATTTTATACTCTAGATGAAGTCTGAAATGTGTTAAGTTTAATCCAGTCGAAACATTTGTAACTCATAGAATGAGTTATGTACTGTATATCGTTTTATGTTCAGTTAAAGATAAAAACTTCAAATTCGCGAGCTAGCCTTCCGTCCGTCTGGAGGATCTTGATGATTGATCTAATTTGAACAGTTAAGTTCCTTAGCACGTACAATCGTTCCACTACTTCGCGTAGCTGTTTTTACAACACATATTCAAGAAATAGGACGATAGCTTCAGAACGGCAAGTTACAAAAGCCCCGATGTCAGATTTTATTCACGGGAAAACTATGAAAATGAATGACAAACTGATTTTACGGGTGTTTGAAAAGAATACTCGTCTGGTCTAAGTAATATGCAAGTAATGTTTTGTAAAAATGTCTAATTGTGTCTTATAATTTTATTTATTTATTGTGCAGAATTCTAGATTTATGGAGTCTTTTCGAGCCCTATATATTAACGTTACATGCTTTTTTCACATACATCATTTTTTCTCATGCATTTCATTTTTAATATTTTTTAAGAGATTAAATTCGAAATGGCGGCTGTGTAGCGTTTTTGCGATGACGTCTCCGTTTTTCAAGGGTCCATGGCCGGACACCTACATAGTACCTGTACTATTTGAATTATGATAAGCTAATAAATTTATTTCGATTACATATAGCAACAGCCACAAGAGTAAGTAGGATTTTTTCGATATTTTGATTTTTAGCCAAATGGCCCACTTCTAAAGTGAAAAGTGTGAAATTTGCCAAAAAAATCGTCAGAAAATTGTTAATAACAAGTGAACTATGCAATATAAAAAAAATCATACGTACTCCGATGGACAATATAGTTTTAAAGATATACTAAAAATTTCAAGTGAATCGGTTAAAAATTGCCTGAGTTATATTTCCGGCCAGCTTGAAAAATGTAGTTTCGAGATAAACGCGTTTTAAGTTTTCAGTATGTAGAAAATCATAAGTAATTTTGTAATATGCCTTATACTTAAATTCGAAAACCGAGTTCTTAGAAACTTTTATTGGTCATAATCTCTTGGGACAGCATTTTTGAGGTTCTAGTGGACCATTTAAAATAATAAAAAAAAATCGATTTCCCCAAAACCCCTTAAAATGGACAAGTATGTTCATTAGTATTAGTAAGCCTAGGTTAAGTAGGAAATGGATATATAGAAATAAATTTAGTTGAATTTTGGAACTCTAATAAGCAAGTTGTTAATTTAAATAAAATATGGGTCTGCACCCCATAAATGAAATGAATTCGTTCTTAAATATTTGCAATAAATGAAGTAGCATAAACATAATCCATCACAATCAAATAAAAAGGCACGACCATGAAATAACTATGTACTAACAAATTATTTTGAACCAAATGAGACCCAAAAAAAAAGAACCCCTTTTGAAATCGAAAAGTAATTAAAAAAGCAAATTTCAAAACGCTATAACTTTTTATTTCAGGGTTTGACAGAGTTGAAATATAGCACAATATGTTTCAAAATATCGACAGATTTAAGCCTCAGTTATAATGGTTCCGATCCGATCTGATCCGGAAAACGGAGAGTGTTGAGTTTCTCCATCCGACACGCACATCTTAAGGGAATTACGGACTGCCCAGTCACAATCATTACGGTAATTAGCCGAGACATAAAACGGAGGGGTAAAGTTAACCAACTTTCAACTTCTATCCGTTCCGACGGTAAGAGGTGAATTATTGAATTTCACCACCTCCTTCGCCACACTAAAAATCAAAATTACACCTCGATAGTGTCATTCTGATTCATATCGGAACGGAATCAATGTGACTAGAAATTTTTCCCCTCCGACGTTGCCGGATCGGATCGGAACCATTATAACTGAGGCTTTAAGGATAATTCTTACTTTTTTTCAGGTCGGGTTCAAATGCGAGAGTAGTACCACCACCGTCAACATTCACCCCCCCCCCCTCGGTGGTTTTCGAAAAATCGGTAAAAATTAGGGAGGCAGCCCCCAAATTCGATCGGACGCCGATGGCAATTTTTCCAGCGGCAAAAAACAATAACAAATCTTTATACTTACTAGTAGTGTCATCTTTGAAGAGTTAAAAGTGGTTTGTGTCTATGTTGAAATATAGCTAAGAACTTTGACTTCGATGGGTCGAAGAATAAGATATCGAGATAAGGATATATCGGGAGTAAAAAAATTAAAATACGCTACATCGAAAGTTTTTTTTATTTATATTACAATTTAGACATATATTTGATACGGATTTTCATGTATTGGCATAATTATAAATATTTATGTAAATTTTATTGACATTATATATTTGAAAAACATTGGTTTATTTTTGATTGCACTAAAGTGCTATTTAAACGGATGCTGTCGGTGGCTGATTCAATAGTATGCATTGCCCGAACACGCTATCGTCCACGTTGGATTCTGCTAAGAACTGACGTATGGCGTTCGTCAATTTCTTAGCTTCTTTAGGATTGATACTCGGAGGCATGTCTTCGCCCAGTTCGTCCCCTTCTTCACCATCCACGTCGTCTGTTTCGGCTAATATTTCATCGTCGTTCAGAATTCCAGTAACTGCTACATCATCGTCAAAATTAACGAATTCTTGGAAAGTGCCGGGATTTTGTTCATTTTGGGACAACAATATCCATCCGATGGGGGCTTGGATTTCATCTTCCGGTTCCATGTCCGACATACTCGTATCCTCCTTGAGGAAACCACAAGCTCTGAAAAAAAATTTTATGGTAGTTACCGTTACCATTTTGACTGATTCGAATCATATTTGGCAGTGTTCGTCTCTAGCCAATAACAACTGATGTAAATAAACAAAATCATGGAAAACCTTTTTAGAAACACGACTCTTTCTACAGTAAATTACGAATTATAAGACGTTTTGTTGAATGTGAAGGCGAAAAAAATACGTTATACCGAGGGGACCGAAATGCATTGGTTTTATACGAATTAAAGCGATTTTTTTGAGGGACCAGCACTTTCTTACGTTATATCGGGATATACGTTATATGGGGATATGAAATATCGGGATTCAATTGTATTTGAACAGTCTTTATTTGAATTGTTTTTTCGTTGAGTGAGTGAGTGAGTGAGATGGATATATTTTGAAAGTGCGTCTGTAGAGTAAAGAAAATATTTGTATTAGCGTATCCAAGAACCCATTTAGCAAAGTGACTATTCCATCGGCGGCCGACCGAATTTTTGATAGGGGGGGTGGCATTTTTTACGATAGCGGGGGGAATGGTGACGGAAGGGAAGGCGGTGGTACTATTCTTGCGTGTGAGCCCGACCTGAAAAAAAAGAAAAAATTATCCTTAAATCTGTCGATATTTTGAAACATATTGCACTCCGCTATGTTTTAACTCTGGCAAACCCGAGAAATAAAAAGTTATAGCGTTTTTAAATTTGCATTTTTACTTTCTTTTCGATTTCAAAAGGAGTAGGAAAATGTTTGTTTAAATTTTAATTTTTAAAAATGAAAGATTATTAAGTAGTCAGTTATTTCTGGAAGACAGTCATGGAAGTTTTAATTTCCATAAGATGGAAGGTTGCTTTGAGATGCTTCGGAGCTTAATTCAACCTTGCTTTATCAGGCGGCAACCTTGATCCTTGATGGAACCGAAGCTGCCAAAACGTTTTAGAATAAGAGGTTTACATTGCAATCTATGTTAGTTTTGTTCCAAAACTTTTTTATCATAAATGTAATTTCCCTTGAGCTACCGAAAGGCGGACATGAATAATGTCAACCTTCTAGGAAGCATTCTGTAAAACCGTGTGAAAAAACCTTAATAAAAATTTGTTCGTGGGGGGGGGGGGGGGTCTGAAAAAAAATAAAACGTTAGTAGAATATTTATTATAAATATCAATTTGCATTTAAAATCCCTTTTGTAAGAGTATTCTAGTACTTCTAGGCTAGAGCTTGAAACGAGGTCTCATGGGACTAATTCAGGAGTACTCGCCCAACTATTAAAAGTCCCTTGATTAACCCTGGAGTACTCTTCAGGGAGATGCGAAGACCTCGTTTTCTCCCCCATTTGACTTCCTTTTTGCAAGAGCGTGTCCTTTGAAATTTAATCTGATCAGAGACAAAATTTCAGTAAATATCGGAAAAAAATGGAACACGAAATGTTTTGATGTGGTTAGGTTCCAATGATAGAATAGAATAGGGAGTTTATAGAGAGTTAAATTCTCTATCTTTTTTATGTGAACAACTTTTCTGTGAAATCATTATTTATTGCTAATAATAAGCGTAAAGTGTAAAAAATTAGGAGATTGTCCCAGTTTTTTAAACTTTTGGACCATTTTTATTAAAAATAGGCATGGCGAAATATATAGCGTAAATACGTGCACAAATGCCCCTCGTTTTCTTCGGTGCACATTTTATTTGACGGGGCATTTGTGCACGTATTTACGCTATATATTTCGCCATGCCTGTGTGTTTACCGCGCTTCCGCTCGTGATCCGTTCGTCGTACGAAAAACTGGTGTATCCGAAACTTATAGGGAATTTAGTCCTCTACAACTTTGACATGTAAATATGTCACCTATTTTTTAATAAAAATGGTCCAAAAGTTTAAAAAACTGGGACAATTTCCTAATTTTTTAATTTTTTGTATGTACCTAGTCATATCATAAATACAATACACACGGTTTTTTTGGAAATTCGAAAATAACGGCTTGAGATATTTTCATAATTTTTTGTCAGTTTATTCAAATAACGGTAACAAATAAAAAAAAAATACATTTATTCAAAATTGCCGCCATTGGCCTTCACACACGCACGAATTCACCTTGGCCAGTCATCAATCGCAGCACGCACCTCAGATAGGGAAAAATGGGCCACTGCATCCTCTAGATCCTTTTTCAAGGACTCAATATTGGGTGACGTTTGTAGCAGACCATGCCCTCCAAAACGGACCATAGCTTGTAGTCCAAAGGATTAAGGTCTGGGCTGGCGGATGGCCATTCTTCAGTGCTAATAAACTTGGGTAAATTGTTTTTCAACCAGGCCTGGAACACCCAATGCTGGTTTTTAAATAAGAACTCGTTGAGAGGCTTTACAACACGTTCTAAAATATCTGATTGGCAGTTTCTGGCCGCAGTTTTTACACCTTTTTCGCAAAAATTAAGCTTGGTGACGCCATCATAGGACATCCCCCACCAAACCATCACTGAGGCCGGGTGGTGCCCTTTTTGAACTCGTGAAACTACCTCGGACGCTTCCTTGGAAGAGCGATCATACACTCTATCATTCTGTTTATTGAACTTTTCCTGCGGGGTAAAAATTTTCTCGTCGGTAAACATAATTTTTTTGAAATTCCCACCTGCGTGCTTGGCGAGTAGCACTTTTGATTTTGTCTTCCTATTTCCTTTCAACTTCAGATTGAGCAATTGTCCGGTTCGCCGTTTGTAGGCCCCGAGCCTCAAGTCCTTTTTTGTGATGAGACTCATAGATATCGGTTTGATGTTCATCTCTTGAGCCAAGATTTCTTGTTTGCGGAGAGGGTTTCGTCGAAATCGTTCATGCACTGCTTTGACGGCCTGCAGCGTACGAACGGTGCGAGAACGGCCGGATTGCTGGCGGTCATTTACGTTACCGGTCTCTATGACAATTTGCTGGCACGATACACAAAACTTCGTGAAAGATTAAGCGGTCGGAGCGTTCGGAAAATGTCAACTTTTTTCATTTCACACTTGTATAGCCCTACGATAACGATACGATTTTCTTTATCTCCACTCCATGATGAATCACGAACCAAAACTAAATTCTTTTGGCATATAAACAACACACATACCAACTGTCAAAAATGACATATTAATATTTTGGTGCGTTACGGTATTTAAGAAATACCGTTGAGTTTACAGTTGTGTCAGTATTTATGATATGACTAGGTATAAAGCGCTTTGAAGCCACAAACACAGTGAGAAGTGAGACAAAACTGAGTCGTTATATCAAATAGTTGTTGCTGTAGCGTGTGAGTGAGTGAGACAAGACAGGATCGTTATGTCAATTGTTGTTGTTTTGCGTGCAAAAAATGTGATGAAGACCGCCTTCAACGGAATCGCTGCTTGTATCTCTATAAATAACTGTGTGAACATGCAAGTTACGGAGAGTTAATATAAACAACACTTTTTAAAGGAGGATAAACAAATTAGGGCCGTTATTACGACCTTCAGCTAAAATTTAACCAGAATCTTGACTGCCAGTTTCGTATGAGTATCTGTCAGTTAAAGTTCCAGTTAGAACGTTACTGACGATCGTAGGAACGGGCCTTAAAATAATAAGTAAGGTGCCAGAATTTAGCGAACAAGCAATTACTGAATTCTCTTGATAAGGATACCTTGCTTTTTAACGTGCTTACTAGAAAGAAGAGCGAAAAGTATTTGCGATGAATAAGGATACATTGTAAAATGTTACGTTACATTTTTTACTATACTGCTTTTCTGTTCTTCTTGTCGGGCTTAGTGTACACTGACTACACTTTTTCCACTAGCTCTCGATCCAGTGTAGAAAAGAGTAAAAGGGAGTGGCGGGGAAGGAACAAGCACACTATTTGAGTTTGAGTTTATGTCATTGATTTGACGTCATATGTTGTTTAGAAAATGTAGTGCAGAGATTTCATGCAAAAAGAACAGACCATTTGTCATCAAATAACTTCCTCAGCTTCCCCTCTGAACATTTTATTTGAGAACAAGCCGATACTTCAATTTGTCTTTCGGAGGGTGTTTCAAGTCCAATCAAAATTTCAATCAACCTTAAGGCCATGAAACATTAGAAGCAGAAAGCAGCGGTAGAAGCAGCAGCGTCGACAGTGCTCCTTTCTACTCTGCTTTATGAATTTAAATTAAAAGCAGAAGCAGAGAAGAATTTGTCCATGCTAACTACCATCGAAGTGGAAGCACGGAATAATGTGTCCATGCTAAGTGTAAACAAATGTATACACAAGTATTTTATTTAGTCTCTCGTTTGAGCGGACGAAAATATTTTGATTCCGGTATTTTTTCTGAGCTTGCAGTTTAAAATGACAATTAACTATGAGTATACTTGAGGTTTGTTTCTTTTGTCCGGTGTAAGTTACACTTTAGTGTACCTTGCACCTTAATTGCACGTCAAAATACACTTAAAGTGTAGAGTGCAGGTCGCGCAAAAAGAACAGGTTAGTGTATGAAAGTGACAGCTAAAATTCAGAACTTTTTTATTTGCTTTATTTTTTTACTTTTATCAATGAAAATTTATTGCCATTCAATATTCTTGCATGTTTTCAGTCAAAGCAGCGATTGCTTTAATTCAAAAAGTCAATGTTATCTGCATACAGCTTTCAAATTTGAAAGATTGTAAAGAAGAAGAACTTACACCAGCTCCCAACCGAGTGCAGCAAAGTGTACACTTTTGCACTACACTCTGCAAAAAGAACAGCCACCGGTGACGCTACACCGGCAAAAAGAACGGAAAAAGTGCAAAAGGTGTAAAAGGTGTAGATAGTGCAGGCAAATAGAACAAACCTATGGACACAAGTTTGACACTTTTTTTTACATTTACATTTCTGACAACATGCCCAATTCTTAAGAGTTTTATGTTGGCAGCACTGAAGCAGCGGTAAAATTTTAGAATTTAGAACGAAAAGCAGCACTGTTTTCGTCTCTGCTTCTGCCGCTGCTTTCATTTAAACTGGCGCCAAATAATCCTGTGCTTTCTAAAAAATACTGCCACTGCCGTAGCTTTCTGCTAATGTGTCACGGCCTTTACAGTTTGTGCTATAACTAAACAATATTTTAGTATGAATTTACAAAAGCCAAGTATTCATTCTGAATGCTTTAGTACAAAATGTTTTCATTTATTATTTAATCACAAAAAATTCATAAATTTTTTTTTACTTCTCCTTACTTAAAAATTAAAAATTTTTTTTTATAGTTTTAACGTAATTTCTCCGATTTACTTAATAGAATTTAATGTTTTTAGGTTATGAAAAATTTTCAAATTATAATATTTTAACTTGATTATAGACATAAGGCAAAGTTGTTCATTTTTTCAATTGTGATTGGTCGTCTAGACATGATGCTGAATTGCATTGGATTGGACATTATTACCGATTTGCTGCGGCTGCGCTGGTGCAGCTCCAGCAGCCTCTGGATTGTTCATGCTTTCGGCGTCCGAATCTTTGATCGAACCGCCTTCTTCGTCCCCAACCAAGGCGCGATATTTCTTCGCTATCGACTCCCAATCTGCAACGTTTTCAATTCGATTTTGATTTGCCACTGCAAAGCTAGTTTGTGATCCCAGTGGCGAAAGATGAACTACGGATAGAGCAACGGAATCTGTGAATGAAATAATGACGGAGGACGAAATTAGTACTAAATATTATACTTGGATTTTTAATAACGAAAGCTGGAGGAGAATAAAGTATTGGAAGATTGCCAGTGTATTTCATTTGCTCGAAGGACCTCTTAGGAGGGTTACACGACACTAAATGTCGCTTTTTCAACACAAATAGACAATGTGCAACAAAAGTGCGAAAAAATTGCTTGATTTAAATTTTTTTTAAGAAAAATCCAATCCAATCGTATTGAGACCTTTTTTAATTTTGGAAAGCCATTTGGCACCGGCTTTTGTACGTGGGCTCGCTTGCCGTATTCCCATCATCTGCACAAGACTGGGTCGCTTCTTTTTCTTCATACGGGCCTGTTAGTGATATAAAAAATTCTGTTAGCTAATACCATTCACCAGCGACTCCATTGGGCTTACCTTGACCTTTTCAACAATCCACATGAACCATGTTGTTATTAAATTCAGTGGTGATGGAGCTGTCGTAGTCCGATGCATATTACGAATTAGTTTTGAAAGGCCGAATTTCCATTCTATATCGGATTGCGCCTGAGGAAAATTTTTAAATTTTTTTAGCTTATATTTTGAATTTTCAAAATTTAAATAATTTGGTTTGTGTCTTACAGTACACAATATCATTAAATTAGGTATGTGTCACGAAAAATAGAGGCATTTCTACTTATTTTTTCCAGAACAAATTTGCAATACAGATTCCGATGACGACTTTTAGTTGCATTTGTCGGATCCCCTTACCAAGTCTCGGTAGTTATTCCTAACATGCTCAATAGTTAAATTTTTCACGCTTTTAGTTTTGTGTTGAACTAAAATTTGGTAATTTGTCCGAAAGATATTTTTGATAGCCATTACGATCAATAGACGAATTTTCTTAAATTTTACAAAATTTACGTTTGTCAGAGTTATTTATAACTTTTAGTCCTCTTACGACAAATTGACAGCGGCTTAGACCACGGTTCAAATACATTCGCAGAATAAATTTCTACTGGTAATGTTTTTTCTATTGACTTTCGAGAAAGCTAAGTGATATGAGGAAAATTTCGATGGGGATGACTACAGTGACAACAAACGGTTAATTATGGCGAAAGTCATTCCGCGACCTACATATACATATGACTAAGTATTTTCGAGAATTTGTACGAACGTCAGTAATGTCTGTCTGTTTATTGAAACACTGGCTTGATTTTTTCTGTTTTGTTACTCCTGGACAAGACAATATCAAGAAGTAACGTATCTTTCCCAGGTCGGTTCCCTGTTAAATTACTAATAAATTTTCATTTATTGTAAGCTGTCTCTTATCGGTTTTTTGATACATTGTCGTCTTTCTGTTGTTTGCATATTATTAAATATTGTTTGAAAATATTTAGACCCTTTCTAATCTAGTAGCCTAGTTGTGATTAGTCGAACACAAATTAAATTGAAAGAATATTCGAATGAATTGTCCTGAAATGTTGATACAAAATCAGAAATCCGTGTCATCTTCAAAATACTACCTGAATCCTTTGATACGTATCAGACATCATAGCAATCAGCAAATTGATTAATACAACTACTGAAACCAGCATGTAAATACCGAAGACAATTTTGAACAGGTACTCGGTCCAATATGGTTGTGTTTTTCCCGCACTTGGTGGAATTTTGTCCACTTGCGTTTGATCCGTAGTCGTTTGACCGAATACGGCAAAAAAGAGTAACTCGAAAGCAACAATTGGATTCATCCGAACTGAAAAAATAAAGAAGAAAGGAAGGTGTCTCCTCCGGCAAGCATGGCGTCAAAAAGAACCATAATTGTAGCCAAGATTGATCACCAGCCAGGGAGGAGAAACCTTTTGTTAGTTGTTACATTTTATACAAACCTGAATACGTTGATAAGTATCCGACATCATAGCAATTAGTAGATTAATAAGTACAACTACAGACACTAGTAAATAGATGCCGAAAACAAGTTTAAATAGAGTTTCGGTCCATTCGGGACGTTCGTTACGCATTGTAATTATGTCCACGGTCGTTGTTTGTCCAAAAACGGCGAAAAATAAACGTTCAAATGCCACAAACGGTGTCATGGCTTCTGTTTAGTTACATTGAAATTTTCGAATATTTCAAATAATTGATTTTTTTTTTGACAGGATCAGAAAA
The DNA here is from genome assembly GCA_949128065.1 of Beris chalybata. Classification (NCBI taxonomy): domain Eukaryota; kingdom Metazoa; phylum Arthropoda; class Insecta; order Diptera; family Stratiomyidae; genus Beris; species Beris chalybata. The sequence continues at coordinate 213,427 of OX421896.1, read as the reverse complement.
AGAAAAGAAAGATAAAAATTTGCGATTTTAGTTTCCATAAAATTGGCCAAGTTTAGAACTAATTCGGCTTGAAGCTAACAAACAAACTGAGCAGTGGCCTTCCCACGTTGAAATATACGTTAAACAAAAGCTGCGAAACATTCAAAATTTTGAATAATTTTTTTCTGTGTCCAACACACCAACAGCGATAAGAGCAACAACAACGAGTGTAATAGAATCTAAACAAAGATGTTTTTGAAAATCAGTTCCATGAGATTGATATTGCATTCTTAAAGTAGACATTTTTTTGCTGAACTAAACTCATAACAACGTTTTGATGCAATCCAAACTAAAACCAACATTGACATTAATATTGTGAGTATGAGAATGTTCAGCCATACACTTTCTACTACTAACCAAAAATGTTGCAAACAATCAACTGAAAATTTAAAAAAATATGCGGTGTCAAAATTATATATGTATAGAATAATTTGACATGATCAATATCCGAGCATTCGATACGATTAAAAACCATTACAAGAAATATTTTTTTATCTGAAACAAATTTTTATCTATGTACATGCGCCACAGACATTGAGATGAATGACAAACTTGAAAAAACTTGACATGTCAAAATAAAAAAAAATATGTTGTATAAGAATAAGTATTTTTTGTTTGATAAAAGGTGTTCATTCCATGTGATCAGTCACAATCCTACAGATCGAAAAACAAACGAGACCTGCACTATGAGATCCAGACAGAAAACAAATGACAGCTTTAGCACAACACACTGCTATAAAACACCGCATTATCAAAAACCGTTTTGTGTCGAAAGTGTCAAAAATCAAAACCATTCAAAAATAAAAATAACACATTAGGCACTATTTTTGTTTATTATTACTATTTTTCGAGATATTGTCTCCACTAAATAAGAATAAATTTAAAGTACATAATAACAATTCCCTAACATTAAAGGCATTCCAACAAAATGAGAAAATGGCGTCGCTCTGTGATTTTATTTTACGCGGTAAATGCGCCATTTTGTGTTTTAGGAGACTTACTATCATCCTTGTGTTTACGACGATAACCACCGTAGTAACTATCCGTGTAGGGTTGGGACCGCGATTCTGACGTTGACGATCCACCAGACACTGTACTTCTTTTGGTATCTATTAGAGTTTTAGTTGTATGTAACGATAATATAGGATTAGTGATGCATTTATTCGAAACGAAAATTTGAAGAGGTTTCATGCAGGTTGGAATAAGAGCCCCTACTATGTACATATGTTATACATGCAGCTTGAAATATAAATTCGTTTCATTAATTTGAGAACCGGTAATTAAACGTACGAGCACCATCATCGAATTATGCTTAACAAGAGATTGTTTGGGGTTATGTTGTATACTCTTGAGCACTAATGTGGGAATTGTATGAAGTAACCATTCGAATATTGCTATCTTGTGAAAACCAAATTTCAATTTCCTGGTTTAACGCGTTCTCTACAACTCATAGCCTAACCTAACCGACTCTCCTGCCTAAAGTTCTATGTGGAATGTAAATAAAAATTTGAAAAATAAGTTAAATAATAAATCGGAAAACCCCTTCAAGATGGATTAAATGTTCGTGTATAGAAAAATGAGCACAATTTTGGCCCCAGATTTAAATTTGTTTAATAGACTAAAAATAAGAAAACCTTATAATTTCAAGACAACGGAGAAAACCTAGAATATTCACCTACATGTTAGAGTCTAAGGTTTTCGCTTATATTGCTACACTCAATTAAATTATCTTCTAAATTACGATTTATTGTGTCTGAATCGTATTTAAAAATCTGTCGGTAACTTAATTAGAATTAAAGTTTACACAAAAAAAATATTTATCTTACCGTCTTGAAAAAAGGGCGCATTTCTCGTATCCCTCGATAAAGTACGTATCTCGCTTGGCGTTAAATTATGGAAAGACTGGTTCAGCGCGACGATATGCATTGAAAATCCGAAAACAAAAATAGCCAAAACGGCCAAAAAACGTGCCAAATCCTTCAACAAATCGCCAATGATAATGGCCCACGGACCGAACAAATGATGAAATGACAGAAAATCCAATATCTGCACACAGGCCAATAGAAATGATAACGCAAAGCATTGATTCCGACAGTATATAAGAGTTGGCCAATACTCTTTCTGGACAAACACTAGCGCCGAAACATGCACTCCAACACCGGCCATTCCGAACAATAACACCAACAATTTAATAGAACCTAAACCAGACTTATCACTGGGGTTGGTCAATTCAAAAAGTAACAGTCCACTTAGCCAGATGAGCAGTCCCCACTCATACCAGTACGGAATCAAGCTTGGTCTTAAGACTGGATAAATAGGCGTAATCCCAACTACTGACAAATGCAGCATTAAATAGATGTGTGATGTCAAATATGACATAAATTTTATGATCGGAACTTTATTGAATTTATGGCCAAGCGGAAAGGTGAAGCCGATCCACACGGGCGGACATATTACGAAAGCGAGCAGAAGCAGGAGGATTTTCCAGCCGGCCCAGGTAAGGCTGCCGCGCCATAGTTCCTAAAAGTACAAAAAATAAAAACGATTAGAACCTCATTCAACTAGTTGACACGAATAAACTCCATTCCTTCTGAAGTACCTAGTCTTTACCTGAAGATATCTTTGAACAACGGTATGGGCAATAACCTCTTTTTGCTCATTTTCAATAAGAACATCTAGGAATTCAACATTCCGCCGATCTGTTGCAGTAAGAATTTTCCCAGCTGAGTCAGAACCGGCAGCCAGGGCTAGCAATTCTGTTGCCATAGTTTCACATTGTTTACCAGCTGCTATCAAGTCCTTAGCTCGTTCTTTTTCCTAAAAATATCAAAGTTGCGATTAGATCTTTGCAAGGAATGATACATAGGAAACTCGAATTGGATAATCAATTCAAATACACCGACCTTTGTCGATAGATTTATGTAAATATTGGACAATTTGGCAGCAGTATCTACGGGAGCCGGTGAAACCAACACAAACTCCTGTATCGGCTTATTGTTATGATTCTTCGAAACGACCATCAAATTATAGACGAATCTCTTGTCCTCCATAAGCGAGTATGTATCATGCTCCTTATGCATAAGATATTTCAAAACGTCATTGTGTCCTTCCGAAGCAGCAAACCATATTGGCGCACAGCCATAATTTGTTTCTGTTTTCGGCGAAGCGCCAGACTCACTAAGAAGCTTTACAACATCCAAATGTCCTGCTTTGGCAGCACAATGCAGTGGTGTCCAACCATTTTTATCAGTGGCATTGATTTCCGCGCCTTGACCCAAAAGAATCTCCACCATTTGGTAATGGCCGTGCATTGCAGCTATATGCAGACCGGTCTTGCCATGGCGATCAACGCTCTGGAGGAGTTCAGCGGATCGGCTAAGGAGTAATCCAACCACTGACATATGGCCACCGAAGCAGGCTAAATGAAGAGGATTGTATCCCTGGAAAAATCACAAATTAACAAGGTTGATATGGTCGAACAGAAGTTAAATGCACTTACATTTTCCGTAGTAGCTGCATCAACTTGAACGCCGGCACTGTTCAACAACAATCGTACGACGTTCTCATTGCCAGAATAAGCAGCTAAGTGAAGAGGGGTCATGCCTGACTCAGTACCGAGCTCTGGTACCAGCGACTGGCCAGTCGGAGTTTCTGATTTGACTGTAGCGGGTACACTGGTCAGTAGCTCTCGCACTGTATCAGCTTGACCGTAGTAAGCAGCTATATGAAGTGGTGTAAGACCAAGCTTTTTACTCGAAATTCTTAGCGAGTTTGTGCTTTTAAGTACATCCAAAACTTGACCATGTCCGTTCTGAGCTGCCAGATGAACTGCAGTAAAGCCCGCCTTATTCTCATCTGTACACGATGCACCAGCTCTAACTAAGGCTTTCACTACATCGGCATGGCCACCTTTCGCTGCTAATTGCAATGGTGTTGCATCAGTTAATTTGTTTCGAGCCGATATTACACCGGATCGATCAAATTTCATCAATTCCTCAATCACCTTCACCGATCCTTGCATTGCAGCTATGTGTGCACAAGTGTTTCCATCCTTACTGGTCCCGTTCACCAGACTAGGATGTTGTTGCAGAAATAATTTGGCCACTTCAGAGTAATTGTTTTGTGCAGCTACGTGAATTGGTTTCTGGCCTAGATCATCAGTTGCATCGATATTCGCTCCTAGCTCTAGCAGAAGTTGACAGACTTCCATCTGACCGCTGGCAGCAGCCAAATGCAACGGCGTTTGCTTTCGCAGCGTCAATATATCAATAACGGCATTATGGTCGCGTATCAAAAATTTCACTAAATGCGTATATCCATTCATAGCTGCTAAATGGAGAGCAGTCCGTCCCACGCGAGACTTGGAGTTTATGAACGCCTTATTCGTCAGTAGAGCATCGCAAACTTGAAGATATCCCCGCTCGGCAGCTAGATGAAGTGCAGACCGACCTTCAGTATCGAACACGTCAACTCGAGCGTGATTCGCCAGAAGATTGTTAACCAGCTCCATATGTCCTCGATAACAAGCTATTAGTAGTGGTGTCCAACCGATCGAGGACTGTCGATTCAGAGCTTTCTGGATGTCAGTCGGATTCATATGAGTAATAATTTCCATAAGGACATCATTGTTTCCAGCTATAGCGCAATAGTGGAAGACTGTTTCGTGTGTCAGCTTGGTTTGAAGCGAAACATCCGCTCCATTTTCCAAAAGGATTCGAACAATGTCCCGATCGGATTCCGGGATTTTTACATCTTCCTTGGCCACTTGAGACGCATAATGCAGAGCAGTAGCACCATCTTCATTCACGGCATTAATATAGGTTGTGGCCATTTCGGCCCCATGCTTCTCTTTCACGCTCTCTATCAAATATTTCACAATATCGGGATGGCAGTTTCGACAAGCTAAGTGTAGAGGAGTTTCTCCAGTCTGATGAAGAGAAACGAGATCAGAAAATTTGTTGACGCAATAGGATCAAGCTCTGGGTACCTTAGCAGTGCGTATCGTGCAAGTAATTGTGCTAAAGGCTTACCATTCAACTTCCAAGTCAAGCTGAAACTCAAATCTAGTGATAATGTGGTAGGAAAGGTGATTGAAATAAAATGCGTATCCACAACTAAACCTTACATTCGATTTGTATAGTGCATCGCCACCATCTTGGAGAAGAAGCATCAAGGTGGCGAGATTCCCATGCCGAGCAGCAACATGAACGGGAGTATGCCCATCGTCTGTGTTAATATTAGCACCGGCTCCGGATTTCAAAAGCATCAACGAACACTTGTCGCCATCTTTCACACGCGCTGCAATATGTAATGGCGTTTCGCGTAGCGCTCCACCTCGCACGTGCACGTCTGCTCCGAATCCTAATAAGGTTTCGACAACTGCAGGCTTCGCTGATTCAACTGCAATATGCAGCGCAGTATAATTTTCCTAAATTACACGAATTAAATTGTAGTGATGATCACCCTCAAATCAAACAAGGACTTTACATTTGTAGTAACATCAACTTTTTCGCCCTTCTGCAGTAGTGTGTTGATAATTCCCGTATGACCATACCGAGCAGCCGTGTGCAAACTACGCGCACCATTTTTATTTGGCATATGTAGATAGACACCCTTCTTGAAGAGCATTGTGGCACATTCGGCGTGTCCATTTAAAGACGCAATATGCATTAAAGTACTTCCGTCTTTCGTCCTTTCGTAAATGCTGGCCTTAAATTTGTCCGCTAAAATCTCGATGATATGTGCATGTCCATTTTCAGCTGCCAAATGCATCGGAGTCCGATCTAGAACAGCAAAATATTTTGTCAAATTTCAATGAAATTTTCGAATACAAGCTCACCTTGATTGTCGGTAATAGCAGCCGAAGCTCGAACGCCGTAGAAGTATTTCACGAGAGCCTCATCTCCTTCGGCTGCTGCTATATGTAACGGTGTTTGACCTTCGCCATTTTGCGTGTCAACATTGGTGCCGTAGTCCACCAGTATTCGAACCATATCCACATCTCTTCGTCGTGCGGCCAAATGCAATGCTGTATCGCCATTAGCTGTGGTTGCCTGAGAAAAATTAAGATCTCTTGGATTATTTAAAAGCCTACCAGCAATATTTGAATGTTGCAGCCTCGTTGACTGAAAAACTTGGGAAAAGAGTTTACATTTATTTGAAACGGATAAGGATAGTCCATCGTGATTCTTATTGCCTGCTGCAACAAGCCGCTTCGCACCACTAGGAACCCACAAAACACACGACTGCCGGATTCTTTCAAAACTTCCTTGGAAGTCTATAAGTCACTGTCTTCCTGACGCCATCAGCTGAACACTATAGCCGCGGAGGTGCTTATTTCGAGCGAACCGTATCCAACTACACCCAAAGAATTTCGCTAAAATTAATTTAAACTCCTGTCGCGTATAGAAAATCAGGAAAATCTGAATAGCGTGACTCGGTTGTTTTAGTTTATTGCAAAATTTACGCTGGTCATACAAGGGGTGTACCTATCTAGGGTGGAGATACTGACGGTAGTTTTTCTTGTTTTGAAATACTTTGCATGACATAATGCCAAGTGAATCCACCACATTACTTACTAATTGTTATACGTGACTTTTAAAACATTCCTCCTGATTCGCAGAACTAGGAGTGGCACATTTTCGGCACTATGGGCATATGTAGGGCAAACGGGACTTAATGTCCTTGTATGATTTTTTTTTTTTTTTTTTTTTCAAACAACAAAAAGTTATATCAGACAATGAACTTATCAACAGGAAGAGGTGGAAAAAGTATGCCAATTTTATCGGATACGGTTTTAATGGAAATGATACAAAGTATCTACTGCGTTATGGGTGAAATGAAAAGCTGGTCACGACAGCCATATCCGAAACAAGTAGGTATCAAATGATGACTTCATTAATATAATATAATGTTATGCTGCCTCAAACAAGATGACAAATTTTTCAGATAAGACGGTTTTTCCAAGGTGTGTTTTTAACAAATATAAAACTAATAGGACATAATTTGTTTTACTTTTGAACGAAGTGTGGAGTCCACTTTTATTGTGTTGTACTTACTCTTAATAAGGCAGTTTTTAAGATTAGGATTCGTCGTTCAATAGATTCGTTAAAATTCATTATAATTGTAGAAGTGACTATTTCTCTAGTTAACAAGGACAATAGATAAGAGTTCTGACATTACGGATACTACTACATATTCCCTGTTTCGTATTTAAGAAATTATTTAAATAAAATAGTTGGTACTCACCTTAAGTTGTTCAGCCGTTTGAGATGACAGCAATTCCCTGCACATGGACTGATTGCCGGCCTCCACTGCCAACAGCAACGGAATCTTTCCTCTCTGCGAATCAACAATATCACGAATTAATTTCTGCCAGGAATAGCGACGTTCCAAAATCGGCTTTTTACTCAACACCGAATTGTTGCCAGCATTTTCCGATTTCGATAAATTTTTCGCGAATTTTTGAAAAACCGTTTTTGCACGATTACGTCGCGTCGCCTGATCCATGATTGATCGAATCAATCAACGGATTACGAATTAAAAGAAGTAAACAATTATCCGAAACGTTCGTTAATAATACGACATCTTATCAACAATATTTAGACGAACCAACTACACTACTCGTAACTACATCTTATAATTAAAGCTCCCCAAACTAGGTTCCAGGCAGCTCCGTAACATAAGTTTCTGCTTGTACTTACGAGAATAACTTACTTCAGGGTCTGATTTGAACCAATGCAGGGGAACAGAAAACGTCTTTAACATGAAAGGGATTTCCGATTCAATATAATTTCAATATGGTGGAAAAAAATAATAACTTAGTGTACTTTCAACCTACCTACACAGTCTACTAAATGGTGTATTCGATTCATGTTTTGGTTACGTAAACAGTCAGGAAAAATAAGTATCAAGGTAGGATTCATTTACATATACATTACCTAGCGATACTTCCCGCACTTCTTGTGAATTTTGGTAGTTTTCTGATCATTATGAACTAAGAAATACAGAAAATACGAAATTTGCACGCAGTAGCGTTTAAATTTTAGGAAAAAGCTCATACAATAAATTTTGTAATATCGTAATACACAATATTTCTTTAAAAACTTTTCAACTCCAACTTTGCAACTAAAACAACTACGAGTAGTACTCATTTCACTCGGAAATTTTTTCCTATTTCTCTAACAAAAGAAGAACTTTTGAATGAGGGATACATAATAATTAAGTTAATTATTTGTAAGTAGCAACTCAAAAAGATAAGTGTCGGGAAATGTTTTCTTGCACTTCAATCCAATTATAGGAGTATGATCCACATAAAACCAAAAGAAAATGTTGTTGTCGTACGCTTAAAATGCAGCCTTTTCGTTCCAATAGTATTGAAAAATGCATGTCCACCTACAAAAGGAAGGATTGATTGTATACAGACATATTCAGTCGACATTAAAACTGCCTGCAATGGTACCAAAGCTAGTACATTTCATTGATAAGGTTACGCATACTGCGTTCGTCTCCATTTCGCTGCTACTTGAATTGGACTCAACTTAGAAAACCAGTTATGGTGCGTTATCACTCACCCTTGAGGCGATCCTCTACCCTATTAGGCCATAATAAACCGTGTTGAAACCAATTTACACTCAACATGCCTCTGCATCGCAATTGGCCTGAAAGTGCGAAACGTGCTATATACTCCGTTTCCATGGAGAATCCAAAGATCGAAATTTGGACCACGTTTGCTACAAAACCGGATCGAAACATGAGATGACATTAAAACGAACGACATAACCGGTTTCGATTCGATCCAGGTCGAAAAGTTGGTTTGGATCGAGTCGATCTCGTTCCGATCCGATCTGCATTTACATGCGATTTTAGAGGATTGAATCCGGATTCAATCCTCCATGTAATAGTAATAGTTCGTTTACACTCACTCTTGAGAGGCGAGCCTCTACCCTATCAGGCCATTGCAAACCAGTTCTCGTTGTCAGTATTCTTAGCTGTGTTAAAAGCAATTTACACTCAACATGCCCCTGCGGCGCAACTTGCCTTTAAGTGCGAAAGGTGCGAAACGACAGAAATACGATGAGCTGCGAATTGTGTGGTGCTACATCTTCATTGTATGGGTATACACATATGGAAGCGTGCGTCGAAGAAAGTCGAGAGCTGATGGACTTGTGCGCCGCACGAGCCATCTGATTGGTTGATTTTTTGGTGGGCATAGAGGCTCGTCGCAAACGTTGACTGTAAATGCACCATTATGGTGCATGACAAGCAATTTCATTGGTTGTTTTTATGGTGGGGATAGAGGTGTGCCTTATGGTGCATTTACACTTAAGGCAAGGTATCAGTTCTCGACGAAAAAAAAGTGCTTTTTTCTTTTTCTTTTTAATTTTCATCCTTAACATATTGAGATTACGTGGACAAGAGGATATTTCGATATCGAATGTATTTGACATGTTACAGACCGATTTGTGGAACGATCGGCCGATATTCGTCAAACTTTAAATGCGTTTTTCTCGAGACCACTTCTTCCAGAGGGGCTCCAACGTAGTGCTGCGACATCGACCTCAAAACATCGATGTTTCATAACATCGATGTTTGAAATAAACGACATCGATGTCAATAAAACATCGGTGAAAAACATCAATGTTTCTAAACATCGATGTTTTTAGAATTTTAGGTGAGACATTAGAGAAGAAGAAGCAAAAAAAATGTGTTGTGTTAACAAAACAAAAAAATTTGCCAACAGTCTGGCCGTAACTTTATTATATTTCCGATAGAAGTTCGGAACGCGTTCAATTCTGAGATGCGGTATAGGTTACTATACTGAAAACCTATATACTGAAAACCTAACAAAAAAGTTCGGGAAGCGGGTAGAATAACATATGCATTACATAATTGGGTCATATTCCATTACATAATTGGGTTATATTCCATTATAATTGGTTTATTTGCGATCTAGGGGTTGCAAAAGGAAAATACTTACAAATAAGTGATTATTAAACAAGCCCGTGGAAGTGAAAATCTGATCAGATCTAAGAGATATGGCAAAATTCATGAAAAAGTATAGAGCCACTTTACACCCCCTTAGTGATCGAATTTCAAAAAATCTTAAAATTTCATTCTAGATATTCATATGAAGAATCCGAAGAATAAAAATGAGTTCGATATTTGGGAAGACCTAGTAGATATGATGAAAATCGTGAAAATATATGCATTTTATTTCCACTGATTATTTTTTTTTTGCCCCCCTTCCAAACGTCACTGGATATTCGAATTTTTTTTTAATCAAAATTTCTATTCTAGTTGATTTAGATATATACACTGAGCTTCAACTTTCTAGCATAAACCGTTCTATAGTTAGAAAAATCACTCCCCGCCCTTGTACCGTACTACAAAATAATATATTTTTCCAACGTGCCACTACTATAGCTTTATCTAAATACCAAGTTTCAGCTTTATATCATTATAGGTTCTTAAGATATAAGCATCGGAACCTTTTCATTTTCATCCTCTTCCACCCTTACCCTCTACAGCCACATGCACATCTATGGGGCCTACTTCTGGTAAAAAATTGAGCATCTATCTTATACTGTTCTTGACATATGAAACGTAATTTTTTTGAAAATTTCTTATCCCCCCACTTCCATGTTTCACCACCCTCTTAAAAAAATTTACTTTCAGCAATCTTTATTTATCAACCTTAATACTCAAACCGAATTTCATCTTTCTAAAGCAATTGGTTCGTGAGATATCGTAATGTAAAGTTTTTCACCCTCCACCCCCGTACCCCCACTCAAAAATGTCTTTTCAATCTTTTATCCTAGTATAGGTACAGATATTTGATAAGTTTGAATTTCGTGCCATCAAGTCTTTCGGAGAAATGGATTTTAGAATGTGTCGATCTCGGCATTGTTGCGTTTCGGATGGATTTTCCCCCCACTCCCTCATCCCTTCACCCATATCAAAATTTTTTTTGCAAATGGGTCAACTATCGAAGTTCTATAGAAATTCCAAGTTTCAGTTTCCTAGCGTAAGCGGTTACTGAAATCTAGAAACTAAAATCTTTCATCTAAAACGCTCCCCTCTCCTCTCCCTCATACCCACACCAATCATAATGGTTCGCCCAATCTACCCACCATAAAAATTTCATGATAATACCTCAACGGGTTTGAAAGATGCGTGCCTTCAAACTATTTTGCGGATGGCGAACGGACATTAGTTTTTTTTTTACTTTTTTGGGTCTAGTCCTTTTTGGGTCTAGTCCTAAAACGTGAAAATACAAATTTTCAGGGTAGCAATTTTTTTTATAAATTTCAAGTCGATCACAATACTTTATTATTAAAAAATACCTAATAAACTAATAAGCAATAAAACTCTAATAATCCAAACTCCAAAATGTTGAGTTTACTGTTTGTAAAAACAGTAATTTTTGAAGCTTCTCCCCTGAGAGAGAGCTTCTTCTGCTGGAAGCAGTGTTCGCTGTAGCAGAGAACACTCTCTCAGAGGGTACTGAAGTAGCCATAATAGACAAGTATTTTATGGCAGTATTCATGAGAAGTTCCATTCTTTTATAAAACCTCAGTACAATTTTTGCTAAGAGATTGGTATGAGGAGCAAAAATTAAAACCTCAATGTGCCTGAAACATCGATGTCGTTAAAACATAATATAAAACATCGATGTTTGAAAAACATCGAAGTAAAAACATCGATGTTAAAAGTACCCGATGTTTTTGCAAAACATCGATGTTTTAGAAACATCGATGTCGATGTCGCAGCACTACCCAACGTCGAGTTTTTTTTACTTTTTTCTTCCACTTTTTTTTTATTTGAGTTTTTAAACCAAAAAAAGAGTGAAAAAAGTGATTTATTTTTCAAATAGCTGCCAGTTTAGTCTCAGGGCGTTTTTTCAAAATCAAAAAACGTTGGGGCCCCGCAAATCAAGTTTCATAAACTTTTTGAATTTTTGGTTTTAGATCACTTCACAAGGCGGTAGAAGGTACCGCGTGCATCAACTCACGCCGATCGCGGCCTTACGTCATAGGAGCTGGAGCCTGAAATTGAGGCATTTTTCGGGGGTTTTAACTGATACCTTGCCTTAACGTTTAATGGTACGTTTACACTTACCCTTGAGAGACAAGCCTCTACCATCAAACGTTGAGTGTAAATCTCCCATTAAATATATGTATACAGGTGCTGCAGAAGCAGCAGGGTAGGAGGTAGAGGAGGAGAACGTTAAAACTGAAATGTTTTGCCCATAACTTTTGTCATTCAAACCCGAAAAATTTTGAACAGACGCTTATCTAAAAATGCATGGATTTATGCCTTATTGAAATTCACAGGAAAAAGCTATCCACTAGAAATGGACGCCAATGTACTAATGTTACAACATTTCAAGCTGTACCATAGGAGCAGATATAGCAAAACCATAAATGCAAAAATTTTGAAATATAGCGGTTCGAAGTCATTGAAAATCACGAAACAGCAGGATAATAATATTTTCATATTCCACTGGCAGTCTTATACATGCAAACATGCATAGTTTTTCCACTGGCTTCTCGGATCAATTGTAACGTTACTATATCTCGAGAATAAAGATTTTTCCTTGAAGCTACCATTCGCCATCATCAGGACAACGATATTGATCTAACGAGTTCGTCTGAGCTGAAGAAACTTTCCTTTCACTTATTATGAACGTACGTAAAACGTAAACATACCCTCCGGCTCGACAGAGCACTCGAGACATTTTACCTCCTAACCCCTGCTCAAATAACAGCGTAGTAGGCAAATCGACTGACTTCTACGCGATTATTTCATGCTTACTGCTTACAGCGAATGAGTTTTAATTTTTCCTATTTTGAAACCACGCCATCATCCAATCGTATGCGAAAAATCATAATTATTGTCATATAATTATATAACAAAGTATAGCATATGAAAACAGGGACCTCATATGCAGATCTCAAACTCTTAGTTGGAAGCTTCCCTTGACGAGTAGACCAAGGTTACAATAAGTTTTGTAAAAATGTGGAAAATTGAAAACTTTTTCTATGATACTAAAAAGAGTATTTGAACTTGGAGAAAGGAAAAAAAAAAATTAACAAAGAACTTTTGTACTCTAACTATATGTACTTTCACGCCATGTAAAAATGTTTTTTCGAAACATACATCAGTATACCTAGTATATCAAGAAATTGGATTTGTTTTTAATATTATTGCAAATATTTATTCATCACTTTTATAATAAAACGCTAGATCGTCTGTTTAAGCTTTCGACTTTCAATTTTTTTTTTATTGCTTAACGCTGTTTAAAAGCTAATCACATAATGGCGAAGCCTTTTAGGGAACTCCATAAGATAGACTAATAGCAAATACGCAGAAAAAATAATCAGAACCACTATATCTGGCAAATAACGCATTATTTTAGGCTTAAACATATCTACTTTAATATATTCTAGGTGGAATATCAAAAATTCTTTATATTATATTTTAGGCTGAAGAAGTAACGATCAATTCGATATCTCACCATACCAATGTTTTCATTATCCAAATAAGTTTCCAGTAATTTTTTTATGGATATAGTACTGTAAAATATCAGACCACTAAAGATTTATATTCCGCGAAATCCGAAATACGCAGATAAAGTGGATCACGCTCAGAGCCATCCTAAGTTCTTGCCTGTTGTGCGAAATAATATGTCCATCTATGTTAAAGTTTCTTTTAAATTTCTCACCTATATAGTCATTTCCTTTCAATTAAATTAATTTTAAACGAAATGTTCATCTAATTTCTGTCGCTTCGCTCTCGCATTCCCATTATTATAGAGATCTTATTCCCTTGTTTTTGATAAATGTTAATAACAAAATAATGAAAACTGCTGTATTATCACTAAATAATAAATTCGAAAGGTAATAGGTAGCTTAAATTAAGCAAATCGAAAGAGTTGTAAGTGGAGTAAGAAATCGGAAATTTTTTTTGGTTAGTTATCATTATATAATTTTTATTTTGCCCAAATATTCCCTTTTTTTATAAAAAAAAAACTAAGCCATGATCATGAAAAATATCATATTCCAGTAATTGGGAAAACATAAATATGATATGTGCAGATCAGGGACGTCATTTGTGGGGCAGGGAGAGCTTGGCCCTTCCTGAATTTTGTTTTCTTATATACTATATATAACATATATATAAACATATATACATTCATAACATCTTCCCCCCCCCCCCCTAGAAAAAACTGAAATGACGTCCCTGGTGCAGATACTAAATTATTGATGTGTTAATCAGTATTTTATATTAAGGTTCTTACTCCGTCCGCTTTCAATCGTATATCCTTTCCGGCTGCCGCAAGGAGTGCACGTAAGATACTTGTTGCTGTACCAGTTTGACGACTTGCTACCAAATGCACAGCGGTCTGGGCTCGTGACTGTGAAATAGAAATTTTTTAGATTACTTCATTATAGCGGTTAAGTTTTTTTTGGATTAACAAATTAAAAGCTACATTGAAAAAAATTGTCTTTTTTATGAATAACTGCCAAATTAATAAGCAAGAAAAAGCTTCTTCTCGGTTTGGGAAGTCAAAAGCAGCTTTTATATCTACCAACAGCTGATTAATCATACGCAAGTTGTCGTGATATAATAATACATATCGCACCCCGGCAAGAAAAGTGGCATAACTCAAAAATGGAGTAATTGAGAAGTAACACATTAAAGAAATCAATTAAAATTATATTAAAATAGTACAATCAATTCTTTTAAATTTCAGGTAAGTATTTTTGTTAAATAAATTGTATCGTATTCTATAGAATGATTTGATTTTTTTTATTTCCAAATTATGAACATGTGTTAAGCTTATAATCTAGTTTAAATTCAACAGTGACCAGTCTTTACAACTTTAATACTAATATTTTGCGTATAGCTTTAGTTCTCTTATTCTCATTTTATAATCTTACGACACAAGGAAAACGGCGATATTCTATAGAATAATACTATGGATCTGCAAATTAGTTCTTCTAGAATATTTGGCGCTAACAGGTAAAAATAGGTGGGGTCTCTCAATTATATCACTTTTCTTGCTTTTCTATTATTATTCTTTTTTGTTGATTAATTTGCGAGTTAGAGATGTGACGTTTTTCGTACAAGTTAAGGAACACAATACCTATTTATAACTGATATAAACACAAAATAAGCATTTTTTGAGTTATGTATGTCACTTTTCTTGCCGGGGTGTATATATAACAATGAACAAAACATTTGCAACTGATACTTTTAAGGTTTTAAAAGCGCTTGGCTTTAAATAATAACAATAATACTTAAAACTACTCCAATAAAGCTAAGAATATAAAATAAAATTAATACTTAATGGCACTGCTGTGCTCTCTAACTTACAATGCTATTAGCTTTTAACAGTTTACACCATTTTATCGTTTTATGTTTACACATATTTATTTTTTGTTTTTTGGTCGGGAAAATGGCAAAAAAACCCGTCTCTAAGATATAAAATGCAAAAACCTAAAACTACTTACAACTAACTTACAAACAAGTATAGGCCTAGCTTAGGGCTGGGATCCTAAGATACGAGTATTATATTTTCCTATACTACTTATATTGAAATAGTTTGATCTTAAATTAAATCTTAACACTATACTTACAATCTATATAAACTTTTAATTTTTTGGGTTTATATTTACATTCCAGTATTAACCTACTTTTAAAGTTATACTTATTCTATAATTTTGTATTTTTCTTTTTTCTTATCACTATTTTTTTTAAATCTACTCTAATACTACCTATGTTTAATCTACATTCTATATCTATAACTATACTTAAATTCTATGCCGAAATATAAAATGCTAACCTAATTGCTACGCCTAATTGTCTATTAACCACCAATATCGCAAAGATTCCTTTTCCAGTTCTTCATTATCTAAACAGTTTGCCATAGAGTACCTCCATATTGACAGGTCATCGATCGTTTCAATGTTATTGTTGTACGCAATAGATTTATTGTTCACATGTCTATAGGCGTGATAAATTTTTGGGATATACCCCAGTATAGGTAGTCAAGGATGTAATTTTAGCTATCTAGATAAAGGAAAGCTTCGGGAGGGATAAATCCAGTAGCCATAGCCCTTTTAAAGTAAAGCGGATTGGGGACGAAGGGATGGTATATCCAGGGATCTTGCAACTGATACTAGTAATTATTAAATGTTCAATTTTCTTTGGAAATAATAATTCAAAAGTCTTGATTTTAATTTATATTATTACCTTGAGTGTATTTAGTAAAAAGATTAACAAAAAAAATCATTCGCTCAAATACAAACAAAATCCTGAAAGAAATTCATGATGATACTATAATTCTGTGGTAACAAAACATTTGCAACTCCATACAAGATTACATTGAAATCATGGTACGTTTGGTTGAGCTTTGGTTAGTACTTCGTATTGTACCTCATATTTTTAGTAACTGCCGCACATATTCAAGGCTTCGATTCTATTAATCCTTTTCCACCCCCTTTTAATGGGTCGGTATAACTCCTTCTTTTTACGACTATTATTTGGTCAGTTTTACTTTATTAGTAATAATACAGTATTGTTATTGATTTTCAAAAAAAAAAAATTTGCTGCCCTCAAAATTTTTTTGTCCACGTTTCATGACTAGTAGACACGAAAAAAGCAATACAAATTTTCACTCCGTCTGTCCGCCGTACGCCGTACGTCGACTGCTAAAATCCTTTGAAGGCTCGTAGCTCTCAAACCAGTGGAGCCTTGAATTGACATTATTTTCAGGGGTGGGGGTGTGAGGGGGAAGGTGGGGGAAGCGTTTTAGACGAAAAATTTTGGTTTCTAGATCTCAGGAACCGCTTGTGTTAGGAGGCTGAAACTTAGAATTTCTATAAAACTTTGATAGTGGACCCATTTGCAAAAAAATTGATGATATGGGTGAAAGGGTGTGGGAGTGGAGGGGGAAGCAATGCGTCCGAAACGCAAAAAAGTCGAGATCGACACATTCTAAAATCTATATCTCCTAAACCGTTAATAGCAAGCAATTAAAACTTAACAAATATCTGTAGTTATACTAGGAGAGTAGATTGAAACAAAATTTTGGGTGGGGGTAGTGGTGTACGGGGGTGGGGGTTGAAATACTTAACATTACGATATCTCCCAAACCAGTGGCACCAGAAAAACAAAATTCGGTTTGGATATAAAACTTGATAAATCAAGATTACTCAAAGTAAAATCTTTGAAAGGGGCGGGGGAGTACGTAAGTGGAGGGGATAAGAGTTTTTCAAAAATAACACGTTTCATATCTCAATAACAGTGTAAGATGGATGCTTCAAATTTTTACCAGAAGTAGGCCTAATAGAACCTTAGTAGGGAAAAGTTTGGGGGTGTGGGTGTAGAGGGTGAGGGTGGGGAAGGGTGAGAAAGAAAAAGTTCCGATACTTATATCTTAAGAATCTATAGTGATAGGAAGCTGAAACTTGGTATTTAGATAGAACTATAGTAGTGGCATGGTGGAAAAATAAATTTTTTTTAGGGGTAGTATGGTACGGTGGTGGGGGGTGTTTTTCCTAACTTTAGAACAGCTTTTGCTACGAAGTTGAAACTCGGTACGTATATGTAAATTAACCAGAAAAGTAATTCTGATAAAAAAATTCAATTATTCATTGGCGTTCAGAAGGGGGGGCAAAAAAATTTATCAGTAAATGTAAAATGCATATATTTTCACGATTTTCGTCATATCTACTAGGTCTTTCGAAATATTGAATTCATTTTTATTCTACGGATTCTTCATATGAATAATGAAATTCGACCCCTAAGAGGGTGATGTATACTTTTTCATGAATTCCACCATGTTTCTTAGGTCTGATCAGATATCGAATATCTTTTCACTTCCCCAGGCTTGTTTAATAATCACCTATTTTTAATTTTTGTTTTTTTCAACCTCTAGACCGCATCCCGGAATATGACCCAATTATATAATTCATGTGTTACACCCGTTTCTAACCGCTTCCCGATCTTTTTGTTAGGTTTTCAGTCACATAGTAACATACACCGCATCCCCGAATTGAACGCGTTCTGAACTTCTGCCGGAAAAATAATAAAGTTGCTCCCAGACTGTTGGCAGATTTTTTGATTGGAGTTATCCGACCCATTAAAAGGGGGTGGAAAAGGATACCAACAAGGACAAAAGCAAGATTAATAGAATTGAAGCCTCGAATATGTGCGGCAGTTATTAAAAATATGAGGTACAATACCTTTCAACAGGTATAAACTCTTAAACTGCTCTCACTGACTGCCATAGTTCTTCTTTATTACGGTGTCTAATGTAGCCAGTGTCTTCTTAACATCACCCCAAAGATGTTCAATAGGGTTAAGATCTGGTGATTGGGCTGACCATTTCATAACGTTTATCTTATTGCGCTCAAACCAAGCCTTAGCCGCTTTTGAGGTGTGTTTTGGATCGTTATCCTGTTGAAAGATCCAACGAATTGACATTTCCTCTTCTGCGAATAGAAGCATAGTTGTCTTCAGTATTTTGATGTATCGTGCGGAGTTCATAATATCTTTAATCCAGTGTATGGGAGAGAATTCCTTTGATCTGGGCTGGGCCTTCGTACAAATTTCTTAGTACTATCTGCACCAAATAAATTTATCTTGGACTCGTCCGACCATAATATGTTTCGCCATTTTTCTTTAGGCCAATTGATATGCTCTTGAGGAAGCAATTTTCGCTATTGCCTATGTTTGAATGTTAGCGATGTGCACCTCCTAGGCTTTCTGGCTGTAAGATTAGCTTCTACTAGTCTTCTTCTTATTGTAGACATGTTAACACCGAGCCCAACATTTTTTTTTTTTTTTTTCCGCAGAAGTGATAAAAAGCTTTCTTTTGACCAACCTTGTTATCTGCCGAACACCCTTTTCCGAGATTTTCCGTGGCCTGCCCCTTTTTTCTTTACCTTCGAGCCTTTTTAAAGCATTTGTCACCATATTCCGGGAACAACCCACTGTTTCGGCGATAACTTTGTAAGTTTTGCATTCTCTCCTCAGTTTGCGGATGATTTCCCTCACCTCTTCCATACAGTGCCGTTTACGTCACATTTTCTCTGAACTGAATTAGTTTGTCATTAAGAAAATAAATAACCTATCTTAAATAAGTCTCCTATAGAAACAATAAGGAGTTACATTTTCACAAGCAAAACCAGAAAATAATGTAACGCTTACTTCCACACCTTTTTTTTTGCACACTGTTCTCGTAGACGAATATATAATAACTGTCAAAAATAAAACTACAATGAGAGTTCTAATTGCGTTTTTCCTTTTAAAGGGTTAACGGTAAATCATTTCACAGTAATTACATACAAAAGATGTCAGCAACTTATAAGAAAATATACTTTTTGCATGAGCCTATAGTTCGCACCTATTATTTTGCACAGCGCTGTATATATTTAATATTTTTGATGTAACTTTCAAGATTTCCACTCCCACAAATTTAACTTACTACTTTAATAAAAAATGATCAGATTTTCCGCGGAAATAATCAAACCAAACACTTCCAGCTACCACTTAAAACTAAAGGCAATCATAAACTTTTACAGTTTTCCTAGAATATTTCCAGCACAGGCCATATACAGCCAAAAATTGATCAAATGTTCAAAAATGTCAGAAATAGACTGCCTTGCATAAAATATATAGCGATAACTACTATATCTGCCATTATAATTTTCACGCTATATCTTTTCGGTGCCTCATTTGCCGTCAAAATTCGATTAAGAGTACCAGAATACCTACTCACAAATGAGTAGATATCACATGTTTTACCATTCTACCCTTAGAACTGTGAACAATTCTCTTAACATAGTCTACAGCGAAAACTAACTAACGCATCATGCATGATAAACGTTCGTTGAACATTGAAATTATTGTTTTTAAGATACGCTACTAGCGTACTAGCTAAGGTTCGAAGTTGTGGAGTAAAGTCGAAGCGCGATATGCATGAATTGAATTTGCCAGATTTATTCTACTCACGCTATTTGCCACCCCTTGCGATTTACTAGAATGTAACATATTGCATAGTCGCGAGTCGACAACAACAATCCACAACTTTCGTATAGTCCTATATAAGTTTGACTGTTATGTGTTCCAAATACTTCAGTTTCTCTTATTGGAGACACTAGCAGGTGTCGCTTGAGAATCGCTTATTACCTCCGGGTAGATATGTGTAGAGATATATATAATACTATTGTAATTAAGAAAATATTCAAAAATAACAACGAAGGATTCCTGCAACCTAGGTATACACAGATGCTGTGCTCACGAACACTATCTAGTTCTTTCAATCAACACCTCTGTCACGTTATCAATCAACTTCCTTATGTGGGAATGAACATACATACCATATATGTCGCGTCGTTCTACGAGTATATATACCATAGGCAGGCCCATAGAGAAGTGTGGACCTTTTTATTTTTTAGGTCATCACATTCAGTATGATAACCCCCCCCCCCCCCCCCCATCATAGAATCCTGCGCACGGGCCTGACCATAGGTACAAAGTTCATCCGATCCTGAGTACGACACCGTTGAGAACTTTTGAAATGCTCTTGAATCTTTTGAAGCAGGTCGATTTTGATGTATGATTTACTATTTTTAATATTATTTTATATTAATTTCTACATTATGCAATACACTGAACTTCATCAAATCAAATGCTCATATGTTACATATCAGTCATATAATTTCCTGTCAAATAAAACTGGCAGTAAACTTTTTCAACTACTTTATATTAGAGTCACTGTATAAGAACTAACACAAACATCCACTATCTTGAGTACGGACAATGACCGCTTTTGGTACCTTTTTAGTACTCTTGAACCCTGCGAACTCCAAAGTTCGCAGGTTTCTTAAATGGCATAGTTTTAGTGTGTATACGTGTAGCAGATGGATTTTGATTAACGTTTCACGGAATCGAGATACATATGTCTCATGAAATGTCAACTAAATACAGCGTTTATCCACTTTAGTGGAGATAAAAATGAAAAATCGGACAACTGCAAAAAAATTTCAAATGTACTGGTTTCAAATGAAACACACATTGTCCGTACTCAAGATAATGGATGTTTGTGTTAGTTCTTATACAGTGACTCTTCTTTATATATGTGGCTTCATCGATAATTTTCCTACCTCGTTTTTGGCTGAAGGTACCATATACTCGCTTTTTTATTTTAACTATGTTTTTCTAAAGAAGCCTATCAACACTAATAATTTTCCGGAGTAGTTGTTCACAATATCTTGATGTTACAATCTTAAAAATCAGCTTGTAATTATAGGAGAATTTTCCTCCAAAATATTATGTACAATAATTTTATAGTCCCTAATGATATGATTGTTAAATAAAATATTTAAGAGAAGGCAAGACAGAAATAAAGATAATAATGTCAACTTCTTACGCAACTTAATGAACAATTTGATGTAGTAAGTGAAACTGTATAACGTAAGAGAGTACACAACAAATTTTTAAGACAGCATAGAAAGTTTTGCATAATACATGTTATACATCATTGAGACTATTCGCTTTTCAATGCTTAATTCACTCGATATTCTTGAAAAGGCAATAACTTTCATTAATAGATAAAGCATTTTCTTATTAGAGCTTATTATTACAAGAGCCATCTCGTTCATCTAAATATAATGTTATATAAATAATACAACAATGTTTGTGAACGGCATGTAAGTACTCGTATTAACATGTTAAACATTGGTTACTTTACAAAATTAGATTTAAGTAATATTTTTAGAACACCAAACTCATTCACGATGTGATTAGAACAAATTCTGGAATAAGTTGTTTATAGATTGGATCTTTTTTTTTACCAAGGTGGAAAAAAATGAATGTACCTACCTAGATTTAAGTTTATCTTCATTATTTTCTTCGATTCGAAACTATTGAATATTTGTTTGTGTGTGGTCTGGTGGGATAGTAAACTCATCTAAATCAAAATCATCTAATCAACCTTCAAATCTTATTTTTCCATTTGTTGAATTTATTTCGAACAATAACTACCATAAAAAAATAATCGAGGTCTAATTCCTTACGTGAAAAAAATTCCATTTATATGTACATAATTCGCATGAAAATCCTTCGTAATCGCAGGTTTTTCCAAATTAGTCAATTTGCCTAACATGACCTTTACAGTTATTGCAATTATTTTCCTGAAAAACCATCGACAATCAAAATCTTACGTAACATAATTTTCGAAAGCAAAACTCTTCCTTTGCTAATAACAAAAGAAGTGAAGTGCTAGAACGATGGCTGTGATTTGCCATACCATTCGCGTCCATGGTGGTACCATTCATTAGGTCAAGCAACAAAACGCCATTCGCTTCCTATAAATGAGTAAATTCGAGGAAGAAACGAAAAAAACTACTTACTCCTCCTGTGGAGAACGGGTCAACTCCACGTTTATTCAGCAGCAATTTAACGACATCCTCACGTGAATACATTGCGGCAATATGAAGGACATTATAGTTATCCTGGAAAGAAAAAACAGATGAAATGTGAAACGCGTGAACAAATATAACACACACAATTTAAGGCTCTGAAAAAATAGGTGTGAATAAAAAACTTTCCAGAACACTTAGGCCCGGTATTTCAATGTAGAGTTAACTTGTAAGTTGTCAGTTAACCAAAACCACTCGAGTAAACTTTATATGGAAATACCAGACCTACAAGTTACATAACTCTATATTGAAATACCGGGCCTTAGGTAGTTTTGAGGTGTGTGCTTAAAATGAACCCCTTTTTCAAAAGTTTTAACAAATTGTATGACATAATGTATTAAATAGGTTGTGATGTCTACAGATTAATTGCAGTCCGAATTTCATTATCCTAATTACTGAATTATTATGGTTTTAGTACTGTAAAAAATAAAGTTCATTCCTTTTATGCAGTAGAACTTTAGTTTCATTTCGTGAGATTTGATAAAAGTATGAAACAATATAATCTATCCCAAAAAGGACTTGAACTTAACAGAAAATACAAAAATATGAGTGCGTCATAGAGAAATTTGAGCAGATTGCTTTAAATCGTTCATTTTATTTAATTTTAATTTTATAGTGAGTGTGTCCGAATACGACTGAATAATTGATTGTTTCTCTATATCATTAAACTGATCCTCCGACCTCCTTATACCATACTATACATAACTTGAATAGTACTGTTATGTACAAAAGAAGCAAAAAAAGCTATAAAACCAAAAAAAAAAATATTTTCTGTCAGGGTGTTTCGGATGTTTGGCTAGAATACACCCTCTGACGAGTCTCTGCCTTCCGATGACGAAACAGCTCCATCGGACCTAGTCCAACACAATCTTATGATAAACTGGCCTCTCCAGTGAAAGTTCTTTTTAAATTTGTCATGTCCTCAGGGACTGCGATTAATCAACAGTCGGGGATTTCGCATTGGGGTTTCACTCCACTGACACCGGAAAAAACCACTAACTCTTAATATTAATAGCTTCAATAGTAGCTTGACCATGAAAAACTAGTAACAAAAAAATTATTTTAATTTTAATTTCAAATTTCAAATTTCAAAAATGAACAAATTTCAAATAAAATAAATTTAAGAAAGAGATTAAAACATACTGCAGTTACGATCGGCTGCAAGCCCATCGTATAATACTGTAGCTCTAGATAATACAGACCTCCGATTTATATTGTAGTTGGGGATGAAGTGCATGTTGTAAGTCCTCAAAACTAAAAGACAATATTCAGTGTTTAATTTCATATATTGAACTGGAAAAAAATATCCTTTTTGAAGGACTTTCATATGGGAGGTGGTACAAGGAATCATTCGATTGCTTACATATTCATCCTTTTCCTGGGAATGGTAGCTTACCATGAAAACCAAGTAATAATAAAGTTGAAATTAATTGGTTTTTGGGATCGAATATTTTTGGTATACGTTGTTTTTTTCCAAAACGTAGAGTAGGTAGCCAAAGACAAATAGGATTTTCTTCATAATCATACATTTAGCTCCAAATATTGGAAAATGAACACATACCAAATTTCAAAGTCGTAGCTTAAATCCTTATGAAGTTATCGGCCAGTATTCTTGAACATGTGTTTAAAGGATATTTTGTATTGCAGCTAAAAGAAGAAGTTGAAGGAGTTTGCTGACTAGTAAACTTAAACTTCGTCTTCACTCAAAACTAGCTAAAAGTATAGCTAAAAGATTACTTGAGTTATAGTGAGTTTCGTAAATTAATGAAGACATTTTGACAGGATGTTTGCATGGCAGCTACACGAAGAACTAATAGGATTTTCTTCATAATCATACATTCAGCTCCGACTATTGGAAAATTAACACATAAAAAATTTCCAATTCGTAGCTTAAACCCTTATGAAGTTATCGGCCAATATTCTTGAACACGTGTGTTAAGGACATTTTGTATGGCAGCAGAATTTAAATTTAAAATTTAAAATTTAGACAAAAACAAAATTTATAAATTCAGTTTTTAGACAGTGCGGTCTTAACCTGCAGAGGATTAAAATAGAAATCATATATATATATCAATGGATCCAGACGTATTGTGTCAAGTGGTTGGTCACCTTTAGGAATGGGATTTAATAAACATTCCTATTTCCCTTCTTTGCGATCCGCAAGAATACACCTTACACATCCATTAACACATCGTTCAATTCTTTTTGTCAAATCTGGTATGTAATATTCCTTCGTAATAATTTCCTCCAATTTCTTTCGTCGGAAATGTCCATTCTCGTGTGCAGCCTTAACGATATAATCCTTCATTCCGTCCGGTACTACGTAGACGAAGTTTCCGTTCGATTCCTTACACAAAATTCCACGATGCATTGCGTAGTTTTTATATGGCCCTTTATTCAACAGCTCTACAATCGCGTTTAAATGTTCGTCTTTTAGTTGACAGGCCTTCAGTTTTGCCAATAATGTTGTATCTTCGTTCACACACATTACTATTAGCGGCTCGGCTTAGTGCATCCACGTGCTGCATCTTGATCCCAGCTCGGTGCTCCACCTCGTAATCGAACTCTTCTAGCAGGAGTGCCAATCTAGCAATCCTTGTAACGAGTTCCTTCTTGTTCAATGTTTGCTGAAACGCCTTGCAATCAGTCACGAGTTTAAATTTCTGACCAAGTAGATAAATCCGAAACTTCTTTACAGCCTCAATAATGGCTAGAACCTCCAACTCGTAGCTGCTGTAATTTTGTTCGGCTGTCGACGTTTTTCTACTAAAATAATGAACCGGATGTAATTCGTTGTCTTCGGTAGAACGTTGTAGTAGAATAGCTCCGTACCCGTATTTACAAGCGTCAGTGTGTAGTTCAGTGCTCGCACCGTATTTAAAAATCTGCCAACAGTCTGGGCGCAACTGTATTATTTTTCCGGCAGAAGTTCAGAACGCGTTCAATTCAGGGATGCGGTGTATGTTACTATGTGACTGAAAACCTTACAAAAAGTTCGGGAAGCGGTTAGAAAAGGGTGTAACATACGAATTATATAATTGGGTCATATTCCGGGATGCGGTCTAGAGGTTGAAAAAAACAAAACTTAAAAATAGGTGATTATTAAACAAACCTGGGGAAGTGAAAAGATATTCGATATCTGATCAGACCTCAGAAACATGGTGGAATTCATGAAAAAGTATACAACCAGTTTACACCCTCTTAGGAGTCGAATTTCAAAAAATCTTAAAAACACATTCTAGGTATTCACATGAAGAATCCGTACAATAAAAATGAATTCAATATTTCGAAAGACCTAGTAGATATGACGAAAATCGATAAAATATATGCATTTTATATTAACCGATATTTTTTTTTTGCCCCCCCTTCTGAACGCCAATGAATATTTGAATTTTTTTTATCAGAATTACTTTTCTAGTTAATTTACATATACGTACCGAGTTTCAACTTCCAAGCATAAGCCGTTCTGAAGTTCGGGAAAACACCCCCCACCACCGTACCATACTACCACTAAAAAAAAAATTATTTTTCCACCATGCCACTACTATAGTTTTATATAAATACCAAGTTTCAGCTTCCTATCATCACAGATTCTTAAGATATAAGCATCGGAACTTTTTCTTTCTCACCCTTCCCCACCCTCACCCTCTACACCCACACCCCCAAACTTTTTTTCTCTACTAGGGTTCTATTAGGCCTACTTCTGGTAAAAATTTGAAACATCCATCTTACACTTTTATTGAGATATGAATCGTGTTATTTTTGAAAAATTCTAATCCCTCCCACTTCCTTGCTCCTCCACCCCTTTGAAATATTTTACTTTGAGCAATCTTTATTTATTAATTTTTATAATAAAACCGAATTTTGTTTTTCTGGTCCAATTAGTTTGTGAGATATCGTAATCTAAAGTTTTTCACCCCCCACCCCCGTACGCCACTACCCCCACCCAAAAATTTTGTTTCAATCTACTCCCCTAGTATAACTACAGATATTTGCTAAGTTTTAATTGCTTGCTATTAACGGTTTAGGAGATATGGATTTTAGAATTTGTCGATCTCGGCATTTTTGCGTTTCGGACGCATTATTTCCCCTTCCACTCCCACACCCCTTCACCCATATCTGTTTTTTTTTTGCAAATGGGTCCATTATCAAAGCTCTATAGAAATTCTAAGTTTCAGCCTCCTAACACAAGCGTTTCCTGAGATCTAGAAACCTAAAAATTTCGTCTAAAACGCTTCCCCCGCCTTCCCCCTTACACTTCCTCCCCTGAAAATAATGTCAATTCAAGGGGTCCACCAAGTCTATTCTTAGAAAAAATCTTAATATAATAGGTCCACTGGTTTGAGAGCTACGAGCCTTCAAAGGATTTTGCTTGGGGCGTGGGGCGTGGGGCGTGGGGCGGTCGACGTACGGCGTACGGCGTACAGACGGAGTGAAAATTTTTATTGTTTTTTTCGTGTCTACTAGTCATGAAACGTGGAAAAAAAAATTTTGAGGGCAGCAAATTTTTTTTTTTTTAAAAATCGATAACAATACTGTATTATAAATAATACAGTAAAATGGATAAAACTAGTTTCGACGCTAGGCGTTGCTTGATCGTCTCTCATGAAGATCTCTGTTCGATGCCAAAATGAAATGAAACATTTTTCTTTAGAAGATCACTCAACGGTCGTGCAAGAGTTGCAAAATCCTTTATGTATTTCCGGAAGTAACTAGCTAATCCTTGGAAACTTTGTAGTTGTTTTTCATCGTTAGGCGCAGGGTAGTTAACAACCGCCTTCGTCTTTTCCTTCGAATAGTATGTCCTAGATATTCAATTTTAGTTTGAAAGATCTGACATTTTTTCCACTTAATTTTCAAACCATATTTTGCAGCAACACTTAGAGCAATCTTCAATCGTTCTACTGAGTCTTCTATTGTACCCGATGGAATGACTATATCGTCTATATAAATCACTACAATATCTTCATTAATCAAATCTCGGAACACGTAATTAATAAACTTCTGAAATACGTTAGGAGAGTTGCACAGCCCGAAAGGAGCCTTCAAAAATTCATACTGACCGTTCTGTGTGACGAAAGCAGTAAACCTTCTACTACTCTCTTCGACGGAGACGTGAGAAAAGCCGTTCTCAAGGTCCAGCACCGTAAAGTATAACGCGTCGGCCAACTTGTCGATTTGATCTTCAATGACTGGTAATGGATATTTGTCCTTATATATCTTTTTATTAACTCGGCGATAGTCAATACACATCCTCGTTATACCGTGTTTTTTTCCTACTAGAACTACAGGGCTAGCATAATCAGAAACACTTTCCTTGATGATACCGTTCTTCATCCAGTCTGCAACCTGCTTATCAATAAAGTCCCTTTCTATCGGATGAAATCGACGCGGAGGTTGGCACACGGGTATATCGTCCGTCATCACGATTTTTAATTGTACGGGTGACTGTATGCACCGATCCTTGCACGGGTCGTAATTATTAATGATTCTGTTTATTTTCTCCTTCACCGCTACATCTGCGACATATATTTCCGGAAGATTAGCTTCGTCAACGTCCAATTGGAAACAATTTGCGAACTCGTAATCTGCTTCTTTTGACAATGATCCACTCGCTGTTGGTCTCACAACTCAAATTCCGTCCGCGTTTATTAAAATTTCCGCTCGGGTTAAAATATCCATCCCGATTATAAGATCCGGCAACATTGCGTTATCCGGCACTACATGCAATTCCGAATTGTTAAAATTAATATTGTCAATCGTAACTTTTGTAATAATCGCACCGATCGTTGTGAGTTTATTATTACCGACACCGGATATTGAAATTCGCACATTCTTATTACAATCACTTTGTATTTACAATATTTTGTTTTATGAGTGACGTTTCACTGCCTGTGTCCAAAAGGCCATTAACTGTCAAAGTGTCATTGAGTTGTATTAACCTACACGACCCGTTCTTTTTAACAATGTTCGTAGAACTGACTACAACGTCTTCAGTCACTGGACAGTTTGGTCGCTTATGTCCAAATTTGTTACACTTGAAGCACTTTGGGCCACGAGCCTTTTCGGGGCAATCGAAAAATTCATGCGACACGGAACCACAATTATAGCAATTTTTTTTGACCTTTTTGATCTTTATGATCTTTCCTGTCCACAACACTCATTTTTCCATTGTCTTTTCCCTCGTTACGTTTGTTTGGGATATTTGGCTTGAATTGTTCGTATGTTTTGATTTTAATTTTGAAATCTCTTATATCTTCTGCACCGTACAACATCATTTTATTTACTTCTAGGTCCGGAATACCAGTAATCACATACTGCATGATCGAAGCTTCGTCTACGTTAGTTTGGCTACCTATTTCGATCATGGTGTAAAGATATTCCTGATATGTCTCCGTTTTTTGTTTTTGTCTACGTTGTAGTTCTTGATGAACTGATGCACTTGAAACTTTCGGCTCAAATTCTCTGATGAGGGAAGATTTTAGAACACTGTAATCGAATGCTCTTACCTCGTTATCAACGAATAATTTTGCGGGGCCAGCTAACAGTTTTTTACTGTAAATTAATCGCTGGACGGTGTTCCAGTTGAACAGCTCACAGTAACTTTCGAATTCGGTAAACCATTTAGTTGGGCTACTGTTATCGTTGCCGCTAAATTTTCGCATAATTCCTTCGATATCCCTCGAATCGTAAATGGAATTAAATTGCACTGAAGATGATGCGACGTTTTCATCGAAGCTATTACCGACTCCGGTTGTTGAAGACCGCTTAAGTTGACTGCGTCGTCCCATCGTTGGATCAATTATATTTTATTTCGTAGATAGCTTTCACGTAACTGTTTCACTTGCGTTGTTCGTACGCCACGCGGTTTTCGCATCCCGGTTGAGCCCCCAAATGTAGAATTAAACACACGAATATTTATGATGATATGATATAATTCAAAGAAATGAAATAAATTTGATGTTTAGAGAAATGAAATAAATTTGATATATAAAGAAATGAAATAAATTCGATATTCAACAGATGCTTTTCGACGTCCACGTTTACGGCCGCTCTCGTCCACGGTTGTCAAAAAAAAGAGGCTGATCCAGCTGCCGAAAGTTGTTAATTGCCTTAGCTGCTCAAAGGTGGTGTGGCCCGATGGATCGGCATTGCCAACCCAATCCCACATGTATTCATTAAACTTCTTACACGATCATTTCACGAAACTCCAGAACAAGTTATCCTCTATTATAGTGAACCCAAGATCGAGTACCTTTCGTTCTCAATAATTCTTTCATATAGTACCGATCGGAGAATTGAAGAAGTCAGGGCCAGGTAGGTTTAGACTGTTACGTGTTACATCAGAGTAGGTAGTTTAAAATATAAAAATTCTAGTTGACATTTTTTATAGGTATATTTGAAAAATAATGTTTCGTAACTCTCTGATGCTGGGTTTCCATATGCGACAATTTTCTGTGACAATATATGTAACAGATCAGTTATCCAACCACATTACAAATCTGTGACAAATTTTGTCGCATGTCGCTAGTCGGAGAAACTCCTACTTTTCTTGTGACAAAAGTTTCAGTTCAAAGGTTTCTCAAAAATTTCAGTTCAACGTCTTCAACCTTCTGTCATTAGTGCAAAATATCTTCGATACCCAGCACTATCGCTTCGAATTTTCTCTTATTTTGACTAATAGAAGCAATTTTAACAATTTTTTTTGAGTATTTTTTTGCTGTTTCGTTATTTTCCCAGACATTTCACTTTTTTTGACAACTGACATAACCAATTTACGCAAAGGTGTGACACAAGTAATGTCACAAATGAAAACTCTAGACTGAAGAGTGTGACACATTTTTGTCGCGACAAATTTCTGTCGCAGAAAATTGTCGCATATGGAAACCCAGCATGAGGATTTTATTTCTCCAACCTACAACGTTCGGTACAATATTTAATCTGTCGGATCGTCGGAATGTATTTCGAATCATCAGAGGCATATATTAAAATTCCGGATCGTACTAACACATTTTCAGTAAGGGTAAGTGCTGCGGTTAACCGACAAATCCTACCTGCAGTGGTCTAATAACATTTGTGCCTTTACCGCAAACTTGAATACAGACTGAATGAATTTTCTTAAATAACCTTACAACTACATCGTTTACATTTTTAACGAATCTAACTCTTAATGCCCATCATTATCGCTAATCTAATAAAGCAATTAACAGGAAATTAAAAATCCTGGATTATGCCACTTCATGTCGGGAATTACCAGTAACATGATATTGTCGAATTCCCTCTAGCCCACTCCTCGAATAGACAAAATAAAATAATTCACACGCAATTTATCACATAACATGATGACGTAAACGAAATGTTAATAGAAAGATGCAATTTGAGTCCTACATTTTTAAATTATACTTAAATATATAGTGAAGTTTTCGAAAGGTCACGGCGACCGTTTGATACTACAATTACAAGCATAGAAATAATGTCTGGATGTGAGATTTTACGGTGACCCTTTTCAGTATACCTACATACATACATATGGAGATCGTTATAATTTCGACATGTCCCCAGTGTGACAGTAAGTTATGTAAACTCGATTGCCTGAAACTTCGTGGCGATTGCTAGCAGGACCTTTTATAAGCTGAGGAAATACTTTTTTAGTCGCCCATCCCCTATTACAAGCTCATGCATAAAACATTCAAAAATATTTACATGCAAGTCTTATAGTCATATGAATACATATACTTATGTACCATATAAGTGAAAATCTGCAGAGATCGGACACACAAATTTTCTAAGAAGCCAATGAATTGAAAAAAGGAATGCGGCCTTGTTATAGGTAAGCAAAATATTATAAAATTTGAAAACATAAATTTACATTTCAGCAAACGCCTCTTTACAGTTTCGCACTGAAAATGATTTTAATGGTCTTGAGGGGTAATTGCCGTGATTTTTTTGTGCCCAGTCATGTTACTATCCCATTACGCTAATGAAAGCTTAATGTACCTACATTGTGATAGTTTGTAATCCGAAAAATATGAATTTGTGCCCAGCCTTTTTTTGACAAATATAACCGCGATAAGCGGAAATTAACGATATGACATGCTTTTCTACAATAATAGTTTCACTATATTATATTGCTACATAACAATACCGTAGTTGTGAACTCTCTCTTATTTTAAGACCGCAGTAACTGAATTCCATTTATTCAACTTGACTGCGAGCAGCACCTACTTATTCCAGCACCTACTTATGGATAAATAATAAAAGTATATATGATAAAAGAAAATCCTTTAGTTTTAAATTTCGACCGATTTTTTTTTAAATATTAAATAAATTTTCAGCAAATGGATTACGTAATGCATAGCAATCACATGTGTGATAAAATAGTACCTACACATGACTTAAGCGAATTACTTTCCATTAAGGGATGAATCCAGCCGCACACGCAAATAGCCCATGTAGGTATGACGAAAATTAGTCAGAAACACTTTCATTATGCAAATGAGAAAAAGCAGATACGAAATCGCTATATAATAGGATGGATTTAGGCTTTACGACTCTACAATGAAATACTCACCATGTGTGTAAATCATTGTGGCTATTTATTGTACTTTTCATTTCGGAACGGTCGCTTAATTATAAAAAAGTAGGTGCAGAAAATGGATGATGTAATTGAGATGATGTCTTTGGATGAATGATAGATGAATTATTCATCATCAGGAAAAATGGTTCATAAAAATGAATATACTCGTATGTATGTATATTAAACGTCTAGAACTAATACAAAATAAAATATTTAAGTTTACAATTCTTATATTTAATTGGAATTTGGTGGCCTCGCCAGTCATGTATGAAAAAACTGTTGTTGCTGCGCCACTGCACAATCAAACTCAAAATTTAATTTTTTTGTTCATCGTGAAATTCGAACGGACTACTGTAAAAACTAGTTTCGCTTCCCCGGTAGCTGTTGTTTTTAGTATTGCATTTTTTCATTTCATTCTCGATACTTGCACTGTCTACCACTAAACTTTTGTCGCTTCTCGTTCGCTAGTAGTACTTGTTATCATAAAGGCCGGTGTACAAGGTAACTGGAAACAATTTTGACTAAGATTGTGAGAGAGAAGGAAAATATCTTATGAGAAACTGATCAGGAGTTAAACGAACACATATTATATTCAGAAAAAAATATTGACGATATTTGTGTGAACGCCATTTTTTGCAGTTGTTGCTTTCTAGTCCATTCAAAATTCGATAAGCTAGCTCCCTCACAATGTTAGTAAAAAATTGTTTGCAGTCGTCATGTAAACCAGCCTTTGGTAAACTTTAAACTAATTGTTTCTATTGTCGAATAATGTTTTAACTCAACTTAACTCAAACTCAAACAATATTTATTTATAATAATTCAAAATGCATTAACAGAACAATAATGTTTTAGAGATTAGACTTATTATCTTAACAGCTAAGTTGTAAAATTGATAGCACTTAGGCAATGAGGAAAAGAAATAATTGAATTATGTGAATAATGTTTTAAAAATAAACTCAAATGCATTAAGTTTTCTTTTTTTTATTTTAAACATACGAATCCGCAAAAGGCTGCAGACATGGGCGCCCACAGGGAGGGGGGGCAAGAAGGGGCACTTGCCCCCCCACCCTGAGTTCACAGGGAGGGCAAAAAGAGGCACTTGCCCCCCTCCCCCCCTGGATTTGACCATCGCTTGTTGAGAAAAATCGTACTTTATATACCAAACTATGTTGCATCTACTTTTACCATTCATTCACTGTACAATTATTGTACACATCTTTCATGCCTCGACATTAGATCTCAGTAATGACACTAAAATGAATATCAAATCAAGCTATAGACTTAGATAGTTAGCCCTTTTCCGGAATTGACCACGGCCGCGTACTGAAGAAGAATCAGATCAGGCACCACAACACAGCAGACTGCAGTTTATTTCCAAATCGAACGACCAAGAGTGTGTTTTACAAAATTTTTCGTTATGTTTTCGTTACTAATGAAAAAATCTGCCAACAATCTGGGCGTAACTTTATTATTTTTCCGGCAGAAGTAAGGACCGCGTTCAATTCTGAAATGCGGTGTAGGCTACTATGTGACTGAAAACTTATCAAAAAGAACAAGATCATGGAAGTGAAAATCTGATTGGATCTGAGAGATATGGAATAGTTTATGAAAAAGTACGCAATCACTTTACACCCCCTTAGGGGTCAATTTTCAGAAAATCTTGAAAACACTGTCTTGGTATTCATATGGAGAATACATAGAATAAAATTAAATTCATTATTTGGGACGAGGTAGTAGATATGTCGAAAATCGTGGGAAAATATGCATTCTATTTTCACAGATAATTTTTTTTGCCCCCCTTCTGAACGCCAATAGATATTCGTTTTTTTTATTCAAAATTATTTTTTTAGTTGATTTAGATATACACACCGAGTTTCAACATTGTAGCTTAAGCCGTTCTATATATAGAAAAAACACCTACCACTTGTACCACACTACCCTTAGGGGTCGAATTTCAAAAAACCTTGAAAACACTTTCTAGGTATTCATACGAAGAATCCGTAGAATAAAAATGAATTCAATATTTGGAAAGACCTAGTAGATATGACGAAAATCGTGAAAATATATGCATTTTATGTTTATTATATTTACAAATATTTTTTTTTGCCCCCCCCCCCTCCTCTGAACGCCAATGAATATTCAAATTTTTTTTTATCACTATTACTTTTTTAGTTGATTTACATATACACACCGAGTTTCAACATTGTAGCTTAAGCCGTTCCATATATAGGAAAAACACCCCCACTTGTACCACACTATCCTTAGGGGTCGAATTTCAAAAAACCTTGAAAACGCTTTCTAGGTATTCATACGAAGAGTCCGTAGAATAAAAATGAATTCAATATTTGGAAAGACCTAGTAGATATGACGAAAATCGTGAAAATATTTGCATTTTATATATATTATATGTAAAAATATTTTTTTTTGCCCCCCCCCTTCTAAACGCCAATGAATATTCAAATTTTTTTTTATCACAATTACCTTTCTAGTTGATTTACATATACACACCGAGTTTCAACATTGTAGCTTAAGCCGTTCCATATATAGGAAAAACACCCCCACTTGTACCCCACTACCCTTAGGGGTCGAATTTCAAAAAACCTTGAAAACACTTTCTAGGTATTCATACGAAGAATCCGTAGAATAAAAATGAATTCAATATTTGGAAAGACCTAGTATATATGACGAAAATCGTGAAAATATATGAATTTTATATCTATTATATTTACAAATAATTTTTTTTGCCCCCCTTTCTAAACGCCAATGAATATTCAAATTTTTTTTTATCACAATTACTTTTCTAGTTGATTTACATATACACACCGAGTTTCAACTTTCTAACATAAACCGTTTAATAGTTAGGAAAAACACCCCCTACCCCCGTTGCATACAACCCCTAAAAAAAAATTTATTTTTCCAACATTCCGCTACTATAGCTCTATCTAAATACCAAGTTTAAGGCTTATATCATTACAGGTTCTCAAGATATAAGCATCGGAACTTTTTCCTTTTCACCCTCCCCCACCCTCCCCCTCTTCACCCTCAACCCCAAAACTTTTTTCCCTACTAGGGTTTAATTAGCGCTACTTCTGGTAAAAATTCTAAGCATCTATCTTAAACTGTTCTTGAGATATGAAATGTGTTTGATTTGAAAAATTCTCATCCCCTCCACTTCTATGCTCCACCTCCCACTTAAAAAATTTTACTTTAATCAATTTTTTTTTGTCAACCTTTACACCAAAACCCAATTTTATTTTTCTAGAGCAATTGGTTCATGAGATATTGTAATCTTAAGTTTTTCACCCCCCCACCCCCATACACAACTTCCCCCACCCAAAATTTTTCTTCATTCTGTTCTCCTAGTATAACTACAAATATGTTTCAAGTTTGAATGGTGTGCCATTAACGGTTTAGGAGATATGGATTTTAGAAAGTGTCTATCTCACCTTTTTTGGGTTTCGGACGCATTACATTTCCCCCCACTCCCACACCCCTTGATCAATATTGACAATTTTTCTGCAAATGGGTCTACTATCAGAGCTCTATAGAAATTCCAAGTTTCAGCTTCCTAACATAAGGGGTTACTGAGATCTGGAAAGCAAAATTTTCGGTCTAAAACACTTCCCCCTCCTTCCCCCTCACACCCCCACCCCTAAAAATTTGGTCACTTCAAGGCGCCTACCCCGTCTATTCGTTAAAAAAATTTCAATTTAATATCTCAAAGCGTTTGGCAGCTACGAGCCTCCAAACGATCTTGCGTACGGCGGACGCCGTACGGCGGACAGACGGACTGAAAATTTTTATTGCTTTTTTCGCGTCTACTAGTTATGAAACGTGAAAATAAAAATTTTGAGGGTAGCAAATTTTTTTTTTTAAAAAATCAATCACAATACTTAATTATTAAAATAATAAAGTAAAAAGAATTGAAATTCAACTTTTTGTTTCTATCTAATTTTACTTTATTAGTAATAATACAGTATTGTTATTGATTTTCAAAAAAAAAAAATTTGCTGCCCTCAAAATTTTTTTGTGTATATTTCATGACTAGTAGACACGAAAAAAGCAATAAAAATTTTCACTCCGTCTGTCCGCCGTCCGCCGTACGCCGTAAGTCGACCGCCAAAATCCTTTGAAGGCTCGTAGCTCTCAAACCAGTGGAGCTATTAAATTTAATTTTTTAAACTTTTTATTTTCAGGGGTGGGGGTGTGAGGGGGAAGGTGAAAATTCATATCTCTGGTAATTTCTATCCTGGAATAATAAAATAGGGCTTATTTTAAAGGGTGAGGTTGTCGCAAAACAATCCTTGACATTTTTTTTTCAATGATAACGATTTTGTCACTTATCCCTAAATACCTATCTCACAATACGTTTTTTCTTAATTTTTTTAT
Source organism: Beris chalybata (assembly GCA_949128065.1). NCBI lineage: Eukaryota > Metazoa > Arthropoda > Insecta > Diptera > Stratiomyidae > Beris > Beris chalybata. The sequence goes on along the minus strand of OX421896.1, from coordinate 176,926 downwards.
ATTTTATGGGTTATACTGTTTTTCAAAACATATCAAAAAATTAACTTGGAATCTCAATGGTTAAAAAAATCGAAGAGAATTCTCAATTAATTTTATAGAAATAAGGTAATTTAATCAAAAATCGCTAAAAGTGTGACCTTATAATCGCCGATTCTTTTGAAATTTTTGAATTAATGAAAAAAAATATGATTTCAATTTTTTGTTTCTATCTCATTGTTTTTTGTTAGTTACAGTATGTTAAAAATTTTCCCAAAACGATATCCGAATCCTCTTTGAAAATTCATATCTCTGGTAATTTTTATCCTTGAATAATAAAGTAGGGCTTATTTTAAAGATTGTTATTTATTTTGTTAGTTAAAAAATGAGATAGAAACAAATCCTTGAATTTCAATTATTTTTTCACTTGTTCTTCAATCACAAAATTTTTCAAAAGAATCAGAAATGATAAGGTCACAACTTTGGCGATTCTTGATGGAATGACCCATAATAAGGTGAAAACAATATGATCCCTTCTTCAGATGACCCGTTTTTTGCTAAGTGCTGTCGATGTAGCTAAATTCACACAGAACTTTATCAAAAGAAATAGCCAAATTAAAAAAAAAATCTGACACCCCCAATAGTAAGGTCTGGATCTGCCACTGTTTTCATGTATATTTATATTTATTATTTTAACAATAAAGTAATGTTATCGATTTGAAAATCTGCCAATAGTCTGGGCGAAACTTTATTATTTTTCGGGTAAAAGTTCGGGAGCGATCAAAATCGGAGTATATCATCAGTTGTTTCGAGATTATGACTTTTCTTGGAAAATTAATTTTGTTCTAAAAATAAAAGTAGTTAAAATAGAAACAACCAATTTCATATCTCATCAGAACTAAAGGATGGCAAAAATTGTGAAACCCTAGGAAGTTGAATATCGAAAAATTGTGGTCTGTGAAAGTGAAAAGTGATCAAATATCTCATCAATCCTAAGAAGTCGAAGTCAAAGCTTTAAAAAGCATACTTGAAATTGACTTTTTGGTGCTTATATGGTATAGGAAACCATAGGAATTAAATAGGAATTCGATATATCATCAGATTTAAGCAATCTGTAAAAATCTGTGAAAATATATGCAACCTACTTACACCCACTTGGGGGTGGAATATCCAAAAATCCTGAAAACAGAAAAAGTAAAAACCAATCCAATTTCTTACCACTTCTAAATGAAATTTCGGAATTCGTGAAAACGTGTTCAACCCTTTTATACCCTTTTAGGGTTAAAAAGGCAAAAACTTAAAAACTATGATAGTTTTAAGCGATTATTACGCAACGCCATGAAAGTGGAAATATAGTCGATATCATATCAGGGCTGGGGGGGGATATGGCAGAATTCATGAAAAAGTAATTTAAGAAAATCATGAAAACACTTTCTACATATTTACGAGTATGTACCAGAAAAAGCCGTAGAATAAAAATTAATTCAATATTTGGGAAGAACTAATAGATATGACGAAAATCCTGAAAATATGAGCATTTCATTTTCCCTGATAATATTTTTCAACCTCCTTCCAAACACTAATGGATATTTAAGATTTTTTTTATCTACTTTTCTGGTTGATTTACATATACATTAGGGTGGCCCTTAATAAAAAAATTTTTCTCTCACCCCTTCAATTGACTCGAAATACTAAGAAATGATTTTTAAAAGTGAAATCCGCTCTTAATTTTAATATTGCGGTTAAACTGGTTGTGCCCCTTAACTCCTAGAAAGGGCCTTAGGGCACGGGTTAATATTAAAATTAAGAGCGGATTTCACTTTTGAGAATCATTTTTTAGTATTTCGAGTCAATTGAAGGGGTGAGACAAAATTTTTTTTATTAAAGGCCACCCTAATATACATACATACCGAGTTTCAACTTTGTAGCAGAAGGCGTTCTATATAGTTAGGAAAAACACCTTCAGAGGGGATGAACAACTTTTGATTACAATGTCTCACGAACCAATTGCAATTTAAAAATAAAATTCGGTTTTTGTATAAAGTTTGACAAATAAAGTAAATTTTTTTAAGGAGGTGATGAAGCATGGAATGTGGAAGAGATAAATTTTTCTTGCAAATACAGAAACTACGAGTATAAGGCGAGAAATATCAGAAATCTATGAAAACATATCCACATTGTCGAAATATTGCCGCCATTCATTAATCGCTCCACTAATTTTGGCAATAGTCGTCGGACAATTAATTGTTTGAAAAATTGCTCATGTACAAGCACCTCTACGACTGGGATTTGAGCGATTTAAGCGTTCCGAAGTTATCGGCTAGTATTCTCGAACGCATGTTTTAAGGCCTTTGTATGGACCCGAAAGAGTAGAACGATTGTGTCCGTTAACGAACTTACGTTCAAATTTCAACGATAAGTTCAGATTCTAAATGGAGTGGGTGGTTATTTTATAAACTTTTTTCCTTGCCCCCCCTGGAAGAAGTTATATGGGCGCCCTTGGCTGCAGATTCCATTAATTGTTATACTATTTATTAATGGTATTATTTACTATCGTATTAAGTGTTCAAAATTAATTTATTTCCATTGTTATACACAGAGTGACAAATAAGTTCCGAGACAGTAACCATATCTGAGTCACTAGTAGGAACATCTATACAGCGTACAGCGCACAGTGAGGCGTTTGCCCGATCTAGCTGGCCAAAATTCGGTTTTCCAAACATGCAAATGCTAGCCAGCATTTTATGTCATAATTGTCTTATCCAATTAGGGAGTTTCAGGAAGGTTTTTTTTTTACCTGAATTTACTATTACTGAGCCGTGGGCTCAGCTCAAAGTAGCCGTTCGTAAAAGATCAGTTCTAACGGGAAAACTCTGTTCACATAATTTTTTCGTGATTCTAAAGGAAAATTCAGAAATTTTGAAAAATGGATATTGAAGTACCAGGTACATATGTATTTGATTTTTACCATTTATGGTTTTTCTAGGATATATAGTTTTTGAACTAGATAGTTTTAAATTTTGGTATAATTTCAGATCAATTTTTTGGAAAAGTTACATTTTCAAAATTGAAAAAGTTATATAAGTCCGCACGACTCCGTCAAAATTTATGTGACAATATGAAGGTCAAATATTCATTCTTAAGTAGTCACAAAAATTTTCTGCCAATATCTGCCCAGCGAGATTTTATAACAGTTTATGTTGATAACGGAAATTCGAAATATTGGAATTTTAAATATTCCTTTAGCAAGGATAAAGGACTCAATTCTGATACTGATATAGTAAAGGCCTTGAACAGGTGTCACTTTTATAAAAAAAATAAATCAAAAAAACAAATACCCGGAAAACTATTATATAATAGTATTTTTAGTTAAAGATGTGATGTGAAAACACTCACCAAAAAAATTATATATTAATTTTTACCCAAATTTTTTTTTCGAGAAAATATGTTCCAATATTATTATTACTGAATAATAACTTAATAATACTTTATTTTAAGATGAATTCATAATATAAATAATTTTGGCCAGCTAGATAGTGCAAACGCCCCACTGTGCGGCGTTTGAAAGCTGTAACACTCCTCTTCCCAGTAATACCAATTTCATTTAAATCGGTCGATAGATTGCAAAGCTATGACAGTTCTCCCAAAACAACTTTGCTATGTCGATGTTGAAAATTCCATCAAAAATAAAAACAATGCTCATTACATTCTTCGATAGCAAAGGAATCTTCCATAGGGAATTCATTCCAACTGGCTAAACAATTACTGGCGCATTTTCTCTCGAAGTTTTCAAGCGAGTGATGGCCAGAATCGGTCGTATTCGACCCGATTATCTTGATCCAGTAAACACGATAATGCATCGAGTTACACCTCACTCATTGTTCGTCAATTTTTGGCTCGGAATCAAGTACATATCTGTGTTGAATCATCCGCCGTATTCACCTGTTCTGGCTCAATGCAATTTCTCTAGATGTTAATTAGATACAAATAATTCTGCATAGCATAAGCATAATTTATCACATGCTTCTAAAACTTCAACTTCTTCGTTATAAGCCATAGCTTTCACTTCTGTTCGAAATGTTGTTGGTTCCATTTATTAAATGATAACCCCACCCCATAAATGTAATTGTGAGATTGTAAATTATATCTTAAAGGTTTACTACAATATTTTAAAGAACTAGCTAAAGAACACATTTTTAAGCACATAGGTATAACTCACCAATTTTCTAGCAATTACAAAACCTTACAGCAAACCATAAAATCACATGCGGAAGATCGGTCATTTATTTAAATCTCTTCGGACACGCATAATTTCCTCCTGAAGAATCTATCGCAGCACATACAAGGTTTCGTGCCATTTTATTGACCCTTTCCTAACACCACTCGCTCACGGTCAAATGTCTTTCATGTCCTTGTGCTCTCTGTATCCACTAATTACAATGTAGTCCAACTAAGAAAATCCAAGAAATCCAATAAAACTTTAACAAGTGTCACAATTCACGAAAGTAGGGAACCTAAGCTTACTTCAAAGTGCTAGGTAAGTACCGAAGTCCCTATGACGAAAACTTCGATAGTCCCATTTCTTTCGATTTGCTGTTTTCATTCATGTCCTTCACACTTAATTCTTGTCCACTGCGTGGTGCGATAAAAAAAGTCCCTCGGACACTACTGGTCAAGACTGCGCGCTCGAGATTAACACTTGGATAAGAAGTTTCCCCGCAATTTCTTTTGCAAATTGAGGTCAAGGTATTTGCTTCCTTCTCTGAGGGGACCCCAGTAAGGCAATAAACCGCAAGGACATGGACGACCTCGCGGAAGCAGTCAGGCCTATGATGGTTTTTACCCAAGACCAAAATTGAAGGCTTACGTGATTTCATTGCAGGACGAAAATGTGTGAGTAGTTATAAAATTTCACTATTTCAGGTTTCATTGAATTTGTTTTGGCGGCGGTGGAAAGACGGTTCATTTCTGGGTCAACGAGATGGGACGTTGAAAGTGGGCAATCATTTCATTTCGTTTCTGGTCACATTTTGAAAATTTACCAGTTTCGCGTATTGTAATTCAGTGGTATTTTTAGATACACAACTTGTTGGTCTAAATTACTATTTTATTTGGGACACGAGATATGATCAGCACGGAACTTACGTTATTTCTAGCACCAACGTCAGCACCCAACTCTATCATACGATCAAGAAATCCGGTACGATTGTCCTTTACAGCGTACATGAGTGGTGTCATTCCAGTAGCCTGAAAATGAAAAAAAAACAGTTTCATTACTATTAATTTTTACTTCTAATGTTCAATTCCTTCGTAGAAAATAAATCCTTATTCTAGACTATAACTCCTCTTTTTTGGCTATATAAATTACATACATTGATGCAGGGGTAGAGTGCAGTGGAGCATTAATATAAATAAAATATGCAAAGACATAAAATATATTAATAAGTATCTACAGTGTAACCCGCTTATAAAGTGCACTTTTACTTTCGGTTATAGCGTCCCTTTTTTCGATGCCCGTTCACAAATGTGAAAAGTTCTTATGTTGGTTATAATGTACTATAACGTTGTACTTTTGTGGTCCCCCCAAAGTACGTTATAACCGGGTTGCGCTGTATACCAAAAACAAAATAAGAAGATTGGAACACAATGAGAAAATAATTAAAAATAAAGTAAATAAGACAATAACAAAGAGTATAATAAACATAGATTGTAGATAATGGAGATTGGTCTAAAAATTCCGATTCACTGCGGCCTCAATGTGCCTACAATGTCATTGTTCTCCCTAATTAAAACTCACTCAGGACGGTTATATCAATAAATTTTAATATGCTCTTGAGTGAGTTAGACATAAGTTACAATGGTTTATTTGGATACACTTGATCAAGTTTTCATCGAGTCCTGTTCATCCCCGAGCACAAAGGCAGAGACACTGAGTTCATCAAGTCCGGCTTTTTTTACTACCGCTCCGAGTTTAACCAGGGGATCAGTAGGGTGACATGGCGTTGCTGTCACCCCCATCTCTAAGGGCTCAGGCATAGGATCTTTGGTAGAATCCTTGTTTGCGCCGTCAGGGGTCACCGTTGCACAGGGCGTCTGATCGTGGTGAACTTTCTTCGTTTCGGGTTTTTTCTGCTGCTTCTCGCGCTTGATCCGTATGTGGACCCTTGAGAAGTTCAGAACAAGAATACAGTTTACCTTTTACTGTATTATTTATAATACAGTATTACTGTATTATTTATAATATTACTGTATTATTTATAATACAGTATTGTTATCGATTTTTAAAAAAAAAAAATTTGCTGCCCTCAAAATTTTTTTGTCCACGTTTCATGACTAGTAGACGCGAAAAAAGCAATAAAAATTTTCACTCCGTCTGCACGCCGTACCCTGTACGCCGTACGCCGTACGCCGTCCCCGTACGTCGACCGCCCCAAAATCTTTGAAGGCTCGTAGCTCTCAAACCAGTGGAGCTATTAAATTAAAATTTTTTCTAAGAATAGACTTGGTGGACCCCTTGAATTGACATTATTTTCAGGGGAGGAGGTGTAAGGGGGAAGGCGGGGTAAGCGTTTTAGACGAAAAATTTAGGTTTCTAGATCTCAGGAACCGCTTGTGTTAGGAGGCTGAAACTTAGAATTTCTATAGAGCTTTGATAATGGACCCATTTGCAAAAAAAAAAAACAGATATGGGTGAAGGAATGTGGGAGTGGAAGGGGAAGCAATGCGTCCGTAACGCAAAAAAGTCGAGATCGACACATTCTAAAATCCATATCTCCTAAACCGTTAATAGCAAGCAATTAAAACTTAACAAATATCTGTAGTTATACTAGGAGAATAGACTGAAACAAAATTTTTGGGTGGGGGTAGTGACGTACGGGGGTGGGGGTTGAAATACTTAACATTACAATATCTCCCAAACCAGTGGCACCAGAAAAACAAAATTCGGTTTGGATACAAAGCTTGATAAATAAAGATTGTTCAAAGTAAAATCTTTGAAGGGGGCGGGGGAGTACGTAAGTGGAGGGGATAAGAATTTTTCAAAAATAACACGTTTCATATCTCAATAACAGTGTAAGATGGTTGCTTCAAATTTTTACCAGAAGTAGGCCTAATAGAACCCTAGTAGGGAAAAAAAGTTTGGGGGTGTGGGTGTAGAGGATGAGGGTGGGGAAGGGTGAGAAAGAAAAAGTTCCGATGCTTATATCTTAAGAATCTGTGATGATAGGAAGCTGAAACTTGGTATTTAGATAAAACTATAGTAGTGGCATGGTGGAAAAATAAATTTTTTTTTAGGGGTAGTATGGTACGGTGGTGGGGGGTGTTTTTCCTAACTTTAGAACGGCTTATGCTGTTAAGTTGAAACTCGGTACGTATATGTAAATTAACTAGAAAAGTAATTCTGATAAAAAAAAATTTGAATATTCATTGGCGTTCAGAAGGGGGGTGGGCAAAAAAAAATATCGGTTAATATAAAATGCACATATTTTCACGATTTTCGTCATATCTACTAGGTCTTTCGAAATATTGAATTCAATTTTTTTCTACGGATTCTTCATGTGAATACCTAGAATGTGTTTTCAAGATTTTTTGAAATTCGACCCCTAAGAGGGTGTAAACTGGTTGTATACTTTTTCATGAATTCCACCATGTTTCTCAGGTCTGATCAGATATCGAATATCTTTTCACTTCCCCAGGCTTGTTTAATAATCACCTATTTTTAAGTTTTGTTTTTTTCAACCTCTAGACCGCATCCCGGAATATGACCCAATTATTTAATTCATATGTTACACCCTTTTCTAACCGCTTCCAGAACTTTTTGTTAGGTTTTCAGTCACATAGTAACATACACCGCATCCCCGAATTGAACGCGTTCTGAACTTCTGCCGGAAAAATAATACAGTTGCGCCCAGACTGTTGGCAGATTTTTTACATCTGCAGCTGACTTGTCGTCAACTTCTCCTTGTCAACTCTTAGAATGCACCAGGTTTATGTGTGTAGGTTGGAGTTTCGTTTTCCAATCCTGCTCACACATTTTTTCCTGGACATGTTGTCTTCAGGGGGAGCGTAGGTCACGCAAGTGTGGTATTTCGGAATTTCTATGATCCATCAACCACTTTAGTTGCGTTCCTATCCAGAGTTTTATGGTTACAATCATCTGCTTTACCTAATCTCTGGTTAGAGAATTGTTGCAGGTAATAATAAGAACAACCCGTCTGACAATAAATTGGGGTCGTAAGGTGCTATTTTCATATTATCCATCTCCATTATCCAGATCCTTCTCATATAAGGATTGATCCGAATGAAGCCGGTGCTGAATAGAATTTTGTTTTGTGTTACCAGGCTACTATGTCCCACTCTGGGTATGCTTGGCTTTGGCTGGGGTATGATGCTAGTATTCAAAACACCCACCTTACATCTTAAACATAGTGCTAGTGGGTTGTTCTCTTGAAGGTCAACTCGACGTTCATGACTGAAAACAACCAATGTTAAATTTCGAGTCAAATCGAAAATCGAAATTGGTATTTAAAAGTAGGCGTCCACTTGAGGCGGGCCGCATGGCAACGGTGTGGCGACCATCGTTCCATAACAATGTATGGCAGGCTGATTTTTGCGTCCGCCCTAGTGGACGCGTACCATAAGGCGTCTTCCTACCATGGAAATTTTTTTTCAAAAATTTTATTTGTATTTTTTTATAAAAAACTTTGAAATGTTACGCACATTTTAAGCCATTGGCGGTATCGAAAATTGCAAAATTGCCGAAGTTACAGCTACGTTTTCTGCACAACAACCGACGAAAACCCCTGCGATACAGCAAACAAGCTTACTTTCTTTTGCGTTTATCTCGAAACTACACTTTTTAGAACTCGCAACACGATATCTCGTAAACTAGTGATCCGACGGCTCTGAAATTTGAACACAATACTTTCAGAAGTATTATGGAAAGAGTAGTGTAGGATTTTTAAGATCGCTACATTAGTTTTTTTTTTATTGACGTTTTTCGACGTTTTTCTTAAGAAAAAAAGCAATTTTTTTTCTTCGGCTCACCAAAATTTAAAAAAAAATCGAAAAAAAATCGCTACGCTACATTCTAGCTACACTACCCACGAACAAGCCTATTTTTTCTTTTTTCATTTCTGATGCATATAAATGGAGAAAACGATGACATCATATCCTCTTGTGCGGAGGGCCTCCGAGGAAATGTGCACAGCGCCGCCATTTTTTTTTATTTTTTATTAAAAATGATGTCAAACGTTCCTCAAATTGTAATATAGGGTAGACTGGGTAGAAATGCACCATTTTTCATTAATTACTCCATATCTCCGTAGAAAATTGTGGAACTTGATTAATTTTTTTTTCTCTGTTTGATCAAATACCTTGCGCAAATATTGTATTCGTAATAAAGAGCAAAATATAATCAGATCGAGAGCATAATGAAGAAGAGCACAGGCAGATCCAAATGGTGCATTTCTCCCATCGTACGGGAGAAATGAACCACTTGCAAGGTATAAATGCACCACATTTTAAATATGTAGCAAATTCCAACTAAGTTAGTTGAAACAAAAAAATTAAATATATTTACAAAAGTAACAAACAATAACGAACTAAACAGTAAATCTATTAAATATTTTTCGAGTTTTATACTAATAAAAAATAATAGAAAATACCAAATAATAGTAATTTAATGGTTTTATATAAGTTTTTATAAGTTAACGGATATTAAAATTTTAAAAATCGATTTCAAATTTGATATGTTTGCTGTATGCTTGCAGCACGAGCTCGTTCTGATTCCAGCAAAATAATTTGAATTTCTTTATGATTTGTGACCATAAATTCATGCTACTTAGGTATAAGAATCTGGTGCATTTCTCCCTATAAGCTCGTGGTGCAATTCTACCGATTCTGACCAGATGAACATTTTTATTTTTTTTTAAATAAATATTAGCAAATAAAAAACTAGCACTTTACTAAAACACACCTTAGACTACAAGCTATATTTATGCCTACATAGAAAGGTTCACGATCAATAATTTGTCTTTGAACAAAAATGTTGCATATATACGAAAAGTTACTTTCCTTAGCGTTTTTCTTTTACTCCGAATAACTGTTCGGTATTACTCGGTATTTTAACGATTCCTGAACACAATCGTATGGATAGGAAAGAGAAAGAGAATACTACTTCTGCTTTGTAGATTTTACTTACGGGCGAGCGCCAATGGCGAGTGGTGCATTTCTACCTATGGTGCAGGGCTACCCATTCTACCCTACCTTGTGACCAAAAATTAAAATAATTTCTTTTATACCTTTGAAGCTATGAGTTTTTGAAAAAACACCTATTTTTCGAACGGTCATGGTAGTAGCGTCGTCACTTCTATCGTACATCGACCTTAACCACTTACCGGCCATTTGACCCGACAAAAAATAATGTTGTACTATGCTAGACTTACACCAAAAGCGTTTCCACCCGACTATAGCTCAAAAATGTAAACACTTTTTAAAATTCATGGTACCTACATACTTTACTTTTCGTACAATGGAAGACCAAACCCTGCAAACCAGAGCTCCGAAACTTCAACAAAATTTTTTTTTTCTTGAAAAACCACATACAGTGCTAAAGTAAATAGATTTTTTGGTATACTGTAAGGAGTTTTCCGTTAAAATTATCTATGGATCGAAAGTCTAATACATAACAGGCATATAGGGCAATTTTTTTTCCCGAAGGCCTATTCATTTTAACAACAAAATTACTAGTATATTACTTAGTAGTTAACCGGTTAAATACTTAGTCGTGGTTTGAAGGGATGCCTCTGCGCTCCGGCGTAAAGCCTCAGTTATAATGGTTCCGATCCGATCCGATCCGGGAAACGGAGAGTGTTGTGTTTCTCCATCCGACACATTTAAAGGGAAATGCGGAACACCTATAGTAACAATCATTCCGGTAAATAGCCGAGACACAAAACGGAGGGGTAAAGTTGACCAACTTTCAACTTCTATCCGTTCCGACGGTAAGAGGTGAATTATGATTGAATTTCACCACCTCCTCCGCCACACTAAAAATCAAAATTACACCTGGCTGTCGGAACGGAATCATTGTGCCTAGAAAATTTTCTCCTCCGAGGTTGCCGGATCGGAACGGAATCATTATAACTGAGGCTTAAAGAATTAGAAGTTACAATTGTGGAACTCGTCCATTAAAAAGTATATCATATTATCGTTTGAATTTGCGAAATGTGCTGCCGAACAAAACTGTTGGTCACAGCACTTTTAGGTTCTCATCACAGTAAACGTTATTTTTTCCTTAACAGTCCTTTCCATCACCTTCCTATTCATTCACAATTAATGTATTCCGTCATCTATTTATCCCAATTTACTTAACAAATGTACACCTTTCTGGCAGTAGTGCAATCGTACGGTTCACACACACACACACGCACGAAAAAAACAGTTTAGCATACTTAAAATTCACAATTTCTCTAACGACATGAAAGAGGCATGCGATTTTTGTTTATTTTTCGTTCGATCTTAAGTATACGGCATTGTCCCCAATACATATGATTTTTTTTTTGGTTGGGAAAAGTAAAAATAAAGACACGCTAAAATCCCTAAATTGGGAGTTAAACAAAATAATTTCTTACCGGATCTAAGATGCCTGCTAACGGCACATGGTTCCCTTCTTCACCAGCATTAGCGACATATTTTTCCAGAGCTTTGAGCGCTTGATCGACAGGCGTCCATTCGCCTTTCGTGGCAAGGACGAGGATTTTATTCGCCGCATCTCGTATTGATGCTCCTGCACTTTGAGGCTTCGATGGTGGAGGATCTTCACCGGTTTTAGGATCCTTCTTATCGCCGTTGCTTGATGTTTCATCTTTCGTATCACTATCACTTTTACTTGCAGGAGTGGCCCGCTCACTTGATCCCGTCTCATCGGTACCAGTCTTTTTCGGCGGTCCTTTTCCACCTGCACCTTTTTTACCAGTCGGTTGGGACATGGTGTCTTTTTTTTAATTTTCCGGCACTGTTACGGACAATCAGTTAGCTAGTCCTCTTAAGCCACATTTTTTCTTTTACATTTTGCGTGATTTAAAAATAATACTATTTAATAGAAACATTAAAAACTTTTGAAACCTGTCTGAAACACGCATTGAATTCTATATTAAAATGATTACACAACACAAAAACCTTGGCATTAAAACAGTAAAAGGCACTTCAGAAATCTTTACGGCCTTTTACACAATACACAAAAACCATTTTGAAAATTCGTCTCACTTAATAAGTCCACAACATTTTTATTAAAAAAATCACCAAAACTCCAAGAATGTACTGAACATTCCGTAACAGCAGCAAAATCCTTTATTGCACTCTTCCGAGTATTATGATACGATACCGTGGTAAATGTAAGAAATCGGATTTTTGAAAACCGTCTCGGACGAAAGCTCTTGATTTTCTGAGACTCCTTTCGCAATTTAAGTTATGCCAGGATTTATTTCAGCTTTCTTACTGTTTAAAGGGGGTCCTTTGCAAATTTACGAGTTTACGGACGACTTGCGCACTATTATAACCGTTTCGTAGTGTTTTATAAATACCTACCGAAAGTGGAAAGATTGTTAGCTCACCTTGATGTTGAGTTAAACGTAAGAAAATTAAATGTGTATAAAGAAAATGACCTGAACTATTTCAATGAAAGTTATACGGTATGCGATTGAAATTAATAATAATAATAATCAATGGCGCAACAGCCCAAATCGGGCCTAGGCCTTGAAGTAATGCTAGAGTTACTTTATTTCGAGACCAACGGAACACTAGGAGATGAAGTGGTCAGCTACACGCTCGTCCGTGATTATTACCCCGATTTTAACTTAGGTACTCATTTACAGCTGAGTGAACTGGTAGTCCGGCACCCAATACCATTTTCGAAAATTACTTGCCGCCAAGCAGATTCGAACCTGGTACCAGGTGCACCGAAGGCAAGTGCTCTAGCCACTAAGCCACCCAGACTACTATGCGATTGAAATTGGATTTATCTATTTATAAATTTTACAAAAAAAAAACAAAATTAAAAATATTACAAATTTATCCAGGATTTGCGAGTATAGTCTTCTTTAGCCACGTTGTGATTTGAAACTCGATGAAACGGAAATCGATGAAACGAAAAAGCGACAGTAAACAGTGAAACGAAAAAGCGACAGTAAACAGTGAAACGAAAAAGCGACAGTAAACAGTGAAACGAAAAAGCGACAGTAAACAGTGAAACGAAAAAGCGACAGTAAAAAGAGACAAATAAAACACCTGCATGTTACTGATTTTCCTCACCCCTCTCTCACCTCTTACTTTTCTTCAGAATTCAACACTTCACTGTATACCCCCTCCTCTGTGTACCCTTATCATTCTTCCCCTCACCCTACATATTTGTTCCCCTCACCCTACATATTGTTCCCCTCATCTACTTTCTCTATCCCCCATCCCCCATCCTCCCCTCTACCCCTAACCCTCCTACGACACATTGAAAAAACTCAGAAAATTTATTTTTAACCTGAGTGGTATTCCCTTCTGACTACACCCATACCATTTGAAATACTACTCCTATCTCTTCCCCCTCTTCACCTATCCCCTTTAAACAACTGATTTCCTTCACCCCTTACTTTTCTTCTTACACCCCATTCTCCAAAATTCAACCCTTCACCCTCCACTGTATACCCCCCCCCTCTGTGTACCCTTATCATTCTACCTTTCACGCTACATATTATTCCCCCTCATCTACTTTCTCTATCCCCTCCAAACCTCACCCTCCTCTCTACCCCCTACCCCTCTTACAACACATTGAAAAAACTCAGAAAATTTATTTTTAGCCTGCGTGGTATTCCCTTCTGACTACACCCATACAATTTGAAATACTTCTCCTATCTCTTCCCCTTCTTCACCTATCCCTTTTTAAATAACTGATTGCCCTCACCCCTTACTTTTCTTCTAACACCCCATTCTCCTAAATTCAACCCTTCACCCTCCACCACTGTATACCCCCCTCGGTGTATCCTTATCATTCTACCTTTCACCCTACATATTGTTTCTCTCATCTACTTTCTCTATCCCCCAACCCCCCACCCTCCTCTGTACCCTCTACCCGCTCCTACAACACATTGAAAAAACTCAAACCTCCCTACTCTTGTCTACCAAGCGTTGTACATATGGGGGCTTGTATGTGTCATTTATTGAAATCGAAAACATGGAGACTGAATAATAAAATGTGTAATAATTTTTAAGCTTGGTATCAATATTATAATAAATAAACCCTATAACTATCCCACTCCTGATACTGCATCTGTCTCATTTTCTCGCTGTTTAGTTTTCCGAAGGTTTCACTTCTACCGCGTGTGCAGCACTGCACACATGTTTTTTTTTTAATAACCCGATAGGTAAATAGCTAATGGCTATGTGGTACAAACTAAATAGTTAAACTTGCAGAACAAATCCCTTTCAAGGGATGTGCGACTCCATAAGCCCTCGCATAGAGCGAGCTTATAGATGCGCGCACACACCAAATGAAGAAATTCATAGAACCGGATTTCTCTCTACATTTGTTCGTGACTTGTGTATAACGATTAAATAAATCTGTCTGGTGTGATACAGATTACAACATTAATACTTTCCCAGCGGTGGTGATACGTTTATAGTTGATACCCGTTTAAATTGACTGTAACTATCGGCTGGTGGTTTAAATAATATCCGCAAGGACATCGACTAAACAGTTTCGTCGGGCAGATAAGAATGTGTGCGAGTGCGGCTCGACGTGATTAAAGTGCTTTCGGTATGAGCTAGCCCTAGGGGTATAAAATTATACTCAAATCAACATTTAAACAACTTTTTTAAATCTTTGAGAGTACTTTATAAGATTTAGCAGCATTAACATAGTAAACCTCCCAAAGTCGCTTCACTTAGCATACATACGGCACACCTAAATAGAAGGGGTTAAACGTCACCATGTTGACTGCGAAAATGTATACATATTTTTCTTAGTCGAGTACTATAAAATTAGAAATATACAAATATCAGTTATCTTATATAGTAAAATTGGTTGCAAACTAAGGAAGGATGGGCCCAACATTCCTAGTTAATCCAAAGCGTTAGCGGTGAATGCTCGCCGTATGACGCGTTTCATTTTCCCACTATATAACATAAATAGTCGTCGTAAATGTGTTGCCGAATTGTTAATATGACAATAATAATATTATTCACTAGTGGTTATGACTATGGCAGCTGAAATACTTATTAAGCATTAGATTTGTGATCAAGTAGAAAAAGATTCGCTTATTATACTATGAACTCATACAAACAGGTATAATTCGCGAACACAAATTGAAAATGTGTTAAAAACGATTATTTCATAGTGATCAAATATATTTTTGATGAAGTTTGTTGATAACCTCCAGAGCTTTAAATTACCTATCCACCCACATTATCTTGTTTCTCAAAAATAACCATTTCCGAAAATAACATTCGGATCATTTCATCATATATATCTACATTTTTAGCTTAATCTAGGTTTTTTTCTAATCCTGGTAACTCTCCGTTTTGTTTCAAATCTTTATGCCGGTCTCCCTCAAATTAAAGATTTCCCCAACAACCCGTTGTTGCCAATGTGTTGTTAAATCGAAAATTCAAATCAGGCTAAAGCGCTCTACGTCCGATTTCTTATAGCATACCTCAGATCCCTAGTGCTGGTTTGCCTCTATACAATGTTCTCTTACAACCAGCCTACTACTATACTAACTTCACTAAAGGTGGTGCATTCAAACGTGTTTAACATCCTTGTAACGGCATCGAGAGCAATGTAACAAAAGCGGTTTGAATTTCCCTGACGATAAGCGTTTTAAGCTTTTTTTGTTGTAGTTACAATGTTTTTTGACAAAAAAAAATTTCCGATTTATTATCACCAACGTAACGAATTCAAAATGCATAACTTCTAGCATAGAAACCACCAATGTGTGTGAGAAAGGTGTTTGTTTACAAAATTCTATTCTACTACACCTAGGTAAAATTGAATTTGCTTTGTATTTGTGTCTGTACGTATATTTTCATTTAAATCAAGGCAAATTCAAGACAAGGTGGCAAAAACCAATTTGCATATTATTACGTCATATTGAGAGTGGTGGAAACTATTACAAAGGCGATGGAAGGTAGCAAAATGAAACTACCTTTATACTTTCTTATGTAAGACCACACTGACCAGTCAACCTAGTTTTGATATGTGCATTTTCCAATTAGTAATAAGTTGAGGGGATTTGGTTCATGTTTTCGCTGCTGACCCACTGAATTGCACGACATTTCCGGTTTTAGAAAGCTTTAAGTGGAATTCTTGTATGACTTGTGAGTTTTTAACGACCTTTTTATACTATAGATGAAACCATGTAGAGTATTATAAGTTTAATACTGCCTAAAAAGCTTATAACGCATAGAACCGAGCCTCGGACGAAAGAAAGTTTTATGTTACTTTGTTGTCAGTTGTGGCCATTTGCACGATAACTTAAGAACGCGTTGGCCTAGGAAGTTGAAATTTTATGAATAAACAGATATGGTATGTATAACGAAATTTGATTCACTAATCGTCTCTCAGAAGATCTTTGCCATAAAGGCACCCCGGTGTAAGGGCATGAAATAAATAGAGACCAAAATTATTTTGTCAGCACAATGGTATCCAAGGATGCCAAGGGATCTTGCGTGTCAAAAAAAATATTTATGATTTTGTTGTTTATTTTTATTGGTTGTCATGGTAACCTGTACGGCTTGGATCTTGGATCCAATGGCGTAGCAAAATAACGTTATATTTGGGGCCATCCAAAAGCGTTACAAAGGTAAACATTTCGAACATGGAACTGTTCTTGAAAAAAAAATATTTATTAAAATATACATTCCTGTACAAGTCCTTTGTATCGAAAGAAATCTCTTCGATGCCTAGTTTACCTTGAGTTTACAGCAATATAACCTTCTCATTAAATTAGTACTAGAAAAATTATTGCACTATTTTTAAAAATAAGTCTGTCGAAATATCAAAATTTGGTGTTTATCCAAAAAGTACGCATTTGATAAAGCTACTCGTTTTTGGTATTTCGCCGAGATTTCAGTTACAGAATCGTACCAGACCATATGTAAATATGTACGAGTACATATAAATTAAAATAAACATGCATCTGTAAAGCATACATACATAGATTACAAAGAGAGTATAATAAATTTGATCCAGCGCAAAAGCTTGTAACGTTTAGATCGAAGCCTCAGACCAAAAAAAGTTAAATGTTATTTTGTGCTTATTTGGGGATAAGATCTCTAAATGCGCTTGACATCGCTCGTTCGTCCGCCCGTTAACATGAGAGAAATTATCATGTTAACGGGCGGACGAACTCTCTTTGTAATCTATGTATGTATGCTTTACAGATGCATGTTTATTTTAATTAATATGTACTCGTACATATTTACATAAGGTCTGGTACGATTCTGTAACTGAAATCACGAACGCCTTGGCGTATGTTCTTGAAATTTTGAATTTGGATGTTTGATCGAATTCGTAAGGCTAATTTCGTTAACGGTCAAACTCGTCCTCATCTAGAGTATAATACATAATACGATTGGTTTGCAGCTGATCGTGACAACTGTATGTTTGTTTATGCAATATATTTTATATATGCAAAAAAAATTTAAAAAGCCCGCCAAATATTTGCCCCTAAAATAATCAGATACGTAAGCCCATGCATGCAGCTTTTACTTCGTCAAGCGCATAGAATAATTTGGCTATTTTTTATTGGGGTATGTCCAATCCCTAATATAATCTAAGTATTGGAACATTAGAATATCACATATTGTAATCAGCTTACATATTAATTTTGGACGATAGGCTGAGAAAACTCAGAAATACAATCCTCTATCCACCATCCTCCATCTTCCATCCTCCATCCTCTATCCACCATACACCATCCAGCAACAAAATTTTAATATTGACCAATTTGAACTTTAAATTGACCAGTAAGGTTCGATATTATCTACAAGTAGTTAGTAGTAGTAGTAGTTGTTGATATTATATACTACAATGAAAGAAAAAGAAGTTTGTAAGTAATGGAAAAAAAGTTGTAAGTAATGGAGGTCTCTTTCGAGCTCTAATGGAGCGATTCTTTCGAGCTCTAATGGAGCGATTCTTGAGATATGAAACTCGGAAGCCCTACAATTTTTCCCGTGTAAATTCTAAGTTTCAATCTTAAACAGTTCTTGAGATATGAGACGTGATTCTTTAGAAAAATTCCCCCACTTCCTTGCTTCACTGTCGACATTAACCGTTTGCGAGAAAGACTCTAGAATATCTCGATCTCCACGTTCAAGCAATTCGGAGGTATTGTTTTTTCTCACTCCCATACTCTTCACCAATGTCGACAATTTTTTGCGAACTATTCAAGTTTTATATTGTACAAATTTCCAGTTTGAGCTTTTTCGTATAAACTGTTGAGAATATCCAAAATTTCTGCTTACAACTAACCACAAAAGATGAAGTTACTTAAAGAGAATCCACCCGGCTTACACACTGAAAAAATTTCAGTTTACAAGGAATACACAACGATTCCACAACCAGCTTTAGAACTGAATGTGGGTTAAGGCAGGGAGACGGTCTAAGGCTCCATGCTTTTCAACTTGGCACTAGAGAATGTCATCCGAAAAAGCCTGGTCGACACTAATGGGATACTACTATTCAAGTACACCCGATTAGTAGCATATAGACTGACGATATATGTAAGCATCCTATCAAGATCGTATCCTAGTGCTGAGGAGGTATTTGACAATCTTGAATCTGCCATAACCAATTGTGGAGTATAATTTGGAGAGTATATACAACTTCATTCTTCATATATCTTGAGACTTATCTAGAAAAAAATGGCAATAAAACGGACGAAATCAATCGACGATGATCCGTCGATAGCAAACAAAACGTATTAAACTCGGTTAAGGAAGATAGCAAAGCTATCTTAAAACTTAGCTGCTAGAGAGCGAGGTATTTAAATCGAGACGATTTGAGGTGTAGTGCTTAGGAGGCCAGGACTTGATTTCGGCTATAGTGACATTGATGATGATGAGCTCAAAAGGCTCGGAAGCTTTTCAAACGATTTCGCGCAAAACGGACGATAAACAGGCGGATTAACATTTTTTTCTCGTTTTTGGTGTTTGCTTGTAATTCCTTTTTATTTCGATCACTATACTTTGTTATATTAAAATAATAAAGTAAAATGGATCATTCCACCCAGAATGGGTGGGCGTGATCTTACCATCTCCGATTCTTTTGAAAATGTTTGTACTTGAAGAACTAGTTAGTGAGAAAAATAAACGATATTTAATTTTTTTTTTCAAGGATATCGATTTTGTCCAGCATCCTTAATTATCTCAAAATGTGTATCTTTAATTTTTTTGTTTTTTTATTGTCTAGGTTATATTGTTTATACAAAACGCACCTGTTTTGTCTCACCCACTCACACACTAAACCAACAAAAAACAAACGAGATCGACTCGATCCAATCTAACTTCTCGACCTGGAACGAATCGAAACCGGTTATGTCGTTCGTTTTAATGGCATCTCGTGTTTCGATCTTTCGATCCGGTGTTGTCGCGTCGCGAACGCGATCCAAATTTCGATCTTTCGATCTTTGGATTCTCCATGTAAGCGGAGTACACTGATGCCTGACCACTTGTCTTTATAACTGTTTACATCCAAGGGCACCCATAGAACTTCTTCCAGGGGGGGGGGGGGGGGGGGGCAAGGCAAAAAGTTTATAAAATAACCCACTCCATTTAGAATCTGAACTTATGGTTGAAATTTGAACGTAAGTTCGTCAACGGACACATCCGTTCTACTCTTTCGGGTCCATACAAAGGCCTTTAAACATGCGTTCGAGAATACTAGCCGATAACTTCGGAACGCTTAAATCGCTCAAATCCCAGTCGTAGAGGTGCTTGTACATGAGCAATTTTTCAAACAATTAATTGTCCGACGACTATTGCCAAAATTAGTGGAGCGATTAATGAATGGCGGCAATATTTCGACAATGTGGATATGTTTTCTTAGATTGCTGATATTTCTCGCCCTATACTCGTAGTTTCTGTATTTGCAAGAAAAATTTATCTCTTCCACTTCCATGCTTCATCACCTCCTTAAAAAAATTTACTTTATTTGTCAAACTTTATACAGAAACCGAATTTTATTTTTAAATTGCCATTGGTTCGTGAGATATTGTAATTAAAAGTTGTTCATCCCCTCTGGAGGTGTTTTTCCTAACTATATAGAACGCCTTCTGCTACAAAGTTGAAACTCGGTATGTATGTATATGTAAATCAACCAGAAAAGTAGATAAAAAAATCGTATATATCCATTAATGTTAGGAAGGAGGTCGAAAAATATTATCAGGGAAAATAAAATGCAGATATTTTCAGGATTTTCGTCATATCTATTAGGTTTCCCCAAATATTGAATTAATTTTTATTCTACGGCTTTTTCATATACATACTCGTAAATATGTAGAAAGTGTTTTCATGATTTTCTTAAATTACTTTTTCATGAATTCTGCGTGGGGGACATGATATCGACTATATCTCCACTTTCATGGGGTTGCGTAATAATCGCTTAAAACTATCAAAGTTTTTGAGTTTTTGCCTTTTTTAACCCTATGAGGGTATAAAAGGGTTGAACACGTTTTCACGAATTCCGAAATTTCTTTTAGAAGTGGTAAGAAATTGGATTGTTTCTCGTACTGTTTTTATATTTATCTATTAACTATTTTGAGGATTTTTGGATATTCCACCCCCAAGTGGAGGTGTAAGTAGGTTGCATATATTTTCACAGATTCTTACAAATTGCTTAAATCTGATGATATATCGAATTCCTATTTAATTCCTATGGTTTCCTATACCATATAAGCGCCAAAAAGTCAATTTTATGTATGCTTTTTAAAGCTTTGACTTCGACTTCTTAGGATTGATGAGATATTTGATCACTTTTCACTTCCACAGACTTTTTATATAATCGCCTATAGGCGTTTATAAAGTTCGATTTGGAAATAAACTGCAGTCTGCTGTGTTGTGGTGCCTGATCTGATTCTTCTTCAGTACGCGGCCGTGGTCAATTCCGGAAAAGGGCTAATTATCTAAAGCAGGGAATACACGATACAACGGTTGTACCGACGTGTGTTGTTGCGATATCTTTCCAACGGTTGTATGCACGGCACACACGATACGATTTGCTTACAATTTCCTTCCAACAAGATTTCATAGTTATTCCCAATACAGTTTTTGATACAACAGAAGTACCAACAACTTACGAAATCGCTACAACAGTTGTATTAATTATAATACACTATACAATTTACATACAACCTGTTGCATGCCACTGCCGGTTTTCGGTTCAGAGCATACAACCGTGCGATATTGGCCCAACCGTTTTTAGAAGCGAATACACGATACAATCGTCGCATACAACACCAGATTGGGCCAACAGTTGGTGCAACCGTTGTATACTGTATTCCCTGCTTAAGTCTATAGCTTGATTTGATATTCATTTTAGTGTCATTACTGAGAACTAAAGTCGAGGCATGAAAGATGTGTGCAATAATTGTACAGTGAATGAATGGTAAAAGTAGATGCAACATAGTTTGGTATATAAAGTATGATTTTTCTCAACAAGTGATGGTCAAATTCAGGGGGGGGGCAAGTGCCCCTTCTTGCCCTCCCTGTGAATTCAGGGGGGGGGGGCAAGTGCCCCTTCTTGCCCCCCCTGTGGGCGCCCATGGTTTGAGCCTAGGAATCATATTGCTTATCTTTCTTCATCACTAGATAGAAAGAAATAGCAATAGAAACATGTGCTCCCACCATGATCTATTTGTAAGGAAAAAAATAGCCGCATCACTCCGAGCGCAGCAAATGTCATCTGCGACTTACACGATAAAAATTAAATACGCGAAAAGTTACAGTTCAAGTGCGGTTACAATAAAACGACACAAGTGCGATGTGAAGTGATTGGAAATGTGTCACTACGTTATTAGTTTTTTATATTTATTATATTGCAGTAAGGTAACTTCTCCCCTGCCTGCACGTTTCATTTCATAACCCCCTTTCTTATTTCCAGCCGATGGCAATCTTCGCGAAATATTCATACGAGTACGAGCTTTTATCACAAAACGCTAGCATCAAACAGATGGTGCTATTGAGAAAGCCATTTTTCTATCGAGACATTCGCAGACATGTCTTCGAGATTCGGGGAGCATTTGTCTCGATACCGCGTATTTTTCCCATAAGACGTCTCGAAGAATCTCGCAAACAGGCCGCCATAGTCTTCGAGATATCTGCGAGATTCTCGCAGACGCGACCAACTGGGATGGTAGCTTACCATGAAAACATCAATTAATAAGGCTAGTTTAGTTCTTAATAATAATATTAAATTTTTTTGACCCCGATCCCTTTAAGATCCCAAGTTGATTTTTTTGGTATGTTTTGAAAAACAGTATAACCTAGACTAAAAAAACAAAAAAATTAAAGATACGCATTTTGAGATAATTAAGGATGCAGGACAAAATCGATATCCTTGAAAAAAAATTAACGTAAATTGGTGGTGGATTCTTTACGTGAGAAGCTTATCACGTGACATTTACCGACATTAAGCTTTAATTTGTTTTGACTGCACCATCCATCTAGTGCCAAGAGCTTGGATTGCAGGAATATAGCATCTGCCGGGGAGCTAGAGGAATGATATATTTTCAGATCATCGGCGTATAAAAGATGTGAAACACTTTCCAATACTTCTGATAGATCTGAAATGAAGATGTTGAACAAAAGAGGTCCTAAGTGACTCCCTTGGGGTACACCAGAAGACACTGATATTTCTTTGGAAATTAAGCCTTGGAACTTAACACATTGAGTTCTATTACTGAGATATGACTTAAGCCAGTCAAGTAAAGGTCCTGTTATACCGATCTTTTTTAACTTAAAGGTTAGAGTATTGTGGTCTACTTGGTCAAAGGCTTTGCTAAAGTCAGTGTATATTGCGTCGATTTGGCTCCCATTTTCCAGTGCGCAGAGTGTATCAGATACAAGAATCATTAGGTTAGTCGTGGTTGAGCGCCCTTTTCTAAAACCGTGCTGCTGGTCATTAAGAATGGGGTTGATAATATTGGTGAGTTTATCGCAGATAATTTTTTCAAATAGTTTCGGTATGGCTGATAGTATTGCAATACCTCGGTAGTTCTCTACGTTTCGTTTGTCGCCATTCTTGTGAATTGGCGTGAGATGCGACGATTTCCAGACTGAAGGAAAATTCCCTAATGACAGTGACTTGTTGAATAGAAAGTGTAGAGGTTTTGAAAGCTGAATGGCACACTTTGATAAGAATAGGGGAGGAATGAGATCCGGGCCAGGACCTTTTTTGACGTCAATATTTATAAGTGCATCAAGCACCTCCTCTGCGGACAAAGAAATATTGTCAGCAAGTGAAGGGGTCGAGTTGTCAGGTTCGCTAAAGGTTGATTCCGACGGGGGACTAAAAACTTCTCGAAAACGGTCGGCAAACATATCGCAGATATCACGCCTGCAGGATGTGTGCTTGAGTCCATTGGTCATGGTTACGGGGTAACCTGAACTTTTGCGTTTTGTATTCACAAAATCGAAAAATTTTTTTGGATCGGTAATAATATCCTCGCCAATTTTGTTTACATAAGACTCATACGCTTCTCGGGACTTAGAAGAGAATTCCGATGCCAGCTTGTTATATAATGTCTGAAGATCAGGAGTAGTCGTATCCGTTTTCTTAAGTTTTTTGAAGAACTTATTTCTTTGGTTCCGCAGTGATCTGAGATTTTTGTCCAGCCACGGTTCTGAGACTTTATCCTTCAGCTTGATTACAGGAACATAGTTGATGACAATTTTGAAAATCACATCGTAAAACGATGATATAGCATTGTCCAGATTATTAGATGAAAAAAGGAATGTCCAGTCTACCGAAGATAATTCATTATTAATACTAATAAAATCGGTATTACGGAAGTCAAATACAACATTATTGTTGTAAGAGTTAACAAAGTTCACAGTCATCATAAAGTTGGCTTTGAGTTAAAGCTGACTTTAGTGTCGTATAATTTATATGACACTAAAGTCAGCTCTAACTTAAAGCCTACTTTATGACGACTGTGAATAGCGGCCTATATATTTTATTTGACTACACGGAAAAAAATATCATTGGTTAGATTAACTATTTTCCGTAGTCAAAATGCTATTCTTTCAATTTCAATGGAAATAGTATGTTCAAATAGTTTAATATTTGGACCAAACTGAGAAATAGTTAAATTAAATAATTAAAAATAATACCACAATAAAGCAGAAGAATAGTTGACGATATTGTTTGATTTAATTAATTATGTTGTTCGGTAACTACGAAATTGTTATCTGACATTGTAATAGTAAAAACTACGAATAAGATCGTCAAATTGAACAGTGATTGGTAGTAATTTAAACACTGATATTGTTTGTAGTATTCAATTTTAATAAGGATTGTAGTCAAAGAAGCGGTGGTTACGTGAGTGATTGTTAAATCTTTGTCACTTTGCAGAGAAATAACACACACAGTAAAGTATAGTCATAAGTGCGCGTAGAGTTACAAGTAAATTTGAATAATATATTTCAATTTTTGAAGTTCCTGAAAAACGTAAGTAGATATTTGGTTATTTTCTTGTGTAAGATTTGTAAACTCTTGATTGCTAATTTCTGGCATCAGGAAATTAATTCTTAAATGATTTTCTGTCTTTGATTGCTATAGTTCAAAACAAATATTTTCAGTTCGCTATATTGTTCACTTTATAATAGCAGATCGATTGGAAGGAATACTGAATTTAAATGCTTTTGCGAACAAAATAACCCATTTTATTTAGTAGCTGCAATATGGTACGTTGAAGCTAATCAAAATATGTAGTTTGGAAGTGTTTTTAATAAAGCATTTATTGTTAATTGCTTTTCGTCAATGTTTTAAATTACTCATAGTAAAAAAGTGTGTTTTATTGAAAAAATTAAAAACTAGATTAGTACGTATTGACATGTATCTACACATATATTTATTTCTAATATTATCCAAGTGATTTAATAAATACAATACTGTTTACATTAATATTTGTATTAAAATTGTATTAAATAAATATTTTTCCTATAGTACCAATTGAAATTTATGTTTTAATACAGTTACAAGATTTTATTCAAGAGTATCTAGGTATGAAGAGCAGTGTATACATCTACTTTTCTACATACGAAGAGAGAAAGATTCAAAAGTATAGTATTATTTATTTTACAGATCTGAAACGTGCTTGCAATAGGTACGTACGGTAGTATTATTAGGGAAACTACTGAAATGGTTAGGGTAACATTATGAATAGTAAACGAATTACTATTTAATCAAACTAGATTGTAAAGTAACTATCAAAAATGTTAACAGACAATTTTTAAGAGTTTCTTCAACTATGTTTTCGTAGTCATTATACTATTTACACTTGTTTAATATTACCTATTTCATTGTTTGAGGCAAATTTGAACAAGGTTTTTGTTTGATTTTACCAATGATTTTCTTTCCGTGTAATAAGTACTTCACGATAAAAACTAAAAAGTGTCATTACTTACCAACTATTTTTTTTTAACTTAATAGAACAGAGGGTTTTGGGAGCTAGGAGCCATCAAACGCTTTATTTCAAACTATTTTTACGTGTTTTTTATAGGTACGATCTGGACTTAAGGCCGGGGTACATTACATGCGAGAGTGCGATGCGCGACTATTGCGAGACTCGCACGAGATCTCGCTCGCATACTTCATCGCAATCCAAAGTACATTAACTGAGCGGCGTTTTATTTTCACCAATTCGAAATATGTCTTTAATTTACAAGAAATTCATTGCAATGCATTATAAAAATAAAATAAAACAAAAACTTAATTCATTTCTAAAAAATTTTACCAGAACCGCTCAAATCACAGACTGTAAATGACAGTTCTACCACACGCACGCACCTCGGATGCGAGATTTTTCAATTTTCCGAAATTGTCTTGCATCGCATCGCATCGCACTCTCGCATAACGCAGCAATGTACATTGCCGAATGAAGGTATTTGTTACGAAAATGGTTTGACAACTGATGCGAGTCTCGCACTAGTCGCACATCGCACTCTCGCATGCAATGTACCCCGGCCTTTATAGACGAATATCTCGTCAATATTAAAGATTCAGTTATGTCGAAATGAACGCTTCTGCTACATGTCATGAAGTATGGATAAAAACTGTCGTGGCACTTGCAGGTTATTTTTGAAATCCAGAAGGTAGTACCAGAATTTTATTCCACTTCTATGGTGCGACAGCGACATCTAATCGTAGACTTATCATCAGTGGTTTAGGGAAATTATATGTATATTAAAAGTAGTAAAGTGCATCAAAAGAACAGTAAAAAAAAGGAATTACAAATATTGTAATATTAGGACATAATATCTAAAACGGTAGTACATATCTAAACACTAACGTCAGAGGTTCGAATCACACAAAAAGACATTTGAAGTAGTAACCGTGCCTCAGGAAAGTCCTGTTTACTGGCCTAAATAGTCATATAGAAATAGAGGAAAATCACATATTATTTAGTTCATATATTTATGTTGGCTAAGAAAGCTCTGACATAATTCTATTTGCAATTACATGAAAAGCACTCTCAATCCACAATCACATATTCTCCGAATTTATTTTTACTCTTATCTCTTTTGTGATATGGTACATACTGATAGTATTATACATCTATCATAGAACTACGTAATTGGAAACCGTCTTCCGGTTTATCTCAAAATTAGTGCTTCGTGATGTACTTAGCTTATAGTATCACTTAAAAGCCTACTCGTTACCAGGAATCGAACATTCGGTTTCTGATTTATTTCTTAAATCACAAGTTATATGTATCATATAAGTCGATTGAATATAAGCGAGTGGTGGTAGCACTTTACATGCTTACTAACTCTGGACTGGATTGGTTTGCGGTATAATAAGAATTTGCATCGGTAATTGATAGTAATATAGAAGTTCTATTAAATAAACGTTGTTATTATATAGTTACAGTGCGCCTTTTAAGATTGATAGGCTTAACAGTGAAACTGAGAATACCTGTTTGATACTGAATATATAGTGCGTGATACCAGAGGACATCATGAGTCAGTTTAGATTGTTCATGTCACGAAAACCCCTAATTTTCTCAAAGTGTGGATATTCGACTGTTTCAAGGTAACTAAAATCTAAACGAGTATAAGAAGGTAATAATAATAACATTGCTCAATTTATAATGATAAGCTGTACCACATATGTATTATGCAATACGCGATAGATAACTAGCTCCGTTTCGACGTAACCATATACCATAGTATGTGCATTAACTTGGTTTCGTTAATTTTATAGTAGAATGCGAAGGCGTAGATTTGAGTTTAAAGCCGTAGGCTTATTAATTTCTTGTTAAGAAATAAAAAAAAATAATTTATATTAAGTTGAGGTAGGATGGAAATTGGTTGTATGTCTTGTTGACATTATGTGAATGAATGGATAAAGCTGCGTACAATTTATTTCAGTTGTACTCTCATACATGAAAATATTGTTTTATAAAATGCAATTTTATTAAATTCAAACAAAACACTATAATTCTATTAGGGAATCGCCGGCCAATTTTAACCAGCCAAGCTATTACCATCACATTGGAAAGGAACCCTTAAAATACAGAACAATTGGACAGCAATATGACCTTTGTGCTGAAAAGTACGCTGATCGTGAAGCAATTGTATCACTTCATGAAGGCAAACAATTAACATATGCCGATGCTTTGCAAGAATGCGATCGGCTTGCGGCAAGCTTTCTCAAGATTGGCTTAAATAATGGCGATCGGATCGGAATATGGGCTCCGAACTATATCTTCTGGTACATTAGTATGTTGGCCGCAGCTCGAGCTGGTCTTATATCAGTTGGCATTAATCCATCGTTTCAAGCGTCTGAAGTGGAGTACTGCATCAATAAGGTGGCATTGAAAGCGATCGTGGCGCCCGAGACATTCAAAACAAGCAACTACTACGAAATATTGAAAGAGTTTATTCCCGAAATTGGCCATAGTGATGCCGGAAAAGTTAAGAGTGCACGAGCCCCCTCATTAAAAGCGATCGTATTGAAATCGGATCGAAAATTGCCAGGAACATTTCAATATGACGACATTTTCAATTACATAATTCCAGAAGATATAGCGAGAATCAGATCGAATCAAATACATGTACAACCTGACTCAGCCTGCAATATTCAGTTTACATCAGGAACAACTGGTAGTCCTAAGGCTGCAGTGAACAGCCACTTTAATTTCGTAAACAATGGCATTCATATTGCAAACCGAAATGAATTAGATACGAAGCATCATAAAATCTGCATCCAGAATCCACTGTTTCATGCCTATGGTGTTGTTGCATCAATCATGGCTGCAATGACTTATGGGTCTACACTCGTACTACCATCGGCTTTATTTAATCCAAGCGCTTCAATAGAAGCAATCATCAAAGAAAAATGCTCAGTGATCCATGGTACGCCAACAATGTATGTTGATCTCCTGCGACAAATTAACGAATCAAAAATTATATTAACTTCCCTGGAGATCGCTATTACTGGAGGAGCTTCATGTTCACCACAATTGTATCGGAATATCAGAAATGTCCTAAATGTGAAAAAGGTCAAAACTATTTACGGGCAAACCGAAGCCACGGCTGTTGTCTGCCACAGTCTTATCGAAGAAAACGACGATCACGTCCTACATACGGTCGGTCACGTTCAAGATCATACTGAACTGAAGGTTATTGATACATACGGAAATATCGTACCTATGGGGCAACCTGGTGAACTATGTATTCGAGGTTATCTAACCTCCTTGGGATATTACGGCGACGAAAAGAAAACGAAAGAATTGATCGGAGACGATAAATGGCTTAGGACAGGGTTAGTAAATATTTAATTGGAAATCTTACAATCATATAAATATCTTTGACTTCTCAGTGATCAATTCACACTCGATGGAAACGGATATGGGCAAATAGTTGGACGACTCAAAGAAATGGTGATCCGAGGAGGCGAAAATATTTTCCCGAAGGAAGTTGAAGATTTTTTAAACACACATCCTGATATAATCGAAACCCATGTAAGTAATATAAAGATTAGATGCTCTGAATAAAGACAGTATGAACAATTCCACTAATTTGTAATAAAATAGTATTAATGAGAGCTGCTAGGATTTTGTTTTCAATTACTATTTCTCTATATTTATTCTCCTGCTTTAGATTGTTGGAGTTCCCGACGAACGTCTTGGTGAAGAGCTTTGTGCATTTATTCGACTGAAAAATGGCGTTCCAAAATTAACTCAAGAAGACATTAATAAATATGGAAAGGGTAAAATTGCACATTTCAAAATACCGCGATATGTTCGACTAGTTGATGACTTTCCCAAAACAACGTCAGGCAAAATTCAGAAATTTAAATTACAGCAGCTATTTATGGAGCAAAAAAGTTGATAACGAACGCGTATGGTACTTAGATTAATTGCTTGTATTTATATTAAACTACAGTTATCACCTTTATGTTTTTCCGATTAAGAAATAAAGCGATTGCTGTATCAGTTCATTGAGAACGAATAATGTAACTTTTCGAATGTGAATCGGCAATGTAGAGATATTGCAATTTGCACAGAGGCTATATAATTTATTTTCTTATACACTTTCTTTAATAGCATTGATCCCCTTACTACAGTGCAGTCTCCTTGAGGAGACCACAAAAGTAGAACGTTATAACCGATAGTAGATAGCAGATTTGTACATGGGGATTGAAAAAAGATACTTTATAACCGAAAGTACGTTATAAAAGTGCACTTTATAAGCAGGCCCGGCCCTAGACTTTTCGGCGCCCGGTGCAGTATACACTTCGTCGCCCTAATCAATTTACATAACAAATTTTTCACTGAAAAAAAAAACAAAAATATTTTACTTATTCACTTTTCGATTTTTCATACAAATTCATGTAACTTTTTCTCAGGACCCGCTCAACAGCTTTGAATCAAACTTTGTACACTTATTATTTTAGTAAATCCAATGCTAATGAATGAATTAATTTCAAAAATATTAAAAACTTGACATATAATGTTTGAAAATTTAAACATTTTTGATGTTTTTCAAACCTAAAAAAAGTATTTAGAATCAACTTTTTAAAAATTGCTTCATTCAGTATAAATACCAATACTATTCTATCTTTAACCAAAAAAAGTCATCTTGATGTCTTTTATCAGTTTCGAGAAAAGGAGCAAACTAAAATCTCTCCAAATTAAATTTTTTTATTTATACATATTGTTAATACAAATCTCACAGATGGCATTGGTTCTGTTTTCAAAACTTTCCTCTATTTTTTATCAGATTATTCCATTTGCTCGTTTGATTTAAACCAATTAATGGTATAAATAAAATTCAGACGAAGTTTGGTAGCGGCGGAAGGTCGGTGTCAAAATTTTAAAATTGTACCGAAACACACCGAAAAGTTTGCCCAACCGCTCGCCGTCGTAATTCTGTGTCCATCGGTGTGTTGCGGTGCAATTTTAAAATTTTTACAGGGAACTTCACCGCCGCTAGCGAAGTTCGTCTCAATTTTGTTTATACAATTACTTCTCTTTATCATTCATCCAAAACATTCATTCCGCTCTAGCAAAAATGACGTGTTTCCTATTTCCCCACATAATTCACCGAGGCGCATTCGCTCCATATCTATCTTTTTCTATTGTATAGAAATCATGTTCTGAGCTCTTTCAGCACACAATCAAATCAGCACCAGCGCTGCGGCACCATGGAGCGGTGGCTCCAAATGAATCCGTACGAACGCAAAATCATACTAGCTGATGAACGTATGAATGCAAAATTGGAATAGCAGATGATCGCACAAACGAAAAGCTGTACTAGTCGGTATCGTAGAGTAAGAATATCTTTAAGAGAAAAGATTCAATGTTTTGGTTCTTAAACGAGAATTGAAAGAGTGTTTTTAGAAAATGGAAAAATGGAAAAAACCCTGCAAAATCTAGAATATGCATCGGAAAAAGTGTGGCAAATGTATTCAAGAAATCCTTTCTATTAATTTCTAAGTATGTTTTAAATTTATAGCAAAATATTTGCAGAGATTATATGAACTAGCGCCTTCCTTAATTTGGCGCCCGGATTCAATGCGCCATTTGCACATACGGTAGGGCCGGCCCTGTTTATAAGCATAGTCCAATATACATTTTTTTTTATGATTTTTTTTTAAAAGTAGTAGATAGTAGAAGTAGAAAAAGGTATGATTTTTATTTTAAAAAAGCTGTAGTAGAAGGATTTTGCTGACTAGTAAAGTCGAAAAATTATAGTGAGTTCCACAGTTTGTCAGGACGCTTTTGTTATTATACTCTAGATGGAATCTGTGAGTATTATAAGTTTAATCCAGTCCAAAAGTTTGTAACGCATAGAACCGAGCCTCGGACGAAAAAAAGTTATATATTATTTTTGGTTTGTTTATGACCAAAAACTCCAAATCAGCCTGACGTCCGTGTGGCTGTCAATAAATCCCATTAGTCCTTAGTGTAGCTGTCATACAAATATCCTGTTAAAATGTCTTCACTTAATTGACGAAACTCACTATAATTCAAGTTATCGCTGAACTACGAATTCAGAATTTTGTACAAATTAGTTTTGAGTGAAAACGAAGATCAAAGATTACTAGTCAGCGAAATCCTTTTACTACTTCTGGTATCTTCTATACAAAAAATCCTTAAGACACGTTTTCAACAATATTTTCCGATAACTCTTGAACGCTTTAAGCTAGGAATTTGAAATTCAGTACACATTAATTTTTAAATGGTTCCAAGGAAAATGTATAAGAAATCGAGTTAGTTCTTCTTGCACCTCCCATCTGAAAGTCTTAAAAGATATTTTTTTTCGTTGACTCACCCAGTTCAATATATGCAAAAATTAACGATATTGTCTTTTAGTTTTGAGTAGCAATCTAACGGCAGTCCTTAATAACGAACATACTACATGCATAAACCTGATTCTACTTTATCTCCAACTACAATATAAATCGGAGTTCAGTATTTCATCTAGAGTATCATACGATTGGCTTGTAGCCGATCGGAACTGCAGTATATTTGAGATTGTCAGTCAGTCGCACAGTAATTTCAATCGCAACTTAACCATAGACCCATCTCAGACTTTAACGCAAAAAATAATACAGTTGTTGTCAGATCTTATGCCTCTTTTCGTACCATAAAGTTCAACATATGGTTCTCAGTGTTCAGCAAAAACGTCCCGAGAAATAAAACTTAGGGACTACAAATATTGCCAGGATTAAATGGAAGTCGTAAAAGGGAGTGGGTTAGTTTGTTCGTATTGGGCTTATACGCTTATAAAACCCGTATAAGGGAGTGGGTTAGTTTGTTCATATTGGGCTTATACGCTTATAAAACCTGTATAAGCCTAAAACGAATAAACACTCCCTTTTATGACTACCATTTAATTCTGACAATATTTGGTAGTCCCTAAGTTTGCCAAAGTAATAAATATTCCGAGTATAAAATGGTACTAAGAACGGTTTTCAACAGTTTATTGTTTTACCTGTTTTAAAAGAAGTCATGGGGAGAATAGACTTATGGGGAGCTTGTAGAGTACAAAAAGAAAAAGAATAAATTTTGGGTTTTCGACTGATTATGAAAATTTATATTTTCCTGATAAAACAAGACCAGCAACGCGACATTTAGAGACCGAGAAGTGCCTAAAAATAAAAAAAAAATTAAAGTTAAAAAATTTCACGGGTACAGTACGTGTTTTCTATTTTGTAGCCCCCCAATACACTTACGCAAATAGACAACTCACACAACCAGAACCTATTAGGCAAAATTTTGCTTACTGCCGATCCAGTTATACTACTACATCCATGTTGCGAACAAAATGGTTTCGTGGGAAATCATGTTTTTTGAAGCGTTTGCCCCGTTTGCTCGCCAAACGCTTATCAGAATTCATTATGTTTTTTTGCTTTGTCTGTTTTGGATTAAAGCATTAGTTGATCGAAGATTATCAAATTTACCTAACGCAGTATTGACTTGTAGGACATAAAGGAAGGTTCATAAAGTATCAACCTTTGAATAGCTGTTATAAAAAAAGTGAAGCGATTTTTTAAAAATGCTTCGATCAAGTAGAAGTACTAACAGAGCTTAACAAATGAAAAATTAGAGTGATACGATTGGCGGTTGAAGAGAAAATGGTCCTCAAAAATACTCACTTTTGCACTCCCTACAAGCTCCCCTTAACATATTTTATTGAACACAAAAAGGCATAGGGAATGTTAATTTTTGATTTGCTATTATGACGAAATTTTTTTTATAGGGGATTTCCATGCAACGGATGAAATTTCTATAATTACATTTTAACTTAGACTTTGATGTGTGAGTCATGGGGTACAAGTCTTAGTTTTTTTCTAAAATAATAAATAGCAGTAAGTTATTGCCATAAATATGATAAACGGCATTTATAACGAAATAAAGCATGGTGATATTCATCCCTTTGTTAGTTTAAAATAAAATGACCATGCTGTTGTAAATGTAATTCTACTATTAAGGAGCACTCTACTACACTTTAGAAAGTATTGATGGTTTAGTGAAAAAAAATCGATACTATCGAAATCTGACACTATCGATGTGTAAGCAACACTACTATCAGCTCAAAGCTCATCAATAATAAGACTAGGCATATGAGTTAAACTTCGTTATCAATAAACTTGTTTAGAATAAAAATGGTCGGCGAACTATCTAAGCCTAGCTAAAATATTATAAATACATACAAAACGTGTTGAGAATTGCTACCAACATTCAAACCTTGACTGGATGCATGCAAAGCCTTTAAAGATATTACTGGAACCGGTCGACATTTCAAATAATACCTCTAATACATTTTCAACTTTTTATTTTACCATTAAGTTTTTCGAGATTTTTTGTTGGTCGCCGATTTTGTTTTCCACTCTTACGAGTGAACCTACCCAATATTTAGAATATCAAATGATGGCTTACGAGGAAAGTAGGTGCACTTCAACGAGCAACGACTCTTCAGGAAACAACACACACGGCTCCTATTGCATTTTATTTATTTACATTTAGGTCCAAATCATAATTTTTTTCTACAAACGACACAAAACGCAGTCAGCTTAACGAATCGGTGCCCAGCTCTCAATAGTTTCGCCAATCTTCTTGCGTTCTATAGGACAAAGAAAATTAAAATCAAATGAATAACATGCGGAAATGAAGTCCCACCTGGAGTCGGGAAATCTTCAGGATGAAGCTCCACGTAATGCCGTAATACCGCATCCTTGTCCGCTAAATATGCGTTCCGCTTCTGATCAATGAAATAGCCGAGTGCACCACCGCCACCTGCAAGCATTGCGTGCATTTGAATACCTAAAATAGAAAGAAATAAATAAAAATTAAGAGTTCCGTGGAGAGGACTTTGCGTAGAGGTTAGAGATCCTTTCCGCTTTTCGTTTCGTTATGTAACTTTACGTACCGGAAAAAACGGGTTTACGCGTCGCCCAGTTCATGTAACACGCGGCACCGAATCCTACGACGGCACAAATCCCCGGATTCCATTTGTCATTAAGAAAGGACACCTGCCGGTCGTACTTATTTGTAAGAAGTTCCAAAGGAGCAGTCATGGTGCGTTCTTCGTAGTAAAATTTTGCAGCCCAAACATGAAGCACAACCACAAAGTAATCCTAACGTCTGTCTAACTGACAGTGACAGACATTGCTGGCTGTCAGTGCCAAGGCATTGAACTGTTGCTGTCGTACGGCTCTTTTCTTTATCAACTAATACAGTGCTTCTTAAACATATTATACGCGCGGAATTTGAACTAAAATTTTTTTAATCGATGAATTAAATTTAATTTAATTCAAAAGTAAATTTTGCAGGATACTCCTAGGACTGGTTAGAATGCCTTCAATCACGGTCGTACACACAGGTCCGGAAACTCAATGCAATTTTTTGCAGTGGCGGGAACAACTTTACTAAAGTCAAAAATTTTCAGTTTCTGTTATAGCCACCGGTTCGTTTATTTACGGGTATAAACAAAAAAAAATTATGTAGAATTAAACAAAGGGTTATAATAGTTATCAAAACTATTTTTAAAATTGTTAGTTGTAGATGCGTCGAGTGTCCACTACTCGATTGAGTAGAAAATTACAAAGAGGATTCGTTCTCGAACTAAGATAGATATTTTTATCTTTATGTCCTCTTAGCAGACGATTTATATTTCTAGTATACAACCATAGAGATATATATACTGGAGATGACAAGCAGTGGTTGAGTTGAAGGCAGACGTCGTCGCATTCACTTGCACGCAAAACAACAACAAATTGACATAACGCATCTGTTCCGTCTCACTCACATGCTAAGATAACGATAATTTGATATAACAATCTTGTTTTGTCTGAATTTTTATCGTGTTTTTGGCTTCAAAGCGCTTTATACAAAACCGGTGGCTTGTTGAATCCACTAGCTCTATGTTTCAATAATTGGTCTGTTCTATTTGACGGGTGTAGTGTACACCTTCTACACTTTTTGCACTGGCTCTCGAGCTAGTGCAGGAAAGTGTAAAAGGGAGTGGCGGGGAAGGAACAAGAACACTATTTGAGGTTGAGTTTGTGTCATTGATTTGACGTCAAAGGCTGTTTAGAAAATCGGGTGCAAGAAAGTGCAACTTACACCGGGCAAAAGGAACAAACCTAATATCACCACATTTACATACTGCAATCTTTCTGCATAGTTTAAGTCTCTTACTTCCCGTGGAATTTTTCCGCACATCGTTGCACTTGCTCTAGTACTGGCTACGCCATATAAAAAGTACTGTATTTGAGGATTAGCTACAACTAGAGAGATGTATGTATAATCAAAAAACAGCTAAAGTAGTAATTTTTTAAAGTGTAGTACTCTACTTGAGCGAAATTAACAGTTTTGAAAATTAAAATCAAATTACATTGACTTATCAGAAAATAACTCCTTGGGGCAGATAATTCTCGACAAAAAATTTATTGCAACCAAGTAGAAGTTTTTATTTGGTAGAGCGGTGTAGATACCGCGCCATAGATCATAAAATCTCTGTTACCTTATAAAATAACCAAAACATTAAAGCTTGCAAATCACTTTTCTATCTAGACTAAAACCTCAAGTGAAAATCATTTACGATTTCCTGTTAAAACCGCTACTACTGCATCCTGTTATGCATAAAACGAATTCTTCTCGCGTCAAAGGCATTCAACACAATACAATTTTAAATGAAATTCAGCAATTACTTTATTATTATCTTTATTGTTATCGATTTTAAAAAAAAAAAAAATTTGCTACCCTACCGTTTTATGAATAATAAACGCCAAAAAAGCAAAAAAAAATTTCAGTCTGTCTGTGCGCCGTCCGCCGTACGCAAACTCGTTTGAGGAATTATAGTTGCCAAGCCCTATGAGCTATTGAATTGAATTTTTTTTTCTGAATAGACATGGTGGACCCCTTGAAGAGAATTTTTTTTGAGGGGTGAGGGTGTGAGGGGGAAGTTGGGGGAAGCGTTTTAGACGAAAAATTTTGGTTTCTAGATCTCAGTAACCACTTATGGTAGGAGGCTGAAACTTGAAATTTCTATAGAGCTTTGATAGTGGACAAAAAAATATCTGATATGGGTGAAGGGGTGTGGGAGTGGAGGGGGAGATAATGCGTCCAGAACGCAAAAATGCCGAGATCGACACATTCTAAAATCCATATCTCTTAAACCGTTAAGGGCAAGCAATTAAAACTTAACAAATATTTGTAGTTATACTAGGAGAGTAGATCGAAACAAAATTTTTTGGTGGGGGTTGATTACGATATCTTACAAACCAATTGCACCAGAAAAACAAAATTTGGTTTGGGTATAAAGCTTGATAAATAAAGATTGCTCAAAGTGAAATCTTTGAAGGGGGGAAGGGAGCATAGAAGAGGGGGGGGGGGATAAGAATTTTTTAAAAATATCACTTTTCATATCTCAATAACAGTGTAATAATAATTTATTTAATTTAATCCATGAGCTACCCAAGTAACAAAGATCTCTGTTTACGGGTTGTTGCAACGTTGTTACAGAACTTTCAACAGCAATTTGGTTGCGATGGAACAGTGAAACAGCCACCTGACAACGTTTTTACAACGTTGTGAAGTTAAAAGTGGGAAATAGAATGAAGCTGTGAGGACGTTGTAGCAAACCACCGAACAACCTTAAAACAGGAAATAAGTTGTCCTGACTAAATCTTCTTTTAAACAGCAAAAAAGTTGCGAATGAGTTTCGAAAATAACGAAAAAGAAAAAAAAGGAAACTCTTTCTTCTTCTACTTTTTTTCAGTTCCTTTTTTCTTACACACCTTTTTTATAAATTTTTTTCCGCTCGCCGCGGCGCGGCGCTACTACTACAAATTTTTTTTTAATGTTATATATTTTTAAAGTACCTAAAGTTTTTTTCTGGAAACATCGATCGACTGCGGGTTCGAACCTAGATCCTCTGAAGAGATTTTCGTACACGTACAAGTCGCAATGCTCTAGCCCGTTGCGCCATCGAGGTAATATTTAAAAGGTTGTTTTTACGTGATTATGTGTTCATGGGCAGGAGCGTCCAAAAATAAGGAAAAGAAGTGGCAGTTTTCTAAATGCGAACTGATTTTTAATGAAAAAAAAGGAAACTCTTTCTTCTTCTACTTTTTTTCAGTTCCTTTTTTCTTACACACCTTTTTTATAAATTTGTTTCCGCTCGCCGCGGCGCGGCGCTACTACTACAAATTTTTTTTTAATGTTATATATTTTTAAAGTACCTAAAGTTTTTTTCTGGAAACATCGATCGACTGCGGGTTCGAACCTAGATCCTCTGAAGAGATTTTCGTACACGTACAAGTCGCAATGCTCTAGCCCGTTGCGCCATCGAGGTAATATTTAAAAGGTTGTTTTTACGTGATTATGTGTTCATGGGCAGGAGCGTCCAAAAATAATTAAAAGAAGTGGCAGTTTTCTAAATGCGAACTGATTTTTAATGTTTGATTGTTAAATTTAAGGCTGATGTACCGAAAATTAGCATAGAACAACAATTTTTCAGGCCATGGTTCCCATTGGAGTACGTAGTCGACATGTGTCTTGTTGTCGACAACAAAGTTCGAGGGTCTCTCGGTAGTCTCTTATACTTTTTCTGTTTTTTGCTGATTTTCCGCACTTTTGGATGGCGTACAGCGTGATCTTTGGTCGGATTTTCACTCTGCTAATTTTCCTGAGTAGGTGGTAGAGTCACTAAACAGGGGTACGCAACTCGTGCATATTGGTGGACTAGAACAAAAAACTC
Organism: Beris chalybata; assembly: GCA_949128065.1. NCBI lineage: Eukaryota > Metazoa > Arthropoda > Insecta > Diptera > Stratiomyidae > Beris > Beris chalybata. The sequence continues at coordinate 138,469 of OX421896.1, read as the reverse complement.
TGTGATTTTTCTGCTTGTTTTTCTGTTTTTTGCTGATTTTCTGCACTTTTGGATGGCGTACAGCATCATTTTTGGTCGGATTTGCACTCTGCTAATTTTCCTGAGTAGGTGGTAGTCTCACTGAACAGGGGTATGAGACACTTGATGAATCGCAGCTTTATTTCTGTTTAAAAGAAAACAATTTCTTAAACCGAAAAGTATCGCTACAGAACTAATTGCTATTAAATATTCCGCACTGTTCAGTGTTTATATTAATATTTCGAATATTTCGAATCCAATTGCAACTGAAAAATTTAAAAAAAAAATTTATGTGTTGAGTAATTGAACCCACGACATCACCAAAGTAAAGTAATTGTTGAGCTAAGAGCTGTCGCTACAGAGAAAAGGTTGTAAATACAGCCGATTGGTTGTAACAACTATTTTGCTGTTAAAATGCGAATTCCTTCCATTTTGATCAAAATAACCGCAACTAAAACTCTGTAAAAATGGAAAATTAAGTCATACAGATATTTGGCTATTTTGCCTTCTGTGACAACGTTGGAGCAACTCTCAGTTCTAACCTTTTGGTTATCGTGATATTTTTATCCATTGTGATGGTTGGCACAACGTTATTACAGCAATTAAAGTTCTGCGATGGAATAAGAAGTTGTTTTGTGTTACTTGGGTAAGCTCGTGCGGATCGTAGTAATTATATGTACAATAGATGCTTCAAATTTTTACCAGAAGTAGGCCCAATAAAACCCTAGTAGGGGAAAAAATGAAGGTGGGGTGTAGAGGGTGAGGGTGGGGAAGGGTGAGAAGGAAAAAGTTCAGATGTTTATATCTTAAGAACCTGTAATGATAAAAACCTTAAACTTCGTATTTAGATAAAACTATAGTAGTGGCATGGTGGAAAATTAAACATTATTTTAGGGGTAGCATGGTACGAGGGTGGGGGGTGTTTTTCCTAACTTTAGAACGGCTTATGCTAGAAAGTTGAAACTCGGTACGTATATGTAAATCAACTAGAAAAGTAATTCTGATAAAAAAAAAATCCAATATTCATTGGCGTTCAGAAGTGGGGGAAAAAAAATTATCTGTAAATATAAAATGCATATATTTTCACGATTTTCGTCATATCTACTAGGTCTTTCCAAATATTGAATTCATTTTTATTCTACGGATTCTTCATATGAATACCTAGAAAGTGTTTTCAAGATTTTTTGAAATTCGACCCCTAAGGGGGTGTAAAGTGGTTGTATTCTTTTTATGAATTTCACCATATCTCTCAGGTCTGATCAGATATCGAATATATTTTCACTTCCCTAGGCTTTTTTAATAATGATCTATTTTCAAGTTTTGTCTTTTTCATCCTCGGCCCAAGTAACACAAAACAACTTCTTTCTCCATCGCAGAACTTTAATTGCTGTAATAACGTTGTGCCTACCATCATAAAAAAAAAGTCACGACAACCAAAAGGTTAGAACTAAGAGTTGTTCCAACGTTGTCACAGAAGGCAAAATAGCCAAATATCTGTATGACTTAATTTTCCATTTTTACAGAGTTTTAGTTGCGGTTATTTTGATCAACATGGAAGGAATTCGCATTTTAACAGCAAAATAGTTGTTACAACCAATCGGCTGTATTTACAACCTTTTCGCTGTAGCGACAGCTCTTAGCTCAACAATTACATTACTTTGGCGATGTCGTGGGTTCAATTACCACTCAACGCATAAATTTTTTTTTTAATTGTTCAGTTGCAATTGGATTCGAAATATTCGAAATATCAATATAAATACTGAACAGTGCGGAATATTTAATAGCAATTAGTTCTGTAGCGATACTTTTCGGTTTAAGAAATTGTTTTCTTTTAAACAGAAATAAAGCTGCCATGTTATTAATTACATATTCATCAAGTGTCTTATACCCCTTTTCAGTGAGACTAGGTACCACCTACTCAGGAAAATTAGCAGAGTGCAAATCCGACCAAAAATGATGCTGTACGCCATCCAAAAGTGCAGAAAATCAGCAATAAATAGAAAAATAAGCAGAAAAATCACAGAGTTTTTTGTTCTAGTTCACCAATATGCACGAGTTGCATATCCCTGTTCAGTGACTCTACCACCTATTCAGGAAAATTAGCAGAGTGAAAATCCGACCAAAGATCACGCTGTACGCCATCCAAAAGTGCGGAAAATCAGCAAAAAACAGAAAAAGTATAAGAGACTACCGAGAGACCCTCGAACTTTGTTGTCACAACAAGACACATGTCGACTACGTACTCCAATGGGAACCATGGTCTGAAAAATCGTTGTTCTATGCTAATTTCCGGTACATCAGCCTTAATTTTAACATTCGTGTATTGCCAATATTTAACATAATACAAAATCATACATAAAAAGTTCGTATGTATTTAGAAACCTGCCACTTCTTTTCCTTATTTTTGGACGCTCCTGTCCATGAACACATAATCGCGTTACAACAATCTTTTAAATATTACCGCGGTGGCGCAACGGGCTAGTGCATTGCGACTTGTACGTGTACGAAAATCTCTTCAGAGGACCTAGGTTCCCGAGCCCACAGTCGATCGATGTTTCCAGAAAAAAACATTAGGTACTCTAAAAATATATAACATTAAAAAAAAATTTGTAGTAGTACCGCCGCGCCGCGGCGAGCGGAAAAAAATTTATAAAAAAGGTGTGTAAGAAAAAAGGAACTGAAAAAAGTAGAAGAAAAGAAAGAGTTTTTTTTTTTCTTTTTCGTTATTTTCGAATCTCATTCCCAACTTTTTTGCTGTTTAAAAGAAGCTTTAGTCAGGACAACTTATTTCCTGTTTTAAGGTTGTTCGGTGGTTTGCTACAACGTCCTCACAGCTACATTCTATCTCCCACTTTTTACTTCACAACGTTGTAAAAACGTTGTAAAAACGTTGCCAGGTGGTTGTTTGACTGTATCATCGCAACCAAATTGCTGTTGAAAGTTCTGTAACAACGTTGCAACAACCCGTAAACAGAGATCTGTGTTACATGGGGACCACATCTCGGAATATGACCCAATTATATAATTCATATGTTACACCATATTCTAACCGCTGCCCGAACTTTTTGTTAGGTTTTCAGTCACATAGTAACATACACCGCATCCCCGAATTGAACACATTGCAAACTTCTGCCGGAAAAATAATAAAGTTCCGCCCAGACTGTTGGCAGATTTTTTTTGTTGTTTTCACATCACGAGAAAACAACGTTAATAAAGTTTTCAATAGAAAACTCAAACTAAAATAATAATGAAATTTTATAACACGTGTGTTTGGCTTTGTTCACCTCCCTCCTATCCACACCTACATGTTGACGGTGTATTGGTAGAGTAGTAACCCAGTAGGAAATGGGAGCAGTCCATGATTAATCCCGGACTACTCCTTACGGAGGTTTGGAGACCTCGTTTTCTCCTCCATTTGACCTCCTTTTTGCAAGAGCATGTCCGCTAAAATTAGATCTCCAATATACCTCCAAAGAAAGCATTCAAAAATACTCTAATGGGACTAGTTCTGCAGTAAAACTCAAAAGTGGTCTCCATATAGTCCCATTTTCATCCATTCGGAGCAAAAAAAGAGAAGTGAATAAGAAGAAGTGCATAATTTTGTTATTAATCTCCTTTTTCGCTCCATTGTGAGCGATAGTAGATACCTCGTTATTTACTCCCTCACGGAGCTCTCCTCAAATTTCCTAGTGGGAGCCCACTAGGAAATTTGAAGTATTTTTGAATGCTTTCTTTGGAGGTATATTGGAGATCCGATTTTAGCGGACATGCTTTTGCAAAAAGGAGGTCAAATGGAGGAGAAAACGAGGTCTCCAAACCTCCGTAAGGAGTAGTCCGGGATTAATCATGGGATGCTCCCATTTCCGAATGGGAAGTGGCTACACAACATTTTTGCACCCTCATCTTCGATGAAAAGTACGCGGTATAACGCTAGTCATCATAATCATTCGTAATAGTGGTAGTTGGAGCGCGGTTTTTATACAAGGGGACCACAATGGATCCGCAGTGATCTCTCGTGATGGACTGTGGCAATAGCTGTTTTTTATTCCCGGTTAACCATAAAGCTCGACAAAATTGCACGGCAAAACAACAACAATGCGGCTACGGTAACCGCACTGTTGTTGTTTTGCCGTGCAATTTTGTCGAGCTTTATGGTTAACCGGGAATAAAAAACACAGCTAATGTGTCCACCCGTCTCAACCTAACCTAGTTGGAAGTTCTAGAATAACTTCGAAGGAGCTTAATCCCATTCACCGTCATCGCATGGAATGTAAACAATGATTCTACGCATGATTTGTCCAACTGGAAACATTGGAAAAGCATTGTATACGCTCCGAAATTTTCCAGAGAACCTTAGAAAAAATTATTGATTTCAGTAATAAAATTGTTGCACAATCGATTCAGTAACGCACTAGTACTATGTATGTATTAACTATGAAGCGTCGGGTCGGTACGAGTACATGTATTTTCATTCGGAAAAGTTTGCTAACTCAATCTCTCCACGGTCCCAATTTACCCGGACATTTTGAAATTCCACCGAAAGGCGATGCTTGTGACAATCTCTTCCTCTGATCCAAAACAAAGACTTTGTTTATGTAATTATGTTCCCGTCTGCCTCACAAATGAGTGGTGAGCTGTGGAGCCGGCCTAATAGGAACAAACAACAAAACTGAAAAAGAAAACCAGCCAACACACCGGCCTCGCTCAGCGGAGGATAGGGAAGCTCGGGAGCACTCCAGGATGCCTCCTAATCCTCGTAGCACTACGAGGGAGACTATGAAATATCGACTTTTTACCAGCCTCAAAATTATTGAAGAATTAAAGGTGTCTTTCTTCTTACATCTAATTAAAAAAGACCTAGCTACCATTAAGGTTGCTGCCGTCCATAAGACTCCGTTTCTCTCAAAAAGTTCCGGTCACGATACCAGTCTTCTCCAATAAACACTATTCAAAAATATTGTTCTCCATGACTTTCTTGCTTTCACTTCTCCACCATTCTGATCCACTACAGCTCACTAACTATTCCAACATCGTTGGCCGTTCCGTCCAAATTTACGTCCTTAATGGGAATTTTTTTAAACTTTGTCAGGAATTCAACCTCAACCAGGTTCGTGGAATTATAATATAATTTACAGCCTTCGTTTTCGCGTTCTAGACGGCTACCTACTTGTCACTATATCCTCGAGTTCCCGTGCTTCCGGAATTTAAATACGGAGGATGTCAAGTTCCGTGTTCTTACAGATTGTGCCTGTCCGAAGGATTTATTCAAGACGGCCATCGGACGACAACGATAAACACCGGCGATATACATACACATGCTTCAGTTGCGATATACCTTTTGCCTTTCCTTTCCGAAGAGTTTCTGATGTCGACTGCCTTTCTTCTTGATTTATGTACGCATAAATCGTGAACCGTTACCGCTTCCCATTCCCATTGCTCTGCGCACTACCATACCAGGTGCCTCTTTAAAACGTCCTGTTTCAAATAATAACTTTATTTATTCACTTCCCAGAGGTTGCCTCTCCATCTACTCCGGGAACATCCCACGATATTGTGGTCTGTATCGCGTCGTCCCTCCTCGTAACCTAACTTGTTGGACCACCTGGAAAGGGGAAAGGGAACGGGCGCAGTAACTAACTGGCTACGAGCAATTTAAACTGTAACAATCTACTGCTACGAGTATTAAACATTTCAGTGTAGCTCTGGTTTATTATGACGCCATGAGATGCTATGACCAAGTTCCTATACGAACTACATCTTGGCTTGGCACTAATTTTGGCACGGCAGTTTGCATTGGATAATTGGATTTTCATGGCACTCCGATTCATAATTGAAACTGTTATGGTATAAACACAATTGAGACGAAGTTTGCCAGCGGCGAGCGAATTTCGTCGAAGAAGTTCGCTGTCGCTATGGTATAAACACAATCCAGACGAACTTTGCAAGCGGCGAGCGGATTTCGACGAAGAAGTTCGCTTTCGCTAATGGAGAAATGGAATATTTTGAACTCAAGTAAACCTGTCACATTCATTTCCTTTCCTACACATCCTTTCACAGTTTAGACTTTTTATCTACTCGCTTATATTCTGCGTGCCCTAAATCAAAAAGAATGGGCTTTGCCCGGACAGCCTCAATCAATTTTTCCTCAAAAGACATTTCGGAATCTGCAATGTAAATTAGTTCCATAAATAATTATTTATGATACATTTTATGCTTTTTACTTATCAAAGAATAAAAAAAACTACAAATCACTTTTAAAAAAAACCGTGTCGGAAGAAATCGTTGCGTTTCACTGTCAACAAACCTGACAGAAAACACACTGACACCTGTGGCGGTGACGGCAAAATTAGAAATTAGATGTTTTCCAGCGGCAACGAAATGTTCGCACAACCGCTCGCCGCCGTAATTGTGCATCAGTAGGTGTGTCGCGGTACAATTTTAAAATTTTGACAGCGAATTTCGCCGCCGCTGGCGAACTTCGTCTCAATTGTGTTTATACCATTATATAGCCGGTGCATGTAACTAGCTGCGATTCAAGTCATGCGTCCTATGCTTTGGCGCTATCTCGGATTGTATATAAAGTTAGTACGTATGCTAACTTTTGTACTTTACCTAGACAGCATTTTAAGTAGGGCTAGCTAAAACATATTCTGTTCGAACTGCAAGAGCATCGGTTCATCTGCGACGGAAAACGGATAGCGGTGGTAGTCTTCTAGGAGTTCCGTGGAGCACGCGGCGAAAACTTCGTACCAGTTGTGCTCATGCGTACATTCTCCAGGATTGTCCGCGTGCATTCGGATTTGGTTCATATTTTATCGGGTTTTTCCTTCTCGTCAGCGAAACAAATTCATTTGAGAAAAGTTTAGTTGAGCTTCGGTGGTTCATTTCGTAATATCAATAACGTGTGTGCGGGAATTTTCTAGTGATTGCTTATTATTTGCTTTTTATGTGAAATAATTGAAGTTGATCTGAAATACAAGCCGAGCAAGTAAGAGCCGGAAAGGAAAATTGAATTCCGCTTCGAATTATCCCTGTCCCGATGCGTAGTTCATTAAATTTATCATAAATATTGATTGGGTCCCCCGGGACTCAAAACTTACCCTAGTAATGATTTAAAAGTGATTGGAGCTAGGTAGAACCACCAGGCCTACATCGTAAAGTTTTCCATATTTTTTTCAATCAATTATTTTCCGAATTTGTGTCGACATTGTGACTATTTTGAGTCCTTTTTCACTGTGCTTGTAGAAGGCAACGTTCTTGAGCTAAAAAGAGAAACCAGCATCGAAAATTTCAAAGATGGAAAATAATAGGACTGAAATATTGCTTTTTCGGGAATAAAGTGTGGGGGTGTGTGTGCGAAACTCTGCAAAGAAACATACGTCATCGGAAGTTTAGTGTATTGAAAGCTTGCTGCGGAGAACTTATTTGAGCAATCAGGACCAGAGGATTTCTCCGAACGGTGAAAGTAACAACGATTCTATCGCCACTGGAGGAAAATTCAATAATGGCAAAGGTAATTGATTTTTAATGTTTTCTTTTTGTTACTTATCATTGCGAACGTAGAGTGTCGGGCCAGCAGAAAATCGGGCATTTGATGATATAACACTTAGGCCTGAACGACGATTCCTTTGCACATATCCATGTACATCACGGCCACCATGTTTGTTTTATCCTGTTGTCTGTTCTGTATCATAACTTAATGACTGCAACAGCAATATAACATCCTCTCAACGTTGCATACACACCAACGTACGGAACGTTTATCGTTCGTGGGTACAATAGTAGTGTACGGCGTTGTTTTTGAACTGCATTGTCGATATTTTATATAATGCAATTTTTTGAACAGTTTTGCTATGCAACAATGGTTAGAGTGCATTAACGCGTTTGATACTTTGTGGAGTCGACAAAAAGAGTTGACTGTACTGGACACCATTACTTTTTATTTTATTTTATTTTGCAGTAATTTGATCAAATTTTTACCACGAGAACTTCATAGATAGGTACACCATGAAATTCCTTTACAGAAGTTTTAACGACGTTCTAGGGATATTCTACGGAACCATAACTTTTGCCTGGAAATTCAAATGTCTACCTTAGCGGTATTTCCTTTTCATATTTTAGAAAATGGAAAATCAATTGAATTTTGCTTATATGTATTTCTAAACTATGTAAAATGTCAACAGCTTTCCAACGTATAAGAGTTGTCTAATAAACTTTTAACACAGAGTAGGGGATATAAAATTTCAACATATAAGCATAATTAAATAAAAACACAACGCAGTCACGATCGGCTGCAACCCAATCGTATGATACTCAAGATGAAATACTGAACTCCGATTTATAGATTAGTTGGAAACATATCAAAAGAATGAGGAGTGCACAAACAAATATTACATGACCTTTTACTTACAGGTAGAAACTATTGTATAGTGGCTACTCGATTTCTTGAAGTATAGTGAGTTCCATAAATTTCCATAAGTTAGGACATTTTACAGAATTTTTGTGTGGCAACTACATGAAGGACTTATAGGATATTTTTCATATTAATAGTTTCAGCTGCGACTATTATAAAATCAACGTATACAAAATTTGAAAGTCGCTACTTAGAGCGTTTTAAAGTTATCGTTCAATATTGGTGAACACGTGTTTTAAGGACATTTGTATGGTAGCTACCCAAAGAAGTCGATGGATAGCGTTAATTAATGAACTCAGTCTTGGTTTTGATATAAAAATATTCCCTGTAAAATTTTGAATCTCTGCTTTAACTCGTACTGGAGTTATAGTGGATTATGTAACTTGCATACATTTTTGAAGAACTTTTCTTGGCTGCTACACGAAAAACTCATTCGATTTGCATCATATTCAGACCTTCGTTTCAAATATTGTAAACTTTAAGTATGCAAAATTTCAAGTTCCTAACTTGAAGCATTCGTGCAATAATTGAGAATTCGTGTTTTAATAACTCTTGTATGGAAGGTACCCGAAGGAGTGAAAGGATATCGCCCATTAACGAACTTTGCCTTTCTTTTTTCATTTTACAAGTTGTGACAAAATTTTAACCTCCTGAGTCAACCCATTCTTGAGTTATCGTGCAAACGGACGGACAACAATCGGATTTGGAGGTTTTAGTTCCAAAAATAAACACAAAATAATATAAATATAACTTTTTTTCGTGAGAGGCTCGGTTCTATGCATTACAAACTTTTCGGGCTGGATTAAACTTAGATACTCTATATGATTTCATCTAGAGTATAAAAATCTGCCAACAGTCTGGGCACAACTTTATTATTTTTTGGGTAGAATTTCGAACGAGTTTCAAGCTGAAATGCGGTGTAGGTTACTATGCGACTGATAACCTAAAAGTATAACGTTCCGGATATCCTCCTGGTTATTCTTTAGATTATTAGTCGCATAGCATTCTATTACTATGCTCAGACTACGAGACTTACGTGCTTAAATCGAGTTAAGCGCTGTGAAATCACTTCCCGAACGCTATTACGAAAACACGTTGCTACAACTCGTTTATCAGAAAGCATGTACTACATCCCTTGCGAAAATCGAAGTAAACTTTCGAACCAACTATTTAATGGTTTAGAAACTCAATGATGCATTTGTGCAACGACAGCATTAGCTAACGAATTCACTATCCATTACTGCTATACAAACATTTTAGTTCCTAATAATTTAGAAAGAATAAAATTGTTAATGAAGCAATGCTGAATATTTATTTGTGAAAACAAACCACGTCAAGCCGTCATTTGTTAAAATTAAACGAATTGCCTAGTCTGAATATTACTTTTTTAACACGTTCATATTGCCTACTTAAACGCGTTTAAAGCGCATAGTCTGTACAGGATATAACACTGTATTTCAGCATAAAAAGCGTTCCGAACTTCTACCTAAAACATATTACAGTCACGATCGGATGCGTATGATACTCTAGAGGAAATACAGAACTCCGATTTATATTGTATTTGGGGTAAAGTAGAATTACTTTTATGTATGTTGTACTATATATCCCTTATTAAGGACCTCCGTTTGATTGCTACTCGAACCAAAAAGACAATATTCAGCCTGTAATTTCATATCTTGAACTGGGTGAGTCACTGAAAAAAATTTCCTTTTTGAAGGACTTTCACATGGAAGGTGCAGGAAGTACTCCCTCGATTTCTAACACATTTATCCATTACATTGGAACCATTCAAAAATTGATGTCTACAAAATTTTAAATTCGTGGCTTGAAGCGTTCAAAATTTATCGGAAAATATTGTTAAACACGTGTCTTAAGGATTTTTTTATGGAAGATACTAGTAGGAGTAGAAGGATTTCGCTGACTATTAAACTCGAACATTTTTTCAACTCAAAACTAATTTGTACAAAATTACGAATTTGTAGGTAAAAGATTACTTGAGTTGTGGTGAGTTTCTTAAATTGAGTAAAGACATTTTGACAGGATACTTGTATGGCAGCTACACGAAGGACTAATATGCTTCTCTTCATAATCATACATTTAGCTCCAACTTTAAAATACAAAATTTCAAAGACGAAGCTTAAACCCTTCAGAATCTATCAACCAATATTCTTGGACACGTGTTTTAAGGATATTTTGTATGGCAGCTAACCGAAGGAGTAGGACGATTTTGCCCGTTAACGAACTTAACTTACCAATTCAGATTTGTATCTCCTTAGACCTAAGAGAAAAGCCCTTTTCACAGAAATTTGTTTTGCCCCTGCTCCAATCGCCAATGATATTTAATTACTCTTTGGTATATTATATACCCACAAAGTTTCAATTTTCTAAGTTAAGCCCTTCTTGAGATACAAAAACCACCCCCTGCCTCGTTACCCCTATCACACATTTTATTTTTCTAGAACGCCCCTATTGTGACTCTATATAGTCATCAATTATTAGTTTTCCATCTTTTTGAAAAATGGAAGTGGAGATATTTTCCTTTCCACTACTAAACCCCTAAACACAATTTTTCTTTTCTACGGGTATATGTACTATGCCTAACTCATAATATCCAATACGGCTATGAAATATAAAAATTGATTTTTTGAATAGACTACTTTTCAATATCTGGTTTTTGTGTCTCTGAAGATGAGCTAAAGAAATCTCACATATCAATTTCTGCAACTTTTAAAGTTTGAAAGACGGAGTTGAACCACAATATCCAGGTGTAATTTTTCTGCACAATTGATAATAAATAATTAACGGTATATTGTTCTTCTGAAATGAAATTCCCACGTTATGCTGGGAACCGTGGCTAGCAGATCATTAGTTAGGCACTATTTATGCTGATATTGTTGGTTATTTATCTGACTGCATGTTTCCTCAACGAAATGTTTATTTCAAACAACTTCTTTTCACAATGTACTACATCGTTTCAATTGAGTGGAATCAGTGTCAGGCTTTGCTTTGTACAGACCTTCCATGTTTTCGCAGGGGTGACGTACAGTTAAAAATGTGACTTTTTATAGTGTAGTAACATAGCTCCAGACGAGTCTCGACTGGGATATTCAATCCACTTTTAATTTCTACAATACGACGTTTCAGACAAGGAAGTCAGATCATATCATTTCATTTAGAGAGCTAGTTTTCACAGATCTTAAGTTTTGGGAACATTGAAAATGGGAATGAAAAAAAAATTATTTTATGCACCCTGAGCGTATGGAAGTAATATGTGACAGTTTACCAATTTCATGAAACATTGTATGGGGTAGTTAGTTAACTTACGCAGAACAGTCCACTTCTATAGAAAACATATTGCTGTGTTTACTCGTATTTAGGACATACCTAATACAAAAGAAGTGTGTTGAAATAATCAATACATATGTTACATTATGCCCAACACAGTGGATAGATCGTAGTCACCCAACACCCGTACCAATGTTCCACTCACTTAAGTTGCTTAACAGCTTTTTGAAGTGATATCGTAAAATTAGTCGTAAGGGTGTACCCCTATCGATTTTAGGGACAGCAAGTGCAGCGCTTTCCCAAGGTCCTATTTTTGCATTTCATACTCATAGCATTTTATTTTCTAGACTGCAGTATTATTAGTCAGTAGACTAACGCGCTTGTAGCTGGTTCTATGCCAACGAGTTGTTCCAAGTTGATACGGAAAGAGAAAAAACACTTCCTTTGATATGCGAATAATGCAAAAACCGGTCATTATAAAATGTCAGTACAGGAACAACACAATCATCAGCATCCACATCTTATAAAGTTCTACGAAATTTATTTTTGTTCTTTCATCTCACAATGAATGAGTGCTTCTGGTATAGCAATGAAGATGTCGCGTGAAATCATTCCTGTGCGAACGGATATAAGGATACCAGCTATTTTTGAACATTAGAAGACTTCGAGGTCGCCCATAAAATTTAAAGCTACGAGTATGTCACATCGAACTAAAGTGTCTTACGACTTGTGTCTCTGCTACTGAAAAGCAGCTTTTCTCAACTGCCTCGATTTTAAGTTGAAGTATATTTCTTTCAGTGACATAACCTCGTTTTCGCTAAAAAATAAAATAATGTACAGATGGAAAGAAGTATGCAATCACTTTAAAAAACTTAATTATATTCTCTTAAGCTAGTAATAAATTGTATGCCATGCTGTTAAATATCTTACTAAAAAAAATTTGACGAAAAGTCCTATCAAATTTCTCACGTCAGAATAGCCTTTGTGTAGAGAAAATAAAATAATGAGACAAACAACAATTTGAGGATTAAACTATCTGACATCATTTGCCAAAGAATATAGTCAAGTATTTGACAGCGTGGCATGCAGAATTGTCCTCAATTTGATTTGTGTGTGTTTTTTTTAAGATATATAACATAATATACTACAGATTTCATCGAGAGTGTAATGAATTCAATTACCGATTTAAAAAAGTGATCTAGCTAACACACTGCAACTGCAGAATTCAAACTTCGAAGTAAATATTAATTCATTTCAATTTTATAAAAATCAAGTTTAGCTATTATTCATACTTGATACATACTGGTAATTTCAACTTGAAAGTAATTGAGGCACAGGTGGTCCCACATTGCTATCTATACCTTTTATATGTATGTACATATACTCATATGTATAAGTACATATCAATGAGAAATAGATACCTAAGTAGTTTTCAGTTTCTTACGAATCTTTGAAATGACTTAATGACGGGTAAGATTCGTAAATTATTAAGTCACTATGTAGCCTTAAAAAAGTTCTAATGTCTATACCAAAATTAGTATATTTAGAAAGACGAAGGTGCAGCGCCATCGTCACCGAAATATTATGATGATTATGATATTATAATGCCTTCTCTATCTCTCGCTTTCGTATATGTATATTTAATTAGAATTTAAAACGGACTGTGTTAATTAGAGTAATATTTCTGTCTTATTAAGGCCTAGAGAAAATACAATGAAATTTGAACGAAAACGATATCAGCTATTAGTTGAATAGACTCGTCTCTAAGCAGCAATTCCAGATTTCACCACGTTGTAAAGCGTGTATCTAATTCACTAGTATGAAAACTCATTAAGCTGAAACCACTGTCGTCATTATGCTCCAAGAAATTCACTGGCAACTAATGTCTGCTCCATAACTACATCTTTATAAATTCGTTCGCTATCATACTCGATCGAAATGAAGTGAACTACTCGTATGTACGCTTTTTAAAATGCTCGTCTCGTGCAACGTCTCTGTGTAAACGATAGATCATGCAACCGTGTTTTAAAGATGACAACACAATCTACTATGTACTTAAATTATTACTTATTCTTAATAACAATTTTCTTCATCTTTTTTGTTTATCGCTGCGTATAGACTAGATATGTATAATAGGTCCGCTATGAATTTAAGTACGGAATATTTTAATTTAACCTGGAACACCGATGATAGCGGTTTTTATGTGCATAACTACTGGTATATAATATCTGGTATTCTTTAGTCAGAAAGAAAAGAACCGCACAGAAAAAAGCAATATCCGCTAGAGATCTCACAATGGACAACAGGTCATTATAGTTCAGATCTTCAGGCATGTATAGTACCGATAAGTGATGATCTGCACATTTGTAAGATTTAAATTTTTAAATAGCTGTACATTTTTTTTTCTTTTTTTTCAAAATTTGTAAACACAAAATTAAAGGGAGAGCCAGTATGATCAGTATAAAAATTTATTGATCATTGTTGAAGGTCTAACAACAAGATCATTATAAATATCAGCTAATAAACCACATTATGACTCATGTTACGTCTATACAATACAAAAAAGCATATCGGAACGCCATAATTATTTTTCATGAAAATTTTACGTGACTCTGATATTTCATCGTAAATGCCAAGCCGAATTTGGGGGTTCTTTTAGCAAACTGTAATAGGAATTAGAATATGGTATGTAAATATACCTTAATGTAACGCGGAACCGTCGTCACGATTATTTTCCTGTCATCAGGGACGTCATTTAAGTTTTTTCTAAAGGGGAGGGGGGACAAGATGTTAGGTATGTATATATTTTCGTATATAAATGTACATATGTTACATATAATATATAAAAATGCAAAATTAAAAAAAAATCAACAACCATTTCACAGTATTTTTTGTACCTAATAATGAGCTGTAATGAACCTAAAATTCTGTAGTCCTCAAAATTGTAATTTTATGTTTTGGTGTATAGTTTGAGTTTGATTATATTTTATGTGTTTCATCGGTTATAATTCAACAGCTTTAAATTTGTAATTTTAAATTTGGCGGTTCCTAATTTAAAATGGGGTGGGGAGGTGAGGGAAAAGAGAGAGATGATAAATTCAAACAAAAATTTGAGGTTTTTGCACTTCAGAAACCATTAAGGAGATAATTTTGAAAGTTTGTTGAAACATCAATGTGGTAGCGAGGGATTGAAAAAATAAATCCGCTTGAGGGAGTTATTGCGTAGTGGTGTTTAGACAACATATCAGATGAGTCGCACCAACTCAAGGGTAAAAAATTAGATAAAAAAATATTATAAATACAAATTTCAGAATCATCAAAAAGAAAGGAAAGGAAAATAAAAAAAACCGGAAATATAAATGAAAAAACTTTAGAAATTTTGTTTTCTTCATTTGGCTGTTGTTCCTTCAATCCGTATAAAAATGCCATGTAACTACATTCATGAAGCTATGTATACATTATTATATAAACCTTTTACACAGCCCTCTCATGTGTTTCCGGTTGGATAAGCCGCCATGAGTGGTCTAAAATTTTGCCAAAAATGTCTTTTTTAAGTATTAATAAAATCACATTATACCTACATCTGAATTGAAATTTTTACTAGCAGTGTAGAGACTTTTACAGCGGATATACAGCTGAGTTTGCCGGCTGGTTACATAATGTATAATACCATATTTTTTAATTGTATTTGCCAATCGTAATAAAAAAGAATTAAAGTCATATTAAATAAATAAAGTAAACCAATTAATGCCAAATACACTCTAACTTATAAATTATTTTAAAATTTTACAGTTTCACAATGATAGTTAAGTTTTATTTTTTTTTTCAGTAAGTATATCTAATTATATGCATTTAAATAAAGATAAATTTGAGATGGTTAATCTCTCAAATTTATATTATACTTTTTGACATTTTTCTGTTTTAACATAAGGTTCAAAACACCTACAACGACGTACTTAATTAAAGAATATCGATAAAATCTTTAAAATGTTTCAATGGTCGCATGTGCGTGAATGAGAATCGAATGTGTTTTCCAGAATAATCGTAAATATAACGTTTGTCGAGAGTGTAGCTGCGAGCATCTCATACTGTCGAAGCGTCGATGTCTACCATTAATGGGCATCAAAATCGCAGTATCTACCTATGAAGTAAAAAGCTTTGGCGATGCAAAACTTTGCTGTAATGTAATTTCACCCGCATGCATGTAACGAATTTAGTTAGATATACCTATTTATCTGTAGATACAACCTTAGTAAAGTCTTACCATTTCCTCAATTTAAAGCACTGACTACACAGATTAACATACATATGTTAAATAAATAGATAAGAGGTTTAACGTACATACGTTGACCTCTTATCAATTTATTTCCTTGTTTCACTACATCTACTCCTATATCATACAAAATAAATAAAAATAAATAAAAAATTTTCTAACAGGCAAGTGATTTTTACTGTCCAGGATGTAGTTAGTCGCTCATAAGAAAAAAAGCCCCTGTCACTAGTCCAACTACCTTCTGAAATCTAATACATTTGCTCCATTGGAGAGAATGTCGATTTTAATTTATGGACTAAAAAGTTTCAGTTTTTTCATTTGAATTTGATATTGATAAAAAATGCATAGTTGGGTTTTTATTATTATGCCAATGTAATAAAGTTATCCAGACCACATAATTTAGAACAAAAAAACGTTTGATTACTATAACAATTTTCCATTACATACCCAACATAGAGATATAAATAACGGAGACGGCAAGACGCCGCTACTGTATAAAGCACTTTGAAGCATTTTGATGTAAAATTGAACATTTTTGTATGGAGCGTTTCATCCCAGGTGGCAGAGCAATGCAAATATTCAAAGGTTGGGCTTTTTTTCTTTTCAAACCCGGAGTATAACATACATGTGATTAAGATGCTGATAGTAGCATAATAAATATCGCCGGTCATTTGCGAGAAATCATTCGGTTTCAAAACAGTCGCTGCTTGCCATCTCCAGTGCATATATCTCACTGATACCCAATATTTGAAACGCGATGGCGGTTGTCAGCTATCTACCCTAAAGATAGGCACAACTATTTATTTCTAGAAGTAATCATCATCAATGCTCAATAGCGCGATAGCCCAGGTCGGGCCCTGGCCTCTTGAAGTCGTCGCCTCCTCGTTTCGATATTTACTAGATGAAATCATATAGAGTGATTACTTGGTTTCCATGGTAAGCTACCATTGAAGCTATTAAGATTAAATGTTAGTGGTTTTTCCGGTGTCAGTGGAGTGAAACTCCAACACGAAATCCCCGACTGTTGATTAATCGCTGTCCTTGAGGACATGACAATTTTGGAAAAAACTTCTCTGGAGAGGCCAGTTTTTATAAGATTGTGTTGGACTAGGTCCGAAGGAGCTGTTTCGTCGTCGGAAGGCATATACTCGTCAGAGGGTGTATTCTAGCCTACTATCCGAAACACATATACAATATACATATAGAGTATTATAAGTTTAATCCAGCCCGTAAAGTTTGTAACGCATAGAACCGAGCCTCGGGCGAAAAAAAGTTACATATTAATTTGTGTTTATTTGGTGCCAAAACCCCCAAATCAGTTTGCTGACCGTCCGTCCGTTTGCTCGATAACTCAAGAACGCGTTGACCTAGGAAGTTCTAATTTTGTCATAACTTGTAAAACGGAAAAGTAAGGCTAAGTTCGTTAATGAGCGATATCCTTCCACTCCTTCGGGTACCTCCCATAACAGTGTCCTTAAAACACGTTTTCACAATTATTGCTCGAATGCTTCAAGTTAGGAACTTGCAATTTTGCATACATAAAGTTTACAATGTTTGAAGCGAAAGTTCCGAATATGATACAAATCGAATGAGTCCTTTGTGTGGCAACCTAGAAAAGTCCTTTAAAAATGTATGCAAGTTATAGAATTCACTATAACTCCAGTACGAGTTAAAGCAGGGATTCAACATTGTACAGCACTTAGTTTTATATCAAAGACAAGACTGAGTTCATTAATTGGCGCCATCCGTCGTCCTTGAAACACGTGTTCACCAATATTGAACAGTAACTTTAAAACGCTTTACGTTACGACTTTGAAATTTTGTATACATTGATTTTAAAATAGTTGCAGCTAAAACTATTAATATGAAAAATATCCTATAAGTCCTTCATGTAGTTGCCATACGAAAATTCTGTAAAATGTCCTAACTTAATTTATGGAACTCACTATAAATCAAGAAATCGAGTAGACACTATATAATAGTTTCTACCTGTAAGTAAAAGGTCATGTATTAATTGTTGATGCACTTCTCATTCTTTTGATATATTTTCAACTAAAATATAAATAGGAATCAGTATTTCATCTAGAGTATCATACGATTGGCTTGCAGCCGATCATGACTGCTTTTCCGGAAGTTTTTCTAGAAGTAATCGCGTGCAAGTAAATGAAAATCGAAATGATAAAATATGATCTAATTTCATTGTACCTTCATTGTACTGATTGATTTCAACTGTTCAGGAGAATCTACTTTAGAATTTAGTAGTTGGCGATTATGAAGCAGTGAAAGCTAATGTTCGAGGTGCTTTCAAATAAGGCTCAAGAACAAATTCTTTTATAAAGCATTTTATCTGAAACCATTACATAGATAGGGGGTACTCTTGACAAGAGCACTCGATTTTTTTTTTATATATTTATTAATAGAGATTCGAAAACAAATGCAATAAAAACAGAATTATTAAAAATAAACTTCCGATGTAAACTCTAATAACTCTAATTCTAACGAACAAAAAACACTACATAAGTAAATAAAATATAAAGGAACAAAAAAAAAAAAAACTTAAAGGAGACTGAATGAAAAACGATTTGAAAATGCCTCTTTTCAAAAAAAATTTTTTTTGTGATATTCTAACGGTATTTTATACAACACGAAGCAACTTTCTGAGAATCAATTGATGCCATTGTTAAAACGCTAACCCCTAAACATGTCGATTTAAAAAGAAAGTGACTTATACCACTTTCAAAATAAACGGCTCATATTACGATTAACGCCAGTTCTGTTCCAGACGCGAGTGAGAGTGAGACCAAGCTCATGACCCAAACTAGAAGAAACGCACCAACTAGACAAAATATAACCGTGGGTGATGACAAACTGGAGAATGTGGATCATTTCTCATACTCGGGATCACACCTTGTAATAGGCGGTAACACACGGGACGAAGTACGACGGATCACACTAAGGCGTATTTCACGGTTCTCTCAATCTTAAAATCGAAAAAAGTGCACAGGCTGAGCAATCTTCGTATATACAAGACCATAATAAGACCTGTGCTACTATATACAAGCGAAACGTGGACTCTCACCAAAGCGTCTAAAAAATAAATACATAGACACTTTTGAACGACGAATTCTGTGGAGCAAATGGACGACGGGAGAATTCTCAAACGCACATTGAAAGGTAGAGCTCATGGCAAACGACCGGTGGGAAAATCGCGAAAAAAATATGAGGACTCAGTTGACGCAGATTGCAGATCGCTTCTTAAGGCTGGTTTACATGACGACTGCAAACAATTTTTACTGAGATTGTGAGGGAGCTAGCTTATCGAATTTTCAATGGAGTAGAAAGTAACAACTGCAAAAAATTAGATTCACAGAAATATCGTCAATATTTTTTCTTGAATATAATATCTTTTCGTTTCACTCCTGATCAATTTCTCATAAGAGATTTTCCTTCTCTCTCACAATCTTAGTAAAAATTGTCTCAACGGAACTTTATTATTTTTCAGATCAAAGTTCAAGAAGCGGTTAAAAGCATATAACACATGAGCTATGTAATTGGGTCATACTTTGGAAGGCGGTAAAAGTCATAGTTGTTTCGACATTATGAGGTTTCTTAGAATGCCAATTTTCTTCTTAAGATAAAAATATTTAAAATAGAGATTTTTAGCCGATTAACCATTGAAAAAAGCCGTTTAAACTTCTCGAATTTCTGTATATTAGATGTGTTTTAAAGCTCTCCAAAATTGAGTACGTAATCGGCAGGCGAAAAGTAATCCAGGGTATTATGTGGAGTAAATTTCGTTAATAAAATTTGTCAGCCCTGCGTTGTCAAGTTTGAAGTTAAATAATATTTCCGTTTCGATGCAATTATGTAATTTTCAATTATTTAATTATTTGACCTTCCTTTGTTTTAAAACAAACAGCAACAGTTCGGTTGCATTTGTGTTGTGATAAGCACAGATCCTACCAATCATTCAAATTGAAATTAGTAAAGCGAATTGAAGCGAATTTATCGTAGACTCACACCATTTCATTCTATCTGGTATAGGAATTATAACCCAGTAAAATTAGTGAGTTGACTATTCTCGATGTACCATATAAGTGTTTTGTGAAAAAATACTTTCTAGAACTACTTCTGCAACAAGTAGATACTCTACCGATTTAAATAACACATATCCTGTTGTTCCAGTTGAATTTACACGTTCAATTTCACGTAGAACCGAACCGCTTGTTTTTATGTCCGCCGATATATGTATTAACGTCAACCTAAAGGTACAATACGGTATTCGATTACACCAGTGGCGGCTCGCCGTATAAAGCTAGTGGGGCTGAGCTTTAAGCTTGTGTTACACTGTATGACCAATGAGAGCTTTCTACAAGCTCGCCATACATTTCACGAAAATATATGCAAAAAACTGGGAAAAAGCGAACAGTGTAACACAACCGCAACTGGATTTTCAAACACACATGAAAACCTCCAGTGCATGACAATGTCTACACAGCACGCAGTAATCAGACAGAGGATCGCACTACCCATACGTTCTAGTTAATTATTTCCAGCTGAAGGATTTTCATCCATTCTGCTGGTAAATTGCATTAAATCGAACATTTTTTAATACATATATAATTTTATCTATTAATTATTTACGTTTTTATGTTATTCACGGTCACGGCATATCAACAGCACCCAGTTTCAGTAAAGAAAAGCGAATGCGAGACTTTACGCGTGCGTAATTACCGTAAAAATGTATTATCATATGTACCTACGTTTTCAATTTAAAAAACATATATATACTATATATATATATTACATACCACAAAAATTTAGGATTAGTATGGTAACTTAATATTTTTCGGCAAAAGTTTATAATGCGGTTAAATTCGAGAAAGAGTTGAGTCATTCACATTTATAAAATGCTAAATTTTTAAATAAGTATTGTTCTCCGTATGTTTATATTAAAATGAATGTATTACCATCATATATTTTTTGGGTCGTGCGGTTTGGCAAGTTGCTACTACAGATGCATCCGGTGAGGCTCACATGGTTCCCGCTGCCTATGCGGGCGAAACTAACTTTGCAGAATAGTTTTGGAGCCCGAATGTAATTAATGTAAAACGGAATTAGAGAAGGCAGACACAAAACTTGTAGGAGGGCTTAAGCTGTGCAAGATTAACGTTAACTTCATAAAGAAGGAAGTCATTCTCTTTGCGATGTGGAAAAAACCCCTCCGATGAATCTTTATGCCAGTATTCAAGTATCACTCTTATGACATCTTTCCACTGCCCCGTGATCCCACGATTAAGCTAAACTACACGCTAATTTAGTAGATTATCCATACGAGATTGAGATTACCAAACCCCCTAGATTACGAAATAATCTAGTTCCTAATGGCGCAAAAGCCCAAATCGGGCCTAGGCCTTGTAGTAATGCTAGAGTTATTTCCTTACAGGATACTAGGGGGTGAAGTGGTACAACACACGCTCGTCCGTGATTATTACCCCGATTTTAGCTCAGGTACTTATTTACAGCTGAGTGCTTTTTGCCTTGGGATTAATAAAAATATAAAAAAATTTCCAAGAAATATCAGAAAATTACTAGTTTCGGTTTAGCGAAAAATTATTGATTTGCGCAGGCTGTAGCCTCTCGTTGAAAATATCACAAACGTGCCAAAATTCTTATTGCTTCACTGCAATAATGTACGATTATATTTATTAATCTTCATGTGTTACTTAGAAAGCCGTTTATCATTCTATATCGATAACTATTACCCACTATTTAGCTTATCGTGTCAGCTTTACATATCGTGAATGCCGAAAGGAAATAACCTATTATCGTGTAGCCCAACTTTTGTGTCATCGATTTAGTTTCGATTTCGAATCGATTATTTAGAATTCGAAAGAAGTTGAGTTATGTATGGAATAATAAATGGATTAGAAAGGTTTTTTTTGCTAAACTAATAACTAATGAATTTTCGTTTCTATTGCAGGATCAATCTCGAATACCAAGGCTTGATGGTGTTACACGAATTCCTCTTCCCGGATCACTCCGAACAGCCGTCAGTCAAAAATCGCATATAGTGATGTCATCGTCAAAAACGGTTGTAACCTCACCGCGACCCTCATCGTATGGTGGCAATCTTCGAACTTCCGCGTCAACGGTGAGATCTCTACAGAAATCTTTATCGGGCGACAAATTCAGCGAAACTGCGAAGAAAACATCCAACATTATAAAGAAATTTCTATCGAACCCAGCTAGTGTCGAACTTGGAAATAACAAAGTCATTGACGATACTGTTATTCTAGATAAGGAAATGAAAGATGATGCCAATCATAAATTGCTGATCTGTTCAGATGCCGCTCAATACCAGCAACAAACACACAATGTAACTAGAACTCTGACGCGATCGGAGACATTTGTACGTGACAGCAATAGCGATGGTGAAAACAGCATCTTGGCAGTGACGCACGACATTACACCAGGTGATACGAACACTATTTTTCAAATTACCGATCCGATCAATAATGAATCGAACCTAAAATTGAAGAATGACCTTCGAAATGAGGAGAAAATCACTGCCACCGCTGAAAGAGTAGTTGATCTGAATCCACTCGCGCACAAAGCGAAAGACAGCATCCTAAAGTACGTTGATCTTTCAACAGATTTCGAAGATGACACGATCATTTTCGCACCGGATAAATCGAATATGAAGTTAGTGCTGAATTCGACCATGAATTGCGACCGCCTTTTGGATCTGACGATGGAAATATCGCCTAGCACGCAGCTTATGAACGTCACAATGGAAATGAGCGAATCACCACAAGGTCAGAAAAACACTACGAAATTGTTGTATATGACCCAAGACGATATGGATTTGACACTAATCGCTGGACAAGAAGATCAACGGCACCGATTTGAAGACAATATGGAGGTGGATGAGGATCTTGCAACAAGTGTAGCACAACTTTTGAATGTTAATCAACTGCAAGATTTGAAGATGAACAAGCCAAGGTTCTCGTTTGGTATGGACTTGACCGAATGCACTTTGGACTGTTCGATTGAACTTTGTGACATTTCATTGGGGTCAAACATACCTGCTCAAGCAGGATCACCGTTACTGAAGAAGCAGAACTCCTTCGAAATGGATGAGAGCTTGGGCATTCTGACGCCAGATCAAATGAAAGAATTTTTAGATTCGACCAACACTAATCCTAATCTGGACTTGCCGATTAATATGCATGTCGGTAACAAGCTCGCAATTCACCAAATGAGGATAGATCAGACCCCATCGCCAGAAGACTTACCACTGGATCCGGTTGGTGTTAAGACTGATCTCGGAGATATAGTTATGATGCAATCAATCGCACCACCTCTGAGTACGGGTCAATCATATCATCAGCAGGAGCTCTCTCAAACCGATTCCTATTCGAAAACTGACCAAATGACGAAGTCCAACGTTTCGAAAGTTTCGAACAGCTTTATAACCAGCGTAACCAGTATCACTAGTTTGGATACTGGTTATCAAGGTGATGGCGAGATGTCTAGACCGGCATCACGGGGTGCTGGGGATCACTCCCCATCGAATGGTCCCAGGAAGCCGCAACTTGGACGTCAGCCGTCCTTCAATCAAAATCCCCACGACAATATACCCATCAGACGCCAAGATCCGATGACCGATTCCGATTTCTTTACGGAGAGCGATGCGGACGATATTTTTCATCGGGGAGATCGACGAGCTCAAGTCATTGACGGACAATTGTATGGTCCGATGCTTCAGCCTGCCAATATCTTTATAACGGAACAGCCCCAAATGGAAGACTCTTGCATGGAATCAAGTGGAATCTTCACAGATATAGAGAACCGATGCGACGATGATATCGGACAAAGTCGGCGGGAAGTCGATATGGATATGTCACCGGACGGGTCAACCGATACAGTCAAAAGTAATAATACCGAGTACAATAACTCACAGTCACAGAATCATTTAAGATCGTCGTCCGCACTAAGTCAAGGGCACTCACATAACATCTTAACCGATAGTCAGACATCATCCACGATTCAAAGCAGCATAAGCAGCGAACGGATAAGTATAAGTTCCATCGGTGGTGGAACCTACGCTCAAGCGAAGACGCTTAATTCAACTTTAAAAAGCTCCACAAGTGCTCTCGGTATCGCCATTGGAACTACCGAAAGAGCGAAAACTTGTTCGGCAACGGGGCTAAATACAATAACTGATGATAAGAAATGCGCAATTGTTAAACAATTTCAGCAAACAACTTCGCCGTTAGTTAAGAAATCGAGCTCGTCATGTAAACATCTCCAGTATAACAACGCTAGTGTTGGTGTCGGCAAAAATGAAAGTAAAACGATCGCGAGTGCGAGTGCGACTTCGAAATCGAAAAAACAACCACCACCAACAATAATCGCAGTCTCAACTGTTAATGAAAACGCCCTTAAAAATCACAACGTCGAAATGTTATTAAAAAATTCATCGGTCGCAGTTACGACACCGAAACTTCACAATTCAACAAATCAGGAAAATAAGCGGCCCGTGTCGGGAAGTGTAAGTGCAAATAATATCGTTGGTGTTAATAATAGCAATCATCAGTGCAGTAATGATGGAAATGTTATTAGTGGAATAGGAAGTAGTTCGGTAAACAGTAGCGCGGGTAGTACTACTGGTATTCGTAAGGTCTCACCTAATAAATGGGATGCGGTCATGAATAAGATCGCCGAAAACAAAGTGCCGAAGAAAAATTACACACAGGTGAAATCGAAAGTAGCTACCGGCGTATTATTACGACGGTCAACAACGCCGCGACTTGCGAAAAGTCCAATTGACCAATCACAAGATAGCAATTACGGTAGCGTGAATAGTAGAGCTAGTGGATTATCTTCGCCGCAAACAAAACGCATCATACAGGGTGCAACGAAACGGTGAGTACATATTGGAATGTTTAAATTAAAATAATAAACATAAAATAATGGAAATAAAATTCGTAGATATTATTTCTTCGTAAATATCTTTTTTTTATAAAATAAATTTTTTTCATAGAAACTAATTTCAAAATTAATTGTTTGTGCTTCTACTTCCTTCACAACCAAAACATTTCGTCTATTGACGACAGAAAAATTAGCATTGATAAATTTGAACCTGTCAACCTGTTCCTCATATCAGTAGCAATAAATCCACCCTCTGAGAGCAATCTTTCTGCAGGTACCGAAGATGCAATTACTGATAAGTATTTAATTGCAAGGGTATGCGTCCGTGGAAATTGAAACTTGAGTGTTTCCCAAATTTTATAAGGACTTTGTATTCTATTCACTACAGGTTGACATAAAAACTGACTTTGCTCTTCAGAAATTCCATTAAGTTCTTCATCTGCATGAGCTTGAGAAGCGCTCTGACACTCAAGTGAATCATGGATCGCCCAAAGATCAGCTGCATTTCCTTGATGATGAAGGATCGGCTTCCATCGAAAAAAGAACTCCAACTGTTTCGCCATTTAATATAGTGATCGCCTCGCGGATTGCAACCGGATTATACTAGATGTGACGAATACGATACTCGAAGGTATCGTAATATTTAACACATTTGCAGTTAACTTGACACTCAGATCAATTTTTTGTTAACTAATGTAGGAAAATCTATCGTGCATCGAATCTTTTAACTGTTGAAATTCGTTCGATTAATTAACGTTAACTAATCGATTATGTCGATTAATCGACAACACTCATATCGATTGCTAAAATCTAATTTTTTTTAAAAATTAATCGATTAGTCGATTAATCGAATCGAAATCGAACATCCCTAGCCTATATCGTCTAAAAAATATATATACATATAAGGGCGACTACCCCATTTTTGGCAGTATGGAAAAATATAATATATAGAGTGGTTGTTTGATGACGTGACTCAATACATTTGCTCTGAAATATGTGTAATGGATTTTGATTGCTCTGATAATTTTACGGAGTATTCCAAACAGGATGAGACAATTAAATTGTAGGGAAAAGGATTGTCAATGCACTTATCAACAATGTCCCCGAAACTTTATTATTTTTATCGTTAATATTGGTCATAATCGACACAGTAAACCTTTAAGCCGATGTACATACAGTATGTAAAGTTCGTATTCGTACGGTCTATTTTTTATGGGTACCCTAGCATTGTATCTTTAAAACAATTAAAAATTACCATTCAGAATTTTTTATCTTTCTTCAAAATACTTAAACTTTAGCATACCATGCAGAATTAACTTTAATCTTCTTGCCATTCGATGAAAAAAAAGAAGAAGCAAAAGCCGTATTCGTACCCTTGTAATATTTTTACTTTTGACAAAAAAATTTTTTTTTTAATTTTTATACTTTGTTTTGTTTCGTTTAATATAAATATTACCAATGATTTTATTATATGTCTTTTCAATTGGCAGCTACTTTTTTCAGAATATAGAGGTTTTCCATATAAAATTGTTGGGGTACGAATACGGACTTTACTTACATACTGTATATAGATACTAAACTCGCTAGGCTGCTGTGTAACCTAGTTGCAATCATGTAATTTGTGTATACAATAGAAAGTTGGAACGTATGTTATACTAATGACTTTTTTACTATACGTGAAATTATTAGCTTTATCGCCAAATGCGTTTTTTGAGCAATTACAAATAAGCCTTTCCATGAAAATTTTCTCTGTCGAGTGGCTTTGCTTTGTGTAAAAATGAAATTATACAGTAAAGTGTGTCTGCTATTCGAACATAATATTAAATTATGTGTTTTATAATTGAAAGCAAAGTTCGTTTATATAATATATGGATGCTTTCTTACTCATTTTATTCTCACGTACTCAGTTCTTTACTTGTGCAATTACTAATTTTCTTGATATTATAAGGAACCGTACCGTATTGTTTATTGTCAGACATAGAAAAACAGCGTTCTTGGCCTAATTAAGTTTTTTAGACGAGCACTTGGAGATGTGCTTACCTAATTCACTAGCTAAAGTTATTGACGTTCATACATACATATACATATGTAGGTATGGTGGAATCGAGTTTTATATGCGTTAAATAAAAAAATAATATTGCTGTTCTATATTTGAGCCGTTGATTTTGAAAGTGGAATAAGTCCATTTCGTTTTTAAATCGACATGCTTAACGGTTTACGTTTAAACATGTTTAAAAATATTTATGCCATCTTTCAGAAAAATTTACTTGTATTTGTTAAAAGTGTGATGAAACAATTGCATCAATAGATTCTCAGAAAGTTGCTTCGTGTTGTATAGAATAATGTTACAATGTCAAAAAAAATATTTTTTTCAAAATGGACTTATTCCACTTTCAAATACAACGGCTCATTTCTAGAGTACAATTAACGTTTCAGTCTCGCGATTTATTAGTGTATGTAACTAGGTAGTTGATTGCTATTCAATCCATATTTGGTTTTCGTAAACTAAATAAAAACAATAGATAAGTAAATAAAAACATATAATATTATTCATAAAGATATTTCGTGAATAGATACAAAGAGATAATAATAGCGATAATCTGCACATGGACAAAAATGGAATTTCCAGTATTATGAATTCCGGCATAAGTTGATAATAGACACGGTATGCACCTACATACTCGTATACTAAAATTTCCACGCTGATATGCATCACCGACCGCATCGAAACCTTCGAAATCTTATCGTAAAATATCTCTACTCTAGATTATAATAACTTAATAACTTATGTAGATGAAATCTGTAGTTTATTATAACTTTAATCCGTTCCAAAAGTTTGTAACGCATACAAAGGAACTTCGACTTAAAGATTATTTTGTGCTTAATTATAGTAAAAACATAACGCAGTCATGATCGGCTCCCAGCCTATCGTATGATACTCTAGATGAAATACTGAACTCCTATTTATATTTTAGTTGAAAATATATCAAAAGAATGAGGAGTGCACAAACAATTATTATATGACCTTTTACTTACAGTTAGAAATTATTGTATACTGGCTACTCGATTTCTTGGTTTATAGTGAGTTAAATTAAGTTAGGACATTTTACAGAATTTTTGTATGGCGACTACAGTTGCTATTGGGTCGAGACCAAAAACAATGTTTGGGGCAAAATTATGACTGAAACGAAGAGCAAATAAAAAGAAATAAATTTCATTTGTTATTGTCTTTACTATGTACAGGGCGCACCCCATCTTTACCTGTGGTATGAGAATGTTGAATTAATTTTCAATGAAACAATAAATTGCAAAGAATGGTGTTTTTTTATTCACATAGTTCAATTCTTCACAATTTATGTGGACTACTTTTTAAAAACAACATCAATTAAATGACCACCTTTATCAACCAACGCAAACTGTGCTCTTTTTTGGGCATTTTCCATCGTAAACGTAAACGTAAGCTTTACTCTTCAAATAACCCCACACAAAGAAGTCCGGGGGGGGGGGGGGGGGGGTTAAAGTCAAAACCGTCTCTTTTCGATATCACACGTCTAGGGAATTTTTGTTGCAAAAACCTCATTGTTTGGGTTGCTGTGTGTCTTGTTAAACCAGAAGTCAGTCAGACCTTTTTCACGCATTTTTGGACTCACAAAATGTGCCAACATCCACCGATATCGTTAACTAACCATCGACTGTTTCGCCTTCCTTGAAGAAAAATGGCACAATGATGGTTTTTGCGCGCACGCCGGCCCAAACAATCACTTTTTGATCATGTAATGGTGTTTCATGAACCTCCACTGTTCCGTGCTCAAAAAAAATTTTAGCCAGCGCCCGAATTTTTTTGTCTGTACGCGATTTTTTGCCGCGATATTTTGCACGATATGCACGTTGAGTTAGCACAATTGAACGACTATTTTCAATGTACATAGTCACTATTTCGGCGCGTTCTTTCGGTGTGAAGCGGTCCATGATTACAATTGTACAGGTTTGAAAAAAAAACAAATCGGTTGACAATTGGCGAAGTTATTCAACATTCTCATACCGCAGGTACAGATGGCACACCCTGTACTCATGGAAATAAGTGTTTTTTCAAAATATATATTACGCAAATATATGAAATAAATAAAAACAAATTCAAATAAATGAAATCTAACATCACTTAATTATTGGGTCAAACGGATTTTTTTTATTCTTTTTAATTTAAACTGCTTAATTAATATTTGGTGGGATCTTATTTTTTATTTAGGACCGCCTTGCATCTATTTTGCATTGATTCTACAAGTTTCCGGTTAGCTGAATCGAAGATTTCTGTCCATTTATCTTATAGAACCGTTTTCAACTCCGGTGTACTGCTTACTGGGTGCATCCTACTTCTTCCATCAAGCTACTCCCAAAGATGGTCATCTGGGAGCAGATTGGTGGAAGACGGAATAGTGGTCGATTTTTTACATTTTGGGACACTTATAGTATTTTTCTCGAACGATATGTGCCGTATGTTTAGAATCTTTTTTTCATTGAATTGAAATGTTTCTAGACTTCCCATTTCCTTTCAAGAAGTTTCCAATTTATATCTTGAAAATGTATAGCAATACATTTTTCTTCATAATGCCATCAATAAAAACCATGTTTTCAACTGCCGAGAACGATATACAGCTCAAACGTCCAGTCAGAGACATTTGTTCGCATTGCAGGCCTGATTTTAAAGTCTTTGATAAAATAACATTATTCATAAGGTAACTTACTTAAAGTTTCAGGTATGGATTAGCAGCCAAACGATAGTCCTTAAAAATGATAATTTGCTTGTTCTGCTTTATGCCCAACTGTACCTAAAATGTAAATCATTATTCAGTATTTCATCTAGAGTATTATATGATTATCTCGCTGCTTATCGTGACTTCAGTATGTTTTTGCAGCATTGCTACATAGCTACAAATTTCAATATCTCTATATATAAAATAAAGCTGGACTGGAACGAAAGGTATTAATAATGCAACCTTTTTTCATAATTACTGGTTTTTATTCGAAACCTGGTTCGCATAGAAAATGTGGTTTGGATTGTATTTTTATTATCTAACGTAGCAAGATAACAATCTGATTGAACAGATTATCGTATCAACGATAAGATATCGAGAGACACACTGAAAGAAAAACAACGTACATGTACGATTTGACATTATTGAATTAGTGATTTTTATTTGGGCACCAAGTTGTATTTGATAAGAATTTCTAAGTTCGCATAAAAATTTCGTTCTTAACTCCATTGGGTGATGAAAATTAAAAATAGTTAAGTAAATATCAGTTATTATGGATATTCATAAGCCGGCTACAGCGCGTTTCGCCGATTTCGTGTCATTCGCATCTCTTTCGTACATAGAGTTTTTTCATTCAAGACGAAAGAGAAAGAATGACGCGAAATAGGAAAAAAGCGCTAAGTCTGTAGCAGGCTTTAGAAATTTGGTAGAAATTTTCTGTAGGTACGTACCTATGTATATACCTAATAAATGCATAATGACATTTATTGTGTGTTCTGTGCATAACTACATAGTATGTAATAATATGCAGTGATTTCATGTATGTATGCATGTTAGGTGGACTCCGTAGCATTGTCATAAAGGTCCCCTTTGAAAAGCTCCAATCAATCGTACCTACTCCTCAGATCGGGGTCCATGGAGGTTTGTATGACGGAAGTCGGACTTCTTCAAATAGCATTTCAGTGGAATGAATTACTTGAAATTTCTATCTGACACGCTCCTCTAAGCCATTGCAAAGATTCCAGCTCGACATACCGCCATCCATTAAAAGTGTAATTGCACAAGTCAAATTTGCTTCAAACTCTTGTTGCTGCTGCTTCAAGATAAATATCTTATTATTGTCGATCTTTGCTATGGTTATAATTGAAAGATTACTGCACTGCATAAAACTTACGTTAGTGCTTCCTTCATTCAGAGTTTTTGTTTTTTTAGAGATAGGGTAGGTATACTTAACCAAATTTACTTTGTATTCCTACATTTTATTGTTTTTGCTTTGCACTTTGAGAGAAAAACAGCGCTTGTTTTGTTTCGCGTGGAGGACTAGAAGCTGCAGTGCAGTAATCTTTCAATTATAACCATAGCAAAGATTGACAATAATAAGATATTTATCTTGAAGCAGCAGCAACAAGAATTTGAAGCAAATTTGACTTGTGCAATTAAACTTTTAATGAATTGAAAAAGTTCGTTATAGTGAAAGAACGGCCGTATAGCGAGGTATGAGTGTATTATACATATTGCTATGCCAGTATATTGTACTCGTATTCACTTATTTTAAATTGCATTTTTCAGACTCTGAAATATTTTATCACAAATAATAGTGAAGTAGATACGATAAAAGAGCATGCTGAGAATGGTTCGTTGACAGATTCTTCTCGGAAACATGTCGTACGATTAGCAGCATCCTTTTTAAGAAGCGTATGCGGTAACTATCCAAAAAGAGAGGACAAAATAGCCACGGCAAAGCAGTTATTTCACTTTTCCCTATATACAAAGTTTCACGAAGCGAAATCGGTGGATCGTAAGTTATTAAACATTAAAGCAAAGTTACGTTAATAATGATGTGTTAAATTATAGGATTTATTGTTTAATCCAGTAACAAAACTGGATGGCACAGCAAGACAATTTTTCAACTGTAGAAATTGCTGCGCTATCGAGCAAGGAGAGTCAATAAAAATGAAGCTTAAAAATACACTTGAGGCAAGAAAACAGTTGTTGGCTGAAAAAATTTTTAATATTTATTTAAATTTTCCATTTTTCTTCATTAAAACGAAATTGTGTTGCTACTGTCATTGCTACTGGATCAACCAAAAAAGCAATTTCAGAGTATTTTATAAATTTAGATGGTAAATGAATAAGCTTACCAATGCACTTTACTTTCACCCAGTGCTTCGATATATTTTTTAAAATATTTTATTTCTTCAACATAAGTTTTGACAAAAATTAAGAAAATTTTCTAAACTCTTTTGACTGCTTTATTTTCAAATTAAATAGATGTCAGCCGACCATTAGATTGGTAGAAATTATTATAATTCCAAGTGCCAAAAAAATTAATTGAAAATGTTTAATTGTTTTGCTTGTGAGAGAAAATTTGAAAATATTTCTTTTATCATAACTCATTTAAGATTTGATCATTTTGAGTCATATTTTATAAAGGAAAAACATTGTATCCTACATTTTTGAAAATCTCCTATTAAATACATTAATATAATATCATTATTGTTTTATTTATTGTATTATCATGCAGCTCATCGTCCTAACCATTGGAGCATTTTACAAATAAGTTTCTATCCTCAGTACTGAATAAAGAAATGGGATGCTAAAGTATTTAGTAAGTTTTTTGTATAATTTTAATCTCGTAAATACAAGAATATTTTTCAATATCATATATATTTTATTTAAATAATTGGAATTCGCTCTTTCGCATTGCTTATTACTGCAATTTGGCCACATGGCCAAACAGTGTAATACTAGTTTGAATCCCAGTTTCAAGAATACCTTTTAATATTTCAATAATTGAATTCAATATAGAATATTGAATAAAAATTATTATTTTTGGATTCAATTATTTATTACTTTTGTTATACATTTTAATATTATTGAGATTTCATTTCATGATTGACGGGAATACAATTAATTCTTTTTAGAATGAATTGGCATAATATAATTATATTGAAATTCACTAAATATTTTATATTGATTGTCATTTCAGTAATTGTGAAGTATTACATTTCAATACATTTCTGGTGTGGACCTATATACAATCCAAAAAGAATGGTATTTCATTCCAAAATTTTCAACCGTGAACCATTCATTTGATAATGATAAAAGTTTTGTGATTTGGTGAGAGCACACCGCGAAGGTTTCTGCTTTAGCAAAATAATTTTAAAATTGGCAATTATTTCAACATTTGATTGTATTTGTGTTTTTTCGGTGTTATGCGTTCCTGTTGCAAATTTTCTCCTGGTGCAAATTAAAGCAAACCCTCCAAGATAGGCAAATTTCCAGCAGCTGACTGTTCAGAAAATGGATAATTTTTCCCTATAATATTCGTTTTCCATGGGATAGGTTCTCTTAAATTTTTGATCTGTTATCTTTCCTTTGCTCTAAATACTCGTTCTAGGACATACTTTTAGCCGTACTGTGAAATTTAGTGTAATCGATTTCTTAATCGAACTAAAATATGGAATACGGTTCTCACACTTGTATTCCCTGATTCTGAGAATTCGCATTGATTCAAGTTAAACCTCCACCTCAAATTCTAAAGTTTCATGTATCTTCTCTCTTCACAGTGATTATGCTTAGGCGTGAAACGCCAGCCAGTTCCATCCCTCTGAAACACCCAAATTTGATAAAATCTCCAGCGAGCTAAAAAATATCGTAATTTATTGCAAAGGTTTTCCTTACTAGTGAGCTTATTAGCATGTCAGGCAAAGTGAGAAATAAAAATAAGTAATAATTGATGCGTTTCTCCATATACGAGTATGAGCGAAGTATATTACAGAAAGTAAGCACATAGTATGTATTTATGTATCTATAAATATATGTGTATAACCATGAAATTTCGAACTCATCCCAAGCGAATCGAAAGTATTTATTACCTTGTTCTACTCCTTATTGTTAGAAAAACTAACGGAAAGCTTAAGGTCACTAGAAGTACCATTGCCAGAAAGTGAGGCTAGCTAAGCAAACCATTGATTTAATTGACCACCATCGAAATATAACCGCTTTCCATTTATTAAAATTCACAGAAATTTTTAAACAATAATTTAATCTATTTCCTATGTGGCTAGTGTAGTTATCGTTTATAGCTCCTTTTTTCGCCATTATTAAATTGCCGTATCAAATATTCAACGCAAAATTCAGTTAATTTTTTTCAAAACAAATGCTTTGCGCACCCAGTTCCGTCCCTCCCATCGACATTATCGGCATCTCATTTTCGTGTTTCCGCATAAGCATTACAAACGTATTTTTATATTTTGCAGATGGCTAAATGCCGTCTGAAAAGCTTAAATATTTTTTGTAACGAATATGTAGCTATTGATTTATCTACATATATATTATCTGTATAAGCTGTGGAAGACTGTTGTCAGTTTTGCTTCTGGAGTCGGGTTAGTTACTGGCCTTTTAGCGTTGTTCAAGTTCAAGCTATCCAAGGCCTTCGAACCAGCTCACTTTTCATCTTGATTAGTTTGAGTTTGCATACCTATCCAAGTTTTGAACGAGCGACAATTTAACGAGAAAATTTAAGGCACACAATGGTCACTGTACAGAAATACTTTTATTAAATTTCCGATTTGTTGCCTTCGATGTAAAAAAACGTTTTAAAAACAAAATATTTCATACTAGTATTGCGTATAATAACATATTTGTAATGGAAGCTCAACATGCAAATTGAAACAAATTCGATCCCTCAGCAATATTATGAAATCGCATATTTATACTCTAGATGAAATCATATAGAGTATGTATTATAAGTTTCATCCAGACCGAAAAGTTTGTAACGCATAGAACCGTTTGCTGTCCGTCCGTCTGTCTGTCCGTCCGTCTGTCCGTCCATCCGCTTGCACGCTAACTCACGAACGCGTTGACCTAGGAAGTTGAAATTTTGTCGCAACTTGTAAAATAGAAAAAGTAAAGCTAAGTTCGTTAATAAGCGATATCCTTCCACTCCTTCGTGTACCTCCCATACAAGAGTCCTTGAAACACGTTTTCACAATTATTGGTCGAATGCTTCAAGTTAGGAACTTGCAATTTTGCATACTTAAAGTTTACAATGTTAAAAGCGAAAGTTCCGAATATGATACAAATCGAATGAGTCCTTCGTGTAGCAGCCTAGAGAATTCGTTCAAAAATGTATGCAAGCTAATAGAACTCACTATAGCTTCAGTACGAGTTAAAGCAGGGATTCAAAATTTTACAGGAATTAGTTTTATATCAAGCAAGACTAAGTTCATTAGTTGGCGCCATTCGTCGACTCCTTCGGGTAGCTGTCATACAAAAGTCCATAAGACACGTGTTCACCAATATTGAACGATAACTTTAAAACGCTTTACGTTACGGCTTTGAAATTTTGTATACGTTGATTTTAAAATAGTCGCAGCTAAAACTGTTAATATGAAAAATATCCCATAAGTCCTTCATGTAGTCGCCATACAAAATTCTGTAAAATGTCCTAGTTTATTTTGTGGAGCTCACTATAAATGAAGAAATCGAGTAGCCACTAGTTTCTACCTGTAAGTAAAAAGTCATGTAATAAATGTTTGTGCACTCCTCATTCTTTTGATATATTTTCAACTAAAATATAAATAGGAGTTCAGTATCTCATCTAGAGTATCATACGATTGGCTTGAAGCCGATCGTGACTGCGTTATGTTTTCAAGTAAACTTCTATACGCCGGTTTATCATGTGGTATTTTTTGCAACTAAATGTATATGTGATCATTGATATGCTAATGGAAACACAAATCAAGATTTTTATATTATTACCCACTTGACCTTTGGTTTTTTCTTCTCATACATATTCATATAGATTTTAGATATTGTAGATTTAACTTCAATGTGAGTTTAGCTGTAGAATTTTGCCCGAGTATTAAGCGAGAAAATTTTTATTTGATCAACAAGTTAATTGTTTATGGGCGTAGCTCTAAAAAAATTGTTTCATGGAATTTATGCAACATGCCGTGAAATATGTTTATAAGAAAATAAATGGAGAAAAAGTTCTTTGTCGTTCCCATCTTAAAACATAACGCATTCACGATCGGCTGCAAGCCAATCGTATGATACTCTAGATGAAATACTGAACTCCGATTTATATTTTAGTTGGAAATATATCAAAAGAATGAGGAGAGCACAAGCAAATTTTACATGACCTTTTACTTACAGGTAGAAATTATTGTATAGTGGCTACTCGATTTTTTTGATTTATAGTGAGTTCCATAAAGTAAGTTAGGACATTTTACAAAATTTTTGTATGGCAACTACATGAAAGACTTATAGGATATTTTTCATATTAATAGTTTCAGCTGCGACTATTATAAAATTAATGTGTATAAAATTTCAAAGTCGTAACTTAAAGTGTTCTAAAGTTATCGTTCAATATTGGTGAACATGTTTACTAAGGACTTTTGTATGACAGCTACCCGAAGGAGCCAACAGATGGCGCTAGTTAATGAACTCCGTTTTGGTTTTGGTATAAAACCAATTCCTGTAAAAATTTTAATTCCTGCTTTAATTCGTTCTGGAGTTATAGTGGATTCAGTAACATGCATCCATTTTTGAAGGACTTTTCTAGGCTGCTACACGAAGGACTCATTCGATTTGCATCATATTCAGAATTTTCGATTCAAACATTGTAAACCTTAAGTATGCAAAATTTCAAGTTCCTAACTTGAAGCATTCGAGCAATAATTGTGACTCTTGTATGGGAGGTACCCGAAGGAGTAGAAAGGATATCGCCCATTAACGAACTTAGCCTTACTTTTTCCATTTTACAAGCTGTGACAAAATTTCAACTTCCTAGGTCAACGCGTTCTTGAGTTATCGTGCTAACGGACGGACGGACGGACAGCAAACGGACTTGGGGGTTTTGGCCAAAAATAAACACAAAATAATATATACCTTTTTTTCGTCCGAGGCTCGGTTCTATGCGTTACAAACTTTTCGGGCTGGATTAAACTTATAATACTCTATATGTTCATCTAGAGTATAAAAATACTTGAAAGTTGAAAAATCCATAAATGCATATAATGAGTACCATATTTGGTTTTATTTGAGTAAAACTCTACGTGTTGCTAAGATAACAGGTCAATCACAAGATCCGAAATAGTTATTTCATAATACTAATTAAGATAGATAATAATAATAAAAATAAAAATCTGCAATGAAAAAGTTGGTTTTTTAATCTTTGTTCAGAAAGTAATTGGCAATATATAAAGAGAAATTTGAGATGACCCATCTCTCACATTTACAGTTTTAAAAATTTTTTGACATTTTTCTGCCTGAAAATATGATTTCAAATACCCAGAAAAGACATTTTTTAAGTACATAGGTATGTTGATTAGGCAGATTCTGAAAATTTTCAATAAACTCATGTGCCATGAGTGGGAATCGAATATGAAGTGGCCCATATACAGGCGAGCATGTTGGCGCAAACATAGGCTTGCGCAAGCCAATTCGCTCGTGTATGGCATTGTTGGCCGTTTGCACAAACCTCGCCCAAAAATCAAAATATTTTGATTTTTCAGCGCCAACATGTTGGTGTTGGCATATGTTTTCACGTGATGTTTGCGCAAACTTCAATGTTCAGTTGTTCAACTGCGGTCGTTGGAAGAAGTCCATAATGTCACGATTTATAGAATCGGAGTTTTGGGTAGAGTTCCTCGAACTCTATGAGAGTAAGCCTGAAACATGGCGAATAAAATTAAAGATAGACAAGAATCGTGGAATTGAAAACAAAGCATATCATGTGTGCAAGTAGAAATAAAACCAACAAGCACAAGTTGTTGCCATGGCGGAATCCAATAAGCAACTGAGGCTCGCCAACATGCTCGCCGGTGTATGCGCTAAGACTAGTGTTGGCGCAAACTTATGTTTGCGTCTATCTACAAAATTGGGGATTTTGGATATATTTTCATATATATATTATCTATCAATTAATAGTTATTTGATTTGAAATTTTTCCTTAATGTACTGTTTTCAGTTCAGACTAGTTATATGGAAGTTAAATAAAAGATGAATACATATAAGTATGTACCTACATAACAAAAATTTGTGCGATTACAGTAGTTCTTAGATTTATATATACATACAAATATTTACCGTGATTGAAAGCAAGGCAAATCTCTATTTTAATTAAAAACTAAAAGCAGTCGTTTTACACACGATTGTGTTTAAATAAAGAACGAGGGAAGTTATCAAGCGGATAAATAAAATAGACAATAAAAACAAGCCATCATATATTCTGTGCTATGCTGCACCCTCATTTAACGAGATTTACGAGTATATGCTATTGATAAAAGGTATCTGTAATAGCGTAAGCGAACGAATGATGATAAACCTTATTTGCTTGAAATTTGCATAGATAATTGTTATAATTATTTAGAAATCGGTAAGCCATGAAGTTGAAATTTTGTACAAATTAATTTTGAAAAAAATTAAGTTCAAGTTCGTTAGTCAGTAAAATTACTATACTATTTCGGGTAGGTCAATACAGTTAGAGCTAGTTGATTGAACGAAATCTCGTTAATCCTTCGTGTAGCTGCTATACAAATATCCTGTAAAAATGTCTTCACTCAATTTACGGAACTCAATATAATTTAATGATGATTAATTCGGCTCTAAGGATCCGAATATCAACAAAATAAGAGTCCTTAATACATGACAAACTAGATGCGCTCTTCTTATTATACGTTATTCCAAACTACATTAATTAGAAATTGGAGTATCATACGATTGACTTGTCGATCGTGACTGCAGTAAGTTTTATTTCTGTAACGTTCGAACATGTTCGACTAAACAAACCAGAAAGTTCGCAAGACGATAACTATATATTTAAAAAACAAAAACACATCTTTTACTCTAAAGCTTATTATTATCTCTTTTATATTATTCAAATTTATTTTATATTAATACTTATTATAGTATGTGCTGCTTGTTGAGCCCTTCTTGCGTTAAAGGTTATTCGGACTCGTATTATTTAGGGTGTTTCTTCGCGAGTTTATTTTCAGAGTTTAAAATAAAACATTTTAAATCACTTGTCCGTTTCTTTGGATTTTTAATTGTTTCCAATATTTTTCGTGTTTAAAATAATAAAGTACTCTTGGCATATGGAAGATTTGGCTTGAAAACCTAATGAAAAACTAATTGTGAAAAAAATTTGATTTTTTCTAGCCAAATCTTCCATATGCCAAGAACAATATGTCCACTGACCTTTTAAAGTTTTTTAATATTGAAACTCTCATTATTCCTCTGACTAGAATAAATTTATATTAGTAACCATGTGAAAACTACTTTTTTTAATTCTGACCACAAAATCAATCGGACATAGGTCAATAAAGCACTTACAAAAAATAGTTCTATAAATAACCTAAGTATGTTGATCTACATCTTTAATGATGTAAACTAAGTACCTAGTAGTTGCATTAATTGATTCATTGAGGTCGTTTGTATACATGTGCTTATTATGTAGTTTTATCTCATGCGTCGTGATAGATCTTATACGAACGAGCTACCCTTTCGACACTCGTTTGATTCAAGTACTTAATTAACACTACGTGAAACATTGTAAACTGAAGCAGTGTCTGTTCTTAGTGGCACTATCAATTCAAAAACATACTTTTATTCCAGTTTATAAACCACAAACAGACTGGAATCAAACTATGTAGATATATAATATTTGTCGTTAAGAGCGAGCTTCGACTTTAAACAATTTTGTAGATATTGTAAACAGCAAAACAGCGTTTTAAATCTGGCACACTTCATAAGCATTCCACAATTACTTTAAAGAGTTTCAGAATGCCAATTGAGCCTATTGTTTTAAAGACAAAATTGAATACTTTCACGTTTAGCAAAAAGATGCATACATGTCCATACCCGAACACAGGGTGTGTGGTTACAAAGTTAGATACGGCATATATATTGTAGAACTTTAAAAAT
The DNA here is from genome assembly GCA_949128065.1 of Beris chalybata. Taxonomy (NCBI): domain Eukaryota; kingdom Metazoa; phylum Arthropoda; class Insecta; order Diptera; family Stratiomyidae; genus Beris; species Beris chalybata. Next base: position 98,859 of record OX421896.1, on the reverse strand, counting down.
TGAGTCAAACTTTCCTGAAGAAAATTTTTGATTCGTCTAAAAAACAAAATCCTTGACTAAACATTTTTCTTTGTAGTACATATATTTACTAATTATTTCTACATTTTAATTCGAAGATTAATTTATTGCTGTACATAAGCTACTTTAGAAGTTATTCACATACATATGTAAATTTTTAAGTAAAAATAAAATCTAAAACATCTTTTTATATGAAACTAATATTATTTTACTACTCTTAAAAGAATTTCAAAAATACATAAATATTTACCTACAGTACTTAATTAAAGTTTTCTTTACACACTACGGAAAAATAGCAGTGTAATTTAAATTATTGAAATAATGCTATATTCAGACTACGAGATTAACACGATTAAATCGCGCTGCGTTGAAAACACTTTCCGAATGCGTTTACGAAAATCAATAAATTAATAGCTACGTAACCGAAAACATCTACTGTGACCCTCGCTGAAATCGAAGTAAACTTCAAAAGAAACTATTTAATTCTGCAGAAACTGAATTATGTGCTTGTACAACGATTGCATTAGCCATTAAATTCTCTTTTCATTACTGCTATACAAACACATTAGGCCCAAATAGTTTAGAAACCATAAATTTGCTAAATAAACACAGTTGAATATCTACTTGTCAAAACAAATCACATCAAGTTACCATGTATCAAAATAAAACGAGTTGCCTAGTGTCATAGAGATAGTGGAGGCGACAAGCCACCGGTTTTGTATAAAGCGCTTTGAAGCCAAAAACGATGAGAGTTGAGACAAAACATAATCGTTATATCAAATTGTTGTTGTCTTAGCGTATGAGTGAGTGAGACAGAACAGGTGCGTTATGTCAATTTGTTGTTGTTTTCCATCCTCCTTCAACTCAACCGCTGCTTGTCATCTCCAGTATATGTATCTTTATGCTTAGTGTGAACACATAAATGCGTTTAAAACGCATAGTCTGTACAAGGTTACATAAAATGAATATCTGAAAAACTTGTCAAAAAAATATGAAATGTAATTTCATACCCAGACTTTTTTTTACATAAAATGAATAAAAGATAAAACGCTGGTAAAGGACTTTTCTCGAAAAAGGTACGAATACGGGAATAAGTTTGGATGGATATTTTACATAACTTTTCGAGTCCCACTAAATATCGCTCCTAAAATTTACAACAATACACCCTGTATCTATAGGTATATTTGTATATACATAGGTAGGGAATATTTAATCAAGTAAGTAAACTCTGACATCATTTTCTGTATTGCGATTTACTTGACCAGACTTAGAATAAAACAGTTGAGTGATAGACGTGACTATAGGCATCGAATAAACTTTATATGCATTGGTTGGAAACGTTAAAATTTTAGTCGCATAAAATCACCAGATGAAGAATATTGTACTTATTCTTAGACATGATTTCATAGATTCCTACTATTTATGTATTCATAAATTCTGATTAATATGTTAAGCAATTATGTTCTCGGATAGGATAAAATTCTTTTATGATATACCCATATAATACGCTAGGTGCCTACCTTGTTATCATTGCTCATAAGTATGACTTTATTATAGGTATATATTGAAATAATAAAGCAACACTGGCATGACCATAAATTTTATTAATACTCTAGAAGAATTATGTATACTCCCGTGCAAGTTAAAAAGGACGCATCTCCATTGAAGTCGTTTTAAGATTTTTTCGATATTAATTTTGTTTTATCCCAGTATTTAATGGAACTATGAGAGAGAGAGTAAGACCTCAAGGGTACAGGACAAAATCGTTATCTTTGAAAAAATTTCAAGGATAATTTTTATTCGTATTTTGTTTGTATTGCGACAATTCCTAAGCAATAATCTTTAAAGTATGACCCACTTTATTATTCTAGTATAAAAATTACCAGAGATTTGAATTTTCAAAGAGGATTCGGACACAATTTATACGATAACTTTAACAAACTATAATTTACAAGAAAGTTAGATAGAAGCTCAAAATTGAATTTAAATTATTTTTTTCATTAATTCTCCAAGTGCAAAAATTTTCAAAGAATCAGAGATAAGGTTACAAGTTTCGTCATTTTTGGCGATTCTTAATGGAATAACCTTATCGCTATATTTTTTAATGTGATTGCTTCATATTGCTGTTTTCCCTTTTCTTGAATAGCTATTTAAAGATATTTTAATTTATATTTATATTTATATTTTAATTTATATTTTATAAAAATTATACACTGAAAACAATTTTATTCCTTTTCGGTTAAAAACTATTCCTTCTTTGTTACGCTGATGCCGTTGTTACCCGTGTTGTACGGACTGAAAATGATCCTAAGCAATTTAGAAATCGTCCAGTTGCTATGGGTTGCACCGTCGGCACCATCTGATGTTATTAAAAAGTAAAGTTGCAATAATTCATACTGCCTTTAACGTGTTTACTTACCATACAAACTGCCAGTATTAGAATGCATAGAACAGATAGATAGTTCATGGTTCGTTTAAAATCTATTAGTTACTGCTGTAGTTGGATGAAAATAATCGAATTTATATAGTAACACTTGTTTGTTTAAGGGATTATGGAAACAATAGTACGTATTGTAATGTTTATTAGATGCTAAACTTGTACAAATATTTCATTTTTGTGCCTTGTAATACTATTTTTCTGCATTTATGTACTTAGCTGCATTTCATAGAATGTATACAATATTTATTGAGAAATTAACTTTTATGTGTGAAGAAATAACAAATTTGCAATGTTCATATAAAAGAATATAGAATATAAAATTTATTATTAGATTAAAAAATTTTGAAATTTATATTTTACTAGCGTCACGCAGCGTGCTTCGCCTGCACTGTTGCGCTTGCTAGCAGCCGCTTCACGACCGAAGTACGGGCTTCGCCCGTGAGCTACATTTGGGCATAGTGAAAAATGTTCACCACGTATTACGGCCCTATTCTGAAATTGTGACCTATCACAGGTCACAACCTGCTGTGACTTAAATTTTGTGACTGCACTTGTGATCGGAAAGTGTTTTGGAATTCTGGCACTGTAGTCACAAGAAAGGTCACTAAAATTTCTCCACAGAGTTGGAGACGTGTAAAATTGATGATGCTGTGTCAGTATCAGGGTTCATTCGGCCTTTGCAAGTGTGTAATAAAATGTTGTATGCCTCAGGAGACGTCTAAAACCGAAGAAACTCCCAAATAAATTGTAGACTAATAAAAAACGGTTCACTTGCGTTCCTTAACTTTCGCACTGTCACTCTTTATAACGCCCATAAATCACACAAAATGTAAAAAAGCTACCTAAATTTCCGTTAAATTACTTCTGTTCAGCTTCTTCCAGTAATCCCAGTAGCAAATAGGTATAACAAACTTTCCATTTTTTTTAATATTAAGTATTGAAACTTCACGAAACGATAAATTTGTGGGCCTGGCTGGTCGTTGTGATCACCTATTTCGATAGTCACAATTTTGTGATTTTATTTTAAAACGTCAAAATTGTGACTACTGCAAGAATATGAAGAGTCACAGATTTTCTGAAATTGAGACTCTCTGATCAAATTGAGATTTGTGACTGTGCACAGAATAGGCCTGTTAGTTTCATTTCAAACCATCTCTTCAGGAGCTAATACACTTTCATTTATAGTATGAGAATGTTCATGCAAAATTTGGGAGGGAACGGTTCACATTCATAGGTGTTCGTCCCAAACATTGACTTTTATATACGAATCAAATTTCGGGAATATACGGTAGTCTCGAGAATGTACATGCAAAATTTGGGAGGGAACGGTTCACAGGTGTAGATTACCATTCGCCCCAAACATTGACTTTTATATACATACATATTAGATTTTGACTTATAGCACTTTCTTTATTATCTTTACTACTTCGGCTGCCTTGTCACAGCGCTGTTGACTCTTTTTCCCTTGTACAGGCTATAGTTCAAAGAGAAACTAAAATTGCTTACATCATAAGGATACAGCTAAAGCAGTACTAACTCTATAGGAATTTATGTAGGTACATACTCTTCGTAACACAATGGGATCGGTTATCAGCATATTGTAAAAATTAATTGAATACGTATAGCTCATGTTTATCACAAGACTCCATTCTTTTCGTAAAAGCTAAAGAATGATCTTTTATCAGCATAAGGATAAATACGCAATCGGTTATCTACCTTCCACGTAAGAAACAAATAAAACAATACTATTTCTACTCAATGGCTTATTACGAAGTCATATTTTATAAAAATAGATTTGCAAACAGATACTTTGTATTCGGTTTCTATAAAATGAGATCTGTGTCGCCAACCAGTTCAATAGTTCTACAACTTCTCCAGAGTGCTAAGCATGTCCCTAACATGAAACTTACTTTAGCATTTATTCTTGTCGCAGTGACCTTATTTCAAGTAAACCCATTTCAAATAAATCGAATACGACTTACAAAAAATAACATCCTCCTTTGCAGGTGAAGACAACTCCCTTGAATCGTGTTAAGAGACAAGGTCTTCCACTTCTTCCTTCATCAGCCATTTTCGACATATCAGGTATTTTAGACGCAATCAGAAACGGCCAGAGCATAGCTTTGAATTTCGTAAAAGATGCAGCTTCGCTGGTATCCGGGTCGACGCAAACTGCAATAAATCGAATACGCGATGTTCGCAGCGAAATCACTGATGCAATTTTCTCGCAGACGGACAAAATCCTTGCTAGTCTTAAAGACATTCGTGACAGTGCTCGAAGGTCGATCGAATCTTTGCTACAGAACGGCGAGAATCAGCTGTTAGCTTTGGAAGAGAATGTCCAACACTATGCTAGCTGTATGTCAAGCAGCTTGCCGGACACTCGATCGATATTGCAGCAAGCTGCCGCTAAAGGATACGATTGTGTCGCTAACAAAGTCAACGATGGTATCGGAATGTTCAATGATTTCCTCAAGGATGTTGCAAATGCTAGCAGTAATGTATTAAATGTTCCCGTTGAAATCGAAAAGTGCAACAGTATCTGGTCCGGGTTCTTGGATATCCCAGGATTCTTTTCCAGGTCGGCCTGTCTAGCAACTGTCTCAGCTAAGGCACAAAATAACGCTCTGCAATTTTTTGGTACAGTTGACAGTCGAGTACACGAAACGTCGGAATTTCTGAATTCAGTTCCTCCAGCCACCTATGCTTGCACCAAAACCGTCATGGATGAGATTTCGGAAGCAACGAAGGCAGTTGTACAGCAATCGGACAGGTGTTCAAATGAAATTAAAAATTTGCAATAGTGGCAAGCGTACTTCTTGATTTTTGTAGTGGTGGTGGTACAATAAAAAATTTAAATCATGTCATCACATTGAAATGTAGAAATTTGTAAAATTGTTTTTATTAAGTTTTAGTGAATGCCAATTTTATTTTCCTTTGAAAAAATCATCTATTGATGTTGTGCAGACCTTCTAGAAGTAGTAGTAGTCACGACCGGGAATTTCGGTTGGTGTGAACTGTGAACCTTCAAAAAAAATCTGCCAACAGTCTGGGCGCAACTTTATTATTTTTCCGGCAGAAGATCAGAACGCGTTCAATCCGGGGATGCGGCGTAGGCTACTATGTGACTGAAAACATAAAAAAGAAGTTCGGGAAGCGGTTAGAATAGGGTGTATCATATGAATTATATAATTGGGTCATATTCCGGCTGAAAAAGAAAAAAACCTTAACTTAGGTGATTATTAAACAACCCTGTGGAAGTGAAAAGATATTCGATATCTGATCAGACCTGAGAGATATGGTGGAATTCATGAAAAAGTATACAACCACTTCACACCCTCTTAGGGGTCGAATTTCAAAAAATCTTGAAAACACATTCTAGGTATTCATATGAAGAATCCATAAACAAAAATAATTGGTGATTGTTAAACAAGCCCGTGGATGTGATATCTGATCAGACCTGAGAGATATTCCGGAATTCATAAAAAAGTATACAGCCACTTAACACCCCCTTAGAGGTCGAATTTCAAAAAATTTTGAAAACACATTCTAGGTATTCATATGAAGAATCCGTAAAATAAAAATGAATTCCATATTTGGAAAGACCTAGTAGAAATGACGAAAATCGTGAAAATGTAGGCATTTTATTTTCACATACCATTTTTTTAACCTCCCATTCCGAACGTCAATGGATATTTGCATTTTTTTTTATCGGAGTTACTTTTCTAGTTGATTTAAATATACGTACCGAGTTTCAACTTTCTAGCATAAGCCGTTCTATAGTAAAGGAAGGAAAAACACCTCCCACCCCCGTACCATAGTATCCCTTAAAAAAAAAATATTTTGCCACCATGCCAATACTATAGCTCTATCTAATTGTCAAGTTTCAGCCTTCTATCATTATAGGTTCTTTAGATATAAGCATCGGAACTTTTTCTTTCTCACCCTTCCCCACCCTCACCCTCAACACCCACAACCCCAAATTTTCTTCCCCTACTAGGATTCTATTACGCCCACTTTTGGTAAAAACTTTAAGCATCTACCTTACACCGTTATTGAGATATGAAACGTGTTATTTTTGAAAAATTCTTATCCCCTCCACTTCCGTGCTCCCCCGCCCCCTTCAAATATTTTACTTTGAGCAGTCTTTATTTATCAATATTTATACTCAAACCGAATTTTGTTTTTCTGGTGCCATTAGTTTGTAAGATATCATAATCTAAAGATTTTCGCCCCCCACCCCCATACGCTACTACCCCACCCAAAAATTTTGTTTCAATCTACTCTCCTAGTATAACTACAAATATTTGTTAAGTTTTAATTGATTGCCATTAACAGCTTAGGAGATATGGATTTTAGAATGTGTCGATTTCGGCATTTTTGCGTTTCGGACGCATTACTTCCCCCTCCACTCCCACACCCCTTCACCCATATCAGTAATTTTTTTGCAAATAGGTCCACTATCAAAGCTCTATAGAAATTCCAAGTTTCAGCCTCCTAACATAAGCGGTTGCTGTGATCTAGAAACCAAAATTTTTCGTCTAAAACGCTTCCCCCACCTTCCCCCTCACACGCCCTCCACTGAAAATAATGTCAATTCATGGGGTCTACCCAGTCTATTCCTAGAAAAAATTTTAATTTAATAGGTCCACTGGTTTGAGAGCTACGAGCCTTCAAAGGGTTTTGCTTGGGGCGTGGGGCGGTCGACGTACGGCGTACAGACGGAGTGAAAATTTTTATTGCTTTTTTCGTGTCTACTAGTCATGAAACGTGGAAAAAAAAATTTGAGGGTAACAAATTTTTTTTTTTAAAAAATCGATAACAATACTGTATTATTAATAATAAAGTAAAACACCCTGAGAGTCATTACTTATGGCGTATTTGCACTGTGGCAATTAAATTTGACACGTAGGCAGATGTTTTTCTATCTCTGTACTTTTCTAGCCCGTGAACATTTTCCATAATACACTATCCTCCACTAACACTTTCCCGACATATCGCCGCAGTGTAAGTTAGCCATTAACTTGCACCTCCTGCTTTTTATTACAAAGACTGAGATAGGGCGATGTTGTTCGTTATGAATAATGTTAGTAATTTTCATTTATTTTAGTGCGTTAATTCAGATAATAAAAAAACTAAAAAAAATAAAGGTCAGTGACCGAAAAGTTCGACCTACTGAAAAATTGAGTTCCTGAAGCGCCGCAGAACCACACAATAATTAATTACCAATGAAATTATCTAGCTTAATAGTTGAGCTTTGTCTATAAAGTACGCATCTAAATCAATTTTTCTTTACTCCCTGTACTTCTTTGGCAATTAAATACATGGCGAGTAGAACTTACTAAATCCAAATTATTGAAAAACAGTTGAGTAGAAATTCGTATGAAAACTTCAATTCACACGTTTTTTGTTCTTGCTGTGCATTGTGAAACTAAATTTTTCTTTTGCTTGATTTTTTTTCTACTATACATCATTTATATTTACTATTTTTTTTCGTTTACAGTGGACGCTCATTTAGCAAGGATAGCCAACAAAGCTCGCAAAGCGACTTGAGTTTGTCGGGCGGGTCGTCTAAACTTCATACGAAGGAATCTCCGAATGCAAGTAAGTACTGGCGTATTTTACACACCATATTCAGGTTCATTTTTTATTCTATACTGTTTGCAAAATGTGGGGAGTTGCATACTCTTAGGTAAATTAAGAAAAGTGGTCAGTGGTCTCAAACATTTTTGATTTTATATTTTGGTTTCAATTTGATTCATAAAAGATTACGATTGAGTGCGGATATACTATACTATCAGGCCTATTCAGCAGCAGAATCACAAGTCACAAAGTAGGTAGAGAGTCACAATCTTCAACTATGTGGAGAAATTATTGTGACCTTTCTTGTGACTGCAGCACCAGAATGCGAAAAAACTATTCAATCACAAGCACAGTCACAAAATTTTAGTCACATCAGGTTGTGACCTATGATAGGTCACAATTTCAGAATAGGGCCGTATGTCCTGATTAGACTACCGCTATAATTCGAGAATGTTGGACAGTATTTATAGTATGTATATATAGTAGACTCGGAATATCGAAATACTGTCCAACATTCTCGAATTATAGCGGTTGTCCAATCAGGCATCTTTTTGAGTACTGAAAAATATTTTTGTTTTATTTTTTGTTGTTGATTAGACTGAATTGTCATTGTTATGTTTTTTTTTATAATACACATGTAAATAAATAATAAAAACTAAGAACACATTTTTTCATCAATAGAAAAAAATGATCCAGGGTATTATGTGGACTAAATTTCGTTAATAACATTTGCCAGCCCTGCGCTGTCAAGTTTCAAGTTAAATAACATTTACGTTTCGATGCAATTACATATGTAATCAATTATGTATTTTTTTTCCTAAATTTTTTTTAAACAGAAGGCAATAAAAATGTCAAAGGATTGGATTAATTGCAGTTGGGTTGCATTTGTGTTGAGATAAACACAAATCCTACCAATCATTTAAATTGATATTAATAAACCGAATTGAAGCGATTTCATCGTAGAATCATTTATTCTTCATTTTATTCTATCTGGTATAGAAGTTATAACCCAGTACCAGGTATGCAAGTATGAAACCGGAATTTTTTAGTGAAAAATAGACGTTTATTCTACAAAAGTGTTACAACATATTTCATTCGAAGTATTGCCCATCGCTAGCTATACATTTTGCCCACCTCTCTGGCAAGTTATGTATGCCACGCCAAAAAAAAAAGTTGTTCTTTTGAGGCAAGCCAGTCATCGAGCCATTTTTGGACATTTTCATAGGAAGTGAAGCGCTGCTCAGCAAGTGCGTGTCCCATCGATGCAAACAAATGGTAATCAGACGGAGCCAAGTCTGGTAAGTAAGCCGCATAGGAAAGAATTTCCCAACTGAACGAAAACTTGAAACTTGACCAGTCTTGCTGTGTGTGATGGTGCATTATCATGCATCACTGTGTTGCCTCTTTCCATATTCTGGCCGTTTTTCAAGCAAAGCTTGCTGCAGATCGATCAGTTGTTGTTGGTAGCATTCTGTATTAACGGTTTCGCCAGGTTTCAGCAGCTCGTAATAGATCACGCCCTTCTGATCGCACCAAACACACAGCATTGTCTTCCGTCCATAGCGATTTGGTGTTACAGTCGATGTCGATGGTTGGCTAGGAAATTTTTTCCGCTTCGAATTCTCGAAATAAATCCACTTTTCATCGCCAGTCACAATTTGATAAAGAAATGACTTTCTTTGGTATCTGGAGAGCAAAATTTCGCAAGTGGTTTTTCGGTTTTCCTGCTGTCTTGCATTGAGTTCATGTGGAACCCATTTCCCCATCTTCTGGACCTTTCCCATGGCTCTCAAACGTATGGCGACGGCTACTGTGTTACGTTAACCGACCTGCCAGTTGTTGTTGCGTTTGAGCGTCGTCCTCATCCAAAAATGCGTCTTCAAACTTTTTCGGTAGTTTTCCACGTTCTTTGGTTCTCACGTCAAAATTTCCACTTTTGAATTTTTTAAACCACTCAAAGCACTGTTATTTACCAAGAGCATGATCAGCGTAGGCATTCGATGCGATTCAGCAGCAGTTTTTTTAAATGGTAACAGAAAATCAATGCTGTCCGCATATCGTCGTTCCCAGGCACAAAAGTTGACATGATCAACACTCGTCAAAACTACACTGTTGTATGAAACCGGTATTACTGGGTATTTTATATTTTTATCAGATATCCAAACAACAAAGTGGAGTCCATGTTTCGGTTTGACAGTTACTACTTTGACAGCTAGAGCCCTCTATGAGTAAATTCCGGTTTCATACTTGCATACCTGGTATAATTAGTGGGTAGACTATTCTGGATGTTGTTGTTGTTTCACGTATACTTATGCTTTCCTATCCTACTCCTGGAGAGCATTAATACGCACCTAGGCCGCGGTCCGAATTACGCTTTCTGCGCTTTCATCACGCATATAACCGGTCCGAATTGCGCTCACGATAAATACAATTTGCATGGAGAGGTAATTCTCTGGTGCTTACCCTGCTCACGATTTCGAGCAAAGGCACTGTGAGTAATCTGTGTGCACTCGATCGGTCCGAATTATATGAGTCGTAAGCGCATGTAAGCACCGTGAGCATAATTCGGACCGCGGCCCTAATGTCCCGTGAAAATTGTTTCGGTCGCTTTTTCATATTTTGTATTCCATAGTGATAAGAAGTACAAATACAAATTTTTTTTTTACCCCGATCCCATTGAGGTCCCAAGTTGATTTTTTGATATGTTTTGAAAAACAGTATAATACACAAAGTATAAAAAAATAAAAGAAAACAAAATTGGCATTTTGAGATATTCAAGGATAAAGGACAGAATCGTTATGCTTGGGAAAAAAATTTAAGGATAAATTTGATTTGTATTTTTCTTATTTTGCGACAACCTTTCCCTTTAAAATAAGTCCTATTTTTTTATTCTATGATAAAAACTAACAGAGATATGAATTTTCAAAGAGGACTTGACCACCATTTTTGCGAAAACTTTAACATACCTATAACTAACATATAAAATGAGATGGACAAAAAAATTGAAATTATATTTTCACTAGTTCTTCAAGAAAATTTTTTTTTTTCAAAAGTATCGGCGATGGTAAGGTCACAAAATTGGCCTTTTTTGCGATTTTTGATGGAATGACCCCATAGGCATCGCGAAGATACTTCGAAAGCATATCAAAGACATCTCGAAGTGATATTGGCTTATGAGATATCCTTACGTCATGTCGAGTGGGTTTCGGAGCCAGGCCTATTGGATTCAATAGTTTGATATACCTTTATAGTGTTCATATTTTTAGCATATCTGCTATGTCATAAATATGTCATGCTAAACTAAAATTTCAGTCATTATTGAGAGTTCGAATCCCTCTCGAATTCATTATCCCTTCGTCTCCGTACCTCTGGGGGTTGCGCGGCAAGCTATGTAACAACCTATCCCCAAACAACAACTATGTCGAGCTTCGAAGAAAAATCTTCGATTGGACGAATATTACAGTCTTAATTTGAAAGTTTTAAACTATACATACTTACTAGATTTAGGCTTAAAATGAATATGCGGATGCTTGGCATGAGATAACATTTTTTCTTACGGTTTTATATGGATAGAGCTATGAAACGAGGCTTCTTTTTAAATCATTATCTGCTCTACACAAATTTAGTATTTATTTAAAAAAAAAAATATTAAAAATTTCTGCGCTCCACCTTCTTAAACTCGAATCAGTCTTATTCGTACATTGTTTTAAAAATGTACACTGAATAGGTCCTCACTATCAAGCTTCATTTATACTCGTATGATGGTACCTTGCATAAATGTACATTGAAATGATAATACATACATATATGTAGGTAGATATTTTTCTGCTGAGAACCACTGTACAACTAGGGTACAAGATATGTGAGCCATTGTATTTGAAAGTGGAATAAGTCCATTTTGAAAAAAATATTTTTGTGACATTGTAACATTATTCTATACAACACGAAACAACTTTCTGAGAATCTATTGATGCAATTGTTTCATCACACTTTTAACAAATACAAGTAAATTTTCCTGAAAGATGGCATAAATATTTTTAAACATGTTAAAACGTAAACCGTTAAGCATGTCGATTTACAAACGAAATGGACTTATTCCACTTTCAAAATTAACGGCTCATTAAGTGCAACCCGGTTATAACGTTCCTTGAGGGGACCACAAAATCCGGTATTAACTACAGGACATCATTTTTATTGTAAGCTTTTCGCTGCTATACATTTAAAATGAGAAACTGAATAGGAGGAAGGTTCCTTGTCTCCGTTATATCAAAATCGGTTCATTCAAATGAGCAGAAACGCGATTAAAGTAAATTCAAAGCCGGTTTTATCACCTACTCACAATTTCTACGCCACGGTCAGTCAATTGGCACCAATTTAGTTCCCAGCAGTCGTATTCAACATACCGTGACTTCCAATACTTTTTTCTATATGTTCATAAACTATACTTGAATTTTAACCCAACAGAACTAAGCGCGAGCAGTGTGTCCAGAAAAAACAGCCAAAAGATTATGACGGCCTCGTATTTTCTTTAGCAGCTACGTTGCCAGTACACCACAGAACACGGCAGAGTTTTAGCTTCGAAAAGGTGCCTTTTCCCTAGTCAAGACACTCATTTTAACACACAGAAGAAACTGAATAAAATTATACGTAGTCTTTCAGATTGGTACCTTGTGGAGAGCCACTTTTGCTTCATTTGATCAATAAGTGGCCGAGACCTGGTTGCTGTGTTGTACACTGGACTAGGTTTGTCGCACTCGGATTGGAGTCGAGAAAAACATGGTTTACAGTTCCGACTTGTACGCGCTAGAGTATACATATGATTCGAGTATCATCTGCAGAACAGAAGTCATGTGTTTCTAATGATCATTAGATACGCGTACGCGTACGCGATTCCGATAACGAAAATGATATCCGAACTGAATCGAAACGTTTAAAAGGATTGTAGTGATACTGATCGTAATTATAATATGATCCTCGCAAGTGATACTAAGTGGTTTGTGCACTGTGATATAAAAAATAATTCACTGAAAATGGTGGCTATGGAGAGACTGAACAATGTGTGCGAATTTTTGGATTATTAACTTGCCCGGAACTGGAGAGAAAGGAGTATGCGAATTGACTTCCTTGAATGTACTTCAATGAGTATTTAGTTTCTCGTCCATAATCATGCAACGTCCGCAAGAAATCCCTTTTATCCAGGCCCGTGTGCACGGGAGGGGGGAGGGGGTTGGAGTTATCCCCCCCCCCCTCCATTGTCCCATTTTCATTGAGAAGTGAGGAACTTTTTTTTTTAGGTCATCACATTCAGTATGATGGGAACTTGATAATTTATTATGGCCTCCCTCCCTTCATACAATCCTGCGCACGGACCTGCTTCCATCATTGTTGTTTTATTAAAGATTTGTTGAATTTGTCACACAAGTTGTTTCACATTTTTACTACGGCAATTAATTTTCTGTGACTGTCGCTCATTCACCTGATTTATCATACATTCTTGCATTTTGTTAAATATGTATTTCACTGTACTACTACAGTAAACGAGGTACTCGTGTATGCGAGCAAAAGAAGGTACTGTTTGCATTTGATCATTCACCTGAGCAAAATTAAATGAAGCTCCTCAGTAAGTCGTAAGTGGAGTTGTGAACGCACATACTCGTATTTGGCATCGTTCTAAAAAAGTGTAACTCTCAAAAACTATGTGCAGAGAGATCAGAAGATTTTTTTATCTCTTTTATCTCATCAGGCAGCTTATATACCTTTCGGTTAAGTCCGCAATTTGTGACCCTAACAAGTTCATTCAACTGATCTTTTTCTCATTTTATTAGTGGATTCGAAAGAAATGCATTTTTCAGTTATTAATAACTGAATTGTTTGTTTGTTATTGACGTTCTTCGAGTAATTTGTCTATTTATACGGCGTGATTATGATAGCATACGCCATAAAATACATGAAAAATTAGGGAAAATGACTGTAGGGTCCATCAAGAATCGCCAGAAATGACGAAATTTGCAACCTTGCCATCTCCGATTGTTCGGAAAATGTGTGTACTTGTTTCTATTTAATTTTTTTGTTTTTAAGTTATAGTATGTTAAAGTTTTTGAAAATATGGTGTCCGAGTGAAAATTCATATCACTGGTAATTTTTACCTAGAATAATAATTTATAGCTTATTTTAAAGGGGAAGGTTGTCGCAATATAAAAAAAAGAATAAAAATTATCCATAATTTTTTTTTAATTTAAGGCTAGCAATATTTTATTGAATAGATTATTCAATGAAAGAGACGATAGTCTTTATTACGGGAAAGAAAGTTAAAAATTTACTAACTACAATTACAGATAAGGCGATGTAATTGATACTTATGTTATTTAAATGTAACTTTACACTAAATTTTACTATAGAAATGGTGTAATTTTAGGTAGAAATTTGACAATTCTAAAGCCTGTTACATTTACAATGATGTAATTAGTATCTATGTTTACATTAGATGCAACGATTCAATAAATCCTTTTTTCAATTCATGCGGATATGTGTTTGAACTAACTAAAATTTAAGTCGAGAAAGTCACATCGTTATCTCAAGAATGAGGTATAAGTTTAAAAAGTAATGAATTGAGTTATGAGTGATCCCTGGAATTTTAAAATTATCAAATCTTTTCCTATTGTAAAATTTAATTCGTACAATAACGGAAATGCACAGTGTTAATTTCCTATTTGACAATTTTAAACACAATAACATTTGCCATTATGAAATATTTTTTAAGATAACGGTGTAAATTTAATAATAGTTTTGCTAATTTTCAAAGTTTTATGCAGAATATTATATTTTAATATTAAGGGGTTAGGTGGGTTTTAAAGGCCTAAAAAAATGGTATTTTCACTATTTTTTTTTTTAATATATTCAATGAAATATTTTATTTAAAAAATTTAGTACATCAAAGATACATATTTCAAAACATATGTACATATTTGTTTTCCCTTGACCTCTCAAAAAAAGTGCTCTCGGCGTGGACAGGGTAACTCATGACTGGTTCATCCAAAATTAAGAAACCAAAAATTTTCCGTTAGTACATGCATAGTGCTCGTGCTTAAAAAAAAAGTTTGGAAATTTGAATTTTTGGCGGAGCTGTGAACAAAAAACCCCATTTATTGGTAAAATTTTCAACATAATAAAAATTTAAAAAAATCCTTCGTTCAAGCACTAGATAATGTTATTTTGAAGAAGTGTGCAAAATTTGAACAAGGTCGTTCACAACTTTTCGTGGGTAGTCACTATATAGAGGTTCTACTGTAGTTGTAATACAATATGCCCTAATATTTACCAAATATTTCTTCTTAAAACTGATATTGTAGAGATCATTGCTACTGGCTTATACTGATCTCATATATGGGGCTTTGTTCATTAGACAATAACAAGACGTTGTCAAGTTTCATCCACATACATATTATACTTTTACAGATCTATACACAAATTCCTTATATTATGTCCATCATAGCATAACATTCGCGATGAAATGAACAGATTTTTTTAGCGATATATGTAGGTATATAAGAAAACCCAAAGGTAATTTCTACAGTATAGAGATGGCGTGATAAGCTCACAATGACGACTTTATTAGACTCTTGTCATATTACATATACATAGCGTGTAGAGTCTATCGGTACTTAAGATGCCAACCGTGATATCAACACCATCTCTTTTTAATTACATAGGACCTGTATCTTATATCGATGGCTTAAAGCATACATATAGTATAGTATGTCCACTTTTGGAAAACATGTGTTATGTCGCTTAAAATGTCGAAATTCGGCTATACTTTGTATTGCACAAACCTTGTATGCCCTAACTATCAAAAAGAGTATAACATACAGGGGACTAATTAATTTCCTAATTGATATCATAGGCTCATCTATAAATCTAAAACTAATGTTGCCATTAAAGGAGATCGAGATTGTAACGATTGGCGGGACGATGTTTGAAGTCATTCTGTTCATAACTGCCCACAAAATTTTTACTGTCACTTTTTCTTATTAGTTTATATAATAAAACGCGATCGCGGCTTCTTAGTGTTAGAAAACTAAAGAAAATTGAACATAATTTTTAAATTGTCATTCAAAGATTGTAGTTAACTCTCGAGCTGCAACCCGAAATAAAACTTAGTCTTGACAAGGCAAACTGAATAATTATTATATAATTATAATTCTGCAGTCCAAGTCGAGCATTGCATCTGGGCCTCTTGTGTGACGGTTGTAAAACTATTAGTTAAGCCCCGATTCCTTCGCTGTTTTGCCAGATATTTCCAATATTTTCTTTTAAGATAGTAACGGTAGGATTAGGGGAGGAGTAAACTTCAGATTTCAGGAGACTCCAGACATTCTCCATAGGGTTAAGGGGGGGGAGAATTGCCTGGCCAAGGAAGAATTGGGATATTTGCGGTAGAGAACAGGTTTCTGATAATATGGGCACGATGACAGGGTGCACTATCCTGAATAAATATATTTGCTTTTTCACAACTCTTCAAGGAGTTGAAATAAGGAATTAAAATGGTTTCTATCACGTCGTAGTACTGGGTACTGTTCATGGTTCCTTCGACGAAAAAGATCGGTCCAGGTCCCTCGCCTGAGATGCAGGACCATATCATTTAGGCTGGTGGATATTTTATTGTTTTCACGATGCAAGCTTCGTCATACTTCTCTGATGGCCTCCTTCTAACGTATTGGTGTCTCTCCGTCACAGACTCTAGTCTGCATTCATCACTAAACACCACTTAAAAAAAAAAAACAATTTTTTAATGTTGGATTCCCAAGCGAAAAGTAAACGCAATACAATCATTATGCATTGATATAAAATATTCCTTACATTTTTCCAATCAGTTACGGTGAGATGTTGATGAGCTCTAGCAAACTCCAGCCTGGCTTTTCGCATTTTAGCTCTTAGCTTAGGCTTTTTTGCTGGTCGCCTCGACTTAAGGTTGGCTTCATAGAAACTCCTTCTTAAAGTCATAGCGGATATCTCTATCCCTTCGCCTAACAGATCTTGACGCAGGCATCTCGTCGATTGGAAACGGTTTTCGCAGGCCTTTTGAACAATTCTACGATCCGTTTGAGGCGTTGTCTTCTTTATTCCGCGACAATTCCGCCGTTTGTTGCTGACTAGGTCTTGATTTTCCTGCGCTGAATTATTGATTCTCATCACAGTTTGGTGAGAAACATCCTCTTTTCTTGCAATTTCTCTGAAGGAAAACTTTTTGGTCTTCAATAAAGATATTATTGCTGACTTTTTGTCCAAGCTAATGTCCTTGCGCTTTCCCATTTTTATTGTTTTGACCAAAATGTCTCAGAAAAGTACACGAAGTTTTAAATGTCCAAAACGAAGTAAACTAAAACCACTAAATTTCTAAAAACAGCTTAAATACAATATTTTCTTCACCACTTGCCAAATCCTTTCTAAATATTTGAAGAAGAATGAGAAATTCGGGATAGTTTCACTATTTTATATAGAAACAGGTCTACCGCCTTCAACACGTAAAGGGAGGAGCAGATAAAAAGCACTCTCCTTTAAGACGGGTAGAAGGGTGGGACTTTCCATTTAGGGTATGCCATATTCACA
The DNA here is from genome assembly GCA_949128065.1 of Beris chalybata. NCBI lineage: Eukaryota > Metazoa > Arthropoda > Insecta > Diptera > Stratiomyidae > Beris > Beris chalybata. The sequence goes on along the minus strand of OX421896.1, from coordinate 81,212 downwards.
ACTTTTACAGCCGTCAGGTAAAATTAATCTTCTTGGGAAAAAACCACTTTTTCGTGAAGCTACAGTTAATTTATTTTAAAGAATGGGGAAAAATGTGAGTGGTCCTAATTCGTTGAACAGGGACTGTAATTATCATGACAGCAACTATCGCAAAAGCTATCACCGTGAAAATGAGACTTTATATTAGACATATGTTCTTAAATCACTTTCTGGGCAACCAAAAATATGAGTGTAAAAAGACACGCTATTGTTTTCATGTTTGTCGCTGTTGGTGCAAGTGCAAGTTTTTTTAGCCATATGAACAGAATCGGTTTTTCAGAAATGGCGATCGGTTAATTCTTGTCAGATTGATTGTCAAATGGTCAATTGAAACATTTTTACAGGCATCATTTGACAGCGACAATAGTTAGGCGAGAGTAATGCAACGAAAGATTTGCTTAATACCATTTATTTGTAGTCTAAGAACTAATCAAATGATATGATTGTAGAATCGGAAGAAAGACACCGGCTAAAATCTAAGAGTTTTTAATTTGATGATTATCTCAAAAAAAGTTGCCACGATGTTCGAAAAAGAAAATATTGTGTGGGTAAAATCGAATTCCATTCATATGTTTTAACCCAATTCCACTATGAATCACACTATTTAACATGTCATCCATAATTAATAACCTAAACTCTGTCGAAAATAGCGGATACGATCGTTTAGAGCATTGCACCATATCGGTTGCAACCTAACAAACAACGTGCTCAAAAACGACGTCCAATCGAAAATAATAATTAGGCCGTATCTCGAACATCAGTAGAAATCTATTTTAAAATTTGACCGTATCGTTTCCATAAAGAATTTTCGCTTTTGTTTTAGAGCGTACGGTAGTGCATCTTAGCCTCGTGCTCCATTCCACAAGATGAATCTATTTCTGTCCTTAAGTACGTTTTTTATTTCAACTTTATTTTGATGGATTTCTGATTCCATCTTGCGGCAAAATGACTCACAGAAAATACTAATAATATGCCAACACTGGAGAAATTATCCATTTGCCTGTTTTACCCAGGCGCCGAATTCCTAAGACTGCCTAACAAACAAAAGTATCGTAATTAATTCATAAAAGAGTCATAATTTACGAGCCTTTCACTCGTTTACGAGTCTGCAAATGAATTAAAAAGGACTCATTGGGCATAGAGTCATTTTTAGGACTCATTGATGAATTAGAAAAAATGTGGTTTAGCGAGTACAAGTATAATACATAGATTCAAAGGAATTTTGGTTACGATAAGCAATTAATTTTTTTATATGCTTTAATATATGTATAATTACCAGAGTAGTCTGGGTGGCTTAGTGGTTAGAGCCCTTGCCTTCGGCGCACCTGGTACCAGATTCGAGCCTGGCAAGTAATTTTTGAAAATAGTATTGGGTGCCGGACTACCAGTTCACTCAGCTGTAAATGAGTACCTGAGTTAAAATCGGGGTAATAATCACGGACGAGCGTGTAGCTGACCACTTCACCTCCTAATGTTCCGTTGGTCTCGTAATGAAGTAGCTCTAGCATTGATTATTATTATATAATTACCAGAGATATGTATTTTCAAAAATAACTCGGACATCATTTTGAAAACTTTAACATACTATAACTGGTTTTTATCGAATTAAGGGCTAGCGAAGATCTCCTTCGGGTAGATCGTGATGGTGCGCTTACACTCACCCATAAGGCTCGCCTCGAGGCGAGAAGCTACCCCCATCAGGCCATTGCAAACCGGTTCTCAATGTAAGACTCTTGCGACTGCACGAGCTATTTTATTGATTGATTTTTTGGTGGGGATAGAGGCTCGTCGCAAACGCTGAGTGTTAATGTACAGATAAATTTATTTAGAAAACGATAATACCTACTAATAATAAGAGATTGGTAGTAGTAATATAAAACACAATTCTTAAGGGATTTGCGCTGACAGTACTGAGGCAGAAGCGGAGTTTTAGAATTTAGAATAAAAACATAACGCAGTCACGATCGGCTGCAAGCCAATCGTATGATACTCTAGATGAAATACTAAACTCCAATTTATATTTTAGTTGGAAATATATCAAAAGAATGAGGTAGAAATTATTGTATAGTGGCTACTCGATTTTTTGATTTATAGTGAGTTCCATAAAGTAAGTTAGGACATTTTACAGAATTTTTGTACGGCAACTACATGAAAGACTTATGTGATATTTTTCATATTAATAGTTTCAGCTGCGACTATTATAAAATTAATGTGTATACAATTTCAAAGTCGTAACTTAAAGCGTTCTAAAGTTATCGTTCAATATTGGTGAACATGTTTACTAAGGACTTTTGTATGACAGCTACCCGAAGGAGCCAACAGATGAAACTAATCAATGAACTCCGTTTTGGTTTTGGTATAAAATTAATTCCTGTAAAATTTTAAATTCCTGCTTTAACTCGTTCTGGAGTTATAGTGGATTCAGTAACATGCATACATTTTTGAAGGACTTTTCTAGGCTGCTACACGAAGGACTCATTCGATTTGCATCATATTCGGAACTTTCGATTCAAACATTGTAAACCTTAAGTATGCAAAATTTCAAGTTCCTAACTTGAAGCATTCGAGCAATAATTGTGAAAACGAGTTTTAAGGACTCTTGTATGGGAGGTACCCGAAGGAGTGGAAGGATATCGCCCATTAACGAACTTAGCCTTACTTTTTCCATTTTACAAGTTGTGACAAAATTTCAACTTCCTAGGTCAACGCGTTCTTGAGTTATAGTGCTAACGGACGGACGGACAGCAAACGGATTTGGGGGTTTTGGCCAAAAATAAACACAAAATAATAAATAACTTTTTTTCGTCCGAGGCTCGGTTCTATGCGTTACAAACTTTTCGGCTGGATTAAACTTAAAATACTATGTTCATCTAGAGTATAAAAAGTAAAAATGCTTTCGTCGCTGCTTTCATGATTCCGTGGTTTCTAATAAATTTGTATCTGCCGCTGCTTCTACTTTTATTGTGTTACGGGTTCAAGAGGTGTCCTACCAAATCAGAACACATCGTAAATCGGTACTGGTAACATTTAACTCGGTAAAGGTGATCGTAATGGATAGTAATAACAGTCCTCCATGTCCATAGCTTAACTAACTTATCTTGAGGAATATGTACTTCAGGAGGAAATGCTTCTTGATTAGTTTCTGTTTGTTCTATAAGTAATGTTGAAACTCGAGCGGCTATGTCCAAGTCACACTTTTCAAACATGTAATTTACCTGTTGTTTTTTTACTTCCTGGACTGAAAGTTTTTTTTATTAAATCACCAGTTCCTGGACGATATTTGAATGGTTTGACAATGTAGTTAATTCTCGACTTTGAAATTTTATACACATTAATTTTATAATAGTCGCAGCTGAAACTATTAATATGAAAAATATCTCATAAGTCTTTCATGTAGTTGCCATACAAAAATTCTGTAAAATATCCTTTTACTTACTTTATGGAACTCAATATTATTAAAAAAATCGAGTAGCCACTATACAATAATTTCTACCTGTAAGTAAAAGGTCATGTAAGAATTGCTTGTGCTCTCCTCATTCTTTTGATATATTTCCAACTTAAATATAAATCGGAGTTCAGTATTTCATCTAGAGTATCATACGATTGGCTTGCAGCCGATCGTGACTGCGTTATGTTTTTTTAAATAAACTTTCCTGCACTGAATTGCTCGATTCAATTATTTATATATTATTGTAATATTAAATGTACTGTCGTACTCGGGACAACTTGCGACTCGACCTCAATCTCAATATGAACGAAAAACAAAAGACAGTTAGCAGCACCGCTTTCCATTTTTTTCCCAGAAATGCGTAACACTTCAACTTGCAACATCACATTTAATACAAATTATATTAAGTTTTAATCTGTGTTGCATTCATATTTTTTTTCAATTGAAGCATGCAATTGAAAATTATTCCATGGTGAATTGCACAATAGGCTCAATTTTTTACTAGTATTGGAATTATATTCAAAACTATTCCAAAATTTCTAATCGCTCATATTTAATACAAATTATATTAAGTTTTAATCCGTGTTACATTAATATTTTTGTCAATTAAGGGATGTAATTGGAAATTAACCCATGGTGATTTGCAGAAAAGGCTCAATTTTTCCCTTGTATTGCGGTTATATTCAAAACTATTCCAAAATCTCTAACCGTGTATGAATCTTTAACCTTTGTACTCACAACCGCCAACTGCTTTGCAGTCGCAAACAGACATGACAGCTTGTTTTTGCCTGAAGGAATAGTTTACTGCCGCGACGGTCGGTAGTACCAGCCAGACTGTACCTTAAGGGCGGCCAGCCGCTTCCGTTGCCTTTCGCGCTTGGCTCTGTGATTTATATTTTTCAGCGATAAATGGTGCATTTATGGTAAATTTGCACTCAACGTTTAAGGCGCGCATCTATCTATTTATCCACCATAAAATCAGCCAATCAGATGACTTCTGGAGTCGCAAAAGTCTAGCATTCTTCAAATTTTTCCGACGCACGTTTCCATATGTGTACACACATATGTTGCAGCTCCATATACATATTTCATTTATATTCATTCCATATGAGTTAGGTATTTTGCATTTCGTTTTTAATTTTCTATGTTTTAAATGAACTGCTTACCAAGAAAAATCGTTAAAATCTGCTTTGATCCCCCTTAAAATACTGGTTTTAGTTCCCTATATTAGACCAAAATCGAAAGAGTTGTAACTTTATTTTCTAATTAAGCTGAAGTTTACTCGTATCTTATGTGGAATAACCAAACCGTAAGAAAATTTTTGTTGTAGGTATTTCAAATTAGTCCTTCTCGCTTTAGTTCTCTAAAGTCTTTCTTATGCAACAACCAACCATTCCGATTGATATATTTACTGTAACCAAGGGATTTTATGTATTTATGCAGACTGAGGTTGTTTACGTTCTGCTGTGCAATGTCTTGTTTTATTATTTTATTTTTTTAATCATAAATCAATAACATACACTAACTGGCAGAACATGTTTGCAAATCAATACTATCTGTTGGCTGTAACATTTTCCTCTTATTCGGGAAAAAAAAAACTTACAGCCAATGTCTATACTATGAAATATGTTTGTCGTTTAGTTTTGTTATACTTCCGAGTTGAGACGGCATCCAAAATCGAAAGCAAGTGTGACATTTTGGCTTGTTCGATTTATCGTGTTTTTTTATGGATTTTCGAAGAATATCGGAATTTTGAATAACCTTAAAATAATTAATTTCGTCATACATACTTGAGTTTAAGATAAAGTTATTTGAGAGAATTCGAAAGATAGAAACTGTTCCGATTTTAAATAAATTTGATTTGATTTTATTCAACGTAGCTGTGAAATTAAGAAACATAGTGTAAAAACGATATTTGTGTAGTGGTGCATATAAAACTGTAGAAAGCTAATATGCAAACACAAATCATGTTTAATTAATAACTATACAGTTTAAGACAATGTGACTATGGTTGCGAAATCGTTCTAAATATGAACGCTAATATTTTAGGTTTTCAGAACACTAACATCTCTAATACTCTATTACTTTATTATCTTAGGGTAAACACAGAATAGATGCCCCACTGTGATAGATGCCCCAGTTCTAAAAGATCCAACTTCCATATACAAAATCACATCACCTTTGTAATATATGGCGACCTCTCGTATATTGCCATCCTGTTTGACGACGGAGAAGCGAATGTATCACTTTTCTTTCAGGACATGAATATTCTCGAGTCTTAAATTCATCAAATAATTACTGTTCTGAATAAGTGCAGTTAATTTTTTTTAGGTAAAATTTGTATGTATATATTTAGTTTTGTGACGCATAGCATAATGTTAATTTTATGCTGAATATGTTGTAAAATTATGCAGGCATTTATCCTCTACGAAAAGGATAGTTTTTTCGTTTTCCGAGAGGATAGTTGCCCTTTGGGGCATAACCCTTAAATGCGGCTATTTTAAGTGCAAGTCAAACGGTATTAAAAAATTTCCTCACTTTTAATATTTTATTGAAGTACAAATTCTTATGTTCATTTATTTGATAAATGATTACCTGGGCATTTAACATGAATGTCTGATTAGGTTTCTTGATTTTTTTATCTTCAGTTAAATTGATGAAAAACTGGTTCATTGTGTCATATCAATAACTCAAAAGCGAAAAATTTAGAAATGTACTGCCTTTTTCCATAGGGCATCTATCCCATATACTCGATTACGCATCGGGGCATCTATCCTAGGCTTTGGGCATCTATACTCCTTATGACTTGCAAAATCTGTTATAATATTTAGGATCATTTTTATTAATTATAAGAAGCTTATGACATTGGTCATAGTTTGGTAATAGTTTTGCGAATATACTACTAAAACGAAAAGTGGGTCACCTCTCCGCACTTTCCTCTATATATTTCTTACCGATTTAAAAAAAAATGTTACTCTGAATTTTTTTTCACATTACATGACTAGTAGGCAAAAAAGCAAAAAATATTCACTCTGTTGGAGCACTTCTAGATCTCACACTCTTTGAGCTATTAAGTTGAATTTTTGTTAGGTAGACTGAACAAAAAGTTGATTTCAGAATTCTTATATATTCATTTCTAAGTGGACGTAAAGCCAGAAATACATGTGCATATATCTGCATGCAGCGCGACAAAACGGATTTAGAACGCATGAGTTTAAGTGCGACGAAATACACGCTCACACTGCATGCAGCGGAGCGCTGCATGATGTCCCTACTTCTACTTTTGCTGTGCAGCGTCAGTGGTACCACAACTTGAAGTTGAAATTTACCAACACAGAGAAATAAAAAACTGTTTTGACTGTTTTGAGTAATTTGACTTAATTGCATTTTCCTCGCAATCGACTAAAAGTAATAGCAAGCCTCCCAAAAAAAAGATATTGACAGTTCATTCTTAAGTTGTGATTTTGAATTTGTGAATTTGTGATAATGAAATCAACGGAAACTATGACTGAAACTGATACAACCAACAACAAATACGACCAAGAGATCTGTCAAAAATTCTGCACATCTGTTTCACATGCAGTGATACCTGCATTGCTGCGTGCATATATTCTGCACATGTATTTTAGGCATAAGGCTTTCGGTATACATATTTTTAAAGTTCGATGAGATATCAAATTGGTTTTCTCACTTCCACAGACTTCGTATATAATCGCCTACAAACGCATATCCTATTTTATATATTGGCACAAAACCAAATCACGAAAAACCTCCTAATCGTGACCGAATCCAGATGTATGACCCAATTAGGAAATTAATATTATACCTATGTACTTACCGCCAATGGACACTCTCTTCTAGCTCTAACTCTCTTTCGGAATAAAATTAGTGAATTAAAATTATGTAAAAATGTCGTTGTACAAAGTCGCTAAAAATTGCGTTTTTATGTCCGGTGCGTTTTTATGTTCGGTGCTCACAAAGTGAAGAAGTGAAATGAATGCCTTAAAAATTAAAAAAATATACTATATACACCTCCAGAAGAAATCCACCTAAAATCTATTACTCTTTGGACGGAGTGATGGGAGCGCATGGATCGAAAGAAAAACTTTCACGTTCGGCATCGGATCGCTTTATCCATACGCAAGTGCTCGAACGTGAACGATTTGGAAGCTTTGGCAAACGTATCAAAGGTAAGTAAACTCAGATGGTTATCACCCTTACAAAAAATGGATTACAAGCCAATAACTACCACTGCAATTTTATAAACTTATAGGAAAATACATAGTATAATTTCGAATCTATCTAACGACCTTCTAGTCATATGTTTCATTTCGTGAAGAGACCAGCTCCATAGGGTTCTGGCGTGAGGAGCTACGGTATTCAGGCAGGCTTGTGCCAATCATGATATATCATATAGCAAAACAGCATAAGTCAAATTTTTTCACTTTTTCACAAGTATCAAGCATATTGTGTTGATTTTTCTTTGAGAAAATAGAGAATGAAAAACAGCATAAGTCCAAATTTATCAATCGGTGCCATGAAAAACAGCATAACTCCAAATGTACCAATCGGTACCATGAAAAACAGCATAAGTCCTTTTTACTTTCTTATTTTAATCAACTCACAGTTAATAAACCCTATGAGCTATTAAATTGAATTTTTTTTCTGAATAGACAGGGTAGTCTACCTTGAAGTGATCTTTTTTTGAGGGCTGTGGGTGTGAGGGCGAAGGTGGGAGGCGCGTTTTAGACGGAAAATTTTGGTTGCTAGATCTCAGCAACCGCTTATGTTAAGAGACTGAAACTTGGAATTTCTATAGAGCTTTGAAAATTTCTATAGAGCATTTAAAAAAAATTTGCTGATATGGGTGAAGGGGTGTGGGAGTGGAGGGGGAAAAAATGCGTCCGAAACGCAAAAATGCTGTGATCGAATTAAGACTTTACAAATATCTGTGGTTATACTAGGAGAGTAGATTTAAATTGAATTTTTGAGTAGGGGTAGTGGCGTACGGCAGTGGGGGAGGGTGAAATGGAAAAAGTTCCGATGTTTATATCTTTAAAACCTTTAATGGTATAAAGCTGAAACTTGGTATTTAGATAGAGAAAAATATAATTTTTTTAGGGGTAGTACGGAACGGGGGTGGGGGCTGTTTTACCTAACTTTAGAGTGGCTTATGCTAGAAAGTTGAAACTCGGTGTGTGAGTGTAAATCAACTAGAGAAGTAATTCTTATAAACAAAAAATTCTAGTATCCATTTGGCGTTCGGAACGGGGGCAAAAAAATGATCAGTGAAAATGGAATGCATATATTTTCACGATTTTCGTCATATCTACTAGGTCTTTCCAAATATTAAATTCATTTCTAATTTACGGATTCTTCATACGAATACCTAGAAAGTGTTTTCAATATTTTTTTAAATTCAACTGGTTGTATACTTTTCCATGAACTCCGCCATATCTCTCAGGTCTGATCAGATATTGAATATCTTTTCACTTCCATGGGCTTCTTAAAAAAATTAACCATTTTTTCCTTTTTCAACTCCTGGACCGCATCCCGAAATATGATCTAATTATGTAATTCATATATAACGCCCTATTCTTACCGCTTCCCGAGTTTTTTGTTAGGTTTTCAGTGAAATAGTAACCTACACCGCATCCCAGAATTAAACACATTCCGAACTTCTGCCGGAAAAATAATAAAGTTGCGCCCATACTGTAAAACATTTTTTTTTTTCTACGCGCGATTTTGCTACAACTATTACATATTTTCGTAAGTAATAAACATATTACATCATTTGGAAACGAAAATCGCTCATCTTTCGAATGATATTAATGTCACTGAACAATTACTTACGTCATTGATCAGCATGTTATTGTGGCTTATCGTGGAAACTGTGTGGTATATTGGTATGTGGTATGTTTCAACTGGGTGGTATACGGGCTTTTAAACATTGACTATTGAAAAGAATGAGGAATGAGTTAAAATAAAGTGAAACAAATGATGTATTTTTAGAAATATATTTAGAAAAATCCTGACGGTATTACATAAATTCTTGATAATTTCTTAATACTGGATCCTCCAAAATAGAAAAAAAATACATGAATGAAAAGAAATTTCAGTTTCAGATGCTAACTCATATAATGATTGTAAAATGACACGTTATCAAACTTTACTTCTTCGAAACGTTTCTGCAGCTTATTCTTGGACGAGAACTTTTTCTTTTATTGTAGTATGTAATATCTACTACTACTACTACTTGTAGATAATATCGAACCTTACTGGTCAATTTAAAGTTCAAATTGGTCAATATTAAATTTTTTTTGCTGAAAACCCCTCTCCCCCCTCTCCCCACCCTCCGAAAATCATGTCTAGCTACGCCACTGTGCCGTGGCTAGCAACACGCGATAATAATACACTTTATCGCCGAAGAAATCGAAGTTGTTCGGCATTATTCAAGCAGAACCGCATAAGTCCACCGGACTTAAGCTGTTCTGCTTAACGCCGCGGGCGACTTCCGGTGTTTCATGGACACAAATCGCGAATCCTATAACGCATCAAAACATACATGTTATGTTATGTTATGACGTATACACAACTTTCAATTTAATCTGAATCCCGAATGGAAACAGAGCAAGCCAGTTGCTTAACTTTTAAACGTCGATAACTCAAAAAGTTGAAAATGTGACTTATGCTGTTTTGCTATATGACCACAGATATACCCATGTATGTATGTACGAGTACCTTCATTTATAGATTCATAATCACGACGATAGAAACGAAATTTTTAAATTTCTTTTCTTTTCAATGAAGTGTAGATATATTGAATTGACCTTGAATTTTGTGACTGACGTTTTGAGGGTAGTATCTAGATCCATTGATATTTAATATTGGCACTTTTAGATTTTAGGTACACTAGATATAGTCGTGTAGCATGAATTTTTGTAACGCTATATTAATCATTGGGCACAAATTTAGCTTGGGAGAAAGGGTAGTATTCGAGGGGTGAAGAGCAATTATACCCTTTCGGAAAAATAGTTGTTGTATACCAAAGAGCCGCGGGCCATGATTTTGCCCGCATTTTAGTGTGTATATCCTCTGTAACTGTACTGTAAAAAGCCTGCTAATTTGCTTGGATGTGTTTTTTTGTTACCATATAAAGCGAATTATTCGTTCAAAACATCAGGAGTATTAACTGTATTTTTATTTTAAAATTCAAACTCTTTATTAAACGGCTTACAAAATGGCTACACAAACTAAAACACCATTTAACTGCCAAATTACTACGGTCCCGTCAGTTTCCGTCCCTTTTCCCTCGGTTCACTTGTCAGCGTCTGTAAAATAAACAAATGGTGAGTCACAGACTCAGGAGCGGTTACCACACACACACACACACATACACCCGATCATGACCAACACGATCCAAATTAACCCGATCGGGGGCGACACGAGACAAACTCGTGACGCACACACTCACTTGAACTTGTCGCGACAAACGCGCCTAAACTACACTCGTGCCGTGACAAACACAACACCTCCTCTTGTGACAAACACAATAGGCAAACACTCAACCAACAAAACACAGCAACCACTCACCTCCTTAAACAGGTCCGCTTGCACTCACAGATAAAACTAATCTGAAGTTGAAACGGACATGAGTTCAATCTGCTGTCAATAATTTAAAAGTGCTGCCAGTCATGCATAAATCCTTTGTAATTTAGTGTTACCAGACTTACCTAACAAACCAACGGTAACAGCTCGGCTAACCTGACCTAGCAACCGTCCTCGGTTTCGTACTCTCTATCTTTTTGTTCATCCTCTTCCGATGGAGAATCATCCCGGGAGTTCCAAATCTTCATGTGTTCAACAGATTCTACATTTTCGTAGGCCGCTCTCTTGCTCCGACTAGATCCGGGCAATTCCGTGACGACATAGCGATCGTTACGCAACTTACGCTTAACCACGAATGGGCCTTTATACTTTGGCAGTAGTTTTTTACTTTTCCCGTCTCCGTAGGCTGCTTTTTCGTCGTCCAAATCCACAGCCACATTACTTACAGGATTTCTGCTTAAAGCATCCACATGCTGCATGCGATCACCTGACCTGTGCTCCACTTCAAACGTAAATTCTTGTAAAAGTAGCCACCATCTTGCTATTCTTGGTACATTATCCTTTTTATTTGCTGCTGCTTTGACAGCACTACAGTCAGTCACGACTTTAAACTTTATATCAAGCAAATATATACGAAACTTTTTCAATGCTTCGACTACAGCAAGTGTTTCTAGTTCGTACGAGTGATACTTGGCGTCTGCGTCTGTTGTTTGTCTACTATAGTAGGATACAGGTCCAAACTTATTATTACTTTGTTTCTGTAATAATATTCCAGCAACTCCTACTTGACTAGCATCGGTATGTACTTCGGTTTCTGCTTCCGCACTGTAAATAGCTAGCAACGGACGCTGTGTCAATAGTTTCTTCAAGTTCTCAAACGCGTTTTCTTCTCCTTCTGTCCACTTCCAAGTGACGTTTTTCTTTGTTAAATTTGAAAGCGGTTTTGCTAAAATTGCGTATCCTTGAATGAATTGTCGGAAAAATCCCGTCAATCCTAAAAACTGACGAATCTGATGCACATTCTTAGGTTTTGAGAATGCGGTTATGCTTCTAGTCTTATCCATTCCAGGTCGTATACCGTCGTTATCGATTTCGAAATCTAGATAATTAATCTTTGTTTGAAAGAAATAGCACTTTTTTGGATTTAATGTAAGATTCTCGCGAGCTATTACTTCAAAGACTGTACGTAGCCGCAACAGACCTGTGTCGAAGTCTTTTGATGGAATTAAAACATCATCAAGGTAGGCTAATGCTATAGTCCCTCGAAGAGGACCTAAAATTTTATTCACCATTCTCTGGAAAATGCTTGGAGCTGTTGTAATGCCAAATGGCATTCGATTAAATTCATACTGCCCATCACACGTGACAAACGATGTTTTCGACTTTTACGTTCATTAATTCTCGTTATACAACGGGGTAAAAAATGTTCATTATGATCTTTCATCCTAACACTCGAATTGACTAACACGTCGCCAATTTGATCAGCTATACATTCGATGTTTGCTGAATGTTTTGGTGGTATCACAACTGCTTTTCCTGCCCAGAGACAAACTTTATTAGGAGGTAACTCGTTCAAATTCGGTAATTCTTTCGCAAAATTCGTGAAAATTCGTATACAGTTGTGATCTTTATAGACATATACATTTTCTTGCTCAGTTACAGCTTGTCCGATAATTATTGGGATTTTCTGTACATCATTCGGTACGACAAGAAAATCAGTAAACACTTCTGCCTGATCCACACATACTTTTACATTTTTCACTACGCCAAGCGACTTGACCTTACCTCCTCCGAAGCCACTTATATCAGTTATTTCATTTTCAATATCTAACCCGAGTGATTTTACTACATCCTGCGTAATTGTATTGCAATTCGCACCCAAATCTATATACGCCCCTACCACTTGATTCATTACAAAAATATCCTGAAAGTATTTCTCACCTTTCGTTGTAGTTGTTGACGTCAATACTTCTGCATTGCTGCGCGATGTTGAACTGCAACTGCCTCGATGGCGCCGTTTACACTTCTCACAGTAGGGTGGTTTATTCGGACATTCCGACATTAAATGTGTCTTACTACCACATCCATAACATTTACGTCGATCACTTGAGCCCGGTACCGCATACTGACGAACTGCAGGTAGATGTTCCGTCTTCTTCTCTCGATGACGCTCGGTGTATTGCATTTTATTTTTGTAGTGATCCGATTTATTAAATGCTGTTTTCTCCAACACTCCCTCCTGTACCGTTTTCAGGTACTTCAACAGATCTTCCGGATATTCGTAATTTCCAACCCTAGCTGCTGCCTGTATGTTTGGGTTTCGGATGCCAGCAATTAAACATGAGACAGATTTTCGACCAAAAATCTCGCAGCTATTGAGCAGAGCTAATTTCTCGTAATAATATTTAATTATTGGTTCACCTCTGTTCCAGGTCCGAACAGTCATTGCATCAAGCTGTTTCGCAAAGTCGCATTCGCTCGGAAATGCGCGTAGAAGCTTTTCTTTCCACTCCTCCCAAGTATAGTTTATGCTAGGCAAACTTGAATACCACGTGCTTGCATACCCGCTTAACCTGCTTGTTGCATAGTAAGACGTAGTCACATCATTCCACCCATGTATTTGACGCAATTCTTCGATTTTCGTTATCCAACGAGCCATATCCTGAACATCATCGTCCGGACAAAATAGCGGTATCGCTTTACTACCTACAATTTCGGCACGACTAGCACTATTTGAACTCACGTTCCGCATGAAATTTCCCAAAACTTCACCCAAATTTCGCTGCTCCGCAACCTCACGGCTTTCACTTAACTGCCTCATACGACTGCGCTTCGGTAGCGGGGAGTCTTCTTCCGTCCAAGACGCCATTGTTATTTTATTATTTTTATGTCTATATAGTTTATTCACTTCACTTTAAGTTCACGTCACGATCCTGATCCTGATCCTGATCCCACTTCTGAGATATTAACTGTATTTTTATTTTAAAATTCAAACTCTTTATTAAACGGCTTACAAAATGGCTACACAAACTAAAACACCATTTAACTGCCAAATTACTATGGTCCCGTCAGTTTCCGTCCCTTTTCCCTCGGTTCACTTGTCAGCGTCTGTAAAATAAACAAATGGTGAGTCACAGACTCAGGAGCGGTTACCACACACACACACTCACATACACCCGATCATGACCAATACGATCCAAATTAACCCGATCGGGGGCGACACGAGACAAACTCGTGACGCACACACTCACTTGAACTTGTCGCGACAAACGCGCCTAAACTACACTCGTGCCGTGACAAACACAACACCTCCTCTTGTGACAAACACAATAGGCAAACACTCAACCAACAAAACACAGCAACCACTCACCTCCTTAAACAGGTCCGCTTCCACTCACAGATAAAACTAATCTGAAGTTGAAACGGACATGAGTTCAATCTGCTGTCAATAATTTAAAAGTGCTGCCAGTCATGCATAAATCCTTTGTAATTTAGTGTTACCAGACTTACCTAACAAACCAACGGTAACAGGAGACAGAATATAATTACCGATAAAGTTTGCAAAAATGTGGTTACACAAATAAAAAGAATCGATCCTCCACCTCAATAACAACGTCAAAGTCTAATCTGTTCATGATATTTTTAATATTTCAACATAACTTGAATCCTTTTTCAAACCATTTTTTGCTGATTATTTTGATATGAAAAAACACCATTACGCCGAATTACTGAATAATACATTAATGGCCTGAAGCGTAGCATCAACTTTTGGCTGCCTGGTTTCGCGCAAATACTCGAAAAACATCTAGAGGCATTCACATAAAAAACCCAACGCTGTCTTTTTCTTGGTTTTTGCTCTGAGAGATTAGTTTCATTCGAGATTTTCCATGGTTTCCTAGATTGTCGAATGAAACGGCTCGGCTGGTATTCTTGAAATCTCACCGGCGTTAAAATTATTTGAGCGTGTTTTTCTTGTTGTGTGTGATGTGATGGTCAGCATTGTACATTTCTTTATTAGCAATGAAAGTGCTTTTCGCCGGAAAATCATAGGCACGAAGAGCTAGCAGTCGAAGCTACGATTGATAGATACTTGAAATTTTGTCTTTGCTAAATGTCAAAGTATAACATGTTTGGGGCTGTGTATCATTCTATCTTGTATAGCATCCCAGTCGAACCAGCGATGATTACAGCTTCAATTCTGTAATCATTATTTTGCAATAACGGATATCTTTTTCTTTCAGGATCAGCTAAAAAACGAGATGTGCGGACACTTAGCATATCACCGACAGACTTGGGACCACCACGCAAAACACAAACGAATAATGGAACAGCTCGAACGAAACAACAACCTGTTTTATTGCGTAAGTACTCCCACATAACACAAATTCAAGTAATATATAGGTATATGTACTTATATTAGGCACATACATATGTATCTAGAGCCGAGATATATAGTTTTCTTTTTCGTGAAATTCCAATATGAACTAGGTATCTGAAAACTTGTTTCTATCTACTACTACCAAGCCATCCGAGTGAACAGAGCACGCTAAATTCAATTGTAAGACAGCGTGCAAAATGTTTCAGAGCCGTGAAATTTAATTGGATGCCTCTAACTCTTAAGTGTTAAGTAGTAACTAAGCAAAGCACGAAAAAATCGCAATGGTATAAGAAAGTACATACTACGGTTTTGGTTCTTTCCGGTTTCAATCGGGAACATAATGTGATATGCAAATACAAATTTAAAATTGTATCCAGTCTGCACACTATCTAATGATTCTCAACCGTAGCAAGGCCTAGAACACGATTATATTGCATACTTCTATGATTTTCATAATTTTGCTACTAATTCAGAAAATTACTACCATGTAAACTGCATCAATTACAACCCTGCAAAAAAATTACCCGATAAAGCCTAGTACTGTGCTCCGAGCGAAACGAAATGAACTGTCAAAGTTCATATAAAAAATATTAAATTTTCGTTGACACAAAAACACAAAATTTCCCGAGCACAAACTCACTGAATTGACAGCGAACTATTGAAAATTTTGAGTTGTCAATTATTTCGCTTGGTAAAAAGCCTCCGGTACCATTAAAAACGAAACGAAATCGACACGAGCGCCATCTATTAGTGACTACGGCAAATGTCCATTCCGTCCCCGAACACAGTACTGCAAAACGAACGAAATATTTCGTCGGTGAGATGTCAACGAAAATTTCATTTTTTTTATATGAACTTTGACAGTTCGTTTCGTTTCGCTCGGAGCACAGTACTAGGCTTACCGGAGGCTTTTTGACAAGCGAAATAATTGACAACTCAAAATTTTCAATAGTTCGCTGTCAATTCAGTGGGTTTGTGCTCGGGAAGTTTTGTGTGAGCAATATTTTGTTGTGTTATGTGCCGGAATAGTAATTACTTGACAATATTTTAATATTTTCAAATTTCGCGCGCTTTTTTATCAATGACATCTAGTAGCGAAGTGTGTAGAATATTTCACTCCACTTCGAAGGTGACTTTTTCGTTCGTGTTCGTGTTCGTTTCGCTGAACACAGTACTAAGCTTAAGTCTGCCGGAGCTCTGGCTTAGCATTAACTGGTAATCTTTCATTTAAAACGATTACACCTCGGGACAAAATTGACTATTGTACTTCGTATCGGTGTACATGCGTGTAATAACACGCATAATAACCAGTGGCGTGGCGTGATAATTCAACAAGGGGAAGCAATTGGTTAATATCCACAATTTTTTATTATTTTTCTACCTATCAATTTACTGCATATTGATTGAACCTCCTCCATTAGCACCCAGCAGGGATCTAGGAGGCTATTTAGAACGTTGGTGTTTAGGTTGTCAGTCGCAGTCACCTACACCTAGCTCATCATTAAACGCTTTCCGGACTTCTATCAAAAAAATTATAAAGTTTCGATCCTAGTACATACCTACATATTGGCAGATTTTTTTTTTATTTTTTTTCGTATTTTTTTGAATAGAAGAGTCAATAGAAATAAATAATAATAAAAAAATAATTCTATCTCATTAACCCAAAAAGTTTTTCGGAATTCGTTAAAAATGCTTGCATCAGAGTTTTCTTCGATTCAATATAATAATAGAAATAAAAGTGAATTAAATATCTCATTAGACCCAATATATAAAAATTCTTGAAAATGTACACAACCTTTTTACACACCGTGAGGGGTTGGATTTCGAAAAACTAGAAAAAAATATTTCTAGGTGCTTACATAAAGAGCTCGCAAAAGTAAAATTTATTTCGGCATGTCCAATATAAATATATAACGAAATCGTGGACATGTGGAAAAATCCCTTTTCACGGACAATTGTTTTACTCAACCTCTATGCTAATAAAAAATTTTTTTTCTTTAATTACTTCATAAGTACATACGTACTAAGCTCCAACTTTCTTCTTCATAAGCCGTTTTTGAGATATAAAAAATCACCACCCATATATTTTTTTCTAGGATACCTCTTTATTAGTAATTTTTTAGCTTTCTATGGTTTGTAGTTTTTCAAAAATAAAAATGGATGTTATTTCCTTTCCACTGCATCCCACCATCAGCCCCTTCACCAGTACCTCCAGAATTTGTTTTCCCAGTTAGAAGTGTACTGGACCTAACTCCTGTAAAATTTCAAAGATCATATATGGTACGGTTCTTGAAATATAAAAATGAAATATTTTAAAAATGGCCCCACTTTTGTGGTCTACCTCTCACATCATAAATCTTATATTCAATGAGCATATCCTATATACACAAACAAAATTATACCTTCCTGATTGATTCGAAAGATATTCTAATCCAAAGTTTTTTACCCCAACCCCTACTCACCACCTTCTGATTCAAAAATTTTAGCTCTTGATTAATCTGCTACCTATTATATCTTAAAACAACTACAAGTTTCAATCTTCTGACATCAACCATTCAGAAGATACGTATTTTAGAATGTTTCAACCTCAGCTTTCAAGCACTCCGAAGACATTGCTTTCCCTCCACTCCCACACGCCGCAAACCTTATCGTAAATTTTGCAGACAGGTCCACTATTATACTTTTATACAAGTTCCGAGTTTCAGCATCCTAACATACCATAAGTGGTTCCTGAGATCTAAGAACTAAATTAAATATGAACAATTGAACTATTTACCACAATTCTATTCAAAACTTCAATCAGAATTCAATTCCAATCCTACTCTGGTAGCACCAATTTCTGATCAGATCTCTGCTCGCTGCAAGCTTCTCCGTTGCAGCCAAGAATGTGTTGTACGAAGTACGACCCGTGCAGATTGTGCAGAGAAGCAAACAGCTTATTGCTTCCACCGAAGCTACTACCATGCAGCGTGTGTGTGACGTCACAGTGAGTTTACTGCGAACTGATTTCAACGCTCATACATGCATTTCTTTTCCGCGGGGTATTTTTCTGAGTTTCTTTTCGCTTGCCGTGGTGCTGCCAAGTCGGCTGTGTGCGATTTTCGCGAGTAGTTTCTTACGAACTTTTATTTAGACCGTGAAAATGTGTGAAATAAAATTTTTTTTTTACGATTTTTCTGCGCGTGAACCATTTGATTACATGTACATTAGTAGTAATAGTTTGTGATTAGGCTTGTGTCTCTACAACAATGGTTGGAAACTTAAAGCTAACAATGGCTGTATTGAAATAAAATTAATTAGATTGGCTTGAAGGAAAAATGGTTAAGAACGTATTTTAGATATACTATTTTTCAGCAAAGTGTAAAGGAAGCAATGCTTCCCTTGCTTCCATGGACGCCACGCCACTGGCATGTACACCTCTTTCTTTTAATATTGCTGTCTTCCTTACTCCAGGTTATAGATAACCGGTAGTTTTCGGGTAAAATACGGAAACCGATACCGAAATTCTTGCGACGCAGAAAAACAACTAGAAGTTTTGGGAAGTCGGATGAAGCAGCACACTAATGTTTATTGCATATGTAATAAACACTAGCAGTACGCGCCATACCTGCAAGAAAGCGCTACCCGAAGTGGCAAATTGGCCTAATGAAATAATATCGCATACTTTAAAAAAAAATATATAAATAAGCATATCCCAGGTTTGAAGCTTCAAATTTGAATGTCGCATTCGTTGATACATCTTTCCTACAAGAAATGTTTAATACCAGAAAAATTCTGGTGCCATTGTATGTATTTAATCTTCTGAATGTATGCGTACTTTCATGCATGTGTTATGTAAAAGTAGTGTAAACTGAGGAGCCGCTGTTAAATAATAAAATCAAAGTAAGCAAAATGAAAATAACAAAACAAAACGATAAGAATTTTTCTTTATAAAGTAACATATGGTATGGTTGTAAAATTATAGTATTAGAGAAGACAAAGCTAGAAATCAAGACCTCAGGATCTTTTCATACATATCTCTTATTTTGGTTTTAGTTGAATAACTTTTACTAGATATATGGTAAAGCTTAGTACATACCTCTGGCAGAATTCTGTCCCCAGGGACGTAATTTTATTTTTTTAGGGGGTGGGGGAGCAAGATGTTATGAATGAATATATTTTTATATATAAATATACACTTGTTATATATAATTTATGAAAACACAAAATTAAGGGGGGCCAATGCCCTGCCTGTCTGCCCCCCCCCCCCCAAATGACGACTCTGTCTGCCACCCATATAATATGCAAGTATACTACCTCTTATTGATAGGATCGTTGCTCAGTCTATAACAATGAGAATTTGTTATAAAAATAATAAATAAAATAAAATAAAAAAAATGATTTCCAAATTCACTTCTTATTCAACAATTCCAATATAGGTACATACATATTACCTACATATAATTTTACAATTTTATTATTATATGTATTTTGCGCACCCAATGGGCATTATGGATAGAATTATAAAAAATAATGGGATCTAGAAAAACTATTTACTGAAAAAAAAACTTCAGCTAAATGGAGAACAAAAACTACAAAAAAAAAACCGAAAAAATAAATTAAGCAAATAGAATATGATGGTGCACAAAAAAAACTGTCAAAAGTAATTAATTATCCTATTTGCCAAAAAAAAAATGGAAAGAAAAATAAAAACAATATGGACAATTTACCAATACATATATCTTATAAATAAAAAACAGTGGTTAAACGAATATCTCAAGTAGACTACGAGCGACGGAATACATCATATGTTCTTGAAAAATACATATTTTAAGAATTTTATCGTATTTTATCATCCTTCATATATTTTAATTTTGGAAAAATAACAGTTCTAAAACTGAAAATATTTATCAGAGAGAAAAAACCTTACAGTTCAGATTGTATACAAATTTGAGAATTATCGGTTTTGCCGTTTCCGAGAAATTGTGATCACAGACTTTATAACACAGTTTTGATAAAAACACGTTCAAAGTTTCAAAAACTTTTTCAAACGCTCGTGGACGTCTTTACAAATGTGAGTGTAACTTCGAGAATATTTGTCGGATTGACATGAAACTTTCTGTGAATATACTTAAATATACTATGTAAATTACGAAAATGGGAAAAAATTTATTACTGGAAAGTTGTGACTGCGTATAACCTTAAGGAATCATACTATAACTGCTCTTTTTTGAATAAAAAAATAGTTTGGAAAAATGAATGGTTTCATACGTCCCGCAGTACTATGGAAAATATCGTGATCCTTAAATTATATTTCTTATTATTCTCTTGTTCTTGATAGAGTGGAGAATTTCTTTTTTAGAGTTGAAAATCCTCTTGATGAGTTGTATAGTTGTAAATTTAATTGTTGTAAATCGAATTAAACAAATATTTACAATAAATGATTTAATTGAACCGTAATTAATAATAATACATTTGGTGAAATTAAACTTACCTAGTTAAACACAATATATTTAGTTATATTAATTAAAATACAAGTTGTTTTTTTCTTTCTTTAATAATTGTCATCGCTTTAAATAATTTAGATAGACTCCAAATCCAAAAGTAATTCATTTTTATGTATCGAATTCCCGACTACTTGGATAAAAAATATATTTCATCCAAGTATCGGAAATTCTCCATTGCATTTGACAGTGATTTTAAAGTGGATAATATACAGTGGAAATAGTCCACTACAGTACTTCTAGACCTCATAAAACAAAATTTTTGAGTATTGAAACTAGAAAAGTCACGAGCATTCTGACGGTATTTAAGTAAACTTTATAATAACGTATACGTACTTCTGAACTTTGGTTTCGTTCATATTGTGGACGCCCCAGAGTATTTCTCACACAAAACGCCGCAATGTAGGCAAAAGTTTGAACGCGTGTGTAAATTTAAATCTTTTATAGCACGCAGTATAAAAGAATTTTACTTTATTATTTATAATACAGTATTGTTATCGATTTTAAAAAAAAAAAAATTTGCTGCCCTCAAAATTTTTTTTTCCACGTTTCATGACTAGTAGACACGAAAAAAGCAATAAAAATTTTCACTCCGTCTGTCCGCCGTACGTCGACCGCCCCAAAATCCTTTGAAGGCTCGTAGCTCTCAAACCAGTGGAGCTATTAAATTAAATTTTTTTCTAAGAATAGACTGGGTAGACCCCTTGAATTGACATTATTTTCAGGGGAGGAGGTGTGAGGGGGAAGGTGGGGGGAGCGTTTTAGACTAAAAATTTTGGTCTCTAGATCTCAGCAACCGCTTATGTTAGGAGGCTGAAACTTAGAATTTCTATAGAGCTTTGATAGTGAACCCATTTGCAAAAAAATTACTGATATGGGTGAAGGGGTGTGGGAGTGGAGGCAGGGCCGGTCCTACCATATGTGCAAATGGCGCATTGAATCCGGGCGCCAAATTAAGGAAGGCGCTAGTTCATATTATCTCTCCAAATATTTTGCTATAAATTTAAAACATACTTGGAAATTAATAGAAAGGATTTCTTGAATACATTTGCCACACTTTTTCCGATGCATATTCTAGATTTTGCAGGGTTTTTCCATTTTTCCATTTTCTAAAAACACTCTTTCAATTCTCGTTCAAGAACCAAAACATAGAATCTTTTCCCTTAAAGATATTCTCACTCTTCGATACCGACTAGTACAGCTTTTCGTTTGTGCGATCATCTGCTATTCCAATTTTGCATTCATACGTTCATCAGCTAGCACAATTTTGCGTTCGTACGATTCATTTGGAGCAAGCGCTCCACGGCGCCGCAGCACTTGGTGCTGATTTGATTGTGTGCTGAAAGAGCTCAGAACATGATTTCCATACAATAGAAAAAGATAGATATGGAGCGAATGCGCCTTGGTGAATTATGTGAGGAAATGGGAAACACGACATTTTTGCTAGAGGGGAATGAATGTTTTGAATGAATGATAAAGAGAAGTAATGGTATAAACACAATTGAGACGAACTTCGCTAGCGGCGGTGAAGTTCGCTGTAAAAAATTTTAAATTTTACCGCAACACACGGATGGACACAGAATTACGACGGCGAGCGGTTGGGCAAACTTTTCGGTATTTTTCGGTACAATTTTTAAATTTTGACACCGACCTTCCGCCGCTAGCTAACTTCATCTCAATTTTATTTATACCATTAATTGGTTTAAATCAAACGAGCAAATAGCATAATCTGATAAAAAATAGAGAAAAGTTTTGAAAACAGAACCAATGACATCTGTGAGATTTGTATTAACAATATGTATATATAAAAAAATTCAATTTGGAGAGATTTTAGTTTTTTCGCTCTCCAGAACAAGTTTTTTTTTCATTTTTTTTCCATAAATGTTTCTTTTCTCGAAACTGATAAGAGACATCAAGATGACTTTTTTTGGTTAAATATAGAATAGTATTGGTATTTATACTGAATGAAGCAATTTTTAAAAAGTTGATTCTAAATACTTTTTTTAGGTTTAAAAAACATCAAAAATGTTTAAATTTTCAAACATTATAAGTCAAGTTTTTAATATTTTTGAAATTCCTTCATTCACTAGCATTCGATTTACTAAAATAATAAGTGTGATTCAAATCGGTTGAGCGGGTCCTGAGAAAAAGTTACATGAATTTGTATGAAAAATCGTCAAGTGAATAAGTATAATATTTTTGTTTTTTGTTATATAAATTGATTAGGGCGACGAAGTGTATACTGCACCGGGCGCCGAAAAGTCTAGGGCCGGGCCTGAGTGGAGGGAGAAATAATGCGTCCGAAACGCAAAAAAGTCGAGATCGACACATTCTAAAATCTATATCTCCAATACCGTTAGTGGCAAGCAATTAAAACCTTACAAATATCTGTAGTTATACTAGGAGAGTAGATTTTGGGTGGGGGTAGTGGCGTACGGGGGTGGGGGTTGAAATACTTAACCCTACGATATCTCACAAACCAATGGCACCAGAAAAACAATATTCGGTTCGGATATAAAGCTTGATAAATAAAGATTGCTCAAAGTAAAATCTTTGAAGGGGGCAGGGGAGCATAGAAGTGGGGGGGATAAGAATTTTTCAAAAATAACACTTTTCATGTCTTAATAACAGTAATAGATGCTTCAAATTTTTACCAGAAGTAGGCCCAATAGAACCCTAGTAGAGACAAGTTTGAAGGTGGTGGTGTAGAGGGTGAGGGTGAGAAGGAAAAAGTTCCGATGTTTATATCTTAAGAACCTGTAATGATATAAACTTCAAACTTCGTATTTAGATAGAACTATAGTAGTGGCATGGTGAAAATTTTTTAAATTTTTTTTTAGGGGTAGCATGGTACGAAGGTGGGGAATGCATATATTTTCACGATTTTCGTCATATCTACTAGGTCTTTCCAAATATTGAATTCATTTTTATTCTGCGGATTCTTCATATGAATACCTAAAAAGTGTTTTCAAGATTTTTTAAAATTCGACCCCTAAGAGGGTGTAAAGTGGTTGTATACTTTTTCATGAATTCCACCATATCTCTCAGGTCTGATCAGTTATCGAATATCTTTTCAGTTCCCCAGGCTTGTTTAATAATCACATATTTTTAAGTTTTATCTTTTTCAACCTCTAGACCGCATCCCGGAATATGACCCAATTATATAAGTCATATGTTACACCATATTCTAACCGCTTCCGGAACTTTTTGTTAGGTTTTCAGTCACATAGTAACATACACCGCATCCCCGAATTGAACACGTTCCAAACTTCTGCCGGAAAAATAATAAAGTTGCGTCCAGACTGTTGGCAGATTTTTTTTATTATGACCGGATGAATTGTTTCAACGAAGTGGACGTACTACTTCATTTAAGTACCATTTAACTATCAACCATATATTAAAATATACTTCATTTATAGCGCTAATTCATCTAATAAACAAAATGAAGCTGCGAGTAGTTGAAAAACGTATTATAGTCTCGATCGATTGCAAGCCAATCTAGAATCTAGATGAAATAACGGAACTTCAATTTATATTTTAGATCGGGAAAAATTAGAATAGGGATGGAAATACGGACTTAAAAACCAGTGATATTATCCTTCTTCTTCGATATGTTCAACTCTAACTGCCATTTAACCATAACCATAACCATCGCTGGTACGGATAGAATCTGCCTATCTGTACCTAGAATATAGGTTCACATAGTACCTATCGCTTATATTAGTAGAACTGCATTATTTTTCAGCCAAAGCTAAAGATATAGTTAACAATCTGAAGTGCTCCAAACTTAATAGTATAGTAGAAATGTATCAGACCAGGTCTTGTTTCATATACATATGTATATGTATGAACATACTTTACAATTTAAAGACACCTCTATTATCACATTATTAACAATGCATTCCTACCTTTCATTGCAGAAAAACGAATATCGACAAACATTCAACAAACAACGACGGCAACAGCACTACCGGCATCACCTTTGGGAGGTAAAAAGGGATCACCACCACCTAAAAATGTCATATCGCGTCGTCCTCCAGTACAACAAGCGCACCAAAAAAATCCACTCAAAGGTATTTTGATTACAACCGATACATGTATGATCGCAATAAGGCAATTTGAATTGTTAATAACTTCATCATAATTCATATCACGCCGATTTTCCCGGAACACGTAGTAGCTCTAGCGTCATGTAACGTAGCTTGTATACTCTACAGTCTGTATTACTGTCCCTTCGACCGCTTAACCGGAAAGTCTATTCATTTCTTTGGACGCGGACGTACATACGATTATTTACCTGCGCAGTCTGAAGGGCATATAGCGAATCCACTGTGCTAAAAAGAAATTAAAGCGCACTCACCTACTATAACCAACTATGGAAAAGTTTTGAACGTTACTTTTTTATTTGCCTACTATTTGAGAATTTATAAAAATCATTATTTCACTTTGAACTGTTACTAATGTAATATGTGGATAAAAAGGAAGGAACGGACTGGCGAATGAGATACAATCATGAGCTGTATCAGCTCTTCAAGGAGCCAGAAGCTTCATGGTATAAACACAATTAAACGTACGAGTGCTTCGCCAGCGGCGGCGAAGTTCGCTGTTAAAATTTTAAGTTGTACCGCTCGCCGTCGTATGCGTCAGAACGTGTGTTGCTGTACTATATTATTAGCTGGAGGACGCGGTCTTTGGGTCGAGACGACTGGAGGCGAAGACTTCGGTTGGCCAGGGCCCGTCTTGGGCTGTCGCGCCATTGATGATGATGAGGATACAAATTTTTCATATCCGATATACAGACTTCAATTTAACCGAAAAATATGTTTCATTTATTTTATAATTTGAACAATTCAAATCAGCATAGGTATGCGTTGCGGATTTGATAACACATATAGGAATCAAACATTCATTTCCAATTCGGTTACTTTTCTTAATCTTAACATCTGAAAAATATTCTCTTAGGAAAAAATATAAGAAACATAAATGAATGGACAGCATTACAATATTTGTTGTATTAAATTTTTCGAGAGGGCTCAAATTGAATAAGATATTTGAAAAACCATATTCTCTTCCATCTTGACGTTGATCAAAACAGAAACATAACCTAATTTACTACGTACAAAACTCAGCATTGAATCCGCAGCCACGGTCGTATATATACAGCAGGGCTGCCACCAAGATCGTTTTTAGCGGAGTACAAAATGAAAAAAAGTGAAATAGATTGACAGATAATGGAGTAGAACATAACAATTTTAAATAATAACTCCAATATCCACCTTTTATAAATATTTATAACAAATTTTTTTTTCAACAAAAAGATATTATGAAACAAAAATTATTGGTTATTGCGTAGACAAACAAACAAACATTCACTTTTATATATAGAGATGTACAGTGGATTCCGGTGATAATTGATACAATTCAGAGTTTTTTCGAATTTTGTTATAAAGCAAATACGAGTAGAAAGAGGTGTTTAATAAGTAGGTAAGGAGATAGGCTTAAAAGTAAGTAGATGTACTTACTTCTAGCTAGAGTTGGCGACTCAGTTCCGAATTTGAGACCGAAACAACAGGAGCAGTAAAATAATTCCAATAGTTTGACATAAGGAGCAGTGCTGGGCTGTTCCAAACGTGTGTTGCTGGATCTAATTTCTCTTCATGAATGCAAAACTTTTTTTTGCTGAAAATTCGTCGTGAAATGAGGCGTTGATTTTAAAAGTGGAATAAGTCACTTTTTAAAAAAAATGTATTGTGACATTGTAACGATGTTTTCTACAACACGAAGCAACTTTCTGAGAATCTTTTGATGCAATTGTTTCAACACACTTTTAACAAATACGAGTAAATTTTCCCGAAAGTTGGCATGAATATTTTTAAACATGTTTAAACGCAAACCCTTAAGCATGTCCAGTTAAAATCGAAAGTGACTTATTCCACTTTCAAAATAAAGGGCTCATAATGTTGCCATAACGATGGAACATTGTATCTTTTTACTTTTGAAATTTGATCGATTAATTAACATCACTCATATCCAGGGCCGGCCCTAGACTTTTTGGCGCCCGGTGCAGTATACACTTAGACGCCCTAATGAATTTATATAACAAATTTTTTACTAAAAAAAACCAAAAATATTGTAGTTAAGGGGACATTTCTTTAAGCTCCTTTCCTGAAGTTTGGCTTCTGCATCTCGTGCCTTTCTTCTTTGCTTATATTTCCAGCCAGAAGGTTTCTTTCGTTGTCCTGAAAATGAAAATTTTCCCTCCAATTTCCCTTCAATATTTTCATTGAAAGAGTTGAATAACAAAGTGCTCATTTCCTCGGTTTATTTAAACCAATTTACTTCTCTTATCATTCATTCATCCAAAACATACATTCCCCTCTAGCAAAAATGTCGTTTGTCCGATTTCCCCACATAATTCATCGGACCGCGTGAAGGCGCGATAACGCTCCATGTCTATCTTTTTCTATTGTATAGAAATCATGCTCTGAGCTCTTTCAGCACACAATCAAAAAAGCACCAAGCGCTTCGGCGCTGTGGGAGCGCAAATCGAAACTGCTCCAAATGAATCGTACGAACCCAAAATTGTACTAGCTGATGAACGTATGAATGCAAAATTGGAATAGCAGATGATCGCACAAACGAAAAGCTGTACTAGTCGGTATCGAAGAGTGAGAATATATTTGAGAGAAAAGATTCAATGTTTTGGTTCTTGAACAAGAATTGAAAGAGTGTTTTTAGAAAATAAAAGAATTGAGAAACTCTGCAAAATCTAGAATATGCATCGGAAAAAGTGTAGCAAATGTATTGAAAAAATCTTTTCAACTAATTTCTAAGTATGTTTTAAATTTATAGCAAAATACTTGAAGAGATAATATATGTACCTATAATATGCACTGATTTTATTGCCTTCCTTAATTTGGCGCCTTCCTTAATTTGGCGCCTGGATTCAATGCGCCATTTGCACATATGGTAGGACCGGCCCTGCTCATATCAAAAGATAAAATACCTAGAATATTTAAAAAAAATCTATCGATTAATCGAATCGAAATTGAACATCCCTAACCCAAAGTGTGATATGGAAACGTGACAATATTGTCAGTGTTGTTGATTAGAGTGATCCAAGAAAAGTTGTAGAATTATTTTAGTGCGTAGACAAGTAAACAATTATGAGTTCGAAATTGTAGTAAATATACTACTATTGTAGTATGGGGGCATCGAGGGTAATGATATAGCAGATCTGTTTGCAAGAGACGGAGCTGCGGTCCGCCCTACTGGACCAGAGCCATTCTGTGGAATCTCAACCTGTTCCATTAAAAGGAGCATAAGGGTGTGGGAGGAACACAAGAAATGCCAACACTGTGCCATACTGCCCAGACTGAGACAAGCCAAAAATTTCATACAGAACCACTCAACTAAAAGAAGCAAACAGCTTCTACAGCTTGATAGAAACAAAGTACGGGTAATTACCAGAATACTCACGGGTCATTCGCGCTTGGACGATCATCTCCAAAGAATAGGAATCATAACTGATAACCTATGCAGGTTCTGCCAACAGCAGGCAGAAACCTCTGAACACATTTGGTGCTGCTGTTAGGCAGTCGCAGCTCAGCGCCACAAGTGTTGCGGAGAACACTTTGTGGACCATATCTAGTATAATTGCAAAAATAGACCTACACCAACTATACAAACTCCTTAGAGAAATAAAGCTGAGTGAGGACCTCTAGATTGAAACTGGAGAAAAATCAATGAGGTATTTATAGCACACTAGACCAATGGTCGCGGTGCTTGGAGGAATCCCTCCGCCTCCGATGAAATCTAATCTAATCTAATTAATGGTGGCAGCTCTGATATACTGGTCTGGAAACTACCGTGGTGGGGTAAACATTTTTTGTGATAAAATAAATTACTGCAGCTTCTCATTATTTTCTTTAGGGTCGCTACTACCGATTGGTTGCACAAGCGTAACAACGCCGAGTATGCAGCCGTGAAAAAAAGAAATTTCAACCATAAATGTATTTTGTATGACAAATTTTTATTTCTTTACATTACGAGAGCATGACGAACCTGTTGGTTAATACCATGGAGGTATATGCAGTGGAGATGGCAAGCTGCGACTGTTTTGAAGCCGGGGGTTTTCTCGCAAAGGACCGGCGATAACCACTTTGCTACTATCAGCATCTTACTGACATGTATGTTAAACTCCGGTATTAAAAAGAAAAAAAGCCCAACCTTTATATACTACGCTACTATTTGCATTTCACTGCCACCGGGCATGAAACGCTTTATACAAAAACGTTCGATTAAACTTCAAAATGCTTCAAAGCGCTTTATACAGAAACGGCGTGTTGCCATCTCCGTTATTTATGTCTCCATGGTTAATACGATAAAACAAAATTTGTATGTTCAAAAGGTGTCGACTTCCACCACAAGTTCATTGCATTGAGTTTCCAGACCGGTGGCCCCGTCATATACCTGTGGCCCCGTCGCCGGCATATATCTGTGGCCCCCGCATATACCTGAAATTTACGACGTCGCCTGCTGTAAAAACTTCATAGGCGACCTAATGTAGCGTCACGTCGGGGCTCGTTCATTTATTACATGACCTAAAATATATCTAGTAGATCGTTTGATTTATGGGTGTAAACGCGTGATTCGTCCGAAACGTTTTATTTGCATTTTATATACAGTAACATGCAAAAGATACCACAATCTGTCAAACCGTTCTGACATAGTCCCTGAATCTACTGATAAAATATTTTGATGAACTATCTATGTACTTCCCTCACCTAATTAAATAAAGGAACCAAGGTAAAATTTTTATAACAAAAATACTGCGTAGTGTCCAGTCTTGTTCACGATGTAGGTCAAGCCACGATCAGGTACTGCGTGTAAACTAGCTAAATCATTAAAAATTATAAAATTTGTTGAGTCGTTTTCCAGTGATGTATAATACTATATTCGACAAATATATCTGGCTCGTACCCTGCTCGAGCGAACTGTGTCGAATTTCAGAGACACTAATATTGCCAGTATTTTCACACTAAGCAGTAAAAAGTGAACGAAACTCGAAATGATATAAAAGTCATAGCAATTTAATTTAGCGGTACAGA
The DNA here is from genome assembly GCA_949128065.1 of Beris chalybata. Taxonomy (NCBI): domain Eukaryota; kingdom Metazoa; phylum Arthropoda; class Insecta; order Diptera; family Stratiomyidae; genus Beris; species Beris chalybata. The sequence goes on along the minus strand of OX421896.1, from coordinate 51,146 downwards.
AAAAAGCTGAAGAATATGTGACTTGTGACGCAGACGAGCTGTTCAAATCTAATCTTTTGAAAGTATGTATTAAACTAAACAGGTGATAAACAATGTGCATCCTGTCTCTTAAACTACAATTCGATTGGTTGATTGGTGCGTCCGACTCAGAATTCCGACGACAATGTAAATCCACCTTAAAAGATATCAAACTGCGAGCGGCATATGTATGCATCGAATACCTATGCCGTTAAATCAAAATTTAGCTCTAACAGCTCCTTAACTATCAAAAAGTGTGTGCCCCTTTATGTAAATACAAAATTCACCGTCGCCGATACTATTACCTATTACATTTATTTACAAAAGGATGTGCGTACAAGAAATTTCACTACGAAAAATATAACCGCCTTACTAGTCTGAAGAAAAAATACACAAAACGTAAAATTTTTAAAATAACGTTAGCCATGATTATTAAAAAAATTTAAAGACCTAACAATTTTTCTCTTTCAAAATCTTATTCAAGTCTTTCATTTTTACACGCTTATGTACAACCTAGGTCAATTTCTTTTAACATTAACTTTTCTTAATTTTCAACTTGTATTTATTATTACTTTATTTTTTATTTTATAACTTTTTCGCTCCCATTTTTGTAACATACTATTGTGTAATTGGGATTTTTTTAAATCTGTACAGTATGTACTACGAAATAAATAAATGTACACTCTTATTTTAGATAATTATTTAATAAATTGCATCATATCCATTTGTAATTATGACGACACACAGCTAGTTGCTGTTAATCCGTGCCCTACTGTTTCCAGTCGAAGGCTCTATTATAAATAAACAGTTAATGGTTTCGGTGCTCCTTTCACAGGAATGTAGGAACCTTTTTTTGCCGGTGATTTAACTTGTAGTTACCGTATCGATATAAATTTCCCAATGCTGCTGTTTCTTCAAGCTGTAATCTACGAAACATGACGTCAAATTGACTCATCAGCAGCGTGGGTCATGTTAGTGATTCATCGAAAAACTTACACAGCGAATTAAGCAACAAATTTTTAGTTGCGCTATTTTGGTGTGATTCTTTCTTTTCGGTTCATTACACTTCCTTGTGCATAGCTGAGTCCGAAATTAACAAAGAACATTTTCTGAAACGTGAAAGAATCGGAGAAGAATTCATGTGATTTTTCCGAACAGCAGCACTGGAACTGCAATAGATAATTAAACCTCGTAAATTATGTGACAGCTACTTGTTGAGTTTTTGCTTTGTTGCACATTGCATTAAAGGATACTTCTTTGTTTTCCTGGCACCATTTAATCAAGAGGAACAGAAACGAAACTATTTTCGCAAATTATATTCAAGTACATGGGGCTAATGTGTCTTCTTCGAAAACGCCATAAACGCGCGCGAAATTGGAAAGCAAGTCAAATATTAGATAAAATATAACACACACGAAATTTCCGTGTACAAACGAACTGAACTAAAAGCGAACGATTGAAAATTTGAGTTGCAAAATATTTCGCTTGTGTGTGGAAAGTTTGGAGTGTATTGAAAGCAGGACGATAATCTTCCACCTCAACGATTTGCTTCCATCTTCTACTCCCAGAACCTCATCACAAACTGGTTTTTTGTATGAAGAAGAAAGTGCCTTGTCTACGCTACGGAAGTATCAACACTGCAAGATCTGAATGCAAGGAAGATCAAAACTTTTGGTGTAGATTACACAATTTTTGCAACAATATAATGTAATTGAAAGCACCATAATGCTGTACCTTCTCCTTTTTAATTTTTTTTCACACTTGTCTGCAACTTTTAAAGAGACAGTAAAGATGTTTTCTGTGAAAAAAAAAACTATTACAGTTAGGCAGTTAAGTTATTCTGACTACATCTCCGTTATTAGCGAAAATAGCATAAACAATATTTTCGCAAATGTGTCCTATTATAAAATTGTCTTATTATTGCGCAACTTCATACTTACATATGCAAATCAAATCAGTTGATAAAAGTCTCAACCCCAATTTCACATAACATAATCCGAAAGTGTAGTAAAAGTTTAAAACTAATTTTTTTCATTCATTTTCTTGCACATTGTTTATCACCTGTTTAGTGTAAATCATACTTTCAAAAGATTCGATTTGAACAGCTCGTCTCGAAATTGGTAAATTTTGTAGCAACATGTTCGTTTTTGTAGAAAAAATGGGTGTATTCTTGCATTCAAAACTACAAATGGAAGATGGTAGAGTGAAGTTAGTCCAATCATACGCAGTAAATTGGCTTCTTTTCTTTCCTTTCGTAAAAATCGCAGTAATCATTTGAAATTAAATTAAAACTATGTTCCAATGAAAGCAGTTCCAATTGCTTTCCAAATAGTAGTATGGAGATAACGGTAATTCAAAACATATTCCATTTGTATGACATAATTTGCGAGAAAATAATAAGATATACAAGTAATCGCTCTCATCTGGTCGTGATAATAATTGATATTGTAATTTGTTTAACAATAATCGGTATGATAAGGACACTAATTCCGATTCAGTAATTAAGTTTATCATTATAGAAGAAAATTACAGAAATTTCCGAACAGTAAGTTTCAACTCCACTACAAATTAATTTTATACCCGAAAGTGCATCTCAAAGATGGTCATTAAGTCACCTAATAAAGATGAAAGTAAAAAACGAAAATCAGAAAACATTTTTAAAATAAAAATAAAAATAAATGGTGTTTATTTTTATTGCTGTCGAACTTTACAAAATTGTTTTTTGTGAATGTATACTGACCTGTGTGAAATTTAAGTATTCTTCCTTCAAAGATGACAGCTCCAGATTTTTGTGAGAAACCCATCAATCAAATACTGCGTATTCAGAGTAAGTTTATAGACCACGTGATGCGGTTGTATACCAGTGCGCAACTACAAATTATGAAATGATCAGTGTGTGTATATTTTGATAAGCACCATTTTCAACTTCTCACAAAATTCACAAAGATTGTCTTTATTCTGTATCTATGATACAAAATGCATCCATAGATTTTACATGATATATTAGATATATATATAGGTATACTCTCTGTGTTCCACATTTAGATCTTCTGTGTGCTATTAGTCGAATTACAAATTTTACCAAAAAATTGTATGATGTCTTAGATAAAATCTTTTGAATTCATCCTATTTATTTGGCGAAGTCTCACACAAAACTTACAGTAAGCAGAAAGCGAAAATCACAACAGCATTCTCTTTAAAAGATTCGTGATTTTTACAAGAAGAGTGAGCTCGATCTAGCTTTGATGTTTAGATCGCAAAATTTCTTCATCGCATTGTTTTTGTTATCAACAATGGTTTATGGCAATTGTACAGGTGTACATTGATGAAGAGGAGGGGATCGCGGTCACTGAGTTTGCATTCGAAGCAACAATTTAAAAATATCGTCCGTCTTTTTTCTACTGTAACTTTCGCTGCACATTGTTAAGAATCCCCACGCATGCATAAATATTCCGCAGTCCTTACTAATTTATTTGGAATTGTATTTACTCAAGCGAAGCTTTTCATTTGTATTCTCGTAAACTGTTCAGCAAATCATAATGAGAAATCACCATAGGTACCGATAATTTGGTATTTGGTGTCATTTTCTGTTGTGATACATGGCTTTTTGTAGAAGAATTATAACAATGATGTTATTCGTTTATAAGATATTAGAAACTGTAAAATCGCGTAAATCGAACGATCTTAAAATATCATCTACTACAGCGCCAACTTAACAGCGTCGAACTAGTGAAAATATCGTTTTAGCTCGAGTCTAGCTAAAAAGAAAGTTAACGGAGTTTGGTTTTAGCGGGGATGTAAAGAAACAAAACGAAGCTTGTATAGTGTAGCTAAAAGCGAGCGTTTCTACGTTCGTCTGCACTAACAAGTTACAAATTACCATCAGTCTTCTTCAATACTTTGGAGTTATCGTATGTGCTCTGATCGCAGATTTTCGGAACAAAATCTGGAACCGGTCTTATAAGACTTTTTTACAGTGGTCAATGGACTTGGTGTGGTGTGCGATCACCTTTAGCGGTATCCAGTGTGTGACTCTATTCGTATCTTTAAGAAAGGTACGAAGTACAGCTGTACCCTATATGATCCATCGTTTCGGTGTTTTGTAATCTGTGTACGATTCGCACGATTGTCGACAAAAATTTCAAATATTGTGGAATATGGGCCTGCATAAATTTGCATCATTCTTTCAAAATCACAATCCGTCAAAAGATCTTCTGATGGTGAACGCCGACGCTAACAATCGAACTCAACGGAATATCATCACTGATGATCACAATGGAATAATTGGCAGCAATCAGTCGACATGCTACAGTGAATTGGATTTGTATCGGAATCCTGGAATACGGTGCAAAAAGTTCGGAATGTGGGCTTCGTTTCGAATCCATAAAAAATCTAAAGGTAAAAACTAAAAATAATTCAGACGGGTGTATTCATTGTCGTGCTAGGTGCTACACACAAAAAATAACATTTTTGGCATATTAATTACATTAACAGGCCTATTCAGGACCGAGTCACACGTCACAAAGTAGGTCGAGAGTCACAATTTGAATTTTGAATTAATTGTGACTTTCCATCTACTTTGTGACTTGTGACTCTGCTGCTGAATAGGCCTGTATGTATGTATTTCAATTTCCATTTGAGCCGAAAACTAAACGCTCACTTTAAAACTGTCTGTCAAGTCAAAAAGTTGCGGATGCCGAAGTGTTTCCGGGATTGTAACATAGTATTCTGCCGTCCTAAGTAAAAAGGGCACAAGCGCCAAATGTCAAAAATTGAGATAGAGACATATTTGGAACCGTGAATCAGTTTATAATTTTTGTGCTAAGCTAAAAAGGTCGAATTCCAACTGCCGTTCTAAGAAAAAAGGGCACAAGCGCCAAATTTCAAAAATTGAGATAGAGGCATATTTGGAACCGTGAATTAGTTTATAATTTTTGTGCTAAGCTAAAACGGTCTATTTCCAACTGCAAAGGACTGAAAAACAGGAAGCAATTTGGTCACATCTACCATGTCTAGTGCGTTTACAAGACAAAAAAGTCATATCTGCCACTTACTTAGATAAAAAGGCGCATTTACGACTAGAGGACCGATGTACCTACAGTCGATTTTCGTACGCCCGACGTCTAGTTTGTTTGTAGTTTCATAAGTTTTAGTTTTATTGTCAGTAAGCGGAATTATTAATTGTTAATGCTGGTTTGTTTTGTTTATCAAGACTTCGGTGAAATAAATTTTTATTTTTGTTCTAAAAAATTGTGAAACCTGGTTTTTGTTAAGTATCTTGTAATTATTTGGTGTATTTTTACTAAGCAAAAAGTCGTAAGTCCATTTTCTTTAACTATTCCTTAAAATTCCTGGAGTTTACGCACATAATAAATTAAGATGGATAAATTTAATTTGAATTGGTTTTTTAAAATACTTAAAAAGTCATTTTTTAAAGGTGGCAATAATGAAAAACGTAATACCTAATATCTCAAAACTACTAAAATGGAGATGCGCCCTTTCTTCTTATAACGGCAGTATTCTGCTCAACTTTAAAAGCTTTCCGCCATTTTCCAAAGCTGTGTTACTTCAAAAGTTTAGTATTGGCTCAGTTATAAAATTAACTAAATTTTATTTTAACTAAAATTAGAATCACATTCCTCAAGAACTGATATAATATATCAGTAATATAATATATCAGTTCTTGTAAAATGTGATTCTAATACCATAAACTGATATAATAGGTGGGTTTTCTGGATCAGATCACAATTGAAAAAAACCATGTGGATCATCTCAAAAGCTAATTAATCAGGGCTAACAATCCTGTTGGCAGTACCTCAGATAAATTGTCAGTAGGAAAAGTTTCGTATACTATACGACGAAATGGAACTGCATAAAGGTCCTATAACACCCATGTATAGTTTTTGGCTACGAGATATGGAAAACTACCCCACCTCTGTACCTTGCTACCCCATCGAACGAACCTGTTCTACCTGGTGGGTGCATATATCTGCTACAAATGGTGAGTTGCAGAGCGCCATCTCTGAAATTGCTGAAATGGTGACAATTTAAATAAGCTTTAGAGGGGAAATCTGATCCAACTTTGATCCCATTTTGATTCTGGATCACCTCTTTGTTGTTGTTTTCAATGTAAAACGAAAGATCTTGATCTTGATCCAGCCAGTTGAATAAAACACACCTACTATATCAGTTCTTGTGGAATGTGATCCTTAAGGTATAAAAGAAATTAAGGAAAAGTGATGAAAAATATACCGCATTCAAGAAACAAAATTTTAGCTTCATTTGATTTATTGAGACATCGGATATTTCTGCGCATGTCGGTGTTGTGGGGATCGCCATACAGTCCTGTGTATTCTAAAGACAGCGACTGTGTGCAGTCGCAGTCGAGATCCATGTTCTGTTTAGGCCTTAAGGAATAGTCAGGAGGCCATTTGGAACGGTATTTTGTATGTTGTTAGTCGCATAGTAAGCTACCCCCAATCTCAGGATTGAACGCGTTTCGGACGTCTACCAATAAAATACATAATAAAGGCATTTTTTTAATGCAAATCATAAAGCCAACTGAGACCTGAATTCTATATTCTATCATCTATGTATATCTATCGGCCATTATCCAGCTATAAAGACCTCCATTTTAGTATGTATACAGTGACTAGCTTAATGAATTGCAGTGCAGTCTGCGATTGCGATTACTTCTTTGCAACTTTAATTTTTCATTTTTTTTTTAACTCTGCCGTACAACTGCGTATATGAGTAAAAAAAAATAAGGTACTTATTATGCGAACGGAAATTTGCGCACGCAGCTTCTTGTCGTAATTTTCACTTTAGGAAAACAAAAATCATGCATAAGTGGAGCCACAAGTTGTGAGATGAGAGAAGTGAGACCGCTTTAGCGTTCGTTTAGTCAATTTTAAAGGTGTCGGGTATATAACGTGGCGGTTTCTTTTCCGTATAGAAAAATTAGTAATTTATAATATTACAAAATTTTCAGTGTAGTTTCTTTTTCACTAATAAAGTGATAGTAAATTTCGCGCAAAGACAAAGGATGTAATGCCTGATCTGTTTTCAATATTTTGTCGTTTGTTTAGAGTTAAAACGGCCTGTTTTCCTTCATATGTGACGGAGATAGACCTACATGTCAGATGAAGTTTTCAACAAAAATGTTTTAAAAACAAGATTTAAAGGATATTTTTATTTCTACAACTACAACATTTGGAATATTTGTTTTCAATTTAAATAATACAAAAAAATTGTCGCGAAATATAGTCTTCCATAGGAGTTCGTGAAGTTCAAGCAGTTTGTTATGTAATACAAATTTATTGCTGTGATGAGAAAACGTATATTTCAACATCTTTTCATAAGATCGTCGAAAGGCAAGTGGAAATACAAATCATTTCGAAAATCGGAAAAACCGATAGACTACTACAGCGCTATCAATTTTCGACGCGCATCGCAATTTTCTTTTCGGATGAGCTCACTTATATTAATTGAAAACAAGGAGAGTAAGTATGAGTTCAGCCATTTGATTTAATCATTTCTGTATTGGGATTTATCTCGCTCTTTTTACTCTGCAATTCACGTAATTTATATTAAGACGATGATACGCATAATACGTGGAACATTAGACTGAGATCACCTGCTTAATAATATCGAGGGTGACTTTGTTTCACTGCGCAACAATATTAAAATCCGTTTGGCGCAATTCGAAATTGTAAAAATTTATCGTTGTGGACATGTACAACATGTTTTAAGGATATCAATTGTGAGGTAGGTTCATAGGAGAATTTAGGTTAAAGAGGTTGAACTCTCTCGAAAATTTAGCTTATACTCCAAAAACTAAGTCTATTCGATGAGATTCGATGGCTGGACTTCCAAAGAGTAATAAGCTTATCAAAATGGCGAAAAATCAAACTACAGGTAGGCCTCCGCGTTGTAGGAGATAAGAACATATAACAAACAGCGTTCGTTTCTAAAAAGATGAATTTATTTTTTTTTGTTTCTTTAATTGTTTAATAAAAATAAGTGTTACGATCGTTTCAAAAAGATGGCGCTGGGCGAAGTAAGAAGAGAAACGGGCGAAACTGGGCGGACGATAAATAAAATGGATCACTAGCTCCTGGAGAAAAGAGGATCGGATTTATTGGAAAAACGGCGGAGATTGTTATCTGCGGAATTGATCTATACGTATCGAATAATAAAGGCGTCAGAAACTAATAATCTCTTTTATTAACTTTTTCCTCTGTTTAACATAAGCATTGTTGAAGATTTCTTTTAAAATGTTGGCTCTCTTTGAAAGGATCATTCTCAATAAATTAGTAACTGATTCGCTATTTCTAAACCTTTATATCTTTACCTTTTAGGGTAAAATTTTTGCTTTCTTCTTGTTTTACTTGGTAATGTTTTAGTTTGTGCAATCAAATCAGCTTCGTTTATATTGTATTTGAACACATTTGAATTGTCAGAATTGAAAAAATTAAGCAGTAGTTAAAATTTGTTACCTCATGTCTCTACACGCGGTCTTTTTGACTGGTCAAAATCTGTGGATACCTATACACTAAGTTCAATACACTCAAAGTATAGTGTACATACACTAAACCTTGTAAAATGAAACAACCCAGCGGACCAAAAACACAGAAGTCCGTCAGAATTCCGATGGAAAGTTCTTTATAGAGTCGGAATTCCAGGCTAGAAATCCATGCGATTTCCGTCAGATTTCCATATGGCGAGGTTGACGCTGTTCCGTGGGATTTTTCTTACCGAAATCTTTGAGAAATATCCGGAGCACTTACCAAAGCTTTTCGAAAGCGTACTAGAATTTAAATTGATAATTTTTATCAGGTTTGACGTAAAAAACAGAGTCTGTAGAATTTTTAGTAATCATAGCCGATTGTGCGAAAATTCTACTGATACTGTATTTTTTAGGTCGGACCGGATAAGACACCGAATATTTTTTATTTAAAATTTTTTTTAAATATGTTCTTCTTAGCACAAGGATTTTGGAATTTACACAAAGTTTTCCACGATATACATATGTATGTACATATGTATCTCGACGTCGGAAGGTTCTTTTGAAATTCTGCCAGATAATTCCATGAAATTCTTATTGTTTTTCGTCATGGAATGATCTTTCAATTTTTCTAATGAAATCCATCGGAAACTTCTGTCTCATGTTCCACTATGTCAGAAATAGCTCGGAACTTTCCGTGAACGTCAGAACATTCAGCTTTATTGGTCTGCTGGGAACCTAATGTCTTCATTCATGCCCTAAGGCCGTGACACAATAAAAGCAGAAGCAGATTTTTTTAGAAAGCACAGGATCATATGACGCCCGTTTAAATGCAGTATTATTTTTTCGTTCTAAGTTCTAAACGTGTTCTAGAAAATATGTAACTGATCCAGTTCAAGATATGAAATTAAACACATAATATTGTCTGTTAGTTTTGAGTAGCAATCCAATGGCAGTCCTTAATAAAGGACATGCAACATGAACACACGTAGTTCTACTTTATCCCCAACTATAACAATATAAATCGAAGTTCAGTATTCATCTAGAGTATTATATGATTGGCTAGCAGCCGATCGTGACTGCAGATGTTTACAATATTTAAAAAAAAATATTTTTTGTTTTTGATATAACCTTATTTTTTACGGGTATAAATAGACTACTACTAACCATGGCGCCTCCTTGTCGGCATCATAACTTCACCAAAAATAATTCAATTTGCAAAAATTAAAAAGAATCTTGTAAAACAATGTAGTAGTTATAGGGTGACGGTGAAATTTTTTTACTCATCATTTGCCAGCATTTCCAAATTGGTTGTCCTTCTGCTCCACACGATTTTAAATACGAGCCGAGACATTTTTCTTGATAATTTCATACTCAATTTAAACCAAAAAATATTCTACAAGTGCTTCTGTTGCAGTATTGTTCGTAGCTTCGTCTCCTATGGGTTAAATAGAATATAATACGTGTAACAAAGATCAATATGCCATTAGTTAGCTCTTAAGATTAATTTTAATCGACTCAGTATTACAAAGTTTATTTCTGGACTCAATAGCTTTCGAATAAAACAGAAAAAAGTTTATAAATCCTTTAATGTTGATTGTAAGAGAAAATAATTGTTGTATGATTGAAAACACAAATAGGAAATATCTGTGTATGTTTATGGAATTAGGATATATACATACGTACGTGGTGTCTCGATCAAATAATAGTTATTGCGAGTAATTTACTATTACCGATAGAGATCTTAAAATTGTTGTGAACGGTGGCGTTGGAGTAAATATTTTGACTTAAAAACAGTGGCCTATTCCACCTACGTCTGAATTGCTAGCAGAAGTTCGCCCGGGAGCGACGCGCTTGCTGTGGTTGTAGGAATGTGTGTGGTTAGGGGGGGGGGGGGGCTTTGTGGCTCGAAAATAAGACCGTAAACGCGATGTCGTGGGTTCAATTCCCACTCTACGCATAAATTACTTATAAGAATTTTTCAGTTGCTATTGGCTTTGAAATTATTAATATAAATAGTGAACAGTGCGGAATGTTTAATAGGATCACTACTAAAAGGATTTAACGCTGAGCAGATGAGTTCTGTTAACATTCTTATCAGATTCACTTACACCATCAGAGATACCAGACAGTAGTTGATTTCTTATAGGCAACATTGCTGTTCTGGTAGATCACATCATAGTCTAACAGCACTCAAAAATTATTACCACCAACTAGTACACTGCCATACCCGGCCCGATTTCTGACCTCCCATCCCTAAGCTGACTGGATTGTACACTCTAAAGTGTATTAAAGGTTAACCACCTAAGTCCAGTTCAGTATCTTTAAAAAAAAAATTAAAAAATGACCTCTACAACTAAAGATTAGTCGCACCGACTTTCACCAGGAATGAAAATTTAGGTGATATTTCCCAACAGGCCGTGAAAGACCGAGAAGAAGAGATGGCTTAACCTAGTATTACACTGTATGCCAGGCGGTCAAATTTTTGACCATTTTCCCTGTCAAATGCTGTCAGATGGTGTCAGATAGTGTAATGGTCAAATGCTGTTTGACAAAATGTTTCATTTGACCACATTTGACCGTTTGCGATTTCTGGAAAAACAATTGTGTCATATGGGTCAAATAGGAAATATCACTCGTGAAAATTTTTTGTGGTAATTAGTTAAACAAATAGCAATAATTATATAATTAATTATTTTAAGTACTGTAGTTCGGTTTTTTGTTTGTGTGATGTTTGCCAACACGTCGATTTAGATTTGAACAATCTAGTCAGAATTTCGTTCCGACCGTTTGACACGAAGAGAAAATTTTACGATTTTGTCAAATATGTCAGATAGTGTAATATCGCAATCCGGCAGCGTGCCAAATGGATATTTGACACGAAATTCGGTCAAATTTTTATGGTCAAATATTTGACCGCCCGGCCTACAGTGTAATACTAGCTTTAGACGATTTTGCGATTTATCAGTGCGTTTTAGAGTTATAGCGCCCTCCCTATCTGTTCATTCTGCCTAAGCTACGATATTTCAAAAAAGAATAAATGCCCGTCGTGGCCCCACTTAAAGGTGCAGGATCGCGAATAAATAGCCGTCAGGCCTGATTTATTTATTTATTCATTCATCAAAGATCTGATAACTTATAAATTCTTAACAATAGTTTTGTTCTGCACATGCTAATCTGATTAAAATCAAAATAATATAATAAATATAAAACTATAAATATATCACACATTTAGCTTTTCATCGTCTCAACTTATTCATAAGGAAAAAAAATAAACTACATACATATGTACCATATATTCAAAATACCTATAAACAAATTCAAAAAACAGCCACCAAAGAAAAAATGCTGACTTCCTACTGTTTTTTTTCCTTTCATTCTTTCACCAGTTTTTGTACTGGTCCAGATCTGAGAGTACTATAAGTCTAATTTCTAACGCATAAAACAAAGCCTCGGACGGAAATTTTTTTCAGATATGAAATACAACACTTTTACTTTCAAGTAGGAAACAAAAGAAAGCCCTTAACAAAGGACATAAACTATACCCGCTCTTGTTACTCTACGTTATCCTCACCTACAACATAAATCGGAGCTCAGTATTTCATTTAGAGTAACCAATCTTGCAGCTGAACGTGAATGCAGTATTTTTTTTTCTTCTTTTTTTTACACAATTATGAAACGACAGATCGGAACACGGCAACGGCACGGCAGTTCTAAGCGAAAGCGGTTGTACGGCGATATTGATTGGTAACAGCGATCGAGCAGTGTATGGTACATGAAATTGATAAGCATTGCCAGTGTTGCGATTATTTGTGATTATTGAAAGCGAATTAATAGAGTGTTGCAATTTTTATTGATTTGGAATTGTGTTTTCCTTGAAATCGCGACGAGACCCTAGCTCGCAACGAAATGCAACATGTTTTTTCTCCGGTATCTTTAAACTTCATTAGTTTTCTCTATATTTTGTGTAAAAATCCATATTTATTGCAATCTTCTTTCATCTTTCAGATCACAATCGACTTATAGACCATACGCATCCGCAGCATCATACTGGAAAAGGAACTACAAATTTATCGATAACACCAACAGGAGAAACAGCACCAGTAACAGCCAATAAAACAACATCACCATTGGTTTGCGGAGGACTAAAATCAACAATTAGAACTGCACTATCGCAGTCTCCCCCACTGGGATTTCAACAGAATAGAAATACTAATAAAACAAACAACACAACGGTCAGCCCAACACCAATCCTCCAACAAAATCATAAGGTATGTGTGCTCCCATAAATATGTATGTACATGCGGAATGGAAGTTTCTCAAAATTTATTAATCTAATAAGCCTGATATTCGGTTCTAGTGAAATTTTCATTGGTTTCATAAAAGATACGTACCTTACTGAAAATTCTACGGAGACCTTTCCAATGCACAATGTACATTTCCTTTTTTTTCCGTGCGGTATGTCATGCCGTGTTTCCACTATCGCCTTCATGTACGTAGGGCATGTGCAATGAGTGCAATGTCTAGGCGTAAGTGGAAACGAAACATTCGTGCTACACGCACATTCCTTTGATGTGCGTCAAAAACCACAATCGAAGCGAATGTCCAACGCGAATGTTTTTGGAACTGGTGTGGGCTATAAAGTGTTCAGTTCAGTCCCAGCGGGAATAAGAGTATTGTATTATGTACTGTATGTAATATAGTAGGTACCGCTTATTGTAATCACTTTGGGACCAGCCAAAAACAATAACATTAACCGGTTGATAACAATAGGCGAAGGAAAAAAATTCTCATTTATTTTCCTAAAAAAATTCTCATTTATTTTCCTACGCTTGAATATAGATTGCTCGGAGCATCTAACATATATATTTTTTGTTCAATAAGTGTTATATACAACCCAATTTCTAACCTTTTAAAAAAATGTCTGATATATTGTACCTTTGAATTGAAACTTGAAAACTAGTAATTTCCATCATGTAAAATAATATAAATTACAACCAAGTTGCACGGCAGAGGCATGTTCACTGTAAATCGCTATTCACAGCAAAGAATACAACCGACGAAAAACGGATTTAAATAGCCTAATGGGGGTAGAAGCTCGTCTCAAGTGTGAATGTAAATCCCCCATCAGCATTCTTTCGCTTCTTTTTTCATATTGTTTCTTGCCCGCTTTTTTGATTACATAAACTCGAAGAAAAACAGAAATGTTTTGTACTATGTGAATCTAGATCGAATGATAAAATAAACCGAATTCTTATTCCAATAATCGATAAATTCTGTTTTTGGAGGATGGGACCCAACTGTTTTGATAACAAAATCCGGATTACAATAAAATATTAAAATTTCAGCAAGTTATGCGTCGTTGAAGTAGAGGGGGGAAAAAAAAGTCGTGTCCCGGTCGTCATGATATCTACCCTCCTGGTTACCGGAAAAATAAAATTATGAATAATTTTTGATCAGTATAAATGCCAGTATCGTATGAACCAAAAAAATTGAAAAAAACATTTTTTTTTGCAAAATGGGGGCTTATTAAAAAATTGACGTCGATTTTCGCACTAATTTTTTAACTTTCCCGAATTTTTTAAAAATATTGAAAATGAAATTTCTAGTTTCTATTGGTTCATACGATAGAGGAATATATAAAGAATATTCATGCCAAATTTCAAGTAAATCGGTCGATTAGAACTTGAGATATTATGTCAACCACAACAAAAAAAGTAGTTTCGAGATAAACGTGTTTAAAGTTTTACGTTAAGTTTCAGGCAGTGTAACTGATAGATGCGTACATATAACTTACATTTTATTAATCAGCCATCCCAGCTCCATACATCGGGCCTTCTTCTACTTAATATTGCTGATTTTCAGCGTTTCTTTCCGCAAGACGAGCAGTTCTTCTTTCTTTTGAAGCATTTGAAGAACTGAAAACTCAAACTAAACGCACATGGAATAGAATGGGTGCTACGTCACTAAAATGACTATAACTTTAAAAATAATTCGAATTTTGAAAAATCCTTTTAGGAAGATATTTTTGAACATCTAAACTATCGAAATATGTAAAAAAAAATTTCGATTTTTTCAAATTTCTAGACTAGAATACTGCCTTAAAAGCGATTTACAGTGAACATGCCTCTGCGGTGCAACTTGGTTGTAATTTATATTATTTTACATGATGGAAATTGCAAGTTTTCAAGTTTCAATTCAAAGGTACAATATATCAGAGAATTTTGTAAAAGGTTAGAACTTGGGTTATATATAACACTTATTGAACAAAAAATGTATATGTTAGATGCTCCGAGCAATCTATATTCAAGCGTAGGAAAATAAATGAGAATTTTTTTCCTTAGTCTATTGTTATAAACCGGTTAATGTTATTGTTTTTGGCTGGTCCCAAAGTGATTACAATAAGTACCTACTGTAGTGGAGTACCTACATCAGAAATAAAATTAGCGTGGGCATGATATCTTACGAGCCAATTACGAAGAATAGATGAAATGAGGTTTGTGTATATAGCTATACAAGGAGAGTCTCCTGAATATAAAAATTTTGTGCGGAGAGTGCTAACAGTTTTTTGAAGGAAAAATGTTCATATCTCAAGACCTATTGAAGATAAAATCTGGCAATTTATACAAAAAGTAAGACCAATAGACCTCTACTAGATAAATTCGGACTTGGGAGCAGGGTCGGCCGAGTTAGAGTGCGAGAGGCCGAGAGGGTACACGAAAAATATTTGTTTATAATACACAGTTTCTGTGTCAGAAACGGTCTATGCTAGAAAGTCGAAATTTATTATGTGCTTGTAGATTTAATAGAGAAAAAATTTGAGCAAAAAAAAATTGCCACATTTGCATTGGAGATGAAAAAACCATTATCGGAAAAAATATTATACATATTATCTCGAATCTCGGTTTATCTCGAATAATGATATCTAATTTTGATCTATGTCGCAATTATTTTTTGCTTGGAGTTGTTCTTATTACAACATCGGTGGTGGAAGCAAAACAAATTTAATAATGCACAGGAAATTATTAAATTATGAATAAAATTAGTGCATTTTTTTCAAAAACTGATTTTTTAAATCAATTTAAAAGATTAATAAAATATTTAAATTATCCAGGCACAATTTTATTTATTACCGATCCTGTTATATCTACTATATTTATACATCCATGAAGTTGACTAATATTTGAATTTAATGTGACTTAACAATAAATGAGTTGGATGAAATGAAATGATTTACTGCCTATCAATCCAGTAATACATGGAGCGTTGTATTGATTGAATCGATTGCTTTAGTCACTCCCAAAACATCAAACAAGTCATTAGTACTTGTTTCATGAAAATCGGGTTTTTGAGTTTAACACGCCTTAACAATCAAACATACAAAATGTGTCCCTTTATACTATTAGTATAGATCTAGAAGTATAAGTTGTATGCATGATATTTTTATTATGTTTTCAGCAGAAACAACCGCCAAGTGACACGTCAAAAGGAGCTACAGATTTATATATAGTGCACTCTAGTAGGGGATTTGAGGCACTCGGAGTACTCGTACAATACTTAGCACATGATGTAAGTACTATTTTTCAATTTCATTGATACTATCAACTATTATTTATTTGAATAAAAACTATACAAATAAGAATATAAGGAAATGAAATAGGCCGAGAGAAATGAAGCTAAAACGGAACTGCGTCATAGCTTTTTTGACACAGTAGGTTTGCTGTTTGTTTACATAAAAAAATTAATTCGGCTAAAATCGAGCATGTGTGGAGATGGTCTATGGCATAAAGTGATAGAGATAGTGAGAGAAAATTAGGAATATTTTTCCTGAGTGTTTTAATCTGTCACGTTGCAACTTGCTTTTTCTATATCATTATTTTAGTAGAAGATATCGTACACAAACCACAAAAAGTCAAAATTTAACAGGAGATACAAAAAAAATTTGATTCTTTACCATGTTCTTCTACATCCATATGGGTTTCATTTGTTTAATATTTGGTCGAAAAACTTAAACTTTAAAAGACAAGCTCTGCTAGAAAATTGTTTGAGTTGTGTCACAGGATAATGGTGGGCTTACATCTGACGCTTGCGATGCGACTTTACTACACAAGACCATCACAAAAACGTTTTTCGTCCGAAAAGTCGAGCATAATTGGTTGATTTTACTTTATTATTTGATAATAAAGTATTTGGATCGACCTGAAATTTCCAAAAAATTTGCTACCCTGAAATTTAAATTTTCTCGTTTCAGGAGTAGTAAACACCAAAAAGCAAAAAAAAAATCCGTCTGTCCGCCGTAGACCCCGTACGCCGCGCCGTAAGCAAAACTGTTTGTAAATGCGTAGCTCCAAAACCACCGATAACTACAAGCCTGCAACTAGGGAATCTCGCGCGCACACTTTGAAAGCAAAGGGGGCCAGCGTTCGATATGTGAGATGTGTATTTCGCTGTGATTGCTGGCCATTTCACACAATTTCTTTACAGTTTTTGTATTTATTAAACGAAATATGTAAGAAATAGGCTCTGATTTGAAATAAGCGGATAAAAAAGGATACATTTGAATATTCAGTACAATAAATATTTTCATTTATGTAGCTTCTCGGACATAGAACTCGGGAAAAATCTCAGGTCTCAGATTAGTTAAAAGCCTTCATCGTAACAAGAAACGAAGATAATGGTAATAAGAAACTATAACATAAAAAATTGATAGCATATAACATCAATAAATAAATGAAGTAAAATTCATTTCGCAAGGATATAAATAATAATAGAAACCAAAAATGAAATGAATGCCTAAACAAAACCTACACAAAAAAAAATATGAAAAAAAAGCTACAAAAAAAAATCAATAAAACAGAGTTTATATAACTTAAATCGAATTGTAAAAAAAAAAAAAAAAATAATATCATCGCAGTTATTTATAATTTAAATAATTTTGTGTCCAATGAGTTATTTACAGATTTGACATAATAATTCAATAAAATTTTGGCTTGGCAAGGGGATTACAAATTTGTTCATATGTACAGTAGAGTCTCACTAATCCGGATACGGCCTAATCCGGATCCTTCGGTAGTCCGGATGGGATGAAAAATTTAAAAATTTCCATTATGTTCCTTGTAATCCGGATCGACCACAGTTTCGCTAATCCGGATTGCATGTTAAATAAAGCAATGATCAACAATACAGTGAAATCAAATAAGTGTAGAACTGGAAATTCCCGAATATTCTCATAGACACTTCATATCCCAGCAAACTCAGGCTCAGGGGTTACCCATACTAAACCAACATTTTTCTTATGGTATGCGTGCATACATCAATCATGCATATATACTTAAGCTGCATCTGTATTTTGTTCACTGTATTGTAGCAGCCTACACAATACACTCGCTTTAAGGAATATAACATGCCATTTATTTTATTGTTTCGGGTGTCAAGTGAAGTTTAAAACTTATACTAAGTAGTTTCTTAAAAAAGGTATTAAAAAACAATCAATGTTATCTGTAACTGGTAACAAATATTCCAACTAATTTATGCTATTAAAAATTTTGTAACATTATAAATGAAAATTCTAATTCCATATTAAATTAAAATAATAACATCAATATTCGTCTCTTTCTAATTTATTTTGTTGTATAGATACGAAAATGTCCTGAGTCTGTTACTTCCGAAGTACAGAGCGTTCATCACGATGAAAGAGAACGGTATAGATATCATTCTCTTTCATCGTTATGAATGCTCTGTACTTCGGAAGTAACAGACTCAGGCCATTTTCACATGTGAAAAAGCCAGCTAGAATTTAGTACACGTATTCTTATATACAAAAAGTACATAACTGAAATTTTTGATATTATCAAGTAAATTTCAGTGAACGACTCATGAAGAGTGCTCTGTACTTCGGAAGTAACTGACTCATGACTCTTTAATAATTTGCATATACTTTTGGTAATCCGAATTCCCGCATAATCCGGATTGGGGGTGGTTTTAATTGATCCGGATTAGCGAGACTCTACTGTATATAGAAATGCTAGGTATTCCACAGTAACAGACAACATAGATATTTACTAGCTGAAACCAAAGACAACAGATACGAGTATATTGTCAAAGACAATAGATAGTATTATCTAGTATCTATTGTCTTTACTGAATCGCATAAGATTTAAGGCTTTCAATAGTTAGATGACAAGTAATTTTGTGTGATCTTTTCGTAAATCATGTAAATATTTTTCTTTCTTTACTCTATTTTTCATTAAATCGCAATTCTCTGCACTAAACTTTTAAAATTTATCATGATCAATTAGCAACAAGATTTCTGTGAAAGACATTTCCGTTTATTTTTTAAAAATACAATTTTTAATAGTTTAAGTACGTTTAAAACGTTCGTGGAACCTTAACCGCCATAGCATTTCACTTGTTGTGCAAAGAACTCACGGCCCCCTACGCATGCTTGCACACAACCTAGTTGCAGGCTTGTATAGTTATCGGTGGTTTTGGTAGCTCACAAACCCCTTGAGATATTAAGTTAAAATTTTTATGGTAGGTAGAATGGGTGTGATGTATTGTAGTGAGGTGGGGTGTAAGGTTTCTAAATCTCAGAAAGTGCTTATCCTAGGCAGCTGAAAGTTGGAACTTATGTAGTACATACTATGATAGAGAACTCATTTGCAAAAACGGTAGATAGGGGTTGAGGGGGGTGCGAGTGGAGGGATTGGGTATTGGGGTATTGAAACATTCTAAAATCCATATCTCCTGAACGATTGATACAGATACCAGGAGATTAGAAACGAGTTGGCTGGGTGGTGTAAACTTTGAGTTACAATATCTTCCGACTCAATTATCCCGGGAAGATACAATTAGGATACAAAGAATCACTAGTGGAGCCTACTGAAATTAAAATTTTTGAGGGGGTCGTGAAACGCAAAAGTGGGGGGACAATCATTTTTCAGAAAATTAAATTCTTATATCTCAGAAACCGTATTACGGGAGTTAGAACCCGTAGACCTCTAGCGAAGAAAATTTTGAGAGTGTGGGTGTAGGGAGTGATGGTGAGATGTTGGAAATGACAAAATTCTTATTTTAATTTTTCGATTTCTCGGATTAAAAAAACTATTCTTCTATTAGTTTATGTAGTTAGTATGCCTGACACAGATAAGAGATACAAAGTCAAGTTATTTCTGACAAGACTCCACGCAACATATTCATTTAGAATTAAAACCAAAACACTTTTCTTCTTATCGAAGTTCTATCTGCAGTTCCGTTCCCCTATAGTTAAAACGTCGAAACAAATTGTGGCTTTATTGCAGATATGTATTTATTTTAATTTAAAAAATTACATATCATAACAAAATCGTGTTATTTTTGATTCTTCAACGCTTAATGAATTTCGAACTTACCTGCTGGTAGAACCGAGACCATTTTTCTGAAATATTTCAACTCATACATATGAAGGAATTTACTACAATATTACGGTCGAAGTTATAGAGATAGAGTACGGATTGTCGGACCCTGATGTATTTATAATCCATAACTGTTCGGCGAAATTACTTGCCAGGTCAGTATTATTCAGGATTCAGGTAAGAAATACAGGTTTTCATCTTTAAGTTAAGGGTACACATAAACGACGACTAGGTATGTTTTCTTTAAATGCATACATACATATATAGTTGTAGCCAAAGATATTACATTTCTTTTCGGATCTTGCTATACGTTAGACTTTATCTTGGAGGTTTAAAAAGATATACCTATTTATGTTTATTGATCCATTTCATAATTTTATTAAGTTCGGTATGGCACACACTTTTTCTCAGTCCGAAATGGTAGTAGATAATAGTCCCAAAATATTCAGGGTAAAATTTCAGTAATTCTTGTTTTTTATTCCTAATTCTGGCCCAATCTTCGTAGTGTAATTTAAATGTATTAACTTTTCGGAGTGTAACTAGTGCAAGTGATGAAGGAAATCGTGCTAGCTAGCCAATCAAATAATAGGATAGGGCTATATAAGGGTTGTAAATTTCCAGTTTTGAGTTGTATAAATAAAAATTCCATAGACTAGGAAGTTGAAAGAAACTGTTTCACTATCGCAAATAAAGACTCCTATTCGTTATATGGATTGAGCTTTTTGGTATAATCAGTTTAAAAAGTTGTCCTAAGGAAATTTTTCAACAAAAAAAATTCACGTAATATGATAAATTCACACGATTTCCAATTAATATGCCGTATTTGTTTTGGACTATAGAATATTGAGGTTAATGAAACAAGGATAGAGTAAAAAAAAATTCCGCCAAACTCTTAAACTCCACTTGTACTTCACAATGCTATTTGCTATTTGCTGTCGAGAATTGAAATTCAAACAATTTCATAGTTTTTTTTAATCCGATATAGTTGAAGGAAATAAATTTGTGTAAAATAATCTTTCGAAAAATCCTACACATTTTCCTTTTTCTTTTTAGTTGGATGCATTTTCCTGTCCTAAAGTGAAGTCTGACTATGCTAATGTTAAGAAATACTTGCATCAAACTCGTGAAAAGTTGGATGAAGCGAAATCATCATGCCACGATCTTCAAGATCAGCTCCATGAGAAGGACGCTTACTACACAGATCGCGAATCGGAATTGCAAGAACTGCATCAATGTGAACTACAAAAAGGTAATTTAAATTTTGAGAAAACCTTTACTGGACGAATGTATTACTCACTGGAACATAATCACTCTTTCAGTTCAAACATCCCTAATCGGTTTGGAATCGAGCGCCAAAGATCGAATCACCACGCTCGAGACCGAAATAAAATTGAAAGAAGTAGTTCACGAACAGACTCTTAAAAAGCACATGCAGCAAGGGGAAAGTCGAATTATTGAAAAGGATCATGAACTAGAAGCTGCAAAGGCTAGAGAATTGGAATTATTGAAACGGATTAGTGCACTTAGTTCAACCGAAAACGAGCTACGTGAAAAAATTCAAACAGCGGAGGAATCGTTCGCTGGACGACTGTGTGAAGCTGCACAGCGCGAACGCGATCTAACGGACAAGGTCAACTGGTTGCACAAGGAATTTGAAGTGATACGGCATGACACCGAGAATCGCGAAAGAGAACTCGAAGAGAAGCTAAACTTGTCGCATGATGAAATTTCTGTGTTACGAATTTCGCGAAATTCTGTCGATCAATCGCTTTCGCCGAAAAATAATTCCGGCTTCAGTAACGGTGGACCAATAACTAAGTTGCAAATGTTGCAGGACGAAGTCGAAAGCTTACGATGTGTGCTCGAGTTGAAACAGCGTGAATTGTCCGATTTGCGAAGGCAAAATCAAGAACTAAAACGAGCATCGGATGAATTGCCCTCGGTCCATATGAAAGTGTCGGGCTTAGAATCGCGCATTGAAGATTTGCAAATACAATTGAAGGCGAAATCGGAGGACGAAAAGTAAGTAATTATTTTTGTATTCGTAACGACTAGGTTTACAAAAGTACTCAATGCGAATGGATGTTATCTTGCTTTAGTCTTAATTTACGATGCGCTAACGGTTTGTAGATACATTCTACCTTTTACCTCAATATTTTAGTTATCTTATGATCCTTGTAAAATACTAATTTAATCATGCAGTCTAGGTACGATTCTTAGTTAACATCTTAAATTTATCAAGTAGTCAGACAACCCCAAAATGGATCTCCTAACATGTAATTAAATTTGAATGGGTACCTCTTAGGGTGATTCTGAGATATGACAATCAGTCGAACGGGAAAAAATTATTCTAGATGTACTCGGAAATATATCATTTAACAACGGTGGCGTATACAAAGTGTAGCTATGAAGGCCAGTACGCTGAAATCGCAAATTTGCAAACAATTTGTTATGACACATAAATTGTTTCCAAACAATTTTTGCGTCAATCGCGAATACGCTAGCACCGGATCCTTGCGAGGTACTTCGTAGCATGGTGAAAATTTAAAACTCTAATTTCAACTTGGGTTTTGCGCTCAAGAATGAGACTGTCGCATTTTCTGAAATGATCAAATTTAATAGTAAACGCTTGAAAGGAACGCGGTCGAAAGCAATTTTCAATAGATAGTTGAATTTTGGTTACTTCGCTCATAGCTGTGCTAAATCATTTAACATTACCATTTAGCCTAAATGGTAATGTTATAAAATATTTCGCAAACTCGTTAGCCAAAATCAAACTATTCAAACGATTTGATGTCAGGTTCCTGGATTTAATGCATGTGTTTGTACTTTCGGATAGCGCTTTCTTGCAGCGAACGTAACGAGCGAGCATAAGCCCCACAACACTACTTTAACATACAGTTAAACTGTTTCGAGAGGCAACAACACCATACTTATAGTAACACTCTTCACTATTCTCTTCCTACTTGCACAACTGTGTACCATCGGCTTTGTGTTGGCAATAGAGTTGAGAAATGTAAGCGACATTTAAATCAAACTATTTTATGCAGCTACTATATTAGTTTTGTATCGTGTACAATTGTTATCGACATAGTCTTTATCAATACTATGCTTCAACATTCTCAAGGTCTCAATGTAAGTATTATCAGCTTCGTTAAGCGTGACACTGAGAGCCAGACGCTTGGGGTCCAATCGTCTACTCACCAAAACCTACACCAGTACATCGTTCGTGGACTATCAGATTGCAATAAGAGTGATTAGAAAGGCAGTAAGTACAGTTAACCAAGATTCTCGCACTCAGACAAAATCGCTCGAACCCACCAAATTTTATCCGGACTAGGGAGCGTTTGATACACAAGAAGTAGGTATTAATTTGGATTCCCAGGGTACTTTAAGATGTAGAACCGCAACAAGGTTCCTCGAAAATTTTCCCAAACAAGGAATAAATTATTTTATTAATATTTTATTATTCCTTGTTAAGGAAAATTTCGTTCCCTGCCCTTACTACCGCTAGATTGATATTAGGATCGTTAGAGTCACCACTAATAATAAGTCGTCTATAGCATTCAGAAGCAAGTTTCTTGTTATCACCGGTAAATGTAGCATACACATACACCATAGAGATATATGTAGTGGAGATGGCATGCAGCGACTATTTGGAAGCCGCCCGATTTCTCGCAAAGGACCGGCGATATTCACTATGCTACTATCAGCATCTTACTCACATGTATGTTATACACCGGTATTGAAAATAAAAAAAGCGCAACCTTTAACACGTTGACTGCCACGGCATTTTTTAGAAATCTGGCCTAAAATGACAATTTGATTTAATCACATTATATTATTAAAAACTCTAGTTCTAGTGCATAGTCATCATCAAAAAGCACAAAAACATGTGTTTTTTTAAAAAAAATGGCAAGTAAACACAGGACAAGTTAACTCGTAGTTGGCGTCCTAGAAAAGAACGCAATATACGAGCTATCTCGTAGTTGGCAGTCAACGTGTTAAATACTACGCTACTATTTGCATTTCACTGCCACCGGGCATGAAACGCTTCATACAAAAATGTTAAATTTTGCATCAAAATGCTTCAAAGTGCTTTATACACAAACGGCGTCTTGCCATCTCCGTTAGTTATACAGTAAAACCTCCGAAAGCCGGAACCTATATAAGACGAAAACTCTCCAAAAGCGAAAATCTTCCCGTCACAACCATTTTGCAGCTTATTGAATATTCTGTGAAAGCCGAAAACCTGCGAAACGCGGACGGAAGAAAAAAAATGTGAACATTGAAACTCAAATACGCGGAAATGCAGACGCGAAAGCCGGAATATATTCCAAGAATTATACGCATATAGTACGTACATATACATGGACAATCCAAAGATGTTTTTCTCATATTGAGATTACATTTATAAAAAAGATAATTTGAATAAACATAAAAAAGATAATTTGAATAAACATAAAAAAGATAATTTGAATAAACATAATGTAAATAATACTATTTTTTGTTATTCTAATCATAAATTAGGGGATTTCCTTAGTATATTTTATATTCGGTTCTCTGGCGGAAAACTTGCGAAAGACGGAAAAAAAATGTAGTTTCCTTTACGGTTCCGTGAATTCGCAAAACCCCCCGTAAGCACGGGCCTGTCCCCAACTAATATTAAGTAAAAATGTTTAAATCATTTACTAATTTTAAATTGTCTTTCAGAGATCTTCTACTTCGTAACAAACACCTTCAGGATTCTTACAAGCAGGAGCTGGAAACTCGTAGTCGCCTTTCACTTCACAATGAAGAGCTACAATGGCGTCTTAAACAGAACTCGGAGAAGTTCGCTTTAACACTGAACGAACTATCAAAAAGCTATAACGAACAACCGAACTACATTAATACATCTAAATGCAGTTTACAAAGTCATGAAATATCCCAAATAACCGCCGACCATTTATCAAGTCACAATTCTAGTCTAGCTAGCCTTAATCGAACAAATGGATCGGATCGGATGATTGGATGTTTTCAAATGGACGACGTCTCACCGCCGACATCACCCATTATCAAAGGCGTGGTGGAAAAGAACGATTCGGTGTCGTGGGTCCTTGAAATGGACGACGAAGCACCCGAAGTTCTTGCGTCACGAATGGTAAGACGAGCCGGCTCATTTCGTTCGAGTTTCAATGAAAAATCGTCGAATGCTAAGCGTCAATATTCACTACCAGCAGGTGCAATATCGCCAAGTGGCAATCCGTTGACACAATCTGCGTCTGCTACGTCTGTCATTCGACAACATTCCAGTGATTCGGTAGCTTCGATACATCTGACGAAGCCAACCAATTCCCGCATTCGTTCCAAATCGGTAACTATCAAATCGTCTGAACCAAAGAAATTCTTTCGCCAAAACTCCAACGGCTCCGGGGTGGATACCATAAACGGCGCCGCAGCATTATCGAACGGATCCTGGAAAGAGCCTGTCTGCTCAAGCTCACCATACACTAGACAGCCGCGATCATCTTCGTCAAAGCAGCAACAGCAAGTTTTAGTATCGCCATCCTCTGCATCTAGTGGCTATTCAGTCCGAACGTTATTTTGTCACGACAACGGCGGATTGTACCGAAATCAGCACGAACGTAACCTGATCACATGTGATACGTCCGCTCTAACATCTGTCGAAAATCAAAGGCTGGAATTGCGCGCCTTGCCGTCACATCCATCCGTACAGGATATAAAAAGTCTTAAAAAGAGTCAAGAAATTCAAGAGTCCGCAGGCGAAGCAATGGTATCTGGCACAAATTCCGAAGACGAAGGCTGCTCGGCATCGTCTGAGGATATAGTTTCATCTACTTCATCAACCACATCGACATCATCGCTTGGCGGCGACAGTCGACGTGGTAATGCTATGTCAATCGAGGATGTACTTTTGGACAAAATTAGTACAAGTTTAGGTGGTACACCGATGGAAGTTAGCTGGTCCGACGATGTCGACCACTTTCAATCCGAGTCAATTGTCTGACATGATGATGATAGCTTTTAAAATAAGAAAACAAGTCAAGGCCAGATAGAAGATTGAAATGTGAAATTTTATTCTGATCTAAAAAAGAATCCCAAAACAAAAAAACAAAAAATTGTGTAATCAAATAATTTACTGTGTACATTTTGTGGGTGTGGTGTCAATGTGTAGATCGCTGATGAAGCTCACACTACTCTACTATACAGTGTTGGCATAACTAGAACAACGAACCTTGTATTATGGAATAATGTAAAAGCTTAAATCGCTAGCAAACTCTTTTCTTGATCGTAACCAAGCTAAAAACTATATCTAGAAAAATTGCAACAAAAACGAAATATATATAATAATATATAAGTTATTATATAAAAAGAAACAAAAACAAATATATATAACCGAAAAGACTGCCTGATTTGAGGGTAGGAGGTATTGATAGATATACCGTGTTAAATCTGACACCCATGTGAACCTGGAAAAGTATCTAAAGTTTAAGTATGGGATAATGCAAGATATTATAAAAATGAAAGCTATCTAATATTTTGTTACCTAATATGAGCGAAAATTTGTGTAGGTCTGTTTGCAATTAGTCCCACTCATTATGTCGATATTAGTATATCAAGATAATTATAGAAAAAAAATATTACGGAAAAATGTTTACTTGTTATATAAATCCTTAAAAAACGGATTTTAACCGATCATTTAATTTATTATGTTTTGATTTTTATATGAATGTTGCCGGAAAACAGTTATCATTACACATCGGAAACGATCAAGTCAAAAGTCAAATCCTTTACTGCTGATTTTTCTGCAATCTTTCCGTTCAATTTATGACTGAGCAAAGTAACAAAATTAATTACAATAACAAAACTTATCTCTGCTATTTTAAGAAGAAACAAGATGACTGATCAAAACAATTTTGAATATCATGTTTTAATGTGTTCCCGTTTATTTATTTTCAATTCAATCCGCTTGGGTTCATTTTGGCTCTTGACTCTTTTTTTTCCACAAGAAGAATCTAAATATTACTTATTCTGATTCTTTTTAGTGATGAGTAATGATTTACGATCATCAGATCGATCTCTGTGACGAAACGATCGGTCTCTGAACGTACTTCATTATCATGTTTAAGATCTAGGTACAAATGTAAACTTATTCTTTTTAACTTTTGAAATGTATATTTGGTGTTATATCAGTCTTTTGTATACTTGGCCTGCGCTACCCAAATTCATTGGCCCAAACCGATGTTCAAAACCCACTTGTTGCATAAAACCTACCTTACGACTAATTTTCAGTTAATTAATGAACTAAAGCAGAAGGCATTGCGTCTCAACGTCTATGGAGAACAAATGCCAATTTTCACATCCCTGGTTCTTCGTTTGAACGCTGCCAAAGATTTTCAAAGTTTTCATTTTGAACTGTTTATGACTTTGTTATAATTTGAATACATTTTATATTATTATTTTTGTTTTTATGTTTTAATATATTTCACTTTTAATTTTATCCAAATGAATAAGAGAAAATGATTATTGTTAAATTATTTGTTAGTCTATAAAATAAAAAAAACTATATATATGGGAGGTGCGGGTGAACGTGTACCGTAATCAAAAAATGAGTAAATATAAAATTTCTTTTTGTTACAAATCTTCAAAGATGTTAATTTAATTAAAATACAATAAATAAATAAACAAATTTTTTTTATTGTGTAAAATCTTAATACTTGAAAGGGCAATTTTTGACACTCGAGTCGTGCAAGTAACTCGACTTAAATTTAAAGTAAAGTAGTTTTTAATTTGGTACTATAAGACTCGGACAGGTAAATATTAATTTCAATTGCAACAGTCGACTGAATTTCACATTTCATTACTGTAAAAATTCACTCGATGCTATAAGTACGGTCAAAGCTGACTGACAGTCATTCGGTTGAGTCTTGTGATTGGAAAATGTGAATTATTTGGTCAAGGTGAGTGTCATAATTCAGCCGAAAATATTTATCATGTAATTGTCATTGGAATAACTGAATAAAGAAACAAATACCATATACTAACAGCAAATCAAATGACGGAATAAAACAAATTTTGGTTAATTTATAATGAAATGTATGTACACCTTTAAAATTATTTAGCATTAATCAGAAATTGTTGCATTAAAGAACACGTGAAACACGAAAAACAAAAGGAAACGTTTTTGTGGGTAAACTAAGTACACTCCTTTAAATGTTTAAGTGACCACTTTTTCGGGTTGGAGGGTTACAGGGGGAGAGCTTTTTAGATGGCAAGAAACCTTTCAAGCGTCAAGTCAAATTTTTGATTGTGTTGTGACACATGCCGTGTTTGAGTCTTGAACCTTAACCATTCGACTCTCCATGAATCTTATTACATGCATTTTTTTTAATTGTTTCAGTATATGTATTCTAAGGCTTGACGAGCTGAATTCATGTTGTTTTGTTTTCAGTTTCACATGTATGCACCTAAAATATAGTAGAATCGCCGTAAATATTCTACGACTAATGCTCTTCCAATCTATACGTATAGTGCTCTTCAAAACTATACACATACACTTACAGAGCGGCCGCGAACATCGTATCCTAGAATTCTAAATTCTAGTCTGCTTTGGAAATAAGAAAAGACTTGACACGGTTTCTCGACGACAGCAACTATCGTAGAACCTACGGCGGGTGTTACGCTACTACAATTCGTGCCGCATGTCACGAGTTTGGACATTTTTTTGATTTGGGACACACTGGAGAAGGTAGGTCACATGCGGTATCAGAAAGGCTTAGCAATCTTTTCAATTATCTCACAATAGAAATAAGTCTCTATATTAATGTTTAAGTATGCGTCGTCCGAAGTCTTACAAGTTTTTACCAATCTTTTTTTACTTTACAAATGGAAATAGCTTTGACTATGTAAATCTCGTTTTTACTAGTAAACAGCTCACCGAAAATCTTCCCACCCAACTTGTCGACGCACCCAAACTCAACACGTCAAAGGATCGTCGTCTCACTTCCATTAAAAAGACTGGTACTTTCCACCAAAAATATCACGAACAAAAATCAGGCGATTCGACGTTTTTCACACGAAATTGTGCAATTATTTTATCGCTTCATCGATGGCTCAATAACGCCAACTCACATTCAACCGACACTGATAACATCGAGCTTCATTCTAACCCTGTCACTATAACTTGCGCGACGTCATACTTGAAAATAATTGAAATCCGCGACAAACTCAGTAGTCTAGTTATCGATTATATCGATCTAATTGTGTCACAGGAAAACCTCCTCTCGATGAACTAAAGCGGTAGAGTGGACCTCAATCGGCACTTTTTTTTCGTTATAACTTCTAACGGATCTACAAAATATTTTACCTGAATCGCCTTCTATGATTAATCATACTGGAGCCAGCAGTACTAGTGTGATATTACCTTAGAGCTGTTTGATTGATTGGCTATACCAGCATATACCATATAGCAGTAGAAACATTACGAGTGCAACGACTAACATATCAAATAACTGCAAAACTCTTTTGCTAGCATAGAAGATGCTCTTGGTTCATTGCTTCGAGAATTGAGTGTGAGCAGCTAATCTGCAAGTACGTAATGTATATTATCGCCAATTCTTCTTGCTGATAACCGCAGTCAGATTATAATTTTTGCCGACTTTCAATGTCTCGGTCGCTTATCGTATTCGTGTAATATTTGAGTTCGATTTATGTGAGGCTCTTGAAAAGTATAGTGAAATGGCTTCGCAAGATAAAGAGGCAAAGATAACAATTAATAATATTATCGGTTTCCCTGAAATTCATTCGGAAGACAGTACTCTAGCCATCCAAACGATACCGTTTTTGGATGCTGCAAAAGAAGTCGTCATTGTATTCGTGTAATATTTGAGTTCGATTTATGTAAGGCTCTTGAAAAGTATAGTGAAATGGCTTCGCAAGATAAAGAGGCAAAGATAACAATTAATAATATTATCGGTTTCCCTGAAATTCATTCGGAAGACAGTACTCTAGCCATCCAAACGATACCGTTTTTGGATGCTGCAAAAGAAGTCGTCATTGCAATAGGTGAGTCATTTTTTAATAATTTAAAAATACCGGCTGCGTTTCGGCGCCTGGAGTCGTGCATGTGCACTGTGTCGAGTTCAAACTCAGGTGCTAACTATCTTAATACTTAGACTTTTGCCGTTGCCAAGACTCATACAATCCTTGGTCATCCACGTGTTATATGGTCAGCCCACCACATGTTTTCCTGGCGGATTCTAATTTATAGTTTATTTTCTTCTCAGAAAAATCTTTTCTCTTCTTTAATATTTCTTTCTCTAGGCGTCGAAGAAATCCCCGAACTCGAAATTTGTAGAAATTATTTTCAATTTAACCTGGCGAATCCATAGTGCCAAATGTATTAGCTTCTACCAAAAGAGAGGCCCTCTTTAATTACACAATTTTTTATGTGTAGAGAACCTGTTCACAAATTTTGAATTTATTTTACAAGGTTCGAAATTATAATTATATAATATATATTATTTGCCCACCCCTATCACTGCGGCTTCAATCGCAACTATTATTGCAATTATAGCCATAGTAAATTGCATCTACAAATATTCCATTTCATAGCAAATTTAATCAGAACCCATTTCCTTTTCAGAAGCGTTTGGTAAAATTTTTTCTCCAATTGTGTACGATATTTAAAACAACATTCAGGTAAAGCTATAGATAAAGTTACCTGCACTGCGACATAAGTATATGTACATATTAAAAGAAATGAATTCATTTATAGAAAATATCTTCAGTCTACGAACAAGATAAAAGCCGATACGCGATCTTGGAAGAAATTCTAAAAGAAGAAAAAACCCAAGGTTTAACATACGCTTCGAATGGGTTACTATGGCTTAAAAGGTACACGCCTATAAATCAATTTTGTTACCGTTTCCTTCGTACTTACTGCTTGATATTTGCAGAGCTTTGGCACTCATTTCAACATTTTTCTACAATATTCTGATGGATGAAAAACAGTCCACCTCTTTGACAGAGCCGCTTAAAGATGCTTATGAAAAAACGCTCAAAAAATACCACAGATGGATCGTACAAAACACGTTCACGGTAAATTAAAAATATTGTTTTGAATTCGTATAGTTGACTCCATAACATTTACAGCTAGTTTATCGATGGGTGCCAACTCGTCCTGATTTATTCGGTAGTGGCCAAATCTACAGCGATAACATTAAACAATTGAGAAATTACCAAGAAAAAATGCATTTGTACTTAAATGAAATTGATATATTGATTGAAACTTACAATTTTGATGATCAAAGCAAAGTTTGACTGAGATCGAGTGCTTGCCAAAACAAATTTACTTTAAAATTATTGTTTCACTTTAACTTCTATTGATTTATTTCTGTAATTCTGCTATTAATTCGACACGATACGGCTGAGCCTGGCGAGTAGAGCGGTTATGCGACTTATACGCGCCAATCAGAACTTCCAGCAATAGTAAAAATACCATAAGATATTGAAGATACGATACTAAAGTCCAATCGTCTAGTGTTCGCAAAAAGTAGAGATGAATTGGAAGTTCGATTAGCGTTGAAAGGATGCAAAAGCCAGCCATATCGGAAACCTAATGTTTAACAAAATTAAACCTTGAATTAAATTCGCATTTTAATAGTTAGGAATAATAAATAAATTTACTTAAAACAAATTTGCCAACTGTTGTGTGATTTTTAAGTGGTCTGGATATTATTGTTGCTGCTGCTTTCATATGACAAAAGCAAAGCGTTTGCAGTGCACTCGAATTTCCAGCGAATGCAGATTTCACTCCTCTTGGTTGTACAACTAATAAAGGCTCACCTTTCCCTTTAAATTTTCGAATAACGCAGGTATAAGCGTAATATATCACCCAGCATTCCAATCATATATCCAAGAATCGTTAATGTTCTCTGAATAGCACCAAACGAATATAACTAAAAAATATAGTTGTTATAGCTTTGATTTACTATGCATTTTCTGGAACCAAATCCACGATGTAATAGCCATATGCTGGTATCCAAAACGAAGACAGGTATACATTCAGGAAGAGTAAAATTTGCAGTATTAAATTGGACACCTGTGGTTTATCTATAAAAGAATTAATAAAAAACTTTTGTCAAAATTTTATCCACACGTACTTTTCCAACTTTCGCTGTTCTTGCCATTTAGATGGGCCATTTTCGAGTTTAAGAAATTCATTGTTTGATCACGTTTCCTTGAAAATGTTGTTGTAGTTTATCGTATCATGGCTAACATTGTTATAGGATTGTAGCAGGGACGTCATTTGTGGGGGGCAGGGAGGGCATTGGCCCCCTGAATTTTGTTTTCTCGTGTATTATATATAACACATATACATTCATAACATCTTGCCCCCCCCCCCCCAGAAAAAACTGAAACTGATGTCCCTGGATTGTAGATGTGGACTTGTTGATTTATGATTACTAAATTATCGCGAACCTTGCACGTTTCGCGTGCCTGATCATGTTTGAGACGAGATGAATAAGTCTACGTAATTTAAAGCAAAGAATTTTGAAAACTAACAAAAATTTAATTTGATCTGCTCGCGATGTTCAGATCAGTAAATAAATGAATAATGAAACCTCTATTTATACCACAAGCCTGCCAAATCAAAAGGTTAGTATTGTTAACTAAAACAAACAACCGACGAGAACCAGGCACTACGCTTAACTATTGATTGATTTACTCCCATCATGTAAAATGAACAACTGATCCAATACGACTTCATGAAAGAGGTCCGCGAAAGGTAGCAGAGAATAAGAATTTGGAGAGTATGCTGGATTAAAAGCCCGTGTAAATGTTATGCATGGGCCATTGAAAGAAAGACGGAGCTTTAACGTTCAAAATGTCGTGAATTAATTATATTAAAAATCTTTGAAATTAAAAAAAATACAACTCTCAATTAATACTTGTAATATTCGGGCAACTGTATGCTGTAATAAAGACCAGCGGCGCCTTATCGTCAATAGTTAAAGTACCCTTCATTCCCAGACCCATACGATCGCCGTCGGCCGACACATCCAAAACTTCGCAGCAAACGTAATCGTTAGTATTAAATTGCTTTGGATTGCCTTTTTTGTTATCAAGGTACTCATGGACAACTTTCTTTTCGAATGGCTTCGTCTTACCGTGCGGAACGATATGCTTAAATTCTTTTTTTCCTTTATAGTCGTTTGTTGATTCATCAATTTGTGGGTTTACTTCTACCTTGTTGTCGGTATCACCCTTATTAACGGGTTCTGAATTCTGCATTTTATTTGTATATAGTCTCAGCAAAAAAAATGTTTAAATAACACGTCGTATAAAGACAGAGCAGAATTACGAGAAAATTCAAATCTCGATCAAACAAATACCGCCCTGACACCTGGCTGTATTGTTGGCAAGCTTAAAGTCGGAAACTCCCGGGCTGCCCGATTTGAATTCGAACCGTTCCATGTCTCTTGAAATTCGTGCACTGAACGAAAATTGAAATTGACAACTCTTTCCAGCGACCATTATGTCGGTAGGTGTACATAATTTTTGTATTCTTTGAATATAGCTGTCTATAATTTTTGTATTCTTTGTATATCTCAAAACATCGTCAAAATGGTACGAATTTTTAAATAGTTTTCCGTTCGAAAAAGTCGTTGAGTCTTTCCTAGCGTGAAATTCACCAAAATTAAAGACTGGTTTCAGTGAATTTTTACGAGAAAAGTTCATTGAAAAGATGTCGCGAGCCAAGCAATGTACCGATTGTTTGAAGTAATGTCAAATTATGGTTTTGTTATTGCAGCCCGCCATTGATAAGAAAGGAGACTCCACTGCACAAAAGAAAATCAAACGGGATCCCACCAAGAATCCCATGCGAGATTTGCACATTCGAAAGTTATGTTTGAATATTTGCGTTGGTGAATCTGGTGACAGATTGACACGTGCGGCTAAGGTGAGTTTTTCCCGTGATAAACAAGGAAAGACTATCATTTTTCTCGTTGCTTGTCCGTTTCAGGTATTGGAACAGTTGACTGGCCAACAGCCTGTCTTCTCCAAGGCCCGTTATACCGTGCGTTCTTTCGGTATTCGTCGTAACGAAAAAATTGCTGTTCATTGCACAGTCCGAGGTGCCAAGGCCGAAGAAATTTTGGAACGTGGTTTGAAGGTGAGCTATAATATTTGGACTAGGTGCCGGAAGAAGTAAACAAAGTTTTATTCGTTTCATTCAGGTCCGAGAATACGAGTTGAGACGTAACAATTTCTCATCCACCGGCAACTTTGGTTTCGGTATCCAGGAACACATCGATTTGGGCATCAAGTACGATCCCTCCATCGGAATTTACGGTCTCGACTTCTACGTCGTTTTGGGGCGTCCAGGTAAGCATCGAGTTAGTTCTAGGGCTTAGATAGTTACGTTGTAGTGCCCACCATCGGCCAGTTTTGCACTTAATTAGGTAGCCGCTGATCCTATTTTTGATTGCCGGTACTCAGTCAATGTGCAGATATAAAAGTTGCGTTTTGCTTAATGAAATTTGTGCGCGTGCAGGACAAATTTTAAGGTGATGTGCATACAATGTTGTTAAAAGGGAAGGGTCGCTTGTGAGTTTGCACAAATATAGCTAGTTTTTATAGTGGTGTGAAAACAAGTTCAATGCATCCAGTCTTCAAACTACGCCCTTCAAATCTAGAGAATTGGCAAAGACAGCATTGTTGTAGTTTTCTTTTAATATCGGCGTGTAATTTTGATCAAATATTGAACTAAGTACTGGGTAACTAACTGATTAAATGAAGTTTATTATTGTAAATTTAAGTCTAGACTTTTCCAGCGAAAGCTCAAGAAATCTTTTTTAATTGATTTTCATTAGCAGTAACACAATTTCACGTGTATTGCATTATCCAAGCACAGCTACATTTGGTTTCGCTTCACTCAACAAAATCTAACTAACCACATGTGAAAATGGTTCTATGCGTCGTAGCAATCTGTAAATATTGCATTTTTCAGCAATGTCCAATGTGCATTTCAATCTCTTGTCACATATGTTTTAGTCTCAATAAAATTTTCTGAATCTGAATCTGATCCATTGCACAGGCAACTTGGTTATTTGTTTGTAAAATATCACATTCGGTTTTTCTTTGATTAAGATAATTGCATACGGATGTGAATCCACATCATTCCATGCTCCGGGTAATACAAAAGTAGAACAAAAAAATATTGGTATAGTTTTAAAAGACACATTTTATCTTTCCGGAAATGGCCTTTGCATTTGAAAATTGTTCATCTTCGGCAATACCGTCAATGTACAGTGACCCCTTCCCTAAGACGTATGACTGCTGCTGTCGGTAGAACTCTTAATCTATTAATTCCTTTCTGTGGCAGTTCCTTTTTACTATGTATAATAAGCAAATTTGCGTTTCGCAGACTTCGTTCTTATACGCACTCACTTTTTGCTTTCTTTTTCATGCTAGCAGCGAATTTATCGCATAAGCTTTCGAATATTATAAACTGAAATCCACTGATTTCCTCTGTTTTTGTCTTTCAGGATTCAACGTAGCACACAGAAGGCGCAAGACTGGTACAGTTGGTTTCCCACATCGTCTCACAAAGGAAGACGCTATGAAATGGTTCCAACAGAAATACGATGGTATCATTCTTAACAGCAAAAAGTAATGTAACAACCGGTTACTTTTTATATTAATAAAAACAAAACAAAAAAAATGTTTATATTTTATTTTAACTGTTATTTATTATTACGGCAGTGGCTCAATCTTTTCAACAGTTTCGACAACAATTGGATTCGGCGTCGGAAAGAAGTAATTGCTGGCTGCATGTTCTTGAAAATAGTCTCCACCCTTTTCCGTGTAGTCCTCTTTAGTGACTACGTAATCGTTGAAGTTGTCCGACCGTGCAAAGTCTCGTGCACCGAACCATGCGTCCAGCATCGGTGAATCGGATAGATAAATTTTATGCGGAGTTTGAAAAGGACGCATTTCTAAGAGTTCCTTTGATAAACGTTCTTTAAGGCCTGAAAGGAGAACGGAATTTTTATTCAATTTTTTTTAAGTATCACTTGAAATACTAAAATTACCAGGGAATTGGGCGCACCCTCCGGTTAAAAAAACGTTTGTAGCTAGAAGCAGTTGTTCTTCGACAGTAAACATTTTGAATATAAACTCAATAGTTTCGGCCAGACCAGCTTCCAAGCTGCCAATCATGCTCGGTTGGAATAGTAATTCGGGTGATCGTATCGCTTCTACGCCAACGTGTAGCTGTAATAAGAAATCGGAGGCGTAGAAAACAGTGTCGATAATATGAAATAAGCATTTTTTTTATTTCCTCTTGTTTAAAGAATCGAGGATTACATATAACTTGCCACAATATACATGTTTTGCAGCGCGTACATCACAGAGTATATTGTGTTTGCCAACCCTCGAGCGAATAGGCGACAAGAATTCCAAGACTAGGGTTTAGGTACGGTTATTGTCCCTCTGAATTTTTCACTTGGTAAGGAGATCAAAAATTTTCGGATGAGAGACTGAAGAAGTCAAGTGCATGAACCATGTAGTTTGTGCGCTAAAGTATCGTCACTCATTTAAACAATGAAGGAACTCAATCAGAGTTGAAATATCAATCAAACTTCTACTAAGTTTTTCCAACTCACTGAATCGTGGTAATTATAATGATGGTGTATCCTTGACGCCAAGACTAACTTTGAGCTTTTACACTGTTGAAGCATTGAGGAGGCGCCAGCAACGTGATTTTTTTGTACTGCTCCAGAATCTGGAGCAGTCAAATTTTTTTTAAAGTATTGAAGTTTGAATCAGTCCCAGGTTAAGGGGACACTTTCTTAGTTTGAAGAACTGGAGGCGGTTACAGTTAAACCAAACTGAAAAAAAATTTACCATATCTACTTCACATTCTACTCTTCGGGTGGAATGTTCAATTTATTTTTAAAATTTGGGGAATTCGTGAGCATTGAGACAATCTTCACTGGACTCTAAGAACTGGATCTAAAGGCCATTCCGTTAAAAATATATTTTTCTTCTTGTTCGTTCTCCTTTCGATTCTGAACGCTCCCCAAAGTGCCAGGCTTAAACGTCAAAACAAAACGTCAAAACAATTATCAACACAATTCTAACCTGATAAAATACCTACTCAAATTCGATCCCGGCTCAATTAAATTTATACAAGAAAAATTATGTCGCAATTGGCTACCAGATGCTTGTACTCCTTCAGCCGGCAATTGTTGTTGAATACTAAAATGCCGGCCAGGTAAATGGAGCATATATAAAAACACCCTACTGGATGTCTCACATTTTATGTTGTTTGCAGGGTATTTACCGCTCAAAAAACCAGTGCAGCATATGAGCCTGACGGAAGGACTAAAGTCACTATTCTGAATAAAGAACTGGACCTAGGATTAATGATTAACAACTTCAGTCAAATGGGATTTCGGCTAAATAATAATATGGTCGTAATGGGTCCGATGGCTATTTTTCCAAGGTTATTAAAATGTGTTTGTAGAACGCTGTAGGCAAAAAATCAAGTCGTTTGTTCCATGATTGATAGGTCGATCAGACCGTGTTTTCTAAACGGTTTCGCGTCTTCACTATTCTTTTTTAACTGAGGTAGAGCTTTAAGGGAGCGTGGATTTATGGAAACTTGTTAGCATAACGTCCAAAAATGTTAAGTATACCGTTCTTGAATTGGGAAGCAATGCACAGATACATTTTAAGTACAAATGTTTTGTAGAGTTCCTCGGCACCTTGAAAAAGGAAAATAAGCTAAATATAGTATTTTTACGCTACGGCTCATTCATAAACTTGGCAACATGTTTACGATCTACTTTCAAATTATTAAATTCTTTTAATTCTTAATTAAAAATATTTTCACTACTCCTCAGATCCGTTCTATCGTGGAATGTCAACACAATGGAGGACATTACCGAGGATAGTTTAAGTTTGTTTTACACATTGGAGCCAAAAATTGATATTTTAGTGATTGGAATCGGCGATCAAAAACTAAATCCGGAATTTTTCCGAAAAATCATACAATTTATGAAGAAATACAAAATCAATGTCGAGGTATTGAGCACTGAACAGGTAACGGAAATTGTTTTGTTAAGTATTTATAGGATGGCACTATTACAAAGTGGTTTCTCTAGGCGTGTGCTACCTTCAACTTTTTGAATGCAGAGAATCGAGTAGTTGCAGCCGCACTTATTCCACCGCTTCATATAACCATAAATGAAAACGATATGTTGCAGACAAAACTGCGGCGTAAAGAATTGTACAAAGTTGACGATATTTAGATAATAAAATTTAAAAAAAGCCAGTGATAAAAACTCAGTACATGGGTGGTTTTTCTTTGCTTCAACTCCTATATGAACCGTTCCGGGGCAGCAACTATGTTCTTCTTACGACACTTGCAGATTCTAATATTTAATACACGCCATAAGTTTATGATTAGGTGGATAATCTATTTGTAAACTAACTCCTTACGGAGGATGAAACCACGATGATTTCTACTTCATCACATTTAACATAGTTAAATCTAAGCATTTCTCACTTACTTGATGCGATTCAGCTGCACCGCTTGCAATAATAACCAGTTCTTCGAATGACGGGTCGTGATGTCGTAAAACATCTTCGAATTCAATTAATTTTTCGTTTTCCACCTCGCTATCACTGTCCCCGTTTTCGCGGCTAATTGCTTTGTATATATCCCAGTCTTCGTCACGCATTCCGAAATTATCGCAACCTTTCTCCTTCCTAGCTAACTGGGAGATGATTCGCATTCGTTCTTGAGCAGCAGCTGTTCGTCTTTTTGCTAGGTCCTGTCGCCGTTGTCGACGAACTTGTTTTCTTTCAATTATTGCATTTCGCTAATAGAAAAACGAAATTCTTTAAAATATTTCCGCAAGAAATTCATCTATAGATACTCTACCTTAGTTTTAACTTGTAGAACCCAATCTTCGACCGAGATATCTGGCGGTGGGATTGGTGCCGGTGCAACCTTTTCTTCGAACGTTATAAAAACGGGAGGTGCAATATCGCTTGCAATCATTTTCTGCTTCGTTCGTTCAATTCGTAACTTAACGATAGCAATTAGTTTCTGTAAATCATAAAAGAAATTAAATTGAAATTTTCTCGCTCAAACTGATCGTTACTTCAAGTTCCTCCAAGTTGGCAATGTCATTATCCTTCAACATCGCGTTAAACTCTTCAATTTCGCCGTCTTCCAGAGACTCTTTGATTGTGAGCATTTTTTGAAGCTGATCTTCATCGTCGGCTAACCGTTCTTCACGCTTTCGCGCATTGATTTCCGTTAATCTTCGGGCAAGTTCTTTTTTCTTTTCAATTTTCTGTTCGGCTGTAAGACTACTACTTGTGGAAGCGGTAGGCTGATTGAACGGCAATTGAACTTTTTTCACGTTCTCCTCGTAGAACTCTAAAAATGCCCATTTCTTCAAGTCTGCCAAATAGTCTTTCGATATCGAACAGTGATGATGAAGAAGCTCTTCTATTCGACTAATCGTCACTGCGTTTACATGCACGGGATATTTCAATTGAAGCAGACGATGCATAAAATTGATTATGTGAAAGCCGCCAAGGTTTATACGACGTGATTTTGACGCTATTTGAACGTTGTTCAGGACAGGAATGATGTGCGTTGTGTGGTAACCAAACGATATAATCAGACCATTGACACCGATTTTATTGCGTTGAAAGCTGAATATTGAGTCGATGCCGTAGCATACAGATGGGACGTCGTAGCATTCGAACAATAACTCTGACATTACTGAAATGGGCATAGAGTAATTCAAAAATATTTATAAACGTTTTTTCTATTTACTCCGTATACTCTACAAATTGCTTTTCGCGGATTATTACAAAATCGAATAAGCGTGCAGAATTTTAAATAATTTTTGATAAACAGACTTAGTTCTTGACGAGCGCAAAATAGTACTGGCGACAAAAAAAAGTTTAACATCAAAAGAGAGATAATATTACACGTTTAGTTTCGCTAAGCAATTGAAGATTGCGGTTGCTAGATCCAGATGACTGAGGACGGTGTATCCTAAACTAATTTTGGTATTATAGTCATTAGTGCAGCAAATTGCGTGAAATGATTATGATAATTATAGCTGTTTTTTCACGGACGAATTTTGTGGAACACTTGGCTCTCAATAAGGTAAAAAAAACCGAGAAGTGAATTACAAAGAAAAAAGGTCAACCCTTTAAAAACTTTGAAGGTCATATTTTTATTAAGAACACATTTACAACTATCAACTATTGTTTTTGAAAAATTTATCCATTTTCCTTTACAATTCGTCATTTTTCTTTTCCAAGTACGATTCTTTGTACGGTATGAATGATTTATTCACTTTTTTTCTTAGTTGGAACACATCGAAAAATTTCCATGGCTGCATTAAGATATCTCAAATCTTCGTCCTATTTACGTGATGTGAATGTGCGGTTAAGTTTTTCGTTCCAGTTATATTTTTGTTTCTTTTTACAGTATACAGATTCCCTGACACGGACAATTTTTATAGGATTTTCAAGGAGTTAAATAAATTTATCGATAGATAAGTCTTTATCGTCGGATTGTAAAACTTCGACTATATCCGTTTCATCTACATCACGAATTCCAACGTAACTTAGATAATTCAGAAAGTTACTGTTGTATCGACTATCTTTGTTTAGTTCATGGATATGATAAAGAATTTTTCGTAAAAAGTAAGTTTTGAAGGATATAATGCCAAGGCATCATGGATCATGTGTGGCAAATTATTTTTGATGCAACAGTTTTGTACTGCTAAAGAAAAATATGAATGGTAATCTAAAAGTAAGACAAGACCCTACATCAAAAAATCGAACCAAGTCCTTGAATACCAATAGCCCTTTTTCATCAATTCGCCAGATATTCTATACTCGCAGAGTAATTAGGAATTCTTCCTGTAGTATCTCATACCCGGTTTCAATTATATACTATTTTTTCTACATAAAACCGAAACAACTTACATTGTCGGCAATAATTCGGATTTACATAGCTTTCGGTCATTACAATTGGATGTGGAATAGAGCTGGCATTATTGATTCCCAGGCGGTTGAAAATATAATCGAGAATTTGTTCTTGATTCTGATAATGAGTAACAACATTCTTATCGAACTGTGGAGTAAAAATAAACTTCCATAAAATCCAATCAAATCACAAACAACTTAACACGAATATTTACCTGTGTTTTCAATTGAAATCGCATCGCCTCAATATTAAGGATATCGTTGCCAATTTGAATCGGCGGCGTTATCATAATTTCTGCTCCATCTTTCTTTACACGATCCTTTCGTGGCTTTGCTATTAAGTTGCGAAAAATAAGCAAAGGATTTTTCGACACGGACCATCCCACACGGCATTGATACGACCCTGGCAAAAGTAGCAATTGAATGTGGAAAACTAACAAACATTTAAAAATTTCGAAACTTTACCATTGTCAATTACTAGAGACGGTTTCGATGATTTGAATGTATCTGGATATTCGTGGACGATATCAGGAGTCGGCTTGAAGTCCTTTAATTCGATTACATTCATTTTTCCCTACAATATGATTGATATAAACAAAACTTTTGCCGGGAAATGTGACAGTTCGAATACGAAGGAGTTTTATTAGTGCTGTTGCTAAATACGTTATTGCAATTTAGCCGAAAAAAACCAATGCAGCGTTGCACGTGAGGAATATTATTATTATTATTATAAAAAGAACTAACCGATTTTTTTTGGAAGGAACATTTCCAATTTATTTTATTTAGTTTTATCTGAAAAGAAAACAATTTTTTTAGTACACAACACCTATCCCGCAACATGGCATCTAACTACACTACTATGGCAGTAATGCCAATCGGCAAACGAAAACTGACCCAATCCAAAATGACGCCCGCTAACTTGACAGCGGTAAGTTTTTGAAACTTTTAGTCTAATTTTAAACGCGAAAGAAGACGGTAAAGGTTGAAAAGTGTGAAGAAATAAACCTGGTAGTGAAAATAAATCTTGATTAGTGCAAAGCGACTGCCTATCGATTGTGTAAAACGAAAAAATATTGCACCCATATCGCTCATTCTCAGATTCTATCTTTACTTGTTGACGTTGTCAGTAGCGAGCGAGTCGAACCAGACTTTCAAAATTACTTCAAGTTTCGATTTTTCACAAGTTCCGGTGAATTGTGTCTCCAAAAAAATATTACCAATAATGTCCGACTCTGAAGCTAGTAATATGTCGGATAGCGGATCGGATGTGGGCAGCATGGGATCGAATCGATCGCAACACAGCGTTCGGTAAGTTCTACAACAAAAATTGGAGTGGTCGCTTGGATTATTCTTACCGAAAAATTTTTGCTCTTTGCAGCTCCCGTTCGTCGCGGTCACGATCAGCTTCAC
The DNA here is from genome assembly GCA_949128065.1 of Beris chalybata. NCBI lineage: Eukaryota > Metazoa > Arthropoda > Insecta > Diptera > Stratiomyidae > Beris > Beris chalybata. The sequence goes on along the minus strand of OX421896.1, from coordinate 8,780 downwards.
GTTCGCGTTCACCGTCACGATCACGTTCGCGTTCTGCATCTGCCGCCTCCGGATCTGGGTCGGACGTTGAACGTGCTCCGAACCGAAAGAGGGTGATCCGCAGTCGCAGCCGATCAGCCGATGAAGATGAAGAAGTTGAAGAAGAACAAGAACCGGACGGCGAAGATTTGGATTCGGAGGAGTATGATGAGGAGGACGACGACGATGATAGGCCTAAAAAGAAAAAAAAGAAGGAGCGGTTCGGGGGTTTTATTATTGATGAAGCGGAGGTCGACGATGAGGTGAGTTTAAAGTATTTTACGCTCAAACTATAGGCAATTGTTTCTGATTCGCAATGCCCATCTAACGAGGTTCAAGAGATTTATTTTTGTAGCATGAAAAATCACTACTTTGGCCGAAATAAAAAAATAAACCCATTACTATTACAGGTAGATGAAGATGACGAATGGGAGGATGGAGCGAATGAAGTCGGTATTGTCGGCAATGAAATTGACGAATTGGGTCCAACTGCTCGAGATATTGAAATCAAACGTCGTGGTACAAATCTTTGGGAGTAAGTAACGCTTTCGCATCGTGCATATTTCCCAATTTAACTAACTTATTTCGTCGCCTCTTATAGTACGGCCAAAGAAGATGAGATCGAAGAGTATTTACGCAAAAAATACGCAGACGCATCAATTGTCCGAAGGCATTTCGGCGATGGCGGTGAAGAAATGTCCGATGAAATTACCCAGCAAACTTTATTGCCCGGAATCAAGTAAGTAACGTAACGTTAAATTGAAAATCGGTTCTAATCATCATTTTCTTAAGGGATCCAAATTTGTGGATGGTCAAATGTCGAATCGGCGAAGAGAAGGCCACGGTATTGCTTCTGATGCGGAAATTCTTAACGTATCTTAACACCGATGAACCGTTACAAATTAAATCGGTTACCGCTCCGGAGGGTGTAAAAGGCTACATTTACGTCGAGGCGTATAAGCAAACGCATACCAAAGCGGCCATTGAAAATGTCGGAAACTTACGAATGGGGCAATGGAAACAGGAAATGGTTCCGATCAAGGAAATGACCGATGTATTAAAAGTCGTCAAAGAGCAGGCCGGTCTGAAGCCAAAGCAATGGGTTCGATTGAAGCGAGGACTGTACAAGGACGATATTGCACAGGTTGATTACGTCGATCTGGCACAGAATCAGGTCCATTTGAAGCTTTTGCCACGTATTGATTATACGCGAATGAGAGGAGCTTTGAGAACAAATCAAACGGATACTGATGATGCGAAACGCAAGAAAAAACGTCGTCCGGCCGCAAAACCGTTCGATCCCGAAGCGATTCGAGCAATCGGAGGAGAAGTTACGTCCGACGGTGATTTCCTTATTTTCGAAGGAAACAGATACTCACGAAAGGGTTTCTTGTATAAAAACTTCACCATGTCTGCAATATTGGCGGAAGGTGTTCGTCCTACTTTAGCCGAGTTGGAGCGATTTGAAGAGCAGCCTGAAGGTATTTTTTTGAGCAAAATGATTTAGTAGTGAGATCCAATTGATTTTATTTTTGTTCCAAAGAAATCAACATAGAATTGGCTGCTGTGAGCAAAGACGATCCGGCCACATCGCATTCGTTTTCAATGGGTGACAATGTCGAAGTTTGTGTGGGCGATTTGGAGAATTTACAGGCGAAAATTATTGCCATCGATGCTGGAATGATTACAGTTATGCCAAAGCATCAAGATTTGAAAGTTAGGTTTTTGAATGGCTTGTTGTAAATTGGGCGAAAACTAAAGAGTAATCATTTTTTTCAGGATCCGTTGATCTTCAAAGCAAACGAATTACGGAAATATTTTAAAACTGGTGATCACGCAAAAGTGTTGGCTGGTCGATACGAAGGCGAAACTGGTCTAATTGTTCGCGTCGAACCATCTCGTGTTGTTTTGGTGTCCGATTTGACCATGCACGAGTTGGAAGTTCTGCCCAGGGACTTGCAATTGTGTTCCGATATGGCAACTGGCGTTGATTCGCTTGGACAGTTCCAGTGGGGCGATCTCGTTCAGTTGAAGTAAGTCTTGTTAAATTTTAGGAATTTATTTTAAGTTATTGTTTTTTTTTTGTTCTAGTGCTCAAACGGTCGGCGTTATAGTTCGCTTGGAACGTGAGAATTTCCATGTCTTAGGAATGACTGGTAAAGTTTTGGAATGCAAACCGACTGCACTGCAAAAACGTCGGGAGAATCGTAACACAATCGCGTTGGATGCCGAAGAAAATCATATTCGCCGTAAGGATATTGTGAAAGTTATGGAAGGTCCGCATGCTGTAAGTAGATCAAGTCATACGTCTGTTAATTTAGTGTAATTTAGAGATCATTTAATTTATTTTACAGGGACGTCACGGTGAAATCAAGCATCTCTATCGTAACTTGGCTTTCTTGCATTGTCGCATGTACACCGAAAACGGTGGAATATTCGTCTGCAAGACCCGTCACTTACAACTGGCCGGCGGAAATAAGAATCCAGCAAGTGCAATGGGTCCAGTAGGTGGACTTGGCTTCATGTCACCTCGAATTCATTCCCCGATGCATCCGTCTGGCGGACGAGGTGGTCGGGGTGGAGGGGGACGCGGCCGCGGCGGTGGTTTCCGTGTAACCCGAGATCGTGAGATTCTCGGCAAAACGATTAAGATTAGTGGTGGACCGTACAAAGGAGCTGTCGGAATTGTTAAAGACGCAACCGAAAGTACCGCTCGTGTCGAATTGCATACATCGTGTCAAACGATTTCAGTTGATCGTAATCATATTGCTGTTGTTGGAGTTCCCGGTAAAGAAGGAAGCGTATCGACATACAGTCGTACTCCCGGACGTACACCGAATTATGGATCTCAAACTCCGATTTACAGTGGTTCGAAAACTCCGCTTATTGGTAGTCAGACACCACAATGGGACAATGAAGGTCATCGTACACCACATGTTTCTATGACACCATCGCATGATGGCAGCATGACCCCACGTCATAGTGCCTGGGATCCAAATGTGACAAATACTCCAGCTAGAAGCAACGATTTTGATTACAGCATGGAGGAAGCCAGTCCAAGTCCAGGCTACAATCCAAGTAAGTATTTAGTTTTGGTACAGACGGCTATTAAATCAACCGATAATTAATTTGAAACTTTTAATTCAATTTGCAGGCACACCAGGATATCAAATGAATACACAATTCGCACCGCACACTCCCGGAACAATGTATGGATCGGATCACAGCTACAGTCCGTACAATCCTAGTCCAAGTCCGAGCCCATCACCGTACCCGGTTGGTTATATGGGAACCCCGTCGCCGTCAGCCTACTCGCCGAATACACCAGGTGGTGCTCCACAATCGCCGTATAATCCACAAACACCGGGAGCCAGTTTGGACTCATCGCACATGGGCGATTGGTGTACAACCGACATTGAAGTTAAAATTCATACTCACGATGATAGCGATTTAGTTGGACAGACTGGTATCATTCGTACCGTAAGCAATGGCGTTTGTTCGGTATTCTTACGACAGGAAGATCGTAGCGTTTCGATTCTTAGCGAACATTTAGCACCAGTTGTTCCAATGAACAACGACGAATTTAAAGTTATTTGTGGCGAAGATCGCGAATCGATTGGTAAAGTTGTGTCCACATCGAATAAGGACAGTATTTGTGATCTGAACGGGAAGATGGTGCTTATACCGACACATTTCTTATGTAAAATGCAGTCCATTGATTAAGTGTGATTTTATTTTAAACCAAAAATATCTTGGAATACGATAGACGAATGTTGAATTAAATGCATATTAAATATACATATAAACTATATTAACCAAATGAATATTTATTGGATGAAGTAATTTCCAACAGACTTTTTTTTTGCAAAGATCACTGTACGCATTCGAACCCAACTGATCGATCAAATTGGTTTCCTTTCAACATGCGTTTGGGAAATATTGTGTTGTTCATAGGCTTTTCATGCCCTGCTTATTTTTCATACGATTGTCCATGTTTCTGTGGATACGGAATTCATTCTTTCGCTGCTGCATTTCGTATATTCTACTATTCCACTCGAAATTCTCAAAACTTTAGACCGAATCGTCCTGTAGTATTTCACTGCTGGCTCTTTCGTCGTTTAAATCATGAAATTAGATAAATGCTGCTGTCATTATTAAAAAAAAGAATCATTCCGCGCCTTGATCATAAAAAAAACTAATTTTCAAATTTAACACAATTAATTTTTATTTCTCCTTCTGAAGCTCTTTTACAGTCACTTTATATTTATTCTCGGCTCTTTTTATTCGCCAGGATTGCGTCGTACGCTTTGTCGATGTCTTCACTCCAAGCTCGTCGAGAAATTTTTTCCAACTCCGGAACGATAGCTATCGAATCGGATGAATGTATTTGTCGGATATTTTTCGCTTTTATCATGATTTTGTCGTATTCGTATTGCAATCCTTTTAGATCGTTGAAAACGTGATGTTCAGTAAGCCGTCGGCATTGATTATGCGTCTAGCAACCGAAGTTTCATTACGCATATAGATTAGAACGCTTTAATGAAGAAGCATAATTGGTACGACCACAAGGCTATTATGGATGGAGTATTTTTCTCGGCGTCTAGCTGAATTCGCGTCTTATCGAGGATTCCGACTTCTCTAGGTCTTATATTTTTCAGCACTTTCGAACTTCATGATGGTTGGTCTGACAGGAAATAGAATTGGAATTGCATAAGAGACAAGTTGTAAAGAAATATTGGAAATGTTTCGAAGCGGTGTGGAAATAGTTTGGAAGTATCTGAGTTGAAAGAAAGAAAGAAAGATGAATTGAAGTTGTTTCCAGTACAAGAACTGAGTGAAGGAATTGTTGGTTGCTCCAATATTGCTTATTAGTCGTTTAAATATAAATGAATCAAGCTACTGACCCGGCAAAACCAACTCATTTGCATCAATCAGTTGTTTTCGTTGGCTTGAGTTTCCATTTAAAAAATCCAACGAACTATTCGCCTCTTCATGGTACGAAATAATAATCAAACAATCCTAATAGTCCCTCCAGGCCTCGTAAAAGCAATTATCTTCTTTGTAACTGCGACCTAGTGCAACCAACGTTTCGCCCATATATGTCCGGTCATTGACATGACACGGATTGAGTTTCAGAGCCGTTTCAAAATCTTCGACAGCCTTCTTGAACGAAGCGCTATTTGCATAGAGCGCACCACGAGCAACTAAACCCTCGACATTGTGTGGATCAATATGCACTCCTCGTTTGATATTGCTGTAAAATTAAAAAAAAAAAAAAAGTACAACTCTAAATTAATCCATAATTCATCGGTTCCTTCTGTAGTTCATACTTGTAATATTTAGGCAACTGTTACGCTGTAACCAAGCCCAGCGGCGCCTTAGCGTCAATAGTTAAAGTGCCCCTCATTCCCAGCACCATACGATTGGCGTCGGTCCACACATCCAAAATTTCGCAGCAAACATAATCGTTAGTATTGAAAGGCTTTGGATTACCTTTTTTTTCGACAGCAGGTATCAAGTTTTGAGTTACTACATACGCCTGAAAGTACCGTTATAAATTTATTCCTCTACACTATAATTGACAAAACTTACCTTAATATTAATATCTGCAAGATCTCGTAAAATTCGTTCGCCTGCACTAAGATCTTAATTATTATTCCGTTGGGGTTCGCGACGTGACCATTCCGTAGAAAATATCACCCGGTTAAACTTCTTACAAAATTTATAGTTAAAAAAAACTTTGTCAGAGTTCAATGAAGTAACTCACCTCTAAGCTCTAGCGATGTTCTTTGCTTTGACGATTGATTTTACCCGAAAACGCTTTGTGGAGCGGCATCACGACTGTACACACTTTAAAGTTTCCAAAATTAATATACACAATAATAAGTACCAATCGCCGCTACTACTACTGTTTTCAGTTCGCTTCATCCCTGGAATTTCTTCAATAAGCGCGGCATAGAACAAACCCGGTGCCTTACGAGCCAAAAACTAATGAAGTTTGAGTCGTTTCGCCCGGTCCTGAAAGATTAGTGTTTTTGTACGCACTACATCTTTAATTTGTTCTTTAAATTTATACTTTAAAACAGAAAACCGGACGAATAAATTTTTTGAATCGAAACATTTGGTAAAATGCAGATTATTTGACATATGAAACGCCAACCCTAGTTAGTCGCGTCTGCAAGAACCTCGCATATTTTTTAGATATGTCTGCAAATTTCTTATTGATGCAGCGCCATCTGTTAGATCCTACCGCCTTACAGATTATCCCAGCTGGTCGCGTCTGCGAAAATCTCACATATCTCTTTGACATGTCTACAAATTTCTGATTGGTGCAGCGCCATCTGTTTTCTTATATAGCATTCTTTTTTTAGTACACATTTAAAATTTAAAATGGTGCGTTCAATTCCACTTAAGTCGCAACATGGCAATCAACCTCACTACTATGGCAGTACTGCCAATCGGAAACCGAAACTGATCCAATTTCAAAATGACGCCCGCTAGACGCTAACTTGACAGCGGTAAGTTCTCGGAACTTTTAGTTTATTTTTAAACGAGAAAGAAGCCGGTGAAAATTGAAAAGTAGCAAGCAAGTCGGGCCAGACTTTCAGAAGTGCTTCAAGTTTCGATTTTGCACAAGTTCCGGTGAATTTCAGAATTCCATCGTTAAAAAAAAAAATGGCGCGTTCGGTAAGTTCTACAGCAAAAATTGGTGTGGTCGCTTGGATTAATCTTAAACTTTTGCTCTTTGCAGCTCCCGTTCATCGCGGTCACGATCAACTGCACGTTCACCGTCCCGATCACGTTCGGATTCTGCATCTGCCGCCTCCAGATCTGGGTTGGATGTTGAACGTGCTCCGAACCGAAAAAGGGGGTGATCCGCAGTTGCAGCCGATGTATAGTATTTACGCAAAAAATGCGCGGCGATAGCGGTGAAGAAATGTCAGATAAAATTACCCACCAAACTTTATTGCCCGGAATCAAGTAAGTAACGTAACGTTAAATTGAAAATCGGTTCTAATCATCATTTTCTTAAGGAATCCAAGGTTGTGTATGGTTAAATGTCGAATCGGCGCAGTATTGCTTCTGATGCGGACAATTTTAACGTATCTTAACGCCGATGAACCGTAAAAAATTAAATCGGTTACCAAACGCATACCAAAGCGGCCATTGAAAATGTCAGAAACTTACGAATGGGGCAATGGAAACCAGAAATGGTTCCGATCAAGGAAATGACCGATGTATTAAAAGTCGTCAGGGAGCAGTCCGGTCTCAAGCCAAAGCAATGTGTTCGATTGAAGGTTGATTACGGAGATCGGAGAAGTTACGTTTGACGGTGATTTCCTTATTTTCGAAAGAAACAGATACTAAGGAGTTCGTCATACTTTAGCCGAGTTGGAGCGATTTGAAGAGCAGCCTGAAGGTATTTTTACGCGCAAAATGATTTAATAGTGAGATTCAATTTATTTTATTTTTGTCCCAAAGAATTTATTGTTGCGAGCAAATACGATCCGGCCACATCGCATTCGTTTTCAATGGGTGACAATGTTGAAGTTTTTGTGGGCGACTTGGAGAGTTTACAGGCGAAGATTATTGCCATCGATGCTGGAATGATTACAGTTATGCCAAAGTATCAAAATTTGAAGGTTAGTTATTTAAATGACTTGTAAATTGGGCGAAAACTAAAGAGTGATCATTTTTCCAGGATCCGTAACTTGTATCGTGCCGTCATTAATTGACAGATACTCGGTAGAAGAGGTAACAATGGATCGTCAATGGAACGTTGGATTAAGAACAAGACCGATACAGTCGTGACGCAAGCTCTTAGGTGTCGGCGCAATCGTGTTTTGAGATGAAGAAGACTGGTGTATTGCTTCGTATAATTTTCATGTCATCTCCTAGTTTTTGTTACGTAAATTCATTGAATTAAAAATGCGAACTTCCTGAAAGGTGTTTCGAGCACCATCGGTGGGAGTGCTCGGTTGATTATCGGGTTTGGTTGTCCAACTGGACACCTTCAAGATATCTTATATCTGACAACTAACTACATTCTCTCTCATAAATGAATGATTCATTGAAAACTCTTTTAAAAGGTGTCGAACCTTAAAAATTTCATAATCTCAAAGTCTGCGGGTTCATGAAAGATCTTCCATTTAGATGCTGAACGATATCAGGTTTACATGCTCGACCACTTGTAATGACAAAATGTTGCGAGGCTTTATACCAGTCTGCAGGTTCACCTACGGACTTATCCTCATAACTAGATTGTATAACTTGCATCATACAGATTGAATCTAATTGTACCGTGTGACGTTACTTGCTGCAATTTGTGTGTTGCAACTTAATCACTTATTTAATCGAAATCGAAAGGAATCGAAAAAATCCACATATGCTATGGACTCAGACAATCAGAGGACTGTTATGAGTTGAATCTTCATATTCACTCATTTCAGTACCAATGAAGAATTATGAGTGGGTATGGTTATCCAACTGGACACCTTCAAGCTATCTTATATGCTACGAAATTCAATTTGCATCACTACCAGATGATGGATGAATGAAAAAACGAACTTAAAATAAATTACTTACTGAATTAGACAACAAGCGGCGAGGAGGCGAAGCCGACAAGCCGCCTACGCTCCCACCTTCTGCCTTCTCCAACTTCAATCTATAGAACAGTTAAGTACTGGTGGACTGTATACAAGAGTCAATCTGGAATCAATGGCCGAGTGATATCTCAGATGTGACTATCCTAAATTGAAAGA